>CM028130.1:757000000-761800000 GCA_016271365.2 Neoceratodus forsteri | reverse complement strand
CTAGGAGGGCAAATCCATGGAAAGCCATGTGTGTCAAATGTCAGGAACCTAAGCAACAAGATGGAGGATCTGGAGGCTGTCATGGTGCAGTCAAACCTGGACATTGTGGCCATCACAGAAACCTGGTGTAATGATAACCATGACTGGGAGATGGCCATACGGGCCACAACATATTCAGAAGAGACAGGGTAGGTAGAAGAGAGGAGGAGTGGCACTGTATGTGAAAATGACATAAGGGCCACAGTGATCCAGGAGGAACAAAATGGATGAGAGATACTGTGGGTTAAGCTGGAAAGGAAAATGGGGCCAGCCATCTGCACTGGTGTAGTCTACAGACCACCAGCCCAGGAGGAAGAAACAGACTGGATGGCTAGCATCAGCTCCCTAAGGATGGCAGACAAGGGTGAACAAGTGCTGGTTGGAGACGTCAATATTCCAGGCGTGGACTAGAGCATCCCAGCAGCAGCATCAACTAGGAGCAGATTTATCCTGGACTCCCTTCAGGTGCCTTCCTCAAGCAACTGGTCATGGAACCAACTAGGTCTAGGTCTCACAGGAAAATCTGGATGTGCAACCAGACAGAGAGAGACAGGAAAGAGCGGGACAGATCCCTGCATTCAAACTCCCTAATGACTGGGACAGGGTCCTATTCAATCCTGTCACATAGGCAAGTTCAACAATATCGGCAGAAACCTCAGTTTGGTGTTTTTTATAAATAGATCAAGTTTATCGAGAATGGAGCTCTGCCAGCATGCGTCTAGTCAGCTGGGCAGCCAAGCCACACCCCTCCCACAGGTCTCCTTTGTGGTAGTGCAGTACACTTCCAGTAAGCACCACTGGACTGGGCCAGAGTTTTCTATATTAGTTTGGAGCTGCCAATGCACATCAGTATGCAGGGAGGCGAGATAAGGTGGAATACCTGCCTCAAAATCCTTGCATAAGAGCCAGTTCTCAACTTATTTGATGCCTACAAGCAACACAAACTAACTTCAATATTATTTATTTATATTCTTTGGTAACCAAGTAAGGCCCACTAGGCACAGGTGAATAAACATATTAAAGTTGCGTTCAGGTTACAGACAGTGGGTGACAGATAGGATAGCCAGTCCAAAAATTGTAGATAAATAAAACCAGCACTGCAGAAAATGCTTGTTCCACTTGAAGTATATGGTTTTATTCCAAGGTACACAAAAGTTGAGAATATATAAAGAAAGCAAGCCCCTAGCGCTTTGACCATTTAAAAAAGGGTATACAAATGAAAATATGATCCTAAGTCACTACTGAAACAAGAACACCATATGCCATCTCAGGCTGGTGTCACAGCATGTGGGAATAAACTTCAGACGAGGCAAATTTACAGGTTTCAAACACACCATGGTGTGATATTTATTTTCAGAAGTTCAAAATAAATGAAAACAAAAATTGCAAAGAAAATCACTACTTAACATCAGTAGTTTCTCCCATAACACAGTCCTGGATTATAGAGCTCCCAAGACCATTCTCATCTGCATTCAACAGCTCTGCCTGCAGTAGCACCTCTCTCCTTCACTCTCAAGACTGAACTCTACTAGACTGAAGTAAACTCTGTGTAAAAGGTTTTATGTCTTTTTGCTAGGGTCATCTGACTGAGCCCTTACATATCTGGACATGTTTCAGAACCAAGGGGAGGTGATTGTGTCAGAGATTTCCTGGATTCGGTTAAAGGTACAGTGTATATATCACGATACTTTCTATATCTCTGATCCACAGTGACTAAGCACTTTTACAAAGCATACCACATTTTCATACACATAACCTTATACAGTAACATGTCTATAGTGTGAATTTATGAAAATACCTTTAGGATTTATTATAACTGTACTAATCATGATATTATTATTGTTTTATATGACTTCTGACTCCTTTTCTTTAAAAAGGCTTTACTAACTGTATTCATTCCTATTTAAAATAGCCTTCATGTTTTTGTACACAAAATGCACTTATGCACTTTACACAACACCTCTCCATGTGCTTGGCATCATTCTATGAACTGAATGGATGGAAATGGAAAAGAATGAAAAAGAACTAGTAGGCAGTTTAGTAGGGATACTAAAAGCTACGCTTAGGTGGCCAACCTAGGGTAGGGGAAAAAAGAAGAAAGAGAAAGAGCATTGATTGTTGCTAGGAAATAAGGAGATAGAAAGTGGTCCATCAGTCACAGCCGCATGTGTAGTCTAACTCCGCCACACACTTCCACCTTAAGGAAAAAACAGTTCCCAAAACTATACTGTTTTTCCAAGAACCCTCTCTCAGTCATAAATATTCTACCAAAACAGTAGAATGGGGTTGGTTGAAACGTTCTCTCACCCAGTATGAGAGCTTCATCCCAGGGTCCCTTAATTCAGCTATTTTTAGTATTGTCCACTATACCAAGTTACTGCAATTTGACAATACTTTCATAACATTACCCTGGGGCTGTCATACAATTCACCACAGTACCCCTCTATGCTGTCAGAGGACTTCACTCTGTAGTGACTTTCTAACCCCAACTATTTCACTCTGGTTACTACAACTCAGACATTTCATATGTAATATCAGGCACCCATCAATAGGCATCGTTTCCGATCCATCACTTAACATCGTTTCAGAATCATCACTTGGCATTGTTTCAAAACCCAGTACACCAACTATCGTACCTTCATCAGGACATTAAAAAATGGAAGAAACACACAACAGTTTTATGTTGATTCCAGCTTCCTCCATACCCATCACTTGGCATCATTTCAGCCCTGTGTACCCACTATCATACCTTCATCAGTACATTAAAAAGAGGAAGTAATACACATCAGTTTTATGCCGATTTCGCGCTTCCTCCATACCCATCACTTGGCATCGTTTCCACACCGGGGCCAATCACAGGTTCCACACCATACTTAGATCCTCCATGACCCTAAGTTCTTCATTTTATATCATACAGTACAGGCATTTCTTTCATGTTATACATTTCTTGTGATCATTTCACACATTTCATGTATCCATTTCCCTTTCATATATTTTCTGGTAGACAAGGAACCTTCTCATGCTGAACATCAACCAGCCAGTTCCTAACTCTAAAACCTTTGGGGTTTCTTTCAACCCTCACACTGTTCTGGTTCCTCAACTGACTGTACTCAGCACCAGCCTTAATGCTATATTCATTTTAAACATTACATGTTTCATACATTTCATACCATATCACACGGGGTTCAAAACATGGGAAAGGCCATTCAACCACCATGGTGTCTTCCCTGTTGATTGTAGTCTTCACCCCAGTATGCAATGTCCTGAAACAGTCTTAGATGAGGCCTTTATCTCATCATCCTCCAAGTAGCAGCAGCCAGAAAAAATGGGCAACAACGTGATCTCAAAGTGGCTGGCAACAAAGGTTCCATCAGGGGTCCTCCTCTTCTAGAACCCATGGGTCCTGGTACTCTGCCTCGGACACAAAATCCTCCAGTTAGGGAACCCTCCATCAGCACCTGGCAGCAGTGCTCCACCTCTCTCCAATGCTGGTTTACCTCCACATTCCATCGAACTCTAATCTAGGTAATAGCTCTCTCCAGTTCTCCTTACCTGGCCTCTGGTATACATACTGGTAAGCCCCTCCTCCTTCAACAGATCCTTGGCATCCATGAGATCTCGGACATACACCATCCTGCTCTTTGCCCCTATGTCTGGATAGCAGGGCTGGTATCTAGGTACTGGTCTCCCCTCGTTTCTCTGGATAACCAGTGACGATCCCACTTCTGACCACCAAGTTTGTCACAGCATGTAGGAATAAACTTCAGACCAGATTAATTTACAGGTTTCAAACACACCGTGAGTGACATATTTATTTTTCAAAGTCTGAAAAATAATAAATGAAAACAAAAAATTGCAAAGAAAATCACTATTTAACATCAGTAGTTTCTACCATAACACAGTCCTGGATTCTAGAGCTCTCAAGACCATTCTCATCTGCATTCAACAGCTCGTCTACAGTAGCACCTCTCTCCTTCACTCCCAAGACTGAACTCTACTAGACTGAACTGAAGTAAACTCTGTGCAAAGGTTTTTATACCTTTTGGTAGGGTCACCTGACTGAGCCCTTACATGTCTGGACATGTTTCAGAACCAAGGTGGAAGGGGATTGTGTAAGGGATTTCCTGGTTCAGTTAAAGGTACAGTGTATATATCACAGATAACCAGGGGTTGTGGTCAGTCTGCACCACAGAATACTGTCCATACAAGTATGGCTCTAATTCTTCAGGGCCACACTATGGCAAGACACTCCTTTTTCCACCGTGGAGTACGTTTGCTCCCTGGGGATAAGCTTCCTGCTCAAGTAAACAACTGGGTGGTCTGTCCCTTGGCTACATGTCTGGCAAAGTACTGCCCCAATATTCATGTCTGAGGCACCCATCTGAACAATAAAAGGGTTTTGCTATAGTCCAGACTTGCCAAACAGGAGCACTGCACAGTGCCTCCTTCAGTCTGGTAAAGGCTTCCTCACAGGCTGGGCCCCAGGTAATTTTTCCTTGGCATCTTTTTCTTTGTCAGGTCAGACAGGAGAGTAGCCAGGGCACTGTAATTAGCTACAAACTTTCTGTAGTACCCTGCTGTCCTAGAAAGCTCCTGACCTGCTTCTGGGTTTCTGGTCTGGGACATGCCTCTTTCTTTAGTTAGGGCGGAGCTGTCCCGGCCTGCCACATGCCCAGGTATGCCACTTCCCCATGGCCACCTGGCACTTCTCGGCTTTGACAGTGGGCCCGCGCCTGTATCCTGCCCAGCACTTCCCTAAGGTGTGAAAGGTGTTCCTCCCAGCTGGTACTGAAGATGGCAATATCATCCAGGTACGCTAAGGTGCTCCTCAGCACCATTCAACACCTGGTTCACTACCCTTTGAAACTGGCCGGGTGTTCTTCATTCCGAATGGCATTACTTTAAACTCAAATAAGCCTATCGGAGTGATGAAGGCTGACCTTTCCTAGCTCTGTCAATTCTACCTGCCAATAACCCTTGGTCAGGTCAATAGTACGTGATGTGGGTCACCCCTCCAACTTGTCCAGGGTTCAGTCTGTCCTTCGGACTTCGTGACTGTATTCAGCCCATGATAGTCCACACAGAAGCGAGCTGAGCCATCTGGCTTGGGCACAAGGACTACAGGGTGAGGCCCAGGGCTGAGATCTCTGGACTACCCTAAATCCAGCATCTCCTCCCTTAGCCTCCTAATGTCCTTTTGGACAGCCTCGGACAACCAATATGCTGTTAGCGTATAGGTGTCTGTGTCCCTGTCTCCACATCGGTGTGTCACTAAAGGGGTTAGTCCGACTTGGCTAAACAAGGGGGCAAAGTCTGCTAAAACTCCCTTACTTTCTGGACCTGGTCCGGGTTCAGCTGGGGAGACAATTTTACTGCTTCCACAGAGGACTCCCGCTTACTTTCTTCTAGCAGATCCAAAAGGGGTCTCTTCAGTCCATCCCCTCCCCATGACTACACACTGCAAACACCATGTCAGCCCTATCTGCATATGGCTTCATCACGTTGACATGGTACATCCTTTCTGTCTGTCTTCTGTCAGGTAACTCCACAATGTAGTTTACGTTATTTACCTTCCTAACCACTTTGCATGGTCCTGCCCACTCAGCTTGCAGATTGTCTTTCCAGACCAGAATAAGGACCATGACTTCCTGACCCACCATGTGCGAGCGAGCTCTGGCTCATGTTGTACCACACTCTTTGCCTCTGTTGGGCAGCTGCCAGGTTGCTCTGGCTGTCTCCATAAGCTCCTTCAGCCTTTCCTAAACTTAAGGACATAATCCACAATGGGAGTTCCCTGGGTGGTGTGCTTGCCTTCCCAGTCCTCCCGATTAAGTCTAGGGGCCCACGCACTGCATCCATATAAGAGTTGAAGGAGAAAATCCTGTCGACTCTTGGGGCACCTCACTGTATGTAAACAACAGGTGGGAAGGTATTTCTCCCAGTCCCTCCCATGCTGTTCAAGCAGCCCTGAGCATTGACTTTAGAGTACCGCTGAAATGTTACACAAGCCCATTGACTTGTGGGTGATACGGTGTCATGCATCTGCACCCCCACACTTCTCCCATAAACAATTCATCAGGTCCGACGTGAAGGAAACCCCTCGACCGGTGATTACCTCCCGCTGAAACCCAACACGGAGAGAATCCCAAGTAAGGCATCTGCCACTTTGTCTGTCCTCAGTGAGGATAGGAGCTGACTCCTCTAGGTACCGGGTGGCATAATCCACCACAGTCAGGATGAATCTCTTCCTGAGGAGCTGGGGGTATTTAAAGGCCATAATATCCATTCCACCCTCTCGAATGGCTCCTCCAGTATGGGCAAGGGGAACAGGCGGCTTGGGTTTCTTGCCCGCCTTCCCTATTTCTTGGCACTGGTAACAAGACCTGCAATACTCCTTCACCTGCTGGGTGAAGTTAGGACAGTAGAAATTCTGGGCCAACCCGCTGCACTGTTTGCATAATTCCCAGATGACCAGACAAGGGAATCATGTGTGCAATTTTGAGTGACTGCTCACAATACCCCTGAGGAACGACAAGCTGCCTGCCTAGCATCCCTCCCTCTGTCTGTACTGCCTTGTATATGTCCATTTTCCCAATAAACCTTATGTCTGCGTCACCTCCTGTGTGCCCTCAGAGTTTGCCCAAGCCCTCAGCTTCTCTAAACTAGGGTCACTCCTCTGAGCAGCTGCAAACCCTCAGACAATCCCAAGGCATGGGACAAGTCCCTTCAGTCGCTAAACTAGGGTCCCTAGCACTAGCGTCAGGGCCCTCAGGATCACTGTCAGTCCTAACCCTCTTGATAATTGGTCACCCTCCCTCTTCGAGTAACCTTCCATAGCTGTGTGGTCACTGCTACCAGGAAATTTCTACCCCTTTTATCAGCCTCCCATCTGGAGACTACAAGCTGGGGAACCAGTTCTCCGTGGTTTCCACACTGGTTTCTGTGGGTTCAGGGAACTACTATTTTCCTTGCCACTTGTCTATGGGTAAAAGCACATATCATCCCTGTTGGGAGATAGTTACCCAGGATTACATCTACTGCTAACATTTTAGCTACAGTCACCTGTTGCACAGTTCCCCTGTTTCCTCCAGTCCAGGAGAACACTGGCCAGTGGCAATGTTTTGCTTCACCCAAAAGTCCTGTACAGTCCCAGTATTTGTTTGGGATAAGCTGACCAGGCTGTACTAGATCCCCTTTCACCAATGTCAGGGATGCCCATGTCCCTTAACCCCTACGTCTGCATGCTACCCACCATGACTGGGTGCATGTGTTCTTCACGTTCACTGGCATGCTCTCAGGAACACACAAACAACCCACTTCTTTTCTGGTACTATTTTGCATGTTATTGCTTGCCCTTCTTGGACACTGTCTGGCAATGTGTCCAGTGTCTTACATAACCAACAAGCACTTACTTCCTAGAAATATTTTCTTGGAAACCTGGGGCTAACTGGTTTCGTGGAAGCAGTGAGGGTTATAGCTGCCCTGAAGGCACACTTTTCCCCTTTCTGTGGTGCCACGCTCACCCAATTCAGCTCTCAGAGCCGGTCTGCTCTTGTCATAGTGCTCCGAGAGTTCAGCAGCCTCTTGCACTGTTTTTGATCTCGGTCCTCTAGCCAGGTTTTTAACTCTGCTGGGCATGCCCAATGTAACTGTTCTAATAAAATCACATTTTAAATTTTATCAACAGTGTTTGCCTCAATTCCTTCCCAACAACGTTTTAAAAATTGACGTTGTTTCGGTGCAGCTCCTCATAGCTCATATCAGGGCTTCTCCTAAGCTTACGGAATTTAGCTCTGTATGATCTAGCAGTAATTCCAAACTTTTTAGTAGTGCAGCTTTTAACTTGCTGTAATCATCACTGTCTTTATTATCCATGTGACCCAATGCATCCCAAGCTTTTCCAGTAAGTAGTGGGGAAAGCTGGAGCTCAGGACTCTCTAGGAATTTTAGCCTGAATACAAACTTTTCAACAGAATTTAAAAAGGCATCTATATCCTCCCGTCCTTAAACTCAGCTACTAATTTAGAGTTCAATTTGTGACCCAGTCCTGCAGTCCCAGTTAAACCCAAGCCACTTACCTGCTCTGGTGCGCTGGTTTGAGTCTCATCTTCTCCAGCTCATGTTGCCTCTGGCCTCTGCTCCTCACAGTCTGCATCTTGGTGTTCTCGTTCTCTCTTCTCCTCTGCATCTCGCTGGCGCCGTGCTTCCTCACGGTCTGCCCTCTATTGTCGCCTGCCTCTGCCTCACAGTCCGCCTCTCTCTCGGCCTTCCTCTCCTGGATTCCAGCTCCATCCCGCGCAACTCATGTTGCAACCTGAGAACTTCCGGATTCAGGATACTGGTGACTCGTCCCTGCTGCTGTGGCCCTTCACTGACAGTGGCCCTGCTGTCCTCATCAGCTCGGGACCCCTCACTGGCCGCTAGTTCTGCCACACTCAAGGTCTGGTCCCTTTCAGTCACAGTCTGTGACTCCCTGCTCTGGGTATTTTCTACCATCAGGGGCTCCTGAGGTTCTGCTTACTGGCTTTCATCTCGAACAGGACTCTCTGTCCTCGCACAACTGTTTTAACTGTTCTACAGTGTGCCTGCTGTAGTAGGACGCCATCTTTCCTAACTACTGCTACTCTGACTTTGCACTTTAGAAAAAAAAAATAGGTAGGAACTTGACTGTACACCGACATATTGTTCTGTTTTCTTTTAAAGTAAAATGCTGTCTTTTCTTTCTTTGCAAGAGAGCTCACGGTCTCAGCTGACACAGAACAATAAAGCTTGTGATACCAAAATTATGCCACCGCTGCCAACCAATCTGTCACAAACTCACTCAGCAGATCAGGTCCTCTACTCCCAAAGTGCCAACATCTGAGTGCAGTCTTGTGAACAGTGTAACAGACAAGGTAACCCTCTTGTACGTTTTTGTGAGTTCGAATCAACTTATGGTCTCAGTTCTGAGGGATTCAAATTGTTAACCTCTTGCCAGCATACCCAAGGCACAGGCTCAGATATATCTGTCTTCGGGGCCAGATTCTTTGCCTCGGGCACCTAACCAGGTATTCAGAGACGAACCCTTTAAAACTTGTATAAAGACCTCAGATTTAAAATGCTTCTGTTTCCAGTTTGGTACCACCATACGAGCTATATGTCTGCTAAACCATGACTATTTCTTAGCAAAAGAAAGCAATTCAAAGACAGACCAGGTTTGCTCTAAAATTAGAGTTTTTACTAAAATATATAATAATATGTCAAACATACAATACAGAACTCTTATAACACAAGACATATATATATTTAAACAAAACAAGGTTTAAAACAGTGCAGTTCCTACAACTATATTTAGATTTTTGTCTAGCTTTCTAAATACCGGTTTTCAGTGCTCAGATGTGTCCTTAGTCAGTGTCAGATACAAATGCATCTCTATAGTGAAACAGAATAATCTTTTCAAGCAGTATTGGCCAACCCCTTTTGATAAAGTCATCCAGCCCCTCCTCTGGTCAAATATCTAAAAAATATATTTTTATACAACCACAGGATGTAATTTTATTAATCTATACTATACAGCTATACAGGATGTATTAATTCTGCAACCTTAGCATAACTCAAGTTTCAATGACACCTCTTTGATCTCATGCTGTACCCTCTTCACACAGGCTTCACAGGGTCATTTACAACCTTACGCTCTATGTAACATCCTAGCTTCCCTTATTTTAACGCCATAAACCTAGTTTATGATTTCTCTCTAACAAAATTAACTTAACTCTGTAATTAGCTCAGAGAAACAGGACCCTTAATAAAAGTCTTACAGTAACACATTGTCTCTAAAAAGACTGAGTGTGTGATACAATGCTGTCAGCAGTTCTCTTTGGCCTACATCTGTCAGCTAAAATCTGGGGGATGGGGGATGAGAGAGTGTCATTCCTAGGGCATTTGAATTTTCAGCAGAAACATTAATACATTTTATATTAAAAAATATAATACAGCACTCAGAACTGGCTGTCTACATCATAACAGCAACTAAAACCAAACTTTCCATGACAGAAAATGTAGCTCGTAATCCGCGTGATTCAAGAGAGGCAATGTGAGTTTTTCTAACAAAACAAAGATTGAGTCCCTAACGGAGGTTTAAGATGAAGCATTCCTCAAAATGTTCGCCAGAAACATCTGGGCAAATATATTTGCCATCCACTGGTACATGATAGGCAGAAATTAAGTAAAAGGTGTACCTTCATGGAGGAATATTGGAGGCTCGAGTCTGACGAGAGGAGATACTCAAAGACAGCATTCAGAGGTCACAGGAGGGTGTCCAGACCCCACTGGAGGCCCACAAGCAAAAACCCTTCCATTTCATGGAGTAGGTAGCCCTAGTAGAAGGTTTTCTAGCTGCAACCAATACCTTGACCACTCTGGGAGATACCCACAAAATGCTGTGGCTACTTCTGTAGGTGCCAGGCATGCAGATGAAGGGACCGGAAGTCTGGGTGAACCAACCTACCCTGCTCTTGCAACAGTAATCAAGAGGACAAGGGCAATGAACTAGAAGTTCCACTGCCACCTGATGCAGTAGCGGAACCATATCTGTGAGACCAAAGTGGAGCAACAAGAATTATCTCCGCTCCTTCAGCTTGAGTTTGAGCAGAACTTTGCAAGAGAGGAAAAGCAACAGAAACCTCAATGTCCAACAGAGGGACAATGTCTCACCAGAAAGCACCAGGCCGTGATCAGAAAAAGCAGAAACTGGGCGGTTTTGTACTACAAAGGGATGCAGAAGAGGTTCAGCGTCTGGACGGCCCCATCTTTGGAACAAGTCGCCTGCTAACTGCTGCAGGAGTTCCCATTCATGAGTCCTTGATCGAGACTGGCTCAGGGCATCGGCCAAGATGTTTTGGACCCCTGGAACATGCACTGTGGTGAGCAATAGGCCATGATCTAGAGCCCAGAACCATACCCTCAGCCTCCCGACAAAGATGATAGGAGTGAGTTCCTCCTTGTTTGTTGATGTAGTAAACGACTGACATGTCTGTCTGCACCAACTGGGTCCTGGATGAAGATTCAGGAGAAACACTTATAGAGCATATAGAATCACCCTCCTCTCTAGAATACTGATTTGAAGGGTCAATTCTAGAGAAGACCAAGCACCTTGAGTCCGATGGTTCTGAAATGAGCTCCCCAACCCAGGCCTGAGGCATTGGTTGTGAGAACCTGTAACAGAGGTTCTCTCCAAAGAGTGACTCCGGACCCTAGATTCTGTGGAGAGGCCACCAAGATAGAGTGTCTGTACCACTGCATTGGAGAGTGAGACTGGCTGGTCGAGATCGTCCTCTCTCTGATCCTACTACACTCCAAGAGTCCACTGAGGAACTCTCATAAAGAGGCGTGCTGAGGGAACGTTCATGATGACCGCAGCCATATGGCCTAGGAGCTGGAGCATGGTTTGAGCTGGGACCTGGTGAGCAGCTGCGACTTTGTTGGCCAAAGAGAAGGCGTATTGCTCTGTCTGGCAGGAGGAAGGATTGACCCTATGTATTGAAGTCTCTGACATGGCATCAGAACGACCTGGCTATGTTTAGGGTGATTCCCAGGGAGCTGAGCAGGCTGAAGGTGACCTCTAAGGTTGCAGAAGCTGATCCTTCATTGCGGGCGGTCAGAAGCCAATCATCAAGATAGGGATAAACAAAGTGTCCCTGTCTCCCTTAAAGCTGCTGCCACTACCACTAGGCACTTTGTGAATACGCGAGCTGTCGAGGAAAGGCTTAAGGGCAAGGCCCAAACTGGAAGTGCCTTCCTTGAAAGGAGAACTCAGGAACCTCCTGTGAGCTGGAAGCACCAGACTATGGAGGTAGGCATCTTGCATGTCCAGGGAGCAGAGTCAGTTCCCTTGATGCAACATGGGAAGAATGCCCGCAAGGTGACCATCCTGAACCTCTAGTACTCTATGTAATTGCTGAAGAGGCTCACGTCCAGAATCAGGCAAAGATCCCTGTCTTCTTGGGAACCAGGAAGAACAGGAGCAGAACCCTTTCCCTGCTGTGAAGCTGGAATGGGTTCTATTGCCTTCTTGTCTAGAAGGGACTGTACCTTCTACCAAATGAGCTCGGCGTGAGGGAGAGTAAGCCATTTGGACCGGAGACTGTGCAGGGCATCTAAAGAAATTCCAGCGCATGACTCCGCTTATTAACTGGAGGACCCCAACATCGCTGGTAATTGAGGTCCATCCGTCAAGGTAAAGCAAGAACCAACCCCTGCTACCTCTGCCCTGGACTCAGCAAGTGGCATGGGGTAGGGCAAAGAGTCAGGCGTGGGAGCCTGGGGTGGCAGGAGACCTGGAGAAGGTTTGGTGTTCTTCGTCCATGTGTTCCATCGAGTTGAGAAGGAGCTTTACATCGCAGTTGCCTCTCTGTTGAAGTCCTTTAGGCTTCTGCCATCCCTGGTGATGAAACTGATGACGTTTGCCAGGGGTCTGCTTAGACCTGTACAACTGGTGTACCAACTGAATGGCCTTACCAGAGTCCTGGAGGTCCGAGATCATTTTCTCAATGTCCAGACTGAAGAGCATGACCCATGGAATGGGGCATCAATGATGGCATCCTGGAGGTCCTGCCTAAATCCAGAAACTCGGAGCCAAGAGTATCACTGCATATAAACCCCTGTGGGTGCTGCCATGTCTGCGAGTCCTAAGATGATCTCAAGATGTTTTCCCACATCCAGACCGGACTGGAGTACGCCCAAGAGCTCCATTTTGTGCTCAGAATCGGCTGCCTTTGGAGAGCTCAACTGCCTTGCTCCAGAGGGACTTCTAGTACTGCACCATCTGCGCCAAAAACTGAGCCGAACAAATGGTGCAGGTAGCCAAGGAGTAAACCTTCCCGGCCGAACTGGTCCAGGTGTTTGGATTCCTTCTCCAGCAGCTGGGACCTCATGTGCCAAGGGCTATTTGTTCTGCCATGGGCAGCCACCAGTATGACAGTCTGTTCTTGGGTTGTTCACCTAGGAACAGCTCGCTCATTAAAGGTGTACAGCCGGTCCACTTTCTTGGGTATAGCGGGCTGTCAAGTCCAGGCCAGCCTGGTAGCATCCTGAAAGGGACTACTAAGGTGGAACAACTAAGGGTCTGGGCTCATTCATACCCAGGAAATGAGCCAATCTCTTTCTCTCTGGATCAAGATCCTCAGTTTCCCACTGATTTAAAATTGGATGTGACGCATCACATCCAAGAAAGTGGAACCACCCGGGGGAGAAGGAGTCCCTGGAGGATTGGGGTGGTGGGAAGGAAAGGAAATCCTCCGAGGATCTGTAGGAGGCAGAAAACCTTGAATTGGATGACCCAGAGGAAGATCTAGAGTGAAAACACTGGTGCCTCCTCCTGTAATGCCTGGAGGATGACCTGAATGAGGACAACTCCATCCTAGAGACCTGTCATCTGATGGAGCAGGCGATTTGCCCCAGGGGAGGTGGTGACTGTGGTGCCCACGGAGGTGGCTGCGGGAATTCTACCAGGAGAGGTTGCGTAGGGTAGCCTGTCGCTCCTTAGGAGGATGTCCATCCTGACAGTGTCCAACCATGAACTGAAAAGGTCCTTTACTTTGGCTAGGGAGACCATAGCAGAAGCAAATGGACCTGGCGTCGGACATGTTGTCAGGCTCCTGAGGCTGCGGACTTGACTGTCAGGGACCGACGACATTCTGGAGATTTTGTTTCTCCAGCATCTGGTCCTGAGGGTGGTGTCGGAGCTGACCGCAGTTCTACTGATGTCTGCTCATCCGTCGGCAATGGGTCAAGCGACAGGGGAGGCCTTGCCTTGGCGGCGGCTGCGCCCCTTCCAACAGCCATTTCGGAGGTGCTTATGGCATGAAGGACCCTGAGATAGAAGATGTGGTGGTGCGCCAGGACACCTGATGCTTCAGAGAGCTGGCGCCAGGGTGAGGCACAGTTTCCAGACGCCACTTTCTGTCATCGGTCCAGCTGGACAATCTGACGAGGTAGAGGAAGCCTCGCCGGAGGTTAATAGCAGACTGGCGCTGCCCATTTCTTTAACAGCGGAATCCTTTGCCCTAGACCCGCAGGCATGGTTGTAGGGCCTAAGACTAAAGGAGGGCCAAAGGCCCCTGCCCAAGGAAACGCAACCTGATGTCCACACCGACACTGGGGGTTTCAAGGCTGACAACCCGGAGGTAGCTTGGATTGATGGGGTGGGGCAAAGTCCGACCTCAGACATAGCTGGCAGTCTTCTGATGCAGAGACCTGGATGGGAACCTGAGCGTCCTTATCATGGTGATGGTGCTGTCCACTGGACTTTTTCTCCTTCTTGTGAGAAGTCCTTGACCCCAAAGAAGAGGATCCTAGGCCTGATGTGGCCCTTTGCATGGTGGCCAGCAGCTGTTCAAGAAGAGTAAGACTTCAGCATCTTCAGGCGGCGGATACGAGTTTGATGGTTGAACTTCTTGCAGTGCGGGCAGGGGTCAGTGCCGTGACCGGCCCCAGGCAGACGAGGCAGGCAGAGTGACCATCTTAGGCCAGAATTTGCTTCCTGCATACAGACTTAAATTTCAGGTGAAGACATGCACCAAAAATTCAAGGTAAACAATAACTTAACTATATATCTTTTTCGAAAATGCTGATCAGCTGTTAGCATGCAAGCATCCAGAGAGCCGATGTGAATGGTCTCGACAGCGGAAAAGAACTGGGAGTGGCCCGGACCACCCCTTTTATACCACTGGCGGACGGTGGAGTTGGTCTGATATCAGGGGCAGTCCCTCAGGGTACTGCTAGCTAAGAATTTTTCTGTGGCGCCCCAGTGCATGGCAGCATAGTCCTTATGGTGTAGCCTTCACAAGAGCTCCCACTTGAAGTAACATCCTGTTTTACAAAACAGGTTTCCAAAACTTCTTTAAATTCTCCTTTAACATGAGAGTAGCTTACAGTCTTTATGGGTCCATGCATATGCAGCATATCAAACAGAGACATTTCAATTCACACATTTTTTCCAACCTTCAGAATTCTCAACTCCTGATCCATGTCGAGACAGAAAATCAGCACTGACATTCTTTTGTCAGATTTATGCATCAGTTTAAATTTAAATGGCTGTAGTGACAGGTACCACCGCAGATTCTAGAATTTTTACCCTTCATTTGGTTAAGCCAACAGAGAGGATTGTGATCTGTTACAAGTACAAAGTCAGCTCCTAGTAAACAAAACTTAAAATGCCCCATGGCCCACTTTGCTGCAAAGCATTCTTTTCAATGGTAGAGTACCTTTTCTCTGTTGTGCAACTTCCTACTTATGTATAGAACAGGATGTTCTTTCCTATTTATATGCTGACTCAAGACTGCACCTAGGCCTACTTCTGATGCATCTGTCTGTAACAAAATGACTTCTCAAAGTCTGGGCTTCATAAAACAGTGGCTGAACAAAATGCAGCCTTAATGGCTCGAAAAGCTTTGTCGCACTCTGGGATCCATTTCAAATTATTCAGGAACCGTGTCTTTGTGAGTTCAGTGAGGGGAGCAGCTAACTGGGCAAAGTTGGGAACAAATCTCCGATAATGACCAGCCAGCCCTAAAATGACCTAACATGTTTCTTGGTTTTGGGGACAGGGCTGTTAGCTACAGCTTCTATCTTGGAAACCTCTGGCTTGACTTCTCCATTTCCCAAAACATAGCCCAAATATCTGGATTCATGCATGCCCAATGCACACTTGGTAGGATTAATTGTCAGACCTGGTTTTTGATCGACTGGATAACTGCTCGTAGGTGTTCCAGGTGGCTTTTCCAGTCTGGACTGTACAGCACAACATTATCCAGGTATGCAGCACAATAACCAGTGTGAGGGATAAAATTACATCCATACAGCTGGAATGTAGTGGGTGCACCACGAAACCAAATGGCATGGTGGTCAACTGACAGAATCCAACAGGAGTGGCAAATGCAGTTTTGTCTCTGGATTCTTTAGCTAAAGGAATTTGCCAGTAACCCTTGGTGAGATCAAGGGTACTGACATACTTTGCACTCCCCAGTCTGTCCACCAAATCATCTATTCTGGGCATAGGATAACTGTCAAATTCTGACACTTGATTAAGTTTCCTAAAATCAAGATATAGTCTTACACCCCTTCTTTTTGTTTACAATCACCATTGGTGATAACCAAGCACTTCTCGACTCTTCTATGATACATCTCTTAACCACTCTGGCAACCTGCATGTCTTTTGCCTAACAGGGCAAGCATTCCTTGACACTATTATGTGCTTGACCCCTTTGCTCGGCCTGGTACTGTTGTAAAAGTACCATTAAATGTCTTTAGCAAGTTGCGAATTTCTGCGGTTTGTCCTGAGGTTAAGGAAACATACACCTTTACAGCATCAGCATTTACAGTTTGTTCCATAAGCTACATCAATATCGCTCTTCATCAGTTTCTGGTAAAACTAGCAAAACAGCTTTTGGTGTTTTTCAACCCATTTCTTGAGGAGGTTAGCATGGTATATCTTAGTAGGATGTTTCCTGTCAGGGTCTCAATCTGTAGTTAATGGTGAAAGTACATCTAAGCACTCTATAAGGCCCCTGCCACTTCATTAACAGTTCATTTTCTGTTGTGTGTAACAGTAGCAAACCTTTTTCACCTAGCTCAAAATGTTTCTTTTACCACATGGTCATAATATACCTTCTGCTAGTTTTGGGCCTCTTCCTGATTACTATGGGCAATTTCAACATATTTTGCCAGCTTCTTTCTTAGGGCACACATACAAGACGAAAGAAATTGTTTCTGAGTAGGGTCATCTTCCCACTTTCTTTTATCACATCCAGTGGCCCTCTTGGCTGCCTACCATATAGTATTTCAAATGGTGAAAACCCTGTTGATGCCTGTGGCACTTCTCAGTCATTTGTTGCCACAGCTTCTTCAGGCATCGTCTTTCTTTCCTGATTTCCGATCTTGGAGCTGTGCTCAAACAAGTCCGAATCAAAGTCACTGAAAAGAAAAGTGTCCCCACCATATGAGATTTTCTGTGCCTGAGCTCTTGTTACCACTGCTGCTGAAACTGCAGGGTTCAGGCCCTCTGGGATTAACTCAGTAAATCCTGGAAAGTCATTTCCATAATCATGGGTACAGGTAACTTGGGTACTACCCCACTTTCATTTGGTGTGAGACATCCTTAATGGTCAGAGAAACTTGGGTGGTGGCATAGTATTGAGTGTCCCCATGGATGCAGATGACACCCATACCTGTTCCTTTTGCACAGTATTTTCCCAGCACTTCAACATGCACTAGGGTCTGTCTGCTTCCTGAATCAGTGAGTCCCTTTACAGTCTTATCTCCCACCTTCACATCTGTTAAGTACTGTCTCATTTTGTCAAGGACAAATCTGCTCCAGTGTCACTCTTCTTATGGCAATTTCTTGCAATATGACCTGGCTTATTACAGTTATAGCAAATAACGTCTTCGGGCACAGATTTGTTACCCCACCAGAGTTCTTATTAGACTTGCAGTTTAAATGGGGAAAAAAGAGTGTCTTACCGGTGCTTGGCTGTTACCTCTGGTTGTAGTGTCTGTCTGACCATTTGGTAGTCTTTGGCCAAAGAAAAGCCTTTTCCCCACTTTCTAGTTGGTGTTCCTTTACCCAAAGCTGCACATCTGTAGTCAGTATCTTGATGAATTGCTCCATGGCAAATGTGTTGATGATCTGTGGGACTGTTTTGCCCTCTGGTCGGAGCCATTTTATCAGGAGTTCTCAAGAGTCGGATGAAGGCTTCTTGAGGATTGTCAACCGAGTTGTACTTCAGAGATCGAAGTCTCTGCCTGTAGGTCTCTCCTGAGATGTCATACCTTTCAGGACTTTGCTTTTCACCAGGTCATAGTTTTCTGACTGTGCAGTGTCCATACTGCTGTAGGCAAGTTGGGCTTTCCTGTCAAGTAGGGTACCAGTCTGATTGTTCACTGCTGCTTTGGTCATTGGCAGGCTGTGGCACTTCTTTCAAAAGTTGTCAGGTATGCCTCGATATCATCTGAGGGACACAACTTTGTAACTTTAATGGCTTTTAAGTTGTTTGTGTTTTGCTGCTCATCTGGATCTGCGCCAGATCCTCTGCCTTGATAGCTTGCAAGGCATCCAGCCATCACTGCTCCTGTCACTGCATCTATTCTCCTCTGCTGCTCCTGTCACTTTTTGTTGTATAGCCCACCACTTGAAAAGTCCATCAGGCTTTCAGGTTCTGTCACTGCCTGTTCCTTTTTCCATAACTTGTGCTGGCTGTACAATCTCATCTTGGACTTCTGTCTCTAGCACTTGGCTGCCATTCTCCTGGTAACCACTCCTGGACTTGCCGCTGCAGAATCCATACCTTTCTATGCTTCCTTGAGTACTAGGTCCAGTACCCACACAAAACTCCTGGCTTACAGTATGCAGGGTGTAATCCAACTTAGGCGGAAAACCATCTGCCATCGAGGAACAGGTCAGGAAGCATAGGAAAACCAGAAGCAGTTGTAGAATTCGCAAAAAGGGTTTATTAGTACTAGCAGTAACATAAAAAAATAAACTTGTTCAGTATAACTATTTACAAAGGCAGACTAAACAGAGAATATCCATCTGAGTTTTTCCTTCAATCTCTGTGTGTCTCAAAACATTGCAGCTCTCTCTAAGTCCTTGCAACCCCTCAACAAGCATCCATTTTTTTCTAAAGATTTCTTGTATGTTTCAGGCAGGAGCAGCAATAACACAATGTCCCAGAACTAAGCCCCATCTCCACAGCATCTGAAAAAGTCTTAAAAACTGCTCTCAGGTTAACCCTTGAGTTCCCAACAGCTTTTTGCAATAATCTCATACTATAATTATATACATTTCAATAGTAACACTATATAATTTCTAAACAAAGGGATCCCAATATCAGTAACATCTTCACATAATGATCTGCATATATTTTTATACCAGCAGATATGCAAGGGAGGAAAAGCCAAACAGCAAGTGAAGACTGAGAGGCAGTGAAAGGCAAGAAATCTGAGACTGTCCGGTGATCAAATCCTAGGTCTCACAGGAAAATTTGGTTACACAACCAGACAGACAAGAGACAGGAAAGGAAAGAACAAAACTTATCACTGCATTCAAAATCTCCATAAATAACTAGGGACAGGGTCCTATTTAACCCTGTCACATATCTCCTCCAGCTATTGCTAACGTGAGCACTCTGTTGGTCACCACTCAAAAACTGCAATTAACTGTCAACATCCATCACTGAGGAAAAATGGCAGGAGAACCTCTCATTTCCAGAGCCTCACAGAGAAAGATAAATACACTTTACTGCATCAATCTACTTAACTGCAATCATTACAATAAAATGTCTGTAAAAGGGCATGTGGCTCGTACATTTATACCTAACTTTACATTAGAAACATAGAAACATAGACTTTGACGGCAGACAAGGACCGCTTGGCCCACCTAGTCTGCCTATTTCTCCCTACAGGATAGGCCGTAGATCCTAGTTAACCAACAGCCTATTTCTTCCTACCCGCACAAGAATTGCCTTATGTCTGTCCCATGCAGTCTTGAATTATCCCCAGTTTTAGACCCCACAACCTCCTCAGGAAGGTTGTTCCATGCATCCACTACCCTCTCTGTGAAAAAATACTTCCTCACATTGCCCCGGAACCCCCCTCCATCTTTTAAATTGTGTCCCTTTTTCTTGCAAGTCTTTTTCTGAAAGATGCTACCCTCTTGACTTTGTTGATTCCACTGAGGTACTTAAAAGTTTCTATCATGTCCCCCTTCCCTTGTTTCCTCAGGGTATACATATTAAGCTCCCTTAGTCTCCTTGTACGGGCTTCTCTTGCAGACCCTGCACCATTTTTAGTTGCCCTCCTCTGGACTGCCTCTATCCTTCTATGTCCCTGTGGAGATGGGGTCTCCAGAACTGGACTAGTACTCCAGATGGGGTCTCACCAACTGTCTGTACAGAGGGAAACAACTTCCTGTTTTCTGCTGGTGATGCCTCTTCCTATGCATCCCAGTATACCTCAGCCCTCCCTACTGCCTTCTCACATTGCTTGCTAACCTTAAGGTCATCTGATATGATTACCCCAGGTCCCTTTCCTTTTTGTTGTTGTTACTACCCCCCCACTGTGTAATCTTCCCTGGGTTCTTGTTTCCCAGGTGCATTATTTTGCACTTCTTTGCACTGAATCCTAGCTGCCATACTTATGACCATTCCTCCAACCTTGCCAAGTCCCTTCTCATCCTTTCCACACCTCCTTGTGTATCAACCCTGTTGCAGATCTTTGTGTCATCTGCAAAGAGGCATACTTTTCCGCGCCCAGTCCCTCTGCAATGTCACTTATAAAGATATTAAAAGGACTGGACCCAGTACTGAACCCTGTGGTACCCACTAGTAACCTCTCTTTCTTCACTGTGGACTCCATTTGCAATTACCTTCTGTGTCCTGTTGCCCAGCCAATGTTTTACCCAGGCTACCACCCTGGGACCCACTCCCAGGCTGGTTAATTTGACTATTAACCTTTGTGTGGGACTGTGTCAAATGCCTTGCTGAAGTCTAGGTAGACCATGTCCAGCCTCCCTGGTCTACTACTTTGGTCACCAGTCAAAGAAATCTATTAGATTTGTCTGAAATTACCTTCCCACTGTGAACCCATGCTGCCTTGGGTCCTGTGCCCACTGGCCTCTAGGTACTCAAATATTCTTTCCTTCAGAAGTGACTCCATCATTTTCCTACCACAGAGGTCAAACTGACAGGTCTGTAGTTTCCTTGCCTCTGCCTTGGTCCCACTTTTGAAGGGGAATCACATCTGCCTTCCTCCAGTCCTTGGGTACTACACCATCCTCCCATGATTTATTAAAAGAGTAGTCAGTGGTTTCACTAGTTCCCCCCTTAATTTTTTAGAATTCTGGGTGAATTCCATCAGGCCCCACTGCTTTGTCCACCTTTAGTGTTAGGAGTTCTTGCAGAACCCTTTCTTCTGTGAAAGGGCTGGATCAAACCCCCATCAAGAGTGCTTCTGTCAATTGGATGAGGCACTTCCCTCCTCTTTGTGAATACTGAGCAGAAATATTCGTTCAGTATCCTGCTTTTCACTGTCCCCTCTGCCCGCCCACCATTCATTCTATTCAGCCTCACTATCCCTCCCTTTGTCTTTCTACACTCTCTGATGTACCTATAAAATGTTTTATCCCCTTCTTAACCGGGTTGGCTATCTTTTCCTCAGTTTGGGCCTTTGCTATTCTGACTTTCCTCCCTGCTTCCTTCTGCCTTAACTGGTAGAGCTCTCTGTCCTGCTCCTTCTGTGTTTCTTTATACTTCCTGAATGCTAGCTTTTCTCCTGACTTTCCCAGCCACCCTTTTGAGAAACATAGTGGCTTTTTTTCATTTTGATTTGTTTATTTGCTTCACACAAAGGCTTGTTGCCTCCGTGATGGCAGTTTTGATGATTCCCATTGTTGCTCCACCCTCCTTCTAACCTGTTTGCTACTGTTTTTCTGAAGCACTCTCCCATCTTGCCAAAGTCAGCCCTCCTGAAGTCCAGTACCCTCACTTTTGTATGGCTTGACTCTGTAGCTGAGTTTAATGAACCACACTGTTTGATGGTCACTTGTTCCCAGGTGGCAACCCACTTCTAGATCCAAGATCCTCTCACTGCCCCCCATTTGAGAGCACGAGGTCTAAGATTGCTCCCTCACCAGTGGGTTCCAAACTAGCTGTCTGAGGCCTGCCACTTTGTAGGGCATCGAGAATGGCCCTGCTCTTGGATGTCGCTGCAGCAAATGTGCTCCAGTTAACATCTGGCATATTCAGGTCTCCCATCAACAGTATCTCCTCTTCTCTGCCATTCTAAGAATGCTTCTATCATATCCTTGTCCATTCCTCCCTGACATGGGGTCTGTACACAACCCCTGTGCAGATTGTGGTGCCCTTTCCAGTCTCCAAGGTCACCCACAGTGCCTCCTCTCCTCCCTGTTTACTCTTTTGTTTAGTTGCTTTTATCCCTTCCTTTACATGAGAGCTACTCCTCCCCTCTTCTCCCCTGTAGGTTATATACCCTGGTATGTTAACATCCCAGTCATGGTTCTCTGTGTACCTTGTTTCTGTGACTGCTACGCTATCCAGGCATCCTTCTTCCATCAAGGCCGCCAGCTCAGGGAGCTTGTTGCCCAGACTATGGGCATTGGTACTCATTATCCTCCATTTACTGATGGCCTTACTCCTTTGGCTCATCCCTGTCCTTCTTGCCTTTGTTACCCTTCCCCATTTACCCTGCCCTTCTCCTTGTTGCCACCTCTATGTTGGTAAGCTTACCGCACTTACTACCATGATTTTTTTTTTTTGGGGGCTAGGATTTCTTGCTCCTGTCCAGTGCCTCCCTTGGCTAGTTTAAATGCTTGCCAATGAAGCATTTAAACTAGGATCCTGGTTCCCCATTGGACAGATGTAGCCCATCATGCCAGTATGGGCTTGCATCACTTCAGGTGGACCCCCAGTCCCCAATGAAGCCAAATCTCTGAGCTCTGCACCAGTTTTTCAACCACTGATTGAATCCCATGGTGCGGAACACCCTAGCCTCTTCTACGCCATAGATGGGCAGCACCTCCAAGAAGGTTACCGGCATGCTACTTGTCTAAGGACCCTCCCAATTCCACAAACTCTTCCTGCACTGCTCTAATCCTTTCTTAGCCAGGTCATTTGTCCCTAGGTGGACAATGACATCCAGCTCCCTCCTGTGCAGCTGCTCAGCAATCCTGAGGATTCGGCTCCCTGTCTCTCAAGCCATGGCACCAGGTGGGCACCCTTCCTCCCTCTCCTTCCTCCCCCAGTTCTGCCTACCTAACAATGGAGTCCCCCACCAGGAGTTGTTTCCTTCCCTGTGGGGTCCCATGCCACCCTCCTGTGGGTCTCCTTTGTGGAGGTTCCCAGCATCCTCCTGGATCTCCACTGCAAGTGCCTCCATAGAGGAACCACACTTTGCCAGAATGGCATAGATTGTGGAGAGGTACAACTGGAGGGATGCGCCTCTGTTCCACCCCCTCACCCTCCCTGAGCCCACTGTGGTCCAACCGCTCCTCTTTCTTGGCAACCTCTGAGGCAACGGCAGTGGCACTGGTGGTCCCTGGATGGAAGAGGAGGTCCCACAACCTGGCCAACTCAGCCTGGAGATGAGCAACCTCCTCCCTCAGCCCAGAGAGGTGCCTGCAGATGGGACAACACCGCATCCTCCAGAACGTCTCCGGAAGACTGCTGCTCCACAGCCACTGCACTGCACCAGTCCTATCATGTCTTATTTCTGGCCCTTCACTGTTGTTTGGAATCCTTACTCTTTCCTCTGTTTTTCTTTTTCCTTTCTCTCCCTCTCTCTCTTACTTTCTGCCGCTGTGCCTTTAAGCTCCTGATTGTCCTGTTCTGAGACAAGAATATCCTATATTTCTCAGTAGACCGCTTACTTGCTCAGGGCAGACCTCCAGCAGCTAGAGGCTGGAGAGCTACTCTTGCCCTTCTAGGATGGTGGGTCTTTGTGGCTCTGTGATAACTCACTTCCTGCTCCCAAACAGGAAGTTCCTGTTGTCAGCCAAATTCTGTGCCTATAAAAGTAGAACTAGCTGAGGGTGGAGGGAGGGAAGGAGGGCAATATAGTCCCAGTAGAGAAGTCCAGTCACACAGCACTCCTTCCTCCTGGTGTCTTCTGCAAGCTACTAACAGAATCTTTCTAAGGCAAAAGAATTTTAAAAATCACGTAGTAAAACAATTTCTTTAGTCTGTGTGTATTAAAATAATAGTTTGGTAGTGTATTGTTCTCTCATGGTGTTTTTTGCTGTATAAAAGTAATAATGGTATAATGAACTAGGTGAAATGGGGAACAACTGTACTGGGATGCCAACAAATGCCTCAGCCTGTGGTCTTGGTGTTTATTGCCAATCCAGGACAGTTACACCCCTCCTCAATAAACCCAACTTACTATACCATTATTATTGCTTAATTATACTGAAAAGTCCCCTCAGCCAATCAGAATATAGACCTACTGTCCTGTTATTCTGCCACAATGGGACAGTAGACTCAATAAGAGGAATGTATGCTAATCCTTGCATTCTGATTGGCTAGCACACAAAAGCTGCTTGATTATGCTTAGTAAAGGTTTTTATCACACATTCAGTGAATCTGCTTAATTATTCTTAAAGCCTCCGTTAAATTTTTATTTGTTCTCCTCCAAGTCCATACCTCTTGGTCTCGTGTTTCCACCTCACAATTTAATTTAAAAAGTAATAGACTGGCACAAAAGGGTTTTGACAACACAGAGAAATAGAGATAAATGATTACCATGCTAACCATTTAGGCCATTGGGGCAGCACAACAACACGGGGCAAGAGCAGAGCTAACATTCCCAAATTCAGAACTCTGGCACCTGTCTTTCAGTATAATAGCCGTAACTGTATAGCATTTGGGGTTTTACTTGATAATAACCATACTTAGTAACTCCAGTAGTATGGTTAGGAGGGTTTTATTTGGTAATAACTATATCTAGGAGTAATAAACACCTCGGCCATTTAGTAACTCCCAAGTATGGTTACTACCACGAAAAACCCACCATTATAACCACCGTAATTGTTATGTGACTAAATTCCAATAATCACAGTACAGGATTTCTCATCCCTATTTCATAAGTAAACAATATAACAATATAATACTGGCTTATGTTGCTAAACTGTCATAACAGAACCAAAGTTCTTAAAGACGTGCATATATCTAGGTAGCACTAAAACATTCAGAGCTGAAATTCAGTGTTTCTGAGGCAGGCAGTGTCCTAGTGGACAGAGGAAGAACAGCAACCAGAAGACCACAGATTTGAATCTTACAGGAGCAATGACTTTCTGTGTGGCCTTGAGCTAGGCACTCAGGGGTATATTCAGAGCCGGCAGATGCACACGCATAACAGTGTGTCGCACAAATATTCTGCACCGTCAGCTCTGTTGCGATATTCAAACTAAATGCTCAATCAGAACAGATTGTGCATTCTGTGTTAATATCAGACCCTGAATGCGCAGTGCATAGCATGCAGCCGCCATGTACTGAGCAGTGCATCCAGGGTGCTGAACTGTCAACCACCCATGGGGTATGCGTGGTGCATACCTGGATGCACCATGTCCCCATGGGCGTATATTCAGCCCAAACATGCAAATGAGCTCATTGGGCATGCATGGTACAAAGAGGCCTCATGCATGCCCATTATGGGATCGTCTGCACGCTGCGCCTGGCAGAATGTTGCACACCAGCCCCTCCCCAGTCCCGATCCCCATAAATAGGCAGGTGATAAAGCCTAGTGGTCTAGTGGACCTGTGCTGCCCTGATCCCCATACAATACAATGTGTCAAATCCCGTAAAATACAGTGCAAGGCATCCCGATCTCCATATATTGCAAATATATATATACCTTTTGGTTCAGTGGACCTTTGCTGCCTTGATCCCCATAAGATAAATGGTAAGGCATCATGATCCCTCTAAAATATGATGCACCGCATCTGATCCCTGTAAAATATGTAGCAAGGTATCCCGATCCTGTAAAATACAATACAATTTATCCACTCCCTGTAATATATCTTGCAAGGTATCACAAACCCTGCTGGTTCAGTGGGTCTTTCGCCCCAAGCCCCGTATGATAGTAACCATGTACACCCCGATGGTCCTTTGGACCAGTTCAACACATAGCCCTGTACATAAGTAAGTCATATCACATCGGTGGTTCAGTGTCCCCCCAACCGATCGCCAGCCAGACACCATAAAACACGTGCGGTAGTGTTACCCCACCCCCTCCTCAACAGGCAGTTACCACCACCCCGCTCCCCCAACCAGACCCATGCCGGTGACTGGCACAGCACTCTGCACACAGCTACGGCCAGTCGCCAACTAAACTGAATGAATGTATACAGTAAATAGTAAGCGCTCATTTGCGATACTAAAGAGTGCTTACTATTTACTATTCATACCCATTGTTTAGTCGCGGCTTGCCATAGCAATGTGCAGAGCACTGTGCTAGTCGATGGCATGGGTCTGCTTTGGTGGGTAACTTCCTGTCGGGGATGAGGGGTAACACTACCGCACATGTTTTTACGGTTTCTGGCTGGTGATCGGGGTGGGGATACACTGAACCACCAATGTGATATGACTTACTTACTGTATGTGCGGGCTATGGATCAGACCGTCCAAAGGACCGGTGGGTGTACATGGTTACTATCATAAGGGGCTCAGAGCAGCAAAGGTCCACTGGACCAGCAGGGTTCATGATACTTATAAGATATATTATGGAATGGATACATTGCATTGTATTTACAGGGATCTGATACCTTGTTACATATGTATTAGGGATCGGATACATTGCATCATATTTTAGGGGGAACGTGATGCATTGCTATTTATTTTATGGGGATCAGGGCAGCAAAGGTCCAGTGGGGATATATATTTGTATTGCTGTACACGGGATCGAGATGCCTTCCACCGAATTTTATGGGGATCGGACACATGCTTTGTGTTGCATGGGATTTGGGCAGCACAGGTCCACTGGAAGACCTGGGTACTTTATTCTAGCTAGTGTGCAGACCGCACACCCACCCTACGCACTAGTTGGGGTAGGCATGGAACCTATGTTTGTGCCAGAACAGCCGGCCCTGTCTTCACCTGGGAGACACTGAATACTGTGATGCAAGATTATGCATGAGGGTCCCCTTACTTGCACAGGCCCTTCACAGTATTATGCGCTGCCATGCAGTCGGACTTGCAAGACACATTGAAGCCTTTGAATATGGCCATGTCCCCAATAGCCTGTGCAAGTCTGGAGGTGTGCGGCACATCCACGGATGCGTCACACATCTCCTTTGAATATGTGGCCCTTATTCTCTAAAGTGCTTTAGTCCACCTTGCAGTAAATGAGTAGAAACAAGAATCCCTGAAAACAAAATGCTGCATCTCAACTGTGTTCTCCTGTGCAAATAAATGTTTACAGATCCACTTTTCTGGAACTTTCTCAGAAACACCTTTAAGATTTGCTGTTCTGTCTGACCTCTTCTTACTGGACTAGGCCTACTATTTGAAAGCGTATATCTACCTCTATTAGCAAAACAAGTCTGTATTTTTATCATTAGTGAAATCAGTTTTAATAATTGTCTCACCTTACAGGTTTAAGGCTCATCATCTCATCACGCCTTTTTTCCTTCCTCTTCAGTTCACTCTCTGTTGTTTTCAGTTTATCTGGAACAAGGCTCAACTTTGACTGCATATCGCTGATAACATCCTGCAGCTCAGCTTCAGAAGGGAAGACTCTTTGGCAAACTGGACAACACGGCTGATTCTCCTCTGTCAACTGGCTGATAAACTGAGTGTATACCGCTGTGGCTCCAGCAAGCATCGCTTAAGCAGAAACAATAGTTTCAGTCATTTATTAGAATTTTGCATTCAAGAATATCCACATTTAGAGAGGCTCCTAGTTTTCAAGTGGGTCCTGAGGGGACAGTTACAGCAACAGACAGAAAAAAATTGCTTACCTCACTCCAGATCGAAGAATATCTTCTCCACAGAGTACCACTCCTTGGTCTTAGTATGGAGGTGCTAGGACCCTGAATGAGGGAAAAACTGCAGGCACCGCACATTTGTGACACCATGTACCACGTCCAGTAACTGTTGCTGACACACTAACAGCCTCAGTTCTGTTACCAAGTGCAGTGAGAAAGCAGGAAGCAAGCATATATTTTTGTTGTTTCTACCACTGCATTTTTGTATCTCTGCTGTACTGTTCCTCTATTTGTATTATTGTACCCATGTTGCTGTTGTTCAGCTGTTCTCTTTTGTTGAACTCTCCTGGGTGGTGCCTGAAAATAGTCATTTTATGGCTAGTGCACCTGCCCGGTTAACAAAAACTAAATAAATAAATAAAACAAAAAAATATGCTTGCATTAGGAAAATTAAAGACTAAGTATATACACAGCAAAACAAAACTCTGAATATAACAACAACCTAATAGGAAGTGAGGGAAGAGCTTCCTCCCTAAGGTGCCACCCATCAAGGGCAGACAGGCTGTACACAAAATGTCCATGGGAAGTCTCGAGCCAGGGCTATGATCCAGGTGTAACAATTTAATGACTTGCCAATTTTGGAAGGGGGGGTAGCAGCACTGGGTTTCTTGTTTTAACTTATGTATGCTGGCAACCAGTAGCACCCCAATGAGTTAGCAATTTAAAGTCTGTGAAAGTGCTTGGATTGAGCTGCTAATTCTGGATTTGTTAATGATTCATAAGCCCTAGGTGAGGGAGGAAAATAAAACGGCACTGACTCCATTCAGCTGCCCTCTTAGTGCTGTCAATAATGCATCCCGCTCAGGGTGCACAGTAGCAGTCTAAGGACAAATGGTATATCATTAGAATAACCTGTTTCAGCAAATCCATTACATCGACGACAACCCATTAAACAGCCACAGTGTCAAGCGTGTTATTGTAGCGATGAATGGATAGTGCCTTCACTGTAAGCCGCCCTCCCATAATCCACTCCTGCAAACAAGCCTTTCTCATCCCATTGCTGTGGTGGTACCGCAACACATTTGCCAGGCGATGTGATCACAGTCGTCAAAATGTTGTCACTGTAAAGTCGGTTGACAATTTTGTTGTCGAAGTGACTTGGTGGAACCAGGACAAACTGAGTCCGCCAACCACCAAGGCAGACAAAGGTGACAAAATATTTATCCAGAAACAGCATGAATCTAGGTGTTGGAGAGCACATGTAAGCAATCCAAAGCATCCACATCCACAAGATATAAGGGGATTATGGCAAGAGATTCAGCTGTAGAGACTGAAGCCTTCATGACAGGGAGGAAAAATTCAGATATTGAGCTTCTGGAACTAATACCCCAAAGGTTTTACAAACTCAATTAGAAAAGACAGGGCTATGGGCCACCCGATGGCACAGTGGGTAATGCGATGCACTCCCGCGCCAGTGTCCCAAGTTCAGAAACAAGCTCGGAAGCTGGCTGGGTGGCCCAGGCCTGGGAGATGGCACTGCCACATGGCTGCGCCTCCAAAACTGGGGAGGATGGCACCACATTCTGCCACTTGGGAGGCACCTTGCAATGGTCCTGAAAGCTATTCCTCCACAAGGTGCTCTGAACATGTCATGGCTGGAAAGAGGCTATGTATGGTGTTGAGGATAGGCATGGAAAAACTGGGGACAGAGCTGTGTGACAGCTCAGTGCACCACAGGCGCTGCACCTACCGACCAGTCACCTCTTCCAACTCCAGACAGTGCTCCAGGGCAGGGAACACAACTCCCCCAGGCCCCGCCATAAGAGGTAATTCATTGGGGACCCTCGGAGAACTTACGGCCTGGGGATGGCAGAGTGACGAGGTTGGGTAGACTGAAACCTGATATGGGCCAGGCAAGGTAACCGGATAAAAACCTTTAAAGAAAAAGAAGGCAGGTGAAAAAATAGGGCGAGTCCATAGTGCCCATACCAAGTATAGCACAAAGTTTCAAACACTATAAGTAGTATTTGTTTAGAATATCCAAAAAAGTTAGTTATGGCTAACTGATGACAGCCTGTGAGACATATCCGTATTTCCTCTTGAGGAAAGTAGATAATAGAGAAACCAATAAAAATGACCCTGACTTAGCCCAGAATGGGAGAAACCAGACATGAAATGACTAGTCTCTTAGGATGCAGGATTTCTATGTTCAGGCTGGGAAAGCAGTGTCACTGTTTACTGCTGAACTGGTCCAATTCAGGGACTGGATACAGAAAAAAGTTGCACTTAGGCCAATCGAGATGCAACCCATTTGGGAAAGAAAGAAGGGGATGTTACCGATATCGAGAAAGTGAGCAAGAGACCACCTCAGAGGTGTCCTAGATACGCCTAGTCTGGTGAGTGGCCTTGCAGCATTATTTGCAAACACCATAACATCTGTTAAAGGAAAACAACCAAAGAGGCTAAGCAAGAAGCCTCCTCCGAGGCATCCTAGGATGCCCTTGTCTGGTGCTGAGCCGTCTCTGCACCCTTATTCGCAATACTAAAACTGCCCCGCACTTTGTCGCATGAAAGCAATTCAGAAAGCAAGCCATGCATCTGACCCCACAGGCAGCATATGCAGGCCATTATAAGTGGCTGGTGCAACACTATAGCTAGCATCCAGCACCATCTTCCTCCCCAGCGCCTCTTTTTAGATCTGAGTGCTTGAAAGTATAATTGAATCAGGGTATCGCTTGCCATCCCACAGGGTCAGGAGAAACATCACTCCCTACAAGTACGACTAGGATCTCCAGGGAGACCATAATGAAGCCTGGTATCTAGTCAGAATGCCTCTAGGAGGGGTAAGTGTGGAAGAATAGATTACTCACCTGTAACCATAGTTCCATGTGTGGCATATGGTTCACATCCACTTTGGCAGCTCCACTGGAATAATGTAATTAGTCAGAATGTCTTTAGCTAAGCTCCTCCAACCACCAGGGCAGTATATCTCGACTCCACCCTGTGAAGTCGCCCGCCATGCTGGAAGCAGGATCAGGTGCCACTTGCCAGGGAGGTCGGGTGGGTTGTGTGCATGTGAGCCATATACCACTCCTAGAACTATGGCTACACATGCGCAACCTAGTCTTCTGGGGTATGATTAGCTAATTATACCACCAACAGCTTATCTGGTTCAAAGTCAGTTGGTATTCATCTGTATCCCCTTCCTCTGGGTCGTGCCTGAAAATAGGCAGGATCTGTCTTGTGGTTGTGTGCCCATATGACTAGTCGCTGACATTCAGTCGCCCTTGTCACACAGAACCGCGTGTGCAGGGGTTGCTATTCCTGAGCCCCCTCTGCTGAATTGTACTTGCACTACTGAATCTGAGGCTAGCACCCTCTACTAATTGACACTGGACTTTAGTAGAAAAAACTGCAAAATAACTTTTCTTGTCTGAGAGCTCAGTGAAGAGACTGCAGGAGGATCCCCACTGCTTGGGAGTACTCACCCAGAGCCAGGGAGTGAACTTGCTAATCCCTTCCAAGTGGGACTCTCTGTCTCAGGAGGTCACCGGCACTTGCTGGGGTGCTAGGCATCTCGCGATCCGTGGTTGGGAGCCGAGCTGTGGCGCATATCCCAGGTCTGGGCCTTCTGGGCTGGGGCTGTCCTGCCACAGTGCTCTGTAATGGGTCAGAAGTGGCTGAAGGTGACAAACGCCAAAACTACAATCAAGGTGACCAGCTGCAAGATCCCGAGCAAGTTCCATCCAGTCGGAAAGATCCTGGACAGTTTGTGTTTGTTGTTGCATTAATTCAGGAGCTCAATTCCCCTGGTGCTGAGATCTATAAAACCATGAGTACCCAGGACCAGGTTCCTGGGAAGGGAAAGGGAGTTGCTTCTGTTTTTCTAAATCAAAGTTTTTACAATTTCAGTGCCACAACAGCCATCCAACCTGTGGCACCGATCAGGCCTGCACCCAGTGGGTACCTAGGGATGGTAAGGGACACTGGTACCAGTGGGGATTGCTTAGCCTACGGGCCCATATGTTGAAATTGCACATTTGCATTAACCTACTTTTGCCTCTCACAGCTACCCAACGTCCAGGTATCCCTCCCTAGTCCTTACCTCCTGAATAAAGCTGTGGTGGTGAACTTCATTGCATGCACTTACTGCTGAAATATATGATTTATGGTGCAACAAGGTATTTGGGGACATAGTGTGCAGAGTGGTTGGTTAGGGAGGTGGGTAGGCACAGTGGATCTACTAGGAATTCCCTAATCGCTCTGGCCGACTCTCCCTATCCCGATGCCGAGTGCCGAAAAGTACAGTTACGTAAGAACTTACCCTAACAGTAGATCTTCGAGAACAGCTCTTGCAGCAGGTTACACCATAAGGACTGAAGCCGGCAGACAGCAGGACCCCACAGAAAACTTCTAGCTAGCTATATAGGCGGGGACCACCCCATCAGATACCTCATAAAGGCGATCCTCCAACATACTTCAGTTCTCCTGCCGAAGACTCCCAGTATAGTAATGTGACTCAGAAGGGGAGACCGATCCGCTTCCAGAAGAAGACTCACAATCTGATACATCCGAGACGTTATAAAGAACCAAACCTCCTAAGGGGAAGGTGGAGGGAAATTACCTGCTACAAGAGCTGTTCTCAAGATCTATTGTTATGGTAAGTTCTTACATAACTGTACTATCTTACTTTGAGATACAGCTCTGAAGCAGGTTACACCATATGGACTGATTCCCAAGCAGTAAGGGTGTATAAATGATTCAGCTGGGAGAAAGATATGAGAGATCCAAAAGGATGCCTCTTAGGACAAAAGTCCCTGGAGGACTGCCAGGCCAAAACTGGCTCTGCGCCTTGAGGCGATGTCCAAACTATAATGTCTAATGAAAGTGTGCACCAAGTGGCAGCTGCAAATGGCTGATGTTGCGACGCCTCAGCGCAGCAAAGGAGGTAGCCACCTTCTCGTTGAATGACCCTTAACCGATCCTGGCAAGGGTTTATTGCGCTTCTGGTAACAGAACACAATGCAATTTGCCAGCCACTTAGAGAGTGTTTGTTTTGTCACAGGTGCACCCAGCATCCTGTGGGCGTAAAGACACAAACAGTTGATCAGACTGCCTGTATGGTCTAGTTCTGGCCAAGTAAAACCTGAGGATCCGATGCACGTCTAATGGTATAGAAAGGCTTCCCCATTAGTATGATTGGGGAAGTACACCGAAGATCAATGTCCTGATTCAAGGTTAAGGCTGAGACCACCTTGGGAAGAAACTTAGACTGGTCCTTAAGGACAACCTGTCCTTATGAAAAATCAATAAGGCTCTTTACACATGAGTGCTTGGGGTTCTGAAATCCTCCTTGCTAAAGTCACAGCAACTAAAAATAATGCCTTCCAAGAGAGGAGGCGGAGAGCTCACAATCTGCGGTTGGTTCAAAAGGAGGCAGCGTGAGCTGCTCCAGGACAAAAAGAAGGTCTCAAGGAGGAACTGGGTCCTTTATAGGAGGTCTCAGATGCAGAATGCCAAGTAAAAGCGCGGGCCTCTAGCTGAGGTAGTGACCGCTGACCAACTGGTGTATGGTATGCGAAATGGCACAGAGGTGTACCTTCAGAGAGGAATACGTAAATCCCAGCTGAAAAGGGATAGGAGGTAGTCCAAAATAGACTTCTAGGGGCATCGAAGAGGATCCAGATCACGAGCCTAAGTCCAGAGATAAAATCTTCGCCATTTCACGGAGTAAGTAGTATGAGTGGAAGGTTTCTGAACCGCTACCAGAATGTCTGCAATCCCTTGCGAGACTCCGTGCCTAACAATGTCTATGTCTTTAGGAGCCAAGCATGCAGGTTCAGGGATCCGAGGTTCAGATGGTCCAGGAACCGCCTCCTGAGACAGCAAGTGCGAAGCTGACTGGCAATGGTAGGGGAGACTCCTGTGCCAACTGGTGAAGAAGGAAACCAAATTTGTCTGGGCCAAAAGGGTGCCGCTAAGATCATAGATGCCAGTTCTGAATGGAACTTAAGGAGAATCCTCTAAATCAAGCGGAAGGGCAGAAAAGCGTAGAGGAACCTGCCCGTCAAGAGAGGGACAAAGTGTCTTGCCAGAAAACACCAGGCCCTGGATTTAGCAAGCAAAAATTGGGCAGTTTTGCATTGTATGGGGCACGACTAGGTCCATGTCTGGTGTCCCCATTGTTGGAACAGAACCTCTTGCAGCAGCTCCCATTCATGAGCTCTGGGGTCATTGATCGGCTCAGGAGATCTGCCATAGTATCATCCACACCAGGAACATGTACTGTGGTAATCGTTGCACCGTGCCGTAGTACCCAATCCCACACCGCTTTGCTTCTCGGCAAAGGGGTGTAAGTGAGTGCCTCCTTGCTTGTTGATGTAATACACCACCGAGTGTTGTCTGTCTGGACTAATCGTGACTCAGTGGGATCTCTGACTGTAAGGACGCGCCTCATCTCCAAGACATTGATATGGCGGTGAACTTCCAGAGGTGACTAAGTTCCCTGGATCCTTGTTTCATAAGTGAGCTCCCCACCCAGACCCCAAGGTGTCCGTGGTGAGAGTCAGAGCTGAAGCAGGCGCCAAAAAGGCGACTCCTCAGAGATGCTCCTGGATAAGCCACCACTGTAAGTCCAAAATGACTGGCTTTGTGACTCTGATGAGCTGGTCTAACTGATCCTGCCTCTGGTCCCATTCGCCTCTGCATCCATTGAGTAACTCTCATGTGGAGGCAGCCCAAAGGAACTGTGGCGATGGCAGACGCCATGTGTCCGAGCAGGCACAGCATGGTCCATTCAGGAACCAGTTTCTGTGCCATAATGGTCCTGATCAGGGACCTGATGCATTCCCGCCCTGTCTTCGGACAGAAAAGCTCTTCCTTGAGGGTGCCCACAACCACACAATGAACTGCAGTCTCTGTGAGGGGACAAGGGATGACTTCTCCTGACTGATGGTGACCCCTAATGAGTGGAATAGTGAGCGGTGGTCATAAATGGCCTTCACCAGAGCATCTGGAGAAGTGGCCATGAGAAGCCATTTGTCCAGATAGGAGAAGACGAATGGCCCTGTCTCCTGAGTGCCACTACTACGACTGCCAGGCACTTGGTAAAGACGATGGAGCGAAGATAGACCAAAGGGGAGTGCTCAGAATTGATAATGGCATCCCAGAAACTCAAGCACAGGAATCTTTGTGCGATCGGTGATGGAAAGATGTAGATACACAACCTGCATGTCCAGAGACACGAGATTCGCGCCTTGCTTGAGCATGGAAATGAGACCCAGAGAGTGACCATGTGAAATGTTTGTACCTCACAAAGGTGTTGAGATCGCTGAGGTCCAGGATTGGGTGCAGGCCCGTTTCTTGGGAACCAGGAAGAAGTGGAATAATATCCTCTATCTCTGGTATGCTGAGTACGACCTCAATGGCATCCTTGTCAAGGAGTGCTGAGATCTCCTGCTGGATGAGCAGGGCACGCTCATCCCGAGTAGCGGAATTCAGAGGAGGTCTTGACAGTGGGTAGTCGAGAAACTCTAGAGTGTGTCCCCAACATATGAGCTGAATAACCCACCGATCGGAGGTGATCCACTGCCATCCTGACAGATGGTAAGCAAATCGAGCCCCATCCTTTCTTCCCTTTGATCCAGAGGTGGAGCAGGGGCCAGGAAGGAGTCAAGCTGTGGCAGTGCTGGCTCTGGCAGGTTGGGTAGCTTTTCAGCGTCTCTGACCCTGACCTCCAGAGTACTTAGGCTGGTTCTTTCATCCATGAATTGCCCCAGGCTGTTGGCCAGAACGTGGCTGTTGCTTGTTCTGCTGCCACGAAACGGTTCTGGTTCCTACGAAGGAGCCAAGCTCTAGGTTTGTACATCACCTGTACCGCCTTACCACCTTCCCGCGCCTTGCAATGAACCATTATAGGGGACATCCATGCAGTGGCGGGAGCCAGGTTTGGGAGCATTTGGGAGCCGGGGGGCATTCAGTCAATCACAGGCTCCACAATGGGCACTAAACAGTGAATAAAGATGGTGATGGGGCGCCACTACTCACACTGGGACAGCCAGGAGGCGACCGACCCCAGCCCACCCCCACCCCAGTTCCGCCACTGCGCCCATGATTCCTTTCTGGACATCCAGGGTAAAGCAGAGATCATCAGCCAAGAGTGTCTCTGGAGGCAAACACCTGTAGCGGCACCTCTTGCTGCTGAGTCTGCCGAGTCGTAGGTGGTTCGGAGAACTTGGGTCCCAACATCTAAACCCGTGTGAAGGTTTAATAGCTCTTCCTCCTTCTCGCCATCTGGAAAATCCTTCAACAGGTCTGACCCTGGTCCCAGAGTACCTTTTGAAATTGCACCATGTGCATCAAATAGCTGAGGGACCTAATGGAGCATGTAGCAACAGTACATGCACGACCCAGAGAATCCAACTGTTTGATTCCTGGTCCGTGGCTGGGTATTAAGTTGCTGGGGCCTTAATGAACAGTCATGTGAGGCTGTGATAATGACTGAGTCAGCCATGGGTTGCTGGGCAAAATATGGATCGTCCAGCAGGGCCCTACAAAGGTGATCAGCTTTCCAAGCCCCTCGGAGGTTGGGAGACCGAGCGTTCAGCATCCCAAGCGCCGGTCTTTGGCGTCGGTGCTAGGCCTAACAGCCAACTTAGACTGATGCTTATGGTGGTCTGAAGCCTCAGGACCTGGCAGCCAAACCAGATGGCTGGCTATCCTGGACTTCCTTCAAGGGCTGAAGAGAGACTAAACTGGAGCCCCATTAAGTCCAGATTTTCACCGGAGGGGCTGAGATCAAGCCGGGAGGGATGTCCAGCCAGGCAGAGCTGGAACTGACCCAAGAGTCTGAGGCCCAATTCGAGGATCTATCCTTATCCTTGTCCCTGTCCCAGTGCTTTTCTTTATGCCTCCACGACTTGTGAGAAGGTTCCCTTCTGGAGGAAGGATCTTTTTCAACTCTTAACTTCTGTTCCAGAAGAAAACTCTAAAGTGCTTTCTGGCAGCGGATCCTGGTTTTGCTATTGAACTGCTGGCAGATGGGGCAGGCCTGGTGTCATGGTCCGGGCCTAGGCACACGCACGCAGACCAAGTATCTATCCTTGAAGGGATCTGCTTGCTGCAAGCACTCTTGAGGGTGTCCTTCTGTGGAAGGAGTCAGGGAAGAAGACATGGGTACTTATCAAAGTTTTAGAAAAAACTTAAAGGAAATGCAGGATAAAGATCTAGCGTTGTTCGCCTGCTGAAGGCATCCATGGCGCCAATGCGCATAGTCGATGGCAGGAAAAGAACAGAGGTATGCTGGGGAGCACCCATTTTATGAGGTATCGGACATCGGGGTGAGGCCGGACGTTGGGGGTGGTCCCCGCTGTATAGCTAGCTAGAAGTTTCTCGGGTCCTGCTGCCTGCCGGCCTCAGTCCTTATGGTGTAACCTGCTGCAAGAGCTGTATCTTGAAGTAAGATCACAAGTGCCCAACTTCAGGATTTTCCCACAGTGGAATTTATTTTAGGGGCTGCCCCTCACTTTAAGATTCAAACTCCATTGCGGGCAAATCCCGATGTCAGGCACCGTGTTCGGGCACCGGTGTCGGGACAGTGAGGTCGGGCAGAGCAATTACAGGAAATTAAATGGGTATCGGCATAGTATCCCATGGGCTGTGCTAACAAATATGCATCCAACTAATACTTTACTCTGGGTGGAGGTGCCATTATTTCCAATATTTTAGGAACGAACCCCTGTCACCATAGCAGGACCCAGGCCCCTTGCCTGGTATCAGAAACAGTGGTAATGGTAGCCCATTGGCATATGGTGCTGGGGCTACACATACACTTAGGGGCACAGAAACCCAGGGATGGAGTACTAATTGGGGAGTGGTATTAACAACCACAGAACAGGAAAAAGATCTAAGGGTAATAATATCTGATGACCTAAAGGTGGCCAGAAAAGGTGACAAGGAAGTTGGGAGAGCCAGCAGAACGCTAGGGTGCATAGGGAGAGGTATCTCCAGCAGAAAGAGGGAGGTGGTGTTACCAATTTATAGATCACCGATGAGACCACCTGAGTACTATGTCCAGTTCTGGAGACATCATCTCCGGAAGGACACAGAGTAGAGGCAGTCCAGAGGAGGGCAATTAAAATGGTACAGGATCTGCATAAGACCTATGAGAAGAGACTGAAGGACCTCAATATGTAAACCCTGGAGAAAAGGAGAGGGATATAAGAGAGATTTCAAATACCTCAAGGGTATAAGTATGGTACAGAGAGAGAAGCATTTTTCAGAAAAAAGATGCTCAAGAACAAGGGGTCATGCTATGAAGCTGGAGGTAGGTAGACAAGTGATGTGAGAAGTACTTCTTCATAGAAGGAGTAGTGGATGCATGGAACAGCCTCCCAGTGGAGGTGTGGAGGCAAAAACTTGTAGCAGGTTCAAGAATGCATGGGATAGGCATAAGGGACTCTTAGTGGTAAGACAAGGGAGGGCAAAGCCAGAGATCAAGTAGGGTCTGATAATACAGTAGATGGGGAAAATAGGCAGACTAGGTGGCCAGCGACCCTTATCTGATGCCAAATTCTATGTTTCTATGTAAAAATAAAGTCTTGCCCTTTCCTGTAGACCATCTCCCACCCCTTCCTACCCTTTCAACCTTTATCTGGTTGCTACCCTTAGCCTTCCCACATCTACAGTTTCAGCCCCCTGCACGCAGGTAGTTGTTCTAGCCTCGGCATATTGCTGCCAGTGATTCTCACCTCCATAGGTACCAGTAGCAACCTCTCAAGTGGTTCATGCCTTAATGTTTCCATTTTTATTACATTTTTCTGTTTTGCTGTCTCCTTACCCTAATCATGGTAAGGATGCAACCTTTCTTTCTTTTTCCTCTTGCTTTCTTTCTATTTTTCTTTATTTAAAAAGGTAAGACAAGGGTTGGGAATCCCAACTGTTTTGACAAGAGCCATTCTATAGCTCCTGCCTCACCTTCTCTACCCAGGTGGGCTCAGGTTTTAGCTCTTCTAAGTTTCTACCCTAGGCCCTCCTAGCCTCCTCCTTTAGCTAGTAGTTTGGTATGATTTTATATCCTATAGCCATTTCCTATCCATTTGGGCTAGTTCTTAGTCATTCTCTCTTTCCTTTTTTCCTCCAACTTTGTTTCTTCGCCAGCTAACAGAACTGATGAAGCATAGGGGCCAGCGCCAGTTGCTAGCCAGTCCACGAGCACCACATCACATACATCCCCTCATGGGTGGTGCCAGCACCGATGCTGGTAAGGTGTAAGCTGTAAGGTGCAGAAGACTATTACTGCAGGGTCCTGGTACCTCGGGACAGACCCATAACTGTGAATAAGTGGTGAAGATATTCTGGAAGATCAGCAATTATGATGAGTAGGTAATTTCATTCTCACCCTCCTCGCTAAGCGTGTGGTTGACCACACTGGGTCCCCTGAGGTGATGGCCTCCTCTTGCCATGGCTTAGTCATGGTTGCCAGGGGCAATCATAAGACACATGTCCAAAATTGTGACACACAGAACACTTCTGACTTTCTACTCTGTTATTTCTAGGCCATGTCAGAGCATTCCTTCTAGGTTCAGAAGGCTGCTGGGTTTTAGGGTCCTTTGTGTCTCACCATGGTGAAGCGATCTCTTGGCAAGATGGGGTTGTCCACAGTTAGACCTTTTGCTTTCCACAAAACTGCCACATTTCTGCTCGCTCACTCACTCCAGGACCAGGAGTTTTCTGGTGAGATGTGTTGTCCTGCTCTGCGATCCCTTGGCTTAGCAGCTACGTTATCTGGCACAGGCCTGAGTTATGAATAGGATCAGATCTTGTCTCCCTCCCAGTCTTCCTATTTACATCTACCTATCCCAGTTGTCAAGCTTGATGAGTCACAGCACAGATGGTGTCTTGCTCTCCTTCTTTATCCTAGTCTTTTCTAGCAAAACACCTCCCGGTAATCCAGAAGCAAACAGAACTTTCCTCTCACCTTCACTGCCTCCCACTTCAGGAATACTCTGGCCTTTGGAACTGTGACCCAGGGTAAGAAACAAATTTAATTGAGGCACCCTTCCAGGTAGGATCTGATCTGGCCATACTAGTGCTCCTGCTGGACTACTGTGACACTGGCACGGTGTCCCTCAATCCTTTTGTTAAGATGTTGTTTACCCAGACTGGCCTCAGGTGCTTCTGGGAATAGTACTCGAGACATGGTTTACCATCTACTGCTCTTCTGTGGAGAAATGGATCTTCCAAGAATCAATCTTCACCGCTTATTCCAACTTATTGGCCTGTGATGGAGGCACTATGGCCCACAGGAGCAAAGTCTTCTGCAGCTTAAAGTTAGTGGGCCAACATCAGGCCAGTGCTACTATGAGGCAGATGTATGACGAGGGCTCATGGACTAGCCAGCAACTGACACCAGCCCCTATCTTCCTTAGTTCTGTTTTTCCTGTCAAAGGCACACCATGGGAGCATTGAAACTGATTAGCCTTCTGCATCATCGTCTTCCTCAGTTTGATGCTGCCTCATTCGATGGCATACATCCAGCTCCATTTATTTTTCGGTGTTATGCTTTCTTTCCTTTCTTCTTGTACAGCACCAAACTCTGTTCTGGCCTCAGAGAGTAAATGGGAAGGCTGAGAGGGAGACAAGATCTTACCCTGTTTATAACCTTAGGCCTGTCCCAGACAAGGTAGCTGCTAAGCTCAAGAGGTCACAACAACCACAGAAGGTAGCTCCACTGCTGAGGGACAGGAAGAGACTATGCCAGAGGGCTCTGTAGGGAGCAGTAGTTCAATGACATAGAATAAATGGAGGAGACCTCACTGATAAGCAGCAAAGGGGTTTCATGAGAGGAGCTGCACAAGGCTCAGCTCGTATATCCCTCTGTAGCTGCACTTATACTGTTGAGCCAGCAGCAGCAGTGATTCTGCAGGAGAGGAGCAGCATATTTTGGGAAAGAGACCTTTTATATAGATATTATGTTCCTAGGAACACAACTGAGGAATGGAATGTGTGAATGCAGACTGTGATCCCTCAGGAATACAGTGGCCATCCTGGATTTAGCACACCTAATTCCTCTGTCTGGACACAAAGGGTTAAACAGACAAGAGAATTTACTCCAGAACTTTACTGGCCAACACTGTACAAAGATGTGGCGAGTACTATCACGCATGCCCAGAGTGTCAGCTTGGAAGACAGGGGACTAAGCAAAGGCTCCCCTTATTACACTTCCTATTATGAAAGAACCATTTTATCGGGTCGCTGTGGACACTGTGAGCCCACTGGCTGTACCTAACTCAGAACTAAAGAAATACAGTCTGACCATAATGGGTGTGCCATTCAATACCCAGAAGCTGTGGCAATGTTCCCCATAGAGGAAGAGAAGGTAGCAGGCGAGCTGCTAGGGATTTTCAGCAGAGTTGGATTTCTCAAGGAGATTTTGTCACATCAGGAACCAAACTTTATATCTGATCTGATGACAGAGTTGTGGAAGCAGTGTGGGGTACAGACACTGCATACAACCTCACACCACCCAAAAGCGAACAGCTTAGTTGAGATATTTAATGCAAGTTTAAAAATGTGTTTCACAGGTTCCAGAAGAGTACAAAAGGGACTGGGACAAATACCTACTCCACTTGCTATTCACATACCAGAAAGTCTCACAGGAGTCATTAGGTTTTCACCTTTTGAGCCCCTGTATTAGAGATGGAGTCAGAGGACCCCTAGATTTAGTTAGAGGGGTGGGAAGGATCTATTGCCACCCAGAGAGTGAGTCTGCTGTGGATTAGGTCTCTGAGCTTCCAGGGCCAGCTTCAGGGAGTTTATGGGTCTTGGCTCAGGGTAACTTACCTGCAGCACAACTGAAGTAAAAGATCTGGTATGATAAGAGGTCCAGAGCTTTATTACACACCATAGGGCAGAGCGTAATGGTATTCATCCCAGTGAGGCATAACAAGCTGCACGCACCATGAAAGGGATCCTATGAGGTCATAACCAGGTGAATTATGTGGATTATGTCAAAGATGAAATGATGAAAACCTATTATTACAGTGCTGACACTGCCCTTATGGTTTGCAGTGCAGCAGATGGAAATCTAGGAGCCCTGCTCCAGGCATGCTACAGGAGAGTATGGGGAAAGCATCCTGGAGTGCTGTGATGATCTCTGAGGGACTAACACTTAGACAAGCAGAGCAGATGGGGAAGTGCTTAAAACACTCTGCTCCAGTTTTTCTGCCATCCAAGGGTGCACTGATCTTACTGTGAATGAGGTGAAAACCACTGCATAGAAGCCCATATGGCAAAGAAAATATCAGGTGCTGTAGGCAGTAGGAGGAACAATGAGAGAAGAGCTACAGGAAATGCTGGCCTTAGGGTGATCCAGCCATCCAACAGCCCTAGGGCAGCCCCAGTTGTTCTGATTCCAAGAAAGATGGAACTATCAACTGGCCCAGTGGTGTGGAGGCTGAGACATCCATGCCTTACCTCCTGCCATGCTGGCGACCAGTGTTTGCAGTGCGGGGAGGGCCACCAGGAGTGGCCGGGAGGAGAGGATCGAACATCTGGAGGACAGCTCTGCGAGCGTGCGTGGCTCGGCCACTGGCGTCACTGCATGCCTCCATTACCACACTTGGGGAACAGGAGAAAAGAAGAAAACATCCCAACTGGCAAGATGATGCGGCCCTCACAGGTGCTGCACCCAGCTAGCTGGCACCTCATTAAATATCCACAGGTGAGCCCAGTGGATGCTGGGGTGAAGGGGCTGGGGGCCAGTCGGGAGGAGAGAACAGACTAACAAAAAAAAAAAAAATGGAACTATCAGGTTCTGTGTTGATTACAGGCCATTAAGCAGGTCACCATACCTGGCGTATAAACCATGTCAAGGTAGATGAAGTACTGGACAGGTCAGGTGGGACTAGGAACCTGACCACAACAAATCTGGCGTACGGATACTGGTAAGGGCTATCTGTGGATGCTCCTGAGAAGTTAGTATTTGTCACCCCATTCGGTTTGTTTGAATTCACTGTTATGCCTTTCAGCATGAGGAATTCACCTGCCATTTTACAAAAGCTAATTGACAGGTCCTGAATGGGACTGGGAATTTTGCTCTAGCCTACATGGATGATATAGACATATTTGGCCAGACAAAGGAGGATCATCTCTCTCACTTGAGGTAAGTCCTGATCAGACTACAGTGTGCAGGGACTATTAAGCCAGGAAGTGCAAAAATGGGATGGTAGAGGTGCCATAATTGGGACATCAGTGTGTGTGTGTGTTTTGGGGGGGCACATCAGGTCTGGAGCCAGTGAGGATTAAGGCAATTTGGGACTGGCCCACCCATCAAACTAAGAAGCAACTGAGTGCATTTCTGGCAACTATGGGGTACTATAATAAATTTATTCAAATTATAGTACCACTGCAGCTCCTTAACAGACAGCACAGCTAAGAAGCTGCCAGAAAGGATTCCATGGATGGAACACTGTGAAACAGCCTTCCAGCAACTGAAACTGGCACTGTGCCAAGTTCTACTGCTGGCAAGCCCAGATTACAATTTGGGGTTTATTGTTCGAACAGATGCAAGTGCCAGGGGCCTGGGGCAGTGCACTCTCTCAGTATCCAGGGATGGGTAGAATGGCCAGTTGTATTCCTCAGCCAGATGCTGCTACCAGGAAATTAACTGATCTGCCATTGAGGGAGGAGTATCTAGCCATTGTCTGGGCAATCAGAAATTGTACCCTTACTTTTATGGAAGGTCATTCACAGTAGTCAAAACCACAATCCACTGCAATGGCTGAACAGAATGAGTGGGCAAAATGCCAGTTGTGCTGAAGTATCAGCTTCCAGGACTACAATTTCACCACACAGCATTGCAGTGGAGCGCAAAATGCTAATGCAGAAGGATTGTCCTTAAGCACGAGTAATCACTGGCCAGACAGCCTGCATGAAGTGGCTATCTGTGGATCTCACATTTATACAACTTCATAAAAATAAAGAGGAGGTATGAGGCGTCAGACAACTTCTGCAGGTAGTTTTGCAACATGTCAAGTCAAATGCTACTGTAGAAAGCAGTGGCAGGGAGGGACCAGGGGCAGAGTTTCAAAGGTGAGAAAACTGGCCGATTTGGGAAATTCTCAATAGCACAGCAAGGTTCCTTAAGTAAGTGTAGACTTTCACTGTACTGGCTTCCTGGAAGGAGAGTTTGTTAGTACACAATGAAATTGGAGACATTCTTCTCAGTGGCATATGAACACATATATTCTGATGCTAAATAATTCATGAGAGGAAAATGGGTCTGAAACACCAAGGACAGATAATATATATATTTTTTCATTCCACTTCATTTATTTTATACTGAAAGGTCTATGGGTTAAAACCCCACATTTTCACAGACGTCCAGTTTAATATACTGTCACAATGTAGGTTTCTCCCAAATTCCAGGCCTGAAGCCGTTTCAGCCAATCGGACAACCCTAGATACAGGGAAGTGACATCAGCCTCACTTGACAAAGGCCTCAGAGAGAAAGAGACTTTTCCCAGTATTTCTGTGTGTCCATGAAGGAGCTAGACTGTGTGTCTGCAGGGAAAAGTTAAGGTAATAAGGCTAGTGGATAGTGAGGTAAGAAGACTCTGTAACTTGTAAGAAAGACTGAAGCATTTACCTGCACAAGTACAAGCTTCCTTTATAATCCTGCATGTATTGCTGTTTTATTATACAGTCAATAATACTCAACAGAGTGGGTGATACTAGACTGGCCTTACAGACCCTAGAAGGTCTAGTATTGCCTAATACCACCCACCCTTGAGGGTATTATTGGCATTAGAAAATGGGTTACACATGGCATTTTTACATGGATTTAAAATAAAATACATATTAAAAAAGTATAAATGAAATTTTAAGTCTTTTCTTGTAAAGGAGTCCCTCTGCTGGTATATCTGCGGTAGAGGGCACTCAATCTTTACAACTGTTTTTTAAGTTTAAATTATAAATCAGATTTATCCTGGACTCCTTCAGGTGCCTTCCTCAAGCAACTGGTCATGGAACCAACTCGGCAGAAGGCAATACTGGACCTTGTGCTCACAAACAGGGACAGTGTGATGGGGGTAACAGTGGGGAGCACCTGGGAAACAGTGACCACCAGTCATTGTGGTTTGAAATCACAGAAAGAGCAGAACCAAATCACACAAAAACACGTATCCTGGATTTTAGGGGGCAGACTTTGGGAAAATGGGAGATACTTGAAAGATGCATTAAGGAAATGGGACAGGAATCAGGGGTTGAGGAACAGTGGGCAGTATTTAAAATGGGGAATACAAGAACAACAGAATTATGTATTAAGCAGGTTAGCAAGAGGAAAAGGAAGAGAAGACCATTATGGTTTTCCAAAGAGGTAGCAAAGAAAGTGAAAGCCAAAAGATTGCATTCAGGCAATACAAAAGACACAGGCAGAAGGGATGAGGAGAAGCACCAGGAGAAGCAAGGGAGGCAGGGAGGTCAGTAAGGAAGCCAAAGCTCAGACAGAAGAACACATTGCAAAATCAGTGGGTAGCGGGACAAAACCTTTTACAGGTACATAAGTGAAAAAAAGAAAAGACAAAGGGAGGGATAGTGAGACTGAAGGGAGAGGATGGGGCAGCGTGAGGATGACAACAGTAAAGCTGACATACTGAACAGGTATTTCTGCTCAGTCTTTACTGAGGAAGAGGAGGTAATGAGTCTGAAGGAGTACAAGGGGTGAGAATGGTGCAGAAATGGACACAAGTCTCTTTACGAGAAGGGTCCTGAAGGAACTGGAAGTAATAAGAGTTGATACAGCAATGGGGCCAGATGGGGTGCACCCCAGGGTCCTTAAAGAACTAAGAGAGGAGGTGGCTGAACCTCTGGCTATCCGGTTTAGCCGATCACTGGAAACAGGGAGGTACCCAAAGACTGGAGGACAACAGATGTAGTCCCCTTATACAGAAGTGGGAACAAAGAGGAAGCAGGGAACTACAGACCAGTCAGCCTCACCTCGGTAGTGGGAAGATCATGGAAGCACTACTGAAGGAGAGATTGGTGGAACATCTGGTTGTCAATGGACTACAGGACCCAAGGCAGCATGGTTTCACCAGGGGTCATGTCAGACCAACCTCATTGAATTTTTGACTGGTGACTAGGGAGTGGATCAGGGAGGGCATTGGACATGGCCTATCTGGACTTCAGCAAGGCCTTTGACACTGTGCCACATAGAAGACTATTACACAAACTGGGGAATATGGGTTTGGGCAGGACAGTAGTGTGGTGGGTAGGTAACTGGCTGGGTGGCAGGACACAGAGGGTGGTGGTAAATGGCTGTCACTCCACAGAGGGAAGAGTGACCAGTGGGGTACCACAGGGATCAGTGCTAGGACCGGTCCTATTCAACATCTTCATCAGTGACATGGCGCAGGACCTAGAAGGCAGAATTTCACTGTTCGCTGATGACACAAAGCTCTGTAACAGAGTAGACACACCAGAGGGTGTAGACAGAATGAGAAGCGACCTGCAGAAACTTGAAGAATGGTCAGGGTTTGGCAGTTGAAATTCAATGCAAAGAAGTGCAAGATAATGCATATAGGGCACAAAAACCGGCACAATATATCAGTTGGGGGGTGAGGATATAGCATGCACCAAGCAGGAAAGGGATCTTGGGTTATCATCTCTGATGACCCCAAGGTAGAAAACAGTGTGACAAGGCAGCAGGTAAAGCAAATAGGATGCTGGGATGTATAGGCAGGGCATCACCAGCAGGAAAAGGGAGGTCATAATTCCGCTATTCAAGACACTAGTGAGGCCCCAACTGGAGTACAGTGTACAGTTCCTGGGGACCATACCTCACGTAAGGACATAGACAAGGTAGAGAAGGTTCAGAGGAGGGCAACAAAGATGGTGCATGGATTGCATCACAAGTTCTATGAAGACAGGTTGAAGGAACTGAACATGTACTCCCTGGAGGAGAGGAGGGAGAGAGAGGGATATGATAGAGACATACAAGTATCTTACAGGGAGGAACAGGGTGCAGGAAAACACTATTTTTAAGCGAAAAAGATGTTCCAGGACTAGAGGGCATGGGATGAAGTTGGAGGGAGGACGATTCAGAGGAAACTTGAGAAAGAATTTCTTCACAGAACGCTGGTGGACAAGTGGAACACCCTGCCAGAGGAAGTGGTGGGGGCTGAAACAATCACGGGATTTAAGAATGCATGGGATAGACATAAATGAATTCTGGAGGTCAGGGGTAAGGTGCAACAGACTTCTAGGAAAACAAACTGAACTTACAAGCTCAAATGGGCAGACTGGGTGGGCCATAGGCTCTTATCTGCCGACACTGTCTATGTATCTATGTAATCAATACATGTATGATGGTCTTATAGTGCAGCAAAAACAAGAGACAATATGTGTATGCAGTATAATATGTGTAAACCAAACACCTGGAGAAGGATCTGGGGTGGATGTCAAAATGAACAACGTTAAGAACTGTAGGAGGGCCAGCCCAGTGGCGCTGAGGGTTGAGGCACTGACGCCACACCTCGCGCCACGCCTGGCGAGCCCGGGCTGCTGGGGGTCAGCGGGTGGGGAGGAGATCAAGTGTCCATAAAACTGCTCTCTCCTCCTGGGGAGGGTTGAGGAGATCACGATCGTTTCGAGCGGCTGGTGGCGACGGAGCGTCCAAGCGTGGCGATGTAAGCGGACGCATGGGGCAAAGCTGCGGCATAGCGTTGCTCAAACAGCTGCACTCAAGGGGAACTGACATTAAGAGGGGAAAAGCCCCACTCCTGGGATAGATGAAGGCACCAAGTGCCTTCTAAGCCCACACCTAACCCGACTGCTCAAGACTACTAGACTTCTCATGCCCAGCACTTTGCCCTTGAAATAGAGCACCCTGGGCATATAGGGCGACCCTTCCTCCAGAGGGTATAGACACGGAGGTGGTGCGGGGTTACATAAGAAGGAGGGAGTAGCAGCCACAGAGGGAAGTAGCGGCTGGGAGACCCCGAGGATGCCGGAATGAGTTCCACAGGTAGTGGAGATAAAGAAAAAAAAAAAAGAATTGTAGGAGGGCAGCAGCCAGGGCCAACAGGATGCTGGGTTGCATCTCTAGAGGGACAACCTCAGAAGGAGAGAATTGATACTCCCTCTGTCTAACAGCCTGGTTAGGCCCACCTTGAGTACTGTGTGCAGTTCTTGAGGCCATACTTAAAAGGGATATTGCACTCCTGGAAAGGGTTCAGAGAAGGGCAACCAAGATGATTTGGGGCATGAGGGAAGAGGACCTATGAAGAGAGGCTTGAGGAGCTCAACATGTACTCTCTAGAGGAGAAAAGAGACGGGGGATATTACAGAGGTCTTCAAGTACATAAAGGAAATAAATAAGGTTGCCACTGACGGGTGTTCCAAATGAAGGAGGGGATGCAACCAGAGGACATGGACGGAATCTGGGGGTGGGGGACCAGGAGAGAACAGGAGGTGTTACTTCACAGAGAGGATGGTGGAGCCATGGAATGCACTGCCAAGGTACTGGTGGAGGCAGATACTGTGGGAGGGTTCAAGAGGGCTGGGACAGGTATAGAGGGAAGGAGAAGCTGAGTAAGTTCAGCACAGGCAAAATATCTTGGGAGAGGGGTAGGAAACCCAAGGGGTTGGGGGAGACAACATAATCAGCACCCAATAGGAGTGCTGACTATCGAGCAGACTCCAAAGACCATAAGGCCTACTCTGCTGGCATCTTAGTATGTTAATTTAGTAAGGTTGTCAAAACCAGCCTGATCACTGAATGACACTGTCGTTGAGGCACAGGTCAGGATGGATAGGAAAAACAGAAGCAGTTGTAAAATTCACAAGAGTTTTACTATGAATAACAAAATAAAAAAATTAATTGTTCGGTATAAATATTTACAATGGCCAAATAAACAGAAGATCCATCTAAGTTGTTCTTCAATTTCTGTCCCTCCTCTTGCAAGCAATTGCAGCTCTGTCTTTATAAGTCCTTGCAACCCCCATTCTTAACAAGCATCCTGTTTTTTCTAAAGTGTTTTTGTATGTTTCAGGCAGGTGCTGAGCAGGAACATAGTGTGCCTCAGCTGATGCCCCTTTCCACAGCTCTTCTGTAAAGGCTTAAAAATTGCACTCGGTAACCTCTTGAGTTTCCAGTAGTTTTTGCAATCATCTCAAACTAATTATATACATTTCAAAACTTAACACTATATCATTTCTAAACAAAGGGATCCCAATATCAGTTACATTTCCACATAATGATTTACATATATTGTTATACCAGCAGATATGCAAGGGAGGAAAAGACAAACAGCAAGGAAAGACACAGCGAGCAAGGCACTTAATAATTGCGAGACTGTTGGGGTGATCAAACCCTAGGTCTCACAGAAATGTGGTGTGCAACCAGACAGACAAGGACAGGAAAGGAAAAGAACAGAACAGATTCCCGCATTCAAACTCTCCATACAACTAGGACAGGGTCCTATTGCACCCTGTCACACACTGCACACTTCAGAGTAAACAGAGGTAGCCCCCACCCTGACAATTAGGCAGACCAGACAGTTCCAAATTGCATCTGAACAGTTTACATGCATCCTAGCAGTTTGGTGTAGTGTAGTCTGGACTAATCAGTCCTCTAACAAACAGCGTTCTCTGCTCTTTCTGGCTACTCTATGTTCCGGGTCTTTCTCGCACAGCTCATCCATGTTGAACCTTCCGTCTGCTTTCAGCTCCGGTCAGATTAATTTGGCTCAGCTCAGAGCTCTGTTCTCCTGGCTCTAGCGCTGTACTGGATCAGACACTCCTTGACACGAACCCCAAGCCCTCCGATGCTTCTTGACTCTCAAGGTCCTGGTTATCGACGCTACTCTGCTCTCCTCCCATGCATTCCATTGAACTTGGCTGTTGAAACACGACGTGGAGGAACAGATGGGAACCAAATGGAGCAGACTGCAGTGGGTATGGCGGTTGACAGATGGGGCATGATGGGAATATACTGTGCAATTCAGGAAAGTGATTTATAAAAGACAGTATTATTTTTCTGTTTTTGTGTTTTGGGCAAGCTCGGTGTAGTGAAAAGCAAGCAGGTTGTGTTGGAGTAGTACTGAGCATGCTATGTGCCAGCACTACTAGTTTCAGTAACGGAAGGCTTTTGTTTATTTTGTTAAACAGGAAAAGACTGTTAGAATTTGTTCACTCTGTGAAAAATTGAAATGACTGGTGGATATTACAAGCGGGAGCGGGAGGTGGTCACGCCCTCTCTAAGAGAGTCAAAAAAACGCCGGCTGCTTTTCAAACTGAAACTGGCACACTGATACCAGTTTCCTAGTGAAGCAGGCTGTTCTGGCACTTGTTATTTGCCAGGCTCAACTGTAAGTTAATGCACCCCCACTTCTCGCACGCATGACAGTCAATCAGCAGGCTTAGATTTTGTAAGCCCATTTTCTAAATGTTAATAGTGTTATATCTGATTACTACTGCTGTAGTAACATAGCCAGTGTTATTTAACCAAGTAGTTATTTTTCTAAAGAGTGGAGTAACCAGCTGTTTATGGCTGCTTCTTAGAGGGAAGGATACCTGGATAAATGGGTGCATAGTGAAAGGTCTCTGAACAAGCAGAATGTGTCCTACAAAGAGCACAGACCTTCGCAACAGGAAGCCTAAAGAGTAGAAGGTGGTAGAAAAGGCCCAACGGAGCACTGGGGTCTGAGCTGTTGCTAAAGAGGGACCTTGAGAGCGGTGATGCTGGTCCACACGGCCTCAGTGGCAAAAGCCTGAGAGAGAAAAAGAGGTTCAGTGGGTACTGTGGAATGCTCCAAACATCACATGGCCCATTTCTGTTCCTTCATCTCCTTTCTGATCCCAACAAGGTATCCTACCAGAATGTCTCCCATCTTATTACAGTCAGCCTTCCTGAAGTCCAAAACCCTTCCCATGATCCTGACCATCCCTCTGCCCGTGCCAAGGTGAAACCACACTATGTGGTGGTCAATTACTGCAAGTGGCACTCATGTCTTAACATCCTGAACATGTATATAGCTGGACAGGACCAGGTCCAGTATGGCCATACCCCTAGTGGGCTCCATCACACCCTGTGTCAGGAATCCACTCTGGAATGCATCCAGCAGAACCTGCCCCTGGTGCTGGAGGTAGCTGGGATTTTCCAATCCACCCCAGGAAGATTAAAGTCCCCATTATTACTGCCTCCCCTTGCCTGCCATTGCAATGATTTAGGGACCCAGTGCCTTCTCCAGCTCCTCGTCCTGTGACAGTGGTCTGTATACCAAACCTCATCCTAGTTTCTTCCCCTTAGAGGGACTGTAACTGCATCCATAAGACTTCAGCCTTTCTATCCACCCCCACCCTTCCTTTCTGGTATAGGTCATTCCCTTCTTCACATACAGAGTCATTCATACACCTCTGCCCATTTCCACACCGTTATACATTTTATACCCAGTGACTGTGAGGCCCCAGTCCTGGTTTGGTGTGCCCATGTCTCTGTGATGGCAGCCGTGTCCACCTCTCCATCAGTCATCAGCAGCTGCAACTAAGTCATTTTGTTTCCTAGGCTTCGGCATTCAGACACCACCCACCACTGCGACTCAGGCCCCCTTTACCCTGTCACGCCTTCCCCAGTCCCTTCCTCCCTCCCACCCTTCCCCACTAGTTACTGTGTATTCTGTCCTGAATGGGAGGCTCTATCGGCCTCCCTCCACCAGGTGACTGAGAATTCTGCACTCTGCTTTTTGAGCTATATCCAACTTAGTATGTCCTTGCCTCAAGGACCTCAAATGCCTCCAAGACGACAATGAGCAACTCCACAACACTATTTTGCAATGAATGAAGAACCCACTGAGGCTAAGGGGAAGAATATGTAACTATCTGCTACTGTCCACTCCAACAGAGACCAATGGCAGGCATGGAAGCAGAGCCATGCACCTTCATTACAGAGGAACTGTTGGCTGATCTGCTAAGCAAAACCCATATGGAACTCAAAAGATATGAGGTACCAACTGATACAAAATGATCCTACACAGATGGAACCGTGCCCTGATGCATTAAAAAGATGGGTCTCCTGCCCACTGATGTCTCCTGGAGATGTCTTCAAGGGAAGGAATTCTGACACGTGATACTGCAGTCATGTCCCTCCCTTGCCCCTTTCTGGTAACACATCCTGATTTTCTGAAGCATCACCATCTGATTCAGTATCCCCTGACCAAATCTTCTGGCTGCTGGCCCTTCCAACAAAGGGATATTCCCACCTATAAATAGGCTTTGGCTCATCCCTGCAGACCTGGGAGCTAAGTGTCAAATCCTGTTAAAATGGAGGTCTGAACCACCACCACCACCACACACATTTGCAGGATGGATCTTTGCACTCTTCAAACTGGTTGAATATGACTGGCTGCCCCACCTAGCTACTCATAAGCTAGACTGCTTTTACAATATATCAATCAATCAATCTTTATTTAGCCAGGTGAAATTCCATTGAGCAAGCTCATTTTCAAGGAGGGCCTGGTAGGTACAGAATAAATAATATAGTAGCACAATAGAACATACAGCACAAATGGGCAAGTAATACAATACATAGCAATAAAAACAAGGTACAAGGATAATCAATGAGGCCCGGTCGTAAGGTAAAGCCTCACCCCAGTAAGCAGTACAGCAGAGAGGTGGAAGCAAGTCAGCACCAATGTGCCTAACCAGTGATTTTAGACACTGATAGCTCTAGTAGAACAGAGTTAATGCTAGTGACAGTGCAAGCTGGGGGCTCAACAGCAAGTAGAAAGCAAGGATGAATCCAGGAATATGGACTCCTTCCTGTAAACGACACAAATACTAAACAATAACAACTCTTTCAAGATACAGAACACAAGGGTTAATGATTTAGAGTTAGATATAGCTCAAATTATGCAGATTACAGTATATGATTGTAGTGAAGTTTATCTCTCTTGTTTCAGGCGCACCTTCCCATTTCAGAAGGCCTAAATGGAAAGGTGTGTCTGTTCACAGATGACACTAAGATCTGAAACAGGGCGGGCTCACTGGGAGGGGTGGAAAAAATGAGGGAGGACCTGGTCAGGTTGGAGGAGTGGTCAAAGAAGTGACAACAGTGACGTGGAAAGCCAGTTCTGAGTGCTCTATGATTTTTGAAATATAAAAATGTGTTACTGATTGTCTTTGCTGAGAAATCTGGTGCTGTTGGAATGACCTCACTCCACCCCCTCCCGGTCTCAGCTGAAAGATGAAAGCTATAGAAAATTATAGGCTAGAAGATACCTAATCATGGAGCCCTGTTAAGTTAAGTATAGCTTTAACTGCTAAGAGGGAAATCATAAACTTTTATGACGCCAGAGGAAACCGTGGAATTCACATGGTGATACAAAAGCATGTAGCACCTCCGCGAGATCTGGCAGAGAGACATACGCCCTTTGATGTCCTGAAAGGGGAAACTGATCATAAGATCAACGAGAATCATTTGAAGAAAATGAGTTATGCTGAGGTTACAGAATTTAATACTTGGATAAGACATCCTGTTTTTGTATAGATATATTTTTTTATATATTCTAACAGGGAGGAGCCAGGTGACCTCGCACAAAGGGTTAGCCAAGACAGCCCCAGTGAGGCTGGCAGTATAGCCTACAGGTTAGAGTAACAAGCTGTGAATGAGCCTGGCACAACCAACAGACCTAGGTTTGAGTCCCACAACCTCCACTTGCATATGACCCTGAGCAAGTCACAACCTCCCCAGTGCTTCCAGGTCACCCTTAAAACAGGCTTTTGTGCCTAGTATGCCTTACTTACCAAAGACCAAAATAAAAAAAATAAATTCAAGAAGGCTTGGGACAACCATATGGGACTAAATAGAAACAAAAATGGCATGGAAGGAGCAGTAAGATAAAAGGACAAGGGGGTTAATTGGGCAGACTGGATGGGCCTATGGGTCCTTTTCTGCTGGCACATTTCTATGTTTCAGTCTTCAAGCCATTTTGCATGGCTTTTATTTGTATTTGCTTATTCATTTTACCTCTACATGGAAAAATGGAAGTTCCTACATAATATGTATTACACACTTGTAAAATGCATTAATTTTTCAATATAAAACTTAAAATGGTCCTGTCACTGATGATTTACAGTTTGATGGTGTCTCTCCTTGGAGGAGGTGTCCTCATAGAAATTATATGCAGCTCAGGAGGTAGGATCACAACTCCGACTTCATCTAATTTCAACTAGTCGTTGTGACTGCCTCACCTAATCGGGGCCCACCGTTCACTGCCTCCACTTCAGTCTTGAAAGCTCTCTCCCTCCTTGCCTCCTTCTACCTGCCTATCCCTTGCCCCTCTCTTTTCCTCCCGGAGCATTTCCTGACTTCTATCCTCCTCTCCCTCCCCTTTAGAGCTCTTACCCTCACCCTCTACCCTCCGACAATGGCCTTCCTGCCTGCATCCCCCTTCCCTCTCACCTGCAGTGCTTATTTCCAAGATTGCCCTTGGCTGTTTATGTCATGCTGCCTAACATTTGGCACATTTTGAATTACTGGAATTTCCTAAGCCTCAGTCTCTTACTTCTTGTTATTGTGTAACTATGTATTATTATGTTGACCTTTGTATGTATGTATACCCCTATTCCTTCAATGTGGAACCTTTGTAAACAAGCAGTTCCTGCTCAAAGGTATTTGTAATCCTAGATTTCAAAAAATAAAAATAAAATAAAATAAATAACTGCCATCGTTTTCCAGGGTTTGCCAAATCTTTGGGAAAGGATGACAAATCTAACAATAATGTCCGTTAACTTCACACACTTTTTCCTTAAGTTTCATCATTTCAAGTGTATTATAGTAATATACACCTCAGTCTCCTAAACTAGACTAAATATTCCAGGTAGGATCGCACCACTGAGCAATACAGCATCAACATCACTCCTTCTCCTGCTGGAGCTATCCTTCCCTATGCACCCCAGTATCCCACTAGCTCTGCCCACTACCTTGCTACCACTGCCCTACCACCTTTAGGTCTCCTGATAACCCCAAAGTCGCTTTCCTGTTTAGTGACAGTCAGTACCCCCATCCTATACTGAGCACTGAGGCTCCTATGCCCTAGGTACATGATTTTGCACTTTTCAGCACTGAACTCCAACTGTCATATCTCTGACCACTCCTCAAGTTTCTCAAGATCTTACTGTTTGGAATCCATTAAAAATACAGACAATTCTATATATGCAGAACAACTCTGTCGTGGGACCTCTGAGAAATTGAGAAATCACAGGATTCACAAGCCAAAAAGTCATTCTGAACAAAAGTTTGCTGAAATTGTTACCACTCTGGAAAGGATGTCTGGGGAACCTATTCAGGACATCTTGCAGAGATTCACATTAACTACCAAAGGATCTTGAGAAAAGCCATGCTTGTGAAAAACAGGAAATTGGATGCCCTTCAACATACCATACCATACTTCCTAACAACCATGAAGAACATAATGGAGTCACTGAACAACACCACCACAATACAGATGGACACCTTTCAGTTGTCAATTTGTCCAACCACACACTGACTACTGGAGAACTAAGTGTACATTCAAAGGGCCTCACTTTCTGCCCAACAAAACCACTGGATAAAAATACAGTTTTGTGGTGAACTGGAGGAATACTTCCATAGATTGAGACTTAAGAGTTTTTTCATGGCAAGGAAGAAATCACTGGTAGCGAAGACATACGAAACAGCAAAAATTTAATGGATAAGAAAAAGAAATCTGAATTTACCCCTCAACTGGGCATAACAAAAACTAAATTACATTCATTGTTTCCCACAAGTCAGTGGTCAGATCCTTAATAGGCAAAAACAGGCCCATTATAACCTTTCTCCACTGGAACAGAGAGCTATAAGGACACTGAAATCAAACCACAACACTGTCATCAAAAAGCTGAAAAAGGCTCTGTAGTAGTGGTTTTAAACAGAGGACTATATTAATGAAGCTAACAGACAGCTAACAGATCTTACATACTACAGAGACCTGGAGAGTGACCCCACTACAAGATATAAGATGAACTATGTGACTTAATTAAAAGCGTCTTCCAGACCATGTCCAAAAAAACGAACTGACCTCATCCCTGCTGAACCCAGGCCAGGACATTCTACATTCGCCTAAAATACATAAATCTGGCAATCCAGGAAGACCAATAATCTCTGGTAATGGTACCTTGACTGGGGGATCTCAGGGTTTGCAGAGACCATTTTGAAACTGCTTGTTATGGAAAGAGAGTTATATCCAGAACACTCTTACTTTTGCTTGTACTTTCTGGTTATGAGGATTTACCACCTGATACCATTTTAGTGACAATGGATGCAACATCCCTCTACACTAATATTCCACACACAGATGGCATTACAGCATGCCTTAAATACATACAGGAGAAAGGACGGAACAAAACATCTACCCTGAAGTTGTGGAGGAAAGTACAGTTATTAAGAACTTACCGTAACAGTAGATGAGAACAGCTCTTGCAGCAGGTTACACCATTAGGACTGAAGCTGGCAGGCGCCAGGACCCAGAATTTTCTAGCTAGCAGTATTCAGTGGGACAGCTCAATGCTGGTCCCCCAACGCCAGGCGAGGTACAAAGGAGACGGTCCCCAGAATCAGAGTTCTCCCGCCTCGGAGACTCCCGGCCGCTTGGATGATATCAGAAAGAGACTGAGGATCCGCCATCATATGGCAACAGAAAAAAAGGCTGTGAACGCCTTATCCTAGGAGAAGGATGCTGGAACCAGAATCTACCTCCAGCGGGATGGTGGGAGGAAGTTACCTCCTGCAAGAGCTGTTCTCGAAGATCTACTGTTACAGTAAGTTCTTACGTAACTGTACTATCTTACTCAAGAAACCACTCTTATGGCAGGTTACACGATTAGGACTGATTCCTCAGCAATCCTAGAAATGCACGCCATCGGAGGAGGGAAAGCAGAGATCCTCGAATTATATCGATCCTAGGACAGAAGTCCCTGAAGGACTGCTAGACCAAAACCTGCTCTTCACCTCGATGCGATATCCAGGCTGTAATGCCTGATGAAAGTGTGGAGCGGAGCTCCAAGTAGCTGCAGCACAAATAGCTGAGTGGATATGTTCTTTAGAGCTGCAAAAGAAGTCGCCACCTTCTGGTAGAGTGGCCCTAACCATGCCCGTAGGGGTTTATTATGCTTCTGGTAACAGAATGTAATACACTGGACAGCGGCTGTTTTGAAAGGAGCTCCCATCATCCTCTGGGCAAAGGAGACAAAAGCTGATCCAATTTTCAGTGGTGTTTGGTTCTGGTCAGGTAGTATCTGAGACACCTATGCACATCTAGAGTGTGCAGAAGGGCTTCTCCTCGATTAGAGTATTTCGGAAAATACACTGGTAAATCGATATCCTGATTAAGGGTGAGTGCTGAGACCACCTTAGGCAGAAATTTTGGATTACTCCTTAGGGATACCCTGTTTTGGTGGAAAACCAAATAAGGTTCTTTGCATGTAAATGCATGTAGTTCAGAAATTCTTCTGGCAGAAGTAGCAGCAACTAAAACGTCTTCAAGAGAGAAGACGTAGCTTGCAATCCGGCTGGTTCAAAGGGTGGCAGCGTGAGCTACTCCAGGACAAAGGGTAGATCCCATGGTGGAATCAGATCCTTAATCGGGGCCTGAGGTGGAGGACACCCCTCAGGAAGGCACGTGTCATGCCCAACTGAGCTACAGACGTTAGCCTATAGGGACGTGATAGGCTGAGATGGCACAGAGATGAACCTTAAATCGAGGAGTAAGCCAAGCCTGACTGGAAAGAGACAGCAATTAGTCCAATATCAACTTCTCTAGACAGTCCAAAGGCGATAAACCGTCGCTTGAACCCATAAGCAAAATCTCGCCACTTCATGGCATAGGCCGCATGGGTAGCCGGCTTCCTGGCAGCAGTGAGAATGTCTGCCACCTCTTGCAGACCCGAGTCGCATCATGGCTTTGTCTCTAGGAGCCAAGCATGTAGGTTCAGGGAACGAGGTCCGGATGGACCAAGGAGCCCGCCTCCTGAGACAGCAAATGGGAGCTGATTGGCAATGGCACTGGAGGTTCACGGGATAGCTGATGCAAGAGAGGAACCAGATCTGTCTGGGCCAAATAGGCGCGATCAGTGTCGCTTGCTCTCTCTGAAGTTTAGAAGAACTCTCTGGATCAACGGAAAGAGGGAAAGGCATAGAGAATCTGCCCGCCCAGGAAAGGGACAACATCCCTCGCCAGAAAACACCAGGCCCTGAATCTAGCGAGCAAAAATTGGACAGTTTTGCACTGGATGAGGACGCAAAAAGGTCTCGCTCTGGAGAGCCCCATCTGCAAAACAGATCCTCTGCCACCTCCTGAAGTAGTTCCCATTCGTGGACTCTGGTCTGAGAGCAGCTCAGGCTGTCTGGCGATCGACGCCCACTCCCGGAACATGAACGGCAATGAGGTTTGCGCCGTGTTGAAAGACCCAATCCCACACTCTCATGGCCTCCTGCAAAGTGGGTAGGAATAGGTGCCTCCTTGTTTGTTGAGGTAATACATCACTGTGGAATTGTCTGTAACAGAAGTGTACCCGTGGAATCTCCAACTGAAGGCCTGCAGGGCGAAAGAACTGCCCTCATTTCCAGGATATTTATGTGGAGATGAGACTCTGTCCACAGGCCCTGAGACCGGACGCCATCGAGGTGTGCTCCCAACCGAGCCCTGAGGCGTTTGTGGAGAGTGTCACAGTCGGTGGCGGCGCAATGAAGGGACTCCGCTGAGATTCCTTGAGTCTAGCCACCATTGCCAGTCCCAGATTACGACCTTCATTATCTGGATTGGATGCTGCAGACGGTCTTACTTTTGGTCCCATTGGATCCTTAACATCCACTAGGTTACCCGCATGTGGAGACGGGCTAGCGGGACTGTAGCAATGGCCGCAGCCATGTGTCCGAGCAGGCAAAGGACCAGTCTGGCAGGAATGGTCTTCTTCTTACGAAAAGTCCCTGATGAGAGATCTGATGTGTTCCACCCTGCCCGGAGAAAGGAAAGCTTTTCCTTGGACAGTGTCCAGAACTGCACCTATGAATTGCAGAGTCTGGGATGGAACCAGGCATGACGCTCTCGTGATTTATGATAATGCCTAATATCTCGAACACAGACTGAGTGCAATGAATGGCAGACATCAAGGCCTCCCGAAAGGCCATGAGAAGCTAATCGTTCAGGTAGAGGAACACGAGTGGCCTTGTCTCTCAGAGATGCGCTGCGACTGAGTCACTGCACTTCGAGAACACCCAAGGTGCCAATGACAGCCCGAAGGGGAGAGCTCGAACTGACAGTGGCGATCCTGAAACCTCAAGTGCAGAAACTTTCTGTGCGCCTGAGCAATGGGAATATGCAGGTAGGCATCCTGCATGTCTAGGGATGCTAGAAAGCATCCTGCTTTAGCATGGGAATCAGACCTGGAAGGACCACCATGTGAAAGCATTTGTACAGGACCGAGTCGTTGAGGTCCAGTATCGACAGAGGTCCCGCCTTTGTAACCAGAAAGAAGTGAGAATAATATCCTAGTCCCTCTAGTTCCTTGGTACGTGTTCTATGGCTTCTTTTCCCAGAAGCGTGAGCACCTCCTGCTGTATGAGCAGGGCATGCTGACCCAGTAACGGGAGAGCAAGGGAGGTCTTGCAAGTGGGTGGTCGTGAAATTCTATGAAATGGCCTTTCTTGACTAACTGAAGAACCCACCTGTCAGTTGATCGACTGCCACCCTAAAAGTAGCGAAGCGCAGGCCCCGACCTTTCTTGCCCATTGATCCAAAGGAGGGCAGGGGCCGGGAAGGAGTCATGCTGTGGCACATTGGTCCCTGCGGGCTGGGCTGGCTTCAGATAACGGTGGCCCCTGCCTGGGACGTACTCTAGCTGGGCTTTACGCTGAAAATGCCCCTTGTTGCTGGCTGAACGTGGTTGCTGCCTTTGTTGCCGGTTCCTATGAAAGGAACTAGGCCTGGATCTGTACATGGCCTGTACAGACTGGACTGCCTTCCCTGCGCCCTGGAGTTTGGTGATGACCTTCTCCAAGGATTCACCAAAGTACTCGCCATTGTACTGGACATCTAGAATATTCTTCTACACGTCAGGGTAAAGCCGGAGACACAGAGCCAAAAGTGTCACCAGAGACAAAGCGCCTGAAGCTGCAGCTCTGGCCGAAGAGTCCGCCAAATCGTATGAGGCTCTAAGCACTTGGTCCCCACATCTGACCCCAGCGGAGCAGGTAAGTGAGCACCGCTTTGGTCGCCATCAGGAAGCTTGTCGACCAGGTCTTGGCCCTGTTCCCACAGGGCGCTCTGAAACTGAACCATGTGGTAAGGTAGTTCAGAGACCTGATGGCACATGTAGCAGCCACGTCGTGCGCCTCCCCAGGGCATCCAACTGTTTGGATTCCTCGTCCAGTGGGTGAGTGCTGATATGTTGGGGTCTTTGAGACCTGGTCATGTGAGGCCGTGATGACCAGGAGTCTGCCAGAGGTTGCTTCGCCAAGTACTGGTCCTCTTCAGAGCTTTGTACAGGTGGTCAGCCTTCTTCGACACTGCGGGGAGTGGAGGTGCGGACGCTTCCACGCAGCCTTGGTGACGTCTGCAAAAGTGTCCACCAAGGTGGAGAACCGCCACAGGCTTTGGGTCTTTCTGCCGAAGACAGCGGGCAAGGCGTTGTCGCTCAGGGTCAAGGTCTTCAGCATCCCACCCCATGTTGTCCTGGATGTGCCTCATGATCTCAGCGAAGAGGGATCATCCGTTGAGACTCACGGAGGTCATGTGGATCAGGAGAGAGGATGCTGAGCGGAGAAGGAGATCAGGAGTAGTCTGAGGTGTCTGATCTGGAGTCCTTCCCCAGAGTATACCGACGTGCCTGGGTCGCTTAGGGCGGGAGACCCTGATGGAGATCAGGAGGAGGCCTTCTGCTGTCTTTAGAGCTGCCCCTAGGAGGTGGAGTCTGTTCCTTTGGGGTTGGTGGCTGTCCTGCTGGCCCCTTAGGTGGAGGAGGGGTGTAAGAGGTAAAGGAGTAGGAGGAGGAGGTTTATAGGGACCACATCCTTTTGGATGGTGTCCCACCAAAAGTAAAGAGCTCCTTTGCTTCTTCGATATTCATGCGGACGACAGGCCTGGCGCCAGTGGTCTGTCGCGGGTCCCCGGTGTCTCCTGGGTCGGGAAGGTTCCCATGGGAGCCAGGCATTCTCGGTGTCGCCCTCCTGGTCTTCGGGCAGGGGGTGTCCTCCAGTCCATTTCAGTGACAGGGCGTCCGCCGGAGGGGGGGTCTTCAGCTCTGGAAGTGCGATGCAGACGCCAGTCTCCTGACCGATGCCTTCGGATCAGCGAACACCCGGCCGACTTGTTTGCCCGGTTCGCTGGTCTGAGCGCCTGGCTGACTTCTCAATGTTTAGCCGACATCAGGCCAAACGCCTTTTCAGGGACGCCAGGTCCTTGGTCCTTCTGGGGCTGGATCAGGACCTCTGGGCGGTTGGGAGACCAACCTGGAGTCGGTGTCTCCACGTGGGTGGAAGAAGAGGATCTATGGCGCCGAACACTTTGAAGAGGCCTTGGATGGAGTGGAGGCAAGGCCTTGAGCGAAGAAGAGCCACTTGAAGTCCGGACCTTAACCGGGGGCTGTGACCAAGCCCTGGAGGGAGAGCGGTCCGATCTGAGTCTGAGGCCCAAAGGGATCTGGAACTCACCTTCTCCTGGTGCTTGTCCCACTGTTTATGGGCCTTTGAAGAAGATTCTCCCCTACAGGAAGGTTCTTGGTCCATCCTTTTAATTTCTCTTTAAGGAGATCGCCTGTAGTGCCTTCTGATGGTGGATCCTGGTGCAGCTACTGAACCCCTGGCAAAAGGTGCAGACCTTGGCATCGTGGTCGGGCCTCAGGCAACGCGCAGGAAGAGTGAGGATCCTTGAAAGTGATCTGTTTTCCACAGGCACACTTAGAAAGGTGACCTCAAGCGATGGGAGTTGGAGGGACATCAGTTGGCAAAATACACAGAAAGTTCTGTAGTCGTTGTCACGCTAGGTAGAGACCGAGAGGCCAATGCTGGCGAGTTGCGCGATTAAAGAACAGGGATTCTGGGGACGCCTCCTTTTGTACTCGCCTGTCGTCAGGGGTGGGATCAACGTTGGAGGCAGTCCCCGCTGAATACTGCTAGCTAGAAAATTTCCATGGGGTCCTGGCGCCTGCCGCTTCAGTCCTAATTGTAACCTGCTGCAAGAGCTGTTTCTCAAGTAAGAGCTTATGGAATTCATTCTGACACATTATAACTTCAACTTCAATGGTAAACATTATGTTCAAAACTATGGGAACAGCAATGGGCACCAAAATGGCTCCACAGTATGCTAACCTCTTTATGGCAGACTTGGAGGAGGATTTTTAAGGCAGTGTCCCCATAAACCACTAGCTTATTTCCATTACATTGATGATTTGTTTATCATCTGGACGGAGGACACAGATGCATTAAAGATTTTCATCACGAACTTAATAATCTCCACCCTACCATAAAGCTTATCCTGGAGTATTCTACCACCAATGTTAATTTTCTGGACACCTCAGTCACCATTAAGGATGGAACCTACATACATGTATTTATAGGAAGCCACCAGACAGACAGAGATACCTGCACAAGAAAAGTAATCACCTAAACCATACAAAAAAGCTGTCATGTACAGTCAAGCACTCCGATGTCACCGTTTTGTTCAAATGAGGATGACAGAGATACACATTTGGCTATGTTGAAAACACCTTTATTGAGCAGGGACACTCTTCCAGAGAAACTGACAGGATAACAGAACATGCAACACAAGTACCAAGACAACAACTTCTTCAATATAAAGAAAAGACAGCTACAGACAGAATACCCTTAGAAGTCACATATCATCCAGACCTTTAACTTCTGTGCAAGATTATTAAAGACCTCCACCCAATATTTAGTGAGGAAGAAACCACTAATTGTATTTTCAGGAACTCCCACTACTATCTTTTAAACAACCACCAAATTTAGCCAGCCTAATTATTAGGAGCAAACTTTCACCAGAACAGAATACCAAGTCACACAATGGCACACGACCCTGCAATCACGCACCGTAAGACTTGTGAGCTCATTTCCACCTCGGACTGTGTGGTTACATCACAAAACAGACAATTTAAGGTGCATGGGAGTTATACATGAACATCACGACATGTTGTTTATTTCATTCAGTGCAAGAGATGTCCACAAACAGGTTATGTTAGACAGACAAGCCAACAGCTCCGCACTAGGATGAACTCACACAGACATACTATTAGAGCAAAGAAGACTGAAAACCATTGGGCACCACTTCTCCCAGCCTGACCATTCAATTTTGGATATGTCAATAATGGTTTTAAAAGGAAATTTCAAACACACACAACAGAGACAAGCTTTTGAGATTAAACTTATTTTACATTTCAATATGGTAGCAGATGGGATGAGCGTTGATCTGGGTTTCATGGGACAGTACAGAAACTGACATCCACAGACCTCTTCTTCTTTAGACTGCCACATTATAGGACTTCAGCATGTGTGGGATGTTGTGCGTGTGTGTATGGGTATGTGTTGTAAGATGCGATGATATAACAGGTGTGGGGCTTGCTGTCACATTGAGGTGAGCCTCTATTTAGACACTTGGAGTTACAGTGTGTTAATACTCTTACTTCACACACACAATGTATATTAATTCCTCCTCACTTTTTATCTTTACCGGGGTAGGGTCAATTCCATTGCACCATATTCAGATTACCTAGCCTGTTACTGTACATACAGGAGTGTCATCATAGACTATCATATAATTTTTAACTCTGTACATGTTGGAGTGTGAGATCTCATTTGCATGAGGGTCCTGGACAGATCTTTTTACATTAGGCTAATATTGTAGTGATTTCTGGAAATGTAAGTATATTTAGACCTCTGGTCTTACACACATACTTTATATTTACTTCTAGTTACCTTATCCTGGGGAGAGTGGCAGTTTTATTTCATTGTAGTTCTATCCAGAATCATTTGAAATGTTACTATACAGATAGAAGTACGGTTAAATAGTGTCACATTTTTGCTCCGTAGGAATTAGGATACATGAGCCCTTTTACTTAAGGCTTCATGACAAGTTGAATTCGTTGAAACAACTGCAGTGACGATGTGAATAAAGGTTCATTAGGAGAGTGTGTGTGTGAGAGCATCTCCTTAAAGCTAGTTACCCCTCCCACATTATGGGGATGTGGGGTGGGGTAAGTGTATTGTTTGTGTGAAGAGGAGGAGAGACATTACATTTTAATTATTTTTCAGATTCCTTAGACACTTCTGGTACATCAATTTGTTACATTCTCAGTGTATATTGACATCAGTACATATCAGGCTATATGGTCTTAATTCCTTGGTGGTCCTCGACTAGTTTTTGTTTGACACAAATACTGTCAATTTATATTTAAATCATCATTTATAAAGTCCTGTCACCACACTAGAGGTTTCAGAAATTTATGGGGCATATCATCTAGCTGGAGAGTACAGCTGGGTGGTCCAACAAGGTTTACACATCATACAGTGTGCACTGATGTTTTTAAGACAACTCTACTGGTTATTTCTTGTCTATAATGCATGCATTGACACTTCTTGGAGTCCTAAGACAATCTTAATATGTCTTTAATCTGGGTGGAGGTTGCTTTTCAGTAATCACATCCTTATACACACTGACACACTCATAGCTTGATTTAAGAGTCATCTGCTCCAGCAGTGTTATAAATTATATGCAGTAGGATTCTTTATGCGTGTGTTCCACCAAGCACCTTTGACCCTGGGACCCTCCTGGCTGAAGGTAATATGGTACTGTTAAACTTCTCTGACATCACCTTCTGTATTTTTAAAATATTTTAAACCAATGGAGATTTTTTGTTTTTCTGCATGATTCAGCTGTTAAAAGTATTGTTTTTCTAAACAACTGCCATTAGGCTTCTGAAGAAGGACTGGTTGGTCAAGCTACAGCACTTTGTTTTTATTGTTACATCTATGTTGGTCCATTAAAGGTATTAAATCATTTGCTTCTGAACCAAGACCACTGCACATTTTCCTCACCTCCAGTGTCTACCCTATCGAAGATGTTTCTGTTGTCTGCAAAAGGCTTCAGTTCTTTTGCAATGTCCCCTGGAAGACAATGAAGAGGTGTGGCCCCAGTACTGAGCCCTGTGGTATCCTGATGGCCACTCTCCCATCCTTGGAGCAAGTGCTGTTAACCACCACCCTCTGTCTCCTATCCTTTGTTTTGGATCACTGACATTGCATCTGCAAATTTCTACCAGGTCCAGCTTCTTCTGCTTAAATTATCCATAATGATATATGTGCTAGGCATGACTACTTTATTTCTCTGGCTGGCAGTCTTTCCAATAGTAGTTTACAAGGTTTGCACTAACCCAGCATGCAGCTGTGTACTGGAGGGATGCCAGCGGGCATGGAGGAGCAGCGGGCTGAACAGACTACTGAGGGCTGAGTCCTGTATTGTTAACTAAATCTGATGCTTGCATGACATCTGTTGGCCTGTGGGGGATACTGGGAAGGAGGGGAGCTGCAGAGTGCGGGCTGAGCGAGGGAGCTTGGCAGCAGTTTACAGCACCACTGGAGGTCCCAGCAGACCATGAACAGCAGCCGACCTGTAGGGCGCCTGTAATCCATTGAACAAAAGAAAAGACGCTGTTTTTTTTTTTTTTGTGGACTATTTTTACTGGCTCCGGTGGACCAGGGCATCTCTCAGAGGTGCCCACTCAGCCATCGCCTCTACTACCCCAAGATCCCTCTCCCTCCAGGAATGAGATTAAGCACCCCTCCCAAGGACCTTCCAGACCCCGGGATCACCTCGGGAGGGCCCGCTCCCACCTACCTGGCAGAATTTTCTGAGATTAGAGGGTCGGTCCTTGGTTGGGTGAGCTCGAGAGCCGGTGGAGGATGTATTCAGCATTGGGAATGCGGGCTAGGCTCCTGGAGCCCTTGTCGCCTCCTGGGCCTCTGAGGGTATTCTGATTGTAACTCCCCCTGGAGCGCAGATGTGTAATGATATTCGGTACTGGCGTGCTGATGTCTGCCACCGCTCTACCCCTGAATTACAGCACCGCTGCTTTGCAGGGCCCCTGATCTCCATCGGGGCTGCTACAGAGCGGTGCATGTCCCTAGCCCACCCCAAGGCAGATCAGTCCTCCGGATGCCCAATCCTTCCCTCCCCTGCTGACCCTGGCCCACCCCCAAGTTTGTTCCCAAACCTGGGTCACCAGTGGGCGTGAGGTGTGGCGTCCTGCGCCTCAACCCTCAGCACCACTGGGAGAGCTGAAGACGCTGGTGTTGGACCTTAGATGGAAGGGCGCCAGAGGAATGGAGGAGCAGCAGACTGAACAAGTTAATGGCTTTTTTTTTCTGACTACTGAAGGTGAGTCCTATATTGTTAAATAATTAAATCTGATGCCTGTGTGACTTTTGCTGGGCTGTGGGGATACTGGAAGGAGGCGGGAACTGCAGAGAGTGGGCTGAGTGAGGGGCGTGGCAACTAGTTCATGGCGCCATTGGAGGTTCCAACAAACCACGTGACTACCGCATGCCGGGATTCTCCACAGTTCCTGACGCCTGCCTGGTCCCCTTGCCCGGATTCCACCACAGGCAGTTTCCGCCTGAGCGGCGCCCACAACCTGAGGCAGATCAGAACGGCTGTCTCACCGCCTGCCAGGATTCTCCACAGCTCCTGACTGCCTGCCTGGTCCCCTGCCCGGATTCCACCACAGACTGTCTCTGCCTGAGCAGCGCCCCACAACCTGAGGTGGAGCAGAATGGCCATCTCACCGGCTGCCAGGATTCTCCACAGGTCCTAACCACCTGCTTGGTCCCCTTGCCCGGATTCCACCACAGGCAGTCTCTGCCTGGCGGCACCCACAATCTGAGGTGGAGCAGAGCGGCCCTCGCTGGCTGCCGCCTGGCAGGTTCTCCACAGCTCTCGACTGCTTGCCTGGTCCCTTACCCGGATTCCACCACAGGTACTTGCCGCCCATACGCTCTCCACTGGGGCTCTTTCTGATTGGTGCGGCTCCTCTGTGCTGAACGCTGATTGGTCCGCTAGCCATGGGCTACCCTACTCATTGGTGTGCCTTTTCAGCTTTCTGGATAATGACCGTAGTGCCTTTTTCAGCATGATTTCAAAACCTGTTTCTAATGCTTTTAGCGCTTTACTGCTCAGGACTTTTCTCTCACCCCCCAACCTCCTCCCAGGCCTCCATCAAATATGCAGTAGCTCCTCCCTCTTGGTCCCCCTCTTCTCATTGACTTCTCTACAACTCTGTCCTGAGTTGAAACTAAACTCAGAGTTGTAAGTGATCCCATTTTGCTAATTTTGTACTACCCTTTCTGGCCTGAACAAATTATCTGCTGCCTAAGATCTCAGTACTACCTAGGCTGCTTGCCGTGCCTGTTTTCCTTACACAAGTATACTTTCTGTCTCACTTTCTGCACTTGCTTTCCTAGTGTGACTGTCATCTCACGCCAGCTCCTCCGCTTGATCCCCCACTACCTAGCTGGATCTTAGGTGAATTACTCTTGTGGAGTCTGACCTGACCCCAACTAAATATACCCTTTTTGGCTGTCATTCCATCTTATTGGGATCTTGAGCTATTAGTCACAGCCCCACTTCCTTCTTTTGGCCCACTGCCAGGTACCAGTCCTCTTTCTGTCAGTAAGACAACTAAGAATGACCCTACATATATGTTACTGTATCTTGCATCACACTACCACTACTCCTGTTGTCCATGCCTACGGCTCTCCAAAATAAAGCAACCCCTTTGTACACAAGATCACTACTACTACTCTCTACCCTCCTGATACTTCCTGCTCCCTGCTCAGACCCTCCCCAGTGCTACTAAATAGGATTTGGATCCACTTGGCTGCCCATGTGCATAAGAAATGCCACCTGCACCTACATTCCGTGGTTCTTTCTTGCACCATGAGCTATGGTACTTTCTCCTACTTGCTATCCTGTTCTCAGGAGATGTTCAACTAAATCCAGGACCAACTAATGTTCTACCTGACACTATTAGCAATGCTAAGGTCTTATCATAGTACATCACAATATCAGGAGCCTCGTTCACAATCTTCGAGAACTTGAATCTTAGACCACCCATACAAGCCTGATATTATATGACTAACCTAAAGCTGCTAAAATATCCATACCCGATTCTTTATGCCCCTTCCCCACTACAACCGCCTAAGACTTGACAGGACTGCACCCAAAAGGGTGGGTGGGACAGCTGTCTACTTTAGAGATCACCTTGATGTCTCTGCAGTAAAGACATCTGTCCCTATGCCACTGTGAGGCATTTCACGTCCTGCTCACTCTGGTACCCAAAAACTTCACATCGTGTGTGTCTGCAATCCCCCAACAAATGGGCAAGTAGGGCTGGATGAGTTAATGGAAGAAATCGCATGCCTCGTCCGAAGAAATGAGGTCCTAATACTTGGGGACCTAAACATAAATTTGCTAGGCAGTAATCAAACACAATAATGACCAAGTTGTAGAGTTATAACCTGCAGCAGCTTATAGGTGAACCTACCAGAAATGCCCTTCACTCCAACTGAACATGCTACTAGTCTGGATAATGATCAATTGCCCTGAAAATGTAATTGCCTCTGGTACTACCAGATGCCATCACTGATCATTCCTCAATGTACCGTATCTGGGGCAAAGGCAGGCCTACCCAGATGGGACCTCGCTTCATTACCTTCATGCAACTATGCAAATTTTGTCTCTCAGTTTTTCCTGCACAACATTGACATTACTGATTGGTCCTCCATTCTCTTATCCAATGATGCTCAGACTGCCCTGGACTTGTTCTTGAAACACTTCCTAGTGATCCAGGATAAGCACTGCAAACTTGTAACCTGTCGGGTAAAAATAGGCAAACCCGCTGGTTGAAAGCTGACCTACTAGCTAAACTTAAGCTAAGGGATAAAAGCTGGCTCCGTTATAAAACTCAGGGCTAGCCTCCTACCAAAATACCTACAGGGCTCTTCGCAATGCCTGCGAAAAGGACATCAAAAGCCAAGAGCTCATACTGCAAGGACCTACTGACCAACTCCTATGGTGACCCAAAAACATTTTCGTCCCATAGTAAATTCTTTCTTGGTTCAAATCTGGCATCCACCCTTAATGACATGTCACTTGATGGGGTACACTGTAATAATCCCAAAACCATTGCTAACTTTTTCCAACAATAAATTCTCAGACTTTAACAACTACCACCTCCTTTCCATGTCCAACCAAGTGTATCCACCCAACCAATTGCAAGCGGTCCTCGGTTCTTTTTAAAATCAGTCACAAAATGTGATGTGATTAGATTGCTAAGCAGTATCTTGGACAGCACAGCAGCTGGCTCGGGACAATCTAGAACCCAAGCTCCTTAAGATTGCTGCCCTTTCATTGCTGCTCCCGTAGCCAGGATTTTCACTCTCCTGTGCCAGGGCTACATCCCTGACACATGGAAAGTAGCTAGGATTACTCCAGTTTTCAAAAAGGTGATTGTAAAGATCCTTCAAACTACAGGCCACTGCCATCCTGACTGTCCTAAATAAAATTCTTGAGAAACTTGTAGCTGCCCAGACAATTGACTTCTTACAGAAGCATGATCTACTCACCACTGCCCAGCACTGTTTCATCAAAGGCCATGCACTACTACTGCCCTCCTCAAATTCACATCAGATACTCTAATGGCTATGGACTCCAGTCTCCTCACTGGAGCAGTTTTCACTGACGTGACTAAGGCGTTTGATCTATTTGATCACTCTATCCTTCTAGCCACCTGGGATCACTAGGCTTCTCAACTAATGTTGTAAGATGGTTTGGGAACTACCTATCTGAAAGGTCTCAAATTGTGAAATACAACTCTACCCTCTCTGACAAAACCACCATAAACATTGAGGTGCTGCAAGGCTCAATCCTCGGCCCCTACTTTTCTCTTTTCACAAACATCTCCACTGATCTCCACAGGAAAGCCTCCGTTATATGCTGATGGCAGTGTGTTGTATGCTAGTGCTAAAAGCACTGACGACATAAACAATTGACTCTCTCTTGATTTCCGGCTAATATAGGAGTGGCTATTTACTCACAAATTTATACTAAATGAGCCTAAAACCCAAGCTATGCTCTTCGGATCAAATCGAAGCTCAAGCATGCCCATCCCAAATTTAAAGTCACCTCCTTAAATGACTCAGTAGTTGGGGTAGTAAATATGTTTAAATATCTAGGCGTCACCCTTGATCCATCACTAAATTTCGACTTACACAACAATCAGAACTGCAAACTGGTAAACGCCAAACTTGGAATAGCCTACCAAACCAGCTATATGCTCACTCCCACAGCAGGCTTGCCACTGCCTGTGGCATACTCCTACCATCACTTACCCATGGTGCAGCAACATATGCCTCTGCGCTGCAAATCAATCCTTCGGAAATGGGATGTACATATAACAACATCTCCTATGCGGTCCTCCTCACATCAGCTGAAACACCACTGTCTCCTCTATTCTGACCTGGGATGGCTTCCTCCTACTGAACTAAGGCTACATGCTTATGGATCTATCACTGACAATATGGTCTGTCTACAAATACCTAAATCCCTGGCAGGCCTCTTCCAAAACCTGACACCTTGCTATGGATTGCATTCTACTGACCAGGCCCCTTTTTCATCCCCAGACACAGCACCACAAAAGGCGCTAGTGCTTTCACTGCCATGCCCCCAGATACTTGAACTCTCCTTCCACTAGCCTTGCACCAATCACCATTCCATGCATCTTTTAAAAAGGGTTCGTAATTATCTTGCTACTTCCCACAAATGCTACTGTTTCAAACCTCCTAGCTCTTTCCATTCCAGCCTTATCTCTTCTTTCTGATCTGCCCTTCTATCACGCAATGCACTTCTCCTCTACCTATCTGCCCTGCCTCCCACCTCACTCTCTATCATCCCTTTTCGTGTCTCTTACTATCACTTACTATTATCCCTCCCCAAGTTAACTTTTCAATCTCTTATTAGTACTAAAATGGTTAATCTGTCATGTTTCTTCTTCCTCAAAGCAAACTGTGGTGTAATTTTAGTTTTTGTACAGCTCCTGTTTTTCTTTCCCACACTGTTACCACAACCTCCCTGTTTTTAGCTATTTTTTGCAACCTGCTTGAATGCTGTTGTCAATGATTTTTGTTGTACTTGTATTGGAATGTCTTCCCTGTATTGTTCCCTCGGGTCATGCCTTAAAATAGTCATTGCTATACTAGCGACTTACCAGTAAACAAAACTAAATAAAATAAAATAAATCTGCAAGGCAGCTGTAGTCTACTGAACAAAAGAGGAAGACACTGGTGTTGGGCCTCAGCTGGAAGGACACCAGCAGGAATGGAGGAGCAGCAGGCTGAACAAGCTAAGTGGCTGTTTTATTTTTTCTGATTACAAAGGGCTGTGTCCTGCACTACTAAAGCAGCAGTACTAGTTAACAATAAATTAAATAACTTGCTGTGCAGTTAGGACAAACCAAAACATCAATATATCTGATTTTCATTTTGCATTCTTTCATTCCCAAGGCAACAAAAAGATTCTGAAGTTCTTAAAAGTTGTTGGTCTTTTGCCATGTCAACAATCATGGATGTAAGCAAAACAGGGTGGTATTGTACTGCTAGCCATCAGAAGCATGTGCTGGCAACACCTTGACATATCTGCATTATAAATACAGTGAGCTGTTAGTGTGTCTCTCTGGGGAGAAGATTTTTTGAAAGTTACTGGTGGCTGCCATTTTTATTGTAGAGCCACGGAAATTACAAAAGTTGTAATTAAACATGGTCTTAAAATAGCTGATTGAATTTAAAATACCCCAATGAAGAATCTAAGATTATCAGGAAATATTTCTGCTAAAAGGTTGGATGACATTTTTGCTGGATAACTAGTACTGCTGCTTTAAATAATTAAATCTGATACTTGGGTGACTTTTGTTGTACTGTGGGGCATACCAGGAGGAGGCTGCAGAGGCGGCTGAGGGAGGTAGCTTGAGGCAGTTCTCAAGCGTCATTTAGGGTCTCAGTGGACCACGTGACCGTGGCTGACCTGTGGGGTGGCTGTAGTCCACTAAACAAAGAGGAAGACACTGGTGTTGGGCCTCAGTTGGAAGGACACCAGCAGGAATGGAGGAGCAGCAGGCTGAACAAGGTAAGTGGCTGTTTTTTTTTTTTTTTTACTACTGAGGGCTGAGTCCTGTATAGCGAAATAATTAAATCTGATGTGTGTGTGACTTTTGTTGGGAGGGATACCAGGAGGAGAGAGGAAACTGCAGAGGGCAGGCTTAGGGAGATTGGTGACCAGTTCATGATGCAATTGGAGGTCCCAGCAGACCACGTGGCTGCAGCTGTGATCCACTAAACAAAAGAGGAAGACACTGGTGCTGGGCCTCAGTTGGAAGGATGCCAGTAGGAATGGAGGAGCAGCAGGCTGAACAAGCAGAGTGTTTTGTGTTTTTCTGACTACTGAGGCTGAGTCCTGTATTGTTAAATAATTAAAACTGATGCGTGTGTGATTTCTGTTGGGCTGTGGGGGATACGGGAGGACGGGAGAAGTTGCAGAGGGTGGGCTGAGGGAGGGAGCTTGGCGAATGGTTCACAGTGCCATTGGAGGTCCCAGCGGACCACGTGACTCCTGGTTGACCTGTAGGGCAGCTGTAGCCCATATAAATTACCCAGAGGTCCAAGTGACCCCAAAGCGTAAGTGCCACGGAGCAGGAGCGTGGCAGCTGTTTCTTAGTAGCATCTGGGGATGACAGTGGCGGTCCGTAGGTGGGACCAAAGGCCACTCTGGTCAGGGCACAGCAGGTGAGTACACTAAGGATAAAGGGAGCCAGAATCCTTCATGGCATAACGGGACTCTGAATGTCTAGCTAGTACAGAAGAGAAGTCAGTAGAATAAGGGGTTGTAGCACAACCCTATCTTGGGTCAACCGATTTGTGAACAGGGAACATAGTATGGGCTACGTAAATTAGTCCATCTACTAAGGGAGGCAGTCAGGAAAAGAAAACTGCAGCAAAACACCATCTAGGGTCTGACTGTTTGAGGAAATAACAAGAAACAACTCAACAATATAGTAAGGCAGGCATAAGCAAATAAGGAAGGATATAGGATCCTAGAAGCTGGCATAGACGGCAGGGCAGCGGGGAGGCATGGAAGAGGTGGGATGGAAGATACAGGGCAAGGTGGGGAAGATAGGGAGGTCAGCAGCAATGATTACCAGTCAGTATACTGTATTAAGTATAGCTCTATATATATATATGTATACACACACATATACATATATATATATATATATATATATATATATATATATATATATATATACACACACACACACACACACACATACATATTGAAACACAGACACAGAAACATAGACTTTGGCAGATAAGGACCGCTTGGCCCACCTAGTCTGCCCGCTTCCCTACCTACTGAAAAAGCTGCAGATCCTAGTTAACCAACAGCCCACTTCTTCTTACCCCCTCTAGAATTGCCTTATGTCTGTCCCATGCTTTCCTGAATTCCCCTACTGTTTTTGACCCCACAACGCCACTGGAAGGCTGTTCCATGTTTTACCACCTCTCCGTGAAAAACACTTCCTCACATTGCCCCATAGCCATCCCCGTCTAACTTCAAATTGTGCCCCTTGTTCTTGCACGTCTCTTTCTCTCGAAGATACCCTCTTGGACTTTGTTGATTCCCTTGAGGTACTTGAAAGTTTCTATCACCCCCCTTCCCCGAGGGATACATATGCTCCTTCAGTCTCTCTTCAGAGGCGCTTGTGCAGACCCTGCACCATTTTAGTTGCATTCCTCTGGACTGCCTCCATCCTGTCTATGTCCTTGCAGAGATGGGGTCTCCAAAACTGCACGAAGTACTCCAGATGGGGTCTCGCCAACTGTCTGTACAGGGATAACAACTTCTTGTTTTCTACTGGTGATGCCCTCCTAAGCATCCCAGTATCCCCCCAGCCCTCCTTACTGTCTTCTCATTATTTGCCTACCTTTAGGTCATCTGATATAACTAGCCCCAGGTCCCTTTCCATTTTGCTGTTGCTGGTACCTCCACCCCCATTGTGTACCCTGCCCCTGGGTTTTGCTTCCCAGGTGCATTACTTTGCACTGAATCTAAGCTGCCAGACTCTTGACCATTCCTCCAACCTGCCAAGTCCCTTCTCATCCTTTCCACCCCACCTTGTGTATCAACCCTGTTGCAGATCTTTGTTCATCTGCACAGGGCCAGCCTAACCATTCTGTGCCCCCATGCAGCCCCCTGCTGAGCCCCACCATTCCATTCCTGTTGGGCCTCTCCACATCCAAAGTTTACACCTCTCCTGCACCACAGCTCTGTACCATGAATGCTGAAATAAAATCACCACATCGCACTTTCTTTCCCCTCATCCCTCTCTCCACCCGACCCCACCACATGCACTTCTCTAGGTGTTGCGACAATTGCCCTGCCATGTTACTACCAGTGTCTTACCCATCCTTGTAACCCTACTGTATTCCCTCTGCTGTCCTGCCTGTCTTATCCGAAATGTATGCATTTATGTACATGTAACGAGTGTTAATCTGTATAGCATGCCTAAAACTCATCTGCTCTGTTGTGTTCTGTTGTACTGTCCCGAATTGACGTGGAACCTTTGTAAAAGAGCCTCGGCTTAAAGGTATTTGTAATCTTAGAATCAAATAAATATAATAAACTTTCTCGCACATACTGTGTCGAGGATAGTGGTGAAAATGTTATTTTATTAGTTTATTTAACAATTCACTGATTTTGCAATGCATTAAACTATAGCCCAGCAATCACCTGCTCCCCAGTCTCTGTATATTTGTGGTGTATCATGTTTACGAAAACCGTCTGATCAGATTTTGTGAAGTTAGTTTATTTATGAATATGTAATGTCAATATGCATGGAGCAGTTTGATATATGAAGTAGTGCTGACAGCCATATTATTTGAATTTGTATGTAAATGAAATTGATTCATACATATGGATAGGTGGTACAGTACCCAAAACACACACACACACACACACACACACACACACACACACACACACCTCCTTCTTGTCCGTTTGCTAGTGCTTTTCTGAGGTACTCTCCCATTTTGCCCAAGTCAGCTCTCCTAAAGTCCAGTACCCTTCCTTTGTATGGCTTGACTCTACAGCCAAGTTTATCGTGAACCACACTGTTTGGTGATCGCCTATTCCCAGATGGCTACCCACTCTAAATCTGAGATCCTCTCTCTGTCCCCATTTGAGAGTATCGGGTCCAAGACTGCTCCTCCCAAGTGAGTTCCAACACTAGCTGTCTGAGGCATGCCCCTGTAGGGCATCAAGAATGACCCTGTTCTTGGATGTGGCTGCAGCAAAGGTGCTCCAGTTAACATCTGGCATATTCAGGTCCCCCATCAACAATATTTCCCCTTTTCTGCCATTCTAAGGATGCCTTCTATCATTTCCCTGCCCAGATCCTCCCCTGAGATGGGGTCTGCATACAATCCCCATGCAGATTATGGTGCCATTTCCTGTTCCAGGGTGACCCACAGTGCCTCCTCTCCTCCGCTTACACTTTAGTTCCACTGCTTTGATCCCTTCCCTTAAGTAGAGAGCTACTCCTCCTCAATGCAAGGAAGTGCAATATAATACATATGGGGCACAAAAACCCTGGCACAATATATCAGTTGGGGGTGAGGATATAGCATGCACCAAGCAGGAAAGGGATCTTGGGGTTATCATCTCTGATGACCTCAAGGTAGGAAACAGTGTGACAAGGCAGCAGGTAAAACAAATAGGATGCTGGGATGTATAGGCAGGGGCATCACCAGCAGGAAAGGGAGGTCATAATTCCACTATACAAGACACCAGTGAGGCCTCACCTGGTGACAGTGTACAGTTCTGGAGACCATACCTACGTAAGGACATAGACAGGGTAGAGAAGGTTCAGAGGAGGGCAACAAAGATGGTGCATGGATTGCATCACAAGTCCTTTGAAGACAGGTTGAAGGAACTGAACATGTACTCCCTGGAGGAGAGGAGGGAGAGAGGATATGATAAGAGACAAACAAGTATCTTACAGGGAGGAACAGGGTGCAGGAATACACTATTTTTAAGCGAAAAGATGTTCCAGGACTAGAGGGCATGGGATGAAGTTGGAGGAGGGGCGATTCAGAGGAAACATGAGGAAGAATTTCTTCACAGAACAGGTGGTGGACAAGTGGAACACCCTGCCAGAGGAAGTGGTGGGGCTGAAACAATCACGGGATTTAAGAATGCATGGGATAGACATAAAGGAATTCTGGAGGTCAGGGTAGGGGCAACAGACTTCTAGGAAAACATAAACTGAACTTACAAGCTCAAATGGAAGACTGGGTGGGCCATAGGCCCTCATCTGCCGACACTGTCTATGTATCTATGTATCCTTTTACCTCCCTGTCCCTCCTATAGATTGTGTACCCTGGTATGCTGACACTGGGGTGTGCCATGGGTCGTTTAGGCCTCTCACCCCATTCTCCTAATTCATATCTCTGGGGCACACCCTTTATAGTCTGCAAATTGCAAAAACTATTTTTTTTAAAACTTTATTTTTCGATTTTCTCACATATACAGGACAAATATATCACAAACATTCCTTTTAATGAGCTTATTCAAAACTACTTCCTCTTCTTTTGTAACTCCCAGAAATTCATCTCATAATTTGCAGAATATGGCTACTAGCCCAAATATATATACAAATAAGAGTTTAAACAAAAATAAAAACAGATTTGAACAGAAGATAGCCTAAAACAATCTGCCAACCGTCTGGATAATATTAACTGATTCGATCTACATCTACTTCTAGAGTGCCTTTACCAGGAAGGATCTTTAGCTGTAATGACCTTTAAGGTGATGAGAAAGGAGGCGAGTAGGAGCTGTCAGATTACCCTGTCCTTCCCTGGTCCCCGATGAAGCCCAGAGACTCCATTCAAGGGGTACAGAATTATGTGTTACAGAATGCATCCTGTCCACTAAGCCACATCATAGCAGATCCAACCATGCCTTATCAGGGCAAGAAATCAGGCCTCACCCCGACATATATATAACCCATCTCCTCCACATAATCTCAAAGCTGGAACCCTTTTATTGATAGTGGCAGATAGAGCCTCCATTCTATACAGGTCTATCATGCGGTTTTGCCACATATTCAGGGTGATGACCTTAGAGGGTGCCAGTTACATGTAATTGTTTTTGAACAGCCAACAATGAAGCTTTCAAGAACCTGATTGTTAGGGAATCCAGAAATTCCTTGGGAGATCCAAGAAAAATAACAGAGGAAGGAGATTTCAAATCAGGTCCCAATATTATCTGCAAGGCCTGTTGGAGATCTTGGAAGAAGGGCCTTAGGACAGGACAATCCCACATTATATGGACTAATGATGCGGAGAGTGACCACAGTTTCTCCAACAGTACAGAGAACCTGAGTCTCGATATTTCAACTGGTCCGCAGGGGTTCGAAAATACGGATAAAAATCTTCCAAGAGAACTCTCGCCAACTAACTGCTGCTATCCCCAATGTATTCTCGCTTGTGTCCACGCCTAGTTCCTCAGGGATCCGAGATCCCAGGTCCCATTCCCAGGCTATCTTAATGTACAAGTGGTATCCGTTTCCAGGATATGAGTAACTGATATAGTTTGGAAATAATATGGGATCTAATTGGGTCCCCTCTACTGCTTTCCTGAACATGTGTGCGATCTGAGGAGGTGGCGAACCTACAATCTTGCCCTCCATCACCAAATCAGAAATATAATTCCTAATTTGGAAGTATTTAAATCTGTCCTTCCATGAAATTCCATAACTGTGGACCAATGATTCAAATGGCTGGATCTCCCATCCTTTAGGAAATGCCAAATCAGGTGTAGGCCCTCTCTTCCCAACCATTAAACCCTGCATCCCACTTATTGGGGGTAAATGATTCTAGGTGAGGAGCGAAGTCAACAAATTCCTCCAACTCTTAGCACTTTTGTCTCCTAAAATCCCATAGCCAAACCGTCAAAGTGGAGGCTGTGTAGGGATTGTCTACCTGACCTATGTTTGATCTACTTTTCTGTTCCAGGAGCATAGCATTCAAATTTTTCTGTAAATTAGTTTCCCTAACTGTAAAGATTTCCACTTGGTCACATATGTCTGATCCAGCCAGTAGAAAGCTGTTCATAACTGGGCTGCATAATGATATAATTTAAAATTTGGCAGCACCAGGCCCCCTTCTGCCCTCGGGATTTGGAGGACCGACAGGCAGATTCTAGGTTTTGTGACCCCAGATAAAATGAGAAATTGTCCTATTCAGCGTTTGAAAATATGTGTCTGAGATCTGTATAGGTATTGTCTGTACCAAGTATAAGAACTTAGGAAGCATTACCATTTTATTGCTTCTACTCTCTGTATCAATGGTATAGGAAAAGGGCCACTGATCCAATTCTGTCTTAATTCTCTCCAACACTGGGATAAAGTTAATGGAGAACATCAGCTCCAGTTGCATGCTCAGTTGTACCCCAAGATATTTAATTTAGGATACATCCCATTTAAAGAGAACTTCTTTTGAATTTGTTCTGAAGGGTCATAACATGTTAAGATTTCCGTCTTGCTCATGTTTATTTTGTACCCCCCAGTAGGCTAAATTCTGATAGCCGCATCCACAGGGGTTCCAATGATTGCTCTGGGTTCCTAAGGTAGATTAATAGATCAACTGCATAAGCGCCAGTTTGTGAGTTTCCCTCTCATATCCCAACCCTGTACTAACTCATCCTGTCTCAACATCTGGGCCAAGGGCTCCAAATATAAAGCAAAGAGGAGGGAGAAAGTGGGCACCCCTGCCTAGTGCCCGATAGAGAGCAATGGGCGAAACCCTACCATTAATCTTTATATATGCCTTAGGGCTCGTGTAAATATTATTTATAATTCTAATGAAGGACTCAGAAAATCCAAATGCCCCCATAGATTCATTCAGGAAGCACCACGCTACCCGGGTAAGGCCTTCTGCATCTAAACTCAACAGCATGCAGGAGCCCCTGACCGGGCAGCCCGATACAGGACCTGCAGGATCTTTTGATATTATCCTGGGTCTGTCTACAAGGACAAAACCGTCTGATCATAGTTGACCAGACTGGGCAGTATCACTTCAGACGTCTGCCAAGATAGATGCATATAACTTATAATCAATATTTAAAACAGATATCGTGAAAAGCATTATATTGCATGGTATCTTTACCTGGCTTAGGGACACTTGATATAACTGCGTAATTCCAGGAGTCAGGTAACACCTCCTGCCTGTGCTTCCTTACAGGCCTCCAAAGGGACTTTTAATTTCTTTTATGAAAAACTTAAAGAACTCCGGGTGTATCCATCAGGACCCAGGATTTTTTATTTCAATCTTTAATCGCTGAAACTAATTCTGTTGAGGAGATGGGGAGTCAAGAGATTTTTAATCTCCTCCGTCTGACAGTAGTTTAATTTCACCAGTATGACTTGATTTGCTGTCTATCCGGTATCTGTTCCATAGTGTATAAACTAGAGTAGAAGTCCCGGAAACTATTCAAAATTTTCTCTGGGAACTTAATATCTGACCTGTCTTGGGGTCTCTGATCCGGCAATCGTTGTTCTGGCAGTATGTTGTCTCATCCGGTGGGCTAGAAGGCGGAGGCTCTGGGGCCATTTTCATGATATTTTTCCCACAAACACTGCAGTGCTTGTTCCGTTTCTATATCAATTAGTTTTTGAATTTGCTGTTTAATGGTTTGTATGTCTGATAATACAGTTTGCTCCCCTGCTTGGCGTCCCTGTAGAACCAATAGTTGGTTCTGAAGCTCCTCTATCTGCCGGTTTTGCTGTCTTCTAAAGTGGGCAGCAAACTTGATACATCACCCCTGAAAACTGCTTTCATCATATCCCAAAGTATTGTGCCCGACACCTGGGGTACTTATTATCTTGTTGTATTTGTGATAGCCTCATAGTGGCCATGTCTGTAAATTCTTTTACATTAAGAAAATAATTGTTGAACCTCCAGAGAGACTGACCCCTGTGACTCTTCAATTCAAAGCATCAATAGCTGGGAGTGATCAGAGAGAACCGATGGGATGTGTTTACATTCCATCACTTGGTCTTGGTGTTCTCCGAAATCAACAGATAGTCAATCCTGGCAAAGGAGCCGTGGGGAATGAGTAGTGTGTATATTCTCGTTTATTTTGTTGTGCCTTCTCCAGGTATCAACCCAGAAGGCCCCTTTAGATGTTTCTTAATGAATTTTCCAGCAGATTTTGTCGGAATACCTTGGTTTTGGGCGTATCATTCTGCTCCCATACCTGGTTTAAATCTCCCCTACTATTAGTAATCCTTCTGCTGCTCCGTTATTTTGTGTAAAAGGTCCAAAACATCAGTGGAGCCGGAGGAGCATGAGAGAAACCAGAGTAATGGGGTACCTCAAGATTCCCTGATACAATGGCCAAACGGCCCTCAGGGTCTGCATAACTGGTCCAGCCTCTGGAATTGTGTTCATTTGGCGACCAGAATTGCAGAGTCTCTTCTCTTCCCTTCCCATAAGAGCAGCGATCACCAGATCATACCCGAACGTCCCCAATTTCTGATGTTCACTTTTATTTAAAGGAGTTTCTTGCAGTAGGACAAAAGTGGGTTTCTGTCTTTTATAGCTGACATTACTTTATGTCTTTTCACCAGGTTATTTAGCCCATTAACGTAAGAGACAATTCTTACAGTGGTATTATCCTCCATTTACCAACCGAAACCCTAGCCCCATCTGTATAGTGGACCCCTCCCCCACCCCACCTCCTCCACAATGTACATCAGTGCTCCCTCTCCTCCAATTTCTCTCCAGTAAAGTAACACTCTTTGCATATTTATACCCTGGTCTAATGCAGTGTGCCACTGAAGGTCTATCTTCAACTTTGTAATTCTCAACATCATTAAACACAGTCATAACAGTAAGTTCCAAACCTCCTGTGTGGTGGCGCTAACCGATCAAGCCCTCCCCACTCGGACAAACTATTTACAACGTAACTCCCAAGGTAGGAGAATAGTAAATACCATTCTCTAATCGTTCGAGCCTGCAATACTCGAATAGGAGGAAAGAGTCAATAAAATGACTCGCTCCTCCTGGACCTTAACCTTATCAGGTCCTTGCCAGATGTCTTGGCATATCCCATCAACACCATACCCATAAAACATATGGTATATTGGCAGTAGACCCTCCAGTATAACCGGTCTGGGTATTCAACTCTCTTCCCCTTGCCTTCCTCTGCCAAGGCTGTAAAAAAAAGGGGGAACGTCCCATGCTTCCTCCATCTCTCCCCCAGAACCTTCTCACCCGCGAGTGGAAATACCAAAAGGTCATAGGAGTTGCCTGGTTTCACATTAGGTAGCGTTTCAGATAATACTACATATTTCTTTAACACATCTGAGACAAAAACCTGGAGGTGATTTCCAAACATTCGTTTTAAACTTCCTGGACTCGGTAGTTTGCCGCCCGAGAGGTGTCTAAAATGTATACCTCTTCGTCTTTACAAAAGGCGTGTCTACCAGTCGGATCCATGACTTGTCCCGGAAATCCTACTTCATAGGGTACCGAGGTCCCCAGATGTCTATACCCCCAGTTCTCTTAAATGTAGCGCCTTACGGTTGCTCGAGGTGTACATAAGGCAATTCTTGTGGGGGTAGGAAGAAATAGGCTGTTGGTTAACTAGGATCTACGCCTATCCTGTAGGTATGGAAATGGCAGACTAGATGGGCCTAGCGGTCCTTATCTGCCGTCAAAGTCTATGTTTCTATGTTACCCACCGATAGGCGCTCCAAGCGTCTAGTTAGGCTGGCTCAGACCTTTCTGGTGTTTATATTCGCTTCAGCCGAGGGTAGAGACATAGTGATGATGTACTTCTCAGCCTCCCTCTCGAGCAGCGCCACTCAGCCAGAACTCTACATTTAGCAATCCAGTCCCCCAAGTTAATAAATTCAATGGTTACATGAACTGCCAGCGAGACTTGATAAAAACAGTTTGCTCGATAAAAGCCCCTCTAAATAACCCCAGGCTTCTTAGAGCCACATATGAATTTACAGCATCCAGTTTTCGGCTTCTTTCCGTTAGGTGAACCCTTGGCACCTATGGGATCATAACCTTAGTGTTCAATTAAAGTAATCTTGTCTCCTCCATTACCATGTCCATTGATCCATGTTCCACTTCATCGAATAGAATTACAGACTGCTCGATCCTCCATATCCCTCCCCAGCTTCCCTCAAAGCCCATAACAGTTACCAACTTGGCCTCGCATAAAGGCCTCAAGTAAATTTCTACAGGATCTTTTTTGAAGACTGCCATGTCTACTCCAGTCATATAGGGTTAGACACCAGGACAAGGCTTCTCCCAAACCCAGGTACCAGCTTATTTCGGGGATCCGGCTTCAAGTGTCCTCCATCCTTCCGGTTGAGGTCTCCTGGGGGCCTGAGGGTGGGTGAATTTCTGCAGCATCTTTTGATATCTTGCAGTGAGTTAACAGCCGCTTTCCTTCCTGAGGCGAGAAGGGTGATGAAGTCGGCCTGGCGCCATGGATTCTGCAGGGGCCGGAGGGTCCTTACAGTGGGGCCTCAGATATTTCATGCCCTTTATTTCTCAGTGCTCAAGTGCTTCTTCAGATGTATGGTATAGTTCTGTACCAGCCTCCCAAAACACCCAGTAGACGAGATGGATAAGGGGTTTGGAATCTAATATTTAAAGCTTTCAATTTCCGGAGTATCGGGGTGTAGCCATCCGCTGTTGTTGGATTACAGTGGGGTAATCTTGACCAAGCGACAGGCGAGCCCTGCTAGTATTCAACATGCCCTTGTTTCCAGGCAGCCCAAAGGATTTGTTCTTTTCTCCGAAACTCGCGAATTTTGCAAAGATCGATCGCTGCCTAGCAGACGCCCTGTCGGTTTAGGCACCAATGCACTGTGTGCTCTTTCAATCCTGAATTGGAGCTGGGGTAAGTCCAAAACATGCTTTAAAGGTCCTCCAAGAAATCCGTCATCTCCCCAACCTCCAGAAGCTCGGCAGACCATATATTCTCAGGTTGTCTCTCACGTGAGCGAGCCTCCAGGTCTATGCACTTGGCGGTAGTGAGCTCTTGTTGATGTACTATAACTTCCATTGCTCGTGAGATTTGAATTAAGTTGTCTTCGGCTGTTGTAATGCTCCTCCGCAGAGGTCATTCTGGTTTCCAAACCTTTAAGATCAGAGTGCAGCTTGTTAAATTCTTGCTTTGTTTCCGATCTATACTGCTTAATTTCAGAAAGAAGGGTTTCAAATCTAGATCGAGACAGAGTTTCCAGTTCTGTCTCTGTGTCCCGCCCGCCATGCTCGATGGAGACCCTCTCCGCTATTCACTGAACTTGCTGAGCTCAATCCTCCTTGACCCGCCTCATGCTTCCGGGTTTTTGAACGGGATCATTTTCCAGCTGAGTTTCCACTATTTAGTCTTTGCATTTTACCCCAAGTTGTTTACTCTGAGCTGTGTGGAAACATTTTAATTGTTGATACAGGGGAGTTGTTTTCTAAGCTGCCATGATGTTGGTGACGTCACGGAAGCCTGTAAAAACTTTATTAATGCATCAGTTAAGGTTGAAGTGACAAAAGTAGGTAAATGAGACGTTAGGGTTGAACTGCTAACCCCCTCTCCTCCACATACCGACAGGCATCAGGATGTGCCATGAGGTTGTTATGCCCAACTCTCACTCCATTTCATGTGTAAACAGGCTGACACGGTACAGCATAGGAGACTGGGGTGACAGTTGCTTCAACGCAGTAATCTTCTAAGCGGCTGACCCTGATGCCTGTTGGTGTGGAGGATGGGGTGGGGGTTAGGAACTCAACCCTAACGCCTCATTTCCCCACTGTGGCTTCAACCTTTGACTGATGCATTAACAATGTTTTTTGGAATGAATTTCAATACTTCATGATTACACGATTGCAACTGCAGTGGACTAAGCTGCGGGTATCAAAAATCATAGTTTCCAAGATACGGGCATCAAGGTTGTTATGGGTGCCAGAACGTAATCCTATGGGAAAACTCTCAACTTCATGATGGCATATCTATGGAACTGATTAACTTTTTACACCAAACAGCATAATTCACATCTCCGGGCACACCCTTTATACCCTGCAAATTTTAAGCCAAAAGATCAAACCGCTTATTTACAGTGCACTCACAAAATTTTTAAATGCCTAGTTTGTGAGGTGGCAAAATCCCTGTTCGTGAGGTCAGTCCCCATTTGCGTAGCTGTCAAAATTGCCGCTTGTGAGAAATCCTTGATTGTCGGATTTTGGCCATCTGGTCTGGAAGTTGCAATCATGAATTTGTCAGCTCGTGAAAGGGATTGTCTCGCAAAGGGATTCTGACAGCTCATGAATGGATTTTGTCACCTCACAGAGAGAATTCAAAAAACAATCCCTTTCACGAGCTGTCAAATCCCCATTCACGGTCATCAAAATCGTTCGCAAGTAATCCTTGTTTGCAAGAAGGGCCATCTAGTCACGAAATGACGATCAAGTTTTTGTCAGCTTGCAAAAGGATTCAAAACCCAATCCCCTCGCATGCTGACAAAATCCCCTGCTCGAGCTGATCCTTGTTCGCTGTAGACAGGGCCTCTGGTCCCTAAGTCGTGATCAAAGATTTTATCATCTAGCGAAAGGATGGATTTTCTCACCTGCAAACGAGGATCGGAAGTGAGTCATGAATGAAGAATTTCAAACTTTAAAATGGACGTTTTTGGGCCAAAATGAAGGAAACTGAAAGCATGGGTTTGTAGAGTGTCATCCTGAATAACAGCCATGCTTCATTTGCAAAAGAAGTCAGGTGTGGAGCAAGCTACAACATTTTGTTTTGGGGGAATGAAAACCAGATGGCAGCTCGTGAACAAGGAATTTTTCTTCATGAACGGGATTTTATAAATCCCTTCGCGAGGTGACAAAAATCCTTAATTACGAGCCCAAACCTCTTTCGAATACATACATATAAATCTTGGACTGAACTGAGCATCCTCAGAACCCGAAAACTCAAAATTAAATAACTTTGAACAGATTAATACTTATTTACCAACCCAACACTGGATTGTTCTTCGACCAAACCTCTTTCTACCTGAACATTTCAACCAAAATACCAAAATTGTGTGGCTGCAGCGTGATGGGCAAAATCAGCAAAAAGTGCCCAAAAACACACTCTGTTGGTGCTTTAGTGTATGAAAACCGAAGTCCGATCGAAAGTCAACTTGGCAAATTAAGAGATCTACCATACGAGACCAAGCATACCAAATTGCATACACATCTCTGTTGAACAGTTTGCAAAGTTATTAAGGTGCAAAATTTTGGGTTTAACTTTTTTTTTTACTTTACTTCTTCCCCAGAGCTGCACGCTTCTTGGGGCCTCCACCTGGGGTTAGACAAGCCGCAGATCTTGTCCCCCAAGAAGGCGAGCAATCCCTGGGACGCTCAAGCCCTCTCCCCAGACAGCCCTCCAGCGACCCGAGTCCACTCCGAAGCCAGATCACCGCGTCATGAAAGCAGAAATCCAACTGCTGTGCCGACGGGCCAGCTTTGGGGTTTAACATCAAACTGTCTACTCAACCCTAACTATACTGGCACGATCACACCCATATAATATATAAGTGAAGCCCACCAGGATGAAGCACAGTGTGATAGGTTTACTGCATGACAAAAGGATCAACTCCTACTGAAACTGCAGAATTCTGCAGTGCTGTGCTTCATTCTGGTGGGCTTCACTGTGTGCGTGTGTGTGTATACATACATATATATATATATATATATATATATATATATATATATATATTACAGGGGAGTGCAGGGGCTGAGCTCCCCACAGAACACTTAAAGAAATTGCTTCGCCCTGGTTACAGCTGTTTTCTTGACATGGTCCTTGGCCTGCTTACAGGTTTTGACTGCTCGGCATTTTATCAAGTAGCTGTTTTTCTGTATGCAACCCCCAAAAGTCTTCCTTGAGCTTGCCTAAAATGCTTACTGTCAGGCTGGTGTCCTGCATTTTAGCAGTTTAAACGTTACTGCCAGAGAGTGCCTGTATAGCCTCTGTGTACTGTCTCTTTAAGAGCTGCCTAGATTGCAGTTATAATTAACCTGGGAGGGGATGAGTGTTGCTATGCTCGAGTCCCACCCAGGCTGCCAGATAATCACTCCATTCTGCCATCACTATTAGTGCAGAGGGAGCTCTGTTAGAAGATGTACTTGTTTGCTGAATATCTGTTAGAGTGGTAAAGATACTGTAGTTTGTCTAACCTGCCTTCTTTGCAGCATGGACAGTTCTGTTTATCTCCACCATCTTGGTCCTGGACTGCCAGAATGGGCCAATCAGTACCGCTGGGGACTCTAAAATGAAGCCTGTCCCCAGGGGTTTTGTGGGGAGCAAAATTCTGTAGGAATTGTAGTTTGGGGCTTTTGGCGCCTAAATGAACCAGGAGCCTTTGTTGTGACTGACAGAAGAATCAGCCAACCAAACCTTTTGGATCCTGGGAAAAGTCTCAGGCTGCTTGCAGCTACTTTCAGTTTGAGTTGGGAAGTGAAAAAGTAACAGCTCGAGATAGTTGAGCAGTAATCCTGCATAGATTCGCTGGGAGAACTGTGAAAGGCTGAGTTTTTGCCTGCCTGCTGTCCCTGAGAAGGAAAATAGAGTTGATTCAGATTGAATAAGAGTTGTGAAACGATTTAAGCCACTGGACTGTGACAAGGCTTTAACCTGAAGAAGATCAAGATTTGCTGAATGCGATCGGCCTGTCAGCATTTCCAGCCACCTCTGAACTCCGGTTTGTGCAGAGACCCTGTAATTGCGACCGGATAGCAATCTGCCTGGTGCAGTAGAATTTCTTACATGTAAATGTGCTGTGTGCTGTTAGTGGCTCGTGATTTGGTTCCCAACTGTGCGCTGAACTGTGTTCTGCTTGCTGGAGGCTGCATCCCGCTCCTACGGACTGAGTCCATATTCATCTCCATTGGGCCTGGGCCTTGCCACACTGGCCCAACCAGACTACCGCTGCACAGAGAGAAGCCATCAATGTGACCTGCCTGGGGTCAGCCCCCGCACACGCTGCTGAACAGGAACAACGCCGGTGATTCGTGGTCGGCCCTGCTTCTCCTGGCACTCCAGTTCAACAACCTGCTGTCTTGATTTTCGTCCTGCTTGTGTCCCGCGCTGGGTATAGTGAGTAAACATCAGGGTAGTTCCTGCAACAACAGCTAAATCTAAAGTGTTGTAATCTGATTGCTTTGTTGTCTTTTCTGTCACAAACTGAGCCCTCCAGCTCCGGATTACAAACAGTGCATGTTGCTTTCTTCCATCAAAAGGCCCCAACCAGCTATGGTGCCGCCTATCCCGGGCAACGCTTGGCTAGCCCACAGTCTTCCTACCTGGGTACCCTGGAGCGTGGACTGTGTAGGGACTTGAAGTGCATGCATGACTGTCTGATTGATTTAGCCTTAAGCTAATCAACCTGATTACACCCTCCTTGTTCAAGTCCCTGAATAAATCAGATCTAACTCTTTTGCATTTAACCTAACTGTGGTTCCAGTCTGTGCCAAAAGTACTGTACTGCTGCCATTTGCTGTGCATAACCTTGTTTTACAGGGGTCTCCAGGTTCGAGCTAGAGGAACCAGCCCTGGTGATAAGTGCAAACAGTGTGGATAATTGCCTGGTGAATAAGGGTCATTGTAAAGGAGTACTGTGTATTGTTCAGGCCACTAGAAGGTAAAGGGGGTTACAGTGTCACGGAGGGCTGCTGCCAGGTTAGCTTAACCACTAATAACCCTGACCTCCAGGTAGAGGTACTAGTTTCAGTACCCAGGCTGCTTAACCTGCAACTAGCCACACAGGCAGGGGTAGTAGCCATAGGGATAGCACCACCTAGGAGTTCCATGTACTTGTGGTTTCTTAGCGCTTGTTGTCAGAGATATTTTTCTTTTAGGTATTATGACACGGTGCCAACTGCAACAGGTGTGGGGCTACAGTCTTTCTAGGAACAATGTGAAAAGCAGGCTGCGGTCCAGTGTGCAGACACCTTGAGCAACTTACTGAAGCGATTAGACAGTTAAGATGGGAGTTGGGAGGGGCAGGAGAGTCGGGGGGACAGTGGCAGAAAGGGCAAGTAAGGGCGAAATAGACAGTTGGCACAGGATGAAAACAGGAGGATGCCAAAGTGTCCAAGGACATATTCCCTCAAGGACCCTGGGGAATCAGAGTGGGGATTTTGGCAGAGGTAAGGAGAAAAGGTAGGTAGAAAAGGAAACAGCGCATGGAGGAAGGGGAAAGAACAGGAGGGAGAACAGTGGTATGTGCCAATACGGGTTGGTGGGAGCTCTTGAACAGGTTTGCAGTACTGGCCAGTTTAGAGGAACATAGGGCAAGTGGGGAGGTAGAGGACTGGGAAAACATAAAATCTAAAGATAGTGGAGGCAAGGGGTAAGAGGGGAAGCAAGGGGATGAGGTGGAAAGTGAGCGGAAGGATGGCTACATGGGAGTTGGGAGGGTAGTCCAGGTGGGAGTCTGGAGGGATGAAGTAAACTCCAACTGCAAGTCCTGTGCTCTGGAACGCGGTTGTGCGATTAATGGTCAGCCAGCCCAATACTCAAATAACTTGCTCCAAACAAACACGCCCAATAACCACAATGCTATAATGTTTTTCACAACAAACTGTTGTATTTTGATTCCACCAGTGTGAGCCCCTAGCACCTCGGCTACAAGCCTTCAAGGAAGCATGAGGATGAAGGAAGGAAGGTCAAAGGAGGTGCAATGCAGGAAGATGTAGGGGGACAGGGAAGCTGGATATGTGGGAAGGAGGGATCTAGAAGGAAATCAAAGTAACAGGGGACTTATGCATGCAGTGAGGCAGAATGTGTGGGGGCAGAAAAGGAAGGAGGGTCGTTATTCTGAGAGATTCAATAGAGAAGGGTGTGAGACGGGAGGTATGGGGCAAGGTCTAGCTGTAGGTGGGTGGAGCGCGTGCCAGGCAGGACAGTGGGGCAGGTGGAGCCTATAAATACAGGCTACTCACCTGAAACAGGAGTTCTAGGAATGGTATATGTTGTTCATCCACACTTACTGGCAGGTTCCTTGCCACTTTAAATCTTCCGGAAGGTCTTCAAGCTGGCTCCTCCCACCCACCCAGGTGGTAAAACTCTTGGCTCCGCCCCATGATGCCAGATCTAGCCTGGACGCAAGCCAGGTTAGCATCGGCCGAGGAGGTCGGGTGGGCTGTGTGGATGAACAACATAATCCACACTTGCTGGCAGACTCCTAGCAGTTCTCCGTGAGGCAAGGCACCTCTACTTGGGAAATGAGGACTGGAGAACCGAGGTCCCAAAACCAGCATCCCGGCATGACTCTAGGTAAATGTGGTAGTGGGTAATGAAGGTGTGTGCTGACTTCCAGGTAGCAGCCCTGCAGATTTCCTGGATAGGAACGTCCCAGGAAGCAGCCAGTGAAGCAGCAGTATGGCAGGTAGAATGAGCTCTTATCCTTTGGGAGGCTCCATGCCCGTCAACCTAGCAGAGATCTATGCAGGGGGACCCACCTGCCCTATAATCCTTGGCTGCAGGTCTGCCAAGTGCAGCTTCAAGCGAGGTGACAAACAGCTAGCAAACCTCTCCCCAAACTTCCGCCATCCATTCCTTGTAATAAGCAGCGCTTCTAGGGTCCAAAGTATGGAGTCTATATTCGGCCTCCGAGTGTGACTGGGTAGAACACCGCAGAGTCAACACCTGGTTAAGGAGAAACTCTGACACCACCTTCGGAGGGAATTTTAGGTGGGGCAGGACAACCTTGTCCCTGTGGAAGACCAGATAGAGACTCGAGGAAAGCGCCTGGAGCTCTCCCATCCTTCTGGCTAACGTGACAGCCACCAAGAAGGCGGTCTTCCACACAGATGTCACACCTGTGCATCGGTTTGAATGGCTTGCCCATGAGCTTAGCCAATACCAGCAGTAGATCCCACGGAGGTGGAGGTTCTCGCACCAGAGGGATATGTGATCAAGGCCTTTGAAAAGCACCAGCCCACCTTCTCCTGCACCGACTGCTTCCGGCCCGCGCCTGGTAAGCAGATGGCTGCCAGGTGCACTTGACGTAATCGGCCCTTGCTGAGAAAGGGACCACAGGTAGTCCAAAATGCTGGCCAAGGAACAGGAGGAAGGGTCCAGCACTTTATCCTGACACCAAATGGAGAATCTCTTCCATTTGAAGGCGTAGCATTTTCTGCTTCGACTCTACGGGATGCCTCAACAATGTTGAGGACCTCATCGGAAAGACCCAAGGCCTGGAACTCTAGCCACTCAGGAACCAGGCCATCAGGTACAGGGATTGAAGGTCTGGGTGGAGTACCTTCCCTGATTGACTGAGATCATGCCCAGGTGGGCTGGAAGCCACCTCGGGAGCCTGGAGCTGAGGCTGAGGAGCTGGATACCAGAACTGGCGGGCCAGTCTGGGGCTACCAGATTCACCTGCGCCTTGTCCCTCCTCGCCTTAGAAGCACCTTGTGGATCAAGGGAAATGGGGAAAGGCGAGAAGAGGCCTGGGATCCACGGCCTTGAGAAGGCATCGCCTGCAGCGAGCCCTGCTGAGGGGGCGGGCATGAAACAGCCTCAACTTCACATTCTCCTGAAGGCAAACAGGTCCACCTGAGGTGCCCCAGTGGGAGAACAGATCGTGTACCTCGCAGGAGAAACCACTCATGAGATGCAGCACCTATCTGGCTTAGGGCATCAGCCAGAGCACTGGAGGCTCCGACCACGTGGATGCAAGGAGATCCACCTCCAGTCTGCTCACGAGGGACCAAGTGCGGAGAGCTTCCTTGCACAGGGGTAGGAACGTTCCGCCATGGCGTTTAGGTAGTACATGGTCGTGGTATTGTCTGTCTGAACCTGGACCATTTGATGGAGCGAAGGTGGTGAGGGCTAGTTGGACCGCTCAAAGCTCCAGCAGGTTGATGTGGCATCGAGACTCCTGAGGGACCAGAGGCTATGCGCTCTGTGCTCCCCAGATGGGCACCCCAACCCATCAGAGCGCATCGGTCGTCACAGTGACTGTCGGCTCGGGCAGACAAACGGAATGCTCTCCTGCAGATGAGCTGGAATGATCCACCGCTAGAGCATTCCACATCTTTGAGTCACCGCCACTGGCTGGTCCAGAGGACGGGCGCTATGACCATTGGCAGGCCAGTCTCCACTGTAGGAGGCGCATGTGCCAGGGCCCAATGGACCACTCTCTGGTGCGGGCCGCCATGAGGCCCAGGAGGAGCGGGAAGTCCCGGAGGGAGCAATTGCCCAACCAGAAATGATTGGGTAAAAGAGAAAGAACCTCGGCCCTGTCTGCCGGAGCCGTGTTTGCCTCGCAGAGAGTCAAGCTCTGTCCTGATGAATTGAATCACCTGTTGGCATCGGTTCTGACTTGGCCTCGTTGATGAGGAGGCCAATCTGAGAGCAGACGTGAGGGCCAGATCCATGGACCACCTCACCTCCGGGTCTGGAGGGGCTGCAATCAGCCAGTCATCCAGGTAAGGTACACCTGACCCTAAGCGCCAAGAGGGAATGCTGTCACCACAGCCATGCATTTGGTGAAGACCCTGGAGCTGGAGAGGCGAAGGGCATGGCCTGAATCAGTAAGGGATCCCCTCCACTCTGAAGCGGACGAATCGCTGGTGGGAGGGACGGATTAGGACGTGAAAGAACACATTTATTTATTTATTTAGCTTTTGTTGACCGGGTAAGTGCACTAGACAAATCCTGCCTATTTTCAGGCACGACCTGGGGAGGGATACAGATGAATGCCAATTGACCTTGAACCAGATTAAGCTGTTGGTGGTATTTTTAGTGAAATGAGGAAATTTGGCCAGGACACCGGAAATTCCCTACTCTTTTAGATAAGTGCCATGGGATCTTTAACATCCACCTGAACTACCACCAATCCAGGCAGATGGGACCTCGGTTTAACGTCTCATCCGAAGAACGGCACCTCAGAAGTGCAGCACCCTCTCGTGCTGCACTACAGTGTCAGTACTGGATAATAACCAAGTGCCAGATGTGGGAACTGAACCCACAGCCCTCTGATCTCCCGGCCTCAGAGGCAAGTGTGCTACCTACTGAGCCACTGACACTGGTGAAACTCCTGCATCCTGGAGGTCCAGAGAACAGAACCACATGCCTCGTTCCAAGGATGGAATGATCTTTGCCACAGTGACCATCCTGAAGGTTCAAGACCTTAGGAACTTGTTCAGGATGTGTAGATCTAGAATGGGCGCCAGACCCCATACGTTTGGGACCAGGAAATACCTGGACACAAACCCTGGGCCTGGTGGAGGATCTGCCACCTCCCTGATCACCTCCTTCTGGAGGAGCAGGGCAATGTCGGCTCGACGAGCACGACAGAGGAAACTCTGCGACCCCATAGCCCCCGTGGAGCGACGGCTTGATAGGGTGGGGCCTACTCGAATCCAGAGGCAGACCCTTCCCTACCACCTCCAACACCCAACAGTCCACGGTGATGGTGGAGCCGCCCCCAAGGGTGGGAACCCAGGGGAGTGACAAGGCTGAAGGAGACACCCTCAACCAGTCACTGGGCAGGCTTGGAGGAAGAGCTGGCCAAGGGACCTCCTGGCCTTTTCCTCCCAGCTTCCTGCTGGAGGAAGCTGCAGGCTTGGCTTTGGGGTGCCAAGTTGAGCCGCTGGCCCTGATGCTAGTGTTGTTGGGCGGACATGCCACAGGGGCAGAAGGCCAAAGGGCTTACGCTGCTGCTGGCGGCCTTTGTCCTTCTGGCCAGACGTGGACCAAGTCAAGGTGGCACAGGACTTCTGATCCTCTGCAAATGACCCTCCACCCCGGGACCGAACAGGTCGGTACCCAGGAAGGGAACGCCTGCCAGCATCTGCTGGGTATCCACCGTGAAGGTGGAGATCCGCAGCCAAGCTCTCGGCGCGCATAGCCACTGTGGCCGTACTGACCGGCACAAGAGTTTCCAATGTCAAGAGCAGTTTGGAGCTGTTGCTTTGCCACCGCCCTTCCCTGATCTCGCACCTGCTTGACCGTAGTCTGGAGGTCAGCCGGGAGATGAGGAATCACCTCATCAGGGGCCCAAAAGGGCATGGGAAAAGTGTGCCATCAGTGCGGCCGAACTGGCCTGGCGAAGGCCTAAGGAGGGCACTTGGCGTATACTTACGCCTGGAGTAGTCCAGTTTCTTGGACTCTTTATCGGTGGCTTGTCCACGTCCCGGCGTTCAGGCAGAAAACACTGTTGGTCACCAACCTCTCCACAGAGGGTGCTCAAGAATCGGAGAGTGAGCCAGTGGGGCGGCATACTTCCTGGCCATCCTGGCCGAGGAGCTGGACAAGCAAGCCGCTGCCATAGCTCCAGGGCCGGGCCTAAGCTTCGGCCACAGGAAAGGCCTCCGTGGGAGAATCCCCTCGGTCCAGTATCTCCGCGAGGGATACTTGGCCCGCTTTGACACGGGTTCGAGCTTCATCCCAGTAGATTCTGAGATGAGCGAAGCAATCCCATGAACGAGGATGGGCTCTCGTCCACCGACTGTCCCCAGTGGACTCCAGGTTGAGAGGCCTGGAGAACAGGGAAGAGTCATCGTCATACTCGAGAAGTCTGCAAACAGGTGCGGGGGCCTGAGCCACCCTCCACCTGCCAAGGACGATCGGAAGTGAGGGTGACCGACAACCGATGAGGCAACCCCTGACCGACCAAGAATCCTTGATCGAGCCCCAGTTTTGGTTGTGGAGGCAGGGGTTCCACACAATGGATGGTGCAGCTGGTTTCGGATGAACAACTGGCGCTAGCTTCGGCTCCTTGATGACTATGAGGGTTGTTTTCGGCTGCTCAGGTGACAGCCACTTAATGGCTGGAAAGGCGTGTCGGCTTGTTCCCAGTCAAAAGAGCTGCTGCCAATCAGATCTTCATAGCCCGACGCAACCTGTGCCGGAGCCTATTCTTCGAGGAGGTCGATGATTTAAGATGAGCGGCGCCCGCTTCCTCGGTGCTGAGACTGCCGATGTCGGCTGGACCGAGAAGAGGTCCGAGACTGAGACCTTCGCTGTTTCTGAGGGTGGGTCTGGGAGGAGCGGGGAAACCCGCTCCTCCATCAGCTCTGGAACCTTAACCGGGACTCCGGCACAGGAGGCACAGGCAAGTCCTCGATTCTACCGGAGAACCAGGAAGAAGGGTTGTCGGCTTCTCCAGTCGACAGCCCGTCCGACAGTCGAGAAAAATCTCGACTGCGTCGATGGGTGTCTCGGCGGCTGACCTGGCGGGGACACCGTGAAGTCAGTGGCCTTAGCCGAACTCAACCGAAGTCGAGTCGACTCTCCGGAAGGGACCTCTCCGCCCCCACGAACATCGATGGTGGTACTTACCTTTGAGTCCTTTTTCTTGGACCGAGAGAATGTCCCGATGGCCACTCTCCCTTAGTAGAGAGGGACTGACAAAGCTCCTTGAAAGAAGCCAAGTAGGAGGAGCCCAAGGAGAGCAGGATAAATGCAGCGACCGAGGAAGAAGATGCGGCTTGGCGCCTCCTCCTCAAGGGCAATCATTTGCTAAAGTTGCTCAGCCGAGCCTGCTGCGGACACGTCCAGCGGGCCTCCTTCAACTTTACCGGAGGAATACGTCTCTCGGGCACCCAAGTTGAAGTCTGGCAGCATGGTCTTCAAAAGCGTTGACCGAGGCGGCTTGCACAATTCGCGGGCTTGCGGATGGTGAGCGAGCCCAAAGCAGTAAACTCCATGGAGTGCGGATCGGTCCAAGACATCTTCTGCCCACAAGAGCACTGCGAAATCCGGAGTCGATTTGTCCATCACAACATGAGGAAGGAAAAAAAAGACGAAGTCTAGTAAATTGAAGTCACGAGTTTCGGTTTAACCGGCAATTTGGATCCAGGCCTAAACGCAGAGTGCAAGGGAAGGACCTGAGCTTCCAAGCGTAAGGAAGATCTGGCGCCATGGGGTGGAGCTAAGAGTTTTACCACCGGTGGGTGGGAGGAGCCAGCTTGAAGATCTTCCGCAAGATTTAAAGTGGCAAGGAACCTGCCAGTAAGTGCGGATTGAACAACATATCCATGTCCCTAGAAAGCACAGTTACGTAAGAACTCTGTCCAGAAAGCTAAACAGCAGCATTTCAAGGGACCCAAGACTGAGCATCTCAGCAATCCAAAGAATTTCTGAAACAGGTTCATTCCCTCTAAAGGGAAATACTTCAAGATCCCTAGCTCCTTTATGCCCAGGTGCAGTACTCAGTAACCCCTGCCATCGCTACTGGCTACTGATTACTTCACCAATCTACATAAGTATACATAACACTTTTCCAGTTCTCCTCCCCCAACTTGCCCTCTGTCTTCCTCAAGCTCCTTGCCCACCCTCCTTTCACCTGAAACTGGCAACCCTCTCTGAAGTATGCTGACTTCTAAACATCTGAAAGCTGATAGTTCTCCAGGTCATGACACCAGTGAACCGAATTTCTACAGCTGGGGCAGCTGCCCTTTCCCGGCTGGTGTGTGATCTGTTCAATCAGTCCTTCCTTACTTGTACTGAAAAATGGAAGGTCTCAGTAGTTGTTCTTGTACACAAGGGTGGTCATAACTCTACCGTTGAAAACTACCGGCCTATCTCAATACTTTGCCCACCAGCCAAAATCCAAGAGCAACATCTATGACCACTTGCAGGATTATCTGGACTACCACCATCTGCTCTCCTCAAAACAACAGCACTCTTACAGCCCTGATTAAAGTCACCTCTGATATAGTTCATGTTATGGACCATGGACGTGCCACCACAGCAACAATATGCGATTGACCTGACCAAGGCCTTTGACTTGGTCAACCATGACCTCCTGCTGCTGCAGCTGCACCTTCTTGGTCCTGATTCCAATGACCTATCGGGACCCAAAGTTACCTCCATGGCAGCACTCAGTGAGTTAAGTGGGAGGTTCCATGTCAGGTTCTAGACCCATAACTCATGGTGTCCCCAGGGTTCTATCCTGGGCCCATTACTGTTCTCCTCTTTGTCAATGACCTCCCACATAATTGTGGTGGGGCTTCAGTCATCTTTAAGCAAATGATGCTATCATTTATTCTTCTAACGTAGGTGGATTAACTCAGTGCTAGCCTCTGACTGCCATACTCTCAAAGACTTTTTTTTACAGAAGCATCTAGTCCTTAATACTAAAAAACAAAGTGCATGCTGTTCTCCAACCCAGATACACAAACCCTCTCCCCTGCTGGTTGTACTATCCTGCAGTGATGCTGTCTTGAATCTGTCAACTCCTTCAAATAGTTGGAGGTCACCTTGGATTCCTCTCTTCCTTGGACATGCATGTCACAGTCCTAACCAAAACCCTTAAGCAAAAGCTTGGTGTATTATATCTTATCTGACCTTCCTCACATCTACCTCCTGCTGCAAGATAGTGGCTGCAAACCTCCTGCCACTCCTCAAGTATGGAGCCCTTACCTACTCCTAAGCAGCAACCACCACGCTATCCCTGTCTATAGCAGGTCTATCATAGGGTGGAAGATTTGCTCTGGGGGTCACTGCTCATCAGCACTGTAATGTCCTTTCCTCCTCGGATGGCTCTACAACGAAACTGAGTTACGTTATGCTACTCTGAGCTTCATACCTCAGCTGGTTCAATGCTACACTCCTTCCTGCCTTGCTGACATTGTTCAATAGTGACATCCACGCCATACTCTTAGATCTGCCGCCCTACCACTTCTCCAATTACAAACCCCCAGCTCACCATGGCCCGAGATCCTTTGCCTTTTCTGCTATGTCCTGTTGGAACTTCGCTGCCTCCCTCAATCCTGGCCTGCACCTCCCTCCCTCTTTTGAAGCTCACTGCTTCCATCACCTTGCTGCTACCTTGCTCTTGTTTTGATGTGTCTTTCTCTGACAACCTTCCCATGAGTGCTTTCTTATCTCATCTCTGCTTCCTCTTGTCAAAATGTTTATAAATTAATATCGTTAATAATGTAAGAGGTACTTAACCATTGTCAATGTGTATATGAAATAATGTTTGTTAATAATGTATGATTTTTAATGTTGGTTCCTACCATTTAGTGAATCTGTATTAGTTGCTTACAGTAGGCATATATGTACTTGATCCATGTACCAATCTTGTAATCAATGTCTTATACTGCCTATGTGTTTGCACTTCCTGGGTAGCCCCTGAAAAGGGACAGTCTTGTCTCAGTGGGCTCACCAGTTACCAAAATTCAATAAATAAATAAACTTACCATAACAGTAGATCTTTGAGAGCTCTTGTAGCAGGCTACTCCACAAGGACTATGCAACCAGGCACTAGGACCCCATGGAAAAATCTGTAGCTAGCAGTACACAGCGGGGGCGGCCTCCAACGTCGGCCAGTGGTATAAAGGGGCAGTCCTCAGCCCCACCTCAGTTCTCCTGCGGAGGCCCGCATACAGAAATAATGGAGAACCAAGGAAGATCGAATGTCCCTAAACAGAGGAAGTAAAAGACTGGGGGAAGGAGCACCTGCTGCAAGAGCACTTCTCAAAGATCTACTGTTACAGTAAGTTCTTACTTAACTGTACTACCTTACTTTGAGTTGGAGCTCTTGCAGTAGGCTACACCATAAGGACCAGTACCCAGCAGTACAGAGTAGATCCAGGTGGAGCGTGGAAACTGAAGTCAGCTGGAGCATTCATGAGAGAAGTCCTTGAAGGACAGCTAGGCCAAAGCCTGCTCTCCGCTGAGAGGCAATGTCCAGGATGTAGTGCTTACTAATGTATGCACTGAGTTGTAGAAGGCGGCAGCACAAATGTCTGCTGTGGAGACATTCCTTAGGGGCATGAACAAAGCGGCAACTCCTCTGGTACAGTGACCCTTAACCGAGCCCAGTAAGGGTTTGTCATACTTGCTGAAACAGAAAGTGATGCAGTTCACTAGTCATTTGGATAGGGTCTGTTAGCCACTGGTGCCCAAGGATTTTGAGGCAAAGGAAATGAACAACTGGTTGGATTTCTGGGTAGACTGGTGTGATCAACATAATAACGAAGCACCCTATGGACATCCAGAGTATGCAGAAGGGCCTCCTCCCGATTAGAATACTCTGGGTAATACAGGCAAGTGGATGCCCTGATTGAGGGTAAACTTGGACACCACTTTGGGGAAAAACTTAGGACTGGTTCTCAAAGCTCTTTACACATCACAGCCTGAAGCTCGGAAATCCTCAGAGCAAGTAATGGCAACTAAAATAACGCTTTCCATGACAGAAAGCTCTAATCCGCTGGCTTGAAGGGAGGCAGTAAGCTTGTCCAATGAAAACAAAAGATACTATGGGGGAATAGGGTTCCTAATTGGAGGTTTCAGATGCAACATGCCATGCAGAAAGGTGCAGGGCAGGTCCATCTGGGCAATGTATTTCCCCTCCACAGGTGCATGATCGGCTGAAATCACTGAAAGATGCACCTTAATGGAGGAAGAGTGGAGTCCGAATCTGAAAGGGAGAGGAGGTACTCCAGAACAAAGTTCACCAGGTGGGTGAACAGGTCTGAACCATGGGTGGCAGCCACCATAAGCAGCTTCCATTTCATGGCATAAGTAGCCCTGGTGGAGTTTTCAAGCCATAACTAAAACATTGGCGACACGGCTATGTCTGCAGGAGCCAGGCATGCAGGCGTAGAGATCTGAGATTGGATGGACCAAGGAGCCCTGCTCCTGGACAGCAAGTGCGAGGTCAGGGGCAATGGGATCAGAGATTCCACTGCCAGCTGCTGAAGAAGGAGGAATCAAATCAGACCTGGCCAGAGAGGGCGTATCATGATCCTGTCTGCTCCTTCTGCCGAAAGCTTGAGCAGGACCCTTTGTAGGAGGAAAGGGAAAGGCATACAGAAACCTCCATGTCCAGCAGAAGGACAACACATCTTGCCAGAAAACGCTAGGCCTTGGCTCTGCAAGTAGAAACTAGACGAGTTTGGCGTTGTGCAAGGACAAGAAGAGGTCCAACTTTGGATGTACCCACCTTTCAAGAGGTCCTCTGCTACGGATTGAAGGAGCTCCCATTCAGGACTTTGGAACAGGGTCTGCTTAGGCCATCAGCCAAGATGTTTGGACTCCTAGAACATGAACCACGGTGAGTGACAGACCATGATCTATATCCTAGAACCACACCTCATAGCCTCCGACAGAGAGGGTATGAGTGGAGTCCTCCTTGTTTGTTGATATAAAAGACTACGGGCATATTGTCTGTTTGAATCAACAGAAGGCCCAGAAGAAGGTCCGTCTAGAATGCCTGAAGAGCATAGAAATCACTCTCATCTCTTAAAAGCGTTGATATGTAGCGGGTTTGTGCCACTGGAGACCATGTGCCCTGGGCTTGCTGATCCTGGAAATGGGTTCCCCAATCCTAGACCTGACGCATCTGTCAAGATCTGTTGCAGGAATCCTTCCAAAAGGAAACTCCCAGCTCCAAGTTGGGAGGAGTCAGCCACCATGACAGGGTCCAGTCACTGCTCTGGAGATCTGGATGGGCTGATAGAGATTGTCTGATCACTGAACCCACTCAGAGTCCACTGCGGAACTCTCATGTAGAGTTGAGCTGATGGGGCCATCACTGTGACCGCCATGATGTGACCGAACAGCTGAAGCAGTGTCCAGGTCAGGACCTGGAGGAAGAGGAAATCCTCTGAGACAGGGCCTGAAGACAGACTGCCCTGCGGGAGGGAGGAAGGCCTTTCCCTGCGCAGTGTCCAATATGCCCCTGATATACTGTAGGCGTTGGCTGGGCCTAATGGATGACTTTGGGATGTTCAGCGTGATTCCCAGATGTCTGAATAACTAAAGGTATCAGACAGAGTGGACAATAGCCGATATCTAGTGGGGCTGCCAGAACCCAGTCATCTAGGTAGGAACAGATGTAATGGCCCTGCATTCTGACAGCTGCAGCCACCTCTACAAGGCACTCTGTGAAAATACACGGTGCCAAGGAAAAGCCGAAGGGCAAGGTCCAAAACTGGTAGTGGTTCCCCTAAAAGGAAAACTGCAGAAACCTCTCCTATGGGCCGGTACCACCATGACAGGGAGATAGACATCCTGCATATCAATGGAACAAAGCCACTCCCCTTGATGAAACACAGGGATGTGGCCCGGCAGGGTCACCACCCTGAATCTCTTGTATTTGATGTAGTTGTTCAGGAGGCTGAGGTCTAGGATAGGACTAAGATCCCCATTTTCTTGGGGACCAGAACCCTTCCCCATTGGGACAGGTTCTATGGGACACTTGTCCAGGAGGGTCTGGATTTCCTCATGAATTAGGGCAGTGTGGGATGGGGAGAAGGACAAGAGGACAGGGGATAGTCTGGAGAAATCGAAACAAACTCCAGTACGTGTCTCTTCTCTATCACATGAAGGACCCAGGCTTCTGATGTAATTTTGGTCCATCCCTAGATAGAGGGAGAACCGACTCCCTACCGCTTCACCCATGGACTCCGCTGGGGAGGGAGTCGGCAAGGAGCCAAGCAGAGGCTCCGGAGTGGGCAAGAAGACCTGGGAGGACTTAGTATTTCTAGGTTCCATGGCTCCTGAGGGCTGAGAGAGAGCCTTATGTTTGAAGGGTCCTCTTGCTTGCTGCCCTTGGACTGTTGGACCCATGGCGGCGATGAAAAGCTTCCATCTTGCAGGCTGGCTCTGAATTATACATCTGATATACAGACTGAACCGCTTTGCCAGAGTCCTAAAGGCCTGTGATAATTTTCTTAAGAGTCCTCTCAAAGAGAACAGACCCCTGAAAAGGGCATCCAGGACAGCTTCCTGGAGGTCCTGTCGGAACCAGAAACCTTGAGCCATGAGTACCTTCTCAGGCAGATACTGAGGCTGCCCTAGCGGCTATGCCCATTGAGTCATAAGACGAACGCAAAATGTGTTTTCCCACGCCCAGGCCGGACTGCAGGACATCTAACAGCTCTGTCCTCTGGGGAATCAGGTTGTTTTTGGACCAACTCTAGGGCTTTCTGCCATAGGAACTTTTGATATTACACCATATGTGCCAAGAAATTGAGCGACGGTATGGTGTGAGTGCCGAGGAATAGATCTTCTAGCCGAACTGGTCCAGCCTCTTGGATTCCTTGTCCGGGGCTGTGAACTCATGTATCGGGTTGTTTAGTCCTACCCTGGGCTGCCATTAGGACCACAGAGTCTTTGGGTGCTCTCCTAAGAAGGGTTCATTTTAGGAGTGCTGTACAACCAGTCTGCCTTTTTCAGGACAGTTGAGGCTGAGAAAGGGTGCCTCTCTAGCAAGCCTGGTGACATCCTGAAAAGGAGCCACCAACGGTAGTACAACCAGTGACACAGGATCCCTCATACCCAGAGAATGGGCAAGCCACCATCTCTCCAGGTCCAAGTCCTTAGTATCCCACTGGTTTAGGAATTTAATATGACACATCACTTCCATGAAAGTACAGTCATCCAGAGTTGACGGAGGAATCCCTGAGGATGTTGGGCTGAAGAAGAAGAAGTAAACCCTCCGGGACCTGGAGGAAGAGGATGAACTCCTTCCGGATGAACATCTCATGAAAGTACAGTCGATGAGAAGGGACTGCAAGGTTAGAGGAATGGTCAAATGTATGGCAGCAGATTCAATGCTAAGAAGTGCAAGGTAATGCACCTGGGAAACAAAACCAGGGAAGAGTACACAATGGGGGTGAGATACTAACAACAACAAGAATGGAAAGGGACCTGGGGTAGTCATATCAGATGACCTAAAGATGGGCAAGCAAATGTAAGGGCAGCAAGGAGGGCTGGGGGTATACTGGGATGCATAGGGAGAGGCATCACCAGTAGAAAACAGGAAGTTATTATCCCTCTGTACAGACAGCTGGTCAGACCCCATCTGGAGTACTGTGTGCAGTTCTGGAGACCCAATCTCCGCAAAGACATAGACAGGATGGAAGCTGTCCAGAGGAGGGCAACTAAAATAGTGCAGGTCTGCACCGGAAGTCATGAAGAGAGACTAAGGGAGCTTAATATGTATAGCCCTCGAGGAAAGGAGGAGAGGGGACATGATAGAAACTTTCAAGTACCATCAAGGGAATCAACAAAGTCCAAGAGGTAGCATCTTTCAAAAAAAAGGGTGTGCAAGAACAAGGGCACAATTTGAAAATAGAAGGGGGTGGTTCAGAGGTAATTTAAGGAAGTATTTTTCAGAGAGGGTTGTGGATGTATGGAATGGCCTTCCAGAGGAGGTCGGAGTCAAAACTGGTGGAATTCAAGCATGCATGGGACAGTCATAAGGCAATTCTAGGGGTGGGGATAGGAAGAAGTAGGCTGCTGGTTAACTAGGATCTGCAGCTTATCCATCAGGTAGCGAAATGGGCAGACTGGGTGGGCCAAGCGGTCCTTATCTGCCGTCAAATTCTATGTTTCTATGTAACATACAAACTGCCAGCAGAAACAGGCAAGACGGTCATCGAGTCTGCCTGGACAGCAGCTAGCCCCTCAACCTGCAGCTGCCCCACCTTCCCCTCCCTTAACAACCCCTTCACTCTGTCCCATCCCTTCTTATATCCTCCCACCTTTCTACACAATACCACTTCCTTGGGCAGAGTATTCCACTTGTCTAGCACCCTTCCGTTGAAACAGTGCCTCCTGATTTCACTCCTGAATTGCCCCCCAATCTCTCAGCCAATGCCCTTGTGTGTCCATCCCCTCCTGATCTGAAAAATCCCTTCTGTATTAGTCTTGTTATTCCCTTCAAGTATTTAAAGGTTCGATCATACCCCCCCAATCCCTCCTCTCTTCAGGGAATACATGTTCAGCTCTTCCAGCCTTTCCTCACAGAATTTTCCTCCAGTCCCTGGATCATCTTCATTGCCCTAAGCTGCACCCTCCAGCAATCTGATATCCTTCTTCATGAATGGACACAAGTACTGCACGCAGTATTCCAGGTGCGGCCTGACCAGTGTCCTGTACAGGGAAGGATTACCTCTCTGTGCCTGGAGATTTCCTCGATATGCACCCCAGCATCTTGTTTGCCCTTTGCAGCTGCGTTCCTGCACTGAGCTGAGTGGTTCATACTCCCATTATTAGTACTCTAGATCCTTTTCCTTCATGGTGCTTTCCAACTGAACCCTCCCAACTGATATTTCCTCCTTGGTTCCTTGCTCAAATGCAGGACCTTGCACTTCCTGGCACTGAATCCCAACTGCCATGTCTCCAACCACCCTATAGTTTGGTCAGGTCCTCCAGCAGCCGCTCCATCCCTGTATGTAGTCTACCACAGCTCTGATCTTAGCATCATCTGCAAACAGACTGATTCCACTCCAGATTCGGTTTGAGATATCGGCTATGAATATTCCAAACTGCACCAGTCCCAGTACCGATCCTGGGGCACCCGCTCGTAACAACCCTTGGAGATGAGAGTCCCACCACCACCACTCTTTGCTGCCTACCCTCAGCCAGTGGGTGATCCAATTGACAATTTTGTTCCCACCACTATTGTCATTCGAGGCACAGGTCAGGAAGCATAGGAAAATCTAGAACAGTTGTAAAATTGCAGCAAGAGTTTTATTATGAATAACAATAACATAAAAAAAATTTGTTCAGAATCACTATTTACAAAGGCAAAAGAAACAGAGAAGATCCATCTGAGTTTCCTTCAATCTCTGTGTTTTTTCTCTTGCAAGAAACTGCAACTCTATTTTAGAAGTCTTACAACCTCTCCTTAACAAGCGTTTCCCCCTTTTTTTTTAATGTTCTTGTATATTTCAGGTGGAATTGTAGAAGCACAATGTCCCAAAACTGGAGCCACTTCTCCCCAGCTTCTTGCAAAAGCCATAAAATTGCATTACATGGGCGTACAGCCAGTGCCTTGAATTCCACTTGACGCCAGCGACCTGGCTTCAGGAACCATGCCTGGCCATTGGAGGTCTGGCTGGGGAGGCAGCTGAGCGTCCCACCACTGTTCACTGTCTCCAGGAGGAAGGGATTGAGACCCGTGCTGCAGTGACCACTGGTGGAGGCCACTGGTAGAGCAACACGCTGGGGTCATTAGGATGATGTGCAGGACGTCGGCCACGCGACGTCCGGACGCCACGCACTCCTAAGAAAGCCAGGAAATCGCCGCTGGCCTTTGGATGATGGGCCTTCCCAGTGTCTCCTGTTCCTAGCAGCATCCCCGGACCCTAGAAGTGTACATTGAGTCACCCGTGACTTCCCCTCGGAGAGAGGGACCCACCCAGTGAAGGATACACGGATTATCCCATCGGCTGCGATCTGGGGATTAGAGGAGGGCTGGGTAAGGACAGAAGGGTCAGGGGAACTTGGTAGAGACCCGAAGGAGTGGAGGACCAGCGAAACACGGGGCGAAAAATAGATTGCACACACACACACAAAAAGAAAATTGCATTACAGGTTAACCCTTGAGTTCCTAATAGCTTTGTAATCATCTCAAATGTACAGTTACGTAAGAACTTACCGTAACAGTCCATTTTCGACAGCGGTTCCTTCAGTAGGTCATCACATAGGACTGGCGCCACCTGGCATCGGGCCGTGGCAGACTTTTCTAGCTAATACCTGATGGGGACCATCCACCAGATGTCACATGACTGACGCCAGCGTGACTGTATACAGTGGAAGGTCCCCAAGCCCACCTCCAGTTCTCCCACGGAGCCAGCAAGAGGCCTGACAGCAGGAGCAAACAGGATTTGGAGCCCCTGCAAACATAAGATGAGGGGAAGGTGGGTGGGAAAATATGACCCTGAAGGAACCGCCCCTAAGATCAATCTGTTACGTGTAAGTTCCTACGTAACTGTACTATCTACTTAGAGAGGGTTCCTTCATTAGGTCATCACATATAGGATGGAGTCCAAGCAGTCCTCCAAGAGAGACCGACAGAAACTAGAGAGGAGGAAGACTAACTCCAATGGAAAATTGAAGTCCAGAATGGACCAGCCTAGACGGAAGGCTCCTGCAGGGACTTGCCAGGGGTCAAGCCAGCCCCTTCAGCTTCTAGAAGCAATGTCCAGACTGTAATGTTTGATAAAGGGCTGGACAGAACTCCAAGTAGCAGCAGTGCAGATGCTGGCTGCAGAAACATTCCGTAAAAGGCCATAGAGGCAGCCATTCCACTAGCAGAATGACCTCTGATGGTACACAGCAGAGATTTATCATACTTTTGGTAACAGTACCAGTATGCAGTTGCCCAACCATTTGAAAGACCCTGCTTAGAAACGGGTTTGTCCTTGATCTCGGGCAAAAGAGACAAACAACTGGTCGTGAAGAGCGAAACTCCTTAGTCCACTGGGTATAACATCGGAGAATCCGATGGACATCCATCTTGTGAAGGAGTGCCTCACTTCTCCTAGAGGGGACGGGTAATAAACTGGAAACTCCACTGATTGGTTCAGCATGACTTCAGACACCACCTTGGGAAGGAACCTTGCATGCGTTCTGAGGACCACCGGTCCCGATGGAAAATCAAGAAAGACTTCTTGCAGACTAGAGCGTGAAGCTCCGAAATACTTCAGGCTGATGTGATGGCCACCAGAAAAAGTGCCTTCCAAGATATGAAGCGCAAGTCACAGCTCATAGCTGGTTCAGAAGGAGGAAGGGTGGGCTTTTTCCAAGGCAAGTTCAAGTCCCAAGGTGGAGTTGGGCTGTGTATGGGAGGTTTCAGATGGAGGACCCCTTTCAGGAAGGTTTTGAGACCTCCAACTGAGCCATGGGTTTACCACCACTACCTCATGGTACCCAGAAATCAGAGATATGAACCTTTAAAGAGAAGTAGGCAGACCGAATCTGACAAGTGAAGGAGGTATTCCATGACCTGAGGGGCTTTGCAGGAAAAGGGTTCCAGCCCTTAGCACCTGCCTAAATGGAAAACCGCTTCCACTTCATGCGGCGTAAGTGAGCGGGTAGAGGTCTCTGGCCTCAATGAGGACCTGAGCTACCCTGGAAGAAACCCCAAAGTGAGAAATCGCTATTCTGCAGGAGCCACGCAAGAAGATGCAGAGTCCTGAGCCCTGGATGAACTAGGCAACCTTGATCCTGAGTCAGGAGGTCATGAGTCAGCGGAGAGAACTGGTGGTTCCCTGGAGAGCTGTTGCAAGAGCGGGAACCAGATTTGTCTCGCCAGAGGGAGCAATGGGGATCATTCTCACCCCTCCGACTGGAGTTTGAGAAGAACCCTCTGAAGAATGGGAAATGGAGGAAAGCGTTCAAAATTTCCCTGTCCAAGACAGAGACAATGCATCGCTCCAGAAAGTGCCGTGCTCTGGAGCGGCGAGGAAAACCTGGGAAGTTTTATGCTGACTGGGAGGTGAAAAGGTCGATTTCCGGACGCCTCAATCTTGAAAGATGGATTCTGCCACTTCCAGATGCAGTACCCATTAGTGAGCAAGGGTCCGAGTCCTGCTGAGACTGTCCGCCAGGACGTTAGGACACCTGGAATGTGCAAGGCCACTAGGACGGCTGAACTGCCTAGTCTCCACCCCTGGTCGCCTCTCTGCATCGAGGGTACGACCAGTTCCTCCTTGTTTGCTGACATACCAAACTGCCACATACTGTCCATCTGTATCAACAGTGTTGCTCTTCAGAACCAGGGTCTGAACGGCCTGTAATGCATACAGGACCGCCCTGAGCTCCAGAACATTGATGTGGAGAGATATCTCTAAGCCGGACCAAAGTCCCTGGGCTTGATGTTCCAAAGATGGGCTCCCACCCCATACTCGAGGCATCTGTGGTGAGGGTGGTACTGGGTGGGGTTCTCTAAGGAAGCCCCAAGGAAAGATTGGCAGGATCTACCCACCATAGCAGATCCTTCTGAACAGCTGAGGAGACCATGACCGGATGATCCAGGTCATCCAGGAGCTGATCCCACTGCAACCACAATGACCACTGAGTGATTCCATGTGAGTCTTGCAAGGAACGTAGTGATGGAGGCCGCAATCAGACCCAGAAGGCGAAGGACCACCCGCCAGGAATGGTCCTGAGAGAAGCTCCGCTGGAGGCCTGATGGATAAGGGTCTCCTCCTGTCTGAAGGCAGGAAGTCTCTGCACTGGACAGTATCCAGGACTGCCCCAATAAACTAGAGTTTCTGGGCAGGAGAGAGAGAGAGATGACTTGGGAACGTGATCATAATCCCTAGTCAGCTGAATAGGTCTAGGGTAAAGGAAGAGCCTCCCCAAAAGATCCCTGGATGGGGCTGAAATTAACCAGTCATCCAGGTAAGGAGAAACCGCAATACCCTGGACGCCACAACCACCACCAGGCACTTGGTAAAAACCAGAGGTGCGAAGACAGGCCAAAGGGGCGCTCAGGACTGGTAGTGTTCCCCTGGAAACGAACGCAAGAACCAGCAGTGACTGGGGAAAATGGGGATGTGCAGGTAAGCATCCTGCATATCCGTGGCACAGAGCCTATGGTTCTCCATGAGGAGAGGAAGCAGGCTCTGGAGTGTCAACATTGAAACCTTTGTACTCGACAGACTGATTGAGATGGCTCAAGTACAGTATGGGTAAAAGCCCTGGTCTTTTGGAACCAGAAAGAAATGGGAATAAAACCCTTTTCCTACTGCCAGAAGGGCAGCTCAATGCTCTTTGAGCAAGAGCGATTTCCACCTCTTCGTGAATGAGAACGCCGGGTCCTGAGAGTAAGAGAACTTTCGCAGTGGAGGTTCATGGAATCTCCAGAACTCTATGGTGTGTCCTATAGACACTAACTGCAGGGACCCACTGCCGGAGGTTATGGCCTCCATCCCGCGCATGAAGGGCAAACCTCCCCACCTTCTCCTCACCGTGAGGCTGAAGAAGCAGTGGGGCCGGGGAGTCAGAGGTGGCGGACGCTCAGAGAGAAGGCCCCAGTGTCTCATTTTTGGAGGCAGGAGGGGTAGCTGCACCGTGGCCTTGCACTTCCTTGGCATTGTGCGGAGCGTTCTTCCATTGCCTCCAGGTCCTTTTCCAAAAGGGCAGCTGCTGTTGCCAAGAGCCTGATCGGCATGATAGACTAATAGACCCAAGGGCCACGCCTTTGTCCTTAGGTCTGTTATAATATCCTTGGTGTCTCCACAAAGGACTGAACCCCTGAAGGGGCATCCTGAATAGCCGACTAGACCTCATTAAGCGAGTCCAGGAGGCGAAGCCAGGAGTGCTGTCTGGGGCAACGGCAGTTGCCGAGTCTGAAGTCACTGAATCGACAGAATCATAAGTGGCCCGTAAAGCATGCCTGCAAGAGATCTTGAAGAAGGTGGTGATCCTTGGCAAGTTCCTCCTTTAAAGAGGAAGGATCCATGGACTGGACCTTCACCTCCAACCTGGCCATAAATCGACCTCTTGTGGGACACCATATCGCCAAGTAACTAAGGGACCCGAAGCGCTTTACGTGGCAGAAGAAAAGATCTTCTTCCGAACTGATCCATCTGTCTCAACTCTTTGTCCGAGGTGTTGTGCTCACGTGCTGAACAGTGGTCATGAGCAGCGAGATGACAACAGAGTCCCGCCTTGGATGGGACTTTAAGAAATAGGCATCCTCGGCCCAGTAGAGTCTGTCTGCCCTCTTCGCGACAGCCGGGATTGAATGAGGCATCTGCCAGATGGTAGTGGTGAGGTCTTGATGGGGGCCATCCATGGGGAACTGGAATAGGAGACAGAGACTCAGAGTGAGGTGTTCACGAGCCTCTGCCTCATGGGATCCTGTTCCTCAGACTCCCAGTCAAGTACTCTCAGGGCCCTCAAAAGGTCAGAGAAGGAAGGGTCCTCAGGTGGTGACTTCAGGCCTTACCTCCTGGTTCCTCAGGGTCCTCTCGGATCTCTTCCTCACAGGAATCCTCCCTCCCATCCAAGTTGTCATCTTCCGCCTCCTTGACAGGACGGAGTCTAGCACCAGAAAAGGAAGCGTCCTGCAGGTCTTCCCGAGATATGGACCGTGGTAGCGAGCTGCTCGGGAAGGGGACCTGGGAAGCTGTGGTTATGGGAGTCTGGTTTCCAGGTCCGAGACCATCTCCTGACCTAGCCCCCTGCCACCAAGACTGTATCAAGGTCTTGAAATCCGGGACAACCGGGGGGCAGTTGAGGCGGGGGAGGAGCGACTGGTGTAGGGTAGTAACCCTGGTGTCCCATGTAGGGAGTATGGGTGAAACCCAGGGTAGTACTGACCCAAATGATCCAATTAGAGGAACCTCTCCATTAGGGGTCCCCAGGATACCCAAACGGCACGCGGGACAGCCTGGGGCTGATGTAAATCCCCATCGTGAGATCTGGCGCTGGGGGAGCCACGTCAGACCAGCTGTAGTGTAAATAAGAGGAGGGTCTGGCGTCATGACAGCCCGTCAGAGGGACAGACGTCGGCACTAGTACCACCTGACCGGCGCTGGAAGAGGGTCCGGAGGGGGCCAGCGTCCCAACGTGACAAGGCCCTGGCATCAGGGCTGATCCGCATTGAGGGCAAAGGTAAGGGCCAGTCGGACGGTCCCGGCTGAGGGACTGTCATTGGGATGTCTGCATCGGGCCAGGCGCTGGAAGCCCGCCCAAAGGCAAGAGGGACCTCCACAGAAGGCCCAAGGCCGAGGAGGAGCCTCCTTGTCCTGGGCCCCAAGAGGAGAGCGCGGAGATGATCCCACAACATCGACAGAGTCAAGGCCTCTCCGTTGCCACCGCCAGGCATGTCCGCCAAGAATGAGAGGACACGGCGGGAAGGAGGAGGAGGAGGGAGAGGGCTTTCTCTCTGGTCCCGCTCGGATGTCAGGTTGAAGCGCTGTTAGTCCCCGACGGGGAACCGTGTCTCGAAGGCCCGTCAGGGAGGAACCCCAGCCAATCTTATCGACTGGAACCGGGCGACTGCCCCAGCCAGGGAGGCAACTTACCAGCCACCGCGCGATCCCCGGAGGAGCCGGGTCCGACTTATCCGCTGGCATCTTGTCCGACTTACCGCTCAGCTTCCTCGGCGGAAGCTGGACCTTGCTGCAGAGGGCCTGGCTGCCCGTGAGCCAGCCTGCCCCCTAGACTTCCATATGCTTTTGAAAGGGGAGATTTTTCGGACAATCCATAAGAACTTATTGTAACAGTAGATCTTCGAGAGAGGCTCTTGCAGTAGGTAATTATTATAGGACTGAAGCCATCAGGCGCCAGGACCCCACGGAAAAATTTCTCTGCTAGCAGTCTCTGGCGATCGACCGCTCTTATCAGGTGAATCGACGGCCATGCAACGTCAGTATAAAGGCGGTCCCCACGCCCACCTTCCAGTTCTTTCTGCCAAAGGCCAAAAGGCAAGACGAGAGAAGTGGATATCTCCCGAAAAGGAGCTGAGAAGGCTAAGGGGAAGGAGGGCAGGAAGGTATTATCTACTGCAAGAGCCTCTCTCAAAGATCTACTGTTATGGTAAGTTCTTACATAACTGAACTATCTTACTGAGAGAGGGCTCTTGTAGTAAGTAATTACATATAGGACTGAGTCCCAAGCAGTCTGGAACAAGGAAAAGCACTGGAGGAGGAAAACTACCACCAACAGAAACTCTGGCTGTAAAGGTCTAGGAAAGAAGATCTTGCAGAACAGCCAACCCAAGCCAGCTCACGGGCGAAAGAGGCAATGTCCAAACTGTAGTGTTTCAGAAGGTATGGACAGAAGTCCAACTTGCAGCTGCACAAATGTCAGCTGCCAACATTCTTGAAACAAGCAGCAGAGGTAGCAACACCCCAGTGGAGGGATGCAGGCCTATACTGGCATGATGGTCTGCATCTATCCAGGATGGGAACTAGGATCCTAGGTGATAGGTTTAAATGCTTCATTGGCAAGCATTTAAACTAGCCAAGGGGAGGCACTGAAAGGAGAAGGGAAATCCTAGCCCTCCCACAAATCAGGGCAGTTAGTAAGGTAAACACCAAGATAGGGCAGTCAATAGGAGAAGGCGGGGGTAAATAGAGAAAAGACAAAGGCAGTAAGGACAGGGATGGGGCAAAAGAAATAGCCATAAAAAATGGAGGGTAATGAGTACCAATGCCCGTGGTCTAGGTAAAAGCTCCCCAAAATGGTGGCCTTGATGGAAGAGGAAGCCTGGATATCGTGGCAGTCACAGAAACATGGTACACAGAGAACCATGACTGGGATGTCAACTTACCAGGGTATACAATCTACAGGAGGGAAGAAGAGGAGTAGGAGTAGCTTTCTATGAAAGGGAAGGGATCAATGCAACAGAACTAAAGGATAAACAGGGAGGGGAGAAGAGAAGGCAATGTGGGTCACCCTGGAGACTAGAAATGGCACCACAATCCACACAGGGGTTGTATACAGACCCCGTCTCAGGGAGGAAATGATATAAGGCATACTTTGTATGGCAGAGAAAGGGAGATATTGCCGACAGGGACCTGAACATGCCAGATGTTAACTGGAGCACCTTTGCTGCAGCCACATCCAAGAGTAGGGCTATTCTTGATGCCCTACAGGGGCATACCTCAGATAGCTAGTTTTGGAACCTACTCAGGAGAGAGCAATCTTGGACCTTGTACTCTCAAATGGGGATGGAGAGAGTTCTCCGATCTTGAAGTGGGTAGCCATCTGGGAACAAGCCACCACGAAACTGTGTGGTTCACACTAACTTGGCTGTAGAGTCAAGTCACACAAAAGAGAAGGTACTGGGCTTCTGGAGGGCTGATTTTGTCAAAATGGGGAAGTGCCTCAGAAAAGCACTAGCAAACAAGCAAGAAGGTGGGTGGAGCAACAATGGGAAACATCAAAACACCGCCATCACAGAGGCAATAAGCCTGTGTGAAACAAACAAATCAAAACGAAAGAAAAAACACTATGGTTCTCAAAAGAAGTGGCGGGGAAGGTTAGATGAAAAGACAGCATTCAGGAAGTATAAGAAGAAACAGAAGGAGCAAGACCGAGAACTGTACCAGTTAAAGCAGAAGGAAGCGGGAAGGTACTCAGAATAGCAAAGGCCCAAGCGGAGGAAAGATAGCCAACTCAGTTAAGAAGGGGATAAAACCTTTATAGGTGCATTAGGAAGCAAAGAAAGACTAAGGCAGGGATACTGAGGCTGAATAAAGAGGAAGGTGGATGGGCAGAAAGCGACAGTGAAAAGGCAGGGATACTGAACAAATACTTCTGCTCAGTATTCACAGTGGAAAAGCAGAGATACCTAATCCAATCAACAGAAGCACTCTGGATTGGGGTTGATATTAGTCCTTTCACAGAAAAAAGGGTTCTGAAAGAACTCTTAAAACTGAAGGTGGATAAAGTAATGGGGCCTGATGGGATTCACCCCAGAATTCTAAAAGAACCAAGGGAAGAACTAGTAACATCACTGACTACCATTTTTAATAAATCATGGGAGGATGGTGTGGTACCTGAGGACTGTAGGAATGTGGATGTGATTCCCTTCACAAAAGTGAGAAAGACAGAGGCAGGAGACTACAGACCTGTCAATTTGACCTCAGTGGTAGGGACAATGATGGAATCACTTCTGAAGGAAAAGAACTGTTGAGTACCTAGAGGCCAGTGGGGCACAGGACCCAACACAGCATGGATTCACAGCAGGAAGGTCATGTCAGACAAATCTAATTGATTTCTTTGACTGGGTGACCAAAGTAGTAGACCAGGGAGGGCTGTGGACATGGCCTCACGTAGACTTTAGAAGGCATCTGACACAGTCCCACACAAAAGATTAATAAACAAATTAGCCAAGCCTGGAGTGGGTCCCAGGGTGGTAGCCTGGGTAAAACACTGGCTGGACAACAGGACACAGAGGGTAATAGTAAATGGAGTCCACAGTGAAGGAAGGGGTTACTAGTCAGGTACCACAGGGTTCAGTACTGGGGCCAGTCCTTTCTAATGTCTTTATAAGTGACATTGCAGAGTGACTAGAAAGAAAAGTATGTCTCTGCAGAAGACACAAAGATCTGCAACAAGGTTGAAACCCAGGGTGGGGTGGAAAGCATGATAAGGGACTTGGCAAGGTTGGAGGAATGGTCAAATGTATGACACTTATATTTAATGCAAAAGTGCAAAGTAATGTACCTGAGAAACAAAACCCAGGGAAGAGTACACAGTGGGGGTGAGATACTGATAACAACAAAAATGGAAAGAGACATGGGGTAGTCATATCAGATGACCTAAAGGTGGGCCAGCAATGTGACAAGGCAGTAAGGAGGGCTGGGGAATACTGGGATGCATAGGAGAGGCATCACCAGTAGAAAACAGGAAGTTGTTGGCCCTCTACCCTTCTTGCTCCGTGTCCTGGTACAAGTCTCAGTTGCCTCAGCTAGCCTTTTAATGATATCCCATTTATGGCTAGCACCCATGCATGTCTGAATTCCCTGAGATGCTCAACAAAATTTCCCCCAACCTTTTAAAGTCCGCCCCTTATAATCAATCACCCTGGTACCCATACCTGCTGTTTCCCTGCCCATATTTAGTGTGCACCACATCATGTAATGCTCATTCCCAGCCAAGGGGTACTCACTCCCAGACCCCTTACAGCCTTCCTGCTTGTTAATACCAGGTCCAGAGTCCTTCCCACCCAAGTCGGCTCATGGACCAACTGCACCAGGAAGTCCTGAAATGCATCCAGTAATACCTGCTCCTTTGCACACGTGGTGGTTGGGTGATCCAGTCCACCCCAGGGAGGTTAAGTCTCCTACCACTACTGTGTTCCTCTTCCTACAGACCCTTCTTATCTGCTCAGCCAACTCCCTATCCAGGTCATCCCCCAGAGCTGGTGGCCTATACACTACCCCCACCCTCAGTGTCTTTCTTTGAGTCCTGAAACTGCATCATAAGGCCTCCGTCCAGCCCACCACCCTCCCTAATGTAGATCGCCACACCCTCCCATTCACTCAGCCCTGTCCTTCCTGAATATCCAGTACCCTGGGATCATCATATCCCAGTCCTGGGTGGCCCATGTTTCCGGAAGGCCGGCTGATTTGTTACCTAGCTTTTACACTGAGTGAGACCACCCTCCAACCTGTCTCTCTCTCCTACCAATCGTTCCACCCAACCCCTTGTGTCCCCACCCCAAATACCTCTCCAACAGCTTGGGGGTAAACATGCTCGGCTCCCCTCTGGGATCCCTGCCTACTAGCTGTCCTCACACCACCCCCCACCTAGTTTAAATCTATCCTTGATGCTATGTACCCCTCAAACCTCTGCTTTAATACCCCTCCCCTCCCCCTCCCAGCTCAGGTGCAGTCTATCCCTACATATAGATCCTTATTGTCCCAAGTTCTGCCCCAGTCCGCCACTACCCCTGCACCTGTTAGACTGACACCATTCTCCCAGCCAAGTGTTGAACTCCCCAATCCTCCCTTTCCTTCCTGTACTGCTTCAGGGTACTAGGAGCACCTCTGAGAGGCCACTGATTCCCACTTCCTCACATAGCACTCCTAGTTCTTTACACCTCCTCCTCACTACCTCCACAGTCTCCACCACCAGATCATTAGTGCCCACATGGACCACCATATGTGATTTCTTCCTGCCTCCTTGCACACTTAGAACCACCTGCCCTGCCCTATCCGGCGTTAGCCCGCATATAGTCTCCACCTATATTCTACTATGCCTCCCCCACCACCCATCTGATCCCTTTAAGTATGGAATCACCCAGCACTAGCACACCCCTTCCTCGCTTCCTTATCCCCACCCTTTTTCCCAATGTATCCATTACTAGAGCCTGCCACCACACTAACTCTACCATTCCCCTTCTGCTTCTCCCTGTCCTGTCTCCGCCTCCTTCACTGCTCCCTCCTATCATCCCATCCTCCCATCCACCATGTCCCCCTGCTCTGCCCCTGTCAACCTCCCAACCAGCAGTGCTTCTCTCCTTCACCCAGTCACCCCTCCTCTGACAGACTCCTGTCCCTTGAGGTTCTCTCCTTCCCCTCCTGGAATCGCGCACCCCCCTCCAATGTCGCCAGCACAGCAAACCTATTTCTTGCCCAGCAGTGCTTGGCTCCTCCCTCCCCGACTCTAGCCTTCCCACTTATGCAAGGCCCCTTGTTTGTTCCGCTCCTGCACTCCTTCCATCCCTTTCTTTGAGCAGCTGTTCCTCCCATGTGGTGTCCTCATGTTATTCCTGGATGAGACCCCCCCCTCAGGGCCCCTCCCATCTTCTCCATCTCTCTACCAAGCCACGGCACTTCCTCCTCAAGCCTCCTCAACTTGTTACAGATTGGATACCCTCCTAGCCTCCACAAAATGTTCATCCAAACCCCACCCCACATCTATTGCACCCCACAATTCTACCCGTATTGGCCCCCTTGCAACTTGCTTTCCCGATACCACCTTTCCTGCACTGACTCAACTGCCCCACTAAAACCCCCACCCTCTGGTGTGTCCATCCCTAATCTACTCCATCTGTCTTCCCCAACGATGTTCTAATCCTCAAGATACCCACAATGGTTTTACAATCCTTGCATTGCTTCCTTCAGATCAGTCTATTCACTATTAGCAGTATCTAATTACAATTCTAGCAATGTTTCTTTCTAAGACAAGCTGTATCCGAACAGTCCCTTCAGCCCCAGTGCCTTTACAAGCAATGTCCCCAGATGCTGCTGCCACCTCAGAAAACAGAGCCCACCACGACTTACATCACCCCTATGACCCAATTATCCCAGAACAACAACAGTGGTCTGGTCTGATGGCAAAGACCAGCACTGAAACAGTCAAAGTACCTTAACTCTGAATTCAGCTGGAACTTAAGGAAAGGAAGTCACGATACCTTATCTAAAACCTGGATCCCTCCAGTCTGTCAAGTTCCTACTCCACAGCTCGCCTCGAGTCACTTTCCTGTAAAGTTCCTGCAGCTGCCCTTACTTGATAATTACTCCTCCTCTTATTCTCCAATCCTCTCAGTTAGTAATCCACCCTTTTTGATTTACTTGTTCTGCTTTCCTCAAACCTCTTCTCACTAGAGGGTGGTGATCCTTCTTAGGCCTGCAGGTTCACCCTGGAACTGACTCCTCCTCCTCCTCTGGGTATTTAATAGAGGTTGGGGGCAGGTGAAACAAAACAAAGCTATCTCTTACAGCTCCTCTTCTGTTCTGAACTGGCTTCTGCCAACTCCCTCTGCAGCTTCTATCTGTGCAGCAATGGCCGTCTAGTCCCCTCGCTCCTGGACCTTCCAATGTGGTAGGGCTTAAAGCCAGCTGCTCCGCTCAAATCTCACTCTTCCTTCGCTGACTGGCTCTTCCAGGAGTCCAAGTCCTGCTATGACATCCGTAGGATAGGCCGTGCACTATGCCCCTGGATTGGCTCCTCCTGGAGCCAGAATGCCACAACTTGGTGAGGCGATTCAGGATGAAAACAAAGCTCCCTCTTACAGCTCACTCTTCTGTTCTGAGCTGGCTCCTCTTGTGCAGCAACAGCCACCTGGTCCTCTCGCTCCCCGGACCTTCAATGTGACAACTAGTCCAAGCCCGCCATCCAAGAGGAGCCAGCTGGGCCCCTGGCTTAGGCCCAGAAGGATGCTGAAAAGGCCTAAGACTCAAGAGGGGTGCAAAGGCCCTTGCCCGAAGACCCCAGCAGAGTCAGAAGATGGAGATCTGGTGTAAGAGTGCCAAGACCGGCATGTGGAGGGGCTGTGGGATAACAGATGGACCAGACACAGAACTTCACGTTCAACACACAATCTCTATGTGATGTTTATTTAAAACACAGACGATAACCTTAAGCAATGGCATATCCCATACATTAGTTTGCAGCAACAGACTATGCATGTCCTTCCTCTGCACTTAGTCAGCACCTACTGATCTCTTTAGTGAAAATTGTTTTATTCTCTATGTTTGTCTTGTGTGTTTGGTGATAGGGAGCTCAATAAAGCCAAACTCAAAACAAGCTAAGAACCTCAGTGCAGAAGCACTGACGTGAAGGAGTTACCCCAAAGGGGACAATAAAGCCAAGTTGCAAAGAAACACAACATCAAACATATCCCATAATGCAATGGGATCTATATGCAAATCACCATTACATTTTAGGCTTGATCAGCTTAAAGCAGGAATGCATGGTGCCAAAGGTCCTCTCAAACAATCTGTAATTTACATGCATTTTAAATAACACAACTTAATTTTATAATACAGTCCCTAGTAACTTTTACCTTTATCATAAACACTTAGTGCCGTGGTATTTTCAACTTTACAGGTTTCATACACATAAAGCATGTACATCAAGCTATTTTAGACACAGTGCTATTGCATACTAAATTCAACAACGGGAACACAGCCTGTTTTACATCAGCTCGGAGGTCACCACAATAACCTCCCATGAAGCTTGAGAGGAAAAGGAAAATGAAAGAGGACACTATAGCATAGTCAAGAAGGGAGGAGGCGCATATAGGTTGCCAACCTTATGGACTAGAAATTGTAAAAGACAGATCAGGCTAAGAAACAGAAGAACTGCAGCAACAGATTTAAGAAAAGGTCAGTCCTCAAGAGTGGCAGGACCTCCCTATCACACGTGACCAAGAGAGTGGTGTCAGTTTCTGGAGGAAGACCAGGACAAAGAGTGATGTCCACATCTAGGATGCCTAGGAGTCTTTCATTTGTGTAAGGAAGAGGGTGACCTTCCTGAGTGAGGTGACCGTCTCCTGGGTGGTGGAGGAGCAGGTTATCTCGGAGGACCATGAGGTACTCTCGAGGTGACGGATCCAGTAAAGGGTCAGGCTCCTGGGCAGAAGGTCCTCTTTTATGATGTTCTACCACGAGGCTAACAGGGCTCTACCGCCAGACAGTGAGACTAGGGGAGCCACTGGAGATCTGGTGCAGGAGAAGGTACATCAGGTACCAGGCATTGGACATGTCTGCGTGGTTAGTCCTGTCATCAGGTCTGGGGACGTGGGCGTATCTGGCAGCAGTCCCTTAGGTGGCAGGGTAGGTGTCATCAGGTGGTCTGACCAGTTAGATGGTGACAGGTTGTCTGGCAGCAGCTGATCAGGCATCGGAGAGGGGTGCCAGTTTAGCCGCAGAGCGCAGGCGATGGCTTGCGGTAAGCCAACAGAGGGTGTCACCTGGTTCGATCTCAGAGAGGCGGATGTCGAGACATCGGGTCGGATGACTGGAGTCCATCGCCTTGTGTTTGGGGTGAGTACTCTCGGACTGGAGTTCCTGCTCCTGTTGTCTCTTCCTGTCGTCCGGCCCTGACAAGCAGCCCGACAAAGAGATGCCCCAGCCGGATGGACGATGGGTCTGTGCCTGCCATCCAAGAGGAGGCTGCTGGGACTCACTGGCTGAGGCCCCAGAGGATGCTGAAAAAGGCCTAAGACTCGGGGGGACACTGGCACGAAGACCCCTCACCTGACATCTGGATCAGTGTAGGGGCTTCATTGACGGAAGCCCTGAGGAAGTTAGAGTTGACGGTGGGGGCAGAGTCTGACTTCCTGCAGGAGTGGGGACTCGAGGAAGCCACCTTCGATGCAGAAAGCTGGAGCAGGAGTCCAATCTGGGTCTCTCCTTGTCTCTGTGGTGGTGCTTCCTGCTGGCCTTCTTGTCCTTGTGGGAGGATGCAGAAGACCCTGGGACCAAGGAGGAAGAGGAGCTGTGACTAGAAAGGATCCTCTGCATGGCAGCTAGTTGTTGCTCCAATGGGTGGCTCTTCAAGGCCTTCCAGCTGACAGATACATGTTCGGCAGTTGAAACTGCGGCAATGCAGGTGAGCCTCAGAGTTGTTGTTGAGCATAAACAAATCAAGCAGGCCGTATGTCCGTCATTAGCCGGTATCTGTTTCCACAGGCACACTTAAGATTTCTGCTGCTCTGTGGGGGAAGACTGTGAAGACATGCAAGAAAACTCTGAAATATAAAGAAAATAAATCGTGAAAATTAGGAAAATGGTGGTCGACTGATAGCAGGAGGCGTTTGTGGAAACCAATGTACACAGGTCAATGGCAGGGAAAAGAACTGAGAGTAGTCCTGTGGACCACCCCTTTATACCACTGGCTGACATCGGGCGGTCCCTACTGTGTACTGCTAGCTAGAAATGTTTCTGTGGGATCATAGTGCCTGGCGGCATAGTCCTCATGGTGCAGTCTGCTGCAAGAGCTCCAACTCAAAGTAAGATCTAAGCATGTGTAACCCTAGATGGCGCTATCCCAGGGGCTACTACCCTGCCTGATTTGTCACTAACAGGTTGAGGGCCTGGATCCAATGGCGGGTGCCTCCACCCAGAGGTCAGGGTTTGCAATAGTTAAACTAACTTGGTCACAGCCCTCTGGGACACTGCAACCCCTTTCTTCCACTAGTGGCCCACACAATATATCAGAATTACCTTCACAGTATACACTTACCCCCAGGTCTGGTTCGGCACTGGGACCTCCTGTGAAATGAGATACAGTGCAACAATCACAGTACAGTACTTTAACATAGACAAATACCTCAGGCAGTATAACTTTGCTGAAACAAGCAGCTCTGATTTATTTAGGGGATATAACAAGGACAGGGAAATCAGGTTAATTAGCTTATCACCTAATAATCTACCTATGGCTCTGTGCACAGGCCTATCCCTATCAGTTACTGTCCTGGGTACCCAAGCCCTAGTAGCTAGTCCAAACCGTGGCAGCTGGTAGGGGCCCTTTCACACAGAGAAAAGGAGAATTAAACAGTCAGCAGTACATTAATTCCATTTGGATTTAATGTGGCAATTCAACAGGGAAGCGACCTGAATTAGTACTCACGACCTCCAAATAAGATAGGGTCCTTCAATGTCAGCAGGGCTCACTTGAGGTACACAAACCTCTTCACACATCCATATAAAAAAAGCACTATACCAGGCAGGCTGCATCTGTATCCCAGTCGCAATTACTGCACAATACCCAGGAGAACACACAGCAGATTCAGTTCCTGACAGACAGAGTGCAATTTTCAGCAATTCCTCCAGTCTTCTACAGGGTGAGCCTGGTTTCTACTCTTCAGAGATCCTTTGATTCTTTTCACAGGAGCGATTCAGTCCTAACAAGCTGTTACACAAGCTGCAGACCGGAACTCTGGGCCTTGCACACGTTTTTGACTAAAACTGCACACTGAAAAAGCACAGGGCTCCTTCCTTCTTCACTGCCAAAGCTCAACTGAAACTCCAACCCGACAAAACCGGGCACTTCCTTTGAGTTCCTCCCAGTTCTTGACTGGATTGGCTGTCACTCACAATAGACTGCTGCTGTTGGTCCAAAAAGGCACTGAAGTCTAAACTACATCTCCAGAGTCACTGCCCATACAATCCTCTTGTGGCTGGCTCAGATTATGAGTCAAGTTCTGATTCGTCCAAGGCACCATTTTAGAGCTAGCATACCCCACACTGATTGGTCCAGTTCAGCAGTTCAAAACTAGAATGGGGAACTAGCAGACACAGTTCTGACTGCAAAGAAAGCAGGTTAGACAAACTGTAATTTCATTATTACTCTAAATAATTTCTGGCAAACAGTTACATCTTTCAGATAGGTTCCCTTTGCACCCTAGTGACTGCAAAAATGGAGTGAATTGGCAGCAGCTTGAGTGGTACTCAATCAAAGAAAACACAGTCCCCATACAAACTAATTATGTCTGCAAGCAGACAGCTCTTAAAGAGACAGTACCAGAGGTTCTAAAACACTCACTGATAAATGGCTTAAGCAAAACACCATTCAGGCTTGAGCATTCAAGCAAGCTCCTGAAGTCTTTTGGGAACCCCATTTGCAGGGGTTACACATGTAGATAGGTGTGTGAGAAACTTCACATTATAGTACACCTGGGTACAAATTATCTTGCAGGGTGTGGGGTAGAGGTGGTGCAAGAGAGGTTTAGGGAGGTAGGGAAAATCTGCAGCAAGGCAGGAAGATCGGTAGCCTTCTCTGAAGTGCTCCTGGTCCCTAGGGCTAGTACTGTCTGGAAACAGAGAACTGAAAATTTAACAGTTGGTTAAGGGGTGGTATAAGTCAAATAGATGCGGGCTGGTGGTGGGGGGTGCGGTGGGACTTGGGATAAGGACCTATATGCACTGGATACACTGCATTCAAGTAAAGGGCACCAGGGTGTTAAGGATGAGCTAGAGAATAACATGCCAACAAATATTAATTTAAACTGATTGGTGGGAGTGCCAATAGGGTGTGCTACACCATAGTCAACAGGTGTGGAAGACTGACAAACCTCTCCCCTTCCATTAAGTCATCAGATGGAAGTAAGGGTGAAAAGCAGGGAAGAGGGGATGGGAGGCAGCGGCTGGTCAGTGGTAATGGTGTACAGGAGTCACGGTGGAAGGTGGTGTCATTAAATGCAAGGAGCCTGGCAAGCAACACAGCGGATCTTCAGGCACTGGTGGCAGAGAGAGGTGGACATAGCAGCCATCACAGAGATGTGGGCCACCCAATACCATGACTGGAACCTGTGATCCCTGGGTATAGAATTTACCGGAAGGACAGAGAGAGATGGGGAAAGGGGTAGCAGTAACTTTATTCATGAGGGAAGGGATCACATGCACCAGGGAGGAGGCTGAGGGTAAAACTGAAGCCTTGAGGGTATAGCTCAGACCACCAAGGGAGAAATGTTATAATGGGGGTGGTTTACAGACTGCCATCGGGACAAAGAGCTGGATAGAGCACTGGGGAAGCAGATTAGAGCAGTACATAGTATAGAAGCATACACATAACAGGTGATTTCAACCTACTTGAAGTAGACTGGAGGACCCCAGCTACCGCCTGCTCCAGGAACAGGTCCTGTTGGAGGCTTTCCAGGATAATCTCCTGGTGCAAGGAGTCACAGAGCCTACAAGGGATTGGGCCATACTGGACCAGGACTGTCCAATGATGACTATGTCCAGAAAACAGAAGTGGAAGACCCTCTACTGCAGGCAGTGATCACTGCATGGTGTGGTTCTACCTAAATCTGGGCAAGGGAATAGCCAGGCCTAAGATGAGAGTGGACATTAGGAAGGCTGACTTTGGAATGAAGGCTGAAATCCTAGGGGGCATCTTGCAAAATCAGTCGGAGATGGAAATGGAGCAGAAATAGTCCATTATAAAGATAGGTCTGATTGAGACCACTAATGTGTGTACAAAGGCTCACAGTAAAAAGCCAGGATTTAAAAAAAAAAAAAAAAACCTGGTTGGCAAAGAGGTGGCAGCAAATGAGAGGGAAAAAGAGCAGCCTTTCATAAGTACAAACATACTCAGGGATGCAGACAGGGATGTTTACTCAGTGAAGTCAAGAAAGGCAAGCAGAGCAATCAGGGCAGCAAAGGCCATGGGGAACTAAACCTAGCTCAGGGTACAAAAGTAAGGGAAAGGACTTTTTAAGTACATAAGGGAGAAAAGGAGTATCAAGGATGGGACTGTAAGTAGTGAAGAACAGGCAAAGGCACTGAATGAGTACTTCAACTCAGTTTTCACTAGGGAGAAGGATGGACCTATGCCACAGAGAAAAATAGGGAGGGGTTGGGGTGCAACATAGAAATTTATCAACAGAAAAAGACCCCATGGCCCATCTAGTCTGCCCAATTCCCCTCTCCCAGCAAGACCTCTGCCCCCATTCTCCATCTGCCCTGTTGGTTAGGTCCATGTGTGTATCCCAAGCTCTTTAAATTTGTCCTCTGAATCAACTTCCACCACCCATTCCGCAGTCTGTTCCATGGCCCTACCACCCACTCAGTAAAGAATTTCCCCTGATATCACCTGTAAATCTGCTCCCTCCAGTTGGAATGCATGTCCCTAGTGCATTTGTTCTCCTCAATCTGAAGATGCTGCCAACCTTCACCCTGTTTATGCCTTTCAAGTATTTGAATGTTTCAATCATATCCCCCTTCCAGAGTGTACAGTCCCTGCTCACCCAGTCTTTCCTCGTATGACTTCCCTGCAGCCCCCCAACCATTCTGGTTGAACTTCTCTGGACCATCTCCAGTCTGTCCTTGTCCCTTGTAGGTATGACCTCCAGAACTATACCCCATATTCCAGGTGTGGTCTGACCATGGTTTTGTATAGTGGCATGAATCACCCCCTCCTCCTGCTGGTAAAACCCCCCCTATGCATGCCAACATTCAGAGTGCTTTCCCTGCTGCCCAGTCACACCGACTCTGAACTTTCAGGTTGTCTTAAATAGTGATCCACAGGTCCCTTTCCTGATCCGTTAACACCAGTTCCCCCCTCAGTATTTTGCCTTTGAGTTTTACACCCTGCATGCATAATCCTGCATTTCCCTTCATTGAATTGTAGCTGCCACCTTTCTGCCCACTTCTCCAACCTTGCCAGATCCTCTCTCACTTTCCACCCCCGTCATGTCACCAGATGGAGCAATTCAGGACAATAAGGTTTTAAAGGACCTTAGGAAGGTTTAAAGGACCTTAGGATGAACAAAGCTCCTAGACCGGTTGGTGTGCACCTTAGAGTTCTGGAGGAGTTGACGGAAGCTGGCTGGCCCCCTAGTGGACCTGTTTAGCAACTTGCAAGAGACAGGTGCAAGTCTCAGGACTGGAGAATGGCACATGTGGTGCTTCTCCGTAGAGTGAACCCAGGGATGAACCAAGTAACTACAGACCAGTCAGCCTTACCTCCATTGAAGGCAAATTAATGAAGACCATACTAAATGAGAGACTAGTGGATTTTCTGGAGGTTAATGGTCTCCAGGATGAACGGCAACATGGGTTTGTCTTAGGGAGCTCTAGCCAGACAAACTTGATAGACTTTTTGATTGGGTCAGGACGACTGTGGACAAGGGCCAGGTGGATGATGTCCTGTATCTGGACTTCAGAAAGGCATCTGACTCTGTGCCACATGGAGACTGCTCAGTAAGCTGCAGGACCTGGGAGTCAGGGTGACACTGGTGGGGTGGGTCAAGAGCTGGCTACAAGACAGAAACCAGAGGATGGAAGTGGGTGGGAGACTACGAATCCTGGGCCTATGACAGTGGGATCCCAAAGGGCTCAGTGCTTGGCCCAGTGTTATTTCATATCTTAATTGGTGACATAGTGTATGGGATCAAAGATAAAATCTGCTTATTCACAGATAACACTAAACTCTATAGGAGAGTGGACACAAAGGAGGGAGATGGGAGCTCAGGAGGACTTTGCTAGGATCGAAAAGTGGTTGGGTATCTGGCAGTTGGGGTTCAACACCAGAAGTGCAACACCACCGAGTTACACAATCTACAGGAGAGACAGGAGGGTAAAAGAGGAAGAGTAGCTCTCTACATAAGGGAAGGGATCGAACAATGGAACTAAAGGGTAAACAGGAGGAGAAGAGGCACTGTGGGTCACCTTGGAGACAGGATATGGCACCAAAATCCATAGCGAGTTGTATAAAGACCCCGTCTCGGGAGGAAATGCACAAGGAAATGATAGGAGGCATCCTTAGAATGGCATTAAAAGGAAATATTGTTGATGGGGACCTGAATATGCCAGATGTTAACTGGAGCATCTGCTGCAGCACATATAAGAGCAGGGTCATTCTAGATGCCCTACAGGGGCAAGCCTCAGGCAACTTGTGTTGGAAGCACCGAGAAGGAACAATCTTAGATCTGGTACTCTTAAATGGGAACGGTGAGAGGATCTCACATTTAGAAGTGGGAAGTGATCTGGAAACAAGGGACCACCAAACAGTATGTTTCACGATAAACACAGCCATAAAGTTAAGTCATACAAAAGTGAAGGTAATGGACTTTAGGAGGGCTGACTTTGGCAAAATGGGAGAGTGCCTAAGGAATGCACTAGCAAAGGGGCAGGAAAGAGGGTGGAGGAACAATGAGGAAAATCAAAACTGCCATCACAGAGGCAACAAGCCTTTGTGAAGTAAATAAAACAAAATAAAGGAAAAACCCACTGTGGTCCTCAAAAGAGGTGGCGAGGAAGGTTAGGGAGAAAAGAGAGCATTCAGGAAGTATAAGGAATCACAGAAGGAGCAGGACAGAGAACTGTATCAGTTAAAGCAGAAGGAAGCAGGAAAGCAGTCAAAATAGCAAAGGCCCGAAGCTGAGAAAAAGATGGCCAACTCAGTTAAGAAGGATGCAACCTTTACAGGTACCTTGAGGAGCAAAAGAAAAGACCTAGGGAAGGACAGTAAGACTTAAAGGGATTTTTGGGAGACAATCAGAAGGCAGATATACTGAACGAACGAATACTTTTGTTCAGTATCCATAAAAGAAGAGAAGGAAGATGTACCTAAACCAAACAACAGAAGCACTCTGGATAGGGGTTGATACCAGTCTATTTATAGAAAAAAGGGTCCTGAAACTCAAGGTGGAAAAGGCAATGGAGCCTGATGGAATTCACCCCAGAATTCTAAAAGAACTAAGGGCAGAACTAGAGACACCACTGACTACCCTTCTTAACAAATCATGGGAGGATGGTGTGGTACCTGACAAATGGAAGAGGGTGGATGTGATTCCCCTTCACTGAAGTGAGAGCAAGGAGAGGCAGAAAATGGAAATTATGTACTTACCATAATTGTTGATCTTCTTGGATAGTCTCCATCACTCATTCACACTAGTGGGACAGTGCTGGAGGCGCTAGGACCAAGCGAGGCCAACATTTTCAGAAGGGTTGGTGCCGAGACAGGAACGCGCATGTGCGGCAACACGAGACTAGCTCACGCCTGTAGGCTATTCGGCATCGACCTCCAAATACCCTTTCAGTACCTTTTCGACTAAGGAGGTGCAGCATAAGTGATGAAAATAACTTATCCTGACTTCCTGGGCCTGAGAGGTCCCAGATGGCCCTTGGAGAAGGGTCAAGAACAATGCCTTCACAGCCTGGACAATAGGACCATGAGAGACCAGGAAAGAAACAAGTGAACCCAGAGGATGGTGGGTGGGCGTGTGAATGAGTGATGGAGACTGTCCAAGAGATCAAAAATTACAGGTAAGTACATAATTTCCATATCTTCCTGGACTAAGTCTACATCACTCATTCACACTAGTGAGAGAATGCCGAGCTAAAACCAACAACCCCTGAGTAGGGTGGTAGGAGATAGGGTTCACTCAGAAAGGACGGCCAAGGACTGTCCTGCTAATTAAAAGAGCTGTCTTGGAAAGAGCATCTAGAACCTAATGCTTACAAGATAAGCGCTTGAGTTGTAATTCACCACATTGCAGACAAATGCAATGGACACAAAATGAAACTCTACCAGGAAGCCACAACCACTCTAGAAAGCGGTGAACCCGGCCTCACAATTTGGTCTAGGACCAAAATTAATAGTGTCAAAGACATGTACTAATCTAACATAAAAGGACCTCAGGAAGTGAAAAAGCCAGAGATGAAGTCTATTGCTTCAGGGTAGACCGAAAAGTGCAGATGGAGACCCCACTACCAAGTATGGCTGACCTGCAAACAACAGGTCCAGGAGCACTTGAACCCCTTACTTGGTGAGCAAAAGAAGGTCCATGTAGGGTTAGCCCATCAAGGAGAATGGTTTCCTTAGTCACTGAAACCTTCCTGATGGAAGGCCAAAGCACGACATGTAAGCCTCCTGTGGTGGTCTAGTAGAACCAGATCCTACCACTTCATATTCAAAAAGAAATCATCCTGCCCTGTGTGTCTACAACTGTAGTAGCCTCTGAACTCAAGAGCCGAGAGGAAAGTGTACAGGAAGACATGTCCACTCTGGAAAAACATTCCAAAAGAAAAAACAGGGACTGTATTTTTAAGGCAAATAGAGGAAGATGTGCATTGAGGAGGGACAGCAGCAGGACCAAGTTAGGGCTAACCCATTCGTTGAAAGTGAGGCACGCTCACTCGGCCTTCCTGAAGAAGTAGGAAGAGTTTCTAGCTTGCTTACTGATGAAAAACAAAATCACAGTTTAATCACGCTTCAGGAGAGGATAACCTCGTGAGCAACTGGCACAGAAACCGAAGGTGTGAATATTGAGAAGCTATCTCAGAAAAAGATGTATTTGACTTATGGTAAAAGGAGCATGCTGTCTGTTAAGTTGAAGCAAGCAAGGAGCAGGAACCAGTTCCGACTCGCTGGAGAGCCACTTCTGTTACTGTGAGGCTCTGATCAAGAGAAGAAAGCCTGATAAAAGGTGGGACCAACAGACTGGGCAGTCAGCTAGGTCTAGAAATATCTCTGAATAAAGAAATGTCTCTTGAAGAAAGGGATGACCCATACGCGCTAGATCGGACTGCCCCTAGGGGTAGAAGAAGTCAGGTACTCTTTACCATAGTTTACAGACGACCTCTTCATGGTCTGAGCGGAACCTGACCAGATCAAAGGGGTGGTATCGGGTAATTTCGGCTAGGCCTGTGCTGTGATATTTTTTTTTTTTTTTTAAACATTAGTTCAAGCCTGACAAGGCTTCAGGCTCCTATTTCGCAAGGACTGCCTGATATAAAAATGACTGGATGTCGTCCATCTGAGGGCAGGAGGAGCCTTAACATCCGTAACTGAAATGGTAGACTGGACCAATAATCACAGCTGAAGAGATGTTAACCACCTGTGCGATGTAAGCCACTGAAGGGGCAGTATCACAAGGGCTATTATATACCCCTATCAAAGGAGCAGAATAGCCTGTACGGCTCCCAACTATTGAATCAGAATGTTCCACAGAGTGTAATTGTCCCAACGACTGAAAAGAGTCTAGACACAGAAGCGTTTGGTCCACGGGTGCAGTCTGAAGTATTATAGTGGACCCCCACAGAAGGAACAACTGAAAGATTTTCCATCACAGAGTCTGGTGATGAGAAGGCTTATCCTCCAGTCAATAAATGAATCATCCACTGCATCACCGAAAAGTAAGATAGGAGAGACTCATCCAGATGCACTTCTACCCCAGAAGGACCGCTAAAGAGAGACCTAGGACAGAGCCATTAGAGACTCCGCCATCAGGAAGAGTGTGGAGAGCTCGGCACCTCTAAAGGAGCCGAAAAGTGCTGAGCGGAAGAGGGATTCCGCTGGTAGAACAGCACGAAGAGTTCCATCAGCAGAAACCACTGGATGTCACAAGATCCCACCCAGACTGCCACTCCGTAAGATCAGTGGAAAATAATCCATAGAACAAGGCTTCTTCCTGCGGAAAACTTCTCACAAGTTCCGCCAAGAAGAGGTCTGCAGAGGGAAAAATACTGCACTAGTTCTGCCTGACAGCACCAACTGGCACTGCTTGTACTACCACCATCACTCATAGCACAGGATGGCACCAAGCAGTGCCTATACCATCCCGAGCGACACCGAGGGACACCAGCGGTAGTACCTGCAGGCACCCCTGGCACCCATGGCAGACACAGCAAACCCATGCGAGCCTCTGGCACCCATGGCATTCAAGGCAGCACAGCACCCATGGGTACCTGTGGGTGTCCAGTGCCACCTAGTGCCCGCACTGCTAGCAGCACTGGGAACCATCGGCACCAATAACAGCACCCATGGCACCAACAGCACCGATCCACAGCGCCAAAACCAACAGCGCCGACACCAACCCACAGTGCCGACACCAGCGATGCCGTCCATGGCACCAAAGCCAATTCAGCGGTGCCGCCATGGCATCACTCCACGGCGCCAGACCTGCGGTGCCACCCATGGTGTTGGCGGCTGCGGCGAGCACTGAGGAGAATGCCAATGGAGAAATGCTGAGGAGAAAGGAAAAGAGGTGCCTGCAAGGGGTCCCTGCAAGGAAAGAGGAGGGAGGGGGTATGCACGAGGTTCAACGCGATGGATAGGCACCAGGAGGCACCGTGCACATCCTGATCCAATTGACTGGGACCCAGTCCAGCGGCCCGAGGCCCAAGGCCCCAAAATGAGGAACACTGGCCAGGAAAACTGGACAGAGGTCGAACCCCTGCTCCAAAGAGAGCGGCCCGAGGTGAAACTGCTCACCAGAACTACACTAAGGACAGAGATGGAGTCCGAGTCGAAGAAGGCGGCTGTTAAGGATGGGACCAGGGGAACCCACCAAAGTCGGTTCAGGCCTATCACCCCTCCCACCGATAATCCCCTGCAGACATACCAGAGGGCAACCTAGAGTGGCACAGATTCTTCTTCCCCAACAAGCTCAAGGTTAAGTGGGCCGGATCCCAGAACCGCCAGATTAGGTGCTTTGATGGCCTGCCCCCCCAGCACAGGACTGTCCATAGTCGGACCCGCCCCTTCGCAAAGGGCAGTGGACTGGACACAGCCCCTCTGCCACAACAACTTTCAAATGAAGTCTTCCTACCATCACGCTACCATCCAAGGACAACTCCATTGATGGCAGGTGAGAATTTCTTTTCTTCTTCATAATCTTTTCTTCTTCATAGAATAAGAAAATACTACTAAAATGTTAAATAAAACAAATACTAAAACTGCTAAAAGCTGTTGTCGTATAGGCGAAATCTTGACTCCGGCAGACAAGCGATATCAACATCCAAGCACCATCGGCGGGAGAAGAGGAACTGAAGGCGCTGGAGTGGTCGGCGACGAGATAGCCCACACAGGCGTGAGCTAGTCCTCACGGTGCCGCACATGCACTGTCCTGTCTCGGCACCGACCCTTCTGAAAAATGTTGGCTCCCACTTGATCCTAGCGCTTCCAGCCTATCCCACTAGTATAAATGAGTGATGGAGACTTAGTCCAGGAAGATACTACAGACCTGTTACTTTGACCTCAGTGGTAGGGAAAATGATGAGACCTGTTCTCCAGCTAATTTTTTCCCAGGCTACCACCCTGGGACCCCTCCCAGGCTGGCTAACTTATTAATTAATCTTTGTGTAGGACTGTGTCAAATACCTTGCTAAGAAGTCTAGGTAGGCCATGAGCACAGCCCCTCCCTGATCTTCTACTTTGGTCACCCAGTCAAAGAAATCTATTAGATTCGTCTGGCATGACCTTCCCACTGTGAATCCATGCTGCCTTGGGTCCTGTGCCCTCTGGCCTCTAGGTACTCGACAATTCTTTCCTTCAGAAGTGATTCCATCATTTTCCCTATCACAGAGATTAAACTAACAGGTCTGTAGTTTCCTGCTTCTGCCCTGCTCCCACTTTTGTGAAGGGAATCACATCTGCCCTCCTCCAGTCCTCAGGTACCACCTCATCCTCCAATGATTTGTTAAAGAGGGTAGTCAGTGGTGTCACTAGTTCTACCCTAGTTCTTTTAGAATTCTGGGATGAATCCCATCAGGCCCCATTGCTTTGTCCACCTTTAGTTTTAAGAGTTCTAGAATTCCTGGATGAATCCCATCAGGCCCCATACCAGTTCTGGTGCCCATACCTGAAAAAAACATCAAAACATCAAATTACTGGAGGGGTGCAGTGTAGGACAACCTAAGATGATCCAGGGCCTGCAAGATAAATCCTATGAGGAGAGGCTGCAGGAGCTCGATATCTATTCCTGGAGGACAGGACGTGACAGGGAGGACAAGATCGAAACCTTCAAGTATCTTAAAGGTATAAACAAGGTTAGTATGGAAGGCATCTTCAATCTCAGGAGAAATAGGTCCACTAGGGGCAGTCTAAAATTAGTAGGAGGAAGATTCAAAGGAAATGAGAAGTTACTTTTCACAGAAGGGTGGTGTCCAAGTGGAATTAACTGCCGATGGAGGTGGCATCGAAAACAGTGGACAGCTTCAAAGGGGTTGCGACAGAGTGAAAGGAGAGTCCTAACAGGTGGGAAGATGGGTAGGTGGGTGAGAGGGGTGGGGGAGACTCTATGTGGAAAAGGAAGGGAGCAGCTCCAGTAAATTTATCTGAGAGCTGAACATTTGAGCATCCTAGATAGACCGAACTGCCTATTTCTGCTGGCATTTTCATATGCCTGTATGTATGTTTTCTCACAAAATCAAGAAAACCACTGCTATTACCCTCAGTCACCCATTAGGCAACATGTTTATTTTAAACTATGAATACTAAAGTGCATCAATGAGATTTCTTCTTTCTTTCTACCGAAACAGAGATGGAAACACTTGGTCTCTTTTTCTGTTGTTGTTACCACTAATATGTGCTTCTCAGAGGTTGAACAGCATTGCTATGGTGCCACCTTGTGGCCAGACAACATATTTCAGCTAATTCAGAGCAGAATTCAAAAGTTACAGAGATGAAAACACTTGGGGCCGATATTCAGACTCGCTGAGCAATGGCGCGGAAGTGAGGCACAGCACATCAGAGATGCACTGGTGCCAGGACAGTGAGATATTCAAGGTGAAGTGCCATGACACATCACCTTTGAATATGGCACAGAATGTGCATGGCTTTGCTCTGTCACATAAGCACATTCCCCAGACAGGAGGATTGGGAATGCTCCAGCGTAACTGTAGTTGCATTGGGCAGTGCCTGGGATATTTAGACCTGGGTATGCAAATGGAGCCATAATGTATGCAAAGGTGCAAATGGGGTCCTTTGCATGTCATTCACAGCCCCATTGCATGAGATGAGCAGGGCAGCCCGGAGAAATTTGCCTGGCGCCCTGCATAGGAATGGTAGGCGGACAGAGGCTGCCCTGGGGCACCCCCACCTCGTAACCGCAATCGTGGCAAAGGAAGAAGGGCAAACCCTGGTGATCCAGTGGTCCCCCACTCCTCCCGTAGCACTGATCCGCTACTGTCACGGACAACTGCCCTGGTAGTCTAGTGGTACCCCTCCCATCACCTCACCTCAGATCGGCTGTAAGATGTCAAAATACATGCCCTACTCATCTAGTGGTACCCCTCCCTATCCACGACCTTCTGAGCGCCGTCAGATGTGCGATGAAATATCCTGGTGGTCCTGTGGCTCCCCTCCATATTCCGATCTCTGTAAATATATATCTTAATATCCCTGGTGGTCAGTGGTAACCCCCATCCCCACCACACAGGACCCCAGCCCACTAACCCCTAATCATGGTAGGCGTCTGTTACCCACCGTCGAATGACAGCTACAGTATGCAATGTAAGCCTATTGGACCAATGGCCTGCAGGGCATATTATATGCTGCCATTCGGCAGGTGGCGGACAGTATGCAGGCGGTTGCAGCTGCCCACCAATGATTGGGGACTGGTGGCTGGGGTCCTGTGGGTGGGGCAATGCGACCTACTGGACCAAGATATTAGTCATGTATTGTAAGCAGGATCGGATACGAACCGGGGAGGGGGATCCACTGACCACCAGGGATATTTCATCACTACATCAGCAGCGCATCAGAGAGTCGGGATAGGAGGGGTACCACTAGACTACCAAGGCATTTGGTTTGACATATTTGACTGATCTGTATTCTGGGGAGGAAGGGGTACTACTGGACTGCCAGGGACAAGATGGGTGCTTGTGAATGGTGGTCTTGCTTGGCGGCCCATGGCTGGCAGCTGCTGTGTTGCACCCTGCAATACAGCAGACCCGCCTGTGGTGGCCAACATTTGAGCCTTTTTTCCGGCTCAACTTTGTGGCACAGTATGTAGGCGCATTTGGAGGATTGTACCAGCAGATGTGCATCCCAGGCTGAATATCGGGATGTGCTACATATGCATGGACGTCCCTTCATGATCACTACATAACAATAATGTCCCCGCGCACGGGACTTGCACTGCGCAAAAACCCTTGCGAATATTGCACTGGGGCACACTGCGTGATTGCACCGATACAACTCGGTCACGCCAGGTGCAACCTCTACGGAATATCCGGCCCAAGGTCTTTTTTTTTTTTTTTTTTTTATGGCTGTGGGCAGGGCCTACAGCCATCTTGCTATCCACAGTCTGAAAATGGAGTATCGTGGAACACATTTTTGGACTTTTCAATGTATCCTTCCACATCTATAAATCACTATGCCAACTAAAATATAATACCCCCTTCTTTCTGTTTAGAATGTTGAAGACATAACTCCAAGCTGCTTATCAGATGGCCATTAGGAAACAAACAGCTTGTTAAATATTGGTTGCCTATTAAACTGCAGCTTTGTTTACCCCTTCAAAATGCAACAACTTGCACATTTAAAGACCTAGCATTTAAACATTTTTACTACTAACTCCAGTTGGTATCTATTATCTTTCAAGAAAGATTAATACCTCACAAATGTCACCCTTTCCCAGCAAATGTATAATGTTTACACTGTTTTTAACCTTTTAAGACACTATCTGATAAGCACTGTCTCAGACATATGCCAGGTCTTCAAATTGCTTTCCAAACTTTTTTTTTTTAATAACTTATTTTCTGCACCCCAGCTCCGAACTCTTTCTGGCCACACCACTCGTCTGACTCGCTCTACCGCCCGCTGTGGACCCTGCCTCTTCAAGAAGTTACTTTCTCCCGGGCGGCTATGGGCCGAGAAGACCAAAGGGCAGAGGCAGGAACCAGCGTTGAGCTGTGGCAAGGCGGCACTAGGAGGGCAGTCGCCTATCTGGGCTGGAGGGTTTTCTTAGTAAATCCTGAACTCCCTCCTCCCTCCTGAGCGTGGCGTCCCCCGTCCTGGTGCATGGCAACCCTGCCGGCGTCTGCCAGCCCACCCCTATGTGTGGTCCGCATCCTGCAGCGCCCCTTCTCCACGAGTTTCGCTGAGATGCCCGGACAACCAATGGCCCTCCCCAGGAGAGGAGCAGTCCTTGAATGCTCAATCCTCTCCCTCCCTGCGATCCCTGGCGCCCATGCTTGCTACCCGAACACGGGTCGCCAGTGTCCAGTGTGATGTCCAGTGCCTCGACTCAGCGCCACTGGGCCAGCTACTGCTTTCCAAACATAACAGATAAGAGCCAGCTAAGTACTGAGGTGGGGGGGTGTGTGTGGTGGAGAAACAGTCAAACTCCTGGCAAGGAGACCTCATCTAATGAATTAACTACTGAAGAACCAGAAGAGTGAGAAATTCATCTTTATAATTATCTGATTCCTTAAGTTCCACATACAGTTATAAAAAAAGTTAGTCAAAGCAACTGAGAAAGAAATTTGTAGGGGGCAACAGTTGAGTTTTTCTTGTGTTTTGGACTGCCAACTCTAGGCTGTGGAACATAGGGTAAATGTATTGTTTGTTGTTGGAAGGTCCTGATCAAACAACTGGAAACAGAAGACAGCTTTTGTCAGTTTATAGCATGCTGTACAAGCGTGTATTTACTGAGTTGCTGGATCAGGACCTTGAAGAAAATAACATGTACTAGACTCATTCAAGATTCCATCAGGTGGTCAAAAAGTCTATGAGAATTTATCTGAAAACTAACAAATATAAGATGCAAAAATAGCATCTGTGTATATGGGGAATGTCTCTAATTTATTTGCAATAAATTTGTTTACAAGCATTACTAGTATATTTTAAAAGATTGTCCGACTTGCGATTACTAATTTTGAGTATACTTCATGAACTAATTAGTGTGATATTTGTTATTTCATATAGTCCCCATTATGCCTTATGCATACCATGTAAATCCACATCATTCAAGGGTATCTTAACATATAATAATACAGAACAGCAAATCAGAGCTCTTTTCCTGAAAGAAGGCTGCTGATATAATAAATAAAGAACAAAGTCATAAATAAGGAACCAGCGACATGGAAAAATCTAGAGATCTATATAGGGATTTGATTCTGCCTCTGCGAAAATACAGGAAAAATGAGGGCTTATCACAGGAAATGGTTACTTGGATCTGGAAGCACTGAATATTTCTTATCCTGTATTTTGTATCCTGGATAAGCGCAGGAAGATGCTACATCTCATTGTCACAGGGATGTTCACTTACACATTTTGGCACTGTATTTACTCAGGCTGTCCCAGATAAGATGTAATATCTTGTTTTCAGTGGGGTCATGATTTTACAATTTTTATAATGTATATATTCAGGGTACCTAGTCCAGGGCCCCCGCAGTCAAAGGAGATGTGCAGCGCATCCTGCAGAAAAGGGAGATGTGCTGAGAAACTCCAACAATGCACCGCAGCAAGATATTCAAACATGCGGGATGTGCCGCCACAAGAGAATGGGCCAGGGTGCACACAAATGGTATGCCGTGAGTTGAGGGGGCATTCCAATGCATACACCATTCTGCGTCATTTTCAGTGGGAATGTGCCCCTCGAGCCACAGTTAGACCATGAATAGCTGGCCTAACCCAGCCAGCCACCCACAGGTGGGCTGCGGAAGTGCACCCAGGTGCTCAGCAGCCTGGCAGCCCTGAGGGACTAGGTACCCCTTCCCATCTCCAATCAATCCATCTCCATCAACGAAGAGCTTCACAGTGTAGGGCCCCAGACCTGATCACACCAGAGGAAGACCACCCACAGATAAGGTTGCCAGCATCAGGTCCGGCATTGGTCCGACCTCTCCTCCGAGGGAACTGTGGTGGGCGACTGGTGGTATCTAATCCTCGGCCTGCTTAGCTGGATTTTAACCACACGGAATTCATGGACATTGTGAAGATCATCAAAACAATGCGACCAATTAGTTGTAGTTTGGATCCGGGTCCTACACCACTATTATTAGGTTGTGTAGAAGTTATCTACCCTATCCTTGCTGACATTGTCTGGCAATCCTTGGAGAGGGGTTTTCCTGATCCTTAAGGAGGCAGTAGTTCCGCCACTCCTTAAAAATCCTCCTTGGACCCAGACTGTCTAGCTAACTACGGCCTATCTCTAACCTGCCATTTGTTGGTAAGGTTATTGAGAAAGCAGTTGCATTACAATTGGATGATCATCTCACCTCTCATAATGTCTATGATACTCTCCAGTCTGGCTTCAGGAAAAGGCACAGTACTGAGACTGCCCTTGTTCGGGTATTGAGTGACCTCCTAATGGCCAGAGATCGAAAGGCTTGTACCATCTTGGTCCTTCTTGATCTTTCTGCTGCATTTGACACTGTAGACCATGGGGTGCTATTGGAGGCGACTGCGGGTTTTGTGGGCTGTCTGTGTACAGTCCACAAGTGGTTCGTTCTTACCTCACTGGTAGGTCTGAGAGAGTTGTCACTGGAATTTATTCCTCTGGCCTTTCTCCCTACCGTGTGAGGTACCACAGAGCTCCATTTTAGCTCCCATGTTGTTTGCAGTGTATATGCTGCCATTGAGAGAAATCATCAGGAGATACAGTCTGAGTTTTCACTGCTATGCAGATGATACTCAGCTGTATCTATCCTTTCTCCGATCAGAGTGATCGTACTCTGTACTAAATAACTGCCTGGATGAGATCAGAATTTGGATGAGTTCGAGCTGGTTAAGACTTAATCCGGATAAGACCGAGGATTGGTTGTGGATCCAGGTCGTCCTGGGGGACTAGGTGTTGGACAGCCATCGGGTTTATCACTTGGTGGTGTACGCTCTTTAGCTCTCGACAGGTGCGAAATCTGGGCATTATTATTGATGATGGTCTGACCTTGAAATCACAAGTGTCAGCTGTTGTCAAATCCTCTTTTACCATCTGAGGAATATCGCCGGGTGAAACATCTGATTCCCGGAGGACCTTCAACTTTAGTCCGCCTTTGTTACCACCCGTCTGGACTACTGCAATTCCCTCTACCTAGGGCTACCAGGGGTTGATATCCGCCGCCTTCAGCTGGTGCAGAGCAGCTGCAGCCAGGCTTTTGACTGGGACTTGAGAATCGGTCATATCACGCATAACCCACGAACTGCACTGGCTGCCTGTTCGATGGCGGATCACCTTTAAGGTTGGTTTACTAACCTTTAAAGCCCTACATGATCAGGGACCCGGTTACCTGAAAGATCTTCTGGTTCCCTATTGCCCCTCCGTCCTCTTCGCTCCGCCAGTGAGAGTTGCTAGAATTCCCAGGGTTCGTTTGGAAGCTATCGGGATCTCGTGCTTTTGCCTACAAGGCTCCAATCCTGTGGAATTCTTTACCTCGCTGGTTAGAGAATGCCCGACCGTTGACAGTTTTAAAATGGCTTTAAAACATATCTTTTACCTTAGCTTATTCTTTATAGTTATGGTTATTTAATATTTGGATTTTCTGTTCTATTTATTTTTGTACAGCGCCTTGATTTTGAAAGGTGCTTTATAAATAAACTTGACTTGACCTATTACCCGGTGCACAGACACCCTCGCTCCTCCCCATACCCGATCTGTTGCAAGACCAGCTCTCGCCCCACACCCTGCCACGGCCAGACACGAATGCACTGGACCGGGCTGGGGACTTACACTCAGAATGACCCAAATGACTGTACCATGCATAAGCACTATGAAAGCTGCAGATCTACCAGTGTATGCAGTTGTGTGTACATCACTGGCAAACCGTAAGAGGGAACTGACATACCTCCAATGCATGCCTTGTCAATGCTGTATCTTCCTGCTGTCATACACCACTGCAAGTCCACATTCCCCCCATTCCCTGTGTAACATACCACCCCAGAGGTATCCCGGGTGCCATGGGGTACAGTATCCAGCAACGCCATCTGCAGTGTACACTCCAGGCTATGGATAGTTCATCCGTGGTTCCCTGACTGTACAAACAAATGGGAGCTTGACTGTAACATGCCTGTACTGGGGCCTCTGTGACTGGGTACAGCATCGGCCATCACCAGCACTGAGAAGTGCAATGGCACCAGGACGATGGCTCCACATAGAGCACCTGAGGAGTATGGCTACTGGGCATTATCACCCACACACAGCTCAGTGCCTACATGACACATTCCAACATCCTACCTGCAGTGCTCCACCACCCACTGACACAGTGGTACAATGACATTACAGTGCCAGTCGTCACAATGGGATGGGTTTTGGGCAGGAGGGGGTGTCTGTGCACCTCTGAGGTGGGACTAGGGCAACTACACTATAAACATGAACCACAGGTGTATTCTAGTGCTATCAGGGATGGGAGTGGGGTCCCGATAGTATGGAACCGATAGAGCCTGGACTCCGGTATGATCAAGGCTGGTGGAATGGGTGAGGGTGCCACTTACCACCAGAGACTTTAGGCGTGTCCCAAATGGGAGTGATGGGGGCGGGGCTTGGGAGAAGAGCTGCTCTGGCGATTCATCCCCATGCCAAAATGCAAATGGATCAGTAAGGAGCATACATAAGCCCCTTTATACCCTGTGTGTTCAATTAGTTCATTTGCATTCCTGGGCGAATATCACCCATGGTGGCTGCGGTGCTACCAGTATGTGCCACGCATTCCCCTGAAAGGTATTCAGTTGGGGCGCCATGGATAAACCTGTTTTGGCGGCCGCTGCACTGCGACTCCCGTCCAGGATCACATTTTCAACAGGTATAATGATGCCTACCGGATCAGCGCAGTGTCACATGTTTACTGCATGACAAAGGGATAAACTCCCATTGAAACTGCATTGTTTGCTGCAGTAGCTCTACTGCAGAATTCTCTGATGCTGCACTTCATCCTGGTGGGCTTCACTGTATCGTGCCCTGTACCAGTGGAACAGTCTCTTTAAATATTGTATTGGTGTTGACAGCCACCCTCTCTGTGCAACACCTCTTTCTGCCATCATGGTCCAGCACTTAATATGTCCCCCAGATGTAAAATACTGTTTTCAGTGCGTTCTGATTTTACACAATGCAGCATAATATTGTGTAGATGTACAGCCACTGAAAATAAGATGCCATTCCTCTGTGAACTATCCAGGCTAAATATATAGCAATCAGTATGCATATTTAAAGAAAACACACTGTAAAAATGTGTAAAGAAGACTGCATTGAAACTGCTGCTCCACAGATCTGCATTGTGCAAATTCATTAGAAATAATTGGTAAAAGGCATCCCAAAAGCTCTCCACAGCCATATCGGCTATGATCAAATCTTGATTTTTTTTTTTTTAACCACCAATATGTGCTTCTTAGAGGCTAAACAGCATTGCTATGGTGCCACCTTGTGGCCAGACAACATATTTCAGCTAATTCAGAGCAGAATTGAAACGTTAAAAAGTGTAATAAGTTCCCACTTTGGGAACTTGTGTTCAACTCATGACCAGTACTGCTCATGTTTTGTAATGGGATACTGGCAATTTCCACTTTGTAGTGCCAGCCATTAAACTTTTTTTTTTTTGCATTATTTGTTTATCCCCTCCATGCTCCTGGTGATTCCCCTCCTTCAAGCCTCTTTCCAAGTCCTCACTGACCCCACGGCCTTCCCGAGCTCCTTACGTCTCACAACCCAACTGGTCCCTGGGATATCCCAGACATAACCCTTTACCAGGCAGGTCCCCTCCTCAGAGGAAGGCACCGGGTGGGAGGAGTCCAGCGCACTTCTCTCCAGTAGGGCCCAGGGATGCTGTTAAGGGAAGGAAGCCCACTGAAGGCACTAGAGAATCGGGAAGGACAGCCATCATCCAGTGCCACCAGCGAGCGTATTTCCGGTTTTCTAGGTTCCCTCATGCGCCCGCTCCTGCAGTGCCTCCAGTCTTCACTGGGGGCCGCTGCTTGAGTGAGGCAGTCCCCAATCCCACCCCAGGATAGGACAGCAGTCCTACGGACGCTCAATCCTATCCTCCCCTGCGTCCAGGTCCATTAACCGAACCAGGGTCGCCGGGCGTGGTTCGAGTAAGCCATTAAACGCTTGATTACCACAAAAAGCCCTTTGTTTCACTGGCAAGGACTTCAACTTAAAGGAAGCGTCCACATGGCTCCCCAACAAATATGATGTGGAGCAGCCCTCAAGTTACACACTGAGGTTAACAAAAAAAAGTACCTCCTGGAATATTATTATTACTATTAATAACAAAATCAATACAAATTAATCATAAATATGTTTCATGAGCACTCTAAAGCTTAAAACATTAGGAGATCTGGGAAACACAGAAAAGTAGAACATTTTGAATAACTGATCCAACCACAGAAAAAGCATGCTGCTAAAGCCAGCATAAATTTAATTTGGGGACCAGTAATAAACTTATGATTTTGGTATTAATTCATCCCCACTGCCCTGAAATCCTGCAAACAAATTTCTGCTCAAGTGGCATTCCACAATTTTCAGTGGCAAACCTAAGAGCTGAGGTCAGCCCATGAGATCTGGCTAGTGCAAATGGCTACAGTAGCTTTCAATAGCTCCAGCTTGCCAGACACCAATCCATGATCCTCCCAGGGTTAAATAAAGTACAGTTATGTAACAACTTACCTAATAGAAGATCTTCAAGAAAAGCTCTTGCAGCAGGTAACACTGTTAGGATTAAGCTGCCAGGTGCTAGGACCCCACGGAAAACTTTAGCTATCAGTCTATAGCGGTGACTGCTCCATATGTCAGGTTGCCCCGACAACACCTATGGTATAAGAGGGCAGTCGCTCAGCCATCATCAGTTCTCCGCTGCAGACCCGGCACAAAAGAAAATGGAGAACCAAGGAGGTTAAGTCATAGAATAGGAAAGGTATCCATGATGGAAAAACTACCACCAGGGGAAGGAGGAAGGGAAAATCTACTATTACGGTAAATTCTTTCGTAACTGTACTATCTTACTTCAAGAGGGCTCTTGCAGCAGGTAACACTGTTAGGACTGAGTCCCAGGCAGCAGAGTAGTGACCCTGGTCAGTTGGATGGGGGGTAACAAAAAACTCCTAAAGGATTCAGCGAGAGGCCTTGAAGGACAGCTAATCCAAAACCTGCTCAGCGTCATGAGACAAATTCCAGACCGTGGAGCTTGGCAAAAGTGTGGGCAGAGCTCCAAGTGGTGGCTGCGCAAATATCCACAACAGAAAACATCCCTCGAAGAGGCAAAAGAGGCAGCCATGCCCTGGTAAAGTGGCCTGTTACCGAGCCCAGTAAAGGCTTGTCTACTTGCTGTAACAGAAAAAAACATTACTCACCTTAGTAATGTTGTTTCTTCTAATGGAGTCTTGCTATATTATGACATATGCAGTTTGTCCCAACCTTAGAACTGCTCCGGAGATGAAAGAGTTAAAGTCCATGCCAGGCATGGAACTTGAAACTCGAGCTCGGTTGAAAATTCTATCTGTTGTTCTTCAAACTTAAACTGTCAGATCTTTATGAGCAAAACTCACTAAGACTCTGTGTGGAAGCTGTAAACCTACACTAGCCAACTGACTACTTAATTAAACAAACACATTTTTGGTGCCATAATGAAGACTCAAGTCAGGAGACGAAAAATGACAAACACAACAAAGATCACCCCAAAAGAGGGTGAAAACAAGGTGGGCATCTAAAAGTACCAGCTGCCCTGCCCACCCACATCCTCAAGAGTAAGGTTCTGAGAGGGGCAGGCGGGGGAGGTCATAATAGCAAGACTCCATTAGAAGAAACAACATTACTAAGGTGAGTAATTTTTCTTCAAACAACATGAAGTCTTTGCTATATTATGACATATGCAGACTACACAGCAGTACCTCCATGGAGGAGGAACAGAACCTACTTAGAAATAGGGCTCTGAAGCACAGTCATGAGCAAACGAGCATCACTCCTAGCCTGGATGTCCAGGGAGTAATGCTTAGTAAAAGTGAACCGCTTTCCAGGTAGCTGCTTGACATATATATCTAGGGATAGGGATGTCCCTGGCAGCAGCCAGAGACGCAGCTGTACCTCTGGTGGAGTGAGCCCTCAGGCCTGATGGAGGAACTTTACCCATTTTTTCATAGCAGAATTGGATACAAGAGGCGATCCACCTGGCAATGGATCTTTTAGTGGCAGGTTTCCTTTGCCAACCTCATCATAAGTGAGGAACAGTTGGAGGAGTTAAACCTGTGACCTTTGTACGATCTATGTAGTAGCTGTGATCTTTTGACATCTAAACTGTGCAACCTCCTCTCACCAGAAGAGGAATGGTCAGTGAAGTACACAGGAGAGATATAGATTGATTAAGGTGGAAATCTGAGACCACCTTAAGGCAAGAACTGTCGGTTGATCCTGAGGACTATTATCTCTGTGAAAGGAGATAAAATCAGGCTCCACTGACAATGCTTGTAACTCACTTATCGCCTGGCAGAAGTGATGGCTACCAAAGACAGTTTTCCAAGTCAAGTACTTGAGCTCTGCTGAAGACAAGGGCTCAAAAGCGGGTTGCATAAGCTGGGCAATGCAAATATTAAGATCCCAGGCAGGGGAAGGATCCTGAATGGAGGTTGGTGTGAAGCAACCTTTTGAAAAACCTGGAGAATACAGGATGAGCTGAAAGAAGAGGGCTTACCTGCTGACAAGAAAGCAACACGTCTGCCAAGTGCACTTTAAGGTAGCTGGTCTCAGCCCTAAAGTATTTAAATGAACCATATAATCCAGGACTGTGGGTAAGTCAGCAGATTCTGGGAAATATGCTTCCCAGAGCACCATAAGGAAAATCTTTCCATTTGGAATTATAAGTAGCCCTGGTGGAAGGCTTCCTGGAAGCCTTCAAAATATCAATACACCTTGGGAAAGGTGTAGGTCAACAAACTCTTAACTCTTCAAGAGCCAGGCCTTGAGATTAAGAGATTTGAGGTCTGGTACAAATCCTCCCTGAGCACAGGATAACAGATTGTGATTCCTGGGAAGACACAGGGAAGGTGGACTGCTAAGGACATAAGGAGTGGGTACCAGGGCTGTCTGGGCCAGTCTGGAGCAATCAGAATCATCTTGCAGGATCGAGACCTGATTTTTACTAGCACTTTGAACAGGAGAGGGAAGGGTGGAAAGGCATAGAGAAACTTCCCTTCCCAACTGAGAAGGAAGGCATCCAGGGGACTGAGCCCAACATTGAGGGGCCTGCAACAAAAAGGGAAGTTGGTGATTGGGGCTGCAAAAGATCTATCTGGGGTGTGCCCCATCTGGCAAATACCACCTCCAGAACTAGGGGATCCAGAGCCCATTCGTGATGGCCTTGGGAAATCCTGCTGACAGCATCTGCCAGGACATTGTCCTTGCCTGGGAGGTGAACTGCTACAAGGGAGGTGTTCAGGGAGTAAGCCAGAGACCACAACTTCATTGCTTCGCAAAAGGCCGTAGACCGAGTGCCCCCCTTTGCTTGTTGATGTACCACATTGTGGTGGTATTGTCTGTTCTGACTTGAATAACCTTGTTCTGAACAGATTTGGAAAAAGCTTGAAGTGCCAAAACTGCTCTGAGTTCCAACAGATTGATGTGGAGCAGAGATTCCTGGGGGACCACAATCCCTGGGTGGTGAGGTCGCCATGTGAGCTCCCACCCCAATAGGGATGCATCTGTAGTAAGGATTAAGGAGTGAGACTGAGGGTAAAGGGACCCCTGTCTCAAATTGCCCTGGTCCTGCCACCACTGAAGGGCCTGGATCAGGTTGAGTCACTGGAATTAATTTGGTTAGAGGGTCCTTTCTTTGAGACCAAAGGCTCTCAAATGGAACTGGATGTCCCTCATCTGAAATCTGGCTCCTGCACTACTGCTGTGAAGCAGCCATGTGCCCCAGGAGCTGTAGAAAGTGCCTTGCTGGTCGAGAGACCTGCAGGGTGAAGGAGGAAGCCAGAGAAATCAGGGTACTTGCCCTTTCCAGAGGAAGGAAGGCTCTGGCTTCTTTGTGTTCAGTTCTGCACCTATGAAGGTGAGAAGCTGGACTCTAGGACTGACTTTGAAAGATTGAGAAGGAAACCTAGAGAAGTTAGCAGTTGCTGAGTTACTTGAAGGTGTAACCCGACTTGGTCTGGGGACTGGCCTACTATGAGCCAGTCGTCCAAGTAAGGAAAGATGGTAATTTTTGCCTTCTTAAGTGGGCAACTGCTACTGCCAGGCATTTGTGAATACCTTTGTGGCAGATGTAAGGCAGAAGGGCATTGCTCTGAACTGGTAATGACCTGAGGGCAGTTTGAATCTGAGGTACTTTCGATGGGAGCTTCTGATGAGAACATGAAAATAGGCATCCTTGAGGTCCAGGGACACTAGCCAGTACCCTGGCCTTAAGAGGTAAAATAATTCCCAGAGTCACCATTTTGAATTTTGGTTTTAAAGGGTGCTTGTTTAGATACCGAGATCCAGGATGGACCGCATTCTCCTGTCTTTTGGGGTAAAGAAGTACCTGGAGTACAACCCTTTGCCTTGGTGTAGGGGTGGAACCCTTTCCACAGCTCTGAGAGCCAGGAGGTAGAGACTTCTGCCTCCAGGGCAAGACCTCTGAAGGATTTGCAGGTGGAAAGGATCTGATTCTCATCTTTGGAAATTTTTGAAGCTGAGAACCAGTCCCTGGCTTACTACTTCCAGGACCCACTTGTCTGGCGTTAGAGACTCCCAGTCCTGGACAAAGTAAGCCAGCCTCCTACAGGTAGTGGAGAATCAGCCCTGAGCCCCATCAAGGTGCCTGTTTGGCAGGGGCTTTAGGCTGAGTGGTGGAAGCAGGCCTGCCTGCACCCGTCTGCCTCTCCCTCTAAAGAACCCCTTCTGTGCAAAAGCTGAAGAGGAAGCCTGGGCTTGGTAAAAGGCCTATGAAAGGCCTACCCCTGCCCTGGGAGGCTGCCTTTGAGGAGTGACTTGCCTTTCCTTGGCCTGTGCACTCCGATGGGTGGTCCTATATTCATCCATTTTCTTCACGTAATTCTCTGTTTGCTCCCAGAGAGTTGCCCACAACAGGAAATCCATGGCCTTAGTCTGGGTATCCTGTGACAGGCTAGTACATCTGAGTCAAGCCCTTCTACGGAGAGCCACAGATGTAGCCAAGACTCTGGATGATACATCATTAGAGTCCACTGCAGCATGGAATTGCACCTTGGATGCCTCAATACCATCAGCAGCCACCTGCTCCAGCTCTTTTGCCAGCTGGCCAGGAACCTGCTTTGTTAGAGCTAAAACAGTATCCCATCTGGATTTTGATATCTAGCAACATAAGCCATATAATTAGCCTGTCTGAGTCCTAAAAAGCTGCCATGTACTGTTTCTTTGCCATGGCATTTATCTTTCTGGAATCCTTGTCAGTGGGGTGAGAGGCTAAGGAACATTTGCCTTGTCACAGGCTGCAGCCTGCACCACCCCAGGTGGCTGCATTGTTGTGTAAGGAACTCCGTATCAGAGCCTGATGATGCATACCTTTGTCCATTCTTTCATCAACAGGAGGTATGGTGTGAGGAGCTTTTAAAATCTTTACTGTCTGTTTCCAAAAGTTTATGCAGAGGAATAGACAGTCTCTAGACTCTGGGATACCCATCATTTCTACAAAATCAGGCTCCTCCTGATCATCCACAACTTCCTCCACGGGGAGCTGGAGGTTTCAGCCACTTTTATAAAACATGAAATGAGAAGGACTCAGAAAGCCTGGGGAGACACTCCTGAAGGTCTGTCTGGAGAGATGTCCGTTCAATGGGCACATCCAAACTTTCAAAACCCATTCACTCTCCTCATACTCCTCTACCCCCGGTTCATAAAATTCCTCTAAATAATACTCTTGAACGGAGGAACCGACCGAACCGAGCGCTTACCTGATGATGCCGGTTCGATCGGAACCAGGGAGAGTGACTGAACAATTTTTATTGCTTTAGTTATTTCTTCAGCGTTGGAGACGGAAGTTTTGACTCCACACCAGCTGATTTTCTGGATTTCTTTTGTTGGAACCAACTCCTCAAGTCGGCTCTCCTTTGCCCGAGGAAGTATCGCCTGATCAGAGGCACTCCCTCCGTTCGGGTTGAAACCGAACCGGCTGGCCATCCGGTCAGCGGACGCTGGCCTCCTGCTCCCTGAGTCTACCAACTCTCTTATCCAGGGTAGCTGCAGGAAAACCCTGCAAATCTGGCAGTCTGAATTGAGGTGGTCAAACCCCAGACAATAAATACATGTGGTGGGGGGTCAGCCTTGGCAAAGGCTTCCCCATACAACACAGTGCTGAAACCAGTGGGCCCAATTTTTCTTTTGGGTTTCCTCAGACATAGTGCAACCCTGACAAAAACTTGCCCGTTCACGGCAACCTGCCAAGCAAGACTCCTTATCGGTTCCCAACCGTGTCATGGGTCGTGGAAAAAAACCATTAATTAAATCCGTTTTTTAGAACCGATAAGAACTGAGAACCACTTCTAAAAGACTGTAATGTAATAGAAGTAACTTGATCGGTTCAAACCGAACCGATGAAAATGTTTACAAGTTCCACACAGAAATAAAATGTAAAACCTATCAAGTACTTACAATACCACAGACAGAGCTTGAACCGACCAGCTGCGGTTTAATTTTGGTTAAAACCGAAAACTTTTATACTTCAACCGACAAAATGAACCGAGCAGAAGCAGGAATCTCCGGAGCGACTGTTCAGTGAGGCTAAGTAAAGAATCTGACAGTTTAAGTTTGAAGAACAACAGATAGAATTTTCAACCGAGCTCCAGCTCTAAGTTCCATGCCTCGCATGGACTTTAACTCTTTCACCTCCGAGCAGTTCTAAAGTTGGGACAAACTGCATATGTCATAATATAGCAAGACTTCATGTTGTTTGAAACACAGGTTTCTCACCTATGCAGTAGTTCTAGGAGTGGTATATGTTGTTCATCCACACCTGTTGGCATGTCCCTTTCCTTTAAATCTTGCTGGAAGGTCTGAAGCTGGCTCTGCCCCCAACCCAGGTGGTATATGCCTCTGCTCCACCCCATGATGCGAGATCTTGTCGCTGGAAGCAAGGTTCTGTGTCGAAGCTGGGGAGTCAGGTGAGTCAGTGTGGATGAACATATGCCACTCCTAAAAAGTACAGTTACGTAAAAACTTACTGTAACAGTAGATTTTTGAGAGTGTCTCTTGCAGTAGGTAATACTTTTGGGTATACAGCAGAGGTCGCTGTGGTGCATGACAGCTCTTGTAGCAGTTTTCACCAGGGACCACCCACACCCATATTAGCTTCCTGTTTCCTATATAAGTGTGGGCAGTCCCTGGTATCCTCAGTTCCTCTGCTGGATTCAGCTCACAAAGTGAGGACCGAGGGAAGCCGAGGTACCAAAGGAGTCCCAATCCTAGTCTTTGGACCAGAACTTGCTCTCTTAGAGAAGGAGGGAATGGAGGTGGAAACAAACCTACTGCAAGAGACACTCCTCAGATATACTGTTATGGTAGAGTTTTACGTAACTGTACTATCTTCCATGGAGTGGTCTCTTTCAGTAAATAAAACTCTGTAATGAATCCAGCAATAATATGCCCATGTGGGAGGACAGTTATGACAGGAGACCTTGTAGGACTGCATGGCCAAAGGCCGCCCTCACGTCGTGGCGCTATCCAGATTGGAGTGCCTTGTGAATGTATGGATTGTGGACCAAGTAGCTGCATTGCAGATATCTGAAATGGAGGCTCCTTTGAAGTAAACCGCAGTGGTGGCCCTAGCTCTAGTGGAGTGGGCTTGGACAGGTCCAGGTAAAGGCATTTTTGTAACAAAATGAAATACAATGTACCAACCAGGATGAAGAGTACATGTCACAACTGGGAGGCCCTCGAGACCAGGGGCAAAACAGGCGAACGGTTGAGACATCTTTCTAATCGACAGAGTCCGATTAGTATAGTAGCGTAGTATACAATGGACATCTAAAGTATGTAGTAGATGTTCACCCTGACTGAAGTAGTCAGGATAGTAGACGGAAGCTCCCAGGACTGATTCAAAGTATGTTCAGGGATTACTTTAGGAAGGAAAGAAGGGTTGGTAAAAGAACCACCCAGTCTTGGTGGAAAATCAAGTAAGGTTCCTATACATGAGGGCATGGAGCTCCAGAGATAAGGCAAGTGGAAGTCACAGCCACCAGAAATAGGGTTTACCATGAAAGAAAACAAAAGTTCACAAGTGGCAGCTGGCTCAAAGGTTCAAGGGTCAAATAACCTACAGGAGAGACAGGCAGGGAGAAGAGGGGGAGTAGCTCTCTATGTAAAGGAAGGGATAAAAGCAACTGAACAAAAGAGTAAACAGGGAGGAGAGGAGGCACTGTGGGTCACCTTGGAGACTGGAAAGGGCACCACAATCTGCACAGGGGTTGTCAGACCCCCATGTCAGGGGAAGGAATGGACAAGGATATGATGGAAGGCATTCTTAGAATGGCAGAGAAAGGCGATACTGTTGATGGGAGACCTGAATATGCCAGATGTTAACTGGAGCACATTTGCTGCAGCCACATCCAAAGTAGAGCCATGGCCTTCTACGTGGCAGGCATTAGACAGCTAGTTTGAACCACTGGTGGGGAGCAATCTTAGACCTCATGACTCTCAAACGGGGCAGGTGAGAGGATCTCAGATCTAGAAGTGGGTTGCCATCTGGGGACAAGTGACCATCAAACAGTGTGGTTCACGTTAAACTCAGCTACAGAGTCAAGCCATACAAAGTGAGGGTACTGGACTTTAGGAGGGCTGACTTTGGCAAGATGGGAGAGTGCCTCAGAAACCACTAGCAAACAGGCTAGAAGGAGGTGGAGCAACAATGGGAATTATCAAAACTGCCATCACAGAGGCAACAAGCCTTTGTGTGAAGCAAATAAACAAATCAAAGCGAAAGAAAAAGCCACTATGGTTCTCAAGAGAGGTGGCTGTGAAAGTCAGGAAGAAAAAGATAGCATTCTGGAAGTATAAGGAAACACAGAAGGAGCAGGACAGAGAGCTGTACCAGTTAAGGCAGAAAAGAAGCAGGGAGGAAAGTCAGAATAGCAAGGCCCAAACTGAGGAAAAGATAGCCAACTCAGTTAAGAAGAGGATAAAACCTTTTATAGGTACATCATGACGTAGAAAAGACAAAGGAGGGATAATGAGGCTGAACAGAATGAGCGGTGGGTGGGCAGAAGGGGACAGTGAAAAAGCAGGAATACTGAGCAGATATTTCTGCTCAGTATTCTAAAGAGGAGGGGGAAGTGCCTAATCCAATTAACAGAAGCACCTTGATATGGGGGTCATCCCAGTCCTTTCACAGAAGAAAGGGTTCTGCAAGAACTCCTAAAACTGAAGGTGGACAAAGCAATGGGTCCTGATGGAATTCACCCCAGAATTCTAAAATAATTAAGGAAGGAACTAGTGAAACCACTGGCTACTCTTTTTAATAAATCATGGGAGGATGGTGTGGTACCCGAGGACTGGAGGAAGGCGGATGTGATCCCTTCACAAAAGTGGGACCAAGACAGAGGCAGGAAACTACAGACCTGTCAGTCTGACCTCTGTGGTAGGGAAAGTGATGGAGTCACTTCTGAAGGAAAGAATAGTTGAGTACCTAGAGGTCAGTGGAGCACAGGATCCAAGGCAGCATGGGTTCACAGTGGGAAGGTCATGTCAGACGAATCTAATAGATTTCTTTGACTGGGTGACCAAAGTAGTAGACCAGGAGGGCTGTGGACATGGCCTGCCTAGACTTTAGAAAGGCATTTGACACAGTCCCACACAAGATTATTAGTCAAATTAACCAGCCTGGGAGTGGGTCCCAGGGTGGTAACCTGGGTAAAACATTGGCTGGACAACAGGACACAGAAGGTAATTGTAAATGGAGTCCACTCTGAAGAAAGGGGTTACTAGTGGGGTACCGCAGGAGGTTCAGTATTGGGTCCAGTCCTTTTTATGTCTTCATCAGTGGCATTACGGAGGGACTGGAAGGAAAAGTATGCCTTTTTGCAGATGACACAAAGATCTGCAACAGGGTTGATACACAAGGAGGCGTGGAAAGGATGAAAGGGACTTGGCAAGGTTGGAGGAATGGTCAGACGTATGGCAGCTAGGATTCAATGCAAAAGTGCAAAATAATGCACCTGGGAAACAAGAACCCAGGGAAGAATACACAATGGGTGGGAGGTAGTAACAACAACAAAACAGGAAAGGGACCTGGGGTAATCATATCAGATGACCTTAAGGTTAGCAAGCAATGTGAGAAGGCAGTAGGGAGGGCCGGGGTATACTGGGATGTATAGGGAGAGGCATCAGCAGCAGAAAACAGGAAGTTGTTATCCCTCTGTACAGACAGTTGGTGAGACCCCATCTGAATACTGTGTCCAGTTCTGGAGACCCCATCTCCGCAGGGACATAGACAGGATAGAGGCAGTCCAGAGGAGGCAACTAAAATGGTGCAGGGTCTGCAAGAAAAGCCATATGAGGAGAGACTAAAGGAGCTTAATATGTATACCCTTGAGGAAAGAAGGGAGAGGGGGACATGATAGAAACTTTCAAGTACCTCAAGGGAATCAACAAAGTCCAAGAGGGTAGCATCTTTCAGAAAAGAGATTGCAAGAACAAGGGGACACAATTTAAAGATAGAAGGAGAGTGGTTCAGGGGCAATGTGAGGAAGTATTATTTCACAGAGAGGGTAGTGGATGCATGGAACAGCCTTCCTGAGGAAGTTGTGGGGTCTAAAACTGTGGAGAATTCAAGAATGCATGGGACAGACATAAGGCAATTCTTGTGGGGGGCAGAAGTTATAGGCTGTTGGTTAACTAGGATCTGCGGCCTATCCTGTAGGTAGGAAATGGGCAGACTAGATGGGCCTAGCGGTCCTTATAGCGTCCAAAGTCTATGTTTCTATGTTAATTTTCTATCCTAAAATTAAGATCCCATGGAGCAGTAAATCTTCTAATAGGAGGTTTAATATGTAACATTCCTTTCAAAACATCTTTAGATAATGTTGGTACAGCAACCTGCCATCCAGAGGTTCACGGAACCGAGATGTGGCACGTGGACTCTGATGGAAGAATAAATTAAACCAGACTCAGACAGTGAGGCTAGGTAGTCCAGAACCTTCATCAGTGGACAAGAATAAGGGTCAAAAGACTGAGAGGCTGACCATATGTAAAACGTTTCCATCTGAAATTCTATGTTGCTCTTGCAGCTGGCTTACAGGAGGCCAAGAGAATATTGGCAACAGGAGATACTTGTAATCGAGTTATGAAAGCATCCTCAGGAGCCAAACGTGAAGGTGTATAGCCTTCAGGTTGGAGTGCAGGAGAGACCAGTGACACTTAGTCAAGAGGTCTGGTCTGATCGGCAGCGGGACTGGGTCCTGTACTGATAGTTGTAGGAGTATGGAAAACCACGTCTGGCGAGGCCACAGTGGGCCTATGAGAATCACTGTGGCCAGCTCCAACTAGTTTCAGCAAAGTCTGTTGCACGAGATGGATTTTGGGGGTGGGCATACAGGAAGACACCTGTCCAGGATTTGGACAGGGCATCTACAGATCATCCCTTTCTGTTCATGATAATGGAAAAATACCTGGGAAGGCGTTAATTCTCTCGGAGGCAAACAGATCCATCTGTGGAGTGGCCCATAAGTTGAAGATTTCTTGGCGCACTTGCTTGTAGGCGTCCATTGCGACTTGTGGACTGGCGACTCGGCCAGTCAGCTAACTGGTTGCAATTTCCCAGTAGGTGGACAGCTGTTTAGATCAATTGTTGCCATATGGCTTCTTGCCAACTCGCAATGATTTCTCTGCATAGGGTACGAGACTTCAGTACTCCCATGCTTGTTGAGGCAGAACACTACCGCAGTGTTGTCTGGACTGGAACAGTAACGATCCTGGCTCAAGGTAGGTCCAGAATGCCTGGAGGGCTATACAGACTGCTCTCATCTCAAAGAGATTCACAGGAGACATGGGGAGAAGCGGGCCATTGGCCTTGGGTCTGATAAGGACCAAGTGTGCTCCCCAGCCCTGTACAATAGCATCCATGGTCAACATTTGCATTGGGGGCTGAAAAGGCATTCCTTGATTGAGACTGATTCTGATTGTTCACCATGTCAGGGTAGACTTCAGAGAGGACTGACCCTGATTTTGTCTTTGAACTGTCCTGTTTTTGGGACCATTGATTCTGGAGGGTCCACTGGACAGGTCTTGTGGAGCGGCGAATGCCAATGCAGGGATGCAGCAGACATGTGACCCAGAAGGCGCAGCATTTGTCTGGCTGTGACTATTTTCTAATATATATATGTAATGCCAGAGCTATAAGTGTTCCTGAGGGACAGGTGGGAGGTAAGCCCTGGCAGTAACTGTATCTAGAACAGCTCCAAAGTATTGAAGAGACTGTCGTTTGGACTGGACTTGGTCAACTGACAGTGATTCTCAGATCTGTGAGCAGTTTAAGGTAGCATCTAGAGAGGTAAGAAGAGCTACTTTGGAGTCTGCTTTATTAGCCAATCGTCTAGACATGGAAAGATGAAGTGCCCTTCTTTCGTAAGGCTGCTGCTACCACTGCTAGGCATTTGGTGAACACCCAGGAGACAGATGAGAGGCCGAAGGGTGTTCGAAACTGGTAATTTTGACCCAGTAGGTGGAAGCGCAAAAATCTGTGATGGGCAGAGGTGGATAGGACAATGAAGGTAAGCATCCTTCATGTCTAAGGCAAAGTCAATTGGTAGGCAGTGATCATGCAGAAATATTTGTACTGAATGTAAAGATTCAGTTGTCTGAGTTCAGTATTGGTCTGAGGTCTCCCGTTCATCTGAGCACCAAGAAAGTGTAAATAAAATCCCTTTGATGTTCCAGAAGGGGCACTGGTACAATGACCTGTTTGGTCAAAAGGGCCATCAATTCCTCCTGTAAGATGGGTATATGATCCGGAGGATAATGACTATTCCGTGGAGGGCAAGGGCATGGGGTCTAGAGAAACTCCAGAGTTTATACCCTTCTGTATAATCTGAAGTACTCAATTGTCAGAAGTGATCATTTGCCAGGCCTCCAGATGGAGAGCAAAATGACCCCCTAAAGCCTCTGGGCATGAGTCGGGAGGCTGGGCGAAAGTCCTAGTGGGTCACTGAGGAGGCGGGCTGTGCAGGCCCACCTGAAGAGGCGGGGGCAGGCACCCTGGGCAGTAGAAGTGTTGCCTCTGTTGGATTGAGCACAACCTCTGAAGCCACCTTTATTATTACTACCTCTGTTATCTTCCACCTCTTTTGAATAAGAGGAGTGTTGCTGAACAGTAGGTTGTAGCTGGAGTATGATACATGCCATGGAGGGTTCTTCCCGATACCTGTAAGTCATCAAGTAAGGTTTGAGTACCTGGCTCAAACAACGTAGACCCATTAAAGGGTGCATTAGCTACTTTATGTTGTATATCGGCTGCAAAGCCTGAAATGCAAAGCCAGGCATGGTGGCACGAGTGATACCTGTGGCTGATAGTCGGGCTGAAGTGTCTACAGCATCATATTCTGACCTGAGAAGGTGACGGTATAGAGTTACTGGTTGTCACTGTAGCCAATAAGTTATCCCTGTCTTGTGGGGAAGGATTTTTTTTTCCGCATCTTCTATTTTTGCACTGTCCCACAAGGAACTCTCTCAGGCATCCATCACTGCCCCCTAGCTCTACCCCCTTGCCTGAGACATCTCCAACTCCCGGCACCAGTCCGCGATCCCCCGGCTCTGAGCCCCCAAGGTAGGACCGCCCTATCCGTCCAGGGCACTGTATCTAGAATTAGGTGTGCGGGCTGGACTCAGCCCTGGAGAGGAGGATGACTGTCAGCTGGAGTTCCCAGTGAGCAGGATTTTCTATGCAGTGGTTTCCCCAGGGGTGCAGCATGCAATGGCGTCACGCACAGCTTTCCTGCAGGCGTCTACTACACTCCTCGCCCCTATGATCTGGCTGGTGATCCTGCAGTATCCCGATCTCCAACAAGGGTCACGAGGACACCAAGCAGCCCAGGATCCTTCCAGAAGGAGAGCAGTCCTCGGACACTCAATCCTCTCCTCCCCGCCGACTCCCACTCCCGAGTCCGTCACCGAACCAGGTCACTGGGATGGCGCAAGTTTTGCCACCAGGCTGGCAGGAGGGAGTTTAGTGATAAGCTCAGTGGCAGAGGAGCCAAGAGTGCGCTGATATTTAATCATATGACCCACATAATTCAAATTCTGATATTCACTACACCTGATGAAAATACCTTTTCTCCAGATAGTCAGTTCTTGAGATTCCTTATCGGAGATATGAACTCATGTGCTTGGTTTTTAGTACGGTCATGAGTGGCAATGCGACCACAGAATCTGCCTCTGGAATAGTAGACAGAAAGGTGGGTCCAGAGGAGCTGATATAAACAATCCACTTTGCAGGGAACAGCTGTAGTGGAAGGCTGATGCCAAGCGCCAGCATGGCATTCTGGTAAATGTATTAGTGGGGAACCACTAAGACAGGCTCCTCAGGTAATTCAAGATATTCTGCCATATCCTTATGTTGTCTGTCATGTTCCATAGAGCAGAATCCATGACCTTTTATTTGAAGCATCATCTCACTAAAGGTCGGTCGTCTGGGAGTGAGGCTGCCAAGGAGAGGCATATCTTTGTCCAGGGAAGAGACTTCAGAATGGGGATTCAGGATTAGGAAAATCCAAATCTTGAAACTATTCATCCTCAATATCACAGGCGAAATAAGGTGACAAATCTTGGTCATCTGACAAATAGTTCTCTAAATGGTGGAGGAGACCAGGGAGGCATGGTATCCCTGTCACTATGAAATCTTTTAGGTGGAGGAGGAGAGAGATTGGGTAGGATCACCCAGCTCTTCAGAAGGCTGAGAATGCCGCATGGCATGCAAGACCTGTTGGACTAGGTGGGATGAGAAGGGGACATGCTGGGAAATAATGGGGTGATGGAAGGAATAGGACACACAGTCGAGCAGGTCTTACCCTGGGTGGTGAAGACCAGGGTCCCAATCTCTGTCCACCTGACACCTATAAGAAGCCACCTGTGTGGCGGAAGGGAAGTCAATAAGGCATAAGCCATAGGTTTCCCTGAGAAATGCAGGGTCTCATCGATGGGCCCATGAGAAAAATGAACAGGTTACTCACCTGTAACAGTAGTTTTAGGAGTGGTATATGTTCTTCATCCACACTCATTGGCATGTCCCTTTCCCTTTAAATCTTGCCAGAAGTCTTCAAACTGGCTCCTCCCACCCACCCACCCAGGTGGTAAATACCTCAGCTCCACCCCATGCCAGATCTTAGCCCGCTGGAAGCCAGGTTGTGCGCTTGAAGCTGAGGAGGTGGTGGGTGGTGTGGATAGTAACATATACCACTCCTAGAACTACTGTTACAGGTGAGTAACCTGTTTTCTAGTAGCGTGGATATGTCGCTCATCCACACCCACTAGCAGACTTCTAGCAATTGCAGGGAGGCAAGGGCACACACACCCTACTTAGGAAACAGAGACTGAGAACCGAGGCCCCAAAACCAGCATCCCAGCGTGACTCAAGGTCGATGTGGTAGTGGTAATGAAGGTGTTTGCTGACTTCCAGGTAGCAGCCCAGCAGATCTCCTGGATAGGGATGTCCCTGGAAGCAGCCACGATGCACAGCAGTATGGCGGGTAGAATGAGCTCTTAACCCTCTGGGAGGCTCCTTGCCCGCCAACTCATAGAACAGACCTATACAAGATGTAATCTATCTTGCAATAGTCCGCTCGCTGCAGGTCTGCCAGAAGTGGCTTCAGCGTAGGTGACAAACAGCTGGTGAACCTCACCGCAAATTTCTCAGCTGCCTCTCCTTTAATAGGGCAGACCACATCTCAGGTCCAAGGTACTTGAGCCTGTACTGCATCCATGTAATTAGGGTAGTATACTGGCAGAGTCAATACCTGGTTATGGTGAAACTCTGACACCACCTTCAGAAGGAATTTGGTGGGGGCGCAGGACAGCTTTGTCCTGTGGAAGACCAGATAAGGTGAGTCCACAAGTGCCTGGCGCTCCCCTGTCTTCCTGGCTGGCGTGATAGCCACCAGGAAGGCCGTCTTCCATGACAAGTGTGATAGCTCACACTTGTGCATAGTTCAAATAAGCTTGCCCATGAGCTTTGCCAGTACCAGCAGTAGATCCCACAAAGGTGGAGGTTCACTTGTGCGAAATGTATATGTGATCCAGGCCTTTGAAAAAGCGCAACCACCGTCTCCTGTGCCATTGTGGCTGACAGCCTCGCCGGTAAGCAGAGATGGCTGCCATGTGCACCTAAGGGTCGATGACTGAAGACCCCTTTGGACAGAGACCAAAGGTGATGGGAATGTTAGCCACAGAACAGGACAAGGGTACAGACCCTTACCCTGGGACCAAATGGAAAATCTTTTCCATCTGAAGGCATAACATTTCCTGGTCGATTCCTTTCTGGATACCTCCACCACAGCGAAGACATCTTTGAAGGACCAAAGCCTTGAACTCTAGCCGCTGAGGTATCAGGCTGTCAGGTGCAGGGACTGAAGATCCAGATGGAGTACCTTCCCTGGTTCCAGCGAGATCAGTCCGGGCATGTACAAAGCCACTCTGGGAGCCTGCAGCTGAGGCTGAGGAGATCTGGGTACCAGAACTGCTTGCAGCCAGTCTGGGGCAACCAGGATCACCTTCGCATTGTCCCTCCTCACCTTGAGTAACACCTTGTGGATCAAGGGAAATGGAGGAAGGAGAGGAGGCCTGGGGTCCATGGCCTCGAAAGCATCCTGCAGGAGCCCTGCTGAGGGGGGCGGCATCAACAGCCTCAACTTGGTGTTTTCCTGGAGGCAAACAGGTCCACCATCGGTTTGCCCCAATGGGAGAACAAACTATAAGCTACCTCTGGATGGAAAGACCACCATGGGATGTCTGGCCAATGCGGCTGAGAGCATCCGCCAGCTGGTTCGAGGCTCCTGCCACATGGATGGCTAGGAGATCTGCCTCCAACCAGCTTATGAGGGTCCAGGTGCGGAGCGCCTCCTTGCACAGTAGCAGGAGTGTGTGATGCCCTGTCTGTTGAGGTAGTACATGGTCGTGGTATTGTCCATCTGGATTTGAACCCGGAGCCGAGGAGAAAATGTTGACAGTGCCAGTCTGACTGCTCTGAGCTCCAGCAGGTTGATGTGGCATCAGGATTCCTCAGGGTCCAGAATCTGTGGCTCTGTTGTCCCCATGTGGGCTCCCAGCCCATGAGGCGATCGGTCATGACAACCACCATTGGCTTGGGGTGGACAAGCGGGATCCCTTCCTGCAACCAGTCTGGGGTGGTCCACCACTGGAGGCGTCCACATCTTCTAGGTTACAGTGATCAGCTGCTCGAAATGACTGTGGCGCTGGAGTCACTGTGTGGCCAGCTCCCATTGGTGGGGGCGCATGTACAACCAGGCCCAACAGACCACCAAGGTGCACGCCACATGTAACCCAGAAGGCACAGAAAGTCCCGGCAGGGTGCAAATGCCCAACCAGAAATGATTGGGCAAAGGAGAAGAGAACCTCCGCCCTGTCCCCGGGAGCTGAGTTCTGGCTTGACAAGAATTGAGCTCTGCCCTGATGAAGCCCATCACCTGAAAAGGCATGAGTTCCTACTTGGCCTCGTTGATCAGGAGGTCAAGTTGGGAGCAGTTCAGAGGCCAGATCCTGGACCTCTCCACCTCCTGAAGGAGGAACCTGACAAGAACCAGTCGTCAAGATAAGGGTAAATTTGGACTCCTCGATGCGAAGGTGGGCCCGCCACCACCGCAATGCATCTGGTGAAGACCTGAGGGCTGATGACAGGCGAGCGGCATGGCTCGGAACTCGGACAGGATCCCTTGACCCTGAGCGGAGGACACCGCTGGTGGGACAGGCGGATAGGGCGTGAAGAAAGTCCTATAGATCAGAGAACAGAACCACATGTTGCGCTCCAGGGATGGTATGATCTGGTTCAGAATTACCATCCACAAGGTGCGGACCTGAGATACTGATTCAGGTCGTGGAGATCTAAGATGGGGCCAACCTCCACCATCCGTTTAGGCACCAGGAAGTACCTGGAAGCGAAGCCTGGGTCTGTTGGAGGATCCAGCACTGGCGCTGTTGCCTCCTTGAGGAGGCTGAGCTCGTCGTCTCAAAAAGCCGACTGGGTGCAAGTTGAGATCCTTTCCTCCCAGGAGGTGTGGGCTCGGCTGGGAGAATAGAGGCAGTCCCTGACCGACCACTTGAGAATCTACCTGTCCAAAGTGATATCGGACCAGGTGGAAATGGGCAGCGAGTCGGCCCCCACAGGAGGACCCAGAGCTGGCGTGATGGGAATGGGGTGGCCCCCGACCCATCACTAAAGCGAGCTTAGAAGAGGTTAACATGCCAGGGTACACAACCTACAGGAAAGACAGGCAGGGGAGAAGAGGGGAGTAGCTCTCTATGTAAAGGAAGGGATAAAGCAACTGAACAAAAGAGTAAACAGGGAGGAGAGGAGGCACTGTGGGTCACCTTGGAGACGGGAAGAGGCACCACAATCCGCACAGGGGTTGTGTACAGACCCCCATGTCAGGGGAGGAATGGACAAGGATATGATGGAAGGCATTCTTAGAATGGCAGAGAAAGGGAGATACTGTTGATGGGAGACCTGAATATGCCAGATGTTAACTGGAGCACTTGCTGCAGCCACATCCAAGAGTAGGGCCATTCTTGATGCCCTACAGGTGGCAGGCATTAGACAGCTAGTTTTGGAACCCGCCAGTGAGGGAGCAATCTTAGACCTCATACTCTCAAACAGGTGCAGTGAGAGGATCTCAGATCTAGAAGTGGGTTGCCATCTGGGGACAAGTGACCATCAAACAGTGTGGTTCACGTTAAAGTCAACTACAGAGTCAAGCCATACAAAAGTGAGGTACTGGACTTTAGGAGGGCTGACTTTGGCAAGATGGAGAGTGCCTCAGAAAAGCACTAGCAAACAGGCTAGAAGGAGGTGTGGAGCAACAATGGGGAATTATCAAACTGCCATCACAGAGGCAACAAGCCTTTGTGTGAGGCAAATAAATAAATCAAAACAAAAAAAAGCCACTGTGGTTCTCAAAAGAGGTGGCTGTGAAAGTCAGGAAGAAAAGATAGCATTCTGGAGTATAAGGAAACACAGAAGGAGCAGGACAGAGAGCTGTACCAGTTAAGACAGAAGGAAGCAGGAGGGAAGTCAGAATAGCAAAGGCCCAAACTGAGGAAAAGATAGCCAACTCAGTTAAGAAGGGATAAAACCTTTTATAGGTACATCAGCGACGTAGAAAGACAAAGGGAGGGATAGTGAGGCTGAATAGAATGAGCGGTGTGTGGGCAGGGGGACAGTGAAAAAGCAGGAATACGAGCGAATATTTCTGCTCCAGTATTCACAAAGAGGAGAGAAGTGTCTAATCCAATTAACAGAAGCACTCTTGATAGAAATTGATCCCAGTCCTTTCACAGAAGAAAGGGTTCTGCAAGAACTCCTAAAACTGAAGGTGGACAAAGCAATGGGTCCTGATGGAATTCACCTAGAATTCTAAAAGAATTAAGGGAGGAACTAGTGAAACCACTGGCTACTCTTTTAATAAATCATGGGAGGATGGTGTGGTACCCGAGGATTGGAGGAGGCAGATGTGATTCCCTTCACAAAGTGGGTCCAAGACAGAGGCAGGAAACTACAGACCTGTCAGTCTGACCTCTGTGGTAGGGAAAGTGATGGAGTCACTTCTGAAGGAAAGAATAGTCAGTACCTAGAGGCCAGTGGAGCACGGGACCCAAGGCAGCATGGATTCACAGCGGGAAGGTCATGTCAGGCAGATCTAATGAACTTCTTTGACTGGGTGACCAAAGTAGTAGACCAGGAGGGCTGTGGACATGGCCTACCTAGACTTTAGCAAGGCATTTGACACAGTCCCACACAAAGATTAATAGTCAAATTAACCAGCCTGGGAGTGGGACCCAGGGTGATAGCCTAGGTAAAACATTGGCTGGACAACAGGACTGAAGGTAATTGTAAATTGAGTCCACTCTGAAGAAAGTGGGGTTACTAAGTGAGAGTACCGCGAGGAGTTCAGTATTGGGTCCAGTCCTTTTAATGTCTTCATCAGTGACAATGCAGAGGACTGAAGAAAAGTATGCCTTTTGCAGATGACACAAGATCTGCAACAGAGTTGATACACAAGGAGGCGTGGAAAGGATGAAAAGGGACTTGGCAAGGTTGGAGGAATGGTCAGAAGTATGGCAGCTAGGATTCAATGCAAAGTGCAAAATAATGCACCTGGGAAACAAGAACCAGGAAGAATACACAATGGGTGGGGAGGTAGTACAACAACAAAAAGGAAAGGGACCTGGGGGTAATCATATCAGATGACCTTAAGGTTAGCAAGCAATGTGAGAAGGCAGTAGGGAGGGCTTGGGGTATACTGGGATGTAGAGGGAGAGGCATCATCAGCAGAAAACAGGAAGTTGTTATCCCTCTGTACAGACAGTTGGTGAGACCCCATCTGGAATACTGTGTCCAGTTCTGGAGACCCCATCCCCGCAAGGATAGAGGCAGTCCAGAGGAGGGCAACTAAAATGGTGCAGGGTCTGCAAGAGAAGCCGTAGATGAGGAGAGACTAAAGGAGCTTAATATGTATACCCTGAGGAAAGAAGGAGAGGGACATGATAGAAACTTTAAGTACCCTCAGTGGAATCAACAAAGTCCAAGAGGTAGCATCTTTCAGAAAAGAGACTTGCAAGAACAAGGGGACACAATTTAAAGATAGAAGGAGGGCGGTTCAGGGGCAATGTGAGAAGTATTATTTCACAGAGAGGGTAGTGGATGCATGGAACAGCCTTCCTGAGGAGGTTGTGGGGTCTAAAACTGTGGGAGAATTCAAGAATGCATGGGACAGACATAAGGCAATTCTTGTGGGGGTAGAAAAGAAATAGGCTGTTGGTTAACTAGGATCTTGGCCTATCCTGTAGGTAGGAAATGGGCAGACTAGATGGGCCTAGCGGTCCTTATCTGCGTCAAAGTCTATGTTTCTATGGTGGCGGCTCCTGCACCTCGGCCTCCCTTATGGGGCTGTCGGAGGCCCTGCTTGGGCTGTGGGTGCCAAGCTGGAGCCTGCTGCTGCTGACTTCCTTGATAGAAGAGCTGCCTGACCGCGGGGAAGAATGCCAAAATGGCTTCTTCTTTCTTTTCCGCTGGTTCTTGCCTGAAGAACCCTTCACAAGAGTGGCATCAAGGTGGCATTGGACTGCTCTATGCACTGAAGGTGACCGGCCCTCCCTGGATCAAACAAGTCGGTGCCTAGGAAGGGCACATCAGCAAGTTGTGGCGAGCATCCGCCAGGAAGGAAGCCTCAGCCAAGCCCTGCGGTGAGTGGCCACTCGGCTGCTAATGAGTGGGCACAAGAATCTCCTATGTCCAAGGCCATCTGGAGCCTGCTGTTTCGCGGACAGCATGGCCCTGGTCGCGACTCACTTGACCGTGGTTTGCATGTCCGCCGGAGATGAGGGAGGACCTCGCCTAATGACCCAAGAAGGGCATGAGAAAAGTGTGCCATAATAACAGCCGAGCTGGCCTGACGAAAGCCCAGAGAAGACGCTGCACAGACCTTACGGGCAGAGTGGTCCATATACTTGGACTCCTTGTCCAGGGGACGTCCGTGTTGGCTGAACTCCCAGTATGCCTGAAAACAAAGTTCAAGAGCCAGGCCCACGATAGCCTCAGCTACTGGAAGGCCTCCGTCAGGGTATCCCCACTCTTGAGGATATTGGTGAGGTGGTACTCCGCCTTTTTCTGGACAGACTCCAGGGCATTCGTGAGAGTCGGAGATGAGGCGGAGGATGCCCTGGAAGGAGGAAGAGCCTTCCTCCAACCCTGCCACGGATGACTCATCATCTCCAGGATGTGAGTGCAGTCCTGTGACATCAAGTCCAAAGAGTCAAGATAAAGCAGTTTACCGCCTAACTCACCCTCGATACGCGAGGCGATCTGGGCTGACCGTAATAAGACAGGCGCCAGGGAAGCCCAGTGTCTGCCCAGTCCTCTTTCAAGGCACCCTCCCTCAGGCTGCTTGGGCAGTGGTTCCACCCTAATCGGTGGAGAAACCCGCTTTGGCCGAACTGGAACACGGGCAGGCCCCACGGGTGGGGAACTGTGGAGTCGGTTCCGAAGGGTGGCTTCGGCTTGGAAGGCAAAAGCCAAGTGATGGCTGGGGTAGATGGCAGGAGCCGGCTTTGCCTGGTCAAAATTAGCTGCTGCCACGTAAAGTCTTCATAAGCGTCGACAGAGTTTCACTCAGCCTCTCCTCGTCAGAGGGAGGATGAGGACCACCTGTGCGCCACCTCTTTAGAGTGCTTATGGCCTTCCTCGGTCGCCTCAGCCGAGGGGTTCTAGACCATCCAGATCGGAGGCTGACTCAGTCGATCGGAAACACCGAATCAGTGAGACCCAAGGGTTGGGAACTGGATTCTTGATGGGGACACCAGAAGGCTGGGTCTCATCAGGAAAAACAAGGACAGGGTCCTCCAAAGGAATCATGGGCTGAGCTGGCAATAAAGGGTCGATAGGATGAGGACAATTTCAACCTTGTCAACCATTTCCTCTGTCCCCTGGCCAGGCGGAAGGACCGTGAAGCTGGCGGGCGAGGATGCGATCTTGACTGAAGTCGAGCGCGGGTTCCTGGGACTCGGAACTGTCTCGGTCCCAAGAATGTTTTAGTTAGCACGAAGACAACGGGTCCTGTCTCTCTTCAGAGAGCCGGAGGAGTGTGAGCCCGAGGACGCCCACCCCAGGTGGGGAGAGACTGGCACAACTCCTTGAAGGAGCCCAAAAAGTGGAGCCACGGTTAAGTGGAATGAAAAACTTTGATTGGCGAAACTCGAGCTGCTTCTTCCTCAAATGCTTTCATTTGTTCCAGCTGTAGCAGATCCAGCGGCCTTGAAACCGCCCTCGCCTCCTTGATTTCACGGCAGGTTCCTTTCTCGGTCTCCCAGCTATAAACACACCACGCGTCGTCCAGGACATTGGGATGAAAGGCATTAAAGGTGCATGACGAGGCGCCATGTCCAGCACCTACGTAGTAAATGCACATTAGGTGGGGATCGTGCCACATCTTCTGACTGCAGGGCACTGGCAAAATCCAGTGGAAGATTTTTTCTCAAGTCCGATGTGGTAAAATCACAATCGCTTAACTCTAACGAGTTTAAGACTAATTTAGGTAAATACTGACGCTTTGATTCCAGAGCCTATGAATTGCTGCAAGAGCACAACGGAACCCATATCTTCAGGCGGAAAGGAAGATCTACGCCACAGGGTGAAGCAAAGGTATCTACCAACCGGTGGGTGGGAGGAGCCAGCTTGAAGGCTTCCAGCAAGATTTAAAGGGAAAGAGACATGCAAATGAGTGTGGATAGAACAACATATCCACGCTCTTAGAAGAGTTATTTTCACTAAAACTGTCAGATACCGTTGGCGGAGTGGAGCCCCAGTCGTTGGAGCTGCAGTATATTTAGCTCCATGTAGGCGCTGGAAAGCATCGTCGACGAGAGGGTATAAGCCTCCTTCAACGAAGCAGTAACTATCTGAACTGTACTGAAAGCACTGGAAAGTGCTGAAGGAGAACATGATCCCCATCGACAAAGAAGTTTTCTCCTTCTCCTTTTTCTGCCTGGAGCGAGAACCAGCAGGGGGAGCTCTTGGTACAAGCCCTGGTTCTCCAAGAGACACATTTTTTGCTCTGTCAAAGGTATTGAATTTCAAGCCAACCGTCGTCGACGAAGTTGCTTGATTAAATTCCTGATATAAACTGCAGGAATTGGTGTTGTGTGTGGGTCCCAGACACCTTAAACGGAGTGTGTGATTGTCAAAGCGGTATTATCTTCCTACCATAATGGCAGGAACGAAATAAAGCTTGTTTCTTTGAAGAATCTGCAGACATTCATCTTAGTTCCAAATTTTAGCGTTGATGACTGCTACACAGAAGTTGTGCTAGCTGCTGCGTGACCTGAAGATGGTGGAAAATGAACTGAGAATACAGGACCACCCACACTTATACATGACACAGGAAGTTGATGTCATGTGTGGACAGTCCTATAGAAAAACTACTAGAAGAGCTGCCATGCACCACAGTGGCATTTGCTGTATACCCAAAAGTATTACCTACAAAAGACCACTCCATGGAAGATCTACATTTACAGGAAAGTGAACTGAAATTATTTAGCCTCTTAAACCTGTCTGCTAATACTTATAATTCTCTTGTAAAGATTCCAGATTTAAGTATTAACTTACAAGGCTCTCAAATACTGTTTTGAGAAATCAAGCAATGTAATAGAAAAGAACTAAGCTGGAACCAGATTTAATTAACCAATGCCCCAATAATTTGTCGAAATATACATTGCAAGCTCTGCCCATCCTGTTATGGCCAATGTAGTCATCTTGGAAATATTGGATGATATTAGGAATTGGTTAGACAATTTTAAGAAAGAAGTGACAGACAGAAAGGGTACCCTGAGTATGAAAGTGGATAAATTAGAAGAACACTACAGCAAACCCAATTTATCTTTATCAGCTATCATCATCCCGGAGACACAAAAAAAAAAAAAATATGAGAAAAGTAAGTAAAAGGAACTAGAATAAGGAACAGAAAAGGAAAATTACAAAAGGCTAAAACTGTGGAAACCTTAAAACCAAAATAGACAGAGCATTCTTTCCAATTGAAGCTAATCATGTAGTCTCCAACAAACTGAGTAACAAAAGGAAAATCAGATAGTCAGTCAGGATGAAAGGGAAAATCAAGGAGATGACAGGACAGAAGGAAGCCAGAAAAAATTAATCAAGCCACAAGAATCAAAGACAGAAGAAGTGCAAGCAGTTTAAATGGGAAAAATTAACCCTAAAAACAGAGTTAGAGGGTCTATACACAGTCAAAGGACAGTCCAAAGGAGCAGGAAGAGAATTTTAGTCAGAATACAGAAATGCACCCAGAAATCAAACTGACAGGAAATTAACCCATTTAACATTATAATGGATATTTCCAAAAACTGAGACAAGACTTTACCTATTGGAGTTAGTAGTAGTTTTAGTCCAAGCAGCACTTGGCATAAATTACCTACTGCAAGAGACCACACTGTGGAAGATCTACCATTACAGGTGAGTAAAGTACAGTTACGCAAGAACTTATCTTAACAGTAGATCTTTGGGAGGAGCCCTGCAGCAGGTAATACCATTAGGACTGAAGCCAACAGGCATCAGGACCCCATGGAAAACTTGTAGCCAGCAGTCTGAGGCAGGGGACCACCTCAATTCTCTCATCAGAGACCTGGACAGAAACAAAACTGGAGAACCGAGCAGGAAGTCCCACCATGGTCTAGTGACATGAAAACCAAATAACAATCCTGGGGGATGGAAGGTGGGAAAGCCACCTGCTGCAAGAGCTCCTCTGAAGATTTACTGTTACGATAAGTTCTTCCGTAACTGTACTACCTAACTTGAATGCGGAGCTCTTGCAGCAGGTAATCCATTAGGACTTAGTCCCAAGCAGTACCCAAGGATAGACCAGGTCTGACAGGGTGGTAGGGAGACATGCTGTAAACAGCTGAAACTGAAAAGGGCACTGAAGAGAGTAGGCCTTGCAGGACTGCTAGTCCAAACCTGCTCTCCTTCTGGATGCAATGTCCAGGCTGTAATGCCTAATGAAAAGTGTGGACTGAACTCCATGTAGCTGCAGCACAAATATCTGCTGAGAAAACATTTTTGAGTGCCACAAAGGAAGAAGCCACTGCTCTGGTAGAGTGGCCCCGACAGTTCGAAAGTGGTTTGTTATGATGCTGGTAGCAGAAAGTATGCACTGCACCAGCCGACAGGCTAGTGACGGTTTTGAAACAGGAGTCCTAACATTCGCTGACGAATGAGATGAACAATTGGTCCGACTGTCTCGAGGAGCAAGTCCTGTGGAGGTAATACCTCAAATTTCTGTGAACATCCAAGGTGTGCAACAGCACTTCACCTTGGTTAAATTCCGATAATAAACCAGAAGATTGATGTCTTGGTTAAGAGTCAGCACAGACACCATCTTCGGCATGAACTTAGGGTTCGTGCACAGGGTCACCCTGTCCCTGTGGAAAACTATATAAGGTTCCTTACACATCAAGGCCTGGAGCTTGTGAAACACTGCATCGGAGCTAATGGCTACCAGAAGGAGGGTCTTCCATGAGAGGAAGAGCAGCTGAAGAGGCTGCTAGCTCGAAGAGAGATAGGGTGAGTTTCTCCAGGACGAATAGCAAGTCCCAAGGAGAAGCGATGTCTCTCCTGGGAGGTCTGATATGTAAGACCCATCTAAGAAATGCCTTACAGACACTGAGCTATACCATCGTTTTATCTCAAAGGGATCATGATATCGGAGACCACACACGTGTGCACCTTAATAGATGAATAGCTCAGTCCTAAGTCCAGAAGGTGACTGAGATACTCAAGCATGTGCTTTGCGGACAACCCAGGGGATCTAGGGCATGGGTCGTAGCCCAAATACAGAAGCATTTCCATTTCAGAGCATATGTGGCCTTGGTCCAAGGCTTCTCGCTGCCACCAAGATCTCAGTCACCCTGCTTGACACTCCTAGCCTCTCTTCCACTAGGACTGCAGGAGCAGCGTGCAGGTGAAGAGAGTGAAGTGTAGGATGGACGAGTCCCTGCTCTTGTGAGAGCAAGTGGGTGGAGAGTTGCAACTGTAATGGAGGTTCCAGAGACAGCTGCTGGAGCAACGGATACCAAATCTGGAAGGCCATACAGGGGCCACCAGAATCATTCTGGTCCCGACTGCAACTTGAGCAGTACTCTCTGAATGAGGGGAAAAGGAGGAAAGCATACAGGAACTTCCCTGTACAACAGAGGGACAATGCTTCGCCAGAAAACACCAGGCCCTGGAGTGAGCATCAAACATTTTGCAGTTTGGCGTTATGCGGGGCAGAAGGTCCAACTTTGACGGCCCTAGCGACTGAACAGGTCATCTGCGACTTCTTTGGAGCAGTTCCCACTCATGATTCAGAGAGGTAGAGTGGTTGAGACTGTTGGCGAGAATGTTCTGGACCCCTTTGCAGATGAACTGCGAGAGATCCAGTTGGTGTTCTACTGCTCAATCCCATACCCTCATGGCCTCTTTGCAAAGGGGTATGAATGACTTCCCCTTGCTTGTTGATGTAGAAGACCACTGGTGTGTTGTCTGACTGCACCAGGAGAGGGCCCGTCGAGAGTGATCTCTGAAAGCGATAAGCACATTCAGCATGGCTCTCAGTTCCAGAATATTTATATGTAGAGAGCTCTCTGTTGCAGATCAACACCCTCGGGTCCTGTGATCCCTAAATTAACCCCCAACTGGACAGAGAGGCATCTGTGGTTAAAGTCTGAAGAGGTGGGGCTCGGAATGGGACTCCTCCCACTAGACTGTCATGACAGAGCCAGCATTCGAGGGGCGGTGTACAGACGAGAGATCTGGATCCAAGATCCAGATCATCCAACGATTGGTCCCAGTGGACCCTGAGATGCCATTGGAGGGTCCGCATGTGTAGTCTGGCTAAGGGTACAGTGGCTATGGCAGCTGCCATGTGGCCTAGGAGTTGGAGAACAACCCGGGCGGGGAAGAGAATGCCTTCTGGAGCCTGCTGGCCAGATCCGGAAGGTGGTCTGCTCTGCCAGGGGGCAGGAAAGCTCTCCCTGCTCAGTGTCCAGAATAGCACCTATGAATTGCAGCTTTGTGTGGACCAAGGATGTGATTTTAGCCAGTTTACTGTGATCCCCAGGGAGAAAAATAGATTCCGTGTCTCTAATAAGAGGATTTGAAGCTCCTCCTCAGACTGATCAGAGAGAAGCCAATCGTCCAGGTAAGGTAGACAAAGAGGCCCCTCCTTTGGAGGGCCACCGCTAGACACTTGGTGAAAACCCTGGGAGCGGACGAAAGGCTGAAGGAAGTACCTTGAATTGCTAGTGCTCGTCCTGGTAGCTGAAGCGCGAAGCCTTCTGTGAGACTTCAGAACTTTGATATGCATGTAGGCGTCTTGCATATCTAGGAGACACCAGTCCCTTGTCGAAGCAAGGGAAGAGTCCTACTACAATAATCATCCAGAATCTCTGGTACTTCACTAAGAGATTGAGCTGGCTTAAATCCAGGATGGGACGAAGGTCTCCCGTTTCTTTGGGACAAGGAAGAAGCGAAGTAATAACCTTTTCCCTTCTGTGCCTGTGGGACCCTTTGGATGGCCCTTTTGCAGGAGCTGATGGATCTCTGCTTCTAGAAGAGACTGTGTGCCAATGGACAACAGGCCGGGGGAATCGGCGGGATAGAAAAAGAACTCTATTACGTACCCTTTTGAATGGTGTCCAGCACCCATTGGTCTGTCATGATACTGGACCATTCGAGTGGGTAAGTGCAAATCGCCCTCCTACCTGCTCGTTCTGCCTGAAAGGAGGAAGAGGACAGAGGTAATCAGGCTGAGGGTGGAGGTGGGGGCCTAGGCTCTCTGGAAGCTTTGGGTTGCTTAGGACCCTGGGACCTTGAGAGCAGGGTGACCCCGCCTCTTTAACCCCTACCATGGAACTGTTTACTCTTCTGTCCTTGCCCTTGTCCTTCTGAAAAGGGCATCAGGAGGTTCCTGAGACTGGGATTTATACATCTGGTGCATGTCGGCCACTGCTTTCCCCGACTCTTGAAGTTGCTTGACCATCCCTTCAACTTCCAGGCCTAACAAAACTAGACCCTGAAAGTGGGAATCCAGTCTGGACTCTTGTAAGTCCTGCTGGAAGCCCGTGAGCCTGAGCCATGACTACCACCTCATGCAGATCCCCTTGAGGAGGCTGCTCTGTAGCCATATCTACAGCATCATAACACCACCTCAGGGCATGTCTGTCAACATCCAATCCCAACTGGGCACACGCCAACACTTCTTGCTTCGAGTCGAGTCTGGCATGGAACTGACAAGGTCCACTGTCTTCTGCCACAGCGACTGCTGGTAGCTAATCACGTGCAAAAAGTTTGTGTGCCCAGAGAAATCACCAGTCTTGTACAAACGATTCAGTAAGGTATCTGGTGGAGCTCGCCAAATTTCCCGTACATTCAAATCCAACAACAAAATTCTGGCCTGTTTGAACAATGAATGCTACTACACACAAAGTCTTTTTAAAGTTTGTTGCTTTATTTATAAAGTCCCAACTTTTCACCTAGTATTAGGCTTCTTCTGGGGAACTGTAAAAGATTTATAAACAAATATTCACTATATTTCACATTTGAAAATATTCAGTTTTAATATCTTTCCATATTAGACCATGTTAGTCAAAAATGACTGGGTGTACCATCTTTCTATTGTACATATTACTATCTTTTACAGTTCCCCAGAAGAAGCCTAATACTAAGCGAAACGTTGGGACTTTATAAATAAAAATAACAAACTTTAAAAAGACTTTGTGTGTAGAAGCAGTCATTGCTCGAACAGGCCAGAATTTTGTTGCTGGAGGTAATCATGTGGGCCATGAAGTTCAGGGAGCTGATGGCCCCAATGGCTGAGGAGAAGACTTTTGACCCCAACTGTCTAACTTTTAGAGACAGGGTCCGGAGGTTGGGAGCTCAAATGCTTTGGCTGGGAACCTCTGCCATGAGGACCAAAAAGTTAGCCGTTGGTTGTTCGGCTAGAAAGGGATCGGACTTCGAGGCTTATAAAGTCTGTCCGCCTTTCTAAGAACTGCAAAAACGGAGGGCGGGGTGTCACATCAGGTGGGTCACGTCCTGGAATGGTTCCACAAACAGGGGATAACCAAATGTTTGGGATATTTCTCTCAAGGAACTTGGCCAGGTGCTTAGTCTCTGTGTCCCACTCATATATAGCCTGGATGTGCCTCATGATGTCCAGAAAGGATGGGTCATCCAGAGCGGACACTAGGAATCTTTCGGTCCCGGGAGGGAGGACAAAATTCCCCATCTGAGCCAGGTGCTGATTCAGCAACGCTCTCATCTGAGGAGGACGAAGGAGGAGGGAAGGGAGATGGAGATGAAGGGTGATTCCTTCCACGTCCCCTTAGGGTCAGGACATGGGTGCTTGCCCTTGCCCCTTGAGGTCTTGGGGTGGGAGGGGACACATGGGTAGCGGAATAGGGACAGTGTCTGAGGGTCTATACAGGAGATCCCTTTAACTGTATTCCACCAGATTGTGAAGAGATTCCCAATGTCTGCTACTGGGACGACCTCCGGGCCCACACCGAGTTCGAGGGACGGGCATGGGGTCTACAGGCGTGGGCGCCTGGGGCTCAGGCTCCTTGGGGGTGGCGTCGGGTCCAGGATCCCGGTGTCAGTGGGCCAACGACTGGTAGTGCTCTCTGCCTTGTGGTCTGGCGTCCAATGTGGCCCTGTCAGGTGTCCGTCCCTTGAAAGAGGGGCAGACGGCTGGTCTTCATCTGAGCGACTGCCCGTGTCAAGCACCGTGGAGTTTGACGACGGGTAGGGTGACCGCCATGTCTGTGCTGATCTGGGGAGGGTGCACCATAGCTGGGGGTGGGGAGGTGTCCAAGTCTGGGTGGCCTCCTGACTACATGGTGATTCTTCTGAGCACTTGCGTCTGTCTGAAGAACCAGGCCTGTCCTCAGCCTTAGACAGGCTTTCCTGAGTTGACCCTGACAGTTTTAGGGATCGATGGGCCAGGGAAGTGTGATGTCCTGACGAGGCTGACTCCGGTGTTTCCCTGGGAAGAGGCAGGAGCGGTCTTAGACATACAGGAAGGTTTGGACAACTGGGCCGGATCCAACCAGACCTCCGGTCGGAGGTCAAGGAAGATGAGGCCTGCTTAGCTGGCAACTTCGGGCAGGACTCGACCTGGCCCAAATCCTTATCCCGTTGGTGATGCTTCCCCAAGGACTTATCTTTGGGTGGGGAATCCCTGGTGGGAGAGGATGAGCTGGCTCTGATCATCACTGCATAGCAGAAGCTTCTTCTTGAGCACAAAGGTCTTGAGTGCATTGGCACTCCTGGTACGTGTCTTCTGACTGAACTTCTGACAATGCGTGCAGGCGTTTTGGGCCTAAGTAGCTGAAGCAGGCCACGCGTCCGCCTTTTGGCCAGAATCTGCTTCCCAACACACTTTGCTTTTCACCGGGTGGAGAGGGCGACAACATACACGACGCGATATGAATGTTGAATAGAATGAAAACTAAAGACTTCTTTCTTTGGCTGTCGAGCTGCTAATGAAGGCATCAGAGGAGCAAAACTACGTGGATCGGCGGGAAAAGATCTGAAGATGCCAGGGTACCGCCTCTTATACCACGCCTGACATCGGGCGCGGTCCCTGCCTCAGACTATCTGCAAGTTTTGTGGGTCCTGATGCCTGCCGGCTTCAGTCCTAATGGTATTACTTGCTGCAAGAGCTCCATTCTCTAAGCTAGAGCCTGTGTTTCTAGGGATGTGGATATGTTGTTCTTATCCACACTTGTTGGCAGACACCGAGCAGTTCTCCAGGAGGAGGAGGCAAGGTGCACACCCTATTTAGGAAACAGAGATTGGAGAAATGTGGCCTCAAAACCAGCATCCCGGTGTGACTCTAGGTCGATGTGGTAATGGTTAATGAAGGTGTTTGCTGACTTCCAGGAAGCAGCCCTGCAGATATCCGGGATAGGGACGTCCCCAGAAGCAGCCACCAACGCTGCAGTATGGCAGATAAAATGAGCTCTTATCCTCTGGGAGGCTCCTTGCCTGTGCAACCTATAGCAGAGATCAATACAGGGCGTAATCCATCTGCCAATCATCCGCTTTGCTGCAGGTCTGCCAGGTACAGCTACAGCGTAGGTGACAAACAGCTGGCGAACCTCTCCTGAACTTCAGGTGTTCGCTCCTTATAATAAGAGAGTGCTCATCTCAGGTCCAAAGTTATGGAGCCTGTACTCTGCCTCCGAGCTGTAATTAGGGTAGTACACTAGCAGAGTCAACACCTGATTCAGGTGAAACTCCAACACCACCTTCAGAAAGAATTTCAGGTGGAGGCGGAGGACAACCATGTCCCTGTGGAAGACCAGATAGGGAGATTCAACAGAGAGCGCCTGTAGTTCCCCAGTCCTTCTGGCTGACATGATAGCCACTAAGAAGGCAGTCTTCACGACAGATGTGACATCTCACACATTTGCATCGGTTTGAATGGCTTGCCCATGAGTTTTGCCCAAACCAGCAGTAAATCCACGGAGGTGGAGGTTCATGCACTGGAGGGGAAATGTGGTTGAGGCCTTTAAAGAAACGCAGACCACCTTTTCCTGTACCACCGCCTGCTGACCGCCCCGCTTTGAGTAAGCAGAGATGGCTGCCAGGTGCACCTTTAGGGTCGCAGACCAAAGACCTCCTTTGGAGAGAGACCAAAAGTAGTCGAGGATGCTAGCCACCGACAGGACGAAGGGTCCAGGCCCTGCCACGGCACCAAATAGAGAATCTCTTCCACTTGAAGTCATAGCACCTCCTGGTCAACCCTTCCTCGATGCCTCAACTACATTCAGTACATCATCGGAGAGAGACCCAAAGCCTGGAAATCTAGCCGCTCAGGAACCAGGCTGTCAGCTGCACGGATTGAAGGTCCGGACGGAATATCTTCTCCTGACTGATGGAGATCAGGACTGGGTGTGCTGGAAGACGCTGGGAGCATGGTGCTGAAGCTGAGAAGATCTGGATACTAGAACTGGCGGGGCCAGTTTGGGGCTACCAGGATCATCATTGTTTGTCCTCCTGACCTTAAGGAGCACACTGTGGACCAAGGGAAGGCACAAAAGGCCTAGGGTCCACGGCCTGAAGAAGGTATCCACCTGCTGAGAGGGGTGGGCATGAAACAGCCTCAGATTGGTGTTCTCCTGGAGGCGAACAGGTCCACCTGAGGGTGCCCACTGGGAGAACAGGCTGTGAGCTAACTGGATGGAGAGACTACTCGTGGGACACCTCGTACACTGGCTGAGGCATCCCCAGCTGATTCAAGGCTCCTGCCACATGGATGGCTAGGAGATCCGTCTCCAGTCAGCTCACAAGGTCCGCTTCCTGCACAGAAGCCAGGAGTGTGTGCCGCCTGTTTGTTGATGTAGTACATGGTCATGGTGTTGTCTGTCTGGACTTGAACCACTTGACCCCAAAGGAACAGAGCGAATGCAGCCAGCACCAGTCGAACTGCTCGGAGCTCCAGCAGGTTGATACGACATCAGGATTTCTCGGGTCCAGAGCCTATGGACACTGATTCCCCATGTGGGCACCCCAGTCCGTGAGAGGCGCCCGGTCGGAGAACAACCGCCAACTCGAGGTAGACAAACAGGATCCCTTCCTGCAGATATACCAGGACAGTCCACCACTGGAGGGCATCGGACATCTTCTGGGTCACAGTTGACCAGCTGGTCGAATGACTGTGTCCATTGAGACCACTGACTGGCCAGCTCCCACTGAAGGGGCGCATATGCCACCGGACCCATCGGACCACGGTGCAGGCCACCATGTAACCAAGAAGTCGTGGGGCGTCCTGGGCAGGCACAACTGGCCAACCAGAAATGAGTGGGCAAAGGAGGAGAGACCTCCGCCCTGTCCTCGGGAGCCTGACTCTGGCTCGGCAAGAGTCGCTCTGCCCTGATGAAGCAAATCTCCTGCAAGCTTGAGTTCCGACTTGGCCCGTTCCTCAGGTGGTCGAGGCAGGTGTGAGGTCCAGATCCCTGGACCTCTCTCCACCTCCAGTCTGGAGGGACCCGCTATTAGCCAGTCATCGAGATAGGGTACACTCTGACCCCTCAACACAGAAGATGGGCCACCAGCTGCTATGCACTGGTAAAGATCCTGGGGGCGATGACAGGCGGAATAGCACGCCTGGAACTGTAGAGGGTTCCCTCCACCCTGAAGCAGAGGAACCTTTGGTGGGATGGATGGTTCGGGATGTGGAAGAACGCGTCCTGAAGATCCAGTGAGCAGAACCACATGTTCCGCTTGCAGGATGGTATGATCTAGGACAGAGTTACTATCTGAAAGGTGCGTGACCTGAGGAACTGATTCAGGTCGACATATCTAGAATGGGGAGTCAGCCCCCATCTGTTTCGGGACCAGGAAGTACCTGGAAACAAACCCTGGGTTGACCAGTGGGTCCATGACTCTGACCACTACCTCCTTGCAGAGGAGTTGGGCAATGTCATCTCTGGGAGCCGAAAGAGTATGGGCGGATACCTTTCCTCCTGTGGGGCTTTGGCTTGGCTTGGGGTACTGCTTGAAGTCCAGAGGCAGACCCTGAAAACCACCTCCAGAACCCACCTGTCCACTGTAACAGCAGACCAGGAGGAAGGAAGTGGCAAAGCCGACCTCACGGGAGGACCCAGAGTGGTTGTGATGGGTATGGGTGGCTGCCCCCATCCCATCACTGCACAGGCTTGGAGGATGAAGAGCCGGCAGCGGAGCCACCAGAACCTCTACCACTGGGCTTACGGTTTGCTGAAGCCCCAGACGTGGGCTGAGGGCACCAAGACTGAGCCTGCTGCTGCTGCCCAGTTTGATACTGGGGCTGCTTGATCGCAGGAGCAGAAGGTCGAAGGGCTTCTTCTTCTGTGATTTCTTAGAACCCTGAGATTCTTTTTGGAGGGAAGTAACGAAGTCCAAGGTGGTGTTGGACTTCTCGATCGTTGAAGGTGACCATCGACTCCTGGACCGAACAAGTCGGTACACAAGAGGGTAACATTCGCGTTTGTGCTGGGTGTCTGCAGTAAGTCGAGACCCTCAGCCATGCCTTGCAGTGCATGGCGACTGCAGCTGCACTGATCGGGCACAAGAATCCCGATATTAAGAGCAGTCTGGAGTTGGTGTTTAACAAGAGCCCAACTCGGGTCATGGACTTGCTTGTCCATGGTCTGAAGGTCCATGGGAGATGAGGAAGCACCTCATCCAGGGAGACCAAGAGGGCATGGGAGAAGTGTGCCATAGTAACAACTGAACTCACCTGTCAAGAGACCAAGCGAGGAAGCAGTATAGACCTTTCTGGCTGCATGGTACAACTTTTGTACCCTTTATACAACTGGTCTAGCTGTGTCTCCTGAATTGCCCAAGCATCGAACACAGATTCTGTCACCAATCCGGCCAAGAGATGCTGTGTAAACCACAAGGTGGCCTGATGGGAGCGCATACTTGCGGGCCATAGGAGGCGGAAGGCACAGAGCAGAAGGCCGAGTGCTGCCAAAGCTCCAAAGCCATACCAACTATGGCTTCCAGCCACTGGAAGGCCTCAAATGGGGAATCTCCTTTCCTGAGGTTGTCAGTCAAGGGGTATTCGTCCCTTTTCTCAACAGGCTCTAATGGCATTCCCTTGATTCAGAGATGAAACGGAGGATGCCCAGGAAGGACGTGGGACCCTCCTCCGTTACAGACTCATCGAATCATCATCATAGGGACGTGACTGCAGGTCGATCCTCCAGACACTGAGTCCGGGTAAAGTGGCCAACCACCTGGAGTCACTCTCGACCTGCCACGGACGGTGGAGAGTAAGGGTGACTGACAGCCTGCGCGGGAGTCCTGATTGGTAGAGACTCCTGGCGGAGCTCTGGGAAGGAGGCTGCTTAGGTGGCAGCTCCATCACGAGCAGGTGTAGAGGCCAGTCCATGCCAAGACGGGAGGATCTTCACTGGTTCCACAAATGGAAGGACAGTGTCAACCGGTTCCAAAGGAGTCTGCATCGGCCTGGAGGGTGACAGCCAAGTGATGGCCAGAGTAGAAGCGGGGTTGACTTTGGACCACTCAGCATAAGCTGTGCCACATGAGGTTCTCGTGGCGGCAGTAGCAACTTGTCGTGCCTCTCCTCCCAAGGAGGATGAGGATGAATGGCAGCATCGCTCTTCTTGGAGCGCCGCTTGAGGGTTTTCCTCGTTCTATCAGTCAAGGGGTCTGGGATCTAGAAGGCGACCGTGGGGGGACCGACTGGGTTTCTCGGAAGGAGTCGAGGAAAACCGCAGTTCCTCCAGATCAGGGACCTTGACCACGGGGAGCACCAGCAAGCTGGGCCTCCCTTTGGTGAAATGAGGACTGGGGTCCTGAATAAAGAACTGTCGGCCTCATCCAGGCGACAGCAGGCTGACGAGGTTGATTACAAATTTCGACCTGGCCGTCGTCCCACATGTCTGAGTCCAGCTGGCCTGGCAGGGGGTACCATGAAGCCAGTGGCCAAGGTCGCCAATTTCGACCAAATCGAGACAGGAGACTCCTGTGACTGAGATCTCTCTCTGTTCCAAGAGCGTCAACGTGAAGGTTCTTCTCTCGGCCCTCTGTCCTTTTAAGGGACTGGGAGGTGTCGAATCCAATGGGCCTGCCCTTCAGGAGAGACTGGCACATCTCTTTGAAGGAACCAGAGAAGGAGGTGCTCAGTGTGAGTGGAACAAAACGGACAATGAAGAGGATTAGTTGGTGGCATGACTACCTCCTCCTAAGGCTTTATTTGCTCTAATTGGTCGGCGAACTTGCAGCGCAGAAACCACATGACGGGCATCCTAGCTTTGACTGGCAGGTGCCATTTTCCGTTGTTCATGTGTAAACATCGTGGTGGTCATCCAGAACCTGGGATGGAAGAGCGCAGAGACTGCAGACCTGATGGTCATGCACATGGCCCAGGCAGTAGATGCACGTTGAATGCAGATCGGTGTAGGACATTTTCTGTCCACAAGGACACTAGACGGAACCCAGGTGAGGACTTGTCCTCCATCGCGATCGCGATCATGAACTTCTGTGGGAAACTCGAACGCAGTTTTAATTTTAGTAAACTAGCCAAAGAATTGAACATCAGGGCCTACTCAACGTGGAGCAGTATGGGGAACCTGCATCTTCCAAGTGGAAAGGAAGATCTAGTGTCATGGGGCAGAGCCGAGGCATATACCACCCGGTGGGTGGGAGGAGCCAGTTTTAGAACTTCTGGCAAGATTTAAAGGAAAGGGACATTTCAATAAGTGTGGATAAGGTAACATATCCACATCTCTAGAACAATGCAATTAACCAACCACTTAGGTGAAGAGTGCTAAAAAAAGGCAACACAGCGTGGGGTGAAAGATGCAAACACCTGGTCTAGCAGTCTTATAGTTCGGTGCTCCATAAGGAATCAAAGCACCCCGTGAACATCCAGAGTATGAAGTAACGCCTCCCCAGGATAGATTACTCTGGGTAGCAGACAGCAGGGTGCATGAGACTTCAAGGGCCCTTACCCTTGTGGAGAACCAAATAAGGCCTGTACAGAACAGAGTCTTAAGCTGGGGAATCCTTGCAGGAACTGGGTCCCTAAGGGAGACTTCCAAAATAAAATGCCCAGCATGAATATCGGAGAAGGTCAATCTGGGCAAGAGTGTTGCCCCTGCTGGTGCATAGTGAGCTGGGACAGCGGAGGAATGCACCTCTAAGGAGGAGTATCCGACCTGAAGCCAAAGGGAGAGAAGGTACTATAACAGAATTCACCGGGCAGGTGACAAGACCCAGATACACAGCGTGACCCAGATACAGAACCCATTACAATTCATAGCACAAGTGGCCCTAAGGAAGGTTTCTTAGTGGTCACTAAGAGATCCACCACCCAGGGTGAAACCCCAAACTGGGAGACAGCTATGTCTGCATGAGTCACGCATGTAGAGGCAGAGATAAGAGACCGAAAGGACCAGGGTGCCCTGCTTCTGAGAGAGCAAATCGAGCACAGGGCAGGAAAGCAGTGCTTCCACTGTTGGTTGCTGAAGAGTGGAATCCAGATCTGATGGGGCCCATAAGGGCGCCCTAGAGTCATCTCTTCTGCCCCTCATTGTGCAGAGGGAACCCACTGCGTCAGAGATAGGGAGGGCAGCGAGGGGAACCTCTCTATCCCAGAGAACTCATGCGCTGGATGGAGAGGCAAGTAGAGGCCAATCAGGGCGTCCCTATCTGATGAAGAGATCACTGCAGGAAAAAGTCCCACCTGTGAGCCCTAGATCGAGACGGACTTAGGCTATCCACCAGGGTAGTTGGAACTCCTGGAACTTTGTCTGCTGGACGAATCTAGGTGATGATCCATGGCCTAAGACCACACTTCCGTGGCCTCCTGCACAGTGAGATAACATGAGTCTCACCCTGCCGGTTCATGAAGACCACTGACATGACATCAATCTGGAATGACAGAGGGTCGGGTATCAAACCGCCTGAAAGCGTATTAAATCACCCACAGAGATGTGGAAAATCCTGGTTGTTGCTGGGATCCGATTTCCTGTGTCAGACGGTCTCCGAAGAGGACTCCCCAGCCTTGGCCTGATGTGTCCGTGGTCAGAATCTGAAAGGAGACTCCTTCCACAAGCAAACTTCTTTGGAAGAGATAATGGAATCCAGACACCAGGCTAAGCCCTGTCTAGTGGGGTTAATACCAGGACAGGCAGTTTTAGAACGTCTGGCAGCTGGGCCCATTGGACCTCAGGTACCACTGGACCACCCTCATATACAGCCAAGCCCAAGAAACTATGGTAATGGCCACTGTCACTTGTTCAAAGGGTCTGAGGACTGACCTGGCCAAGACCTGTCGAAAGGAGATGTGACAAGCGTGCACTAGGAGATGCTCTGCCCTGTCCAGAGTGGGAAGGCTGTGCCCTGAAAATGTCCAGAATCGCCTCTTATGTACCACAGCCTGTGGCTTGGCAAAAGGACAGGAAGGCTTAAGGTGACCTCTGGGTCCTGAAACAGGGTGAAGGTGTGAGCGGTTCATACACTGTGTAATTGTTCAGGAGGCCGAGAGCGAGGGTAGAAACGCAAGTCCTCGGTTTTCTTCAGCACTAGAAAAGGGGGGAAATAAAACCTTTTGCATAGCGTTAAAGAAATTGGCTCTATGGCCTGTGTGAGGAAAATGGGAGGAACAAGTGGGATGTCTAGGGCAAATCTGTAAACTGTTAAGTGTACCCACTGCTATTAACTGAAGCACTCTCTGGTCGGAGATTATTTGGTTCCATTTTTTAGATACTTTATTTTTATTCAGTTTTCCACTGAGTAATTCACACAATACAAATACATTTGAGTTACTAGCAATCTCAAGTAACATGAGTATTAGCAATACAAAGATAGGATTCACGTACTATTACTGTAGAGACCTTATATGGTGGTGTCTCAATTCTCATTTATGTAAACATCAAATTAAGCTCAAGAGGAGACAACTGCAACACATTCATGGACTAGAATCGATGTGATATCTAATAATAACCTAGGTGTAAACACCCTCTAACACATCAAGTGTTTTATGAGTCAATGCAGAGCCGAAGATTGTTGCATCTTGTAAATATTTGACTACATTAAGGCAGAATTAGCTCCTAACAAGCCCTTTAAGAACTATACGTTTCAAAAGGCATCCCTTCTTAGAGTTGAATGACAAAAGCTACTAATTAATACTTTAACTTGCAATTATTGTAATAAGGCTCTAATCATTTTAATTGCGTAATTATAATCCTTTATGGCCTAATAAGCCAGAATAGCTTCTCTAATGCACAGTGGGGAGCACTTGGGAAACAGTGACCACCAGTCATTGTGGTTTGAAATCACAGAAAGAGCAGAACCAAACCACACAAAAACACGTATCCTGGATTTTAGGGGCAGACTTTGGGAAAATGGGGAGATACTTGAAAGAGGCATTAAGGGAATGGGACAGGAATTGGGTTGAGGAACAGTGGGCAGTATTTAAAATGGGGATTACAAGAACAACAGAATTATATATTAAGCAGGTTAGCAAGAGGAAAAGGAAGAGAAGACTATTATGGTTTTCCAAAGAGGTAGCAAAGAAAGTGAAAGTCAAAAGATTGCATTCGGGCAATACAAAAAGACACAGGCAGAAGTGGATAGGAGAAGTACCAGGATAAGCAAAGGGAGGCAGGGAGGTCTAGTAAGGGAAGCCAAAGCTCAGACAGAAGAACACATTGCAAAATCAGTGGGTAGGGGGACAAAACCTTTTACAGGTACATAAGTGTGGAAAAAAGAAAGACAAATGGAGGGATAGTGAGACTGAAGGGGGATGATGGGGGCGTGGAGGATAACAACAGTAAAGCCGACATATTGAACAGTATTTCTGCTCAGTCTTTACTGAGGAAGAGGAGGTAATGGGTCTGAAGGGAGTACAAGGGTGAGAATGGTGCAGAAATGGACACAAGTCCCTTTACACAAGAAAGGGTCCTGAAGGAACTGGAAGTAATAAGAGTTGATAAAGCAATGGGGCCAGATGGGGTGTACCCAGGGTCCCAAAGAATAAGAGAGGTGGTGGCTGAACTTCTGGCTATCCTGTTTAGCCGATCACTGGAAACAGGGAGGTACCCAAAGACTGAGGACAGCAGATGTAGTCCCCTTATACAAAAGTGGGAACAAGAGGAAGCAGGAACTACAGACCAGTCAGCCTCACCTCGGTAGTGGGAAGATCATGGAAGCACTACTGAAGGAGAGATTGGTGGAACATCTGGTTGTCAATGGACTACAGGACCCAAGGCAGCATGGTTTCACCAGGGGAGGTCATGTCACACCAACCTCGTTGAATTTTTTGACTGGGAGACTAGGGAGGTGGATCAGGGAGGCAGTGGACATGGCCTATCTGGACTTCAGCAAGGCCTTTGACACTGTGCCACATAGAAGACTATTACACAAACTGGGGAATATGGGTGTGGGCAGGACAGTAGTGTGGTGGGTAGGTAACTGGCTGGGTGGCAGGACACAGAGGGTGGTGGTAAACGGCTGTCACTCCACAGAGGGAAGAGTGACCAGTGGGGTACCACAGGGTCAGTGCTGGGACCGGTCCTATTCAACATCTTCATCAGTGACATGGCGCAGGACCTAGAAGGCAGAATTTCACTGTTCGCTGATGACACAAAGCTCTGTAACAGAGTAGACACACCAGAGGGTGCAGACAGAATGAGAAGCGACCTGCAGAAACTTGAAGAATGGTCAGGGGTTTGGCAGTTGAAATACAATGCAAGAAGTGCAAGATAATGCATTTGGGGCACAAAAACCCTGGCACAATAGATCAGTTGGGGGTGAGGATATAGCATGCACCAAGCAGGAAAGGGATCTTGGGGTTATCATCTCTGATGACCTCAAGGTAGGAAACAGTGTGACAAGGCAGCAGGTAAAGCAAATAGGATGCTGGGATGTATAGGCAGGGGCATCACCAGCAGGAAAAGGGAGGTCATAATTCCGCTATACAAGACACTAGTGAGGCCCCACTTGAGTACAGTGTACAGTTCTGGAGACCATACCTACATAAGGACATAGACAGGGTAGAGAAGGTTCAGAGGAGGGCAACAAAGATGGTGCATGGATTGCATCACAAGTCCTATGAAGACAGGTTGAAGGAACTGAACATGTACTCCCTGGAGGAAGGGAGGAGGAGAGGATATGATAGAGACATACAAGTATCTTACAGGGAGGAACAGGTGCAGGAAAACACTATTTTTAAGCGAAAAAGATGTTCCAGGACTAGAGGGCATGAGATGAAGTTGGAGGAGGTCGATTCAGAGGAAACATGAGAAAGAATTTCTTCACAGAATGGGTGGTGGACAAGTGGAACACCCTGCCAGAGGAAGTGGTGGGGCTGAAACAATCAAGGATTTAGGAATGCATGGATAGACATAAAGGAATTCTGGAGGTCAGGGGTAGGGCAACAGACTTCTAGGAAAACAAACTGAACTTACAAGCTCAAATGGGCAGACTGGTGGGCCATAGGCCTATCTGCCGACAATGTCTATGTATCTATGTATCATATAAGTAGCTAAAATTGAGCAAACTATTATATAGCAAACATGTGAGAACTGGTGGACATAAAGAATGCAAGATATTTTATCCGAAGGTTACCATGCCTCTCAACCCTATAACAACTGAATTATAAATTTTTCAGTTCAAAGAAAAAAGAACATCTAGCTTCAGCAATGTCCACTTAGATATTAATTTTAAAGCACAGCATAGCGATTAAGAGACCTTCAGTCCTCCTCATTTTCATCCTCCGAAGACCTAGGACGCTGCACAAAGTCTTGCTAATTGTCTCTAATCTCTTGCCCGCTTCTGCCAGGTCAGAAAAATATAGGTCTTGCCAGCAATGAAAAGTCTCAGTCAGGCGGTAGTTGTAACGAGTGACTGATGCCCAATGCTCTAAGTCCTGCATGAACCACGTCAAAGCTTTTGCGCCTCTGCCTCGTGGCGTAGCTTAAGTCCGGAAGAAATACATTTGCTCTCCTGCCTCAGGTTTCAAAGACCCCAAGGATTTGGCTGCATCTAAGACAGTGTCCTGAATGTGAGTGCCCGCTGTAATAATTATAATGGTTTGAGGTGTCTCAACGCAGGGCTTCCTCTGTGGGTTCAGGTGATAGGTTTTAGAAACCTAGAATTTGACGGCAGATAAGGACCGCTTAGGCCCACCTAGTCTGCCCATTTTCCTACCTAACAGATAAGCTGCAGATCCTAGTTAACCAACAGCTTACTTCCTCCTACCACCCACTAGGACTGCATTATGTCTGTCCCATGAATTCTTGAATTCCCCACTGTTCTTGACTCCACGACCTCCTCAGGGAGGCTGTTCCATGCATCCACAACCCTCTCTGTGAAAAATACTTCTTCACATTACCTCTGAGCCGTCCCCTCTATCTTCAAATTGTGCCCCTTGTTCTTGCACATCTTTTTCTGAAAGATGCTACCTCTTGGACTTTGCTGATTCTCTTGAGGTGCCTGAAAGTTTCTATCATGTCCCTCTCTCCTTCCTTCCTTCCTTCCTCAGGGTATACATATTAAGCTCCTTTAGTCTTTCTTCAGTATGTCTTCTAGTGCAGACCCTGCACCATTTTGGTTGCCTCCTCTGGACAGCCTTCACTCTGTCTATGTCTTTGGGAGATAGGGTCTCCAGAACTGCACACAGTACTCCAGATAGGGTCTCACCAACTGTCTGTACAGAGGGATAACAACTTCCTGTTTTCTACTACTGATGCCTCTTCCTATGCATCCCAGTATCCCCCAGCCTTCCTTACTGCCTTCTCACACTGCTTGCCCACCTTTAGGTCATCTGATATAATTACCCCAGGTCCCTTTCCATTTTTACTGTTGTTAGTATCTCACCCCCATTGTGTACTCTTCCCCAGGGTTTTGTTTCCCAGGTGCATTACCTTGCACACCTTTGCATTGAGTCTGAGCTGCCATACATTTGACTATTCCTCCAACCTTGCCAAGTCCCTTCTCATCCTTTCCACTCCATCTTGTGTATCAACCCTGTTGCAGATCTTTGTGTTGTCTGTAAAGAGACATACTTTTCCTTCCAGTTTCTCTGCAATGTCACTTATAAAGACATTAAAAGGACCGGTCCCAGTACTGAACCCTGCGGTACCCGCTAGTAACCCTCCTTTCTTCACTGTGTACTCCATTTACAACTACCCTTTCCGTCCTGTTGTCTAGCCAATTTTTATCCAGGCTACCACCTTGGGACCCACTCCAAGGCTGGCTATCTTGTGTATTAATCGCTTGTATGGGACTGTATCAAATGCCTTGCTAAAATCTAGGTAGGCTATGTCCACAGCCCTCCTGGTCTGCTACTTTGGTCACTCAGTCAAAGAAATCTATTAGATTTGTCTGGTACGACCTTCCCATCGTGAATCCATGCTGCGTTGGGTCTTGTGCCCCACTGGACTCTAGGTACTCAACAATTCACTTCTTCAGAAGTGATTCCAGCATTTTCCTACCACTGAGGTCAAACTAACTGGTCTGCAGTTTCCTGCCTCTGTCCTGCTCCCACTTTTGTGAAGAGGAATCACATCTTCCCTACTCCAGTCATCAGGTACAACCTCATCCTCCCATGATTTGTTAGAGAGAGTAGCCAGTGGTGTCACTAGTTCTACCCTTAGTTCTTTTAGAATTCTTGGGTGAATCCCATCAGGTCCCATTGCTTTGTCCACCTTCAATTTTATTAGTTCTTTCAGAACCCTTTCTTTTGTAAATGGACTGGTATTAACCCCGCCTTCAGAGTGTTTCTCTTGTTTAGCTTAGGTACCTCCCCTCCTCTTCCTTTGTGAACACTGAGCAGAAATACTTGTTCAGTATCCCTGCTTTTCACTGTCACCCTCTACCTACATTCCCTCCCTTTATTAAGCCTCAATATCCCTCCTTTGGTCTTTCTTCGCTCACTAATGTACCTATGAAAGGTCTTATCCCCTTCTTAACAGAATTGGCTATCCTTTAGCCGGTTTGGGCCTTTGCTATTCTGACTGCCTTCCCAGCCTCTTTCTGCTTAAACTGATAAAGTTCTCTGTCCTGCTCCTTCTGTGTTTCCTTATATTTCCTGAATGCTATTCTTTTCTCCTTAACCTTCCTGCCACCTCTTTTGAGAACCATACCGTTTGTTTTCCTTCGTTGTGTTTTGTTGATTTGCTTTACACAAAGGCTTGTTGCCTCTGTGATGGCTGTTTTGATTACTCCCATTGTTCCTCCACCCTCCTTCTTGCCTGTTTGCTAGTGCTTTCTGAGACACTCTCTCATTTTCCCAAAGTCAGCCCTCCTAAAGTCCAATATTCTTGCTTTTGTATGGCTTGATTGTATGGCTGTGTTTATCGTGAACAACACTGTTTGGTGGTCGCTTGTTCCCAGATGGCACCCACTTCTAAATCTGAGATTCTTTCTCCGCCCCATTTGAGAGTACCAGGTCTAAGATTGCTCCTCCCGAGTGGGTTCCAATACTAGCTGTCTGAGGCATGCCCCTGTAGGGCATCAAGAATGACCTGCTCTTGGATGTGCCTGCAGCAACGGTGCTCCAGTTAACATCTGGCATATTCAGGTCCCCCATCAACAATATCTCCCTTTTTCTGCCATTCTAAGAAACCTATCATTTCCTTGTCCATTCCTCCCTGAGATGGGGTCTGTATACAACCCCATGGATTATGGTGCCATTTCCTGTCTCCAGGATGACCCGGAGTGCCTCATCTGCCCCTGTTTACTCTTTAGTTCTGTTGCTTTGATCCCTTCCTTTACATAGAGCTACTCCTCCTCCTCCTCTTTTACCTTCCCTGTCCCTCCTGTAGATTGTGTATCCTGGTATGTTGACATCCCAGTCATGGTTCTCTGTGTACCATGTTTCTGTGACTGTCACAATATCCAGGCAACCCTCTTTTATCAAGGCCACTAGTTCAGGGAGCTTGTTGCACAGACTACGGGCACTGGTACTTATCACCTCCACTTTTGATAGCCTTACCCTTTTAGCCCCATTCCTGTCCTTACTGCCTTTGCCTTTTTTTTTTACATTTACCTCTGTCCTGCACCCTAATAACTTCTCTACCTTGGTGTTTACCTCACAAATTACCATGTTTTGTTGGGGAGGCTGGGATTTCCTGTCTTTTCAGTGCCTCCTCCTTGGCTAGTTTAAATGCTTGCCAAGGAAGCATTTAAACCTCTTACCTAGGATCCTGGTTCCACCCGGATAGATGCAGACCATCGCACCAGTATAGGTCTGCATCCCTCCAGGTGGCTCCTCAGTCCCCAATGAAGCCAAAACCCTGAGCTCCACACTAGTTTTTCAACCACTCATTGAATTCCCTGGTGAGGAGTGCCCTAGCATCACCCTTTGCCATAGACAGGCAGCACCTCAGAGAAGGTTACTGTATGCGCTACTTATCTAAGGCCCCTTCCCAGCTCTACAAACTCCTCTTGTACTGCTCTGATCCCATTCCTAGCCAGGTCATTTGTCACCAGGTGGACAATGACATCCAGCTCGCTCCCTCGTGCAGCTCTTTCCACGATCCTGAAGATTCGCCCTGTCCCTCCAAGCCGTGGCACCAGGGAAGGCACCTTACCTCCCTCTCCCCTTCCTCCCCCATTTCTACCCCCTAATGATGGAGTCCCCACCAGAGTTGTTTCTTTCCTGTGGGGTCCTATGCCACCTCCTGTGGGTCTCCTTTGTGAAGTTTCCCAGCATCCTCCCTTGGTCTCCACTGCAGGTGCATCCATAGAGGAACCACTATCCACCACAAGAGTGAATGAATTGTGGAGAGGTACAGCTGAGGGATGCAACTCTGTTCCACCACCCTTTCTCTCCTGAGCCCACCCTGGTCCAGCCTCTCCTCTCCTCTTCTTGGCAAACTCTGAGGTAGTGCCATTGGCCCTGGTGGTCCCTGGGTGGTGGAGGTTTCCACTAATCCCAGCCAGGTCAGCCTGGAGACGGCAACCTCCTCTCTCAGGCCAGAGAGGTGCCTGCAGATATGGTAGCATCGCAGCCTCCAGAATGTCTCCCAGAACACTGCCACCCCACAGCCATTGCACTGCACCATTCCTATCATGCCTTATTTTGTGTCCCTCTCCTGTTTCTCTGTATGCTTACTCTCTCCTCTCCTTACAACTCTCATGTTCCTGTTCTGGGACAGCAACTTCCTGTCTTCTTCAGCAGCCTCCTTCTTCCTTGCTCAATGTCAGACCACCATCAGCTGGGGAGAGTGAGCTACTTTTCTCCTTTAGGGTTGACAAAGCCAGTGTTTCTCTATGATCCGTCCCTTCCTACTGCCAAAGAGGAAGATCCTGTTGACAGTCAAATCCAGTGGCTATAAAAGTAGAACTGGAAAGGGTGGGGTGGGGTGGGGTGGGATGGAGGGCAATTAGTAAGAAAAAGGCTAGCAACAGGAAGTTGTAATTTGAGTCACCTGCTTTTGGTAAGCTGCCCATGTAAGTCCAAGTTTAATTGCTTCATTAGTAGATCCGTGATGAATTCCTGCAGTGCTTTACCCTCCGAGCTTCGGGACCCCAACAGTCATAAGCTGCTAGCCTGCATGTTGTTCTCCACATTTCTCGGCAGTCGCTGTGGTCTTATTTTCGGCAGGATCCTAGCCGCTGATGTGTTAGCAGAGTCTACCACAGTCTTAGCGTCCGCTGCCACGGCATTCATCGGGATTCCATCACAGTGAATCTGGTTCCCAAGCCATCTACTTTCCTGTCCAAGTCTCTAATTGCTTGTAGTACTGCATTAATAGATGGTTCCAGGGCCTTGGTTGCCTCAGCTGCTAGCCGCTGCTATGTGGCATCTCTGTGTGCGTCTTGCCTTATTCGGATCCTGCTGGGTTGTCTGACAGGTTTTACCCATTCTGGCCAGCAACAGTTCTTTCCCAGTCATGCTACAGGTATCAGTTTCTCACTTTACCAGAAAAGAAATTAAATTTTCCTCTTTTAAAATTGCCTTTTGTTGTAGTTTAGAGGAGCTCCCTGTTTAATCGTCTGCCTTGTTTGGTTGCTGGCCTCCCAAAATCTGGTGCCCATTTTCAATTTACAAAAATGGTGACTCCCATCACTTCCCGAAGGCTTCTGCCAGGAACAAATTCTGTGGGGGTATGAAACAGGCTGAGGAGCCTGGGAGGGCAGTGAGGCCTGAATGGTCCTGGTGCCTGTGGGGCAGAGCCCTTGAAGGTGTGGAAGCCTACGCCAGATCCTGCTCTCTGTTACTATCCTTTAGGTTGCTGGCAGGCATTCCATGGAAAGGGCTGCCTGATGTTTGTCTAGGCTGAGGATTTTACATAATGTGTACAGACCAGCAGCCCTTATTGACTCCTGTAGTGAAACTCTGCCAGAGGGACAGGACCCCAAATGGAACATCCATCAGTTTGGACTGTACATCCCACAGCGAAGCTGGATACCCTGAGCCAGGAATACCGGCAGATCCAAATTGCTGAGAATGAAGCCCTGCCGAGTCGTGAGGAGGCTCAAGAATGTGCTTATCGACGTCCAATCCTGAATCAGGGTGATCTTCAGAATTGACCCACAAGGCATTCTGATACTGAACCCTGTGGAGTAGAAGAAATTTTAGCCCAAACAGAAAAGGCCTTGTAGTCAGCTGACCCACCTATCTGGAATGTTTGTCAGGTGGCTGAGTATGCAGGTGCCTGTAGTGCTAAAAGTGATTCTGAACAGCGTTAATGACCATGGAATCTGCCTCCAGCTGTTCCTTATAAAGGGATTATCTTGAAGAGAACCACATAGATGATCTTCTTAGACACCATGGTCGAGAGAAGTAGTACTCCAAGTCTGCCCTGTTGACATCTGTATAGGTGTCAAAGTGGGGAACTCCTATAGGCAAATTGTCCTTCACTAAAGAAGGACAGCTGGCTGAATCGCACTGGATCCAGCTCCTCCAAATCCCAGCCACTTAGCTGCTGGATATGCCGTAGGTAATCCATAAAGAAAGGGTCATCAGGAGGGCGATAAACAACCCTGGGCCTCCCTGGCTCTGTGTTGAAGTCCTCGCTGCCCGAGAAGGAGGAAAATGGACCTCCAAGTCCCCTGAAACAGGGGAAGGGAGAAGGCAAGTGGAGTGCTTGCCTTTGGGCCAGTGGTAGCAGCGCCATCCGATGCCAGAGCAATCCCATCTGGCAGAGGAGTAGACCTGGAGTCATCAGGTTGCGGTACCTCAGATTCAATATGAGTTGGTCCGGGGTACCAGCTATCGTCCCAAGGAATGGAACCATCCAGCATCTGGTTAGTGACAGGCATCAAATCCTCGTGCATCAGCTGAAATCGGGCATCAAGCCCAGCTAGTGATTTAGGCGAACAGGGCAGCGCCAGAGTGCTGTCGCCATACCCAACGCCGGTGCCAGGAAATCAGTCCAGGGAACCTGACATCTGTCCCAAATGGACAGAGCCACCTGGCATCTTATCAGTGATGGGCATTGCATCCTTGGGTCACTTGAAAAGGCAACAGCCCCAGCTGGCAACTTAGGAGGAGAGGGCAGCATCAGATGCATCATCTCCATTGCTGACATTGGTACCAGAAATCGGGCTGATTCGGGAAACCCAACATCGGTCCTGAATGGACGTAGCCATCCTGCGCCTGCTCGGTGATGAGCGTGGGGTCCTCGGGTGTCGCCTACAAAAGGGCATCAGGCCCAGCTGGAGACTGAGAAGGGTAGCTCAGCAATCCGTCAGTCCGAAATGGACAGAGCCAACTGGCATCCACTCAATGACGGGCGTTGGATCCTCGGGCATCAGCTAATAAAGGTGTTAGGCCCCGCCGCAACCCAGGAGGGTGGAGCAGCATCAGGCGTACTCCATCGCTGATGCCAGAGGAGCCATCAGGCTGAGGAGGGCAAAGAACCTATTTAGGAAACAGGCTCTGCAGTATTGCTGTATCAAATCTGGTATCACTTCTGGCATGAGTATCCAGGCTATAGTATTTGGAAAATGTGAACAGTTTTCCAGGTAGCTGCTTTACAGATTTCCAACAAAGGAATATCTCTTGCAGCTGCTACAGAAGCAGCTGTACCCTTGTAGAATGGGCCCTAAGACCCACAGGAGGCTATTTTCCTACTTTGCTGTGGCAGAACTGAATACAGGCAACAATCCATCATGCAATGGTCCTATTCGAGGCAGGTTTTCCTTGCCCAGCTCTCCATAAGTCAGGAAGAGCTGAGCACTATCCTCCTATGATTCTTAGTATGATCCAAATAGTAACTGATAGCCTCCTGACATCTAGGCTATGCAGCCTACATTCTCCTGAACTGGAATGGTCCATGAAAAGACTAGAAAAGTGATGGAATGATTCAGGTGAAAGTCTGACTCTACCTTGGGAAGAGTGCAGTTACGTGAAGAACTTACCATAACAGTAGATCTTCAGAGAGGTTCCTGCAGTAGGTCATAACTTATGGATTGCGCCCCTGGCATCAGGACCACACGAAAACTCTAGCCAGCAATATCTGACATGGGATCGCCCACCCAATGTCACTTGAAATTGGGTAGAAGTAATAACTTGGAAAAGCCATGACATATTTATGAATGGTAAATGTTACCTTTTGTGGCTCCTTATTTACCTTATGAATGAAAATTAACATTAGTGTATCCCTACTGTGGAGAACCTGTTGCTGATGTATTATTAAAATTAAATTAACAAGTATTGTAGCCACTTACAAAAATTACCAAAAGAAATGCTTTGTTCCTTAAACTACACCACTGTTCTGAGAGAAATGAGATATTTGTACTTTTTCTGTTTATTAGTTTTCTGCTATTGGTGTGATGCACAAGAAGTAGAAAATGAGTATGTGAATGAACACAGATATGTTGTGTAACAAACTTTTAATGAATAGGTGATTGGCTTGTTTAAAGTGTGATGTCACAAGTTTGATGTATTTAAATGTGCATTGGTAACCAGGAAGTAAAACACTCCTTGAAGGCATTATGCGAGCTTAGGGCTCTCACAGGGTGGAATTATTAAATGCAACAATAGTTATTTAAATCTGTGTTTTATGGTTTCTTTTGATTAGCTATGTGGGCGCACGATTCTGTACTTTATCCTGAGTGGTGGTCAGTCATGCTTGACATGCTGGGGGTACTGGCTCACCACTAGCCAGTCATCCAGGTATGGGAAGACTGTAACTCCTGCCTTCCTTAAAGAGCAGCTGATGCCTTCAGGAGAACTTTAACAAAACATAATATTTAGAAATAGTTCAGCTTGTATTTCACATCAGTTCTGTATTCCTACTCTGCATTATTTATTACTGGTGTAATCTGCATGAAAACAGGATCTGTTCCTGAAGAGTCTGTCTATTCCTGGTGCTTTCTCCCTACCCAAGGTCATAATGAACACCTTGTGACATCACAGTTACTTCCATGGCAACAGATTGTGATATCACAACACAGGATTACGACTTCAAGCAGGGAGTAAGCTAAAGAGGCAGATGAACTCCAAGGTATAAAAATCATGTACTCATGCAAATTTCCTCAGTAATAAATAATGGGAGGAGAAATCCATATAATATATATGGAATACACTGAATTAGTTACCAAATAGCATGTTTTTCAAAGTTTTCTTGAGGCGCTAGCAGCTCTAGGTGTGCTACCACTACTGCTAGGCACTTTGTAAGCACTCTTAGAGAAAAAGGCAGGCCGAAAGGCATGGCTCTAAATGATAATGACCTGATGGCAATCTGAACCTGAGGCACATTCTGTGGGATTGTCTGATAGGAATGTGGAAGTAAGCAACCTTTAAGTCCAGGGAAGCTAGCCAGTCTCCTGCCTGAATGCAGGGAGAATGGTAGCTAGAGTGACCATTATGAACTTTGGCTTTGTCAAATACCTGTTTAAATGTCTGAGATCCAGTATGGGTCGCCACCTCCTGTTTTCTTTAGGGTGAGGGAGTTATCTTGAGTAGAGTCCCTCGGGCCAAGGAACAGGCTCCACTGCCTTCTCTGAAGGAGTTTTGCTACTTCTGCCTCCAACAGAACTGCTTCTGATGGTGTGGCAGGTCTGAAAACTCTTGCGCTCAGCCTGGGTAAGATCTTGAAGCTCAGAGCAAGACCCTGGCTCATCACCACCAGGACCCACTTGTCTGTGGTGATGGAGTCCAAGCTTGGAGGTAGTGAGCCAGCCTGCCTCCTACTGGAATGGAAGGTAAATCCTGACAGACTTCGGGGTCTGCTTTGCTTGTGCACTTGGCTGGGAACTGGGGCCAGCTCGACTGCTGCCCCTTCTGCCCTGACTTGAAGTACTGTACCTTCTCTGCTGATGATAGGCTGGGAGAGCCCTTGTTCAGAAGAAAGGTCTGTAGTGGGTTCTACCCCTACCCCTTTACTGTGGTACTCTGAGGTGTTGCTGTCTTTCCTTAGCAGCAGCACCTTATAGCCACCTTGTACTCATCCATCTTTTCATGCAGGCCTCTGTTTGCTCACCAAAGAGGGATGTGAGCTCTAAGGAAAATCCAAGGCCTTCATCTGGGTGTCCTGGGATAGATTAGTGGCCCTTAGCTGAGCAAATCTCCATAGGGACACTGAAGTTGCCATAAGTCTGGCTGCTATGTCACTGGCATTCACTGCCATCTGAAACTGGTACTTGGAAGCCACTATGCACCTTTCGCAGCCTCAGCTAGGTCAGATGCCATGGGAGCAGGGCAGGCCTTAGCAATCTCCAAAACTGTATTCCAGAGACTTTCCTGGTATCTGGAAACATAAACCATGTAAGTGGCCTGCCTAATGGGCAGAAAAGAACCCAGGTAAGACTTCTTGGCCATAGAATCCATTTTCCTGGGGTCTTTGTTAGGTAGGTGAGATGCCGGGAATGCCTGCCTATCACAGGCATCAGCCTGCACCACCCCTTCATGACTGGGATGCCCAAAAGGAACTCTGCTCTAGCCTGGCCAACCAGTATTTCTTATCCATCTTCTTGTCCACTGAGAGGATGGAAATGGGGGTTTGTAAATCCCAGTGACTTGTCTCTTTAGTGACTTATGGATGGAGAGTAGTAATTTCTTAGTTGCTGGTACAGCCATCATTTTCATATAATCTGGTTCCTCTTCCTCCTCTGTGGATTCCTGACTGGAGAAGTGTGAGCCACCTGCTTCATGAAAGCAAAATGCGAGGTAAAATCCTCAGGCCTCTTATCAGGGAAACATCCGGTTCAAAGGGCTCCCCAAAATCATCGTCATCACCACCACCACCTTCTACTTCTCCTCCATCATCCCCATCAATATCAGGGTGATGTTCAAAGGAACTGGAAACCGAGGAGGAATCCGAAGTTTGAAACAGTGGATGCTGTGAACTGGTCGCAGAACTGGAACCAAGGTACCAGTATGCAGTGACTGAATTATACTGATGGCATAAGAAATCTCCTCAGCGGTAGGAACCAGCAGATTTGTCGCTGCAGGTCCTTCCCTGAGTGCTTCTCCTTCATTTTCTTTTTAGCAGATGTTGCCAGTTTAGTGGCACGCCTACTGTACACTTTCTACCCAAGGAACCCTCACCCTTGTCAGAGGGCTGTTTGTCCAGTTCCTTGGGTTTTTCCTATAGAGTGAGAAGTCCGCTTATCCAAAGCTGGGTCACAAGCCTTACTGGACATCTTTTCCTCAGTCGGTTCAACCGCCTATCAAGCATTAACTGTGGAAATTTTACAAATTTTAAAATCTGCGTTAAGGTGATCAAACCTATGCAGAAAACACTAATTAAATGAAGGTCAGCTTTAGCAAATGGTTCACCACACACTGTACAATGCTGAAAATCCATAGGGCTAGTTCTTTTCTTGGGTAGCAACATACAAGAAAATCCTCAAAACTAGGTTTCTCTGAGATACACACACTAATAAAGGACTTCTCTCTTTTTTAGCGGTCGGTTCAGCAACCGATGAAAGAACCAAGAGTTACCCAAATTCCTTCACAAACTGAATATAAATAAAACCGCCCAGAGAAGTCGAGTTTAAAGAGATTTACCTTATAAAACATAAATAAAAGTCTGGTTTCTTCCGGTTGCAACGAACCAGCAAGGAACCGAAAAATTTACTGGAATAACACTAAACTAAATCTAGACTAATCTACCAGTAAAACCAAGGACAGTGCTTTAAAAGCGAAAAGAAATAAACAGTACTTGAAAAACAAACAGAGAAAATAAAATCTTCAAGAAAGGTGAAGGAAAGCTCTTTGAGGCGTCTTACTTAGGCAAGCGGGAGTAAAGAATCTGATGGTTGTAGAATGTATTCCAAGGACAGCAGTTTGAAAACTGAGCTCGAGTCTAGCATTCCATCATTAGCATAGGTTCTATTAACCATTTCGGCTCCAGGGCAGTCCCATGGTAAGACCATACTGCATATGTCAGAATAAGTAAGATTTCCTGGGGTTTGAACAGTGTATTCCAACGATGGCGGGTTCACGTACCATTTTCACTAAAACTGTACAGCACTCCTCCAATGTTTGTTTTAGGAAAATTAATTTGTGGTTGAGCTGGTTAACGAGTTCCAAGATCTGACGGTATCAAGGAATCATTCTTGTTCGTAACCCCCACTCATGTTCAGCAGCACCTGCTGAAATAGATGGTGAGCTTGGTCGCAGCTCTCTATGAGATGCACGAAAGTACCCAAAAATTTGTCCATTCTGAAATTTCACTAGACATTTAACAGCTGTTCTTGCAAAAAGGGCATTTATTTTAAGTGAAATAGATATGGATAGATGACACTACTTTAATTTCAGTGTATGAAAATAAATAACACACAACCAATCCAGTCTAAATGACTAAGTCAAATGTCTCCCCCATCAGTACTCAGAATCAGATCAATTAGCAGTGCTGTATTTTTTCTCTTTTCTTAGTAAATGTAGCTGTTTGTTGCACTAAGAGGTACAAGGAGTGTCAACGGCACTTGGCTGAGCGGGACAGAGAGTGAGGCGCTTGATCGAGACCCCAATCATCGACAGAAGACTGACGCCGAGGTGAATCTTCTGGATGTTTGTGGTACACCACATGTCTGGCCATACTGACCAGGACTGGGTTTGAAGGCTTTATCACCAGTCAAGGCTGCTCCGTAGTGAACCAGTTGGTGACACTGACTGGTCTGCATTCCCAAGTGAGGACCAGGAGCATCGGGTTCAGGAGATGGAATCTTTGATCTCTTCAACAGTTGTTTGACAGGCTCGAGGAAAATTTCCATAGCCTATTTCACCAGAGTTTAGGTCAACAAGCTCGCCGGGAACCAAGAAGTTTAACCCTCCCTCAACTGAAGGGGGTCTTGACTGGAGTTGAGGGATCAGGTGGACCTTGATCTCTCCCAGTCCTATGACTGGCACTGGTGGCACTTGTGTTTCTTGCTGCAGAGGGCAGGACTCTCCCCAAGGTCTGATGGCCATACACATCTCATGGAACCCATCCATGAAAGACCCTCCTTTGCTTGTCCCAGCTGGGAGCAGTGCTGAGACCAATGAGGTCCCACCGCGACAGTTGCCTCTTCCTCCTCAAGGGCCGCAGCTGAAGAGCAGACTCAGCAGCCACTGAGGCCTTCTTATGGTTTCTGGGCGGTCCTTGAGGTCCCATTCTGAAGGCTGTTTGAGGATTAGACGATGTTTCTGGTCCTCTAGGGATTCTAGGAGTACAAAAGACAAAGGACACACCAGACCATGTCATGCTGCCCACCCAGGTAGTACAGGCACATGTTGTGTGGGTCAGTGGCCAACATCTGCCATCACCAGACACAACATCTGAAACACGGCTTCTGTTACTCCATCATCGATCACTGAGCATAGTCGAAGGGCCTATAGAGAAAATGAGATAGAGTTAGAAACTTCAAAATACCAGTTAAAGAATGGTATGCAAAATCTAAGAGACAGACGCAAATGAGGTGACCTAGTCTTCCAGCGGAAGAAAGATCTGACATCATGGGAGGAGTCAGGGATATACCACACAGGTGGTAAAAGGAGCTCAGCATCAAGCCATCTGACAAATCAGCATTTCCAGTGGAACTGCCAGAGTGTGGATAATGAACTATATCCATGCCCCAGAACATCTATTTGGCAATAGGAACTGAAAGGGTTATCCTTACCTTCCTCAATATAAATATCCAAAAACAAAATGGAAGATCTTTAGAAAATGTCTTTCTTTCAGAGGACAGAGCCAAGTAATGGAGCTCAGTTCTTATGATTATAGAGCAACACTAACATCTGAAGTAAATAAAGTACGATTCGTAGATCTTACCGTAACAGTAGATCTTCGAGAGAAGCTCTGCAGCAGGTTCCAAAATAAGGACTGACGCCACCTAGCGGCTGTTCCGCAACTTTTTCTCTAGCAGTACTGACCAATGTCGGCTCCACCTCCGACGCTGCCCTATATAAGGAAGAGCTCACCACGTGCTCCAGTTCTTGAACGCCCCTGTCAGGCAAGAAACCAGCAGGCCAAAATTATAATGGATGTCACGGACAACCCCTGAAGATAAACTATGCCAACCTGGAAAGGGCCTGATTCCTGGGGAAGGAGGGCGAAATATACCTGCTGCAAGAGCTTCTCTCTAAGATCTACTGTTACGGAAAGATCTTACGTAACTGTACTATCTCACTTCAAGGAGAAGCTCTTGCAGCAGGTTCCACAATGAAGCCCGAGTCCCAAGCAATATAAACTTATGACAACCCTTGGGAGGGATGAACAGGAAACAGGGAAAACAGGGAGAACCTCAGGAAACCAGGCCCTGCAGGACCGAAGGCCAAACCCCGCTCTTGCCTGAAATAATGTCCAGGCTGTAATGCCTGACAAAGGTGAGCACGGAGCTCCAAGTAGCAGCAGCACAGATATCTGCCATCAGAACTCTCTTCAGAGCAGCGATTGAAGTAGCAATAGCCCTCGTTGAGTGGGCTTTAATCGCCCAGTCGACCTGTTGTACTTCTCATAACAATAGGAGATGCAATAAACCAACCAGCGTGAAAGCATCTGTTTGGTGACCAGGCGACCTCACGGACCGTGAGGCAAAGGACACAAACAATTGATCAGACTTCCTGATCTCCCTGGTTCTAGCCAAGTAGCACCTGAGAGCCCTATGGACGCCCAAGGAACGGAGAAGGGCCTCCTATCGAATGTTCTGGTACAAATCGAAGCTGAACCGACTGGTTTAAAGTGAGCTGTGAGACCACTTTCAGCAAAAACTTTGGATTTGTGAGCAAATCAACCCTGTCCTGTGAAAGACCAGATAGGGTTCCCTATACATGAGGACTTGCAGTTCCGAAATACACCAGGCAGTCACCGCTACCAAAAGCAGCATTTTCAAGAAAGAAAATGAAGTTCAGCATTCATAGCCGGTTCGAAGGGAGGAAGAAAGTTTCTCCAGGAGAACAGGGTCCCGGATGGGAGGTCCGATATGTGGAATGCCACAAGAAAGCTTTGAAACCTCCATCTGAGCCACCGTCTTACCCGACACGAAAGAGTGGTAAGCGGAGATGGCACCCAGGTGTACCTTGATGGAGGAATAACTAAGGCCTTTCTCGAAAAGAAAGAGCAAGTATTCCAGGACAGTGTTAACCAGACAGACCAATGCGTCCACCTGCTTTGCTGTGACCCAAATGCAGAACCGTTTCATTTCATAGCATAAGTGGCCCTGGTGGCAGGCTTCCTAGCCTCAACCAACACCTGGGAAACCTGATCAGATACCCCAAAACAGACCTTGGCCAAGTCCTGAGGAGCCAGGCATGTGGGTGAAGAGAACGCAGGTTGGTGTAACAGGGACCCGTTGTCCTGTGACAAAAGCTGCGAGAGAGAGGAAGAGGCATTGGAGGGTCCACCACTAGGCGAGCAGCAATGGAAATCAAATCAGGCGAGGCAACATCTGAGCAATCAGAATAATGGTGGAAGACTCGAATGGGCATTGAAGGACCTTCTGAAGAAGAGGAAGGCATAAAGGAAACTCCCGCTCCAGCAGAGGGATAGCAGCGTCTTGCCAGGAAGCACCAGGCTCTGGACCTAGCGAGCAAAAACTGGGCAGTTTTGCGTGGTATCGAGCGTGAAGAGTCCACCTCTGGAGTCCCCACAGGCGGAAGATGCAATCTGCTACATCTTGACACATTCCCACTAGTGAGTTTGCGACCTTGTCCTGCTGAGTGTGTCCGCTTAGAATGTTCTGAAGCCCAGGAACATGAACTGCTGTCAGGAACAGGTGATGTTCCAGGGTCCAATCCCATACCCGCACTGCTTCCTGCAAAGGGGTAGGAATGAGTGCCGTCTTGTTTGTTGATGTAAAACATCACCAAAGTGTTGTCTGTCTGCATCAAAAGGTGGCCGGGTATAGGACTGGCCAAGGCTTGAAGGGCACAGAGCACTGTTCGGTTTCCAGGACAATGATGTGCAGATTCACTTCCGGGAGACCAAGTATCTTGTGTACAATGGTTCCCCAAGCGAGCACCCCATCCAGGAACAATGCATCTATTTTAAGGGACTGGGCTGGTGACCCCAAATGGAATGGAATGCCTTGTAGGAGATTTTCGGACGACATCCACCAGTGAAGCTCCTGGCAGATTGGCTCTGATAGTCTGACCAAGGCACCCAGATCATCTGAAGTCTGGTCCCACTGAACCCTCAGGGACCACTGGATGGTCCTGTCACGGAGATGGCCCAGAGGGACTGACACTGTGGCCGCCGCCATGTGTCCCAGCAATCTGAGGAGCAGGCAAGCCGGCACCTCGGAGGCTGAAGAGACCTGGGCGCGATGGTATGAATCGACCCACTCTGTCGCTGGGAAGAAAAACCTTTCGAGTGGTATCCAGAGGCGTTCCTATAAACTGAAGGATCTGACATGGAGACAGATGGGACTTGTCCTGTTGATGGTGATTCGAGACTCTGAAACAGAGCGATGGAATCCGTGAGAGTCTCCAACAGGCGGGCCTGGAATGGGCTAGGAAGAGCCAGTCATCCAGTGGAAGTACAGAGTGGCCCGTCTCTGAAGCATCCAGCTCACGACTGCCAAGAACTGTGAAGACACTTGGGGCCAAGGAAAGACAGAAAGGGAGGACTAGGAACTGATAGTCTCGTTCTCGAACCTGAACCTGAGGAATCTCCGATGGTTCCTGATAACTGGAATATGCAAGTAAGCGCCCTGCATGTCCAGGGACGCTAGCCAGTCTCCTACCAAAATAAAAGGAAGGAGAGTGGGTAGAGAAACTAGCCTGAATCTCTTGTAGGAGACACAATGATTGAGATCGCTGAGGTCCAGAATGGGTCTGAGATCTCCTGACTTCTTTGGAACTAGGAAGAAGTGGAGAACAACCCTTTCCTGACTCGGCCAGCGGAACGGTTCAATGCCCTTTTTTCCAGAAGGAGGATATCTCCTGTCTGATCAGGGCTCTGTGTTTCCGTGGGTACTGGGATGGGGAGGTGCTCTGTCCGGAGGAACAGATGTGAACTCTAGAGGTGCCCAAATGCCACGAGTTCTAGAACCTAGTGGTTTGAGTCACCTGAACCCACGCATCCATGTAAAGTGAAAAGCGACCTCCTACTGGCTCCTGCAGTGGGGTTACCAAAGGAGGAGGGTCGCCTGAATAGTCAGGCATTGGGTGGAGGAGGGAGGGAGGGTGGCAGCGGCTGCTTTGGGAGGTCTAGAGGTGGATGCTGAGGTGCCCTGGCTCCGCCCCCACAACCAAAGCCACCCTCATTAATCATGCTGCTGAAAGCGAGGTTGCTGTGATTGATGTTCCCCATGGCCACAAAACTAGGCTTTCTGGCTCACTCCTGCTTCGGATATGGGACATGGACTGCCTGAAACAGATGGCCTTTCATGATCCTGCAGCCTAGTGATAATAGGCTCCATGACCTTGCCGAAGAGCATGGAGCCCTTAAAGGGAGCATCTGGATCGAACCCAGATACCTGAAGTCAAGCATGGCGTCGGGGGCAAATACCAGTGGCAGCCACCCTGGAGAGGTGTCCATGAGGTCACAGGCCGACCACAGAGCGTGGGTACCACATCTGAGCCAGTCTGCAGTAGCTTGGCGAGCTCAGTCTGCTGAGGACAATGGGGCGGTTCTGCACTATGTCCAATCTTGATCCCAGAGGGCGTTCTGGAATTGGACCATGTGGGTTAAGAGTTAAGACTCCTTATGCTACAGGTGGAAGCAGAGTACAACTTCGGCCCATGGAATCCAGTTGCTTGATTCTCTATCAGGCGGCTTGGGTGCTAGATGTTTGGGCCTCTGCGAGACGATTATGAGCTACCAAAATCACCACCGAGTCCGAGCGGTTGGTTCAGCCAAAAGGAATGGTCCACAGGCACCGGTACAGCCAGTGAGCCTTCTTTGGCACAACAGAGGAGGAATGAAGGCGCTTCCAGGTCGCATGCGGGTGACATCAGCAAAGGTGTCGACCATGGGAGGGATGACCACGGCTATGGGCCTTTTGCATGAGGGTACTTAGCCAGCAGAATCGCTCTGGGTCCAGGGCCTCTGTGTCCCAGCCCATGTTCACCTGGATGTGCCTCATTACCTCATAAAGCAGGGGTCATCTGGAGGATTTGGGAAGCCCTCTGTGTCCCTAGGGCTGGCTCTGAGTAGACTGAGGAAGTGTCAGAGTCTACATAGGAGGTAGTAAGGGAAGAGGGAGGGCTCGCCTCTTCCCTTCGAACCTCTTGTCCGAAGGAGAAGGGAACGAAGCAACTGCTGGACCGGTCCCTCTTAAATTTTTTATTATGCTTCGGAGGAGGCATGTCAGTCCCCTCCACCATCCGGTTCAATTTGGTCAGGAACCTGCTCTGGAGTGGGTGGAGGTACCTCAGCTAGTAAGTCCTTTTAATTGCGTCCCACCAGTGGAAAATCACTCCTTAACCGAAAGGTGCAATTTTGGTGAATTAGGTGTAGGCTGAGGGCGCCGCAAGCCCGTATTGGCGCCAGCCCGTCCGCAGGGGCTGGCGTCAGGTCCGAACCCTTGTCGACGGCGCCTGCCTAAGGGGCAGCATCAGCACCACCTACATCCGGGTCTGGCATTAGGAGGACCAGCGACCATGGAGAAGGCGTCGAAATGACGTCAGGGACAGAACGGTGCCGGGCTGACCGGCATTGGTTTGACAATGACGGCAGTGGAATAACCTTTGCGGGACCAGGGCTGAGGAGTTGTGGAGAGCGAGGTCCGGCGTCCATTTCTCTTTATGACCCGATGGATGTCATTCCTTACCATAGGGCAGACGATGATCGGGTTTGTGGCTCACAGACTTCTTGGCGAATGCGGTCATCAGCGGAGGCTGGCGTTGGTCCGAGGACTTACGTTAGGGCGGCAAGTAGGAGGCTCTGCCGGCCGAAGACTCTGAGGCCTTGCTCAACTCCCAGGAGTTGGCTTTAGAGGAAGAAACTGAGCAGGAGGAGCACTTACCAGAGCCCTTAGATTTTTCGGAGGGCTGAGAGACCTCTAAAGACTGGAGAGAAGCAAGAGTGGAACCCACAGGCGAGGCTCCACAGTCGTGAGGCAGGAGTCATGGTCCACGACCGGACTTGATACTGAGGACCAATGCGTCAAGTGGGATCTCCCTCTGTCCTGCTTGTGATGTCTGCTGGTGGGCAGTCGATTCCCCGATGAAGAGGCCCGTTCCATGGCGGCAAGTCGTGTTTCTGCAAGGAAGGCGCAAGGACTTCGACGCCAGATTCGCATCCGCGAATGGAAGGCCTGACAACAAGGGCAGGCGTCGGTGCGATGGTCAGGCCCCACGCAGTAAAGACACGCAGAATGTCTGTCTTTCGTCAGGATCTGTCACCCACAAGCGCACTTGTTTAACGAGAACACAGATGTCAAAAATCGAATTCTAGGAATCTAACAGCGAGAAGAGCAATCTGTACTAGCCAAAGCTGAACTAACCCTGACCATGCGGCAGAAAGAACTGGAGCATGTGGGAGCTCTTCCTTATATAGGGAGGCGTCGGGGTGGAGCAGATGGTGGTGGGGGGTGTTCCCAGTCGGTACTGCTAGAAAAAAGTTGCCGGAACAGCCCCAGGTTGCATCAGTCCTCATTGTGGAACCTGCTGCAAGAGCTTCTCCTTGCAGTAAGATCCAGCCTTATCAAAATTAAGCCAAACCAAGTATGTACAGATATTTTCCTTAGCATTGGGCTGCTGTATGCACAATAGTGATAGGCTAATTCATAATTTCATATACTGCTAAAGCTTTGCTTTTAAGTATTCAGATCCAGAAAGACATAAAAACAAACTGTTCTATTTACCCCTCTGTTTGGAAGACTTGTCAATTTCATCTTGCAGTCTGTCAAGATCACTTTCAAAGTCTTGGCTTCCACATACATCAAAGAGTTTCTCCTCATACTGTAACAACTTCTCTTCCTTTCGTCGTAGTTCATTGCTAATATGGCTTTTGTTCTGATCTGTGAAGCCAATTCTTTACTGAAACAGCAAGGTTTTCGTCAAAATAGGCAACATAAATTTGTGACTTTTTACATGGCACTGTCTGTATCATGAAATACCGATTACTGTAACTGTAAACTGTACTTTGAAAATTTCAAGTACTCTTGCTATGACGTTCCACATATTTTACATACTATATTTAAATTGATGTAGTTTACACAGTTTATATCGTACTTATGGTTTTGCTTTTTATTGTCTCATTCTTGTCAAGCAGGACTGAAAATGAGGCCAGTTAGCCTCATAGTTTAAAAAAAAAAAATCTCATTTTCAGAGGAGTCTTCTGATAATGTGTTTATCCATAAAGCTCAGCTAAGATGCAATATCTCATTTTATCTAGGTCCTCCTTTTACTCAATTGTAGAATACATTTTGCCCATTGACCAGCTGAGATGCAGTGTTTAATTTTCAGTGGGTCCTGCATTTACCAATTTTTGCAATGTGTATTTACTGAGGATAGCATAGCTAAAATACAATACGGTTTTCAATGAGAGTGCGGTTTTATACATTTTGCAGTGTATTTATCCAGCATAGCCGGCTAAAATATCACTTTGTGGCAAGTGCCCATATGCATTCTGGAACTAGATCTGCATGCAGTGGTCTGTACCAGTACCAGTTATTCACCTCCCAGCCCATCCGTCCATCCGAGCTTGCAATAACTGCCTTGCTAATCTCATCTTTCTACAAGTTAATAATCTGACAACTACCCATACACCACAGTGTTGAGGGTACTGTCGATATAACATCGGTTCCACCAGGTCCTCCAGCTTGCACATGGTGGGCAGTCTTCATAAATGACAGGCAGCTCCTCAATTCTTCATAGTTTGGAGAAAATGCATTTAGCTTGTTCCAGACAAGCGTGCCTTTCTGCTTGGCCTCTGATCTAACGTCATGCTCAGCCGACCCTCCATACAGCTGATGCAGGTGGCAGGATTGCCAGGGCAGACACGGGAGGGATTTGTAGGCAGCGATGTGGTGGGCAGTTTAGTCAACGTAAACCAGGGCAGCAATCAAGATGTGAAGGGACTGGTGACAGCAGATGAGGCTGGGGTACTTCATTCAATGGGGACCGGGGCAGCAACTCGGATATGACAGGGACCAGTGGCATCAGGCAGGGAAGGAGGTTTGTTCATTTAGTGTAGATCAGAGCGGCAATTGGGATGTGGGAGGGATAAGTGGTAACAAGTGGTGGGAGTTCTACCTGTACTGCTTTTTTTTTTGTTTGTTTGCTTGCATGCTTGCTTGTTTGTATACAGACTGTACTGCATTCTCTGAAATTCTTTTAACTAGGATTCTGGACAGTCTCAGCTTTTATAATTTAATCCCCTCCCCCAAAAATACATAAGATGAAATTAATATAATTTATTTTAGTGTTAAATCCAGTCCTCTGAGAGAGAACAGTGCTAAGATTCTGTTTTAAATAATGCTGGGTTGCCTGACAAACAAAGTCATTTTAAAATTAATTATAAAACACCAGACAGCCCAGCAGCATGGCGGGTTGAGGATTCCTTGCCCTCTGCTGCCACGCTGGCAACCCAGGTTCAGGAGCGGACTCGGCTGGCTCGAGGGGCCAAGCTGGGATAAAGGAAGACTGAGCATCCGTGGGGCAGCTCTCTTCCCTCTGGGAGGGATCCCATGATTCGCCATTCGACTGCCACCTGGCAGAAGCCAAGTGGTAGCACGTCGAGTCCCACAGCTAGAGGAAGGGCCATCATTCAGAGTGTTGGAGGCTCTCCTCAGAGGTTGGAGTGTACTTGTATGCTCACTGCACATCCACCATGCCCCAAGGAGAAACCAGGTGGAAAAATGGAGGTTGGGCTTAATGAAACCCTCCTGTGAGCACCAACAGCCCACACAGTCTCAGGAGTCGGAAGGAGACTCGGGGCCAGGGACTGTGGGACAAGGCTGATACAGTCGCTCAAGCCTGCCAAGAGTGCAGAAAAACCTATATGGAAAAAATTATAAAACAAACCCACACACATACACCAAAGGAACTCTGCAGTTCTTTAGGTACTGAGAAAGTGGGTGGAATGCAGTTCATTCAGTATGGACCGAGGGTAGTTCATAAAATGTGGACTAGGATAGCATTCGGGATGTGGCAAGGTTCAGTGGGTGAGAGGAGTTCATTAAATGTGAACTGAGGCAGCAATCGAAATGTGGCAGGGATCAGAAGGGTGGGGTGTAGTTTGCTTACACAAAGTCCCAGCACAGAGGGCAGTGACTTTTGTTTGTTTGTTAAAGAAAATACGGAAATGGAGGCAGAAAGTAATCTGCACTGGTTCCTGTTAGTGTTTCCTGAAACTGCATCCTCTCTCTAATCTGTTAGCTCTTGCTATGTAGCTGTAAAACAATTTCTTCTGGAAAAATTACTTTCAGGTTCAGCATGGTATTTCTGTAAAGGAAACAAAACGATGTTTACATTTTGAAATTTATTTGTAAATTTGGGCATATGTGAAGTCTGTTTTATCACCCCAGTGTATTATTTGTGTGTTTTTTTTTTTAATGAAATAGCCCTCCCCTCCCCACATTTTTAGGGTCCCATATTAATGAAGCCTTTTTCCTGCCCAACATTCATTTTCATGTTTCCCTTGCACAAACTGAACATACTGGTATGATGATTGGGTTTTGAGGAGTGTCACTGTTGGTCCACTGCAGGGCAGTCTGCAAGCGGCTCAACAGTATACTAACCATCAACTAGGCAGATCATGACACTTCTGTTTTGGTGGGTGGAAACTTGATGTAGTTCAAAGAAAGAGCTGGCCTATCACAGGGTGGCTGTTTCCTTTAATTTGCGTAATGCCACCCAGTATGCACAGCTAATCCATTATGATCAGCCTGCTGTGGTTCCCCCGCCCAACACACACACTGTCAATGTACCATGAAATACAGAAAATCATTCCTCAATCCCTCCTACTTTCTTAATTTTCCAACACTGGGTGCCCAATCCCCAGTGCTGGCTACTACCCTCCCACCCGCCCATTTTAACTGTACAACAACACCGGGAGCCCACCATCGGTGCCGCCAAACGTAAGAAAACTATCCTCAATCCCTCCCTTGTTAATTTTCTAACACTGGGGTGCACAATCCCCAATGCTGGCTACTACTCTGACCCCGCCTGTTTTCACTAGTGCAAAACTGGGAGCCCACCCCAGTGCTGCCAAACATTACACCAGCACTGCATGCCCTGTCCCCAGAGTCGCTACCTGAAATAAAGAAAACCATCCCTCATAATCTTTTTCATTATTATTTTTATATATCCTGTAAAAGAAACCATCCTTCAATGTCTGCTGTAGCTACCGTTACCCTCCCTCACTGAACCTCCCACTCAAGCGTCCCCCTTACTTACCTACCTACCGTGGGTCCAACACGGTAATCCTCTCTGGAACCGGAGACATGTCTTCACTCTTCAGCGCCCGACTGGGAACTGAAGAAAATCAGGTAGGCAGTTCACAGAAACAGAATTTGCTGGCAGATAAGGACTGCTTGGTCCCTCAGTCTGCCCATTTATTCCTACCTACAGTATACTATGAGGCCCTACTTGATCTCTGGTTCTTTCTCCCATCCCTCGTTTTCCACTAATATTCTCTTATACCTCTCCCAAGCTTTCTTGAGCCCTACCACTGTTTTAGCCTAACTACTACTGTTGGTAAACTCTTCCGGGAACCCACCACCCTTTCTGAAGAAGGTTTCCTAAATGTGCCCCCTTCCAGCTTCATATCCAGCCCCTTGTTCTTGAGCTCATTTTCTTCTGAAATACACTCCATCCTGTACCTTATTTACCCTTTAGGTATTTACATGTCTCTCATATCCCCTCTCACTCCTTTCCTCCAGGGCATACATATTGAGTTCCTTCAGGCTTATGAAAAAAAAAGAGCTGTCTGTCTTGGCCCACTTCTTTCTGTTTTATGGTACTGCTCTTAATTTCTTTTTGGCTGTGTTAGATCCTAGTCTCTCTACCACACTCCTGCCTACCCACTCTGTTCTCTGCTATGTTTCCAACCACCTTTTCCTTTCTTTCTATCCTCTTTTGCTCCACTTTGTCATCCCCCATGAATCCGCCCTCCTAGCCATCCTCCACCCTGCAGTCCTGCTTGAGACGATCCTGTATGCCTTGCAGGCCTTTCAAACACATCTGCTCCGGGCCTCTTCAGATTCAGACAGACAACTTGGTTTATATACTACATAAACAAGCAAGGGGGACTCACTCTTACCCCTTTGCAGAGCGACCATGAGGTATTGTACTGTGCCATCGAACACGATCTGTAGCTGTGACAGTACATGTTCAGAGCGTCTAAAGCGTTCTGGCTGACAGCTTAAGTCAGTCCAGAATGAAGCACATGAATGGAGCTCCAGCCCTCCAAAGCAGAGGATCTCTTCGACAAGTGGAGTCATCAAGCGCTAGACCTTGTTAGTCCCCACTCAATGCAAAACTGCCCAATTTCTGCTTTCTAGATCCAGAGCCCAGTGCTTTCTGGCAAGGCGCATTGTCCTTCTCTTGGACAGGAGGTTCCTTTCCACTCTGGCAGAGAGTTCTTCTCAAGTTGCAGTCAGAGGGTGGAGATGATCCTTGTAGCCCAAAATGACCATGCCAGATATGGTTTCCACTGTTGCAGCATTAGTTGTGGAACCTCCACTTCCCTTGCCTCTATGCTCAGACCTCCTCTCTCAGGAACAGGGCACTCTCATACACCCAGACTTCAAGTCTCTATATCTCCATGTGGCTCCTGCAAACTTAGCCATTGCCCCTTTAGCGTTTCCTCCTGGGTGGCGGATGTTTTAGTGGCGTTGGAAGCCTTCACTAGAGCCATTTACGCCATGAAGTGGAAGCAGTTTTCCATCTGAGCTACCGCTCAGCACATGGATCCCTTCACCTGTCCGGTGAATCTCATTCTAGAGTACCTGCTTTCACTTCTGGACTCAGTTCTGGTTTACTCCTCACTTGAGGTGCATCTTTCCGCCATCTCTGCGTACCATACACCTGCTGAGGCCAAGACTGTTACCCAACTGGATCTCTCCACATCATTCTGTGGGGCATCCTTCACTTCAAATCTCCCACTGGGGACCCAGCCCGCCATGAGATTTATTAGTTTTTAGAAAATGACTTTGCCTCCCGCTAAGCCAGCCAAAGCTGCGAGCTTTGCTTTCTGTCATGTAAAGCGCTGATTTTGGTTGCCATTACTTCTGCTCAGAGGATTGCTGAGCCCCAGGCTTTGATGTGTAAGAGCCTTATTAGTTTTCCACAAAGACAGGGTATCTTTGTGGAACAATCAAAGGTTTTGCCTAAGGTGGTGTCTGAGTTTACATTAAATCAATCTATCCACCTGCGGTTCATTATCAGAGTATGCTATTCAAGGGAGACCTTACTTCATACTCTTGATGTTCACCAAGTGTTTAGGTCTTATCTGGACCGCACCAGTCTTGTTAGGCAGTCTGATCAGTTGTTTGTCTTGTTTGACCCCAGAAGACAAGGTACTCCTATTTCTAAACTGTATTTATCTAAATGATTGGCTAATTGCATTGTTTGTGCTACCACAAGTATGACAAGCCTTTCCAGGCCCGTCAAAGTCCATTCTACCAGAGGCATGGCTGCCTCAGCTTCTTCCTTCAGGAATGTGTCCGTTGTTGACATCTGTGCAGCTGCTTCTTGGAGTTCTGTCCATACCTTCACAAACATTACAGTCTGGGCACTGCCTCTAGGCACAGAACCGACTTTGGCCTTGCAGTTCTCCAGGGCCTACTGTCTTAGAATGCCCTATGGTTTATTCACTTCACCTTCCAGCTGACTGGGTCTGTTCCTTCATTGCTTGGGACTCAGTCCTAATAGTGTTGCTTGCTGCAGAGCCCCTCAAAGTAAGATAGTACAGTTACATAAGAACTTACCATAACAGTAGATCTTCAAGAGGAGCTCTTGCAGCAGGCTGCATTCCCTCCACCTTCCCTGGTTTGCTGCTTCTCCATATCAGTTAATCTGCTTTCCTCGGTTATGAGGAACCTCCTTGGTTCTCCAATCTCTGTGCATGCGGGGTCTCCGATGGGAGAACTGAGGATGGGGTGAGGACCAGCCCTTTTATACCACTAGTGGACGTCGGCATGCCAATGGCAGGGGCGATACCTGCTAATGACTGCTAGCTAGAAGTTTTCCATGTGATCCTAGCGCCTGATAGCTTAGTCCTAATGGTGTTGCCTTGACAAAAGCTCCTCTCGAATATCTACTGTTACAGTAAGTTCTTACATAACTGTACTTTACCTAGCCAGAATCTGAGGTACTTTCTGTGACTGGGTCTGAATGGTGTGTGAAAGTAGGCATGTTTCAGATCAGTGACCCCAAATGATCTCCATTTGTAGAAATGGTATCATTGAGCTGAAAAACCTTTGGGTTCTGCAGTTTTGGAAACTTTCTGAACTGCAAAGACAAACCTTAGCCCACTAATTCCAAGACCCACTGGTCTGTGGTGATCTTCGACCATTAATGAAAGTAGTGGGCCAGCCTCCACCATACTGGCAATGGATGGGCAACTTGGACAGAGTTGTCACAGATTTTGTTTTGCTGGGGATTAGGGGCTGGAAATGTGGCTGCTCATCTAGAGCCCCTTCTGTCCCTCCCCTACAGAATTCTCTTTGTGGAGGGTACTCACAAGAAAAACAAGCTTGAGGAAATCCCCTTCCCTACCTCCCTCCCTTCCATAAGGCCTGTAGGATGTGGAAGCCTTGTTTGTCAAGTACTGCTCATGTAGGCGGTTTTGTATTCATCCACCTTATTCATATAAGCCCATGTCTTGTTACCAAATAAGGAGTTTCCTTCACATGCAAAATCCATAGCTTTTTGTCGAGAGTGTTCTGGGAGGGCTGGTAGTTCTAAGCCAGGCAAACCTTCTTAAGGACACTGTATAGGCCATAACCCTAGAGGCAGAGTCTATGGTTGATCAGGCTGTGTCAGCCATGTCCTGTGCCAAGTCCAGTACCTTTTCACTCAGTGCCAGTATAGAGTTACATAGTGCCTTCTGGTAGGTTTAGGTCAAACTAATGTAGAAACAATCGCATGGCACAAAATCACACAAGCAACACAGTGGGATCCATTACAGCGCCGGGGAAAACACCGAGCCCCACACACAGTAGTAACACAACGGGCTGCTGAGCATGGAGCAGTGCAGGTGCACCCCATCCCCCATAGTATATATAAACATACTCAAAACACACCAAACACCACAAAAATAAAAATACTGAAAAGAGGTAGACTCGAAGCCGGGTCTGCTGGCCATCCCAGGCATTCACAGCCTGTCACTCTAACAGCTAAGCCACAGGGCCGGCTTGCTCACCCACTGCATAATGGAATGTTAACTTACTCAGCCTGAGTGAAAACACTTACTGTTATAGTACTATAATGTCCGTGCTGTAGTTCCTGTAGCTGTTTTCACTCATGCTGTTTTTCCTTATGGATTTTAACTATGCTATTATCTCCGCATGATCTTGACTGGATACCCTTCCTGGCACTAAGCTAAGTGAGTCAAGTAAGCTGCCTGCCTGAGGAGCAGGGAAGCCTGACGTGTATGTTTTTTGTCCATACTATCCAGCTGTCCAGAATCTTTCTCAGGAGGCTGGGAGGACACAGGCACTTTTCCTTATCACAGGTGGCAGTCTAGATCATTCCTGATCGGAATGAGAGCAGAGGTACTCAGTACCCTACGTAACAACCTGAGACTTTTCTCAATTTTGTTGTCGATGCCAGCAGCTGAGGCAGCTACTGACATGACTGTTTGTGGCTTTTCTAAGGATTTATAAATGGGAAGTAGCAACCTCCCTGTGAGGGCTAATGCCATCATATCCATCAACTCTACTTCCTCCTCATCTTCCACAGCTTCATAAGAGGAAATGCTGAAGATATTTACCATATGCCTTACAAAGGTAAATTAAGAGGTATAGTCCTTGAAGGCTTAGGCAGAGCTAAATTCCTCCTCAGGAGAACCATCTGGTACAATGGGTTCTCCTTCCTCCTTGTCTTCACAGTAAATTTCAACCTCCTCCTCCACAGGCACTGGGAAATGGAACCAGAGCCTGGGGTGTGAGATAGAATATATTCATGAAATTCCCCATAGCTTGGAAAGTTTTGAGAAATTGCCAAGCTTTTGCCATATCCTCTACTAAGGGCATTTATTTTAAATCCACTGGCTGCTTCTCTCCTTCTTCAGGAGAAGGGACAGCAACATATTTTCTTTTTGTTTTTTAGTGGCTGACACTGTTTCCAGTGTCTGCTCAGGATTTTATTTTACTGGATTCAGGGTCCCCGGATACCCTGAGTTCTGTACCATCTTTAGAAGCTTTATCTTTCTTTACCGACCCTTTGACAGGGATTGTTACTCTGAAGGCTGGATCCTCATCTCAGCCTTTTGGGATCTGAGGCAGACTGAGAAGTCATATAAATCTTTTCTAGCCTTTTCTTTTATGTTTTAGGGCAAAACTTTCTACAGAGTTCACAACTCAAAAGTTATGATCTGGCTCAGGCACCTTAGGCAAAGCTCATGGCAATATGCCTTTGCCAGGAGTTGAAAACAAATACACAGGTTACTCACCTGTAACAATAGTTCTAGGAAAGGTATCGATTTTCATCCATACGTCTTGGCAATGTCCTTTCCCCTTTAAGATGTGCTGGAAAGTCTTCAAGCTGGCTCCTCCACCCACCCACCTGGGTGGCAACTCCCCTAGCACCGCCTCATGGCTCAGATCTTGCCCGCTGGAAGCAGTATGCATCACTGCCAAGGGAGGTTGGGTGGGATCTTGTGGATGATCATCATATACTACTCCTAGAAAGTACAGTTACGTAAGACCTTACTGTAATAGTAGATCTTTGAGGAGCCTCTTGCAGCAGGTAATACACTGGGTCATCGCCAGAGATTGCTGTGGCACACGGCAGCTCTTCTAGCAGTCTTTCCAGGGGCCACCCACACATTACATCAACTTCTTGTTTCCTATATGTATGGGTGGTCCCTGGTATCCTAATTTCTCCTGCCAGATTCACCTCACTAGCGAGGACCAAGGGAAGCAGAGGTACCATTGGTATCCCAACCCATAAGTCACTGGACCAGAATTGTTCTCCTAGAAAGAGGGGATGGAGGGTGGGATCAACCTGCTGTAAGAGACACTCCTCAAAGATCTACTGTTACAATGAAATCTTCTGTAACTGTACTATCTTCCACCGAGTGGTCTCTTGCAGCAGGTAATAAACCTAGGATGAATCCCAAGCAGTAAACCCAAGAAGGGTGGACATCATGACAGTAGGCCTTGTAGGACAGCTTGGCCAAAGGCATCCTCTGACGTAAAGCAGCGTCTCAGTTGTAATGCTTTGTGAAAGTATGAATTGTAGACCAAGTAGCTGCATTGCAGGTATCTGTGATAGAGCCCCTTTAAAGCAGGCGCTGTGGTGGCCACAGTTCTGGTAGAATGGGCTTGGACAGGTCCTGGTAATGGCTTGTTGTATTTTGTGTAACAAAATGTTATACAGTGTGCTAGCCAATTGGAGAGGGTCCGTTTAGTGACGGAGACCTTCCCGCTGGAGCGTAGGGTAACAAAAAGCTGAGATGTCTTCCTAATCGATTTAGTTGACTAGTACAGAATTGTAATATCGATGGATGTCTAGAGTATGTAAGAGGTATTCACCTTGATTTAAGTGTTCAGGATAATACACTGGTAACTCCAGGGACTGATTTAAGGTGTGTTCAGACACTACCTTAGGTAGGAAGGAAGGGTTGATATCAAGTGCCACTCTGTCTTTGTAAAAAATCAAGTAAGGATCTCTATACATGACAGTACGAAGCTTGGAAATACACCAAGCTTAAGTGACAGCCACTAAGAGCAGTGTTTTCAAGAAAGAAAATGGAGGTCACAGTAGCCACCGGTTCAAAGGGCTCAAGAGTTATTTTTCTATTGAAAACTGAGATCCCACAGAGGAGTGGGTCTCTGATAGGAGGCTTAATATGTAACATTCCTTTTAGAAACATTTTGGCTAGATGATGTTGATACAGTAATCTGCCATCTAGGGAGTTAGTGGAAGGCGAAATAGAGGCCAAATGGACTTTGATAGAGGAATAGCTAATCCTGTCTCAGCAATGAGGTCAGGTAATCCAAGACTTTCGTCAGTAGACAGGAATAGGGATCAATGACCAGAAGCAGCCCAGATGGAAAAGTGTTTCCATTTGCATTATATGTTTCTCTGGTCGCTGGTTAATGTGAGGCCAGTAACATAATGGCAACAGGGAGGACACTTGTAAGCGTGCTATGAAAGTGTCCTCAGGAGCCAAGCATGAAGGTGTAGGGCCTTCAAGTTGGGATGTAGAAGGGTCCCTTGATTCTGACTCAAGAGATCTGGTCTGACTGGCAATGGAATGTGTTCCTCCACTGAGAACTGTTGAAGGAGGGGAAAACACACCTGTCGAGACCACCTAGGGGCAATGAGAACCATGGTGGCAGGTTCAAGTTGTAATTTCAGTAGAGTCCGTTGCAGGAGTGGGACAGGGGAGGGACATATAAGGAGAGTCGGTCCACGCTTTGGACAGGGCATCTATAGACCGTCCTTTTGCTCAGAATAATGGAATAGTATCTGGGAGATGGCGGTTGACTGGGAGGCAAGCGGATCCAGTTGTAGGGGCCCCTACAGATGAAAGATTTTCTGGAGCACTTTGTGATGAAGTGTCCATTTGTGTGCGGACGACTGGCGACTGAGGTCAGTCAGGAAATTATGACATCCTGGTAGAATGGATGGCTGTCCGTACAAGAGTGTTGCCAAACGGCCTCCTGCCAGACTGCAAGTGTCTTTTTGCATAGAGTGCGGATTTCGTACCTCCATGTTTGTGAGGTAGAATACTACTGTAGTGTTGTCTGACTGAATCAGCAACTGTCCCGGGAGACAAGTGAGGTTGAAAGGCCTGGAGGGCTAAGCGAACCACCCTCATCTCCAGGAGATTGATGTGGGGATGAGGAACAGAACTGGTCCACTTGCCTTGTGTCCTGTAAAGACCCAGGTCGCAGCCCACCCTTCCAGAGATGCATCTGTAGTCAACATCTGCTGGGGTGGGAGGTTGTCTGGAAGTGCATGCTTTGACATAGGTTGGCTCGGAGTGACTCTGATTTTGTCTTTGAAATTTCCTGTTGTTTCAGACCACTGGTTTGGAGAACCCATTGGACTGGTCTCATATAAAGACAGGAAAAGCTACCGTAGGGATAGTGGCGGCCATGTGTCCTAGGAGACATAGCATGCGTCTGACTGCAACAACTTTTGAGTTTGTATCTGCAATGCCAGAGATAAAAGTTTGTCTTGTCTGTCGGTCAGGAGATATGCCCTGGTGGATGCTCCTATATATTAGAGCAACTGTGTAGGGTCAGATTGGAATTCAGCCAATTAACCATAATCCCTAGAGCTTGGAACAGAGTTAGGGTTGCTTCTAGGGAGAAAAGCAGAGATGCTTTGGATTCTGCTTTGATGAGCCAGTCGTCCAGATATGGGAAGACAAAGTGCCCGTCCCGTCGTAGGGCTGCTGCTACTACCGCTAGACATTTAGTAAACACTCTCGGGGCAGACAAGAGGCTGAGCAGGAGTGCTCAGAATGTAGTGTTGACCCAGCAAGTGAAAGCAGAAGGAACCTGTGGTGATCAGGATGGATAGGGATATGTGGTAGGCATCCTTCATATCTAGGGCACATAGCCAATCCCTTGCTTCAAAACAGGCATTATGGAGTTTAGGGTGACCATGCAGAACCTTTTGTACTGGACGTATAGGTTCAATTGTCTGAGGTCCAGGATTGGTCTGAGATCTCCAGTTCGTTTGGGTACCAGGAAGAACTGAGAGTAAAACCCATTTTGGTGTTCTGTATAGGGTGCCAGGTAAATGGCCTTCTTGGTTAGAAGGGTTTGTAGTTCCTCCTGGAGGATAGGAATATGGTCGGATGGGTAATGGACAGAGCAGGGAGAGGGAGGTTTGGAAAACAGTTCCAGACTGTGACCCTTCTGAGTAATCTGAAGTACCCACTCATCCGATGTGATCATTTTCCAGACCTCTAGACTGAGGGCAACGACTGCCCATGGCTTCCAAGGCCTGGTCGAGCAAGCGTGGAAAAAGTCCCAGTTGGTCACTGGGATCTTGGGCTGACCAGCCCCACCAGGAGGGCGGAGCAGGGCCCCTGGCGGTAGAGGTATTGGTTCCGTAGACTGGGAACAACCTCAGAATCCATCCCTTTGTGAGCCTCTATATTTTCCATCTCTTTTGGAATAAAAGGAAGATTGAGGACAGTCACGATAGCTGGGAGATATAGTACATGCCATGCACCGTGCATAGAGTTCTTCCTGAAGACTGGAAATAATCTATCGGTGTTTGGGTATCAGGACCAAATAGTTTGGACCCATTAAAATGGGTATTAACAACTCTATGCTGTACATCAGGTGTAAGCCTGAGATGCAAAGTCAAGCCAAGCATGACGATGCAAGGTAATGCCGTTGTTGACATGTGGGCAAGTATCGACCACACAATATCCCAAATGAAGCAGGTGTCAAGAAATGGAGTTGCCAGTAGATATTGTAGCCAGTAATTGTTCCTTTCCTGTGAAGGAGGGTTTACTGACTAATTCAATGGCGGAGACCAGAGTGTACACTGGTATTTAATCATCGTCCCATATAATTTAGGATTCTGAGATTCATGGTACCTGCTTGGAATACCTTTTTTCCCAGATAGTCTATCCTACGGAATCTTTATGTGAAGGTAAGGAGCTCATGTGTTTTGGTCATTTAATGCGATCATGACGGCAGCAATCACCACTAAATCTGCTTCAGAAGTGGTGGATAGAAAAGGATGATCCAGAGGAGCCTGGTAGAGGCAATCCACCTTGCAGGAATAGCCATAACAGTGGAAGGCTGATTCCAGGCTGCAAGCACAGCATTTTGGTAGGTTTGGATTAGTGGGGGTACCACTAAGACCGGATCCTCTGGTAACTCTAGACAGTCTGACATATCTTTACGTTGTTTGTCATGTTGGTAGTAGAATCCCATGACCTTCTGAATTTGGACCATCATCTCATGGAAGGATGGGTCATCTGGAGAAGAGGCATCCACCTGCCTGGATAAATCCTCAGGAGGAAATCTCTTGATAGGTGAGACTGGGGCTGGAAATCTATATCATAATTCCTCATCCTCTAGATCTCCAGTAAAATGTACCAGAAATTCAGCCTACAGTCAGAAGGTAGTCTCACACAGGAGGTGACAGGTGATGGGGTCTCTATCACCCTGGAAGCGTTAGGCGGAGGAGTAGGGGAGCGGATGGGTGGCTCAGCACTCCTGGATGGAGGCTGAGCATGCCACTGGCATGCGAGACCTGCTGAACTACCTGAAGTAACATCCAGTTGGGAAGTGGGGTAGGGGTTCTGGGAAACCAGGAGGCTTGTGGAAGTGATTGGACACATAGCCTGAGCACATCTTACCCCTGGGTGGTAAAGTCCAGGGTCCCAATCCCTGTCTGCTTGGCCCTGTGAGAACCCACCTGAGGAGGTGGAAGGGCAGTATGCATGGCAAATGCAGTAGGTTTCCCCAGCAGAATCTGGTTCCTAGTCGATGGGCGCTGGGTAAACTGTATTATGCAGTAAAATGATGGGATGTCGTGAAACCCAAAACTGCTGTCAACAAAAGGGTAACCTCCCATCAATGAGGAGGCAGCGTGAGAAGGCATCGAAGGAGGAGCACCTGTAAAGTGGCCGTCGACAAGTGTTTAGTCCACGGAGGTTGAGGAGGGCTTCTCTTTCTTGTGCCACTTATGAGAATCAGTGGATGGGGATCTCTAGGGACAAGCCCCTGATTCTCCATGAGAGACAATTTCTGCTCTATTAAGTGTTTTTGATTTCCTGCAGCCATCATCGACAGGTTGCCTGGTTGAAATCCTGGCAGTGTATGCAGGAAGTAGTGTTGTGTGGTCCCAGACACCTTACATAAGTGGTGTAGTTGTTGAAGCAGTAGATCTTTCTACCACAATGGCAGGAATAAACTAGCACTAACTTGCTTGAAAATTCTTTGGACATGCATCATTTGCTCAAAGTCTTGTCGATGACTGTCTGAAGTTCTCCTAGCCACTGCGTGCGAGCTGAAGGCAATGAGGAAAATGAAATGAAGATATCAGGACCACCCACACTTACATAGGAAACAGGAGGCTTGATGTCATGTGTGGGCGGCCCCTAGAAAAGACTGCTAGAAAAGCTGGCGTATGCCACAGCGACCTCTGGTGATGACTCAAGTGTATTACCTGCTGCAAGAGACCACTCCGTGGAAGATCTACTGTTACAGGTGAATAACCTGTGCTTCTAGGGACATGGATATGATGTTCTATCCTCACATCTTGGCAGACTCCCTACTTGGGAACAGAGATTGGAGAACTGAGGCCCTAAAATCAGCATCCCAGCATGACTCAAGGTCGATGTGGTAGTGGAAATGAAAGTATGTCGGACTTCCAGGTAGCAGCCCAACAGATTTCCTAGCTGGGGACATCCTGGAAGCAGCTACCAAGGCAGCGGTATGATGGGTTGAATGAGCCCTTAGGTCTACAGAAGGCTACCTACCTGCCAACCTATAGCAGAGGTCGATGCCAGATACAATCCACCTGCCAATCATCTGCTTAGCTGCCCGGTCTGCGGGTGCAGCTTCAGCGTGAGTGACAAATACCTGGTGAACCTCTCCCCAAACTCCAGCCCTGCACTTCTTATAGTAGGCTAGCGTTCGCTGCAGGTCCAACATGTGCAGCCTGTGCTTGGCCTCCGAGATGTGAAAGGTGAAATACAACAGGAGATTAACCACCTGGTTAAGGTGAAAATCCGACACAACCTTTGGGAGGAACTGGGTTGGAACAAAGGACAACTTTGCCCTGTGGAAGATCAGATAAGGAGACTCCACTGAGGCGTTTGGAGCTCACTGATCCTTCTGGCAGATGTGATAGCCACTGAGAAGGCAGTCTTCCATGACAGGTGTGACATCTCACACCTGTGCATCAGTTCAAATAGCCCGCCCATTAGCTTTTTTTTTTTTTAAACTTTAACAGGAAGTTCAGAGAGTTACAATAACTGGTTATCCTCTGCCATCCCGAAAGGTGATAGAGATGCAATCCCAACGTTCTTTTCCTTAGATCCAGAGGAGGCGGGGCGGGAAGGAGTCATGCTGTTGCGGTGTTTGTCCGTGCAGGCTAGGCGGACTTAAGGCGTTTCTGGCCCTGGCCCGGGGAACCTAGCTTGACCTTTGCAACCAAAGTTGCCACTTGGTTGCTGGCGGATGTGACTGTTGGCTTTGTTGCCAGCCGCTAAGCGATTCTGGTTCCTCACGAAAGGAACCAGATTTGGCCTGCACAGTACTGACTGCCTTCCCGGCATTCTGTAGCCTGATGATCACTCTTTCAGATTTCTCACCGAACAGGACCGCTCCATTGTAAGGGACATCCAAGATGTTCTCTTGGACATCCAGTAAAACCAGATACTTTCAGCCAAGAGTGTCTCCAGAGACAAACACCTGTAGCTGCTCCCTGCGCCGAATCCGCTGAATCATAAGTGGCTCGGAGAACCTGGGTCCCCATGTCTGACCCAGTTTGAAGGAGATTAGCAATTTATCCTTCTTGCTGCCATACGGAAATCCTTCATAAGGTCTTGGCCCTGTTCCCCAAAGGGCATTCTGAAACTGCACCACGGTGTCAGGTAGTTCAAAGACCTTACAGAGCATGTAGCAGCCACATACATGCGTCTTCCCAGTGAATCTAACTGCTTAGATTCCTGGTCCGGTGGCTGGGTACTCGGGTGTTGAGGCCACTGAGACCGATCATGAGATGCTGTTATGACTAGAGAATCGGCCAGGGTTGTTCGCCAAGTATGGGTCCTCCAATGGAGCCCTGTAGAGGCGGTCAGCCTTTTCAGAACTGCGGTCGAATGTGAACACTTCCAAGCAGCCTTCGCATCCATAAAGGTACCTCCAACAGTGGGACCACCACAGGCTTGGGTCTTTTGCCGAGATAACAGGCAAGGCGTTGTCTCTCGGGATCTAAATCCTCTGTCTCCACCCATGTTCTCTTGGATGTGCTTCATGATTTCTGAGAATGAGGATCATCCGGTGGTGACATGGGAAGGTCTTGTGGGTCAGGTGATGGGGACTGAAGGGGATGGAAACCTGGAAGTATCAGATGTATCCGGCCTGGAGTCATCACCTGGAGAGAGTCGTCTGCCTCTGGGTCGTTTCGGCTAGGAGACCCTGAGGGAGACCTTGATTGTCATCTCTTCCACTCTCGGGACCTGCCCTCGGAAGTGGAGTGGGCTCCTTAGGGGTCAGGGTCTTTCACCTCAGAGCCTCAAGGAGGTGGTGGTGAAGACTTGGTGGGCACCACATCTTTTAATGGTGTCCCACCAGAAGCGAATAGGTCCTTGACCTCCTGCAAATTCATACCCGATAACGGGTTGGGCATCAGTGTGGGCCTGTCAGCGGGATCGCGCCGGGCCCTGGGAACTAGCAGATCCGGTTCCCTGGGCAAGCCGGTGTCCTCCGTGTCACCTGTTTGGTCGTCAGGCACCAGGTGACCTCTTCTCCAGAAGAACCCTCACAACCGGTGTCAGCGGTGTTGGTTCTCTGACCCGTTAGCAAGCATTGGGTTGGTCGCCCTCTTTGACTCAATGTCCGTTTAAGGACATCAGCTCTGTCATCTTCCTGTCCAGTACTTTCGGGGTTGGGAGGCTGACCGTGGTCGTGTCCAGGCGTTGAGTCTGACAACCCTTGATTTCGAAGACAACTTGGCCTTATGTCAGTCTGAGGATCCAGGTCAGGCGGTGGAGTCGGGTGTCCAGAATCCTTGGTCTTTAACAGATGCAGCGAGGTTGAGGAGCCCTCTGAAGACCTTACCTTGATTGGGGGGCTGAGGCGAGCCAGGGAAGGCTATCGATCAGAACCGCGTGGAGCTGGAACTTACCCTAGACTCTGAGGTCCGGCTCAGGATCTCGACCTACCAGAGTCGATGCTTGTCCTGGTGTTTCCCGATTTATGAAAAGATTCCCCTTTGAAGGTAGGGTCTTTCTCCATCTTCTTGAGCTTCTCTTTGAGAGGAACCCTGGAGGGCATTTGGCGGCAGATCCTGGTCCTGCATTAAACTGTTGGCAAATAGAACAGGCCTGAGTATCATGCTCCGGGCCTAGACACCTCCGCATGAGCTGTATGGTGGTTTATGACGGATCTGCTTACATAGGCGCGACTTAGAGGGGTGTCCTGCGGTAGAAGGAGCAGGAGAAATGACATGGAGTTGTTGAGAAATAAGAAAAATTTTGTTTAAAGATTTCACACATCGTTCATCTATTCAGGCGTCCGTGAGGCCAATGCTGGCGAGTAAATGGCAGGAAAAGAACTGGGGATGCTGGGGACCGCCCCTTTACGTGATGCCTGACATTGGGGAGGGTCTAACGTCGGCGGTTCCCGCTAGATACTGCTAGCTAGAATTTTTCCATGAGGTCCTGGCGCCTGCAGGCTTCAGTCCTAATGGTGTAACCTGCTGCAAGAGTTGTTTCTCAGTAAGATCACTTCTTATACACTGCATTTGTGTAGGTGATTGCCAGTATCTGATGACAGCAAGAGTCACAATTTATAAAGTTTTAAAGAAAATTCTCATATAAAAATCCTGTGTTTTAAAATTAAATAAACAGGCGTTCCTGTACACAACGTGTGTTTGCATCTTTTCCTCTTCTAATGAGCTCTGACTTAACTGCCTAATTTAAAGACCGTATGTCTTTGGGTTTATGGGAGTAAAGAAAAGTACATAGAACACCTTGGACTTGGAAAAACACCAGTGAGCATTTGGAACCCTGGTTCCCCCTACAATTGATCAGAGGGCTGGGGACCGGCCCTGAGCCAGGGCTTTATCTAAAGGTGACCAGATCTCTTCATATTTTGCCAACTGTCCACGGATGAATACTGAGTTTTCTCAGTTTTATGCACAATAATAATGAATTGGTCCAATGGGCAATAGTGGGAGCTGAATCTAGTCTCCAATGTTAAGCAATCGCCTGCTTCCCCACCACTACACCCAATCTCCACAGCAGATGATCTCTGGTTAGCTTCCCTTCCCCTCCAGGCAGTCCCAGGAGCACGTCCAGGGATCCATCTCTTGTGGGTGTTCAGTGCCTATGCTAACAATGATAAAATACCTCTCAGAAGATCCGGTTTTTTGGACATCTCCAGATCATATGATAAAAGCAGTCCTCCTGGACGAGGCACCTGGGCACAAAATTAGATTCCGTGAGTTAATTTTGTGTGCCAGTTCCGACAAAGTAGGTCCATAATAAAGCGTTATACTGTATGGCCCTCAACCAATTATTCACTGAAAATGTAAGAATGTTCCTTAAAATCAGATTCCAGTCTCCCCAGGTCAAACTCTTTGGGAAAAGGTCTGCCTCCATCTCTCCTTATCCCAGTGAAAGGATCTGAGAGTGCTCCCAGGAGTATTTTATAACATTTACTAAGCGTCTTCAATATTCCTTCTCTGGCAGTGGCCATGAACAGTTCTTTCAGGGTGAGCAAGATAACTCTGTTCATCCCGGTGATTGTTAAACCAGGCCTCACCTGCCTTTAATTTAAGATGAAGAAAGTAGTGGGATGCATTTAACCCATATTGTCTGGACAATTCTGGAAATCCTTCACCCTTCCTGAATCCATCATTTGGCTCAGCATGGAGTGACCATTTGCCTGCCACTGTGCCAACTCCCACCCCACTGCATCCATGGTTACCATGCTCTCCCAGCATGGGTTGGAAAGTGACTTCCAGTGAAAGGGAGGCCCAGTGCCCTACCAACTTATGGGCCATCCTCCATGCTTTCCATGCAGATCTTGTAAATGGGTTGTTTATTTGTTGAGGTTCCATTCCCCTAATGTCCCCATCAGAACCCAGTGGTAGAAAATAAAAAGGGTTGATGGTTTTCCACGCTACCCAAGGGAGTCAGGTTCCCTTTTAAAAGGTCCTCTATGAAGGACAGTTGAGAAGCCACGTAATATCAGTAAATATCTGGGAGGGCCAGGCCCCTCTCCTTCTACAGGATGCCACAATAATTCTTTTTAATCCTGGGACGTTTTCCTTGCCATAAGAGCTGGGTTACAGCGCCTCTATTGACTTGATATACTTACTGGGAATGTGGATTGGGAGGGTCTGAAAAGATAGAGGCATTGGGGTAAAATACTCATCTTTCGAGATTTACCCTACCTAATATAGTGGGGATTTCCATTTAGCACAGTCTTCTTTAATCTTCCTTATTACTGGGGTATAGTTTAATTCAGCAATTTGTGAGAGTTTACTGGGAAGGCGTACTCCTGGTGCGTGATAACTTTCGAGGGACAAACATGGCTCCTGCAACCTGTATTGGCCCCTCGGTTTCCCAATGGCATCTACTCACACTTGCTCCAGTTTATTTTGTGTCCTGATAGGGGCCCATAAGTTGTGTAAAGGTTGGTGAGGGCTGGTAAAGCTTTGTCCGGTGGGCCAAAAAGAGCAGGAGGTCATCTGCAAACAATGAGATGACATGATTTTCCCCATTACATTGAAATCTTTCTATCCCTTATGTTCCCTGATGCGGCAGCCAGGCCTCAATGGTCAATACAGAGAAGAGGGCAAGCCTTGTACCCGGTGAGTACAAAGGTTCAGACATGATGTCATTGGTCAGAATTTGCACATAAGGGTAGGCATAAAGGGTGCCCAACCATGCTCTAATTGTAGGGCCAAAACCAGATTTCTGAAGAACAGCGAACATAAAGGGCCATTCAACATGATCGAACGTCTAATGCCAAGAGGCCCTGGCTGCTGCTCCCTCCCTGTTGGGACCACCTCTGCATTATATTTAATATCGTCTTAAATTATGTTTACGCCTGTCATCCCCTACAAAGCCCCTGATCTGGTGCACCATGCCCAGAAGGACCGCTCCACCCTCTGAGCCAAAGCTTTGGCTATTATTTATTTATTTATTTTACTTCCTCCAGATCTCTGCCCAGAGGAATCCTTTCCTTGGGTTTCTTCAGCTAGGCCCGATGTAGCATGGACCCAGCGTCATTCCACATGAGACTGGGAGATTTTTTACTTTTGATTTTCTCCTGGTCCCAACCCCTGAGGGCACCAATGCAGGGACCAAAGTCCAGAAGGTAGCATGCTTACACAGGTTGCTGTCAAGCGTCTGCAGTGCCCTCCCCTCCCTGCCGAAAGCCACTCACGCTCACCGCTCATGCTTCCACTGGCTGCAATGCATGTGGACATCACTGCCCTTGTAACCTTCCCCCAGGAGGAGGAGAGCATCCATGGGAGCCCCTTTGAGTGCCTCCTGCCACAGTTAACATAAAGGTCCTAAGACATCCCACATAATTTTATAAAATTCTACCGAAATCCAGTCTGGTCCTGGAGCCTTACCTCTCTTGGATGACCATATTGCTTGCTTAATTTCTTCTAATAAAATGGGCTGATCTATATTGCCTCTAAGTGTATGGTAGAGTATAGGAGGTGAACCTCTTTCAAAAGGATCTGGATTTACCGGAGGGGTCTGGGATGTATATAATGTAGCACAGAAATCTCTAAATGTTGCATTTATTTCTTTTTTATTCAAAGTCAATTTGCCCCCACAGTTTCCAGACCTAAAATGGTTCTTTTGCCTTTTCTACTTAACCAGGCTTGTCAAACATTTACCTGCTATGTCCCCATCAAAGTAAGTTTAGGAATGTGTAACCAGTAAGTCTCTTTCCAGTCTCCTTGACGTATTTGGTTTAACCGGCCTTTGGCCTGATCAGACCATTAACATCTGCAGATCCTGGGTTATCCATTATCTGCCTCTCCAACTGACTTATTTGCTTTTCCAGCTTCCTCCTCACAGAGTGCTACCTTCTTTTAAAAGCCGTATACAAAATAGTTTCCCCTCTGATGAAAGCCTTTAAGGTATCCCAAACATTGTTAACATGAGTCTCCCAGTATTATTAAGTTTGATAAATTCTGTAATTTTTGAAGAGAGTTGGGTCACGTACTGGTTATCACTAAGCAACGTTGGATCCATTCTCCAATGGGGAGGAGAGATGGTCTGAGGGCAGAAGGACAACTACCGCTAGTGGAGCGTGGTCCGAAAGAGGCAGTTATTCCGCCCTGTGACAGGGTGGAATAGGAACCTGTCCCATTTGTTAAGGAGAAAATGTTTAAATGCAAGGATCTTTCCTTTTCTGTCTCTTCTCTGTCTGGTTGCATAACCCAATTTTCTTGTGAGACTTCAGACTTGATCATCCAAACAGTTTAGCAGTTCTTTGCCTCTCACTGTCTCTCAGTCCTCTCTTGCTGTCCATTTTTCCTCCCTTGCATATCAGCGAATATAAAAATATATCAAATCATTGTATGGACATGTTAACTGATAATGGGATCACTTTTGTTAAAAATATATAGTGTTACTGTTGAAATGTATACAATTGTAATTAGATGTGATTATAAAAGCTAATGGAAAACTCCAGAGGTTATCTGAGTGCAAATGTTTGAGCCTTTGTAAAAGCTGTGCAAAGGGCCTAAGAAGCACAATGTGTTCTAGCTGTTCTTGAAACTTACAAGAACAGAACACTTACAAAACAGGATGCTTGCTAAGGATGGGGTTGAAAAGACATAAAGAACTAAGCTGCAACTGCAAGAAAGATGAGGAGAACAAGGAACACAGAGACTGAAGAAAACTTTTTCACTTTGCTTTTGTAAATAGTTATACTGAACAAGTTTATTTTATGATACCACTAGTGTAAATAAATAATTTTGGTGAATTCTATAACAAATACAGGTTACTCACCTGTAACAGGAGTTCTAGGAATGGTATATGTTGTTCATCCACACTGTCTGGCAGGTTCCTTGCCGCTTAAATCTTGCCAGAAGGTCTTCAAGCTGGCTCCTCCCACCCACCGGGTGGTAAAACTCTCGGCTCCAGCCCATGGCGCCAGATCTGGCCCGCTGGAAGCTCAGGTTGTGCGTCCAAAGCCGAGGTCGGGTGGGTCGGTGGATGAACAACATATACCATTTCTAGAACTCCTGTTACAGGTGAGTAACCTGTATTTCTAGGGACATGGATATGTTGTTCATCCACACTGTCTGGCAGACTCCTAGCAGTTCTCCGGGAGGAGGGAGGCAGGCGCACACCCCTACTTAGGGAATAAAGACTGGAGAACCGAGGGCCCCAAACCAGCATCCCGGCGTGACTCAAGGTCGATGTGGTAATGGGTAATAAAGGTGTGTGCTGACTTCCAGGTAGCAGCCCTGCAGATTTCCTGGATAGGGACGTCCCTGGAAGCAGCCACCGATGCAGCAGTATGTATGGGTAGAATGAGCTCTTATCCTCTCGAGGCTCCATGCCCGCCAACTTATAGCAGAGATCTATGCAGGAGGTGACCCACCTGCCTATAATCCGCTTGGCTGCAGGTCTGCCAGGTGCGGGTTCAGCGTGGTGACAAACAGCTGGCGAACCTCTCCCAATTTCAGCCGTGCGCTCCTTATAATAGCGGCGCCCTTCTAGGGTCCAGTGTATGGAGCCTGTACCGACCTCAAGGTGTGACTGGGGTAGAACACCGCAGAGTCAGCACCTGGTTAAGGTGAAACTCCGACACCACCTTCGGAAGGAATTTCGGGTGGGGGCGCAGGACAACCTTGTCCCTGTGGAAGACCAGGTAAGGAGACTCGATGCAGGCGCCTGGAGCTCTCCCATCCTTCTGGCTGACGTGATAGCCACCAAGAAGCGGTCTTCCACGACAGGTGAGAGAGATCACACCTGTGCATTGGTTCGAATGGCTTGCCCATGAGCTTTGCCAGTACCAGCAGTAAATCCCACGGAGGTGGAGGTTCTCGCACGGAGGAAATGTGATCAAGGCCCTTGAAAAGCGCCGACCACCTTCTCCTGCGCCACCGACTGCTCCCGGCCCGCGCCCGGTAAGCAGAGATGGCTGCCAGGTGCACCTTTAGGTCGCCGACCTAAGCCCTTGACTAGAAAGGACCATAAATAGTCCAAAATGCTTGCCACACAACAGGAGGAAGGATCCAAGCCCTTGCCCTGACACCAGATGGAGAATCTCTTCCATTTGAAGGCGTAGCATTTTCTGGTCGACTCCTTACAGGACGCCTCAACAACATTGAGGACCTCGTCGGAAAGACCCAAGGCCTGGAACTCTGGCCGCTCAGGAACCAGGCCGTCAGGTGCAGGGATTGAAGGTCCGGATGGAACACCTTCCCTGATTGACTGAGAGCAGGTCCGGGCGAGCTGGAAGCTGCCTCGGGAGCCTGGAGCTGAGGCTGAGGAGATCTGGGTACCAGAACTGGCGGGGCCAGTCTGGGGCTATCAGAATCACCTCGCCTTGTCCCTCCTCGCCTGAAGCACCTTGTGAATCAAGGGAAATGGGGAAAGGCGTAAAGAGGCCCGAGGTCCACAGCCTCAGAAGGCATCACCCTGCAGCGAGCCCCTGCTGAGGGGCGGGCATGAAACAGCCTCAGCTTGGTTCTCCTGAGGCAAACAGGTCCACCTGAGGTGAGCCCCAGTGGGAGAACAGATCTTGTACTACCTCCGGCAGGAGAGACTACTCGTGAGATGCAGCCCCTATCCGGCTCGGGGCATCGGCCAAGGTGTTGGAGGCTCCTGCCACATGAATGGCTAGGAGATCCGCCTCCAGGCATGCTACGAGAGACCAAATGTGGAGAGCTTCCTTGCATAGAAGCATGGGAGCGCATCCCGCCCTGGCGGTTCAGGTAGTACATGGTCGTGGTATTGTCCGTCTGGACTCGGACCACTTGACCCCGGAGAAACGGAGCAAAGGCGGTGAGAGCTAGGCGGACCGCGGAGCTCCAGCAGGTTGATGTGGCATCGGGACTCCGCGGGACCAGAGGCCGTGCACTCGGTGTTCCCCAGATGGGCACCCCAACCCATCAGGGAGGCATCGGTCGATAGAGAGACCGCCGCGCTCGGGCGGACAAAGGATGCCCTCCTGCAGATGGGATGGAACTGTCCACCACTGGAGAGTGTTCCCATCTCCTGGGTCACTATCACTAGCTGGTCCAATGGATCGCAGTTGTGACCACTGGCTGGCCAGTCCCCACTGAAGAGGGCGCATGTGCCAGCGTGCCCAACGGACCACGCTGGTACAGGCCGCATGAGACCCAGGAGGCGCAGGAAGTCCCAGGCAGGGCGCGATGCCCAACCTGAAATGATTGGGCAAAGGAGGTAAGAACCTCGGCCCTGTCCGCCGGGAGCCGTGCTCTGGCTCGAGAGAGTCGAGCTCTGTCCGATGAACAGGATCACCTGCTTCAGCTTGACTTCCGACTTGGCCTCGTTGATGAGAAGGCCGACTTGAGAGCAAACCTGGAGGGCCAGATCTCTGGACGCCCACCTCCCATCTGGAGGGGGCTGCTATAAGCCAATCGTCCAGGTAAGGGTACACCGGACCCCTCGGCGCCGCAGGAATGCTGTCACCACTGCCATGCATTTGATGAAGACCCTGGGAGCTGGAGATAAGCCGAAGGACATGGCTTGGAACTCGAAAGGGATCCTCCGCTCAAGCGGAGGAATCTCCGATGTGACGGACGGATAGGGACGTGAAAGAACGTGTCCTGTAGGTCCAGAGAGCAGAACCACACGCCGTGTTCCAGAGATGGTATCTGCCAGGTGACCATCCTGAAGGTCCGAGACCTTAGGAACTTGTTCAGGTCGTGTAGGTTGAGAATGGCGCCAGCCCCATCCGCTTCGGAACCAGGAAATACCTGGACCACGAACCCCGGGTCTAAAGGGGTCCTCTACCTCATTGATCACCTCCTTTTGGAGGAGGAGGCGATGTCGACTCGACGAGCCGCCAGTGGGCTCACGGTTAAGGCCCCGAGGTGCGACGGCTCTGAAGGGCGGGGCCTGCTCAACTCTACAGGTAGGCCTTTTCCCACCACCTCCAGTACCCACCTGTCCGTGGAAACAGCGGACCAGGCGGAAAGGAAGTGTCTGAGCTGGCCTCCACGGGGAACTAGGGTGAAGTGACAGGGATGGGGCGACACCCTCAGCCCGCCACTGGGCAGGCTTGGAGGAGGGACCGGCCGAGGGACCTCCTGGGCCTTACCTCCCTGCTTCCTGTTGGAGGAAGCCGCCGGCTTGGGTTTGGGATGCCAAGCTCGAGCCTGCTGACCCTGGCGTTGCTGGGCCGGGCGCACGCATGGCGCAGGGCGACGAAAGAGACTTAGGCTGTGATTTGCGGCCTTTGTCCTTCTGAGCAGAAGAGACCGAGTCAAGGTAGCATTGGACTTCTCGATCCTCTGCAGGTGACCTGCCACCCCAGGGCCGAAGAGGTCAGTCCCAAAAGGAATATCTGCCAATTTGTGCTGGGTATCCGAGGTAAAGGTGGATATCCTCAGCCAAGCCCGATGACATGGCCACTGCGGCCGCCACAGATCTGGCACATGAGTCCCGATGTCAAAGCAGTCTGGAGCTGCTGTTTGGCCACTGCCTGCCCTGGTCCCGCACCTGCCCGACCGTAGTCTGCAGATCCACGGGAAGATGAGGGACAACCTCATCCAGGAAGCCCAACAGGGCGTGAGAAAAATGTGCCATGTGGACGGCCGAACTGGCCTGACGAAGGCCGAGAGAGGACATAGCATAGACTTTTCACCCGCATAATCCAATTTCTTGGATTCCTTGTCGGAGGTTTGTCCACATCCCTGCGTTCCCGGCATGCTGGAAAACGCTGTCGGTAACCAACCCTCGCCGAGGGTGTTCAAAAACCGGACAGGAACCGGTAGGGACCGGATACTTCCTGGCCATTCTGGCCAAGGCGCAGGGCAGGAAGCAGGATGCTGCCAAAGTTCCAAGGCCGGACCCACTATGGCTTCGGCCACGGAAAGGCCTCTGTAGGAGAATCCTCGGTCCAGAATCTCCGTGAGGATACATGCCCGTTTAGAAACGGGTTCGAGCTTCATCACGGTGGACTCGAGATGAGCCAAGCAACCCTAGGAAGGACGAAGGGCTATCGTCCACTGACTGCCCCTCCCGAGGACTCCAAGTCCATGCACTTGGAGAAGAAGGAGGAACCATCCTCGGACTCAGAAGAGTCCTCAAAGAGTTGCTCGGGCCTGAGCCACCCTCCACCTGCCGAGGTTTATCGGAGTGAGGGTGACAGACAGCCTATGGGGCAAACCCAAGGCCGACCGAGTATTTTTGGTTGGAGACCGCACTACGGCTGTGGAGGCGGAGGTTCCACCAGAATCGGTGGGGCAGCTGGAACTGGCGAACAACGGCCTGGAACAGGCTCCTCGGCTACGAGGGGTTGTTTCGCTCGGTGACAGCCACTTAATGGCCGGGAAGACGATCATCGGCCTATTCCCGTCAAAAGGAGCTGTTGCCACATGAGTTTTGTACCTCCGACGCAATGGCTGAAGCCTCCCTAATCAGGAAGAGAAGAAGCGGCAGCGCGCCGCTTGTCAGCGATGCCGAGACCGAGACCGCCCTATGGTGGCGGGACGGTTTGACCGCGAGGATGTCGGAGACGAGAGTCTCGACCTAGGCCGAGGAAGGCGGAGAAGTGTCGGAAATCGCACTCTCCTCAGCTCGAACGATTCCACCGAGGCTCCGGAACCGGAGGCACAGACGAGCCAACGGGATCCTCAACTCCCACCGGGGAACTGGGAGAGGATTCTCAGCTTCCAGCCGACAACCTGCGTCAACGGGTCGAGAAAAATCTCGACTGCCGACGGGAGTCTCGGTCAAACTGGCCTGACAGGGACACGCGGAAGCCAGTGGCCGAAGCTGAGGGGTCGACCAAGTCGACTGTCGACAAGAAGGGAAGGGGATCTTTCCGCTCCCAAGAGCATCAACGGAGAGACTTACTTTTGCTCTTTTGGACCTGGAAAAGGTCCCGAAGAGTTGGACCTCACCTTTCGTCGAGAGGGTCAGACAAAGCTCCTTAAAAGAAGCCAGTACGAGGCACCGAGAGAGCGGACAAATGCCGCAGCCGAGGTAGAAGCGCCCGCGCCGCCTCCTCTTCCAGGGCGATCATCTGCTCGAGCTGATCCGAGTCCGCCACGGACACGCCAACTGGGCCTCTTTAGATTTCCTGGTGGAATTCTTCTCTCGGGCGCCCCAGTTGTGTCCAGACACGGTCTTCAAGGGCGTGGGCGAAAAAAGAAGAGCACAAGTCGCAGGCCTCGCGGGTCATGCTCAAGGCCCAAGCAGTAGACGCACGCGGAGTGCGGATCCGTCCGAGACATCTTCGCCCGCAAGGGCACCTCCGGAAACCGAGTCAATGTCCATCGCAGCCACGAGGAGAAGAAGACCAAGTCTTTTAGCAAAACTTTTGAATTCGAACTTTCAAGAATTGGAACCAGTTTTAAACGCGAGAGCGTTAAGGAGGGAACCTGAGCTTCAGCGGTAAGGAAGATCTGGCGCCATGGGCGGAGCCCAGAGTTTTACCACCGGGTGGGTGGGAGGAGCCAACTTGAAGACCTTCCGCAAGATTTAAAGCGGCAAGGAACCTGCCAGACAGTGTGGATGAACAACATATCCATGTCCCTAGAACTCTTGGTTTTCCTATGCCTCCTGACCTGTGCCTCAACGAAACATCCCTTAAGTCTGGGGACATAAACATATAATCTAGTCTGGTGTAGCTCCGATGCACGTGGGAAAGAAAGAATATTCCTAGAATCTGGGTGACAATGTCGCCAGAACTCAATCAATGCTCTATCCTTAGGAAGGTCTTTCTGGGCTGCCACACTATGTGGGAAGGTCTAGTCCTCGCCCCAGTGATCTAACAAGGGTCCCAGTAAGTACTAAAATCACCTCCTATAATGATATTGTCCGGATAGGGTGCCGTGGTAATGGCCAGATGCCAAAAAAATCTGGAGAGTCAAAATTAGGGCCATAAAAAGATACAAGGGTGCCTTGATTCCCAAGATCTGCATCCACAATTATGTACCGACCATGAGGGTCAGAGACCACAGAGTGAATTTTGGACTGTAGATTAGGGCGCAGTCAAATGGCCCTCCATGTGTTTTGGAGGTAAGGCGTAGCCAACACAGTTCCCCAAGGAGGAAGCCAGCCTAGTGAACTCATCCTCGGTCATATGAATCTTTTGCATAAATATGACATCTCTCTTCATTTTCTAAAATAAGACCATACCTCTTTCCTCTTAACCACCGTCTTCAGCCCACTGACATTCCATGTCAGCAATGTTAAATTCTTCATCTATCCCCAGAGACAATATAATACATAGCAAGCCAACTGATATTTAAGTTATCTTGCATGTCACTTACAGTGAAATAAAATCTGAACTTCTGAGTTTTTCAACACGTAACCAACAAAGGTAACTCTTTTCAATCGATCAATCAAAACAGTCCAGTTCGTGAAGAACTTACCATAACAGCAGATCTTGAGAAGCTCTTGTAGGTAATTACATATAGGAATGAAGTCGGCAGCGTCAGGACCCACGGAAAAATTTCTAGCTAGCAGTCTCTGGCGGGGGACTGCCCCATGTCAGGTGACTGACGTCACACAATGTCAGTATAAAGGCGGTCCCCACTCCGCTTCCAGTTCTTTCCCTCCAAGAGCACAAAGGCAAGGCGAGAGAAAGCGGATATTTCCCTTCCTGGAAAAGGAGCTGAAAAAGCTAAGGGGCTGGGGGGAGGGATATTTACTGCAAGAGCCTCTCTCTAAGATCTACGGTTACGGTAAGTTCTTACTTAACTGTACTATCTTACTCGAGAGGGCTCTGCAGTAGGTAATTAAATAGGACCGAGTCCAAGCAGTCTGGAACAAAGAAAAGCATTCGGGAGGAGGAAATCTACCAACAATAGAACCTCCGGCTGTAAGGGTCTAGGAAAGAAGACCTTGCAGAACAGCCAGCTCAAGCCTACTTCTATGAGAGAGGCAATGTCCAAACTATAATGTTTCATTAAGGTATGGACAGAAGTCCAGGTCATGGCTGCACAGATATCTGCCGCTGACACAATCCTAAAACAAGCAGCAAAGGTGGCTAGTCCTCTGGTGGAGTGACCCTGACTTGACCCGCAGGGTCTTCTTGGACTTGTCATAACAGAAACTGATACAATAAGCTACACTTCGAAAGGCATTGCTTGGAAATAGCATTGCCCTCCCTTTGTGAGCAAAAGAGACAAAGAGCTGATCGACTTCCTGAGATTCTTAGTTCTAGTGGTATGCAAGAGGAATTCCCTTGATTGGAGTGTTACGTAAAGAAAGGCGGTAGCTCCATGGATTGGTTCAGCATAGATTCCACTACCACATTAGGGAGAAACTTAGGGTTGGTGCAGAAAGCCACACGTTCCTTGTGAAAAATCAAATAAGGATTTTGCACATCAGGGCCTGAAGTTCGGAAATTCATTGAGCCAAAGTAATGGCCACTAGGAAGACAGTCTTCCAAGAGAGGAACTTCAAGTCTGCTGAAGCTGCCAGCTCAAGGGAGGCAGAGTAAGCTTCTCAGGAACAAAGTTCAGATCCCAAGGTGGCGAGGAACTCGGATGGGGGTCTTAAATGAAGAGCCCCTCTGAAGAAAGTCTTAGAGACCTTCAACTGCGCTGAAATTCCTGTCCCTAAAAGGGACATGGTAGGGCGAAATGGCTGCCATATGGACCTTCAAAAGGAATGGCTGAGACCCAGGTCAAAGAGGTGGCGCATGTAGTCCAGGACTTTCTCAACATGGGAAGAGAAGGACTCCAGATCCTTGAAGCAGCCCATATCAAGAAGCGCTTCCACTTCATAGCGTGGGTGGACCTGTGGAAGGCTTTCTGGCCTCCACTAAAATGTCTGCGACGAGAAGAAACCCCAAAGCGGGTTTGGACTACGCCTACAGCAGCCACGCACGCAACTGAAGGGATTTGAGACCTGAATGACTAGGGTCCCCAGTCCTGGGTCAGCAAGAACTGCGACAGAGGAAGAGGAAGTGGACGTTCCTCCGAAAACTGTTGCAGAACAGTGAACCAAACTTGCCTGGGCTAGAATGGAGCAATGAGTATCATTCAAGCTCCTTTGAATGGAGTTTGTGTAAGACCCTGAAGATTAAGGAATCGGAGGGAAGGCATAGATTAATCTGTCCCTCCAATCGACAGACACAGCATCCTGCCAAAAATGCCTCGCCCGGAGCGAGCAAGCAGAAGGCAGGAAGTTTTTGCGTTAGAAGACGCAAACAGCTCTAACTGAGGTGGTCTCAGCATGGGAAGACTTCATCTAGTACCTCTTGATCCAGCTCCCACTCGTGAACATCGGCTGACTACCGACTGAGGTGGTCTGCCAGTGTAATGTCTACCCCGCACATGAACTGCAGTCAGATGTAGGTGGAGCCGAACTGCCCAACCCCAAACTCTCATTGCTTCCTGCACAGAGGGTAGGAACAGAGTTCCTCCTGCTTGTTGATGTACCAGACTATGCACGTTGTCTGTCTGGATGGCTAGATGACCTGGAAGAATACAAAGAGTGGAGAACTTGAAGGGCATACAGAATGTCTCTGAGCTCGAGCACACTGACATGCAATTGCCGAGACTGGACCAGGAGCCTGGAGTCCTGTGATGTCCTAGGTGGGCTCCCAGCCTTCTCCTGAGACATCCGTTGTCAACGTTTGGGAGGGAAGTTCCAGACAGAATGGAACACCCGGCAAGGTTCTCCTGCACCATTCACCAATGCAAGTCCCAAATCATTGGGTGGAGACCAGAACCTCCTGGTCTAGGTCGTCCGAAGTCTGGTCCCATTGAGACCAAAGCATCCACTGAGAGATTCTCATATGGAGCTAAGCACGAGGACTGTCGAATTGCAGCCGCCATGAGCCCGAGGAGGCGAAGGACTGACCGGGCGCCAACCCTTCTGCAGCTGGACAACAGACTTGCTTGCGCCTGGAGGGTGTCCACCTGTCCAACGGCAGAAAGGCTTTGCCGATGGTCGTGTCCAGGATCGCCCAATGAACTGAAGTCTTTGACAAGGAACCAGATGAGACTTGGCCTGGTTGATGGTGATACCCAGGCTGGTGAAAGCCTGCCAAGTAAAAGAAAGGAACGCTGGAGTTCCTCCTGGCCCAAGCCGCCAGAGCCAATCATCCACGTGCGGGAAACTAGTAGCCCGTGGATACGCAGGTGGGCCGCTACCACTGAAAGACATCTGGTGACTACTTGGGGGCTGAGGAAAGACCAAAATGGGAGGGCTCTGAACTGGTAGTGGCCCCGAAATGAAAAATGGATGAATTTGCGGTGGGAAGGGCGGATGGGGATATGAGGTAGGCATCCTGCATATCCAAAGTGCATAGCCACTGTCCTGGTCAGAAGCGACAGAAGACTCTGTGAGGAGAGCATCCTGAAAGCGCTTGTCTCACGAACATGTTCAAGGAGCTGAGGTCTAAAATGGCGTCACGTCTCCCGTTTTCTTAGGAACCAGGAAGAAATGGGAGTAGTAACTGGTCTCCCAAAAGTGGCTGGGAACTGGCTCTATCACCGCTTCAAGAGAAGAGAGGATATTTCTTCCTGAACCAGAGGAAGATGCTCAGGGGAGTAAGATGACTTGGGGGTGGTGGTCTGGGTGGTTTCTGAAGAAACTCAATTGAGTGCCCTTCTACTATCAGCTGCAGCACCTAAGCATCTGATGTGATCCTCTCCCAACCCGGTAAATGGAAGGAGAAAAGAACAGGTTACTCACCTGTAACAGTAGTTCTAGGAGTGGTATATGTTGTTCATCCACACTTCTTGGCATGTCCCTTTCCCTTTAAATCTTGATGGAAGTCTTCAAGCTGGCTCCTCCCACCCAACGGGTGGTATAAACCTCGCTCAGCTCCATGGACCAGAACTTAGCCGCTGGAAGCAGGTTGTGCGCCTAAAGCCGGGAGGTCAGGTGTGTGTGTGTTTTGTGTGTGTGGATGAACAACATATACCACTCCTAGAACTACTGCTGCAGGTGAGTAACCTGTTCTTCTAGGAGTGTGGATATGTTGTTCTATCCACACTTCTTGGCAGACCCAAGCAGTTCTCGGGAGGAGGGAGGCAAGGCACACCCTCTACTTGGAAAACAAAGATTGGAAAACTGAGGCCCCAAAACCAACATCCCGGCGTGACTCAAGGTCGATGTGGTAGTGGGTAATAAGGTGTTGCAGACTTCCAGGTAGCAGCCCAACCGATTTCCTGGATAGAGATGTCCCTGGAAGTAGCCAACCGATGCAGTAGTATGGTGGGTAGAATGAGCTCTTATCCTCTGGGAGGCTCATTGCCCGTCAACTTATAGCACAGACCTATGCATGATGTAATCCACCTTGCAATGGTCCGTTTGGCTGCAGGTCTGCCAGAAGCAGCTTCAGCGTAGGTGACAAACAGCTGGCAAACCTCTCCATGAATTTCATCGTCCTCTCCTTATAATAGGAGAGGGCACATCTCGTCTAAAGTATGGAGCCTGTACTCAGCATCCAAGGTGTAGTTAGGGCAGTATACCGGCACAGTCAGGACCTGATTGAGGTGAAACTCCAACTCTGATACCACCTTTGGAAGGAATTTCAGGTGGAGCGTAGGACAACTTTGTCCCTGTGGAAGTCCAGATAAGGGAGTCCACCAAAGCATCTGAAGCTCCCTGTCCTTCTGGCTGGCGTGACAGCCACCAGGAAGGCAGTCTTCCACAAGTGTGAGACTCACACTTGTGCATTAGTTTGAATGGCTTGCCCATGAGCTTTGCCAAAACCAGCAACAGCTCCCACAGAGGTGGAGGTTCACGCACCAGAGGGATATGTGATACAGGCCTTTGAAGAAGCGCCCGACCACTGTCTCCTGCGCCAGTGTTGGCTGACGAGCCTGCGCCCGGTAAGCAAAAATGGCTGCCAGGTGCACCCTAAGGGTTGATGACTACAAACCCCTTTGGGGAGAGACCAAAGGTAGTGAGAATGTTAGCCACAGAGCAGGATAAGAGGTCCAAATTTTACCTGGCACCAAATGGAAAACCTTTTCCATTTGAAGGCATAACATTTCCTGGTCGATTCTTATGAGATGCCTCCACCATGGTGTAGACATCCTCGGAAAGACTCAGAGCCTGGATCTCTAGCCACTCAGGTACCAGGCTGTGAGGTGCAGAGATGATGGTCCAGATGGAATACCTTCCCTGGTTCAGTGATATCAGGTCCGGGTGTGTACAAAGCCACTCTGGGGGCCTGCAGCTGAAGATCTGGATACCAGAATTGGCACGGACAATCTGGGGCTACCAGGATCACCTTCACCTTGTCCCTCCTCACCTTGAGTAACACCATGTGGATCAAGGGAAATGGAGAAAGGCATAGAGGAGCCTGGGGTCCACAGCCTCGAGAAGGCATCCCTGCAGCGAGCCCTGCTGAGGGGGCCGCACGGCACAGCCTCAGCTTAGTGCTTTCCTGGAGGCAAACAGATCCACCAATGGATTGCCCCAACGGGAGAACAGACTATAAGCTACCTCTGGATGGAGAGACCACTCGTGGGATGTCTGGCCTATGTGGCTGAGAGCATCCGCCAGCTGGTTCAAGACTCCTGCCACATGAATGGCTAGGAGATCCACCTCCAACCGGCTTACAAGGGTCCAGATGCGTAGTGCCTCCTTGCACAGCAGGCGGTAGTGCAACCCCTGTCTGTTAAGAAAGTACATGGTCATGGTATTGTCCGTCTGGGCCAGAGCCACCTGACCCCAGAGGCTGAAAGTGAAAGCTAACAGTGCCAGTCTGACTGCTCTGAGCTCCAACAAGTTGATGTGGCATCGGGACTCCTTGGGGGTCCAGAATCCATAGGTCCTGTTGTCCCCATGTGGGCCCCCAGCCCATGAGAGAGGCATCAGTCGTAGGGCAACCATCGGCTCGGGTCAGACAAACGGGATCCCTTCCTGCAACCGTTCTGGGGCAGTCCACATCTTCTGGGTTAGAGTGATCAGACAGTCGAAATGACCATGGCACTGAGTCCACTGGGCAGCCAGCTCCCACTGGAGGCGCATGTGCTACCTGGCCAAATGAACCACTGAGGTGCACGCCATGTAACCCAGAAGGTGCAAAAGTCCGGGCAGGGCACAAGTGCCCAACCAGAAATGATCGGGCAAAGGAGGAGAAACCTCCGCCCTGTCCGCCAGGAGCCGAGCTCTAGGCTTAACTAGAGTCGCGTTCTGGCCTGATGAAACCCATCACCTGAGATGGGCACAAGTTCCGACCTGGCCTCGTTGATCAGGAGGCAAGTTGGGGAGCAGGTTCGGAGAGCCAGATCGCTGGACCTCTCCACCTCCTGAAGGAGGAACCTGCCAAAACCAGTCGTTGAGATAAGGGTAGATTCGGACTCAACGCCAAAGATGGCTGCCACCACTGCAATGCACTTGATGAAGACCTGTGGGGCCGATGATAGGCGAGCGGCATGGCTCAGAACTTGCACAGGGTCCCTCGACCCTGAAGCGGAGGAACCGCTGATGAGATGGACAGATTGGGACGTGAAAGAACGCATCCTGTAGATCCAGTGAACAGAACCATATGTTTCGCTCCGGGGATTGTATGATCTGGTTCAGAGTTACCATCCGGAAGGTGCAGGACCTGAGACAGTGATTCAAGTCGTGGAGCTCTAGGATAGGCGCCACCCCGTCCGCTTGGGCATCAGGAAGTACCTGGACACAAAGCCTGGATCTTTAGGAGGATCCGGCACTGGAGCTACCGCCTTCTTGTGGAGGAGCTGAGCTGTGTCGTCTCAGAGAGCCGACTGAGTGCAAGCTGAGATCCTTTCCTCCCGAGGTCTGGCTTGGCTGGGAGGGTACTGCTCAATTCTAGAGGCAGTCCTGACCTATCACTTTGAGAACCCACTTGTCCAAAGTGATATCGGACCAGGCGGAAAGAAAATGGCAGAGCTGGCCCCCACAGGAGTACCCAGAGCTGGCGTGATCGATGTGGGCATGGCAACCCAACCGTCACTGAGCAGACTTAGAAGAGGAGGCTCCTGGACCTGCGCCTCGGCCTCCGTTCTGAGCTGTTGAGGACCCTGCTTGGCGTGGGTGCCAAGCTTGAGCTCCTGCTGACCTCCTTGATAGGAGGGCTGCCTGACCGCAGGGGAAGAGTGCTAAAATGGCTTCTTCTTTCTCTTCTGCTGGTTCTTGCCGAAGAACCTTTTGCAAGTAGCATCAAAATAGCATTGGACTGCTCTATGTGCTGAAGGTGATCGGCCACTCCTGGACCGAACAGGTGGGTGCCCTAGGAAGGCATCAGCTAACTTGTGCTGGGTATCCGCCAGGAATGAGGAAAGCCTCAGCCAAGCCCAGCAGCTGCTAAAGAGCAGGCACAGGAATCCCGATGTACAGGCCTGTCTGAAGCTGCTGTTTTGCAACAGCACAGCCCTGATCGTGGACTTGCTTGACCGTGGTCTGCATGTCCGCCGAGAGATAAGGGAGGACTTCGTCTAATGTCCGGAGGAGAACATGAGAAGTATGCCATGATAACAGCTGAACTGGTCTGGCGTAGGCCTAATAAAGAGGTCGCACAGACCTTACGGCAGAGTGGTCCATATTTTTGGACTCCTTGACTGGGGGTCAGTCAGTGTCGGCCGAGCTACCAGTGCGTCTGAACACGAAGCGGTCACCAGGCTCTCGACCGAAGGATGTTCTGTGAATCCTGCCAGGGACCCCATGGGCACCGCATAATTGCAGGCTATGCGCAGGCGGTGCTGGGCAGGAAGTTGGCACTACCAAAGCTCAAGGGCTGGGCCGATGGCTTCAGCCACTGGAAAGGTCTCCATTGGGGTATCCCCCATTTTGAGGATATCCGTAAGGGGTACTCTGCCTTTTTTGATGGACTCCAGGGGCATTCCGGTTGATTGGAGATCAGTCAGAGAATGCCCTGAAAGAAGGAGGACCTTCCTCCAAACCTGCCACAGACGACTCATCATCCCCAGGATGGGAGTGCAATCCAATGACATCCAAGGAGTCAGGACACAATGGTCTCCCGCCTGGATCCCCTTCGATCCGCTGAGGCGATCTGGGGTAACCATAATCGACAGGACGTCAGGGAAGCCCCATGTCTGCTCAGTTCTCTTTCGAGGAGCCCTCCCTGAGGCTGCTTAGGAGGTGGTTCCTCCAGAATCGTGGAGATATCGAGATAGGCCGAGCCAGGATAGGGCTGGCCCCATGGTGAGGAGGAACCGACAACCTCGGTTCCAGAGGGTCGGGTTGGCCTAGGAGGCAGAAGCCATATATGGCCGGGCAGACAGTAGAGCCAGCTTCTGCCGGTCAAAATCAGCTGTTGCCACATCAGATCTTCATAGCACTGGCGGAGTTTCGTCAAAGCCTCCCTCGTCCGAGGATGATGAAGATGAAGATCTGTGCGATGCCTCTTTGTAGCGTTATGGCTCTTTCTTGGCCGCTCAGCCAAGGGGTTTTGGACCTCGACTGAGATTGGGGATGCCGACTCATTCGATCGGACACCTCGGGGTCAGTGAAACCGAGGGCCGGAAGCGTTTCTCGATGGGGACACTAGCAGGCTGGGTCTCCTCATCTGGAAAACAAGGACCGAGTCCTTTCTAAAGAATCATCAATCGGAGTTGGCGAAGAGGGTCAACTGGATCGAGAGAAATCTCAACCTCGTCGGCCACTTCCTTGGTCCCTTGGCCAGACTGGAGATCTGAAAAGCCGGCAGCCGATGTTGTGATCTCCATCGAGGTTGAGACCGCGTGTTCCTGGGACTCGGACCTTTCTTGATCCCAAGAATATCTTCGCCCGACGAAGACTTGGGTCCTTGTCCCTCTTCAGAGGGCGGGAGGAGTGAGCACCGGGCGCCTCATCCCTGGTGGGGAGAGACTGGCACAACTCCTTGAAGGAGCCCATAAAGGTGGAGCCAAGGTTCAGTGGAACAAAAAGCTTGACTACCCAAAGTTTAAGCAGCTTCCTCCTCAAATGCCTTCATTTGCTCCAGCTGCTCAGCGGATCCCACAGTCGTGAAACCGCCCACCTCGCCTCCTTCGATTTCACCAGCAGGTTCCTTTTCTCTGGTCTCCCAGTTTTAGGCTGAAAGCAGTGCGTCCAGGACGTTGGGATGGAGGCCAGGCAGAACGTGAAGGCGAGGTGTCATGTCTGACATCTAGGCAGTAGACACAAGTTAGGTGGGGATCGGTGCGCGACATCTTCTGGCCTGAGGGGCACTCGAAATCCAGGTGAAGATTTTTCATCCATGTCCGATGCACTACTATTGGGATCGCTAAACTCGAACGAGTTTTAGAGTAAGTTCTGGTGAAAACCGTGGCGTGAATCCAGGGCCTACAAGTTGCTGCAAGAGCATGAGGGAACCCGTATCTTCCAGTGGAAAGGAAGATCTGGCGTCATGGGGCAGAGCCGAGGTTTATATCACCGGGTGGGAGGAGCCAGCTTGAAGACTTCCAGCAAGATTTAAAGGGAAAGGCTGAACAACATATCCACGCTCCTAGAAGTACAGTTACGTAAGAACTTACGTAACAGTAGATCTTCGAGAACAGCTCTGAAGCAGGTTACACCATTAGGACTGAAGCCAGCAGCAGGACCCCAAGGAAAAATTCTAGCTAGCAGTATCCAGCTGGGATCGCCTCAATGTCGGCCCCACCCGACATCAGGCATCACATAAAGGGCGTACCCCAGCATCCCCAGTTCTCCGCTGAGACTCCGGCCTAAGGTGACATCTGAAGGGAGACAAGGATCCACTTCAAAGGAAGGTTTGTAAAGGTGTCAAAGACTAAGTAGCCTAGAACTAGGTCAGAGGCTCAACCTCCCGGTGGGGAGAACGGGACGACTACCTGCTGCAAGAGCTGTTCTCAAAGATCTACTGTTATGCTAAATTCTTACGAACTGTACCATCTTACTGAGAAACAGCTCTTGCAGCAGGTTCACCATAAGGACTGATTCCCAAGCAGTAAAGGAACAAATTATTATCAGAAGGATAGGAGAGATGTCTCAGACTTCAGGACAAAAGTCCTTGAGGGACCGCCAAGTCAAAACCAGCTCTGCAATATCCAAACTGTAGTACCTGATAAAGGTGTGTACAGTGCTCCAGGTTACTGCCGCACAGATGGCTGAAGTGGAAACATTTTGAGCGCAGCAAGGGTAGCCACCCACCTCATAGAATGGCCTTTTACTGGTCCCAGTAAAACCTGTTGCACTTCTGGTAACAGAACATAATACACTTTACCAGCCATCAAGAAGCGATTGTTTAGAAACAGGAGCACCAGGCATCCTTTGTGGGTAGGAAACATAAAGAGCTGGTTCGACTTACAATGTGTCTTGGTTCTGGTCAGGTAATATCTGAGACACCTATGCATCTAAAGTGTGCAACAGGGCCTCCCCATTACAGTGATTTCGATAGTACACGGCAGGTCTATATCCTGGTTGAGAGTGACAGCGAGACCACCTTGGAAGGAACTAAGGATTCATTCTAAGGACAAACTGTCCTTGTGAAAACCAAATAAGGATCATTGAACATAAGTGCACAAAGCTCAGAAATTCTTCTGGCAGAAGTAACAACAACTAAGAAGAATCTTCCAAGTGAGGACGCAGCTTGCAATCCGCCAGCTGGTTCAAAGGTGGCAGTGTCAGCTGTTCTAGAACGAAAGGAAGATCGTAAGGTGGAACGGGTCTTTGATGGGAGGTCTCAAGTGCAGGATGCGCGCAAAAGGTGGGAGAAGCCTCTAGTTGGGCTACAGACCGGTGACCTATTGGAGAATGAGACGCAAAATGGCGATAGGTACCTTAATGGAGGAGGACCTGCCTCGAGAGGGATAGGAGGTAGTCTAAAACAGACCTCTCAGCACAATCCAATGGGTCAGTCCACGCAGCCTGAGCCCAAATATAGAATCTGCGCCACTTCATGGCATAAGTGACGTGAGGGAGGGTTTCCTGGATGCTATCAGTATGTCCACAACTTCCTGAGAGACCCGTATCTCAGGATTGCATATTACTTAGGAGCCAGGCATACTGGTTCAGAGACCAAAGATCCAGATGGACCAGGAGCCTGCCTCCTGGGATGGGAGGTGAGAGCTAAATGGAAGAGGCACCGGAGGTTCCTGGACCAGCTGATGTAAGAGAGGAACCGAATTGCCTGGGCAAAAGGGCGCTACTAGAATAAGGCCGCCAGCTCTTGTCAGAGCTTCAATAGAACCCTCTGGATCAAAGGAAGGGTGGAAGCGTAGAGGAACCTGCCTGTCCAAGAGAGGGACAACACGTCTTGCCAGAAAACACCAGGCCCTGGATCTAGCGAGCAGAAATTGGGCAGTTTTGCACTGAACGAGGACATAAAGAGGTCTAATTCTGGTGTCCCCATCTGGAACAGGTCCTCTGCGACCTTCTGAAGCAGTTCTCATTCATGGACTCTGGCCTGTGATTGGCTTAGACTGTCCACAATAGTGTTGTCCACTCTAGGAACATGCACTGCAATAATATCTGCACTGTGTTGTAGTACCCAATCCCACACCTTGAGCCTCCCTGTAAAGGGGTAGGAATGAGTGCCTCCTTGTTTGTTCAGACAGTACCTCACCGGTCGTATTGTCTGTTTGTACCAGAAGGTACCGGGGAACCTCCATCTGGAATGCCTGAAGGGCAAAAGCACGGCTCTCATCTCTAGAATATTTATGTGAAGTTGGGACTCCAGAGGTGACCAGGAGCCTTGAGTCCTGACCCCGCTGAGGTGAGCTCCCATCCGGACCCTGAGGCGTCCGTGGGAAAGTCACTGAAGGAAGCAGTCAATAAAGGAACTCCCTTCAACAGGTGGCCTGGGACAAGCCACCAATTCCAGTCCCGGATGACGGCATTCGTGATCCGGACTGGATATTGCAGATGGTCATGCTTCTGGTCACTGTGCCCTCAACATCCACTGGGAGACCTGCGATGGGAGTTCGAGCTAGGGGAACAGTTGCAATGGCAGCTATGTGTCCCGAGCAGGCAAAGGACGGACCGGCCGTATTGTCTGCTTTTCCTTTATGTCTCTTATGAGGGATCTGATATGTTCCGCCCTGTCCTGAGGAAGAAATGCCCTCCCAGAGTCGTCGTGTCCAGAACTGCTCCTGTGAACTGCAAGTTCTGAGACGGGACAAAGTGCAATGTCTCCTGGTTGATAGTGATGCCCAGCGATGGGAAGAGAGAACAAATACCTTGTATCGCAGACATCAGGGCCTCCCGTGAGGGTGCCATGAGGAGCCAGTTGTCTAGATAAGGAAACACATAGTGGCCCTGTCTCCTCGGAGCTGCTGCCACGACTGCCATACACTCGTGAATACTCAAAGTGCCAAGGATAGCCAGAAAGGGAGGGCTCGAACTGGTAGTGGCGTCCGAAACTCGATGCAGAAATTTCCAGTGCGCTCGGTAGATGTAGGTAAGCATCCTGCATGTCCAGTGACGCCAGCCAAGCGCCTCTTTGAGCATGGGAATGAGACCCAGTAGGGTCACCATGTGGAAATGCTTGTACAACACAAATTTTTGAGGTCGCTGAGATCCAAGATCGGTGCAAGTCCCTGTTTTCTTTGGAACCAGGAAGAAGTGGAAATAGTAACCTTTTCCTCTCTGGTTCAGTGGAACATACTCTATGGCCTCCTTGTCAAGGAGGGTCAAGATCTCCTGCTGGATAAGCAGGGTATGCTGACCAGTAGCACGGGAGGTCTGGATGGTTGGTGATTGAGGAACTCTATAGAGTGACCTCGCTCACCAATTGCAACACCCACCGGTTGGAGGTTATCCTCTGCCATCCCAAAAGGTGATGAGAGATCGACCCCCGACCTTCTTTGACCCTTTGATCCAGAGGAGGGGTGGGGCTGGGAAGGAGTCATGCTGTGGTGGTGTTAGACCCCGCAGGCTGGGCTGCTTTGGGATGCTTTGGGCCCTGGCCGAGGGAACTTAGTTGACATTTGCAACTGAAGTTGTCCCTGGGTTGCTGGCTGAACGTGGCTGTTGTCGTTGTTGGCGGCTACGAAATGATTCTGATTCCTATGAAAAGAACCAGATTTCGATCTGTACATGGCCTGTACAGTCCTGACTGCCTTCCCAGCATCCTGCAATTTGGCGATGACCTTCTGGACTCTTCACCGAACAGGACCGCTCCATAATAAGGGACATCCAGGAGGTTCTTCTTGACGTCCGGGTAAATCCAGAGACTCTCAACCACGAGCATCTCCAGAGACAAATGCCTGTGGCTGCTCCCTGGCTGCCCAGTCAGCTGAGTTGTAAGTGGCTCGGAGAACCTGGGTTCCCAAGTCTGACCCAATTTGGAGTAGGTTCAGCAGCTCCTTCTTTGGCCATCCAGAAAGTCTTTTAGAAGGTCTTGGCCCTTATCCCAAAGGGTGTTCTGAAACTGCACCATGTGCATCAGATAGTCTAGAGACTCTAATTAAGCATTAGCAGCTGCATACATGCGTCTTCCCATAGAATCTAACTGCTTAGATTCCTGGTCCGGAGGCTGGGTGCTCAAATGCTGAGGCCGCTGGGACCCTCATGCGATCGAGTTATGACCAGGGAATCAGCAAAGGGTTACTGCGTAAATAAAGGTCCTCCATGTGAGAGCCCTGTAGAGGCGGTCAGCCATCTTCGGAAAAGCCAGTGTGGAATGCGGATGCTTCCAAGCTGCCCTTGGTGATGTCCGTAAGGTGTCCACCAAAGGTGGGACCACCACAGACTTTGGGTCATTCTGCCTGAGGTAATGGGCAGAGACGTCTCCTCGGGTCTAGGTCTTCTGTCTCCCATCCCATATTTTCCTGGATGTGCCTCATGATTTCTGAAAAGGAGGGATCATCCAGAGGTGACCTGGAAGGTCTCATGGGTCTGGTGATGGGGGACTGAAGGAGATGGAGACCTGAGGTGTCAGACATATCCGGTCTGGAGTCATCTCCCGTTGAGCGACATCTGCCCCTGGGTTGCTTGGGATCGGGACCCTGAGGGAGAGCGTGATGGGTGTTTTCGGTCTCTCGATCGGCCCGAGGAGGCGGAGTTGGTTCCTTGGGGAGTCGGGGTCTGGAACCTTCAGCACCCGAGGAGGAGGTGGAGGTGGCTGAAGCTTAGGAGGAACCACATCCTTCCTTATGGTTTCCCACCAGAAGGTTTACAGTTCTTTCACCTCCTGAATATTCATACCCAACCCACAGGCCTGGCATCGGTGTGGGCCCTCTCGCCGGGTCAGGCGTCAGGTCCCTGGGAACCACCGGGTCCGGCTCCTGAGGTACGGCGTCTTCCATGTCACCGTCTGGTAGTCCGCGGCATGGTAGCTCTTCATCTGAGGACCCTGACATCCTGTGTCCACCGGCGTCCGTACTTCACTTCGACGTCGGGTAGTCCATTTGTGGCACTGGGTCAGACGCTCTTCTTCGCCTCCGTCAGCCCATTTAAGGGACGCCAGCTCTGTAGTCTCCTTTCAGGAACCTTCAAGGTTGGGAGACAGACTTGAAGTCGGTGTCCCGGTGTCGCCAGATGCACCACCCGATTTTGAGGAAGACTTTCTGTGCCTGTAATGAGCAATCAGGCTTGGAGGCATCCAGCACCCGAGTGGTCTTGAGCGGGTGTAAGGAGGCAGAGGAGACCCCTGAATACCTTACCTTGACTGGGGTAGACTGGGAGTGAGCCCAGGAAGGAGATCTATTGGACCGGCAGAACTGGAGATAGTCCTGGACTTGGAGGCCCTGCTGGGGATCTCACCCTATCCAAGTCCCGATGCTTGTCCCGATGTTTCCCTAACTTGTGGGAAGATTCTCCTTTGAAGGAAGGTCATTTCTCCATTTTCTTCAATATCTCCTCGAGGAGGAATCCCTGAAGGGCCTTTGGCTCGTGGATCGGGTCCTGCTATTGAATTGCTGACAATTGAGCAGGCCTGGGTGTCGTGTGGCTCGGGCCCAGCCACCTGACACAGGCCGAATGATGGTCAGCAAAGGGATCTGTTTGCTGCAGGTACACTTAAGAGGGGTGTCCTTCGAGAGAAGGGGTAGGAGAAGTAGATATGGATTGAGGTATTTGTAGAAAAAGATTTCATGCATTGTATCGATAATGCAGGCATCCATGAGGCCGATGCTGGAGAGTCGACAGAAGGAGAAGAACCGGGGATGCTGGGGACCTTCTCCTTATGTGATGCCTGACGCCGGGAGGGGCTATGTCAGGGGCAAACTTCGCTGGATACCAAGTAGCCAGAATTTTCTGTGGGGTTCTGTCGCCTGCCTGGCTTCTCGGTCCTAATGGTGTAACCTGCTGCAAGAGCCGCTTCTCAAGTAAGATCTTCCTCCTACTGGTTCCTCTGGAGAATCCAGAGACTGTGGGAGAAGAAAGGAATCCAGGAGGTGTGAGGTAGCGTGGCAGAGGTTCCTGCTGCTTTTTGGGCAGTGGAGTCTTGGCTGCTAGGGGCCCAACGCTTACTGGCCCACTTGCCCTGAGGTTCTCGCTTGTGGGTCGAGAACGCTCATGTAAAGGGGCGACACTGTCCCTGAGGAAGCTTGTACATAGAGTCAGCAGACTTAGTGCAGTGCCCTTCTCTTGCAGGTCAGTGATGATATCCTTGACATCACCACTGAACAGCACCAAACCTCCGAAGGGCATATCCTGAATAGCGGATTGCACTTTAGGGACCAATCCTGACACCGAGCCAGGCATGACCCCGAAGCCAACGGCAAAGCGAACTCCGACCAGCAGTGTCTGCTGCATCATATGTGGCACGTAACATGTGCAGACTGGCGAAGGAGCAGATCAGATGAGATCAGCCACTTCCTGCTTGGTCTGAGATTCAGGAAGGGTGTCCAGTTTGGATGCCACCTGACTCAGAATAGCCTTCTGGTAATCCGCCATATCGCAAATATAATTCAGGGCCCTGATTCCCAGTGAGAAAGAAGCGTACCTTCTTCCCGTACTGGTCCAGAAGACGGATTCCTTGTCTGGTGGAGATGAGCTAAGGTGCTTTGGGTTAGCTGTCCTGCTGTGAGCCGGCGCTAATCACAACAGAATCAGCCTTCGGTCTGTATTCAATGAATCCACACCTTGGGAGCCTGGTAGCCTCTATCTGCCTTCCTCGGAAGAGGGGCTACCACAGACGGTTGTTTCAAATAGCAGAAACAAGGTATGCGTAAGGCTCAATCCAGGGTGGAATCAAAGTTGAGCTGTTTCGGGCAGATCCAAATGGGCAGCGAGTTTCTTCTGCTGTGGATCTGGCTCCAGAGATTGCCACTGGTGGACCGCCTGGATCTTTCGCAGCAACTCCAGAAAGGAAGGATCTTCTGGAGGAGACTTCGGAGGAGTCCTTGGCCTGGGACAGTCTGGAAAGTGAGGCTCATCATCAGGATCGGAGCACCCCGGAATCTGAGTCGGAGGTCTCCAAGAAGAGTGGGAAGAGGACTCCAACCCATGCGGGGAGGGCGGACCCTTGGGAAGCGTGTCATCCACGGCCCCTGGCACCAGAGGGCTCACCTCTGGTGTTGGGCAGAGGGGATGGAGTCCTTCCTCTCTGGCAAGGGGATCCAGTACCGGTCAGTCACTGGAAGACGCTCTCCACCTCCCCGGTGAGCTGAGCCTTGGCCTCAGCCAACCAGGTAGCCAGAGCTCCTCTCAAATCCACCAGCAGCTGAGAGTGCAGTGGAGGAGGAGGAGGAGGGGATACGGATACTGGAGGTATCCACAGCCCGCATCGGGTACCATAGGCGCCGGTACTGCGGTGCAGGATACTGTGGTCCCAGGTAGGACGGTGTTCGATAGGACGGATCGGATACCCGGGAACCAGGGGCCTGACGGAGCAGAAGGCCCTGGAAGAGGGCCAGGTATAGGTGGCCTGGCAGGCGCCAGGTCCGGCGTTGGGACGGCATCCGTAAAGTGATGTCGCCCGCCGCCGGGTAGGCTGGTGTTAGAGCCGGTGTCTGAGGGTCCAGCGCCAGGGCATCCAGCCCAGTGGGAGGAGACCTGACGGAGTGTACTGACGTCCCTCTGTGTCACCCAGAGAAGGAAGATTAAAATCTCCGGGGTCCAACAGGGAGACGCTGGAGCCTCGGTCAGCAGTGGTGAGCGAGACAGCGGACTGGTCAACATGGTCCAGCGCCTGCTCCAACGCCATGCATCCGTCGGAGGAGCAGACATCCCCTACCAGCAGGATCAGGGCAGGCGTCAGAGGAGCGGCATCCGACTTATCAGATCTGAACAACGAGGAGGCGGTCTTGGTGGGCGTTTTCAGGCCGTGTGCTGCCCGAAGGGTCAGGTGATCTAGCAGCCTTGTCCGAGCGGACATCGGCAGCACCTACATCCGGCTTACCAGACCTGCTCGACTCGAAGGCTGTACAGTGGCGGCCTTCCACTAGCGGTCGCCTCTTTTGTCCCAGAGGCTCCTGATAGCCCGAGCGCAAGTATTAACGAGAGGGATGAGTGGCCTTTGAAACCTGGGCATGGTCGTTAAGGATCGGTCTCCCCAGGGGACGCATTTTAACACAGTGACTCCAGCCAGGGTCGCGGTGGCGTGGAAGTGGAGTCCCGGTCCCAGTGCTTCTTCTTCTTCTTCTTGCCGTGTCCCTCGTGGGAAGTTGAGGCCTGCCAAGCTTCTTCAGCTCCTCCTCTGGGAGGACATCTTTTCTTTAAAATGTGGGCCTCTAAGGACTGCTGCCTCCGTTTACAGGTGGCGCGGCCTGAATTACTGGCAGTGCTGGCACTTCTCCATGGGGTGATCGGGCCTAGACAGAAGAGGCACAGGAATTCCGTCCTATGCAGGAGCTGGGCACAGCATGAGTTGCACTTATTTTTATACAAATCGGATGGAGTAGGGATGACATACACAGTAACTATAAAGAATTATTATGGAAAAACAAGAAAAACTTTGGTAATAAAATAGACAACAGACTGCACAGTAGGAACTTAACCACAAAGGCACTTTCACGAGCTAGCGGTGGGAAAGAACTGGAAGGCGGGCGTCTGGGGACTGCCCTTTATACTGACGTTGCACAACCTGATGTGGGGGCAGTCCCTCACCAGAGACTGCTAGCTAGAAATTTTTCCGTGGGTCCTAACGCCGGCGCTTCAGTCCTATATGTAATTACCTACTGAAAGAGCCCTCTGAAGTAAGATCTTTATCCAGGCTAACATCATTTTGCCCTCCCACCCTCGTAATACACCAAAAGTCTGAAGCACTCTCCCTTTAAACCTCACCCACTCCCTCCCATCCCCTTTAACTTTAATCAACAATAAAACACAAACTCTTAACATTTTCCCCATGACCTCCCAAAACATCCTTCTTAGGACAATTCACCCTCTACTTTTAGTGGATTGAGCTGTTCTTCCACCTATAATGACTCAGTAAATGAAGTCATAGAATTACACCTCCCCTCCAGAGAGCAAATAAGGGGCACTCTCCCATTCCCGAGGCGGGCAGGACGGAAGGTGTCCTCTCAATCCTCATTTGTCACTCCAACAATACAGGCGGGCGGCCTACAGTCGCAGCATAGTAGAGTTACCACTTGCGGTGCCAGCGACCCGGTTCGGAACGGACTCGGGTGGTTGGAGGCGAGCTGGGGAGGAGGGATTGAGCGCCCAGGGGCTGCCTCCTCTCCAGGAGGGGTGGGGATGCAAGTCCTGCTGCGATACTGCCACCTGGGTGACTACGGGTGGAGGTGCAGCGAGACAGCATACAAGGAGAGGGCGGACATCTGCGGGACCTGGAGGCGTAAGCACGTCGAGGCATGCGTCACTCCTTGGCCCCTTGCGTGCAGATGTCCGAGGAGTAGGGACCAGAGAAAAGCAGAAAAGAACCCTGCGCTGGGCTTCCTGTAGACGGGACCCAGCTGTCCCGAGAAAACCCTAACCAGGCTCCACAGATGGGGCTCTGCGAGGCCTTCCGACACAGTCTCTAGGTGTGAGAGGGGACTATCTTGGGGTCCCTCCTCCCCGACCGGGGTAAACCTGCAGAATGGGGAAGGCTAACCAAGCACCCAGAGGAGGTACCTGGGGTGGGACTACGGAAACTACAGCCTAGGAGATCCCTGAAGAAAGAGAATTCAGCGCACTGAGGAAGGGGGCATAAGAGAAAGTAAGAAAAAAAAAGAATAATACAGGGGCCAGCATGGCCCATTCATTATCATCCTCCTCTAAGTACCTGGGGTGGGTTCCCCCCTCAATATAGTGTTACAGGTTGGCTATCTATGCTCTACCGACTGTATATCCACGGTCCCAGAGGCGTGTGCGACAGAGTCATAACATACTGCCGAGTGACTCCATTTGAGGTCTTTCACCCAAAACATTTTGAGATGCACCCCCGAACCCAGACTACAGGGTCACCCTCTTTAAAGCAATACCTTTTTGTCTCGTTTTTGGGTGATCATATGTTGGCCTGTTGACCGTTTTTAAATTCTTATAAAACACTTAAATCCAAAGCATTACGTTCTCCTTTAACTTATTTTAACCTTCCTTTTCAGATATTTAACCAATGGGTCGAACAGGTCAGGAGAATCATCCCCCATACCCAGACGAGGTGAAGCAGCTCCATGTTTACTCATCCACAAAGAACCCTTCCCAGATGCCACCCCTTCAAGTCAACAGCAACAATTAACATTAATGCAAACAGTTTCACGGTTCAGAAGTCGGAAAATCACAGTCCCACCTCACAGTATCTAAATAATTTATGGCTACCCCAGTGTAGTCCATTAAACTCCGCTGATCAAGACGAAACCTTTAGCCCAGGCATTTCTGTAGAACATATCAGTAGGATCTGCACACTAACCATCCTCACTGCCATGCTTTCTGTCTGTTAAATAGTTAGGCACATCAGTATTTCAAACCTAAAACTTTGGGCACTCAGATGCCCACTGACCCTGTCGAAACCATATACAGCCTACAGTCATCGAAGCAGTTAGGACCCCAAAGCTGGAGAAAAAGTCTGCCCAGGTCCTCCTGGGTAGCTAATAACAAAATGGGACACTGCGTGTTGTATAATATTTCCACATACAGAACTCCAATTAGGTTGGTAGAGCCAATGAGAGGCAGAGACATCAAGCCAGAGGAGGCGAGCCCACAGCCCAGCCTAATAGGCCACTGGGAACCGGTGTTGCAGGTCACGTATAGGCCCATATCCTCAGCCCCGACCCAGTTCAGAATCTTTGCAGTACCTTAAAATGGATTCACATAGACTGTTCAGCCCTCTGTAGATGCACTGGCTTGGTCCCTTTCTTTAGATCTCTTCTCAGCTCCCCAACAAATCCATTCATGCCTCCAGGCTGGTAAATGCCTTCTGCTTCTCTCCCATGCACCTGATTATCAAGCGGGTGGGATACACCAGGGCAAATGGAACTTGGAGCTCGTGCAGCTTTCTCTTAACTGGGCTAAAGGCTTGATTCTCGTTTGAAGTTGTCTCGAGAAGTCAGGAATAATGCTGACACTCGAGCATTTGGCAGTGAGTGGGCCATGCTTCCTAGCCGCCTCCAGCACAAATTGTCTGTCCTGGTATCGTAAGAACTTTGCAATCACATGCCAGGGCCTTTGCTCGGGGCAGCTTGGAACCAGGGAATGGTGCACTCGCTGTATTTCTAGAAAAATCTCAGCGGAACTCTAGGGTTTGTGCAGCCATTTTTGAAAAGCCAGCGCAGTTGTTACCTTCCATCCCTTCTGGTGCCACTTGCCCCACGAGCAGCGGTCCCGATCCAGCCATAGCACCCCACGGTGCTAGCAGCCTGATCCACCTACCCTAAAGAGACAGATGGGTGCCACTTGCCCCACGGGACAGCAGTCCGCGATCCAGCCATAGCACCTCCTAGGTGCAAGGAGCCTGATCCACCTACCCCCAAAGAGAGAGATATGACGCTTGAAAAATTGCTACAATTTCTCTGGGTTGTGTGAACGCTGAACTGGATCATCACTTGCAATTTGCTGTTTTCAATTTCAGCGCTTCTCAGGGAAGTGCTATTGGCTCCATGCCTGTGTAGAGCTCCCTGATTGGCTGGTCTCACTCACCTGAGACAGAAGCATCCGAGGACGTGTGGCTAATGTAAGCCTGTATCCCTGTACTCTGCTTCTAATTTATATATTTTAGTTTAGCCTGTTCTGTTAGGCCTGTGTAAAGTAACAACATTCCCCCACTGTAATTCTCTCCAACTGTATGTGCACTGATTCAGTAGCTCTCTGCAAACTTCCTTGATTTTTCGTCCCACCCCACCTCCACCTCCCTCCCCTCCCAGGCCTCCTTTAAATGCACACAGTCTCCACCCACTCCTATCTGATGTTTCAATTTATTAGTTACTTACTGTCAACAACTGCAATCTCTCCCATTCCCTTTTGCAACTAAACCTTCTAACAGCTTTATCTCATTCTGTCTTGCTGAGGCATACCATTTTGGTACTTTAGGTTTGCTTATTGCTGACTAGCATATCCTATCCTGACTAGCATATCCTGCCTTGCTTAGGCACTGTTTTACTTGAAAATTGTACTACAAATTACTGAACTGTGACAGATTTGCCAAGCAACTGTTTTTTGTCTAAAACTGTTCTCAGCAACCAGTGTTACAGCCCCTTAAATGACTTTGTAGCTCTCTCAGACCGCAAGGTGCCAAGAAATCGCTGGCTTTTCAGTTACTAATTGAGCTGTTTTCGCACAGACTGCTAGCCTTTGTGTTGCCTCTCTATTAATTTGAGCTCCTCTCCTTTCTCTGGCGAGAACCTGCTAGGGATCCCAGTTCAGACGCCCTCCGTGGACTGCGGACACGGGCGGTCGGCACTCCAAAGCCACCGCCAAGACCACCAATCGGACTCCACCGCTTGAGAGGTATGGCAAAGCCGCAATTTTCGCCCACCCTCCCATTCCCTCTAGTATGTTATTATATAGACCTGCTAGCACCACCACTCCCATTCCTAGCAGAATCTCCTGCCTTCTCTTTCTTACTAAAACAATTTGTTACTGCGGGTTCCGCCAGAGAATCCTACAACCAGCAGCCGCGAGCTACCCTGCTATCAGTCAATTTAAACGTGCACTTTTTTCAGCCAAGCCCGACTGGCTCAGACTTAAGAGCGCACACATCTGTGCTCGGGTTCAGTCCCTGCAGGGCTTTTCTTCCCACCCACCCCCCTCCCAGGCTTCCATTAAATTACATAGATACATAGACAGTGTCGGCAGATAGGGCCTATGGCCCACCCAGTCTGCCCATTTGAGCTTGTAAGTTCACTTTATGTTTTCCTAGAAGTCTGCTCCCCTACCCTGACCTCCAGAATTCCTTTATGTTTATCCCATGCATTCTTAAATCCATGATTGTTTCAGCCCCCACCACTTCCTCTGGCAGGGTGTTCCACTTGTCCACCACCCGTTCTGTGAAGAAATTCTTCCTCACGTTTCCTCTGAATCATCCTCCTCCAACTTCATCCCATGCCCTCTAGTCCTGGAACATCTTTTTGCTTAAAATAGTGTATTCTTGCACCCTGTTCCTCCCGTGAAGATACTTGTATGTGTCTATCATATCCCCTCTCTCCTCCTCTCCTCCAGGGAGTACATGTTCAGTTCCTTCAACCTGTCCTCATAGGACTTGTGATGCAATCCATGCACCATCTTTGTTGCCCTCCTCTGAACCTTCTCTACCCTGTATATGTCCTTGCATAGTAAGGTCTCCAGAACTGTACACTGTACTCCAGGTGGGGGCCTCACTAGTGTCTTGTATAGTGGAATTATTACCTCCTTTCCTGCTGGTGATGCCCTGCCTATGGATCCCAGCATCCTATTTCTTTACCTGCTGCCTTGTCACACTGTTTCCCTACCTTGAGGTCATCAGAGATAGATAACCCCAAGATCCCTTTCCTGCTTGGTGCATACATATCCTCAGCCCCAACTGATATTTTGTGCCAGGCTTTTTGTCCCCATATGCATTATATTGCACTTCTTTGCATTGAATTTCAACTGCCAAACCCCTGACCATTCTTCAAGTTTCTGCAGGTCCCTTCTCATTCTGTCTACACCCTCTGGTGTGTCTACTCTGATACAGAGCTTTGTGTCATCAGCAAACAGTGAAATTCTGCCTTCTAGGTCCTGGCAATGTCACTGATGAAGATGTTGAATAGGACCGGTCCCAGCACTGATCCCTGTGGTACCCCACTGGTCACTCTTCCCTCTGTGGCGTGACAGCCATTTACCACCACCCTCTGTGTCCTGCCACCCAGCCAGTTACCTACCCACCACACTACTGTCCTGCCCACACTCATATTCCCCAGTTTGTGTAATAGTCTTCTATGTGGCACAGTGTCAAAGGCCTTGCTAAAGTCCAGATAGGCCATGTCCACTGCCCTCCCCTGATCCACCTCCTAGTCACCAAGTCAAAAAATTCAACAAGGCTGGTCTAACATGACCTCCCCTGGTGAACCATGCTGCCTTGGGTCCTGTAGTCCATTGACAACCAGATGTTCCACCAATCTCTCCTTCAGTAGTGCTTCCATGATCTTCCCCACTACCGAGGTGAGGCTGACTGGTCTGTAGTTCTCCTTCCTCTTTGTTCCCACTTTTGTATAAGGGACTACATCTGCTATCCTCAGTCTTTGGGTACCTCCCTGTTTCCAGTGATCGGCTAAACAGGATAGCCAGAAGTTCAGCCACCATCTCTTAGTTCTTTAAGGACCCTGGGGTGCACCTCATCTGGCCCCATTGCTTTATCAACTCATTACTTCCAGTTCCTTCAGGACCCTTTCTCGTGTAAAGGGACTTGTGTCCATTTCTGCACCATTCTCCCCTTGTACTCCTTCAGACCCATTACCCTCCTCTTCCTCAGTAAAGACTGAGCAGAAATACCTGTTCAATATGTCAGCTTTACTGTTGTCATCCTCCACACGGCCCCCATCCTCCCCTCAGTCTCACTATCCCTCCTTTGCCTTTCTTTTTCACTTATGTACCTGTAAAGGTTCTGTCCCGCTACTCACTGATTTTGAAATGTGTTCTTCTGTCTGAGCTTTGGCTTCCTTACACTTCCCTGCCTCCCTTTGCTTCTCCTGGTACTTCTCCCTATCTCCTTCTGCCTGTGTCTTTTGTATTGCCTGAATGCAATCTTTTTTGGCTTTCACGTTCTTTACCTCTTTGGAAAACCATAATGGTCACCTCTTCCTTTTCCTCTTGCTAACCTGCTTAATGCATAATTCTGTTGCTCTTGTAACTCCATTTTAAATACTGCCCACTGTTCCTCAACCCGATTCCTGCACCATTCCCCTTAATGCCTCTTTCAAGTATTTCCCCATTTTCCCCAAAGTCTGCCCCCTAAAATCCAGGATACCATGTTTTTGTGTGGTTTGGTCCTGCTCTTTCTGTGATTTCAAACCACAATGACTGGTAGATCACTGTTCCCCAGGTGCTCCCCACTGTTACCCCATCACACTGTCCCTGTTTGTGAGCACAAGGTCAATGTGCCTTGGCCGAGTTGGTTCCATGACCAGTTGCTTGAGGAAGGCACCTGAAGGAAGTCCACGATAAATCTGCTCTAGTTGATGCTGCTGCTGGGATGCTCCGTCCACATCTGGAATACTGAAGTCAAATTATCAATTAGCTCTGGCCCCTAGGCTGTTTCACTGTATTCGCTCATGTTAGGGCATGGGCCATGCTGCAAGCCACCCTCTCTATAGGCACCCTGCCCTTTCCCTGAACTAGCCTACTATGCAGAACCATGACTCACCTCCCCCATTGTCATTTTATTTTTGCTCACTAACATCCTAACTATATGCTATCATGGCGAAGTCCCAGGTTCAAAACCTACCTTTGAACATCTCACTGTTATTCGTCACCTTTCACTGCACTAGCAGCTCAACCAAAGCCCACCCCTCATACTTTAATTACAACCCACTTCCCACTCACCTGCTTTTATTACCCCTTCTCACATGTCACTCAGAGCATTATCCCTACTATCTATTAACTGCCACATTAGACTGCATCATAATAGCACTAAAATGGTATCCCCTACCAGTACTATCCATCACAACAGCTATAAAAAACTCCTGCTCCTTCTCTGCTCAGGTAATGTAGAACTAAACCCAGGACCTCTGTCAGCGTTCTCCTTCATGTTGGTCAACATTTTAAGTTTGCCCCAAAATTTACCTTTTACAAGCTTGGACCAGCACACACTGAGCCGACCTGAGTCATTATCACGAATCCTGGCTCAAAATACTATTACGGACCAGCAAATAACTCTCCTCAACTATAATCTCTATAGGGCTGATAGGAATACTGGGAGTAGTTATTTATGCCAAATTCATTATTAGTGACATCTTCTGCAATTCTAAATCTAAGAATACAAAATTGTATCTCTGAAACTCCACCTTCCTTCAATGAAATTATTACAGTAATCAGTGGCTACAGACCTCCAACTGGTGGAACTGAAATCGTCAACATCTAAAATACTAACATACTAACATACTATTTGCCAGCAGATTAGGCCTTACGGTCCTATCGGGTCTGCTCGAACCTTAGATCCTTAGTTGAGTGCGAGGCCCTCCATCCCTTATTGCTCCAGAAACCCCTATCATCCACCCCACACCCCAGGACAGGCCATCATCTGATACATCCACTTTCTGTGTCTGTTCCACCCTCTCTTGAAGCCCTCCACTGTGGATCTCTCTGAACCAGTTCATGAGGCAGTGCATTCCAAGGGTCCACCACCCTCTCAGTGAAAACCTCCTCCTCTTTTCCCCCTCACCCTTCACCTTCAAACCATGCCCTCTGGTGATACCTCCCTGCTTTAGTCTAAAGATCCCTCCATGTTTACTCTATTTATTCCCTTGAGGTACCTGAAGACCTCAATCATGTCCCCTGTCTCTCCTCTCCTCCAATGAAAACAGGCAGAGCTCCTCTAGTCTGTCCTCATATGTCAAATCCCCTAGCCTCTCGTATCATCTTAGCTGCCCTCCTCTGTACCCTCTCCAGGAGCTGTATGTCCGTCTTCAAGTGTGGTCTCCAGTACTGTACACAGTACTCAAGGTGTAGTCTAACCAGTCCATTGTACAGCGGCAGAATCACTTCCTTGCTCCTAGAGGTGATCCCCCTTGATGCATCCCAACATCCTGTTTGCTTGCTAGCCGCTCTCCTGCACTGCTCAGAGTTATTCATACATGCATCCACCATGACCCTAGGTCTTTTCTCCTAATGAGGCCTCATGCCTCCCTCCCAGGTGTACCTGTGTTTAGGGTTTCCCCGACCAAGATGCAACACCTTGCACTTGGTGATACTGAATTTAATTTCCATGTGTGAGCCCAGCTTTCCAGGGTGTCCAGGTCCCTTGCAGGGCCAACCTCCCCTCTTCTCCCTCAACTACTGCTCCCATCTTGGAGTCATCCAGAAGACCCTTGAATCCTTAGTTACAACAGCCAACACAGAAACACTGATACTCGGGGACCTCAACATGGATTGGCTCCACACAAATCGCATAGTCTGAAATCCTTTGTGATGAACTAGGTCTTGCCCAGATAATTAATGAGCCCACTAGGATTAACACCACCAACACTGCCAATAGTTCTCTCATGATGTCATACTTACCACCCATCCCCACAAAAGTACTACAAATCAGCTGTTTTTTCCAGCGATATGAGTGGTCATAGAGAGTTGTGGTCTGTCAAGACATCAAACCAATGCCCACAATCAGCCTAAGTTCACAATCAAGCATTCCTTTTGTAAATTCAACACCTGAGCTATCTGAACGACCTTAGCAAGGTCAAATGGCAAGATCTGTACCTCTCTAAAACAGTCGATGAGGCTGTCTCCAACCTAAATGAAAATCTTACCACCCTGGCCAACAAGCATGCCCCATTAATTAGGTGCATCGCAAGGTCTCCCACCCTGGTTTACAGACTCAAAACCACACTTATAAACCGAGATAAACTCTAGGCTCTAGCAAGAAGAACTAAGAATCCGACAGATTGGCAGACATTTAGAGCAGCTAGGAACACCTACGTAAAACATATTAGCTCTGCCAAAGCGAATTACTACGTTTCCACGCTGGAAAAGCCAAAGGAAACCTGCAGAAAATCTGGAGGACCATCAAGTCTATTGAAGGTGGCCAGCTGCTCCCGCCATCCCAGCTAAGATCAACATAAATGGCACAGTTATTGAGAACAATTACCAAATCCTCAAAGAACTGAATTCTCACTTCCATACAGCTGGTCTAGCTTTCGATGCATCACCGTCGCATCTAGATACTAGTATCCATCTAGCCCCATCACTGTCCCGAAAGCTACAGCCCATCCTTTCCAGCTGCTCCCCTCAGCTTCAAAGAAGTTGAGGATTTACTCATCAATTTAGATACCACAAAAGTGCGGAGCGATGGCTTAGAACCACTTTTCTTAAGAGTCAGCTACCGCTATCTTACTGCTCCCATTCTCCATATATTTAACCTCTCTATCTCTTCTGCCGTAGTTCCATTATGTTGGAAATCCGCTCATATCATACCCTTATTTAAATCCGGCGACCTATGCGACTTAAATAATTACAGACCAATCTCAATCTTGCCTATCCTTTCAAAGTCCTCGAGAATTGATTTATATACAATTGAAGAATCATCTGAAACCTACTCTCCTCAATCCAACCAGTCAGGTTTTGCTCTAATCATAGCACTGTTACTGCACTAGTTAAAGTTACCGATGACTGGATCTCAAGCAAGGATGCTAAAAATTACGGGTGCAGTATTCTTAGATTTGTGTAAAGCATTCAACACGTTGCCCATACTCTAATTGTGAACAGCCTCACCAATACTGGCACTACCCTAGCTACTACCAGTTACCTATCAGGTAGGATGCAGAAAGTCAAAGCTGGTGGGCTGTTCTCTGCCTCACTACCAGTTACTAGGGGAATCCAGCAAGGTTCCATCTTAGGGTCCTACTCTTCTCCCTATATATCAACAACCTTGATTCTCAAATAACCAGATCAACCTTGCATTTCTTTGCAGGCGATACAGTGTTGTATACATCTGGCCATACAATATCGAAGTCAGGGATATACTTCAAGTCGATTTCACAGCTAGAAAATACAGGTTACTCACCTGTAACAGGAGTTCTAGGAATGGTATATGTTGTTCATCCACACTCATTGGCAGTATCCTTGCGCTTTAAATCTTGCGGAAGGTCTTCAAGCTTGCTCCTCCCACCCACCGGGTGGTATAACTCGGCTCCGCCCCATGGCGCCAGATCTGGCCGCTGGAAGCTCAGGTTGTCTTGTCGAAGCGAAGGAGGTCGGGTGGAGTCGTGTGGATGAACAATATACCATTCCTAGAACTCCTGTTACAGGTGAGTAACCTGTATTTCTAAGACATGGATATGTTGTTCATCCACACTCATTGGCAGACTCTAGCAGTTCTCCGGGAGGAGGGAGGCAAAACGACACCCCATATACTTACTTGGGAAAGAGAGACTGAGAACCCAGGCCCCAAAACCAGCATCCCGGCGTGACTCAAGGTCGATGTGGTAGTGGGTAATGAAGGTGTTGCTGACTTCCAGGTAGCAGCCCTGCAGATTTCCTGGATAGGGACGTCCCTGGAAGCAGCCACCGTTGCAGCAGTATGGCGGGTAGAATGAGCTCTTATCCCTCTGGGAGGCTCCATGCCCGCCAACTTATAGAGAGATCTATGCAGGAGGTTACCCACCTGCTTATCGTCCGCTTGGCTGCAGGTCTGCCAGATGCGGCTTCAGCGTAGGTGACAAACAGCTGGCGAACCTCTCCCAATTTCAGCCATCGCTCCTTATAATAAGCGCGCCCTTCTAGGGTCCAGAGTATGGAGCCTATATTGACCTCCCGAGGTGTGATTGGGGTAGAACACCGCAGAGTCAACACCTGGTTAAGGTGAAACTCCGACACCACCTTCGGAAGGAATTTCGGTGGGGCGCAGGACAACCTTGTCCCTGTGGAAGACCAGGTAAGGAGACTCGATGGGAAGCTCGGAGCTCTCCCATCCTTCTGGCTGGACGTGATAGCCACCAAGAAGGCGGTCTTCCACGACAGGTGAGAAACACCTGTGCATAGGTTCGAATGGCTTGCCCATGAGCTTGCCAGTACCAGCAGTAGATCCCACGGAGGTGGGGTTCCCGCACTGGGGAAATGTGATCAAGGCCTTTAGAAAGCCCAGACCACCTTCTCCTGCGCCACCGACTGCTTCCCGGCCCGCGCCCGGTAAGCAGAGATAGCTGCCAGTGCACCCTTAGAGTCACTCGACCTAAGCCCTTGACTAGAAAGGGACCATAAATAGTCCAAGATGCTTGCCAAGGAACAGGAGGAAGGGTCCAAGCCCTTGCTGACACCAAATGGAAAACCTTTTCCATTTGAAGGCATAGCATTTTCTGGTCGACTCATAAGGACGCCTCAACTACATTGAGGACCTCTTGGGAAAGACCCAAGGCCTGGAACTCTAGCCGCTCAGGAACCAGGCCGTCAGGTGCAGGGATTGAAGGTCCGGATGGAACACCTTCCCTGATTGACTGAGAGCAGGTCGGGCGAGCTGGAAGCTGCCATGAGTCCTGGAGCTGAGACTGAGAGATCTGGGTACCAGAACTGGCGAGCCAGTCTGGGGCTATCAGAATCACCTGCGCCTTGTCCCTCCTGCCTTGAGAAGCACCTTGTGGATCAAGGGAAATGGGGAAAGGCATAAAGAGGCCCGGGGTCCACTGCCTCGAGAAGGCATCCCCTGCAGCCAGCCCTGCTGAGGGGGCGGGCATGGAACAGACTCAGCCGTTCTCCATGGAGGCAAACAGGTCCACCTGAGGTGTGCCCCAAAGGAGAACAGATGCTGTACTACCTCCGCAGGAGAGACCACAGTGGGATGCAGCCCTATCGGCTCAGGGCATCGGGCCAGGGTGTTGGAGGCTCCTGCCACGTGAATAGGCTGGGAGATCCGCCTCAGGCTGCGCCACGAGTGACAAATCAAGGAGGAAGCTTCCTTGCACTGAAGCATGGAGCCGCGTCCCCGCCCTGGCGGTTTAGATAGTACATGGTCGTGGTATGTCCGCCTGACTCGGACCACTTGACCCGGAGGAACGGAGCAAAGGCGGCAGAGCTGAGGCGACCGCTCGGCTCCAGCAGGTTGATGTGGCATCGACCCCGCTGGGACCAGAGGCCATGAGTCCGGTGTTCCCCAGATGGGCACCCCAACCCATCAGAGAGGCATCGGTCGACAGAGAGACCGTCGGCTCGGGCGGACGAACAGGATGCCCTCCTGCAAATGATCTGGAACGTCCACCACTGGAGGCGTTCCCCACATCCCTGTGTCACCGACACAAGCTGGTCCAAGGGATCGCATGCCATGACCACTGGCTGGCCAGTCCCCACTGAAGGGACGTGATGTTCCAGCGGCCCAACGGACCACGCTGGCAGGCCGCCATGAGACCCAGGAGGCGCAGGAAGTCCCGGCAGGGCGCAATTGCCCAACCAGAAATGATCGGGCAAAGGAGGAAAGAACCTCGCCTCCCAACTGGACAAGGCTTGCTCGAAGAGAGTCGAGCTGCGCCCGATGAATAGAATCACCTGTTTCGCTCGAGTTCCACTCTTGGCCTTGATAAGGGAGGCCCAGTTGAGAGCAGACCTGAGGCCAGATCTCTGACCACTCCGCCTCCTTCCTGAGGGAGCTGCTATCAGCCAGTCGCCCAGGTAAGGTACACCGGACCCCTCGGCGCCGAGAGGAATGCTGTCACCACTGCCATGCATTTGGTGAAGACCCTGAGCTGGAGACATGAAGGGCATGGCTTGAATCAAGAGAGATCCTTCACCGGAAGCTTAAGGAATTCTCGGTGAGACGGACGGATAGGGACGTGAAAACGCGGCCTGCAAGTCCAGAGAGCAGAACCACACGCCGGCTCCAAGGATGGTATTATCTGAGCCAGAGTGACCATCCTGAAGGTTCGAGACCTTAGGAACTTGTTTAGGTCGAGTTAGAGAATGGGCGCCAGCCCCGTCCGCTTCGGAACCAGGAAGTACCTGGACACAAACCCTGGGTCTGAAGGAGGGTCCACCACCTCTCTTACCACCTCCTTCTGGAGGAGGAGGCGATAACGGCTCGACGAGCCGCCAGTGAGGCTGGGGATCCCGAAGTCCCCCCGACGGCTGAAGGGTGGTGCCTGCGTCGAATTCCAGAGGCAGGCCTCTTCCCACCACCTTCAAGACCCACCCGTCCGTGGGTAACAGCGGACCAGGTGGAACGGAAGTGGAGCCGCCTCTCCACGGGGACCCAGGGTAAGGTGACGGGATGGGGCGACACCCTCAGCCCGCCACTGGCAGCAGGCTTGAGGAGGAGGGACCGCCGAGGGACCTCCTGGGCCCTTTCCCTGCCTCCTGTTAGAGGAAGCCGGGCCTTGGGTTTGGGATGCCAAGGCCGAGCCTGCTGGCCTCTGACGCTGCTGGGCCGAGCGCCACTGGGGCACAGAAGGACCTAAAGGGCTTAGGCTGTGGCTGCGTGCCTTGTCCTTCTGAGCGAAGAGACCGAGTCCAAGGTGGCATTGGACTTCTCGATCCTTGCAGGTGACCTTCCACCCCAGGGTCAAGAGGTCAGTCCCCAAAAGAGAACATCCGCCAACTTGTGCTGGGTATCCGAGTAAAGGTGGATATCCTCAGCCAAGCCCGCGCACGCATAGCCACTGCGTCCGCCACCGATCTGGCACATGAGTCCCTATATCCAAAGCAGTCTGAGCTGCTGTTTGGCCACTGCTCTGCCCTGGTCCCGCACCTGCTTAACCGTAGTCTGCAGATCGGGCGGAAGATGAGGGATGACCTCATCCAGGGAGCCCAACAGGGCATGAGAAAAATGCCATGAGGCGGCCGAACTGGCCTGACGAAGGCCGAGAGAGGACGCAGCGTAGACTTTTCGCCCGGACGTAGTCCATTTCTTGGACTCCTTGTCAGGAGGTTTGTCCACATCCCAGGCGTTGCCGGGCGCTTGAAAACGCTGTCGGTAACCAACCCTCAGCAGAGGGTGTTCAAAACGGACAAGGAACCGTGGACGCAATACTTCCTGGCCATCCTGGCCAAGGCGCAGGGCAGGAAGCAGGCGCTGCTAAGTTCCAGTGCCGGGACCCACTATGGCCTCGCCCGGAAAGGCCTCCGCTGAGAATCCTCGGTCCAGAATCTCCGTGAGGGGATACTCGTCTGCTTGGAACGGGTTCGAGCTCCATCCCGGTAGACTCGAGATGAGCCAAGCAGTCCTAGGAAGGACGACGGCTATCGTCCATTGACTGACCTCCTGAAGACTCCAAGTCCAGTCGCTGAGAAGAAGGAGGAATCATCTTCGGACCTCGGAAGAGTCCTCGAAGAGCTGCCTCTGGCCTGAGCCACCCTTCACCTGCCGAGGTCGGTCGGGAGTGAGGGTAACTGACAGCCGATGGGGTAAACCCTTAGCCGACCGAGAATCCTTGGTCGGAGCCCCAATTGGTGGCTGTGGAGGCGGAGGTTCCACCGAATCGTGGGAGCAGCTGGTTTTGGCCGAACAACCGCCTGGTATAGGCCTCGACAAGTCGAGGGTTGTGTCGGCCGCCCGTGACAGTTACTAATGGCCGGGAAGGCGCCAGAGTCGGCTTATTCTCGCCAGGAGGAGCTGTAAGGCAACATAAGGTCTCGACTGGCCGACGACTTACGCCAAGCCTCCCTCATCCGAGGAGGAGGACGAGGACGAGGCGACGCGCTACGTATCAAGGTGCCGAGACCGAGACCGCCGATGACGGTGGGAACGGCTGGACCGCCAAGAGGTCCGAGACCGAGACCGAGAGTCCCGGAATTTCCGGGTCGGTGCGGGAGGTGTCGGCCGAACCGCACTCCTTAGGCTCGGAAGGTCCATCCGAGGCTCCGAACCGGAGGCACAGACGAGCCCACGGATCTCAACTCTCCCGGGGAACTGGGAGGGAATTGCTGCTAAAGGCGACAGCCTGTCTAATGGGTCGAGAAAACTCGACTTCATCAGGTGGAGTCTCGGCCAACTGACCTGACGGGGACACCGTGAGGCCAGTGGTCAAGCCGAAGCGGTCGACCGAAGCCGACGGATGACGGCCCGGGAGAGGGACTCTTCCCGCCTCCTAAGAGCGCGACGGAGGGGACTTACCCTTGTCCCTCTTTTTGACCGATAATAAGGTCCAGTAGACGCAGGCCCTTCTCCTTTAGTGGAGAGGGACAGACAAAGCTCCTTAAAAGAAGCCGTAGGAAGAACCCAGAGAGAGCGATAAATGCCGGCCGAGGAAGATATCTGCCTCTGCGCCGCCTTCTCTTCGAGGGTGCACTCATCCGGGCCGAGCTGATCCACAGCCCGGCCAGCCATGACACCGCCAACCGGGCCTTGACTCACACCGGAGGGAACGCCTCGGACGGCCCAGTTGCAATCGGGCAGCACGGTTTCGAGGACGAGGCGAGAAAGATGAGCACAGGTCGCAAGCCTGCGGGTCGTGCTCAAGGCCTAAACAGTAGACACCACGTGGGTGTGGATCCGTCTGAGATATCTTCTTCCCGCATGGGCATCTCCCAACTGAGTCGATTTGTCCATCGTGAGCCGCGAGGGATCAAGACTTTTGCAAATTTTATTTTAAACCGCAAACGGAGAAATAGGAACTAGTCGCAGAACGCAGAGCGCTAAGGAGGGAACCTGAGCTTCCAAGCGGTAAGGAAGATCTGGCGTCATGGGGCGGAGCTGAGAGTTATACCACCCGGTGGGTGGGAGGAGCAAGCTTGAAGACCTTCCGCAAGATTTAAAGCGGCAAGGATACTGCCAATGAGTGTGGATGAACAACATATCCATGTCCCTAGAACAAATCTTATCAATACCAAACTCCTCCTAAATGCTAAAAAACTAAGGCCATTATTTTCCCCCTAATACTTCCTCCGTCACCCTCACTGTCCCACCTAAAGGCTTCATCGTTACATCCCTAGGTAAACCACTGGAAGTTGTCTCTAAATTTAAATACCTCGGCTTTTGGTTAGACAACAAGCTCTCCTTCAACGAACACACTGACGACCTGTTCAGAAGACTAAAGGCTAGACTAGGCTTCTTCTTCCTAAATAGGTCCCTCTTTCCCTGGAAACCAGACTCAGGCTTGTTCAGACTACCTTCCTCCCTTTACTGGACTATGGGGACGTATTATACACTTCTGCAACAATTATTAACCTAAACAAATTGAACATTCATTATCACTGCGCCCATCGCTCATTACAACTACCCATACCTAACCCACCATTGCAAACTATACGAGCTGTTGGTTAGACTTCACTTACCATTAGACGACACTCCATGCTAGCATTTGACCCTAAAACTTCTTCAGAATAAATTACCAGGCTATTTAGTAGCACTTACCCATACTGCCCACAGCTCTTATTTCCTTTAGGAAATCGATTTTATCCTACTGACGTATTTAGGACTCAGACTCCTTTTGGCAGACGAGCCTTCTCAAGTGCCCTACCAACTATTTGGAACCAGCTGCAATCCACTTGAAACTATCCAGTGTAGTCTCAGTAAATTTCTTCAAAAACTGGTGACTTCAAAAATAAAGGACACCTGTAACTGTTTCTAAACTCCCTCCTAGCGTTTCTCCTTACTTCCTTAGTTTGTTCTCACTACACCGCCTTCCTTAAACAACTGTACCTGCAAATATTTTTTGGTTTTTGTTTTTCACCCAGGACTGTTTACCCATATACCTTGTAGGACCTGGTCCGCCATTTATGTACTGTTATGTTATTGCCTGCATTGTATATTTGTTTTAACCATGCACCCAGGACCTCCTTGTGAATGAGCTTGTTCAATGGAGCTTTCTGCAATAAACTTGAACTTGGTAGGCCTACTAAACCATTCACAATTTTCATGATCGCCTAGGATCTGTTGGAGTTTTTCAATTTCTTTGATCATGCTTTGTAAATCATTGTGCACGTAGCCCAGTTGTCTTCCTGCGCCCCGCTCTGGTTTCTAGCTCACTGATGCATATTTCATGTTGATCGACTACCTCAGAAACCGAGTTGACCGCTTGCTGAATGTGCTGGAGTTGGCCATGACATTCTCAAAGCTGGCCTCCATCCTGTGTTCCCAGGTCATATTTTAAGTCTTTAATAAGCTTTTCTAAGGCTTGGTAGCAAGTAGCAGGATCCATTGAAGCCAGCCAGTTCTCAGTGTTAGAGTTCTCCATAACCACATGAAACTGAAGCACAGGTAGTAGGAGGGACTTGGCCTACAGATTTCGGAGCATCTCCTGCAAATTTAAAATGGAGCTTTGCCTTGAGTCTTCGAGATTTAGTGGAGGAAGCCATCAGGAATGCTATTGTGGTAGATCTCCCTGGTTTTTATAAGGTTTTGAGGGAGGATGTAGGTGATGTATGGTGGATCGGGCTGAAGCTCTTAGATCAATCCTCCATCTTGTAGCTCAGCATGGACACACCCCTGCCCATGAGCTTTGCCACAAACAGCAACAGATCTCGTGGTGGTGGTTCACACACCAGAGAGGAAATGTGGTCAAGGCCTTTGAAAAAGCATCAGACCACCTTCTCCTGCACAAGACCGTCCCATGCCCAGTAAGCAGAGATGGCTGCCAAGTGCACCTTAAGGGTCATCGACCTAAGGCCTGACAGAAAGGGACCAAAGGTAGTCAAGGATGCTAGCCACTGACAGGACAAAGGGTCTAGCCCCTTGCCCTGGCACCAAATGGAGAACCTCTTCCAGTTGAAGGCATAGCATTTCCTGTCGACTCTTTCCGAGAAGCCTCAACTACGCTTGAGCACATCTTCGGAGACACCCAAAGCGTGGAACACTAGCTGCTCAGGAACCAGGCTGTTAGGTTCAGGGACTGAAGGTCTGGGTGAAGCACCTTCCCTTATGGGGGAAGAGCAGGTCCAGGCAGAGAGGAAGACACCTCGGAGCCTGCTGCTGAAGTCAAGGAGATTGGGGTACCAAAACTGGTGTGGCCAGTCCGAGCCATCAGGATCACCCATGCCTTGCCCCTCCTCGCCTTGAGCAACACCTTGTGGATCAAGGGAAATGGAGGGAGGCACGGGTCTAGGGTCTTGAGAAGGCATCCCCTGCAGCATTCCCTGCTGAGGGAGGCGTGACACAGTACAGCCTCAGCTTCTATGCTCTTCCTGGAGGCAAACAAGCCCACCAGAGGTGTGCCCTACTGTGAGAATAGACTGCACTAATTCAGAATGGAAAGAACACTTGTGCGATGCCTTGCCTACATGGCTGAGAGCGTCCGCCAGCTGGTTGAAGACACCAGCCACGTGGACGGCCAGATCATCGGCCTCCAAACTGCACATGAGAGTCCAGACACGGAGAACTTCCCTGCACAGAGGAAGTAAGTGCATACCGCCCCTGCTTGTTGGAGGTAGTACATGGTTATGTTATGCTGTTGTCCGTCAGGACCTGAACCACCTGACCCCTGAGATGAGGAGCAAAGCAGTCAGCGCCAGCCAAACCGCCCAGAGCTCCAGCAGGCTGACGTGGTATTGGGACTCCGTGGAGGCCAGAGCCCGTGAACTCTGTGGTCCCCTAGGTTGGGCCCCCAGCACAAGAAAGAGGCATCAGTCATCAGGATGACCGCCAGCCCTGGGCGGACTAATGGGATACCTACCTGCAGATGCTCTGGGACTAACCACCACTGGAGTGCATCTCACATCCACTGGGTCACAGTGACCAACTGGTCAAAGTGGCCCCTGCGCTGAGACCTCTGGCTGGCCAGCTCCCATTGCAGGGGCATTCTCCAGATTGCCCAACAGACCACACTCATGCAGCCCGCCATGTATCCTAATAGGCACAGGAAGTCCCTTTCAGGGCACAACTGCCCAACCTGAACTAATAAAGCAAGGGAGGCAAGAACCTCCACCCTGTCACGCCAGAGCCAAGCCCTGCTCTGCTAGAGTCAAGCTCTGCCTTCATGAAATGGATCACCGCGAGGGCACGAGTTCCAACCTGCCTCAGCTGACTTGGAGGCCAAGAGAGATGCAGGTCTGGAGGACCAGATCCCTGGCCCGCTCCACCTCCTGCCTGAGAGGACCTGCAATGAGCCAATCATCCAAGTAGGAGTACCGGACTCCCGGTGCCTCAGGTGTGCTGCCACCACTGCTATGCATTTGGTAAAGACCCTGGGGCCAAGGACAGGTTGAATAGCATGGTCTGGAACTTCAGAGAGGGTTCCTTCTGCTCAAAAGTGGAGGAACTGCCGTGAGATGGACAGATCGGGATGTGGAAGAATGCGTCCAGGAGATCCAGAGAGCAAAACCACGCTTTGCACGAGAGATGGTATAATCTGAGACAGAGTGGCCATCCTAAAGGTGTGTGACCTGAGAAATTTGTTCAGGTCGGCAGATCTAAGATGGGGTGCCAGCCCCCAAAGTCCGCTTTGGCGCCAGGAAGCACCTGGAGATGAACCCTGGTTGAGGTGGAGGGTCCAGGACAGGAGCCACTACCTCCTTCCAAAAGAGCTAGGCAATATCGTCCCAAGGGCCAACTGAATATCAACGGACACCATGACCTCTCGATGGGCGTGAGCTCGGGCTGGGTGGGAAGGCCTCAAATTCCAGAGGCAGACCCTGGTCGACTCCCTTCAAGAACTCACCTGTCCGTGGTAACAGCAGACCAGGCAGAAAGGAAGTGGCAGAGACGGCCCCCACGAGAGGACCCAGAGGGTTCAGGACAGAAGTGGGAGGGCACCCCTATCCCATCACTGGGCAAGTTTGGAAGTGGAGGAGGGCCTGGCTAAGGGACCACCGGGACCATGACCACAGACTTAGGTCATGGGCACCAGACCTGTTTGGCCGTAGAGCACAGGATGGCTGAAAGGGCTTCTTCTTCAAGGTTTAGAGCCCTTAGAGTCCTTCTCGGTAAAGTCACCAAGTCCAAGGTGGCATTGGACTTTCAATCCTGGTGAGGTGCTCCTCTACCCCGGCCTGAACAAGTCTGTCCCCAAGAAGGGCACATCTGCAAACCTATGCTGTGTATCCGCCGTGAAGGTGGATATGCACATCCAAGCCCTGCTGTGCATGGCAACTGATGCGCCATCAACCGGCACACGAGTCATCAAGGTCTATGGCCATCTGGAAAGTACAGTTACGTAAGAACTTACCGTAACAGTAGATCTTCGAGAACAGCTCTTGCAGCAGGTTACACCATAAGGACTGAAGCCAGCAGGCAGCAGGACCCCCACGGAAAACTTCTAGCTAGCTATACCAAGCAGGGGACCGCCACCGATGTCAGACACATCATAAAGGGCCTGTCCCTCCGATACCTCAGTTTTCCGCCAGAGATTCCCAGCGCAAAGATGTGATTCAGAAGGGGAGACCGAGGATCTGCTTCCAGAGGATGACTAATCAATTCTGATGCCGGAGACGCCATGAAATAGAACCAAACCCCTGAGGGGAAGATGAGGGAAATCCACTGCTGCAAGAGCTGTTCTCTAAGATCTACTGTTACGGCAAGGTCTTACATAACTGTACTATCTTACTTTGAGATACAGCTCTTGCAGCAGGTTACACCATGAGGACCGATTCCCAGGGAGTAATGGTTACCCAGTCGGGAGGAGGGTAGGAGAGATAGAGGAAGAAACCTCTCAGGACAGAAGTCCCTGGAGGACTGCCAGGCCAAAGCCCGCCTATGCCTGGAGGCGATGTCCAAACTGTAGTGTCTCACAAAAGTGTGCACCGAATTCCAAGTAGCTGCCGCACAAAAGTCAGAAGTCACTACATTTTTCAGGCAGCCAAGGAGGTAGCCCTCCCACTTTTTTAGAATGGCCCTTACCAGTCCCAGCAAGGATTTATTGCATTTCTGGTAACAGAAGACAATGCAGTTAACAAGCCATTTGGAAAGAGTTTGTTTCGATACTGGTGCACCCAACATCCTTCGAGCGAAGGATAAAAGCAGTTGGTCAGATTGTTTGTGCGAACGGGTTCTGGCCAAGTAGAACCTCAAAATCCTATGCACATCTGGAGTGTGCAAGAGGGCTTCCCCTCTGTTCATGTAGTTGGGGAAGTATGCGGAAGGTCAATGTCCTGGTTTAAGGTTAAGGCTGAAACCACCTTGGGAAGGAACTTAGGATTGGTCCTTAAGGACACCCTGTCCTTATGGAAGAATTAAGCAACGCTCTTTACACGGCCTGAAGCTCAGAAATCCTCTGTGCCAAGTAAGGCAACTAAAAGAACATCTTCCAGGAGAGACGCATGGTCAGTAATCCGCAGCTGGTTCAAAGGGAGGAAGCATAAGCTGCTCTAAAATGAAAAGAAGGTCCCAAGGAGGAATCGGATCCTTAATTGGGGATCTGAGATGCAAGACACTGCACAGAAAAGTGTGGGAAGCCTCTACTTGGGCTAACGAGAGCTGACCAACCGTGTGTGTGGTATGCTGCTATGGCAAGAGGTGTACCTTCAGAGAGGAATATGCCAATCCTGACTGGAAAAGTGATAGGAGGTAGTCGAAAATGGACTTCTCAGGGCATCAAGCGGATCGAGCATCATGGGCCTGAGGCCATAGACAAAATTCCACTATTTCAGAGCATACATGGCGTGAGTCGAAGGTTTCCTAGCTACCACAGGATATCGGCAATGCTCATAAAACTCCTTGCCTAAGAATTGCTACGCCTTTAGGAGCCAGGTGTGCAGGTTCAGGGATTGAGATTTGGATGGACTAGGGAGCCGCCTCCTGGGACAGCAAATGAGAGCTGACTGGTAAGGGTAGCGAGGCTCTGAGCCAGCTGGTGAAGCAGCGGAAACCAGATCTGTCTGGGTCAAAAGGGCACTATCAGGATCATTGATGTCCATTCCGATCGGAGCTTGAGAAGAACCTCTGGATCGAAGGACAGGAAGCGAGAGCAACCACGCATCTCGCCAGAAAACACCAGGCCCTGGATCTAGCGAGCAGAAATTGGGCAGTTTTATGTTGTATGGGGACGCAAACAAGTAGACGCCTGGCATCCCCACTGTCGGAACAGGTCCTCGCAACCTCTTGTATCAGTTCCCATTCGTGAGCCCTGGCCTTGACTAGCTCAGAAGGTCTGCAACAGTGTTGTCCATACCGGAACGTGCACTGAGATGGCGTGGTGTCAGGCTGTAATGCCCATTCCCACACCCGCTTTGCCTCTCTGCAAAGGGGTAGGAGTGACTGCCTCCTCGTTTGTTGATGTAATACATCACCGAGGTGCTGTCCGCTTGGACCAACACATGACCCAGTGGAATCTCTGACTGTAAGGCCTGTAATGCCTAAAGAACTGCCCTCATCTCCAGGACACTGATATGGAGGTGAGTCTCCAGGGGCAACTAGGTTCCCTGGGTTCTGGTGTCTCACATGAGCTCCCAGCCGGACCCTGAAGCGTCGGTGGTGAGGGTCAGAGATGGCACTGGCACTACTGAAGGAGACTCCCATGGAAAGATGGTCCAGGACCAGCCACCACTCTGAGTCTTGAATGACCAGCTGTGTGAGTCTGATCGGCTGGTCTAAGTGATCCTGCCTCTGGTCCCATTGGTTTCAGTGTCCACTGAGTAACTCTCATGTGGAGGTGAGCGTGGCATGGCAGCCGCCATATGTCCGAGCAGGCAAAGTATGGTCTGAGCAGAGACCAGATTTTTTCCATGATGGTCCTGATCAGTGACCTGATGTGTTCTGCTCTGTCCTTGGGCAGGAAGGCTCTCCTTGACAGGTATCCAGAACCGTGCTGATGAATTGTAGTCTCTGTGAGGGAATGAGAGATGACTTCTCTTGGTTGATGGTGACTGATAGAGGGAGCAGGTGTCATGGATGGCCTTCTCCGATGCCTCTGGGGAGGAGGCCATCAAGCCAGTCGTCCAAATAGGGAAGACATAATGGCCTTGTCTCCTGAGGGCTGCTGCTACAACTGCCATGCACTTGGTAAAAAGACACGTGGCACCGAGGACAGGCCAAACAGAAGTGTTTGGAATTGGTAATGGTGTCCCAAAATGTCAAAGTGCAGGAACCTGTGTGACCGAAGTTATGGGAAGATGAAGATACGCGATTGCATATCCAGAGACGCTAGTCATGCGCCTTTGCTTGAGCATGGAATGAGACCTGTAGCGAACCTCATGAAAGTGTTTGTACATCACATGGATGTTTAGGTCACAGAGGTCTGGGATCAGGGCATAAAAGTCTCCGGTTTTCTTTGGGACCAGGAAGAAGTGGAATAGTATCCTCCCTCTGGTTCCTCAGTACGACCTCTATGGCGTCCTTGGAAAGAGTGCCGATATCTCCTGCTGGATGAGCAGGGCATGCTGTCCCGAGTAACGGAATGCAGAGGAGGTCTTGACGGTGGGTAGTCGAGTAACTCTATAGAGTGTCTTCGACTGATAAGCTGAAGAACCCACTGATTGGAGGAAACTGCACCATCTCGTCAAATAATTAAGGTACCTGAGGAACACGTAGCAGAGGCATGCTTTGACCCAGTGAGTCAATTGTTTGGATTCTGGTCTGAGGGCTACGTATTGAGGTGTTGGGGCCGCTGGGAGTGGTCGTGGTGAAGCCATGATGACTAGAGATAGGGAGCCTCCTGTGGGCCTCTATAAAGCCTGTTGGCTTTCCTGGGACCGCTGGAATTGAATGACGACAATTCCATGCAGCTGTGGTAGCATCCTGGAAAGTGTCCACCAGGGGTGGAACCACCACAGGCTTGGGGTCTTGGGGTCTTTTTGCCTCAAATAACGTAGCCAGGCGTTATCGTGCTCTGGGTCTAAATTCTCTGTCTCACCCCATGTTCTCCTGAATGTGGTGCATAATATTGGAGAATAATGAGTCATCTGGTGGCGAACTGGGAAGGTTGTGGGGATCTGGGAAGGAGGGTCAAAAAGAGAGTGACGGTGCCGAAGCATCAGAGCATGATTGTCGCCCAATGAAGAGGGGATCTTCTGGGGCTTTTTCTTCTGTGGTCACTAAGGGATTCAAGGGTCCTAGAGCATGGAGGCTCTTTCGACCTCCAAGACCTAGAGTATCTGGCCTTGGACCTACTCCTAGGTTGTGGAGTAATGTCTCGAGGTTCAGGTGTCATGGGTGGGGTGCATCACCAGGGGTTTTGTGGGTACATCATCTTTTAATGGTGTCCCACCAAAAGCTGAAGAACTCCTTGACTTCCTTTATGTTCAGACTGGACGAAGGGCCTGGGCGCCAGTGTTTGTCAGGCGTTAGGATCAGGCGTTGGTGGCTGAGGGATAATATCGGTCTGGCGTCTGGTCTTTTGGTAGGCCACTGTCGGGTAGACGAAGTCTCCAGCATCCCCGACCCCAACATCTGGTCATAGGTGCCATGAGTGCCGCATCCTTCTCTGACGTCCCCTGCGACTGGTGGCGGGGCTGGCGCCGGTTCTTGAGGCGTTGTGCAGGTGACGGCTCTGGCCCACTTGCCACTCATCATTCGCTAGCGACATAAGCTCTGAAGTCTTTGCTGAGGGATATTTAAACCCCTGGGTGGCTGGGAGACCGAAAGATCAGTGTCCCAGCATCTGTGGTAGATGTCAGGTTTTAAATAATTGATTAGCACTTTTTTCTTGGGACAATACTAAGTGTACAGAAATCATTTATATAGGTTTTCTAGAAGTGTTATGTTTGTTAAATACAATAAGGCAAGTGCTATTCATTTTCACAATGTTTTAGAACTTTTATGAGCAAAAGCTAATCAATTTTAGAATTAAATAAAACCTTGGGTGTAGTCACAGACTTGGAATGAGGCCTGGCGGTCGGAAGCCTCAACCTGCCGCCCGACCCAAAGGACAGCTATCCTGATTTGGTTTTCAGTGGCTGTAAAGACTCTGAACCAGAGCCCTGAAGCCCTGACCTTAACCGGGGAGGGGGTTGAGACCTGCCCAGGATGGAGAGCGGTCCGACCAGGCAGAGCTGGAGCTGGCCCAGGAGTCTGAGGCCCAATTAGGGATCGAATCCTATCCTTGTCCTAGTGCTTGTCCTTGTGTTTCCGATTTATGTGAAAGGTTCTCCTCGAGAGGATGGATCTTTCTCCATAGCCTTAAGTTTTTCTTCCAAGAGAAAACTCTGGAGCACTTTCTGGCAGCGGATCCTGGTACTACTGTTGAACTGCTGACAAATGGAGCATGCCTGGATATCGTGGTCTGGGCCTAGGCACTGCACGCAGGCCAGTGCCTATCTTTGAAGGAATCTGTTTGCTGCAAGCACACTTCAAGGTGTCCTAAGAAAGAAGTCAGAGAAGACATGTACTTGTCAAAAGGAGATGAAATCTCAAGGAAATGGTCTTAAATTCTTTCTTTCTGTCGTCGTTCGTTAGCTTGAAGGCATCCGTGGAGCCAATGCATGCAAGTTGACAGCAGGAAAAGAACTGAGGTATGCTGGGGACCGCCTTTTATGATGTGTCTGACGCCGGGCAGGCTAACATCGAGGCGTGTCCCCCGCTGGTATAGCTAGCTCGAGTTTTCCCTGGGGTTCTTCCTGCTGGTTTCAGTCGTCCTTACGGTGTAACCTGCTGCAAGAAATGCATCTCAGTAAGATCTGTTGCTTCGCAACAGCACAGCCTTGGTCCTGGACCTGCTTGATGGTAGTTTGCAGGTCTGCGGGACGGTGGGAGCACTCGTCCAGGGACCCTAAGAGGGTATAGCAGAGCGGGCCATCAGTAGGGCTGAACTGGCTTTGCTGAAGGCCAAGTGAAGAGGCAGCATTCACTTTTTCATCATGTGGTTCAACTTCTTAGACTCCTTGTTGGGAGGTTTGTCCACATCCCTGACATTGCCTGTTCACTGTAAGACGAAGTCAGCTATCAGACCCTCAGCCCAGGGACATTCCGTGAATCCAGACAGGGATCCCTTAGGGACCGCATACTTGGACTATCCGGTCGACGGTGCAGGGCAAGACGCTGGATGGGAACAGCATCCTGTATCGGAAGGCCTCATAGGACAGTCACCCCATTCTAGGATCTCAGTGAGCGGGCACCATTCCCGTATTTGAGCGGGCTTCAGCTGGAGACCCGTAAACTCAGAGATCAGGTGGAGCAGGCACATGAATGTGGGGCCCTCATCAGTTGACAAATACCCCACCAACTCCACGTCCAACTGGCAGGAGGAAACATAGACTTTTGACGGCAGATAAGGACCACTTGGCCCACCCAGTCTGCCCATTTCCTACCTATTGGATAAGCTGCAGATTCTAGTTAACCAACAGCCTACTTCCTGCAACCCCCACTATAATTGCCTTATGTCTGTCCCATGCATGTTTGAATTCTCCACTGTTTTAGACCCCACAACCTCTCCAGGAAGGCGGTTCCACCGTCCCACCACTCTCTCCGTGAAAAGAATTTCCTCACATTACCCATGAGCTGTCCCCTCTAACTTTAAATTGTGCCCCTGTTCTTCCACATCTCTTTTCTGAAAGATGCTACCCTCCTGGACTTTGTTGATTTCCTTGAGGTACTTTAAAGTTTCTATCATGTCCCCTGCCCTCCTTTCATCAAGGGAATACATATTAAGCTTTCTCAGTCTCTCTTCATATGGTTTCTGATGTAGACCCTGCACTATTTTAGTTGCCTCCTCTGGACTATCCATCCTGTCTATGTCCTTGTAGATGAGGTCTCCAAACTGCAAGCAGTACTCCAGATGGGGTCTCACCAACTGTCTGTACAGAGAGATAACCACTTCCTTTTCTACTTGCAATGCCCTCCCTATGCATCCCAGTATCCCCTGGCTCTCCTTACTGACTTCTCACATTGCTTACCCACCTTTAGGTCATCTGATAGGACTACACCCAGATCCCTTTCCATTATTTTGTTGTTAGTACCTCCCCTGCTATTGTGTACTCTTCTCCTGGATTTTTATTTCATGGTGCATTACTTTGCACTTCTTGCACTGAATCTAAGTTGCCATATGTCTGACCATTCCTCCAACCTTGCCAAGTCCCTTCTCATCCTTTCTACCCCCTTGAGTATCAACTCTGTTACAGATCTTTGTGTCATCTGCAAAGAGGCATACCTTTCCTTCCAGACCCTCTGCAATGTCACCTATAAAGGCGTTAAAGAGGACTGGACCCATTACTGAGCCCTGAGGTACTCCACTAGTAACCCCCTTTCTTCAGAATGTGTTCCATTCACTATTACCTTCTGTGTCCTGTTGTGCAGCCAGTTTGTTACCCAGGCTACCACCCTGGGACCCACTCCAAGGCTGGCTAACTTGATTATTAATCTTTAGCGGACTGTGTCAAATGCCTTGCTAAACTCTAGGTAGGCCATATCCACAGCCTCTCCCTGGTCTATTACTTTGGTCACCTAGTCAAAGAAATTGATTAGATTCTGCCTGACATGACCTTCCTGCTGTGAATCCATGCTGCTTTGGGTCCTGTGCCCCGCTGGCCTCTAGGTACTGAACAATTCTTTCTTTCAGAAGTAATTCCATCATTTTCCCACCACTGAGATCAAAGTAACAGGTCTGTAGTTTCCTGCTTCTGCCTTGTTCCCACTTTTGTGAAGGGAATCACATCTGCCCTCCTCCAGTCCTCAGGTACCACCCCATCCTCCCATGATTTATTAAAAGTGTGGTCAGTGGTGTCACTAGGTCCTCCCTTAGCTCTTTTAGGATTCTAGGTGAATCCCAGCAGGTCCCATTGCTTTGTCCAACTTGAGTTTTAGGAGTTCTTTCAGGACTGGAGGGAAGACTTGTCCAATTCCAAAGAATCGTGAAAAGTGGTCAACTGTCCGAGTCCCCACTCACCCGGTGAGGGTGGTCTGTGGTGACAGTGACCAACAGCCAATGGGGTAATCCTTTGGCCGGCTGAGCGTCCTTAGTCAGAGCACTGGTCGTTGGCTGTTTTAGTGGCAGCTCCAGCAACAATGGCGGGGCGGAATGGGCCGCACTGGGACTGTACAGACCAGCTCCTCATGGACTGGGATCTGCTGCAGCTCCAGTAGTGGCATCCAAGGAAGGGCAGGGAGGGTGGGTTCGACTTGATCTGGGTCAGCCAGAGCTGCTGCCACACAAGTTCCTCATAGCGCCAACACAACTTGCACCAGTGCCTCCCTTGCCCAAGGAAGACGAGGAATAGTGGCGGCACCGCTTGCCAGAGTCCAGACTTCTGAGCAGGACCCGACTGGGACCGCTGGCAGGTCTCAGAGGGGCCGGGTAAAGAACAGGCTTTTTCCAGGTCCTGAGGCTCTGGAGTGGGGAGGCGAACAGAAGTCTGCCCCATCCCCCGAGAAGTTCAGAACCAGAATCCTGGACAGAGAGGTGTCAACCACCTCAGTAGACAAAGTATCAACTGGGTTGAGAAAATCTGCCTGGAACATTGACCAGGTCCAAACACCAGCTGAGGCCGGAAGCTCCAGCGAAGTGTGGGAGTCTGAGGCCCGAGAGCACTCCCAATCCCACGATCATCGATTAGACTGATTCTTGGTCTCTTTCTCCTGGCACTTTTAGATTTCTTTGACTTTGTACCCTTGTAACCCTGCCCATGGGTGGGTAGAGACTGGCACAAATTTCTTAAATGCCCATGTGAAAGAAGCACCCAAAGGGAGCAACAAAAAGGCTGAAGTAGAGAAGGACTATGCTGTGGCCTGGGCCACAGCCTCCTAGAAAGCCATAAGTTGCTCATGGACTCCACGGCTGTGGACACCATCCGACAACTGTCCTTCAAATGAACAGGAGGATCCCTGTCGCCTGGACAACCAAGGAGCAGGCTGGTGAATTGATCTTCTAAAGTCACTGGTAAAAATCTAACCCCATGGCCACAGACCTGACATCGTGCTTGTGGCCCAGGCAGTACACACAGGAGGTGTGCGGATCCAATCGCAACATAAGTTGGCCGCAACCACATTTCTGGAACCCCAGAGTGGACTCCGTGCCATGCACTGTGCCGGCAAGAAGTGGAATGAAAGTAGTTTTTTAATAAATTCAAGCAAAGTAGTAGCAAAGGGCCTAAGTAGCCGAGAGCGATAAAGAGGGAACCTTCTTCCAGTGGAAAGGAAGATCTGGTGTCATGGGGCAGAGCCTAGGGAAGTATCACCCAGGTTGGTGGGAGGAGCCAACTTGAAGACTTTCTGGCACATCTTAAAGTAGAAAGGACACCGCCAAGATGTGGTGCTAATATATCATATCCACGTCCCTAGAATGTAAAGAAGCCTCTAGATCCTGCTTTTTGGTCCATCAGTCATGCCAAATACTGACAGCCCTGAAGAAGTTTCTGGTTTCAGATTAAAAGAAAATTGACAGTAAGTCCAAAATAATGTTAAAATAGGGCTTATTAACAACAAACTGCAGTTTGGTTCCTCAGTCAAGAACTGCAATGTTAAATATCACCTCAAAAGGTAAAAGAATAGAAAATACATTAGTTTTTCACTTGGTTCAAAAAAAAAAATGAGCCAAGAGTAATTTGGATTATAACCACAAAACGTTACTTAAATATATATTTTTTTTTTTTTTTTTAAATCATATCACAGTTTAGCCCTGCTGTGGCGACTTACTGGCAGGGCATCCAGCCGCCCGCCCTGACCGCGAGGGGCAGGCTCACTGCATGATGGGGGTCCGGACGGCCACTGACGACTCACTGGGGCTCCCCTATGACCTGCCCAGCCAGCCCCCAAGCGTGATTCCACAACAGTCCTTCTGGCACCACAGGCCGCAGCCATCAAGCTGCTTCGGTCACGCCCAGCCATTTTTTTCTCCAGTAGATCCTCGATGGAGCGCAGGACGTGTAATGACAACCATGCACTGATGTGCAGACGTCCGCAGCACTCCCCTCTGCTGACACCTGCATCTGCAGTGCCTCCGGTATTCTTCAGGCTCGCAGCGCCGGCGGCTTCCCCAACCCACCCCGGACTAGTAGAGCTGTCTCTGGACACTCAATCCTAGTCCTCCCTGAAGACCCCTGACGATCCGGGCTTGTTCCCAAACCTGGCTGTGTGGTGCAAGGTGTGATGTCCAGCGCCTCAACCCTCAGGGCCGGCTCAAATCGCTTTTTAATTGATTGTAAAGCAAAATATCTTGGTTCCCTAAATGCAGGGACTGTGCCAAGAAATGTCCTTCTCCGATTCCTGGGAACCAATCAAGAACCAGATAAATAAACAAGAAATACATAACTGAATTAACACCAACACAGCTTCCATGAAATGAACTAAAATACACAAACACTTGCAATAATCCAAATAATAAACCGTAATCCAGCCAAAAGTGTGGAGATGACTTTGGGGCGACTGCTCTGTGACAGGGTTGAATAGGACCCCAAGTTGTTATGGAGACTTTGACTGCAGGGATCTGTTCTATTCTTTCCTTTCCTGTCTCCTCTGTCTGGTTGCACAACCAAATTTTCTCGTGAGACCTAGTATTTAATCACCCCGACAGTCTCGCAATTCTTTGCCTCTCACTGTCTCTCAGTTTTCCTTGCCGCTTCTGTCTTTTCCTCCTTGCACATCTGCTGGTATAAAAATATATGCAAATCATTATGTGGAAATTTAACTGATATTGGGATCCTTTGTTTAGAAATTAAGTAGTGTTACTGTTGAAATGTATATAATTAAAGTTTAAGATGATGTTGGGAACTCAAAGGGTTAACCTGAGAGAAGTTTTTAAAGCCCTTTTCAGAAGCTGTGGGAAGGGGCCTCAGTTCTGGAGCACTGTGTTCCTGCCTGAAATACACAAGAACATTTCAGAAAAAGCAGGATGCTTGTTAAGAAAGGGGTTGCAATGACTTTTAAAAAGCTGCAGTTTCTTGCAAGACACAAAGAGACTGAAGGAAAACTCCGATGGATCTTCTCTATTTATTCTGCCTTTTAAATAGTTATATGGAACAAGTTTATTTTTTTTATGTTACTGCTAGTACAGGGTTTTAAATAATTGATTAGCAGTTTTTTCTTGGGACAATACTAACTGTACAGAAAATACAGGTTACTCACCTGTAACAGGAGTTCTAGGAATGGTATATGTTGTTCATCCACACTTATTGGCAGGTATCCTTGCCGCTTTAAATCTTGCGGAAGGTCTTCAGCTGGCTCCTCCCACCCACCGGGTGGTATAACCTCGGCTCCGCCCATGACGCCAGATCTGGCCTGGCTGGAAGCCTGGTTGTCAGCGTCGAAGCCGGAGGAGGGTATGTATGGATGAACAACATATACCATTCTAGAACTCCTGTTACAGGTGAGTAACCTGTATTTCTAGGGACATGGATATGTTGTTCATCCACACACTTATTGGCAGACTCCTAGCAGTTCTCCGGGAGGAGGGAGGCAAGACGCACACCCCAATACTTACTTGGGAAAAGAGACTGAGAACCGAGGCCCCAAAACCAGCATCCCGGCGTGACTCAAGGTCGATGTGGTAATGGGTAATGAAGGCGCTTGCTGACTTCCAGGTAGCAGCCCTGCAGATTTCCTGGATAGGGACGTCCCTGAAAGCAGCCACCGATGCAGCAGTATGGCGGTAGAATGAGCTCTTATCCTCTGGGAGGCTCCATGCCCGTCAACTTATAGCAGAGATCTATGCAGGAGGTGACCCACCTGCTTATCGGTCCGCTTGGCTGCAGGTCTGCCAGATGCGCGGCTTCAGCGTAGGTGACAAACAGCTGGCTAACCTCTCCTCGAATTTCAGCCGCGCGCTTCTTGTAATAGGCTTAGCCTTCTAGGGTCCAAAGTATGGAGCCTATATTCGGCCTCCAGGTGTGATTGGGGTAGAACACCGCAGAGTCAACACCTGGTTAAGGTGAACCTAGACACCACCTTCGGAAGGAATTTCGGTGGGGGCAGGACAACCTTGTCCCTGTGGAAGACCAGGTAAGGAGACTCGATGGAAGTGCCTGGAGCTCTCCATCCTTCTGGCTGACGGATAGCCACCAAGAAGGCGGTCTTCCACGACAGGTGAGAGAGCACACCTGTGCATAGGTTCGAATGGCTTGCCCATGAGCTTTGCCAGTACCAGCAGTAGATCCCACGGAGGTGGAGGTTCTCGACCGAGGGGAAATGTGATCAAGGCCTTTGAAAAGCGCCAGACCACCTTCTCTGCGGCCGACTGCTCTCGGCCCGCCTGTAAGCAGAGATGGCTGCCAGGTGCACCCTAGGGTCAGCCGACTAGCCCTTGATTAGAAAGGGACCATAAATAGTCCAAGATGCTTGCCAAGGAACAGGAGGAAGGGTCCAAGCCTTGTTCTGACACCAAATGGAAAACCTTTTCCATTTGAAGGCATAGCATTTTCTGGTCGACTTACGGGACGCCCAACTACATTGAGGACCTCGTCGGAAAGACCCAAGGCCTGGAACTCTAGCCGCCAGGAACCAGGCCGTCAGGTGCAGGGATTGAAGGTCCGGATGGAACACCTTCCCTGATTGACTGAGAGCAGGTCCGGCGAGCTGGAAGCTGCCGCGGAGTCCTGGAGCTGAGACTGAGGAGATCTGGTACCAGAACTGGCGAGGCCAGTCTGGGGTTATCAGAATCACCTGCGCCTTGTCCCTCCTCGCCTTGAGAAGCACCTGTGGATCAAGGGAAATGGGGAAAGGCGAGAAGAGGCTCGGGTCCACTGCCTCGAGAAGGCATCCCCTGCAGCGAGCCCTGCTGAGGGGGGCGGGCATGGAACAGTCTCAGCTCGCCTCCCTGGAGGCAAACCGTCCACCTGAGGTGTGCCCCAAAGGGAGAACAGATGCTGTACTACCTCCGCAGGAAAGACCACTCGTGGGATGCAGCCCCTATCCGCTCAGGGCATCGGGCAGGGTGTTGGAGGCCCTGCCACATGAATGGCTAGGAGATCCGCCTCCAGGCTGCGACGAGTGACCAAATGCGGAGAGCTTCCTGCAAAGCAGCATGGAGCGCTGCCCCCCTGGTGGTTTAGATAGTACATGGTCGTGGTGTTGTCCGCCTGACTCGGACCACTTGACCCCGGAGGAACGGAGCAAAGGCGGTGAGAGCTAGGCGGACCGCCGGAGCTCCAGCAGGTTGATGTGGCATCGGACTCCCACGGAGACCAGAGGCCGTGGGCCCGTGTTCCCCAGATGGGCACCCCAACCCATCAGAGAGGCATCGGTCGATAGAGAGACCGCGGCTTCGGGCGGACGAACGGGATGCCCTCCTGCAAATGACCTGGAACGATCCACCACTGGAGAGCTGCCCACATCCCCTGTGTCACCGACACAAGCTGGTTCAAAGGATCACAGCATTGTGACCACTGGTTGGCCAGTCCCCATTGAAGGGGACGATGTTCCAGCGGGCCCAATGGACCACGCTGGTACAGGCCGCCATGAGGCCCAGGAGGCGAGGAAGTCCCGGCAGGAGCACTGCCCAACCAGAAATGATTGGGCAAAGGAGGAAAGAACCTCGGCCCTGTCCGCCGGGAGTCAAGCCTGCTCAAGAGAGTCGAGCTGCGCCCGATGAACAGAATCACCTGCTTCTCGCTCGAACTCACTTGGCCTCGCTGATAAGGAGGCCTAGTTGAGAGCAGACCTGGAGGGCCAGATCTCTGACCACTCCACCTCCTGCCTGGAGGGAGCTGCTATCAGCCAGTCGCCCAGGTAAGGGTACACCCGACCCTCGGCGCCGCGAGGAATGCTGTCACCACTGCCATGCATTTGGTGAAGACCCTGGAGCTGGAGACAAGCCAAGGGCATGGCTTGAACTCGAGATCCCTCCGCCGAAGCGAAGGAATTCTGGTGAGATGGACGGATAGGGACGGAAAACGCGGCCCTGCAAATCCAGAGAGCAGAACCACATGCCGCATTCCAAGATGGTATTATCTGAGCCAGAGTGACCATCCTGAAGGTTCGAGACCTTAGGAACTTGTTTAGGTCATGTAGGTCGAGAATGGGGCCCAGCCCCCGTCCGCTTCGAACCAGAAAGTACCTGGACACAAACCCTGGGTCTGAAGGAGGGTCCTCCACCTCTCTCTATCACCCCCTTCTGGAGGAGGAGAGCATGTCGGCTCGACAAGCCACCAGCGAGGCTGGGGACCCTGCTCTCGAGGCGAGCGGCCTGAAGGCGGTGCCTGCTCAATTCTAGAGGCAGGCCTCTTCCCATCACCTCCAAAACCCACCTGTCCGTGGTAACAGCAAACCAGGCGGAACGGAAGTGCGGAGCCGCCCACGGGGACCCTAGGGTAGGTGATGGGATGGGGCGACACCCTCAGCCCGCCACTGGGCAGGCTTGGAGGATGGACCGCCGAGGGACCTCCTGGGCCTTTTCCTCCCTGCCTCCTGTTAGAGGAAGCCAGCGGCTTGGGTTTGGGATGCGGCCGAGCCTGCTGGCCCTGACGTTACTGGGCGGGCGCACGGGGGCTGAAGGACGAAGGGCTTAGGCTGTGGCTCACGGCCTTGTCCCTCTGAGCGGAAGAGACCGAGTCCAAGGTAGCATTGGACTTCTCGATCCTCTGCAGGTGACCTTCCACCCCAGGGCCAAGAGGTCAGGTCCCAAAAGGGAACATCCGCCAACTTGTGCTGGGTATCCGGCAAGGTGGATATCCTCAGCCAAGCCCGCCGATGCATAGCCACTGCGGCCGCCACCGACCTGGCACATGAGTCCCCAATATCCAAAGCAGTCTGGAGCTGCTGTTTGGCCACTGCCCTGCCCTGGTCCCGCACCTGCTTGACCGTAGTCTGCTGATCCGCGGGGAGATGAGGAATAACCTCATCCAGGAGCCCAAAAGGGCATGAGAAAAATGTGCCATGAGGACGGCCGAACTGGCTGACGGAGGCCGAGAGGACACGCAGAATAGACTTTTTCGCCCGACATAATCCAATTTCTTGATTCCTTGTCGGGAGGTTTGTCCACATCCTGGCGCTGCCGGCACGCCGGAAAATGCTGTCGGTAACCAACCCCCAGCAGAGGGGTGCTTCAAAACCGGACAGGGAACCGGTAGCGACGATACTTTCCTGGCCATCCTGGCTCAAGGCTCAGGACAGGAAGCAGGGCGCTGCTAAAGCTCCAGGGCCGGACCCACTAATGGCCTCGGCCACCGAAAAGCCTCCGCTGGAGAATCCCCCGTCCAGAATCTCCGTGAGGGGATACCTGCCCGCTTTGGAACGGGTTCGAGCTTCATCCCGTGGATCCGAGATGAGCCAAGCAGTCCTAGGAAGGACGACGGGCTATCGTCCCATAGACTGTCCTCCTGAGGACTCCAAGTCCAGTCGCTGGAGAAAAAGGACTGATTATCCTCGGACTCGAGGAGTCCTCAAGAGCTGCCTCTGGCCTGAGCCACCTCAACCTGCCGAGGTCGGTCGGGATGAGGGTAACCGACAGCCAATGGGGTAGACTCCTTAGCCGACCGAGAATCTCGGTCGGAGCCCCAAACAGTGGCTGTGGAGGCAGAGGTTCCACCGGAATCGGTGGAGCAGCTGGTTTTGGCGAACAACCGCCTGGGTCACAGGCCTCGGTAAGTCGAGGGGCGTCGGCCGCCCGTGACAGCCACTTAATGGCCGGGAAGGCAACCGCGCCGGCTTACTCCCGGGTCAGAAGCTGTTGCCACATGAGGTCCTCGCACGCCGACGCACTTACGCCGAAGCCTCCCCGCCAGAGGAGGAGGACGAGTGGCTGACGCTGCTTACCGTGGGTGCCGAGATCCAAACCACCTATGACGGGGGATCGCTGGACCGCTGAAGAGGTCCGGGACCGAGATCCGAGCCTCGCAATTCCGAGGTCGTGCGGGAAGTGTCGGCAGGAACCGCACTCCTCGCTCGGAGGGTTCATCCAGGGCTCGAACCGAGGCACAGGCAAGCCCACGGGATCTCAACTCTCCGGGGAACCGGAAGAGAGGAATCTCGCCTATGGGCGGCAGCCCGCCTAACGGGTCGAGAAATCTCGACTTCACGCATTACCAGTCTCAGTCAACTGACCTGACGGGGCACCGTGAGACCAGTGGCCGGTCGAGCGGTCGACCGAAGTCGACGGTCGATGACTCGGGAGAGGGACCTTCCGGCTCCCAAGAGTGTCGACGGAGGATTTACCCTTGTCCTCTTTTGGACCGAGAAAAGGTCCAGCAGACGCTGGCCCTTCTCCTCTAGTGAGAGGGACAGACAAAGCTCCTTAAATGAAGCTGTGTAGGAAGAACCAGAGAGAGCGGGATAAATGCAGCGCGAGGAAGATACGCCTGCCGCGCCTCCTTCTTCGAGGGCGATCATCTGCTCGAGCTGATCCGCCGAGCCTGCCGCGACACCGCCGACCGGCCTCCTTAGACTTCACCGAGGGAAATGCTCGGGACGCCCAGCTGCAATCGGGCAGCACGGTCTTCGAGGACGAGGCAGAGAAGGAAGAGCACAGGTTGAGTCCTGGGTCGTGCTCAAGACCTTAAACAGTAGACACAATGGGAGTATGGATCCGGTCTGAAGACATCTTCTGATTCGCAGGGGTATCTCCGAAAACCGAGTCGATTTGTCCATTGAGCCGTAGGGATCAAGACCAAGTCTTTTTAGCAAAAACTTTCAAATTCGCAAAACGGAAGAAATAGGGAACTAGTCGAAACGCAGAGCGTTAAGGAGGGAACCTGAGCTTCCAAGCGTAAGGAAGATCTGGCGTCATGGGCGGAACCAGAGTTATACCACCCGGTGGGTGGCAGGAGCCAGCTTGAAGACCTTCCGCAAGATTTAAAGCGGCAAGGATACCTGCCAAAAGTGTGGATGAAACAACATATCCATGTCCCTAGAAGCATTTATATAGGTTTTTAGCAGTGTTATGTTTGTTAAACACAGTGAGGCAAGTGCTATGCATTTTCATAATGTTTTAGAACTTTTATGAGCAAAACGGTAATCAATTTTAGAGTTAAATAAAACCCTGTAGTACAAATAAATACTTTTGCGAATTCTACAACTGCTCCCGGTTTTCTATGTCTCCTGACCTGTGCCTCGACAACATGCTCTCTTTAGCAGAAAATAAATCTGACGTTGGAAGGCAGGGGTAGGCATGACCACACAGCACAGTTTGAACAGCACAGTTTTGCGGCAGTTGGAATGTGGAATTTGAATTCTGGTGCCATTTTGAAGAATTCCGATTGTACTTTTTAGAGACTTTAAGGCAAATATCACAACCCTATATACTTTTAGTGACTTTAATGGCAGGAGTTAAGATAGTTTTTATTCTTTCTTCAAAATGCTTCATCTCCCCAGACCAACATCTTGATTCTGGAGCCCAGGTGTAACTGTGCTTGTTTTAGCCAAATAATTGTTATTTAATTAATTCAGGAGCCTGGTTGTAACTGCTTGTTTTAGCAAATAATTTTACTTTAGGAGCCCCGAGTAATTGTGCTTGTTTTAGCCAAATAATTTTATTTAACTCTGAGTCTGGGAGGACGCCTTAGCGCCCACAGAATTAATTCAGCCCCTCTCACCAACCCGCCTACTGTTTCTTGCTGCTTTCCTCCCCTCGTTACTGACCTACATATCTTCTCTCATCTTCTTCCAGCCCCCAGTGTGGTCCGTGAGGGCTCAGAGTCAAACACTAACTCCCCGCCCGAAGTTAAATAAACAGGTGAGACTCGAGTGAACGCCCACGACTGCTGCTTGATCTGGCTCTGCTGCTGCAGTTGGAAATTGTTGGCCCCACCAGTGCAAGAGTCAGCTTCCCATGGTCTCTCCACCACCCTTGGTGGTCTTTCCTTTAAAAGGAGTAGTGATCACGTGTCGGTTTCTATTTGTATTTTTTTTTTCCCCACTCAGCTCTAGAATGGAATCTTGAGAGAGTGCTGTATTCCTGTATAAAAAACAGCTGTTTTCCTAAGCAGTTAGAATCTTCGAATTAAATGTTAACACTCCAACTTGGAGTATAAAATAACTAAAAAGTATAACTCCTATCACAAAATTTACAGCACAAGTTTGCTCACAATAAAAAATCTTTAAAATGAGGGTTCACACTTTTTTTTTTTCAGAGCACGTAACAATGAAAATTTACATTTTTAAAAAAAAACTCAAAAACACCTTAGAAGTGGCAAATGTCTGTTGTATGATGGTTTTCCATCACATCAACATCTGTGCATTACACTGCCACAGTTTACAGTATTTCTGAGCTGTCTTATAATAGACACATAAACTGAGGCATGTGCCAACACATAATGCCAGTAAACAGACTGAATTCGGAAAAATGCTCTGCACAACTGCCCACATGACGCACAAACCACGATATAACAGAAAAGTATGCCTCCTAGCCCCTAGACACATGCAGAGAAAATGTTCACAATAACAAGAGCTTTGAAATGATGGGTCACTCATGTTAGTGGCATTTGCAGATTTTTTCTTTTTACAGATCCTGAAAAGATAAGAGAGCATTTTTTTTTTTTTTACATTTTGTTCACAAAGAAAACCTACATCATAAAAAAGTACACCTCCTAGACCCAGACACCAGCATGATAACTGTCCACATTAAAGAGCCATTTCAAATGATGGGTCACACAAACACGTTTCTAGCACTTACATTTTTTCCAGTACCTGAAATGGAGGAAAATCACTTTTTATCCCAAAAACTAAACAAAACAAGCATTTGTCAATGCCGAATGTCTGCTTGCTGGCATTGGCAGTGGTAGTGTAGAAGTTACAGAGCTGTGTAATAGGAATGGCAGTGAAGTATTGAACTGAAGCCAACCCCACCACCACCCTGCAGAGAGTGACAGGCATTGGGGTGTGCCTTTGGGTTGTCAGGCATAACAGCCACGCCATTTCAGTACACCCCACCCTGCAGACACTGACAAGTGTTACGGTGTTCCTTGGGGTCTTTGGGTCCTTATGCTCATCTCCATTCCATTAGGAAATACGGTGAGATGGGTGCTATATAGGAGAATGGGGTGAACTTTGGGGCCGAAGAGTCCAAGGCATACCTCATGCCTCTCACTGGCTGCAGGTGTGGAATGGTATGAGCATTACAGGCAAGAATCCCAAGTCACACCCTGATGCCTGTCATTCTCTACAGGGTTGGGCGCTATGGTTGGAAACCCTAATACCTCGGTGGCATTCGGTATTTTCACTCCAAATTTTCAACATGTTTTTGTGACCCCACCTCATGAACAGGGGGAATATCAGTTTGCTAGCCAAAGCTGCTTATGCACAGTGACTACGGGATTTAGCACCACAGGTGCAAAACATTCGAACAGGATGTAAAATGACAGCTGTACTGTCCATGGAAGGTGTAAAATGGCAATGTTGCAAATCTGCAGTAAAATATTTAAAAATGGTGAAGTCATGAGCGTACATAGAAACTGTGCAACGACACCGTAATATAATTAGGTTGGGATTTTACAGCAGATTGTCAACTCAGGCATTTTGGTGCCTCCAATCATGAACAGTGTCACTGTGATTTTCTTTATCTGTCCCGAACAATGATTTCCCACAGCGACTACGCATCTCTGCGCTTGAAAGTGTGAAAACACACTTCAGCCATGTTGTGAAAAATGACAGCTGTACTGTTCATAAGGAAGTGTGGAAAATGCCACTGGTGAAAATCTGACTGAAAATATTACAAAGTCATGAATTTACGAGGGTGTGTGGAAACTGCGCAATGCTCACTCGTAACACAGTCATTTTATGGACCTTTGTCACCAAATTTTCATCATAGCCATTTTAAGAACTATGCTCATGAACAGTATCACTGTGATTTTCTTAATTTGTCCCGTACATTGATTTCACAACCGAATGCGCCACTGTGCGCCATATGGCTGAAACATGTTTTGGGTGAGATGTGAAAATGACAGCTGTACTGCTCATAAGAAGGTGTGGCAAAATGGCAATGTTGAAAACCTGAGTGAAAATATTAAAATTATTTAACCTCATTTAGCATGCATAGAACTGCGCAATGCACGCCAGAAACAGTCATTTTAGAATTTTTCACCAAATTTTCAACATAGCCATTTTAAGACCTCTGCTCATGAACTGTCACTGTGATTTTCTTAATTTTTCCTCACATTGTTTTCGACAATCGACTGCGCATTGTGCTACATGCATGAAACACGTTTTGGGTGAGATGTGAAAAATGACAAGCTGTACTACTCATAAGAAGGTGTGGTAAAATGGCAATGTTGAAAACCTGGAGTGAAAATATTGAAAATTCGCTTAACTTATGGAGCGCATGCTTTAAAACAGTCATTTTTGGAATTTTTTCACCAAATTTTCAACATAGCCATTTTAAGATCTCTGCTCATGAACAGTGTCACTGTGATTTTCTTAATTTGTCCTGCACATTGATTTCGCGACAATCGACTGTGCCATTGTGCACTACATGGACGGAAACACGCTTTGGGTGAGATGTGAAAATGACAGCTGTACTACTCATAGAAGGTGTGGTAAAATGGCAGTGTTGAAAATCTGGAGTGAAAATATTGAAAATTCGTGAACTTATGAGCCTGCGTAGGAACTGCGCTAATGCACACTCGAAAACAGTCATTTTGAATTTTTCACCAAATTTTCAAAATAGCCTTCTTGAGAGCTCCACCTTATGAACGGCTGGCAGTGGTATTTCGTTAATCGGGCCCGGAAGGTGATTTTGTGCAGTGACTGAGAAATCACCTTTCAGGCCCGATAACGCCATGACAGTGACATCATTCATGAGAAGGGTCCCAAAACCCCATGTTGAAAATTGGTGCAAAATTCCCAAAAATGCCTGAGATATGCAACAAAGTTGAAAAACCCTATCTATCCCATTATACAGCTTACCGGCATTTCCCTCAGTTATCGGTCGCTTTGAAGGTGCAGACATGTTCCTGGTCACGAAGATCGGCACCGGACCTCGCAGATAAGTATGGGGTTGGGGAGGCAGGTGCGCAGTGGGTGGGTGCAGGGAGTGGGTGGTGAAGACCGCGTGACCGTGTTTTTTTTTTTTTTTTTTTTAACATGACGCTGGGACATTTGCCACGCTTAGGTGGGCTCCCAGCGGTACAAGGATGGCTGGTTGGGGGCATGGAGCCAACTGGGGATTGGGCACCCCCTGTCAGCCATAGCATCAGTGCCACGCCATGGGTGCGGCACCCTGCACCTGGGGACAGTGGAGCCGACGGGGATTGGGCATCCCCGCTGGCTATCTTATGATTTGCAATGCTGGGGTGGGTGCCCAGCATGGCATTTGAAGGCTTTGTGGGAGCGCAGCACAGCCGACGGGGATTAGGCACCCCATCGGCTATAGAGGTGTGCGGGGTGGGGGCTCGCAGTAAGCGCGTAAGGCGGTGTGTAGCTTGTGTAGGGGAGCGCATTAGCAGGCTTATATCTGATCACTGCTCACTGGTGCCGTAGCTCCCTTCAACTGTACGCCACTGCATTTTGGAGCTGTCAGACAGCTCCAGCATGCATTGGCGGACTGAAGCTGCGCCGCCAACACACTGACTGAATTGGAAGAGGGTGACACACCAAAACCTCGATGATGGCATTATGTTTCTTGCACATGCGCAAGCAAACATAAAAAGTACACCTCCTAGCTCCCAAACACCAGCATACTAATTTTTCACAATAAAAGAGCTTTCAAATCAGGGATCTCACGTTTCTAGCATTTACAATTTTGTTTTTAAACGGTACTTGCAGTGGAGAAAAAGCGCATTTTCTCACTTTTAACCCAAAATAAAACCTAAAAAATCTGAAAGGTAGCAAATGTGTCCAATATAAAGTTGGTATTCTGGTAGGTAGGAATGTTTCCTACCAACCTGCACTTTCCAATAATCTTATCCCTGATTGGTTGATCCAGAAAGTGCATAAGAAGTGCAGGACACATATGCGCTCTGGGGATGAGATGAAGTGAATACCTGATGCATATATGCGCTATGGGGACTAGAGGAATTTTCCTGATGACACACATATGCGCCTATGGGGCTGAGTGATTATGTTTTTCTAACAGTCCACTTCTCCATCAGCAACCTATATGGCATGACCGCCAGCTACCACTATAGTTCATACGTAGGCGAGCTACACTTACAGGCTGACTGCACACATGCTTAGACCTTCCCCAGAACAATGTTTCTTCTCTCATGCACCACAGACACCCTCCTAGTCCCCTATTGTCCTCCCACTCTCTTCATGCCCAAAACCCCCAGTCAGCCCAAGTCTTAGCATGTCCTTTTCTCCATTCTTAATCCCTAGTTACTTCCTCCTTGCTTGGACCCTATGGATCTGAAGCACTGTCCCTGGATCACTGGATCTACCATATTACCCTCTTGCTTTCACACAGGGCAACTATTCCAAAACCCTCCGGTCAGGCACCCTGCATTTGTCCAGGTGACCTCCTCTCCTCCCTCCTCCCTCCCAGCTACTTCCTCGCTGTCAGGAGCCTTACTACACTCCCGCTTCTGCTGGGTGGCTATATAGAACCCAACCCGCCCTGCCCACCCCCAATCTCTAGCTCCCAAGCAGTCTAAAGCTAGCCCACTTAAATATATGTAGCCTAGTCCCTAAAATTACAATGTTCTAGCCTACTGCAATAGCCCTAAAACAAGACGTCCTGATTATAACCGAGACATAGTTGAAGCCCCACATCCAGGATGCCACCATCTCTATACCAGGCTACACCATCATCCGCAAACAATCAGCTTGGCAAAAGGGGTGGTGGCAAAGCCATGTACATCCCTCCTCTCCAATTCTCCCCGTTACCCATACCACCTCATGAGCATGACATACAATCACTAATGGTAAAACTCTCACTCCCACAGTCCATACCCATCTTCCGTTGCCAGCTCCTACTGCCCCCCACCCCAGAAGACCCTGCATCCACTGTATTGGCACTTTTATCAACACTAAACTCACTGGCATTGACTGGTGAAAATACAGTTACGTAAGAACTTACCGTTACAGTGCATCTTTGAGAGAGGCTCTGCAGTAGGTATTCACATATAGGACTGACCTAACAGGCGCCGGGACCCACGGAAAATTTTCTAGCTAACAGTCTCTGGCGGGGACCGCCACCACGCCAGGTGACTGGTGTCATACAACTTCAGTATAAAGAGGCGGTCCCCATGCCCACCTTGCAGTTCTTTCCCACCAAGGGCCAAAAGAGGCAAGACGAGAGAGAAGAGGATATTTGCCCTCATGGAAATGGAGCCAAAAAGCTTAATGGGATGGAGGGTGGAAGGCATACCTACTGCAAGAGCCTCTCTCGAAGATCTACTATTACGTAAGTTCTTACATAACTGTACTACCTTACATCGAGAGGGCTCTTAAAGTAGGTATTCACATACAGGACTGGAGTCCCAAGCAGTCTGGAACAAGGAAAAGCACTCGGGAGGAGGAGAATTATCCATAGCATGGAATCTCCGCTGAGCGGGACTTATGACAGAAGACCTTGAAGCACAGCCAACCAAGCATGCTCTATGGACGGAGAGGCGCCATCCAAACTGTAATATTTTGAAAAGGTATGGACAGAAGTCCAAGTTGCAGCTGCACAGATGTCTTCTGCTGACACATTCTTAAAACAAGCTGTAGAGGCAGCTATACCTCTGGTGGAGTGACCTCTGACCTGACCTAGCAGTGTCTTGTTGTACTTGTTGTAACAGAAAGTGATACAATGAGCCAACCATTTTGATAGGCATTGCCTAGAAACAGCATTGCCTCTCTTTTGTGAGCAAAGAGACAAAAGCTGATCTGTTTGCCTGAGATCCTTAGTCCGAAAGTGGTGTAGTATCTCAGTATTCCGTGAACATCCAAAGTATGCAAGAAGTACTCCCTGATTGGAGTGTTATGTAAAGAAAGAGGGTAGCTCAATGGATTGATCCAGCATCGATTCAGCCACCACCTTAGGAAGAAACTTAGGGTTGGTGTGTAGCCACACGTTCCTTGTGGAAAATCAAGTATGGGATTTTGCGCATCAAGGCCCGAAGTTTAGAAATACCTGAGCAGAAGAAATGGCCACTAGTAAGAGTGTTGTCCAAGAAAGGAACTTTAATCTGCTGTGGTTGCCGCTCAAAGGGAGGCAGGGTAAGCTTTTCCGAACAAAATTCAAGTCCAAGGAGGGACAGGAATGCGGATGGGGATCTCAAATCGAGAACCCCTCAGAGGAAAGTCTTTGCAGGGTTTCTCAAATGGTGAGGCCAGCCTCCTGGGGAAGCCCAACCTGTTAAAGGGAGGCTCAACCAAGTCTGAAAAGAACTATATTTAAATTTTGAGTTTTAGGTATTTGTGTGAAGGATGATGCAATCTGAAAAGGATAATAGTAGATGAATTTATGTATTTATTACAAATTGGTGACCGGAAAGACACTCTGAGCCAAGACTCATTTCAAGTGTACCTTGACAAGTGTAGGGAGGAATAAAATTCAAAAGGCAACTACAAAATAAAGCAATACAAAATGAATAATAGTGCAAACAAATAGGAATAAACAACAAATAATGAGAGGTAACAACTGACCGATTAGACTTGTGTCAGAACAACCCAAATACAAGGCTTAAGCAGAGACGTTGTAGGAGCAAGAGCAGGAGGAAGCAAAAGGATCTCTGAGAGGATGCTTGAGAGCAGGGAAGAGGGAGGGAGTTGGGTAGGAATGTTATTCCAGATAGAGGGAAACAGAGAAAGCAGTCTGACTAATGAAGGCACTGCGCAAGGGGTAACAATGGTTTGAGTCAAAACAGTGGACCAAGTAGGCTGGCTGGGGTTACAAGCAGGAGTACAATAAACTGTACAAAATGAGAGCTAACTACTCAAATCAGTTTCACTTTATTCCTGAGGTACTGTGCTAAGATGTTTTTTTTTTTTTATGGGAGGCCCAAGACTATTTCAGTGTTTGGGGAGGCTTAAGATCTTTCCATGGCTTTGGGGAGGCACACCATGACAAAGTTTGAGAACTTAGGTCTGTCCACACTATGCCCTGTAACGCTACAGAGGGCTCAAACCATACCGCAACAGTTTGCATTACATCTGTAACGTTATAGGCGTTGTCAGTAACCGCTGTTGAAACCACTTGAGGTGGTTTCAACAACGTTACGGAAACGGCCAGCCCTGTAACGCTACCAGCCATGGTGGACACGTGAGCGCAGAAGCCCAGATTCCCCCAGTGCAGCATGAACTGCACTGGGATAGGGGCAGCTGAAACGCTACAGGCACCCACCAATGTGGACAGGCTGTAACGGTTCCAAACCGCTATCGAAACTGTTTGCCGGCAGTGTGGACACACTGTAAAGTTCGGTCTGTAACGTTTGGAACCGCTACAGACTGTAAGTGGCGTGTGTGGACAGGGCTTTAGAGACTTCCAACTGCACAAAAGTCCTGTCTCCAAGTGGAACACGGTAGGCTGAAATCGCTACCATATGAACCTTTAATGAGGAAAGGCTGAGACCAGATCAAGAAGTGACGATGTAATCCAGGACTTTATTGGCTGGGCATGAGAAAGGTTCAAAATCCTTCAAAGTGGCCCAAATGGAAATCCATTTCCACTTCATGGCGAGGGTGGACGGCTTTCTGGCCTCTACCAAGATGTCCGCTAAGAGCAGAGAAACTCTGAAGCGGCTTGTTACATCTGCAGGAGCCACATGTAAATGAAGGATCCGAGACCTGGATGAACAGGGTCCCCTGATCCTAGGTCAATAACTGCTGCAACAGAGGAAGTCGAGGTTTCTCTGAAAACTGCTGCAGAAGAGAACCAAACTTGCCTGGGCCAGAAGGGAGCGATGAGGATCATTCGACCACCGTCCTGATTCGAGTTTGTTCAGGACCCTCGGAATTAAGGAACAGGAGGGAAGGCATATACAAATCTGTCCTCCAGTGAGAGACAGAGTCCCTCACAAAAAGTCTCACCCTGGTGCGAGCAAGCAGAAGGTGGGACGTTTGCATTTTGGGACGCAAAAGAGGTCTATCTGAGGTGTTCCCCATTTCAGAAAGATGCCGGGCTCACGATTTCTTGATCCAGTTCCCATCAGGGCCCTGGCTGAGGACCGACTGAGTTGGTCCGCCAGCGTGTTTTCCACTCCCGAACGGGAAATGCAGTCAAGTGAAGGTGATGCTGGGTTGCCAAATCCAGACTCTCATCATTTCCCAGCACAGAGGGTAGGATTGTGTTCTCCCTGTTTGCTTGAGATACCAGACTACGCACATGTTGTCTGTTTGTATGAGGAGATGACCGGAAGGATAATGGAGTGCAGAGCCTGAAGGGCATAAAGGACTGCTCTCACTTGAGCACATTTATGTGCAGGTTTTGTTCAAACTTGGACTAGGTTCTGAGTCCTGTGAGACCCATGATGGGCTTACCAGCCTTCCTGATGAATCTGTCATCAACGCCTGGGAGGGGATTTGATACAGAAGTTAACTCCCAGACATAGGTTCTCTTGCACCATCCACCATTGTAAATCCCTGATCGTGGGAGCGAACACTAGCACTCCTTGGTCTAGATTGTCTAGATAGGAGGCAGTATAGCGAGTGGTCTAAGGCTCTGAGCTGCAAATCTGGTGACATCCAGCAGATCAGACCTGGGTTTGAATCCCACAGCTTCCACTTACATACTGTGTGACCCTGAGCAAGTCACTTAACCTCCTTGTGCTCCCAGGTTGCTCCTGTAAAAGCTTCAAGCTTAGTGTGCTATACCTGGTTAAACAATTAAAATAAATAAATAATTGTCCAGGGTTTGGTCCCATTGAGACTGAAGCGCAACGAGAGATCCTCATATTGTCGTAGCTGCGGGACTGTCGAAATGGCAGCCACCATTAGCCCGAGGAGGCGGAGGACTGACCGGCTCTGACCTTCTGGCGACTGGACAGAAGACGGCTTGAGTCTGAAGGGTGTCCACCCTGTCCGGAGGCAAAAGGCTTTGCCGATGGTCGTGCCAGAATCGCCTCCATGAACTGGAGGCACTGGCAAGGACCAAATGGGACTTTGCCTGGCTGATGGCAATACCCAGGCTGGTGAAACCTGCAGGGTAAGGGAAAGAGAGTGCAGGAGTTCCTCCCGGATAGGGGCCACCAGAGCCAATCGTCCAAGTATGGGGAATACCTGGCTACTCCTGGGTATGCAGGTGAGCCACCACACACAGGCTTTTGTAAATACTGGGGTGAGGAAAGACCACATGGGAGGGCCTTGAATTGGTAGTGGTCCCCATGAAAGCAAAAATGGAGGAATTTGCAGTGGGAAGGGATATGCAGGTAGGCATCCTGCATGTCCAAAGCACACAACCACTATCCCTGGTGAACAGCGGTAGAACGCTCTGCAGAGAGCATTCTGAAGCATTTGTACTCCAAGAATATGTTCAGGAAACTGAGGTCTAGGACAGGCCTCACATCGCCTGCCTTCTTTGAACTAGGAAGAAATGGAATAGTAACCGTCCCCAAAAGATGGTTGGGGACTGGTTCTATCACTTTGAGAGAAGGGAGGTGATTTCCTCTAGGACCAGAGGAAGATGTTATGGGAGTAAGATGACTGGGGAGGTGGTCTTCAGGGTGGTTTCTGTTGAAACTCTATTGAGTATCCTGCTTATATCAACTGGAGAACCCAAGCATCTGACGTTATCCTCTCCCAACCCGGCAGATGGAAGGAGAATCTCCTCCTACCGGTTCCTCTGGAACCTCCAGAGGTGGTGGGAGGAAAGGAGTGAGAGGTGTGGGGCAGCGCCAACAGCCGAGGCTCCCATGGCTTTTTGCTGGGGAGTCTTGGTTGCTGGAGGGCCCTACGCTTGTTGACCCGCTTTGCCCTGAGGTTTTGGGTTTGTCAGTCCGCCTATAAAAGGACGGCACTGCCTTTGAGGTGGCCTTACAGAGTCAACAGACTTGAGTGCAGTGCCCTTCTCCTGCAGTTCAGTAATGATGTCCTTGACGTCCACCCGAACAGTACCGAATCCCTGAGAGGAGCATCCTGGATAGCGGATTGCACTTCAGGGAACAATCCTGACATGCGGAGCCAGGCATGATGCCATAAGTCTACAGAGAAAGCTGAGCCTTCCGCCAGTCCACTGTGCATCATAAGTGCACAAAGCATGCCAGCTGGCGAGCGAGCAGAACAGACAAGATCTGCCACTTCCTGATTAGTCGGAGACTCAGGAAGGAGTCTTATTTTGATTCCACCTGACTAAGAATGGTCTTCTGAAAGTCCCCCATATGTGCCACATAGTTCAGAGCCCTAATATCTAGGGTAGAAGAGGAATAAATCTTCTTCCATACTGGTTCAGAAGCTGGGATTCCTTGTCAGGCAGAGATGAGCTGAGGTGTTTTGGTTACGGAATGGCCCTGCAGCGCTGATTACAATCGAGTCCGCCTTGGGGTGTAGATTCAGGAAATCTATGCCTCGGGAGCCTACAGTAGCCAGTCCTCCTTCCTCAGAAGGGGGGCTAACGCTGAAGGTTGTTTCCAAATAGTGGAAATAAGGTCCACGTGAGGCTCTATCCAGGTGGAATCAGCGTAGCAGTCTCGGGCAGATCCAGATGAGCAGTGAATTCTCTGCACTGTGGGTCTGGCTCCAGTGATTGCCACTGCTGGACTTCCTGGATTTTCCTCAGTAACTCAGAAAGGAGGATCCTCAGAAGAGACTTCAGAGGGTACTTGTCCTGGGACGATCTGGAGTACGTAGTTCAGTCGTCAGTATCAAGGCGTCCTGTGTTTGAGTCAGACGTGTCTCGACAAAGATGAGAAGACTCCTTCCCACGAGGGGCGGACGCCTTTGGAAGTACCCTGGGGCATGTGTCCTCCCTCCCGGTTGCCAGAGGCTCTCCTCTGGTGTCGGGAGGGAGCCTCCCATCTCCCGACGTAGGGGATCCTGTATAACATCCGGGCGCCGGGCAGAAAGACTTTCTCACCCTGAGTGAGTTGAACCTAGCCTCAGCTCACCAGGAGGCCAGAGTCTCCTTCAAGTCCGTGAGGCGCTGGAGAGTGGGATACAGATACTGAGGATATCCGTAAAGGAGTATCCATAACCCGACAGCGGTAACCCGCGCCGAGTACTGGGACGCTGGATACTGCAGAACTGGGGTATTGCGCACCGATATTGCGGTGTCGGATACCCGCAGCCAGGGCTCTGACGGGCAGAGGGATCTGGCAAAGGCCCAGCGGGCGGGCAGGCAGAGTAAAGCGGCCCCTACAGGCGATGGGCATGGTGTAGGTACGCCATCCGTAAGGGGATGTCGGCTGGCGCTCGGTATGCCAGCCGCCTGGCCGGCGCCTGAGGGCCCAGTGTCAGGGCTTCAGCATCTGGAAGAGAGGGCCCCAATGGCAGCGTGTCCAGATCCTCTGTGATGACCGGAAGGGAGGGAGGATTAGAATCCACGGGGTCCACAGAGGAGATGCGGGGCCTCAGAGGGCAATCCAATGCTCTGTGGAGAGCATGGGATGTCGAATCCTAGCTTTAAGGTCCGTGCAGTCTCCTTGGCTAGGCAGGCATCGGGGACTGGCGTCCGCTTATCATCCGAATCCGGCAGGACGTCAGAGGAGCCGACATACCACTTATCTGAATTCTACTTGAGGAAGGCTGCAGCTGGGGATGCGACCTTGTCAGGCAAAGATTTGGCTGGCTTCTCGGCAAGGGGCAAGCGGCTTAGCAGCCTTGTCTGGGCAGGCATCGGTGGGACCCGCCTGACCAAGGTCAGGTGGTAAAGCGGTTTCCCGAAGCAGAGGTTCTCAAGGGCCCAAGCGCGAGCCAGATGGGAGGGCGACGCCTTCTTGGTTACCACCAAGACGGCCATTGTGGAGCAGTCCCTCTGGCTGGATGTTACCTTATGCCGCGACTGGGCTGCCGTGGAAGCTGTTTCCACTCGTGCTTCTCCTTGTGATCTTTAGGGAAGTAGACGCTGCGTTCAGTTTCTTTAGCTCCTTTCCATGGATGCCATTCTTTCTTGAGGGTACGGATTCCAGGGACTGCTGCCTTCTTTTCTGGGTAGGAGTTAAATTTCTGGCAGTATTGGCACTTCTCCATGGTGTGGTCTGGGCCCAGACAGAAGAGGCCCAAGGAGTGGCCTCCTTTGTGGAAGTTGGGAACCACATGAGTCGCATTTATTTTTATATGATTCGGAGGGACATACACAGCGAATCGGCAAAGATGATCATAAAATAAGAGAAAATAGGTCGAAAAGTTTGAAAACTAAGGACCTACGAAAAGACTGACGAGCTGAACCCTACCGTGAGGAACTTTCACAAGCCGATCGTGGAAAGAACTGGAAGAGGATGCCGGGACGGCTACACAGCTAATTGTCAAAGAAAATCATAAAATAAGGAAAACAGGTGTAACCCCCCATGTTACCCGGGTTACTAGAATCCCAGTCAGACCTAGTGTGGTAGGCAGGAAGGCAGCTTGTGAAACTCCAGTTAAATGGGTTTCACACTGTCTCACTCTGTTCTCAGTTTCAGCTGAGACTGAGGGATGACATCACCAATAGAACTATCGCAGCTGCATGAACCACATTGGAATCTGCAGCAAAGGAGTTAGATAGAACGTTGGGAGTTTTGAAGTGAGAGTCTTCAGTTGGTCTTCAGTGAGTGAAGCTGGAAGTAGGGAGCTTGCTGTTCAAGCAGCTCAGTGAAGGCTCTAGGAGCCTCAGCCCTGACAAGTATTAGGTGTGTGTCTCCAACTAAAGAGAGACACAGAAGATTACTGAAGTGGTGGAGACCGCTGTTTTGGTTCAGTGCTCTTCTCTCTCCGGGAGGGGGTGGAAAAGGATTTCTGCAGATTCCTGGGCAACCCCACCTCCTCCCCAGTTCTGCTTGTGGAGGAAAAGCTGCCTATATGTTCCAGTATTTATTTGGGAGAAAGAAGATCTGTGAGTCGCCTGTGGGGCACCTGCAACGTAAGGGCTAATGTCTGCTCTGGCTAAAGGGCCTATGTTTTCACCCTGGGACTTGTGTGACAATGTGGGTATTGAACTACTAAATATTGGGAAGCCTAGAGAAATGGGATAAGCAAAGTAAAAGTAGTTTCAAGTTCCAGAGTTTGTTGGGATGCAAATAATATGTAGAGGTGATGACAGATGTCTACCCTTAATCTACATTTGGAAGTTCAGTAAATGAATTGTTCAGTTTTCCAGAGAAATGGCCGGATGTGGGCTGTGGAAGCTGGAGGTGGGTGGCCCCCATCTTCCCATCTTTAGTGACCAGGTCCACCTCTCAGGATTTCTTCTGTGGATTTCTACTTTGCCTCAGGCACTTGGCCAGTGATGGGGAAGCATCCAGGCGAGGGATTGTAAGGAAAATTCTCTCTAGGAGTCGCAGACTCTAGTGTGGTTTGGGGAGCCACAACAGGATAATTGGTTCATTCTTCAAATGGATCATGGATCAAGTGGCAAGGAAGCTCGCCAATGGGGAAAACCAAGTGTGTACAAGTCGGGCTGTGTACCCAAAGCTGCGTGCAAGTCCGGGCTGTGTGCCTGGTGGATTTAGAGCTGAGGGCTGGAAATAGTGATGAAGTGTTCTGTTGTCTCTAATCTGTATTACCAGGAAATGTAGCCCCATGGGGTCCGTCTATGCTTTGTTCAGCTAGAATGTGAATAAAAGCCACACTGAAGAATCCCATTCCTGGTTCTGGACATTACAGTTATTCTTCCCTGTGTTCGATTTACTTGGTGCCCCTAGGCAGAGTAGCTAAACCTAGGTCCCCTGTGCCGAGTAACCTCATCCTCCCCGAACCCAGGTCCCTACCAGGTACTGCTGTCAGCTTCAACAGCACGCCACCTGTCATTTTGCTAGAATGGCAGGGGTGAGGGTTAACAAAAATGGAGGCACCGCTTTGGATTTTGTTCTGGGAGGAAGGTGCTCAGGCAAGGGGGTTAGCGTTATTATCTGGCAGTGGGTAGCCAAAAGCTTAAGCAATTTCCTAGTGTGTTGCTGTGTGCTGTGGATCATGTGCTGCTGTTTAAAATGCCAACTGTTTACAAGGCACAGTAAAGCCAAAGAGTGTGCTCTTGTCCTGCATCAAATAGTTTACAGCGCTTGAAATGCTTTTAAAATAAACTGTGGTAAAGAAAAGTGTGTAAGACTAGGGGTAGCAACAGGAAAATTGTGCCCTGGACGTTTGAAATGCTATTAAAATGAACTGTTGTAAAGCAAAGTGTGGAAGACATGGGGTAGCAACAGGAAAATTGTGCCCTGGATGTTGGAAATGCTTTAAAATGAACTGTGGTAAAGAAAAGTGTGAAGACTAGGGGTAGCAACAGGAAAATTGTGCCCAGGACATTGGAAATGCTTTTGAATTGACTGAGACTGCAGTGTAAATGGCTATGTTAAATGGTTGAAATGGGCTCCCCGCGTTGAGTCAGCTGGAAAAAAAAAAAGTTGCATTCTGCAGTTTAAATTTGCCTGCTCAACGATGGCCATGAGGAGAGGAGCCCTCGCGAGGAAGAAGAGGCTCATTTGCATGGCGCCTTGTGATTGGTCAGGCTGAGATCAGTCCCATCCCCTCAGCCAGCTCTACAGAGACTGCCCCAGCATTCAAGAGGGAGTGTAAGTGGAGGCGTGTACTGGCAGTGAAGGAGCGTCGGAGTGTTAAAGTCATGTAAACATTGCAAAATAGACTTTCTTGTTTAAAATCGGGCTCAACTCGCAGAAATCGATCGCTGAAATTTCAGGTTTGTTGGCTGAGAAGACGATCGGTAGGACTGCCAACCCGCTTCTGTTCTGAGGCCTCCAAGAACTGGCTGCAGGCCGTTTTCCCACCGCAGCAAACTGCTACTGATAACAGTAAGTAACAACCTAAAAACTGCTCAGTGATTTTCTGCCCTATGCCATATAAATGTGTGTGCAGCAGTGTAGTCGCTTTGCCAGTAACGACTGTGTTAAGTCCTCCCAGCAAGTGCAAGTCTGTTAAGCCACTGAATGTGTGCATAGTAATGAATTTAGCCTCAGCTTAAAGTTTGAAGCCAGAGACAGACTGTGGGTTGTAGCCAAAGTGCAGAACTAGTTATACAGGCAATCCTGTGCTAAAAACCTGAAGCTTTAAGAACTGTGAATCTAAGAAATATTTCCAGCAGGTAAAAGTCCATGGAAAATCCTGTAAATGTGTTTAAAGCAAGATCAGAGTAAGTTGTGCAGTTTGAGCAAAGTTATCAGTAGTTTGTGTAAATCGGGTGCGCAGTGGCTTGACCCAGATTCTAAATGTTGATGACAGGAGTGCTGCGCCACCATTACAGGGTGGGGCAGTAAAGTAAACACAGCAGCAGAGGAGCCATTTTACAACTGAAGAGTGTGTTCAATAAAGTGAGACTTTCAGTTACAGTGAACTTTTGTTTATTTTTCTGCAGTTATGGCCTCAGGACCAGCTCGTTACCCAGATCATGCCGGGCTGCAGTAACAGCAGTAATTAGACTGAGGATATTGAAAAGTGGTGCTATGGAGGGCAACTGCCTCCTCGTGGCGGTTCCTGGTTTTCCAGTGCATGTATGTCAAATATGCTTGAAAGCTGGAAGGAAGTCTTCATATTCCTCACTGTGCTGGATGCCTAGAAAAATATGGCACTGTATAAAGCGCCTCAAATTCGGTTGGCTCCCACATGGACAAGGTTCAGGAATCTGCAGTTGGCAGCACACAGCACCAGGCAGGAGCCTGTGGGGAAGGCCTCGGGGAGTGGCACAAAGCTAGAGGTGCAGAGTTAGAGACAGAACCAGAAGTTGAAGTTTCAAATGCTGGATCCCAGAAGGAAAGTTTGGATAAAACATCAATAGACCCCTGGAGGGGGCTAGCCAAGTCTCTTAGACAAAGATGAGATCTGGAGGCCTTTGAGTGGAGGTGTCGACCTCTGTGCCTAGTGATGAGTGGATAGTCTCAGAAGTAAGAACAACTGCTCACTCCTGGGCTCAGATCCTCAGTGAAGAGGAAGATGAGGGGGAACCTATGTGGCCTTGTGAAAAGGAACGGGTACACAGCCTCAAGATCTTGCCTCGGAGGAATGTATGGAAGAAAGTGGTGATGCCACTGCCCTGGCTTTACAAGAGGAAGAAGTCAGGATCCGTTTCAATTTCTTTAAGGATGGCGGGTTGGCAGAACCAGGACTGGCCACCCCAAGCCAGGCCAGCGGTCTCAGATTGACCAAAGCAAGTAAAGAGGAGAGACTGGTTCATCGAAGGCAAATGAGATCTATGGTATAACCTTTCCTACCGCTCCTTGGAAAGTCTGGGAGGAGATTGAGAACTGCAGGAAATCCTGGATCTGGGATGCAGCCATGAAAAGTGTGCATCCGGGGCCAACAAGCATGTAAAGAATAGACTGTTCCACGAAAAGTATACCCAGTGAAGAGGCAGGACATTGTTTATAGACAAGTAGAGAGTGGTGGACGGAGAGGGACGTGAAATCTCCCACTGTGTGAATTATATGTGCCCAGACGGGTAATAATTCAAGCTCCTGATCCCGGTACTATTGGCCTCAGTGCAAGGACCTCTCAGCAAATGTGCCCATGCCTACAAAATGGAGAGCTGAGCAGTGTAGTCAATACTGCCACACCAGACTGTGAAGTGCTTTATTGATTCGCCAATATGGACATCCAGGACTCAGGTGCCCCACATTCATCAGTATACAGTGTACCGCCTTTCCAGAAACCATCGACTGGCCCACCAGATGACTTCAGATCCAGAAAGGACACCAGCCCAGCTGTATCCTGTTCATCGCCTGGTAATCGGATGACATCGGACCAGCTGTTTTCTTTTGTTCCTGTTCTAAGGTTCCGTCTCCAGAGATGACATCATCCCAGTTGTTCCCAGATGTGCCCTCCTGCGGTTCCCGGAAGATGTCCTCCCACCTGTATCGGAAGAAATGCTGCCAGGAAGAGTCTTCGCAGAGGTGCAGGTCGGTCCCAGAATTTTCTGACTCACAAGTGGCTGGTAAGTCCGAACTTTCTGTCTTTATGACACTGCAGTACATATCCTACACTAGCAGACTTCAAATGTGTGAACTGTCCTCAAAGACTCTCCTTCGGGACTTTGGCCTGTTAGAACTGTGCTTCACCAGGCTCCGCCCAGGAGAGACTCTTTATTGGACTAGCTTCGGCATTGTGGTCACTAGTTGGGACTTTTAGGCACTCCATCCCCCAAATATGTATTGTAAATAATGTCGCTTTTCTAATGTAAATACTGTTTTCTACTTTCTTTTCTAAAAATCTTTTGGGATTTTTCAGTGTTTTGATGGTAGGGGTTTTAGGTAGACTGTGTATGCAAATTAGGAGCGTGTGTCGTCTTTTCTTTTCTTACAGGTGTTCTGGAAGACAGAAGAGAAGACAAAAGGAGGAGGGAGGGCTCGTCAGAGTTCATCGTCAGTGCTTTATTGTGTAGAAATTTAAAGTACTGTAGTGTTATTGTTGTTGTTACTGTATTAACCCTTTCCTTCCACAGGTGTGGTTGTGGGGGTAGGGAGAAGACAGTAACATGGTATACTGTGTATTTTAATGGTGTGTGGTTGCAGGTTGCCCAAGGTCGGGAGGTCCTCGGTTGTTTTTGTTTTTGGGGTATTAGGTAAAAGACAGATAGGTTTCCTAGAGGGTTAGGGGACAGACAGGCTGTGGCCCTGACCTGCAGTAGGGACCGCAGTGCTGATCTATCAGGGCTATGCTCCAGATGGTTCTACCAGAGCCACTAGGCGTCCGTGAAGTAAGTGGACAGTGTAGAGGGCTGATATCGTGAGCTAAAGGCCTCTAGGCCCTTAGTGTTGCCTGCCTGTGCTTGCACATGGTGGAGGGCCTGATCACCCCTCTGCAGGTAGCAATAGGGTGGGGATGGGCTGGTTGGGTAACAATGATCATGGACAGTCATTTTCCTGGTCAAGGGCGAGTGTAACCTCCTTGTTACCCGGGTTTAGAATCCCAGTCAGACCTAGTGGTAGGCAGGGAAGGCAGCTTGTGAAACTCCAGTTAAATGGGTTTCACACTGTCTTACTCTGTTCTCAGTCTCAGCTGAGACTGAGGGATGACATCACCAATAGAACTATCACAGCTGCATGAGCCACACTGGAATCTGCAGCAAAGGGAGTTGGATAGAACGTCTCGAGTTTTGAAGTGAGAATCTTCAGTAAGTGAAGTTGGAAGTAGGGAGCTTGCTGTTAAAGCAGCTCAGTGAAGGCTCTAGGAGCCTCAGCCACTGATAGAGGGCTACTTTTAAGTAATAGGGTGTGTGTCTCCACCTTAAAGAGAGACACAGAAGATTACTGAAGTGGTGGGAGCCAGCTGTTTCAGGTCTCAGTGCCCCTCCCTCCGAGGGGGTGGAAAGGATTCCTGCAGATTCCTGGGGCAACCCCAACCCCCCCCACCCCAGTTCTGCTTGTGGAGGAAAAGCTGCCTGTATGTTCCAGTATTTATTTGGGGAGAAAGAAGATTTGTGAGTCGCCTGTGGGGCACCTGCAACGTAAGGGTGAGTGTCTGCTCTGGCTAAAGGGCCTATGTTTTCACCCTGGGACTTGTGTGACAATGTGGGATTGAACTACTAAATATTGGGAAGACTAGAGAAATGGGATAAGCAAAGTAAAAGTAGTTTCAAGTTCCAGTGTTTGTTGGGATGCAAATAATATGTAGAGGTGATGTGACAGATGTCTACCCTTAATCTACATTTGGAAGTTCAATAAAGGATTGTTCAGTTTTCCAGAGAAATGGCCAGGTATGGGCTGTGGGAGCTGGAGGTGAGTGGCCCCCATCTTTAGTGACCAGGTCCACCTCTACGGATTTCTTCTGTGGATTTCTACTTTGCCTCAGGCACTTGGCCAGCGATGGGGAAAGTACCCAGACGTGGATTGTAAGGAAAATTTCTCTAGGAGTCGAGACTCTAGTGTGGTTTGGGGAGCCACAACAGGATAATTGGTTCATTCTTCAAATGGATCATGGATCAAGTGGCCCATGGGGAGCTCGGGCCAATGGGAAAACCCAAGTGTGTAAAAGTCGGGCTGTGTACCCAAAGCTCGCGCAAGTCCGGACTGTCTGCCTGGTGGGTTTAGAGCCTGAGGGCTGGAAATAGTGATAAAGTGTTCTGTTGTCTCTAATCTGCATTACCAGGAAATGTAGCCCATGGGGGTCCGTCTATGCTTTGTTTGTACAGCTAGGATGTGAATAAAAGCCACAGTGAAGAATCCCATTCCTGGTTCTGGACATTACAGTTATTGCTTCCTGTGTTTGGGTTTACTTGGGTGCCCTGTGCAGAGTAGCCAAACCTAGGTCCCCTGTGCCGAGTAACCTCATCCTCCCGAGTCCAGGTCCCCACCAGTTACTGCTGTCAGCTTCAACGGCATGCCACCTGTCGCTTTGCTAGAAAGGCAGGGTGAGGGTTACACAGGTCAAAAAGTTTGAAAACTAAAGGACCAACAGAAGACTGAGGCGTGGAACTTTACCGTGAGGAACTTTCACAAGCCGACTGTGGGAAAGAACTGGAAGGCGGGCGTGGGGACCGCCTTTATACTGGCGTCGGTATGATGCGGGTCACCTGGCGTGGGAGCAGTCCCGCCAGGGCACAGCTAGAAATTCTTCCGTGGTCCCAACACCTCGGCGGATCAGTCCTATATGTGACTACCACTGCAAGAGCCCTCTAAGTAAGATCTTCACATCTTTGAGATTTCAACATAACTGGTTCTCCTCGTCCAGCTCGGACATCCACCATGACATAGTTACGCTAAAGTCGGTGCAAATGATCACGGAATCTACCCACCTAAACTTTAAAAGCAATAATCACACCTTACTTGATTGATCTCACCACCCACCGCATCAGCTCATAGCTGCAGGCTTACTGCCTGACTCTCTGACCGACCACCACATCATCTGCTCTATGCAGAAAATTCACAGGCCCAAGGCACCACCTCCAAAAATCTTAACGGTTCAGCGCCTTCAAATCCTTGGTCCTTCCATCTCCTAAATGACCTTTTAAACACTGACTGGTCGTTCAGTATCTCAAACCACCTGTGTCAATGCTGCACTGGACTAAGTCCGAGTTCCTCTCAGTCTGGAACTCTCATGCCCCACTGAGACGTATGAGGGTATGTACTATCACTTGCCATGGATCACTGCAGACATTGTGGCAATCCTAAGCAGCAGGGACATGGCTTGAAATCTTTTCAAATCTATGGACACCATTTAGGCTTACCAAAAGTATGTTCCTCATAATGCATGCACAAGACGTGTTCGCAAGCAAAAGCGTCTCTACTTCAAATCAAACTTTTCACCAATTTAAATCACCCCTAAATTCTGGAAAGTGGTTCACCCGCTGTTTACTCCTCCTCTCAGCTCCCCACCCCGCACTGCAAAAGGCAGCTCAACACTTACAGAACCTCTTGCTGTCATTACTGAATTTAACTCTTACTTCTCAACTTGCACCTCCTCTCGTGTCCTCTCTCCCAACCGACAAACCCCAACCGACCCATCAATCCCCCCCTCCCCAAGCCCAACCACAGTCTCCTCCCATTTTCTCCTTCTATCACATGACTCCTGGCGTCTACAAGGCTCTGCTTGCTCTGAACCCTTCAAGGGCAAATGCCCAACTAGATAAGACACAAAGTTACTTTCCTGGCTGCCTGCCATTGCCAGCCTGGCCTTCCTTTTCAACCCATGCTTCACCTCGCTACTGTCCCAGATGGTGGAAACATGCCACAGTGATCCCACTGCCAAAGGCGACCCATCTACTCCTGGAAATTACCCCATTTCCTTCTCCCTATCTTAGCAAAATCCAGGAACACTAGTAATCTCCCAGCTCGCCACCTTCCTTGACTCCACCTCCTTCTTCACACCTTTCCAGTCTCAGTTTGGGAAGTCCTACTCCACCACCACCCTCCCTTGTGAGGCTCACTAACTCCATACTCACTGGTGGATCGTGTGGCCACATCACTCAGCCATCTTTGCCGACCTAGCAAGGCATTCAACACTGTCTCAAATACTGGAATGCATAGGAGATTCATCACCAGTACAAAACAGGAAGTAGTTATCCCTCTGTACAGACAGTTGGTGAGACCCATATGGAGTACTCGTGCAGTTCTGGAGACCAATCTCCAAGGACATAGACAGGATGGAAGCTGTCCAGAGGAGAGCAACTAAAATGGTGCAGGGTCTACACCAGAAAATATATGAAGACAGATTAAAGGAGCTTAATATGTATACCCTCGAGGAGAGGAGGGCATAATAGAAACTTTCAAGTACCTCAAGGGAAACAACAAAGTCCAAGAGGGTAGCATCTTTCAGAAAAAGAGATGTGTAAGAACCAGGGCACAATTTGAAGATAGAGGGGACGGCTCCAGAGGTAATGAGAAGTATTTTTCACAGAGAGGTTGTGGATACATGGAAAAGCCTTCCTGAGGAGGTAGTGAAGTCAATAAGAGTGGGGAATTCAAGAATGCAGGACAGACATAAGGCAATTTTAGTGGGGGTAGGAGGAAGAAGGCTGTTGATTAACTATGATCTGAAGACATATCCATTAGGTAGGGAAATGGGCAGACTAGGTGGGCCAAGCGGTCCTTATCTGCCGTCAAATTCTATGTTTCTATGCTTCACATCCCCTCATCCACTCCAAGCTCTCATTTGCTGGGCTCTCTATGGAGCCACCAGCTGGTTCCGCTCCTACCTTATAGGCAGAATGCAGTCTGTCAGGATAGAATTCAATCTCTCCCCACACCTATCTCGACTGGTGTCCCCAAGGCTCTGTCCTTGGCCCACTACTTTCTCCATCTTCCTAAACAACCTGCCCTGTTTGCTTCCACACATCCATCCATCCATTCATATATATACGGATCTACGGTCCTGCATGCTACTGGCCCTCCTTCCTCTGATGCGCAACCAGGGTTCAAGCGTGACTTCAATAATGTTCAGCTCTGGTTTCACTCTAAGCTCAGCTTTTTCTGAATGCCAAGACGACTGTCTCCATGACCTTCGGCACAAGGCAGAGCCGATCCTCGAACCTTCGCCTCCCTCCCTCTTTCCACACTCTAGATGGGAAAGTGCTGAAGGGCAGTTCCTCCTTTAGATACCTCAGGGTCTGGCTTGGCCAGCACCTCCAACTTTTCTGTTCACATCGAGCATCCGCATGAAGCTGCACCCCAAGCTGGGTGCCCTGTATCACAACCATGGATGTATCTCACTGCAAGCCTGCTGTGAAATTGTGCAGAAAATGATCCTCCCTATCTTCAACTATGGTGATGCAGTCTACAGTGCCAGTCCCAAACTGCCCTATCCAGACTGGACCCCTTTCCTCCTCCTGCCGTTTGCTCTAGACTGCCCCCTGGCACCACCACTGTATGCTCTACCAATCCCTGTGCCTCTCCTCCCTCCATGACAGAAGGTTGTCCCCCCATGCTCATTTTTGCAGCCAAGTTTTGGACACAGTCCCTGACCCCATACCTCCACAGCCCTGAGCTCAACACCTCCTTCCCCAGGAACTCTGATACCGTTCCTTCGCTATCCTGCATATAACTACTATCACGGGCCAAGCAGCATTCTCTTATCGGTTGCCTAGACTATGGGAACTACGCTCCCCGCATATATACATCCTGCCGCCTCATGCAGGACCTCCTCCAAACTCACTTCGCTCCCACTTCTTCATGCAACTAGCCCCTTCCCTGTCTCCCAAAGCTGGGCCCAAGTATCTTCTAGCATACTGGGCCTGGCTCTTAGTTAATCTATTGTTTATGACACACTGGGAGAGTCCAGTACTACAACTTGTGCACTTTGTAATATCCAGTTGCTAATGTTTTCTGTTTCTCATTGTAACTACTCATTTCCACTTACTGGGCACTTGTAATGTTCTTACTGTCTGGTTGTTAATTGTACTGTATCTGTCTTATCTCCTTGTACCTCTGCTCCCAGGATGCATCTGTAATTGAGCAGCCTGTCTGCTCAGTATGCCCTTCCTGGTCCAACTTTTAAATAAATAAAAACACTTTCTAAGTTCCATGATTAACATAAAATACAGGTTACTCACCTGTAACAGGAGTTCTAGGAATGGTATATGTTGTTCATCCACACTCATTGGCAGTATCCTTGCCGCTTTAAATCTTGCGGAAGGTCTTCAAGCTTGCTCCTCCACCCACCGGGTGGTATAACTCGGCTCCGCCCCATAGCGCCAGATCTGGCCGCTGGAAGCTCAGGTTGTGCGTCGAAGCGGGGAGGGTCGGTGGGGATGAACAACATATACCATTCCTAGAACTCCTGTTACAGGAGAACCTATTTCTAGGACATGGATATGTTGTTCATCCACACTCATTGGCAGACTCCTAGCAGTTCTCCGGGAGGGAGAGGCAAGACGCACACCCCATATACTTACTTGGGAAAGACTGGAGAACCGAGGCCCCAAAACCAGCATCCAGCGTGACTCAAGGTCGATGTGGTAGTGGGTAATGAAGGTGTTTGCTGACTTCCAGGTAGCAGCCCTGCAGATTTCCTGGATAGGGGCGTCCTGGAAGCAGCCACCGTTGCAGCAGTATGGCGGGTAGAATGAGCTCTTATCCCTCTGGGAGGCTCCATGCCCGCTAACTTATAGCAGAGATCTATGCAGGAGGTTACCCACCTGCTTATCAGCCCGCTTGGTGCAGGTCTGCCAGATGCGGCTTCAGCGTGGGTGACAAACAGCTGGCGAACCTCTCCCAATTTCAGCCGTGCGCTCCCTTATAATAGCGGCGCCCTTCTAGGATCAAGAGTATGGAGCCTATATTGAGCCCTCCGAGGTGTGATTGGGGTCGAACACCGGCAGAGTCAACACCTGGTTAAGGTGAAACTCCGACACCACCTTCGGAAGGAATTTGGTGGGGGCGCAGGACAACTCTTGTCCCTGTGGAAGACCAGGTAAGGGGCTTCGATGGAAAGCGCCTGGAGCTCTCCCATCCTTCTGGCTGGCGTGATAGCCACCAAGAAGGCGGTCTTCCAGACAGGTGAGAGAGCACACACTGTGCATAGGTTCAATGGCTTGCCCATGAGCTGGCTAGTACCAGCAGTAGATCCCACGGAGGTGGGGGTTCCTCAAGACTGAGGAAAATGTGATCAAGGCCTTTGAAAGCGCCAGACCACCTTCTCCTGCGCTACACCGACTGCTTCCGCCCGCCCGTAAGCAGAGATGGCTGCCAGGTGCACCCTAGGTCGTCGACCTAAGCCCTTGACTAGAAAGGGACCATAAATAGTCCAAGATGCTTGCCAAGGAACAGGAGGGAAGGGTCCAAGCCTCTGTTCCTGACACCAAATGGAAAACCTTTCCATTTGAAGGCATAGCATTTTCTGGTCGACTCTTACGGGACGCCTCAACTACATTGAGGACCCCGTCGGAAAGACCCAAAGCCTGGAACTCTAGCCAGCCAGGAACCAGGCCGTCAGGTGCAGGGATTGAAGGTCCGGATGGAACACCTTCCCTGATTGACTGAGAGCAGGTCCGGGCGAGCTGGAAGCTGCCGGAGTCCTGGAGCTGAGACTGAGGAGATCTGGGTACCAGAACTGGCGAGGCCAGTCTGGGGCTATCAGAATCACCTCGCCTTGTCCCTCCTCGCTTGAGGAAGCACCTTGTGGATCAAGGGAAATGGAAAGAAGCGTAAAAGAGGCCGGGGTCCATTGCCTCGAGAAGGCATCCCCTGCAGCGAGCCTGCTGAGGCGGGCATGGAACAGACTCAGCTTAGCGTTCTCCGTGGAGGCAAACAGGTCCACCTGAGGTGTGCCCAAAGGAGAACAGATGCTGTACTACCTCCGGAGAGACCACTGTGGGATGCAGCCCTATCCGGCCCAGGGCATCGGCAGGGGTGTTGGAGGCTCCTGCCACGTGAATGGCTAGAGATCCGCCTCCAGGCTGCGCACGAGTGACCAAATGCGGAGAGCTTCCTTGCATAGAAGCATGGGCGCGTCCCCGCTTCCTGGCGGTTTAGATAGTACATGGTCGTGGTATTGTCCGTCTGGACTCGGACCACTTGACCCCGGAGGAACGGAGCAAAGGCGGTGAGAGCTAAGCCGGACCGCCGGAGCTCCAGCAGGTTGATGTGGCATCGGGACTCCAGCGGGACCAGAGGCCATGAGCCAGTGTTCCCCAGATGGGCACCCCAACCCATCAGAGAGGCATCGGTCGACAGAGAGAGCCGTCGGCTCGGGCGGATGAAGGATGCCCTCCTGCAATTGATCTGGAACGTCCACCACTGAGAGCATTCACATCCCCTGTGTCACCGACTAGCTGGTCCAAGGGATCGTGAGCTTGCTAGACCACTGGCTGGCCAGTCCCCACTGAAGGGGACGCATGTTCCAGCGGGCCCAACGGACCACGCTGGTACAGGCCGCCATGAGACCCAGGAGGCGAGGAAGTCCGGGCAGGCGCGGTGCCCAACCAGAAATGATCGGGCAAGGAGGAAAGAACCTCGGCCCTGTCCGCGGGAGCAGCTCTGGCTCGAAGAGAGTCGCAGCTGCACGGATGAATAAAATCACCTGCTTCGGCTCGAGTTCCGACTTGGCCTCGCTGACAAGGAGGCCCAGTTGAGAGCAGACCTGGAGGGCCAGATCTCGGACCACTCCGCCCCTTCCTGGAGGAGCTGCTATCAGCCAGTCGTCCAGGTAAGGGTACACCCGACCCCCGGCGCCAAGAGGAATGCTGTCACCACTGCCATGCATTTGGTGAAGACCCTGGGAGCTGGAGACAAGCCGAAGGGCATGGCTTGAACTCGAGAGAGATCCTTCCGCTCGAAGCGAAGGAATCTCTGGTGAGACGGACGGATAGGGACGTGAAAACGCCCTGCAAGTCAGAGAAACAGAACCACCGCGCGTTCCAAGGATGGTATTATCTGAGCCAGAGTGACCATCCTGAAGGTTCGAGACCTTAGGAACTTGTTTAGGTCGTGTAGGTTTAGAGAATGGGCGCCAGCCCCGTCCGTTCGGAACCAGGAAGTACCTGGACACAAACCCTGGGTCTGAAGGAGGGTCCACCACCTCTCTTACCACCTCCTTCTGGAGGAGAGAGTGATGTCGGCTCGGACGAGCGCCAGTGAGCTGGGGATCCCGGGCCCCGAGGCGACGGCTCTGAAGGGTGGTGCCTGTCGGAATTCCAGGGCAGGCCTCTTCCCACCACCTCCAAGACCCACCCGTCCGTGGTAACAGCGGACCAGGCGGAACGGAGTGCGCGGGCCGTCCCCCACGGGGACCCAGGAGTAGGTGCGGGGATGGGGGCCACCCCTCAGCCCGTCACTGGGCAGGCTTGGAGGAGGGACCGGCCGAGGGACCTCCTGGGCCCTTCCTCCCTGCCTCCTGTTAGAGGAAGCCGGGCGCCGGGTTTGGGATGCCAAGGCCGAGCCTGCTGGCCCTGACGTTGCTGGGTCGACGGGCGAGGGCACAGAAGGACGAAAGGGCTTAGGCTGTGGTTTGCGGCCTTTGTCCTTCTGAGCGGAAGAGACCAGTCCAAGGTGGCATTGGACTCTCGATCCTCTGCAGGTGACCTTCCACCCCAGGGCCAAGAGGTCAGTCCCCAAAGGAACATCCGCCAACTTGTGCTGGGTATCCGAGTAAAGGTGGATATCTCAGCTAAGCCCTGGACATAGCCACTGCTTGCCGCCACCGATCTGGCACATGAGTCCCCACATCCAAAGCAGTCTGGAGCTGCTGTTTGGCCACTGCCCTGCCCTGGTCCCGCACCTGCTTAACCGTAGTCTGCAGATCGTGGGAAGATGAGGATGACCTCATCCAGGGAGCCCAACAGGGCATGAGAAAATGTGCCATGAGGACGGCCGAACTGGCCTGACGTAAGGCCGAGAGAGGACGCAGTGAGACTTTTCGCCGACATAGTCCACTTCTTGGACTCTTGTCAGGAGGTTTGTCCACATCCCTGGCGCGCTCGCGCCGGAAAACGCTGTCTGGTAACCAACCCTCAGCAGAGGGGTGTTCCAAAACCGACAAGGAACCGGTAGGGACGTATACTTCCTGGCCATCCTGGCCGGCGGGGCAGGAAGCAGGCGCCGCTAAAAGTTCCAGTGCTGGACCCATCATGGCCTCGCCACCGAAAGGCCTCCGCCGGAGAACTTCGGTCCAGAATCTCCGGTGAGGATACCTGCCCGCTTGGAACGGGTTCGAGCTCCATCCCGGTAGACTCGAGATGAGCCAAGCAGTCCTAGGAAGGACGACGGGCTATCGCCCATTGGCTGACCTCTCTGGAAGACCCAAGTCCAGTCGCTTTGAGAAGAAGGAGGAATCATCTTCGACTCGGAAGAGTCCTCGAAGAGCTGCCTCTGGCCTGAGCCACCCTTCCACCTGTCGAGGTCGGTCGGGAGTGAGGGTAACCTGACAGCCGATGGGTAAACCCCTTAGCCGATCGAGAATCCTTGGGGAGCCCCACTGGTGGCTGTGGAGGCGGAGGTCCACCGTCAACGGTGGACAGCTGGCTTTGGCCGAACAACTGCCCAGGTATAGGCCTCGGCAAGTCGAGGGGTTGTGTCGGTCGCCCGTGACAGTCACTTAATGGCCGGGGCGCCGGAGTCGGCTTATTCCCGCCAGGAGGAGTGTTGCAACATAGTCTCGTATCGGCCGACGACTTACGCCGCTTCCCTCAACTGGTGAGGAGGACGGCGGACGAGCGGGCGACGCCGCTTTTTACCGCGGGTGCCGAGACCGAGACCGGCTTATGACGGTGGGAACGGGGACCGTGAAGAGGTCCGAGACCGAGACCGAGAGTCCCGACTTCAGGTCGGTGCAGGGAGGTGTCGGCCGAACCTACACCCTTCGCTCGGAAGGTCCATCCGAGGGCTGGAACTGGAGGCACAGGCGAGCCCATCGGGATCCTCAACTCCTCCTGGGAACCGGGAGAGGGGAATTCGGCTGCTAAAGGCTACAGCCTGTCAATGGGTCGAGAAAATCTCGACTTCATCAGTGGGAGTCTCGGTCAACTGGGACCTGACGGGACACCGTGGAGGCCAGTGTCGAAGCCGAGCGGTCGGATCGAAGCCGACGGTCGACGGCCCGAGGGGACCTTCCGCCCCAAGAGCGCCGACGGAGGACTTACCCGTCCTCTTTGGACCGAGAAAAGGTCCAGCAGACGAGGCCTTCTCCTTTAGTGGAGGGACTGACAAAGCCCAAAGGAAGCCGGTAGGAAGAACCCCAGAGAGATTGATAAATGCCGCGTCGAGGAAGATATCACCTGACGCCGCTTCTCTCTTCGAGAGCTGCATCATCCGCCGAAGCTGATCCGGGCCGAGCTCGCCATGGACACCGCCAACCGGCCTCTTGGACTTTCACCGAGGAACGCTCGGACGCGCTCCAGTTGCAATCGGCAGCACGGTTCGAGGACGGGTTGAAAGATGGGCGATGAGCAGGTCGCAAGCCCGCGGGTCGGCTTGGCCTAAGCAGTAGACACACGGGGTGTGGATCCGTCCGAGACATCTTCTGTCCCGCATACATCTCCGAACCGAGTCGATTTATCCATCGCAGTCGCTAGGATCAAGACTGAAGTCTTTTTGCAAAATATTATTTTAAACCGCAAACGGAGAAATAGGGAATTCAGTCACAAACGCAGAGCGTTAAGGAGGAACCCTGAGCTCCAAGCGGTAAGAAGATTAGCGCTATGGGCGGAGTCGAGTTATACCACCCGGTGGGTGGAGGGAGCAAGCTTGAAGACCTTCCGGGAAGATTTAAAGCGCAAGGATACTGCCAATGAGTGTGGATGAACAACATATCCATGTCCCTAGAACTCTAAATCTCCAAGACTGCCCGCCCTGGGAATGACTGCTGTTGTAAAACATGAGTAAGGGATTCCTGAGGTTTGAATAAATAATAATATCTATTTATTGAACGCCTTTCAATTATCAAGGTGCTTCACAGAATTTAAAAAACAGTTCATTAAAACACAGTATGAAATCATAAATCAGGTAAAGCCTTATTCCACAAAATGTTTTTAGTGCCTGCTTAAATCTCCCCATGGTCCTGCACTCCCGGTCCAGGGCAGAGAATTTCAGAGGGCTGTGGGTCAAACATAAAAGCGCTGGCCCCAGAAGAATTCAGAGTAACCCCTGAATCTCCACCAACCCCTCATCAGCCGAAATAGCTGTCTTACTGCGGATGTAAGGAATCAGAAGCTCTTTCAAGTAGTCGGACTAGCTTCGTTTAGGGCTTTATAGGTTAATAAACCTACCTTAAAGGTGATCCGCCTCTGAGTCGGCAGCCAGTGCAGAGCAAGCAGCATTGGGGTAATATGTGATCTCCTAGACACCCCAATCAGTTAACGAGCAACAGTGGTTCTGCACTAGCTGCAAGTGGAGGTATCAACCCCAGGAAGCCCTAAGTAAAGGAGTTGCAATAGTCAAGGCGTGAGGTCACAAAGGTGTAGACCAATACAGGCAGATTACTGGACGGAATGAGGTGTTTGTTCCTGGAAATGTTCCTAAGGTGATAAAAGGCTAACTTCACGACTGCCGACACCTGATAACGAAGGTCAGCCTATAAATCAAGTACCATTCCCAGGTCACGCACCTGCTCAGAGGTAAGGATCCGAAGTGCCCCCCATAAATAAACCGAGGCAAACCAGTTCTCAAGCCCTCTTTCCTACGTCCCAGATCCACAACCATAACCTCAGTCTTACCTGTGTTCACTTTAACCCTCAAATTCATCCAGTCTTGAATTTCAGCGAGGCAGCTGTTGAATGCTGAGAGAGCACTAACCTGGTCGGGAACAAAAGACAGGTAGAGTTGGGTATCATCGGTATAGCAGTGAAACCTCAGCCCATACTGCCTCTACAACGTCTCCAGAGGTAGCATATACACTGCAAACAACATGGGGAACAGCACCGAGCCCTGAGGGACCCCACAAGGCAGAGAGAAAGACTCGAAGAAAAATCCCTGAGACAACTCTCAGAGTTTTACCAGTAAGGACAGATGTAAACCATCTGAGCACTGTACTAGTCAGGCCACAGATGGACCCCAGGTGCTCGAACAGTACCCCATGGTCAACAGTACCAAAAGCTGAGGCGAGATAAAGGAGTACCAAGATGGAGTGGTTTTCTGATCTCTTGCCATCAGGAGATCATTGAGTACCGAACCAAAGCAGTCTCAGTACTATGCCTCTTGTGAAAACCAGACTGAAGAGGTTCAATATACTATGGATGGTCAAATGGTTCTCCAGTTGAGTTGCGACTTCTTCTCGATTACCTTTCCTTCTGAAGAAGGTTCAAGATAGGTCTATAGTTGGCCTCAGTATCCAGGTCCAACAAAGCTTTCTTCAGAAGGGTGTCACCACGCCTCCTTCAGGAAGCATGGAAACTCACCCAATTCAAGGAGCACCGGATAATCTGAGCCAAGACCTGGCCAATGATATCACTGAACCCAAAATCAGGAAGTTGGGCCCGGATCTAAACTACAGCATGTAGGCACATTCCCTGGACAATCCTTATAATATCTAGCGAACTCCGCAGGTCAAGCGTACTCCAGGAAGCAGGAGGCATAGTAACCAAGCAATCACTCAACAGCATCCCCATAGAGAGCAAATCAGGCGGATTTCGACCTTGATGTCGGCCACCTTACTCGCAAAAAAATTGGAGCAATCTCACTCACACTCATTTTGTGAAAAACTGGCCGGAGTGCAGACAAGCTGGGTTGCACATCCCGTCCACAGTTTGGAAGAGTTTAGCTGGTCGATTCGAGCAACAGTGATCTCCCCTGGACAGGAACTCTGCCTTCTTCCGGAGATCACTGACTGGTAGAGCTGATAATGCTCCAACAAACTAAGTCGGTCGGCCTCCAGGGTGGATTTCTGCCAACGACTCAACCTTCGTCCCAAACTCCACAACTCCCCCAAAGGCCCATCAAACCATAGGGCCCGAGGGCGAAACGGAAGGACAAACACGGACTGGAGCCGCAATGTCAAGAGCCGAGGAAACTGCCTTATTATAGGCCTGGACCGATGGCTTCGACCTGAGCTGGCATCAACAACTCCGAGAGGTCAATCACCGCCACCAGGTCTTCAGGGCCAACATCCCAGAAAGGCGGAAAATGACCATGTCCACAGGAGCTGACCTACAAAGGAGGCACAGAAATTGAACCTCACAGTGTAGTGATCGGACCAACCAACAGGCTCCACCCCAAATCAGAAGACTCAATCCCCAGGAGGAAGACCAAATCCAGAGAATGGACCACAATTATGAGTAGCTGAGGAAACAAACTGTGTAAAGCCCAGTGGACGTCATCAACTGGAGGAAGTGCTGTAAATAAATGTAACTCAAATTTATTACGATTAACTCAAATAAATAGACTTAGCTGACAAATAGCAGGAGCACAGCCCAGGGCGACCACTCTTTTAGCAGACACTAAATATCTGTTAGGGAATGCTGTCAGTGCCAATACCAGCACTGAAAGAGAATTTTCATTTAAACATTCTAAGTTCCTGGGCACTATTTCACAGGTGAAGGTAAGTGCAGAGTTGGAGCTGCTGCTTTAGCATACTATTGCAGAACAATAACATTTTGTTGAAGCTACACCAAATTAGCAGAGGAGTTCAAATAACGATGCTAAATTAAAAATACGTAAAACAAAACAATTTTCTGGGGATTATCATGCTGTTTAGTACGTGTATCACCTATCCTAACCACCACGTCTATAAAATACCTTGGGGTGACACTTGACCTTCAGCTTGACCTGGGGTGTCATATCCTTAATGTTTGCAGAACTGTAAACTGCAAACTGGGGTCTTGCCTATAAGCCAAAAGAAAAATCTGGCGTCTGCTGCTCACTTGGCGTTGGCCTGGGGTGATTTCTCCCTTCGCTGGACTATGGCCTTCTCCTATTTACATACACCTCCAAGGTCCACCTCACTTGGTGGAACACGCACTCACATCATCATCTGTCGCTTTGCCCTGGCAGCCCCCCTCACCCATCATAGTAAGTTATACAACAAACTTGGCTGGCTTTACCCAGCAAATTACTGGAACTTTGGTTTGAACTGCTTCGTAGGCAAGGTGCTCAGTACCAGCACCCCTCCGGGCTGCGAACTTCCTGCGGAATCATCCCTACTCCCCTCAGGTCTCAGGGAACTGGGGTGCTCAAAGTTCCTTATACTGCACTCTAATGGGAGATAGGTACTTTGCTACATGTGCTCCGAGGCTATGGAACTCCATTCCTGACCACGTTCTTTTCCTCTCCCTCCCACCTGAGCCTCCAGAATTCCCTATGGAGCACCTGAATTTGGCCTCTGTGCGGGTGTCCATGCTACCTTAACCAGGTTTCAAATTGGACTCGCCTAACCTTGTGATCCCTCTTGCAGGCTCTAATGATGCTGCCTATTGCCCTTTAACTCTGGGAGGCATGTGATTTGCTTGTTTACCTGTTCAGGAGTTATTTGTTTCTGTGGCCAGAAAATGGTCACTCACACATTCCTATTGCCACTGATGACTTAACCTATTTGTTATGTATGTATTATATATATTTTACCTATTACTGCTTACTATAAACTATGTATGTTTACCTGACTATTGTGATGCTGTACCATGCTTCTACCTGTGTCATGTACCTGTTCTGAACTTGTATTTCATTGTACTCCCTGGTCGTACTCTGAAAATAGGCATATAATTTGTCTAGTGTACCTACCTGGTCAACAAATGCTAAATAATGTCTTGCTTCAGTAAGGTCTGCCTCAGAAACCATGCAGCAGATGCCAGCCTTGTGATGCTGAGGGCTGAGGCACTGTCGAGCACTTTCTCACATGCCAACAACCCAAGTTCAGTTCCGAGCTTGGGTTGCAGGAGCGGGGGGAGCAGGAGCAGGACTGAGCTACCTGCTGGGCAGCTCTCCAATTCTGGTTAGGGTGACAAGTCATCCCTGTCTCAGCTGACAGCTGTTGGAGGCTGAGTGACAGAAAAGAGGCAGACATGTCGTCAGGGGTGGGACGAGGAAGTGGGCAGGGAACCGACGCGCATATCCACACGCATGCATTCACTGCATGCCACAGCCTTGGGCTAAAGAGAGAAAATGGAGGAAAATGGACGGCAGGTTAGAATGACACCCACACACCACACCCCACCTGCCATGTCACTACTGGATGTAGACTTTGGGGAGGGGAGTAGCTCTCCCTCCTGACCCCACCATGGAGGGCAATCTGGGGGTACCCAGCCACCAGGTAAGCCAGGAGGACAATGGGAAGGTGGTGGTGATGCTGGCTAAAGGGTGTCATCTCCGACGTGGCCAAGAGGCATAAATAGTTGATAAAGAAAAAATAAAACCATGCAGTGGACTGTCAAAACGTGGTCTCTCAGTGTGTGTGTGTGTGTGTGTGTTTTCTGAGTAGCATTTTATTTGTAATGAAACCATGTAAAATTACAGGATTCTGAAAAATAAACTGCCTCAAAGCTACACATTCAGAGAACAGTATTACAATCCAATGAAACTGTTTTGCTAACAACTTTCATTCAGTGTGCCACAAAATAAAACAGATGATCAATAGAATCTGAACAGGATTCATCTTTCTTACAAGTGAGAAGAAAATGCACAGTGAAGCAGTCGGTCTCTACTGTTGACCCTATTTAGGCCTGCAACACTTGTTTTGAAGTAACATGGATATCCACCACCTAGTTTATCATAGAAAATCCTTCTTAAAGCATGTATTACAGTATCTGTAAAAACTAATGTACTGTCTAAAATGTTTAAAGCAAATTTTCCTCCATACAAAATTAGGTATATTCACTTAAAGTAACACATTACTAGCGTTACAACAATACTGCTTCATCTGTTTGAAAATCAAGGTCATTCCTCAGACACAAAGCACTGTTTGCCTATGCAAGGCAAGACTACAGTCCCAAAAAGAAGCTAAACTGAGAAATGAAATATCAGAACATTATATTAGCTGGTATCTCAATTAGGTATTTGAAATAACACAGCTATTACAACTCGACTAAACAGGTAGTTTTGATGATGCATGCGGTGTGACAAGTATACTGCATAGTGCTATGCAATACATTCTGTGTTACCGCCTAAAGTCTAGGGCAGAATGGGTGATGCTGTGGACTGAAGGAAACAAAGAGGCTGTTGCAGTTGACTGGAATGTCAACTATGTTTACAAAGCTAAGAAAATATGTTAAATAGTTTGGTAAGCTTAATACTAAACATAAAATATTATGAGTAAAGGATGAAGTATCTACTGTACTATAAAATGGCAAACTACACTTCTGTATATCAAAACTTTTATGGCTTATAGTAAGAGTATGTCAGTCAGACTGTACTCCATCCTAATTACCTCTGTTGCCAGTTTTGTTTGTTCAGTGGAACAAAAAGGCATTCTACTCTGATAGCAATGGCATCACAGACAAACGGAGATATCCTCACACAGGAAACTCCGTCTGAGCAAAGGAATTTATGGGTCTGACAAGGAGAATTATAGACAGTTATAATCAATGATACAATGTGAATAATGACATATGGGTTTGTGCTAACCTGTTTCACCATCGGCCTAATGACACAACGCTTTGAAACCCCCAACATTATCATTAAATCACTTTGCACAGCTTCAACTGCCTAACTGGAAAAATTTCTTTTAAAAAAAAAAAAAAAAAAAAAAAAAAGGTTTACTCACTGTTGGAAAAAGAGGAGACCCTCGGATGATTTTTTTTTTTTTTTGAGGCATATTCTTTCAACGAACAGCACATTAAACCATCATGCGTGTCAACGCTGCTTAAACGGTCTCCAGGTGCTATTTATTTCCAACCTCAAGTACCGAACTACCGCTTCAAATTCTTCTAAACAAGATGTGATGCATGCTGCACCACAAGGTCTAATAAGCTACACCGAAAAGCTATCTCTCATAGCTGTTAATTTACATAATTTCATTTTAGGAGAGGGTGAAGATTTGTGGTATATCTCTACTGAAGTCAATGTATTTTCAGCACTTGTTTATTCCTCTTTTCTAAATGACTGCACATTTACATCATTTAAGATGTGCTTGCACAGCTGGTCTGAATACAAAAAGATAAAAAACAGCAGTTTAAAAGTTAATTTTCTTTTAAGGGACACCGTCAACCTTTTTCTTGGTACTATTTCTAGCTGAAAACCCACATTTTATGGTTGCTTACTTCTCTAAAATCACTGCCATTGCTGGCTGTTTAAAGTGCAACTATCCAGGTATTTTTGACCCCCCACCCAACAATAAAGAACCCTTGTCTGTCCCATTTCATATGCTCAATGGTTTCATTTGTAACTGCCCTATTATAGCAGGGAAGGGATCATATTTCAACTCCATGGAGCCCAGCAGCACCAATCCCTTCCACTTCCTAGTACCTCTTCAGACTGCGATCCGTAGCGCTCTTACATTTTTTGATATCACTATATGGATAACGAAGGGTGCTCCATAGACATGAAAGGGCCATTTTTTTAAACAATGTTTTTGGTATTTTCGATGGCCATCGCAAACAAATAAAGGGCACTGTTCAGCCAACAAAGTCCACGCTACCTGAACAGTGCCCTTGATTTGTTCCTCAAACACAATACATCTAATATGCCATTCAACAGTTCCTTTTTTATGAAAACAATTTTGGATGATAGTGAATAAATAAGGCAGTGCTATGTGTTTTACCAGCCCCCGCTCTCTGGTCTTCTGCAATTTTTGCAACATCTCTGCCGCTGCAATCAACATAAGTCATGGTTCTTGGATGGGTCAGCCCTCTTCCCAGGGAAGCAAAATGGACCGGCATGGCATGGCTCAGTGCAGGGCTGCACTTTTTACATTGTCTTTATTTTCAAAATAGCAAGCAACACATTTCCATCTGAAGTGCAAGGCTGCGAACAGTGCACATAGCATCAGCTTGGTTTAGTCCCTTTTCATATTTTCTTTTCAATTATTTTTAAATCTGAAACCAGGAACACATGCATGACCTACCAATGCCCTGCTTCCAGGAAATGCCTGGGAGGATACATAGGTGGCAGCAGTAGTTCACACATGCAACAACGTGCGTGTTATGGTATATATTAAGAAAGCAGCAGGGCATAATGTTTTGATTACTAACAACAAAAATGGAAAGGGACCTGGGGGTAGTCGTATCAGATGACCTAAAGGTGGGCAAGCAATGTGAGAGGGCAGCAAGGGAGGGCTGGGGGTTACTGGGATGCATGAGAGCATCACCAGTGAAAACAAGGAGTTATTATCCCTCTGTACAGACAGCTGGTCAGACCCCATATGGAGTACTGCGTGGCATCCCTGGAGACCTGCTCTCGCAAAGACATAGACAGGATCAAGCTGTCCAGAGGAGGACAACTAAATGGTGCAGGGTCTACACCGGAAGACATATGAAGAGAGACTTAAGGAGCTTAATATGTATAGCCTCGAGGAAAGGAGGAGAGGGGGGACATGACAGAAACTTTCAAGTACCTCAAGGGAATCAAAGTCCAAGAGGGTAGCATCTTTCAAAAAGAGGTGTGCAAGAACAAGGGGCACAATTTGAAGATAGAAGGGGGCAGCTCAGAGGTAATTTGGGAAGTATTTTTCTCACAGAGAGGTTGTAGATGCATGGAGCGGCCTTCCGAGGTGGTCACGGAGTCAAAACAGTGGTGGAATTCAAGCATGCATGGGACAGTCATAAGGCAATTCTAGGGGTGGGGGTAGGAAGAAGTAGGCTGCTGGTTAACTAGGATCTGCAGCTCATCCAGTAGGAGGCAGGAAATGGGCAGACTGGGTGGGCCAAGCCGTGTCCATATCTGTCATTAAATTCTATGTAACAGTGGAACAGGATGGAAATCATAGGTTTGAATGCCACCACATCCACTGTATCACTGTGTGACCTACAGCTAGTTATTCAGTTTCCTATGCTTCACTACTCACTGGTGCAAAACCGGGTAGAAGTAGGACTTCACAGAAAGCGAGATACTGCATCTTACTGAGGCCATCTTGGTCAAACAGGTTGTGAAAATAAAAAGACAGCAGTCACTGCTTAACTGCAGCAAATGCATACAATTGTTAAAGGAAATGAGAGACAAAGGGCCCCACATCAAGTGTGGGGCTGGTCCCCATGTGCACTTGTGTAGTGCTTCAAATACTGTTTCGGTCAGTGCATGAAATAGGGCTACAAATTGTGACATCTGTGATTTTTTAAATTCATAGTTTATAAAAAAATGTGTTTTTGGGAGCCATCAGCTACCTAATGTAAATGTTACATGGTGCGGGTAACTCCTTTGCTGTGTCACTAGAAAAAACAGTTACAATGCTGCCCTGGACAGGGGACATAAAACTGTCCATGTGTATGTAACAGGGGACCTAAATCTATGTATGTGCATGTAATAGGGGACCTAAACTGTGTATGTGTATGTAACAGGGGACATATTCATAATATTGTAATGTAGCAAGAGACCTTAAATAACTGCACAAGCAATAAGAGATAGGAAAGGATTGTAGAAGTTAACAAAAAATGTTATAAGTGAAAGTAAAGTGAGTAATTAAATCAAAATTTACAAAAGTAAAATGGTTTACACTGAGAAAGTCTCAACAGTATTAATTTACAATAAGAAAAGGATTTTGTTTGATGATTCATAGATAATTCAACTATTACCTAATGCATGAGCTACAACTACAGATCAATGAATACCAAGTACTATACCTAGAGACTAAACAAGAAATACATGCTACACAGAACTCCTAAACTATACCTAGAAACTAAATACAGGTTACTCACCTTTAACAGGAGTTCTAGGAGTGGTATATTGTTCATCCACACTTACTGGCAGGTTCCCTGCCCCTTAAATCTTGCCGGAAGGTCTTCAAGCTGGCTCTCTCCACCCACCCGGTGGTACAACTCTCAGATCCCCCATGACGCCAGATCTAGCCCACCGAAGCCAGGTTGTGTGTTGAAGCCAGGGGGTTGTGTGGATGAACAACATATCACTCCTAGAACTCCTGTTACAGGTAAGCAACCTGTATTTCTAGTGACGTGGATATGTTGTTCAATCCACACTTACTGGCAGACTTCTAGTAGTTCTCCGGGAGGAGGAGGCAAGCGCTCCTCTACTTGGGAAATAAGGACTTGAGAACCGAGGTCCCAAAATCAGTATCCCGCATGACTCAAGGTCGATGTGGGTAAAGAAGAAGGTGTGTGCTGACTTCCAGGTAGCAGCCCTGCAGAGTTCCTGGAAGCAGTGGTATGGCGGGTAGAATGAGCTCTTATCCCTTTGGGAGGCTCCATGCCCGCCAACCTATAGCAGAGATTTATGTAGATATGACCCACCTGCCTGTCGTCCGCTTGGCTGCAGGTCTGCCAGAGTCTTGACTTCAGCGTAGGTGACAAATAGCTGGCAAACCCTCCCCTCAACTTCAGCCGTCCGCCTCCTTATAAGAAGAGTGCTTTTCTAGGGTCCAGAGCATGGAGCCTATATCTCGACCTCCGAGGTGACTGGGGTAGAACAATGGCAGAGTCAACCCCTGGTTAAGGTGAAACTCCGACATCACCTTTGGAAGAAATTTCAGGTAGGGGCAGGACAACCTTGTCCCTGTGGAAGACCAGAAAGAAAACTAGATGGAAAGTGCCTGGAGCTCTCCCATCCTTGGCTGGCGTGGTAGCCACCAAGAAGCGGTCTTCCACGACAGGTGAGAGATGTCACACTTGTACATCAGTTCGAATGGCTTGCCCATGAGCTTAGCCAATACCAGCAGTAGATCCCACAGAGATGGAGGTTCTCACACTGGAGGATGTGTGATCAAGGCCTTGAAAAGCGCCCGACCACCTTCTCCCTGCGCCACCAACTGCTTTCCGGCCCATGCCCAGTAAGCAGAGATGGCTGCCAAGTGCACCTTAAGGGTCGCTCACAAGCCCTAACTGAGAAAGGGACCACAGATAGTCCAGAATGCTAGCCAAAGAACAGGAGGAAGGGTCCAACCCCTTATCCTAACACCAAATGGAGAATCTTTCCATTTGAAGGCATCGCATTTTCTGGTCGACTCCTTACGGGATGCCTCAACAACGTTGAGGACCTCATCGGAAAGACCCAAGGCCTGGAACACTAGCTGCTCAGGAAACAGGCTGTCAGGTGCAGGGATTGAAGGTCTGGGTGAGTACCTTCCCTTGTTGACTGAGATCAGGTCCGGCGGGCCGGAAGCCGCCTCAGGAGCCTGGAGCTGAGGATGAGGAGATCTGGATACCAGAACGGAATGGGCCAGTATGGGGCTACCAGAATCACCTGTGCCTTGTCTATCTTCGCCTTGAGAAGCACCTTGTGGATCAAGGGAAATGGAGGGAAGGCGTAGAAGAGGGTCCATGGCCTCGAGAAGGCATCCCCTTGCAGCAAGCCCTGCTGAGCGGGGTGGGCATGAAACAGCCTCAGCTTCGCATTCTCCCTGGAGGCAAACAGGTACACCTGAGAGGTGCCCCAGTGGGAGAACAGCTCTTGTAATACCTCCGGCAGAAGACCACTCGTGAGATGCAGCACCTATCCAACTGATGGCATCAGCCAGAGTGTTGGAGGCTCCTGCCACATGGATGGCTAGGAGATCCACCTCCAGGCTGATTACGAGACCCCAAGTCAGAAGAGCCTCCTTGCACAGAGGAAAGGAGTACGTCCCACCCTGACGGTTTAGGTAGATATGATCGTGGTGGTGTCCGTCTGGGCCTGGACCACTTGACCCTATACAAATGGCGCCAAGGCGTGAGGGCTAGTCGGACCACCAAGCTCCAGCAGGTCGATGCGGCATCGAGACTCCTGAGGGGACAGAGACTGTGAGCCTGAGCCCCCTAGATGGGCACACCCCAACCCGTCAAGAGATGCGTTGGTCATCAGAGTGACCGTCGGGCTCAGGGCGGACAAACAGGATACCCTCCTGCAGATGAGCTGAACGAGCCACCTCTGGAGGCTGTTCCACATCTCCTGGGTCACTGTCACTGGCTGGTCCAGAGGGACCGAGGCGCTATGACTCATTGGCGGGCGAGCCCTCATTGCAGGGGATGCATATGCCAGCGGGCCCAACAGACCCGCGCTGGTGCAGGCGCCATGAGGCCCAGAAGGCGCATGAAGTCTCGGAGGCGCAACTGCCCAACCAGAAACGACTGGGCAAAGAGGAAAGAACCTCCCGCCCAGTCCGGCCAGGAGCCGTGCTCTGGCTCAAAGAGAGTCTAGCTCTACCCCAATGAACTGAATCACCTGCGAGTAGCACGAAGTTCCGGATTTGGCTTCGTTGATGAGGAGGCCAATCTGAGAGCAGACCTGGAGGGCCAGATCTCTGAACTGCTCCAGCTCCAACCTGGAGGGGGCTGCAATCAGCCAGTCGTCCAGGTAAGGGTACACCTGGACCCTTCAGCGCCGCAGAGAATGCTGAAACCACTGACATGCATTCGGTGAAGACCCTGGAAGCTGGAGAGCGCCGAAGGGCATGGCGCGGAACTCATAAAGGATCCCTCTGCCCTGAAGCGGAGGAATCGCTGGTGAGATGGACAGATTGGGACGTGAAAGAACGCTGGCCCTGAAGGTCCAGAGAACAGAACCACATGCCTCGCTCCAAGGATGGAATGATCTGAGCCAGAGTGACCATCCTGAAGGTGCGAGACCTTAGGAACTTGTTTGGGTGGTGAATGGGGCACTAGCCCCCATCCGCTTTGGGACCAGGAAGCACCTGAACACAAACTCTGGATCTAGAGGAGGGTCCGCCACCTCCTGATCACCTCCTTCTGGAGGAGCAGGGCAATGTCAGCTCTCGACAAGCCGAGAGAGTGGGCGAACCCGTAGCCCCTGTGGGGTGACAGCTCAATAGGGTGGGGACTGCTGGAATTCCAGAGGCAGACCCCTGTCTACCACATCCAACACCAAGCGGTCCGTGGTGATAATGGACTGGGTGGGAAGGAAGTGGCTGAGTGCCCTTCCCCATGGGGAAGCCCGGGAGTAGTGATGAGGTTGGGGCGACACCCCTCAACCCGTCACTGGGCAGGCTTGGAGGAAGGGCCAGCCAAGGAGCCGCCTGGATCTTTCCCTCCTGGCTTCCTGCTCGAGGAAGCAGCAGGCTTGGCTTTGAGATGCCAAGTGTGAGCCTGTTGGCCTGATACTGGTGTTGCTGGGCTGGACGTATCACACGAGCTGAAGGGCGAAGGGCTTATGCTGCTGCTGGCGGCATTTGTCCTACTGGGCAGATGTGACCAAATCCAAGGTGGCGCTGGACTTCTCGATCCGTTGAAGATGACCCTCCACGCTGGGACCGAACAAGTCAGTACCCAGGAAGGGAATGTCTGCCAGCTTGTGCTGGGTATCCACTGTAAAGGTGGAGATCCGCAACCAAGTTCTGCTGCGCATGGCCACTGCGGCCGCTACTGACCGGCAAGCGAGTCAGCAATGTCCAAGAAGTTTTCAGCTGCTGTTTGGCCACCGCCTTCCTGATCCCGCACCTGCTTGACCGTCATTTGAAGGTCAGCTGGGAGATGAGGAATCACCTCATCCAGGGAGCCCAACAGGACAGCCGAGCTAGCCTGACGAAGGCCTAGGGAGGAGCAGCATGAGGCTTCCGCCTGGAGTAGTCTAATTTCTTGGACTCCTTATCGGGTGGCTTGTCCACATCCCGCCGCTCCCCGCAACGCCAGAAAACGCTGTCGGTCACTAACCCCTCCGCAGAGGGGTGCTCCGAGAAACTGGAGAGTAAACCAGTAGAGACAGCATACTTCCGAGCCATCCTGGCTGAAGGTGCTGGACAAGAAGCTGACCGCTGCCACAGCTCCAAGGCTGGGCCAACAATGGCTTCGCCACTGGGAAGGCCTCTGTAGAAGAATTCCCTCAGTCCAGTATCTCCGTGAGGGATACTGGCCCATTTTGAAATGGGTTTGAGCTTCATCCCACTGGACTCTGAGATGAGTAGAATCATTCCAAGGAACGAGGATGGGCTCTCGCCCACCAACTGACTCCCATGGACCCAAGTCAAGCGGCCTGCAGAACAAGGGAGTCGCCGCCAGACTCCGAGGAGTCTGAGAACAGCTGCTGAGCGCCTGAGCCATCCTCATCCTGCCGACGCCGATCGGGAGTGAGGGTGACCAACAACCTTGGGGCAAACCCTGACCCAGGCAGAATCTTGGTTGGGGGCCCAGTTCTTGGTTGTGGAGGCGGAGGTTCCACCACAATGGGTGACGAGCCGGTTTCGGCCGAACAACCGTGCTGGCTTCGACTCCTGACCACTACCAAGGGTTGTTTCTGCCACTTGGTGACAGCCACTTAATGGCCATGGAAGGCGGCGAGTCCACTTGTTCTCGGACAATAAGAGCTGCTGCCACATTAAATCCTCGCAGCGCAGACGCAACTTGGACCAGAGCCTATCCTCCAAAGAGGACAACGAGGATGAGCGGCGCCGCCACTCTCCATGGTGCCGGGACCAAGACCGCAGACGCCATGGGACCTGGAAGAGATCCAAGACCGAAACCTTCGGAATTCCGAGGGTGAGTCAGAGAGGGGGCAGGAAACCTGCTCCTCCCTTGGTTCACAGACCTAGCCAGGGACTCCAGCACAGGAGGCACATGCAAGTCCTCGGTTTCCACCGAGGAAACCAGTGAAGGGTTGTCCAGCTTCTCCAGGTGACAAACCGTCCAACAGGTCAAGAAAAACCTCGACCGTGTCGTGGGTGTCTCGGTCGGCTGACCTGACAGAGACACCGAAAGCCAGCTCCTTAGCCGCAACCTTGACTGAAGTGTGTCAACTATCTGGGGAAGGGGACCTCCCCTCCCACTGAACGCCGATGGTGGGACTTACCTTTGGAGTCCTTTCTGGACCGAGAGGAATGTCCAGATGGCCCAGAAGAGTGGGATAAATGCTACGACTGAGGATGATGATGATGTGGCCTGGGCTGCCTCCTCCTCGACAGCAATTATCTGCTCTAGCTGTTCTGCCGAGCCCATGGACCGCCCAATGGGCCCCAACCGACTTGACCAGAGGGATAACATTTTCAGGTTGCCCCATGAGGAATCCGGGCAGCGCAGTCCTCCAAGACTGAGTCGAGAAAGGATTTGCATAACTCACAAGCCTGTGAGTCATGGTCGAAGTTCAAGGCAATAAGCGCACATGGAGTGCGGATCGGTCAGGGACATCTGCTGCCCAAAGGGGCACTGATGAAATCCGGAGTCGATTTGTCCATTGCAGCCATGAGGAAAAAGAAAACCGAAGTCCTTCAAACTTTAGAATGAGTTTCGATTTAACCGAAGAGTGTGGATCCAGGCCCTAAAGCATGCGCGCTAAGGAGGAACCGCGCATCCAAGCGGTAAGGAAGATCTGGCGCCATGGGGCAGCGCTGAGAGTTTTACCACCCGGTGGGTGGGAGGAGCCAGCTTGAAGACCTTCTGGCAAGATTTAAAGTGGCAAGGAACCTGCCAGTAAGTATGGACTGAACAACAGTTCCACATCCCTAGAACTACTGTTACAGGTGAGTAACCTCCTCTTCTAGGAGCGTGGATATGTTGTTCATCCACACTCTTTGGCAGACTCTAGCAGTTCTCCAGGAGGAGGGAGGCAAGACACACCCTACTTAGGAAACAGAGATTGGAGAACTGAGGCCCAAAACCAGCATCACAGCGTGACTCAACATCGATGTGGTAGTGGGTAATGAAGGATGAAGGTGTTTGCTGACTTCCAGGTAGCAGCCCGGCAGATTTCCTGGATAGGGATGTCCCTGGAAGGAGCCACCGATGCAGTGGTATGGCGGGCAGAATGAGCCCTCATCCCTCTGGGAGGCACCATGCCCGCCAACTCATAACACAGACTTACAAGATGTGAACCACCTTGCAATAGTCCATTTGCTGCAGGTCTGCCAGAAGCAGCTTCAGCGAAGGTGACAAACAGCTGACGAAGGTTCAATTTCCACCGTCCTCTCCTTACAATAGGAGAGTGCACATCTCAGGTCCAAAGTATGGAGTCTATACTCTGCCTTAGACGTGTAATTGGGTTAGTATACCGCAAAGTTAACACCTGTTAAGGTGAAACTCTGACACTACCTTCTGAAGGAATTTCAGGTGGGGCATAGAAGAACCTTGTCCTGTGGAAGACCAGATAAGGAGTCCACCAAAGGGCCTGGAGCTCCCTGTCCTTCTAGCAGGACGGATAGCCATCAGGAAGGCCGTCTTCCATGACAAGTGTGACAAAGCACTCTTGTGCATTGGTTTGAATGGCTTGCCAATGAGCTTTACCAGTACCAGCAGTACATCCCATGGAGCGGAGATTCACACACAGGAGGGATATGTGATCCAGGCCTTTGAAAAGTGACTGACCACTCTCCTGCGCCGTCGGCTGACCGCCACCACCCGTAAGCAGAGATGGCTGCCAGGTGCACCCTAAGGGTTGATGATTGAAGACCCCTTTGGAGCGAGACCAAAAGTAGTCAGAATGTTAGCCACTGGACAGGACAGAGGTCCAGGCCTCATTTGACACCAAATGGAAAACATTTTCCATTTGAAGGTGTAGCATTTCTAGTCAATTCCTTTCTGGATGCCTCCACCACGGTGAGGACATCTCGAAAGACCCACAGCCTGGAACTCCAGCCACTCAGGAACCAGGCTGTGAGGTGCAGGGACTGAAGGTCCAGATGGTATACCTTCCACTGATTGAGAGATATCAGGTCGGATGTGCTGGAAGCCGCTCCGATGGGCCTGCAGCTGAGCTGAGGAGATCTGGATACCAGAACTGGCGGCGACCTCTGGAGGCTACCACGATCACCCTTTGCCTTGTCCCTCCACACCTTGTGGATCAAGGGAAATGGAGGGAAGGCACAGAGGAGGCCTGGGGTCCACGGCCTCGAGAAGCATCCCCATGCAGCGAGCCCTGCTGAGGAGGGCGGGCATGGAACAGCCTCAGATTGGTGTTTCCCTGGAGGCAAACAGGTCCACCATCAGTTTGCCCCAGTGGGAGAACAGGCTGTAAGCTATCTCTGGATGGAGAGACCACCAAGGGATGTCTTGCCAAGCAGCTGACAGCATCCGCCAGATGGTTTGAGGCTCCTGCTAGATGGATGGCTAGGAGATCCGCCTCCAAATGGCTGGCGAGGGTCCAGTTGTGGAGCGCCTCCCTGCAAAGCAGACAGGAGTGCATACCGCCCTGTTTGTCAAGGTAGTACATGGTGGTTTTGTCTGTCTGGACTTGAACCACTTGACCCCGGAGCTGAGGAGCGAGCTGACAGTGCTAGTCTGACTGCTCTGAGCTCCAACAGGTTGATGTAGCATCGGGACTCCTCAGGGATCCAGAACCCGTGGGCCTGTTGTCCCCATGTGGAGCATCGGTCATAAGGACAGCCATCGGCTCGGGACAACAAAAGGAATCCCTTCCTGCAACCGATCTGGGTGGTCCACCATTGGAGCGTCCCACATCTTCTGGGTTACAGTGATCAGCTGGTTGGAAATGACTGTAGCGCTGGAGTCCACTGGGCGGCCAGCTCCCACTGGAGGGGCACATGTGCATCCAGGCCCGACAGACCACTGAGATGCACACCGCCATGTAACCCAGAAGGCGCAGAAAGTCCCAGGCAGGGCGCATGCCCAACCAAAAATGATTGGGCAAAGGAGGACAGAACCTCCACTCTGTCCGCCGGGAGCTGAGCTCTGGCTTGACACGCGTCGGCTCTGCCCGATGAAGCACATCACCTGGGAAAGCATGATTCCAACTTGGCCCCGTTGATAAGGAGGCCGAGTTGAGAGGTCTGGAGGGCCAGGTCCCAGGAACCTCCACCTCCTGTTGGGTGGGACCTACTAAGAGCCAATCGTCGAGGCAGGGATAAATCCTACCCCCACCCCCTAGATGGGCTGCCACCAGTGCCATGCATTTGCTGAAGACCGTGCGGCCCATGACAGGCTGAACAGCATGGCTTGGAACTCATACAGGGTCCCTTCGGCTCTGAAGAGGAGAACCGCCAATGAAGCGGATAGACTGGGGCGTGACAGAGCAGCGTCCTGCTGATCCAGTGAACAGAACCACATGTTTCGCTCAAGGATGGGTATGATCTGGGACAGAGTGACCATCTGAAAGGTGCGTAACCTGAGATACTGATTCAGGTCATGCAGATCTGGAATGGGGCACCAGCCCCTGTCCACTTAGACACCAGAAAGTACCTGGAGACAAACCCTAGGTCTGCTGGAGGATCCGCCACTGGAGCTATTACCTCCTTGAGGAGGAGCTGAGCAATGTCGTCTCGGAGAGGCGATAGAGTTTGAAAGGATACTCTTTCCTTCCGAGGGGCATGGGCTTGACTTGGAGGGTACTACTTCGAATACCAGAAGCAGTCCCTGATCGACCACTGAGAACCCACCTGTCTGTAGGACAGCAGACCAGGCGAAATGGAAGTGGTGAGCCGGCCCCCACGGGAGGACCCAGAGCTGGCGTGATGGGAGAGGAGGAGGCAGCCCGCCCCGTCAGTGAGCAGGCTTGGAAGAGGAGGATCCAGGACCTGAACCTCGGCCTCCTCTACGGGCCTGGAAGGGCCTGGGCTTGGGCGAGGTGCCAAGCTTGGCCTGTTTCTGCTGCCCTCCTTGAAAAGAAGGGTTGTTGTGCAGCAGGAAAGAGTGCAGCTATTCTTCTGTTTCTTGCCTGAAGAACCCTTATGTGAAGTAGCATCAGGTAGCACTGGACTGCTCAATAACTGAAGGTGACCAGCCTGGGTCCTGAAAAGGTCAGTGCCTAGCAAAGCACACATCAGCCAGTTTGTGCTGAGTATCTGCCGAGAAAAGGAGAGTCTCAGCCAAGCCCTGAGCGAAGCAGCTGTGGCTGCCATCGAGGCAGGCACAAAAAGCCCAATGTCAGGGCTTTCTGACTGCTGTTTGGCAACAGCTCACCTCGATCCCGACATGCTTGACCATGGTCTGCATGTCCGCAGGGAGGTGTGAGGACTTCATCCAAAGACCCCAAGAGGGCATGGGATAAGTAAGAGGCGATGATGGCTGAAGTACAGTTATGCAGAACTTACCATAACAGTATTAGATCTTGAGACAGCTCTTGCAGCAGGTTACACACCATCAGGACTGGAAACCGTCGGTGCCAGGACCCCACAGAAATTTTTCTATTAGCAGTCTTCAGCGGGGACCGCCTGGTGAGATCGGTCCCACCCCCAATGTCAGGCATAGTACATAAGGAGGTGGTCCCCATAATCCTCAGTTCTCCCACTCGGAGACTCCGGCCACTGGATGACATCAGAAGAGGAGACCGAGGATCCACCACCAGATGGCCAAGACTAAAGAACTTCCCATCTCTAAAGATGGATGTTGGCTACTACCTACCTCCACAACAAAGGGAATGGTGGGCAGAGTACCTGCTGCAGAGGCTTTTCCTCGAAGATCTACTGTTACGTGGTGAGTTCTATGCAACTGTGCTATCTTACTCGAGATACAGCCTTGCAGCAGGTTACACCATTAGACCCATTCCTGCCAAACAGCGCAATCTTATGCCACAGGGAGGAGGAAAGTTAGGATCACAACCCTACTCGAGCCTAAGACAGAAGTCCCTGAAGGATAGCTAGGCGAAACCTGTCTTCTCCTCGATGCAATGTCCAGGCTATAATGCCCATAAAGGTATGCACCAAGCTCCAAGTGGCTGCAGCCAATAGCTGAGGTGGAGACATTCCTTAGCTGCAAAAGAAGTGGCCACTCCTCATGGAATGACCTTAACCACACCTGGTAAGGGTTTATTGCGCTATCATAACAGAAAGAGATACACCTCGATGAGCCATCTCAAGAGACTGATTTAGAAACAGGAGCTCCTTCCATCCTAACAGCAAAGGAGACAAACAGTTGATCCAACTTTCAAAATTGTTTGGTTCTAGTCAGAAAATACCTGAGCACCTGTGTACATCAAGGGTGTGAAGAAGGCTTCCTCGGTTGATGTACTTAGGAAACACACAGGTAAGTCGATATCCTAATTAAGGTGAGAGCTGAAACCACCTTAGGTAGAAACTTTGGGTTTGTCCTTCAGGGATACCCTATCCTGATGGAAAACTAAATAAGGTTCTTTGCACATCAGTGCATGCAATTCAGAAATCCTTCTTGTCAAGTAACTGCAACTAAAAACAACGCTTTCCACGACAGAAACGAGTTCTCGCAATCCACGGCTGGTTCAAAAGGTGGCAGCGCAAGCTGCTCCAAGACAAAAGGCAAACCCAAGGAGGGATCGGATCCTTGATAGGCAGCCTAAGGTGGAGAACCCCTTAAAAAGGCGCAAGTAGTGTCCAATTGGGCCACCATCCGATGGCCTATGGGGCATGGTAAGCCAAAACTGCACAAAGGTGCACTTGATAGAGGAGTAAGCCAGTCCGACTGAAAGAGAAAGCAGGTAATCCAGAACCAACTTTTCGACAATCTAATGGTAGAAACCGCGCTTGAGCGAAGACAACTAAATTCTACGCCATTTCATGGCTGATATTGCGTGGGCTGCCGGTTTTCTGGGTGACAGAGAGTACATCTGCCAGCATCTTGCGAGACCCTATATGCGAACATAGCTATGTCTCTAGGAGCCAAGTGTGCAGGTTCAGAGAACACAAGTCCGGATGGATCTAATGAACCTCCTCCTGAGAGAGCAGATGGGAGCTGATTGGTAAAGGAAGTGAAGGTTCCCAGACAGCTGATGCAGAAGGGAACCAAATCTGTCTCAGGTCTGAAAAGGCGCTATCAAAATGAGCGTTGCCTGCTCCCTGGAAGTTTTAAGAGGACACTTGGCTCAACGGGAAAGGAGGGAAGGCGTGGAGGAATATGCGTCTAGGAGAGTGTGGACAACGCTGCTTCGCCAGAAAACACCAGGCCCTGGATCTAGCGAGCAAAAATTGGGCAGTTTTATGTTGATGAAGACGTGAAAAGGTATAACTCTGGAGTGCCCTGATCTGTGAAACAGATCCTCTGCCACCTCTTGTAGAAGTTCCCACTCAGGACTCTGGGTCAGCTCATGACAGTATTGTCCACTCGGGGACGTGTACTGCAATTAGGTTTGCACCGTTGCACTACTCACTTCCACACCTCATGGCCTCCTGCAAAGCGGGTAGGAGCAGTGCCTCATTGTTTGTTGAGGTAATACATCACAGGTATTGTCCGTTTGCAACAGGAGAGTACCCGTGAAATCTCCGACTGGAAGGCTTGCAGAGCGTAAAGAACACCCTCATCTCCAAAATGTTGATGTGAGATGAGATTCTTGGGCTGTTCATGTGCGAGACCTCATCCCGCCTAGGTGTGCTCCCTACCAGAGCCCTGAAGGCGTCATGGACAGAGTCACAGTCGGAGATCGGCGCTCAAAGGGAAACCTCATGGGCGAGGTTTCCCGGATCTAGCTCACCATTGCCAATCCTGAATCGCGGCACTCGTGATTCGAATTGGCTGCTGCAGATGGTCTTGCCTTTTGGTCCCATTGCACCTTAGCATCCACTGAGTTACTCTCATGTGGAGCCTCCATCGAGACTGTTGCAATGGCTGCAGCCATGTGCCCGAGCAGGCTTAAGGACCAATCTGGCTGGGAAGGTCTTCTTCAATCGACAGGTCCCTGATGCAGGATCTGATGTGTTTCGCCTTCCATGAGAAGAAAATCTTTCCTCTGACGGTGTCCAGAACTGCTCCTATAAATACAGGTTACTCACCTGTAACAGGAGTTCTAGGAATGGTATATGTTGTTCATCCCCACTTATTGGCAGGTTCCTTGCCGCTTAATTGTTGCCGAAAGTCTTCATGCTGGCTCCTCCCACTCACCTGAGTGGTAAATCTCGGCCCGCCCCCATGACGCCAGATCTAGCCCACTGGAAGCCAGGTTCATGTCGGGCTGGGAGTCGGTGTGTATGAACAACATACAACATTCCTAGAACTCCTGTTACAGGTGAGTAACCTGTATTTCTAGGGACATGGATATGTTGTTCAATCCACACTTATTGGCAGACTCCTAGCAGATCTCCAGGAGGAGGGAGGCAACACAATTTATACTTACTTGGGAAATAAGGACTGAGAACCGAGGCCCCAAAACCAGCATCCCGCGTGACTCAAGGCTCGAGTGGTAGTGGGTATAAGGTGTGCCACTTCCAGGTAACAGCCCCTGCAGATATCCTGGATAGGGACGTCCCTGGAAGCAGCCACCGATGCAGCGGTATGGTGGGTAGAAGGAGCTCTTATCCCTGGGAGGCTCCATGCCTGCCAACCCAGAGCAGAGCTCTATGCAGGAGGAGACCCACCTGCTTATCGTCATGCTGGCTGCAGGTCTGCCAGGTGCAGCTTCAGCGTAGGTGACAAACAGCTGGTGAACCTCTCCTCGAACTTCAGCCGCTCCACTCTCATAATAAGCGAGCACCGCTTAGAGTCCAAAGTATGCAGCCTATTTTGGCCTCCGGGTGACTGGGTAGAACACCGCAGAGTCAACACTGGTTAAGGTGAAACTCCGACACCACCTTCGGAAGGAATTTCAGGTGGGGGCGAGGACAACCTTGTTCCTGTGGAGACCAGATAAGAAGACTCGATGGAAGCGCCTGGATTCTCCCATCCTTCTGGCTGACATGATAGCCACGAAGAAGGCAGTCTTCCTCAACAGGTGGGAAATATCGCACCTGTGCATCGGTTTGAATGGCTTACCCATGAGCTTGGCCAATACCAGCAGTAGATACCATGGAGGTGGAGGTTCTCACACCGAGTGGAAATGTGGTCAAGGCCTTTGAAAAAGTGCCAGACCACCTCTCCTGTACAGACTGCTTCCGCCCACGCCTGCAAGCAGAGATGGCTGCCAGGTGCACCTTTAGGGTGCACGATCAAGCTCTTGCTGAGAAAGGGACCACAGATAGTCCAGAAAGCTGCTTAAGGACAGGCGAAAGGGTCCAAGCTCTTCCCTGACACCAAATGGAGAATATCTTCCATTTGAAGGCATAGCATTTCCTGGTCGATTCTTACGGGACGCCTCAACGATATTGAGGACCTCGCCAGAAAGACCCAAGGCCTGGAACTCTAGCCGCCAGGAACCATGCCGTCAGGTGCAGGGATTGAAGATCTGGATGGAATACCTTCCCTGGTTCACTGAGATCAGGTCCGGGCGGGCTGGAAGCCACCTCGGGAGCCTGGAGCTGAGGCTGAGGAGATCTGGATACCAGAACTGGCAGGGCCAGTCTGGGGCTACCAGAATCACCTGCGCCTTGTCCCTCCTTGCCGTAGAAGAGGCCCAGGGTCCACGGCCCAGAGAAGGCATCCCACTGCAGCGAGCCCCTGCTGAGGGGCGGCATGGAACAGACTCAGCCTCAGATTCTCCCTGGAGGCAACAGGTCCACCTGGGGCGACCCCAGTGGGAGAACAGATCTTGTACTACCTCTGGCAGGAGAGACCACTCTGAGACACAGCCCCTATCCGGCTTAGGGCATCGGCCAGGGTGTTGGAGGCCCTGCCACGTGAATGGCTGGGAGTCCGCCTCCAGGTTGCGCGAGAGACCATATGCGAAGTGCTTCCTTGCATAACAGCATGGAGCGCGCCCCGCCCTGGTGGTTCAGATAGTACATGGTCGTGGTATTGTCCGTCTGGACCTGAAACCACTTGACCACGAGAAACGGAGCTAGCGGTGACAGCTAGGGGATGGCTCGAGCTCCAGCAGGTTGATATGGCATTGTGACTCTCGAGGGACCAGAGGCAATGTGCTCTGTGTTCCCCAGAAGGCCACCCCAACCCATCAGAGATGCATCGGTCAATGGAGAGACCGCTCGGGCGGATTTAACGGATGCCCTCCCGCAGATGTGCCAGAATGGTCCACCACTGGAGAGAGTTCCACATCTCCTGGGTCACTGTCACAGGCTGGTCCAATGGATCGCAGCGCCAGACCACTGGCTGGCCAGCCCCATTGAAGAGGATGCATATACCAACGGGCCCAACGGATCACGCTGGTGCAGGCCGCCATGAGGCCCAGGAAGTCCCAGGCAGGCGAACTGCCCAACCAGAAATGACTGGGCAAAGGAGGAAAGAACCTTGGCCCTGTCCACCGGGAGCCGAGCTCTGGCTCGAAGAGAGTCAAGCTCGCCCGATGAACAGTATTACCTGCTTCGACACGATTCCGACTCTGGCTTCATGTGATGAGGAGTCTAATCTGAGAGCAAACCTGGAGGGCCAGATCTCTGGACCGCTCCACATCCGCTTCTGGAGGAGGCTGCATTCAGCCAGTCCAGGTAGGGGACCCTTGAGCCACAGGAATGCTGTCACCACTGCCATGCATTTGGTGAAGAACCTGGAGCTAGAGAGAGGCCAAACGGCATGGCCCGAACTCAAAGGGACCCCACCGCTCTGAAGTGGAGGAATCTCTGATGAGACTGACAACTCGGGACGTGAAAGAACGCATCCTGAGGTCCAGGGAACAGTACACACGCCTGCTCCAAGGATGGTATTATCTGAGCCAGAGTGACCATCCTGAAGGTCTGAGACCTTAGGAACCTGTTCAGGTCGTAGGATGGGCGCCAGTCCCTCGTCCATTTGGGGACCAGGAAATACCTGGACACAAACCCCAGGTCTGGGGAGGATCCACCACCTTCCTGATCACCTCTTTTTGAGGAGCAGGGCAATACTCGGCTCGGCGGGATGACAGCAGGCTGCAGACCCCGTGGCCCCGAGGGCGAACGGCTCAAAGGGAAGAGCCTGTCGAACTCTGAGGCAGGGCTTTCCTACCACCTCCAACACCCAGCGGTCCATGGTGATAGCAGACCAGGCGGAAAGGAAGTGGCAGAGCCGCCTCGATGGGGAACCCAGGGGAGTGACGAGGTTGGGGTGGCACCTTCAACCCATCACTGCTCAGGCTTGGAGGAGGAACCGGCCGAGGAACCTCCTGGGCTTTACCTCCTTGCTTCCTGTTGGAGGAAGCCAACGGCTTGGGTTTGGGATGCCAAGCGCGAGCCTGCTGGCCCTGTTGCTGGTGCTGTTGGGCTGATCGAGCTGCAGGGCCGGAAGGATGAAAGGACTTATGCTGTTGCTGACAGCAGCCTTTGTCCCTCCTGGGCGGAGGTGACTGAGTCCAGAGTGGCATTGGACTTTTCGATTCGCTGGAAGTGTCCCTCCACTCCAGGGCCAAGAAGTCAGTCCCCAAGAAGGACGCCCGCTAACTTGTGCTGGGTATCCGCCTATGAAGGTGGATATCCTCAGCCACGCCTGCAGGCGCATGGCCACCGCAGCTGCTACTGACCTGGCACAGGAATCACCTATGTTCAGAGCAGTCTGAAGTCGCTGCTTCACCACCGCCCTACCTGGTCCCACACCTGATGGACCATGGTCTGCAGGTCGCCAGGAGATGAGGGACAACCTCATCCAGGGAGCCCAAGAGGCGGGAGAAGTGTGCCGCCAGCATGGCCGAGCTGGCCTGTCGGAGGCAGAGGGAGGACGCAGCGTACACCTTGCGCCGGCAAAGTCCAGCTTTGGACTTTGTCAGGGGTTATCCACATCCCCAGCGCTACCGGAACACTGGAAGACGCTGTTGGTAACTAACCCTCAGCAGAGGGTGCTCCGAGAACCGGCAAAGAGCCAGTAGGGACCGCATACTTCCTGGCCATCCTGGCAGAGGCGTAGACAGGAAGCAGGCCGCTGCCAGAGCTCCAAGGCTGGGCCGACAATGGCCTCAGCCACCGGAAAGGCATCCGTGGGGAACCTTGGTCCAGTATTTCCGCCAGGGATACTTGCCCATTTGGACACAGGCTCAAGCTGCATCCCGTGGACTCCGAGATGAGTAGAAGCAGACCCAAGAAGGACGATGGGCTATCGTCCCAATGACTGGCCTCAGAGGACTCCAGGTCGACCTGCCTGGAGAACAGGGAGGAGTCATCATCGGATTCCAAAGAGTCTGCAAAGAGCTGCCTCAGCCTGAGCCACCTCTACCTGCCGAGGACAGTTGGGAGTGCGGGTGACCGACAACCTGTGGGGCAAGCCATGACCCGACCGAGAATCCTTGGTCGGTGCCCCAGACTTGCTGTGAGGCGGAGATTCCACCACCTTCGATGGAGCAGCCGTTTCAGCCGAACAACCGCCCTGGAATGGGCAACTTGACTGGGGCGAGTGGTTGCTTCGTCGCTTGGGCAACAGCCACTTGATGGTCAGGGGCTGAAACGGAGTTGGTTTAGACCCAGACAACAGTAACTGCTGCCACATAAGCTCCTCAGAAGGCCGACATAATTTACGCCTGCCTCCTCATCCGAGGAAGAGGACAAGGAGGAACGTGTCGCCGCTTACTGGTACCGAGACGCGATGTCAGCGGAACGGCTTGACAGGAGATGAAGTCCGAGACCGAGACCCCGGGGGACTGAGGCAGGTCTGGGAAGGGACGGGGACACCTGCTCTTCCTCGGCTCGGCACTTTAACCAGGGACTGCGGCCCTGAAGGCGCAGGCAGATCCTCGGTCTCACCAGGGGGAACCGTGAAGGTGGGTTGTTGGTTTTATCAGTCGACAGCCCGTCCGACGGATCGAGAAAATCTCGACTGTGTCGACGGGAGTCTCGGCAGGCTGGCCTGACGGGACACCAGAAGCCAGCGGCCTGATCTCAACCGGATCAAGTCAACAGCTCGCTGTCCTGGGAAGGAGACCTCTCCCGCTCCCATGAACGCCGATAGTGAGACTTACCTCGACTCCTCCTTCTTGGGCCGAGAAGAATGTCCAAGGCCTCTCCCTTCGTGGAAAGGGACTGACAAAGCTCTTGAATGAAGCAGAGTAAGAGGAACTCAGAGAGAGCGGGACAAATGCCAGGCCGAGGAGGAGAAAGATGTGGCCTGGGCCGCCTCCTGAGGGAAGCATCATCTGCTTGAGCTGCTCAGCTGAGCCAGCCACCACGGACACCACCCAATGAGCCTCTTTGATCTTACGATGAAAACACTTCTCAAGGTGCCCAAGCTGCAATCGAGCTGCCATCACCCAGGATGTTGGCCGAGAAGAACGGCACAACTCGCAGGCCTGGGTCATGATTCAGGCCTAGGCAGTAGACGCATGTATGCATAGATCCGCTCCTGACATTTTCTGCCCACAAGGGACCTCCGAGAGCTGGGAATAGATTTGTCCATCACAGACGCAAGGGAAGATGAAGACTGAAGTTTAGAAAACTTCAAAACCAGTTTCGGACGAACCAAGAGTTAGGATCCAGTCTAAACGCACAGCTTAAGGAGGAAACCTGAGGTTCCAAGAGGTAAGGAAGATCTGGCATCATGGGCGGAGCCAGAGTTTTACCACCGGTGGGTGGGAGGAGCCAGCTTGAAGACCTTCCAGCAACAATTAAAGCAGCAAGGAACCTGCCAATAAATGTGGATTGAACAACATATCCATGTTCCTAGAAACTGCAGTTTCTGGGACGGTACCAGGAGTGACTTCTAGTAGTTGATGAGAATACCCAGCGACTGAAAGAGGGCTTGGAGTCTAAGTGAATGGCCGTCATCAGTGCTTCCTTGGAGGAGCCATAGAAAGCCCGTTGTCCAGGTACGGGAACATGTAGTGGCCTTTGTCTCCTCAGAGACGCTGCTACGACCACCATGCACTTGGTGAAGATGCGAGGTGCCGGGCGACAGCCGAAGAAAGCACTGAAACTGATAACGACGGCTCTGAAACTCAAGAGCAGGAACTTCCTGTGTGCCCGAGCAATTGGGATGTGCAGGAAAGCATCCTGCATGTCCACTGATGCCAGAAAAGCGCCCCGCTTCAGCATGGGGATTAGGCCTGAAAGGTCACCATGAAGCGCTTGTAGACCGACAGATTGAGGTCGCTGAGGTCCAGAAATGGACGGAGGTCTCCTGTTTTCTTTGGAACCAGGAAGAAGTGTGAATATAGCCTAAACCTCTCTGGTTCTCTGGACGTGTTCTAGGATTCTTTCTCTAGAAGTGTGAGCACTTCCTGCTGTATAAGCAGGGCATGCTGACCCGAGTAGCGGAGAGCAGGGAGGTCTTGTAGGTGGGTTGCCTCACAATTCTATATAGTGGCCTTTTTCGACAAACTGCAGCACCCACCTGTCGGTGGTGATCGACCGGCACCCTAGCAGGTGACTTCATGCAACCCCCGACCTTCATTTCCTGTTGATCCTGAGGAGGGCGGGGCCAGGAAGAAGTCATGCTATGGCAGTGTTAGCTCCCGCAGGTTGGGCTGACTTGGCGACTCGGTGGCCTTTACCTGGGGATGATCGGCTCACAAGCCAGGAAAGGAGCCCCTCTGCTGTTGACCGAACGCGTTGTTGCCTTTCTGTCCGCCATGAAAGCCACTCTGTTTCCTAGTGAAAAGAACTAGGTCGAGATCTGTACATGGCCTGGACAGATCTAACTGCCTTCCTGCATCCTGAAGTTTGGTGATCACCTTCTCAGGCTTAAGCCAAAAGGACTTCCATTGTAAGGAATGTCCATGATGTTCTTCTGGACGTCGGGGTAAATCCAGAGCGTGGAGCCAAGAGAGTCTCCGGAGACACCGCCTGAGGCTGCAGCTCCTGGCCGAAGGTCCTGTCCTGTTCCCACAATGCATTCTGGAACTGAACCATGTGGGTGAAGTAATGCAGGTCGCGTCACGCATTTGCACCTACCCAAGACATCCAACTGCTTGGATTCCGGTCGGTGGCTGTGTGCTCAAGTGCTGAGGTCTCTGAAACCGGTCATGGAGACCGTGATGACCAGGGAATCAGCCAGAGGATGGTTCGCCAGATACTGGTCCTCCATCGGGCCTTGTATAGGCGGTCAGCCTTCTTGGCACTACCGCAGTCGAATGCGAGATCACTCTCCATGCAGCCTTGGTGACGCCCACGAAGGTGTCCACCAAGGGTGGTACTACCACAGGCTTTGGGTCTTTCAGACGGGTAACGGGCAAGGCGCTGTCTCCTGGGGTCCAGTTCTTCAGCATCCCACCCCATATTCTCCTGAATGTGCTCATGATTTCAGCGAACAAGGGTGTTCCGGAGGAGACCTGGGAAGGTGGTGTGGGTCTGGGGAGGGAACGCTGATGGAGAAGGAGATCTGGAGCGCCCTGAGGTCAGATCCAGAATCCTCCACGGATGAGGTGTACCGGCGCCTTCTGGGTCTCTGAGGGCTGGGTGACCCTGAAGAGGATCTTGATGGAGGTCTTCTCCTATCTGAGGATCTACCCCTAGGAGGAGTTGCTGACTCCTTGGGAGACAGTGACCGCCTCTGGACCCCTTGGATGGAGGAGGGGGCATAGGCGTTGAAGGAGTAGGTGGAGGCGGAGCCAGTAGGAGGAAGGTGTGTGGCGACCACATCCTTCCTGATGGTGTCCCACCAGAAGGTGAAGAGCCCTTCACCTCTGTCAAATGCAGGCCCGATGACGGGCCGGGTGCCAGTGGTCTGTCGCTGGATCGGGCGCCGGGTCCCCTGCTCCGGGAGGTTCCTCGTATGAGCTCGATGGTACCGGAGTGGCCCGCCTGGTCTCGGGCTGAGTGGTGTCCCTCCAAGATACCTTCTGACCGATGCCGTAGGCGACGGTGGTAGCGTCCTCCCTCTGGAGTAGCTGACGCCGGTGTCTGGCCGACGCCTCTGGGAGGCGAATGCCTGGCCGGCGACGGTTGTCTGACTGTAGCCGGCTCCTGGGAGTGCCTGTGATGCTTGGCCGACGCCGGGTCCAGCGGCCTGCTTTCAGGACGCCAGTTCTTTAGTCTTACGCGAGACCAGGTCCGACCCACACAGAGACTGGGACACTGGCCTGGCCGGAGTCCCGACAGGAAAGGGAAGACTGTGTCGCCTCCCAGACTTGGACAAGGCCTCATAAGGGTGGAAGAAGCCATGGTCTGGAAGTCTTAATAGGCTGCAAGAGGAGGAGCCACTGGAGGCTCTGACTTGAACCGGGGAGGCTGAGATAGAGCTCTGGGGAGAGCGGTCTGACCTCGAGCTGGAGCTGTGGGAGTCCGAGGCCCTCGACAGGGACCTGGGCCTTTCCTTCTCCGATTGTTTCTCCCGGTGCTTATGGGTCTTCCTGATGACTCCTCGGAGGAAGGTTCCCTATCCATAGCCTTGAGTTTCTCCTCCAAGAGAAATGCTTGAAGGGCCCTCTGTCAGTGGATGCTGGTGTGACTGTTGAAGCCCTGGCAGAAGGAGCAGGCCTTGGTGTCGTGTTCCGGCCTAGACAATGCACACAGGCTGAGTGAGGATCCTTGAAGGGATCTGTTTGCCGCAGGCACACTTCAATGGGTGACCCTCCAGAGAGGTGTTTGGAGAGGACATCAGATGAATCCAAGTTCGAAGAAAGAAGGAGAACGTTGTAGTTCCTAGTCGCTTCATGCTAGAAAGTGACAGAGAGGCCGATGCTCAGTATGTCAACGGCGAAAAGAAATGAGGATTATGGGGGACCACCTCCTTATGTATTCACGCCTGGACGTTGGGGCAGGACTAACGCTGAGGCGGGTCCTCACCAAGACTGCTAACTAGAAAATTCCATGGTCCTGGCGCCTGACGGCTTCAGTCCTAATGGTGTAACCTGCTGCAAGAGCTGTATCTCAAAGTAAGATCTTGCCTGACAAAGGTCACAGAGACCTTTCGCCAAACGATCCAGGAGTTGGGATTCTTCTTCGGGAGGTCAGCCAGTGTCGGCAGAACTGCCAGTACGCCTTGAACACAGAGGCGGTCACCAGGCTCTCGGGTCAAGGGTGCTCTGTGAACCCCGCAAGTGACCCCATGGGCACCGATACTTGGGGGGCCATGTAGGCAGACGGCGCTTGACAGGAGTCAGGGCACTGCCAAGTTCAAAGGTCGGGCCAACTATAGCCTCAGCCACAGGAAAGGCCTCCTTCAGGGTATCCTCTCTTGAGGATGCCTGTGAGAGGGTACTTCACCTTTCTCTGGATTGGTTACAGGGAATCCCTGTAGACTCAAAGATGAGGTGAAGAATGCCCTTAAAGGACGAAGGACCTTCCTCCGTCCCAAATCACCGCCGATTCGCCATCCCTGGGGTGAGAATGTAGGCTAGTCACATCTGAACTGAGGAACCGGATACAACAGTCGACCACCCAGGTCACCTTCGACCCACTGAGGGCGGTCCAATGTGACAGTGTCCAAAAGACACTAGAAAGCCCAGTGTCTGGTCTGGCTTCCTTAGAAGAAGCCCTACCACAGGATGCTTGGACAGTGGTTCCACCACTATCAGTGGAGAGACCGGTTTGGGCTGAATCGCTTTTGCTAGTCAGAGGTGACGGAACCGACTTAATCGGTTCAAGGGGTCAGTTTTGGGCCTTTGGGAAGCCGGTAAAAGCCAAGTAATGGCTGGGGTAGGAACTGGGGTCGCTTTGTACCCGGTCAAAGACCCTGCCACATGAGGTCCTCGTAGCGCCCAAGTTTCGCCGGAGCCCTCCTCATCTGAAGAGGATGACCATGACGCCGCTTATTTTTAGGACACTTGTGGTTCTTCCTCGGCCTTTCAGTTGAGGGGTCCTGGACCTCGATCGAGATTGGGCAGGCTGACTCGGTCTCTAGGGAGACACCGGCGACCGGTGATTTCCAGGGTCGGGGACCACTTCCTGATGGGATTCCACTAGGCTGGTCTCATCGTCGGAAAAGAAAGGAGTTCGATTGAGAGAATCGCTGACCGGAGTCGGCAACAATGGGTCAATCGGATCGATACTTATTTCAACCTCATCCATCGATCCTTTGGTCGACTGGCCAGATGGCAAAGCTGAGAAGCCAGCGGTAGAAGTGGCAATCTCGACCAAAGTCGAGACTGCCTGTTCCTGAGACCGAGATCTCTCCCATCCTAAGAATGTCTTCATCGAGACGAAGATGATCCCGGTCCTTTTCCCTCTTCGGGACCAAGAAGAGTGCTTTCCATAGGACCCTCCCCTTGTCGGGAGAGATTGGCACAGGCTCCCAGAAGGAACTCGGTAGTTGGGAGCCCAGGTTGAGCGGAATGAAGACGCCCAAGAGAAAGATTCTGTGCTCAAGCTGCTTCCTCCTCGGAGGCTTGCATGTGTTTCAATTGCTCGGCAGATCCCTGTCACGGAAACCACCCACTGAGCCTCCATAGATTTCACCAGAGGGTTCCATTTTCTGGCCTCCCAACTTCAGGTGGTGAGACGGTCGCTGAGGACGTTAGGTGAAATGCAAGACAAAAATCGACTTCAAGGTGTCATAATTCGACACCAAGGCAATAGATACACGGGTGGGGATCGAGTGCGACATTTTCTGCGCTGCTTGAACACCAGCAAAATCCAGGAAGACTTGTGTTCCATAATCGGAAAGTAAGTAGTTGCGATCACTAATACGAACTAGACGAATTTTCGAATAACCAAGGTTTTGAAGTCAGGGCCTACAAAATGCAGGAGCATGAAGAAGGCAACCTTAATCTTCCAGCAGAAAGGAAGGTTCATGCCATGTGTGGAGCTAAGGGTTATACCACCCAGGTGGATGGGACGAGTCAGCTTCAAGACTTCTGGCATACTTAAAGGGAAAGGGACATGCCAAAGTGTGTGGATGAACAACATATCCACGATACTAGAAAAAAGATTTGATACAGATTCAATCGATGAGTAAAATAATTAAACAACACCTCTTATCCTGGAGGTCAACCAGTAGAGCAACTCAGAAAAAGCGCCAACTCCACACCAAACCATTTAAAATTACAGACTCACCATCTCAACGATACATTGGGGCATTAAATAAGTTAAGTATGCCCTGGTTGACAGCTTGCTAATCTGGCCCTTCCTCGATGCAGAATATATCCTGTGCAGGACAGGGTGGTTGTCGACGGAGTTTGTCTCGAGTCTCACACGAAACGCTGTGGGATAAATACAGGTTACTCACCTGTAACAGGAGTTCTAAGAATGGTATATGTTCTTCATCCACACTTATTGGCAGGTTCCTTGCTGTTTTAAATCTTGCCGGAAGGTCTTCAGTTGGCTCCTCCCACCCACCCGGTGGTAAAACACTTGGATCCGCCAGCATGATGCCAGATCTAGCCCGCTGGAAGCCAGGTTGTGTCGGGCCGGAGGTTAGGTCGTGGTGGATGAAAACATATACCATTCCTAAAACTCCTGTTACAGGTGAGTAACGTGTATTTCTAGGGACATGGATATGTTGTTCATCCACACTTATTGGCAGACTCCTAGCAGTTCTCCGGGAGGAGGAGGCAAAGCGCACACCCCTACTTAAGGAATAAGGACTGCAGAACCGAGGCCCCAAAACCAGCATCCCGGCGTGACTCAAGGTCGATGTGGTAGTGGGTAATGAAGGTATGTGCCAACTTGCAGGTAGCAGCCCTGCAGATATCCTGGATAGGGACGCCCTGAAGCAGCCACCGATGCAGCGGTATGGCGGTAGAATGAGCTCTTATCCTCTGGGAGGCTCCATGCCCGCAACCTATAGAGGAGATCTATGCAGGAGGTGACCCAACTGCTTATCGCCTGCTTGGCTGCAGGTCTGCCAGGTGCAGCTTCAGCGTGGTGACAAACAGCTGGCGAACCTCTCCCCAACTTCAGCCATCCACTCCTTATAATAAGCGAGCACTCTTCTAGGTCCAAAGTATGGAGCCTATATTCGCCTCCGAGGTGTGACTGGGGTACAACACCGCAGAGTCAACACCTGCTTAAGGTGAAACTCCACACCACCTTTGAAAGGAACTTGGTGGGGCGAGGACAACCTTGTCCCTGTGGAAGACCAGATAAGGAGACTCGATGGAAAGCACCTGGAGCTCTCCCATCCTTCTGGCTGACGGATAGCCACCAAGACAGCGGTCTTCCACGACATGTGGGAGATATCGCACCTGTGCATCGGCTTGCCCATGTGCTTGGCCAATACCAGCAGTAGATCCCATGGAGGTGGAGCTTCTCGACCAGAGGGAAATGTGATCAAGGCCTTGAAAAAGCACCTGACCACCTTCTCCTGCACTCATCGACTGCTTCCCGGCCCGCGCCTGTAAGCAGAGATGGCTGCCAGGTGCACCTTAAGTGGTCGTGGACCAAGCCCTTGCTGAGAAAGGGACCACAGATAGTCCTGAATGCTTGCAGGACAGGCGGAAGGGTCCAAGCCTTCCCCACACCAAATGCAGAATCTCTTCCATTTGAAGGCACAGCATTTCCTGGTCGACTCTACGGGACACCTCAATGATGCTGAGGACCTCGCCGAAAGACCCAAGGTCTGGAACTCTAGCTGCTCAGGAACCATGCCGCCAGGTGCAGGGATTGAAGGTCCGATGGAATATCTTCCCTGACTGACCAAGATCAGGTCGGAGCGGGCTGGATGCCGCCGAGCCTGGAGCTGAGGCTGAGGAGATCTGGATACCAGAACTGGTCGGGCCAGTCTGGGGCTACCAGAATCACCGCGCTTTGTCCCGCCTTGCCTTGAGAAGCACCTTGTGAATCAAGAGAAATGGGGAAAGGCGTAGAAGAGGCCCGGGGTCCACAGCCTCGAGAAGGCATCCTCCCCGCAGCGAGCCCTGCTGAGGGGCGGCATGGAACAGTCTCAGCTTCGATGCTCCTGGAGGCAAACAGGTCCACCTGAGGTGTGCCCCAATGGGAGAACAAATCTTGTACTACCTCCAGCAGGAGAGACCACTCATGAGACGAGACCCTATCCGGCTTAGGGCATCGGCCAGGGTGTTGGAGGCCCTGCCACGTGAATGGCTAGGAGATCCGCCTTCCAGGCTGAGCACAAGGGACCATATGCGGAGAGCTTCCTTGCATAACAGCATACAGTGCGCCCCGCCTGGCGGTTTAGGTAGTACATGATCGGGTATTGTCCACCTGAACCTGAACCACTTGACCAAGTAGAAACAGAGCCAAGGCGTGAGAGCTAGGTAGACCGCTTGGAGCTCCAGCAGGTTGATATGGCATCGGGACTCCTGAGGGACCAGAAACCGTGGCGCCTGTGCCCCTAGATGGGAACCCAACCCATCCGGAGATGCATCGGTCTACAGAGAGAGACCATCGCTCGGGCGGATTTAACGGGATGCCTCCTGCAGATGTGCCGGAATGGTCCACTGGAGAGCCGCTCCACATCTTCTGGGTCACTGTCATGGGCTGGTCCAATGGATCGCAGCATTGTGACCATTGATGGCCAGTCCCTCATTGAAGGGGACGATGTACTAACGGGCCCAATGGACCACGCAGGTGCAGGCCGCCATGAGGCCCAGGAGGTGCAGGAATTTCCAGGAGATGCATTGCCCAACCAGAAATGATTGGGCAAAGAGGAAAGAACCTTGGCCCTGTCCGGCCGGAAGCCGAGCTCTGGTCAAGTAAGTCGAGCTCTGCCCGATGAAGAGTATTACCTGCTCGACACAGTTCCGACTTGGCCTCGCGATGAGGAGGCCAATCTGAGAGAAAACCTGGAGGGCCAGATCTCTGGACCACTCCACCTCCACTCTGGAGGGGCCTGCAATCAGCCAGTCACCCAGGCAGGGTACACCCGACCCTTCGGTGCTGCAGGAATGCTGTCACCACTGCCATGCATTTGGTGAAGACCCTGGAGCTAGAGAGAGGCCGAAAGGCATGGCCCAGAACTCATAGGGATCCCTCCGCCTGAAGCGGAGGAATCTCTGATGAGATGGACGGATCGGGATGTGAAAGAACGTGTCCTGGAGGTCCAGGGAACAGAACCACATGCCTCATTCCAAGGATGGTGCTATCTGAGCCAGAGTGACCATCCTGAAGGTCCGAGACCTTAGGAACCTATTCAGATTGTGCAGGTCGAGGATGGGGCCAGCCCCCGTCCATTTGGGGACCAAGAAATACCTGGACACAAACCCCGGGTCTGGAGGAGGATCCGCCACCTTCCTGATCACCCTCTTTTCGAGGAGCAGGGCAATATCGGCTCATGGGCCGACAGCTGGTTATGACCCCGTGCGGCCCCCCGAGAGGCCACGGCTTGAAAAGGGTGGAGTCTGCTCAAACTCCAGAGGCAGGCCTTTCCTACCACCTCCACACCCAGCGTCCGTGGTGATAGCGACCAGGCGGAAAGGAAGTGGCGGAGCCGCCCTCCATGGGGGTCCCAGGGGAGTGACGAGGTTGGGGCTACACTTCAACTGTCATCACTGGCAGGCTTGGAGGAGGAACCGCCAAGGACCTCCTGGGCCTTGCATCTCCTTGCTTCCTATTGGAGGAAGCCACCAGCTTGGGTTTGGGATGCCAAGCACGAGCCTGCTGGTGCTGTTGGGAAGGTTGTGCTGCAGGGGCTGAAGGACTAAAGGTCTTATGCTGTTGTTGACGGCAGCCTTTGTCCCTCTGGCGTGAGGTGACAGAGTCCAAAGTGGCACTGGACTTTTCGATCCGCTGGAGGTGTCCCTCCACCCAGGGGCTGAAGAGGTCAGTCCCAAGAAGGGGACGTCCCGCAATTGTGCTGGGTATCCACTGTGAAGATGGATACCTCAGCCACGCCTGCGCGCATGGCCACCATGGTCGCTACTGACCTGGCACAGGAATCACCTATGTCCAGAGCAGTCTGAAGCTGCTGCTTTGCCACCGCCTTACCCTGGTCCCGCACCTGATGGACCGTGGTCTGCAGGTCGGCCGGGAGATGAGGGACAACCTCATCCAGGGAGCCCATGAGGGCGTGGGAGAAGTGTGCCATCAACACGGCCGAGCTGGCCTGTCGGAAGCAGAGGAGGACACAGCGTATACCTGGCGCCTGGCAAAGTCCAGCTTTTGGACTCTTCTCGGGGCTTATCCACATCCCGAGCGTTTCCAGAACACCAGAAGATGCTATCGGTAACTAACCCTCGGCAGAGGGGTGCTCCGAGAAGCCGGGCAAAGAGCCAGGGACCGATACTTCCTGGCCATCCTGGCCGACGGCACAGAACAGGAAGCACACCGCTGCTAAAGTCCCAAGGCTGGGCTGACAATAGCCTTAGCCACAGGGAAGGCCTCCTGGGTGAATCCCTGTGGTCCAGTATCTCCGCCAGAGGATACTTGGCCTGTTTGGACATGGGTCAAGCTGCATCCCGTGGACTCCGAGATGAGAGAAGCAGACCCAAGAAGGACGATGGGCTATCATCCAATGACTGGCCCGGAGGACTCCAGGCCGACCTGCCTGGAGAACAGGGAGGAGTCGCCATCTGATTCCGAAGAGTCTGCGAAGAGCTGCTCGCCCTGAGCCACCCTCTACCTGCCGAGGACGGCTGGGAGTGAGGGGTGACCACAACCTGTGGGGCAGGCAGTGACCAGACCGAGAATTCTGGTCGCGCCCAGGATTGATCAGGAGGCGGAGGTTCCACCAAACGGTGGAGCAGCTGGTTTCGCCGAACAACCGCCCAGGAATGGGCATCCCGACTGCGCGGTGGTTCCTTCGGTCATTCGGGCGACAGCCACTTGATGGTCGGGGATAAATCGAGTCGATTTACTCCCGGACAACAGTAACTGCTGCCAAATCAGCTCCTCGTAACGTCGACACAGTTTACGCCGAAGCTTCCTCATCCGAGGAGGAACGTATCGCCCTTACTGGTGCACGAGACCGCCGATGTAGGCGGGAATGAGCTTGACTGGTGATGAAGTCCGAGACCAAGAACCTCGGGTGACAGAGGACAGGTCTGGGAAGGGGCGGAGGCACCCGCTCTTCCTCAGCTCGGGCACTTAGCCAGGGACTGCCGCCAAGGCGCAGGGGCAGATCCTCGGTCTCCACCAGGGAACTGGCGAAGGTGGGTTGTCGGCTTCACCAGTCGACAACCCGTCCGACGGGTCGAGAATTCTCGACTGCATCCACAGGAGTCTCGGCAGGCTGGCCTGACAGGGACGCTGTGAAGCCAGAGGCCTGAGCCGCAACTTCAATCAAGTCGACGGGTCAGCTGTCCAGGGAAGGAGACCTCTCCCACTCCCACAAACGCCGACGGTGGGACTTACCTTCGACTCCTTCTTGGGCCGAAAGCTATGTCCCGATGGCCCCTCTCCCTTCGTGGAAAGGGACTGACAAAGTTCCTTGAATGAAGCCAAGTACGAGCAACTCAGAGAGAGCGGGATAAATGCCGCAGCGAGGAGGAGGAAGATGCGCCTGGGCCGCCTCCTCCTCGAGGACTCCATCATGTCGAGCTGTTCAGCTGCCAGCCGCCACGACACCCGCCTAACGAGCCTCTTTGGATTTTAACAGCTGGTAACGCTCACGGGCGCCCGAAGCCACAATCGGGCAGCGCGATCCTCTCCAGGACGGTGGCTAAAGAGCGGCACAACTGCAGGTCTGGGCGGTCGTGTTCTAGGCCCAGGCAGTAGATGCACGTGAGTACGGATCCGTCCCCGACATTTTCTGCTCACAAGGGCACCTCCGAAAGCCGGGATCGACTTGTCCATCGCAGCCACGTAGGGATACGAAGACTGAAGTTTAGAAAACTTCAAAACGCTTGCTCGACGAATCAAGAGTTAGGATCCAGTCCAAAACATAGAGCGCTAAGGAGGGAACTTGAGCTTCCAAGCGTAAGGAAGATCTAGCGCATAGGGTGGAGCCGAGTTTTACCACCCGGTGGGTGGAGGAGCCAGCTTGAAGACCTTCCGCAAGATTTAAAGTGGCAAGGAACCTGCCAATAAGTGTGGATGAACAACATATCCATGTCCCTAGAAACTACTACTTTGATTGCTGCAGGAAAAAGGAGCAAATCTCTTCAGGACTGCAGATTTTATATCCCCCAATGCCCGATGCACTACGATGCCACATCACTGAGTGTCTCGGGTTCTTGTGCAGCTCTCCATACTGCAAACATCTTGACACGAATATCTTGAATTTGGTCGGAACCTGTGGGCAGGTGATTGTAATTGTGCCAATCAATGAACAGGCAGGTCTGTGGGCTAAATGGGACTCAATGTAGGGAAACAATGCAGACAACTGGGGCAATTAAATAGTAAAGGGCTCCAATGGCAACACGCACGATCTAAACTAAAGAAGACTTAGTATGTTAGCCTGAGAGTGTTTTTTTCAGGGTGATTTGAGGGAAGAGGAGATTAGATAAGCTCCCAAAAGTGCAGACAACAGAACAAGCAAGTAATTTGTTTGAACAGCCTTTATTTAAGCAGATAAAATCTGTTACAATTTCAGTTAACCAACATAATGCGGGCATGGGTAAAAATGTCACAGAGCATTTACTACCTCTTACTAGAGTTTGCATACAAAGATGTGAAAATTCACCATTTAGGTGTGTCCCATGGTATTCTTACTAAGTTTTTGTCTATTTATACTGTATTGTTTCAAAAGTCATAGCACCACATCTGATTATGCTTTTCAACGCATTTGGATTTTTGAACGGGTTCGGACATTATAGGTAAAAAACTGGTAACCCATTTGCAGCACTGAGCTGCTTACTGCAGTATAGTAGACTGAATCAGACTAATTTTGCTTAGTTCTAGGCTGACATCTTTTGTTACTACAAACCCTAGAATTCCCTGCAGCTGACACTTTTTTTAAACTGTATTTTCCCACCTCGTCTTATGCCCCACAGGCTCTCTCTCCGCCACCTTCCAGTCCACTGACCTCACCTTCCCTGCGTGACCCAACCTGCCTCCACTCCCAGCACCAGGCATCCCCAGGTGTACCTGGGCTGGGAAGGGCCGCCTCGCACAGGGCACTCTTTCTCATAGTATTGAGCACCGGGCTGAGGAGGAGGGGAGAGAGAGAGCCATCCGACTTCTGGGAGTGTGGTCCTTGGTGGAGGTGCCTTCACTCATCGGAAGGAGGAGGGAGGGTATTTTTACTAGTAATTCCCCTGTAGAACCCAGTTGTCAAGGCAACATACTGCCGCTGCTCCACCCCAATGCATATGCCACAACGCTCTTTGGGCTACCTCCAGCCACCTGGCCAGAGGTCGCCCTGAGCGGTCGCATCCCCATCCCTCCTCGGCATGAGAGAGCAGTCCTCCGGATGCTCAATCTCTTCCTCCCTGCCACACCGCCTGCTCCTGAACCCAGGTCGCCGGGCGTGGGCGCAAGTTGTGGCATCCAGCGCCTCAACCTCAGCACCACCGGCCAGCTCCTGCAGCTGACATGACAGCAGAGGCAACAGTGGAACATTCAACAGCCTGCAGCGCATGTTAGAGTTACAAAGCATCTTTTGTTTTTTGGTTCCATTGATCCTCTTGACTAAGTACAGTCACACAGGACTGTACTTAGCCCCTGGAGAAAAGCAGACCAAGACAACAACTGATCAGAAATTATAAATGCTCTAGCTTGTAAATGTTTTTGCACAAAAAGTGCACAACATACACACTGGGACCAGACCCAAACTTGAGTGGGGATCCTTTATGCTGACTTTTCCTTTAAGTGCTTCTCCATGAGACATTTGTACGTATGCAGTTATGTTCAAACCAAAAACACAGGTTACTCACCTATAACAGTAGTTCTAGTACAGGTATATGTTGATCCACACTTGTTGGCATGTCCCTTTCCCTTTAAATCTTCCAGGAAGGTCTTAAAGTTGGCTCCTCCCACCCACCCAGGTGGTAACTGACACGGCTCCGCCCCATGACACAAGAGTTGCCTGCTGGAAGCAGAGGTTGTGCGTCAAGGCAGGGAGGTCGGATGGGGGCAGTGTGGATGAACAACATATACCACTCTAGCAAGTACAGTTACGTAAGAACTTACCGTGAATAGTAGATCTTCGAGATAGGCTCTTGCAGTAGGTAATTACATATAGGACTGACTCGCAGGCGGCAGGACCCCACGGAAAAATTCATGCTAGCAGTCCCGGCGAGGGACCGCCCCACATCAGGTGACCGCATCATGCAACATCGGTATAAAGGCGGTCCCGACGCCTGCTTCCAGTTCTTTCCCGCCACAGGCCCAGAAGGTCTGGACAAGAGAGAAGCAGATATTTCTCAATGGAAAAGGAGCTGAAGAAGCCTAGGGAATGGAGGGGGAAGGAAGATATACTGCAAGAGCTTCTCTCAAGATCTACTGTTACGGTAAGTTCTTATGTAACTGTACTATCTTACTCGAGAGGACTCTTGCAGTAGGTAATTACATATAGGACTGAATCCAAGCAGTCTGGAAAAAATAAAGGCACCGGAGGAGGAAACTACTCCTGAAAGTAGCAGTAGCCTTGCAGGTCTCAAGACAGGAGGCCCTGCAAAACAGCTAGCTCAAGCCTGTCTCACGGCGAGAGGCAATGTCCAAACTGTAATGTTTCATAAAGGTATGGACGGAAGTCCAGGTGGCGGCAGCACAGATGTCTGCCGCAGACACATTCTTGAAACAAGCCAGAGAGGCTGCTACTCCACGACTGGAGTGATCTTTGACTTGACCCGAAGGGTCTTGTTGTACTTATCATAACAGAAAGTGATGCAATGGGCCAACCACTTACAGGCATTGCTTTGAAACAGCATTGCCTTCCTTTGTGAGCAAAAGAGAACAGCAGTTGTCAGTTTTTCTGAGATCCTTTGTCCTATCGGTGTAGTATCTCAGAATCCAGTGAACATCCATAGTATGGAGTAAATATTCTCCTGGTTGGAGTACTGTGAAAAGGCAGGTAGCTCTATAGACTGATTTAAGGTAGACTCGCTACCACTTTAGGCAGAAACTTAGGGTTCGTGCTAAGAGCTATCGTTTTGTGAAAATCAAATAGGGATTTTACATATAGGGCCTGAGCTCGGAAATTCTTCGAGCGGAAGTAATGGCTAATAAGAAGAGCGCCTTCCATGACAGAAACTTCAGATCTGTGGATGACGAGGTTCAAGGGAGGAAGGGTAAGTTTCTCGAAAACAAAGTTCAAGTCCCAAGGGGAGCAGGAGTCCCAACAGGGGTCTCAGATGAAGGACCCTCTAAGAAAAGTCTTAGATACCTCTAATTGGGCAAAGGTTTATCAGCGAAAGGGACATGGTAAGCTGAAATAGCGGCCATGTGCACTTTCAAGGAGGAATGACTGAGACGAGGTCAAGAGATGACGTAATATTCAAGCAGAACGGCCACTGGACAGGAGAAAGGCTCCATGTTCCAGAGGCGGCCCAAATAGAAAATCACTTCCATTTCATGGCATAAGTGGACCTAGTGGAGGGTTTTCAGCCCACCAGAATCTCGCCACCTTGGAGAGACACCAAACGAGATTGGGCTAGGTCTGCAGGAGCCATGCATGAAGTTGTAGGGACTTGAGGCCTGGATGGACCAGGGTCCCCTGATCCTGGGTCAGCAATCCTCGAGCTAAAGGAAAAGGAAGAGGAAGAGGAAGAACCTCTGAGTATTGTTGTAGAAGAGAGAACCAGATTTGTTTGGCCAGAAAGGAGCGATCAGAATCATTCTCGCCCTTCCGATGTTAGTTTCTGCAGTACATGAGGGACCAGAGGAATTGGGGAAAAGCATAGACTAATCTGCCCTTCCAGTTTAGGAGACACAGCGTCTGCCCAGATAGTGCCTCGCCTGGAGCAAGCGAGCAAAGGTGGGAAGTTTTATGCTTGGGAAGAGGCTAACAGGTCTACCTGTGGAGTCCCCCAAAGCTGGAAGATGTCATCTAGAACCTTTGATCCAACTCCCACTGTGAGGCAGAGCAGAGGAGCGGCTTAGCTTGTCTGCCAGGGCATTGTCGACTCTGAATATGTATCGCTGTGAGGTGAAGGTTGTGAAGGTTGCCAGTCCCAAACCCTCATTGCTTCCCTGCACAGAGGGTAGGATCGAGTCCCTCCCTGCTTTGTTGATGTACCACACCAAGCATATGTTGTCCGGTCTGGACAGCTAGTGGCCGGAAGGATGTATTGGTGAAGGGCTTGAGAGCATAAAGTACTGCTCGTAGCTCGAGCATGTTGATGTGGAGAGCTAGCTCCAATCTGGACCATAAACCCTGGGTTCGGTGAGGAGCTAGATGGGCTCCCCAACCTTAGCCTGATGCGTCCGTGGTCAGAGTCTGGGAGGGTGAGGATGACAGAAGGGGACCCTCAAACAGGTTTCTCTCAAACCATCCACCAGTGCAAATCTCTTGTCATCGAGCAGGAGATCAGAACCAGATGATCTAGGTTGTCTACAGTTGATCCCACTGAGAGGGAGACTCCACGGATATCCTCATGTGGAGCCGCTGGGAACTGTGGGGATGGCGGCCACCATAAGCCCTAAAAGATGGAGAACCGACTGCCAGAACCTTTCCTGCATTCTAATAGCAGGGAAATCTGTGACCTAAAAGAGGTCAGCCTTCTCTCGGAGAGGGAGGAAGGCCCTGCTCACCATCGTGTACGAGGATAGCACCGATAAACTGGAAGTCTCTGGGAGGGGTCCAGATGAGACTTGGAATGGTTGATGGTGATACCCAGGTAAGTAAAACCTGCTGGGTGAGGGAGAAAATGCAGGAGCTCCTCCCTGGACGAGGCTGCCAGGAGTCAGTTGTCCAGGTAGGGAACCCTGAACTCCCATAGTACACAGGTGGGACGCTACCACTGCCAGGCATTTGATAAAAGTCAGGGTGCCGAGGAAAGACCAAACGGAGTGCCCAGAATTGGTAATGGTACCCCTGGAAAGCAAACCGGAGGTACTTGCAGGATGAGGGATGAATGGGATGTGCAGATATGCGCCCTGCATATCCGCACACAAAGCTATTGACCCGGCCAAGAACGGCAGAAGGGTTTGTAGGAGAGCATCCTGAACTTTTGTATTCCATGTAAAGGCTCAAGGAGCTGAGATCGAGAATGGGTCTGAGATCTCCCATCTTTCCTTGAAGGTGATGAGGAACTGGTTCTATGGTCGGTCTCGCAAGAAGGGCATATATTTCTTCTCTCTGACCAAAGGAAGATGGTCCCTTGCATAGGACAACTTCTGAGGAGGGTGGCAGGGTGGTTTTGCAGAAACCTATGGAGTGCCCTCCGCTATAATCTGAAGCACCCATGAATCCATTGTTATCCTCGCCCAACCCGGAAGGTGGAGGGAGAACCTTCTCCCATCGTTCTCCGGTGTGTCCGGAGGCAGTGGGAGAGGAAGGAGTCAGGTGGTGGTGGAGCCTGGCAGCTGGGGCACCCACTGCTGTTTTGGGCGGTGGGTCCTGGCAGCCGCGGGGCCCCGCGCTTAGTGGCCCACCTTCCTTGGGGTTTCGCTTGTTCCGACTGAGTCTGGCGAAAAGGACGGCGCTTGTGGAGGATGGGGACGGCACGTGGAATCCACGGATTTCAGAGCCGTCCCTTCTCCTGCAAGTCGGTAATGATGTCCTTGACATCACCGCCGAAAAGCACTGAACCCTGAAAGGTGCTTCCTGGATTGCTGACTGCACCGGGACCAAACCTGACACGCCGGAGCCAGGCATGACGGCGAAGACTTACGGCGAACATGGGAGTTCGCCCGCAGTGTCCACTGCATCGTAGGTCGTCCGCTGGATGTGATGACTGGCCAAACGAGCAGAACGGACTAAGTCAGCTAACTCCTGCTTGATTGGGAGTCAGGTAAGGAGTCAATCTTGATTCCGCCTGCAAGGATGGCCTTCCTGGTAATCCCCCATATGAGCTACATAATTCAGGGCCCGAATTCCCAGTGCAAGAGGCGATATTTTTCTTCCATACTGGTCCAGGAGGCGAGATTCCTTATCTGGAGGGGACGAGCTTAGATGTTTAGGATGTGCTGACCAGCCGTGAGCCGCGCTTAATCACAACCGAGTCTGCATGGTGGGTGAGAATCAAAAGTCTACACCTCCGGAGCCTAGTATAGCCTGGTTGATTTCCTAGGAAGGGGCAAAGCCAACGGTTATTTCTAAGTAGTGGAAACAAGGTGGGCAAGGAGGCCCGATCCAGGGTGGCACTAAAGTAGGAGCCGTAGGGGCAGGTCCAGATGTTCACAGTTAGACCCGCTTGAGGATCTGGGTCCAGAGCAACTCGTGAAGGAAGGATCCTCCACAGGAGACTGAGGAGTCCTCGCTGGGGGCTTGACGGAGAGCGAGGTCAGTTGCCCTCTCTCGGAGCATCCATCGGAGGAATCCGAGGAATCACAGAGCCAAGAAGAAGAAGAATCAGAAGCAGACTAAGACTCCTGGCACGTCTAGGGGGAGGAACGGGTTCCTTAGGGGATCCCGACGATGTCCTGCCCTCTCCGGGATCCAGAGTGAAGGGCTCTGGGATCTGGAGGCGGTGAGGAAGTGTCGCCTCGGGCGAGTGGGGTGGCACACACCGTATGGCGGCTCTACTTCCTTGGTGAGCTGAGCCTTGGCCTCAGCTCACCAGGAAGCCAGAGTCTCCTGCAGATCCAATGGCGGCTGAGGGTGGTGGTGAGGAGGGGATAAGATATGGATTGTATCCGTAATGCGAGTATCCAAACCCGCTGTGGGAAGACCGTGCTGGGTACTGCAGCTGCGTACTGCAGCATCAGCGAGCTGGCATCAGGTACCGCGGCGCTTGATACTGCGGGACCCAGGTAAGACGGGCGGCGGATAGGATGGCGGGTACCCGGGTGTCGGAGGCGCCGCCGTGAGCAGACGCTCTGAAGGAGGCCCCACGGGTCGTCAACACTGAGAGGTCTGGGGGTGGGCCCTGACAGAAGGATATCTCGCCGGCGCTGAGGAGGCTGGCGGCCGTGGGACTGGGCGCCAAGGCCAGTGTCAGAGCCGGTCCGGCGCCGGATCCGTTCCCTAGGAGGGGTCTGACGGGTTGGAATATCCTCGCGACGCCTGGGACAGTGGAGAAAAGTGCCCGGGTCAGGCTGGGGTGACTCTAGGCTCGCTGGACGGCAGCGAAGGCTGCGGGTAACCGGGCACACGGGGTTGGAGAGTCAGTCATATGTTCCGCCGCCTGGCAAGACGCTAGGGGAGCCGACGGGCGGTTAGGGACTGGATCCGCGGTGCCAGCGAGCCGCATCCGATTTACGGGTCCCTCATCGGAGGCGGGCCGAGGGAGGGAAGCGCCCGGTCCAAGGGGGACAAGGTCGGTGCTGCCCTCAAGGGTCGGGCGCCTTATCAACCTTTCTCCCGGGCGGACATCGGAGGAGCCGACGTCTGCTTATGGGAGGTGCCTTCGACCAGTAGGCCACAAGCCTGTGGCGGTACTTGGGCAGAGGCCTCCTTAGCCCAGAGGCGCCCGAAGGCCTCCCGATCGCAAGCCCGCCGCCTCTCCAAACCCTTGAGGCTGTCAGCGGACAGTCCCCGAGGGATGTTACCTCCGCGCCTGACCCAGCTGGAGTTGCGGGCGAGGAGGCCTTCTCCAGTGCCTTTCATTTACGTCCTTCAGGAGAAGTCACGCCGCCTGAGCTTCTTCAATTCTTTTCTCCATTGAAGACATTTTCTCTTTAGCAGATGGGCTTCCAGGGACTGTTGGCGCTATCTGCGGGTAGCTGCGCTTGAAGTGCAGGGAAATGTAGGCACTTGCTCTAATCGGGTGGTCGGGCCTAAGCAAAAACGGCAGAGAATGGACGCCCTTTGTAGGCAGTTAGGCGCCACACGAAGTCGCACTTATTTTTGGAAGGTGTAGGGACGATATACACCGATGCTGACCTGACGATGAGAAGAAAAATACCTCAACTTTGTAAACTGATCAAAGAACAGGGCTTTGCCAAGCACAAACTTTACTGCGAGGCGCCTGCACGAGCTAACAGTGGAAAGAACTGGAAGGCGTCCGGACTGCCCTTTATACCGACGCCGCCACATGACACCGTCACCTGACGCGGATGTGTCCCCGCCAGGGACTGCTAGCTAGTAAAATTTTTCCATGAGGTCCTGCACCGCCAGCGCCAGTTCTATATGTAATTACTCACTGCAAGAGCCCTCTCAAGTAAGATCTACTGTTACAGGTGAGTAACCTGTGTTTCTAGGGATGGATATATTGTTCTAATCCACACTTGTTGGCAGACTCCAGCAGTTCTCTGGGGAAGGAGGTAAGGCACACACCTTCTACTTAGGGAACAGAGACTGGAGAACTGAGGCCCCAAAACAGCATCCCGGCATGACTTAGGTCAATGTGGTAATGAGTAATGAAGCTATCTGCTGACTTCCAGGTAGGAGCCCTGGATAGGGACATCCCTAGAAACAGCCACCGCTCAGCAGTATGGCAGTAATGAGCTCTTATCCTCTGGGAGGCTCTGCCTGCCAGCCATAGAGAGATCAATGCAGGATGTTATCCATCTGCCAGTCGCCTGCTTTGCTGCAGGTCTGCCAGTGTGGCTTCTGCATAGGTGACAAACAGCTGGCACTCTCCCTGAACTTCAGCCGCTCATTCTGATAATAATACAGCGCCATCCGGTCCAAAGTATGGAGCCTGTACTGGCCTCTGAAGTATAATTAGGACACCACCAAAGTCCACAATTGATTAAGGTGAAACTTGGACACCACCCTTCGGAAGGAATTTCAGGTGGGGGCACAGGATTATCTGTCCCTGTGGAAGACCAGACTGGGAGATTCACAGAGAGCCAGTAGCTCCCCCAGTCCTCTGGCTGACGGATAGCCACCAAGAAGGCAGTCTTCCACAACAGATGTGACATCTCACACCTGAGCATCGGTTTGAATGGCTTGCCCATGAGTTTTGCCAAACCAGCAGTAAATCCCATGGAGGAAATGTGTCAAGGCCCTAAAGAAATGCCAGATCACCTTTTACTATGCCACTGTCTGCTGACCGCCCGAGCCCAGTAACCAGAGATGACTGCCAGGTGCACCCCGAGGGTTGTAGACCAAAGACCTCTCTGAAGAGAGACCAAAGGAGTCGAGGATGCTAGCCACTAGACAGGACCAAGGGTCCAGGTCCTTGTCCTGACACTAAATGGAGAATCTCTTCCATTTGAAGGCATAGCACCTCCAGGTATTCCTTCCTTGGGATGCCCAACTACACTGGAATACATCGTCAAAAGAGACCCAAAGACTGGAACTCTAGTCACCAGGAACCAGGCTATCAGTGCAGGGATTGAAGGTCCAGATGGAATACCTTCCCTGATTAATGGAGATCAGGTCCGCATGCTGGAAGACACCTCGGGAGCCTGATGCCTTGGCTGAGGAGATCCGGATACCAGTAACTGGCGGGCCAGTCTGGGGCTAATAGGATCATCATTGCCTTGTCCCTCCTGACCATGAGGAGCACCTTGAGGACCGAGGGAAGACAAAAGAGGCCTGTGTGCATGGCCTCAAGATGGATACCCCCTCCGCAGCGAGTCCTGCTGAGGGGGGCGGACATGAAACAGCCTCAGCTTGGTGTTCTTTCCTGGAGGTGAACAGGTCCACCTGAGGGTGCCCCACTGGGAGAACAGGCTGTGAGCTACCTCTGGATGGAGAGACTGACTTGTGGGATGCCTCGCCCACAGCCGAGAGCATCCACCAATGATTCTAGGCTCCTGCCACATGACTGGCTAGGAGATCCACCTCAGTCCACTCACAAAGGTCCAGGTGCAAAGCACTTCCCTGCACAGAGGCTGGGAGTGCATGCCACCCTGTTTGATGAGGTAGTACATGGCTGTGGTATTGTCCATCTGAACTTGAATCACTTGACCCCGAAGGAACAAAGCTAATGCAGCCAGTGCCAGCCAAACTGTTCTGAGCTCCAGCAGGTAGATATGGCATTGGAATTCCTCAGGGTCCAGAGCCCATGGGCCTTGTGATTCCCCATGGGGCACCCAGCCCGTGAGAGAGACGCCAGTCGATGGACGACCATTGGTTTGAGTGGACAAACAGGATCCCTCCTGTAGATGTTCCTGGATGGTCCACCACCAGAGGGCGTCCGACATCTTCTGGGTCACAATGGTCAGCTGGTCGAAATGACTGTCACTGAGATCACTGGCTGGCCAGCTCCCATTGAAGGGGCGATATGCCACCAAGCCCGATGGACCGCCACCACTGCTATGCATTTGGTGAAGACCCTGAGGGCTGATGACAGGCTGAATGACATGGCTTGGAACTCTTGGAGGGTTCCCTCCATCCTGAAGTGGAGGAACCTTTCGTGGACAGATGGATCGGGACATGAAAGAATGTGTCCTGAAGATCCAGTAAGCAGAACCACATGTTCTGCTCGAGGTATGGAATGATCTGTGACAGAGATACCATCCGAAAGGTGCACAACCTGAAAAAGTGATTCAGGTCATGCAGATCTGGAATGGGGCACCAGCCCCCGTCCATTTCAGGATCAGGAAGTATCTGAAAACAAACCCTGGGTTGACTGGTGGGTCCATAACTCTGACCACTATCTCCTTCCGGAGTAGTTGGGCAATGTCATCTCTGAGAGATGACCGAGTATGAGCGGATACCTTTCCCTCCTGTGGGGCACGGGCTTGGCTTGGGGGTACTGCTTGAATTCAAGAGGTAGTCTTTGGAGGGGTTGTGACCTCAGGAGCCATGCTCTCGGGAGGGCCTCATTGATCATGCCAGAGCCAACAGAAAATACAGGTTACTCACCTGTAACAGGAGTTCTAGGAATGGTATATGTTGTTCATCCACACTGTACGGCAGGTTCCTTGCCACTTTAAATCTTGCCGGAAGGTCTTCAAGCTGGCTCCCCCCACCCAACGGGTGGTAAAACTCTTAAGCTCCGCCCCTGTGACACCAGATCTAGCCCACTGAAGTCAGGGCTGAACGTCAAGCCGGGAGGTCGAGGAAATGTAGATGAACAATATATACCATTCCAAGAACTCCTGTTACAGGTGAGTAACCTGTATTTCTAGGGACATGGATATGTTGTTCATCCACACTTATTGGCAAACTCCTAGCAGTTCTCCGGGAGGAGGAGGCAAGCAGACACACCCCTACTTAGGAAGTAATGACTGGAGAACCGAGGCCCCAAAACCAGCATCCTGGTGTGACTCAAGGTCGATGTGGTAGTGGGTGATGAAGGTGTGTGCTGACTTCCAGGTAGCAGCCCTGCAGATTTCCTGGATAGGACCATACCTGGAAGCAGCCACCGATGCAGCAGTATGGTGAGTAGAATGAGCTCTTATCCCTCTGGGAGGCTCCATGCCTGCCAACCTATAGCCGAGATCTATGCAGGAGCTTACCCACCTGCCTATTGTCCGCTTGACTGCAGGTCTGCCTGGTGCGGCTTCAGCGTAGGTGATAAACAGCTGGCGAACCTCTCCCCAAACTTCAGCCGTCTGCTCCTTATAATAAGCGAGCGCTCTCCTAAGGTCCAAAGTATGGAGCCTATATTCGGCCTCCAAGGTGTGAGTGGGGTAGAACACTGGCAGAGTCAACACTTGGTTAAGGTGAAACTCCAACACTACCTTCGGAAGGAATTTCGGGTGGGGGCGAAGGACAACCTTGTCTCTGTAGAAGACCAGATAAGGAGACTCGATGGAAAGCGCCTGGAGCTCTCTCATCCTTCTGGCTGACATGATAGCCACCAAGAAGGCGGTCTTCCACAACAGGTCAGAGATGTCACACCTGTGCATCGGTTCGAATGGCTTTTGCCCATGAGCTTAGCCAATACCAGCAGTAGATCCCACGAAGGTGGAGGTTCTCGCACCGGAGGGGATATGTGATCAAGGCCTTTGGAAAAGCGCCCGACCACCTTCTGCACCACCGACTGCTTCCCAGCCCGCGCCTGGTAAGCAGAGATGGCTGCCACGTGCACCTTAAGGGTCGTCTACCGAAGCCCTAGCTGAGAAAGGGACCACAGGTAGTCCAGAATGCTTGCCAAGGAACAGGAGGAAGGGTCCAGGCCCTTGCCCTGACACCAAATGGAGAATCTCTTCCATTTGAAGACGTAGCATTTTGTGGTCGACTCCTTACAGGATGCCTCAACAATGTTGAGGACCTCATCGGAAAGACCCAAGGCCTGGAATTCTATCCGCTCAGGAACCAGGCCGTCAGGTGCAGGGATTGAAGGTCCGGATGGAATACCTTCCCCTGATTAACTGAGATCAGGTCCAGGTGGGCTAGAAGTCGCCTCGGGAGCCTGGAGCTGAGACTGAGGAGATCTGGATACCAGAACTGGCAGGGCCAGACTGGGACTACCAGAATTACCTGCCCCCTGTCCCTCATCGCCTTGAGAAGCACCTTGTGGATCAAGGGAAATGGGGGGAAAGGCGTAGAAGAGGCCCGGGGTCCACAGCCTTGAGAAGGCATCCCCCTGCAGCGAGCCCTGCCGAGGGGGGCAGGCATGAAACAGTCTCAGCTTCGCATTCTCCCTGGAGGCAAACAGGTCTGCCTGAGGCATGCCCCAGTGGGAGAAGGGATCTTGTACTACCTCCAGCAGGAGACACCACTCATGAGACACAGCCCCTATCCGGCTTAGGGCATTGGCCAGGGTGTTGGAGGCTCCTGCCCCGTGAATGGCAAGGAGATCTGCCTCCAGGCTGTGCACGAGTGACCAAATGCGGAGAGCTTCCCTGCACAGAGGCATGGAGTGTGTCCCGCCCTGGCAGTTTAGGTAGTACATGGTCATGGTATTGTCCATCTGGACCTGAACCACTTGGCCCCTAGAAACAGAGCGGCGGCTAGACCTAACAGCTCAAGTTCCAGCAGGTTGATATGGCATCGGGACTCCCGAAGGGACCAGATTCCGTGCGCTCTGTGCTCCCCTAGATGGGCACCCCAACCCATCAGAGAGGCGTCTGTCAATAGAGACCACCGGCTCGGGGCCGACAAACGGGATGCCCTCCTGCAGATGTGCTGGAATGGCCCACCACTGGAGAGTGTTCCACATCCCCAGGTCACTGTCACCAGCTGATCCAGCGGATCAAAGTGTTGTGACCATTGGCTGGCCAGCGCTCATTGGAGGGGATGCATGTACCAGCGGGCCCAACAGACCACGCTTGGCAGACCATCAGGAGGCCCAGGAAGTCCCGGGTGACGCACTGCCCAACCTGAAATGATTGGGCAAAGGAGGAAGAACTCGCGCTGTCCCAGCTGGGACATGCTCTGGCTCGTAGGAGAGTCGAGCCTGCACCGATGAAGTGTATCACCTGCTCTGCACTAGTCCCGACTTGGCCTCGCTGATGAGGAGGCCAACCTGAGAGCAAACCTGAGGGCCAGATCTCTGGACCGCTCCACCTCCACTCTGGAGGGGACTGCGATCAGCCAGTCGTCCAGGCAGGGGTACAGCCAGACCCTTTGGTGCCACGGGAATGCTGTCACCACTGCCATGCATTTGGTGAAGACCCTGGGAACTAAGGAAAGGTTGAAGGGCATGGCCCGGAACTCGTAAAGGGATCCCTCTGCTCTGAAGCGGAGGAATCTCTGGTGGGACGGACGGATTGGGACATGAAAGAACACATCCAGAAGGTCCAGAGAACAGAACCACACACCTTGTTCCAAGGATGGGATTATCTGAGCCAGAGTGACCATCCTGTAGGTCCGAGACCTTAGGAACCTGTTCAGGTCGTGCAGGTCGAGAATGGGGCGCCAGCCTCCCATCTGTTTTGGGACCAGGAAGTACCTGGACACAAACCCTGGGACTGGAGGAGGATCTGCCACCTTCCTGATCACCTCCTTTTCGAGGAGCAAGGTAATATCGGCTCAGCGAGCCGACAGAGGCTGCGGACCCCGTAGTCCCCCGAGGGGTGACAGCTCGGAAGGGTGGGGCCTGCTCGAACTCCAGAGGCAAGCCCTTTCCTACCACCTACAACACCCACCGGTCTGTGGTGATAGCGGACCAGGGGGGAACCCGGGGGGAGTGACGAGGCTTGGGGTGGCACCCCTCAACCCGTCACTGGGCAGGCTTGGAGGAAGGACCATCCGAGGGACCTCCTGGGACTTTACCTCCCTGATTCCTATTGGAGGAAGCCGCTGGCTTGGGTTTGGGATGCCAAGCTGAGCCTGCTGGCCCTGGTGCGTTGATCGTGCCGGAGACGCAGAAGGATGAAAAGGACCTGTGCTGCTGCTGTCAGTGCCCTTTGTCCTTCTGGGCGGAGGTGATCCAGAGTGGCATTGGACTTTTCGATCCACTTGAGGTGACCTTCCACTCCAGGGTGGAAGAGGACAGTCCCCAGGAAGGGGACAACCACCAATTTGTGCTGGGTATCCGCCGTGAAGGTGGATATCCTCAGCCATGCTCTGCGGCACATGGCCGCCGCAGCCGCAACCGATCTGGCACAGGAGTCTCCTAGTCGAGATCCATTTAGAGCTGCTGCTCTACTGCCCTACTCCTGGTCCCGCACCTGCCAGTCTGCAGGTCGGCTGGGAGATGAGGGATCACCTCATCCAGGGAGCCCATGAGGACGTGGGAAAAGTGTGCCATCAGCACGGCCGAGTTGGCCTGGCTGAGGCCAAGGGAGGATGCAGCATACACCTTCCGCCCGGCATAGTCCAGCTTTTTGGACTCCTTGTCAGGGGGCTTGTCCACGTCCCTAGCGTTCCCGGAACGCCGGCAAATGCGGTCAGTGACTACCCCTCGGCAAAGGGGTGTTCCGAAAAAATGGGCAAAGAGCCGGTAGGGACCGCATACTTCTTAGCCATTCTGGCCAAAGGCGCAGGACAGGAAGCAGACCACTGCCAGAGCTCCAAGGCTGGGCCAACAATGGCTTCAGCCACAGGAAAGGCCTTCGTGGGTGAATCCCCTCGGTCCAGTATCTCCATCAGGGGATACTTGGCCCGCTTGGATACAGGTTCGAGCTGCATCCCGGTGGACTCCGAGATGAGCCGAAACAAACCCATGAAGGACGATGGGCTTTCGTCCATCGACTGGCCCCCGGAGGACTCCAGGTCGATGGGCCTAGAGAATAGAAAGGAGTTGTCGTCGGACTCAGGAGAGTCTGCGAAGAGCTGCCTTGGCCCTGAGCCACCCTCCAGCTGCCGAAGACGGTCGGGAGTGAGGGTGACCGACAAACTGTGGAGCAGGCCTTGACCCGACCGAGAGTCCTTGGTCGGCGCCCACAATTTCGGTTGTGTAGGCGGAGGTTCCACCACAATCGGTGGGGCAGCTGGTTTCGGCTGAACAACTGGGCCAGGCTTGGGCACCTCAACTACAGCGAGGGGTTGTTTCGGCCGCTTGGGTGACATCCACTTGATGGCCGGGGAAGGCGACGGCGTCGACTTGCTCCCAGACAGAAGTAACTGCTGCCACATCAGGTCCTCGTAGCATTGACGCAATTTGCGCTGCAGCTTCTCCTCTTCCGAGGAGGAAGACGAGGACGATCGGCAGCGCCACTTACCTCAGTGCCGAGAAAGAGACCGCCGATGTCGGCGGGGTCAGCTGGACCGAGAATGTCCAAGACCGAGACCAAGATCCTCGGTGTTTCCGAAGACAGGTCTGGGAAGAAGCGGGGGACATCCGCTCTTCCCTCGGCTCAGAAGCCTTAACCGTGGACTGCGGCCCTGGAGGCGCAGGCAGATCCTCGGTCTCCACCGGGGGAACCGCTGAAGAAGGGCTGTCGGCCTCACCAGTTGACAGCTCATCCGATGGGTTGAGAAAAATCTCGACCATGTCGACGGGTGTCTCAGCCGGCTGGCCTGATGGGGACACCGTGAAGCCAACGGCCTTAGCCGCAACCTCGACCGAAGTCAACAGTTGGCTGTCCAGGGAAGAAGTCCTCTCCCGCTCCCACGAACGCCAATGATGGGACTTACCCTTTGAGTCCTTCTTTTTGGACTGAGAGGAATGTCCCAATGGCCCCTCTCCCTTCGTGGAAAGGGACTGGCAAAGTTCCTTGAACAAAGCTGAATACAAGATACCCAATGAGAGCGGGCTAAATGCCGCGGCCGAGGAAGAGGATGATGCGACCTGGGCCGCCTCCTCCTCGAGGGCAATCATCTGCTCGAGTTGCTCAGCCGAGCCAGCCGCCGCGGTAACCGCCCAATGGGCCTCCTTCGACATAACCAGCGGGTAGTGCTTCTCAGGGCACCCAAGCTGTAACCAGGCAGCGCGGTCTTCCAGAACGTTGGCCAAAAACGAATGGCATGATTCACAGGCCTGCAGGTCATGTTCTAGGCTGAGGCAGTAGACGCAGTGGAGTGTGGGTCCAACCTGGACATCTTCTGCCCACAAGGGCACCGCCGAAATCCGGGAGTTGATTTATCCATCGCAGCCGCGAGGGAGAAAGATGACCGAAGTTTGGAAAATTTTAAAATGAGTTTCGGGCAACCCGAAGAATTAGGATCCAGTTTATCATGCAGAGCGTTTAGGAGGGAGCCTGAGCTTCCAAGCAGTAAGGAAGATCTGGCATCATGGGGCGGAGCCAAGAGTTTTACCACCCGGGTGGCTGGGAGGAGACAGCTTGAAGACCTTCCGGCAAGATTTAAAGCGGCAAGGAACCTGCCACACAGTGTGGATGAACAACATATCCATGTCCCTAGAAAGGAAATTACAGTAAGTATGCAGAAATTTCTTTTTTCTGTAGCGCTCCAAGTTGTCAATGGATAGTAAGTACATATGGGCTTTAGTAATTAGTATTCATTATCCAACCGGGTTGGGGAGAATATTGTTCCATATGCAAACTGCAAAAAAGAAAAGGGAAAAGGAATTTACCTGCTAACCGCTACCTGCAAAACTCTGCAACCAAAGGCTGCATCAGTGGGAACTTTGAACATACAATCTGCAGTGCTCGGTGAATGTGTAGATGGATGACCACGTTGCTGCCTTACACAATTTTAAGTCAGGTGCCTCACCTTTCTAAGCCCAGGACATGGCCATAGCTCTGGTGGAATGTGCCTTAATGAGAGCCAGTGCTCTCTTCTTTACTGTAACATAAGCTTTGGCAATGCACACCCTCACCCACCTTGCCAGGGTGGCCTTGATGCCATTTTGTCCTCTGTTGGTTAGCCGAAGAAGTCACAGCAAGAACCTATCCAATTCCTGAACTCACAGAACTCCTCCTCCAGTTCTCAAAATAAAAAACTCCTTAGTTTCCAACCCTGGCTCCGTGGCCAATGAATTTAATGCCTACTACACCTTGTGCACCACATCTCTTCTAAACTACCTCTCCCCATTGCCACCTACTAACTTCAGCCCTTCGCGTCAGCCAGTGCCTACCCCTCCCCAATTTTCCTTTTCTACTATCTCCCCTGAAAAAGCTCTTAATGCTGTCCTATCCCTCAACCCTCTAAAGGCTCCTCACCAGATGAGCTAGATCCTCAACTTTTCTACCTTTCTCCTCCTGTAATTGCTTAGGCGATCTCCCTAATCCTTAACCTATCCTTTATCCCTGCCCAAGTACCCTCATCCTGGAATCACACTGTAGTCCTTCCTCTCCCCAAGGGTGGTGACACATCCACTCCTGGCAAATATAGTCCCATTTCCCTCCTTTCTACCCTTGCCAAACTTCAAGAAAGTACAGTTACGTAAGAACTTACCGTAACAGTAGATCTTCGAGAACAGCTCTTGCAGCAGGTTACACCATTAGGACTGAAGCCGGCAGGCGCCAGGACCCCACAGAAAATTTCTAGCTAGCTATCTTCAGCGGGGACCGCCCCCGACGTCGGTCCCGCCTCCGGCCAGGCGTGGTACATAAGGGGTCCCAGAATCCTCAGTTCTCCCGGAGACTCCCGGCCGCAGGATGACATCAGAAGGGGAGACCAAGGATCCGGCCGTCAGAAGGCACAAAGGAGAAAATCTCAACCAAAGCGTTCTTTTTTTTCCTCCGCTCCAATCATCCATGACATATTGCTTCTGCTTTAACCTTTCATTTTTTTTTTTTGCAGAGCCGCACTTCCTCTAAGGGGAAGGGAGGGAAGGTACTTGCTGCAAGAGCTGTTCTCGAAGATCTACTGTTACGGTAAGTTCTTACGTAACTGTACCATCTTACTTCAGATACAGCTCTTGCAGCAGGTTACACCATTAGACTGATTCCCAAGCAGTAACGCTGCCAGAAGATCCGGAGGAGGCATAGAGACAAGAGAAAAACAACCAAGTCCTGACTCAGGACAAGAGACCTTGCAACACTGCTAGGCCGAACTGCTCTACGCCTAGAGGCTATGTCCAGACTGTAATGCCTGATAAAGGTATGTACAGAGCTCCAAGTAGCAGCCGCAAATAGCTGAAATAGAGACATTTCTGAGCTGCAAAAGAAGTGCCCACACCTCTGGTAGAATGACCCGATAGAACCCGGAGGGGTTTTGTTTAATCTGGTAGCAGGCAGATACACTGACAAGCCAGCTGACAAGGTCTGCTTGACACCGGTTGGCCTTCCATTCTCTGAGAAAAAGAGACTAAAAGCTGGTCAGAAGCCTGCAAGGGTTTAGTTCTGTTAAGGTAATACCTCAGGTTCGGTGAACATCCAGGGTATGAAGAAGCCTCTCCTCCGTTGAGTAACTCGAAGTAGACCGAAGGTCAATATCCTGATTTAAAGTAAGTGTCGAAACCACCTTAAGCAAAAACTTTGGGTTCGTCCGTAGAGATACTCTGTCCCGGTGGAAAACCAAATAAGGCTCTTTACACATGAGAGCATGAAGCTCAGAAATCCTTCTGGCTGAAGTAACGGCAACTAAAAATAACGTCTTCCACGACAGAAAACGTAGCTCGCAATCCGCAGCAGGCTCAAAGGGAGGGAGCGTAAGTTGTTCCAGGACAAAGAGTAGATCCCACGGAGGCACAGGGTCCCTAATGGGAGGCCTAAGGTGCAACACTCCTCTAAGAAACTCCCGAGAAGCGTCAAGCTGAGCAATAGTACAGTGCCCCACCGGAAGATGGTAGGTCGAATAGCACAAAGGTGCACCTTAATAGAGGAGTAGGCTAGCCCAGAATTGAAAAGAGAAAGGAGGTAGTCTAGGAACCACCTAACTGGACAACCTAGGGGAAAGGTCACGAGCCCGTGACCATAGATTAAAAACGACGCCACTTCATGGCGTAAGTAGCATGCGTTGCCGCTTTCTTGGCTGCGAGAGAATCTCAGCAACCTTGCTAGACCCCGTGGCGCAAAATGGCTATGTCTCTAGGAGCCATGCATGCAGGTTCAAAGAGCGGAGATCCGGATGAAGCAATGAACCTCTCTCCTGAGACAGTAAGTGGGAGTTGAGCGGCAACGGGAGTGGAGGTTCCCGAGATAGCTGTGCCAGAAAGGGGAACCAAATCTGTCTGGGCCAAACGGGCCACCAGAATCATTCTTATGGCTCCCTCGCAGCTTGAGAAGAACTCTGGATCAACGGGAAGGAGGGAAGGCATAAAGGAATCTGTTCACCCAGGAGAGGGACAACGCCTCACCAGAAAACACCAGGCCCTGATCTAGCGAGCAAAATTGGGCAGTTTTATGCTGGATGGGGATGCAATAAGTCCAGTTCTGAGTTCCCATCAAGGAACAGATCTTCTGCCACCTGCTGAAGAAGTTCCCACTGTGGACTCTGGCCTGGGAGTGACTCAGGCCGTCCGCGATCGTGTTGTCCACTCCGGAAACATGTACAGCAATCAGGTTTGCCTGCGTCAGATTACCCAATCCCACACCCTCATGGCCTCCTGCAAAGGGGTAAGAGTGCGCCCTTGTTTGTTGAGGTAATACATCACCGCCGTGTTGTCCGGCCTGAAGCAGGATCGCACGGGATCATGGACTGAAAGGCCTGGAGTGCATAGAGGACCGCCTCATCTCTAGGACGTTGATATGGAGATGAGCCTCCAACGGGTCCATACACCCTGAGACCTCACCCTGCCTAGGTGTGCTCCCACCCAGACCCGGCATCTGTGGTGAGGGTTATCTTTGGGGACGGCGCAAACGGGACGCCTTGAGAGCGACTCAGGGCTAACCACCATTGCCAGTCTCGAACCACGGATTTCGGATCCTGACTGGATGCTGCAAATGGTCTTGCCTTCTGATCCCATTGCGCTTTGAGCATCCACTCGCGTATTCGCATGTGGAGTCGCGCGAGAGGACAGTAGGAATGGCCGCAGCCACGTGTCCGAGCAGACGGACGACCGGCTGGTACGATCTGGTTCGTCGATAAGTCCCCATGAGGACCTTATATGCCCGCCTGTCGGCCGGAAGAAAAGCTCTTCCCGGATCGGTCCAGCACTGCTCCTATGAACTGCAGGTTTTGCGACGGTACCAAGACGGACTTCTCTCGATTATAAGAATGCCCAGCGATCCAAATAGGTCTTGGGTGTCCTGGATCGCGAGCAGAAGCGCCGCTGGAGACGCTATGAGAAGCCAATCGCCGAGGTACGGGAACACATAGTGGCCCTTTCTCCTTAGAGACCTGCCACGACTGCCATGTATTTGGTAAAGACCCTTGGTGCGGATGACAGTCCGAAAGGGAGAGCCCGGAACTGGAAGTGGTGGCCTAGAAACTCGAAGCGCAGGAATCTCTGATGCGCTTGAGCTATGGGGATATGCAGGTAGGCGTCCTGCATGTCTAAGGACGCTAAATAGGTGCCCTGCTTTAGCATGGGGATCAGGCCCGGGAGGATCACCATGCGGAATCTTTTGTATGCGACCGACATGTTGAGGTCGCCAGCTCCAGAATTGGACGGAGGTCCCTGTTTCTTGGGAACCAGGAAGAAGTGAGAATAATACCCTAGTCCTCTTGGTTTCCGGACGATTCTACTGCCCCTTGTTCAGGAGCGGAGTATTTCTTGCCAGATTAAGGCGCCGTGTTGACCCGAATACCGGAGAGCAGAGGAGGCCTCAAGGGTGGCTTTTCCGCAACTCTCAAAAGTGGCCAATGCGGACTAATCGAAGAACCCACCTGTCGGTGGTGATTGCCTGCCATCCCGGCAGGAAGTTCGCAATGCGACCCCCGACCATAACATCCCGTTGATCCCGAGGGGCGGGGGCCGGAAAGGAGTCATGCTGTGGCGGCAGACGGGCCCGCTGGCTGGGTCGCTCTAGGGGTATGTTGACCTCTGCTAGCGGGCTGCTTCCTGGTTCTGCGAAAACCAGAGCCCTCTGTTGTGTGGCGGAGCGAGGTTGTTGCCTCTGTGTCCGCCCACGAAAACGGCCTTGGTGCCTACGAAAGGACCCAGGCCTAGGCCGGTACATTGTCTGGACCGACCTCACTGCCTTTCCGGCCTCTTGCAGTTTGGTAATAATTTTTTCCGCAGGGTTACCAAACACCACATCTCCCTCAAAAGGGGCGTCCATAATGTTCTTCTGGACGTCCGGGGTGAAGCCGGAGACACGGAGCCAGGAGTGTCTCCGGAGACAAATGCCTGAAGCTGCTGCTCACGATGAGTCCGCGGAATCATACGCTGCCTAAGCACTTGGGTCCCCACGCCTGAACTCCGCAGGAGGAGCTGGAGCATCTCCTCCTTCTGACCACCTTCAGGAAGCTTCTAGCTGCCTCCAGACCCTGTTCCACAGTGCGCTCTGGAATTGAATCATGTGGGTCAGATAGTTCAGGATCTAATGGCGAGGTCGCCGGCGCGCGCGCTCGCCCAGAGAGTCCAACTGCTTGATTCTGGATCCGTGGTAGGTGCTCAAATGCTGCGCCTTTGGGACTGGTCATGTGAGGCTGTTATGACCAGAGAATCGCCAGAGGTTGGTGCATCAAATACTGGTCCTCCCTAGGCCTCGTGTATAGATGGTCAGTTCTTCGCACCGCTGGTAACGAATGGACGCCCACGCCGGCCTTGGTGACGCCCACAAAGTGTCCACTAAGGGTGGCACCACCCAGGCTTGGGGTCCTTCTGCCAAGATACTTAGCCAGGCGCAATCTTTGGGGTCTAACTCCTCAGATTCCCACCCCATGTTCTCCTGGATATGGCGATGATATCCATGAACGAGGGGTCATCCGAGGAGACCGTGAGTCTCACGTGGGTCCGGAGAAGGACTGAGATTGGAGATGGAGATCTGGAAGTGGAATACAGATCCTCGCCCTCCATCGACGGCTAACGCCGGGCTCCTGGATCTCTTTGGGCTGGGAGGATGGAAGACGAGGATCTAGACGGAGGTCTCCTTTGCACTTCGAGCCCTGGGAGGGATCTGGACCCCTGGGACAGTAGAGCTGCCAGCCGACCTCGGGAGGCTAAGAGGGGCCGGAGCCAAGGAGGAGGAGGAGGAGGAGGAAGAGCGGTGGGCGCACGCCTCTTTGATGGTGTCCCACCAGTATGTAAAGAGATCCTTTACATCCGCAATAGATAATCCCGACGCCGGCTCAGACGTCAAGGGTCGGACGTCGGGTCCCGGCGACGGCTCCACAGGGACCTCGGGCGGCGGTGAGGGAGCCCTGGGAGACTGCGCGAGGCCGGGATCGCCCGTCTGGTCTTCGGGCTGCGTCGAGTCTTCCTCCGTAAGGGACTCCTGCCCGACGACGGTCGGAGACGCAGGAGCCCTCTTCTCAGGCGCTGCGGACGTCGGTCCCCCTGCCGACGTCCGATGGGTAGATTTGACTGACGACGGTCTGACAGCCGACGACGGCTCCGAGGAGCGGTGACGAACGGCCGACGGAGGTCGAGCCGGCGCCGGGTCTGCCAGCCTCTTCAGAGGGGTAAGCTCCAGGTCTCTCTCGGGCGCACTGAAGAGGGGACAGACGCCGGGTCACGGTTGCGGGAGCCCGACTTGTATGGCGGTGATGACGCCTCCCGACTTCGCCCGGCCTTAGGGGTGGAGGACGCACGACGGCGCTGGGGGCCTGAGAAGATCGAAACGCCACCGCAGCCGGGGAGGGAAGAGGCTCTGACGGGACCGTCCCACTTCATCCGAGCTGCGGGACTCGGAGGCCCGGAAGTCGGAGACCTGGAAGGGTCCTTTCTCCCTTCTTCGGCTGCTTGTAAGAAGATTCCCCTTAGAGGACATGGCTAAGTTTTTCTCCAGAGGAACGCCTGCAGAGCCTTCTGTCGCCGGATCCTGTGCGCTGCTAAATCCCCCGGGCAGAGGAACAGGCCTGGGTGTCGGGCCTACCCAGGCACCGAACGCAGCCGTGGTGAGGGTCCCAAAGGGGATCTGTTTTCCACAAGCAGACTTAGACGATGCCCGAGGTCGGTGAGACATCAGAGAAGAAAAATCTTCTAAATGAAGCAACTTCCTCAGAGGAAGTTCAGCAACCACGCATCAAGCTAGACTGAGACCAAGGGTCGAGGCATGCAAGTTCGACGGCGGAAAGAACTGGGGATTCTGGCGGACCGCTTCATGTACCACACCTGACGCCGGAGGCGGGACCGACGCCGGGCGCCCCGCTGAAGATAGCTAGCTAGAAATTTTCCTTGGGGTCCTGGCGCCTGCCGGCTTCAGTCCTAATGGTGTAACCTGCTGCAAGAGCTGTATCTCGAAGTAAGATCATTTAGTTCTCTCTCAGCTATCACCCTTCCTCTCCGATACCACCTTCTTCACCCCCTTCCAATCTGGTTTTCGGAAGAACCACTCAACAGCCATTTCCCTCCTCAGGCTTACTGACTCCATCCTTTCAGGGATGAACGACGGCCTGATCACCTTGGCCATCTTTGTCGACCTAGCCAAAGCTTTCAACACTGTTTCCCATTCCCTACTTCTTGATTCACTCCACTCAGCTGGCCTTGCTCTGTCAGCCACCAACTGGTTTAAATCCTACCTCACTGGCAGGACCCAGTCAGTTAGAATCCTTGATTCCATCTCCCCTCCACTCCCCATCAACACTGGTGTCCCTCAGGGCTCAGTGCTTGGTCTCCTACGCTTCTCCATTTTCCTTAATGATCTTCCCACAGCCTTCTCATCCTCTTCTATCCACATGTACGCTGACAATACTGTTTTGTACAGTGCCGGCAAAAACCCTGCTGCTGTGCAAACCAGCTTACAGCATGACTTCAACCAAGATCAGCTCTGGTTTGCTTCTCACCAGCTTTTTCTAAACGCCAAAAAGATAGTTTCAATGACCTTTGGCACCAGGCAGAGATTCTCTAGGCTCCCGGCACTACCCACCTTCCACACTCTTGATGGGACCATCGTGGAGGACACCTCCTCATTTCGGTATGTGGGAGTTTGGCTGGACCAGCACCTCAACTTCTCTATATTGATGTTATCCTGAAGAAACTGCACCCCAAGCTTGGTGCTCTGTACTGGAATCGTAGTTGCATCCCGCTGACTGCGAGGCACGAAATTGTCCAGAAGATGATACTCCCCATCTTTGACTACTGTGACGTAGTCTATGGTGCTGCTCCCAATTCTTCCCTGACCAAGTTGGACACCCTCTTTAACTCCTTCTGCAGCTTTGCTTTCAACTCACCTTCCCACTCCCACCACTGTGAACTCTATCACTCTCTAACCTTCCTTCCACTGTCTCATAGACACATCTCTCACTGTGCTAAACTAACTTCTAAATTCTGGTTCAGGTGGCTCCCCTCCTATCTCTCATCCTCTCTTTCCACTCCACCTCCCCCCACCCATTCTCTCAGATCAAATGACACCCGCACCTTGACAGTCCCTCGCCACTCCACCCTCATCAGTCAGACTGGTTTCGACCATCGTTTCCCTAAAATTTGGAATTCCCTCCCCCTTGAAATATGACACTCCTCCTCCAACTACTCCTTTACCTCTGCCCTACACAATTACCTTTCCCTCAGCTGTTCCTGCCTTAACCCACCTTAATATCTATCCCCGGTTTCTGCCTTCCTACCATGACCCCCCAAGCAGGGTTCTCAACATCCTGAAGGGGAAAATCAGGAAATGGTTATCCCTTCTCCTCATATTCAGTTCTTGCCTCTCCCCCCTCTCTTCTCCACCTGCCCTTCTGGGTCACCAGTGTGCACAACCTAACCCTGTCCTTTTTACTCCAGCAGCACTTGCGTACTACCTTGAGCCTGCTCCTGGTACACTCATTCACTATAAATGCTTCTGTCGCATTATTACTGTTTTGTAGTTTCGTATGTGCTTTTATGTGATTTTGGATATGTACTGTAATTTACCCAATGTTCCACTACTGTTTATTGTACAATACCTTGTGTTCCAACTGTTGCTCAATCTTACAATGCTGTATTTTTTCTGCTATCGACATACTATTGTAACTGATCATCCTTCACAACCCTATGTGACCCCTCCCCCCAGGTCGCACCGTGAGACAAGCAACTTGTTGTTCAGCGTGCCCTCCTGGTGAAACATTTCAATATATAAAATAAATATAAGATATGTCCTAAATGCCCTACACAAAACTTGGGCAACTCTTTCTCTTGGGTGAATTAGCTGCGGACAGAAGGACGGAAGCCAGATTTCCACATTCACGTGAAAGCATGAAGGAACCATTAGAATGAAAGACAGAACCGTTTTCAGAATCACCTTGTCCTTATGAATGACAAGACAAGGTTCTTTGTGGGACAAGGCCAGGAGCTCGCCAATCCTCCTGGCTGAACACACAGCAACTAAAAAGCACACCTTCTAGGACAGAACGTCTAGCAGTACCACCTAAAGAGGTTTGAAGGGTTCTTTACAAACAGCATTCAAAACCAGTTTCAGATGCCATGGAGGGACAGTTTTTTTTTCCAGAAAGGTAGTGGAAACCCTGATGGCCACCAGAAAGAATTGCACCTCAGCAGCTTATGTTTGAGTGTGGACCAACTTTTTGGCCTGAGCCACAGGGAAAAAAAAAAACAGCTTTCCAAAGCAACAGTTCTGCAGATTTTGGATTTTTTTACAGGTGAGAATGGACAAAGATTTGGTCTTGAGCATCTTGAGAGGTCAGGTGTCGACACTTGGAGCCTCCTTGGGCTCATCCTTGGAGACTAAACGGGCCATCACCCAGGTAATGGTAGACATGATGTCCTCCTGCCCAAGTTGTGTTATCAAAACTATGAGCACCTTCGAGAACACTTTCACAGCTGTTGTCAGCCCAAACGGAAGCACCCAGCACTGGAATTGTTGATGCAGGAATGAGAATCTGAGGAACTTCTGAATAAGACTGCCAAATGGGAATGTGGAGATATGCATCCCACAGATTTATGGATGTTAAATAATCCCCCGGTTGGACAGCCCAGATGATTGACTTTAGGATTTCATCCAGACGGACATGTGGCAAATAAACTTGTTTAAACGTTTCGGGTCCAGAATAAGTCTGAAACCCTCCGACTTCTTGGAAACCACAAAATCAAGTAAAATACCTAGCCTTCTTCATCACGAGGCACCGGAACAATCACCTCAATCTGTCTGAGGTGGTCTAATGTTTGAGGCACTGCTTGTCTCTTCACTGAGTGCTTTGGTACAGGGAACAGCAGAAAACATCCCTTTGAGGGAATGGTGATAAATTCCATTGCGCAGCCTAATGCCACAATCTCCAGGACCCAGGCATCTGACATTATCTGGGCCCATTCTGTGTAAACATTCTGTACCAGGGTACAGGTCATTTCGTAGGGACAGGGTGATTGGGAAGGGGGGGGTGGCACTATATGTGAAGGAAGGACTGAAGTGTGTAAGGGAAGAAGGGGAGGAGGGTAGTACGGAGTCACTTTGGATGCAAATCCAGGATTCCAAGAATAGGATTCTTAGAATGGGAGTGGTGTACAGGCCACCATCTCAGACGGAGGAGTTAGACAGGGAACTAGCGGGACCACTCAGAAGGACCTGCGAGAAGGGTAGTGTGGTGATTGTGGGGGACTTCAACATGCCAGGAGTGGACTGGAGCACCCCAACAACCAGGAACAGAAGGGAGCAGGTACTGCTGGATGCCTTCCCGGACAGCTTCCTGCTGCAAATGGTCAGTGAACCAACCAGGTTAGGGAATACCCTTGACCTTGTGCTGGCAAATGGGGACTTTGTGAGAGAACTTACAGGGGAGGAACCGCCGTCAGGGAGTGACCACTGCTCAGTATGGCTCACATTGGATATGGGCAAGGAAGGAGTAGAATCTGGCACAATAGTGCTGGACTTCAGGAGGGCCGACTTTGGGAGGAAGGGGGAAGTGGTAAAAGGGTACCTGGCCAGAATTCAACCCAGTATGGAGACTAACCAGAGGTGGGAGCTCATAAAGCTGGGGATAGTGGAGGCAACCAAAACCTGCTGCAAAGCCCAGAGCAAGAAGGCTAGGGCTAAGAAACCGATCTGGTTGAGCAAGGAGGTCATGGAAAAGAGCTGCCTTTAGGAAGTACAAGAAAACAGGGAGGGGGAGGACAGGGAGGAGTACTTGACAGAATCGAAGGAGGTGACAAGGGCAGTAAGGGAGCCAAAGCATCTATGGAACTCCAGGCTGGTACAAGGCATTAAGAACGGGGAGAAGGACTTCTTTAAGTACATCAGGGAGAAAAGGAACTGTAAGGACCACATAGTAAGGATTAGGAAGGAGGGGGGTTGGGAGGAAGCAGGCTGCGATAAGGCGGAAGCACTAAATGAGTACTTCTGCTCAGTATTTACTAAAGAGAAGGCGGGGGGGTGACACCCAAGGTGGGAGAAATGGCAGAAGCAGGGAGGGAAGTGGTGACAGATGGGAAAATCATGGAGAGCAGAGTTCGAGAGGGTCTGAAGGCACTGAGGGTGGACAAGGCGCCAGGCTCAGATGGCATCCACCCCAGGGTACTGAAGGAGCTGGCAGAGGTCCTTGCAGAACCTTTGGCAGACCTATTTAATGCCTCACTACATTCAGGGTGTACCTCAGGACTGTAGGATGGCTCATGTGGTGCCCTCCACAAGAATGGCCCCAAGGATGAACCGGAAACTACAGACCAGTGAGCCTCACATCCGCGTGGGCAGCTAATGGAGACTATCCTGAAGGAGAGGCTGGTGGTCCTCCTAGAGGCCAAAGGACTACAGGACAGCAGACAGCATGGCTTCATATGTGGCAGATCCTGCCAAACCAACCTGGTCGAGTTCTATGACTGGGTAACTAGGCAACTGGACAGGGCAATGCAGTGGATGTCCTGTACCTGGACTTGAGTAAGGCATTCACTCAGTGCCACATGGAAGGCTGGGAAGGAAGTTAGTAGGCACAGGGGCGGTGCAAAGCTGGTGAGATGGGTAGAAAACTGGCTGCAGGGAAGGCAACAGAGGGTGGTGGTGGGTGGGGAGCTCTCACACCCAAGGGCAGTGACGTGTGGTGTCCCACAGGGCTCGGTGTTGGGACCAGTGTTGTTTGGGATATTCATTGCAGACATATCATGGGACATCAAGAGCAAGATCAGTCTGTTTGCTGATGATACCAAGGTAGGCGCGGTGGTGGATGACCTAGGGGGATGGCAGGATGATCTGGCAAAGCTTGAAACCTGGTCAGACACCTGGCAACTGGGCTTTAATGCCAAAAAGTGCAAGGTGCTGCATTTTGGGATGAAGAACCCAAGGAGGAGTTACCAGCTTGGGGTAGTGCAGCTAGCCCAGACAGAGAAGGAGAAGGATCTGGCGGTGCTCATTACAGGGTCAATGAACAACTCGGCACAATGTAGGAAGGCAGCTGCAAAGGCCAACAAAATGCTGGGTTGTATTGCAAGGGGTATATCCTCGAGGAGGTGATTCTGCCACTGTATAGGTCATTTGGTTAGACTACACCTGGAGTACTGCGTGCAGTACTGGCGTCCGATTCAAGAGGGACATTAGTTACTGGAGGGGTGCAGCGGAGAGCGACAAAGATGATCAAGGGCTGGGGACTTATCATATGAGAGGAGGTTGAAGGAGTTGAACATGTACTCACTGGAGGAGAGGAGAGAGAGACAGGGGTGACATGATTGAAACCTTTAAATACATGAAAGGAATAAACAAGACAGGTACAGAGGGGCTGTTCAAAGTAAGGGGGGGGGGGAAGACACCAGGGGCCATGATATGAGACTGGAGTGAGGAAAGTTCAGGAGGGAGATGAGGAGACACTTTTTTTACAGAGAGGGTGGTGGCTGGGTGGCATGCGTTACCTGCTGAAGTGGTATGCAGTAGAACAGTGGACTGCTTCAAACGAGGATGGGACAGGACAAGGGAGAGGGTTAATGAAGGGGAAGAGTGGAAGGGAGGGAGGGGCAGCTGCAGAATAAGGGGTGCTAGCTGCACATTCGAGCAGACTTGACAGACCTCTAGGCCTTTATCTGCTGGCAAATTTCATATGTTCGCATGTTCGTAAGTGAAGGGGGGGGCAGAGATGAGCCCACATACCCTCATTGTGATGTGCCACATCTTAACCCTGGACCTCCATTACGTTTCCAGGCAAAGGCACCTCTGCCACTACTGCCCTTTAACCCAGAGTAGGATCCTTTACTTCTCTGGTGTCCAAAGATCTGAAAAGGACAGAAACCCCCTAGATACTGCCTCTACTGGCCACGAGTTCAGCCTTCCGAAGTTGAGCTTGCCTTTTGCTATTGTTGATACCAGAAGATGGCCCTTTTTATCTTAGATGTCTTTCAAAATGTCATCCATGTCTGATCAAAATAACAAGCCTAATTCAAAAGCTAAGTTAAATAGCTTGGCCTTCGATGCCTTGTCTATGACTCAATGCCATAGGCGCCCAAACCAAGAGGTGTGAAACTGAAAGCACCGAGGCTCGGGATGGCCACCTTACAGAAAACAGAGCATGAGCCTAACTGACAAGGCTCTGAGTATTGGCAGGAATCTGCGCGGCTCAGAAGAGCCATCAGAAAAAGAATGATAGTGCTCTGAAGGTCTGTCCCCAAGTAAAAAGCCTGATTGAAGGCTACAGGATTTCTTTTTTTTTTTTTTTTTTTTTAAATATCTGCTCACAGTCAAGGCAAAAAAAAAAATACGCAGTCCCCCAAAGAAAGAAAAATGCCTCAACACACAGTGTTAAGCACTCGGGGAACCTATCGTAAAATAAAACCTATAGCAGTCCCTAGGGGGTTGGGGCCAATGCCAATATATATGCTAAGAAGAAAAGGGAAAAGATTAAGTGGTAGACCCTAACAATCACCACCAAAAGAAAAGTGTACTTATCCAAGGAGCCATAAAGAAAGAAAATCAGAGACCTGATAAAAAATAAACACTCTTAGAACAGCGTGGTAGAACGTGGCCCCCAATCCAAGCACAGACAGGATGAGGCAATCACCCTAGACCAGGGGCAATAACAAGAGAAAGGCGAAGCCATACGGTCTGCTTGATGTAGACTGTGGTTCCCACAAGCCTGGAGGCTACCTCACTAGCATTGTAAGACACCCTTGATTGGCATCTTGCTAGCACCAGGCCATGCGAAGAAAGGCTAATGGCTTGCCTGGTTGCCTCACAATCTGGCATATTGTTAGTAGCCAACCTAACATCAACTACAGGTACCTAGCATAGGTGGCCAGGTGCAGCACAATGCACAAAAGAAGGTGAGCTGCTGAGAAGACTCTTCTACCCCAGTGGTCAATCTCAGCCGAGTCGGACTCTGGCGGGTGGTCCTAGGCAACGATGCTAAGAGGGGGGTGTCCAGGAGCTCTACTCCTGAAGTGGGGTTGGGCATAGCATCAGGAGACCCCTGGGGTGCACAATACCTGCAACCGACAGTTCCTCAGGGCTGGAGCAGGGGCAAAGGGACGGTGCCAGACAAAGTGCAATGCTTCAGTGAAAGGCTGGGGCCACAGAGGTATGACACTGTTGTCAGAGCTGTATTCCCTGAGGAATGACAGCACTGCACATGCAGGACTGTGACTTGCAAAATGGGAGATGTGCAACTCCTCTAACATCTCCGAAAGGAAGCGCTGATAGCTTGTGAGATCAGTGCCAGAGGAACAGTGGATAGAGGCATCCTCTTCCTCAGTAGATAAAAGAAAAAAACAGAGCAGCTGGATTCAGGGAGTCGGAGGTTCAGGTCAGAAAATTACCTCATCCAATGCCCTCAGGGATCTAGGGAAAACAGCTACAGAGGCCCTGAATTGTCCCCAAGTCATGGGCCCCATAGGGCCAAAGAGACCCGGGGGAGGAGGAGACATAGGAAGGGGAGAAGGCTCATGAGAGACCAGAGAACATCCTCTGCTAGTAAAAACAAACGTGCTGCACGCGTGGGAACAAACTAGAGGGCAAAGGTAGATGCTTAAAAAATGTAATCCAGAGTGAAAGAGTGCTGAAACAGCCCCAGCGCTTTGACCAATCAAGGTCTTCCTCAGGGGACGTACCAAGTATATACGTCATCACTTTTATACACATAATAGATCATGTGATGTATTTCATCATTGACAAAAATCGATTTAAATAAGACAAATACTATTGTATGAGATCACAAAACAATACAGTAATTCAGTCTCCTATGTTCAAAATAATTTGTATAAAATTAATCAAAAGTGCTCCATTAATTACAGTGATCAATATTTACAAGTATCAAAGTTAGAAACTGAAAAAAAGGGGGTTACAAGAGAGGCAAAAAGATGAAGTTCAGTGATCCACACTGGCTAAATGTACTTATGTAATGAACTTAAATTACTAGAAGTATCACAATCAAGGAGCTTGAAGTTTTATAGCACAAGATTCAATTGTATGAAATCGCTGGTAAATATTAGGACTTAAAATTCTGATGCTATACATTAAATATTTAATGAGGAAAAAATTATAATAATAAAAAGCTCCATGCTTTGAGTGTAATAGTGCCAACAAATCATGAAATATGAACTTCATCATGCCTAATATTCTATCAGGAAGTCAGATTTTTTGAACGTCGCTCATGTACTAAGTTATGTCTGTGCTCAATTTAATGTTATGTACAGACTTCAAACTTATTTTGTATATAATCTGGCTGTACTCTTTGTGTATTGTAATTGTACCTCCCGGGTCGTGCCTGAAAACAGTCACTTGCTGACTAGCGCACTTACCCGGTTAACAAAAACTAAATAAATAAAATAAATAAAATATTTTTTTTATTATTGTTCTGGTTAGTTAAATACTGATAGCCAATGAAAATAATACACAATATATCTGAGTGACCAATATTGATCTTAGAATCGAGCAGAGGAGACAGAATGGAAAAGGGGGGGGTTGTTAAGTAGATTCAAAAAATGGAGTAATGATAATGTACAGTTACGTAAGAACTTACAATAACAGGAGATCTTCGAGAGAGGCTCTTGCAGTAGGTAATTACATATAGGACTAGGCGAGCAGGCGTCAGGACCCACTAAAAATTCTCATTAGCAGTCTCTGGCAGAGGGGACCACCCCTCATATCAGGTGACAGACGCCATACAACGTCAGTATAAAGGGGCAGTCCTCACGCCTTCCAGTTCTTTCCTGCCAAAGGCAAGACAAGAGAGAGCGCCATCCCCCGGAAAAGGAGCTGAAAAGGATAAGGGGATGGAGGGCAGGAAGGTATTACCTACTGCAACAGCCTCTCTCTCGAAGATCTACTGTTAAAGTAAGTTCTTACGTAACTGTACTATCTTACTTCGAGAGGGCTCTTGTAGTAGGTAATTACATATAGGAGTGAGTCCCAAGCAGTCTGGAACAAGGAAAAGCACTCGGAAGGAGAAAAACCACCACCAATAGAACCTCCGGCTGTAAAGGTCTAAGAAAGCAGACCTTGCAGAACAGCCAACCCGAAACCAGCTCTACAGCGAGAGGCAATGTCCAAACTGTAGTGTTTCGTTAAGGTATGGACAGAAGTCCAAGTTGTTGCTGCACAAATGTCAGCCGCTGACACATTCTTGAAACAAGCAGCAGAGGCAGCAACACCCCTAGTGGAGTGACCACTGACTTGACCTGGCAAGGTCTTGTGATACTTGTCGTAACAGAAAGTGATGCAATGAGCCAACCATTTCGAAAGGCTTTGATTGGAGACAGCACTGCCCTCTCTTTTGCGAGGAAGAGAGACAAACAGATGATCAGTCTTTCTGAGATCCTTCGTCCTGTTGGTACAGTATCTCAGAATCCGGTGAACATCCAAAGTATGCAAGAGGCACTCCACCTGATTGGAATGTTGCGTAAAGAACGCAGGCAGTTCCATAGACTGATTCAACGTAGATTCCGCTACCACCTTAGGAAGAAACTTAGGACTGGTACGCACAGCCACATGTTCCTTGTGGAAAATCAAGTATAGGATTTTGCACATTAGGGCCTGAAGCTTGGAAATACCTTGAGCAGAAGTAATGGCTACCAGTAAAAGCGCCTTCCAGGAGAGGAACTTTAGGACTGTTGAAGCTGCCATCTCAAAAGGAGGCAGGGTAAGCTTCTCCAGAATAAAATTCAAGCCCCAAGGGGGAGCAGGTACACGAATGGGGAGTCTCAAATGAAGAACCCCTCTCAGGAAGGTTTTAGTGACCTCCAGCTGTGCAAAGATCTGTCCCCAAAAGGAACATGGTATGTGGAAAGAACTGCCATGTGAACCTTCAAAGAGGAATGACTGAGACCCAGGTCGAAAAGGTGACGCATATAATCCAGGAACCTCCCAACAGGACAGGCGAATAGCTCAAAATCTCTGGAAGAGGCCAAAACAGAGAACCTTTTCCATTTCATGGAGTAGATGGATCAAGTGGAAGGCTTTCTGGCCTCCATCAGAATCTCAGCCACCTGAGGCAAAACCCCAAACCGGAATTGAACTACGTCTGCAGGAGCCACGCATGCAGCTGTAGGGATTTGAGTCCTGGATGGACCAGGGTCCCCTAATCCTGGGTCAACAAGAGCTGCGACAGAGGAAGAGAAAGAGGAGGTTCCTCTGAGAACTGCTGCAGAAGTGAGACCCAAACTTGTCTGGGCCAGAATTGAGTGATGAGGATCATGCGAGCCCAATCTGAATTGAGTTTGTGTAAGATCAATGGGATCGGGGGGAAGGCATAAACAAATCTGCCCTTCCAGTCTAGAGACAGAGCGTCTCTCAAAAAAACTCTGTGCCCTGGAGCGAGCGAGCAGAAGACGGGAAGTTCTGCGTTGAGAGGAGAGGCGAATAGGTCTACCTGAGGGGTTCCCCAGCGCAGGAAGACATTGTCTACCACCCCGATCCAGTACCCTTTCGTGAGCTTGGACGGACGACTGGCTGAGGTGGTCTGCCAGCTTGTTCTCGACCCCTGAAACACGAACTGCCGTGAGGTGAAGGTTGTGAAGTACCACCCAGTCCCATACCCACATCGATTCCCTGCAAAGACGGTAGGAACAAGTTCCTCCCTGTTTGTTGATGTACCACACTACGCACATGTTGTCTGTCTGGACAGCCAGATGACCAGGAAGCACGTAGAGATGCAGAGCTTGAAAAGCATACAACACGGCCCGTAACTCGAGCACGTTTATGTAAAGAGACTGCTCAACTATGGACCAAGAGCCCTGGGTCTGCTGAGATCCCAGGTAAGCTCCCCAACCCTCGCCCGAGGTGTTTGTTGTCAAGGTTTGGGGGGGGGGGGAACAGAAGGGAACTCCCCAGCAAAGGTTCTCCTGAACCATCCACCACTGCAAGTCCCGAGCCATCAGAGAGGAGACCAGGATCTCCCGATCTAGGTCGTCCACCAGTTGATCCCACTGAGACCACAGCGTCCACTGAGAAATTCTCACGTGGAGCCGAACGCAGGGTACCATCAGAATGGCATCAGCCATGAGCCAGAGGAGGCGAAGGACTGACCTGGCACTGCTCTGTCTGCAAATGGACAAAGAGCTGACATAAGTTTGAAGGGTGGCCACCTTGTCTGAAGGCAGGAAGGCCATACCAGAGGTCGTGTCCAGGATCGCCCCAATAAACTGGAGTCTTTGGGATGGGATCAAATGGGACTTGGCATGGTTGATGGTAATACCCAGGCTGGTGAAAACCTGCAGGGTAAGGGAAAGGGAGCGCAGGAGATCCTCCCTGGATGTGTCCGCCAGGAGCCAGTCATCCAGGTACAGGAAAACCTGAACCCCCTTGGTATGCAGGTGGCCTGCTACCACAGCGAGGCATTTGGTAAAAACTTGGGGAGCCAAGGAGAGAACAAATGGGAGGGCCTTGAACTGGTAGTGGTCCCCCTGAAAAGAAAACCGAAGGTATTTGAGGTGGGACAGGCGTACAGGAATATGCAGGTAGGCATCCTGCATGTCCAGAGCGCATGGCCACTGTCCCGGCCAAAGGAGAGGCAGAAGACCCTGCAGAGAGAGAGAGCATTCTGAACCTCTTGTACTCCACGAACAGGTTCAGGGAGCTGAGATCTGGAATTGGCCTCACCTCGCTGGACTTCTTCGGAACCAGGAAGAAATGGGAAGAGTAACCCATCCGCCGAAGATGAGGAGAGACGGGCTCTATTGCCACCTTCTGAGGAAGGGCGGAGATTTCTTCCCGGACCAGAGGAAGGTGTTCCGGGGAGTAAGATGACCTTGGAGTGGATCTTCTGGGTGGTTTCAAAAGAAACTCTATGGAGTGCCCCTCCGCAATGAGCTGGAGCACCCAATTGTCAGAAGTGATCCTCTCCCAACCTGGCAGATGCAGGGAGAATCTCCCTCCTACTTGTTCCTCTGGGAAGCCCAGAGGCCATGGGAGAGGAAGGGAGTCAGGAGGTGTGAGGCAGCGCTGCAGCTGGAGCCCTGCTGCCCATTTAGGCGGGGCTGCAGCCTGAGTGGCACGCGAGCTGGCTCTGCTTGCTTGGCCCTGCGCTCCATCTGCGGGAAGGGATGGCGCCGAGCCTGAGGGGCTCTGTACATGGAGTCAACCTCCTTGAGAGCAGTGCCCTTCTTCTGCAATCCGGAGATGATGTCCTTGACATCACCGTCGAAGAGCACTGAACCCCTGAAGAGCGTGTCCTGGATAGCGCACTGCACCTCCAGGACCAAACCTGACACGCAGAGCCAGGCGTGACACCACAAATCTATGGTGAATGCCGAGCTCCATCCAGCAGCGTCCACTGCATCGTATGTAGCACGAGGCAAGTGCCTACTGGCCGAACAAGCAGAACGGACGAGGTCTGCTGCTTCCTGCTTGGTCTGCGACTCAGGAAGGGAGTCCAATTTAGCTTCCGCCGTGCTAAGGATGGCCTTCTGGTAATCCCCCATGTGAGCGACATAGTTCATGGCCCTTATACCCAGAGTGGAAGAAACGAAAACCTTCTTGCCATACTGGTCCAGAAGATGGGACTCCTTATCAGGTGGCGACAAGCTCAAATGCTTAGGGTTAGCTGTATGGCCGTGGGCGGCACTGATCATGACCAAATCAGCCTTGGGGTGTGAAGAAAGAAACTCAACACCCTCTGGAGCCCGATATAGCCCGTCAGCCTTCCTTGGAAGGGGGGGCTGTGGCAGACAGTTGCTTCCATATAGTGGAAACAAGGTCCGCATGAGGCTCGATCCACGGAGGAACCAATGTAGGAGCGACCTCGGGCAGATCCAAATGGGCAGGTAGCTTCTGCCGCTGTGGATCCGGCTCCAAAGACTTCCATTGATGCAATGACTGGATCTTGCGAAGCAACTCCGAAACAGAAGGATCCTCTGGAAGGGACTTCAGAGGAGTCCTAGGCCGGGGCTTGTCCAGAGTACGAGGCTCGTCATCGAAGTTGGAGCATCCCTCGGAGTCATCCGAGGAGTCCGAAGAAGATTGAGGAGATGAAGACCCCTCCCCACTCGGGGGAGGAACGGATCCCTCAGGAAGCTTGCAGGGCAAGGTGCCACCGCCTGTCTTGGAACCGGAAGGAACCCCTCAGGTAACAGGAGGGGGGTTCTCTTGCCCTTGACGACGGGGGTCCGGAATGGACTCCGGAATCGGAAGGCGACTCTCTACTTCCTTGGTGAGATGAGCCTTGGCCTCAGCCCACCAGGAAGCCAGAGTCTCCCTCAAATCCACCGGCGGCTGCGAGGGAGGTGGAGGAGGGGGATAAGGATAGTGAGGATATCCGAAAGGCGAGTATCCATACCCCGACGGCGGGAAACCCAGCTTCAGGTACTGAGGCACCGGGTACTGTGGCATCAGGTACTGTGGGCCCGGGTAGGACACGCTGGATAAGACGGCATGTACCCAGGCGCCAGGGGCTCCGACGGGGCGGAAGGCCCTGGAAACGCCCCCACAGGCGTGCCGGGGATAGTAGGCCCCGCGAGCATCGGGTCTGGCATAGGGACGGCGTCCTGAAGGCGGATGTCGCCAGGAGACGGCAAGACCGCGCCGGAGCCAGCGGCCCGAGGGTCCGACGCCAAGTCGCCCAGCCCAGCAGGAGGAAGACCTGACGGAGCGTGCCTGCATCCTCCGGTGATCACCTGGGAAGGAGTATTAAAAATCCCGGGTTGGAGCATTAAAACTCGGGTCTAGCAGAGATGACGCTGGGGCCTCGGAGGCAGTGGCGAATGCCGCGGGAGCCAGGACGCAGACTGGACATCAGGGTCCGCGTTGGCTCCAACGCCAGCGACCGCCAGAGGCAGATTACTTTACCGCTGGTTCGGGCGGACGCTGGAAGAGCCATCATCCAACTTAACGGAACCAGCGCCAGAGGAAGGCCGCGAGGAGGGGCTACTTTTGTCGGCTGCTTGAGACCAGGCACTGCCCGGCGGGTCAAGCGACTTAATGGTTCTTCCGGGCGGACGCCGGGTGAGCCAACGCCCGCCACCAGAGCCACTACTATCAAGGCCGCACAGCGGCGATCTTACTAGGAGAGTGGAAGCCTCCTTTGATCCGGAGGCTCCGAAAGGCTGGAGCGTGAGCTAGACGGGAGGGTCGACACTGCTTGAAGCCTCCAAGACGGCCGTCAGGAGCAGTCCCTCGTGGGGGGAACGCTATTTTAACACGCAACTCCAGCCAAAGTTGCGTGGTCGAGGAAGAGGAGTCCCTGCCACGGTGATTCTCCTTGTCTTTCTTACGGTGACCCTCGGGCGAAGTGGATGCCTGATGAAGCTTTTTCAGCTCCATCTCCATGGAGGACATTTTCTTTTTTGAGTAAGTGGGCGTCCAGGGACCGCTGCCTCCGTCTGCAGGTGGCAGCGTTAAATTTAAGGCAATGCTGGCACTTCTCCACGGGGTGATCCGGGCTCAGACAGAAGAGGCACTGGGAGTATCCGTCCTTGTGCGCGAGCTGGGCGCCGCACGAGTCACACTCATTTTTGTGTTCGGAGGGAGTAGGGGACGACATACACTGCACAAATCCTCACAATAAATTGAAAAAAACGAATGAAAAACGAAGGTAAAACTACCGATACAGACTGATGAGCAGCTGAACTTACCGTGAGGCACTTTCGTAAGCTAACAGCGAAAAGAACTGAAGGTGGTGTAGGGGGACAGCCCCCTTTTTACTGACATCGCATGACGCCGGTCACCTGACGTAAGGCCCCCGCCAAGACCGTTAGCTAGAAATTTTCCGTGGTCCTGACGCTGCCGGCTTCAGTCCTATATGTAGTTACCTACTGCAAGAGCCCTCTCGAAATAAGATATTGTATTCAGTGCTTTATATGCATGATACAAGTTGTTTGTTAATAAGTTAATATACTTATTTTATTTTTATTTTAGTTGTTTAACCTAGAGTAGCACACTAAGCTGAAAGCTTTTTTACAGGTGCGCCCTGGAAGCACAGGGAAGTTAAGTGACTTGCTCAGGGTCTCACAGTATGCAAGTGGAAGCTGTGGGATTCAAACCCAGGTCTAGTCAGCTGGATGTCACTAGAGTTGCAGCTCAGAGCCATACAAGAGGACATCAATTATTCCTGCAAGATCTTACATCAGAATCTAAGCTAGATATCCATGAGTTTTTTGCACAATATCCCTTGTTGTACCTCTTGACCAAAAGTTAAGGGAGATGGTATCCTTTCTACGTGACTATAAATGGAAGAATTTAAGAAGTATGTGACAGACCGGACACGGTTTCGCTTGCCTGAAAAACAGCAAGAGGCTGAAAAAGACAAACTGAAAATACTTGAAAATAAAACTAAAATTGATCTACAAGTATACAGTTCAGACAATGAAGCCACAAGAACACAATAAAAAGCTACAACTAAATAGTACGGCTTTATCGTCTTTTCGATAATGTCGGTAATCTAGTTCCTCATTCATGCCTTTATGACTAAGTGCACCCAGAACTGAAAATCAATTAACTTTCTTTTCTTTCAAGTAAATGGAATCTATCACTACCCTTTGGAAGGTAAGGGATCTGTTCTAACCCCATGGTGGGCCCCAACAGCATTTTCTAAGTTTTTAATTATTGCTCACACATGTTCTTGTATACAAACTTTTAACATTCTTGTTGTTAACCCCATGTACTGTAAGCCACAAGTGCACCACACTATGTAAACAACAAAGGTGCTGCGACGGGTAATGTATTCTCTTATCTTAGCAGTTTTTCCATACTCTAGTGTGTTTATATATAGGCATGAATGAGGAACTAGATTACCGACCTTATCTAAAAGAAGATTAAGCTGTAATTAGCTTGACTACTGTAATGCGCTATAACTCAGGGTCTCTGGAGGTACCCTCCGCTGACTGCAGCTAGTGCAGAACGTAGCTGCCAGGTTGCTGACAGGGCAGCCAAAGTACTGCGCAAACTGCACTGGCTGCCGGTTCGGTGGAGGGTTCTCTTTAAGATGGGTTTGCTCACCTTTGAGGTCCTACATGGACTGGGCCCTGGCTACCTGTCGGACCTTCTAACACCTGCTGCCTCAGTCCATGCCCTCTAATCCTCCTCTAGGGGCCCCCTTGCGATTCCCAGCATGAGGTTAAAAACTGCTGGCGACAGAGCTTTTAGTGTCGCCAGCCCAGTCTTGTGGAATTTGCTTTCTCAAATCAGTAAGGGAGGCCCCTTCAGTTGAGGCATTCAAAGCCTTTTTATTTAGCCAGGCATTCCCAGACACTGTCTTTTAGATACTATTTCTTAGATATTTTGAAAGAATAGCCCCATCAGGAATTTGCTGCTAGGTCAGGCCACCTGTTTTGGGCGGTCTGCTTTTAAATATATTTAACAGATGTTTTGTATCTTAACTATTGCATTTAAACTGTTCTTTAATGTAATTTGATTATACGGCACCCAGAGCCTCTGGAATTGGGCGCCTGAAAAATAAAATTTGCTTTGCCTATTTAGTTGTTGTAGCTTTTTACTGTATTCTTGTGGCTTCATTGTCTGAACTGTATACCTGTACATTCATTTTAGTTTTAGTTACAGGTTATTTTCTATTTGTCTTTTTCAGCCTCTTGCTGTTTTTCATGATAGAGAAACTGTCCGATCTGTCACATTTTTCTTAAATTCTTCCATTTATATTCACCTAGAAAGGATACCATCTCCCTTAACCTTTGGTCAAGAGGTACAACAAGGGATAGTGTGCAAAAAAATACAGGTTACTCACCTGTAACAGGAGTTCTAGGAATGGTATATGTTGTTCATCCACACTCATTGGCAGTATCCTTGCCGCTTTAAATCTTGCCGGAAGGTCTTCAAGCTTGCTCCTCCCACCCACCCGGGTGGTATAACTCTCGGCTCCCCCATGACGCCAGATCTGGCCCGCTGGAAGCCTGCAGGGGTTGTGCGCCGGCCGGGAGAAATGGAGAATGTAGGATGAACAATATACCATTCCTAGAACTCCTGTTACAGGTGAGTAACCTGTATTTCTAGGACATGGATATGTTGTTCATCCACACTCATTGGCAGACTCCTAGCAGTTCTCCGGGAGGAGGGAGGCAAGACGCACACTCCCATATACTTACTTGGGAAAGAGAGACTGAGAACCGAGGCCCCAAAACCAGCATCCCGGCGTGACTCAAGGTCGATGTGGTAATGGGTAATGAAGGTGTTTGCTGACTTCCAGGTAGCAGCCCTGCAGATTTCCTGGATAGGGACGTCCCTGGAAGCAGCCACCGATGCAGCAGTATGGCGGGTAGAATGAGCTCTTATTCCTCTGGGAGGCTCCATGCCCGCCAACTTATAGCAGAGATCTATGCAGGAGGTTACCCACCTGCTTATCGTCCGCTTGGCTGCAGGTCTGCCAGATGCGGCTTCAGCGTAGGTGACAAAACAGCTGGCAGAACCTCTCCCGACTTTCAGCCGCGGCCCTTATAAAAGCGAGCGCCTTCTAGGGTCCAGAGTATGGAGCCCATATTCGCCTCCGAGGTGTGATTGGGGTAGAACACCGCAGAGTCAACACCTGGTTAAGGTGAAACTCCACACCACCTTCGGAAGGAATTTCGGTGGGGCGCAGGACAACCTTGTCCCTGTGGGAAGACCAGGTAAGGAGACTCGATGGAAAGCGCCTGGAGCTCTCCCATCCTTCTGGCTGACGTGGTAGCCACCAAGAAGGCGGTCTTCCACGACAGGTGAGAGAGAGCACACCTGTGCATAGGTTCGAATGGCTTGCCCATGAGCTTGCCAGTACCAGCAGTAGATCCCACGGAGGTGGGGTTCCCGCGACTGGAGGAAATGTGATCAAGGCCTTGAAAAGCGCCAGACCACCTTTCTCCTGCGCCACTGACTGCTTCCCGGCCCGCGCTCGTAAGCAGAGATGGCTGCCAGGTGCACCCTTAGGTCGCCGACCTAAGCCCTTGACTAGAAAGGGACCATAATAGTCCAAGATGCTTGCCAAGGAACAGGAGGAAGGGTCCAAGCCCTTGCTTCTGACACCAAATGGAAAACCTTTTCCATTTGAAGGCATAGCATTTTCTGGTCGACTCACGGGACGCCTAACTACATTGAGGACTCGTCGGAAAGACCCAAGGCCTGGAACCTAGCCAGGAACCAGGCCGTCAGGTGCAGGGATTGAAGGTCCGGATGGAACACCTTCCCTGATTGACTGAGAGCAGGTCCGGGCGAGCTGGAAGCTGCCGCGGAGTCCTGGAGCTGAGACTGAGGAGATCTGGGTACCAGAACTGGCGAGGCCAGTCTGGGGCTATCAGAATCACCTGCGCCTTGTCCCTCCTCGCCTTGAGAAGCACCTTGTGGATCAAGGGAAATGGGGGAAAGGCGAAAAGAGGCCCGGGGTCCATTGCCTCGAGAAGGCATCCCCTGCAGCGAGCCCTGCTGAGGGGGCGGGCATGGAACAGACTCAGCCTGCTGCCTCCATGGAGGCAAACAGGTCCACCTGAGGTGTGCCCCAAAGGGAGAACAGATGCTGTACTACCTCCGCAGGAGAGACCACTGGGGATGCAGCCCCATCCGCCCAGGGCATCGGCCAGGGTGTTGGAGGCTCCCACACGGAATGGCTAGGAGATCCGCCTCCCAGGCTGCGCACGAAAGGACCAAATGCGGAGAGCCTTGCATAGAAGCATGGAGCGCGCCCCGCCCTGGCGGGTTTAGATAGTACATGGTCGTGGTATTGTCCGCCTGACTCGGACCACTTGACCCCGGAGGAACGGAGCAAAGGCGGTGAGAGCTAGGCGGACCGCCGGAGCTCCAGCAGGCTGATGTGGCATCGACTCCGGGACCAGAGGCCATGAGCCCGTGTTCCCCCAGATGGGCACCCCAACCCATCAGAGAGGCATCGGTCGACAGAGAGACCGCTGCTCGGGCGGACGTAACGGGATGCCCTCCTGCAAATGATCTGGAACGGTCCACCACTGGAGAGCTGCTCCACATCCCCTGTGTCACCGACACAAGCTGGTCCAAGGGATCGCAGCGCAGACCACTGGCTGGCCAGTCCCCACTGAAGGGGACGATGTTCCAGCGGGCCCAACGGACCACGCTGGTACAGGCCGCCATGAGACCCAGGAGGCGCAGGAAGTCCCGGTGAGGCGCAATGCTCAACCAGAAATGATCGGGCAAAGGAGGAAAGAACCTCGGCCCTGTCCGCCGGAGCCGCGCCTGGTCAAGAGAGTCGAGCTGCGCCCGATGAATAGAATCACCTGCTCGCTCGAGTCTGGATTTGGCCCTGATAAGGAGGCCCAGTTGAGAGCAGACCTGAGGGCCAGATCTTGGACCACCCGCCTCCTTCCTGGAGGGAGCTGCTATCAGCCAGTCGCCCAGGTAAGGTACACCTGACCCCTCGGCGCCGAGGAATGCTGTCACCACTGCCATGCATTTGGTGAAGACCCTGAGCTGGAGACAAGCCAAGGGCATGGCTTGAATCAAGAGAGATCCTTCCGCCTGAAGCTAAGGAATCTCTGGTGAGACGGACGGATAGGGACGCGGAAAACGCGCCCTGCAAGTCCAGAGAGCAGAACCACGCGCTGCTCCAAGGATGGTATTATCTGAGCCAGAGTGACCATCCTGAAGGTTCGAGACCTTAGGAACTTGTTTAGGTCGTGTAGGTCGAGAATGGGGCGCCAGCCCCTCGTCTGCTTCGGAACCAGGAAGTACCTGGACACAAACCCTGGGTCTGAAGGAGGGTCCACCACCTCTTACCACCTCCTTCTGGAGGAGGAGGATGTCGGTCGACGAGCCGCCAGTGAGGTTGGGATTCAAGTTTCCGAGGGCGACGGCCTGAAGGGTGGTGCCTGCTCAATTCCAGAGGCAGGCTCTTCCACCACCTTCAAGACCCACCTGTCCGTGGTAACAGCGGACCAGGTGGAACGGAAGTGCTGGAGCCGCCCCACGGGGAACTCTAGGGGTAAGGTGACGGGATGGGGGGACACCCTCAGCCTGTCACTGGGCAGGCTTGGAGGAGGACCGCCGAGGACCTCCTGGGCCTTTCCTCCCTGCCTCCTGTTAGAGGAAGCCGGGCGTTTGGGTTTGGGATGCCATACGAGCCTGCTGGCCCTGACGGCTGGCCGGGCGCTACCGGGGCACAGAAGGACGAAAGGGCTTAGGCTGTGGTTTGCGGCCTTGTCCTTCTGAGCGGAAGAGACCGAGTCCAAGGTGGCATTGGACTTCGATCCTCTGCAGGTGACCTTCCACCCCAGGGTCAAGAGGTCAGTCTCAAAAGGGAACATCCGCCAACTTGTGCTGGGTATCCGGGCAAGGTGGATATCCTCAGCCAAGCCCGCCGACGACAGCCACTCGCGTCGCCACCCGATCTGGCACATGAGTCCCCATATCCAAAGCAGTCTGGAGCTGCTGTTTGGCCACTGTTCTGCCCTGGTCCCGCACCTGCTTAACCGTAGTCTGCAGATCGGGCGGAAGATGAGGGATGACCTCATCCAGGGAGCCCAACAGGGCATGAGAAAATGTGCCATGAGGACGGCCGAACTGGCCTGACGGAGGCCGAGAGAGGACGCAGCGAATTTTCGCCCGACGTAGTCCAATTTCGGACCCTTGTCAGGAGGTTTGTCCACATCCCGGCGCTGCCGGGCGCCGCCGAAAACGCTGTCGGTAACCAACCCCTCAGCAGAGGGGTGTTCCGAAAACCGGACAAGGAACCGGGGACCGTGATACTTCCTGGCCATCCTGGTCAAGGCGTAGGGCAGGAAGCAGGGCGCTGCCAAAGTTCCAGTGCCGACCCACTATGGCCTCGCCACCGGAAAGGCCTCCGCCGGAGAATCTCTGTCCAGAATCTCCGTGAGGATACCTGGCCCGCTTGGAACGGGTTCGAGCCCATCCCGTAGACTCCGAGATGAGCCAAGTAGTCCTAGGAAGGACGACGGGCTATCGCCCATTGACTGACTTCCTGAAGACTCCAAGTCCAGTCGCTTGGAGAAGAAGGAGGAATCATCTCGACTCGAAGAGTCCTCAAGAGCTGCCTCGGCCTGAGCCACCTTCACCGCCGAGGTCGGTCGGGAGGAGGGTAATTGACAGCCGATGGGGTAAACCCTTAGTCGACCGAGAATCCTTGGTCGGAGCCCCAATTGGTGGCTGTGGAGGCGGAGGTTCCACCGAATCGGTGGAGCAGTTGGTTTTGGCCGAACAACCGCCTGTATAGGCTCTCGGACAAGTCGAGGGTTGTGTCGGCTGCCCGTGACAGTAAATATTTAATGGCCGGGAAGGCGCCTGAGTCGCTTTATTCCCCGCCAGGAGGAGTTGTTGAACATAGGTCCTCGCACTGCCGACGTGACTTACGCTGGCCTCCTCATCCGGTGAGGAGGACGAGACGAGCGGCGACGCCGCTATCAAGGTGCCGAGACCGGAGACCGCTTATGACGGTGGGGAACGGGTGGACCGCCGAAGAGGTCCGGGAACCGAGACCGAGAGTCCCGGAATTTCCGGGTCGGTGCGGGAGGTGTGTCGCCGGAACCGCACTCCTTCGGCTCGGAAGGTCCATCCGAGGGCTCCGAACCGAGGCACAGACGAGCCCACGGGATCCTCAACTCTCCCGGGGAACCGAGAGGAATTCGGCTGCTAAAGGCGACAGCTCAGTCAATGGGTCGAGAAAATCTCGATTCATCAGTGGGAGTCTCGGCCAACTGACCTGACGGGACACCGTGGAGGCCAGTGGCCGGCCGAGCGTCGGACAGGCCGACGGACAACGGCCCGGGAGAGGACCTTTCCCTGCCCCAAGAGCGCCGACGGAGGGATCTTACCTTGTCCCTCTTTTGACCGAGAATAAGGTCCAGCAGACGCAGGCCCTTCTCCTTAGTGGAGAGGGACAGACAAAGCCCTTAAAAGAAGCCGTGTAGGAAGAACCCAGAGAGCGGGATAAATGTCGCCGTTCAGGAAGACACGGCCCGCGCCGCCTCTTCGAGGACCACCATCCGCCGAGCTGATCCGCCGCCCGCCGCCGCGACACCGCCAACCGGCCTTTCTGGACTTCACCGAGGAAACGCTCGGGACGCCCAGTTGCAATCGGGCAGCACGGTTTCGAGGACGAGGCCGAGAAAGATGAGCACAGGTCGAAGCCCGCGGGTCGTGGCTCAAGGCCTAGGGCAGTAGACACACGCGGAGTGTGGATCCGTCTGACATCTTCAGCCCGCATGGGCATCTCCGAACCGGGAGTCGATTTGTCCATCGCAGCCGCGAGGGATCAAGACTGAAGTCTTTTGCAAATTTTTATTTTTAAATCCAAACGGAGAAATAGGAACTAGTCGTGAACGAGAGTTAAGGGGAACCTGAGCTTCCAAGCGTAAGGAAGATCTGACGTCATGGGGCGGAGCCGAGAGTTATACCACCCGGGTGGGTGGGAGGAGCAAGCTTGAAGACCTTCCGGCAAGATTTAAAGCGGCAAGGATACTGCCAATGAGTGTGGATGAACAACATATCCATGTCCCTAGAAATCATGGATATCTAGCTTAGATTCTGATGCAAGATCTTACAAGAATAACTGATGTCCCCCTGTATATTAACATATTAACAAACAACTTGTATCATGCATATAAAGCACAGAATACAATTACATAGATACATAGACAGTGTCGGCAGATAAGGGCCTATGGCCCACCTAGTCTGCCCATTTGAGCTTGTAAGTTCAGTTTGTTTTCCTAGAAGTCTATTTCCCCTTACCCCTGACCTCTAGAATTCCTTTATGTCTATCCCATGCATTCTTAAATCCCGTGATTGTTTCAGCCCCCACCACTTCCTCTGGCAGGGTGTTCCACTTGTCCACCACCCGTTCTGTGAAGAAATTCTTTCTCATGTTTCCTCTGAATCGCCCCTCCTCCAACTTCATCCCATGCCTCTAGTCCTGAAACATCTTTTTCGCTTAAAAATAGTGTTTTCCTGCACCCTGTTCCTCCCTGTAAGATACTTGTATGTCTCTATCATATCCCCTCTCTCCCTCCTCTCCTCCAGGGAGTACATGTTCAGTTCCTTCAACCTGTCTTCATAGGATTTGTGATGCAACCCATGCACCATCTTTGTTGCCCTCCTCTGAACCTTCTCTACCCTGTCTATGTCCTTACGTAGGTATGGTCTCCAGAACTGTACACTGTACTCCAGGTGGGGCCTCACTAGTGTCTTGTATAATTCATCATTCATCATTACTCCATTTTTTGAATCTACTTAAACTCCCCCTTTTCTATTCTGTCACTTCTGCTTGATTCTAAGATCAATATTAGTCACTCAGATATATTTTTTATTGGCTATCAGTATTTGACTAATAATAATAATAAAAAAATATATACAAAATAAGTTTGAAGTCTGTACATAACATTAAATTGAGCACAGACATAACTCAGTATATGCGTGACATTCAAAAAAAATTGTCTTCCTGATAGAATATTAGGCATGATGCATTTCATATTCCATGATTTGTTGGCCCTATTACATTCAAAGCATGGAGCTTTTTTATTATAATTTTTTCCTCATTAAATATTAAATGTATAGTATCAGAGAACTTTTTTTAAGTGCTAATATTTTCCAGCGATTTCCTATAATTGAAACTTGTGCTATAAAACTTTAAGCTCCTTGCTTTCGATACATACAGTAAATTAAATTCATTACATAAGTACATTTAGCCAGTGTAGATCACTGAACTTCATCTTTTTTGCCTCGCTCTCTCTTTTGTACCCCCCCCTTTTTTTAGTTTCTAACTTTAAGATACATGTTGTAAATATTGGTCACTGTAATTAATTGTGCACTTTTAATTAATTTAAAACGAATCATTTTGAACATAGGAGACTGACTGAATTACTGTTTTGTTCTGTGATCTCATATAATGGTATGTCTTATTTAAAATGATTTTTGTTTATTAATAATGAAATGCATCATGTGATCTATTATGTGCATAAAAGTGATGACATCTATACACTTGGTACCCCCCTCGAGGAAGACCTTGACTGGTTGAAGCGCTGAGGCGGTTTCAGTGTTCTTTCACTTGGATTAAATTTTTCAAGCATCTACCTTTGTCCTCTGGTTTGTTCCCACGAGTGCGGCACATTTGTTTTTACAGTTCGTTTAAAGGTTTGCTACCTTGTACTGCACCGCCGAAATCAGTGTCCTGGGCACACCTTTTATTTGTCCGTTGAAACATCCTCTGCTAGGGCTGCGGGAGCAAGCAGGGAACCCCTCCCAAGGGAAGGGGGCTATGCAATCTGCCCACTGTTGGATGCCCAACCGGAGTGGGGTAAACAGGGTGGTGCCTTTGGGGAACCCCTGCTAAGAGATCAAGCAGGTTTGGTCCCTGTGGGTGTCCACTGTCCCACCAACTGCAGACCTCACTGGTCTGGGGAGTCTCAGGTCAGCATTTTGGCTCCTTCCAGAGCCCCCAGCCTGAGGCAGTATGAGCCCCCACCAAATTGGGGAGCAATTTGAGACATCTTACTTTTCTTCTTTCCCCAAGCTAAAAGCCTGCTGTAGCAGCATTGTCTCCACTATCCTTTATTTTCACTTTTCTACTATGGTAGGGTGGCCTCCGACCAAAGTACTTCTTGCCTAAACTACCCCGCTATATTTTTATTCCTGTTTCAAATGCTACGCGTAGGCTGGTACACCTACCAGCTGGTTAAACCCCTAGTTCTGTTCCCCTTATAATGAGCTGTAATATTGGGCAACAAAAAGGGTTAGTAGTTTTCCTGTGGTAGTTAGTAGTAGTCCTACTGGGGAATACACTATGAGCCAGTTTGATAAAGACAGCGTGTCTTTGAGCAAATAGGGAAAAACACAAGGAGTCTTCTTTTCATTTGGGAACTCCCAAAGTTCATTCTTAAGAGTACCGGAATGCCAGCAGAAAGTTGCGCTTGCAAGGGTTGGGTACCCCTGCTAAAGGAATAGCTGCTATGGCAGCACCAAATGCTAAGAGGTACTCTCACTGCTACTTTTGTGAATGAGGTCAGAGGTATCCCTGAATTTAAACCTCTGCTTGCGGTTTCAAAGATTAAATTGGAAAAAATCACTTTAGCTTGCAGCGGGATGCGATAGCAATGATGCCCCTACTTGCGCACCAGAGTCTGTCGGAGAAAAACACGCTCAGACTGAGGCGCCTGGTGCAGCGCTGTGGTACACGGCTACCGGGAGCTCCAAAGTGTGCACAAAGATGCACGGAGACAGCGCATGGTTCCCCAAGTGTCTAGGAGACCCAAGCCTAGACACTAGCGGGATAAATAAATTTTGGGCAATGTTTAGTGTTTTTAAACCCTGAACAAAGGGGTTCTGAGTATAAACAGGGTCTTATAACCAAAACGAAGGGCAGGGAAAAACCCTTCATTAATTACAAGGCCCATTTCAAAAGGTAACCCATCGGCTGCCAATTTCAGCCAGCGAAACAGCATACCAGCCTGGTAAAACTCCCAAACGGACAGGTTTTACAAGTCACAGAGCTGGGATGCTTAAAGGAGACAGGAAGTTCGGGTGGTCCATGTCATAGCAAAGTGAAGCAGTCACAATGGTCTGTGACCTTCGTGTAACTGCCAGCCACTTACATGATGTGTGTACACACTGCAGGCGTGATGTGTTGGAGAACAGTGCTACTGGCAGGCAAGACAGATGCTGTGCTGCTATAATGTGAGCAGCCTGTCATGCGTGGCTGTGCATGCCATCACGTGCAGTGTCTGACGCCATGCCTATACCTAGTGTAGTGCACAGAAAAGACATTGGTGACAGACTCTGTGAGGAATGTGTACCATGTCCCAACCCTCGCCCTGAATACAGTACATGCCATGGGGTGCATCTGACTAGCTTCCCCTCACAAACACCGGTAAAAGTACCTCTAGTGGCACAGCTCCCACTGTCATGCCAGGCATTGTGATAGCCAGACACCAATGCAACCAGTGTAGGGGGGTGGTTGGGTGGGAAAAGAGTGATGCTGCTTCTGTGGACTGGTAATATGACATCGCCAATCGGTATACACAGTACATGCGGAGTCATGTGGGCTATCGCTGTCTGGAAATCAAACCGCAGCAGCAATCCCCCGTTCCATATGTTCCAAACTGAATGCTCTGTCGCCGCGGTAATAATCCAAAAGGTCAGCTGAGGAAGTGATGTTGTTAGAACTGTATACCTAATAATGTACAATAATAGTCTACCGGACAGCAGAGGACAGCAACCATTCCCTGGTTTAGAACCCCTAACCTGTTGCATCAGTGACCACTGTCTCAGCCAATGAGCCAGTTATTCTGAGTTGTGATAGTGCCGTTCGGCACTTGCTCCAAATGTACATGGATACATCAGGAGAAAAAAACACAATCATCTAACACTGAATGTAGGCGACAGTAATGATGCTCTGTAATATAGGCACACATACAAAACATATTTGGCAGGTACGATTGTGCTGTAGATGCTCAGTAGAACCCTACTTGCTCACATAGACCCAGAAAGGTTTGTAATAAGGGGTAGATGTGCATGCAGTGCAGTATAAGCAGTAGGTGGTGTAGCGGTGTAGGTAACGGACCTTGGTCATTAGGGTTGTGGGTTCGTGTCCATTGTTGGAGAAATGGGTTCAGCAGTGTGCTTTCCGACAGGTAGTTTTGGTAACAGCAGTAGCCATAGTTGGCTACTCAATTATACTATGGTATAACATCATACGAACATCAATCATTGCCATGACTTTGGCTACAACTTGCAGACATAAGTGGGATGAACCACATAGGAGTTGTAGTAATGCACACAGGGGGTCCGTAAACACATACGACATGTCTCATATATCCAGTGTCTGTTTTGTTCCACCCGACTACTGCAGGATGCAGGGCATCAGCTATGTATGAACCCTGGTTTGGTGGAACGGATCCACAGCCGTCTGCCTCCCGTACATGGCTGTTCTGCATGTGTGGGCTTGGACTGCTCGCACTACCCGTCTGCTGGACAGAATGTAGTACACAGTGCAGCTTGACACAGTGGGCGAGCAGCAGTGGGTGATGGTGCACCACTGATACAGGGCATTGCTGTTGACTGTTATGTGTACTGCTGTTGCATGGCTCCAATCTGTTACATGGTGTACCGATCTGTCTGGACCCATGGGACTTGGGGACAATTGCACACGGCAGCAATCAGTGTTCAGCAGGGCAACACAGTCCATTATGCAGAGCCAGACACACCAACGACAGGCATGGGACAACATACTGTGTATCACACACATGGTAATCACCCACCACTGGTTTCTGTGGTGCTGCACTGCTGCTCCACACCACCAGCAATACGGGCGCTGTAGCACCGAACCATGATGCTACGTCATCAGGGATCATACTTCCTACTTCATGCGCTGCACGACAGATGGCACACAGAACTGGAACCCACAGGTAGATACCTTGGGACGTTGCACGTTTTACTACACATCGTTTTGATGTACACCATACATTGTCTGGTGCAATGTAACATCATTGTATCCCCCAATGCCTTCCAATTGCTCATGCACACAATTCCTGTCCCCTTTAAACTCTGAAGAACAATGCATTTTCTAGTTGCTTCAGAAAAAAGGTTCTTAAGAGGAACTTTCTTACCCCGCTGCCATGCAAACCATGATACATCTGCTATTAGGAACCAAGCAACCCAGGGAGGTGTTTATTTATAGGATCTAGCCATGTATGACATTGTATGGTGGGAGGGGCTTAATCTCTCTAATGAGCAATTATAAATGCAACCCTTTTAAATGTGTTCTCCTGTATGAAAAATGATTTATGTGAACTGTAGGTAATGTGAAATAAAACATTAAAGTCAAGGCCCCCTGTTTTTCTGTAGTTCTGCGGCATGCGGGGATTGCCACAGAAATTGGGGTAGGCCGCAGAAATTGTCCCAGTAAGTTAGACAGAGACTGACACCACTTCTTTCAAGCAATTCCTCTGCCTGCTTGTAGCTTTATAAGAACTAAAATTCACCCTCAACCATCTCAGCCTGTTGGACCAAAAAAGGGTGCTAATATAAAACACAGAGTGACTCAATAAGGCCCCGGGTGGAATGACTTTTGGGGCTCAGATATGTAGGGCTGTGGCTGGCGTTTCTTGTTTTATGAGGGGCAGAGTAATGTCTAAGAGGAGACTTTACAATATTTTCAAGGCAGGGAGAGGCAGAGGATCACTGTACTGTGTTGGACTGGATAATGACATACATTTAAATGTACAAGACCACTCAATGCCATTCTCAAGGCTGGTTAGGAAAGTGGCGGGATTGAGATGACCAGTGGTAGGTTTTACCTGTTCTAAAACCATGAGAAGATAAAGTGCTGTTGGGGGGGGATTTGCTATCCTTATGGGGTTTAGAGCACAAGAGGTTGCTGTGGGTAGGACTGTGAGGTTGCCAACCTGATGGGTCAACTCTGGTGCATAGGGAAGAAAATGTAAATTATAAAAAAAAAAATACAAGCAAAGGAACAGCTAAGTAAATTTAAAAAAAAACTTGGGGCAGGAAAAGAATGAGAGAATACTGGATAGACTGAAGAAATTAAAAAGAGTGAAACCAAGGTAAGAAAAGTGAAAAGCTAAACATTATTTATGTAAAATGTGGAAACTAAATGGGGGCAGAGAAAAACAAATTGAGAAAATAGAGAAAAACACAATGACACTGCAGATGAAACTTTCTAAAAATGTTTAACATTTGTATGTTGCTCCAGGACAATATGCAAGGGTGGGCAAGACAGATTTCAAATTCACTGCATCACAATTAAAAATGCCACCGAGGGACAAGAAGATTTACTCAGAGCATCAGTGCAGCTTCTAATCTTTTTATGTACAAATAGCTTGATCGTTCAATACAGTAGTGTGACAGGGTAGAATAGGACCCTGTCCCATTTGTTTTGGAGAAAGTATGTAAATGCAAGGATCTGTATTCTTTCCTTTTTTCTCTGGTTCTGCAGCCAAATTTTCCTGTGATACCTCGGACTTGATCAACTCGACCAGTCTCACAATCCTTTGCCTCTCACTGTGTCTCAGTTTTCTCTTGCTGTCTTTCTCCCTTGCATATCTAGATCCGGTAATATAAGAATATCTGCAAATCAATATATGGAAATTAAACTGATTTGTTGTTTAGAAAATATGGTGTTACTGTTGAAATATATATATATTTATTTATAATTTGAGATAACTGTGAAAAGCTAGAGGTTACTTGGGTGCAAATGCCCGAGTCTTTTGCAGTTGCTGTGGGGACCTCAGGAAGTTCTCAATGTTCTAGCAGCTTCCTGAAATTTACAAAGGACAGGATGCTTGCAAAGGATGGGGGTTGAAAACAGTTATAAAAACAGTTAAGCTGAGCCGCAAGGGAGATCCCCCGAAAGATTTTATTTTTGCTTCTCTACATAGTTATTCTGAACAGGTTTATTTTATGTTACTGCTACAATAAATAAAGTTTTGGTGATTTTTAAAACTGCTTCTGGGTTTCCCCTATGCTTCCTGACCTGTGCCTCAACAACAGATGGTGTCAGCCTAAGTGGGACTTAAGCCGTGCACACCCTAAGACAGGAGATTTGTGCGTGGGTACTGGACCTAGTACCTGGGAAGCACAGAGGAAGGTATGGATTCTGCAGCAGCAAGTCTAGGAGTGGTTACCGGGAAAATGGCAGCCAAACTAGCAGCAACAGAAGTCCAGTCTGAAATTGTACAGCCAGCACAAGTCATGGGAAAAGAACAGGCAGTAACAGAACCTGAAAGTCTGATGGACTTTTTCAAATGGTGGGCAATACAACAAAGAGAGACAGACACAGAGAGAAAAAAAGATTCAGTGTTTAGAAGCGCAAAGGAGAGAAGAAATTCAGCGACAGAACCAAGAGAAGAGATGCAACGACAGGAGCAGTGATGGCTGGATGCCTTACAAACTATCGAAGTCAGAGGGTCCGGCATAGATCCAGAGGAGCAACAAAATGCAAGCAACTTAAAGGCCATTAAACTTACTAACTTGTGTCCCTCAGATGATATTGAGGCATATCTGACAACCTTTGAAAGAGTTGCCACAGCCTGCCAATGGCCAAAGCAGCAATGGGCAATCAGACTAGTACCACACCTGACAGGGAAAGCCCAGCTTGCCTACAACAGTATGGAAAACTATGACCTGGTGAACAGTGAAATTCTGAAAAGGTACGACATCTCCAGAGAGACCTATTGGCTGAAAATTTTGATCTCTGAGGTACAACTCGGTGGACCATACTCGAGAAGCCTTCACCCGACTCCAAGAACTCCTGATGAAGTGAATCTAACCAGAGAGCAAAACAGTCCCAAAGATCATCGAGACATTTACCATGGAGCAATTCATCAACATCTTGCCTATAGATGTGCAGCTGTGGGTAAAGAACACCAACCACAGAATGGGGGAAAAGCGGTTCTTTGACTGAGGACTACCAAATGGCCAGACAGACGCCACAGCAGCGAGGTAACAGCCAAGCACCGGGTAAGAAAAAACAGGTTACTCACCTGTAACAATAGTTCTAGAAGTGGTATATGTTGTTCACCCACACTTACTGGAATGCCCCCTTCCACTTTAAATCTTGCCAGAAGTCTTCAAGTTGGCTCCTCCAACCCACCCGGGTGGTATATACCTCGGATCTGCCCCATGGTGCCAGATCTTAGCCTGCTGGAAGCCAGGTTTTGTGTGTCCGCAGCCAGGGAGGTCGGGTGGGTCTGTGTGGATGAACAACATACACCACTCCTAGAACTTCTGTTACAGGTGAGTAACCTGTTTTTCTAGGATCGTGGATATGTTGTTTATTCACACTTATTGGCAGACTCCTAGCAGTTCTCCAGGAGGAGGGAGGCAAGGCACACACCCCCTACTTAGTGAACAGAGATTGGAGAACTGAGGCCCCAAAAACCAGCATCCCGGCATGACTCAAGGTAGATGTGGTAGTGGGTGATGAAGGTGTTTACTGGCTTCCAGGCAGCAGCCCGGTAGATGTCCTGGATAGGGATGTCCTGGAAGCAGCCACTGATGCAGCGGTATGGCGGGTAGAATGAGCTCTTATCCCTCTGGGAGGCTCTTTGCCCGCCAACTCATAACACAGACCTATGCATGATGTAATCCATCTTGCAATAGTCCACTCTGCTGCAGGTCTGCCAGAAGTGGCTTCAGTGTAGGTGACAAACAGCTGGCGAACCTCTCCCCAAATTTCCACGGTCCTCTCCTTATAATAGGAGACAGCACATCTCAGGTCCAGAGTATGGAGCCTGTACTCTGCGCTCGAGGTGTAGCTGGGGTAGTAAACCGGCAGAGTTAACACGTGGTTAAGGTGAAACTCTGACACCACCTTCGGAAAGAATTTCGGGTGGACACGTAGGACAACCTTGTCCCTGTGGAAGACCAGATAAGGGGAATCCACCGAAAGAGCCTGGAGCTCCCCTGTCCTTCTGGCAGACGTGATAGCCACCAGGAAGGTCATCTTCCACAAGTGAGACAACTCACACTTGTGCATTGGTTCGAATGGCTTGCCCATGAGTTTTGCCAGTGCCAGCAGAAGGGCCCACAGAGGTGGAGGTTCATGCACCGGAGGGGATATGTGATCCAGGCCTTTGAAAAAGTACCCAACCACAGTCTCCTGCACCATCGGCTGACCGGCCCACGCCCAGTAAGCAGAGATGGCTGCCAGGTGCACCCTAAGGGTTGATGACCGTAGAGACCCTTTAGAGAGAGACCAAAGGTAGTCGAGAATGTGAGCCACTGGACAGGTCAAAGGGTCCAGGCCCTTGCCCTGACACCAAATGGAAAACCTTTTCCACTTGAAGGCGTAACATTTTCTGGTCGATTCCTTACTGGATGCCTCCATCATGGTGCAGACATCCTCGGAAAGACCCAAAGCCTGGAACTCTAGCCGCTCAGGTACCAGGCTGTGAGGTGCAGGGATTGAAGGTCCGGATGGAATACCTTCCCCTGATTGAGCGATATCGGGTCCAGGCATGCTGGAAGCTGCTATGGGGGCCTGCAGCTGAGGCTGAGGAGATCTGGATACCAGAACTGGTGCGGCCAGTGTGGGGCTACCAGGATCACCTTTGCCTTGTCCCATCTCACCTTGAGGAGCATCTTGTGGATCAAGGGAAATGAAGGGAAGGCATAGAGGAGGCCTGGGGTCCACGGCCTCAAGAAGGTATCCCCTTGCAGCGAGCCCTGTGGAGGGGAGTGGGCATGGAACAGCCTCAGTTTGGTGTTGTCCCTGGAGGCAAACCGGTCCACCATCGGTTTTCCCCGGTGGGAGAACAGGCCGTAAGCTATCTCTGGATGGAGAGATCGCTCATGGGATGGCTGGCATAAGAGGCTGAGAGCATCCGCCAGATGGTTTGAGGCTCCTGCCATATGGATGGCTAGGAGATCTGCCTCTAATCGGCTCACAATGGTCCAGGTGCGGAGCACCTCCCTGCACAGCAGACAGGAGTGTGTGTCGCCCTGTTTGTTGAGGTAGTACATGGTCATGCTATGGTCTGTCTGGACTTGAACCACTTGACCCAAGAGCTGAGGAGCAAAAGCTGACAATGCCAGTCTGACTGCTCTGAGCTCCAACAGGTTGATGTGGCATCAGGACTCCTCGGAGGTCCAGAACCCGTGGGCCCTGTTGACCCCCATGTGGGCTCCCCAGCCCATGAGAGGCATCGGTCCTAAGGACTGTCGGCTCAGGGCGGACAAACGGGATCCCTTCCTGCAACCGGTCTGGGGCGGTCCAGCAGTGGAGAGCGTCCCACATCTTCTGGGTTACAGTGATCAGCTGATCGAAATGACTGTGGTGCTGAGTCCACTGGGCGACCAGCTCCCACTGGAGGGGGCGCACGTGCAACCGGGCCCAACGGACCACTGAGGTGCACGCCGCCATGTAACCCAGAAGGCGCAGAAAGTCCCTGGCAGGGCACAATTGCCCAACCAGAAATTATTGGGCAAAGGAGGAGAGAACCTCTGCCCTGTCCACCGGGAGCCGAGCTCTGGCTTGACAAAAGTCGAGCTCTGCCCCGATGAAGCCCATCACCTGAGAAGGCACTAGTTCCAACTTGGCCTCATCGATCAGGAGGCCGAGTTGGGAGCAGGTCTGGAGGGCCAAGTCCCTGGACCTCTCCACCTCCTGTTGGGTGGAACCTGCTAGGAGCCAGTCATCGAGGTAAGGATAAATCCTGACTCCGCCCCGATGCCTGAGATGGGCCGCCACCACTGCAATGCATTTGGTTAAGACCCATGGGGCCAATGACAGGCCGAATGGCATGGCTCGGAACCACTGACGGGATGGAGAGATTGGGACGTGAAAGAACACGTCCTGCAGATCCAGTGATCAGAACCACATGTTTTGCTCCAAGGATGGTATGATCTGGGACACAGTGACCATCCGAAAGGTGTGTGACCTGAGATATTGAATCAGGTTGTGCAGATCTAGAATGGGGCGCCAGCCCCCTGTCCGCTTGGGCACCAGGAAGTACCTGGAGACAAAGTCTGGGTCTGCTGGAGGATCCGCCACTGGAGCTACAGCCTCCTTGAGGAGGAGCTGAGCGATGTTGTCTTGGAGAGACAACGGAGTCTGAGTGGATACTCTTTCCTCCCGAGGGGTGCAGGCTCAGCTTGGAGGATACTGCTCGAATTCAAGAGGCAGTCCCTCAACAACCACTTCGAGACCCACCTGTCTCAAGTGACAGCGGACCAGACGGAAAGCAAGTGGTGGAGCCAGCCCCCTACGGGAGGACCCAGAGCTGGAGTGACGGGAGAGAGGTTGGCAGCCCCCGCCCCGTAACTGAGCAGGCTTGGAGGAGGAGGATCCAGGACCGGAACCGCGGCCTCCTTTACGGGCCTGGGGCGCCAAGCTAGAGCCTGCTGCTGCTGCTGTCCTCCTTGAAAACAGGACTGCAGACTCGCAGGGGAAGAATGTCGAAAGGGCTCCTTTTTCTTCTGCTGGTTCTTGCCCAAAGAACTCCTGGCAGAAGTAGCGTCCAAGGTGGCACTGGACTGCTCAGTGCGCTGAAGGTGACCGGCCACTCCTGGGCCAAACAGGTTAGTCCCTTGGAAAGGGACATCAGCTAGTTTGTGCTGAGTATCCGCCGCGAAGGAAGAGAGTCTTGGTCAAGCCCTGCAACGAGAGGAAACTGCGGCTGCCATCGAAAAGGCACAAGAAGAAAAAATTACTCACCTTAGTAATTGCTTTTCTTCTCATGGAGTCTTGCTATATTATAACAATAGCAGTCAGCCACTGCAGCTGAACTGCCCCGGAGAGGAAGGAGTTAACTCCAGAAGATCTGGAGTTCTACAGCGCGAGGGCGCTCTGACCAAAGCTCTATCTGGCAGTTTCAAATGAAACTGTCAGATCTTTACGAAGCCAACATCAAAAGACGGAAAAAGTCTGTGTGGAAAACTACACTAGCCTATGGCTACCTACTAGTAGTAATAACAACAATATAAACAACAAAGAAACACCCAGAACCATAATAACAAAGATTGATGGTATTATGGTTGCTTTACCACCCTTGACAAGCCCATATGAACCCCTTCCCCAAGACTCAAGTCCAGAAGGGGCAATAAAAATAACCTAAATGAATATCTAGATCCCTAACCCAAAGGAAAACAGGGTTAGGGGAAAACTAAAATGGCATGACACAGTGCTTGCACCAATTTGCCACCTCTACCCAAGTAGGAGTTCTGAGAGGGGCAGGAGGGAGGGGAAGAGAATATAGCAAGATCCATGAGAAGAAAAGCAATTACTAAGGTGAGTAATTTTTTCTTCAAACACCATGAAGTCTTGCTATATTATAACAAATAGCAGATTACACAGCAGTACCTCCATGGAGGAGGTCAGAACCTACTTAGGAAATAGGCTCTGAAGCACAGCTGTGCCAAACCGAAGCATCTCTCCTGGACTGGACATCCAGGGAATAATGCTTGGTAAAGGTGTGAACTGTCTCCAGGTAGCAGCTTGACAAATCTCCAGAATAGGAATGTCTCTAGCAGCCGCTAGAGACGCAGCTGTACCCCTGGTGGAGTGGGCCTCAATCCTGAGGGGTACTCACCCAGTTTCTGATAACAAAATTGGATACAAGAGACAATCCACCTTGCAATTGTTCTCTTAGTGGCAGGTTTCCTTGCCAACCTCGCCATAGGTAAGAAACAGTTGGAGGGATTCGAACCTATGACCTCTGGTGCGCTCTAGATAGTAACTTAATGCCCTTTTGACATCCAAGCTGTGCAGTCTCCTCTCACCTGAGGAAGAATGCCCAGTGAAAAATACTGGGAGGGAGATAGATTGATTCAGGTGGAAACCAGATACCACCTTAGGCAAAACTTTCTATTAGTCCTAAGGACTACCTTATCTCTGTGGAAAGAGATAAAATCTTCTTCCACTGACAGGGCCTGTAACTCACTTATGCGCCTGGCAGAGGTGATAGCTACTAGAAAAGCGGTTTTCCAAGTTAAATACTTGAGTTCTGCTGAAGACAGAGGCAATTGAAGGGGTGGTATTAACTGAGCAATGCAAATATTCAGGTCCCAGGCGGGAGCTGGTTCCCTAAAGGGAGGGTTAGTGTGAAGTAACCCTTTAAAAACTTGGAGAACACAGGGTGAGAAGAAAGGAGGCAGGCTTCCTGCTGACACAAAAGCAGAGACAGCTGCCAGATGAACCTTCAGGGTAGCTGGTCTAAGGCCTAAGGAATTCAGATGGACCAAATAGTCCAAAATATAAGATCAGCAGATTCTGGGGTAATCTGCCTCTCAGAGCACCAGATGGAAAACCTCTTCCACTTAGAATTATAAGTGGTTCTAGTGGAAGGCTTCTTGAAGCCTTTAAAATATCCATAACACCTTGAGAAAGGTGTAAATCAGCAATTCTAGCTCCTCAAGAGCCAAGCCTTGAGGTGGAGGGACTTGAGGTCCGGATACCACACTTCCCTGTGCACAGGCCAGTAAGTCGTGAACTCTGGGCAGGCTCAGGGCAGGGTGGACTGCCAGGGACAGGAGCAGAGGGTACCAGGGCTGTCTGGCCCAATCTGGGGCAATCAGAATCACTCTGCAAGGTTGAGATCTGATTTTCACAAGTACCCTGAAAAGGAGAGGAAAGGGGGGGGAAGGCATACAGGAACTTCCCTTTCCAATCCAACAGAAAGGCATCCAGAGGGACTGAGCCCAGTACTGGAGGCCTGCAGCAAAAAAGAGGAAGTTGGTGGTTGTCTGGGGCCGCGAAAAGATCTATCTGAGGAGTGCCCTCAACTGAAAAGACAGACCCCAGTACTTGTGGATTCAGAGCCCATTCTTGATGGCCCTGGAGAAATTCTGCTGAGGGCGTCCGCCAGCACATTGTCCTTCCCTGGAGATGAACGCTATCAGGGAGGTGTTCAGGGAATAAGCCAGAGACCACAACTTCATTGCTTCGGTGCACAAGGCAGAAGACCAAGTGCCCTTGCTTGTTGATGTACCACATTGTGGTGGTATTGTCTGTCCTGACTTGAACCACTTTGTTCTGGACAGAATCTGAAAAGACCCAAGAGCTAAAAGACAGCTCTGAGTTCCAGAAGATTGATGTGGAGCAGAGATTCCTGAGGAGACCACACTCCCTGAGTGGTAAGGTCGCCTATGGGAGCCCCCCACCCTCAACAGGGAGGCATCCGTGGTGAGGGTGAGGGAGGGAGAATGGGAATGAAGGAACCCTTGTTTCAGATTGCTTTGATCCTGCCACCAGTGTAGGGTCAGGATCAGGGATTGAGTAACTGGGACCAATTTGGTAAGGGGTCCTTCCTCTGAGACCAATAGGCCCTCAAATGGAACTGAATGTCCCTCATCTGGAATCTTGCTCCTGCACAACAGCTGTGGAAGCAGCCATGTGTCGAGGAGTTGCAGGAAATGCCTTGCTGGTCGAGAGACCTCGAGGGTAAAGGAGGATGCCAGGGCTATGAGTCTGTCCACCTTTCCGAGGGAAGAAAGGCCCTGGCTAACCTTGTGTTCAATTCCTGCGCCTATGAAAGTTAGGGCCTGAACTGGTTCCAGAACTGACTTTGGTAAGTTTAGCAGGAATCCCAGAGAAGTAAGAAGCTGCTGGGTGACTTGCAAGTGGGATTTTCACCTGACCTGGAGACTGACCCACAATGAGCCAGTCGTCCAGGTAGGGAACACAGCAACCTCCTTGCTCTTAAATGAGCCACTACTACAGCAGACATTTTGTGAATACCCTTGGCAGAGGTAAGGCTAAGGGCATTGCCTTGAACTGGTAGTGGCCTGAGGGCAGTTTGAACCTGAGGTCTCGTGGGAAGGCCTGATCAGAACATGAAAATAGGCATCCTTGAGGTCCAGGGAAGCTAGCCAGTCCCTGGTTTTAGGGAAGGCAATATCATTGCCAGAGTTAACATTTTGAACTTTGGTTTCAACAGATGCTTGTTCAAGTATCTTAAATCCAGAATGGGCCGCCATCTCCTGTCTTTTGGGGTAAGAAAGTATCTTGAATAAAGCCCTTGCCCTGATGGCAAGGAGGAACTCTTTCCACTGCTTTGCAGACCAGAAGAGAAGAAACCTCTGCTTCCAAAGCAAGGGCTTCTGAAGGATTTGCAGGTGGGAAATGCCTGGCTCTCATCTTTGGAAAATATTTGAAGCTGAGAATCAGACTCTGGCTATTACCTCCAGAACCCATCTGTCCGAAGTTAGACAGCCAGCTCTGGCTGAATAGGCCAACCTGCCCCCACTGGTACAGGAGATCGGCCCTGGGCACTCCATCAGGGTGCCTGCTTAGCAGCAGCCTTAGCTGAGGGGAGGGAGATGGTCTACTTGGCGCATGCCTACCCCTGCCTCTGAAGAAACCCTCTGCGAGACAGCAGAGGAGGCTTGAAATTGCAAAAGGCCTGGGAAGGGTCTGCCTCACCTCTGGGAGCATGCCTTGTGGCATGGCATGCTTCTCCTTAGCCTGGGCACTTTTGTAGGTAGTTCTGTATTCATCCATCTTTTTCATATAATTTTCTGTTTGCTCCCCAAACAGAGAATTTCCCACTACAGGAAAATCCATAGCCTTTGACTGAGTATCTTGGGACAGATTAGTGCATCTGAGCCATGCCAACCCCACGGAAAGCTACAGAAGTGGCCATGACCCTGGAGGAAACATCATTAACATCAACAGCAGTATGGAATTGAACTTAGAGGCTTCAATGCCATCAGCAGCCACCTGTTCAACTCACTAGCCAGCTGGCCATGGGCCTGCTTGGCTAACTGCAATACTGTGTCCCACCTAGATTTCTGATATCTAGCCACATAAGCCATATAATTTGCCTGCCTGAGTCCCAAAGAAGCTGCCATATACTGTTTCTTCACATGGCATCAATCTTCCTAGAATCCTTGTCAGGAGGATGTGAGGCCAGAGGAATATTAGCCTTGTCACAGGCTGCAGCTTGTACCACACCTACATGACTACACTGCTCAATAAGGAAGTCTGTATCCAGCCTGACAAAGTATACCTTCTGTCCATTTTTTATCTACAGGAGGGACAGAATGAGGGTTTTTAAAATCTTTGTTGTTTGCTTCCTAAATGACTTATGCAAAGGAATAGACAACCTCCTAGACTCTGGAATATCCATCATTTCCACATAATCAGGCTCCTCTTGCTCATCCACAGCCTCCTCTAAAGGAAGCTGGAGGTTTCTGCCACCTTTTGTAAAAATAAAGAAAGAAGGGACTCAGACAGAATACGGGAGATTCTAAAGGTCTGTCTGGAGAAATGCCCGGTTCAATGGGCACGTCCAGACCCTCCCAGCCACACATATATTGATCAAATTCCTCCTCCCCCTCCTGTGGTTCATAAAAATCCTCAAATTCAAAATCCTGAACCACTGGGACTGAACGAACCAACCTTTTACCAACTGTTGGTGGTTCTACAGATCCCTGAGACAGTGACTGGACAATCTGAATGGCTTTAGCTATCTCTGCAGCAGTTGGAGACACAATTCTGGACTCCAAACCTCCTGATTTCTTTGTCTTTACTTGGGACTGGTTCCTCTGAACCAGTCTTCCTTGCCCGAGGAAGTCTCGCCTGGTCAGAGGGCACTCCTCTGGTCCAGTGGGTACTGAACCGGCTGGCCATCCGGTCAGCGGACTTTTGCCTCTCGCTCCCTGAGCCGCCCAATCTCTTCTCCAGGGTGGCTGCAGGGAATTTTACACACCTGGCAGTCTGACAGGAGGTGGTCAGCCTTAGACAATAGACACAGTGGTGTGGGTCAGCCTTGGCAAAGGCGTCCCCACAGACATCACAGTGTTGGAAACCCAGTGGGCCCGGTTTTCTTTTGGTTTCTCAGACATAATGCCAGCCTAACTAAAAACTTGCCCTTTGATGGCAGTGCCAGGCAAGACACCCTTATTGGTTCCTAACCGTGTTCACGGTATTTGAAAACCGTAATAATTTTGTTTTTTAGAACTGATAAGAACCGAAACCGACTCTAAAACCCACAGTACAGTTTTAAAAGGCAGAAAAAACTAAACGATCGGTTCAAAACCGAACCAATAATTAATTTTCCACACAGACTTGAATTTTTGTACTTACAGTTACCAGATAGAGCTTTAGAACCGAAATGCGGTAAAATAATGACTTTGCCGTTCAAATGAACCAAAACTACTCTCTTGAACCGGAATGAACCGAGCTGAAGGAGCTGATCTCCGGAGCGACTGTTCAGTGAAGCGGAGTAAAGAATCTGACAGTTTCATTTGAAACTGCCAGATAGAGCTTTGGTCACAGCGCCCTCGCGCTGTAGAACTCCAGATTTTCTGGAGTTAACTCCTTCCTCTCCGGGGCAGTTCAGCTGCAGTGGCTGACTGTTATTGTTATAATATAGCAAGACTTCATGGTGTTTGAATCCCCAATGTCCAGGGGTTTCTGAAGCTGCTGTTTGGCAACAGTTCGGCCCTGATCCCGGACCTGCTTGACTGTGGTCTGCATGTCTGCGGGGAGATGTGAGAGGACTCATCCAAAGACCCTAGGAAGGCGTGGGAGAAGGGTGCCATGATGACGGCCAAACTTGCCTGATGAAGGCCCAAGAAAGAAGCCGCATAGACCTTCCTGGCTGAATGGTCGGTCAATATCGGCAGAACTGCCAGTACGCCTGAACACAGAGGTGGTCACCAGGCTCTCGGCCGAAGGGTGCTCTGTTAACCCCACAAGGGACCCCATGGGCACACCATACTTGCGGGCCATGCGGGCAGACGGTGCTGGACAAGAGGCAGGGCGCTGCCAAAGTTCTAAGGTCAGGCCAACAATGGCCTCGGCCACAGGAAAGGCCTCCATCAGGGTATCCCCTCTCTTGACGATGTCCATGAGAGGGTACTCTGCCTTTTTCTAGACTGGCTTCAGGGCCATCCCTGTGGACTCAGATGAGGTGGAGAATGCCCTGAAAAGATGAGGAACCTTCCTCCATCTCAAACCCAATGGCCAATTCGTCATCCCCAGGATGAGAATGCAGGCCGGTGACATCCGAATCCGAGGAGTCCAGATATAATGGTCAACCCCCCAGGGGCAGTCTGGGGTGACAGTGACCAACAAACGCTGGGGAAGTCCGGTGTCCGGTCCATCTTCCTTGAAAGGAGCCCCCCCCAACAGGCTGCTTGGGCAGTGATTCCACCACGATCAGTGGAGAGACCGTTTTAGGCCGAGCTGGGGGTTTCACCAGCTCCGTGGGTGGAGGAACCAACTTGATCGGCTCCCAAGGAGTCGGCTCCGGCCTAGGAGGTGAAAGCTAAGTAATGACCGGGACGGAAGCCGGAGTCAGCTTGTGCCTGGTCAAAATCAGCTGTTGCCATATGAGGTCCTCATAGCACCGACGGAGTTTCCCCCGGAGCCTCTCCTCATCCATGGACGACCAATGGTGTCGCCTCTCTTTTGAGCGTTTATGTCTCTTCCTCAGCCTTTCGGTCGATGGGTCAGAGACCTCGATCGAGATCGGACAGGCCAACTCGGTCGCTCAGGAGACACCTGCAGGACCGGTGATTTCTCAGGGTCGGGGACCACTTCCCCGATGGGAGTCCCAGGAGGCTGGGTCTCCTCTTTGGGGAACACCAAATTCGGAGTTCGATTGAGGGAATCGTCGACCGTAATCGGCGATAAAGGATCAATCAGGTCAATGACGATTTCTACATCATCAATCGACAGTTCGGTTGACTGGCCAGACGGCAAAGCCGAAAAGCCAGCAGTCAAAGAAGTAATCTCGACCGAAGTCGAGACCTCATGTTCCTGGGACTGAGATCTCTCCCGCTCCCAAGATGGTCTCCGTAGAGAGGAAGACAATCCCTGATCCTTCTCCCGTTTACGGGATCGAAAGGAGTGCGTGCTTGCAGGACCCTCTACCTTGGTCAGGAGAGACTGGCACAACTCTAGGAAGGAACCCAAGAAGGTGGAGCCCAGGATGAGTGAAACGAAGAAGCTCGGAGAAGTTCCTGCAGCCCAAGCCACTTCCTCTTCGAATGATCGCATTCGTTCCAATTCTTCGTGGATCCCGCAGCCACGGAAACCACCCACCAAGCCTCGTTGGATTTCACCGGAGGGTTCTGTTCTCCAGCCTCCCCAACTTCAGGCGTGTGAGACGGACGTCGAGGACGTTAGGATGGAAAGCGAGACACAAATTGCATTTTGAGGTGTCATGGTCGACACAGAGATAATATACGCACGCTGTGTCGGGATCGGGTGCGCTGACATCTTCTGGCCGCAAGGGTAGCGGCTTAAATTCAAGGGAAGACTTTGTTTTCCATAATCGAAGAAGCAAATCTACATCATAATGCTGTAATAAGACGGATTTTCGAATAACTGAAGGTTTTTGAGCCAGGGCCTACAAAATGCGTGAGCACGAGGGAGGCAACCCGAATCTTCCAACGGAAAGGAAGATCTGCCGTCATGGGGCGGAGCCGAGGTATATACCACCCGGGTGGGTTGGAGAAGCCAGTTTGAAGACTTCCAGAAAGATTTAAAGTGGAAAGGGACATGCCAATAAGTGTGGATGAACAACATTTATCCACGATCCTAGAATTCTTTTTCCCATTTAAATTCCAAGCCTGCTAAGAACTCTAGTGGGGGTAACAAATATGTGCCAAAATATGTTATCTGCTATAACTGTAATAAGCCAGGCCATTTTGCAAGAAACTGCCTTAATAAAGAGAGTGGCACTGGAGCAGATTTGTCCTTGGCAACCTGGGGCAAGTAGCTAACAGATGTGAAGGTAGGAAATAAAGACTGTAATGGGATTCATTGATTCGGGAAGCAGACAGACCCTAGTGCATGTTAAAGTGCTGGGAAAACACTGTGCAAAGGGATCACGTACTGGTGTCATCGGCATCCACAGGGACACTCGATATTATCCCACCACCCAAGTAACTCTGACTGTTAAGGGTGTGTCACACCAAATGAAAGTGGGGGTAGTACCAAAGTTACCTGTACCTGTGATTATTGGAAATGACATTCCAGAATTTACTGAATTGATCAAAGAGGGAATAAATATGGAAATTACGTACTTACCGTAATTATTGATCTTCTTGGACAGTCTCCATCACTAGTGGGATAGCGCGCCAGAGGCGCTAGGACCAAGCGAGAGCCAAAAATCTTCAGAAGGGTCGGTGCCGAGACAAGACCATGCATGCGCAGCACCGCGAGGCTAGCTCGTGCCTGTGTAGGCTATCTCGGCGGCGAACCTCCAACCGCCTCAGTACCTTTTTGACCGAGGAGGTGCAGCACAACTAATGAGAATAACTCATCCTGAATTTCTGGGCCTGAGAGGGCCCAAATGGCCTTTGCAAGAAAAGTGAAAGAACAATGTATTCATAGTCTGAATCATAGGACCATGAAGACCAGGAAAGAAAACGAGTGAACTCAGGTGATGGTGGTGGGTGGATGTGTGAGTGAGTGATGGAGACTGTCCAAGAAGATCAATAATTACAGAAAGTACATAATTTCCATATCTTCCTGGACTAAGTCTCCATCACTTATTCATCACTAGTGGGAGAGTACAGAGCTAAACCAATAACCCTGAGTAGGGTGGTAGGAGGTAGGGTTCACTCAGAAAGGACGGCCAAGGACTGTCCTGCTAATAAAAAGAGCTGTCTTGTAAAGAGCATCTAGAACATAGTGCTTACAAGATAAGTGCTCAAGTTTTAACTCACCACTTTGCAGACGACTGCAATGGGTACAAAATTAAACTCTGCCAGGAAGCCGCAACCACTCTAGGAGAGCGGCGAGAACCTAGCCTCACAATTTGGTCTAGGACCAAAACTAATAGTGTCAGTGACATGTACTAATCTAATCGTAAAAACACCTCAGGAACTGAAAGAGCTGGAGGTAAAGTCTACTGGTTCAGGGTAGACCGAAAAGCCCAGATGGAAACCCCCCACTACCAAGCATGTCGGACCTGTGAACAACAGGTCCGGAAGCACCTGAACCCCTTACTTGGTGAACAAAAGAAGGTCCAGGTGGTATTAGCCCATCAAGCAGCATGGTTTCCCATTAAGTCACTGAAACCTTCCTGATGGCAGGCAAAGCACGACTTAGAAGCCTCTTGTGATAGTCTACTAGAACCAGATCCTATCCACTTCATATTCTAAAAAGGAATAATCCTGCCCCTGTGTGTACAACTGTAGTAGCAGTCTCTGGATACAGGGAAGATAAGAAAAATGTACAGGAGGAGGTGTCCTCTGCAGAAAAACATTCCGACAGAAAAGAACAGGGGCTGAACTTCTAAGGCAAATAGAGGCAGATGTGCGTCACGGAGGGATGCAGCAGGAACAAGTTAGGGCTAACCCATTTGTTGAAAGTTACAGACAGCAGCAGAAGTGACTCAATGCAGTGAGGCACTACTCATTCCAGCCTCCCTGAAGGGAGTAGGAAAGGACTCTAGTTTGTTTGCTGAAAAACAAACATCACAGCGCCGTCATGAATATTTGAGAAGCCATCTTAGAAAAAAGACCTACTTCACTTATGGTCAAGAAAGGAGAATGTCGTCTGTTAAGTTGAAACAAGCAAGAAAGCAGGAACCTGAGTTCCAACTCGCTGAAGAGCCACTTTTGTTGCTGAGAGGCTCTGCTCAAGAGAAGAAACCCTGATTAAAAAAAGGGGGATTAAAAGACTGGGCAGTCACCTAGGTCTAGGAAATATCTCTGAATTAAAGAAATACATAGATACATAGATAGTGTCGGCAGATAAGGGCCTATGGCCCACCCAGTCTGCCCATTTGAGCTTGTAAGTTCAGTTTGTTTTCCTAGAAGTCTGTTGCCCCTTACCCCTGACCTCCAGAATTCCTTTATGTCTATCCCATGCATTCTTAAATCCCGTGATTGTTTCAGCCCCCACCACTTCCTCTGGCAGGGTGTTCCACTTGTCCACCACCCATTCTGTGAAGAAATTCTTCTCATATTTCCTCTGAATCGCCCTCCTCCAACTTCATCCCATGCCCTCTAGTCCTGGAACATCTTTTTCGCTTAAAAATAGTGTTTTCCTGCACCCTGTTCCTCCCTGTAAGATACTTTTATGTCTCTATCATATCCCCTCTCTCCCTCCTCTCCTCCAGGGAGTACATGTTCAGTTCCTTCAACCTGTCTTCATAGGACTTGTGATGCAATCCATGCACCATCTTTGTTGCCCTCCTCTGAACCTTCTCTACCCTGTCTTCGTCTCTCTTGACAAATGAGATGACCCATACCGCCGCTGGATCGGACTCCTCCAGGGGTAGAAAAGTCAGGTACTCTTTACCGTATTCTAGAGACGAGCGCTTCAGGGGGCTGAGGCAGAACCTGACCTGATCCAAAAAGATGGTATCGAGTAATTTCGGCTATGTTTTGTGCTGTGATAATTTTTTTTTTTTTTTTTACACCATTAGTCCAAGCCTAACAAGGCTTTTAGGCTGCTATTTCGCAAGGATTCCCCGATACAAAAATGACAAAGATGTCCTCCATCTGGAAGATAGGAGGAGCTTGAGCATCCATACTGAATCATGACCGGACTAATAATCACAGCCGGAGAAATGATAAGCACCTATGCCGAAGAAGCCACCGAAGGGGCGATATCACAACTGGGCTATATACCCCTATCAAAGGAGCAGAAGAGCCTGAGCGGCTCCCGACCATTGAGTAAGAATGTTCCACAGAGTGCAACTGTCTTGACGACTGAAAAAGTATAGACACAGAAGCTTATGATCCACGGGTGCAGTCTGAAATACTATAGTGGACCCTATCACAGAGGAACTACTGAAAAGATCTTCCATCACGGACTCTGATGATAGAGAGGGCGTGTCCTTCAGTATATAAAATGAGTCATCTGCTGCATTACTGACCAGAAGGACAGGAAGAGATTCATCTAGATGCACTTCTACCCCAGAAGACCCCTAAGGGAGTTCTAGATCAGAGCCACTAGAGATTCCGCCACCAGGAAGGATGTCGAGGAGCTCGGCACCACGCAGGGAGCAGAGAAAGTGCTGAGCGGAATGAGAGATTCCGCTGGCAGAACAGTACAAAAGATTTCCATCAGCGGAAAACCGCTGGATGTCACAAGATCCCATGTAGACCGCCACTAAGATGTGCGTAAAAATAATCCGCAGAACAAGACTTCATTCTGCAGAAAACATCCTGCCACAGGATCTGTGGAGAAGAAGTCTGAGAAGGAAGATTTGTTCCTAATTCTGCCAGACAGCACCCACTAGCACCCCAGCAGCACCAGCATCACTTGTGGCACAGGAGGGCACTAAGCAATGCCTATGCCAACGGGCGAACACCTGGCGACGCCTGCTAGGGCGTACCTGCAGGTTACCCCGCACCCAAGCAGCAATGGCACCGAGGGCACCGCCGACACCCATGGCAAGAATGGCACCTCAAAGGCACCAGCGGCACCGATGAAACCCAAGGCACCTGCAGGTGCTCGGCACCAAGCTCGGCACCAACCGCGGCACCAGCTGGTGCTTGGCACCACCCGTGGCTACGCGAGACACCCGCAGCACCACCAGCGGTGCCGGCAACCAACGGCAGCAACAGCACCAATGGCGCCACACAGAGCGATGGTGCTGACCCACAGCGATGACCGAGGCACGGTGCCAACCACAGCACTGAGGCACGGCGCCAACCGAGATACCGAGCCACGGCATCAAGGCACGGCGCCAACCTAGGCACCGATTCATGGCGCTGATGGAAAATGCCAATGGAAGTCCTGAGAAGGAGGGGAGAAGGAAAAAGGTGGTGCCCGTGCCGGCCCCAGCATGGAAAAGGAAGAGGGGGGTAGGCACAAGGGGTCGACGTGATGGCGAAGGCAACAAGAGGGCACCGTGCGCGCTCATCCTGATCCAATCGACCCAGCTCCGCTCCAGCGGCTCCGAGGCCCGGAGGCCCCGAAATCAGGAATACAGCCAGGAAAAAAGAAAGAAGTCAAACCCCCTGTTCCATAGGAGCGGCCCAGAGGTGAAACTGCTCACCAAAGCTCCAACGAGGACAAAGATGGAGTCAAGAATGCGGCCGTTAGGAGTGGGGCCAAGGGGAACCTACCAAAGTCAGTTCCGGCCTATCGCCCCTCCTGACGAATAATCCTTGTGCAGATGTACCAAAGGGCAACCTCGAGCAGCACCAATTCTTCTTCCCCAAACGAGAAAGAACAGCTCAAGGTTAAGCAGAGCTGGATCCACTAGATTCGTGCTTCGGTGGACTGTCCCCCAAGCACAGGACTGTCCGTAGTCAGACCGCCCCTCCATTTCTCAAAGGGGCGGCAGAATGGGCACAGCCCCTCTGCCATAACAACTTTCAAATGAAGTCTTCCTACCGTCACCGCTACCGTCTAAGGACAACTCCGTTGATGGCAGGAAATAATTTTTCTTTTTCTTCATAATCTTCTTTTCTTGTTCGCAAAATAAGAAATTACTACTAAAAAGTTAAATTAAATGCTAAAAGCTGCTGTCGTATAGACGAAAACTTTCACTCCGGCAGACGAGCGACGTCGACATCCAGGCGCACTCAGCGGGAGAAAAGGAACTGAGGCAGTTGGAGGGTTGACGCCGAGATAGCCTACACAGGCACAAGCTAGTCTTGCGGTGCTGCGCCATGCTTGGTCCTGTCTCAACGTTGACCCTTGAGAAGATTTTTGGCTCCTGCTTGATCCTAGCGCCTCCGGCGCTATCCCACTAGTGATGAATGATTGATGGGAGACCTAGTCCAGGAAGATCCTGATGTTTCAGCAGCTGTGGTGACAACAGCTCAGGCAAAGAAAATTTCAGACAGTGGGGACACTTTTCCTTTCAGTCATTTTCATTCGGACTTGTTTGAGCACAGCTCCAAGATCCGGAAATCCACGAAAGAAAGACAAAGCCTGAAAAAACAGTGGCAACAAATAACTGATGGACATGAAGGGTTAAAAGATGAAAATGCTAAGTTGATAACGGATTTTTTTTCAGAGCAAGCTGACGATGTTTCTCTCCAGAGTTATTTTAAACAGCTGGAGGGTGAAACCAAAACAGGGTGGACCAATGTTAAAAAAAATGTAATGGATTACTGTAGAGAGTTTGAGTTAACCCTCAGACACAGGAACAGACAGAACAATTGATTATACCACAGAAATAGGATCACACACTTGCCAGATTGCTGACTGCCAGATGTTAACTGGAGCACCTTTGCTGCAGCCACATCCAAAAGCAGGACCATTCTCGATGCCCTACAGAGGGCATGCCTCAGACAGCTAGTTTTGGAACCCATTCGGAAGGGAGCAATCAGACCAGGTACTTGCTCTCAAATGGAGACGGAGAGAGGATCTCTGATCTTGAAGTGGGTAGCCATCTGGGAACAAGCAACCAACAAACAGTGTGGTTCATGATGAACTTAGCTGTAGAGTCAAGCCACACAAAAGCGAACGTACTGGACTTCAGGAGGGCTGATTTTGTCAAAATGGGAAAGTGCCTCAGAAAAGCACTAGCAAACAGGCAAGAAGGTGAGGTGGAGCAACAGTGGGGAGACATCAAAACCGCCATCACAAAGGCAACAAGCCTTTGTGTGAAGCAAATAAATCAAAACGAAAGAAAAAAACACTATGGTTCTCAAAAGAAATGACGGGGAAGGTAAGGGAGAAAACGATAGCATTCAGGAAGAATAAGGAAACACAGAAGGAGCAGGACAGAGAACTGTACCAGTTAAAGCAGAAGGAAGCGGGGAAGGCAGTCAGAATAGCAAAGGCCCAAACCGAGGAAAAGATAGCCAACTCGGTTAAGAAGGGGGATAAAACCTTTTATAGGTACATTAGGGAGCAAAGAAAGACTAAGGCAGGGATACTGAGGCTGAATAAAGAGGAAGGTGGTTGGGCAGAGAGCAACGGTGAAAAAGCAGGGATACTGAACGAATACTTCTGCTCAGTATTGACAATGGAAAAGCAGGGGGAGATACCTAATCCAGTCAATAGAAGCACTCTGGATAGGGGGGTTGATATTGGTACTTTCACAGAAGAAAGGGTTCTGAAAAAACTCTTAAAACTGAAGGTGGATAAAGCAATGGGGCCTGATGGAATTCACCCCAGAATTCTAAAAGAACTAAGGGTAGAACTAGTAACACCACTGACTACCCTTTTTAATAAATCATGGGAGGATGGTGTGGTACCTGAGGACTGGAGAAGAGTAGATGTGATTCCCCTTCACAAAAGTGGGAACAAGACAGAGGCAGGAAACTACAGACCTGTATGTTTGACCTCAATGGTAGGGAAAATGATGGAATCACTTCTGAAGGAAAGAACTGTTGAGTACCTAGAGGCCAGTGGGGGCACAGGACCCAAGGCAGCATGGATTCACAGCAGGAAGGTCGTGTCAGACAAATCTAATTGATTTCTTTGACTGGGAGACCAAAGTAGTAGACCAGGGAGGGGCTGTGGACATGGCCTACCTAGACTTTAGCAAGGCATTTGACACAGTCAAGCACAAAAGATTATTAAACAAATTAGCCAGCCTGGGAGTGGGTCCCAGGGTGGTAGCCTGGGTAAAACACTGGCTGAACAGCAGGGCACAGCAGGTAATAGTAAATGGAGTCTACAGTGAAGAAAGGAGGGTTACTAGTGGGGTCGGTCCTTTTTAATGTCTTTATAAGTGACATTGCAGAGGGACTGGAAGGGAAAGTATTCAACAGGTGCTCAGGGACCATCGGGGACCGTCTTGGAGGTCGAGAGGGCCTTGGCTCCTGCCCTCCTCCCCAATGCACTCTAGCTCCTCGAAACAGCCGAAAAGGTAATTCTCCACTGCACTGTAGACGCACGGACTAATTTTGCACCCTGACTGTGCCAAAGCTTACCTGTGCTTGTCACCGACGTGAAAAGGTCAAAGGCTGGTCGCCTCGATCTACCAGCTGCTCGCCTGTTGTTGCAGAGGCTCGGCTCTGCCTCGAGCAGCTTCGCTGCCCCGCCGCCCACCACCACCACCCTTGGTCTGGGCACCAATTCTATATGCAGTATTACCTATCAGCTCACTTTTCCATCTGCAAGCTATACAGTCTCTCCACTAGGGTCTCCCTTATAGCTTTTGGTCACTTGTTATGCAGTGCACCTATTGATCTGTTACAAGTCTGCTCAAAAACCTTGTCTGATGTCGGCCTTATGACTAATTACTAATGCCAAGGCCTTAACTTACCAATCTAAGGTGCTGCCATCAAAACAATAATATTGTTAGCCTGATCGCAATAAAATAGTAACAGGACAGCCAGACGCAGTAAGTGTCTAGTGGGAACAAATTAACTTACTGCTCTCTACCCATTTTTCCAGCCCACTATATACCTGCGTAGTGCCTGTGTCCCACCCCCTTCCGATGCTGAGTTGTGTTGCGTCTCTATGTAAAATAGGCTTAGGATTGGGTCTTGATCTGAGAAGGGAGGACAACAGCAGCAACTAAACAGCGATCCCTAGCTACGTGTCATCCATGGGAGGCCTTACTGTCGTCCATTTGGTGAGCTTACGGTAGCAGTTCCCCTTTCTGTCTCAACCTGACATACATCTTGGTACTGACATGGGATTCCCGGAGCACCTACCAAAGCTAGTCCTGCTCCAGTTACTCTTGGGCACCATCGCCCTTGTGATCCTTACTACTCCTTGGATCCCCTGGCTCACAAGTGGGGGTGCCCCCTGAAGGGAGACCCCTGGTGTATGTGCTCCCAACCGGGGGACTCCGACTTCACCTTCTCCAACCTTCTAGCAGAGGGTTCACCCCTGCCCTGGGTCCTCGGCAGTCTTGACCCAAGGAGCTTTCTGAGACCTGCACGAAAGGTCAGACGCTATGACCGTAAGTCAAAGACGAAGGATAGATCCACTCCCTTGAGGCACCTATTCTGGCTCATGCTGGTGACCCTTGTGCTAGCAGAGGACATAGAGCTAAACCTAGGACCTTCACTCCAGTCTTCCTCCACACTGGCAGACTGGTCGGTGGTAAAAAGGGCTGAAAGTAGCCCATCTTAATATCAGAAGTCTCCTGCCCAGCCTGGCGGAACTTCATGTCTGGGTAACTCGACATAATCCTGACATCCTAGGCATTACAGAAACCTGGTTAAAACCTGTTACACCAAACTCTGTGTATGCCCTCCCTGGCTATGATCTCATCCGTCGTGATCGCCCGGGGAAAAAAGAGGGGTGGTGGTATCCTGGTCTACTACAGGAGCCATCTTAACCTATTTGCACTTCCTAGTCAACAGACAGTGCAGTCCACCTGTGAGACACTGCACACGGTGCTGATACTAGGGATGTCAAAAAAGATGCACATTGTATACACCTACAATCCCCCAAAAGGAGGCGTAGAGGGGCTGACTGGCCTCCTTGACACAGTTGACGCTGTAATATGGCAAAATGAGCTAATCATTCTGGGTGACCTCAACCTCAATTGGCTGGGTGGTAACACCAAAGCCTTTGAGTCGTCACTTGCCGGTCTCTCCCTGACACAGCTAGTCAAGAATCCTACCAGGTGCCCCGTAAATGGTGGTAAGAGCTCCCTCCTGGACTGGATCTTGACTAACAAACCTGATAGGATCAGCTCATCCGGTGTCCTGCCTGACTGTATCTCGGATCACTCCCCAGTGTACTGTGTTTGGAGGATCCCACTCCTGAAAATACCACATAAAATTATCCAGATCAGAGACTACTCAAGGTTTGATCTATCCTCCTTTCAAAATGATATTAAGTACACTAACTGGTCGTTAGTATGGAATGCCCAGGACTCCACATCTGCTGTCAGTCACCTCCTCATCTCTTTAAGGGCCCTGCAGGGGAAACATGCCCCCCTAATCAGACGGAGGGTCAGGGGTACGGCTAGAAAATGGCTTCATAGCAGCCTCCTAGCCCTCCTCAAAACCAGGGACAAGTGCTGGGCCAAGTTTAAGGCCACGGCTGACCAGGCTATCCTTCAAAAATACAGGCAACTCAGAAATGAGTGCAAAAAGAACATCAGGGTAGCAAAAAGTGAGTTCTGCAAATCTGCACTACTGAACTCGGCTAGGGACCCAAAGAGGTTCTGGAGGAATATCAAACACATAGTGAGCGGTACACAGAGTGCGGAGTCCACTGATATGACAATTGATGGTTCCAGCTGCAACAACTCGGAAGCCACTGCCAACTCCTTCAATCACTATTTCGCAGATCTGTCTGAGTACACCTCGTCATTCCCCAATGGAAGTGGTGACAGCGGCACCCAGCCCATAACATCACCTTCACCCCGTCTGCCCTTTCTTTTCAGGGCAGTGACGGTTCAAGAGGTGCGGAGACTGCTAGCTGGACTCTCCCCCTTCTCAAGTGCTGGCCAAGATGGCCTGGAACCAAAGCTCCTCAGCCTTGGTGCTCCCTGGCTTGCCCCTCTGGTGGCACACATCTTCAATTTGTCCCTGTCAACTGGTATTATTCCAGACATATGGAAGGTCGTCAGGGTGGTCCCAATCCTTAAACAGGGAAACCCTAAACTGATAGAAAACTATTGCCCTATATCCATCCTATCAGCGGTTAGCAAACTCCTAGAGAAAGTTGTGGCAGGGCAACTCTCAGAGTATTTACAATCACATGATATAATGTCTCCAGTACAGCACGGATTCAGGAAGGGGCATGGTACTTCCTCTGCCCTCGTTACTGTTCCATCTTGGACCAGAGAGGCCATGGACCAAGGCAAACTCTCGGGGGCTATCTTTATAGACCTCTCGAAGGCCTTTGACCTGGTTGACCATGCCATGCTATCAACACAGCTAAGATCTATTGGACTATCCACTGCTGCTCTCAGCTGGGTCTCCAATTATCTGCATGGCAGAATGCAGCGGGTAAAATATGGTAAAGAGCTACCAAGCCCCATCCCAGTAACCATGGGGGTTCCCCAAGGCTCCGTCCTTGGACCCCCTGCTCTTCTCCATTTTCGTTAATAATCTCCCCACAGCCACTGCTCATTGTAAACCAATCCTCTATGCAGATGATCTGGTCATCCTGTCTCACTCCCCAGAGGTGGGGGGCATTAACTGCCACCTGAGTGCTGACCTAAGTAATATCCAGACATGGATCCGGAACCATAAGCTAGTCCTTAATCTAAAAAAAACCCAAGCTATGCTCTTTGGGTCCCGGGCTAAGATTAAGGCCTCCCCAGTGCCTTTCTGTGTTTCCGGAAAGGGAGGGGGGGGTCCCGATCCCAATCACGGACAACTTCAAATACCTTGGGGTAACGTTGGACCTGCAGCTTGACCTTGGCTGCCATATCCAGAACACATGCAAAACTGTCAACTGTAAACTGGGTATGGCCTATAGAGCAAAAAATAACCTCACTCCAGCTGCACGTATTACACTTGCCAGAGGTATGCTTCTCCCCTCACTATGCTATGGGCTCCTGTTGTTTGCCAGCACCACTAAGGTCCATCTTTCTAGGTGGTAGACTGCCTACAATAATGTCTGTTGCTTCACCCTAGCGGCCCCTCAGCTCACTCACCACTGTGATCTCTATAACAAACTAAACTGGCTCTCTCCCTCAAAGCACACTAACTTTGTCCTTGGTTGCTTCACAGGGAAGGTCCTTAGCACAGGCACCCCCCCCCCCCAGGGGTGGCGAACTTGCTTGTCCAAACTGTTCCCTCTTCCTACCACCTCAGGTCTCAAGGGTCGGCTACACTCAAGGTACCTATGACTAGGACTCGAATGGGTGAAAGGGATTTTGCAGCGTGTGTCCCCAAACTATGGAACACCTTCCCCGACCAGATCCGTGTAGCCCCTTCTCAGGGCTGCCTGTGTTCCTCCCTATGGAACCATCTCAAACTCGCATCAGCCTATGGGTGCAAAAAAACCCCGTGATAAATTGTCTGGACTCAGCCCTTACCTACAACTGTTGGCCTTTTTGTTGCTGCCACTAATCCCTGCCTTGTACTGCGCCAATCTGGCACATACCGTTTTACTCTGTTGTACTTACTCTAATTAAAAGTTGCCTTATGACCTGTACTTGTGTATTCTAAATTAAGATGTTTGCGTCTGACATACGAGTAGTTCCTAACTTGTACCTTGTTGTCCTATGACTTGTAATCTTTCCATTATTACGTACCATGTTGTCTAAAGTGTGTTTTGTATGTAATTTCCTGTACTTCTCCGGTCGTACCTGAAAATAGGCACAGTTTTGTCTAGTGTACTTACCTGGTTATCAAAAGCTAAATAAATAAATAAATGTCTCTTTGCAGATGACACAAAGATCTGCAACAGGGTTGATACGCAAGGTGGGGTGGAAAGGATGAAAAGGGACTTGGCAAGGTTGGAGGAATGGTCAAATGTATGGCAGCTTAGATTCAATTCAAAGAAGTGAAAAGTAATGCACCTGGGAAACAAAAACCCGGGGAAGAGTACACAATGGGGGGTGAGATACTGACAACAACAAAATGGAAAGGGACCTGGGGTAGTCATATCAGACAACCTAAAGGTGGGCCAGCAATGTGAGAAGGCAGTAAAGAGGGCTGGGGGGATACTGGGATGCACAGGGAGAGGCATCACCAGTAGAAAACAGGAAGTTGTTGGCCCTCTGTACAGACAGTTGGTAAGACCACATCTGGAGTACTGTGTACAGTTCTGAAGCCCCCATCTCCGCAAATACATAGACAGGGTGGAGGCTGTCCAGAGGAGGGCAACCAAAATGGTACAGGGTCTGCACCAGAAAACATATGAAGAAAGACTAAAGGAGCTTAAGATGTATAGCCTCAAGGAAAGGAGGGAGAGGGGGGGACATGACAGAAACTTTCAAATACCTCAAGGGAATAAACAAAGCCCAAGAGGGTAGCATCTTTCAGAAAAAGAGATGTGCAAGAACAAGGAGGCGCAATTTGAAGATAGAGGGGGGACGGCTCAGAGGTAATGTGAGGAAGTATTTCTTCACAGAGAGGGTTGTGGATGCATGGAACAGCCTTCCTGAAGAGCTCGTAGAGTCAAAAACAGTGGGGGAATTCAAGAATGCATGGGACAAACATAAAGCAATTCTAGTGGCAGGGTAGGAGGAAGTAGGCTGTTGGCTAACTAGGCTCTGCAGCTTATCAGTTAGGTAGGGAAATGGGCAGACTAGGAGGGCCAAGCGGTCCTTATCTGCTGTCAAATTCTATGTTTCTATTACTGGCCAGGAATTCATGAAGATGTTGCTACCTACTGTAAATCCTATGCCAAGTGTCAGAAAGTAGCCCCAGTCACTAGAAAAGACTAGGTGCCCCTGGTACACCTATCCTTACTAGATGAGCCTTTTGAGAGAATTGCAATGGATGTGGTTGATCCTTTAGACAAAAGTAAAAAGGGTAATGATTTATCCTGGTAGTATGCGTCTGTGGTACCTGATACCCAGAAGCAGTTCCAATGCATACTGTTACAGCCCCAAAAGTTGTAGCAGAGCTAGACAAAATTTTCAGCAGAGTGGGCATACCTAAAGAAATTATTCCTGATCAGGGTAATAATTTTGGTGCTGCACTGCTTAAAGAGCTGTACAGACTGCTGGGTATCACTGCCCTAAGAACCTCCCCCATCACCCTCAGAGAGACGGTCTTGTTGTTTAACCAAACCCTAAAACGCATGTTAAAAAGGTTTGTAAAAGGGGAAGGGAAAGATTGGGACCAATACTTGCCTTACCTACTTTTTGCTTACAGAGAAGTGCCAGAGGCATCAACAGGGTTTTCGCCATCTGAAATGCTGTATGGTAGACAACCAAGAGGGCCACTGGATGTGATAAAAGAAATGTGGGAAGATAACGCCACTCAGAAACAATCTATATCTTCTTATATGTGTGCCCTAGGAAAGAAACTGGCAAAATATGTTGAAATTGCCCATAGTAATCAGGAAGAGGCTCAAAACCAGCAGAAGGTATATTGTGACCATGGGGTAAGAGAAAAAGTTTTCGAGCCAGGTGAAAAGGTTTTGCTACTGTTACCCACAACAGAAAATAAGTTGTTCATGAAGTGGCAAGGGCCCTGTAAGGTTCTTAGATGAACTAGCACTGTTAGCTATGAGATTGAGACCCCTGACAGAAAAAATCCTTCTAAGATATACCAGGCTAACCTCCTCAAGAAATGGGTTAAAAAAATGCCAAAAGCTGTCTTACTAGTTTTATCAGAAACTGATAAGGAAGATATTGATGTAGCCTATGACACACTAGAACAAACTGAAAATGCGGATGCTGTAAAGGTGAATGTTTCCTTAACCTCAGAACAAACTGCAGACATTCGTAATGTGCTAAAGACATTTAACAGTACTTTTATCATGGTACCAGGCCGAGCAAATGGGGTGAGCACATAATAGTGACAAAGAATGCTTGTCCTATTAGTGAAAAGTCATACAGGTTGCCAGAGAGATTAAAAGCTGATGTGGTTAAGGAAATACAAAAAATGAAAGAACTGGGTATCATTGAGGAGTCGAGGAGTGCTTGGTCATCTTCCATGGTAATTGTAAACAAAATAGAAGGCGGTGTTAGAATCTGCCTTGATTTCAGGAAACTTAATCAAGTGTCAGAATTTGACTGTTATCCTATTCCCAGAATAGAAGATTTGGTGGACAGGCTGGAGAGTGCAAAGTACATCAGTACCCTCGATCTCACCAAGGGTTACTGGCAAATACCTTTAGCTAAAGAATCCAGAGATAAAACTACATTTGCCACCCCTATAGGATTCTATCAGTTCACCACCATGCCCTCATGGTGTGCCAGCTACATTCCAGCGGTACCTGGATGTAATTTTATCCCCTCACACTGGTTATTGTGCTGGATGTCGTGGTATACAGTCCAGACTGGAAAAGTCACGTGGAACACCTACGAGCAGTTATCCAAGCTATCAAAAATGCAGGTCTGACAATTAATCCTACTAAATGTGCATTGGGCATGCAGGAAAATACAGGTTACTCACCTGTAACAGGAGTTCTAGAAGTGGTATATGTTGTTCATCCACACTTATTGGCAGGTTCCTTGCCGCTTTAAATCTTGCCGGAAGGTCTTCAAGCTGGCTCCTTCCACCCACCCAGGTGGTAAAACTCTCGACTCTGCCCCATGACACCAGATCTAGCCCGCCGGAAGCCAGGTTGTGCGTCGAAGGTTCGAACGGCTTGCCCATGAGCTAAGCCCATACCAGCGAAGATCCCACAGAAATGGGGATGCTCTCCCCCAAAGGGGAGGTGTGATCAAGGCCTAGAAAAGTGCCAGACCACCTTTTCTGCGCCACCGACTGCCTTCCGGCCTGCACCGGAAGACAGGGGTGACCAACAGAAGCACCTAGAGGGTCGTCGGCCGAAGCCCTAGTTCAAAGAACGGACTGCAGATGGTCGGGACAGCCGGGGACGGGAGAGGGACCAGGCCCTATCCCATCGTCAAATGGAGGACTCTTCCAATTGAAGGCGAGCATATCCGGCCCACTTCTAGCAGGACGCCTCAAAAATGTCAAGGACCTTGCCGAAGGACCCAAGGCCTGGCCCCTGGCCACACAGGGACCAGGCCTTCAGGTGCAGGGATTGAAGGTCCAGATGTAAAACCTTCCCCTGAAAAAAGAGATCAGGACTGGGAGCCGCCTCAGGAGCCTGGGGCTGAGACTGAGGAGAGCTGAATACCAGAGCTGGCAATCCAGTCTGGGGCTACCAGCATTACCTGCGCCTAGTCCCTCCTCGCCTTGCCAGTGGGTCAAGGAAAATGGGGAGAGGCGTGGGAAGGCCGGGGTCCACGGCCTCGGCCAGCATCCTACAGCAAACCTTGCTGAGGGGCGAGCATGAGAAGTCTCGGCCTCATATTCTCCCTGGAGGGAAGGAGGGAGAAGATCCTGTGCTACCTCCGCAGGAAGACCACTCGTGAGGCATAGCCTATGTCTGGCTTAGGGCATCAGCCAGGGTGCTGGAGGCTCCTGCCATCAAATGGCTGGAAATCCCTCCGGCTCGCAAAAACCCAATGCGGGAACCTCCATACGCGAGGTAAGGCTCGGACCAACCTGGCGGGTAGGTAGCACATGGTCATGGTGCTGTCCGCTTGGACTTAAACCACTAGACCCCGCACAAACGGAGCGAGCGGTGCAAGCTAAACGGACTGCCTGGAGCTCCAGCGGGTAGGAAGGACATCGGGACTCCCGAGAGGACCAGAGGCAAAGCACTCTGTATTCCCCTAGATGGGCACCCCCACCCATCAGAGAAGCATCGGTTGGAGAAGACCATCGACTCAGGGCAGACAAACAGGATGATCTCCTGCAAGAGCTGGAACGGTCAGAGGGGGAGCGTTCCCCTAACACCTGGGCTATAGTCATGAACTGGTCCGAGGAACGCAGCACTGTGACCGCTGGCTGGCCAGTCCCCACTAGGGGGAACGCATGAACCAGCGGGTCCAACAGACCACGCTGGAGCCGGCCGACGCGAGGCCCAGGAGGTGCAGGAGGTCCCGGCAAGGCGCAATTGTCCAGTCAGACCTGACTAGGTAAGGGAGGAAAACCTCAGCCCTGTCCACCAGGAGCTGAGATCGGACTCAAGAGTCGAGCCTCATCCCGAAGAAGGATCACCTGCTAACACACGAGTTCCAACGTAGCTCCGGTAAAGGGAGACCAGTCTGAGAGCCAGAACACTGGATCGTCCCCTTCCGTCTGGAAGGGTTGCAATCAGGCCGCCATCCGGGTGGGGTGACGCCCGACCCTCAATGCCGCAGAAAGCTGCTGAGCAGAGAACGAAGGGCCTGGCCAGGAACTCGTAAGGAGATCCCCCGCTAGGAAAGGGAGGAGTCTCCCAAGAACGGACGGAACAAGGAGTAAGTACGTCCTGGAGGCCCAGGAAAGAAGCCACACGCCCCGCTGTGAGGATGGGATATCTGAGGCAGAGAGACCATCCAGGTGTGCAGAAGGATGGGGCGCAAGCCCCCCGTCCATTTGAGACCAGGAATACCTGGACATGAACCCAGGGTCAGAAGGAGGGTCCGCAAACTTCCTGATCACCTCTAATTAGAGGGCCAGGCAAGTCGGCTCAGCGGGCCGACAAAGAGGCTGAGGACCCCAAGATCCCCGTGGGGCAACGGCTCAAAAGGGGGAACCTGTTCGCAACCCGCGAAAGAACCTACCCTTAGCACCACCAATCCCTAGAGGTCCGGGAGCGGACCAAGAGGAAGAGGTGCGGAGCCGTCCCCCCACGGGGAAACCCCGGCAGGGACGACGGGGCTGGGGACAGCGCCCCTTAGCCCGTCACAGAGCAGGTTTGGGGGAGAAAGAGGCCGAGGGGGCTCTCGGATCTTTACCTCCCTGCTTCCTTTTGGAGGAAGACGCTGGTCTGGCGTCAGGCCGCCCAGCGCATGCCTGCTGGCCCTCATGTTGGGCCGGTCGAGCCGCAGGGGCCAGGGGGCAAAGGGGCTTACGCAAAGGCTGCCCTTGACCCTCCGGGTGGGAGTGACCAAGTCCGGAGTGGCATCGGACTTCTCGGACCCCAGGAGGTGTCCCTCCACTCCAGGGCCGAAAAGGTCGGTTCCCAAGAAGGGAATGTCCGCCAACTCGTGCTGGGTTTCCAAAGAGAAGGAGGATAACCTCAGCCACGCCCTGCGGCGCGCGGCCGCCACCAATCTGGCACAGGAGTCGCCCAGATCCAAAGCAGTCTGGAGCTGCTGTTTCACCACCGCCCCACCCTGGTCCCGCACCTGGACCGTGGTCCGCAGGTCGGCCGGGAGATGAGGGAGGACCTCATCCAGGGAGCCCAAGAGAGCGTGGGAGAAATGTGCCATCAGTGCCGCCGAGCTGGCCTGACGGAGGCCTAGGGAGGACACAGTGTAAACCTTGCGCCCGACATAGTCCATCCTTTTGGACTCCTTGTCAGGGGGCCTATCCACATCCTTAGCGTTTCCAGAACATTGGAAAACATTGTCGGTGACTACCCCTCAGCCGAGGGGTGTTCCAAGAAACCGGGCAGAGAACCGACAGGGACAGGGTACTTCCTGGCCACCCTGCACGAAGGCGCTGGGCAGGAAGTAGGCTGCTGCAAGAGCTCCAAGGCTGGGCCCACGATTGCCTCAGCCACCGGGAAGGCCTCAGAGGGTGAACCCCCTCAGTCTAGAATCTCCGTAAGGGGCCCGTTTGGGAACAGGCTCAAGCTGCATCCCGGTGAATTCCGAGATGAGCTGGAGCAGACCCATAAAGGATGATGGGCTGTCGTCCACAGAATGTTCCGGAGAAGACCATGGGTCCTCCCTGCTAGGAAACAGAGAGTCAATTTTGGGCCCGAGGGTCTGCAAAGCCGTCGCAGGCCCTTCGTCACTTCTCGCCAAGGGCGGGAGTGAGGGGAGTCAGATAACCCGGCGGACAGGTAGCGGCCCGGCCTGGGTTCCACCCAGGACGGTGGGGCAGCAGGGATTGGACGAGCAAACGGCCCCGGAGAGGGCACCTCGACTGCCTCGAGTGGCTGCGTCGGCCGACCGGGCGGCAGCTGCTTACTAGCCGGAGAATGAATCGGGGTCGATTGATTCCCGGACAACAACAGCTGCTGCCACATAAACTCCTCGGAACGTCAACGCCAACGGCATGGAAGCCACTCCTCATCAGAGGAGGGGGGACGAGAAAGAACGGCAATGCCACTTGACTCGGTGCCCCGACTGAGAACGCCGAGGTCAGCGTGAGCGGCTAAACCGAGGGGAGGACCGAGACCCGAATCCTCAGGGGAACCGAGGGCGGGCCTGGGAAGGAGCGGGACGCGCCCGCTCCTCCTTCGGCTCGGAAGAAAGGGCTGAGGACTGTCGACCCGAAGGTACAGGCAGAACCTCAGCCTCCGCTGGGGGAACCGGCGAAGGGATGGTGGCACCAGCAGAAGACAGCCCAGATGACAGGTCAAGAGACTCGACAACATCGACGGGAGTCCTGGCTGGCTGACCTGACGGGGATACCATGAGGCCAGCAGCCGAAGCCGCATCCTCGACCGAAGTCGAACATCGGCCGGCAGGGGAGGAGGAATCCTCCTCAGCTTCCCTCCGGAGCCGACGAAGGACTTAGCCTGCACTGGACTTGGGCCAGGAGGCAGGTCCCAAAGTCCCTCTCCTTCGAGGAAAGGGACTGTCGAAGCTCCTTGAACGAAGGCGACCGAGGAAGAGGGAGGGGCAGCCGCCCCCTCCCCAGAGGAAAGAAGATCGAGCTGCTCAGCCGAGACAGCCAATGCGGACACTGCCCGAGGAGTCTCCGAGGAATTTTCCGAGGCGGGAAAAATTACCGGTCGCCCGGGCCCCGAATGGGCCGTGCGATCCTCCAGAGAGCTGGCTGAAAGGGTACAACAAAAATCGCAGAGTTGAGGATTGTGATCCAAGTCAAGGCAGTAAACGCACGTGGAGTGCGGATCTCTCCTGGAGGAAATAACCAGGCGCCTCCCGGAGCCGGAAAACAAATGGGCCATCACCACAGTGAAGAAGAAAAGATCGAAGTTTCAGAAAACTTCCAATTGATTTCGAAGACCGAAATTTCCAGGAACCAGTCGAAAACGCAAAGCGCTAAGGAGGGAACCTGAGCTTCCAAGCAGTAAGGAAGATCTGGCGTCATGGGGCGGAGCCGAGAGTTTTACCACCCGGGTGGGTGGGAGCAGCCAGCTTGAAGACCTTCCGGCAAGATTTAAAGCGGCAAGGAACCTGCCAATAAGTGTGGATGAACAACATATCCATGTCCCTAGAACTAGATATTTAGGCTATGTGTTGGGGAAATGGAGAAGTCAAACCAGAGATTTCTAAACTAGAAGCTGTAATTAACAGCCCTGTACCTAAAACAAAGAAACATATCAGGTTATTTTTAGGGCTGACTGGTTATTATCGGAAATTTGTTCCTAATTTTGCTGAGTCAGCTGTTCCCCTCACTGTACTTACAAAGAAACGGTGCCCAAATAATGTGAAATGGACTCTACAGTGTGATGAAGCTTTTCAAGCCATAAAGGCTGCATTATGTTCAGCATCTGTTTTAAGGAGTCCAGACTTTGAGAAACCATTTCTGCTACAAACAGATGCATCTGAGGTAGGCCTAGGTGCAGTCTTAACCAAAATATAGATGGGAAAGTACATCCTATTCTGTATATAAGTAGGAAATTGCATGACAGAGACAAACAAGCATTTGTCAATGCCGAATGTTTGCTTGCTGGCATTGGCAGTGGTAGTGTAGAAGTTACAGAGCTGCGTAATAGGAATAGCAGTGAAGTACTGAACTGAAGCCAACCCCACCACCACCCTGCAGAGTGTAACAGGCACTGGGGTGTGGCTTTGGGTCGTCAGGCATAATGGCCACGTCATTTCACCACACCTACCTTGCAGACACTGACAAGTGTCACGTGTGTCCTTGGGGTCTTTGGTCTTTATGCGCAACCCCTATCCCATCAGGAAATACGGTGAGATGGTGCTGTATAGAGAATGGGGTGAACTTTGGGGCCAAAGAGTCCAAGGCATACCTCGATGCTCTCTCACTGGCTGCAGGGGTGGAATGGTATGAGCATTGCAGGCAAGAATCCCAAGTCACATCCCTGATGCCTGTCATTCTCTTACGGGTTGGGCGTTATGGTTGGAAACCGTAATACCTCAGGCATTCGTTGGTATTTTCACTCCAAATTTTCAAAGTTTTTTTTTGGTTTTTTTTGTGACCCCACCTCATGAACAGTGGCAATATCAGTTTGTTAGCTGACAGCTGCTTATGCACAGCGACTACGGCATTTAGCACCACAGGAGCAAACACATTCCGAACAGGATGTAAAAAAATGACAGCTGTACTGTTCATGGGGAGGTGTAAAAAATGGCAATGTTGCAAACCTGTAGTAAAAATATTAAAAAAACTGGTGAAGTCATGAGCGTGCATAGAAACTGTACAACGCACACCCGTAATGTAATTAGTTTGGGGATTTTTTTTACAGCAGATTGTCAACAGAGGCATTTTGGGACCTCCGATCATGAACAGTGTCACTGTGATTTTCTTTATCTGTCCCGAACAATGATTTCCTACAGTGACCACGCGATCTCGCCTTGAAAGTGTGAAAACACATTTCGCCATGTTGTGAAAATGACAGCTGTACTATTCATAAGGAAGTGTGGAAAATGCCACTGGTGAAAATCTGGACTGAAAATATTACAAAGTCATGAACTTATGAGGGTGCGTAGAAACTGCGCAATGCTCTCTCATAACACAGTCATTTTATGGACTTTTGTCACCAAATTTTCAACATAGCCATTTTAAGACCTCTGCTCATGAACAGTGTAACTGTGATTTTCTTAATCTGTCCCAAACATTGCTTTCGCACACTGACTGGCACCATTGTGCTTGCTTCTGTGCAAACACATTTTGGGCGTACATGTGAAAAGGCAGCTGTACCGTTCATAAGGAAGTGTTACAAAATGGCAATGTTGAAAATCTGGAGTGAAAATATTACAAATTCGCAAACTTACGCTAAGGCGTGAGGAACCGCAACGCACGCTTTGTAAACAGTCATTTTAGGAATTTTTCACCAGATTTCAATATAGCCATTTTGGGATGTCTGCTCATGAACAGTGCCACTGTGATTTTCTTCATGTGTCCCATACATTGATTTCGCACACAGACTGCGCCACTGTGCGCAACATGGGCAGAAACATGTTTTGGGGCAAATGTGACAAATGACAGCTGTACTGCTCGTGAAGGACGGTAATAAAATGGCAATGTTGAAAATCTGGATTGAAAATATTGAAAAATTCCGACACTTACGAAGCAAGAGGAACTGTGCAACGACGCCAAAACAGTCATATTTAGGGATTTTTCCACCAAATTTTCAACATAGCCATTTTAAGACGCCTGCTCATGAACAGTGTCACTGTGATTTTCTTAATGTGTCCCATACATCGATTTCACGACAATGACTGCGCCATTGTGCCCTACATGGGCGGAAACGCATTTTGGGCAAGATGTGAAAAATGACAGCTGCACTGCTCATAAGGAGGTGTGTTAAAATGGCAATGCTAAAAATCTGGAGTGAAAATATTGAAAATTCACGCACTTACGACCATGCGTAGTAACTGCACAATGCACGCTCATAAAACAGTCATTTTTAGAGATTTTTCACCAAATTTTCAACATAGCCATTTTAAGACCTCTGCTCATGAACAGTGTCACTGTGATTTTCTTAATGTGTCCCGTACATTGATTTTGCAAACCGACCGCGCCTATTGTGCTATATGGGCGGAAACACATTTTGGGTGAGATGTGAAAATGACAGGTGTTCTACTCATAAGAAGGTGGTAAAATGGCAAAGTTGAAAATCTGGAGGAAAATATTGAAAATTGCTGAACTTACGAGCCTGCGTAGGAACGCGCAACGCACGCTCGTAAAACAGTCATTGTTTGGAATTTTTCCACCAAATTTTCAAAATAGGCTTCTTGAGAGCCCACCTTATGAGTGCTGGCAGTGTTGTTTCATTAATCGGGCCCGAAAGGTGATTTCGCGCAATGACTGCGAAATCACCCTTCAGGCCCGAATAATGCCATGACAGTGACATCATTCATGAGAAGGGAATTCCCAAAAACCCCATGTTGAAAATTTGGTGCAGAAATTCCCAAAAATGCCTGAGATATGCAACAAAGTTGAAAAAACCCTATCAATCCCATTACACAGCTTACCGGCATTTCCTCAGTTCGCGGTCGGCTTTGAAGAGTGCAGACGCAGCCCCGTCCATCAAGATCGCCAGGCCGAGCTCCGGAGGTAAGTATGGGGTGGGGGTGTGGGGAGGCTGGATGTGCAGTGGTGGGTGCGGGTGGTGGCGGGGGAGACTGCGTGAGACTGTTTTAATTTACAGTTTTTTTTTTTTTAATTGACGACACGGACGCTTGCCACACTGGGGTGGCTCCCAGCGGCATAAGGCGACGGCTGGTTGGGGGTGGAGCCGACGGGGATTGGGCACCCCGCCATAAGCACAGTTGCCACGCGAGTGGCTCCCAGCGTGCACCACTCGGGGTCACAGTGGAGCCGATGGGGATTGGGCACCCCGCTATTAAGGCAGGACTTGCCACGCTGTGGTGGGTACCCAGCGGCATGTGGAAGGCTTTGGGGCGCGCAGCACAGCCAATAGGGATTGGGCACCTCGCCGGCTATACAGTGTGTGCGTGGGGGCAGCGCAATATGCGTGTGCGTGTGTTTGTGTGTGGGGAGCTGCGCACGAGCAGGCGATATCTTATCGCTGCTCACTGAAGTGTAGCTCCCTTCAACCGTGACGCCACTGCATTTTGGAGCTGTCATCAGACAGCTCCAGCATGCATTACGGATCAGCTGCTACCACAACACACTGATTGAACTGGAAGAGGGTGACACCTCCGAAAACTCGGATGATGGCACAATGTTTCTTGCACATGCGTGCAAGCAAACATAAAAAGGAACTCCACTATCGAAAAGGAGTGTTTAGCAGCAAAGTGGTCCATGGAGTCCCTCAAATTTTATTTGCTGAGAACCAATTTTGTTCTTGTAACTGATCACAATCCTCTCTGTTGGCTTAATCAGATGAAAGACAAAAATTCCAGAATCACACGGTGGTACCTGGCACTGCAGCCATTTAAATTCTCTGTGATTCACAAAACTGGTAAAAAGAACAGCAATGCTGATTTTCTGTCAAGATATGGATCAGGAATTGAAGGTTCTGAAGGTTAAAAAAACTAAACTAATGTATGGGGGTTTGAACAGCGCTTTTTGCTGCACTGTTAAAAAAATGGAGGCAAATGTGTTTAATTTCTGAAAGTAGAAAATGTTACTGGAGAACAGAAAGCTTTGAAAACCTGTTTTTGCTAAACAGGTTCCCTCTTAAAGAGGGGAGGTATATGTGAGAGGGTAGAACAGGACCCTGTCCCATTTGTTTTGGAGACAGTACAGTATGTACGTGCAAGGATCTGTATTCTTTCCTTTTCTCTCTTCTCTGTCTGGTTGTGCAGCAAAATTTTCCTGTGAATCCTCGGACTTGATCAACCCGACCAGTCTCGCAATCCTCTGCCTCTCACTGTCTCTCAGTTTTCTCTTGCTGTCTTTCTCCCTTGCATATCTAGATCTGGTAATATAAGAATATGTACAAATCAATATATGGAAATGAAATTGATAATGGGATCACTTTTGTTTAGAAAATATGGTGTTACGGTTGAAATATACAGGTTACTCACCTGTAACAGGAGTTCTAGGAATGGTATATGTTGTTCATCCACACTTATTGGCAGGTTCCTTGCCGCTTTAAATCTTGCCGGAAGGTCTTCAAGCTGGCTCCTCCCACCCACCTGGGTGGTAAAAGTCTCGGCCCATGGCCTGAGATCTGGCCCGCTGGAAGCTCAGGTTGCTGCGCCGCTTGTGGGAGGTCGGAGAGGGGATGAACAACATATACCATTCCTAGAACTCCTGTTACAGGTGAGTAACCTGTATTTCTAGAGACATGGATATGTTGTTCATCCACACTTACTGGCAGACTCCTAGCAGTTCTCCGGGAGGAGGGAGGCAAGGCGCACACCCCCAATACTTACTTGGGAAATAAGGACTGGAGAACCGAGGCCCCAAAACCAGCATCCCGGCGTGACTCAAGGTCGATGTGGTAATGAGTAATAAAGGTGTGTGCTGACTTCCAGGTAGCAGCCCTGCAGATTTCCTGGATAGGGACGTCCCTGAAGCAGCCACGTGCAGCAGTATGACGGTAGAATGAGCTCTTATCCTCTGGGAGGCTCCATGCCTGGCCAACTTATAGCAGAGATCTATGCAGGAGGTGACCCACCTGCCTATCGTCCGCTTGGCTGCAGGTCTGCCAGGTGCGGCTTCAGTGAGATGACAAACAGCTGGCTAACCTCTCCCTGAATTTCAAGCCGTGCGCCTCCTTATAATAAGTGAGCGCCTCTCTCTAGGGTCCAGTGTTGGAGCCTGTATTCGCCTCCAAGGTGTGATTGAGGTAGAACACCGGCAGAGTCAGCACCTGGTTAAGGTGAAACTCCGACACCACCTTCGGAAGGAATTTCGGGTGGGGGCGCAGGACAACCTTGTCCCTGTGGAAGACCAGGTAAGGAGACTCGATGCAGAGCGCCTGGAGCTCTCCCATCCTTCTGGCTGACGTGATAGCCACCAAGAAGGCGGTCTTCCACGACAGGTGAGAGAGATCACACCTGTGCATTGGTTCGAATGGCTTGCCCATGAGCTTTGCCAGTACCAGCAGTAAATCCCACGGAGGTGGAGGTTCTCGCACCGGAGGGGAAATGTGATCAAGGCCTTTGAAAAAGCGCCACCACCTTCTCCTGCGCCACCGACTGCTCCCCGGCCCACGCCCGGTAAGCAGAGATGGCTGCCAGGTGCACCTTTAGGGTCGTCGACCTAAGCCCTTGACTAGAAAGGGACCATAAATAGTCCAAAATGCTTGCCACAGAACAGGAGGAAGGGTCCAAGCCCTTGCCCTGACACCAAATGGAGAATCTCTTCCATTTGAAGGCGTAGCATTTTCTGGTCGACTCCTTACGGGACGCCTCAACAACATTGAGGACCTTGTAAGAAAGACCCAAGGCCTGAAACTCTAGCCGATCAGGAACCAGGCCGTCAGGTGCAGGGATTGAAGGTCCGGATGGAACACCTTCCCCTGATTGACTGAGAGCAGGTCCGGGCGAGCTGGAAGCTGCCTCGGAGCCTGGAGCTGAGGCTGAGGAGATCTGGTACCAGAACTGGCGGGGCCAGTCTGGGGCTATCAGAATCACCTGCGCCTTTGTCCCTCCTCGCCTTGAGAAGCACCTTGTGAATCAAGGAAATGGGGGAAAGGCGAAAAGAGGCCCGGGTCCACAGCCTCGAAAAGGCATCCCCCTGCAGCGAGCCCTGCTGAGGGGGGCGGGCATGAAACAGCCTCAGCTTCGCGTTCTCCCTGGAGGCAAACAGGTCCACCTGAGGTGAGCCCCAGTGGGAGAACAGATCTTGTACTACCTCCGGCAGGAGAGACCACTCGTGAGATGCAGCCCCTATCCGGCTCAGGGCATCGGCCAAGGTGTTGGAGGCTCCTGCCACATGAATGGCTAGGAGATCCGCCTCCAGGCTGCGCACGAGAGACCAAATGCGGAGAGCTTCCTTGCATAGAAGCATGGAGCGCGTCCCGCCCTGGCGGTTCAGGTAGTACATGGTCGTGGTATTGTCCGTCTGGACTCGGACCACTTGACCCCGGAGAGACGGAGCAAAGGCGGTGAGAGCTAGGCGGACCGCTTGGAGCTCCAGCAGGTTGATGTGGCATCGGGACTCCCGCGGGGACCAGAGGCCGTGCACTCGGTGTTCCCCCAGATGGGCACCCCAACCCATCAGAGAGGCATCGGTCGATAGAGAGACCGTCGGCTCAGGGCGGACAGACGGGATGCCCTCCTGCAGATGGGATGGAACGGTCCACCACTGGAGAGCGTTCCCCATCTCCTGGGTCACTATCACTAGCTGGTCCAATGGATCGCAGCGTTGTGACCACTGGCTGGCCAGTCCCCACTGAAGGGGGCGCATGTGCCAGCGTGCCCAACGGACCACGCTGGTACAGGCCGCCATGAGACCCAGGAGGCGCAGGAAGTCCCGGGAAGGGCGCGATTGCCCAACCAGAAAAGATTGGGCAAAGGAGGTAAGAACCTCGGCCCTGTCCACCGGGAGCCGTGCTCTGGCTCGAAGAGAGTCGAGCTCTGCCCCGATGAACAGGATCACCTGCTTCGGCTCGAGTTCGACTTGGCCTCAGATGAGAAGGCCGACTTGAGAGCAAACCTGAGGGCAGATCTCTGACCGCTCCACCTCCTGCCTGAGGGGCTGCTATCAGCCAACGGCCCAGGTAAGGGTACACCCGACCCCTCGGGCGCCAAGAGAAATGCTGTCACCACTGCCATGCATTTGGTGAAGACCCTGGGAGCTGGAGAGATAGCCAAAGGCATGGCTTGGAACTTCAAGAGGATCCCTCCGCTCAAAGCGGAGGAATCTCCGACGTGACAGACGGATAGGGACGTGAAAGAACGCGCCTGTAGGTCCAGAGAGCAGAACCACACGCCGTGGTTCCAGAGATGGTATTGTCTGGCGCCAGAGTGACCATCCTGAAGGTCCGAGACCTTAGGAACTTGTTCAGGTCGTGTAGGTCGAGAATGGGGCGCCAGCCCCCCGTCCGTTTCGGAACCAGGAAATACCTGGACACGAACCCCGGGTCTAAAGGGGGGTCCTCTACCTCCGTGATCACCTCCTTTTGGAGGAGGAGAGCGATGTCGGCTCGACGAGCCGCCAGTGAGGCTGCGGACTCATGCCCCCGAGGTGCGACGGCCTGAAGGGCGGGGCCTGGTCAAATTCTAGAGGTAGGCCTTTTCCCACCACCTCCAGTACCCACCTGTCCGTGGTAACAGCGGACCAGGCAGAAAGGAAGTGTCTGAGCCGTCCCCCCACGGGGGGAACCAGGGGTGAGGTGACAGGGATGGGGGCGACACCCCTCAGCCCGTCACTGGGCAGGCTTGGAGGAGGGACCGGCTGAGGGACCTCCTGGGCCTTTACCTCCCTGCTTCCTGTTGGAGGAAGCCGACGGCTTGGGCTTGGGATGCCAAGCTCGAGCCTGCTGGCCCTGACGTTGCTGGGCCGGGCGCGCCGCAGGCGCAGAAGGACGAAAGGGCTTAGGCTGTGGCTTGCGGCCTTTGTCCTTCTGAGCGGAAGAGACCGAGTCCAAGGTAGCATTGGACTTCTCAATCCTCTGCAGGTGACCTTCCACCCCAGGGCCAAAGAGGTCAGTCCCCAAAAAGGGAACATCCGCTAACTTGTGCTGGGTATCTGAGGTAAAGGTGGATATCCTCAGCCAAGCCCGATGACGCATGGCCACTGCGGCCGCCACAGACCTGGCACATGAGTCCCCGATGTCTAAAGCAGTCTGGAGCTGCTGTTTGGCCACTGCCCTGCCCTGGTCCCGCACCTGCCTGACCGTAGTCTGCAGATCCGCGGGAAGATGAGGGACAACCTCATCCAGGGAGCCCAACAGGGCGTGAGAAAAATGTGCCATGAGGACGGCCGAACTGGCCTGACGAAGGCCGAGAGAGGAGGCAGCATAGACTTTTCGCCCGGCATAATCCAATTTCTTGGATTCCTTGTCGGGAGGTTTGTCCACATCCCTGGCGTTCCCGGCACGCCGGAAAACGCTGTCGGTAACCAACCCCTCGGCCGAGGGGTGTTCCGAAAAACCGGACAGGGAACCAGTAGGGACCGCATACTTCCTGGCCATTCTGGCTGAAGGCGCAGGGCAGGAAGCAGGACGCTGCCAAAGTTCCAAGGCCGGACCCACTATGGCTTCGGCCACTGGAAAGGCCTCCGTAGGAGAATCCCCTCGGTCCAGAATCTCCGTGAGGGGATACCGGGCCTGCTGAAACGGGTTCGAGCTTCATCCGGTGGACTCGAGATGAGCCGAAGAAACCTAGGAAGGACGAGGGCTATCGCCCACTGACTGCCCTCCCGAGGTCTCCAAGTCCATGCGCTTTGGAGAAGAGGGAGGAACCATCCTCGGACTCAGAAGAGTCCTCAAAGAGCTGCTCGGGCCTGAGCCACCTCCACCCGCCGAGGTTTATCGGAGTGAGGGTGGACAGACAGCCTATGGGCAAACCAGGCCTACCTGAGAATTTTGGTCGGAGCCCCAACTAACGGCTGTGGAGGCGGAGGTTCCACCAGAATCGGTGGGCAGCTGGAATTGGCCAACAACGCCTGGGAACAGGCTCTCAGCTACAACAAGGAGTTGTTTTGGCTGCCCCGTGACAGCGCCCTTAATGGCCGGGAAGACGACTGGGTCGGCCTATTCCCGGTCAAAAGGAGCTGCGTTACATGAGTTCTCGATTCGGACGCATCCTGCGCCGGGCCTCCCCTCGTCCGAAGCAGAGAAGAGGGCGGCGCGCTTGCCGGGTGGCGACCAAGACCGCCTATGGTGGCGGATCGGTTGACCGCGAGGATGTCAGAGACCGAGAGTCTCGACTAGGCCGAGGAAGGTGAGGAGAAGTGTCGGAAATCGGCACTCCCTCTGGCTCGAACGATCCCATCGAAGGCTCCGGAACCGGAGGCACAGACGAGCCGACGGGATCCTCAACTCCCACCGGGGGAACCGGGGAGAGGGGATTCTCAGCTTCTCCAGCCGACAACCCGTCTAACGGGTCGAGAAAAATCTTGACCGCGTCGACGGGAGTCTCGGTCAACTGGCCTGACGGGGACACCGTGAAGCCAGTGGCCGAAGCTGAGGGGTCGACCGAAGTCGACTGTCGACAAGAAAGGAAGGGGATCTTCCAAAAGCGCCGACGGAGAGACTTACTTTTGCTCTTTTGACCTGGAAAAGGTCCCGAAGTTGGACCTCACCTTTCGTCGAGAGGTTCAGACAAAGCTCCTTAAAAGAAGCCAAGTACGAGGCACCGAGAGAGAGGGACAAATGCACGCAGCCAAAGGTGCAAGCGGCCCGCTACCGCCTCTTCGAGGGCAATCATCTGCTCGAGCTGATCCGCGGCTCGCCCGCCAGGACACCGCCAACCGGCCTCTTTAGATTTCACCGTGGAATTTTCTGGCGCCCCAGTTGTAATCGGGCAGCACAGTCTTCAAGGACGAGGTCAAAAGAAGAGCACAAGTCGCAGGCCTGTGCGGGTCGCCTCAAGGCCCAAGCAGTAGACGACGCGGAGTGCGATCCGTCCGAGACATCTTCGTCTCGCAAGGGCACCTCCAGAAACCGGGAGTCGATTTGTCCATCGCAGCTGCGAGGAGAAGAAGACCGAAGTCTTTTTAGCAAAAACTTTTCGAATTCAAACTTTCGAAGAATTACGAACCAGTCTTAAACGCAGAGCGTTAAGGAGGGAACCTGAGCTTCCAAGCGGTAAGGAAGATCTGGCGTCATGGGGCGGAGCCCAGAGTTTTACCACCCGGGTGGGTGGGAGGAGCCAGCTTGAAGACCTTCCGGCAAGATTTAAAGCGGCAAGGAACCTGCCAGACAGTGTGGATGAACAACATATCCATGTCCCTAGAATGCTCGTTTAGGTACAGTAGTGCGTGTGTAAAAGCGCCTAGTGAAGCCTGCAACTTACTGAATAAACAAACAGTCTGTTTCTCACTCCTAGCTGCAGGTAACACAATTATCATTGCAAATCACATGCACTTGTTTCTCATAGTGTCTAACAGTCTCAGCCCATTCAGAAATACTTACATACACAAAAGCTCTGTCCACACTACACCACTTACAGTCTGTAATGGTTCCAAACCGTTACAGACTGGAACCGTTACAGTGTGTCCACACTGCCAGCAAACAGTTTCGATAACAGTTTGGAACCGTTACAGCCTGTCCACATTGGTGGGTGCCCTGTAACGTTACAGCTGCACCCTATCCCCACAATGCAGTTCGTGCTGCACTGGGGGAATACTGGAGCTACACGCTCACGCGTCCACACTATGGCTGGTAACGTTACATGGGCACAACCGTTTTCGTAACCGTTGTTCAAACCACCTCATAAGTGGTTTCAACAACGGTTACGAAAACGCCTTCTGTAACGTTACAGATGTAAACGCAAACCGTTGCGGTAATGGTTTGAGCCCTCTGTAACGTTACAGAGGCATAGTGTGGACAGGGCCTAAGACCACACACAAACAGTGCTGTCAGTATAGCCTAGAGTTTAGAGTAACAAGCAATGAACAAACTTCCTACATCCAGCAGCCCAGACCAGTGTTTGATTCTCACAACTTCCATTTCAATACTGTGTGACTCTGAACAAATCACTTAACTGCCCAGTGCTCCCAGGTCCCCCTTAAAAACTTACCCAGTTACCAAAATAAAAGAAACAGAGTAAACAGGGAGAAAACACAGGAACACATTTTTCCCACAGGATACTAGCCCTATTGTATAACAAGACGTGATGAGTGTGACTAGGAATATGGCGAGTATTAGATTGCAGAGTGAACTGCAATATCACTGTGCTTCGGCACTGGTGATATTATCACAGTTCACTCTGCACTCGTGCAAATATTTTCCATATTCCACCGTCACCCATCATGTCTCTCCTATATATATATATATATATTTACAATTTGAGATAACTGTAAAAAGCTAGAGATTACTTGGGTGCAAAGGCCTGAGTCTTTTGCAGTTGCTGTGGGGACCTCAGAAAGTTCTCAATGTTCTAGCAGCTCCAGAAATTTACAAAGGACAGGATGCTTGCAAAGGATAGGGGTTGAAAAGAGTTATAAAAACAGCTAAGCTTAGCTGCAAGGGAGATTTTTTTTTACAAGAAAGATTTTATTTTTGCTTCTGTACATAGTTATTCTGAACAGGTTTATTTTATGTTATAAAATGGGCTAAAGAAATCCAACTCTCTCATTTGCTACATCATCTGAGCCATGTCCTTAACAGATGATGTAGTAGCCAACCGGGACTACTGCCCACCAACATGCCCCATCACAGCAATAAATCAGTGACCTCTGCCAAGCATAGACAGAAACGCTGCCTGGCAGAGCTTGTAGTAAGCGACAACCGCTGCACGACAGAGCGCTACCAGTGTCCCATACTGGCAACTAAATCAACAGACCCCCCCCCATGTCTCCAGCCAAAAAAATGCACAGACTTGGTATCTATGTAACCCCTACCCGGTGTGACGTTTGTATCTGACAGCTCTACCAAGTGGGCTGGGTTCGGGGAGGAATATGTCACTTGGCACATAGCCAAGGTTTGGCTACTCTGTAAAGGGGCACTCAAGTAACTCCGAACACAGGAAGCAATAACTGTAATGTCCAAAACCAGAAGTGGGATTCTCAAGTGTGGCTTTTATTTCCATCCAAACAGAATAAACAAAGCATATATGGACTCCCACGGGGCTACACTCCTGGTAATACAGATTAAAGGAGATCAGAACACATCCTCATCACTTTAGCCCTCAGGCTCTACCACACACTGGGCACACAGCCTGGACTTGTAAGCTGCTTTGGGTTACACAGCCTGAACTTGTACACTGCTCTGGGTTTTCCCTGGCTCGCTCCCTTGCCAGCCACTTGGACACCTTCCATACTTCATGGAAATATTTTCTGGTGGCTCCCTAAACCACCTAAGAGCACCTCGGCTCCATAAGGGACTCCACCTCTTTAATACCACATCTGGGTACTTTCCTCAGGCAGTGGCCAAGTACCTGAAGGAAAGCAAAAGGTGTCTCAGAGAAAATCCATAGAGGTGAATTTGGTTACTACTGATGGGGGGGGGGGTCTCCCACCTCTCGCTCCCACAATTCATACCCGGCCATTTCTCTGGACTATAAACACCTCATCCTTTAGCACTCTGCTGTGTAGATTCTTGCTAAATGTATTTCACATTCAATCTACTTGTCTTGCTTCCCATTTGTGCTGGACTTGAACATACTTAAAGATAAGTGGCATTGTCCATTACTCTAGACCCCCCCACAGGTTAAGCAGTCCAATCCCCACATCTTCCAACTGTACTTGACTGTCTTTTCCTGACCCCACAGTAACAGTCCCTTTAGTTTCCTTCAGTTCAGGTGAAAACACATGGCCCTTTTTCAGAGCAAACTCACCCTTTGGTTGCAGGTGCCCCACAGGCGTTTCCTCCTCAAGGAATCTCCCTCTCAGAGCTTCTGGTGCCTTAGCACAATTCAGCTAGGCAGCTTCTTTCCCTTAGCCGCACCCAGGAGGGTTGCCCCTGGAAAACAGGCAGACACCTTTTCCCCATCCCCTCAGGGATGGGGCTCTGAACCATTGAGAGCGGTCTCCACCACTTCAATTACCAGTTCCTGTGTTCCTCTTCAGGTGGAAACACACACCTTACACAAAAGTAGCTGCGAAACAGAGCTTAAAGCTCTGAGAGCCTGCACACACTCTGCTACACTACATTCTCTCACTCAGACTGCACACAGACTGGCTTCAAATTACCCAACGTTCTACTCTAACCTCCAACTGCAACATTACAGTGTTGCTTATGCAGCTGCGACGGTTCTAAAATGATGTCATCCCTCAGTCTCAGCTGAGACTGAGAACAGAGTGAGACAGTGTGAAATCCATTTAACTGGAGTTTCACAAGCTGCCTTCCCTGCCTACTACTAGGTCTTACTGGGATTCTAGTAACCCCGGGTAACAGGGGGGTTACACCTGTTCATGTTTTTTTCCTTTCTGTTTGTCCCTGGCCAGTACAGATAGATGTTTCGATCCCTCCCAGCATTTTAAATCACTGACCGCTAACGGTAAACCTAACAGCTGCAACGCAACCGCACTCTCCATTCTCACGTTCACCCCTCAACATCCATGACAGGACACAACACAGGGCAACTTTTTTTTCCCCCTACATGTAGTTTTTCTTCATTTTACTATGTTTAACTTTCCTTCACAACAACCAGCAAGTGAAAACCGGGCAGTACGGCTGCCGCTAAACCAGGAAGTGAAAACCCGATAATACAGCGGCTCCTATATGACAGACTCGCTCAGGAACTTACTCGCTCCCGGAAAACTCACTGGACTGCAATCCATAAGAAATGGTTTCAATCTATACTTAGCTTTTAAAAACAAACCAAAAAATAAATAAAGCCCCCGACAACGAACATGCTTGCTGTCACTGAAATGACACAGTGGTGCTTAAGAACCACAGACTTAATTTATTTATTTAGCTTTTGTTAACCGGTAAGTGCACTAGCCATAAAATGACTATTTTCAGGCACGACCCGAATTAAAATCACGGTGTGTCAGTTGGCAATATAGTATGACGAGACAACAAAATTAAAATCACTGTCTCTCAGTTACAAATACAGTGTCAGGAGATAAAAAACAATTTGACCAGTACCTTTCTTTCTCTGTCTGGGGGCAGACGGCACCCTGTACTGACCATCAGGAGTTACCAATGGGGGACTTTTTTTTTTTTTTTTTTACTGGTTCAGTCTTAAACCTCAGTTTACATGTTTTTGCTAATTTTTATTTTTAATTTTTTTTATAATGAGCTAGTTACTTGGGAGCCGATTTTATAAGCGCAATAGCACTCCAGTGTATGGGTTACGTGCTGATAAGAGCATGCCCAGGGGCATAAGACACTCGGCGCAGGCGCCTCGTGCCTTAGTACACCCCTGGGCGTGCTCTTATCAGCATGTAACCCACACCTCGTCGTGTGTTATTGCTTGCTTATGTTACTGCTACAATAAATAAAGTTTTGGTGATTTTTACAACTGCTCCTGGGTTTTCCCTATGCTTCCTAACCCGTGCCTCGACGACAAGTAGTCAGGTTTTGTTTTGTTTTATTCTTTGGTAACCAGGTAAGGTTACAAAATAATAAATCCAGTGTAGCCCACCCCCAATTTGAATGAATCAAATTTTGGCTCTGTTTTACAGGCAGCCCCATCTCTTCTACTTCCCTAGTCTAACAGCCAGCCCCCAGTGTGTTAACATTCTGTGATGAAATTGTTTGTAGAGCATTGCAAATACTATCCTTTTCCTTCCTGGGTGGGTAGTGTCGCTGAGATGGGCAGAGGTGGACTACACTAGATTTTAAAAACTGGGATGAGGCAAGGATTTTGGAGGGCAGGATCATGTTAGGGAGAGGAGAAAATATCTTGCTGCCATTAGGTCTAGGGTGGGGGGATGTTGCAGAGAGCATTACTTCCTTCATGGGGAAGGGAGAGGAAAGAAAGCATTGCTGCGATTAGGTCTGGGGAAGAGAAGAGAGGAGGGATTATTGCTGCCATTATATAGATTGGGGGAGGAGATAGCATTGCTGCCATTAGGTAGGTGGGAGGTGGAGGAGGAGGAGAAAGCTCTTCTTTTACTAAGTTTTGTTGAGGGAAGAAAAGAGCAGAGAGCTTTGCAGCCTTTTGGTCAGGAGTGGAGGTGGGAGAACCGCTGCCAATTTTTCCTCGGTGGGGGGTGGGGAGGACTTTGCCTGACTTACAAACAGACAATAAGACTACAGAGGCAGAAGAAAATACAAAAAGTTAGCTGAGCCACCCTACTAGGCTACTAGTAGTGCATCGAGATTCCATGAGGGCAACCCATGATTAGGTGTGATCCTGAGATTACCTGCTCTAGGACATCCAATGGCCAGACGGCATTACAGATGTCAGGACTTTCAGGCTACAGGAGTGAGGTGCACATGTAAGAAAATTTAAAAAATATAAGCCAATGTAAGAAACATGACAACCAAGCTAAAGATTATTAATTCAAAATGTGACAACTAAACAAGGAAAGTGTGAGAAACAGAAAAAGGCAGAAATAATCATGCTGACACTGCTGGTGTTTAACATTTTGTATTTTTTATATATGGCAGTTTTCGGGGTGGCAGTACAGGGAGTCTCTCTATGCACCAATAGAGTGTTACCCCCAACTACAACTCTGTATTTCTTCATTCATTGTGAACCTGGTAGGGCCCCCTCGGCACAAGTGCCTGTTTTCAGGGGTGACCTGGGAGCTTTGGACTGGTGAAGTGACTTGCTTAGAATCACACAGTATGCAAGTGGAGATTGTGGGAATCATACCCAGGTCAGCTGGATGCAACAAACACATTCACAGCTCATTACTCTAACCTCTAGGCTATACTGCCTAGCTCATTACTTGAATCTCTAGGCCATACTGCCTGGCTATACTGTGCATGGGGCCCCTAATAGGTGTTCACAGAGGATGGGAGTCTTGGTTGCTCCATAGCTAGGCTACTTCAAGCTGTCCCTTAAAGAACAACTATTCGGCTATTTGCTTTGTTGCCAGTACGTTGAGGGGATGCCTGCCAGTACCCATTAATGCTGCATGACATAGCACTAAGCCCTCAATATATATATATAGATAAATATGGAGAGCCAGAACAGCTTCTGAAAAGCAAAAGAATAAAACTGAGGGTTTAAGAGAAATTATGTAACTCACACTTATGTGGTGGAAGTCAGGGATCCTCCTCACAGGCCATCCATGCTGGAGTCCCCCCAAAACTGTAAAGCTGGCTCTGTATTATTTATATATAAATATGCCGCAGAACTTTAAACCTTGCTACAGAACTTGACCTAACAGTGCCACAGAAGTTTAGAGTCCCTGTCACAGAAGTTACATCATTTTGCCGCAGAGAACAGAGGGCCTTGATGAAAGTATTTTGCATGTAACTGATCCCCCGAAATGTCTGTATTAGTTCAGGAACTCTTATGTATTAGATATGGGGCAGATCAGTAGACCATGTGGTACAGCCAAAAGACCGTATAAAAGTACCACTGGTGCCCAAGTACAGGCAGATTAGCCTAGACAGCAGTACTGAAAGTAAGTACAGCAGGTTGTATGTGCACAGAAGATAGCAGAAAAGCTGAAGTCATGTCTATCCACTCTGTGGCAGCACTACTAGGGGAGAGTAGTGCTGGAGCTCAGTGTGAGCTAGTTTATTACTTTGTTCCTTTCGTTTTGATTCTGAGGTAATTTTTTTGATGAAAATAAAATTCACACATAGAAACTGTGTGTTTTAAACCATATTTGCTGTGTCGTGTGTTAACAATTCCCACATCCTTCCACACAGCCGTGGCACCGACTTCAACCTTCCAACTCCCACCTCACCATACAGGGATCTGCCCCCCAGAAAAGCCTTGAGACTAGGAGGTGGTCCTGAAGAGGAGGAGATGGCAGATCCAGCACCACAAGCGGCACCACAATCCACAAAAAAACCAGCCCCGGCACAAGGCCTGAATCAGCTCCAACTGCAGCACCAGAAACACGTTCGCTACTAGAGATGGCACCGATCCCAGACTCTGCAACAAGCTTGGCATGGACTCCCTCTCCGATACTGGAATCAGTGCTGGAAGCATCCTCAGCATCGATAGATGCAGTGGAAGCAGAACCGTGGGTGAGGCCGAGAAGGGGAGTGCCAGGTCCAGTCTCAGTAGGCTTCAGGCCAGGCTGAGGAGAGTCCTGGGGCTCCACCTCAGAGAGCCAGAGTATCAATAGGTATTGTCCCAATCGTCATCCTGCGAGCCAGAGGATGAAATCAGGGAGATCACCAAATGAGCAACCCTGCAGACCCTCCCTCTCCCAGCACCGCAAGCTGTGTTGGAAGAGGACTCAGCAGCACCACCGGCACTGCTTCACTCATTGACACCAAGGGTGGTGTCAGTAGCGGAGGCAGCATCAGGCTGCATCTCCAAGGAAACTGCCAGCATGTGCCCAGTGATAGCTGCGACACCATCACCAGGGGCAACGGTCTGCGAGGCGTGCTCAGCGGACTCCCCGGAGGCCAACTGTCCTACCAACCCCTAGCGTAGGCCTCCTGTCACAGCAAGACTAGGAGCAGCAGAGGCCTGGTCTCCCTCGGTATGTACAGTACCTGGGAGAGGCCCAGGGGAAGAGCCCAGAGACCTAACTCTGGTGTCCCGAGAGCGACGCCATCCTCCGAAGGTGGAGGGGTCTCGCCCCATCTTCAACACGTGTCGTTGTAGGACATAGAGATCCACTGAGAAACAGGCGTGTCACAAATCCATGTCATGGTCTGGACCCAGGCAGGCTAAACATCGGTCATGGCAGTCCAATACAGTCATAGGCTTGACACAGTGGTACCGGCACGTCAGGGCAAGGCCTGCCTTAGATTCTCTGGACTTTTTAGGCCCCACACTGGACTAGACTGAAAAAATTGAACAAAACAAAAAACAGCAACAGCACTCAACACCGCACACTAGAAAAAGGAAAGAGAGAAAAAACAGAGCAGAGAAAACTCAGAGCCAAACTGTCGATATGGCGTAGAGCAGGAAAAATCGGCAGTGGCAGAACTGACAGTAGTTTTTTTCTCTTGAAGCTCCCACAAGATGCTGCCTTGACAGCGGAAAAAACAGAACCAAGATGGGGTAGCCAGTGTCGGTTACTGGCCAGTCCACAAGCACCATGTAATAAGTCTGCCTCGTGGACGGTGTCATCTAGGACATTGGCTCCCGACTCCAAAAATTCTTACAGCTAACGCTCCCTCGAGGGTCCTCTGCCCCCGGCATAGACCCACCAGTCATGAATGGTAAAGACAGATTCGGGTAAGATCAAAGGTTACAGGCGAATAACCAATCTTTTTTAGTTACACTACTAAATACACATCTCACATTTATAACAAAAGCGAACACAAAGTCTCTCCCAGTGAAAAGCTGGCATATCAGAAAAAAATAAGCCAGTTTGAGAGTCGCACCAAATACTTACTTTACTTTAGCAAGTTTTTCTCTGGTCTGGTTAATTTCTTTCACTTTAGTGTAAATCCAGTCCTCGAGCTGTTTTTTGTTAGGAAAATATCCAAGTAATGACACCAGCTCATCGTTGTGCCTGGATTTGATTTTTCTTATCTGTTCTTCCTTATCAGACTGAAGAGAAAAAAAAAAACAGTTCAATAATACAAAACTATGGGCCCTATTTTCAATTGCTAAGGCAAAGACGTTGCTGTATTAACTGTGCCAGCAGGAACTTTGTGACCCTGTTAAGCTGTGCTTAACAGAGGTCATAGACCCTCCATGCAGTTGCTTAAACTGTGATCACGAAAAGAAGGGTGCCTGCCATTCACAAATGCTGGCAGCCTAACCCAGTTGCATCAACTTGCAAACCCCCAGATGTAGACCTGCTACATGCAGGCGATAAGACAATTGCAATGCTACAATTCAGATCTAACTGCCGTCATGGTAAACAAGAGCTGGCCCACTTGAACCGCAATTCTGTGGGATTAGGGCTAGGGAGGGGGGTTCCACTGGACAGCGGGAAGTAGTTTTCACTTGGGGTGTGGGGCCACCAGAATACCAACGAGCATAACAGACGGCTGTAAAAAATTTTAAATCAACAACTCACATAAACAGCATAAATGTACAGATGGAGGATGTAGTGGGGATCCCTCCAGGCAATATCTTCAGAACACACAGTTGCAGCATGACTCACTGTCAAGCGACATGACAGTATGCAATACTGCAACTGTGTGAGGAGTCACTAACCAGCATGTCGGCTGCCACAAACCCCATTTGCTCCCACTAACATCTGGCCAATGTATTTGTACTGAGTTATGCACCCCGCCCCGCGACCAAGTAGGGGCTTTGTATACAGCACAAGTGGATGGCGGTGCAACATGGACAACAGATGGACCCCCATTTTGCAACACACCACACAGTCTATGACTGAGAAAGGAGCCCCAAGCTTTTAGACAGTAAAAATGCCCATTTCTTTGGTTACAATCAAAGGTATAAAGGTTGCTCATCTGAATATTCATACCCTGCTTGCCAACCAGTGTGAATTAAAGGCCTGAGTCTTGGCTTCATCCAGACATGACTCAAACCTACTACTAATAGCAAGGGTATCCTCCCTTCCTGGTTTCAATGTAATCAGGCTGGACCGACTGCAGTTAAGTGTGGTGGCAGGTTTCTGGTTTATTATACTATGGTCCCGACCACTTGCTCTCCAGAGATACCTATTGAGTAGTTACCCACCATGATCCTGGGGAACACCAAGAAAATATAGGTTACTCACCTGTAACAGGAGTTCTAGGAATGGTATATGTTGTTCATCCATACTGTCTGGCAGGTTTCCTTGCCACTTTAAATCTTGCCAGAAGGTCTTCAAGCTGGCTCCTCCCATCCACACAGGTGGTAAAACTTTCAGCTCCGCCCCATGAAGCCAGATCTAGCCCGCTGGAAGCCAGGTTGTGCGTCGTGTGGATGAACAACATATGCCGTTCCTAAAACTCCTGTTACAGGTGAGTAACCTGTATTTCTAGGGACATGGATATGTTGTTCATCCACACTGTCTGGCAGACTCCTAGCAGTTCTCTGGGAGGAGGGAGGCAAGGCGCAAACCCCCTACTTAGGAAATAAAGACTGGAGAACTGAGGCCCCAAAACCAGCATCCCGGCGTGACTCAAGGTCGATGCGGTAGTGGGTGATGAAGGTGTGTGCTGACTTCCAGGTAGCAGCCCTGCAGATTTCCTGGATAGGGGCGTCCCTGGAAGCAGCCACCGATGCAGCGGTATGGCGGGTAGAATGAGCTCTTATCCTTCTGGGAGGCTCCATGCCCGCTAACCTATAGCAGAGATCTATGCAGGAGGTAACCCACCTGCCTATTGTCCGCTTGGCTGCAGGTCTGCCAGGTGCGGCTTCAGCGTAGGTGACAAACAGCTGGCGAACCTCTCCCCGAACTTCAGCTGTCCGCTCCTTATAGTAAGCAAGCGCTCTTCTAGGGTCCAAAGTATGGAGCCTATATTCAGCCTCCGAGGTGTGATTTGGGTAGAACACCGGCAGAGTCAACACCTGTTTAAGGTGAAACTCTGACACCACCTTCGGAAGGAATTTCGGTTGGGGGCGCAGGACAACCTTGTCCCTGTGGAAGACCAGATAAGGAGACTCGATGGATAGCACCTGGAGCTCTCCCATCCTTCTGGCTGACATGACAGCCACCAAGAAGGCGGTCTTCCACGACAGATGAGAGATGTCACACCTGTGCATCGGTTTGAATGGCTTGCCCATGAGCTTAGCCAATAACAGCAGTAGATCTCACAGAGGTGAAGGCTGTCGCACGGAGGGATATGTGATCAAGGCTGGCTTGCTTACCACCTTCCCTGCACCACCGACTGCTTCCAGTCCGCCCGGTGACAGAGATGGCTGCCAGGCGCACGTTAAGGGTCGTCAACCGAAGCCCTTGCTGAGAAAGGGACCACAGGTAGTCCAGAATGCTTTCCAAAGAACAGGAGAAAGGGTCCAGGCCCTTGCCCTGACACCAAATGGAGAATCTCTTCCATTTGAAGGCATAGCATTTTCTGGTCGACTCCTTACGGGATGCCTCAACAACGTTGAGTACCTCGTCGGAAAGACCCAAGACCTGGAACTCTAGCCACTCAGGAACGAGGCCGTCAGGTGCAGGGACTGAAGGTCCGGATGGAATACCTTCCCCTGATTGACTGAGATCAGGTCCGGGCGGGCTGGAAGCCGCCTCGGGAGCCTGAAGCTGAGACTGAGGAGATCTGGATACCAGAACTGGCGGGGCCAGTCTGGGGCCACCAGAATCACCTGCGCCTTGTCCTCCTCGCCTTGAGAAGCACCTTGTGGATCAAGGAAATGGGAAAAGCGTAGAAGGGCCTGGGGTCCACGGCCTCAGAGCATCCCCTGCAGCGAGCCCTGCGGTGGGGGCGGGCATGAAACAGTCTCAGCTTCGCATTCTCCCTGGACGCAAACAGCTCCACCTGAGGCATGCCCCAGTGGGAGAAAAGATTTTGTACTACCTCTGGCAGGAGAGACCACTCATGGGACGCAGCCCCTATCCGGTGTAGGGCATCGGCCAGAATGTTGAAGGCTACTGCCACATGGATGGCTAGGAGATCCGCCTCCAGGCTGTGCATGAGTGACCAAATGCGGAGAGCTTCCCTGCACAGAGGCATGGACCGCGTCCCACCCTGGCGGTTTAGGTAGTACATGGTCGTGGTATTGTCCATCTGGACCTGGACCACTTGACCCAGTAGAAACGGAGCGAAGGCGGTGAGGGCTAGACGAACCACTAGAAGCTCCAGCAGGTTGATGTGACATCGGGACTCCCAAGGGGACCAGAAGCTGTGCACTCTGTGCTCCCCCAGATGGGCAACCCAACCCATCAGAGAGGTATCGGTCGATAGAGAGACCATCGGCTCAGGGCGGACGAATGGGATGCCCTCCTGCAGATGTGCTGGAGCAGGTCCACCACTGGAGGGCATTCCACATCCCTGGGTCACTGTCACTAGCTGATCAGTGCTGTGACCATTGGCTGCCAGCCCCAATTGAAGGGGCGCATGTGCCAACAGGCCCAACGGACCACGCTGGTGCAGGCCACCAGGAGGCCCAGAAGGCGCAGGAAGTCCCGGGCAGGGCGCAATTGCCCAACCTGAAATGACTTGGCAAAGGAGGAAAGAACCTTGGCCCTGTCCACCGAGAGCCGTGCTCTGGCTCGTAGAGAGTCGAGTTCTGCCCCGATGAATTGTATCACCTGCTTTGGCACGAGTTCCGACTTGGCCTCGTTGATGAGGAGGCCAACCTGAGAGCAAACCTGGAGGGCCAGATCTCTGGACTGTTCCACCTCCATTCTGGAGGAGGCTACAATCAGCCAGTCATCCAGGTAGGGGTACACCCGGATCCTTCAGCGCCGCAGGAATGCTGTCACCACTGCCATGCATTTGGTGAAGACCCTGGGAGCTAGGGAAAGGCCGAAGGGCATGGCCTGGAACTCGTAGAGGGATCCCTCTGCCCTGAAGTGGAGGAATCTCTGGTGGGACGGACGGATTGGGACGTGAAAGAACGCGTCCTGGAGGGCCAGAGAACAGAAAGTACAGTTACATAAGAACTTACCGTAACAGTAGATCTTCGAGAACAGCTCTTGCAGCAGGTTACACCATTAGGACTGAAGCCGGCAGGCGTCGGGACCCCACAGAAAAATTCTAGCTAGCTATCTTCAGTGAGGACCGCCCCGCGTAGATCCCGCCTCCGGCGTCCAGGCGTGGTACAAAAGAAGCGGTCCGCCAGATTCCTCAGTTCTCCGCTGGAGAGTGCGGCGCAGGCTGACGCCGAATATGGAGACAGGAGGCTTCCGCCGTCAGGAGACAGAAAGATATAAATCCCTGCTCCAGAAGACTGAGCCATGCCTCCTCCAAGGGGAAGGTGGGCGGGAAGGTACCTGCTGCAAGAGCTGTTCTCAAAGATCTACTGTTCTGGTAGTTCTTACGTAACTGTACTATCTTACTTGAGACACAGCTCTTGCAGCAGAATTATAATGGGACTGATTCCCAAGCATAAGCAGCTGCCAAAATTCCGGGAGGAGGAAAATAGGAAAAGAATTCCAGGTCCTGAACCTAGGACAGGAGACCCTGTAGCACCGCCAGGCCAAAACCAGCCCCTCACGCGAGGCGATGTCCAGAACTATAATGCCTGATAAAGGTATGCACAGAACTCCAAGTGGCTGCAGCACATATAGCAGAGGTGGAGACGTTTCTGAGTGCTGCAAAGGAGGTGGCCACACCTCTAGTAGAATGACCCCGGACTGTGCCCGGGAGGAGCTTTTGTTTTATATCATAACAGTAAGAAATACACTGGACAAGCCAGCGAGACAGAGACTGTTTGGATACTGACTGGCCCATCATTCTCTCAGAGAAGGAAACAAAAAGCTGTTCAGAACTACAAAAGGGTTTAGTTCTGTTGAGGTAATACCTCAGGCTGCGGTGAACATCCAGGGTGTGGAGCAAAGCCTCTCCTCTATTTGAATAACTCGGGAAGTACACCGGAAGGTCAATATCCTGGTTTAGAGAGAGTGAAGAGACCACCTTAGGTAAAAACTTAGGATTAGGTCCTCAGGGATACTCTGTCGGTGGAAAACTAAATAAGGCTCTTTGCACATAAGGCGTGAAGCTCAGAATTCTTCTCGCTGAAGTAACAGCAACTAAAAATAACGTTTTCCACGACAGAAAGCGTAGCTCATAATCAGCGGTAGGTTCAAAAAGGAGGGCGTAAGGCTGTTCCAGGACAAAGAGCAGATCCCATGGAGGCACAGGGTCCCTAATGGGAGGCCTGGGTCAACACTCCCTAAGAAATTCCGAGGCGTCCAGTTGAGCTACTGTGCGATGTCCACGGGAGGTGATAGGCAGAAATGGCACAGAGGTGCACCTTAATAGAGGAGTAGGCTAGGCCTGAATGAAAAGGGAGGAGGTAATCCACTTTTACTCCCACAGGACAACCTAAAGGGAAAGATCACAAGCTCGTGACCATAAACAAAAGCGGCCATTTCATGGCGTCATCGCATCACGTTACCCGGCTTTCTGGCTGCAGAAAGAACCTCTGCAACCTCTTGCGAGACCCGTGGCACAAGATGGCTATGTCTCTAGGAGCCAAGCATGCAGATTCAGAAGCGTAGGTCCGGATGGACTAATGAACCTTTCTCCTGAGACAGGAGGTGGGAGCTGGCGGCAGCAGGCGGGGTTCCCGAAATAGTTGCACCAACAAAGGAACCAGATCTGTCTGGGCCAGAGCAGGGCCACCAGGATCATGATGCGTGCTCCCTGCGCGGTTTGAGAAAAACTCTCTGGATCAGCGGGAAGGGAGGCAGCGTAGAGGAATCTGTTCGCCCAGGAGAGGATAGCGCGTCTCGCCAGAAAACACCAGGCCCTGGATCTAGCGAGCAAAAATTGGGCAGTTTTACATTGGATGGGGATGCGAACAAGTCTAGTTCTGGAATTCCCCAATGAAGAAACAGATCCTCTGCTACCTCTTGAAGAAGTTCCCACTCGTGGACTCTGGCCTGGGATCGACTCAGGCCATCTGCAATTGTGTTGTCCACCCCGGGAACATGCACAGTGATCAGATTTGCACCGTGTCCGATTACCCAATCCCACACCCTCATGGCCTCCCTGCAAAGGGGGTAAGAGTGTGCGCCTCCTTGTTTGTTGAGGTAATACATCACCGCCGTTGTCTGTCTGAAGCAGGAGGAGGTACGGTGGGATTACTAACTGAAAGGCCTGCAGGGCATAGGAGACCGCCCTCATCTCTAGGACACTGATATGGAGATGGCTTCATGCAGGGTCCACATACCCTGGGACTTTACCCGTCCAGGTGTGCCCCCACCCAAGACCACTGAGGCATCCGTGGTGAGGTTACCTCCGGAGACTGAGCGCTATAAATGGGACGCCATGGAGGCGACCGAGGGACTACCACCACTGCCAGTCTCGGATGACTGAGTTTGTGATCCTGACCAGATGCTGCAAGTGGTCTTGCCTTTGGTCCCATTGTACCTTGAGCATCCACTGGGTTACCCATGTGGGCCTTGCGAAAAGGACGATAGGAATAGCGCGGCCATGTGTCGAGCAAGCGAAGGACCGACCTGGCAGATGCGATCTTGTTCAGACGATCGCGCATGAGGGATCTGATGCGCTCCGCTCTGTAGTCAGAAGAAAAGCTCTTCCTGAACAGTGTCCAGGACTGCGCCTATAAACTGCAGTTTCTCTTGACGGTACCAGGAGAGACTTCTCATAATTTATGAGAATGCCCAGAGATTGAAACAAGTCCTGGGTGCTCTGGACCGCAAGTAACAACGCCTCTCTGGAGAAGCCAGTCAGTCAGTACGGGAACACATAGTGGCCCTGTCTCCTCAGAGGTGCTGCACGACTGCCATGCAGTTGGTAAAGACCCTTGGTGCGGATGACAGTCCGAGCGGAAGAGCTCAGAACTGAAAGTGGTGGTCAGAAACTCGGCGCAGGAACCTCTGCTGCTGGCGTGAGCTATGGGGATATGCAGGTATCGTCCTGCATGTCTAGAGGCGCTAATAAAGGCGTCTTGTTTCAACATGGAATAAGGCCGGAAGAGTCACCATCGGAATCTTTTGTAGGCGACTGACACATTGAGGTCGCTGAGGTCAGAATCGGACGGAGGTCCCTGATTTCTTAGGAACCAGGAAGAAGTGAATATCCTCGTCCTCTCTGGTTCTCCGGGGCGTCTCTATACTCCTTTTCTCCAGGAGCGCAGTACCTCCTGCCAGATCAAATTTTGTGTTGACCCGGATACCGGGAGAGCAAGGAGGCCTCGGGGTGGCTTTCTGCGAATTCTATAAAGTGGCCTAGACTGACCAACTGCAGAACCCACCTGTCGGTGGTAATGGCCTGCCATCCCGGCAAGAAGTTAGCATCGACCCCGACCATGATTCCGTTGATCCTGGGCGGGGGCGGAAGAGGTCAGGCTGTGGCGGCAGAAGGCCCGCTGGCTGGGTGACCTGAGGGCATGACCTCGGCTAGCGGGCTGTTTCCCTGGGTTCTATGGAAACAGGCCCCTCTGATGTGTAGCAGAGCGGGGCTGCTGCCTCTGTGTCCGCCCACAAAAACGGCTTTGGTTCCTACGAAAGGAACCAAGCTTGGGTCGGTACATGGCCTGAACCGACCTTACCGCCTTCCTGGCCTCTTGAAGTTTGGTAATGATCTTCTCAGAAGGATTACCAAATAAAACTTCCCCTCGAGCGGGCGTCCATAATGTTTTTCTGGACATCCAGGGTGAAACGGGAGACACGTAACCAGGAGTGTCTCGGAGCTAAGCCTCAAGCTGCTGCTCAGGCCGATGAGTCCAGCGAGTCGTACATAGGCTCAAAGCACTTGGGTCCCCGCGTCTGAACCCGTGCGGAGGCTGGAGCATCTCCTCCTTCTGCTCACCTTCGGGCAGCTTTTCAGCCGCCTCCAGACCCTGTTCCCACAAAGCGTTCTGGAATTGAACCATGTAGGTTAGGTAGTTCAAGGATCTGATGGCGCAGGTAGCGGAAGCGTACGTGCGCCTGCCCAGAGCGTCCAACTGTTTGGACTCTGGGTCCGGTGGCAAGGTGCTCAGATGTTGCAGCCTCTATGACCAGTCATGTGAGGCTGTGATGACCAGAAAGTCGGCCTGAGGCTGCTGTGTCAGGTACTGGTCCTCCTTAGGAGCCTTGTACAGATGATCAGCTTTCTTCGGCACACGCCGGAAGCGAATGTGGACGCTTCACTGCCTTGGTGGCGCCCACGAAAGTGTCCACCAAGGGTGGTACCACCACAGGCTTGGGGTCCTTTTGCGAAGATATTTAGCAAGGCGTAACCTTCGAGGGTCTAGTTCTTCTACATCCCATCCCATGTTCTCCTGGATATGTCGCATAATATTCATGAGCGAAGGGTCATCGGAGGAATTTGGCGTCTCACGTGGGTCCGGAGAAGGGATGGAGAGAGGAGATGGGGATCTAGAGGAGCTGTAGACTGATCCCGTGTCCTCCGTCGATGGCGAACGTCGGTGTCTCCTGGACCTCTTGGGGCTGGGTGATCCAGAAGAGGATTTCGACGGAGGTCTCCGTTTTTCTGATCTTCGCCTGGCAGAGGATCTAGGCTCCCGGGGGGAAGTTAAGCGGCCTGCCGACCCCGACGGTGAAGAGGGAGCTGGCACCGGAGGAGGAGGGGGAGGAGGAGGAAGAGTGGTGAGGGCCATGTCCCTCTTAATGGTATCCCACCAATCAGTGAAGAGATCCTTCACTTCCGCTAAAGAAAGTCCCGACGACGGCCCAGGCGCCGGAGGGCGGTAAATCGAATCTGGCGTTGGCTCCACAGGGGCCTCGGGTAAGGCGAGGGCCCTGGGAGTTTCCATGAGCGGGATCGCCGTCTGGTCCTCGGGCTGCGTTAAATCCTCCTCAGTCAGCGTCTCCTGACCGGCGTCGGTCGGGCGAAGAGCCCTCTTCTCAGGAAGAGCGGACGTGGTCCCCACCGGCGTCCGCTGGGACAGTCGGCGGCGGCCCGTCCGGCGCGACGGCTCCAGGGAGGAATGACGTACGGCCAACGACGGTCGAGCCGGCGTCGGGTCCACCGGTCTCTTCAACGGTGTGAGCTCCAATGTTTTGCAGTGAGGCACAGAAGACGACCGGACGTCGGGTGCCGAAGGGCGGGAACCCGACCTATGATGATGGTGATGGCGCTCCCCAGACTTCACCAAGGCCTTAGAAGAAGAGGACGACGACGGCCTTGGCCTGAGAAGAAGGAGGCTTATGTACCGCAGCCGGGGGAGGCTGAGAGCTGGCCCTGGAAGGAGAGCGGTCGGACCTAGAACCGCAGCTCAAGGACTCCGAAGCCTGGGCCCAGGGACCTGGAAGGGCCTCTCCCCTTCTTTCTCCGCATGCTTGTAGGATTTGAGCAGCGATTCCCCTTGGAGGACATGGTTTTAATTTCTCCTCCAACAAAAAGCCTGAAGAGCCTTCTGACGTCGGATCCTGGTTAGACTGTTGAACCCCTGGCAGAACGAACAGGCCGGGTATACGTGGTCTGGGCCCAGGCACCTAGCGCAGGCCGTGTGGGGAGTCCTTGAAGGGGATCTGTTTCCGCAAGCACACTTGGAGGATGACCGGAGTCGGAGAGGCAGCAACAACAATCTTGCTTGAAGAAAGGAATTCCCGGAGAAAGCTCTGTAACCACGCCAGTGCGCGCTAGACTGAAGACCGAAGGGTCGAGACATGCAAGTCGACGGCGGGAAAGAACTGGAGAATCTGGCGGGACCGCCCCCTTTTCTACCACGCCTGACGTCGGAGGCGGGACCGACATCGGGGGTGGTCCCCGCTGAAGATAGCTAGCTAGAATTTTTCCGTGGGGTCCCGACGCCTGCCGGCTTCAGTCCTAATGGTGTAACCTGCTGCAAGAGCTGTGTCTCGAAGTAAGATCCACTTGCCTTGTTCCAAGGATGAAATGATCTGAGCCACAGTGACCATCCTGAAGGTTCGAGACCTTAGTTAACCTGTTCCGGTCATGCAGGTCTAGAATGGGGTGCCAGCCCCCCCGTCCGTTTCAGGACCAGGAAGTACCTGGACACAAACCCCGGGTCTGGTGGAGGATCTACCACCTTCCTGATCACCTCTTTTTCAAGGAGCAGGGCGATGTCGGCTCGGCAAGCCAACAAAGAGGCTGCGGACCCCGTAGCCCCCTGAGGGGTGACAGCTCGGAAGGGCGGGGAATGCTCGAACTCCAGGGGCAGGCCCTTTCCTACCACCTCCAACACCCAGCGGTCCATGGTGATAGCGGACCAGGCGGAAAGGAAGTGGCAGAGCCATCCCCCCACGGGGGGACCGGGGAGTGACGAGGCTGGGAGTGACACCCCTCAACCCGTCACTGGGCAGGCTTGGAAGAGGGACCGGCCGAGGGACCTCCTGGGCCTTTTCCTCCCTGCTTCGTGTTAGAGGAAGCCGCAGGCTTGGCTTTGGAATGTCAAGCGCGAGCCTGCTGGTGCTGTTGGTCCGGACATGCCGCAGGCGCAGAAGGGCGAAAGGACTTATGTTGTTGACGACGGCCCTTGTCCTTCAGGGCGGAGGTGACCGAGTCTAGGGTAGCAGTGGACTTTTCGATCCGCTGGAGGTGGCCTTCCACTCCAGGGCCGAACAGGTCAGTTCCCAGGAAGGGGACATCCACCAGCTTATGCTGGGTATCCGCCGTGAAGGTGGATATCCTCAGTCATGCTCTGCGGTGCATGGCCACTGCGGCCGCAACTGACCTGGCATAGGAGTCTCCAATGTCCAGAGCCATTTGGAGCTGCTGTTTTGCCACCGCCCTTCCCTGATCCCGCACCTGCTTGACTGTGGTGTGCAGGTCGGCCGGGAGATGAGGGATCACCTCAACCAGGGAGCCCATGAGGGCGTGGGAGAAGTGTGCCATCAGCACGGCCGAGCTGACCTGGCAAAGGCCAAGGGAGGATGCAGCATACACCTTGCGCCCGGCATAGTCCAGCTTTTTGGACTCCTTGTTGGGGGGCTTATCCACATCCCTAGCGTTCCCAGAATGCCGGAAAACACTATCGATGACCAACCCCTCCCCAGAGGGGTGCTCCGAAAAACCAGACAAAGAGCCAGTAGGGACCGCATACTTCCTGGCCAAAGGTGCAGGACAGGAAGCCGGCCGTTGCCAAAGCTCCAAGGCTGGGCCAACAATGGCTTCAGCCACCGGAAAGGCCTCCGTGGGCGAATCCCTCAGTCAGTATCTCCGTCAGGGATGCTCAGCCCCTTGGATCGGGCTCGAGCTGCATCCCAGTGGACTCCGAGATGAGCTGAAGCAAACCCATAAAAGACGATGGGCTCTTGTCCATCGACTGCCCCCCCGGAGGACTCCAGGTCAAGGGGCCTGGAAAACAGGGAGGAGGAGTCGTCCTCCTCCGAGGAGTCCGCAAAGAGCTGCCTGGGGCCTGAGCCACCCTCCACCTGCCGAGGACGGTCAAGAGTGAGGGTGACAGACAACCTGTGGAGCAGACCTTGACCCGACCGAGAGTCCTCGGTCAGTGACCCCAATTTCGGTTGTGGAGGTGGAGGTTCCACCACAATCGGTGGGGCAGCTGGCTTCGGCCGAACAACCGGCCCAGGCTTGGGCATCTCGACTACAGCGAGGGGTTGTTTCGGCCGTTCGGATGACAGCCACTTGATGGCCAGGGAAGGCGATAGCGTCAGCAAGCCAGCGGCCTTAGCCGCAACCTCGACCGAAGTTGAGTGTCAACTGTCCGGGGAAGGGGACCTCTCCCGCTCCCACGAACGCCGATGGTGGGACTTATCTTCAGAGTCCTTCTTTTTTGGACCGAGAAGAATGTCCCAATGGCCCCTCTCCCTTCGTGGAAAGGGATTGGCAAAGCTCCTTAAAAGAAGCTGTGTGGGAGGATCCCAGAGAGAGAGAGCAGGATAAATGCCACGACCCAGGAAGATGAAGATGCGGCCTGGGCCGCCTCCTCCTCTAGGGCAATCATCTGCTCGAGTTGCTCAGCCGAGCCAGTCGCCGCGGACACTGCCCAACGGGCCTCCTTGGACTTCACCGGTGGGTAGTGCTTCTCAGGGAGCCCAATCTGTAACCGGGCAGCGCGGTCTTCAGGCGCTGGCCAAAAAGCGAATGGCATAACTACGCGGGCCTGCGGGTCGCAGTCTAGGCCAAGGCTGTAGACGCACGTGGAGTGTGGATCCGTCCTGGACATTTTCTGCCCACATGGGCACCGCCGAAATCCAGGAGTTGATTTGTCCATCGCAGCCATGAGGGAGTAATTTGACCGAAGTCTCGAAAACTTAAGAATTAGTTTCGGGCAAACCAAACAATTAGGATCCAGTCTATACCCAAAGCGTTAAGGAGGGAACCTGAGCTTCCAAGCGGTAAGGAAGATCTGGGGTCATGGGGTGGAGCCGAGTTTTACCACCCAGGTGGGTGGGTGGTGGGAGGAGCCAGCTGGAAGACCTTCTGGCAAGATTTAAAGTGGCAAGGAACCTGCCGGACAGTGTGGATGAACAACATATCCATGTCCCTAGAAATTAATTTCTTGTGGGTATATAACCCTCACAGTTGTGGACTTAATGGCCCGTCCTTGCTCCCTAATCATGACTGGTGCTCAGTGGGGTCAGATGAGGTTCTTATCATGGGGGACTTCAATCTAAACTGCCTCAGGTCAAACTGCAGCCTTTTTGAAAATATGCTGTCTGATCTGGGCCTCCCTCAGGTCATCTCTGACCCAACCCGGCTGTCCTTGCAGGGTGGTTACCACACCCCAATGAAAACAAAACTTACCATAGTAATCTTGTTTCTTCCAAGGGAATCTCACTGTATTCTGACAAATGCAGTGTGGTCTCACCATAGGACTGCCCCGGAACATAAATGGTTAATAGAACCTATGTTAATAGTAGAATGTTAGGCTCAAGCTCAGTTTTCAAACCACTGTCCCTGGTTGCACTTCCTGCAACCGTCAAATTCTTACGAAGCATGCATTGTTGCTAACATTTTATTGCTTTATTTTTCTCCGATTCAAATTGTTGTTGCTGGGTATACCTTCTGCTGCATTATTACAAGGTGTGCCTACAGGTGTGTGCTAACAGATTAGCGTCCCACATCTTCTGGGTCACCGTGACCAGCTGGTTGAAATGACCATGACGCTGAGTCCACTGAACGGGGCACATATGCCACCGGGCCCATCGGACCACGGAGGTGCCGGACGCCATGTACCCCAGAAGGCACAGAAAGTCCCGGGCAGGGTGCAAGTGCCCAACCAGAAATGACTGGACAAAGGAGGAGAGAACCTCTGCCCTGTCCGTCGGAAACCGGGATCTGGCTCAGCAAGAGTCGAGTTCTGCCCCGATGAATCAGATCACCTGCGAACGCACGAGTTCCGACTTGGCCTCATTGACCAAGAGACCAGGATCGATGCAGGTCTGGAGGGCCAGATCACTGGACCTCTCCACCTCCTGTTTGGAGGAACCCGCTAAGAGCCAGTCATCGAGGTAAGGATACACCCTGACCCCTTGACGCTGAAGATGGGCCACCACCACTGCACTGCATTTGGTGAAGACCCGGGGGAGGGGGCGATGACAAGCCGATCGGCATGGCTCAGAACTCAAAGAGGGCCCCCTCTGCTCGAAGGCGAAGGAACTTTGGTGAGACGGATGGATCAAGACATGAAAGAATGTATCCTGAAGATTCAGAGAGCAAAACCACATGTTCTGCTTGAGGGATGGTATGATCTGGGACAGATTTACCATCCTGAATGTGCTGGACCTGAGAAAAATTGATTCAGGTCATGCAGATCTAGAATGGGGTGCCGGGGGGCGCTAATGAGCAGACTGGAGTAAAGACGTGTCTTCACCTCGCTCCTCAAGAGTTGCCGCTTAAAACTAAAATAAACAACCGTAGAAGTAATCCAAAGTAAGAATTGAGGGTCTGGAAAGGTGTTGAGAAGTGAGATGGATAAATATGTGATTTCAAATGCTGGAAAAAGTTCGAGGATGGCGGCGAAAAACCAAAGGAAGCAACCCCCGGCCTCTCAGTGGAGAGTACAGGCCATACATCCCTATCAGCCGGTGAAGTCAGTGCAGTAGGCCACGAGGTGACTCAGCAAGTGTTGGCTGCACTAGAACCTAAACTCACCAGTCTGGCTACCAATTTCGACAGAAAGCTACAGGAGCTGGTCGATTTACATGCTACGCAGACCACTAGAATTAACGAGGCCGAACAGCGAATCTCGGACCCGGAGGACGTTACAGCCCCAATACCTGAGCAAGTCATAGCCCTACAAAGAGAACTGGAGGAATTACATGAATTGTTGGACTATCAGGAGAACTATCATCGATGATTGAACCTAAGGATAAGGGGGTTGCCAGAGGGAGTGAGTGTAATGGATTTTTGTGCTAAAACGTTGCCAGAATTGCTGGGTATGTCGCCTAAAAACGGGCGTTTGAAGATAGAGGGGGCCCACAGGGCGGTAATACCAAAGCCAGCGCCTAATCAGCCGCCTCGTCAAATAATTAAGAGATTTCACTACTTCCCAGATAGGGAAAGTGTCTTGAAGGCTTATCGAAATAAATCGGAATTGGTTTATGAGGGACACCGCTTGTTTCTCTCTCAAGACTACTCAGCCCGTCTCTTGAAACGCCGTAGAGCTTTTTCCTCAATCATGGCGCAGCTATGAGAAGCCAAAGTCGAATGCTATATCCCACAACTCTTAAAGTTAAATATGAAGGAGCGGTCTATTCTTTCTGGGAAGTTTCGAAGGTGGAGGTCTTTGTGAAGGACTTGGTGAAAAAGTTGGGATAAACTGAAACCAGAGGTGGCCTGCTTGGCTGGAGCGACAGCATGAGTGGCTGACTCGTGGAAGGAAAGAAGTTGCCATAAGAAAGCTAAGTGCTGGACATGACTTTCATTTCCCCTGTCTACTTCCTTTAATTAATAAATACAGCAAAGACGAACTATTTACAACGGGGTTGAACTATTATTTTGTGGATGAGGATCACGAAAAGGGGGTCCTCTCATTCCCTTTCTCTTCTTTTTTTTGGGAGAACTGAGCGTAGGCTGGAAGCCTGACATTTACTTTATCAAGAGACAGCTCGTGCTTCATGTGCATGCCTGACAATATATTGAGCAAAGAGATCCTGGAACGGTGGAGAGCTGCAAAGGGGCCTAAGTCTTAATAGTCCCCATCTTTTATAAAAGGAGTCGATGCTTGATGGACAAGGAGCTGGAAACAGAGCTGCTTCTTAAAGGACTTGGCCTTTCGGTACTGGGGATAGACAAGAGGGGTATGGCCATATAGAGGAGAGTCCTATAAGTTTCGGAGGGGCCATCTCTAGTCTCCCTTGAGGGATGAAGTTTGCTTCTTGGGAGGGATGGGCCCTAAATGAAGGAAGAGAGGTGGGAGGCCAGTGAAGAGGGCGCCTTTTGGAGTCCTGGACCCCTAGGAGAGGGCTGAAGGAAGGGGACTTGCACTGAGAATAAAGGGGATGATAATGACTGATTGGGTGAAAAGCTAATATTCATATTAAATTAATGGACAGGTTGTTTTTTTTTTCTTTGGTCCACAATATGCGGCGACCTTGGGGGGCATTTCTGGACTGCTTCATAGGGAGGGAGAGTAAAATCTCTGCGCTATGCAGTTCTTGTTACTTGGGGGGGAAAGATGTTGGGGAAAAAAAATGTGGGGAGGGGTGGGGGTGTGTAAATAGTTATTATGTGTTACACTTGTTATGGTTAGATGTTAGTTTGCAGATCCATAAAATATGCCATTCAGACATTTTGATGAGGGTGATGGAGTCGAAGCCCGATGAGGTTCTTCTGGGGAGGATAAAGGTACAGGAAAACACTTGGAGGACATGACCAGAAAGCAGGATTTAAATGTGGTATCATGGAATGTAAGGGGAATAGCCACCCCGGTTAAACGAACAATGCTTCTCACGGCCTTAAAAAGACAGAATACCCATGTTGCATTGTTACAAGAGACGCATCTCATGGAGAGGAAACATACAAAGTTAAAAAACGGATGGGTGGGAAGAGTGTTACTCGGCTGCTTTTAATGCACACAAAAGAGGAGTGGCTGTTCTCCTGAATAAAAAACTTCCATTCTTAAAAGAAAGAGTGATTGCTGACCCCAATGATGGTCGCTATGTTTTTGTAGTGGGTACCTTATATGGGGAAAAAATTTCATTTGGAAGTGTATATGCACCCGCAGTGTATGATGCGAGTTTCTATGGTAAGATTGTATCTCTAATAACTGCAGAGCAATTTCCGAACCTGATCTTTGAGGACGACCTGAATTGTTTGATGAATCCTGCTTTGGACCACTCAGAACATAAGGGGCTCCTAAAGGGCCATTCAGGAATGGTTGGCAGGCATGAATGAATTAGACCTCATAGATGGGTCGTGAACGGCTCATCCTACGACTAGAGAATACACGGTTTTCTCGCACCCCCACCGTATGTGGTCACGGCTGGACTATGTGTTCCTTCCCAAGGATTGGTACTTTCGACTTAATTACATTAGGCATGGACCCATCCATATTTCTGACCATGCAATGGTTATCATGTCCTTGAGTGGAGGGGAGGAAGAGGGCAGGTCAAAGGTCTGGAGATTCCCTAATTATTTACTAGCCAAAAAAGGGTTTCAGGAACACTTGTATGAGCAATGGCAGCAGACTGTTCGCAATAACTCGGAGACTGATGTCCCTAAAGCGGTCTTCTGGGATGCCGGCAAAGCGGTTATGAGGGGGGCCATTATCAGTTACGTTGCTCATCATAAAAAAAAAAAGTCAAGGAAAGGAGAGCTAATCTAGAACAGAGACTTAAAGTGTTGGAGAGAAAGGCGGCTTTGGGTAAGGGGGGAGAAAATGTACACCTATTGTTGACAAGGACTAGAGAGGCGCTAAACAACTTGCTGCTGGGAGAAGCGAGGACAACAGGGCTATTTATTAGGAAGCATTTTTATGAGTGGGGAAATAAACCTGGAACCTTGCTGGCAAACCTCGTAAGGGGGAAGAGGGGAGGACATCTAATCCAGGCCGTTCGGGTGGAGGATGGGGTCCTTCTGAAAACTAAAGCAGGTACTGGGGAGAGATTTAGGAGATTTTATCACGCACTTTACCAAGGTCAAAAGGGAGGAGAGGATAGGGGGTTGGGGGAATTCTTGAATAGGGTGGAGATACCACAGATAACAGAAGGTCAGAGGGACTGGCTAAACGCGGCTATTACAAAAGAGGAAATCCTCTCTGCTATTGGAGCGCTTAAGAGGGGTAGGACCAGCGGCCCTGATGGCTTTTCAGCCGAATATTATAAGGTTATGAAATCAAGAATAGTGGGTCACCTAGAAGCAGTCTTCCAGGAGGTGAGAGAGGAGAAAGGAGGGTCACCCCAATCATGGGGAGATGCTACGATCTGCTTGATTCCCAAACCAGGGAAAGACCCTTTAGAATGTGCCTCCTTTAGACCGATCTCCCTCTTGAATTGTGATTCCAAGATCCTAGCCAAAATTATGGCCACCCAACTAGAAGGCCTGTTGCCGGGGATCATTCACCCAGACCAGACCGGGTTTATTCGGGGTAGGTACTCATATCACAATATGAGGACTCTCCTTGATGTAATCTGGGGAGTAAATGTTACTAAAGAAGGGGTGCATATACTGTCGATTGATGCAGAGAAAGCATTCGACAGGGTGGAGTTGGAATATCTAATGGAGGTTCTGACCCGGTTTGGGCTGGGTGAGTGGTTCACAGATATGGTGCGACAGATGTACAGAAGCCCTAGGGCTAGAGTTTTAACCAATGGAACCCTCTCGGATAGCTTTGAGTTGGAAAGAGGCGCAAGACAGGGATGTCCTCTTTTCCGTTCGCTCTAGTACTTGAACCCCTGGCCACTGCTATTCAGGAACATTCAGACATCTCGGGAGTTATGGGGAAGAGGGGTAGCGAGGTCAAGCTCTCGCTTTATGCGGATGATATGTTGATATATGTAACTAAGCCTAATAAGTCTATGCCTGCTCTTCTGAACCTGATTAACCGGTTCTCACAATTTTCCGGATATAAGCTAAATCTAGATAAATCAGAAGAGCTGAGGGTTGGGGTACAAGAGGAGGGACCGGTTGTACGGAAATCAAAATGGGGCTTCCGGGTAGTTGAGAAGGCCTTCACTTATTTGGGCATCGAGGTAGGAAGGGAATTGGAAGATTTATATGATTTGAACTATATCCCACTCGTGCAAAATATAGTCGCGGATCTAGCTAGATGGAAGAATCTTCCCATAACATGGCTGGGTAGGATAAACCTCATCAAGATGAACCCACTCCCTAGAATACTTTACAGCTTGCAAATGCTCCATATTGGGTTGAAAGGAACGGATATCAGAAAGTTGGAAAAAGCCTTCTCGGATTTTATTTGGAGAGGGAGACGTCCAAGGATAGCTCTAGTTCATCTGAAGGCCCCTATAGATAAAGGAGGCTTATTATTCCCGGATTTAAGTAATTATCAAAGGGCAATGCAGTGTCGATATATACAGGACTGGATTGATAGACCTAAGGAAGCGGGTTGGCTAGATCTGGAGGAGAGGGGTAGTGAGGGAAGAACATCAGCATACTTGTCCCTGGGGGGGGAACTGAAGGCATACCAGAGACTCCCTAACCCGAACCCTTTGGTTATAGCAGTGTTGGATAGCTGGAGGGATCTGACTAAATTGAGAGGCCCCAGGCAAGAGGATACGCTACTCCTCCCGTTGAGGGGGAACCCCTTTTTTCTTCCAGGATGGGAGGATGGAGAGTATAAAGAGTGGGAAATAAAGGGAATTAATTGCCTTAAGCAATTATTTACACATGGTGTACTGGATTCATTCCAGAACATACAGGATAAGACGGGGCTGGGGCACCAGCATTTATTTCGTTACCTCCAAGTAAGGGCATACATTAAATCCATTGGCAGACTCGGGGGTTCTATACCTCAGTGGGAGGCACTTGAACATTTAATAATGACTGGGCAAAGAAAACCTATGGGTACCATTCAGAGAGTGGCAAAAGAGGGTACTACATGGTTTTTGGATAAAATGCAAAATACTAGAATGCTCTGGGAGAGAGATATGGGGATCACAATCTCCATAAGTAACTGGAAAACACTTCTTCAGCTACATCAGGGTGTCTTGATGTGTGATAAGTATAAAGAATCCTATTATAAGTTTTGTCATAGGCTATACCACCCACCCCTGGTGGTTCATAAGTATAACTCAGCTATTTCTCCCATATGCCCTAGGTGCAATAACAACCCGGCCTCATACTATCACTATTTTTGGGCCTGTCCAACTTTGCAGATATTTTGGAGAGAGATAGCAGCTGAATTGCGAAGGATTGGAGGCCGGTGGCTTCCCATGTCTCCTCTTTTCCTACTTTTTGGGGTAGAGGAAACGGAGGGAGGAGAGTGGACCCCAGTACATAAATGGCTTAGGGCGTTAATATATATTGCTAGGCATTGTATTTTGAATACTTGGGTCACGGCGGTAAAGCCTACTGTTGCACAATGGAAAATCCTGGTAACACAGGCCATAACTTTGGAACGTTTGACATATGCCACTAAGGGGGAAGAGGAATTGTTTTATAGAACTTGGCAACCATATCTCTCATCTCTGACTGTAGCAGAAAGCATTATACTTAATGAGGGTTGGTTTTGAAATGATCGTATTAGGAGAGGGGGGTATCCCTGGAAATGAAATATTAGGGGCTTCGACTCCACACCGCCTGGGTTAATAATTTAGAAGAAATGTCTTCTTTTGCTTACTGAGTGGAAAGAATCAGATGTAAAGTGATAAACTGGATCTGGTGTAAATAGGTTATTTACCTATGTTTATGTTGTGTATGTCTGTATGTATGTCGGATGTATGTCTCTTTTTTCTTTTTGTGAAAAATCAGAAATAATAAACAAATGATGCAAAAAAAAAAAAAGATGGGGTGCCAGACACCCATCTGCTTCGGGACCAGGAAGTACCTGGAAATGAACCCTGGGTTGACAGGCGGGGTCCGCGACTCTGGCCACTACCTCCTTGCAGAGCAGTTGGGCTATGTTGTCTCGGAGAGCCGACCGAGTGTGTACAGACACTATTTCCTCCCGTTGGGTGCAGGCTCGGCTCGGTGGGTACTGCTCGAATTCCAGAGGCAGTCCCTGGCCGACCACTTCTAGAACCCACCTGTCCGTGGTAACAGCGGACCAGGCAGAAAGGAAGTACCAGAGCTGGCCCCCCACTGGAGGACTAAGAGCTTGCATGGCAGATATGGGGGTGGCTCCCCCCATCCCGTCACTTGGCAGGCCTGGAGGAGGAGGGTCTGGATTGGGAACCACCTGAACCCCATCCTCCGGGTTTAAGGGCCGCTGGGGGATGGGACTTGCCGAGGGAGCCAATATTGTGCCTGCTGTTGCTGCCCAGACTGGAAATGGGGCTGCTTCGCCGCAGACACAGAATGCCGAAAAGGCTTCTTCTGCTTTTTGGAACCCTGGGATTCCTTCTATGCAGAGGTCACAGAGTCCAAGGTGGCACTGGACTTCTCGATGCACTGGAGGTGACCGTCTACACCTGGGCCGGAAAGGTCAGTAACAAGGAAAGGGACGGCCGTAAGCTTGTGCTGGGTGTCCCCTGTGAAGGTGGAGACCCTCAACAAAGCCCTGCGGTGCATGGCAACTGCGGCCGCCACCAAACAGGCGTGGGAGTCCCCGAGGTCCAGAGACATCAGGAGTTGCTGCTTCGCAACAGCCCAACCCTGGTCACGGACCTGCTTGACCGTGGTCTGGAGGTCTACGGGGAGGTGAGGTAAAACCTCATCGAGAGAGCCCAAGAGGGCATGGGAGAAGTGCGCCATGATGGTGGCCAAACTTGCCTGATGAAGGCCCAGCGAAGATGCAGCATAGACTTTTCAGGCAGAGTGGTCCAGTTTCTTGGACTCTCTGTCCAGGGTGGTCTATCAGTGTCTCCCGAATTACCCAAGCGCCTGAACACAGATTCGGTTACCAAGCCCTCAGCAGAGGGGTGTTCTGTGAATCCCGAAAGTGACCCGATAGGCACGGCACATTTGAGGGCCAGACGGGCTGCGGGCCTGGGACAGGAGGCAGGTGCTGCCACAGCTCCAAAGCCAGACCGACAATGGCCTCAGTCACTGGGAAGGCCTCCGTCGGTGAGTCCCCTCGTTTGAGGATGTCAGTGAGGGGATATTTGGCCAGTTTCTGAATGGGTTCTAGGGGCATCTCTGCAGATTCAGAGATGAGATGGAGGATGCCCATAAAGGAAGAAGGACCTTCCTCTGTCGAGAGACTACCGACAGATTCCTCATCCAGGGGGCGAAAATGCAGGCCAGAGTCCTCGGACTTCAAGAAGTCTGGATAAATCGGCCGGCCACCTGAGTCGCCCTCCACCACCAAGGATGATCAGGAGTGAGGGTGACGGTAAACCTATGCGAAAGGCCTGAAACAGGCAGAGATTCCTTAGCAGGAACCCTTGAAGAGGGCTGTTTGGGTGGTGGCTCCACCAGGATCGGTGGAGAGGACGATTCTGGCCAAACCGGAATGGTCTTGACTGGCTCAGAGGGTGGAGGAACATTGTGGACCAGCTCTAGAGTCGGCGGTTTTGGCCTAGGGGGTGACAGCCAAGCAATAGCCAGACGTAATCAGCTGCTGCCACATTAAATCCTTGTAGCATCAACGGAGTTTCCGTCGAAGCCTCTCCTCATCCAAGGAGGACAAGGAAGAATGGCGGCAGTGCTGCTTTTTAGAGCTCTTACACACCTTCTTCGGCCTATCAAGCGAAAGGATCCGAGACCTCGACCTGGATTGTCGGGGCGAGGAGCGACGGGGCCATTCAGAAGGAGCCGGGAGGACCGCGGCTCTTCCTGGTCAGGGACCGGGACCACAAGTAGGCTGAGCCTCCTCCTCGGTGACCAGCAGGACCAGGGTCCTGAATAAGGAGTTGTCAGCCTCATCAGGCGACAACGGGTTGAGAATAACATCGACCAAATCATCGTCCTGCATCTGAGACGGCTGGCCTGACGGGGGTACCATGAAGCCAGCGTCCAAGGCCGCAACCTCGACCAAAGTCGAGAGAGGTGATTCCTGAGACCGAGATATCACATGATCCCAAGAACGCTGTCTTTGAGACAAAGTTTCCCTCGGCTCCTTGGCCTTTTTTACAGGACCGAGAGACATGTGCGCCCGAGGGCCCCTCACCCTTGGTGGGAAGGGACTGACACAACTCCCAAAAGGAACCAGAGAAAGTGGAGCCCAAACTGAGTGGGACGAAGAAGGACATCAAGGACCACTCCGAGGCCCGAGCTGCCTCTTCCTCGAAAGTTTTCATCTATTCGAGCTGCGCAGTGGACCCTGCAGCCGTGGAGACCGCCCAATGGGCTTCCTTGGATTTGACCGGCGGATTCCGTGTCTCTGGTCTGCCCAGTTGCAGTCATGCGAGATGATCATCCAAGACGTACAGGAGAAAGGCATGACACATATCGCAAGCCTGGGTGTCATGGCCGACGCCCAAGCAATATACGCACGATGCATGCGGGTCAATGCGAGACATCTTTGCCTGCACAGCCAGTGTCAGAAACCAGGTGAGGATTTATCCTCCATTACAGTTAATATCGCGACGGGATTAGCAGAAACTCTATTGAGTCGAAGTTTTGGTAAATCCATAGATTCAAGCGCCAGGGCCTACAATAACTCGTAAGTGGTAAGGAGGGAACCTGTATCTTCCAGCGGAAAGGAAGATCTGGCATCAAGGGGTGGAGCCGAGGCATATACCACCCGGGTGGGTGGGAGGAGCCAGCTTAAAGACCTTCCGGCAAGATTCTTAAAGGGAAAGGACATACCAAACAGTGTCGATAGAACAACATGTCCACGATCCTAGAAGCTGTGCTTCCTGGGAAGGCTGATTGGTTTGGCAACTGACAGTGCTAGAACCAGGGAGTACCATGGCTGCGTGGTCCAGTCTGGAGCAATAAGTATCATGGACACCAGCTGGGATCTGAGTTTGTTTAGGACTCTGAGCAGCAGTGGAAATGGAGGGAAGGCATCCAGAAACTTCCCTGTCCAGTTCAAAAACAGTGCGTCCAGTGGGATTAAGCCCTTCACTGGGGGCCTGCAACAAAACTGGAGAAACTGGTAGTTGTCTGGGAACGCAAAGAGGTCCATCTCTGGAGTGCCCCACCTTTTGAACACAATTTGTAAGACCTGCTTGTTCAGAGACCACTCATGGTGGTTCTGATTGATTCTGCCGGGGGCATCTGCCAGCACACTGTCCTTCCCTGGAAGATGGACTGGTGACAGGGAAGCTCCCATTGAGTAAGCCAGATTCCAAATTCTCATGGCCTTTGTGCACGGGGGGGGGTTGACCTTGTGCCTCCTTGTTTGTTTATGCAGTATATGGTGGTTGTGTTGTCTGTCCTGACCTGAACCACCTTTCCCTGTAGCATGCTGGGGAATGCTTCAAGTCCCAGGAATACTGCTCTGAGCTCCAGCAGGTTGATATGCAGCAATGATGCCTGTTTGAGCCATGTGCCGTGGGCTGTGTGCACCCCCAGGTGTGCTCCCCACCCCAAGAGGAAGGCATCTGTGGTAAGCACTAGGGAAGGATTCTCTTGCAGGAATGGCACCCCCTGTCTAAGGTTGTCCATATCCAGCCACCACTGAAGTGCTTGCAGGAGTGTGCCTGTTACTGGCACCAGCTTTGACAGTGGGTCTCTTTTCTGGTGCCGATGCAGTTTGAGGTGATACTGAACATCTCTCATTTGGAACCTTGCCCGACACTGTAGCCGTGGAAGCTGCCATATGGCCTAGCAACTGCAGAAAATGCCTTGCATGCCTTAGGCTTTGCAGTTTGAAGGTACTCGCCAACTGTATCAGGCTGTTTGCCTTTGTCTGTGAAAGAGAAGCCTTTCCCCTCACAGTGTCCAGCTCTGCTCCTGTAAACTCCAGGAGCTGTACTGGCTCCAGTACAGACTTTTTCAAGTTGACCAGGAACCCTAGTGACCAGAGTAACTCTTGTGTAAGTGTCAGGGATTCCCTTACTTGTTGAGGGGATTGTCCTACAACTAACCAGTTGTCCAAGTAAGGGAATACTGCAAACCCTTGGCTCCTCAGGTGTGCCATAACCACAGCCAAGTATTTTGTGAACACCCTTGGAGCAGAAGTAAGTCCGAAAGGCACTGCCTTGAACTGGTAGTGGCCTGATGGCAGTCTGAACCTTAGACATTTTCTGTGGGACTGCCCGATTGGGATGTGGAAGTATGCATCCTTTAAGTCTAGAGATGCCAGCCAATCCCCTTGCCTTAGTGTTGGAAGGATTGCTGTCAAGGTCACCATCTTGAACTTTGGTTTTACCAAACATCTGTTCAAGTGCCTGAGATCCAATATGGGTCGCCGCTCCCATTTTCTTTACTGTGAGAAAGTACCTTGACTAGAGCCCCCTTTTTTTTTTTTTTATTTTTTTTTTTTTACTTATTCTTTATACTCCCCCTGCCCGCAGCACTCCCACTCTTCGAGAGACACCTATGGCCTTCTAGTCCCCGCCCTCTTACCTGGAGCCCAGTGCAGTCGGTCCCCTATGTAGCCGTGGTTATATCTCAGGCGGGCACGAGGCCGGGCCACCCTCAAGTCCTTCTTGTTGTCGTGGGACGCTGGTACCAGAACAGGCAGGGCACTGGGATCGAGGCCCTGGTGCTCTGTCTACAGGCTGAAATTGATTCTCGTGGGGTGGTGCGTATCCCAACATCAAGGCGTCACCGCCGACGTCAACCACTCCCAACCCCCTCTGTGCCCTCATGCACTTGCTGTGCCTCTGGCTTCCAACAGAGGCCAGTCAGGCGCCGAGTGTGTCCCCCTCCCTCCCGGGAAAGGAGAGCTGTCCTCCGGACGCTCAATCCTTTCCCTCCCCTGCCGACCCCCGACGCCCCGGGCTTGTAGAGCCCCTTTTCTCTCTGTGATAGAAGAACTGATTCTACTGCTCTTTAGAGACAGAAGGCTCGATATTTCCTTCTCCATAAGCAATGTCCCCGATAGGGAAGAAGGTCTGAATATCCTTGCCCTCAGCTTTGGTCTGAGTTTGAAGCTGAGAGCCAGACCTTGGCACACCACCTCCAAGACCCACTTGTCTGTGGTGATGGTATGCCATTCCTGGAGGTAGTGCACCCTACTGGGGATGGGAAGGCGACCCGAGCAGACACCTCAGGGTGCCTGCTTGGCTTGGGATACAGTCAGAGTGCTGGGGCTGGCTCTGTTGCCACCTCTCCTACCCCTGCCTCTGAAGTAGCCTCTCTGAGGTTGGTAATTGGGGAACACTTGAGGCTGGAAGAAAGGCCTGCATTGTCCCCTGCCTCTACCCCCTTTGGCTTGCTGCTTCTGGGGTGTAGATGCTTTTTCCTTTTGCTGCAGCACTTTTACAGGCTGTCTTGTAATCATCCATTTTCTTCAAGCAAGCCTGTCTGTTCGCCAAACAGAGAAGCAGGCTCACATGGAAAGTCCAAGGCCTTGGCTTGTGTGTTTTGGGTCAAGTTGGTAGTTCACATCCAAGCAAACTTCTGAGAGACACAGAGGACGCAATTTGCCTGGCAGCAGTGTCATTATTATCCACTGCCATCCTAAATTGGACCTTTGATGCCTCTATGTCCCTTTTCACAGCTTCTTCCAAATCAGCTGCCATAGGGGTTGGAACAGACTTTGAAATGTCTCTAACAGTGTTCCATAAAGTCTTCTAGTATCTGGCAGTATAAGCCATATAGGAGGCCTGCCTGATAATGAGAAAGGATCCCAGGTAGAATTCTTGGCAATCGAATCCATTTTCCTGGAGTCTTTGTCTGGAGGGTGAGATGCCAAGGGTATGCCAGCCTTATCACAGGCTGTAGCCTACACCACCCCCTCATGGCTAGGGTGACTAAAATGGAACTCTGCTCCACCCCTACCAACCCAATATTTCTTATCCACCTTTCTGTGTACTGGTGGTACAGAACTGGGGGTCTGCAGAACCTTATTGACCTGTTTTTTTCAGAGATTTATAGATGGGCACCAGTAATATTTCAGAGACTGGAACAACCATCATCTCCATGTAATCCTGTTCCTCCTCCTGATCGGTGGATTCCTGAGTAGGGAGGTCCAGGGCTTGGGCCACTTGCTTTATAAAAACAAAGTGGGAAGTACAGTCCTCAGTCCCTTTGTCAGGGGAATTAGGAAAAGTGTCTGGTTCAATCGGTTCTCCAAAATCATCATCCCCATCCTCATCTTCGTCTTCATCCTCATCCTCCCCAAAGAGCTCTACCTCATATTCCAAGGAACCGGGGTAGAACCTGAGGACTATGTATGTGGCCGCTTCTCAAGCGAAACCAGAGTACTCAGTTGGAGTGCCTGAATAATTCTATTAGCATTCGCTATTTCTTCAGCGGTCAGAACCGGTGTTTTCTTCGGTTGCGGTTCGACTGCTGTATGTTTCTCTTTCTTTTTTCATTTTCCTGCAGTTGCCAGGTCAGTGGCAGTATCCGAAGGTCTTTTCTTAGATGAGGAACCCTCACCCTTGTCAGAGGGCTGTTCCCCCAGTTCTTTTTGGCTGGTAGCCAGTCTGTCTGCATCTGGGTCAACAGCCTTATCAGACATCTTCCCGTGCAGTTGTTTAAGTCACCTCTCAAGCGTCGACTGAGGGAAGTTTTTACAAATTTCACAGTCCTCTTTGAGGTGTTCGAACCCCAAACAAAAAACACAGATTAAATGAGGATCTGCTTTGGCAAACGGCTCCCCACCCTCTGTACAATGCTGGAAACCTGTAGGGCCCGTTCTTTTCTTTTTTTCCCCCACAAATTATTTTACCTCCCCCAGACCCCGTAACTCTCTCAAGCCTCTCCACTCGCCTATGCCGCTCTACCGCCCACTGTGAACCCTGCATTCTTCAAGGGCGTCACTTTCTTCCCGAACCCCGAGGGGCTTAGGGCTGAGGAGACCGAAGGGGCAGAGAATGGGCTCCAGTAATGGGCGTGTGGTGGTTCAGAACTGGAAGGGCCATCACCTATCCGTACTGGAGTGGTATTTTGTGATTTTTTTAACCCGTGAGCTCCCTCCCTCCTCCGAGCATGGCATGCAATGACGCCATGGAGCATGGCAACCCTGCCGGCATCTGCCACGCTCACCCACATGTTTGGTCCGCATCCTGCAGGTCCCCCGATCTCCATCGGGGGTCGCTGGGACACCAGACAACCCCACTGCCCTCCCCCCGGGAGAAGAGAGCAGCTCACCAGACACTCAATCCTCGCCCTCCCTCTACCCACCCCTGGCGCCCGAGCTCGCTCCCGAACTCAGGTTGCCGGTGTGGCGTCCAGCGCCTCATCCCTCAGTGCCACCGGGACGGCCCATTCTTTTCTTAGTCTGTGACGGTCACTTAGAACCAATGAAACCGAGAATTAACCCGGTAAAATTTTTAGAAATTAGAAAACATTTATTTATTTATTTTTAATCGACCGACTGGAGGAAGTCAGAAGAAGAACTAAGATCTACTTAGATTTTAAATGCAAATGGAAAAAAACTAACGGTTCCTTCTTGGTTAAACAGACTGATAAGCAACGGAGGAAACTTATCAAATTCGCTCTATCTAGACTAAATCTACCTGTGATACCAAGGACAGTGCTTCAAAAATCGAAAGATTAAAGCAGACTTCAATACACCCAAGAAAAAATAATTTCTTCAAGAAAGTGAAGGAGAGCTCTCTGGAGATGTCTTACTGAGGCAAGCGGAGTAAAGAATCTGACGACTGCAAGAAGTGCAACCAGGGACAGTGGTTTGAAAACTGAGCTCGAGCCTAACATTCCACTTTCAGCATAGGTTCTATTAACCATTTCAGCTCCGGGGCAGTCCTATGGTGAGACCATACTGCATTTGTCAGAATATGGTAAGATTTCCTGGGGTATGAAAAAATACAGGTTACTCACCTGTAACAGGAGTTCTAGGAATGGTATATGTTGTTCATCCACACTTATTGGCAGGTTCCTTGCCGCTTTAAATCTTGCCGGAAGGTCTTCAAGCTGGCTCCTCCCAACCACCGGGTGGTAAAACTCTCAGTTCCACCCCATGGCGCTAGATCTAGCCGCTGGAAGCCAGGTTGTGCATGCTTGGGGGAGGTGAATGGGGTGTGGATGAACAACATATACCATTCCTAGAACTCCTGTTACAGGTGAGTAACCTGTATTTCTAGGGACATGGATATGTTGTTCAATCCACACTTATTGGCAGACTCCTAGCAGTTCTTCGGGAGGAGGGAGGCAAGGTGTACACCTCCGATATTTACTTGGGAAATAGAGACTGGAGAACCGAGGCCCCAAAATCAGCATTCCGGCGTGACTCAAGGTCGATGTGGTAGCAGGTAATAAAGGTATGTGCCGACTTCCAGGTAGCAGCCCTGCAGATATCCTGGATAGGGACATACCTGGAAGCAGCCACCGATGCAGCGGTATGGCGGGTAGAATGAGCTCTTATCCCTCTGGGAGGCTCCATGCCCGCCAACCTATAGCAGAGCTCTATGCAGGAGGTGACCCACCTGCTTATCGTCCGCTTGGCTTCAGGTCTGCCAAGTACGGCTTCAGCGTAGGTGACAAACAGCTGGCGAACCTCTCCCCGAACTTCAGCCATCCGCTCCTTGTAATAAGCGAGCGCTCGTCTAGGGTCCAAAGTATGGAGCCTATATTCGGCCTCCGAGGTGTGATTGGGGTAGAACACCGGCAGAGTCAACACCTCGTTGAGGTGAAACTCCGACACCACCTTCGGAAGGAATTTCAGGTGGGGGCGCAAGACAACCTTGTCCCTGTGGAAGACCAGATAAGGAGACTCGATGGAAAGCGCCAGGAGCTCTCCCATCCTTCTGGCTTCCGTGACAGCCACCAAGAAGGCGGTCTTCCACGACAGGTGGGAAATATCGCACCTGTGCATCGGTTTGAATGGCTTGCCCATGGGCTTGGCCAATACCAGCAGTAGATCCCACGGAGGTGGAGGTTCTCACACTGGAGGGGAAATGTGGTCAAGGCCTTTGAAAAAGTGCCCGATCACTTTCTCCTGCCACCGACTGCTTCGGCCAGCTCGGTAAAACAGAGATGGCTGCCAGGTGCACCTTAAGGGTTGTCGGCCGAAGCCCTTGCTGAGAAAGGGACCACAGGTAGTCCAGAATGCTTGCCAAGGGACAGGCGGAAGGGTCCAAGCCCTTCCCGACACCAAATGGAGAATCTCTTCCATTTGAAGGCGTAGCATTTCCTGGTCGACTCCTTACGGGACACCTCAACGACGTTGAGGACCTCGTCGGAAAGACCCATGGCCTGGAACTCTAGCCACTCAGGAACCAGGCCGTCAGGCGCAGGGACTGAAGGTCCGGATGGAATACTTTCCCCTGGCTGACTGAGATCAGGTCCGGTTGGGCTGGAAGTTGCCTCGGGAGCCTGGAGCTGAGGCTGAGGAGATCTGGATACCAGAACTGGCGGGGCCAGTCTGGGGCTACCAGAATCACCTGCACCTTGTCCCTCCTCACCTTGAGAAGCACCTTGTGGATCAAGGGAAATGGGGGAAAGGTGTAAAAGAGGCCCGGGGTCCATGGCCTCAAGAAGGCATCCCTCTGCAGCAAGCCCTGCTGAGGGGGGCGGGCATGGAACAGACTCAGCTTCGCATTCTCCCTGGAGGCAAACAGGTCCACCTGAGGCGTGCCCCAGTGGGAGAACAGATCTTGTACTACCTCCGGCAGGAGAGACCACTCGTGAGACGCAGCCCCTATCCGGCTTAGGGCATTGGCCAGGGTGTTGGAGGCTCCTGCCACGTGAATGGCTAGGAGATCCACCTCCAGGCTGCGCACGAGGAACTATATGTGGAGAGCTTCCTTGCATAACAGCATGGAGCGCATCCCGCCCTGGCGGTTCAGATAGTACATGGTCGTGGTATTGTCCGTCAGGACCTGAACCACTTGACCCCGCAGAAATGGAGCGAAGGCGGTGAGAGCTAAGCGGACTGCTCGGAGCTCCAGCAGGTTGATATGGCATCGGGACTCCCGAGGGGACCAGAGGCCGTGCGCTCGGTGTTCCCCCAGATGGGCACCCCAGCCCATCAGAGATGCATCGGTCGATAGAGAGACCGTCGGCTCGGGCGGACGAATGGGATGCCCTCCTGCAGAAGTGCTGGAATGATCCACCACTGGAGAGCGTTCCACATCTCCTGGGTCACTGTCATGGGCTGGTCCAACGGATCGCAGCGTTGTGACCACTGGCTGGCCAGTCCCCATTGAAGGGGACGCATGTACCAACGGGCCCAACGGACCACGCTGGTGCAGGCCACCATGAGGCCCAGGAGGCGCAGGAAGTCCCGGGCAGGGCGCAATTGCCCAACCAGAAATGATTGGGCAAAGGAGGAAAGAACCTCGGCCCTGTCCGCCGGGAGCCGAGCTCTGGCTCGAAGAGAGTCAAGCTCTGCCCCGATGAAGAGTATCACCTGCTTTGGCAAGAGTTCCGACTTGGCCTCGTTGATGAGGAGGCCAATCAGAGCAGACGTGGAAGTCCAGATCCCTGGACCGCTCCACCTCCAACCTGGAGGGGGCTGCAATCAGCCAGTCGTCCAGGTAAGGGTACACCCGGACCCTTCGGCACCGCAGAAATACTGTCACCACTGCCATGCATTTGGTGAAGACCCTGGGAGCTGGAGAGGTGCTGAAGGGCATGGCCTGGAACTTGTAAAGGGATCCCTCTTCCCTGAAGTGGAGGAATCGCTGATGAGACGGACAAATTGGGACGTGAAAGAACGCGTCCTGAAGGTCTAGAGAACAGAACCACACACCTCGCTAAAAAGGATGGAATGACCTGAGCCAGAGTGACCATCCTGAAGGTGCGAGACCTTAGGAACTTGTTTAGGTCATGTAGGTCGAGAATGGGGTGCAAGCCCCCCATCCGTTTTGGGACCAGAAAGTACCTGGACATAAACCCTGGGTCTGGAGGAGGGTCCGCCACCTCCCTGATCACCTCCTTCTGGAGGAGCAGAGCAATGTCGGCTCAATGAGCCGACAGAGAGGCTGCAGAACCCGTAGTCCCCCGTGGTACGACGGCTCGATAGGGTGGGGACGGCTCGAATTCCAGAGGCAGACCCCTGCCTACCACTTCCAACACCCAGCAGTCCGTGGTGATAACGGACCAAGCGGAAAGGAAGTGGCAGAGCCATCCCCCCAGGGTCCGGGGGGGGGGGGACCAGGGGAGGAGTGACGAGGTTGGGGGAAGACACCTTTCAACCAGTCACTGGGCAGGCTTGGAGGAAGGACCGGCTGAGGAACTGCCTGGACCTTTTCCTCCCAGCTTCCTGCTGGAGGAAGCTGTAGGCTTGGCTTTGGGGTGCCAAGTGCGAGCCTGCTGGCCCTGATGCTGGTGTTGCTGGGCCGGACGTGTCGCGGGGGCTAAAGGACAAAAGGGCTTACGCTGCTGCTGGCGGCCTTTGTCCTTCTGGGCAGACGTGACCGAATCCAAGGTGACGATGGACTTCTCAATCTGCTGAAGATGACCCTCCACCCTGGGACCGAACAAGTCGGTACCCAGGAAGGGAACATCTGCCAGCTTGTGCTGGGTATCTGCCGTAAAGGTGGAGATCCACAGCCAAGCTCTGCGGCGCATGGCCACTGCGGCCGCTACTGACCAGGCACATGAGTCAGCGATGTCCAAGGAAGTTTGAAGCTGCTGTTTGGCCACCGCCCTTCCCTGATCCCGCACCTGTTTGACCGTCGTTTGAAGGTCAGCCGTGAGATGAGGAATCACCTCACCCAGGGAGCCCAAAAGGGCGTGTGAAAAGTGTGCCATCAGGATGGCCGAGCTTGCCTGATGAAGGCCTAGGGAGGAAGCAGCACAGACTTTCCACCCAGAGTAGTCCAATTTCATGGACTCCTTATCGGGTGGCTTGTCCACATCCCGAGCGTTCCCGGAACGCCGGAAAAAAATGCTGTTGGTCACTAACCCCTCCACAGACGGGTGCTCCGAGAAACTGGAGAGTGAACTGGTAGGGACAGCACACTTCTGAGCCATCCTGGCCGAAGGTGCTGGACAAGAATCTGGCCATTGCCGCAGCTCCAGGGCCAGGCCAACAATGGCTTCGGCCACTGGGAAGGCCTCCGTAGGGGAATCCCCTTGGTCCAGTATCTCTGTCAGGGGATACTTTGCCCATTTTTAAATGGTTTTGCGCCTCATCCCAGTGGCCTCTGAGATGAGTCGAAGTATTCCAAGGAACAAGGATGGGCTCTCGTCCGACTGACCCCCAGTGGACTCCAAGTCAAGCGGCCCGGAGAACAAGGAGTCATCATCACACTCCGAGGAGTCTGCGAACAGCTGCCAAGCACCTGAGCCAACCTCCACCTGCCGAGGTCGATCGGGAGTGAGGGTGACCGACAACCTATGGGGCAAACCTTGACTCAATCGAGAATCCTTGATCCGGGCCCCAGTCTTCGGTTGTGGAGGCGGAGGTCCACCACAATGGGTGGCGCAGCCTGTTTTGGCCGAACAACCGGTGCCGGCTTCGGCTCCTCAACCACTACGAGGGTTTTTTTTCGGCCACTCCGGTGACAGACATTTAATGGCTGGGGAAGACGATGGACTCGGTTTGTTTTACCGGACAAAAGAAGCTGCTGCCACATTAAATCCTCGTAGCGCCGACGCAACTTGCGCCGAAGCCTATCCTCCAAAGAGGACGACGAGGATAAGCGGCGCCACCGCTCTCCATGGTGCTGAGACCGCTGACGTCGGCAGGACCGGCTGGACCTGGAAGAGGTCCGAGTCTGAGACCTTCTGGGATTCCGAGGGTGGGTCAGAAAGGGGGTAGGGGAAACCCGCTCCTCCCTCGGTTCAGGGACCTTAACCGGGGACTTTGGCACAGGAGGCAGAGGCAAATCCTCGGTTTCCACTGGGGGAACCGGTGAAGAAGGGTTATCGGCTTCTCTAGTCGACAAACTGTCCGAAAGGTCGAGAAAAATCGTCGCCGGGTGTCTCAGCCGACTGACCTGGCCGAGGGGCATTTGTGAAGCCAGCGGCCTTAGGCAACCTCGCGCAAGTCGCAGTGTCGACTATCCGGGAAGGGGACCTCCCACTCCCCGCTGAACACTGACGGTGGACTCGACCTTTGGAATCCTTCCTTTGGACCGAGAGGAATAACTGGATGGCCCCTCTCCCTTGGTGGAGAGGGGCTGGCAAAGCTCCTTAAAAGAAGCTGTATAGGATGACCCCAGTGAGAGAGGGATAAATGCCGAGACCGAGGAAGATGATGATGCAGCCTAGGACGCCTCCTCAAGGGTAATCATCTGCTCTAGCTGTTCTGCCGAGCCCGCCATCGGACACCGCCTAACAGGCCTCCTTCGACTTGACCAAAGGATAACGTTTTTCAGGTCGCCCCAAGAGCAATCGGGCAGCGCGGTCCTCCAAGACCGAAGCCGAAAAGGATTTGCATAACTCACAAGCCTGTGAGTCATGGCAGAGTCCAAGGCAATAAACACACGTGGAATACGGATCGGTCCGGGACATCTTCTGCCCACAGGGGCACCGACGAAAACCGGGAGTCGATTCGTCCATTGCAGCCGCGAGGGAAGAAGAAGACCGAAGTCTTTTAAACTTCAGAATGAGTTTTGGTTTAACCGAAGAGTGTGGATCCAGGCCTAAAACGCAGAGGGCTAAGGAGGGAACCTAAGCTTCCAAGCATAGGAAGATCTGGCGCCATGGGGCAGAGCTGAGAGTTTTACCACCGGTGGTGGGTGGGAGGAGCCAGCTTGAAGACCTTCCGGCAAGATTTAAAGCAGCAAGGAACCTGCCAGTAAATGTGGGCTGAACAACATATCCACGTCCCTAGAAGTATTTTTTTATGCCTTATGTGTGGGAAGAGGTCACATCCCCTTAATGTTGAGGGGTTATGTTATGTGGGAAAGTAAGTTTTACATACTGACCCCCAGAAATCTTGCATGGTGCAGCTATTATGTTTTTAATTTTTTAAAACTGTATAATGGATATACCCCAAGTTCCTTTTGCCAGATGGTAATGACTGTGTTACCTCTGTATCCACTAGATGGCTCCTAGTATTATTATGCGACTGTCATTCCTGAACTGTGACCTGTATAATGCTGCTTCTGGATAAAAAAAATAAAATACAAATTTAAAAAAACATGATCCTCTGGTAAGAATTACTACAGCAGGGAAAACAAAAGTGTGTGTGTGTGTGTGGGGGGGGGGGGGTCTGAAGAATGTCTTCAAAAAGGAGAGGTTTTCTTTTTTTGCTAACTTTTTATTTTACAGTTTTTGGCCAGAAAAGAGACACTAAGTTGAGAAGTTTTTCCAGGTGGCTCCTGGGAATACAGGGAAGTTAAGTGACCTGCTCATGGTCACACAGTATGCAAGTAGTGGCTGTGGAATTCAAACTCAGTTGCTTTGCTGCTCAGTGCGTAACGACACTATACTGCCTTCCCTGCACTGCTGCTATGCTGCCTGCCCCTCGGCCAACTCTTAAGCCTGAATATTGAAACCTATAACTCATAATGGGGTGAAGCCAGGGGATCTATAATGATGTCACATCTTTGGAGTGTGTTGACCTCTAGTAAGTGAGCATGTGCTACCCAGCAGCAAATAACTTATCCCGTGACAACCTGGAATGGCACACGTAACCCTTGGGTACCCCTCAGTTTCTAGCACCCTGTTAGTTTAGGTTAGGGTAGGTTGCTAGGTAGGTTTGCTGGGCAGTCCAGGTCAATAAAACCTGCTATGGCCTCCATGGCAACTTCCGTCAGTCAACCTGGCAGAGACTCCAAGGGGAGAGCACTCTTGCAGCAGCATGAGCTACATTAGAATGTTGGCATGGAACGCTGCTAGAGAGAGTTTTCTGCCTGAGTGCAGAGTTGCCTTCTGCATGCTGACAGAGGAGGAGTGTGGAGCTGGCTGGGGGGTCACCCACTCCCTCCTGGCCTGGCCAGCCCCTAAGTCAGAAAATGTGAGTGGCATCAAGCAGTGGCGATGGTCAGCTACGTTTCCATGCCCTTGTGAGGGTGAAGACTCTGATATGAAGTGTATGTTTCTTCAATCGTGAGTACTTGTGGGGTCTGCCCTACCTTAAGAGACTCTATGTAAAGTGTTGCCCAGTGTGGGAAAAGGAAGGAACTGCCCATTGAGCTCCTGTGGAAATCCTGTAGGTTTTCAGACACTGAGGGAGGTCTGGCTCGGGTACGGGGGCACCTCCTCAGAAAGGATCAGAAGGATAAAGAAAGAGATGCCCCTCTGTCCAGGGACAAACCCCAAGCGCCCAATCTAGGACAGGAGGAACAAGATCTCATATAGTTTCGATACAGTGGTAAACAGGGGAAGCCCGGACATAGTCTGCCCCTGAGAAAGGACAGCCAAAAGTAGTTTGAGTCCACAGGGCAGAAGAGGGATGGACGGGAGAAAATTTGTGCTCCTAATGAAAGTAGGTGGGTTTTGTGCCTGTAACTGCAAATTACCAGCTGGAAAAGATTAACTGTGTACCTACTGTCACTGCACCTGCAGCCCCTGTGGGCAGATGTTCTGTCAGTTCCAGCTTGTCAGACTAAAACCTACTAGATGACACTATGTTCTGCTGTGGAGAGCTTGTGTGTGTGTGTGTGTGTGTGTGGACTGTCAAGTTTCTGGTGCCCCCAGTGCCATGGTCCTCCCCAGTACCCATTCAAATATAAATGTAGCTTGGGTACCCACCTTCCTCCCAAGATTGAGTCAAGGAAATAATTGTCAGAGGAGTGAATGGACTGTTGCTACAAATGTCATCTGAGGTGCCAGTTGCTAACTATATGTTGCCCTGAGGGAAGTGTGAGTTGGGGGGGGGTTACACACAGAAATACAGGTCACTCACCTGTAACAGGAGTTCTAGGAATGGTATATGTTGTTCATCCACACTGTCTGGCAGATTCCTTGCCACTTTAAATCTTGCCGGAAGGTCTTCAAGATGGCTCCTCCCACCCACCCGGGTGGTAAAACTCTCGGCTCTGCCCCATGACGCCAGATCGAGCCCGCTGGAAGCCAGGTTGTGAGCCGAATCCGGGGAGGTCAGGTGGATGGTGTGGATGAACAACATATACCATTCCTAGAACTCCTGTTACAGGTGAGTAACCTGTATTTCTAGGGACATGGATATATTGTTCATCCACACTGTCTGGCAGACTCCTAGCAGTTCTCCGGGAGGAGGGAGGCAAGGCGCACACAACCTACTTTGGGAATAAAGACTGGAGAACCGAGGCCCAAAAACCAGCATCCCGGCGTGACTCAAGGTCGATGTGGTAGTGGGTAATGAAGGTGTGTGCTGACTTCCAGGTAGCAGCCCTGCAGATTTCCTGGATAGGGATGTCCCTGGAAGCAGAAACCGATGCAGCAGTATGGCGGGTAGAATGAGCTCTTATCCCTCTGGGAGGCTCCATGCCCGCCAACCTATAGCAGAGATCTACGCAGGAGGTGAGGTGACCCAACTGCCTATCGTCCACTTAGCTGCAGGTCTGCCAGGTGCAGCTTCAGCGTAGGTGACAAACAGCTGGCGAACCTCTCCCCAAACTTCAGCCATCTGCTCCTTGTAATAAGCTAGCGCTCTTCTGGGGTCCAAAGTATGCAGCCTATATTCGGCCTCCGAGGTGTGATTGGGGTAGAACACCGGCAGAGTCAACACCTGGTTAAGGTGAAACTCTGACACCACCTTCGGAAGGAATTTCGGGTTGGGATGCAGGACAACCTTGTCCCTGTGGAAGACCAGATAAGGAGACTCGATGGAAAGCGCCTGGAGCTCTCCCATCCTTCTGGCTGACGTGATAGTCACCAAGAAGGTGGTCTTCCACGACAGGTGAGAGATGTCACACCTGTGCATCGGTTCGAATGGCTTGCCCATAAGCTTAGCCAATACCAGCAGTAGATCCCACGGAGGTGGAGGTTCTCGCACCGGAAGGATATGTGATCAAGGCCTTTCAAAAAGCACCCGACCACCTTCTCCTGCACCACCGACTGCTTCCCGTCCCGCACCCAGTAAGCAGAGATGGCTGCCAGGTGCACCTTAAAGGTCGTCGACCAAAGCCCTTGCTGAGAAAGGGACCACAGGTAGTCCAGAATGCTTGCCAAGGAACAGGAGGAAGGGTCCAGGCCCTTGCCCTGACACCAAATGGAGAATCTCTTCCATTTAAAGGCATAGCATTTTCTGGTCGACTCTACGGGACGCCAACAATGTTGAACCAAGTCGGAAGTCCCTCTTGCCTTGAGAAGCACCTTGTGGATCAAGAGAAATGGGGGAAAGGCGTAGAAGAGGCCAGGGGTCCACAGCCTCGAGAAGGCATCCCCCTGCAGCGAGCCCTGCTGAGGGGGGCAGGCATGAAACAGTCTCAGCTTCGCATTCTCCCTGGAGGCAAAACAGGTCCACCTGAGGCATGCCCCAGTGGGAGAAAAGATCTTGTACTACCTCCGGCAGGAGAGACCACTCATGGGACGCAGCCCCTATCCGGCTTAGGGCATCGGCCAGAATATTGGAGGCTCCTGCCACATGGATGGTAAGGAGATCCGCCTTCAGGCTGCACACGAGGGACCAAATGCAGAGAGCTTCCCTGCACAGAGGCATGGAGCGCGTCCCGCCCAGATGATTTAGGTAGTACATGGTCGTGGTATTGTCCGCCTGGGCCTGGACCTCTTGACCCCGTACAAATGGAGCGAAGGCGGTGAGAGCTAGATGAACCGCTCGAAGCTCCAGCAGGTTGATGTGGCATCAGGACTCCCGAGGGGACCAGAAGCCGTGCGCTCTGTGCTCCCCCAGATGGGCAACCCAACCCATCAGAGAGGCATCGGTCGATAGAGATACTGTCGGCTCAGGGCGGACAAACAGGACACCCTCCTGCAGATGAGCTGGAACAGTCCACCACCGGAGAACGTTCCACATCCCCTGGGTCACTGTCACTAGCTGATCCAAAGGATCGGAGTGTTGTGACCACTGGCTGGCCAGTCCCCATTGTAAGGGACGCATGTACCAATGGGCCCAATGGACCACGCTGCTGCAGGACTCCATGAGGCCCAGGAAGTCCCGGGCAGGGCGCAATTGCCCAACCTGAAATGACTGAGCAAAGGAAGAAAGAACCTTTGCCCTGTCCACCGGGAGCCATGCTCTGGCTCGCAGAGAGTCGAGCTCTGCCCCGATGAACTGTATCACCTGCTTTGGCACGAGTTCCGACTTGGCCTCATTAATAAGGAGGCCAACTTGAGAGCAAACCTGGAGGGCCAGATCCCTGGACTGCTCCACCTCCATTCTGGAGGAGGCCGCAATCAGCCAGTCGTCCAGGAAAGAGTACACCCAGACCCTTCGGTGCTGCAGGAATGCTGTCACCACTGCCATGCATTTGGTGAAGACCCTGGGAGCTAAAGAAAGGCCGAAGGGCATGGCCCGGAACTCATAGAGGGACACCTTTGCCCTGAAGCGGAGGAATCTCTGGTGGGACGGATGGATTGGGACGTGAAAGAACGCGTCCTGGTAGTCCAGAGAACAGAACCACAAGCCTCGTTCCAAGGATGGAATGATCTGAGCCAGAGTGACCATCCTGAACGTTCGAGACCTTAGGAACCTGTTCAGGTCGTGCAGGACTGGAATGGGGCACCAGCCCCCCGTCCGTTTTGGGACCAGGAAGTATCTGGACACAAACCAAGGGTCTGGTGGAGGGTCCGCCACCTTCCTGATCACCTCCTTTTCGAGGAGCAGGGCAATGTCGGCTCGACGAGCCGACAGGGAGGCTGCGGACCCCATAGTCCCCCGCGGAGCGATGGCTCGGAAGTGCGTGGCCTGCTCAAACTCCAGAGGCAGGCCCTTTCCTACCACCTCCAACACCCAGCAGTCCGTGGTGATAGCGGACCAGGTGGAAAAAAGTGGTGGAGCCGTCCCCCCATGGGGGAGCGACGAGGCTGGGGGAGACACCCCTCAACCCATCACTGGGCAGGCTTGAAGGACGGACTGGCCGAGGGACCTCCTGGGCCTTTTCCTCCCTGCTTCCTGTTAGAGGAAGCCACAGGCTTGGCTTTGGGGTGCCAAGTGCGAGCCTGCTGGCCCTGATGCTGGTGTTGCTGGGTCGGACCTGCCGCAGGCACAGAAGGGCGACAGGACTTATGTTGCTGATGACGGCCCTTGTCCTTCTGGGCGGAGGTGACAGAGTCCAGGGTAGCGTTGGACTTTTCGATCCGCTGGAGGTGGCCTTCCACTCCAGGGCCTAACAGGTCAGTCTCCAAGAAGGGGACGTCCACCAATTTGTGCTGGATATCTGCCGTGAAGGTGGATATCCTCAGCCATGCTCTGCGGCGCATGGCCACTGCGGCCGCTACCGACCTGGCACAGGAGTCTCCAATGTCTAGAGCCGTTTGGAGCTGCTGTTTCGCCACTGCCCTTCCCTGATCCCGCACCTGCTTGACCGTAGTCTGCAGGTCAGCCGGGAGATGAGGGATCACCTCATCCAGGGAGCCCATGAGGGTGTGGGAGAAGTGTGTCATCAGCACGGCCGAGCTGGCCTGATGGAGGCCAAGGGAGGATGCAGCGTACACCTTGCGACCGGCACAGTCCAGCTTTTTGGACTCCTTGTCGGGGGGTTTTATCCATATCCCTAGCGTTCCCGGAACGCCAGAAAACACTATCGGTGACCAACCCCTCTGCAGAGGGGTGCTCCGAAAAAACGGACAAAGAGCCGGTAGGGACCGCATACTTCCTGGCCATACCGGCCGAAGGAGCAGGACAGGAGGCCGGCCGATGCCAAACCTCCAAGGCTGGGCCAACAATGGCTTCAGCCACCGGAAAGGCCTCCATGGGTGAATCCCCTCGGTCCAGTATCTCCGTGAGGGGATACTTGGCCTGCTTGGATACGGGCTCGAGCTGCATCCCGTGGACTCGAGATGAGCTGAAGCAGACCAATGAACGACGATGGGCTCTCGCCCATCGACTGCCCCGGAGGACTCCAGGTCAAGGCCTGGAACAGGAGTCGCCGCTGACTCCGAGGAGTCTGCTAAGAGCTGCCTGGCCTTGAGCTACCTCCACTCAAGCCGAGGACAGTCGGGAGGAGGGTGACCGGCAACCGTGGGCAGACCCTGACCCGACCGAGAGTCCTTGGTCGGCACCCACGATTTTGGTTGTGGAGGCGTAGGTTCCACCACAATCGGTGCTGCAGCTGGTTTCGGCCGAACAACTAGCCCAGGCTTGGGCACCTCGACTACCGCAAGGGGTTGTTTCGGCCTTTTGGGTGACAGCCACTTAATGGCCGGGGAAGGCAAAAGCACTGGCTTGTTCCTGGACAAAAGAAGCTGCTGCCACATTAAGTCCTTGTAGCGTCAACGCAATTTACGCCGAAGCCTCTCCTTTTCCAAGGAGAAAGACGAGGACAAGCGGCGTCGCCGCTTCCTCGGATGCCAAGACCGGCCGGGCGGCGGATCGGCTGACCAAGACGAGTCCGAGACCGAGACCTCTGTGTTTCCGAGGGTGGGTCTGGGAGGGTGCGGGGGACACCCGCTCCTCCCTCGGCTCGGGAGCCTTGACCGGGGGCTCTGGCAAAGGAGGTGCAGGCAAGTCCTCGGTTTCCACCGGGAGAACGGGTGATGGAAGGGTTGTCGGCTTCACGAGTCGACAGCCCGTCAGACAGGTAGAGAAAAATCTCGACCACGTCGACGGGTGTCTCGGCCGGCTGACCTGACGGGGACACGTGAAGCCAGCAGCCTTAGCCGCAACCTTGACCGAAGTCGAGTGTCGACTGTCTGGGGAAGGGGATCTCTCCCGCTCCCACGAACGTCGACGGTGGGACTTACCCTTCGAGTCCTTCTTTCTTGACCGAGAAGAGTGTCCCGATGGCCCCTCTCCCTTCGTGGAAAGGGACTGGCAAAGCTCCTTAAAAGAAGCTGTGTAGGAGGATCCCAGAGGGAGCGGGATAAATGCCGCGACCGAGGAGGATGAGGATGTGGCCTGGGCCGCCTCCTCCTCGAGGGCGATCATCTGCTCGAGTTGCTCAGCTGAGCCAGCCACCGGACACCGCCCAACGGGCCTCCTTATACTTTACCAGTGGGTAGCGCTTCTCAGGGCGCCCAAGTTGTAACTGGGCAGCGCGGTCTTCAAGGACGTTGGCCGAGAACAATCTACACAACTCGCAGGCCTGCGGGAATGTGGATCAAGGCCGAGGCAGACGACGCGAGAGCGCGGGTCTGTCCTGACATCTTCTTCCAGATGGGCACCACTGAAAACCGGAGTCGATTTGTCCATTGCAGCCTAAGGAAGAATTTGACCAAAGTTTGAGAATTTTAAAATTATTTTCAGGTGAACTGAAGAATTAGGATCCAGTCTATACGCAGAGCATTAAGGAGGAATCTGAGCTCCAAGCGTAAGGAAGATCTGGCGTCATGGGGCGGAGCAGAGAGTTTTACCACCCCGGTGGGTGGGAGGAGCCAGCTTGAAGACCTTCCGGCTAGATTTAAAGCGGCAAGGAACCTACCAGACAGTGTGGATGAACAACATATCCATGTCCCTAGAAACAAATTTCTACTAAAGCATTACTCCTAGCTCATGTGTCCAGCAATACAGCAACTGTGCTGCAACCCCAACCTCCCCCCAGTAAAGTGGGAGCAAAGCATAATGACGTGTGTCACAAAATAGTACTAAGTCTGAACAGCAAGAACTACCAGTTTTCCCTTCCTTGACGGAGGGGTTTGAAATATCTCATCGGCCGTCCCAGTGGCGCTGGATGCCACACCTCACGCCGCGCCGGCGACCCGGGTTCAAGAATAGACTTAGGCGCGCGGGTTGGCAGGGGAAGGAAGGATTAAATGTCCCACCACAGCTCTCCTTCCCCGTGGTTAGATATGCGCCGCGATTGCGACACCTAAGCGGAGGCTGGGTGTTCGCAGGTGCGGCATTAACATGGAGCTGCAGACGCCTGCACGTTAGTGCATTGACGTCATTGCATGTTGGTCTCTAGAGAGGAAAGGAGGAAAAAACATCTCCCAAGCCTCCTAGATGACAACCACCGTTGCCTGCTTCGCCGCCCACGACTGATAAGGGGCAGACTCCGCTGTGCGCAGCTTGATCACTCGGGGATAGAGGAGGGTTAGGAGGGTTCCCTCCTCACCCCTCCGGGGGGTGGGGTAATCCGGGCTGTCAAGGAACCCTGAGGATTCTACTGTGTGGCACTCTAGGAGCATACTCCGGTGTAGTCGGTAGGATCGGGAAGCAGAGCACCTTAGTGGTCTGAAGGAGTGGAGGTTTGGAGACAGTAGAGGCGTAGAAACAGAAAGTAGAAAAAATAAATATCTCCTCATATGATCAGCAAAAACAGCCACTGACCATCTCCTGTATGACCGATTTACAGACACCTACCATATGGCAGATTTCAATCTGACAATTTACACTGAAGTGTAAACTGATAAATTATGTGCCACTTCATGACCTTGTGAAAAAAATCCCTGTACAGAATCATTTCTGTAAACCTCTACAAAACACAGAAAGTGATGGCAGAAAAAGACCAAAGGTCGATCCAATCTGTCCATAGTTCCCCATCTGCCCCGGAACCTACTGTCTATACAGGGTTTTATCCATCCTGGTCCATCAACCTGCTCCCTTTCCTACTGCTAGCAACCACCAAACCCTTTACTCCATTCTAGCTATGCCTGAAATAATTTACAGCCTTGGCATCCACCACCTCCGCTGGCAGACTATTCCATGGCTTCACTACCCATTCCGCAAAACAAAACTTCCTCACATCCCTCTTACACCTTCTTCCCCCATTTCCACTTGTGACGTCAGGTTTTTGACTCTGTACTCCTGGCTTAATAGTTCTTCACAGTTCACCCTGCTTATTCCCTTCAGGAACCTGAAGGTTTCTATCATATCCTCACCCCTCCCCCTTCATCTGGTCTCCAGTGAGCACATTATATGTTCAGTGACTTGAGGCAGTCTTTGTAAGATTTGCTGTGTAGGCCCGGAATTGTCTTGGTCGCCCTACACTGTACAGTCTCCAGCTTGTCCATGTTCTTCCTTAGGTGAGGTGTTCATTTTAACCCCCATCCAGTACTTTGTCCTGGTGTTTGCCCCCCAAGGTGCACAATCTTGTATTTTTTGGCACTAAATTTCAACTGACAAACTTTAGACCACTTTTCTAACCTCTGTAGATCCCTCTGCATCTCCGTGATCCCTTCATCGCTATCTACTCTACCACGGAGCTTTGTGTCATCTACAAAGAGACACAATTTGCCTCAGATGCCCTCCCCAATGTCACTGATGAATGCATTGAACAGGACAAGACCCAGCACTGATGCAAGTGGCACCCCACTTGTGACCTCCCTTTCTTCCAATGTGACCCCGTTTACCCCCGCCCTATGCTGTCTCTCTTTCAAGGAGGCATGTCCACAGCTGCACCGAGGTCCCCCAGCTTACTCAGCAATATTCTCTGTGTGGCACCAAGGCAAAAACCTTGCTAAAATCGAAGTAGAGTAAATCCACAGTGTGGCCCTTATCTACTATCTTTGTTAGTTAGTCAAGTAACTCTATCAAGGTTGGTCCGACAAGACCTCTCTGCCACAAGCCCATGCTGTTTACCATCTTGTAGACTGATGTTCTCTAGGTAGTTCACAAGGTCCTCCTTGATCAGTAACTCCATCAGCTTACCCAGTACAGAGGTAAGGCTGACAGGTCTGCAAATCCCCAGTTGCTCCTTGGCCCCCCCACCCCCAAACACTTGTGCAGCTGTACTATGTCTGCTACCCTTCAGCCTTTCAAATGTACCCTTCTAAACTATTGAACAGCCCTAATTAGGGATTCAGACAATTCTTTGAGCACCCCATGTGCATCTCATCTAGCCCTAGGACTTTATTTCCCATTTGGGCTTCGAGCCCCTTCTGGACTCTTTCTCTTGTAAATCTGGTTGCCTCATTTCAGGAATGCTCTTAACAGCTGCTGATGCCACTTTCAGGCAGGGGCCCGCTGTCTTCCCTTGTGAAGACAGAACAGAAGTAATTGTTAAGGATGGCTCCTTTTTGTTCATCTTCCTCCAAGTACCCTCGCCTCCCCTTGTAGCCTACCAATACCCTCTCCCTGCATCCTTTTCTCCTTAATACATACTAAGAATTGCCTCCCCCACCCATGACCCCCTCTGCAATACACATCTACATGCCTGCCTTTGTTACCTGACCACCCTCTTTGCTTTCCTAGTTTTTATTTGGTAGTCTCCCATTCCTCCCCCGCTTTTCCTGTACTTGGTGAAAGCCTTTTTTTTCTTGGTTCTCACTGCTTCTCTGACCCTTTCCCAAGCACTGTATTCATCTCTTTTACTCATTTCATTTTGTAACACTTTTCGTGCATGACTTTGTTGCCTTAGGAATGTTACTCTTAAATGCCCCATCTTTCCTCTATACCTCCTATGCTGTCCACCCTGATCAATCTGTCTCGGATCAGTTCCCTCATCTGGTTGAAGTCTGCTCTCTTGCAGTCTAGGATTTCAGTTTTTGACAGGGGCATTCAGGTCCAGAGGGCCAGTCTAAACCAAATGAAGTTATGGTCACTGGACCCCAGTGGCTCCCCTACCCTAACTCTACTCACCATCTTCGAGTTGCTGAACACCAAATCAAGAATGGCCTCCTGTCTGGTGGGTTTCTTAACTAGCTGCACCAGCAGGCAGTTCTGCACTGTATCCAACAGGGCCTGACTTCTGGTGCACCTGGCTACTAGAATGCCCCAATCAATAACCGACAAGTTCAGATCACCCACCACCACCACCACTTCCCTCCTTCTTCACTGCCCTTGCCAGCTCTAACCAGAGCTCCCTATCTCTCTCATCCCCTTGTCCAGGTGGTCTTTAGATCATCCACACCTGCATTTTCTTCCCCGTGGGTGTTGTGAGGTGAACCCACAAGCGAGTGTGTTTCTGCATGGCTTCCCCAGACTCTTCTAGCCTCCACAGCCTCTATGCCTTCCCTCACATATATGGCTACATCCACCCCTTTGCCTTTCACTTTATCTTGTTTAAATATAATGTAACCTGAAGCTGACAAGTCCCAGTAGTTTTTCTCTGTGACTCAAGTTTCTGTGATGGCTATGAGGCCCGCCTCAGTGTCTGCCACCCATGCCTGCATCTCACTGATTTTATTACCCAGACTCATAACATTAAGGCAGATCCACAAGTACCTCCAGATCCTCTTTGCTGTTTTGTGATCCTACGCCTGCATTCCTTCCCATTCTCCTTACCTTAGTTTTCCTATTAATTGCAGATCCGGAGAGTCTTCCCCACCTTTGCCTCTTCCATTCCTCCTTTCTGAACCTCAAACTTATTTTTACCCACCATACTAGTACCAGTCCCCAATAGAGGTGGAGCACGGCACAGGTTCCCCAAGCATCAGTGTTCCCACAGTCAGTTTAACTTGTCTAATGTACAACATATGCCAAACTTGTGCCCCAACACGCTGGTCCACTCTCTTGTTAGATAAAGGCTGCCATCTCTGAAGAGCCTACTGCCCCAGAAGTCCCCTCAGTACACACAAAGTGATACCCTTTCTCCTGATACCATCCCTTAAAGAATCCATTTAATTCTCTATATCTTCCCTCCTTACTCTGTTCCTCCCCACCAGTCCACACAAGGAGGACCTCCAAAAAGGTCAGGGAGGCCGAGTGTACCTGGAAATCTGTCCCTCAGCCTCCGAAAGTTGCACTTCACCTGCTTCACCAGATCATTGTCAGCTAAGTATACCAACACCCCCAACTCCCTCCCCCCCAAAAACTCTGTATTCTGTCTATGTCCTGGATGGCTGAAGCCCCAGGAAGGCACTTGATCTCTTCCACCACCACCCTCTCTACTCCCCTGACAAGAGACTCCCCAACCCCTAAGACAATCCTAGCTGCCTTTGTATTACTCTCACCACTAGGTGTAACCAGGTCATCACTCCCATTTCCCCCTACTGACCCAGAGTTCCCCCAGTGGAGTTCGGTATCTGAGTCTCCTCCAGGGGTGCAAAGGAATTGGATTTAACTGCCCTTTAATTTTAACAATTAAAAATGAAAGTTACCTTGTCTTTTTTAAGCATATCCATCTGAGTTCTTGCAGTAGTGTGAACATTTAATAACTCCATCTCCTGATCCAGTTTGCGTAATGCTCTGTCTAGTTCTGCTTTTTCAGTCTGTAGCGCTACTACTTCTGCCTTCAGAGCATCCACATTACTGTTTCTCTCTGCATTATCCAGTTCCCGCTCCTATGATAAAATTCAAGAAAAACTGTAAATAAAAACCCAAGATAGTCAAAATATCTGCTATAATATAAAGACAGATAAGAGTTTGAATTTAGGCCATATAACTAGTTAGAAACTGAACATGTTTAATTAATATGGCAGTCATACATTAAAAATACAGATGATCTTCATGGATATCTCTTTCATCAGGCCACACTTTTGGAACTTATAGCCACCAGGTACTAGGACAACATGGAAACTTTATCAAGCAGTCTACCAGGGGGCCGCCCACGACGTCAGATGTCAGCATATACATTAATGAGGGCAGCCCCATCTCCTCTCAGTCTTTTCCCAATGTCAGTCTCAACTCGTTAGACCGCTAAGGAAACGTTGCTGTGTATTGCCATTTTATTTATTTATTAAAATATTCACTTTTAGAGTGATTTCCAGCAACTTGTATGTCGTCAAAAAGAACCATCTAAACTCTTCCAGTACTATGAGTGCAGAGAAAAAAGCTACAACAGCAACTCCCACAACATCTGTGTCTGTTGCCTAAGCTACAATGTGTAAGCCCACGAAATCTGCTGGAGGTCTACACCACAATCAGGCAATGCCGAAAAGGGGCTCTGGAGAAAATCTTCCTCCAAAAGACCGGAAAAATAATTGGGAAGGAGCCCCAGCAGAAAACTGCATTGCTGGCAAATCCCGGGAGAAAACTTCTGAGTCACAAACACCGAGGCAAGGAGAAAGCTTCCCCCAGCACAATCCAGATCGTCCCTGCGCCATACAGGTATGACCTTCTGTTTGACGCTGTCTGCTCTGGCGGTGGTGTCGACCCCCCAAAAAAAACCTTCGACACAACACCAAGATCGTTGTGCACAGGCAACCACTGGGCTAATTACGACCGAAAGATTGCCGTTGATGTCAGGGACTCAACCTCCACTGTCAACTCCTCCAGTCGTGCCCACTGACCAAAGGGGCGCCAACCCTCAGGTAGTTCTTATGTCATTCTCAGACATGATCAGACGTCTACTGCCTGGCCTCCCTGTTCTAGAGACTTTTTTGACAGGGACTCCTGCCAATCCCCCATCGACACTGCAAGGAAAGAACAGTTACATATTTACCATAAGAGATTATCTTTGAGAGATTCTCTCTCTCACACAAGGCCACACCTATGGAACTAAAAGCTGCCAGGTGATAGGACCACACACAAACTTTTCTAGGTTTCTAATTTGCTAACCATTTGGACAGGCACTGTTTAGAAACTGGGGCGCCCTCTTCCCCGGGGCAAACAAAACAAAAAGCTGCTATGACTTTCTGCAGTCCTTAGTGTAGTGTATATAGTACCTGACTATTTTGGGTACATCTAGAGTATGGAGTTATGCTTCTCTTGGATTGGCATTCTCAAGAAAATAAACTGGCAAGCGGATGGTTTGATTTAACGTAAACTCAGACACCATCTTTGGTAAAAACGTAGGACTGGTACACAAATGCATAGTCTTTGTGGAAAATCAAACAAGGAGGCTCATACACTGGAGCCTGTAGCTCTGAAATCCTTCAAGCAGAAGTGATTGCAACTAAAAAAACAAGACTTTCCAAGAAAGAAAGCGTAAGCCACAAGTCGTGGCTGGCTCAAAAGAAGCCCAAGTAAGTTTTTTCTAAACAAAATTCAGGTCCCAAACTGGGACTGGATTACGAATGGGAGGCATCATATGCAGAATGCCTCTCAGGAATGTACGGGCTACCTCCAGCTAAGCAACTATACGACCATCAGTGGGCACATGGCAAGGTAAAATGGCAGCCAAGTGCATTCTGATGGAGGAATATTGCAGCTCTGCATCCGATAAGGACAGTAGATACTCCAGAACCTGATCAACTGGTCAGGTGAAAGGACCAAGATGATGAGAAGCGGACATAGAGAAAACCACTTTCACTTCACAGAGTAAGTGGACCAGGTGGAAGGCTTTCTGTCCGCCTCAAGAATATCAGCCACTTTTTGGAAAACCCAAACGAAGCAATGGCTGTGTTTTCAGGAGCCATGCATGGAGATGAAGAGATCTGAGGTCTGGATGGGTCAGGGTTCCCTGTTCCTGTGACAGCAGACCCTTACACGGGGTAGAGGCACTGGTGGTTCCACCACCAGCTGCTGTGGTAGGGGCAACCAGAGTTGTGGAGGCCACAGGGGAGCAATGAGCATCAGAGCTGCCTCCTCCATCTGGAGCTTGAGAAGCACCCTCTGAATGAGAGGGAAGGCATACAGGAATGTACAGTTACGTACAGTAAGAACTTACCATAACAGTAGATCTTCGAGAGGAGCTCTTGCAGCAAGCAACACCAGCAGGACTGAAGCCATCAGGCACCAAGACCACACGGAAAACTTCTAGCTAGCAGTCTACAGCGGGAGACCACCCCACCAACGTCATCCCACTGACGTCCGCCTATGGTATAAAAGGGGCGGTCCCCCAAACCTACCTCGGTTCTCCTGCCAGAGACCCCGGCACAAAAGGCCCCCCCCCAAAAAAAAATTGGAAAACCAAGGCGGTTCTTCAAAGCCAAATAAAAGCAGTGAGGCTGCAAATAAGAAGAAGCAACCAAGGGGAAGGAGGGAGGAAAAGCAGCGCCTGCTGCAAGAGCTTCTCTCGAAGAGCTACTGTTACGGTAAGTTCTTACGTACAGTAACTGTACTATCTTGCTTCGAGGGGGCTTTTGCAGTAGGCAACACCGGTAGAACTGAGTCCCAAGCAGTACCCAAACTGACCACAAGTCAGCCGGGAGGAGGCAAAAAAAAAAAAAAAAAAAACAGACGACAGAAGCTCGTTCATGACTGAAGTCCCTGAAGAACTGCAAGCCCAAAATTGGCTGTGCTTCTGGAGGCAAAATCCAAACGGTAGTGCCTGACAAAGGTGTGAACCGAACTCCAAGTGGCGGCTGCACAAATAGTCGCAGCGGACACATTTCTGAAACAGGTGGTAGAGGCTGCCATACCTGTAGTAGAGTGGCCCCTAACAGGCCCAGGCAATTGTCATTCTTACGGCAGCAGTACACAATACAATTTGCCAAGCTCTGCAAACACTGTTTCGAAACAGGTGCCCCTTCCCTCTTAAAGGCAAATGAAACAAACAACTGATCGGTCTTACGAACGTTTTGGGTGCAGTTGGTGCAATAACGAAGCACCCTGGGAACATCCAAGAGTATGCACAAGGCCCCGATTTTTCCACAATTCCGTGGCAATTTTCACAGAATTTAATATAAACTGCAGAAAATCCACGGAATACTATTCCGTGGTTTTTATGAACTGCAGAATATTATTCCACAGTTTACATGAACTGCAGAATATTATTCTGTGGTTTACATGAACTGAGGAAAATGTTTCCACAGTTTTATATGAACTGAGGAATATTCTTCCATGGTTTACAAGAACTACAGAATATTATTCCGCGGTTTACATGAAATGCAGAATATTACTCCGCAGTTTATATTGAAGAGTCAGTATTTAGTTAGCCTGCCAGCACAGCAGTACCACTCGCGATGCTGACGACCCGGGTTTGGGAATGAGCCTGGGAAGCTGGAGGGCTGGCCAGGGGAAGGAGGATCGAGCATCCTATGGATTGCTCTGCTACTCTGGGGGGAGGGTAGGGAAGTCGCCAGTGTTCAGGTAACTCCTCATGGTAGCCTGGGGTATGACAACCAAGACTGAATAAGTTTGGGAAGCATGTCAGACGTTCGGCATGCTGCCCCAACATCATTGCAAGATATGCCTCCTAGGGAGAAAATGGAGGTTCGACCGCTGCATGACGACGTCCGCCCCTCCTAATACTGATATCATTGTCTTTTCCTTTAGGATCATTAACCATGGCCCCAGCATTGGTTAATCCTAACACAGCTTTAGGGCATTATTTTGAAACTGCCACATCAGATAAAGCAATCTCTGCAGTTTTATCCCCAAAATACAATGGACACATCAGATCCATTGCATATGCATCCCAGATGCTCGCCCCAGTGGAGCTGAAATACAACCTTTGCGAAAGGAAGCTTTTGACTGCATACTGGCAATGAGGATGCTTTTATGCACATCATTGATATAAAATCTACTGTGCTGCATTCCAATCATTTGCCAACTAACTTTCTGTTGACAGACAGAGTAAAAGATTACTCTGTAACCAATGCCAGACTTACACACTGGTCTCTTATTTTACAGGTTCGTGACATCACTGTCCTTCCTGTCAAAATTCCATCCTTGTTGGCCCATGGCCTACAATTTACAGGAGAGACCCATCATTGTTCGCTCCAACCCCCTGACCTACTTGTCCCAGGGCGCTTTCTGACAGAACCTCAGAAAGTGTTAAAAGACACCACTGTGTGTCATGTTTTGACTTATGACTCAGCCACACATACCAACAAGGGTCAGATAGCAGGATTTGGAATTCTTATTTTGCATTCTGGTGATGACAGAGTGTGCATGGCTAGTAACTGCATCATCATATATGTACGATTCACAGGCAATGTTAAAACACGCCTGGCAAATAAAATGAAAATCAAGGAGGTGAGGAGTCTTCTAATTACACAAATATTTGTAGATGGTTTAGACAGTTGGAAAGTCCTTGAGATAAACACAGCTTGTGTTAAGAGAGGAATAAAAAGAGATTTTTCCTTACGTAGAATGATACCAGCACTCCATGAGAGGGTTAAGTTCTGCCCGTTTCAAGAAATGTCCTTGAGATAATTACAGAAAGCACCGCAGATACTATGTTTTTGTTACGGATTCTAATTAGGTCTGTTCCTCGCTGAATTTCTTTGGCAGAAGACTAACTTCTGTTCCAATACTCCTGATATTAGCTCTGTGAAATACAGACGTGTTTGTGTATATCACAACACTAACCTAAATAATATAAATACAAACTGTACATTCATAACGTTCAAGTGTATTTTAAACATGAACTTTATGTTCCAAAAGAAGGACCCTCATTTGAGGGCAGTGTGTAGGTTCCTTAATAAAGGAACTGAGGAATAACTTCCAGAAATAACTCTTATAAGAAAGTGAAAATGACATTCACCTGTCCAGTGATGGCCTACTCATTTGGAACATCACTGCTGTAACACTCGTGAAAAGTTACGGCTAATTCCTGAACACCTGAGAGTAGATTTTATATACTCTACCGAATACACGATACTCCAACTGGTGGACACCAGTGAGTCAGTAAAACACTAGACAGACTGACATCCTCTGTCTGGTGGCTACACATGAGAAATGAGGTAGAACATTGTTTGATCTGTGCACAGAACAATCCTATACCAGCTAGGAAAATGCATTGTTACCCCAGAGGCAATAAGGCTCCTGGAACAACATCCAGATTGACTACATTGGCACTATGCCAACCACTAACAATGACAACCAGTTTTCACTAGTGATCACTAACCTAACAGAGCAAACACAGCCAAAGTGACTGCAAATGTCTTGGTAAACCAGCTATTTACCAGGTAGGGCTTTACCCTTAAAGGTAAATTCTGATTACAGGGTTCCGGCTTTATAACCAAAGTAATGCAGGAAACTCTGGATTTGTTATGGGTAAAAGGTACAGTTACGTAAAAACTTACCGTAACAGTAGATCTTCAAGAGAGGCTCTTGCAGTAGGTAATTTCATATAGGACCGACGCAGGCAGACAGCAGGACCCCACGGAAACATTTCTAGCTAGCAGTCTCTGGTGAGGGACCGCCCCCACGTCAGGTGACCAGCATCAGGAGACATCGGTATAAAGGGGCGGTCCCTGACGCCCGCTTTCCAGTTCTTTCCCGCCATGGGCCAGAAAAGGCCGGATGAGAGAGGAGTGGATATTTCCCTCACTGGAAAAGGAGCTGAAAAAGCCTAGGGGGATGGAGGGCGGGAAGGTATTACCTACTGCAAGAGCCTGTCTCGAAGATCTACTGTTATGGTATGTTCTTACGTAACTGTACTATCTTACTTCGAGAGGGTTCTTGCAGTACGTAATTACATATAGGACTGAATCCCAAGCAGTCTAAAACAAAGAGAGGCACTGGGAGGAGGAAAACTACTCAAAAAAGAAGCTCTAGCTGTGCAAGCCTCAAGAAAATAGGCCTTGCAGAACAGCCAGCCCGAAGCCTGCTCTACAGCGAGAGGCAACATCCAAACTGTAGTGTTTAGTAAAGGTATGGACGGAAGTCCATGTGGCGGCAGCAGAGATGTCTGCCACAGACACATTTTTGAAACAAGCCGCTGAGGCAGCTACTGCTCTGGTGGAGTGGCCTCTTACTTGACCCGGTAGGGTCTTGTTATATTTGTCATAACAGACAGTGATGCAATGAGCCAACCATTTAGACAGGCATTGCTTGGAAACAGCATTGCCTTCCCTTTTATGAGCAAAAGAGACGAACAATTGGTCAGTCTTTCTGAGATTCTTTGTCCTGTTGGTGTAGTATCTCAGAATCCGGTGGACATCCATAGTATGGAGTAAATACTCCCCTTGAATTACAGTACTGCGTAAAAAAGGCAAGCAACTCTATGGACTGATTCAGAGTAGATTCAGCTACTACTTTAGGGAGAAACTTAGGATTCATGCGAAGAGCAACTCGTTCCTTGTGAAAAATCAAGTATGGGATTTTGCACATCAGGGCCTGGAGCTCGGAAATTCTCCGAGCTGAAGTAATGGCCACCCGGAAGAGAGTCTTCACTTAAAGGAATTTCAAACTCCAGAAGCTGCAGGTTCAAGGGAGGAGAGTAAGTTTCTGAGAACAAAGTTCAAGTACCAAGGGAAGCAGGAGTACGATGGGGGCCTCAGGTGGAGGACCCCTCAGAGAAAGGTCTTAGAGACCTCCAACTGAGCGAAAGCTTTGTCTGCGAAGGGAACATGATAGGCCAAGATGGCTGCCATGTGTACCTTCAGAGAAGAATGACTGAGACTCAGGTCAAAAAGACGACGTAGATACTCCAGCAGAAGCCCCGCTGATCAGGAGAAGGGTTCCACGTTCTTGGAAGCAGCCCAGATAGTGAATCTTTTCCACTTCATGGCATAGTTAGATCTGCTGGAGGGTTTTCTGGCCTCCACCAAAATCTCCGCCACTTTGGGAGACACTCCAAAATGGGAGTGGGCTAAGTCTGTAGGAGCCATGCATGCAGCTGAAGGGATTTGCGGCCTGGATGGACCAGGGTCCCCTAATCCTGGGTCAGTAAACCTCGAGAGAGAGGAAGAGGAGGATCCTCTGAGTATTGTTGTAGAAGAGAGAACCAAACTTGCCCGGGCCAGAAAGAAGCGATCAGAATAATTCGTGCTCCTTCTGAAGCTAGTTTCTGCAAGACTCGTGGGATAAGTGGAACTGGGGGAAAGGCATAGACGAATCTGTCCTTCCAGTCTAGAGACAAAACGTCGCTCCAAAAAACGCTTCGCTCTGGAAAGAGTGAGCAGAAGACGGGAAATTTTGCGTTTAGAGGGAATGCGAACAGGTCGACCTGTGGTGTTCCCCAAAGTCGGAAGATACTGTCTAGGACCCCTTGGTCCTGTTCCCACTCGTGAGTCAGAGCAGAAGAGCAACTTAGCTTGTCTGCCAGGGTGTTGTCGACTCCCGGAATGTGAATTGCCGGGAGGTGAAGGTTGTGTTGTGTTGCCCAATCCCAAACCCTCATTGCCTCCTTACAAAGAGGAAAGGACCGAGTCCCTCCCTGTTTGCTGATGTACCACACCACGCACGTGTTGTCCGTCTGGACGGCAAGGTGGCTGGGAAGGATGTATTGGTGAAGGGCTAGGACAGTGTACAACACTGCCCGAAGCTCAAGCACATTGATGTGGAGAGCTGTTCTAGCTTGGACCAGGAGTCCTGGGTCCGATGAAGGCCTAGATGGGCTCCCCAACCTTCACCTGAGGCGTCTGTGGTCAGAGTCTGGGAGGGGGGAGGACAAAAGAAAGGAATTCCCCGAAACAGGTTCTCTCAAACCATCCACCACTGCAAGTCTCGAAGCATCGGTGAGGAGACCATAACTGGATGATCTAGATCGTCCACTAGCTGATCCCATTGAGAGCGTAAAGTTCACTGAGAAATTCTCATGTGGAGGCGAGCGCGAGGAACCATCGGGATAGCAGCTGCCATGAGCCTGAGAAGGCGAAGGACCGACCTCGCAGAGACCGTCCTGCGGTCGGACAGCAGACTTATTTGGGTCTGGAGAGTGGACGCCCTGTCTGGAGGTAGGAAGGCCTTGCCCGTGGTTTTATCGAGAATCGCCCCAATAAATTGTAGTCTCTGGGATGGGACCAGGTGAGACTTGGAATGGTTGATGGTAATACCCAGGCAGGCAAAAACCTGCTGGGTAAGCGAGAGGCAACGCAGGAGTTCCTCCCTGGACGAGGCCACCAGGAGCCAATTGTCTAGGTATGGGAAAACCTGCACTCCCCTGGTACGCAGGGGGGCTGCTACCACTGCCAGGCATTTGGTAAACACTTGGGGGGGCCGAGGATAGACCAAACGGGAGCGCCTTGAACTGGTAGTGGTCTCCCTGGAACACAAAACAAAGGTATTTGCAATGAGAAGGGCGAATGGGAATGTGCAGATAAGCATCCTGCATATCCAGAGCACAAAGCCATTGACCCGGCCAAAGGAGGGGCAGAAGGCTCTGCAGAGAGAGCATCCTGAACCTTTTGTATTCTACGAAAAGATTCACGGAACTGAGATCCAAAATTGGCCTGAGATCTCCAGTCTTCTTCGGGACCAAGAAGAAATGGGAATAGGAACCTGTCCCTCGCAGATGAAGGGGGACGGGCTCTATAGCTTGCTTCAGCAGGAAAGCCAGAATTTCCTCCTGGACCAAAAGAAGATGTTCCTGTGAATACGACAACCTCAGAGGGGGGTGGCGGGGTGGTTTCTGAAGAAACTCTATCAGAGTGCCCCTCTGCTATGAGCTGGAACACCCAAGAAATACAGGTTACTCACCTGTAACAGGAGTTCTAGGAATGGTATATGTTGTTCATCCACACTTATTGGCAGGTTCCTTGCCGCTTTAAATCTTGCCGGAAGGTCTTCAAGCTGGCTCCTCCCACCCACCCGGGTGGTAAAACTCTCAGCTCTGCCCCATGACGCCAGATCTTCCTTACCGCTTGGAAGCTCAGGTTCCCTCCTTAGCGCTCTGCGGTTTCAACTGGTTCCTGAATTTTTCGGTCTCTCCGAATGTAGTTGGAAGTTTCTAAAACTTCGGTCTTCTTCCCTCGCTGCTGCGATGGATAATTACTTTCCTGGCTCCTGAAGGCGCCCGGTTAATTCCTCCAAGAAAGACCCGCACTCCATGTGCGTTTACTGCCTCGACTTGGATCATGATCCGCAAGTTTGCAATTTTTGCTGTGCCCTTTTCACCATCTCTCCGGAGGATAGTGCGGCCCGTTTGGGGCTCGGGCGACCTGAAACTTTTTCTGCGCCGGAAAAATCCTTCGAGACTCATCGGGCAGTGTCCGCGCCGGCTGTCTCGGCTGAGCAGCTCGCTCTCCTTTCCTCCATGGAAGGGGCGGCGGCCAAGTCTGTTCCCCCCCCCTCGGTCGCGGCGCTTATCCCGCTCTCCTTGAGTTCTCCTCATTCAGCTTAGTTCAAGGAGCTTCGCCAGTCCCTTTCCTCGAAGGGAGAGGGACCTCGGACCCGCCTCTGGCCCAGGTCAAAGGAGTCGCAGGCTAAGTCCCATCATCGGCGCTGGCGGGAGCGGGAGAGTTCCCCTTCCCCGTCGGCCGACTTTCGGACTTCAGTCGAGAGTGCGCTCAGGCGCTGGCTTCACGGTGTCCCCGTCAGGTCAGCCAGCCAGGACTCCCATCGACGTTGTCGAGTCTCTCAACCTGTCATCTGGGCTGTCTTCTGCAGGAGCCGCCATCCCTTCGCCGGTTCCCCTGGTGGAGGCCGAGGTTCTGCCTGTACCTTCGGGGCGACAGGCCTCGGTCCTTTTGTCCGAGCCGAGGGAAGAGCGGGCGTTTCCCGCTCCTTCCCAGGCCCACCCTCGGTTCTCCCAAGGATTTGGGTCTTGGTCTCGGTCCTCTTCTCGGTCAAGCCGCTCCCGCCGACTTCGGCGATCTCGGTCGGGGCACCGAGTTAAGTGGCATTACCGTTCTTCCTCGTCTCCCTCCTCGGATGAGGAGTGGTTTTGATGCAGATGGCGTCAATGTTACGAGGAGTTCATGTGGCAGCAGTTGTTACTGTCCGGGAATCAATCGACACCGATTCATTCCCCGTCCAGCAAGCAGCTGCCGCCCGATCGGCCGACACAACCATTCGCTGCAGTCGAGGTGCCCACTCCAGGGCCGGTTGCTCGCCCGAACCTTGCTGCCCCACCGTCTTCGGTGGATCCTCAGTCGGGTCACGACCTGTCCCGCAGGTTGTCTGTTCCCCTCACTCCTGCCCGCCCTCGGTGGGCGAAGAGTGACTCAGGCCTGAGGCAGCTCTTTGCAGACCCTTCGGAGTCCGACGTCGACTCCTCCATGTTCCCCAGTCAGGAGGACCCAGGATACTCTCCGGAACGTTCTGTGGATGACAGCCCATCGTCCTTTATGGGTCTGCTTCAGTTCATCTCGGAGTTCACCGGGATGCAGCTTGAACCCGTGTCCAAACGGGTCTTTTATCCCCTGACGGAGATTCTAGACCGAAGGGGTTCACCCTCGGAGGCCTTCCCGGTGGCCGAGGCCATTGTCGGCCCGGCCTTGGAGCTCTGGCGGCAGCCTACTTCCTGCCCTGCGTGCTACGCCAGGATGGCCAGGAAGTACTCTGTCCCTGTCGGTTCTTTGCCCCGTTTCTCGGAGCACCCCTCGGCTGAGGGGTTAATTACCAATAATGTTTTCCAGTGTTCTGGGAATGCTCGGGATGTGGATAGGCCCCCCGACAAAGAGTCCAAAAGGATGGACTATGTCGGGCGCAAGGTTTACGCTGCGTCCTCCCTAGGCCTCAGACAGGCCAGCTCAGCTGCACTGATGGCACATTTTCTCACGCCCTTTTGGGCTCCCTAGATGAGGTGCTCCCTCATCTCCCGGCAACCATGGACCCACGGTCCGCGGGTCTGGGACCAGGAGTAGGATGGTGGCGAAGCAGCAGCTTGGTGTTGCTCTGGACTTAGGTGATTCCTGTGCCAGGTCAGTGGCGGCCGCAGTGGCCATGTGCCACAGGGCGTGGCTGAGGTTATCCTCTTTCTCAGCGGAAACCCAGCACAAGTTGGCGGACATCCCCTTCTTGGGGACTGACCTCTTCGGCCCTGGAGTGGAGGGACACCTCCAAGGGACTGAGAAGTCCGATGCCACTCCGGACTCTGTCACCCCCGCCCAGAGGGACAAGGGCCGCCGGCAGCCTTTGCGTAAGCCCCTTTGCCCCTCGGCCCCTGCGGCTCGACCGGCCCATCAACTCCAGCATGAGGCCAGCAGGCTTAGCTGGCGTCCTGACCCCAGCCAGTAGCTTCCTCTAAAGGGAAGCAGGGGCTAAAGGCCAGGGCTCCCTCGGCAGTCCCTCCTCCAAGCCTGCTCAGTGACTGGCTAAGGGGCGCTGTCCCCAACCCCGTCACCCCTACCCGGGTTCCCCCGTGGGGAGACAGCTCCGCCCCTCCTCCACCTGGTCCGCTTTCCCGGACCTCTGGTTGTCGGAGGTGCTAGGGGAAGGTCCTGCCTCTGGATTGTGAGCAGGCCCCGCCCTTTCGAGCCGTTGCCCCTCGGGGGTCATGGGGTCTGCAGCCTCGTTGTCGGCCTGCTGAGCCGACTTGCCTGACCTCTCGAGGTAGAGGTGATCAGGAAGGTGGCAGATCGTCTTCCAGACCCTGGGTTCGTGTCCAGGTATTCCTGGCTCCTAACGGACAGGGGGCTTGCACCTCATTCTTGATCCGCACAACGGGATGGTCTCTGTCTCAGATATCCCATCCTCAGAAGGAGGCGTGTGGCTCATTTCCTGGACCTCCAAGACGTACTTACGCTTCATTCCGTCCGTTTCTAGGGAGACTCCTCCTGTTCTTAAGCGAGTGATCTCTTTACGAGTTCCAGGCCAGGCCCTTCGGTCTCTGCTCAGCAGCATTCCTGCTGCACTGAGGGATCCGGGCGTAACCCCACCCGGATGGCGGCATGACTGCAACCCCTCCAGAGCGGAGGGGGACGGTCCAGAGTTCTGGCCCTCTAGGTTGCTCTCAGACTGGTCTCCTTTTTATTGGAGCCACGCTGGAACTCATGTCTAAGCGGGTGATCCTTTCTTTGGGACGAGGCTCGACTCTTGAGTCCGAGCTCGGCTCCTGGCGAACAGGGCCAAGGTTCTTCCTCCCTTACCTAGTCAGGTCTGACTGGGCAATTGCGCCCTGCCCGGGACTTCCTGCACCTCCTGGGCCTTGCGGCGGCCTGCACCAGCATGGTCTGTTGGATCCGCCGGTTCATGCGTCCCCCTAATGGGGGCTGGCCAGCCAGAGGTCACAGCGCTGCATTCCTTTGGACCAGTCCGTGACAACAGCCAAGGGGTTGGGGAACGCTCTCCTTCGGACCGTTCTGGCTCATTTGCAGGAGAACATCCCGTTCGTTCGCCCAGAGTCAACGGTCTTCTCCGACCGATGCATCTCGGATGGGTGTGGGTGCCCATCAGGGGAATACAGAGTGCACCGCCTCTGGTCCTCTCGGGAGTCCCGATGTCTTCCTACCTGCTGGAGCTCCAGGCGGTCCGCTTAGCTTGCACTGCTCGCTCCATCTGTGCGAGGTCTAGTGGTTTAGGTCAAGGCGGACAATACCACAACCATGTGCTACCTATCCCGCCAGGATCGGATGAGCCCCTTGCCTCTGCGTAAGGAGGTTCTCCGCTTTGGGTCTTTCGCGCAGCCGGGAGGCGGCTTCCTAGCCATTTCAATGGCAGGAGCCTCCATCACCCTGGCCGATGCCCTAAGCTGGATTAGGGCTCCGCCTCACAAATGGTTTCCCTGCCGGAGGTAGCACAAGATCTTTTCTCCTTCTAGGTCACACCTCAGGTGGACCTTTGTTTTTCCCTCCAGGGAGAATTCGAGGCCGAGACTGTCTCATGCCTGCCCCCTCAGCACAGTTCGCTGTAGGGGATGCCTTTGAGGCCGTGGACCCCGGGCCTCTTCTACGCCTCTCCCCCATTTCCCTTGACCCTCAGGCAAGGAGAGGAGGGACTAGGCGCAGGTGATTCTGGTAGCCCCAGACTGGTTTGCCAGCTCTGGTATCCAGCTCTCCTCAGTCTCAGCCTCAGGTTCCTGAGGCGGCTTCGAGCCCGCCCAGTCCTGATCTCTGTTGTTAGGGGAAGGTACTCCATCCAGACCTTCAATCCCTGCACCTGACAGCCTGGTCCCTGTGCGGCTAGTGGCCAGGCCTTGGGTCTTCTGGCAAGGTCCTCGATGTTTTGAGGCGTCCTGCCAGGAGTCGACCAGATATGCTCGCCTTCAAATGGAAGAGTTCTCCATTTGGCATTGGGATAGGGCCTGGTCCCCTCTCCTGTTACCCGGTGAGCATTCCGGACTATCTGTGGTCTGTTCTTTTCTTGAACAAGGGCTTCGGTCGACGACCCTCAAGGTGCTCCTGTTAGCCACTCCTGTCTTCCGGGCACGGGCCGGAAGGTAGTCGATGGCGCGGGAAAAATGGTCTGGCGCTCAGGCCTTGATCACACCTCCCCTCTGGGGAGAGTATCCCCATTTCTGTGGGATCTTACGCTGGTATGGGCTTAGCTCACGGGCAAGCCGTTCGAACCTTTGCACAGGTGTGAGTTTCCCCACCTGTTGTGGAAGAACACCTTCTTGGGGCTTCATGCCAACCAGAAGGACGGGAGAGTTCCAGGCGCTCCTTTGAATCTCCCTATCTGGTCTTCCACAGGGACAAGGTTGTCCTGCGCCCCACCCGAAGTTCCTTCCGTAGGCGGTGGCGGAGTCTTCTTCCCTAACCGGGTATTGTCTCTGCCGGGGTTCAACCCTATTCCCACCTCGGAGGCCATATATAGGATCCATTGGGACCCTATTTAACACTCGCCTTCCCACGGAGCGTAGAGCTGAAGTTCAGGAGAGGTTCGCCAGCTGTTTGTCATCTACGCTGAAGCCAAACGGACGACGAGCGGGTGGGTCACCTCCTGCATAGATCTCCACTATAGGTGGGTGGGCATGGAGCCTCCCAGAGGGATAAGTGCTCATTTACCCGCCCTTCCGCTGCATCGGTGGCTGCTTCCGAGGATACCCCTACCCAGGGTATCCGTAGGTCTCCTACCCGGAAGCAGGCATATACCAGTTCACCCTTCCACATCGACCTTGGGTCACGCCGGGATGGTGGTCAGGGCCTCGGTTCCCCAATCTTTATACCTAAGTAGGGGGTGTGCGCCTTGCCTCCCTCCTCCCGGAGAACTGCTAGGAGTCTGCCAATAAGTGTAGATGAACAACATATCCATGTCCCTAGAAATACAGGTTACTCACCTGTAACAGGAGTTCAAGGAATGGTATATGTTGCTCATCTACACGACCCACCCGGCCTCCCCGGCTTCGACGCACAACCTGGCTTCCAGCGGGCTAGATCTGGCGTCATGGGGCAGAACCGAGAGTTTAACCACCTGGGTGGGTGGGAGGAGCCAGCTTGAAGACCTTCCGACAAGATTTAAAGTGACAAGGAACCTGCCGGCAAGATTTAAAGTGGCAAGGAACCTGCCAATAAGTGTGGGTGAACAACATATCCATGTCCCTAGAATCTGTGGTTATCCTCTCCCATCCCAGAAGGTGGAGGGAAAACCTCCCTCCTACCGGTTCCTCCGGGGAGTCCGGAGGCAGTGGGAGAGGAAAGGAGTCAGGTGGTGTGGGGCAGCGCCACAGCTGAAGCACCCGCTGCTTTTTTGGGCGGGGGGGCTTAGCAGCTGTGGGGGCCCGGCGCTTTGTGGCCCGCCTTCCTGTGGTTTCGCTTTGGCCAATTCCGCCTGCAAAAGGGACGGGCTGCTGCTGATGGAACGGTACATGGAATCAACTAACTTCAGTGCCGCCCTTCTCTTGCAAATCAGTGATGATGTCCTTGACATCACCCCCAAAAAGCACCGACCCCCGGAAGGGTGCTTCCTGGACAGCAGATTGCACCTCCAGGACCAACCCTGACATGCGGAGCCAAGCATGACGCCGTAGGCCTACAGCGAAAGCTGAGCTCCGTCCAGCAGTGTCCACTGCATCATATGTCGCGCGAAGCATGTGGCAACGGGCCGAAAGAGCAGAGTGGACAAGATCAGCCAATTCCTGCTTGACTTGGGAGTCAGGCAAGGAGTCCAGTTTGGCTTCCACCTGAATCAAAATGGCCTTCTGGTAGTCCCCCATGTGGCTGACATAGTTCAGGGCCCTGATCCCCAGCGTGGAGGAAGCATAAATCTTTCTCCCATACTGGTCCAGAAGGCACGCTTCCTTATCAGGTGGTGACGAGCTAAGATGTTTGGGGTTTGCCGACCGGCCATAAGCGGCGCTAATCACAACCGAGTCGGCACGAGGGTGAGAATCCAGAAAACAAACACCCTCTGGAGCCTGATATAGCCTGTTCGACTTCCTAGGAAGTGGGGCTAGAGCCGACGGCCGTTTCCATATCGTGGTAAAGAGGTCGGCGTGAGGCTCTATCCAGGGTGGCACCAAGGTAGGAGCTGTCACGGGCAGCTCCAGATGTTCAGCAATTTTCAGACGCTGAGGATCTGGTTCCAGGGAGTGCCACTGATGAACCTCCTGGATTTTCCTAAGCAACTCCGTAAAAGAAGGATCCTCCGGAGGAGTCCTTGGCCTGGGCTTCGATGGAGAGCGTGGCTTGTCGTCTCTCTCGAAGCAACCGTCAGAAGAATCCGAGGAGTCCGGGAGGTGAAGAGGATGAAGAGGAAAGACCCCTTCCTACCAGGGAGGAACGGACCCCTTGGGAAGTCCCTGGGGAAGCGTGTCCTGCCCTTCTCTGGATCCAGACAGAAGAACCCTGGAATCCAGAGGTGGTGAGGGAGTGTGCCGCCTCGGAAGTGCGGGAACCTTGGACGGCACCGTCACCGGAAGGTGGCACTCGACCTCTTTGGTGAGCTGAGCCTTGGCCTCAGCCCACCAGGAGGCCAGAGTCTCCTGCAGGTCCACCAGCAGCCGCAAGGGCGGTGGAGGAGGAGGAGGTGGGGGATAAGGATAGGGGTTGTAACCGTATGTAGAGTATCCAAACCCGGCTGCAGGTAGCCCGCGCTGGTACTGTGGCTGATACCGCGTGTCCCGGCACGCCGGCATCGGATAGGGACAGAGGGTACCCGGGAGCCGGGGGGCTGCCGGAGCAGACGGCCTGGCCTCACGGGCGGGTCCATGGTGGAGGGCCCGACAGGTGCGGGATGTCTCCCGGAGTCAGTAAGGCTGGCGTCAGGGCCAATGTCGGAGGCCCTGGCGTTGGAGACGGTGTCCGGGGAGCCAACGTCAGGTCCGGCACACCAGGTGGTGGAAGGACTGACAGAGGAGGAAGATCCCCAGCTTCGCCCGGGGATGAAGGGGAAAAATCCCCGGGGTCAAGTTGGGGAGACTCTGGTTCCCCAGACGGCAGCGAAGGCTGCGAGGAACCGGGTACGATGGACATGGGAGAGTCCGTCATCGGTTCCTTCGCCAGCCAGACGGATGAGCCGACATGTGGCTTAAGGGCAAGCTCCCAGCGGGCGCCGGAGGAGCCGGCGTCCGACTTATGAGAGCCTTCACCGGAGGAAGGTCGAGTAGAGGGATCGGTCTGGTCCAGTGAGGAGGGTCGCGCGTCTCGGGCGGTCGGAAGTCTTACTGGCCCTCTGGGCGGACGCTGAGGAGCCGACGCCCGCTTACCAGAGTCTCTCCCACAGTGGTAAGCTGCAGCCTGCGCCGAACCAGGGGCAGAGGCCTCCAACTGCCCGGAGGCGCCTGCAAGGCCTGAGCGCGAAAGCCAGACGGGCGGGCTGACGCCGGAAACCTCCGAGGCAGCTGCGAGGAGCGGTCCCCCGGAGGGGACGTTACCTGCGTCCCAGGGACTCCTGAGGGAGACACGGTGGAGGAGCCCTTGTCCCGGTGCCTCTCCTTCTTCTTCCGATGGCCTTCGGGGGAAATGGATGCCTGCCTCAGTTTTTTGAGCTCCTTCTCCATTTAACTCATTTTCTTCTTCACAATATGGGCTTCCAGGGATTGCTGCCGCCTTTTCCGGGTAGCTGCGTTGAAACTGAGGCAGTGCTGGCACTTCTCAACCAGGTGATCGGGGCCTAGGCAGAACAGGCACAGGGAGTGGCCTTCCTTGTGCGGTAGTTGGGCGCCGCACGAATCGCACTTATTCTTGTGCTCAGAGGGTGTAGGGGACAACATACACCGACGATTGTACTGACGTTAGTCGAAAAAGCAAGTATTTCGGTAATAAAACGACGAAGATAGGGCTGACGAAGCACAAACTTTTCCACGAGGCACTGCACAAGCTAACGGCGGGAAAGAACTGGAAGGCGGGCATCAGGGACCGCCCCTTTATACCGACGCCTCCTGACGCCTGGTCACCTGACGTGAGCGGTCCCGCCAGGGACCAAGTTAGCTAGAAATTTTTTCAGGTCCCAAGCTGGCTGCCGGCGCCAGTCCTATATGTAATTACCTACTGCAAGAGCCCTCTCGAAGTAAGATCAAAAGTTTCATATCCCTTACCACCCACAGTCATCAGGACAGGTGGAATATGCTAACAGGCAGATCAAAAGTTATGTTATTCAAACTTGTTCAGAAAACCCAAAAGGACTGGAAGTCATTATTGCCTTTACTCCTTATGTCAATAAGAGGGGCACCATCTGCAGGTACACAGTGTACCCCAATTTTGAAATCATGACCGGATGGTTCATGAGACTCCCAGAACACTTAATTCTGGACCTGTGTACTGCCACTGCTGATGGAGCATCAGAAGATAAATATGTTAAAAATAACTCAAACAAGACATCCAAAAGTTACACTTGTTTGCTCACAATATATGGACAAGGCCCAACAACAGGCACTATCCCACTGTAAACAAATGCAGTGCAGCAGTCTACCAAGTTAGACTGTCTCACAATAACAATCATTGATAAATGACTATATGCCAATCAAATGAATCTGTTTAAAGGAGATTAAATTATTTTTCCATACCCCAGTGGGAGGAATAGTACCACATTATGTTTTTCTTTTCTCTTTCCTTTTAGGTTCGAGAGAGAGAAATGCTTGCTTTTATGCTTATTATTCTTTTTAAAAGTATGGGTCTTCTTACAAGCCTAAACTGCACATCCATCGTATTGCAGATAAGAACCAGTGACCTAAACCTAAAAAGGTTACTGAGGCAGAGTAACTCACAAGCCCACATGATTTAACTGCATCCTGTGGAATTCATATTCAAGTCCTAAAAGACATGATCATTGTCCAGAAGGGCAGTGAGGTCCTACTGAATGTTATGATCATTGCTTTGGATCAATTCTAGCAGCTAGACTTGATCTGGACTCCTGTTTACATTTTACTGATAATCAGAAATGTTGCATCCAAATTTATATGCCAATGAAAGCCATTAGACCTTAAGGTTTTTACCCAATGATGCTTCATAATTTGTGACACCTAATACTGAGTGCCCAAACTAGAACCCTGGCCCAACCAGTGGTCTAACAGCCACTTCTCAGCCAGGTACCCTAGTTAATAACGTGCAGTTTATGTACATCCCAGTGATTTCTTAATCTCACCTTTTTTATACAGGGACTGATAGTACCACACATACACACAGGATTTTCACATCCTGACTGCTAGTTGTACATCTTATGACTGTAAACCTACCCAAATGCACCAGGCGTTTTTTTTGGTTTTTTTTTTTAAACAACAACACAGGTTTAGACTTAGACCTATTTGACTCTGACATATCTATTTGAAATAGGGCTGATTTAGCCATTATTCAAGCACATACAGTACGTTAAAGGTTCATGATAGTATGACATATAATATCACACCCCCCCCCCTCGCGTGGTATACAAGATTTTGCTCGTTAAAAGCAATATACATGTCAGCCTGTCGGCGCAGCAGTTGGATTTCAGTCTGTGACACTGGCAACCTGAGTTCGGGAATGGACTCGGGTCGCTGCAGGGCTGGCCGGGGGGGAGGGAAGGAATGGAGCGTCCCAGAACGGCTCACCTTCTCTGGGGGGATGATGAAGAAGCACCTTGGCGCCTGCTGGCCCCCGGAGGAGGACGGGAGCACAGCACGGCTGCCTGAGCTGGAATAGCTGGGAGTGGTGGACTTCGACGTATGCCTTGATGTCAAGTGGCACGCCACTCCCGGAGAGAAAACCCAGGAAAACTGCCTTGGCCGACCGGATGATGGTCCCTCCGGTCTCCCGCTGCCGCCGAGCCTCAATAGCTGGTCCTGCCTCAGTGACACCCTGGGCCAACTTGAAAATAGTGTGCTGCATCCTAACACCGGTGCCTTCCCTCTTGGAGGAAGGGGAACCGTCCGGCGAAAGGGATATGCCAGATTACCCAGGAGGAGCCATAATGTGAGGTAATAGGCTAGTGAGAGGATAGGGAAGACCCTGAAAGGGACCTGAAGGAGTGGCCGACCGGGGGTGAGGAGGAGGGATAAATAAAATCATACAAAAAAAAAAAAAAAAAGCAATATACATTTACAGTATTAAGGATACTGTGAAGGGGTTTGACCTGACAAATGTTCACATTAATGAATTATTTTCTGCTCACATTAAGGAAGCAGATGAGCATCATATAGCTAGGAAAGTCCTTTGCACTGCCTACAGTTATTATGTTCTTACAACCCTTTGGTTATCTCTTCCGGGATCTGGAATTAGGCCATGTCCTTGATCTCATACATGACAGATGTATGGGTCAGTGGCACTGCCACATTTTGCACTTCTATTGCATGTGTTAAACAAATGTTTGTTTGAATCTAGCACTATTCCCTTGTCAAAGGCAAGGAACCTTGGATATGTCACTACACACACCAGTATTGCTCCATGTTTTGAAACTTATTCCTGCACAATCCAGGAAGCCATGTTTGTGATTCTTACAGTGTCACTGCCGCATTTTCATCTTGCAACATCCATCTCTGATCGTCTGGCAACTGTCCATTCTATTGATCATCTTGATGGGAATTTTTATCGTGAAAGGTTGAAACTACCTCCTTTCTTTGTTCACCATGAGGTCTTGGAATCGTGGCCGATTATGAACATTGAATGTCGTACCCGAAAGGATCATTACCTTTTATGCTTGTGTGACATCTTCCAACTCATCTTACCAACATGTGAATACTGGCCTAATAACTGAAATTAGGCTTCCACTTGTGAACTTTCAAGTAAACTGTATTCAGTCCAGCCAATTAAGATTCTACAATCAAGCTCATTGTTATGCATACTATGAAGCAAGTCTGGGGTTGGGGCAATCCCCTAACTTCAGCAAGAAGTCTCTTCTTCATTTGATCTACAATCAAGAAATCCATTTTCTTCACTGCTTGTTTTCCAAGCCTGGCTGGCACTTCATACAAACTGAGTACTGTTATAAACAGTTACACGTTCTGCAACCGTGTGATCATCTTCAACTGAACACTGTTGCTATTCCATTGTAAAACTTAATGTGCAATCTAATGCACCCCCTGCTGAGGTCTATGAAAATACTGCTGCCTCCTGAACATGTGGATCTGCCTTTGAAAAATCTGAATGCTCAATTTGAACAATGAATCTTCATCTAACACTTGAAGAAACCCTGGATTTATCCCTGGAACTGTTCATAGTTTATGTCTTGTGAACATTGACATTTCGTGTCCTGTCTGACTTACCAACTGAAAATGCCATCTCCAAAATGGTATATTCTGCTGATGTGGAACACTGTGTGGTAACCAACTATACAATCTTCTGATATGGGCTAAAATTTATGCAAAGTGAACTTTTCTAACTTCTGTTTTTACTCCCTAAACAGGTAATAGGTTATAAGGTAATCACACCTGTTCTCATACCGGAACCAGATACCATTAAGTCTAGTCCTCACTACCTTGATGCTCTATCTCAATTTTTAATTATTTTTAATATCCATACAGGCAACATAAGTTTGTCTCTTCAATTTCTTCCCAATAGGTCTGATACACGCCTGATACATATCAGTATTTACTGAATGTTTTGACATTGGAAAACCCCATTGTGAAGTTTTATTCTAAATGTTTCTAGTAATACAAGGTTTACTACCATCTTCCGTTATGATTACATTTTGTTGTTTAGGGAAAACCTTGATACACCACTGTGACCAGTTAATATTCCTCTATCAGGCTTGTGCCTCAGGCCTATAGACGAATGGTACCTAACTTCCGTCTTTTTGTTTTGTTGCCACTTTTGCAATTAGGGCAACAAAGAGGGGACTGCTGTGCCTGGGTTATGTCCCTATCGTCCCACATACACCTCACACTGTATTCCTGGTCTATCGTACTGTGATACTGCTATTTTGCACTAATATATAGATTTAAACACCCATCATATAAGCATGAGTGCTAGGAATGTGCTTTGCTGCCAATATACGCGAAAGTTTATCATGCATGATTCATACCTCACTATAATACATTTATCTAGATTATGTTTGTCTTTTACATATATTTTATATATAATCTACCAAACTACTGATATGATGACTCTGAGGGATCATCAGTGATTACTGTATACTTATATTCTCATATAATTATATGTAGCATGCGTTTTACACTCAAGCAGATATGCCACGTATAAAAGAGCCCTGTCAGCACTTCTCTTTGTCGAAGCAAGCTGAGAGAGAGAAATCCTTCATTATGTCTTATAGTATACATAAGCAAGAAATGCCACATGTAGTTTGAACCAGTCAGCATTTCTTTTGTCCAAGCTATAATGTTAATGGAAGCATATTCTGTCTCATATGATACTCATTAGTAATTCTGTCTCCTAAGTCATCATCCAATAGAGAATGACTTAGGACCAATACATATTGTTTCTCATATCTGTACCTATGAGGTAATCTCTGTTGCTATGCTGCTATCTGTAGTATACAGTCGTCTGCAACCTACTGTAGCTCCTCTAGAAGAGCGGGGAGAGAGAATTAGATCTTGAAGAACCTGCGATCCTACAATCCTGGAGATTATGTACATTCTTCAGGAGAGTTGTGAGAAACCCATCTCCCTTGTGATTTTCTTTGTCACATGCTTGGCGTAAGTAGTCTAATAAACATTCATTAGTACTCATGCTTGTTTACGAATGTTTCTTGGCAGACTCCGAAGACACAAGAATCTGTATTATTAGTATTATTTACTCTACTATCTGAGATTGTTTAAGTAACAACGTTGCAGACCCTGAGCCACCGACCAGGCTCTCGCTCCTGTTCTACCATTCAGTCTCCATCGGGGGTTAGGTTGGGGTGCTCAGGAGTGAGGTAAATCCCAGGGTGTGTGGCGGGGCTAAGCGTGTGTAGATCGGACCAATGAGGACTGGTGGATGAGACGATAAAGCATTAAAAAAATGTAGAGTCAGTATAAACTGTGAGTAAAACAAATCTGCAGGTTACATTGACTCTGACCAAGAAAAATTATTAAAGGGATCATATAAACTGTGGCCAAGAAGTGCAAGGTACTGCACTTCGGAGCTTGGAACCAGGGGAGGCGCTATCAGCAAGGAGGGGTGCAGCTGGAAAGCACAGAGGAGGAAAAGGATCTGGGGTACTTATAACGGGCAGCATGAACAACTCAGCCCAGTGCAGGAAGGCAGCAGCAAAAGCCAACAGGATGCTAGAGTGTATAGCGAGGGGAATCTTCTCCAGAAATAGGGAGGTGATCCTTCCTCTATACAGGTCTCTGGTCAGGCCACACCTAGAGTACTACGTGCAGTACTGGTGCCCATTCCTGAAGAAGGACACAACTTTGTTGGGGGGGGTGCAACACAGGACGACAAAGATGATCCAGGGATTGGAGGGAAAGTCCTACAAGGATAGGCTGGGTGATCTGAACATGTACTACTTGGAGAAGAGGGTGGATATAACTGAAACCTTTAAATATCTTAAGGGGATAAACAAGGTTAATACAGAAGGGATTTGATTTTCTGGATTAGAAGAGGGAGGGATACGAGAGAGCATCAACTAAGACTGGAGGGGAGAAGATTCAGGAGGGAAATCAGGAGATATGTTTTCACATAACAGGTGGACAGGTGCTATACTCTGTCCGAGGAGGTGGTATCCTGTAGTACGGTGGGTGGCTTTAAGAGGGGTTGGGACAGGGTGATGGGGGGTTATGATAATGAGGGGTGAGGCAGCTTGCAAGGTGAGGGTCTAGCTGCACAATCGAGCAGACTCGATGGACCATAAAGCCTGCCTCTGCTGGCATGTTCGTTATGTTATTCCATGAATCATATAAACCCCAGAAAACTATTTTGAGGTTTATATTAAATTCCGCAGAATGCTTTTTGGAATTCTGTGAAATTTAGAAAGAAAAATCTGAAAAACATTTTGGAACAGACCCTGGCCATTAGTTTGTCTACTAGGGCTTTACCTTAAAAATCAAAACAGGTAAATCCCCAAACTAGTTCAGCCCCACCATCCTCCCTACTCCACCCTGAGAACTTCCTTGTATCCCTTTACTTATAGGAGAAATATTTTTTTTATCAGGTCCAATACTGTGTTGTAATCCTCATCCTTCTAACTTCACCGCCGGGCCTGAATTCCAGTTTCATGTCCCAGAAGTGCTTTGAGCACAGCTGCACAAAGCACTACTGGAATAAGAAACTGGCATTCTGGCATAGCGGTAAAAGTAGAAGGATGAGGATCACTGTGCAGTGCAGCAGCTGGTACAAATACTACTCATTCAAATTTGGAGGCCCTGTGGACTCTCATGCTGGGGTTGGGGGATGGGCCTGAGATGGATTGGGGGAATTTTTACATTCTAATACTAAGAACACAAGAGTTAATTGACAACCGTCTCTGGTTTGTAGGCCCCAGCCCCAAAACTGGGTACGGGGGGGGTGGGGTGCTGACTGCTACCGAAGCCCCAAACTGTCGCCGCAGAATTTCCACAAAAATAGGAAACTAATGCCATAAAAGTTCTGCGCCAGCATAGGGACTTGCCACAGAATTTAGACCCAAGCTGCCACAGAAAAAGCAGGGCCTTGAGTATGCAACAAGGCCGCCCCCTGATTAGAATACTCAGGAAAATAAACTGGAAGGTGAATGGACTGGGTCAACATAAACTCAGACACCAACTTCAGACACCACCTTAGGCAAGAACTTAGGATTGGTACACAAAGACACCCTGTCTGTGAGAAAACAAATAAGGTTCTTTACGCAACAGAGCCTAAAGCTCTGAAATCCTTTCAGCAGAAGTAATAGCAACTAAAAACAATATTTTACAAGACAGAAAGTGCAGCTCGCAACTTGCAGCCAGCTCAAGGGAGGCAGAGTGAGCTTTTCCAAACAGAAAAGAAGATCCCAAGCCGGGACAGGGTCCTGAATGGGATGTTTCAAATGTAGAATGCCCAAGCAAAAAGGTGCGGGATAGGTCCAGTTGGGCAACCGCCTTGTGCGACAGGGTAGAATAGGACCCTGTCCCAGTTGATAGAGAAAGTGTTGAAAATGCAAGGATCTTTCCTTTTCTGCCTCTTCTGTGTCTGGTTACGCAACTAAATTTTCCTGTGAGACTTTGGACTTGATCAACCCGACAAACTCGCAATTCTTTGCCTCTCACTGTCTCTCAGATTTCTCTTGCTGTCTGTTTTCCTCCCTTGAATATCCGCCAATATAAATATACTGTATGTGCAAATTCATTGTATGAAAATGTAACTGATAACAGGATCACTTTTGTTTAGAATATATATAGTGTTACTTTTGAAATATACATAAATATATTTTGATATGATTGCAGAAACCTAATGGAAAACTCCAGAGGTTACTTGAGTGCAAATTTTTAAGCCTTTTGCAAAAGATGTACAAAGGGGGCCTCAATAAGCAACTGTGTTCTAGCAGTTCCTGCCTGATATTTACAAGAACAGGATGTTGGTTAAGAGTGGGGGTTGAAAAGACTTATAAAAGAGTTAAGCTGCAACTATAAGAAAGATTAGGAGAACAAGGGACACATAGACTGAAAGAAAACCATTTTATTTTGCCTCTGTACATAGTTATTATTAACAAGTTTATTTTATGATACTGCTAGTGTAAGTAAATAATTGTTGGTGAATTCTACAACTGCTCCTGGTTTTCCTGTGCTTCCTCACCTGTGCCTCGACGACAGATGGTGTCAGCCTAAGTGGGATTTACGCCGTGCATACCCTAAGAGAAGAGTTTTGTGCGTGAGTACTGGACCTAGTACCAGGGAAGCACACAGGAAGGTATGGATTCTGTAGCAGCAAGTCCAGGAGTGGTTACCAGGAGAATGGCAGCCAAACTAGCAGAGACAGAAGTACAGTCTGAGGTGGTACAGCCAGCACAAATTATGGAAAAAGAACAGGCAGTGACAGAACCTGATGGACTTTTTCAAATGGTGGGCTATACAATAAAGAGAGACTGAGAAGCAGAGAGAAAAAGAGATGCAGCGACAGGAACAGCGATGGCTGGATGCCTTGCAAGCTAGCAAAGGTAGAGGATAAGGCAAAGACCCAGATAAGCAATAAAATGCAAGCAGTTTAAAAGCCATTAAACTTACAAAGTTGTGCCCCTCAGATGATATAGAGGCATGCCTGACAACTTTTGAAAGAGTTGCCACAGCCTGTCAATGGCCAAAGCAGCAATGGACAATCAGACTGGTACCTTAACGGACAGGGAAAGCTCAACTTGCCTATAGCAATATGGACACTACACAGTCAGAAAACTATAACCTGGTGAAAAGCGAAATCCTGAAAAGGTATATCATCTCCGGAGAGACATACAGGCAGAGATTTCAATCTCTGAGTTACAACTCAGTCGGCAATCCTCAAGAAGCCTTCACCCGACTCAGAGAACTCCTGATAAAATGGATCCAACCAGAGAGCAAAACAGTCCCACAGATCAACACATTTGCCATGGAGCAATTCATCAACATCTTGCCTACAGATGTGCAGCTGTGGGTAAAGGAACACCAACCGGAGAGTAGGGGAAAAGGCTATTTCTTTGGCCGAGGACTACCAAATGGCCAGACAGACGCCACAACAGCAAGGTAACAGCCAAGCACAGGTAAGACACTCTTCTTCCCATTTAAATGCCAAGACTGATGAGAACTCTGTTGGGGGTAACAAATCTGGGCCCAAAGACGTTATCTACTATAACTGTAATAAGCCAGGCCATTTTGCAAGAAACTGCCGTAGTAAGGAGAGTGGCACTGGAGCAGATTTGTCCTTGGCAAATTGGGGCAAGTACTTAACAGATGTGAAGTTGGGGGATAAGACTGTGAAGGGATTCTCTGATTGGAGAAGCAGATAGACCCTAGTGCATGTTGAAGTGCTGGGAAAACACTGTGCAAAGAAACTGCTGGTTATTATCAGATAGTTGTTCCCAACTTTGCCAAGTTAGCTACTCCCCTCACTGAACTCACGAAAAAACGGTACCCAAATAATGTGAAATGGACCCCAGAGTGTGATGAAGCTTTTCAAGCCATAAAGGCTACATTATGTTCAGCCCCTGTTTTAAGAAGCCCAGACTCTGAGAAACCATTTTTGTTACAAACAGATGCATCAGAGGTAAGCTTAGTTGCAGTACTGAGTCAAAATATAGATGGGACAGAACATCCTGTTCTGTACATAAGTAGGAAACTGCATGACAGAGAGGAAAGATACTCCACTATCGAAAAGGAATGTTTAGCAGCAAAGTGGGCCATGGAGTCCCTTAAGTTTCATTTGCTAGTAATTGACTTTGTTCTTGTAACTAATCACAGTTCTCTCTGTTGGCTTAACCAGATTAAAGATAAAAATTACAGAATCACAAGGTGGTACCTGACACTGCTGCCATTTAAATTCACGGTGATTCACAAATCTGGTAAAAAGAAAAGTAATGCTGATTTTCTGTCAAGATATGGCTCAGGAATTGAGGATTCTGGAGGTTGAAAAACAATTGTATGGGTTTGAACCATTATTCAAAAAAAGAGAGATGATGCACATGTGCTTAATTTCTGAAAGCAACGCATGTTATTAGAGAATAGTAAGTTTCGGAAACCTATTTTTGCGAAACAGCTTCCCTCTTAAGGAGGGGGTGTATGTGACAGGATAGAATATGACCCTGTCCCAGTTGTTAAAGAAAGTGTTTAAAATGCAAAGATCTTTCTTTCCTTTTCTGTCTTCTCTGTCTGGTTGCACAACCAAATTTTCCTGTGAGACTTTGGACTTGATCAACCCAACAGGCTCGCAGTTCTTTGCCTCTCACTGTCTCTCAGTTTTCTCTTGCTGTCTGTTTTCCTCTCTTGCATATCTGCTAATATAAAAATATGTGCAAATTCACTGTATGAAAATGTAACTGATAATGGGATCACTTTTGTTTAGATAACATATAGTGTTACTGTTGAAATACATATAATTATATATAGATGACTGCAGAAAACTAATGGAAAACTCCAGAGGTTACTTGAGTACAAAGTTTTAAGTCTTTTGCAAAAGCTGTGCAAAGGGGGCCTCAATAAGCACACTGTGTTCTGGCAACTCCTGCCTGATATTTACAAGAACAGGATATTTGTCAACAGTGGGGGTTGAAAAGACTTATAAAAGAGCGAAGCTGCAACTGCAAGAATGATCAGGAGAACAAGGGACACAGAGACTGAAATAAAATTATTTTATTTCGCGTCTGTACATAGTTATTATGAACAAGTTAATTTTATGATACTGCTAGTGTAAATAAATAATTTTTGGTGAATTCTACAACTGCTCCTGGTTTTCCTATGCTTCCTCACCTATGCCTCGATGACACCTTGCCCTCAAACAGGAGCATAGTTCGCAGAGATGGCTGAAAGATGCACCTTTAAGGAAGAGTACCCCAGGCCGGAGTCCGGAAGGGAAAGGAGATAATTCAAAATCAAATTTACCAGACAGGTGAAGGGATCCAAGTGTCAAGCTGTAGCACAGAGGGAGAAGCACTTCCACTTCATGGCACAGGTGGCTCTCATGAAAGGTTTCGTGGCAGCCACCGGGACATCGGCAACCCTGGAAAACACCCGAAAGCATGCAAGAGCTAAGACTGCTAGAGTCACGCATGGAGATGTAGGGACTTAAGATCTGGATGGACCAGGGTACCCTGGTCCTGGGAGAGCAAGCTGGTGCGCAAGGAACTGGAGGTTCCACTGCCAGCTACCTAAGTAGAGGAAACCAAATCTGGCATGGCCAGTAGGTGGCTATGAGAATCATATCCACCTCCCCCCCCCCCAGAGTTTCAGAACACTCTGCAAGACTGGGAAGGCACACAGAAACTTCTTTTTCCAGGAGATGGACAATGTGTCATGTCAGAAAACTCTGGGCCCTGGATCGAGCGAGCAGAAAAACGGCAGTTTTGTGTTGAGTGGGGACGCAAAAAGGTCCAACTCTGGGCGTCCCCACTTGTCAAAGAGGTCTTTGACCACCAAGCACAAAAGCTCACGCGTGGGTGCTCTCGACCTTGACCAGCTTAGACTGTTGTCCAGGGCACTTTGGCCTCCAAGAGCATGGACGGCCAAGAGTGCCAGGTCGTGTTCGAGGGCCCAGTATCAGATTCTCATGGCTTCCTGACAAAGGTGGTAAGAGTGAGTGCTCCCTTGTTTGTTGATGTAAAAGACTATCGTCATGTAGTCTGTCCGCACCAGTACCGGGCTTGGAAGAATGTGGATCTGGAAAGCCTGCAGAACTTAAAGAACTGCCTTCATCTCCAGCACACTGATGTGGAGATGCTGTTCTGAGTCGGACCAAACTCCATGGGACTGACAGTCTCCTAGATGGGTTACCCAGCCTATTCTTGAAGCAGCCATACTCAGGATCTGCTGAGGGGACACCGAGCAGAAAGGGAACCCCTATTAGCAGGTTGGCAGGGTTCTGCCACCACTCTAAGGTCTATCTCACTGGATCGGAAATTAGCATCGGCTGCTCCAAATCATCGGTGTGCTGGTCCCATTGGGCTTGAAGAGTCCACTGGGGGATCCTCAAATGAAGGCGGGCCAGGAGAATAGTGGTTATGGCCAGCCGGGCCTGCACTCTCAAACATTCTGCCCTGTCCTCCAGCAGCAAGGCCTGTCCCTGGGAAGAGTCCAAGACCACTCCTATACACAGGAGGCGCAGGCTCGGACTGAGGTTGATAGTGATCCCAAAGAGCCAGAAGGTACCTTCCAGGGTCTGCAGCAAATGATCCCTGGAGGGGCCAGTCAGCAGATAATCATCCAAATAAGGGAACACATAAAATTCCTGCCTCCACAGAACTGCCCCACCACCACCGCTAGGCACTTAGTAAAGCCTTGAGGTGCTGAGGAAAGGCCAAAGGAGAGAGTCCGGAACTGAAGTGCTCCTCCTGGAAACAGAAACTGGGATCTGATGAGAAGAAAACTGGAAGGGAACACCCTGAAACAGATTCAAGGGATCCATCCACCAATGCAGTACCTTGCGTACTGCAGAAGAGACCAGGGCGGGTTGAGCCAACTCATCCGTGTGTTGGTCCCACTGTACCCTGAGGGTCCACTGAAGGGTACGCATATGAAGCCTGGCCCGCAGAACGGTGGGAATGGCTGCAGCCATCAGGCCCAACAATCTGAAATTCACCCTGGCAAGGATGTACCAACTCTGAGCAACCACCTGAGCTTGGGTGATAAAGCACTCTGCCCTGTTTTGGGGTAGGAAGGCCTTCCCCCTACCCAGAATCCAGAACCTCCCCTATATACTTCAGTCTTTGGGACGGTACTAGAACTGACTTGGGCAGGTTGCCAGTAATGCCCAGGGAGTGGAAAAGCTGGACAGAACGTTCTAGAGTCACCAAATACTGTTCCCTGGATGTGGCATTGAGGAGCCAATCGTCCAGATAAGGAAAGACATACAGTCCCTCTCTTCTGAGAGCTACTGCGACCGCTGCTAAGCACCTGGTAAAGACTTGCGGCACAGAGTATAAGCCAAAGGGCAGCACTTTGAACTGATAATGCTCGCCCTGAAAGGCAAAACAGAGAAACTTCCTGTGAGGAGGAAAGACCAAAATGTGCAGGTAAGAATCCTGCAAGTTCAGTGAACAGAGCCAGTCCCTGGTCTTGAAGAAGGGCATCAGGCCTGGCAAAGTTACCATCCGAAATTTTTTTGTACTGGACAGAGAGAATGAGTTCCTTCAGATCCAAGATATGGGACTCAGATCTCCAGTCTTTTTGGGGGCCAGAAAAAACCTGGAATAAAACCCCTGGTTTCTCTGGCACCTGGGCACTAATTTGATGGACTGTATTTCCTTCCATAGAACAGACAGATGAGCCGCGGGGGTAGCTGGAGAGAGGGGGAAGGGTGTCTGAAGGCTGCTGAATAAGCTCCAGGGTGTGACCTTTTCTATGATCTGCAGGATCCATGCGTCTGAAGTTATGGTCCTCCACTGATTCAGAGGTATCCCATGATATCAGCGCGGGAATAACAGCGAGTGAAAAATAGCAAGCGTTAAATAGCGGAAGTGATTACCGCGACATGTTGAAAATAGTGACTGCGCTAAAATAGCTAAAGTAACGGAATTCTAGCAAGACACAATAGAAAATACAGGAAAGGCGATAACAGGAATGGCGAACTAGAGCAGAGATAAGCAGCACAGAGAGGATATTCTGCTTCGGTGACAGGGGCATAAAAGGACAGTACAGGGATCATTACAATGTCAAAATAGCAAAAGAATAAAGGAAAAAAGCACAAACTCGAGGATTGTGACGACATTCCTTTATTTTATTTGCGTAGTCCTTTAAAATCTGTCATTTCCACATGGACACATTTCACAGCTGGAATTGGAAGTTATATGCTAACCCTCGGAGGTAATCTTACCTGTCCTAAGTAGTATACTGACTAACAATGTTCTCAATGTGACTGTTTCAATCCTTGTACTTCCTTTTCGGTGCAGAAATGGAAATTACCTACCTATCAAAATTCTTGATCTTCTTGGACAAAGTCTCCGCCACTCTTTCACACTGATGGGACTACGATGGAGGTGCTAGGACCCAGCGGGAGCAAACTTTTTGCAAGAGGGCTGGTGCCAGAGATGGAGCCACGAGGCATAGCGCCGCAAGCCTCGACTCGAGCGGTAATGGCCATCTCAACTTCGACCCTCCAATCGCCCAAGTACCTTTTTTCCGAGGAGGTGCAGCTTAACTAACCTAGAAGGATTAGCCTAACACAAACCGGACAAAAGATAGTCCGAACGACCCGTATAAGAAGGGTCAACAAAGACGTCTTCACAGCCTAAACACTGAGGGAGTGAAGACCAACAATAGAGAGGTGAGCTCGGGGGATGGTGGGTGGGCGTGTGAATGAGTGGTGCAGACTTCGTCCAAGAAGATCAAGAATTACGGTAGGTATGTAATTTCCATAGCTTCCTGGACATAAAGTCTCCACCACTGATTCATACTGATGGGAGAGTACCAAGCTAATAATCTCCCGAGAGGGCGGCAGGAGAAACCAAGAGCTCATAAATTTAGGACAGATATCCGTTAAAGACACTCCTGCCAAACGAAAGATGACGCCTGGCATGGACATCCAGGGCACAGTGCTTTACAAAAGTTTACACTGAGCTCCAGGTAGCCGCGTTGCAAATGTCTGCAATGGGCATGTTGCGTATTTCCACCAGGGATGCTGTGACTGCTCTAGTAGAGTGAGCGTACACTCTGCCCTCCAGCTTAACTTGCGCAATGGGATAACAGTGGCGAAGGCACGACACTAGCCATGCCGAAATGCATCCGAAAGTAACAGGTTGACCCAGCTGGGTCTCGTTGAAGGAAACAAATAGTTGTTGAGCTTTGTTATATCCAAATAGAAATGCAGAGCTCTCTTGACATCCAAAGAATGAAGGGTACGCTCTCCTTCATTTTGGAAGTTCGCAAAGTAAGTAGGTAGGATCAAAGGTTGGTTTAGATGGAATTCTGAAACAACCTTAGGGAGAAACTTAGGATGAGTCTTAAGAACTACTTTGTCCTTATGAAACACAGTATATGGAAGGTCTGTGACCAAAGCATGCATTTCAGAAACCCTGCGGGCCGAAGTAATGGCCACAAGGAAGGCCGTTTTCCAAGTGGGAAATTTCAGCTCACAGGTAGCTAGAGGCTCGAAAGGCTTTCGAGTGAGCATGTCTAGCATAAGATTAATGTCCCAGGCTATGACTACATGCCTGATAGGAGGTCTGGTATGCAGAATACTCTTAAGAAACCTCTTAACTACAAGTAACTGAGCCAATGACAAAGAAAGTGCTGGCTCATGATAAGCTGAAATGGCACAAAGGTGAACTTTGACTGTAGAGAATTGTAGACCTGAGTTTGAGAGGTCCAAGAGGTATTCTAGAACTTTATTTGGTGGGCAGGAAAAGGGATTCAAAGAGGATTTTGCACACCAGAGAGAAAAACACTTCCATTTGGCTGTGTAAGTTTTTCTGGTGGCGGGCTTGAGCACAGCCAAAAGAATATCTGAAACTCTCCGAGAGACACTGAACCTGTTCACCTCGATTTCTTCAGGAGTACAGCATGAAGGTAAAGTGGCCTCAGATGGGGATGGACCACAGGACCCTGGGTCAGAAGGTTCGTCTGAAGGGGAAGCACCTTCGGAAGGGCTCCTGACATACTGTTGAGTAACGGAAACCACATCGGACGAGGCCAGAAGGGAGCAATGAGGATCATTTTGTCCCTCTGAGACTCGAATTTGAGAAGTACTCTCTGAATTAGAGGAAGAGGAGGAGGAAAGGCGAATAGAAAGCATTTTGTCCACCGCAGCCTAAACGCATCCTGACAGAAAATGCCAGGCCCTGGATTTCTGGAGCAGAAGAGAGGCAGTTTTGTGTTGACTGGGGATGCAAAAAGGTCCAGGTCTGGAGTTCCCCACTCTGCGAATAGTGACTGAACTAGGGTCCAGTCGAGAGACCACTCGTGAGGATCTGCCTCCGTTCTGCTGAGTCGGTCTGCCAGTTCGTTCTGCACTCCTGGCAGGTAAAATGCCTGAATTAGAGCCTTGTGCTCTAGGAACCATTCCCACACTCCCTTCGCTTCCCTGCATAAAGGGTAAGAGTGTGCACCACCCTGCTTGTTGATGTAATACATCACTGCTTTGTTGTCCGTTTGAAGGAGAATGTTCTTGTGACAAAGAATGTCCTTCAAAGCCCGGACTGCACAGAGGATGGCTCTCATTTCTAGGATGTGAAGCTGGGACTCGGCCTGAGTCCATGTACTTTGGGTGTGGAGATCCTGAGAGTGAGCTCCCCACCCCATCAAGGACACGTCCGTGATAATGAAAATCTGATGATCCAGAGGAGCAAAGGGAAACCCTTCCAGAAGATTGTCCTCTTGAGACCACCAGGTGAGTGACCTCTTATTTATTTTATTTATTTATTTAAACAGCAGTTTGGAAAACCTTTGAGCCATAGGCTCATTTACAAAGGTACCTTGTCACAGTAAGACAAACGAAAATACACAGTATAACAGTACAACACAGTTTAACAGTAACTTAAGACATAGATACAAACAAGCTGGTACAGGTAGGATTGATGCAAACAATACCAGAGTTATGTTGTCCTTAGCAGCTTAGTAGTAAGCTTTGTCATAAGTATTGAGTATGGCTTTGACTAGTGGCATTACAGCTCGGATGTTAATAAGGTGGTTACGTGGAAGTTTTGAAGCGATATAGTTGGAGCTCGGAGATGGAGGGGGCAGTGTGTTGAACCAGGAGGGGCCCTAAAGCTGAAAGCTCTTTGGCCGTGAGAGGTCCTAGCTCTAGGGATAACAAGGGAGGTTTTCCCAGAGGTCCGAGTATGAACTAGTGGGACAAAGCGGCCTATGGTGGTCGTCAATCCTGGCGGGGACAGCCCAAGGAGGGTCTTTTTTGTAAGTGTACTGGTCAAATATTTGAGGCGCTCGTCAAGATCAAGTACCAGCGCTTTAGCGTACAGTAGACAGGTGTGTGTTAGCCTAGGTGCCCCAGTAATTAACCTGCAGGCCTTATTCAGAGTAGTGCGAATTTTATGGAGTGCGGTCTGATCAGCAGCACCATACACCAGCAGTCCATAGTCCACTAGGGACAGGATAGAGGAGGTGACTGCGAGTCGAAGAGCCTCCGGGGGGAGGCAGTGCTTATACCGATGTAAGATGCCCAATCGGATATTAGTGGCAGTGGCTAGGGCAGTGATGTGTCCATGAAGGAGAGGGAGGGGTCAAAATGGATCCCTAGGTATTTAAAGGAGCAAACTTGTTCGAGTGGAAAAGAGGACCCAGAGTGAATGAGGAGTTTGAAGTTGCAGGACTTGTTTTGAGGATGACTGAAGAACATGGTTTTGTTTTTTTAAGATTTATCACCAATCTATGTTCCTTGAACCAGCCCTCGGCTTCAGCGAAGGACTTCTGCAGCAAGTCCTGGAGGCAATAGGGTTCTGACTTGAGGCAAGATGACTGCATCATCAGCGCACAATAGAACTGCCCGAGCAAGAGCGTAGAAGGGTGTTAAGGTAAAGGGAGAATAGTAAGGGGCCCAGAATGGAGCCCTGGGGAACCCCAGAAAAGATGGGACAGATGTCTGAGTAGGTCCCATTAATTTTTACATGCTGTGAGTGGTCAGACAGATAACTGGTGCACCAGGAGACAGGCCCAGCAGCAAAACCAGAGAGACTAAGGGCATCAAGAAGGAGGGGGTGGGAGACAGTGTTGAAAGCTTTAGAGAGGTCAATGAAGACCACACCAGCCAGAGAACCAGTGTCTAAGGAGGAGTGGAGAAAGTTGGAGAACTCTAGGAGGGCTGTGTTGGTACTGTGGCCCGCTCAGAAGCCATGCTGCTCAGGACATAGGACATTGTAGGTGGAGAGGCAGTCAGAGATTTGAGAGGCCACCACTTTTTCCAAGGTCTTGGAGAGAGGAGAGAGAATGGAGATTGGCCGATAGTTTCCAGCCACAGTCCTATCACCACCTTTAAAGTTAGGGGTGACAGTGGTGACTTTCCAGGCAGTTGGGACCTTCCCCAGGCAAAGAGAGTGGAACTCTTCACAGGTTCTGTCACCTTGATGAGAAAGGACTGAGGGAAGTGGTTGGGGACCACCGAGTACTGAGCATCCAATAAGAGGTTCTCATGTGGAGACGTGCTAGGGGTAAAATGAACACCGAGGATGCCATGAGACCCAGCATCCGTTGCATCGAGATAGCTTGAACTGAGCTGTTCTCCCTGATATATCGGGATATGTGTGGGATATCGCTCCTCCTGTCCTCTGGTAGAAAAGCTTTCGCGCAGGAGGTGTCCAGAAGAGTTCCTATAAAAAGGAGCTTCTGGGAGGGCTGCAATTGCGATTTCTTGAGATTTAGCAGGACTCCCATGGACGTGAGAAAGTCTGAGGCCATGGCTAAGGTGTCGAGAGTTCCTTGTCTGGAAGGACTTGCTAGAAGCCAGTTGTCCAGATATGGAAACACTTGTATTCTGATTTTTCTGAGATGTGCTACAAGAATTGCACAACACGTTGTAAAAACTCATGGCACCGGGGATAGCCCAATAAGCAGAACTCTGAACTGATAATGTTGGCCTAGTGCCACAAATCTTAGGTATCTGTGGTACTTTGGGTGCATAGGAATATGCTGGTAAGCATCCTGCATGTCCAGGGAAGCTAGCCAATCGTGTTGATGAAGCAAGGGTAACAAAGCCCCTAGCGATATAATCTTGAACCTTTCCTTGAGAAGAAACTTGTTTAACTTTCTGAGGTCCAGAATGGGCTATGCCACCGTCTCTTTCGGACCGGAATGGCTAGAAACCTGTGTTTCGTTGATCCAGCGCAACAATTTGTACTGCCCTGCTGTTCAGAAGGTCGTGTGTCTCAGGCAAGAAGGTCTGACTGTATTATTGACAGTCTGGGCTGTTTGGGGGGACAATCCAGAGGGGTTTCTGAAAGGTTGAGGACATACCCCTCGCGGATTATCCGGAGGACCCATTTGTCTGATATTATGGACTTCCACTGGTTGTAGAACTGAGTCAGACGTCCTCCTACCGCTGAGGAAGAGTCCCACTCGGGCAGTTGAGGTGGGACCTGAGCCAGAAACTCAGAAGATGGCACTGGGCGCTTTGGGCCCTTGTGCCTTCTGTTGCGTTTTCTTTTGAGGCTGAGGGCTTATTTTTGTTAAACCTCCTGCCCTTGCCCGAAAGGACTGATGTTTGTGAAATTGATGCTTGTTAAACCCCCGCCCGAGCAGGGTAGGGAGGCGGTTGAGATGTTTTAATGGCCGACCTAGTCTTCTGTGTGGCCTCCAGAGCTTGCTCTACTTGAGGTCTGAACAGATACATACCATCAAAGGGTAACGCCATGACCTGCTGTTGGACATCATTCGTGAAGCCCAAAGTGCGTAGCCAGGAGTGATGACGGGTACAAATGCCCGCCACCGCCACTCGGGAAGCAGTATCAAAAGCGTCCATAGCTGCTTTAACCTGCTGGTTGTTGGACTCGATACCCCTGGTTATGGTCTGAAGTAGCTCTGAATTCATCTCTGACTCGGGCAGAGCTTCCACCATTTGTCTGAGCGAATGCCAAAGAACATACTCATATTGAGAAAAACTGCCCTGGTAGCTGGCAATACGCATACCCAGGGTGGAGGCAGCAAAGACTCTCTTACCTAACGTGTCTATCTTACGAGATTCTTCATTTATAGGCCGAGCTGTAGAAGCTTGAGGAAGAACGGCCTTATCATTCTCTGCCAAGACTACAATAGGGTCCGCAAAGGCTTGGGAGGCCAAAATGGGTCAATCCTTGGGAGCAGCATACTTCCTTCCTATCTATGGACTTAGCCACAGAAGGAATGAGAGCAGGATTATTCTATACCAACTGAGAGAGCGTCTCAAAGGATGGTTGTACCAGGGGAGTTAAATCCAAAGGGATCTCCGGAACATGAAGGTATTGGTCCTAAGAGCTTCCCAGGATCGATATCTGTAGTCTGGAGAGAAAGAGCAGAATTACAATTTTTCAGCAGAGACGTAAACGACAGGTCTTCGACCACAGGCTCTGCAACAGGATTAATTCCTGCTCCTTCAACATCATCATCACTCAGCCGAAGGTCTGGGTCAGGCTCAATATCATCTCCTGACAGTCCAGGAGGGACTGCATGGACAGAAAAGGAGTGAAAGTCAATAGGAAAGGAAGAAGAGAAAGGAATCTGAGTCGAGAAGCCCTGAAAGCTGGATCACGCCGCCGCAAGCCTCGGCGCCGAAGGCAAGGAAGTCGGCATCGTCTGAAACAGCCCAGCATACGGCGCCGAAAGGACCCACAGCGCTGAAAGGCCACCCGGCACTGACAACCCCAACAGCGCCGGGGGAGGCGCCTACAACACAAGCAGAACCGAGGGCGGCACTGACAGGCACATCGGCACCGAGAGACCCATTGACACAGACGGTGCCGAAAGCAATCCAGGGTTCTGAAAACTGCAATTTGAGGAAAAAGTAGCAAGAATACCAGGTGATAGAGGCAATGGTGTGGCCCCCTACGTTGCAGACATGTGAGGGGGGAAAACACCTGAGCGCGGAGTCGACGGCACCAAAGAAGGCGCTGCGCAACTAGGGAGGTCCAACCATCCTACCCAATCCCTTGACAGGCCTGAGGGCCTCAGAGTGACTGGGCCAGGCAGCTGGATCAACCTCCGAGCCCACTGCTCCATAAGGGCGGCCCACTGATGAACCTGCTCATCGGAAGCCCTTCCAAAAGGTGGGGAAGGGCTTCGATGTCGAAGAGGTCAGTCATCAGAGACAGAAACTAGTGACTCCGGAGGAGGAGACCGACACCTGACCCCAATAACTGACCGTCGATGCACAGACATACCAGAAGGCGACCCTGAGTGATGCCTTCTCTTGTTTGACCTGTAGGCCGAAGAAGAGCTTGAGGCCAAATGGTGCAGCAAGGTTTTATTTAACTCTAAAAACTGATTAGCGTTTTGCTCATGAAAGTGCTAAATCTTTTTGAAAATGCACAGCTCTTGCCTCACTGTGTTTAACAAACACAGCACTTCTAGAAAATCTATATAAATACTTTCTATACAGTTAGTATCGTCCCAAGAAAAAAAAAAACTGCTAATCAATTATTTAAAACCCTGTGCCGAGATTGTGACAGTTTTCTCTTATGCTTTCAGGGGACCTCCCATCCCTTCTAGCACTGGACGTCCATTGTCAGACCCCCGGAGAGGGTGGCGGACGGATCCAGCCTGGCTGACTTAACAGCTTTCTACAAAGTATTCCTACCATCACCTGACCCGCTCAGGGTCGACTCCGTCAATGTAGGCTGAAGACTTCTTTTCGTTAATGAGTATAGATAAAAATAACCAGTACTTATTTCGAGAGATATTACAAAACAATAAACTAAAAACTATGCTGCTAGTTTGAAGTTTGATTCCCCGTGGGTGAGCGACGTCGTCACTGAAGCGCACTCGACGGCAGGAAAAAGGGAACTGAGGCAGTTGGAGGGTTGACGCCAAGATAGTCACTGCTGCTTGAGCCGAGGCTCGCGACTCCATCTCTGGTGCCGGCCCTCTTGCAAAAAGTTTGCTCTCGCTGGGTCCTAGCACCTCCAGCGTGGTCCCATCAGTGTGAATGAGTGGTGGAGACTATGTCCAGGAAGATCTGCTAGCCCCTGACACCAATTGCTCTACTGTGAGCTGTCAGCCTCTGCTCCTCTTTTAGGCAGTCGATCAGCTTCCACAAGCTGGGATGGCAGGATCCCAGACGGCTATTGAACTCCCAATGCCATCCTTTAACAGCATTATTTGTTCTTGCTATGCCTCTGGTTGTTGCATCGTAGCAGTTCCACTGCACGGGTGGAAAATGAGCTATTCTTCTGCCAGTATGACCTCTCTGTCTACCAATCCAAGTGGTCTCAAACTAATCGAGTAGTGGCATCAGCAATTCCTCATTGGCCACAAAAAATTCCCACTCTCATGTCGTCAAAGGTAGATACCACATCATCAGGAGGCATGAACACTAGTGAAAGCAGCATTCGAAGGTGTAGGGAGAAATCAGCACCTGCACAGTAACTTTCTTGAATATCAGTGTACTTCTGGATCCTTCTCCATGCCGCCTGTGCATAGTGAAAGAAACAGCCTCAGACAATAGTTTTGGGGAAACACATCACTGAATGCCTTCCAAGCAGATTTTTCAAAATCCATAATCGCTGGGTCGAGACAATGCAGTGCAAAGCTCACAAAGTGTTTTGAACACCCTTGCATAGGCATTGCTTTTCCGTGAACTCATAAGAACACAGACTGCTTTAATAACTTTTCCTGACCTAATGCAGTGCACTGTGTAAAGTTGCTCAAACAGAGTAGGGCAAAATTTAAATGTGCCGTCAAGCAGCCAGTCACTTGACTACCTCAGCAGCTGTTTGCCTCAGTTGCAAAAAATCAAGAATCTGTCCTGCTCGCTCCCACTGTCAAAGAATAAGAAACTTTCACCAGATATTGTTAGCGTAAACTCACTTGTTATTACTGGATCTTGTACAGTAGCAGGAGTAGCAGGAAACCCTCTCTCAACCTGTCTGATTCTCTGCACTGTTCTTTTGATTGGGGGATCACAGGTAAATGACCAGCTAGGCCATCATGATCTGAACCAGTACACTGCACCGCCACCTGCGAAGTCATCACAATGATAGTTCTAGCTCTTTCCCTAATGTTTGCCATAAAATTCTCCTGGCACCCACATCCCCAGCATCGGCAACATGGGTATGATTCCTGCATTCTGTAACAAGCTCATTACCCACTGTGTGGATTCGCGCTAAACAGCTATATTTATGCAAATCCACACTCCGCCAGTATATTTTCTCGACGATTTCCTTGTCTTTTCTGTACAGATATCCATGGAACAAGGCTAAGGGCCTACCTTTTTGGCTGTTAGTAAGTTCAAGTTCTATCGCTCGATCCAGTATAAAGACTTTACTGAAAAGACCGAAGCACCGGTAACCGCAATTTTAAACACTACCCATAACACCACCACTGGGACAAGGCATTCTGGGGGCAGAACTGAGACAAGGCACTATGGGTGAAGGCATTCTGGGGCAAGAATAGCTGGTTACCCATGACAACATTTAGGAAAAAAAAGTGCTATCAGGGCAAACGAACTGGGTTACAGGTAGGAAATTGTATACATAACATCCTTGAGAAAAGTATACATAACAATCTTGAGATAAGGTACTGCGGTGGCAGAATTGCAAAAAAGGCATTATGTGGGAAGGCATTCTGGGGAATAATAAGTAGTTATCCATGGCAACAGTTAGAAGAAAGGGCTCACAGGAAAATGGAAAGGTAGGATATTAGGAAGAGGCCTGATCGCTAAAAAGCCATGCTCGCTATTTTGAGGTTCGCTGCACTTTACCATCGTCTTACGGACACTCGCTAATTATGACTCGCTTACTTTTACGTCACGATTAAGCAATCACAATTTTTACATGGAACCGATTCAGATGGAGGCAGAACAAACCTCCGACCACCACCTCCTTGGTCTGGAACAGAGGAGGGGAGTCTGGCAAGAAATCAAGCTGAGGTGAAGCCAGCAGAGGCTGGTCCATCACTTCTGGGGCGCTTGACCGTGGCTCCAGCACTGAAGGAGGCGGGCAAGGGAGCCTGGGCTCTACATTTTCCTTGAGTACAGGAAGCTGACCTGGGTCTACTAGTTTGTCTATGAAACGTAGGCCTCCTTCTGCCCCTCGGCTAAGTGTGGTAGAAAGAATGGACCGACTTAATGGCCACGGCAGTCGCCTGCAGATCATTAATGAGATCCTGAACATTAGGGCCAAATAGCTTAGTGCCACTGAAGGGCGCATTAAGCACCTTGTTTTGCACATCAGCTGCAAAGCCAGATACTCTAAGCCAGGAGTGCCTACGAAGGCATATGCCAGTGGCAGCTGCCCTGGCAACTGTGTCAGCCATGTCGTACACTGTTCTGAGGAGGTGTCTGCTGACATCATCAGCCTACAAACAGTGAAGCAATTCCTGCTTGTGAGAGCCATCAGGAAGGGCCTGGGCGGCAGCTTTGCCCTTTCTCCAGCTGACATTCTGGTATTTAACCATGTGTGACAGATAAATACAGGTTACTCACCTGTAACAGGAGTTCTAGGAATGGTATATGTTGTTCATCCACACTGTCTGGCAGGTATCCTTGCTGCTTTAAATCTTGCCGGAAGGTCTTCAAGCTGGCTCCTCCCACCCACCCGGGTGGTAAAACTCTCGGTTCCGCCCCATGACGCCAGATCTGGCCCGCTGGAAGCTCAGGTTGTGCGTCCGAGCCAGGGAGGTCGGGGAATGGTGGTGGATGAACAACATGTACCATTCCTAGAACTCCTGTTACAGGTGAGTAACCTGTATTTCTAGGGACATGGATATATTGTTCATCCACACTTATTGGCAGACTCCTAGCAGTTCTCCGGGAGGAGGGAGGCAAGGCGCACACCCCCTACTTAGGGAATAGAGACTGGATAACCGAGGCCCCAAAACCAGCATCCCAGCGTGACTCAAGCTCGATGTGGTAATGGGTGATGAAGGTGTGTGCTGACTTCCAGGTAGCAGCCCTGCAGATTTCCTGGATAGGGACGTCGCTGGAAGCAGCCACCGATGCAGCAGTATGGCGGGTAGAATGAGCTCTTATCCCTCTGGGAGGCTCCATGCCCGCCAACTTATAGCAGAGATCTATGCAGGAGGTGACCCACCTGCTTATCGACCGCTTGGCTGCAGGTCTGCCAGGTGCGGCTTCAGCGTAGGTGACAAACAGCTGGCTAACCTCTCCGAATTTCAGCCGTATGCCTTTATAGTAAACGAGCCTTCTAGGTCCAGAGTATGGAGCCTATATCGGTCTCCGAGGTGTGATTGGGAGAACACCGCCAGAGTCAACACCTGGTTAAGGTGAAACTCCGCACCACCTTCGGAAGGAATTTCAGGTGGGGGTGCAGGACAACCTTGTCCCTGTGGAAGACCAGGTAAGGAGACTCGATGGAAAGCCTGGAGCTCTCCCATCCTTCTGGCTGACGTGATAGCCACCAAGAAGGTGGTCTTCCACAACAGGTGAGAGAGATCACACCTGTGCATTGGTTCGAATGGCCTGCCCATGAGCTTTGCCAGTACCAGCAGTAGATCCCACGGAGTTGGAGGTTCTTGCACCGGAGGGGAAATGTGGTCAAGGCCTTTGGAAAAGCGCCAGACCACCTTCTCCTGCGCCACCGAATGCTCCCCGGCCCACGCCCGGTAAGCAGAGATGGCTGCCAGGTGCACCTTAAGGGTCGTCGACCTAAGCCCTTGCTGAGAAAGGGGCCACAGGTAGTCCAATATGCTCACCAGGGAACAGGAGGAAGGGTCAAGGCCCTTACCCTGACACCAAATGGAAAATCTCTTCCATTTGAAGGCGTAGCATTTCCTGGTCGACTCCTTACGGGACGCCTCAACTACATTGAGGACTTCGTCGGAAAGACCCAAGGCCTGGAACTCTAGCCGCTCAGGAACCACGCCGTCAGGTGCAGGGATTGAAGGTCCGGATGGAACACCTTCCCCTGACTGACAGAGCAGGTCCAGGCGAGCTGGAAGCTGCCTCGGGAGCCTGGAGCTGAGGCTGAGGAGATCTGGGTACCAGAACTGGCGGGCCAGTCTGGGGCTATCAGAATCACCTGCGCCCTGTCCCTCCTTGCTTTGAGAAGCACCTTGTGTATCAAGGGAAATGGGGGAAAGGCGTAGAAGAGGCCCGGGGTCCACTGCCTCGAGAAGGCATCCCTGCAGCGAGCCCTGCTGAGGGGGGTGGGCATGGAACAGCCTCAGCTTCACGTTCTCCCTGGAGGCAAACGGGTCCACCTGAGGTGTGCCCCAATGGGAGAACAGATCTTGTACTACCTCCGGCAGGAGAGACCACTCGTGGGACACGGCCCCTATCCGGCTTAGGGCATCGGCCAGGGTGTTGGAGGCTCCTGCCACGTGAATGGCTAGGAGATCCGCCTCCAGGCTGCGCACGAGTGACCAAATGCGGAGAGTTTCCTTGCACAGAGGCATGAAGCGCATCCCACCCTGGCGGTTTAGATAGTACATGCTCGTGGTATTGTCCGTCTGGACTCGGACCACTTGACCTCGGAGAAACGGAGCAAAGGCGGTGAGAGCTAGGCGGACCGCCCGAGCTCCAGCAGGTTAATGTGACATCGGGACTCCCGCGGGGACCAAAGGCCGTGCGCTCCGTGTTCCCCAGATGGGCACCCCAACCCATCAGAGAGGCATCGGTCGATAGAGAGACCGTCGGCTCGGGGCAGACAAACGGGATGCCCTCCTGCAGATGAACTGGAATGGTCCACCACTGGAGAGCGTTCCACATCCCCTGGGTCACAGTCACTAGCTGGTCCAATGGATCGCAGCGTTGAGACCACTGGCTGGCCAGCCCCCACTGAAGGGGGCCCATGTTCCAGCGGGCCCAGCAGACCACGCTGGTACAGGCCGCCATGAGACCCAGGAGGCGCAGGAAGTCCCGGGCAGGGCGCGATTGCCCAACCAGAAATGATTGGGCAAAGGAGGAAAGAACCTCGGCCCTGTCCGCCGGGAGCCGTGCTCTGGCTCGAAGAGAGTCGAGCTCTGCCCCGATGAAAAGAATCACCTGCTTCGGCTCGAGTTCCGACTTGGCCTCGTTGATGAGGAGGCCGACTTGAGAGCAAACCTGGAGGGCCAGATCTCTGGACCGCTCCACCTCCTGCCTGGAGGGGGCTGCTATCAGCCAGTCGTCCAGGTAAGGGTACACCCGGACCCCTCGGCGCCGCAGGAATGCTGTCACCACTGCCATGCATTTGGTGAAGACCCTGGGAGCTGGAGACAAGCCGAAGGGCATGGCTCGGAACTCGAAAAGGGATCCCTCCGCTCGAAAGCGAAGGAATCTCTGATGTGATGGACGGATAGGGACGTGAAAGAACGCGTCCTGCAGGTCCAGAGAGCAGAACCACACGACGCGTTCCAAGGATGGTACTATCTGAGCCAGAGTGACCATCCTGAAGGTCCAGTCCTTAGGAACTTGTTTAGGTCGTGCAGGTTCGAATGGGCGCCAGCCTCCTGTCCGCTTCGGAACCAGGAAGTACCTGGACACAAACCTGGGGTCTGAGGGAGGGTCCGCTACCTCTCTGATCACCTCCTTCGAGGAGAGAGGATGTCGCTCGGGCGAGCCGACAGTGAGGCTGGGTGGACTCTCGAGGCCCCTGAGGTGCGACGGCTCTGAAGGGCGGGCCTGCTCGAACTCCAGAGGCAGGCCCTTTCCAACCACTTCCAACACCCACCGTCTGTGGTAATAACGGACCAGGCAGAAAGAAAGTGGCGGAGCCGCTTTCCATGGGGGAATCTGGGTGAGGTGATGGGAAGAAGACACCTCAACCGGCCACTGGGCAGGCTTGGAGGAGGGACCGGCCGAGGGACCCTCCAGGGCCTTTACCTCCCTGCTTCCTGGAGGAGGAAGCCGAGGACTTGGGTTTGGGATGCTAGCTCAGGCCTGCTGGCCCTGACGCTGTTGGCCGGACGTGCAGGCGCAGAGGGATCTAAAAGGCTTAGGCTGTGGTCTGCGGCCTTTGTCCTTCTGTGCGGATGAGACCGAGTCCAAGGTAGCACTGGACTTCTCGATCCTCTGCAGGTGACCTTCCACCCCAGGGCCGAAAAGGTCGGTCCCCAGGAAGGGGACATCCGCCAACTTGTGCTGGGTATCCGATTTGAAGGTGGATATCCTCAGCCATGCCCGACAGCGCATAGCCACTGCGGCCGCTACTGACCTGGCACGAGTCTCCAATGTCCAGAGCAGTCTGAAGCTGCTGTTTGGCCACTTCCCTGCCCTGCCCCCGCACCTGCCTAACCGTGGTCTACAGGTCCGCCGGAAGATGAGGAACTACCTCGTCCATGGAGCCCAACAGGGCATGGGAGAAATGTGCCATGAGTACGGCCAAATTGGCCTAACGAAGGCCGAGGGAGGACGCAGCGTAGACTTTGCGACCGGCATAGTCCAATTTCTTGGACACCTTTGTCGGGAGGTTTGTCCATGCCCTAGCGCTGGCGCCACGGAAAACGCCTGTCAGTAACCAGCCCTCGGCTGAGGGTGTTCCAAAACCGACAAGGAACCGGTAGGGACTGCATACTCCTGGCCATCCTGGCTGAGGGCGTAGGACAGGAAGCAGGGTGCTGCCAGAGCTCCAAAGCCGGGCCCACAATGGCCTCGGCCACCGGAAAGGCCTCCGTAGGGGAATCCCCTCGGTCCAGTATCTCCGTGAGGGAATACCTGGCCCGCTTAGACACAGGTTTGAGCTTCATCCCGGTGGACTCCGAGATGAGCCGAAGCAATCCCAGATAGGACGAAGGGCTATCGTCCTTCGACTGACCTCCAGAGGACTCCAAGTCTACTCACTTGGAGAAAAGGGAGGAATCGCCGTTGGACTCGGAAGAGTCCGCAAAGAGCTGCCTCAGGCCTGAGCCACCCTTCACCTGCCGAGGTCGATCGGGAGTGAGGGTAACAGACAGCCTATGGGGCAGGCCCTAAGCCGACCGAGAATTCTTTGTCAGAGCACCAAATAACGGCTGTGGAGGCGGAGGTTCCACCGGAATCAGTGGAGCAGCTGGTTTTGGCCAAACAACCGGCCTGGGAACAGGCTCCTCGGGTAAGTCGAGGGGTTGTTTCGGCCGCTCCGGTGACAGTCACTTAATGGCTGGGGAAGGCGACGGTGTCGGCTTGTTCCCGGGTCAGAAGGAGTTGTTGCCACATGAGGTCCTTTCATATCGCCGACAGAATCTCACGCCGAGCCTCGCCCGGAGGAGGACGACGAGGATGAGGATTTGAGCGGCGCCGCCACCGCTGGTGTTTAGACCGCTTATGACGGCGGGATTGGCTGGACCGCAAAGAAGTCCGAGACCAAGAACCTCGGCTTTCCGAGGACGCGCGGGAGGGACGGTGGAACCGCCTCTCCCCTCGGCTCGAGGGTTCACCCAAGGGCTCCGGAACCGGAGGCACTGGCAAACCCAAGGGATCCTCAACTCCCACCGGGGGAACCAGGGAGAGAGGATTCTCGGCTTCGCCTGGCGACTACCCGTCCAACGGGTCAAGAAAAATCTCGACTGCGTCGACAGGAGTCTCGGTCAACTGACCTGACGGGGACACCGTGAGACCAGTGGCCGAAGCCGAATGATCGACAACTCGGGGAGAGGGACCTTTCCCGCTCCCAAGAGCGTCGACGGAGGGACTTACCGTTGTCTTTCTTTTTGGACCAAGAAGAAGGTCCAGCAGATGTTGGTCCCTCTCCCTTAGTGGAGAGGGACAGATAAAGCTCCTTAAAGGAAGCTGTATAAGAGGAACCCAGGGAGAGCGGGATAAATGCCGCGGCTGAGGAAGATGCGGCCCGTGCCGCCTCCTCTTCGAGGGCGATCATCTGCTCTAGCTGATCCGCTGAGCCCGCCGCCGCGGAAACCGCAGACCAGGCCTCTTTTGACTTCACCGGAGGAAAATGTTTCTCGGGACGCCCCAGTTGTAAACGGGCAGCACGGTCTTCGAGGACGTAGGCTGAGAAGGAAGAGCACAGGTCGCAAGCCTACGGGTCGTGTTCGAGGCCTAAACAGTACACACACATGGAGTGCGGATCCGTCCGAGACATCTTCTGGCCGCAAGGGCATCTCCGAAACCGGAGTCGCCTGTCCATCGCAGCCGCGAGGGATAGAAGACCAAGTCTAGAAATGCAAAACTTTAAATTGCAAAACCAAGAATTAGGAACCAGTCTTATACGTGGGCGTTAAGGAGGGAACCTGAGCTTCAAGCGGTAAAGTCTCTGGCGTCATGAGGCGGGCCGAGAGTTTTACCACTGGGTGGGTGGAGAACCAGCTTGAAGACCTTCCGCATGATTTAAAGCGGTATGATGGCCTGTTAATCGGGATGAACAACTATATCCATGTCCCTAGAAATACAGGTTATTCACCTGCAACAGGAGTTCTAGGAGTGGTATATGTTGTTCATTCACACTGTTTGGCAGGTACCTTGCCGCTTTAAGATGGGCCAGAAAGTCTCCAAGCTGGCTCCTCCTACCCACCCAGGTAATGAAACCCTCGGCTCCGCCCCATGACGCCAGATCTGGCCCGCTGGAAGCAGAGGTTGTGTGTTGAAGCAGGGGAGATCGGGTGGGTTCATGTGGAAGAACATATACCACTCCCAGAACTCCTGTTACAGGTGAGTAACCTGTGTTTCTAGGGACATCGATATGTTGTTCAATCCACATTGTCTGGCAGACTTCTAGCAGTTCTCTGGGAGGAGGGAGGCAAGGCGCACGCCCCCTACTTAGGGAACAGGGACTGGAGAACTGAGGTCCCAAAACCAGCATCCTGGCGTGATTAAAGGTCGATGTGGTAATGGGACATGAAGGTGTGTGCTGACTTCCAGGTAGCAGCTCTGCAGATTTCCTGGATAGGAACGTCCCTAGAAGCAGCCACAGATGTAGCGGTATGTTGGGTGGAATGAGTCCTTAGCCCTATGGGAGGCTCCCTACCCACCAACCTATAGCAGAGATCAATGCAGGAAGTGATCCACCTGCCAATAGCCCACTTGGCTGCAGGTCTGCCAGGTATGTCTTCAGCGTATGTGACAAACAGCAGGTGAATCTCTCCCCAAACTTCCGCCCTGCGCCCTTTGTAGTAGGTGAGCACTCGTCTCAGGTCCAAGGTATGGAGCCTGTATTTGGCCTCTGAGGTGTAATTGGGGTAGAACCCCAGCAGAGTAATTACCTGATTCCAGGTGAAACTCCGACACCACCTTCGGAAGAAATTTCACGTGGGAGTGCAGGGCAGCCTTGTCCCTGTAGAAGACCAGGTAAGCAGATTCGATGGAAAGCACCTGGAGCTCTCCAATCCTTTTGGTTGACATGATAGCCACCAAGAAGGTGGTCTTCCATGACAGGTGGGAGATGTCACACCTGTGCATCGGTTTAAATGGCTTGCCCATGACCTTGGCCAATACCAGCAGTAGATCCTACGGAGGTGGAGGTTCACGCACCAGAGGGGATATGTGATCCTGGCCTTTGAGAAAGTGCCCGACAACTGTCTCCTGCGCCACCGACCGCTGACCGGCCCGCACCTGGTAAGCAGAGATGGCTGTCAGGTGCACCTTGAGGGTCATCAACAGAAGCCCCTGCTGGGAAAGAGACCATCATTGTCCTGACACCAAATTGAGACTCTCTTCCATTTGAAGGCATAGCATTTTCTGGTCGACTCCTTATGGGACGCCTCAACGACGTTGAGGACCTCGCTGGAAAGACCCAAGGCCTAGAACTCTAGCTGCTCAGGAACCAGGCCGTCAGGTGCAGGTATTGAAGGTCGAGATGGAGTACCTTCCTCTTGCTGACTTGAGAGCAGGTCCAGGCGGACTGGAAGCTGCCTCGGGAGCCTGGAGCTGAGGCTGAGGAGATCTGGACACCAAAACTGGCGAGGCCAGTCTGGGGCTACCAGGATCACCTGCGCCTTGTCCCTCCTGATCTTGAGGAGCACCTTGTGGATCAAGGGCAGAGGAGGGAAGGCGTAGAAGAGGCCAGGGGGGTAGGCATGATACAGCCTTAGCCTGGCATTCTCCCTGGAGGCGAACAGGTCCACCTGAGGAGTGCCCCAGTGGAAGAACAGGTCCTGAACTATCTCAGGCAGGATAGACCACTTGTGAGATGTATCGCCTATCCAGCTGAGGGTATCGACCAGACTGTTCAAGACTACTGCCACATGAATGGCTAGGAGATCCACCTCCAGGCTGAGCATGAGAGACCAAGTGCGGAGAGCTTCCTTGCACAGAGGCAAGGAGTGCGTCCTTCCCTCTCTGTTGAGCTAGTACATGGTCATGGTGTTGTCAGTCTGGACCAGGACCACTTGACCCCAAACAAACGGAGCGAAGGCGGTCAGGGCTAGGCAGACCGCTCGGCGCTCCAGCAAGCTGATGTGGCATCAGGACTCCTGAGGGGACCAGAGACCGTGGGCTCTGTGCTCCCCCAGATGGGCACCCCAACCCATCAGAGAGGTGTCAGTCGTCAGGATGACCGTCGGCTCAGGGTGGACGAACGGGATTGCCTCCCACAGATGAGCTGGGACAAGCCACTGCTGCAGGCCATCTCACATCTCCTGGGTCAGAGACTGGCTGGTCCAGAAGACCTGAGCACTGAGACCACTGGTGGGCCAGCCCGCACTGCAGAGGGCACAAATGCCAGCGGGCCTAAAGGACCACGCTGGTACAAGCCGCCATGAGACCCAGAAGGCGTAGGAAGTCCCAGGCAGGGGGCAACTGCCTAACTAGAAATGACTGGGCAAAGGAGGAAAGGACCTCGGCCCTGTCCGCTGGAAGCCGGGCTCTCACTCGAAGAGTCGAGCTGCACCCCAATGAACTGAATGGCCTGCGAGGGCACGAGTTCCGACTTGGCCTCGTTGATGAGGAGGCCGAGTTGAGAGCAAGCCTGGAGGGCCAGAACTCTGGACCGCTCCACCTCCGACCTGGAGGGACCTGCTATCACAGCCAGTCATCCAGGTAAAGGTAGACCCGGACCCGTCGGCGCCGCAGGAATGCTGCCACCACTGCTATGCATTTGGTGAAGACCCTGTGGTCTGATGAGAGGCCAAAGGGCATGGCCCGGAACTCAGAGGATTCCCTCTACCCAAAAGTGGAGGAACCGCTGATGAGACGGACGGATTGGGACGTGAAAGAATGCGTCCTGGAGGTCCAGGGAGCAGAACCACATGCCTTGCTCCAGGGATGGTATTATCTGAGCCAGGGTTACCATCCGAACGGTGCGCTGCCTTAGGAACTTGTTCAGGTCATGCAGATCAAGAATGGGGTGCCAGCCCCCATCTGTTTTGGAACCAGGAAGCACCTGGACACAAACCCTGGACATGGAGGAGGATCCGAGACCTTGCTGACTACTCCCTTTCCGAGGAGCAGAGAGATGTTATCTTGGAGAACTAACTGGTAGGCTGCGGACCTGGTAGCCCTCCTCGGGGCGCGGGCTCAAAAGGAAGGGACCTGCTCCATCTCCAGAGGCAAGCCCCTACCAACCACTTCCAGCACCCAGCCGTCCGTGGTGATAGCGGACCAGGCGGAAAGGAAGAGGCTGAGCTGCCCCCTCACAGGGGGATACAGGAGAGGTGAGACAAGGTTGGGGGTGGTACCCCGCAACCTGTCACTGAGCAGGCTTGGAGGAGGAGAGACCGGCTGAGGAGCCGCCAGGGCCCTTCCCCCCGCCCCAGGCTTCCTGACCGAGGAAGCGACGGACATGGCCCTAGGGCGCCAAGATTGAACCTGCTGGTCCTGCTGGGCAGGTCTTGCCGCAGGAGCGGAGGGTTGAAAGTGCTTATGCTGCTGATGGCGGCCTTTGTCCTTCTGAGCAGATGTGACCAAGTCTAGGGTGGTACTGGATTTTTCAGTGCCCTGGAGGTGGCCCTCCACACTGGGGCCAAACAGGTCGGTGCCCAGAAATAGAACATCTGCAAGCTTGTGTTGGGTGTCTGCCATGAAGGTAGAGATCTGCAACCAAGCCCTGCAGCGCATGGCCACTGCGGCCGCTAACAAACGGGCACGAAGTCTCCGATGTCCAGAGCCGTCTGGAGCTGTTGCTTTGCTACTGCCCTTCCCTGATCCCGGACCTGCTTGACCGTGATCTATAGGTCAGCTGGGAGAAAAGGAAGCACCTCATCCAGGAAGCCCAGAGCATGAGAGAAGTGTGCCATCATAATGGCCAAGCTGGCCTGGCGAAGGCCCAAGGAGGCGGCAGGGTACACCTTCCTCCCCGAGTAGTCTGAATTCTTGGACTCCTTATCCAGGGACTTGTCAAAGTCCCTCATGTTGCCCGAGCGCCTGAAGACCGAGTCTGCTACCAACCTCTTGGCCAAGGGGTGCTCAGAGAAACCGGAGAGGGAGCTAGTAAGGACTGCATACTTGCGGGCCATCCTGGCCGAAGGCGCTGAGCAGGAGGCTGGGTGCTGCCAAAGTTCTAACACCGAGCCCACAATGGCCTCGGCTACTGGGAAGGCCTTCGTGAGGGAGTTCCTGTTGTCCAGAATCTCCGTAAGAGGATATCTGGCCCATTTCTGCACGGTTTCAAGCGGCATCCCGGTAGAGTCCGAGATGAGCTGAAGGATACCAAGAAACGAGGTGGGGCTCGCCCACCAAAGCCCCCGAGGATTCCAGGTCGACTGGGCGGAATGCAACAAGGAGTCGACCACCTGAGCCACTCTCCACGCCAAGGGCGATCGGGGATGAGGGTGACAGATAACTAATGGGGCAAACTTTGAGCCGACCGAGAATCCTTGGTCAGCGCCCCAATCTTTGGCTGGGGAAGTGGTGGTTCCACCACAATGGGAGGGGCAGCTGGTTTTGGCCAAGCTGACGGTGCCGGGACTGGGTCCTCGACCAAGGAACCATCGGAGGGAGTCAGCTTCGGCCATTCGGGCGACAGCCACTTAATTGCCGGAATGGAAGCCGGTGTCAGCTTGCCGATGGCCAAAAGGAGTTGTTGCCACATGAGATCTTCATGGCGCTGACACAACTTGTGCTGGACCCTCTCTTCAGCCAAAGAGGATGAGGAAGACAAGCAGCAACGCCGCTTTCACGAGGTCGGGACCAAGACCACTGATGTTGGTGGGACTTCCCCCGAAGCGGAAGAGGACCGAGACCTCGACTGGCGGCGGTGCCGGCGGCGGGCCGAGGAAGGAGAAGGGGAAACCGCTGCCCCTCAAGTTCAGGGAATTTTGCCGGGGACTTCAGCTCAGCGGGCTGAAGCAAGTCCTCGGAAGGCACCGGAAGCACCGGTGTGTGTTGAAAGAGAGTTGTCGGCCTCCTCGGTTGACAACCTGTCTGTGGGCTCGAGAAAAATCTTGGCCCTGTTCTCAGCCGGCTGGTCTGATAGGGACAACCTCAACCGAAGTCAAGAACCGACGGTGCGGGGAGCGAGATCTCTCCTTCTCCCAAGATCGTCGTTGGTGGGTCTTACCTATCTTTGGATCCTTTTTCCAGGACCAAGGGGTGTGAGACCCAGAAGGACCCTCTCCTTTGGTGGAAAGGGACTGGCATAGCTCCCGAAAGGAAGCCCTGTAAGAAGAGCCCAGTTGGAGCAGAATAAAAGCTGAAGAGGAGCTCGCTGCGGCCTGGGCCACCTCCTTCTCCAGGGAGGTGAGCTGTTCAGGCTGTTCCAGTTGTTCCGCAGAGCCCGCTGCCATGGACACCACCCATCGGGCCTCCTTCAATTCAACCGGTGGGCAGAGTTTCTCCAGTCACCCCAGCTGGAGTCGGGCAGCGCGGTCTTCCAGCACAGACGGAGAAAAGGACAGACACATGTCGCAAGCCTGCGGATCATGGTCGTGTCAGAGGCAATAAACACACGAGGTGTGGGGGTCAGTGCGCGACATCTTCTGCCCGCAGGGGCATCGACGGAACACAGGAACGGCTATGTCCTCCATTGCAGCCGCAAGGGAAAGGGTGAAGACAGCACTCAAATGAGTTTTAAGGTAAGTTTCCAAAGTTTTATGAGCCAGGGCCTGCAAAACACGGGAGCGCTAAGGAGGGAACCTGATGCTTCCAAGTGGTAAGGAAGATCTGGTGTCATGGGGTGGAGCCGAGGATTTCATCACCGGGGTAAGTGGAAGGAGCCACCTTGAAGACTTTCCGGACCATCTCAAAGCGGCAAGGTACCTGCCAGACAGTGTGGAACGAACAACATATCCATGTCCCTAGAATCTGCAATCCTTAGGCCTAAGGTGGAGGAGGCTTAAACCCTTTTCCCCCCACAGGTCAATCCTACGGGATTCCTTGTCTTGGGGAAGGGAACAAAGGTGTTTAGGCACCTTAGATCTGTCATGACTTGCCCTGATGACCACTGAGTCAGTTTTGGCGTAGGCAGCAAAGTAAGTGAGACCCGGAGGGGCGTTGTCTGCCCTGCGTGTCATGGCTGGTGTATGCCAGGCTGTAGTTGCATTCTTCAATGCTGGGAGTGTTCGAGAGATGATCTTGGGGGAGGGGGGAGACTCAAAGATCTTCAGGAAATCCACCAGGTTGTTTCTGGTGACGTCCTCTTTCTCAGTCTGGAAGCCCATTGTGGAAGATAACTGCTTCATCACATTAAAGAATGTGGCATCCTCAGGAGGGGATCTTGAAGTATGCTTCACAGAGACCTCACTGACAGAGGAGGCAGTGGATTTGTCTGAGATAAGGATCTCTTCCTCTTCATCGTCCACATCATCAGGGAGAATGAGATCAGGATGGTACTCCTCCTCGACGTCAACCTCTTCATCTGGGTCTTGAATCAGATTCGCTGGCGGCAACCTGCAGGGAGTCTCCTGGGGTCGATGAACAGACATTCATGACGAAGCTGCCAATGATGTCAAAGTGGGCCTATTCAAGGCAGCAAGCTGCTGAACAAGTACGTTTGTGAACTTTACAAGTACTTTGTTCGGGTCAATAGTGGACATCGACAGATGGGGGGTTCGACAGCAGGGGCACAGACAACCTTCTAGCTGTGTACTGGGAACCAGATGAGCCTGTAGCCCTGAAGGGAGAAGGGGCAGGTCTCGATGGGGCTGTTGTCGACGATGCACCCACTGTCGACAGCCAAGTGCCCTGTGTGTCGGGCCAAGGTGCTGTTTGGTATGGGTCTGGTAGCTATAGAGACCGGGACAGCCAGTCTCTTCGTCCAAGCGGCTGCAGCCAACAAAGAGCCCCCCAAAGAAGGAGAGGCTGATGGGGAACGGAAGCATCACCAGAGGGAGTGGTCGCGATTCTGGTCTTTTTTATGGCTTTTTCCTGAGGACTTGTCTCAGGCCTTGGAGGCCTGGGAGCTCAAAGAGCCGATCGGCGACTGGGCTGGCTACCTGTTGTTCCATGAATTTTTTGAGAGCCTTTTTGCGTCGCCAAAGGGTTGTTTGGTTAAACTTCTGGCAGAGCTCAGAGTCAGAGACATCGTGGTCAAGCCCAAGATAGCAGACAGACTGAGGGTTCATCTGTAGAGGCAATCTTCTTTCTGCAGCAGCAGCGATGGAAAAGAGAAGAGGAAGAATTAACTCTCGACGTAAACAAAAAGAAAAATCTCTTAAAAAAAGAGATTTAGGTAAATATTAGAGAAAAAGGCTGTAGGCCAAAAAAGGCATGAACACTGCAATGAAGCTTCCGCAGAGACTCATACAAGCAAGTCGACAGCGGGAAAGAACTGAGGAAGGAGCGGGGCCGACCACACCTATATAGGGTTGGTGACATCACATCTTCCCCAGGTCAATCTTCACCACTCATTACATATGGGTCAGAGTGTCGAGATGGCAAACCCCGAGGGAAAGAAATTCCCCAGCATCCTATGGGGGAGAACACAGAAGGAGAGGGCCCTTTTACCGGCCTGACGACGCCAGAGGATGGCCTTGAGCCGGTGGTAGCTCCCATGCCCTGGGACAGGGAACGTGCTCCTGCAGCTCACGACGTGCCCTTCGACAGAAAATGAGGGCCCACCCAGAAAGGTGTGGACAGCACCCTACGCCAGGCCAAGGGTGACAACCTCGAAAGGCGAATCCACGCCATCCGTCTAATGCAGACAGATGATCCTACCAACCTGGATGCCACCTCATTAATATCATACACTGCCCTGGAGAGGTGTCTTGAGAGCTCCAGGCCATGTGCTGAGAAGCCAATTGCTTGCTGGGTTTCCTCACTATTAGGCATTGCTGCTAGAAGCTGGCCTAGCAGCGTCCAGAGGTACCTAGCGTAGGCTACCTAGTGTGCCTGATGAGCCGGTATGGTGGTGTGTCACTGAAAAAGAACAGTTACATAAAAACTGACCATAACCGTAGATCTTTGAGGGGATCTCAATCATCAGGTTACACCGTAGGAACCTTCGCCGTCAGTGAAGGGGAATCCACATAGAAGGTTTTCAGCAGTACAACTGGGGCCGCCCACGCTGTTGTTGTCCACCGATGTCACCAACTCTATATAGACGTGGGCAGCCCCAGTTGTACTTATGAAAATCTTCCATGTGGATTCCCCTTCACCAACGGCGAAGGTTCCTACGGTGTAACCTGGTGACTGATGCACCCAAAAAAGATAATCCTTTTCCATGTTGTCTGTGAGGGGCATTCACCCCATTTCTGGACTGGTTCCAAGGGCATGTTCAGAGATTCCAACATGTGCTAATGGAGTGTGGCAAACAAAGCTGACTCAGGCAGGGAGTTCAGGTTGATTGGTTAAGTTTGACCTGAGGAAGCCATCGAGGACTCTGTGTCCAAATCTGATTCTTCAAAGAAGACTATCAGATGCCACTTCTTCAAGGTGCGGACGATCCAGGCATCATGGGTTGCACAATTCAGAAGCCAGTTGGGCCTCCTTTATATGAAAACTCCCTCCAAGGCCTTTCCACCTTCTTGAGACCTACCTTTGAGAAAGTGCACCTTCCTTTCATCAAGTGATGAAGGATGCATGTTCTGGCAACAAAGACACCCACCAATGTCATAGTTCACCCCAGGCAATAAAAAGCATGTTCAGTGCAGGTCTGTAGCCAACATTTTCTGAATGCACCTCTTTAAACAGAGTTTCAATCAGTGCATCCTGTAATCGTCAATGAGAGCACGATACAGAAGACAAGACACTTTTTAACTTGAAGGACAATTGCAGAAGTTGAAAATTCACTAAGATAAAGCACTTTGAAAACTGTCTCCCTCACATGCTGCAGAGCTACAAAGGAGACCTGTCACTTCTAACAGAAGAGAGGATCTGACATCGATGAGGGGGGGGGGGTGGAGCCAGAGGACATACACCACAGATGATCAGAGGAACCAAGCTTGAAGATATCCAGTGATTGAGCTAAGCTCAGTGAACTGCCAGAGTGTGGACAGTGAAGTGTATCCCCCCTTCCCCATTAGAAATTAACGAAATTTACAAAATGCTGAATTCCCTCAGGGGAAAAAAAAAAAACATTGAAGATCTGATAAGGACTTCTAAAGAGAAAAAAAAAAAAAGATCAAGAACACTAAAAGGAAGAGGGTAAAAGAAGCAGATTAAAACAGAAAGAAAAAAAAATCCGCAATTTACCTGCTGCACCAGGCAGAAAAAAAAACCCTAAGTGGAGCAAAGTAAATTGTTTTGCTCAAATTACACAACCTTATTACTTTTCACAGAATATTGGCAGTGACACTCACCCAGACCTTCACAGAATCTGTAAATAACTAATAAAGCAAGCTAGCCAATTTAAACTAAGATTCTTTTTTGATGCAAATGACCTCAGTAATAAACTGGAAGGAAAAATACAGAATTAATGTGAAATACAAGAGAAGGGGAGGAGAAACTGTTCAACCAGGAGAGGCACACTAAGCCGACGCTTGTTTCCAGGTGTGACCTGGGAGCACAAGGAAGTTAAGTGACTTGCTCAGGGTCACACAATATACAAGTGGGGGGCTGTGGGATTTAAACCCAGGTCTCCAAGTTTGCAGCTCAGAGCCTTAAAGCACTGCGCTACACTGCAGCCGGAATGTATCTAAATATTATGTTTTGTTAAAGTTCTCCTGAAGGCATCAGCTGCTCTTTAAGGCTACAGCTGTACCAGTGAGCTCCTGGTCGGGGTACACATTACCAATGTTGTAAGCAATTCCCTTTGACAATGTGGAGGGATACAGAATTACTTGTATATAACTACAAAGTGTGTTGAATGTATGTGTGTTCACTGCTTACACATACAAAATGCGGAGGAAAAACCATCTATAACAGTAACATCCATATGAAAAATGGAAGCAGCATATTTTGACTTACTGCTTTTGTAAGTTCCTGGTCTAGTTCCTGAATCCTGTCAGAAGATCCCTCAAGCTGCTGAAGTTCAGACTTCACACTTTTCAATTCCGTCTGCTTTTTACTAAGAATATCCATTTTCAGGTCAATGGTCCTCTCCAGCCCAGTCTTTTTGTCTCTTATTTCGTCTATCTGACATTGCTTCAATGATTCCTTTTCTTGAAATTCTCTCTAAAAAAACAAAACAAAAAAAAGACTGTGAATTCACATTTATAACTACATCATTTTTATGTTCCAAAGAATTTAGAAAAAGAAAACATACAGCAGCAACAACTTTCTCACATACTGTATCCCAAAGATGTTTATTGCTTGAACAGTTGGCAGCAGCCATTAGCTGTAGTAGAGATGGGCAAAGCTGGGAAACTCTGCTCTGCGAATTAGTTTGTGGAGTTTCCTCACTTCACAGAGTTAATCCGCAGTGTGAACCCCAAATCTGACACCTCCCCCAAAGAAAACTCCACGAAATGCAGAGTTTGGCACAGAAGAAGCTGCTCAACTAAAACTGTCCTTGGTGTGACACCAGGGACAGTTTTAGTTTAACTTCTTCTATGCCAAACTTCACTGGCGGAGTGGTGTCTATTGCCCCCCCCACCCCACGATTGCCGCCAGACATACAATTAGTGTCCCTCGGATGTAAAATAAAATTCACTGGTGTCTAGTGCCCCCAATATGTAAAATAAAATTCTCTTGTCTAGTGGCGGCCAACCCCCCCCCCCTGGTCGACACAGCCCGATGTAAAACAAAATCCCCTGCCAATTGCCAGCCCCATGTTAACAAACAATCTTTTCCTAGTGTCTAGCAGACACACACACTCCTATCCCTGTAATAAAACAAGGTAGTCCTACTTCCTCTGGTGTCTAGTGGACCCCCCTACATTGGCAGGTAGTGCCCAACCACTCTACTCACCCCCTACACACAAACCCCCATGCCAGCAGCAGCGACCAACACAGCCATCCGCCACAGCTAGCCACCAACCGCTGTCAATGAATGAGCACATACTCAACATGACAGTTCTGTTGGTGGCCAGCTGTGGTGGTCAGAGACAAGAGTGGAGGGCTGTGCTGGTTAGGGGACGTGTGGTCCCTTTACCCCTATCTGCACCACAGCTGGCCACCGACAGAGCTGAATAAATGAGCGTGAACTGTCAATGAATGAGAACATACTTGTGCAAGTATGTGCTCATTCACTAACAGAGCTCAGCTGGCATCCAGCCATGGTGGAGAACTTAGTGCTGTGCCAGTCTCTGGCTCGGTTTTGGGTGGGGTGAAGCAGTGGAGAGGCACTACCTGCCAATGTGGGGAGTTTGCTAGACACCAGGGAATTGAGGACTACCTTGTTTATATTACAGGGGATCAGGGATGGAGGGAGGGGGGTCCACTAGACACCAGGGAACGGACTTTATTTTTTTAATAATAGGGGATGTCAGATAGACACCAGGGAAAGATTTTTCATGAACATCAGGCTGGCAATCGGCAGCAAGGGTAGGGAAACACTAGACACCAGGGAATTTTATTTTACTTCAGGGCGACGACTGGAGGGAAACCACTAGATGCCAGGGAATTTTATTTTATGTTGGGCCAGTGATCGGGGGAGGGGGGCCACTAGACAACATGGAATTTATTTTGTTTTATTTTTTATTTTTTACATTGAGCCGGTGGAGCGAGGTTACCAATGGCGATTTTTTTTTAGAAAATTGATCCGCGGAGGAGGATTTGGGGGCTTTGACAGAAATTCGACAGTGAATTAAAACTTCACTGCATATCTATGGATGTTTAGAAAATTATTATGCAACTCTGGGAAATTAAGAATGCTCAGACAGTGCCGACCCCATAACACCATGGCAGAGCCACCCCTGATATACCAATAAGCCGGGTTCAGAACGGAGAAGGTTGCTCGGTGTCTGGACCAGAAGGGAGGACTGTGTGTCCCTAGGGGAATGGACATCCTGCTGGTCAGCTACCACTTGGGAGGAATTTGGGTGGCAGCACAGCAGGACCACAGACACAGCGGAAGGCTCCATGCTTTGAGGCTGGGAGCATCTCCACGGAGGCATACCATGCACATTGTGTCATGTCACACTTAAGGGCCTGCAGCAAAAATGTAAGAAAAATACCTCTCCCTGAAGCTGAATGATGGCCCAGTCCCTGCAGCTTCTCCACCAAAGACTGGGCCCCTATGAACTAGGTCCTGTGGCAAGGACACACTGGAGTACAGGTAAGTCCCAGATAAGTCAAATGACGGGGGTTGAGGGACACGTCCAGCTGGGGGCTGGTCGAGGGAGAAAAGAAAGATAGCCTATTCACGTGTAACCACTGCCTTAAGACTGGTATACAGTTAACATCCACTCTCTGGAGTTCCACTGGAACAAGCTTTCCATTGGACATCTTTAAGATAAACTCCTCCCACTACCCAGGTGATATATCCCCCAAATCCACCCCATGACATCAGATCTCTGCAAGCTGGACGCAGGGATCTGTGCACCACTTGCCAAGGAAGGCCAGGTGGGTTGTGTGGATGTGAACTGTATACCACTTCTAGAAAGTACAGTTACGTAAAATTTTACTGTAACAGTAGATCTTTGAGGAGTGTCTCTTGCCGCAGGTAATACACTTGGTCGTCGCCAGAGGTCGCTCTTCTCGCAGTCTTTTACAGGGGCTGCCCACACATTACATCATCTTCCTTTTTCCTATATAAGTGTGGGAGGTCCCTGGTATCATTTTCCCCGCCAGATTCAGCTCACTAAGCGAGGACTGAGGGGAAGCCGAGGTACCAAAGGTGTCCCAACCCATAAGTCACTGGACCAGAATTTGTTCTCATAGAGAAGGGAGGACGACAGAGGGATTGATCGTACCTGCTGCAAGAGACAATCCTCAAAGATCTACTGTTACGGTAAGATTTTACGTAACTGTACTATCTTCCACAAAGTGGTCTCTTGCAGCAGGTAATACACTTGGGATGAATACCAAGCAGTAAACCCAAGAAGGGTGGAATCATAACAGGAGGCCTTGTAGGCCAGCATGGCCAAAGGCCGTCCTACCGCGTGAAGCAATGTCTAAATTGCAGTGCTTCATAAAAGTATGAATTGTGGACCTTCAGCTGGCCCCTGATCCTCTCTGCATGGCCGCTAGTTTCTTCTCCAGGAGGAATGTCTTGAGAGCATGGGCCCTTCTGGCGCGAGTCTTTTGATTAAATTTCTGGCAATGTATGCAGGCGTCGGGCTGGTGTTCTGGGCCTAGGCAGAGGAGGCGTGCCACGTGGCTGTCTTTGGCCGGGATCCGCTTCCCGCAGGCACACTTTGACTTTCGCCACGGTGGTGAGGGCGACGACATAAACAAGGCAACTGATTGAAGTTCTAAGGGATAACGACTGATCTAACGTTCAATGGCTGTCGACTGCTAAGAGAGGCGACCGTGGAGCCGAACTACACGGGTCGATGGCAGGAAAAGAACTGAGGTGGTGCCAGGGGACTACCCCTTTATACCACGTCTGATGTCGGCCGACATCAGGGGTGGTCCCCTGCCTCAGACTGCTAGCTACGTGATGCCAGCAATATACTGGCAACAGGAGAGGACACTTGTAGACGTGCTATGAAAGCATCCTCAGGAGCCAAGCATTAAGGTGTAGTGCCTTCAGGCTGGGATGTAGAAGGGTCCCTTGATTCTGAGTCAAGACATCTGGTCTGACTGGCAACTTCAACGGGTTCCTCTACCGAGAACTGCTAAAGTAGGGGAACCACACCTGCAGAGGCCACACAGGGGTTATGAGAATCATGGTGGCAGGTTTGAGTTGTAGTTTCAGTAGTCTCTGTTGCAGGAGGGGACGGGGGGGGGCATATAAGAGTCCTGTCCATTCTTGGGACAGGGCAACTACAGACCGTCCCATTTTGCTTGGGATAATGTAATAGTATCTGGGGAGAACGTGGTTGACCGGGGAGACAAACAGGTCTAGTTGCAGGGTCCCCCACAGATGAAAGATTCTCTGCAGCACATCGTAATGAAGTGTCCATTTGTGTGCGGACAACTGGCGACTGAGAAAGTCGTCCAGGAGGTTATAACGTCCGATAGATGGGCGGCTGTTAGTGTGACATGTTGCCGAATGGCTTCCTGCCAGACTGCAGGCATCTTCCTGCATACAGCATGGGATTTCGTACTTCCTTGTTTGTTGAGGCAGAATACTACTGCGGTGTTGTCTGACAATCAGCAACTGTCCCGGAGACAGGTGAAGCTGAAAAGCCTGAAGGGCTAAGCGAATCGTCCTCAGTTCCAGGAGATTAATGTGGGGATGTAGGATAGAAGTGGTTCACTTGCCTTATGTCCTGTAAGGACCCAGGTACACACCCCACTCTTCCAGGGATGCATTCATGGTCAATGTCTGCAGGGCGGCGGGGACTGGAAAGGCATAGGTTGACTCGGAGTGTCCATCATACTAGGGCAGACCGCAATGAGGGAGTGACTCTGATTTTGTCTTCGAAATGTCCTGTTCTTTGAGACAACTGGTTCTGGAGAACCCATTGAACTGGTCTCATCCGAAGGGGGGGCGAAAGCTACCGTAGGGATGGTAGTGGCCATGTGACCTAGGAGAGACAGCATGCATCTGGCTGTGACAACTTTCTGGGCTTGTATCTGCAATGCCAGAGATAGAAGCTTGTCTCGTCTGTCGGCCGGGAGGTAAGCCCTGGTGGAGACAGTGTAGAGGACCACTCCTATATATTGGAGCAACTGTGTAGGGTTCGGACTGGACATTAGCCAACTGACCATAATCCCCAGAGCTTGGAACAGAGTTAAGGTTGCTTCTAGGGAAGAATGCAGAGCAGTTTTGGACTCTGCTTTTAAGAGCCAATCGTCCAGGTATGGGAAGACAAAGTGCCTGTCCCTTCGTACGGCTTCTGCTACTACCACTAGGCATTTGGTGAACACTTGTGGAGCCGAGGAAAGGCCAAATGGGAGTGCCTGAAATTGGTAGTGTTGGCCCAACAGTTGAAAATAAAAGAACCTGTGGTGGGCAGGATGGATAGGGATATGAAGTAAGCATTCTTCATATCCAGGGCACATAGCTAATCCCCTTGTCTTAGTATTGGCACGGTAAGAGTTTAGGGTGACCATGCAGAATCTTTTGTACCGGATGTATAAGTTCAGTTGTCTGACGTCCAGTATTGGTCTGAGATCTCCAGTTCGCTTGGGCACCAGGAAGAAGTGGGAGTAAAATCCCTTTTGGTGTTTTGATGGGGGTACTGGATAAATGGCCTTCTTGGTAAGAAGAGCCAGTAATTCCTCCTGGAGAATAGGAATATGGTCGGGTGGGTAATGGACAAAGTGGGGAGGATGAGGGGGAGGTCTGGAAAGTAATTCCAGAGTGTGGCCTCTCTGAATGACCCACTCGTCCGATGTGATCGTCTTCCAGACCTCCAAATGGAGGGCAAAATGATGGCCCACAACTTCAGAGGCCTGGTCAAGAAAGCATGAACAGAGCCCCAGTAGGTCACTGGGAGGTGGACTGACCAGTCCGACCAGGAGGGTGGGGGCGGGAACCTTTGGCAGCAGAGGTGTTGGTTCTGGTAAACTGGGAACGAACTTGGGATCTGTCTCTATTTCAGCCTCTGTATTTACCACCTCTTTTGGTATAAAGAGAGGACTGGGGACGGTAGGATGGCTAAGAAGTATGGTACATGCCATGCACCATACACAGGGTTCTTCCTGAAGCTTGGCGATCATCTATCAATGGGTACCTGGCCCAAATAGTTTGGACCGATTAAAGGGGGTGTTAACTACCCTGTGCTTTACATCAGGTATGAAGCCTGAGACACGAAGCCAAGCCTAGTGACGCAAGGTAATGCCGGTTGCTGACATGCGGGCTGAAGTATCAACAGCATCATATTCCGAACGAAGTAGCTGACAGGAAGTGGAGTTGCCAGCAGATATTGTGCCAATAATTGGTCCTTTTCCAGCGAAGGAGGGAGTTTATTGACCAGTTCAATGGCAGAGGACCAGAGTGTATGCTGGTATTTGACCATATGTCCCATATAATTTAGGATTCTGAGATTCATGGTACTTGATTGGAATATCTTTTTTCCCCAGATAGTCTATCCTACGGGATTCTTTATCAGGAGTTAAGGAGCTCATGTGTTCTGGTCGTCTGGTACGATCATGAGTGGCAGCAGTCACCACCGAATCCGCTTCAAGAGTGGTGGATAAAAAGGGATGATCCAGAGGAGCCTGGTAAAGGTGATCCGCCTTGCGGGGAACAGCCGTAACCAAAGAAGGCTGGTGCCAGGCTGCAAGCATAGCATTTTGGTATGTTAGGATCAGTGGGGGTGCCACTAAGACTGGATCTTCTGGCAACTCTAGATAGTCTGCCATATCCTTATGTTGTCTGTCATGTTCAGTAGTAAAGAATCCCATGACTTTCTGAATTTGGACCATCCTCTCATGGAAAGATGGGTCATCTGGGGGAGAGGCAGCTACATGCCTGGATAGGTCCTCATTTAATGAGTAAATCTCAGATAGAGGAGATTGGGGCTGGAAATCCATATCCTGTAATTCCTTTTCCTCCAGGTCTACGGTAAAATCTCCCGGAAATTCAGCCTCATCTGATAGGTAGTCATCCACATACAAGGGAGCTCACCAGGTTGGTAAAGGGTCCCTGTCACCCTGAAATCGTTTTGGCGGAGGAGTAAGTGAGCGGGATGGGTGACTCAGTGCTCCTGGAGAGGAGGGCTGACCATGCCATATGGCATGCAAGATGTGCTGTACTATTGAAGTAACGTCCAGTTCTTTTTGAGAAGGGGGTGGGAGGGGGTTATGGGAAACCAAAGGGAGGATAGAGGATTGGACTAGCCTGAGCAGGTCTTGCCCTGGTAGTAAAGTCCAGGGTCCTGATCCCTGTCCGCCTGGCCCCTACAGGTACCCAACTGCGAGGGTGGAGAGGCAGTATGCATAGCAAATGCAGCCAGTTTACCCAGTGAAATGTGGCTCGTCATCGACGGAACCACCTGGGAAACAGCCGAAGGCATTAAAAATGATGATGCCATCGACAGGAGAGGAGCCCCCATCGATGGGGCGACAACGGAACCTATAAAAGGTTCATAGTAAATTGCCATCAATGCGGTGGAATGCATCGTCAACAAGAGGGAACAACCTCCTGTCGATGAAGAGGCACTATGTGAAAGCCTCGTCAACAGTGGAGCACCTGTGACGGTGGCCGTCGACGAGTGTCAAGGCATGGAGTTTGAGGAGGGCTTCTCCATCTCCTTTTTGTGCCTTTTAAGAGAATTAGTGGATGGGGAGCTCTTGGAACGAGCCCGATTCTCCATGAGAGACAATTTCTGCTCCATTAGAAGGTTTTTGATTTCCTGCAGTCATCATAGACGGGTTGCCTGGTTAAAATCTTGGCAATGTATGCAGGAAGAGGTGTCGTGTGTGGGTCCTAGACACCTTACAAAAGTGGTGTGGTTCTCGAAGCAGAAGATTTTCCTACCACAACGGCAAGAACGAAATAGCGTTATCTTGTTTGAAGATTCTTTGGACATTCATTGTTTGCTCAAATTCTCGTCGATGACTGCTGTTCTGAAGTTGCTCTAGCTGCTGCGTGTCAGCTGAAGACGGCAGGAAAATGAACTGAGGATACCAGGGACCGCCCACACTTATACAGGAAACAGGAAGATGATGTCATGTGTGGACAGCCCCTGGAAAAGACTGCTAGAAGAGCTGCCATGAGCCACAGCAACCTCTGGCGAAAACTCAAGTGTATTACCTGCTGCAAGAGACCACTCCATGGAAGATAGTAGTTATGTATGAACTTCCCATAACAGTAGCTCTTCGAGAGAAGCTCTTGCAACGGGTAACACATAATAGGACTGTAGCCGGCCGACGACAGGACCCCACAGCAAACTTCTTTCCAGCAATACCAAGCGGGGACCGCCCCCCCAACATCGGCCCACCCAAGACATCCCACATGGTATAAGAGGAAGTGGTCCCCGGCGTGCCTCAGTTCTTGCACCGCCGGAGACACCGGCAGTCAGATCGCCTGAGAACCGTCCAGGAAAATGAAAGCCAATTTCTTGTCCAGCAGATAGGCAGTATGGCGCCAGACACATGCAGCAGGAGACCTCCAGGGGGAAGAAGGGTGGGAAGTATACCTGCTGCAAGAGCTTCTCTAAAAGATCTCCTGTTACTGTAAGTTCTTACGTAACTACTATCTTACTTTGAGAGACAGCTCTTGCAGCAGGTAACACATACAGGACTGATTCCCAAGTAGTATAAGCTTAAGACAACTCCTTGGGTGGAAGGAAAGAGGTAAAAGGAAGGAGGAGAGCCCTTAAGAGATCAGACCCTGCAGGACCGCCAGACCGAAGCTGGCGCTGCGTCTTGAGGCAATGTCCAGGAAAGGAAACGTAGCTCACAGTCCGCGGCAGGTTGAAACGGGGAAGGGTCAGCTCCTCCAAAACAAGCAGAAGATCCCAAGAGGGAACAGGATCCCGAACAGGGGGGTTTATGTGGAGTATACCTCTGAGAAAGGGTTGGGTCACCTTCAATTGAGCCATCGTTCTGCCCTGAACAGGGGTGTGATAAGCAGAAAGGGCAGCCAGATGTACCTTTATGGAGGAGTAACTCAATCCTGACTCGGACAGGGATAACAGGTATTCCAGCATGATGTTAACTGGACAGGCCAGCGGATTCAGATGGCGCACTGTGGCCCAAAGACAGAACCTCTTCCACTTCATGGCGTATGTAGCTCTCGTGGAGGGTTTTCTAGCCTCCATCAGGACTTCGTCGACCTTGTCCGAAACTCCAAAGCGATGTCTGACTAGGTCTTCAGGAGCCATTTGTGAAGATGCAGGGATCACAAGTTTGGATGAACCAAGGTCCCGTTGTCCTGAAAGAGTGAGTGAGTGTTCAGTGGAAGTGAGACTGGTAGTTCCACTGCTAATTGCTGCAATAGTGGAAACCAAATTTGACAGGGCCACATAAGGGCTATCAAGATCACTGCTGTCCCCTCCGACTGTGCCTTGAGAAGAACTCTCTGAAGGAGTGGAAAAGGAAGAAAGGCATAAAGGAACCTCCCCTTCCAGGAGAGGGACAACGCATCTTGCCAGAAAGCACCAGACTCGGGATCTAGCGAGCAAAAACTGGGCAGTTTTATGTTGATGGCAGAAGCAAATAGGTCAAAGTCTGGTGTCCCCCCACGTGGCAAATAGGTCATCGACCAGTGACTGGAGAAGCGACTATTCGTGCGCCCTTGACCTTGTTCTGCAGAGGGCGTCTGCCAGTGTGTTTTGAACACCGGGTACATGGACCGCTGAGATGGTAATCTGGTGGGCTATGGCTCAATCCCACACCCTCACAGCTTCCCTGCACAGGGGATACCAGTGTGTGCCTCCTTGCTTGTTGAGGTAGAAAACCACTGACATGTTGTCCGTCTGATGAGGAGGTGTCCTAGCTTGAGCACTGAGTCCAAGGCTTGGAGAGTGTAGAGAATGGCTCTCATCTCTAGGATGTTGAAGCGAAGGGACTCCTCGGTCGAGGACCAGGATCCCTGGGTCTTGTGAACGCCTAGGTGCAAACCCCATCCCAAGTTTGAAGCATCTGTGGTAAGGACCTGGTCGGGAACTTCCCTCCGAAAGGGAGTCCCTTCCCGCAGGGTGGGTGACGTCATCCACCAGAGTAGTTCCGAGCAAACTGGTCCTGTGATGGAGACTGGCAGGTCCAGGTCGTACTATCTCTGGTCCCATTGGTCCCGAAGGGTCCACAGAATTGTCCTCGACCGAAGTCTCGCAAAAGGGACTGTGATGATGGACGCCGCCATGTGACCCAACAACCGGAGCAGAAGCCTGGCTGACATGGTGAAGGCTGAACAAATCTGCCTGGCTAGAGCCTGAAGGCGATCTGCCCTGTCATGCGGCAGAAGAACCCTTCCCCTGACCGTGTCTAGGAGGGCCCCTATGAACGGCAGGAGCTCTGAGGGGGATCACGGATGCCTTTGCTGAGTTGATGGTGATCCTCAGGCTCCAAAAGAGTGTGCAAGTATCCTGACTGGCACTCTGAAGGTGTTCCCTGGACTGGGCCAAGAGAAGCCAATCATCCAAGTATGGAAACACACAGTGTCCCCTCCTCCGAAGCGCTGCAGCCACCACCACCAGGCACTTCGTTAACACCCTCAGAGCCGAGGTGAGTTCGAAGGACAACGCCCTTGAACTGGAAATGCCTGCCCTGGAAAGCAAACTGGAGATATTTCCTGTGACACTTGGCTATCAGTATGTGGAGGTAGGAGTCCTGCACATCCAGACACGCTAGCCAGTCTCCCTGATGGACCATGGGGAGCAGACTCTGAAGAGTAACCATCCTGAACCTTTTGTACTCGACCGACTGATTGAGGTCACTGAGATCGAGGATGGGTCTCAAGTCTCCTGACTTTTTTGGGACCAGGAAGAAGTGAGAATAGAACCCTGTTCCCTGCTCGCTTGGGGGAATGAGTTCTATGGCTTTCTTGGAAAGCAAGACCTGTATCTCCTGCTGAATCAGGCCTGCATGTTCCATGGAGTGACGGGATGTGGTGGGGGCCTGGCCGGTCGAATGTCTAAGAACTCTATAGAGTGCCCGTGCTCTATGAGTTTGAGGACCCACTGGTCAGAGATCACCTTTCTCCAGGTCTCTGCATAAAGAGAAAAATGACCTACTACCTCCTCTCCCAACACGGTGTTGTGGAGAGGTGGGTTGCCATGAGAGTCATGCTGTTGGAGGGGGAGGGAAGGCGGTGTGGGCGGGTTTAGTCTGGCGAGAGGCAGAGTCCACCGATCCTCTGGGAACGCCTCTCCGACCGAAGCCTCCCTGCTGCGTTTGAGGCTGTTGGAAATGGGGCTGCTGAGGCTGTTGACCCCCTCAGCCACGAAAACGAGATCTTCGAAAATGTCTCTGTTTCGGGTGGTACATGGACTGTACGGTTGGGGCAACCTTACCGGAGTCCTGTAACTTGTCGATAATCTCCGCGTGCTCACCGAAGAGGATAGAGCCTCAGAAGGGTACGTCCAGGATGTTAGACTGAACATCCTGAGCGAACCCAGACACTCGGAGCCAAGAATGGTGACAGAAACAAACGCCCATGGCAGTCGCCCTTGCCGCCGTGTCCACAGAGTCACAGGCAGATTATAGCACATTCGTGCCCAGGTCTGACCCGGTCTGTAATAGTCTGGAGAGTTCTGCCTTTTGGGGGCAGTTGGGCACACCCTGAAAACTGTCCATTCCTTGTTCCCAAAGGGCGTTCTGGAATTGGACCATGTGAGTCAGGAAATTGAGGCTCCTCATGCTGCACGTGGCAGACGAGTACACCTTCCTGCCCATAGAATCCAGCTGTTTGAACTCTCTGTCTGGAGGCTGGGTGCTCAGATGTTTGGGCCTCTGCGAACAGTCGTGAGCTGCTTAGATGACCAGCGAATCCACAGCCGGGTGCTCAGTTAAAAAGGGTTGCTCTTTGGGTGCCCTGTATAGACGGTCCACTTTCTTAGGGATGGCCATGGAAGAGTGAGGGCGTCTCCAGGTGGCCTGAGTGACATCCTCAAAGGGATCAACCATGGGGGGGAATGACTACCGGCTTAAGATCCTTCTGTCTGCGGTATCTGGGAAGCCTCATACGCTCAGGGTCCAGATCCTCCATGTCCCAGCCCATGTTAGCCTGAATGTGCCGCATGACCTCCATGAAAGACGGGTCATCTGGAGGCGACTTGGGCATATCCTCAGGCTCCCCAGAAGGAGGGTCCTCGAAGGACGAGATGGAGGAGTCCGACTGGTGATATGAATCAGAGGAGGAGACTGATGGGGATGCCTCCTGCGTTTATGGCGATGTCTGCCCGAGGACCTGGAAGAACTGGGGCTCCTCGACTGGGATCTGTGGTCCCTTCTCTTGGCTACCCTCTTGCGTGGTCTCTCCGGGGGGGTAGGCCGTTTCCCCCGATCCTCTTCTGAGTGGGGTTGGAGGACCACATTTTCTGAGGGTGGGGGGGGTGGTCCTAGTTCAGAGCCAGAAACCAGTTGAGGTTTCGGTGGGAGGATGTTGGTCTTAATAGTCTCCCAACAGTGGGAGAAAAGGTCCTTCACCTGGCCCAGCTTCAGTTTCAGGGAACCTGGAACCAGTACCAACAATGGGCTGGAGGCAGAGCCTGCACTAGTAGCGACATCAGTCTTGGACAGCGTTGGTGGACATACTGGAGGTGACGACGGAGTATCAGTACCGTCATCAGGTCCAGAAGCAACTCCGGAGGCCGGTGTCAGGTCTTCCTGCACCAGTGTGTCATCCGCCCTGATGTCCAATGGGGGAAGGGACGCCGGGGGCAACTGAGATCTAGTTGGAGGTCAGGAGTCCCTAGGTGTGCCATCCGCAGACCGACGTTGGTGAGGGTCAGATGCAGACTTGGAATGTTCTTCACAGTGGCGTCTGTCCGATGGCAGAATAGGGCATTTCTCCACCGGTTTAGAGGCCTGTTTAGGCAAGAGGAGGACCTCCCTGCCATCTGGCCTGAGGGCAGGGCTTAGCCCTCTCCCAGGAGTCAACACCACATACAGAGGCTGACCGGGTTGGTGGGGGGCAGAATGGACCTTACCTGGGTCCGACAACCAACCTGAAGTGGAGGCCGAATCCTAATTGGCTGGAGCATCACACCAGAGGACCCTAGCACCTTTTCTTTCACGTCTGAAATGCCAGATGTAGCCAGGGCTTTTATTACAGTCAGTCAGGAGTCATAGCCTGATGACTCGGACCTACAGGCGGTAAGAGATCTGGAGGATCACAGGCGGTAAGAGATCTGGAGGATCACGACCAGGAGAGGGATCTCTCCCTTTCTCTTTCCTTCTCCCTGTGCTTCTCCTTGGACTTTGAGGAGCGATGTTTCTCGGAGCTCTTGTAAGGATGGTGGGAAGATTCCCTTTCACAGGAGGAGCCCCTCTGCATGGCTGCCAACTGCTGCTGTGCGAGAAAGGCCTGCAGGGATTTCTGGTGGCATATCAGAGTCAGACTATTGAAGGCCTGGCAGTGAGAGCAGGACTGGGTGTCGTGGTCTGGGCCTTAGCACAACAAGCAGGCCGCGTGGCCATCCTTGGCGGGGATCTGTTTCCCACAGGCGCACTTGTTCATGTGCCATGACGAGGGAGAAGACATGCAGGAACAGTCGATGTATAAAGCGAAAACAGCAACTGAGTAATTCAAAAAAAGCAAAAAAAGTAGTCGAACTGGTATGAGTCAGGCCATGGAGACGATGAGCGTGCGTCAATGGCAGGAAAAGAACTGGGGCACGCTGGGGACTGCTGCCTCTTATACCATGTGGGATGTCGAGGGAGGTCCCTGCTGGGTATTGCTGGAAAGAAGTTTGCCGTGCGGTCCTGTCGCCGGCCGGCTACAGTCCTATATGTGTTACCTGCTGCAAGAGCTCTCTCACAAAGTAAGATCAACAGTTAAAAATGAGTAAACTATCTTCTTAGGGGTGTGGACACAGTTCACTATTCACACTGCAGTAGACTCCTAGAAGTTCTTCAGGAGGAAGGGGCAAGGTGTGCACCCCTACTTGGCAAACAGAGACTGGAGAACAAAGGTTCCAAAAGCAACATCCTGACAGGACTCAAGGTCGATGATGTAGTGGGATATGAAAGTGAGTGCTGTCTCCTGGTAGCAGCCGTAAGATTTCCTGGATAGGAATGTCCCTGGAGGCAGCTGTACATCTGGTGGAATTTTATTACCTCAGCACATGTAACCCCACCCACCCCCAACCCGGTGCAGCCAGCATGTTGAAATATGTCGCTCTTCACCCTCGGGGTCGCACCGGAAAAAACGCAATACTGTGATGCGGCTTTGACCCTTCCTGTTGTTTGCCCATATGTATAGAAGTTTTAAAATATTGGTACTTCCCATACCTAGTGCTGTTTTGACAAAATTTGCCTAAATGCTATGTCATACACATAGCTTTTAGGCAAATTCAATCAGTAGCACTCCTTTAAATACCTCACGGGGTGAATAAAGTACAAGTGAGAGGTATTTTTCAGAGGAAAGGGTGCTTCAGAACAAGGGGCCACGACATGAAGCAGAAGGGGGGTAGGTTTAGAAGAGATGTGAGGACATACTTCTTCACAGAAAGGGTGGTAGATGCCTGGAACGGTCTTCCAGCGGAGGTTGCGGGGGCAAAAACAGTGGTAGAATTCAAAAAAGCCTGGGATAAGCACAAGGGACTCATAAGGGATAGATAAGAGGGTGGCAGAGAAAGTGCAGTAAGATCTGGAAGGGTCTACAGCGTAGGCATTGCAACAAAAAAGGGCAGAATGGGTGGGCCATGAGGCTCTTATCTGCAGCCAGCTTCTACGTTTCTATGTTGCTACTTGTCTTGGCATGTCAAATCAGGGGAAGAGTTTAAGAAAACAAAGGAGTATTCTTGGCAGAATAACAGTTTCAGAATTTTGGTATCCCACCTGGAAATCTGGTAATCTGCCTAAATTCAATGGGTTTTTATGTTACGTGCATACACAGAAAATTTTGAACACCCACATGTAACTCAGCCATTTTTAGAGTCTTTTCACTAAATTTCCAACATGCCCTTTTTGGGACCCAACCTCAAGAATAGTGCCATTGTCATTTCTTTCATTTGTCCCGAAAGGTGATTTTGCACAACGACCGCACCATTTTGCGCCACAGGTGTGAAAACACATTTTGCGCAGAATGTGAAGAAATGACGGCTGTACTGTTTATGAGGGGTGTGAAAATGGCAATGTTGTGAATTTGGAGTGAAAATATTAAAACTGCTGAAGTTACAAGCATGCATAGAAAAATTTCAACAACCGCGCATATCTCAGCCATTTTTCAATATTTGTGCACCAAATTTTTAACATGGGCTTTTTGGGACCCCACCTCACGAACACTAGCACTGTCGTTTCGTTACTCCATCCCAAAAGGTGATTCCGCGCAGCGACTGCAAAATCACCTTTCGGGACAGAGTAACAAAATGACAGTGTCAGTTTTCATGAAGTAGGGCCAAAAGCCAATGTTGAAAATTTGGTGCAAAAATATTGAAAAATGGCCGAGATATCAACATAAGTTAAAAACGCCATTATATGGCATGTAGCTCGATTCTCCAGTTCGGCTTTGAAGAGTGCAGACATGTCCCGGTCCACAGAAGATGACAGCCGCCGACCTTGGATGGTTAAGTATAGGGCAAGGGTGGGGTGGATTGCTCAGTGGGAGGGTCAGGATGGGGAAGGGGGATGGGGAGACAACGAGGGACTTTTTTTTTTTTGCAAGGAAAAAAAAAGTTGTCAGGAGACCATTTTCTTTTTAAAAAAAGAGAGGGGATTACTGGAACATTTCGGGACATTGGGAGTGGGCTCCCCAGAGTCCCAAAGTTCTGGGAAGGGGGGGGCAAGCACCAACACTGGGATTGGCACCCCCCCCCTAGGTCGATTGCAGAAAAAGATCGGGTATCACCAGTGGAGCACCAGGACTCAAATTCTGATATTCTGGTACGAAATTTGGTATCCAAAATATACTGGAATACCATTAAATTCGAGCCCTGCAAATGCCAATACCACCACCTCTATAACAATATACAAGTCAGCCAGCAGAAAGAGGCCACGTAGTCTATCTAGTCTGCTCAATGTGGAGCCCCCTGTTCAAGTGAGTGTGAGCCCAACAACACTGACCCTCCCTTCACCCTGTTCCACCCTCTCATGAACCCAGAGGCACCCACCAGTGCAAGTTCCCTCCCTCTTCCATTATGCCAATGTAACCCCTCACCCCTACCTTTTTTGCAAATGACAGGTAGTATGCTGGTGAAGCTGACAGCAGTACCGGGTGGAGACTGGGTTCGGGGAGGACTAGGTTACTCGGCACAAGGGCTAGGTTAGGCTACTCTGCACAGGGGCACCCAAGAAAATCCGAACACAGGAAGCAATAACTATAATGTCCAATACCAGGAATGGGATTCTAAAGTGTGGCTTTTATTCACATCCAAACTGAACAAACAAAGCATAGACAGACCCCCACAGGGCTACATTCCTGGTAATGCAGATTAAGAATCACAGAACACTTTCTCAACACTTCAGCCCTCAGGCTCTGGACCCACCAGGCACACAGCCTGCATGCTGCTTTGGGTACACAGCCCGACTTGTACACTATTTTGGGATTTCCCTGGCTCAGCTCCCCTGACAGCCACTCGAACACCTTCCATTTGACATGGACACATTTTCCGGTGGCTCCCTAAACCACCTTAGAGCTTTCGACTCCATCAGGGAAATTTCCTTTTAAATCCCACATCTGGGTACTTTCCTCAGTACTGGCCAAGTGCCTGAGGCAATGTAAAAGGGCCACAGAGCAAATCCATAGAGGTGAATATGGTTACTACTAATGGGGGATCTCCCACCTCTAGCTTCCACAATTCATACCCGGCCATTTCACTGGACATTAAACACCTCTTTCTGAAAAGCTTGGCAGTGTAGATTAAAGGGTAAATGCATAGCACATTTCCTCTACATGTCTTGGCTTTCCCCTTGTGCTGGACTTGAACATACTTTTACTTGGCTTAGCATATTCCTCTAGGCCTCCCACTGATTAAGCAGTCCAATCCCCACTTTACAACAGTTCAGGTGAAACATAGGCCCTATGTAAGAGCAGACTCATCCTTTGGTTACAGGCGCCTCACAGGCGATTCTTGACAGCTTCAAGTGCCGCAGCACAACTTGAAAAGTAAGGCAGCTTCTTCCCTAGCCGGAACCAGGAGGGTTGCCCCTTGAATGACAGGCAACCTTTCCACCCCCATCCCCTCAGGGATGGGGCACAGAGACCAGTAACAGCGGTCTCCACCACTTCACGAACAGCTTACTGGGTTCCTCTTTTGGCGGAAACACACACCTCTCCCTTAAAGTAGCTCTATAGCAGAGCTTTAGGCTCCAAGAGCCTGTGCACAGACTGCTGTGCTCCTCTCTTCAAGACTGCTCACACACAACTCCCCTCAAAACTCCCAGCATTCTAATCTAACTCCCAACTGCAGATTCCAATGTGGCTCATGCAGCTGCGAAAGTTCTATGGTGATGTCATCCCTCAGTCTTAGCTGAGACTGAGTACAGAGTGAGAGAGTGTGAAATCCATTTAACTGGAGTTTCACAAGCTGCCTTCCCTGCCTACCACTAGGTCTTACTGGGATTCTAGTAATCCCGGGTAATGGGGGGTTACACCAAATTCCACTGTGTACTTGGAGAGGTTCTTATAGGGATCACAGGGCATTCTAGCTTTTGGCAGTGAAACCATTACAGTGTGGAACACTCTCATTAGTAGAGAAAGCAACAATACAGTATCAAGACTTGGCCTGCCAGAGCAGGTAAGAGTAACACTGGAGGGCCACTGAATGCAGCCAACTTTTTTTGTAATTAGGGCATCCCTTCAAACCAGCTGTTCCATGGCACCAAGGGTCTGGGCCACTAAATAGATATCAGATAAGCAGTGATTTTTAAGGAGGGTTGCCGATGAATTTCAAGGAGGAGGAGGATTGCGTGCTGGGGAAGGACGGGGAGCTATATTCTGGGGGTTTAATTTTTATTTTCCTGTTTTTCTTGGTGGGGGGACAGCAAGTGTCGCATCTTGAACAAAATAATATAGACATGAACCAGGTTGAACTTAACTTTGCATTCTCTTTTTTGTAACTACAAGTTTATTAAAAAAAAAATACTGAGTTGCACAAACAAATCATCAATCACACTGACCACAAAAGCAGCAACTATTACAGTGTTTATAACACAATACCGTACAATTTAAAGTAAAGTATTCAAGGGCACCCTGGGTCCCCGATAAGAGTATTGGGGGTGGGGAGCCCTCCCTGCATATACAGCTTTTTCTGGGTACCATTTATATCATGTATAAAGGGTGTAAGTAAGAAGGGGGGGCAACCATTTTCCTATACTCTATCTCCCCTCTTAGACCCTTCACGCCGTCCACTCCTCTCCTCCAGTGCATCTCTCCCCTGTCATCCCCTCATCCATTCAGGCAATCATGGAACAAAGTTAGGGTCATGCTGCATAGCATAAAGAATCCAGGAGTCCCACCTAGATGTGAAGAGTTCAGATCTGTCATTGAGGCTGAAAGTGATTCTTTAAATATGGTAAATGGAATTTACGGTTTCCCTCCACTGGCCCAGATCTGGAGACTGGGCTGTTAGCCACTTCCGGGTCAAGCATTTTTTGGTAGCCAACAGGAGATTACCAAGAAGATATTTCTCCCTATCTTTGAGGGCCATGGGGTATTGATGCAGGAGGTAGATTTCTGGGGTGAGTAGTATGCAGGATTTCTGTGATCGCAGCCTCCAATTCTCTAAGAAAAGGTCATACTACCAGCAAGTCCACAGGATATGGGGTTGGGTCCTTCATGTTTTTCCACACTGCCTCCAGCAGGCAGGGCGGCTTCTATGCCCCCCATATTTAGCCATAATCACCAGGGTTCAGAATTACCACAGCCGGCATTTCCAAGCATATTCACACCAGACTGAGGATGAGGTGTTCCTATCCATTTCTGAGCAGCCTCTCTCCCACGCCATCTGGTCCATGACCACCCCAAGTTCTGTCTCCTATTTTGCTACTACACATAAGGCAGCATGGGGTTGTGTAGCTTGGAGTGCCTTATACAAGTGAGAGATAAAATGCACTAAATTTGGGGTGTGAATGTGTGTTATCAGGGCTAGAACAAGTGACAGACCCTGAATGGGACCTCTCTCTCCAAGGATGGATGGGATCCAATATAATGTCGAATCTGGAGATAGCGAGAAAAAAGTACCTTCTGTCTAGGCCATGGTGGTCCCATATCTCCTACAATGGATGCACCTCCCCACGGAGCAAAACTAGTTCATATACAGGTTACTCAGACTCAACCTCTGGTATGCCAGGCCCGGGGCCCAGACTAGTAGGCGGAAAGTTGCTCAGCTGGGCAATGAGACACACCCATCTTTCAGAACTTGTGAGTTTCAGAGTAGTTACTGTTTCTCACCAAGTCTGCCAGACCCAAGCAAGCCAGGGGTCTGGTCTGCCGCAGAGCTCTCCAGGTCTTCTAGGGTAAAGACATATCTAGTGATGTCCGGGGGGAGGGGGGCACGTTCCACATCAAGCCATTGTGGTCCTGGCCAGGTTTGATGCTTGTGAAAGAGAATCTATAATTGGGAGACAGTATAAGAAGTTCTGAGACAGGGAGGGCCAGCCCACCCTGTACCTTCAGGAGCAGAGATCTTAAGCGGACTCTTAAGACACTGCCCATTCCAGACAAAACAGAAAACTTCAGTCATGCCCGGTATAGGGAGTGGGACATTTTAAAAGTAATAAACGAAGCAAGGCAGAGTTATCATCCATATACTGTCCTCCCTCCTGATCAGGCTTAACGACAAATGTTGCACTGTTGTAGGTCCGACAACATCTGGGCTGACAGTGGTCCATAGCTGGCCTGATAAAGCCCTTCTCTTGAGAAGGTCAAGGTGATACTGTGACAGGGTTGATTATGACCCTGTCCCAGTTGCTATGGAGAGTTTAAATGCAGGGATCTGTTCTGTTCTTTCCTTTCCTGTCTTCTGTCTGTCTGGTTGTGCTACCAAATTTTCCTGTGAGACCTAGGATTTGATAACCTCGATAGTCTTGCAATTTTCTGCCTCTCACTGTCTCTCAGTCATCCCTTGCTGTTTCTGTCTTTTCCACCCTTGCATATCTGCTGATATAAACATATACGCAAATCATTATGTGAAAATGTAACTGATATTGGGATCCCTTTGGTTAGAAATGATAGTGTTACTGTTGAAATATACATAATTATAGTTTGAGATGACTGCAAAAAGCTATTGGGGGTTAGCCTGAGAGCAGTTTCTAAGTCCGTTTGCAGAAGCTGTGGAAAAGGGACCTCAGTTCTGGGACACTGTTCTAGCTGCACCTGCCTGAAATTTACAAGAACATTTTAGAAAAAACAGGATGCTTGTTAAGGAGGGAGGGGTTTCAAGGACTTATAAAAACAAAGCTGCAGTTTCTTACAAGAGACTGAAGGAAAACTCAGATGGATCTTCCCTGTTTATTCTGCCTTTGTAAATAGTTATTCTAAGCAATTCTATTTTTATGTTACTGCTAGTACTGTACTAAAACACTTTTTGCGAATTCTACAACTGCTCCTGTTTTTTCCTATGCTTCCTGACCTGTGCATCGATGGCACATGGTGTCAACATAAGTGGGATTTACGCCATGCATACTCTAAGCCAGGAGTTTTGTGCGTGGGTACTGGACCTAGTACCAGGGAAGCATAGAGAACGGTATGCATTCTACAGCATCAAGTCCAGCAGAATGGCAGCCAAACTAGCAGAGACGGAAGTCAAAGCTGAGATTGTACAGCCAGCACAAGTTTTGGAAAAAGAACAGGCAGTGACAGAACCTGAAAGCCTAATGGACTTTTTTCAAATGGTAGGCTATACAAACAAAAAGAGATGAAGAAACAGAGAAGAGAGGAGATGCAACACAGAGAACAAGAGATTCAACATTTAGAAGCATAGAGAAATGAAGAAATGCAACAACTGGGGCACCACAGGAGAGAAAAGATGCAGTGACAGGAGCATCAAATGAGAGAAGAGATGCAGCGATGGCTGGATGCCTTGTAAGCTATCACAGGCAGAGGATCAGGCACAGCTCTAGAAGAGCAACAAAACATAAGCAACTTAAAAGCCATTAAACTTACAAAGCTGTGTCCCACTGTTGATATCGAAGCATACCTCACCACTTTTGAAACACAGAAATTGTCGGCAGATAAGAATCGCTAGGCCCATCCAGTCTGCCCACAGGCCCTATACAAGTATGCATCCACTCACCCCAAGTGGTCAATGGCTTTTCATCACTCCCTTCCTGCCCAAGGTTTCCCTGTGCTTGTCCCAGGTATGTTTAAACCCCCTCCACTGTGTTTGCCCCTACCACCTCTTGTGGCAGACTATTCCAAACGTTCACTACCCTCTCCATGCAGAAAAACTTCCTCACATTACCTCTTAACACCCCCCCTCCAAATTCATATCGTGCCCTCTAGTTCTGGTATCTTTTCTACACTGGAAAAGATCTCCCAGCTGCACCTTGTTTACGCCCTTGAGGTACTTAAAAGTTTCTATCATGCCGCCCTTTTCTCTCCTCCAGTGAGTACATATTGAGGTCTCATATGTTTTGTGGTGCAAACCATGCACCATCTTTGTTGCCCTTCTCTGGACAGCCTCCACCATGTTCATGTCCTTACGCATGTGGGGTCTCCAGTACTGCACACAGTACTCCACATGAGGCCTTACTAGTGTTTTATACAATGGCATCACCACTTCCTGCCTCCTACTAGTAATACCTCTGCCTATGCACCCCAGTATGCCACTGGCCCTCCCTGCAGCCTTTGCACACTGCTTTGATACCTTCAGGTCATCAGATATCAAAACCCCTAGGTCCCTCTCCTCTTTGGTGACGGTCAGCACCTCTCTCCTATCCTGTAAGTCTCCCCAGGGTTCCCCCTACCCAAGTGCATTATCTTGCACTTTTCTGCATTGAACCTCAGTTGCCACACCTCTGAGCATCTTTCAAGCTTCTCCAGGTTCCTCTTCATTATCTGCACCCCTTCTGGAGCATCTACCCTGTTGCAGATCTTGGTGTCACCTGCAAATACGCAGACCTTTCCTTCCAGCCCCTCTGCAAGGTCACTAATGAAAACAATGAACAGGACTGGTCCCAGTACTGATTCTTGTGGGACTCTACTGGTCACCCCTCTCTTCCCAGACTGGATCCCATTTACCACCACCCTCTGCCTTCTGTCTGTCAGCCAGTTTCTAACCCACTGTATCACCTTATGCCCCATGCCAAGACTACTCATCTTGTTAACCAGCCTTCTGTGTGGGACAGTATCAAAGGCTTTACTGAAATCCAGGTAGGCGATGTCTAGGGCCCCTCCCTGATTCGCTTCCCTAGCCACCCAATCAAAAAAATCTATCAGATTCGTTTGACAAGACCTTCCTGATATGAATCCATGCTGCCTCAGATCCTGGGCACCAATGAATTCCAGGTGTGCCACTATCCTTTCTTTCAGCAGTGTCTCTATGAGCTTCCCCACCACTGAGGTGAGGCTGACTGTCCTGTAGTTCCCCACTTCCACCCTACTGCCATTTTTGTGCAGTGGGACTACATACGCCCTCCTCTAGTCCTCTGAAACCACACCTGTGTTGAGTGACTCTGTGAACAGGGTGGCCCGAGGTGCTGCTAGTCCCCTCCGCAGCTCCCTTAATATCTTCGGGTGTATGCCATCTGGCCCCTTGACTTTATCCACCTTCAGCTCCACTGTGAATGGACTGGTGTCCATCCTCCCCACCCACGACTGCTTCTGCTCCCCAACTGTAGTCCTTGACCCTCTCCCTCCTCAGTGAATACTGAAAAGAAGTATTTGTTCAGTATTTCTGCCTTGTCTAGATCCCCCTCCTTACACGCTCCCTCCTCCCCTTTGAGCCTCATAATCCCCCCCCCCGGTTTTTCTTCTATCGCTGATGTACCTCTAGAATGTCTTGTCCCATTTTTTCACAGACGCTACCTCTCTGCCAGAACTCAGTGTGTAAAAATCAATAGCACCCTATCTGACACACAACCTGTCCACTCAGGGCTTCATTTTAGGTTCTCTCCTCTTCAGTCTCTATCTCAAGTCCCTCCCCTCGGCCTGCCCAAGTAAGATCCTCCTCTATGTGGATGACACTGTGCTCTCGCCTCTGACCCCAACACCAACACGCTCCAGGCCACCCTCCAACAAGCTTTTTTTTTATTTTTTTTTTTTTTTTTATATATATATATACAGTTATTTTCTCTCCTTTCACTGCCGGCTTGTGCTCAGGAGGGTGGCCCCAGCCCGGCGTCTACCAGATGATGCTGACCAACACCAGGACTTGCCCCCGGCAGAGACAGCGGGAGTCCCCAACCCCTCACCGAAGTCCGGACTTAGTGGGCCAGCGCCATGGCTAGCCAGGAGGGGAGCCTGCAAGGTGCCCTCCACCACTGTGCACGGCAGTGCTTTTTTCTCCTCCTGTTCTCCCCAGGAGTCGGGGCCATGCAATGATGCCAGCAGAGGGGAGCGTGCACACGTCCACACGCGCTCCCTCCAGGCATCTGGCCCAACTTCTCCCCAGCTTGTGGTGCGGCGTCCTGTCCCCCAGCCTCCGCTGGGGTGGGGCGAGCAAGCACCAACCACAGAAACCCTCCCGGAGAAGGAGAGCAGTCCATCAGACGCTCAATCCTTTCCTCCTTGCCGACCCTGGTGGCCCATGCTCATTCCTGAACTGGTCGCCGGGCGAGCGCGAGGTAAGGTGCCAGGCAACTCAGCACCACCGGCCGGCCACCAACAAGCTTTTGATAGAGCTGACATTGGTTCACATCACGGCACAGTCCTGAACCTAAAAAGACCAAAGCTATGTTTTTCAAGACCAATTAAGAAGTCAATGGTGCCCTCTCTTATACTGCCTAGCACAATAAACCCCATTGAGTAGTTTTGCTCCTACAAGTATCTGGGCATTACCTTTGATTTGGCACTCTCCTTCCATTCCCATATCATCACCCTTTCTGCTGCCACCAATGTCAGGACTCGACTGTTATACCACAAGAGGCCCTTAGACTGGCAATCACCTCCTCTGTCCTGTCGCTAATTGACTATGGGCTGTCCATCTATGCTGCAGACGACAACACTGCGCTTGCAAGAACCCAGCTCTCTATAAACAAGGCCTGCAGGCTAATGCTGGGAGACCCCAGGCGCACCCATACGTGCCTGCTGTACTCCACCACCAACTTGCTCTACCTTGAAGAAAGACTCCACTTCCAAACCTGCCTTCTTGTAAAAAAGATCCTGCTAGGACTCCACCCCGGGGTCATCACCTCCCTGCAGCATGCCTCCCCCTCAGTCTCCACCCGCAGCACTGTCAAAACCTCCCTTATTGTCCCCAGGGTATGGACCTCTATGGCCCAGAGATCCTTTTGCCAACGGGCTCCCTTGTGGTTCAGTTCCCTCCCAGTCAACATAGCTGACTCCACTAAGCGTGGTCCTTTCAAGATCTCCCTCAGAAGCCATCTGACAAGCACTCGCTGCTGCAACTGCACATAATCCCCCATCTGCTCCTTACCCTCACCCCTAGGCTGAGTCTGCCCTGTATTGTTATGTATTGTTATGTTATTGCCTGCATTGTATATTTGTTGTAACCATGCACCCAGGACCTCCTTGTGAATGAGCTTGCTCAATGGAGCTTTCCTGCAATAAACTTGAACTGTCTACTTTTGCTGTATATGCCTGGGGTCTCAGGCAACATCTGCTGAATAATGTAATAAAATATCTCTGGTTGCTACCTGACATGGTACTCGTGTACCTATATTATGACTACTGTGATCTACCTATTACCAAACTTGTACCACCAGTGAATTCCTGTAACACTGGTTGCTTTTTTAATCTAAGCGTTATGTACTGTACTGTTTTGTTTGCTGTGATGTATTGCTGTCCTGACGAGGTGCCTTTGTAAATGAGTCTAACTCAAAGGTCTGTAAACCGATGATCAAATAAATAAATAAAAATCCTCCTCTGTCTGTGCCTTGGCTTTCCTAATATCCTTCCCTGCCTCTCTGAGACATTCAAGGTACACTTCCCTGTCCTCCTCCCTTTGGGTCCCCTTATACTTCCTGAAACATGCTCTTTTAGCCCTTACTTTTTCTCCCACCTCTTTAGAAAACCATAGTGGCTTCTTTCTTCTTTTCCCTTTGGCCACTCTCCTAATGCAATGGTTAGTTACCTCCAGAATGGCTCCTATTAGTCTCCCCCACTGTTCCTCCACCCCTCCATTACTTCTACCATCTCCAAGGCTGCTTTTAAACATCTACCCATTTCACTGAAATCTGCCCTCCTGAAATCTAATACTTTTGCCCTTGTGTGGCTTAATTGAGTCCCTGTCTCCATGTCAAACCACACCATGTGGTGGTCACTGGATCCCAGCTGCCCTTACACCTGGATTCTTTCGAATCCGTTCCCATTGGTCCATACCAGTTCTAGAATTGATTTGTCCCTGGTTGGCTTATGCACCAGCTATCTGAGTCCAGCTCTTTGCAGGGGTTCCAGGATGGCCATGCTTCTGGCTGAAGCAGCTGCCTGGGTGGTCCAATCCACATCAGACATACTGAAATCTCCCATCAACAGGATTTCGCCTTTAGCTGCCATGTCATGAATTTCCTCCACTAGTACCATGTCCACTTCCTCCCTCTGTGCCAGAGGTCTGTAGATCACCCCTGTACGTATTGTTGTGCCATCTCCTGGTTCAAGGGTGACCCAAATTGCCTTGGCCTTCCCCTGTCTTCCATGTACTTCTGTAACCTTATGCCTACTTGATGTACAGGAGAGCCCCTCCCCCCTTTTTTTTTTTTTAACCTTCCCTGTCCCTTCTGAACAGTATATAGCCTGGTACATTGACGTACCAGCTGTGAGTAGTACAATACCATATCTCTGTCATTGCTGCTATGTCAAGGTCTGCATCTGTCATCAAGGCTTCCAGGACTGGAACTTTATTTCCCAGACTGAGGGCATCTGCGAAAATTACCTTCCACGTTTTCCTCCCTGCCTTCCCTCTGTTCCTGTTTTTTCTACTTTGCCTCTTCCCCCACCCTGACATTCACGCTCATGTGCTCTTGTGCCCCCCTTATAAAAGTTTCCCCTGCCTGCCCCTCACTGCTCTCTTGCATTGTTCCTGTTGTCAATTTGTACTTTTGCATGTTCTTGTGGGGAGTTCTAAGCCACCTGTCTCTCCTGGCTCCCCCAGCCAGTTTAAATGCTCTCTGCTGAAGCATTCCAACTTCTCACTAAGGACTGAGGTCCCCTTTCCAGACAGATGCAGGCCATCCTCCAGATACAAGCTTGCATCTGCCCAGGTTGGGCCCCAGTCCCCTATAAAGCCAAATCCTTCCCTTCTACACCAATCCTTCAACCAGGAGTTAAAGGTTTGGATGTGGAGTGCCCTGGCCTCCCTCATGCCTTGGACAAGTAACACCCCCAAGAATGACACAGAAATGTGCTACCCGTTTCAGGTACTCTCCCAGCTTACTGAAATCCTCCTGGACTCTGGCTAACTCTGCCCTTCTCCTTGCCAAGTCATGGGTCCCCAAGTGGACAATGACATCCAGCTCCTACCTCCTGGCTAGCACCCTAGCGATCCTATGGATCTGCTTCCCATTCTCCCATGCAGTGCTTCCTGGGAGGCACTTGACCTCCCTCTCCCCCCTGCTAGTTGTCCCTAATTTCACAACCTGTACAATAGAGTCCCCCACTAGGAGAAGTTTCCCCCTCCTCCGGGGTCCCTTGCCCCCCTTCCCTGGGACTCCGGATTGGAGGTCCCGATCATCCTCCCTGGTCCCAGCTGTGGGTGCCTGTGTGGGGCAGTCCCGTTCCTCCAAAACAGTGTAGGAGTAATTAAGCTGGACCGGTTTGGGGATGTGTCTCTGACCCCTTCCCACTCTCCCTGAGCCCATTGAGGTCCCGGCATCCTTCTTCCTGGGCAACCTTTGAGGTTGATGCTGTGGACCCAGTGGTCTCGAGTGGGGGTGGATGCCGCCTGTAACCTGGTCACCTCTGCACGGAGACAGGCAACCTCCTCCCTCAGCCCAGAGAGGTGCCTGCAGATAGAACAGCATTGCAGCCTCCAGAACGTCTCCCTTAAGACTGCTGCTCCAGAGCCACTGCACTACTCCTGCCATGTCTGATGTGACCTTGTCTGCAATATAACCTAGGTGTGCCCTCTAGATGAACCCCTATGCTCCTCCCTTTCCTCGGTGTGGAACTTCCTGTGTGGTGCAGGGAGGTGCAACACTATGGGCCCACCCCCTATAAAAGAAGGACTAGCCCAGGGGTGGGATTACCTTCTGGCTGAGTTCAGAAACAATCAGCCGAGGACCCCTTTACCCTATGTTCGCAAAGGACAAGCCCCAGTGAAAAAAGAATGGGGGGAAAAAAAAAAAGATACCCCCAAATCCGTTGAAATATGAGACCTGCCGTAAAGGTAACGGACTCAAACAAAGTACAAACAGTTCCAAGCTTACCAGCAACTTAATCCTTCACACCTGCCCCTCCACAAACTTAGAAGCAACAGAAAGGTACACTACTGCTGTGTCAGCTCACACTATAGATCACAGCACAGCAAGGTACATCTACCGGAGCCAAACTAAGTTTGCTTCTGCACTACTGCTGTGTGAGGTTGCCGCAGCCTGCCAGTGGCCAAAGCAGCAATGGGCAATCAAACTGGTACCTTACCTGACAGATAAAGACAAACTTGCCTACAGCAATATAGACACTGCACAGTGAGAAAACTATGACCTGATGAAAAGCGAAAGATGTGACATCTCAGGAGAGACCTACAGGACAGAGATTTCAATCTCTGAAGTACAACTTCGTCGACAATCCTCGAGAAGCCTTTGCCCGACTCAGGCAACTTCTGATAAAATGGCTCCAACCAGAGGGCAACAGTCCCATAGATCACGGACACATCTGCAATGAGCAATTCATCAAAATCCAGCCTACAGATGTGCAGCTTTGGGTAAAGGAACACCGACCAGAACGTGGAGAAAAGGCTGCTGCTTTGGCCGAAGACTGCCAAATGGCCAGACAGACGCCACAGCAGCAAGGTAACAGCACTGGTAAGAAATTCTTTCTCCAATTTAAACTCCAAGTATGATCAGAACTCTGGTGGAGGTAACAAATCTGTGCCCAAAAACGTTATTTGCTATAACTGTAATAAGCCAGGTCATATTGCAAGAAATTGCCGTAAGAAGAGTGACACTGGAGCAGATCTTTCCTTAGCAAATGGGGGCAAGTACTTATTTATTTATTGAAAGAATCGGAATTACAACCTTAACTTAACCAATGTGAAGGTGGGAGATAAGACTGTGAAGGGACTTGAAGATTAGGGAAACAGACAGACCCTAGTACATATTAAAGTGCTAGGAAAACAATTTCCAAAAGGAGCAGGTACTGATGTCATCTGCATCCACAAGGACGCTCTATACTATCCCACCACCCAAGTGACTCTGACCATTAAGGGTGTGCCGCACCAAATGAAAGCGGAGGTAGTACTTAAGTTACCTGTACCCATTATTATTAGAAATGAATGTCCATCACAGCACCCTCTCTCCAAAGTCTACAAGGTATTAATAGACTACATGGGTTCAGATGTTGAGTCTCATAATGTATATTGGGAGAAAGCTTTATTCCCCCTGAGGCCTAACTGGTCTGAAGTTTGGAAACATATGAAAGTCTTGCCTATACCAAAGTATAATATGATGCAATTTTTCATTTGTTCAAATATTTACTATACCCTGTTAAACTATGCTCCAGAAAACTCAGACAGACAGACCTATGTTTTCGTTGCTAGGTTTGCTCCCAGGGGACCTCTTGCATATATTTTGGAACTGTTCTCACATTCAACCACTTTGGGGTCAGATTGTTGATAAAATGGACCCGGTGTTAGACTATTCGGAATATATCAGTCCTGAGATATGTATTTTAGGGATCTGGAAAGGATTGGGGAGTGCGGCTAAGCATCATATTTCCTAATGTCAGCTGTTGTTAAAGCATTTGTTTTATGACATTGGAAGGAGGATTAAGTTTATGATTATGATCAGTGGGTGAGGACCTTATACAGGTCTTGGAGAGAATTAAATTATTCATGTTGATGGAGGAAGGAGAATGTTTACAACCGGATCTGGAGGACTTTAGAGGTGGTCTATGCAACCCAGCTTAAGGTCTGAGGTTCGGTCTGTCTGTCTGAAGAGGAGTAGTGGAAGTGTCTTTAATGTGTTAGGGTTTATGGGGCTTTTCGTTGATGGGACCTGGTTGATGATTGTTTGATAGGCCTTATACAGGTTTAGCTATTATTCCTTTGTATGGGGTTTGTCTAACTGTAAGGTTTCTGCTGTGGTCGGGCATATGGGTTCTCTCTCTTTCCCAGGGACACAGTTACCTATGGGTGGGCTGGGTTAGTTTTCCCTGGGATTTCTTTTTCACTATATCTATAATTCAGGTTGTTAAGTAGAAGGGTCTAACCGGCCTGAATTGGGTCTGGTGTAGTGCATGCATTTTAGTCCACCACAGTGTGTTTGGGAGCTACTGGGTATGGCGATTGGATTGGCTAACTGTGATTGTATATAGTTATGGGGATGTATATAGTTTCCGCACCCAGTTTTGGGGTGTGGGCCTGGTGTCTACTTCGGGCTGTGTGTGTGTATGTATTTTGCAATAAAATTTCAATAAAGAGGTTTTAAAAAAAAGAAATGAATGTCCAGGATTTACTGAGTTAATCTCAGAGGAAATGGACCTTGTGGTTTCAGCAACAGTGGTAACAAGAACCCAGGCAAAGAAAATCTCAAAATAGTGGAGACACTTTTCCTTTCAGTGTCTTTGATTCGGACTTGTTTGAGAACAGCTCCAAGATCCAGAAGTCCAGGAAAGAAAGAAAACATCTGATATAACGGTGTCAACAAAAGACTGATGGACATAAAGGGTTAAAATATGAAAATACTGAAGCTAAACTGGTAACTGATTGCGATTTTGTTTTCATAGGATTTTTACAGAGCTGATGGACTTGCGTCCTAAATGCTCGCCTGATATTTACTTAGGTCATTTTCATGTAAGCATCCCACCTATTTTTAAATACTGATGTTGTGGAACTTGCCACAACCTCCAGGGGTAGCCTGTTCCAGTCATGGACCACTCACTGGTTAAAACACCAAGTGCTTCGTACAAATTTCCTGTTTTGAGCCGTTAGCTGTACAGTGGGTGGGATCAGGTATTATGTATATTGGTATTCATTTCTAGTCCAGTTATGTCCCAGAGGTCATCACTGTTCCAAGCTCTAAGTACTAAGCACATATCCCCCCTCTTCCTTCTTGCCTCCAATAAGTATAAGTTCAACTCGGATAGACGTGTTTCATATTCCTTTCCAGCCCCATCTTGTATGGCCCTTGCAGCCAGTCTCTGGACTCTTTCCAGGAGTGCTATGTCCCCCTTTTTTGCATGGTGTCCATACCCGGGCACCATATTCAATTATTGATCTCACCAATGAGGTATAGATTGGTAATATGACTTCCTTACTCCTTGCTGATGTGTGTCTTAGTATACCGTTTAATATTCTATTCCCTTTCTGAGCCATCCCCTGACAATGGGGTGAAAAAGACACATCACTGGACACCATAATCCCCAGATCTCTTTCTTCATCTGTTGTTTTTAGAGGTACGTTCCCCAGGTTGTAAGATATTCTAGGATTCTTTTTTCCCCAAATGCATAATGTATCATTTATCCAAGCTTAATATCGGTTTAGATTTTTTAGTCCACCTGTTTATGTTATCTGTTGTTTCTTGCTGTGGTGATGTTCCTTGACTGGCATCAATCTCTGCTCCTACTCTGCAGTCATCTGAAAATTTTCAGTCAAACACTTTGATGGTCTTTTTGCAGAGAAGACACATATAGGTTAAAAAGGCAGGGGCCCAACACAGATCCCTGAGGCACACCACTAATCACCCTTGCCCAGTGTGAAAATTCCCCTCTGTTTCAGAGCAAGCTAACAATGTTTCTCTCCAGGGTTATTTTAAGCAGCTGGCGGTGAAACCAAAACACAGTGGACCAATGTTTAAAAAATGTAATGGGTTACTTACTGTACAGAGTTTGGGTTAAACCTCAGATGCAGGAACAGACAGAACAATTGGTTATACCACAGAAGTATAGAACAGAGTTGTTACAGATAGCACATGATAGTCCTATGTCTGGTCACTGAGGGAAGGATTGAGCCCTTGCCAGATCGTTGTACAGATTTTACTGGCCTGGAATTCATGAAGATGCTGCTACCTATTGTAATTCCTGTGCTGAGTGTCAGAAAGTAGCCCCAGTGACTAAAAAAGACAAGGTGCCCCTACCCTTGATAGATGTGCCTTTTGAGAGAATTACAATGGATATGGTTGGTCCTTTAGACAAAAGTAAAAAGGGTAATAGGTTTATCCTGGTAGCATGTGACTATGGTACTAGATACCCAAAAGCAGCTCCAATGCATACTGTTACAGCTTCAAAAGTGACAGCACAGCTTGCAGACATTTTCAGCAGAGTGGGCATACTAAAATAAATTATTACTGATCAGGGTAGTAACTTTGGTGCTGCACTACTTAAGGAGCTGTACAGACTTCTAGGTATCACTGTCCTAAGAACCTTCCCCAAAGACCCTCAGACAGACAATCTTGTTGAGCATTTTAACCAAACCCTAAAACACATGCTAAAAAGGTTTATAAAAGGGGAAGGGAAAGATTGGACCAATACTTGCATTACCTACTTTTTGCTTACAGAAAAGTGCCACAGGCATCAACAGGGTTTTCACCATTTGAAATGCTGTATGGTAGGCAGCCAAGAGGGCCACTGGATGTGATAAAAGAAACGTGGGAAGATAACCACACTCAGAAACAATCTATAACGTCTTGGTTATATGTGTGCCCTAAGAAAGAAGCTGGCAAAATATGTTGAAATTGCCCACAGTAATCAGGAAGTGGCCCAAAACCAGCAGAAGGTATATTGTGACCATGGGGTAAAAGAAAATGTTTTTGAGTCTTGTGAAAAGGTTTGCTACTATTACCCACAACAGAAAATAAACTGTTAATGAAATGGCAAGGGCCTTACATAGTGTTTAGACATACTGGCACCGTTAACTACGCGATTGAGACCCCTGACAGCAAATATTCTACCAAGATAATCTCCTCAAGAAATGGGTTGAAAAAAATGCCAAAATCCGGCTCTGTTAGTTTTACCAGAAACCGTTAAAGAAGATACTGATGTAGCTTATGATAGACTGGAACAAACTAACAGCTGATGTTGTAAAGCTAAACGTTTCCTTAACCTCAGAACAAACTGCAGATATTCGTAATGTACTAAAGACATTTAACAGTACTTTTACCACTGTACCAGGCCAAGCAAAAGGGGATGGGCATGTTATAGGGACAATAAATGCTTGTCCTAGTAGGCAAAAGACATACAGGTTACCAGAGCGATTAAGAGCTGATGTGGTTAAGGAAATACAAAAAATGAAAGAATTGGGTATCATAGAAGAGTCGAGGAGTGCTTGGTCATCTCCAATGGTAATTGTAAACAAAAAAGAAAGGGGTGTTAGAATCTGCCTTGATCTTAGCAAACTTAATCAAGTGTCAGAATTTGACAGTTATCCCATGGCCAGAATAGATGATTTGGTGTACAGACTGGGGAGTGAAAAGTACATCACTACCCTCGATCTCACCAAGGGTTACTGGCAAATCCCTTTAGCTAAAGAATCCAGAGACAAAACTACATTTGTCACTTCTGTTGGATTTTATCAGTTTATCACCATGCCATTTGGTATACATTGTGCGCCAGCTACATTCCAGCGGTACATGGATGTAATTTTATCCCCTCACACTGGTTATTGTGCTGCGTACATGGATGATGATGTGGTGTACAGTCCGGACTGGAACAGCCACCTGAACACCTACAAGCAGTTATCCAAGCTATCAAAAATGCAGGTCTGACTATTAATCCTACCAAATGTGCATTGGGCATGCAGGAAACCAGATATTTGGGCTATTTGCTGGGAAATGGAGAAGTTAAGCCAGAGGTTTCTAAAACAGAAGCTGTAGCTAACAGGCCTGTCCCTAAAACAAAGAAACATGTCAAGTCATTTTTAGGGCTGGCTGGTTATTATCAGAGATTTGTTCCCAACTTTGCAGAGTTAGCTACTCCCCTCACTGAACTCACGAAAAAACAGTACCCAAATAATGTGAAATGGACCCCAGAGTGTGATGAAGCCATTAAGGCTGCATTATGTTCAGCCCCTGTTTTAAGAAGCCCAGATTTTGGGAAACAATTTTTGTTACAAACAGATGCATCAGAGGTAGGCCTAGGTGCAGTCCTGAGTCAAAATATAGATGGAAAAGAACATCCTATTCTATACATACTGTAAACAGGAAACTGCACAACAGAGAGAAAAGGTACTCCACCACTGAAAAGGAATGTCTAGTAGCAAAGTGGGCCATAGAGTCCCTTAAGTTTTATTTGCTAAGAACTGACTTTGTACTTATAACAGATCACTATCCTCTCTGTTGGCTTAACCAAATGAAAGATAAAAATTCCAGAATCATAAGGTGGTACCTGGCACTACAGCCATTTAAATTCAAAGTGATACACAAATCTGGTGAAGAGAATAGCAATGCTGATTTTCTGTCAAGATATGAATCAGGAATTGAGGGTTCTGAAGGTTGAACAAACAAATGTATGAGTTTAAACTTTACTGTTTGCTGTACTGTTACAGAAAAAGGATACTGCACATGTGCTTAATTTCTGAAAGTTAGAAGCTACTATTAGAGAATTAATAGAAAGTTTTGGAAACCTGTTTAGTAAAATAGGTTCCCTCTTAAGAAGGGGGTGTATGTGACAGGGTTGAACAAAACCCTGTACCAGTTGTTATGGAGAATTTGAATGCAGGGATCTGTTCTGTTCTTTCCTTTCTTTTGTCTGTCTGGTTGTGCAACCAAATTTTCCTGTGAGACCTAGGATTTAATCACCCCGACAGTCTCGCAATTCTCTGCCTCTCAGTCTTCCTTTGCTGTTTCTGTCTTTTCCTCCCTTGCATACCTGCAGGTATAAAAATACATGCAAATCATTATGTGGAGATGCGACTGATATTGGGATCCCTTTGTTTAGAAATGATGTAGTGTTACTGTTAAAATGTATATAATTATAGTGTGAGATGATTGCAAAAAGCTATTAAGAACTTAAGGGGATAACATGAGAGCATTTTTAAGCCCTTTTGCAGAAGCTGTGGAAAAGGGGCCTCAGTTCTGGGACATTGTGTTCTAGCTGCACCTGCCTGAAATTTACAAGAACATTTTAGAAAAAAAAAAAAACAGGATGCTTGTGGGGGGGAGGTTGCATGGACTTATAAAAACAAAGCTGCAATTTCTTTTAAGAGACATACAGAGATTGAAGGAAAACTCAGATAGCTCTTCCCTGCTTATTCTGCTTTTGTATAAATAGTTATTCTGAACAATTTTAGGAGGGCAGTATAGCACAGTGATTTAAGACTGAGCTGCAAATCTGGAGACCTGGGTTTGAATCCCACAGACCCCACTTGCATACTGTGTGACCCTGAGCAAGTCATTTAACTTCCCTGTGCACCCAGGCCGCACCTGTAAACAAGCTTTCAGCTTAGTGTGCCACTCCTGGTCAAACAACTGGGAAAAAAATATATTTTTTGAATGTTACTGCTATTACTAATAAACACTTTTTGCAAATTCTACAACTGCTCCTGGTTTTTCCTATGCTTTCTGACCTGTGCCTCAACGACACATACCCAGGTATTTTAGAGCACTTGGATCTCAGCAAAAAGGATATTTATTCCACACAGACTGTGACGGAGACCAGTAGAGTGGAAGGACCTCTGCTTTACAGGTATCCGGTTTATAACCGGGCACCTCGTTAAAACTCCTATAAAAGGGTAAAAATGGACCCTAGGGAAAGTGTTGGGTGGACAATATGTAACAGCACATCACTGGCATACAGGGCCTCTCTATGGTCTATCCCCCCACCTGGATGCTTGGGAACAAATTGCGCGGTCTCACTGCTTGTGCTAAGGGTTCAATATACGGGGAAAAAAAAGGGGGGGGGAGGGCAACCATGCCATATTTCCCTGCCAAGCTGAAAGGAGGAGTCATGATCATTAATTTTCATAACACGCCTGCAGAGAATTACAGAGTCTGCGAGGAAGGGAAAGGAAGGCTGCTGAAAATCCGAATTTGTCGAAGATGGCATACAGACAGGGTCAGGAAACCCCATCAAATGACTTTTTGGCATCGAGACTGGCTAAAAGAAAGGGCGTTCACTGGGTATGCAGTTGATGGAGTATGTGGAGAGTCTGATGGGTGTTGTCGCATGTCTGTTGTGTCCAGACAAATTAGAGATGGGAGCAGGATGTCCAAGTGTTGGGCAAGGGCAGCCATGAATAGTTTGTAGTCCAAATTTAAATGGAGATCATCTTATAGGCTGAGCATTCTGAATATTTTTTATTCAGCTTGGGTATCACCAAAATCGTGGCATGTTGCCACAATCGCGGTATATTGCCTCTTTCTATCACCTCGTTCCATGTGAGCAACAAATATGGGAAAAGAAGGTCCTTCAGATGCTTATAAAATTCTATAATGTAGCCATCCAGCCAAGGTGCTTTCTGCATTTTGGCTTTGTGAAGGACACCATCAAGGTCAATATAAAGCAAGGATCATGTCAATGCCTCTGTCTGCTTTCTCAATAAAGCAGACAGTGACAGGGTGTCAAAAAGATCTGTGTGACTGCTGAATCGTGAAAGCCTTCTCTGGGGCATACAGGTTCTTGCATGGGTGTCGGCAGGCATACTCAGTGTACTCTGCTGAGTACAGTAAAATCTGGAAGATCCAGGGGCAACATGAGCCTCAGGCCAGGGCAACAAACATAACAGAGCCTGATGTACTTCTTAGATGCTTTAGTGTGAGGCTGTGAATGGTCTTTGGAAGATGTGTGAGTGCTAAAGTTGGAGGCCATGCTTGTATGAGTGACCCAATCAAGTAAGTATGGATGAGTGCTGGTGTGAATGGACGTCTATAAGGCTGGTCACCTTGATGTGGTACAGAGGCTTATCACAATGAATCCTAACCACTGTAACTAAGTGCCAGCCAACTTCTGTCTGACTGCGAGTGTGTGTTAGATAAAATGTTGTGACCCTATTATGATCATTGGCTTACTACATATTAAAGGAATAATGCACGACAGGGTGTGGCCGTGCTGGGATGCGCCACGCCTGGCGTGGTTGGGCACGCGAGGCCGCAGGCGAAAAGGCCCAACAATGCCAGGCGTGATGTTATCCCAGCACGCACACACACCCTGGAGTGCATTATTCTATTATACAATGGCTCAATTGTAAAAAGTGAAAAAAAGGGATAGAAAATATATTAAAAATATATATATTTTTTTACTGTTTTTGCAGTGAGTAGGGTTACATTATGACAAAATAGTGCAGATTTCTACTTCAGCCAGTAGATGGAGATGTAGCAATCTTTGTTAGTGTTCACTCTGTTTACAAAGCATCCTCTTAGGGTTGACTCTGTTTCAATTTGATAAGGAAAAAAAAAGTGTATTTACGAGTGAGATCCGCGGTGACTGTGAAAATGCCATTGGTGACTCGCTCGCTAACTGGCCCAAGCGCTGACTTTCTGTAGGTCTCCGTTTCCCCCACCCCACCCCTCAGTCAACTGAGTTACTGCCAGCCAGATGGTCGTTTCCGGATGCCTGCATGGGAGGTAGGGAGATGTTATACAAAGTGATTTTAAGAAGGAGAGGAAGAAAGTGCATTTACGAGTGAGCAGTGACAGCCAGTGTGAGTTTGTGAAAATGTGGTTGTGACTACCGCTAATTGGGTACTCGCCGCTTCTGTATGGGGCTACAATTTGTTTTTAAAAAGAAAACTATGAATACTTGTTTTGTTGTGATGTGGGTTTCGTTTCCGGGTTATCGTCTGTGGTGGGGTGGGTTTCCGGGTGTCGAGGGAAGCGCCGACTGGCAAAGCAGGTACTGTACCACGCAAGCTGCTTGTAGGCAGCGGAGAGATGTATGTTGTACAGTGAGATGCGGTCATCCCTGTGTTGGCACTAGAGCCATGGTGTTATGCCAGGATAACACCACGGGTCCAGTCCCACAGTGACCAATGACAGCTCAAGGTTCTTTCTTGCCATTGTATAATATTGAATGAAATGAGGGTGGAGCAATGTCTGTGTGGTGAAGCAACACGTGTTTCTGTTTATGGGGGTGGGCACAGGGGCAACAGTTCCATCATCTCTCATCTCGAGTACAAGTTTAACATTCCTGGCTACACCCCTCGGTTCTTGTAATAGGTATGAAACGCCTCAGACAATTTAGCTGTTTTATGTAGGAGATGTTTAGTATGGGGGTGTTTCAGTGTGGTTATTATAGCTTGTACATTCTGATGTCTGACTTGATGGGCTAGTAGTCGTGTAGCCCTAGGGCTTACTTCATAATATTTATGCCAGAGGAAGCTGAGAGTCAGCTCCATCTTATGCAGATAGATTTGATCAATTTCTTTTTGCACTGTGGTTAATTGTTCCAAGACAGTGGCATCTCCCCTCTTATGAACCTCCTGCAAAACAGCTAACCTACAAAAAGCTAAGGGTGCCGTGAAGGTTAACAAGCTTCTGGGCCTGGTCCTTCTGTTTCTGCAACGTGTATTTAATACTAGTATATCCTCTTAGGACCACTTTCGTTATGTCCCACTACACAGCCTGTGTGTGCTCACCAGCTGAATTTAAATCCAGAATTTCCAGAATCTTCTCCCAAAGGAAAGTCTAGAACTCCTCAGAATGCAGGTGAAAGACTTTAAAAGATGCTACTGAGTGGGTGTTCCCGGTTTAAATTCAGGTATGTCAAAACAGGGGCAAGATTGGACAGAAGAATCAGCACTATCTTGCAATTTAACATGGTGTGCGTGCTCCTGCAGAACAAAGCTGCAATCAACACAAGTATAGAGCGAATGAAGGTGTGAGCAGTGGGTTAAAGCCTTAGTTTTAGTGTGCAACTCCTGCCAAACATTAAGCCAGCAATTGGCATACATGTGAGCAAGGCAGACTTTGTGAGCTGCTGGCTGCCTACAAGGGGTGGGGTTGGAGGTATCCCAAGTGTTAGTACCCAACAGATTAAAATTTTCCACGAGGAGCAACACACCCTTTGTGTTAACCAGGATGAGCTCCAACAGCTTCCTAAAGCTTACATTCTCAAAATTCAGTCTGGTCCAAAGGCAGTCAAACAGCCAAAGTTCAACTTGTTTGATTCCTTCTGCAACACAAACATGCAGCTCTAGGGTCTACCTCAATGCTTTGACATACAATGTAATAGATAAAGTGACATACAGTATTGGAAAAAAAACATAAATTTAGTTTTGCTAGTGGTGATCAGTCTATGAGATGTGCTCTTCGATGTAAAAAACGGCAGTAGGAGTCCTACATCCTGGACCAGAGGCACACTGTGCTAACATGTGGGACACCTGGGTTCCCAACACAACAGGACTTATATTGCCATGCTCACACAACATACAAGTAAAACTCTGTTAAAAAAAAAAATTAAAAATTAAGCCTCACCATTATCTGATTAGCAGCTTCTGCATCTCGATCCTGCTGTTCCTTCAGTTGTCTTTGGAAACTGCTGATCTGTCTATCACTGAAAGGTGTCTGCTCATAACCATCTAACATCAGCTGTGCTGCCAAAGACTGGACCAGTGAATCCCGTTTCCGTATATTCTGTTGGTGACGATCTGCCTGTAGCTGAAGACGTCCTAATTAAAAAAAAATAACTTCCAGTTACTAATAATGTCGAAGAAGAAATGAAAATCCAGTTTACCATAATATTTTATTTATTTATTTGTTTGTTTGTATACATCAGATTACCTTTGAGTACAAGTGTTTATAAAGGTTCCATGCCAGACTGTACAGGAACAAAATAAGACAAATACACATACAATATTTATTATTACTGTAGGTTCCAACATGGTCACCGAAGACTTATTACCATGTTGGCTGAGTTGTCATCCTTAAAAGGCAGAGCCTGGACTCCAAAGTATGATATCATCCTGGACCCTGCCTTCTATGTGAACTCCCAGACACAGCTGCTGGAAACTGCCATTCACATACTGTATATTGCTATACAATATTACTACAGTATGATTAAATAGTAAGCACCTTGACAACACAAATCCTAAACTGAATAAAGTCAGAAAAATTACAGAATTACAGCTTTTAGCTCCGTAAGATGATCACAATAATCTGAAGAGTAATAATATTTTAACAACTGGGTTAGGCTTTTTCCCATAGAGAAACCGTGGCATAATTTGCCATTATAAAGGAGCGTTTATAACAGCAAACACGAGCACATTTTCCCTCGCTATGCGCATGCCCAACCTACAGCTCTTCCGGGTTTTCACCACTCGCCACCAGATTTCTTCATCAGTCGAAACCGCACTGCCACCACTATCTCTAGGTGGTAAGTTACTATTAAAAAAAAAACTTTCTAACAAAAATCACACTGTAAAGAGGACAACAAAACAAGAAAAAGTAAACTGCTGCTAAGTGTCCGAGGACTCAGCTAAACATCATCCAGACCACAGCCGCACCAGACCATTTATTTTACATAACTGGCTGTGGCGAGAAAGCCTAACCCAGCAATTATATGAAATAAAATATGGGGTGGTGTGTGTAAACTCGAATTTTACACACACCCTTGGGGCTAGATGCCTGGATAAACCCCTCGAGCTTCGATCTCGGGGTTTATATGCCATCCAACCCCTCGGGTGTGTGTAAAATCTTGTTACACACACACACTACCCCATACTTTATTCTCTATTTAATTAACTCTGTTTCTTACTGGCAAAAGATTAATCTTTAGAATGGTTACACAGTACTGTGTTTATGGTTCAATCAGAAATCTTTTATGGGAATATTCTTCACATGAAAAAATCATGTCCGGTGGAGTACAGTGACAATATTGTAACAAAATGAGATTATGGTACATGGGATACTTATTTTGGTGCCATTCCACATTGTCACTGGAAAAGTAACAATCCCTGGTCAAATGTACCTTAATCAATGCAGGAGTCTTCAACTTAACTGCCACATACTGCACACCTTTGTAATACAGACTCTGTGGATCCATTTAGCAAAAGTGAACTTAGAAGCTACCAGGCCTTTCTTTGCTGCCCCGTACAGCACAAAAATGTGTTCTGAACATTTAAAGACTGCGATCTGATCAAATATGTTTTAACTGACCAGCATAAATCTAAGACATGGAGTTGTTTTTCTTCGTCACTGACTGGTTTAAGTCAAAATGGTTAGCCTCCTAAGCCTATAGAACTGGATAAAATAGGACATGATCACACTATTCCAAATAATACAACACAAGGAACAGACAGGATGGAGTATGCACAGATTGTTTCAGCTCATGAGCATAAACAAAAAGTACAGTTACGTAAGAACTTACCATAACAGTAGATCTTCGAGAACAGTTCTTGTAGCAGGTTACACCATTAGGACTGAAGCCGGCAGGCGTCAGGACCCCACAGAAAAATTCTAGCTAGCTATCTTCAGCGGGGACCGCCCCCGATGTCGGTCCCGCCTCCGACATCAGGCGTAGCACATAAGGGGGCGGTCCCGCCAGATTCCCCAGTCCTCCCGCCGAGACTTCCGGAAGCAGGCTGACATCGAAATGGGAGACTGAGGATCCACCGTCAGAAGATAAAAAGGTAAAAATCCCTGTTAAAAAAGGCTTAAGCCATGCCTCCTCCAAGGGGGAAGGTGGGCAGGAAGGTACCTGCTGCAAGAGAGGTTCTCGAAGATCTACTGTTACGGTAAGTTCTTACATAACTGCACTATCTTACTTCGAGACACAGCTCTTGCAGCAGGTTACACCATTAGGACTGATTCCCAAGCAGTAGCGCTTGCAAACATTCTGGGAGGAGGAAACTAGAAAATACATTCCAGGTCCTGAATCTAGGACAGGAGACCCTGTAGCACAGCCAGGCCGAATCCAGCTCTTCGCCGTGAAGCGATGTCCAGGCTATAATGCCTGATGAAGGTATGTAGAGAGCTCCAAGTGGCTGCAGCAGAAGTAGAGACGTTTCGAAGTGCTGCAAAGGAGGTGGCCACTCCCCTCGTGGAATGGCCCCGGACTGATCCCGAGAGGGTTTTTTGTTTGATATCATAACAGTATGAGATACACTGGACAAGCCAGCGAGACAGAGACTGTTTGGATACTGGTTGGCCCATCATCCTTTCAGTAAAGGAAACGAAAAGTTGCTCCGATCTACGAAGCTGCTTGGTTCTGCTCAGGTAGTACCTTAAGCTGTGGTGAACATCCAGGGTGTGAAGCAGCGCTTCTCCTCTATTAGCATAATTAGGGAAGTAGACCGGCAGGTCAATATCCTGATTGAGAGTGAGTGTGGAAACCACCTTAGGCAAGAATTTAGGATTCATCCTCAGGGATACTCTGTCCCGGTGGAAAATTAAATAAGGCTCCTTGCACATGACAGCATGAAGCTCTGAAACTCTTCTCACTGACGTAACAGCAACAAAAAACAATGTTTTCCATGACAGAAAATGCAGCTCGCAATCCGCGGCAGGCTCAAAGGGGGGGAGCGTGAGTTGCTCCAGGACAAAGAGCAAGTCCCATGGAGGCACTGGGTCCTTAATGGGCGGCCTAAGATGTAACACCCTTCTCAAGAATTTGCGACAGGCATCTAATTGTGCCACTGTGCGCTGTCCCACCAGGAGGTGATAAGCTGAAATGGCACAGAGGTGCACCTTTATAGAGGAGTAGGCGAGACCCGAATGGAAAAGGGGGAGCAGGTACTCTAACACGCTTTCACCGGAAAACCTAAAGACGAAAGGCCACGTGCTTGTGACCATAGACAAAAACGGCGCCATTTCATGGTGTATGTCGCATGCGTTGCCGGCTTTCTGGCTGCAGAAAGAACTTCTGCAACCTCTTGCGAGACCCCGTATCGCAAGATGGCTATGTCTCTAGGAGCCATGCATGCAGGTTCAGTGAGCGTAAGTCCGGGTGGACCAGTGAACCCTCCTCCTGAGACAACAGATGGGAGCTGAATGGCAACGGGAGCAGAGGTTCCCGGGATAGCTGTATTAGCAAAGGGAACCAGATCTGTCTGGGCCAGAAAGGGGCCACCAGGATCATTGTTGCATGCTCCCTACGCAGTTTGAGAAGAACTCTCTGGATCAATGGGAAGGGAGGGAAAGCGTAGAGGAATCTGTCCGCCCAGGAGAGGGACAATGCGTCTCGCCAGAAAACACCAGGCCCTGGATCTAGCGAGCAAAAATTGGGCAGTTTTGCGTTGGATGGGGAAGTGAACAAGTCCAATTCTGGAGTTCCCCATCGAAGGAGCAGATCCTCTGCTACCTCCTGAAGAAGTTCCCACTCGTGGACTCTGGCCTGGGAGCGACTCAGGCCGTCTGCAACTGTGTTGTCCACCCCGTGAACATGTACTGTGATCAGGTTCGCGCTGTGTCGGATTACCCAATCCCACACCCTCATGGCCTCCCTGCAAAGGGGGTAAGAGTGTGCGCCTCGTTTGTTGAGTAATACATCACCGCTGCGTTGTCTGTCTGAAGCAGGAGAGTACTCGGCGGGATCACTGACTGAAATGCCTGCAGGGCATAAAGGACCGCCCTCATCTCTAGGATGTTGATATGCAGAAGGGCCTCCTGAGGGGTCCACGTTCCCTGGGACTTCAACCCGTCCAGGTGTGCTCCCCACCCTATACCTGAGGCGTCTGTGGTGAGGATTACCTCCGGGGACGGCGCTATAAACGGGACGCCCGTAGAGAGTGTCCCTGGGTCTAGCCACCACTGCCAGTCTCGAATCACGGTACTCGTGATTCTGACCGGATGCTGCATGTGGTCTTGCCTTTGGTCCCATTGCACCTTGAGCATCCACTGAGTTACCCGCATGTGGAGCCTTGCGAAAGGGACGGTAGGAATGGCCGCAGCCATGTGTCCCAGCAAGCGAAGGACCGACCTGGATGGGACGGTCTTGTTCGACGAAAGCTCCCTGATGAGGGATCTGATGCGCTCCGTTCTGTCGTCTGGAAGAAATGCTCTTCCTTGAACGGTGTCCAGTACTGCGCCTATGAACTGCAGCTTCTGCGACGGTACCAGGAGAGACTTCTCGTGGTTGATTAGGATACCCAGAGATCGAAACAGGTCCTGGGTACCCTGGATCGCCCGTAACAGCGCCTCTCTGGAGGCGGCCATGAGAAGCCAATCATCCAGGTACGGGAACACATAATGGCCCTGTCTCCTTAGAGATGCTGCCACGACTGCCATACATTTGGTAAAGACCCTGGGTGCGGATGACAGCCCGAATGGAAGGGCTCGGAACTGAAGATGATGGCCGAGAAGAAAAAATTACTCACCTTAGTAATTGCTTTTCTTCTCATGGAGTCTTGCTATATTATAACAATAGCAGTCAGCCACTGCAGCTGAACTGCCCCGGAGAGGAAGGTTAACTCCAGAAGATCTGGAGTTCTACAGCCGAGAGCGCTGTGCCAAAAGTTCATCTGGCAGTTTCAAATGAAACTGTCAGATCTTCTGAAGCCAACATCAAAGGACGGAAAAAGTCTGTGTGGAAAAACTACACTAGCCTATGCGCTACCCTAGTAGTAATAACAACAATATAAACAACAAAGAAACACCCAGAACCATAATAACAAAGATTGATGGTATTATGGTTCGTTTTCCACTGACAGCACATATGAACCCCCTTCCCCAAGACTCAAGTCCAAGAAGGGGCAAAAAAACAACCTAAAAGAACAATCTAGATCCCTAACCCAAAGGAAAACAGGGTTGGGGAAAACTAAAATGGCATGACACAGTGCTTGCACCAATTTGCCACCTCTACCCAAGTAGGAGTTCTGAGAGGGGCAGGAGGGAGGTGGTTATAATAGCAAGACTCCATGAGAAGAAAAACAATTACTAAGGTGGTAATTTTTTCTTCAAACACCATGAAGTCTTGCTATATTATATAATAACAGATTACACAGCAGTACCTCCATGGAGGAGGGTCAGAACCTACTTAGGAAATAGGCTCTGAAGCACAGCTGTGCCAAACCGAGCATCTCTCCTGGACTGGATATCCAGGGAATAATGCTTGGTAAAGGTGTGAACTGTCTTCCAGGTAGCAGCTTGACAAATCTCCAGAATAGGAATGTCTCTAGCAGCCGCTAGAGACGCAGCTGTACCCCTGATGGAGTGGGCCCTCAATCCTGAGGGGGTACTCTACCAGTTTCTGATAACAAAATTGGATACAAGAGACAATCCACCTTGCAATTGTTCTCTTAGTGGCAGGTTTCTCCAACCTCGCCATAGGTAAGAAACAGTTGGAGGGATTCGAACCTATGACCTCTGGTGCGCTCTAGATAGTAACTAATGCCCTTTTGACATCCAAGCTGTGCAGTCTCCTCTCACCTGAGGAAGAATGCTCAGTGAAAATACTGGAGGAGATAGATTGATTCAGGTGGAAATCAGAAACCACCTTAGGCAAAAACTTCTATTAGTCCTAAGGACTACCTTATCTCTGTGGAAAGAGATAAAATCTTCTTCCACTGACAGGGCCTGCAACTCACTTATGCGTCTGGCAGAGGTGATAGCTACTAGAAAAACGGTTTTCCAAGTTAAATACTTGAGTTCTGCTGAAGACAGAGGCTCAAAAGGAGGTTGCATTAACTGAGCAATGCAAATATTCAGGTCCCAGGCGGGAGCTGGTTCCCGAAGGAGGGTTGAGTGTGAAGTAACCCTTTAAAAACTGAGAACACAGGGTGAGAAGAAAGGAGGCAGGCTTCCTGCTGACACAAAAGCAGAGACAGCTGCCAGATGAACCTTCAGGGTAGCTGGTCTAAGGCCTAAGGAATTCAGATGGACCAAATAGTCCAAAGAATGGGAAGATCAGCAGATTCTGGGGTAATCTGCCTCTCAGAGCACCAGATGGAAACCTCTTCCACTTAGAATTATAAGTGGCCCTAGTGGAAGAGCTTCCTTGAAGCCTTTAAAATATCCATAACACCTTGAGAAAGGTGTAAATCAGTAATCCCTAGCTCCTCAAGAGCCAAGCCTTGAGGTGGAGGGACTTGAGGTCCGGATACCACACACTCTCCCTGTGCACAGGCCAGTAAGTCGTGAACTCTGGGCAGGCTCAGGGCAGGGTGGACTGCCAGGGACAGGAGCAGAGGTACCAGGCTGCTGGCCCAATCTGGGGCAATCAGAATCACTCTGCAAAGTTGAGATCTGATTTTCACTAGTACCCTGAAAAAGGAGAGGAAAGGGAAAGCATGCAGGAACTTCCTTTCCAATCCAACAGAAAGGCATCCAGAGGGACTGAGCCCAGTACTGAGGCCTGCAGCAAAAAGAGGAAGTTGGTGGTTGTCTGGGGCAGAAAGATCTATCTGAGGAGTGCCCCAACTGGCAAAGACGGACCCCAGTATTCTGTGGATTCAGAGCCCATTCGTGATGGCCCTGAGAAATTCTGCTGAGGGCGTCCGCCAGCACATTGTCCTTCCCTGGGAGATGAACCGCTATCAGGGAGGTGTTCAGGAATAAGCCAGAGACCACAACTTCATTGCTTCGTGCACAAGGCTGAAGACCGAGTGCCCCTTGTTTGTTGATGTACCACATTGTGGTGGTATTGTCTGTCCTGACTTGAACCACTTTGTTCTGGACAGAATCTGAAAAGATCCGAAGAGCTAAAAGACAGCTCTGAGTTCCAGAAGATGATGTGGAGCAGAGATTCCTGAGGAGACCACACTCCCTGAGTGGTAAGGTCACCAGGTGAGCCCCCCACCCTAACAGGGAGGCATCCGTGGTGAGGGGTGAGGGGAGGGAGAATGGGAATGAAGGGAACCCCTTGTTTCAGATTGCTTTGATCCTGCCACCAGTGTAGGGTCAGGATCAGGGATTGAGTAACTGGGACCAATTTGGTAAGGGGTCCTTCCTCTGAGACCAATAGGCCCTCAAATGGAACTGAATGTCCCTCATCTGGAATCTTGCTCCCTGCACAACAGCTGTGGAAGCAGCCATGTGTCCGAGGAGTTGCAGGAAATGCCTTGCTGGTCGAGAGACCGAGGGTAAAGGAGGATGCCAGGGCGATGAGTCTGTCCACCCTTTCCGGGGGAAGAAAGGCCCTGGCTAACCTTGTGTTCAATTCTGCGCCTATGAAAGTTGGGACCTGAACTGGTTCCAGAACTGACTTTGGTAAGTTTAGCAGAAATCCCAGAGAAGTGAGAAGCTGCTGGGTGACTTGTAAGTGGGATTACCTGACCTGGAGACTGACCCACAATGAGCCAGTCGTCCAGGTAGGGAAACACAGCAACCCCTTGCTTTCTTAAATGAGCCACTACTACAGCGAGACATTTTGTGAATACCCTTGCATGCAGAGGTAAGGTCAAGGGCATTGCCTGAACTGGTAGTGGCCTGAGGGCAGTTCGAACCTGAGGTACTTTCGTGGAAGGCCTGATCAGAACATGAAAATAGGCATCCTTGAGGTCCAGGGAAGCTAGCCAGTCCCTTGGCCTTTAGGGAAAGGCAATATCATTGCCAGGGTTAACATTTTGAACTTTGGTTTCAACAGATGCTTGTTCAAGTATCTTAAATCCAGAATGGGCCGCCATTCTCCTGTCTTTTGGGGTAAGAAAGTATCTTGAATAAAGCCCCTTGCCCTGATGGCAAGGAGGAACCCTTCCACTGCTTTGCAGACCAGAAGAGAAGAAACCTCTGCTTCCAAAGCAAGGGCTTCTGAAGGACTTGCAGGTGGAAATGCCTGGCTCTCATCTTTGGAAAATATTTGAAGCTGAGAACCAGACCCTGGCCTATTACCTCCAGAACCCATCTGTCCAGTTAGGGGACAGCCAGCTCTGGCTGAATAGGCCAACCTGCCCCCACTGGTACAGGAGAATCGGCCCTGGGCACCCCATCAGGGTGCCTGTTTAGCAGCAGCCTTAGGCTGAGGGGAGGAGACGGTCTACTAGCGCCACGCTCACCCCTGCCTCTGAAGAAACCTCTGCGAGACAGCAGAGGAGGCTTGAAATTGGTAAAGGCCTGGAAAAGGGTCTGCCTACCTCTGGGAGCATGCCTTTGTGGCATGGCATGCTTCTCCTTAGCCTGGGCACTTTTTGTAGGTAGTTCTGTATTCATCCATCTTTTTCATATAATTTTCTGTTTGCTCCCAAACAGAGAATTTTCCACTACAGGAAAATCCATAGCCTTGACTGAGTATCTTGGGACAGATTAGTGCATCTGAGCCATGCCAACCTATGGGAAGCTACAGAAGTGGCCATGACCCTAGAGGAAACATCATTAACATCAACAGCAGTATGAAATTGAACTTTAGAGGCTTCAATGCCATCAGCAGCCACCTGTTCCAACTCACTAGCCAGCTGGCCAGGGGCCTGCTTGCTAACTGCAATACTGTGTCCCACCTAGATTTCTGATATCTAGCCACATAACCCATATAATTTGCCTGCCTGAGTCCCAAAGACCACACCTACATGACTACACTGCTCAATAAGGAAGTCTGTATCCGAGCCTGACAAAGTATACCTTCTGTCCATTTTTTTTATCTACAGGAGGGACAGAATGAGGATTTTTTAAAATCTTTGTTGTTTGCTTCCTAAATGACTTATGCAAAGGAATAGACAACCTCCTAGACTCTGGAATATCCCCACATAATCAGGCTCCTCTTGCTCATCCACAGCCTCCTCTAAAGGAAGCTGGAGGGTTTCTGCAACCTTTTTGTAAAAAATAAAGAAAGAAGGGGACTCAGACAGAATAGGGGGAGATTCTAAAGGTCTGTCTGGAGAAATGCCCGGTTCGATGGGCACGTCCAGACCCTCCCAGCCACACATATATTGATCAAATTCTCCTCCTCCCCCTCCTGTGGTTCATAAAAATCCTCAACTTCAAAATCCTGAACCACTGGGACTGAACGAACCAACCTTTTACCAACTGTTGGTGGTTCTACAAATCCCTGAGACAGTGACTGGACAATCTGAATGGCTTTAGCTATCTCTGCAGCAGTTGGAGACACAATTCTGGACTCCAAACCTCCTGATTTCTTTGTCTTTACTTGGGACTGGTTCCTCTGAACCAGTCTTCCTTTGCCGAGAGTCTCGCCTGGTCAGAGGGCACTCCTCTGGTCCAGTGGGTACTGAACCGGCTGGCCATCCGGTCAGCGGACTTCTTGGCCTCTCGTTCCTGAGCCGCCCAATCTCTTCTCCAGGGTGGCTGCAGGAAATTTTTACACACCTGGCAGTCTGACAGGAGGTGGTCAGCCCCAGACAATAGACACAAGTGGTGTGTGGGTCAGCCTTGGCAAGGCGTCCCCACAGACATCACAGTGTTGAAACCAGTGGGCCCGGTTTTCTTTTGGGTTTCTCAGACATAATGCCAGCCTAACCAAAAACTTGCCCTTTTGATGGCAGTGCCAGGTAAGACACCCTTATCGGGTTCCTAACGTGTCACGGGTATTTGAAAAACCGTAAAATTTCGCTTTTTAGAACCGATAAGAACGGAACCGCACTCTAAAACCCACAGTACAGTTTTAAAGACAGAAAAATCAAGCGATCGGTTCAAACCGAACCGATAATTAATTCTCCACACAGACTTGAATTTTTGTACTTACGGTTTACCAGATAGAGCTTAGGAACCGAAATGCGGTAAAAATAATGACTTTTGCCGGTTCAAATGAACCAAAAACTACTCTTTAAACCGAGAATGAACCGAGCTGAAGGAGCTGATCTCCGGAGCGACTGTTCAGTGAAGCGGAGTAAAGAATCTGACAGTTTCATTTGAAACTGCCAGATAGAGTTTTGGGCACAGCGCCCTCGCGCTGTAGAACTCCAGATCTTCTGGAGTTAACTCCTTCCTCTCTCGGGCAGTTCAGCTGCAGTGGCTGACTGCTATTGTTATAATATAGCAAGACTTCATGGTGTTTGAAACTCGAAGCGCAGGAACCTCTTGTGCGCTTGAGCTATAGGGATGTGCAGGTACGTCCTGCATGTCTAGAGATGCTAAAAGGCGTCCTGCTTCAGCATGGGAATAAGACCGGAAGAGTTACCATGGAATCTTTTGTAGGCGATCGACAAATTGAGGTCACTGAGGTCCAGAATCGGATGGAGGTCCCCTGTCTTCTTTGGAACCAGGAAGAAGTGGAATAGTATCCATGTCCTCTCTGGTTTCTCTGGGACGTACTCTATCAGCCTCCCTTTTGCAGGCGCGCAGTACTTTTGTCTGATCAATGACTTGTGCTGACCCGAGTATCGGGAGAGCAGAGGAGGCCTCGAGGGTGGTTTTTCCGCGAATTCTATAAAGTGGCCTCTTCCGACCATCTGGAGAACCCACCTGTCGGTGGTTATAGACTGCCATCCCGGCAGGAAATTTGCAATGCGACCCCCGACCATGAAATCCTGTTGATCCTGAGGGGCGGGGGCCGGAAAGGAGTCAGGTTGTGGTGGCTGAGGGGCCCGCTGGCTGGGCTGGCTTCGGAGTGCGCTGGCCTCGCCTGCGGATTTGTTTCCTGGGCTCTGCGGAACAGAGCCTCTCTGTTGTAGGAACGGGCAGGACTGTTGTCTCACGTCCGTCCACAAAATCGGCTTTGGTTCCTACGAAAGGAACTAAGCTTGGGTCGGTACATGGCCTGAACCGACCTCACCGCCTTCCCGGCCTCTTGGAGTTTGGTAATTATCTTCTCGGAGGGTTTACCAAATAAAACTTCTCCCTCGAATGGGGCGTCCATGATGTTTTTCTGGACGTCCGGGGTAAAACCGGAGACACGGAGTCAAGAGTGCCTCCGGAGGCATATGCCTGAAGCTGCTGCTCAGGCCGAGGAGTCCGTGGAGTCGTAGGCGGCTCGTAGCACCTGGGTTCCCACGTCTGAACCCGTACGGAGGAGCTGCAACATCTCCTCCTTCTGCTCACCTTCTGGCAATTTCTCAGCCGCGTCCAGACCCTGCTCCCACAGGGCATTTTGAACTACCATGTGGGTCAAATAATTCAGGGATCTGATGGCAGAGTCGTGAAGCTTTATCGCGCGCCTACCATGGCGCCAGCTGCTTGGACTCTGGGTCCGTGGCAGGGTGCTCAAATGTTGCGGTCTCTGGGACCGGTCATGTGAGGCTGTTATGACCAGAGAGTCAGCCTGAGGATGCTGAGCCAAGTACTGGTCTTCCTTGAGCCTTGTACAGGCAGTCAGCTTTCTTGACATCGCCTGAGCGAATGTGGACGCTGCACGCTGCCTGTAACGCGTCACAGTGTCTACCAAGGGTGGCACCACCACAGGCTTGGGGTCCTTCTGCCGAAGATACTGCGCAAGCAGCTTGGGGTCTAACTCTTCTGCATCCCATCCCATGTTCTCTTGATGTGTCTCATGATATCCGAGAACGAAGGGTCATCCGAGGAGACTTTGGAAGCTCACATGGGTCCGGAGAAGGATGGAGAGAGGAGATGGGATCTGATGTTGAAAACTCTGATCCCATGTCCTCCGTCAGGCTAACGCGGCATCTTCTGGGTCTCTTAGGGCTGGGTGACCTAGAAGAGGATCTGGACGGAGGTCTCCTTTTGTCTGGTCTCCCCCTTGGAGGGGTCCTGGGCTCCCGGAGAGGAGGTAACCGGCCTGCAGACCCAGATGGAGGGGGGGCGGGAACCGAAGGAGTAACCGGTGTAGGAGGAGGAGGAGGTGGAAGCAGAGGCGGAGTGGGGACCACGTCCTTTTTGATGGTATCCCACCAGTAAGTGAAAAGCTCCTTCACCTCTGAAAAAGAAAGGCCCGATGACGGACCGGGCGCTGGTGGTCGGTCGTCGGGTCCCGGCGTCGGCTCCACAGGGGCTCGGGCTGGAGAGGGTTCCTGGGAGTCTCAACAGGGCCGGGTCACCCATCTGGTCCTCGGGCTGAGTCAACTCCTCCTCAGTGATGGTCTCCTGACCCGGCGTCGGTCGAGGCGTCGGGGTCCTTCCTCGATTGAGGCGGGCGCGGTCCCCCTACCAGCGTCCGGTGATGAGTTGGCCTGGCCGGCGACGGTCTCCTGATGGACGACGGCTCTGGGGACCTGTGGCAAGAGGCTGACGTCGGGCGAACCGGCGTCGGGTCCAATGGCCTCTTAAGTGAGGTGAGCTCCTTGGTCTTCCGTTGGGGAGGAGGAGGCAAGGAAGCGGACCTGACATCGGGTTCAGAATGGCAGGAACCCGACTTGTGGTGATGGTGACGATCCCCCGACTTAGCCAGGGCCTTGGAGGACAAGGAAGGCCTGGGAGTCTTGGCCTGAGAAGAGGAGCCTGAAGACTTTCTCACCGCAGTGGGGGGAGGCTGAGAGCTGGCCCGGAAGGAGAGCGGTCGGACCTGGAGCCGGAGCTGCGAGTCGGAGGCCTAGACTGGGACCTGGAATGGGCCTTTCTCTATGCTTCTGCATGTTATGGGCCTTCATGAAGAATCCCCTTGGAAGCCATGGTCTTGAGTTGTTCTCGAGCAGGAATGCCTGTAGGGCCTTCTGGCGACGGATCCGGGTTCTGCTGTTGAAACCCTGGCAAGGTGCAGGACGGGTGTGGTGGTCTGGGCCTAGGCACCAGACACAGGCAGTACGGATCATGAATGAGATCTGCTTCCCACAGGCGCCCTTCAAGGAGTGACCGAGGTCGGAGAGGACATCAGAAAAAATGAACGAAGAAAGCGAACTTCCGTGAGGAAAACACTTTACCACACGCCGCGCAGAAGCTGAACCAAGGGTCGAGGCATGCAAGTCGACGGCGGGAAAGAACTGGGGAATCTGGTGGGACCGCCCCCTTATGTACTACGCCTGACGTCGGAGGCAGTCCTCGCTGAAGACAGCTAGCTAGAATTTTTCCGTAGGGTCCTGACGCCTGCCGGCTTCAGTCCTAATGGTGTAACCTGCTGCAAGAGCTGTGTCTCAAAGTAAGATCTAGAGAATACACATGCAAACTGATTATCTGGTTACCAAAATCCTAACAAAAAACTCAAGAGGGCCAGGATAAAGAAACATTAGAAAGCATTACTTCACATAGGGGGTGGTTAACATATGGATCCACCTACCCAGTGAAGTTGTTGGAAGTTACCACTGTTCAGGCTTTAAAAGCAGGACTAGCAAGATTCCTGTGGGAGAATGGCAGGACTGGGTTAAGCAGCATGAGTAGGGGCAGCATTCCAGCTGATAAGCTCAGATGGTTGTTTATACTCAAATGGAGTATAGTCATATAGGGATACTGCTCTTTGCAAATCATGTTTCCCACTTAATTTAGCCAATTATACTCAATATAGTGCAGTTACCTTGAAAGCTTGTTTTTTTTGTAGCAGAGATGCCCTAAATTGGAACTGATCTTTTACTTTCTCCACATACGTGTATATTCAGAATTTCTCTCTACTCAACTAGATCGTTCCTTTGCCAGGCGTAGACAGCTAGGACTTGTCTACACATTCCAATTTTCAGACATGCAAGGGGTAGTACCTTTTCAACATCTACAACGCCAATACGGGCTTACAGGATGGGAACAGTTACACTATCTGTAGGTTAGAAAGAACAGTTATGTACTTACGAAACAGTAGATCTTCCAGAGAATCTATTTCATCAGGCCACACTTATGGAACTATAAGCCACCAGGCACTAGGACCACACAGAAAACTTTGCAAGCAGCCAGGAGCCACACACAACAATGTCATACATCGGCTGGTACATAAAGATGGGTGGCCCCTTCGCTCCTCAGTTCCCCACTGGAGATCATGCTCAGAGGACCTCTCTCTACAGGTAACCAGGACAGTCCAGTACTCTGTGACCCAGGTGTGGCAGAGAGCTACAGGTGGACCACAATGAAGACAGAGACAGCAGAAATGAGAGTCTCTTTTGGACTACATTTAGATTTTTCCAAGGGGTTTCCACAGCCAGGACTTTTCTGCTATACATTTTTCAGTGGTCCTGATTTGTATGGTTAGGTTTATAAAATACAATGAACTTTTAATAAAAAAAAAATAAATAAATTAGAGTCTCAGGACCCTCAGAGGTAAGGAGGGTGGGAGGGTATGGCCTGATGAGAGATTCTCTTGAACATACAACTGTTACGTACTCACTTTAACAGTAGATCTTCGAGGCAATCACTTTCCTCAGACCACACCTATGGAACATATAACCGCCAGGCACTAGGACCACACAGAAACCTTTGCAAGCAGTCCACTAGGGGCCACCCACAATGACGTCTGACGCCAGCTCTCCCATATATACGTGGGCGGCCCCTTCCCTCCTCAGTTCCCCGCCAGAGATCATGCTCGGAAAACATGCCCTGTAGGGAACCAGGAAAGAACCCAGGGCTCTGCCGACCAGGTAAGGCAGACAGCAACAGGTAAACCCTTATGGAGAAGAAGACAGCACTAACAGAGTCCTAGCACCCTTAGGGAATGGAGGGTAGGATGGCATGGCTGGATGAAAGAAATTCTCTCAAAGATCTACTGTGCCGGCCCGGTGGCATAGAGGGTTGAAGCGCTGGCGCCTTACCTCGACCCACGCCAGCGACCCAGGTTCAGGAACGGACTCGGGTTGCTAGGGGTCGGCAGAGGAGGATAAGGATCAAGCGTCCGTAGGACTGCTCTCCTATCCTGGGGTGGGTCTGGGGATGGCCTCACTCGGTGGCGGCCCCAGTGGAGACTGGGGCACCACCTGGCCAGGGGTGCAGGAACCTGAAAAGCAGAAAATACCATCGCTGGCCACGGATGACTCTCTGTCCCGACACCTCCGGTGCTGCTTTCCTGGGGACCTCCTCCTCGGCAGCATCCCTGGGCTCTAATAGTGTGTGTGCTGGGTTGTCCTCCCCCTGGTGCCTTCCCCCTCGGGGGGGGGGGAGAGACCCATCTGGCGAAGGGATACACCCGGGATATCCCAGGGACTGGCTGTAATGCAAGGAGTCAGAGGAGGCGTGAGTAAGGACAGTGGGGCTTGGAGGGGACTTTTGGAGCATGAAGGAGTGGGGGTCACCGAGCACAATGGGGCGAATAAATACAATAATACAAAAAAATAAAGATCTACTAGGAGTGGCATATGGTGTACACCCACACCTCTGGCAGCATCTTTTCCCTTTAATTCTCTAGCCAGAAGGTCTTCAAGCTGGATCCTCCCACCCAACCAGGTGGTAACTCTCTCAGCATCGCCCAGTGACATCATTGTCAGATCCGGTACTCCTGCATCCCTTGCCGTTCCCCCCGGCCCCGACACTTCCTTCTACCCCCTCCGGTCGAGAGCTACACCTGACCGCCTGGTTCCAAGAACCCGTACCCAAGCGGGTGACCGGGCTTTCACCGTGTATGCCCCGTAAATCTGGAATTCGCTCCCTGCCTGTACTCAGTCCTCCTCCTCCCATCTGGGCATCAAATCCTCCCTATGGCGTTACCTGAAGGGTCCCTCCACTTGTTCATGCATCCCGCAATACTCTCGCTCTGACATGACGAGACAGGCCCTGCCTTCTTAGAGTCTACAATTATTGTTATTTAACCTCTGGTACCTGGCCCCTGTAACTGTCACATGTCTCACCTGAGCCTGTCCTACCCCCCGGGTGGCTATGGTCCCCCCCCCAGGTACCTGCTGGCACTTGTATTTCGTTGTATGATTTTCTGATGGCATAAGCGTATTCTCACCTTTATGCACTGAACTACTCTGAGGTATATTTTATATTGTATCCCCTGGAGTACTTACCCCTCGGGGAACCGTATCTTCTGCTGTTTTGCACAGTACGTATCCTGTACTACATTGTCTCCATTTGTTGTTAGCTCCCTATGATAGCCCTGTTAAGCTGTTATGTACCTTGATGTAAATCTTTTTTTGACTTACTGTTTGTTCAACTCAATCTCTCCTTGTAAATTTTTTTAACCTACCGTTTGTTCACCCAATTGCTCCTTACCCTGTTTATGCTCGTCCTGCATCTCGATGTAAACCTCTCTCATGATACTATGTAAACTCTCTGTAACCCAGTTTGTAACCCTCCCGGGTCTCACCTGAAAATAGGCACTTGGCTGTCTAGTGTGACCTACCCAGTTAACAAAAGTAAATAAATAAATAAATATCTTACACACTGGAAGCAAGATACAGTGTGCCATTTGCCAGGAGAGGTCGGGTGGGTTGTGTGGATATACACCATATACCACTTCTAGAACTACTGTTACAGGTAAGTAACCTGTTCTTCTAGGGACGTGGATATGGTGTACTATCCACACTTCTGGCAGACTCCTAGTAGTTCTACAGGAGGAGAGGGTTAAGTGCACACCCCTGTTAAGGGAAGAGAGACTGGAGAACCGATGACTCAAAACCAGCATCCTGGCATGACTCAAGGTCAATATGGTAATGAGAGATGAAGGTATGTGCTTGACTTCCAGGTAGCAGCGCTGCAGATCTCCTGGATAGTGATATCCCTCGAAGCAGCCACCGAGGCAGTGGTATGTCTGGTAGAATGAGCCCTTAGCCCAGCGATGCGATGCACCGTGGCTCGCGAGCCACATGCATCTCTTTAACACTCTTCTTGCAGCTCCAACAATGCTGTCACCTTATTATTACAATGCAACTCTTTTCACCCCCTCCCGACGGAATCGGGAAAATAAAAGCATGATATGATATTTATGTGCCCTGGGAGCGAACACGAATGGCAGAGCTACATAAGCAGTTTTGAATTGGGAGCTGAACAATGTGCTATTGAACAATAAGGAGTGACAGCAGCTGCAAAATGATTTTGTTTCAGGACAGAATGTGGGTGTTTGTCTGATGCTTAAAGTCAGAGAACTTGCCTGGAGTAAACCTTAGCATTAGTGAGAAAGGGATCTAATATTTATGTGCACTGGGAACTAACACGAATGGCAGAGCTACAGAAGCTGTTTGACTGAATAGGGAGCCGAATGAATGAAAAGCAAGTGACATGAAATTAACAGCAATCCGCAACCTGCTTTACGCTAAATCAGAGTTGTTAACTTGATTCATTAACATTGATTCATTACTGAGTATGTGTAAACTGATGATGCCCATGAGAATTCATTCATACAAGTTGGGAGTAATGCTGCCAAGAACGCATTCTCAGGTGTGGTTCACAAGCATTCTTTCATTCATTTAGGAATCTTAAAGGGGGGCATTGCAAGTTAACCAGGGTACACAGGATATACGTGCCTTACAGGCAATTATCTACGTGAGGAATGCTGGATTTCAGTTAAGCGAGGTGAAATAAATACCGCATCACAGTGGTCATTCAACCTTTGTCACACGATCTCGCTTGTGCTACTACAGTAATCTTAATGTTTTCTCTGTTGCTCGCTGTTCTATGTCCTTCGCAGTGGAATGCTGGCAGCACAGGAGGTTCTCTCGGTACTCTCGTTCTCCTCAGTTGCACTGAGTATTCCACAAACAGATCGTAGTGAGAAAAAAGGGGGCGGCTCAGTTAAGCGCATTTCATTTCAGCACCGTACTCTTCAGCGCTTTTCAATCAGTCACCATTCGTTTCAGCGCTTTCACAATTGGCAGGTGTTTCAGTTCAGCGCTGATCATTTCAGTGCTTTCCATCTGGGGATCGTGAGGGAATGATAATAAATTGTGTTATTCTCTGTTTTGGGTAGGAGTCGCATCCCGCCACCTCCCCAAAGATTCTGCATCTCAGCTGACTTATTTTGGTGTGAAGAAAAGGCTTGCAAAGATGGATGCGCTCTATCACCTTGCTGCTTTCAGTGTTACCACGCAGGATGTGATCCATTTTACGAGAAAGTATTTTTTTTTTTTTTATATATTAATGAAATAGTGGGGAGACATTGGGGATGGGGAGAGTGTTTTTTTTTTACTACATACAGTACTCAGGGTAGCATTGGGAATGAGGTGGGCAGGGGTCCACTACACTACAAGGGAAAGTGCTTTTTGGGGATCGGAGAGGAGAGATGCTAAATTGTGCTTAAGAGCTTATTTTGATTAATCAAAAGTGGATGACACCCCTTTTCAGGCAGAAAATTGATTAGTGGAAATGACATTTACTGCTGAGGCATATATTTATTTCACTGAACTGCTGGCGCTGAAATCAGATAGCGCTGTACTAAGACAGCGCTGAAACAGGTGGCGCTAGAGTGACGGTGCTATATTACCCAGTGCTAAAGTATGAAGTGCTGAAGTGGGCTACACCCAGAAAAAAAATCAGGTACATGATTATGACTATTTTCTATCAAGAAGCTGAACACTTTAATTTTATGGGATTTAAAATGACATTTATTGCAGTAATTTGTCTCTCTGTAGTTTTTCATGGACTTCATTGACAAGGTGCAAAATTAGAATCAGGTAATTTCTGAACTTGGTGTTGTTTGATAAGTGTGAAGTGTGTGTGTGTGTGTGTGGGGGGGGGTTTCAAGGAAAGTACAGTTACGTAAGAACTTACCGTAACAGTAGATCTTCGAGAACAGCTCTTGCAGCAGGTTACACCATTAGGCCTACAGGAAATTTGGATTTCTTCAAGCAAGTTTTTCGCTGATGTCCTCTCCGACATCTGGTAACTCTTCCAAGTGTGCTTGAGGGAAACAGATCCCCTTCAAAGACCCCCACACGGCCTGCGTCCAGTGCCTAGGCCCAGACCACGATACCCGGGCCTGCTCCTTCTGCCAGGGGTTTAATAGCAGAACCCGGATCCGACGCCAGAAGGCCCTTCAGGCTTTTTTACTGGAAGAAAAGCTAAAGACCATGTCTTCCAAGGGGGAATCAGCAAAAAAGACCCACAAGCACGCTGAAAAATGAAGGGAGAAGGCCCCTTCCAGGTCCCCCTCCAGGGCTTCGGACTCACGATGGTGAGGGAGGGGGTGCAGGAACCAGAGGAAGAGGAGGAGGAGTGGGAACCATGTCCTTCTTTATGGTGTCCCACCAGTAAGTGAATAGTTCCTTCACATCTGCTATAGAAAGGCCCGACGACGGTCCGGGCGCCGGTGGACGGTCGTCGGGTCCCAGCATCGGCTCCACAGGGGGCTCGGGTAACGGCGAGGGTTCCCTGGGTGTCTCGACAGGACCAGGGTCGCCCGTCTGGTCCTCGGGCTGAGTCAATTCCTCCTCGGTTAAGGTCTCCTGACCGACGTTGGTCGGCGGCATCAGGGTTCTCTTCTCAAGAGGAGCGGGCGCCAGTCTCCCTACCGACGTCCGCTGAGGTGTTGGCCTGGCCGGCGACGGTCGTCTGGCCGATGGCGGCTCCAGGGATGTATGGCGAGAGGACGACGACGGACGCACCAGCGTCGGGTCCTGAGGTCTCTTCAGAGAAGTAAGCTCCAATGTCTTGCGAGGAGGCAAGGAAGCTGACCTGACGTCGGGTTCCGAAGGGCAGGAACCCGACTTATGATGGTGGTGGCAATCCCCAGACTTCACCAAGGCCCTGGAGGACGAAGACGAGGATGGCCTGGCAGTCTTGGCCTGAGAAGAGGAAGACTTCTTAACCGCAGCCGGGGGAGGCTGAGAGCTGGCCCCGGAGGGGGAGCGGTCGGACCTGGAATCGGAGCTGCGTGAGTCCGAAGCCCTGGAGGGGGACCTGGAAAGGGCCTTCTCCCTTCGTTTTTCAGCGTGCTTGTGGGTCTTTTTATGGATTCCCCTTGAAGACATGGTCTTTAGCTTTTCTTCCAGTAAAAAGCCTGAAGGGCCTTCTGGCGCCGGATCCGGTTCTGCTATTAAACCCTGGCAGAAGGAGCAGGCCCGGTATCGTGGTCTGGGCCTAGGCACCGGACGAGGCCATGTGGGGTCTTTTAAGGGACTGATCCGAATACACTTGGAAGAGTGACCGAGGTCGGAGAGGACATCAGCGAAAAACTTGCTTGAAGAAATCCAAATTTCCCGTAGGCCTAATGGTGTAACCTGCTGCAAGAGCTGTGTCTCGAAGTAAGATCACAAATGTAATTAACAGTAAATATTCTCTCTCTCTCTAGTTTGTCTCTGACTTCATCAGCCAGAAGCAAGGAGCAAAATCTAGAAACAGGTTGGTGGGGGTTCACTGGTGAGGTGCTGAGGTTGTGTTGTGAATATGTTTTGTGTGCACGCTTTATTTCGGAAGTGGGAATGCTGTGTATGTGGGCTGTGGCTCCTAAGCCAAGTGAAGTCGCGTGTGTGGCTCCTAAGCCAAGTCAGAGTAACTATCACTGCCTTAGCCCTATGAAAGGCTCCCTACCACCTAACCTATAGCAGAGGTCGATGCAGGATACAATCCAACGGCCAATCATCCGCTCCACTGCCGGTCTGCCAGGTGCAGCTTTAGCGTAGGTGACAAATAGCTGGCAAACCTCTCTCTCTCTCTCTCTCCTAACTCCAGCCATATGCTCTTGTAATATCAATCACTCAAATGTTATCTCTATAGTGCAATTCACAGGGAATCAATGCACTTTAACAAATAAATTAAAATCAAATAAAAACTATTAAATAAATACCATATAGTAATAAAGTACAGTTATGTAAAAACTTACCGTAAAAGTAGATCTTCGAGAGGAGCTCTTGCAGCAGGTAATACCATTAGGACTAATGCCGCCAGGCATTAGGGCCCCCAAAAATCTTGTAGCAAGCAGTCTGTAGCGGGGGACCGCACCAGACGTCAGACGTGGTATAAAGGGGGCGTCCCCCGGCACCATCTCAGTTCTCCCACCGGAGACCCAGCTGAAAAGATTTGGAGAACCGAGCAGGAACTCCCCAACCCTGAATAAGGGTAAAAACATAGATTCCTGAGGGATGGAGGGTGGGGAAAGCCACCTGCTGCAAGAGCTCCTCTCGAAGATCTACTGTTACGGTAACTTCTTACAGAACTGTACTGTCTGACTTCGAGGGGGAGCTCTTGAAGCAGGTAATACCATTAGGACAGAGTTCCAAGCAATACCCAAAGATAGGCCCAGGTCTGAGAGGGAGGTGGAGAGAAATAAGCAAACTGAACAGTCTCAAGAGAGTAGGCCTTGCAGGATGGCCAGTCCGAAACCTGCTCTCCTCCTAGAAGAAATGTCTAGACTGTAATGCCTGATGACAGTGTGGACCGTGCTCCAAGTCGCGGCAGCACAAATATCTGCTGACGACACATTTTTTAAGGAGGCAAAAGAGGTAGCCACAGCCCTGGTGCAGTGACCCTTGATGGGTCCCAGCAGAGGTTTACCATGGTGTTGGTAACAAAAGGAGATTCAGTGCGCCAGCCAATGGGCTAGTGACTGCTTGGAGACAGGAGCCCGTCATCCTTTTCGCAAAGGAGACGAACAACTAGTCTGTCTTTCTAGAAACTTTAGTCCTGTGGAGATAATACCTCAGGATTCTGTGGACATCCAGGATATGCAACAACGCTTCTCCTTGATTCTCAAACTCAGGATACTAAACTGGAAGGCTGATGTCCTGGTTCAGAGTCAGTACTGGCACCACCTTCGGTAAGAACTTAAGCTTCATACGCAGGGTCGCCCTGTCCCTGTGAAAAACAATATAAGGCTCCTTACACATCAGGGCCTGAAGCTCAGAAACCCTTCGAGCGGAAGTAACAACAACTAAAAGAAGCACTTTTCAAGAGAGAGAAAGCGTAGTTTGCATGTCGTGGCTGGTTCGAAGGGAGGAAGGGTGAGCTTTTCTAGAACAAAAAGTAAATCCCAAGGAGGGACAGGATCTCTCCTGGGGGAGGTCTGACGTGCAGGACCCCTCTGAGGAAAGTCTTGCAGACATTCAGCTGTGCTAGAGTACTCTCCCCAAAAGGTGCATGGTATGCAGAAACCGAACACATGTGCACCTTGATGGACCAGTAGCTTAGCCCCAGGTCCAAGAGGTGAAGAAGACAGTCTAGCACGTGCCCAACCAGGCAATCCAAGGGATCTAGGGCATGAGCCATTGCCCAAAGGCAGAAACACTTCCATTTCATAGCGTAAGTAGCTCTAGTGGAAGGCTTCCTCGCTGCCACCAAAACTTCTGCCACCCTACTTGACACTCCTAATCTCTCCTCTGTTAAGACTGCAGGAGCCAGGTGTGCAGGTGAAGAGAACGCAGAGCAGGATGGATGAGCATCCCCTGCTCTTGTGAGAGGCAACTGTACTGGGGGCTCCAATGACAGTTGCTGGAGCAGCGGATACCAAATCTGACAAGGCCACAGAGGAGCTACCAGGATCATCTTGGCTCCCTCTTGCTGCAATTTGAGCAATACTCCCTGAATGAGAGGAAAGGGAGGGAAAGCATACAGGAACAGTGGGGGAATTCAAGAATGTATGGGACAGACATAAGGCAGTCCTAGTGGGGGGTAGGAGGAAGTAAGCTGTTGGTTAACTAGGATCTGCAGCTTATCTGTTTGGTAGGAAAATGGGCAGACTAGGTGGGCCAAGCGGTCCTTATCTGCCATCAAATTCTATGTTTCTATGTCCAACAGAGGGACAATGCGTCTCGCCAAAACACACCAGGCCCTGGAGCGAACAAGCAGAAATTGTGCAGTTTGGCGTTGCACGGGGATGCAATGCGGTCCAGCTCTGGATGGCCCCAGCGACTGAAGAGGTCGTCTGTGACTTCCTGAAGTAATTCCCACTCGTGACTCAGAAAGCGAGAGTGACCGAGACTGTCAGCGAGAGCGTTCTGGACACCTGGCAGGTGTACTGCAGTGAGATCTATTAGATGTTCTACTGCCCAGTCCCACACTCTCATGGCCTCCCTGCAAATGGGATAAGAGCGAGGGCCCCCTTGCTTGTTGATATAAGGTGTGTTGTCTGTCTGCACCAGGAGAAAACCCGGAGAGAGAGAGAGAGTTGGTCTCGCAATGCCTGAAGCGCATTCAGAACTGCTTTCATTTCCAGAACATTGATATCTAGAGAGCTTTCTATGGGAGACAAAGACCCTCAGAGTCCTGTGATCCCCTAGGTGAGCCCCCCAACCTGTCAATGAGGTGTCCGTCGTGAGAACTTGAGACGAGGGGTGGTCTCTGAAAAGGAGACCCCTCCCTCTAGGTTTGGGTGGTGGAGCCACCAGTCGAGGGAGCAATGGACAGCCAGTGAAATCCAGACCTGCTGATCCAGGTCGTCCACTGCCTGGTCCCACTGGACTGAGGTGCCACTGAAGGACCTTCACATGCAACCTGGCAAGGGGGACCGTAGCTATGGCAGCTGCCATATGGCCCAGAAGCTGAATAGTGACATGTGCAGGGATAGAGGGAGCTGCTTGAACTCTGCTTGACAGAGCCCGCTGGTGATCTGCCCTGTCCAAGGGCAGGAAAGCTCTTCCCTGTACAGTATCCTGGATCGTCCCTATGTACTGCAACCGCTGGGATGGCCAGGGTTGCAACTTCGGCCAATTTACTGTTATCCCCAGGGAGCAGAAGAGTTCTTCTGTCTACTTTAGGGCGAATTGAAGTTGCTCCTCTGACAGAGCGGAGATGAGCCAGTCGTCCAGGCAGGGGTAAACAAAGGGACCTGTCCTTCAGAGGGCCACTGCCACCACTGTCAGACATTTAGTGAAAACTCTGGGGGCAGATGATAGGCCAAAGGGCAGGACCCGAAACTGGTAATGCCAGTCCTGAAACCTGAACCAGAGAAACCTCCTGTGAGATCTCAGAACTTTGACATGCATGTAGGCATCCTGCATAACTAGGGAGCATAACCAGTCCCCTTGATGGAGTAAGGGAAACAGACTTGTCAGAATTACCATCCAAAATCTCTGGTATTTGACCGAGAGATTGAGCTGATTTAAATCCAGAATTGGGCGAAGGTCTCTCGTTTTCTTTGGAACCAGAAAAAAACCGGATTAATACCACTTTGCCCCTCTGGGCCAGAGGCACCGGCTGGATGGCATTTTTCTCCAGAAGCTGTTGGACTTCTTCTGCCAGAAGCTGGGCATAGATCGGTGGACAATGGACGGGGAATGGCCGGTGGGATACAGAGAAACTCTATTGTGTACCCTTTTCGAATGGTGTCCAAAACCCATTGGTCTCAGGTGATGTTGGACCATTCAACATGGTAAAGGGCAAATCTCCCTCCAACCTTCTCATTCTGTGACTCCCGAAAGAGAGGAGGGAGATGCAGCGAGTCAGGCGGTAGGAGTAGAGGGGCCCTGTGTCTTGGGAGCTTTGGGCAGCTTGGAGCCTGGGGGCGGGGGGCAGGGTGAACCAGCCTCTTGAACCCTTGACCTGGGGATTTTTCCTCTGTCCTGCGAAAGGACAGCGACAGGGCCCTTGAGGCTTGATTTGTACATGTGGTGAACGTCCGCCACGGCCTTCCCTGACTCCTGGAGTTGTTTGACCAGTGTTTCTACCTCCTGGCCGAACAGCACTGGACCCTGGAAGGGGGAGTCCAGAACAGTGTCCTGGAGATCAGGATGAAAGCCAGAGAGCCTCAGCCAGGAATGCCTCCTCAGACACACCCACGAGGCGACAGCTCGGGAGGCCATGTCTACAGCATCATACGAGCAGCGTAGGACATGTTTATCCACATCCAGACCCGACTGGGCGCAGGCTAAGACTTCTTCCTTAGCGTCTGAATCTGACATTGCCTTAACTAACTCCAAGGTCTTTTGCCATAGGGACTGTTGGTAAGTCACCATATGTGCCATAAAGTTCAAGGACCTGATGGAACCTGTAGGTGAGGAATACACCTTCCGACCCCAGCTATCCAATTTCTTGTATTTAGGATCCGGAGGCTGGGAGCCAAATGTTTAGCTGTGAGCCACGACCATGGGCACCTGAGCACCACAATTAGCCTGGGCTGCTCCCCAAAGGGCTCTGCCTTGGGGGGTTTATAAAGCCTGTCGCCTTCTTTGGGACGGCCAATGCAGGAGCAGGCTTGCGCCATGCGAGTCAAGTCACATCCTGAAAGGGCTTGACTAAGGGCAGAATTACCAAGGGCTTGGCTCCTTAGACCCTAAGAATCTGTCCAGGCGTCTGCACTCTGGGACTAATTCTTCAGTATCCCACTCATAAATTGACTGGATGTACCTCATAATACCTAAAAATGAGTGGTCATCCGGAGGAGACCTTGGCAAGTCTTTGGGTCCCAGAGGTGGTGGGATGAACTCCTCCTCTTCAGAGGAATCAGGAGAAGATGGGCTAGCGTCTCCGACATCTGAGAAGGACGGGCATCTGCTAGAAGAATGAACTGGTGAGGAACGCCTCCTCCTTCTTTTGCCCTTAGGGTCTGGGCAGGAACCTTCATCCCCAACTGGAGTAGGTGGAGCGTGAGGCGGCCCCATGGGTGGCGGAGTTGGGGTGGGCACTGGGGGTCTGTAGAGAAGATCCCCTTCACAGTGTTCTACCATGATGTGAAAAAAGACCCGATGTCTGCCACAGGGACACCACTGGGCAGGCGTCAGGTCTGCGGGTCCAGGATCCGGTGCCTTAGGACCGGGGAGCCTTTATCCATGTCCAGACATTCAGCATCACCTTCGCCAGAGGTGCAAGCGTCCGGGGTGGCGGAGGCCCATCAGGCGACCAACCCTCCGAGGGAAGGGCGGGTATTAGATCCTCCGCCGGCGACCGCCCCTTATCAGGCAGGGTGCAGGACAAAGGTGAAAGTGACCAGCAAGGCAGACGCTTGTCAGAAGGAGGACGTACATTTTCTGGTGGAGGCGAGGGGGCGTCTGGTGGCGGATGACCTCCTGACCGTCCCTCCAGTTCGTCTGAGCGCTCACGTTTCTCCAGCGAACTTGGTTTTTCCTTCGGTTTCCCCAAGGAAAGGCCTTCCTGGGTCGACCCTGAAGCGGACTTGTGGGGTCAGTGGGCCAGAGAAGATGAATGCCCAGAAGTGGCTGACTCTCGGTGCTTGCCCTGAGATGAGGCCGGAGCAGGCTTACTCTTGTGGGAGGACTCGGAAGATGAGCCGGAACCAAGCCTGACCTCCAGCCGGAGGTCAAAAAAGAAGAAGATCATCTGGAGGGCAACTGTGGGCACGATTCAGACTAGGCCCTATCGTATCCCAGTGGGTGCTTCCCTCCCGATGATTTATCCTTAGGTGGGGAGTCCCTGGCGGGAAAAAAGCCGGGCTCAGAAACTCGCTGCACAGCCGCCACATTTTTTCCAGTAGGCAAGCTTTGAGTGCGTTGGCTCTCCAGGTTCTTGTTTTTGATTGAATTTTCGGCAGGGTGGGCAGGCGTTGGGACGGTGGTTGGGGCCTAGGCAGATGAGGCAGGCTGCATGGCCGTCTTTCACCAGGATCTGCTTCCCGCACACACACTTTAACTTTCGTCATGGTGGAGATGGCAATGACATACACAGAGCAGAGATAATACACTGAAAACGAGTGAAAAAAGAAACTTTAAGCAGAACTTTTCTCAAATAGCGGTCAACTGTGAAAGAAGGTGTCCGTGGAGTCCAACTAAGCACGTCGACAGCGGGAAAAGAACTGAGATGGCGCCGGGGGACTGCCCCCTTTATACCACATCTGACGTCGGGCGGAGCTGACATCGGGGGCGGTCCCCTCGCCACAGACTGCTAGCTACAAGATTTCCGTGGGGTCCTAACGCCTGGCGGCGTTGGTCCTAATGGAATTACCTGCTACAAGAGCTCCCCCTCGAAGTCAGATCCTCTATTTCAAATAGATACTGAATTGCAAGATTAAAAAGATGTGCTCTTAACAGGGATTGACAAATCCAATAGCCTGACATCCTGGGCTACAATCTTATGCTGTCGGACAAGCACTTTCACTATCATAGGTTGTCCCACAGGCAACCAAATTAGTGCCATCTTTATTTTTTATTTTCTGAGCTGCTGTGTGCTGTTTCTGCCAACAGATGTCCTTATTCCTCTGTGTGGAGCGCCATTCACATGATCGCAAGTCAGGCGCCCCACGTGTATGTTCTGCAGCACACAGCACAAGCAGCTTAGTAAGTCGAGGAGAGGGAGGAGGAGCAGAGAGAAGCGAGAGGCAGCGGAGCTGAAGGAGCACACCACGGCACTGTGAGCCTCTTCCCACCCGCCCCACCCAGCCAATGGTCATGACAGGTGAGTCGGATGAATGGGTGTTGTTTCTAGCTGCCTATCAGTCCTGGCAACGGCAGGTGGGGTTGGTGAAGAATGTCTGGTGGCAGTTAGGAAATGCGCCATTTAACCGCAGCTGCAGGAGTGTATAGACGTTGTCATCACAGTGACTGTACGATCAATTGAGCCAAGAGACCACTTAAACTTAAAGGTCTCTCCTCTTTTACTTAGCAAACTTGTTATAGACCTCGTGAGGACCTTGTAAAATCGAACTCCAAAAAAAAAAAAAAAAAGAAAAGCACAAATGAAGGGAAAAGTCTGAGGAAAAAAAAAAGTACATAACATTTACAATCACTGAGTGAAAATAATCAGAGCCCCCCCCCCAGCAAGCATCCAGAAAGTTTTTAAACTGGTTTCATTTCTTTTTAAATGAAAATAACAAGCAAACTCACTGAGAAGTTTGAGAAGGGACTGTGAGAAGCAGAAAAAAAATGAAAAGGGGTTTGTACAGTAGAACATAGGTCATCACAACAAACACAAAAGGGGAAATCTTCTCTGTTTTGTGTGGGGCAGTTGCTCTGTTGTAGGTAAGAGGAGGAGTGCTGTACAACGCAGGAGTATAACTGCCAAAACACAAAACTGAAGTTGAGCAAAAAAGGAAAGGGTATGGGATTTGCTTGTGTGTGGATCCACCATGTCCAGTGGTCTACTATGTGCACTGCAGTTTGGGAGTGGAGTGTTTTATACAGACACAACTGTACTAACTTCCATGCCTAACTAACGAAAGGTGGCTACTGAGTTTGTGGACAGCAGTGAAGTGACAATGTGAATTGATTTTCTCTGCAGTTTGCACTGCAGCTAAGCAGACAAAATAAAGAAAAAAATTAAACAGTAAAGTCTTAAATAATCAAAACATAACCAGTGACTGAGCACTACAGACAGAACCAACAGCCAACTACTGGAAAAGGACTGAGGTGTGGTTGGTGGTGTTTGGTGTCTGTTGTGGTGCCACTGCCAAATGCCAGTCCTGTTTTGTTTGTTTTTTTGGCCTAGTGTGTCAGGACCAGGGCCCAGAGTAGTGTTGGGTTGTACTGCAGACCACACAGTCACTTCTGCACAAGAGTCCTAATTCTAACCTTTCTAGCCAAGCTATTGGTCACTCTGGCTGTGGTTAGTGAAATTAACAAAAAAATGAGGACTAAGAGTACTCCGCTACCTGAAGGAGCAAATGGCAGCCTGAGGTGTGTGTGCTGCTGTCGTCCTTGCCCAACGCAGGGAAAAAAGTAAAGGGAAGCATTAGGAAAGGGAAAAATAATCGACACATTGCACTGTGTGTTAGACCGCTGGGCATGTGGGTCAGCCTGTGCTAGCTGTGCACATTTCTACAACAGATGCAAGTGACCAGGGAAAATAAAACGTCAAAAACTGCCTAAAGATTGTAAAACAAAAAACTGACCGGCCGACATACTGGATCTTGCTGATTGCTACTGGAGTAGTGGTACTCAAGGAAGAGAACTGACTGACTGCCTGAGGGTCAGGACTGTCACTGAGGGTAGGGACACTGGGAGATACCAGGAACTCACTGGGACAGGACAAACTGCAGTGTTACTGTTAAAACAAAAAGTTTAACTTAAGCAAAAGAAAAAAGTAAACTTAACCCTTCCATCCCATCCTGTAGAATGAATCTAGGCTTGCTAATATTCCTTAAACTTCTCATCCCTTCAGCTGCTCTAGTCTGGAGTGCCACCCGACTGCATTCCCTTGTTTGCACAATCACAACTTTCAAGACACTACAGAGAGTTATTGAAAAGGCTAAGCAAATAAGCAACATTACTAGTGTCTCTCACTCAGACCTGACCCCCCTCCCAGTCCACCACCCAGCACCCATTGAAACTCACACACCACACAGTGATTTGTAAATACAGGTTACTCACCTGTAAAGTACAGTTACGTAACAACTTACCGTAACAGCAGATCTTCGAGAACAGCTCTTGCAGCAGGTTACACCATTAGGACTGAAGCCAGCAGGCGTCAGGAGCCCACGGAAAAATTCTAGCTAACTATCTTCAGCAGGGACCGCCCCCGACATCGCTTCCGCCTCCCACGCCAGGCGAGGTACATAAGGGGCGGGTCCCCCAGATTCTCTCAGGTTCTCCCGCCCGAGACTCCGGCCGCAGGATGACATCAGAAGAAAATAAGGGAGGAAATTCTAAAGAAAAGGCAGGTCATGCCTCCTCCAAGGGGAGGTGGATGGAGGTACTGCTGCAAGAGCTGTTCTGAAGATCTACTGTTACGGTAAGTTCTTACGTAACTGTACTTATCTTACTGAGACACAGCTCTTGCAGCAGATTACACCATTAGGACTGATTCCCAAGCAGTAACGCTGCCAGAAATCTGGAGGAGGAAAATAGAAAGTACATTCCAGGTCCTGAACCTAGGACAGAGATCCTGTAGCACCGCAGGCCGAACCAGCCCTTCGCCGAGAGGCGATGTCCAGGCTATAATGCCTGATAAAGGTATGCACAGAGTCCAAGTGGCTGCAGCACAAATAGCAGAGGTGGAGACGCTCTGAGTGCTGCAAAGGATGTGGCCACACCCTAGTAGAATGACCCCGGACAGAGCCCGGAGGGCTTTTGTTTTATATCATAACAGTAGGAAATACACTGGACAAGCCAGCGAGACAGAGACTGTTTGGATACTGATTGGTCCGTCATTCTCTCAGAGAAGGAAACAAAAGCTGTTCAGAACTACGAGAGGGTTTAGTTCTGTTGAGGTAATACCTCAGGCTGCGGTGAACATCCAGGGTGTGGAGCAAAGCCTCTCCTCTATTTGAATAACTCGGGAAGTACACCGGAAGGTCAATATCCTGGTTTAGAGAGAGTGAAGAGACCACCTTAGGTAAAAACTTAGGATTCGTCCTCAGGGATACTCTGTCCCGGTGGAAAACTAAATAAGGCTCTTTGCACATAAGAGCGTGAAGCTCAGAAATTCTTCTCTCTGAAGAACAGCAACTAAAAATAACGTTTTCCACGACAGAAAACGTAGCTCGCAATCCGCTGCAGGTTCAAAAGGAGGGAGCGTGAGCTGTTCCAGGACAAAGAGCAGATCCCATGGAGGCACAGGGTCCCTAATGGGAGGCCTAGTGTGTAACACTCCCCTAAGGAATTCTAGAGGCGCCCAATTGAGCTACTGTAAGGCTGTCCCACCGAGGTGATAGGCAGAAATGGCACAAAGGTGCACCTTAACAGAGGAGTAGGCTAGGCCTGAATGAAAAAGGGAGAAGAGGTAATCCAACACTACTCCCACAGGACAACCTAAAGGGGGAAAGATCACGAGCTCATGACCATAAACAAAAACGGCGCCATTTCATGGCGTACGTCGCATGCATTGCCGGCTTTCTGGCTGCGGAAAGAACCTCTGCAACCTCTTGCGAGACCCCATGACGCAAGATGGCTATGTCTCTAGGAGTCAAGCATGCAGGTTCAGAGAGCGTAGGTCCGGATGGACTAATGAACCTTTCTCCTGAGACAGGAGGTGGGAGCTGAGCAGCAACGGGAGCGGGGGTTCCCGAGATAGTTGCACCAACAAAGGGAACCAGATCTGTCTGGGCCTGAACGGGGCCACCAGGATCATGAGTGCGTGCTCCCTGCGCAGTTTGAGAAGAACTCTCTGGATCAACGGGAAGGGACGGAAAGCGTAGAGGAATCTGTTCTCCCAGGAGAGGGATAACGCTCCTCGCCAGAAAACACCATGCCCTGGATCTAGCGAGCAAAAATTGGGCAGTTTTATGTTGGGATGCAAAAAGTCTAGTTCTGGAATTCCCCAACGAAGAAACAGATCCTCTGCTACCTCTTGAAGAAGTTCCCACTGTGAGACTCTGGCCTGGGATCGACTCAGGCCGTCCTGCAATGTGTTGTCCACCCGGAACATGCACAGTGATCAGATTTGCCGTGTCGATTACCCAATCCCACACCCTCATGGCCTCCCTGCAAAGGGGAAGAGTGTGCGCCTCCTTGTTTGTTGAGGTAATACATCACCGCTGTGTTGTCTGTCTGAAGCAGGAGAGTACACGGTGGGATTACTGACTGAAAGGCCTGCAGGGCATAGAGAACCGCCCTCATCTCTAGGACATTGATATGGAGATGAGCTTCCAATGGGGTCCACGTACCCTGGGACTTTACCCCGTCCAGGTGCGCCCCCCACCCAAGACGTCCATGGTGAGGGTTACCTCCAGGGACGGCGCTACAAACGGGACGCCCGTGGAGAGCGACCCTGGGACTAGCCACCACTGCCAGTCTCGGATCACTGAGTTCGTGATCCTGACCGGATGCTGCAAGTGGTCTTGCCTTTGGTCCCATTGCACTTTGAGCATCCACTGGGTTACCCGCATGTGAAGCCTTGCGAAAGGGACAGTACTAATGGCCGCAGCCATGTGTCCGAGCAAGCGAAGGACCGACCTGGCAGGTACGATCTTGTTCGACGACAAATCCCTTATGAGGGATCTGATGCGCTCCGCTCTGTCGTCCGGAAGAAAAGCTCTTCCCTGAACAGTGTCCAGTACTGCGCCTATAAACTGCAGTTTCTGCGATGGTACCAGGAGAGACTTCTCGTAATTTATGAGAATGCCCAGAGATTGGAACAGGTCCTGGGTGCTCTGGACTGCGAGTGACAACGCCTCTCTAATAGAAACATAGAATTTTACAGCAGATAAGGACCGCTTGGCCCACCCAGTCTGCCCATTTCATTACCTACTGGATAAGCTGTAGATCCTAGTTAACCAGCAGCCTACTTCTTCCTACCCCCACCCCCCAGAATTGCCTTATGACTATCCCATGCAAGCTTGAATTCCCCTACTGATTTTGACTCCACAACCTTCCTCCGGAGGCCGCTCCATGCATCCACAACCCTCTCTGTGAAAAATACTTTAAATTACCTCTGAGCCCCCTCTATCTTCAAATTGTGCCCTCTTGTTCTTGCACACCTCTTTTTGAAAGATGCTACCCTCTTGACTTTGTTGATTCCTTGAGGTACTTGAAAGTTTCTATCATGTCCCCTCTCCCTCCTTTCCTCGAGGTATACATATTAAGCTCCTTAAGTCTCTCTTCATCGTCTTCGGTGCAGACCCTGCACCATTTTAGTTGCCCTCCTCTGGACAGCTTCCATCCTGTCTATGTCTTTAGGGAGATTGGGTCTCCAGAACTGCACACAGTACTCCAGATGGGGTCTCACCAGCTGTCTGTACAGAGGGATAATAACTTCCTGTTTTCTACTGGTGATGCCTCTCCTATGCATCCCAGTATACCCACCTCCTTGCTGCCCTCTCACATTGCTTGCCCACCTTTAGGTCATCTGATATGACTACCCCAGGTCCCTTTCCATTCTTGTTGTTGTTAGTATCTCACCCCCATTGTGTACTCTTCCCCTGGGTTTTGTTTCCCAGGTGCATTACCTTGCACCTTTAGCACTGAATCTAAGCTGCCATACATTTGACCATTCCTCTAACCTTGCCAAGTCCCTTTTCATCCTTTCCACCCCACCCTGTGCATCAACTCTGTTGCAGATCTTAGTGTCATCTGCAAAGAGACATACTTTTCCTTCCAGTCCTTCTGCAATGTCGCTTATAAAGACATTGAAGAGGACCGTCCTAATACTGAACCCAGTGCACCCTCACTAGTAACCCTCCTTTCTTCTGAGTGGACTCCATTTACTGTAACTCTCTGTGTCCTATTCTCCAGCCAATTCTTTACCCAGGCTGTCATCTTGGGACCCACTCCCAGGCTGGCTAACTTGTATATTAATCTTCTGTGTGGGACTGTGTCAAATGCCTTGCTAAAGTCTAGGTAGGCCATGTCCACAGCCCTCCCTGATCTACTACTTTGGTCACCCAGTCAAAGAAATCTATCAGATTATGTCTGGCATGACCTTCCCAGTGAATCCATGCTGCCTAGGGTCCTGTGCCCTCTGGCCTCTAGATACCGAGCAATTCTTTCCTTTAGAAGTGATTCATCATTTTCCCTATCACTGAGGTTAAACTAACAGGTCTATAGTTCCTCGCTTCTGCCTTGCTCCCACTTTTGTGAAGGGGAATCACATCTGCCCTCCTCCAGTCCTCGGGTACCACCCCATCCTCCCATGATTTGTTAAAAGGGTAGTCAGTGGTGTCACTAGTTCTACCCTGTGTTCTTTCAGGATTCTGGGATGAATCCCATCAGGCCCCATTGCTTTGTCCACCTTCAGTTTTAAGAGTTCTTTCAGAACCCTTTCTTCTGTAAATGGTCCGGTATCAACTTCTGTATCCAGAGTGTACTACTGTTTGTTTTATGTATCTCCCCTCTTCCTTAGTAAATACTGAGCAAAAATATTTGTTTAGTATCTCTGCCTTTTCACAGTCTCCTCTACCCACCCTCCCTCCCTTTATTAAGCCTCACTATCCCTCCTCGGTCTTCCTTACTCCTGACGTACCTAAAAGGTTTTATCCCCCTTCTTAACTGAGTTGGCTATCTTTTCCTCGGTTTGGCCTTTGCTGTTCTGACTGCCTTCCCAGCCTCCTTTGTTTTAACTGATACAGTTCTCTGTCCTGCTCCTTCTATGCATTCCTGTACTTCCTGAATGCTTTCTTTTTCTTGAACCTTCACTGCAACTTCCTTTGAGAACCACAGTGGTTTCTTACATCGCCTTGTTTTGTTTATTTGCTTCACACAAAGGCTTGTTACCTCTGTGATGGCAGTTTTATTATTCCCCATTGTTCTTCCACCTCTCCTTCCTGCCCATTTGCTAGTGCATTCCTTAGGCACTCACCATTATGGCAAAGTCAGCCTCCTAAAGTCCAGTACTTTTGTCTTTGTATGGCTGGACTCTATTACTGTGTTTATTGTGAACCATACTGTTCGATGGTCTGTAGTTCCCAGATGGCTACCACTTCTACATCTGTGATCCCTCTCCATCTCCATTGTAGAGTATCAAGTCTAATATTGCTCCTCTCGAGGTGGGCTCCAGTACTAGTTGTCTAAGGCATGCCCCTGTAGGGCATCTAGAATAACTGCACTCTTCAAAGTGGCAGCTGCAACTGCACTCCAGTTAACATCTGGCATATTCAGATCACCCATCAGCAGTATCTCCTTTTTCTGCCATTCTAAGTATACTTTCTATCATTTCCTTGTCCATTTCCTCCCCCTGAGAAGGGGGTCTGTATACAACCCCTGTGCGGATTATGGTGCCATTGCCTGTCTCCAAATTTACCCACAGTGCTTCTTCTCCTCCCTGTTTACCCTTCTGTTCTGTTGCTTTTATTCCTTCCTTTATGTAAAGAACCACTCCTCCTCCTCTTTTACCCTCCCTGTCCCTCCTGTAGATAGTGTATCCTGGTATGTTTACGTCCCAGTCATGGTTGTGTGTGTACCACGTTTCTGTGACTGCCACGATATCCAGATGTTCCTCCTCCATCAAGGCCACTAATTCAGGAAGCTTGTTACCTAGACTACGGGCATTGGTACTCATTGCTCTCCATTTTTTGATGGCTTTACCTTCTGTTGCAGCATCCCCCACTGACCGTTCTACCTTGGTCTTTTTCTCATTTAGTACCCTGTTTTGTAGGGAGAGGCTGGGATTTTTCTGCTGCTTGTCAGTGCCTCCCCCTTTGACTAGTTTAAAAGCTTGCCAATGAAGCATTTAAACCGATTGCTCAAAGAGATCTTGTTCCTTCCTGGACAGATGCAGACCATCCTGCCAGTATAGGCTGTTGTCCCTCCAGGTGGAACCCCAGTCCCCAACGGTTAAAGCCCTGTGCTCTGCACCATTTTTTCAACCATTCATTAAACTGCATGGTGCCACTACCCTCGCCCTCACCATGCCTTTGACAGGCAGCACCTCTGAGAAGGATACTGTGTGCTACCTGTCTTAGGCCCCTCCCCAACTCTGCAATGTCCTCCTGCACTGCTCTAACCTCATGATGAGCCAAGTCATTTGTCCCTAGGTGGACAATTACGTCCAGCTCAGAATCCTTTGCAGCTGTTGTCGTGATCCTGAGGATGCGCTTCCTGTCCCTCCAAGCCATGGCACCAGGCAGGCACCTTACTTCAGTTTTCCCAGCTCCTCCCAGTTCTATCCCCCTAATAATTGAGTCCCCCACCAGGAGCTGCTTCCTTTCCTTGTGGTGTCCTCTGACTCCTTCCTGTGGGCCTCCCTTGTGACAGCTGTCCTCAGCCTCCTTAGTCTCCTCTGTGGGTGCATCCATGGGGAGCTATGCTCCCCCAGAATGGTGTATGGATTGTGGAGTGGAGCAACTGACTGGGTGTGCCTCCGTTCCACCATCCTCACCCTTCCTGAGCCCACTATGGTCCAACTGCTGTGTTTTCTTCGCAATCTCTGAGGTAGTGGTGGTGGCTGTGGTGCTCCCTGGATGGGGGAGGTTCCCTTCCTACTGTCCAGTGTGGCCTGGGGGAAGGTCCCCATACTACTGTCCAGTGTGGCCTGAAGACGGGCAACTTCCTCCCTCAGGGCAGAGAGTTGTCTACAAATAAGGCAGCATCTCAGCCTCCAGAAAGACTCCCGGAAGACTGCTGCCCCACAGCCATTACATTGCACTACTCCCCACATTTTTTTTTGTGTGTGTGTGATTGGTTTGTAATATAGAAATATATATTTATAATATACAATGTGTATGCTTATATTGTCAGTGCAGTGTGCTAGAGAGGATATGACAGTGACATGAACCTTGCACTCTTGAGGAAATGATGTCAGAACCCCAGGTATAAAGGAACTATTTCCAGGTGGGTGGGTGAGGGTGGGAAGGGTTAGGCCTAAATTGTGCCCTCAGAAAACAATCAGCTAAAAGCTCTGACCCACTGCTGCAATGAGTGCCTTCCTGTCAGCAAGATGCCCTACACAACAATTTGATAGAGAAATACCCTGCTAGTCAAACAGAGAAAAATCCACACATCCAAGTCAGACACAGGTAAACCTTCCCAGCCCCAAAACAGGCCTGGTAGTTTGTGCTCCGAGAGCTGTCAGCCCAAAATAAGTCAGCTGTGCTTTAAACTCTTCCTGCACTGAAAATCTTAAGAATTGTAACAAACAAACATAAACCTAGATCCATCACCCTCTGTTGCTTGAAAGACTGTCTTTTCCTGTTTCACACTGCAGGTTTTTCTGTGACCTCCTTAACCCCAGTAACTCTGTTAAAAAGAGTTTAACTATCACAAACTCCTACGCACCAGTAAATTATTTAAAAATAGTTTCTGTCCCAAAATCCTAGTAGTCAATCCAGCTACCCCCAAGGGACAACCAGAATGCAGTATTCAAACACTTATGAGGTTACTTCCAAGATAAGCAGAGTTTGCAAGTTTCTTTTTCAACTCCTCAGTCAACTGTAATTCATTTAAAAATAGTTTAACTGTCAGCAAATCCTAGTAGAGAATCTAGCTATCTCCAAGGACCTACCCAAATGCAGTATTTAAATCCTTCTGAAGTTAAACAGAGTTTACAAGCCCCTTCTTGGTTAAACACTAAATAATTGTGAATAAAAAGCAATTACCAAGGGTGGTTAGTTTCACCTCCCACAGAATTAAGCAAAAGTGCACGTTTGTTGCAGATATCAAGTGCAATACAGAATTTCTCACACAGCTCGCAGTTGAAGAAAGTAGTGTCCTTCCAGCTCCAGAAAATGTGTTTTGGAGGCGGCCATGAGAAGTCAGTCGTCCAGATGCGGAACACATAGTGGCCCTGTCTCCTCAGAGATGCTGCCACAACTGCCATACTTGGTAAAGACCCTTGAGAGGATGACAGTCCGAACGGAGGAGCTCGGAACTGAAAGTGGTGGTCGAGAAACTCGAAGCGCAGGAACCTCTGGTGCGCCTGAGCTATAGGGATATGCAGGTATGCGTCCTGCATGTCTAGAGATGCTAAAAAGGCGTCCTGTTTCAGCATGGGAATAAGACCCGGAAGAGTCACCATGCGGAATCTCTTGTAGGCGACCGACACGTTGAGGTCACTGAGGTCCAGAATTGGACAGAGGTCCTTTGTTTTCTTGGGAACCAGGAAGAAGTGGGAATAATATCCTTGTCCTCTCTGGTTCTCCGGGACGTACTCTATCGCTCCCTTTCGCAGGAGCGCGAGTACCTCTTGCCAGATCAAATTTTTGTGCTGACCCAGATACCGGGAGAGCAAAGGAGGCCTCGAGGGTGGCTTTTCTGCGAATTCTATAAAGTGGCCTAGACTGACCAACTGAAGAACCCACCTGTCGGTGGTTATAGCCTGCCATCCCGGCAGGAAGTTCGCAATGCGACCCCCGACCATGATTTCCCGTTGATCCTGAGGGGCAGGGCCCGGAAAGGAGTCAGGCTGTGGCAGCTGATGGACCCGCTGGCTGGGCCGGCCTAGAAGAACGATGACCAAGGGTGGCGGGCTGTTTTTCATGGGTTCTACGGAAGCCAGAGCCCCTCTGATGTGTAGCGGAGCGGGGCTGCTGCCTCTGTGTCCGCCCACGAAAACGGCTTTGGTTCCTACGAAAGGAACCAAGCTTGGGTTGGTACATGGCCTGAACCGACCTTACCGCCTTCCTGGCCTCTTGAAGTTTGGTAATGATATTCTCGGAAGGATTACCAAACAAGACTTCTCCCTCAAATGGAGCATCCATAATGTTCTTCTGGACGTCCGGGGTAAAACCAGAGACGCGTAGAGGAACTTCCCTTCCCAATCGAGAAGGAAGGCATCCAGAGAGACTGAGCCAAACACTGGGGGCCTGCAACAAAAAAACGGAAGTTGGTGGTTGTCTGGGGCTGCAAAAAGATCTATCTGAGGGGTGCCCCACCTGGCAAATACTAACCCTAGTACTAGGGGATCCAGTGACCATTCGTGATGGCCCTGGGAAATCCTGCTGAGAGCATCTGCCAGGACATTGTCCTTGCCTGGGAGGTGAACTGCCAAAAGGGAGGTGTTCAGGGAATAAGCCAGAGACCACAACTTCATTGCCTCGGTGCACAAGGCCGAGGACCGAGTGTCCCCTTGCTTGTTGATGTACCACATTGTAGTGGTGTCGTCTGTTCTGACCTGTACCACTTTGTTCTGAACAGATGCAGAAAAACCTGAAGTGCTAGAAAAACAGCTCTGAGTTCCAACAGATTGATGTGGAGCAGAGATTCCTGAGGGGACCACAATTCCTGGGTGGTGAGGTCGCCATGTGAGCTCCCATCCCAAGAGGGACATCTGTAGTAAGGGTCAAGGAGTGAGGTTGAGGGATGAAAGGAACCCCTGTCTCACATTGCCTGGTCCTGCCACCACTGCAGGGCCTGGACCAGGGTTCGAGTTACTGGGATCAATTTGGTTAGAGGATCTCTCCTTTGAGACCAGAAGGCTCTCAAATGGAACTGAATGTCCCTCATCTGAAATCTGGCTCCTTGCACTACAGCTGTGGAAGCAGCCATGTGCCCTAGGAGCTGTAGAAAGTGCCTTGCTGGCCGAGAGACCTGCAAAGTGAAGGAGGAGGCCAGAGCCACTAGGGACTTTACCCTTTCTAGAGGAAGGAAAGCTCTGGCCTACTTTGTGTCCAAGTTCCAAGGCCAATGAAGGTGAGTAGCTGAACAGGCTCTAGAACTGCCTTTGGGAGATTGAGAAGAAAACCTAGAGATGTAAGCAGCTGCTGGGTAACCTGAAGGTGTGATTTGACTTGGTCTGGAACTGACCCACTATGAGCCAGTCGTCCAGGTAAGGAAAGAGGGCAATCTTTGCCTTCTTAAGTGAGCAACTACTACTGCCAGGCATTTTGTGAACACCCTTGGGCAGAGGTAAGTCCAAGGGCATTGCTCTGAACTGGTAATGGCCTGAGGGCAGTTCCAATCTGAGGTACTTTCGGTGGGAGCTTTGATGAGAACATGGAAGTAGGCATCCTTGAGGTCCAGGGACGCAGCCAGTCCCTGGCCTTAGGGAGGGTAAAATAATTCCCAGAGTCACCATTTTGAATTTTGGTTTTAAAAGGTGCTTGTTTAGATATCTTAGAACCAGGATGGGCCACCATTCTCCTGTCTTTTTTAGCGTAAGGAAGTACCTGGAGTATAGTCCTTTGCCCTGGTGTAGGGGAGGAACCCTTTCCACAGCTCTGAGAGCCAGGAGGGTTGAGACTTCTGATTCCAAAGCGAGAGCCTCTAATGGATTTGCAGGTGGAAAAGATCTGGTTCTCATCTTCGGAAATTTTTTGAAGCTGAGAACCAGACCCTGGCTTACTACTTCCAGGACCCACTTGTCTGATGTTAAAGACTCCCAGTCCTGGACGAAGTAAGCCAGCCTGCCCCCTACAGGTAATGGAGAATTGGCCAAGGGCATCCCATCAGGGTGCCTGTTTGGCAGGGGCTTTAGGGTGAGGGGTGGGAGCAGGCCTGCTCGTACCCCCTCTGGGTATAAGATGAAGAGGAGGCCTGGGCTTGGTAAAAAGGCCTGTGAAAAGGCCTGCCCCTGCCCCTGGAAGGCTGCCTCTGAGGAGTGGCTTGCCTCTCCTTGGCCTGTGCACTCCTATAAGTGGTCCTATACTCATCCATTTTCTTCATGTAATTCTCTGTCTGCTCCCCAAACAGAGAATTACCCACAACAGGAAAATCCATGGCCTTAGCCTGAGTATCCTGTGACAGGCTAGTACACCTGAGCCAAGCCATTCTACAAAAAGCCACAGATGTAGCCATGACTCTTGAAGATACATCATTATAGTCCACTGCAGCATGGAATTGCACCTTGGATGCCTCAATACCATCAGCAGCCACCTGTTCCAGCTCCTTGGCAAGCTGGCCAATGACCTGTTTCGCTAAAGCCATAACAGTATCCCATCTGGATTTCTGGTATCTTGCAACATAGGCCATATAATTTGCCTGTCTGAGTCCCAAGGATGCTGCCATGTATTGTTTCATTGCCATGGCATCAATCCTCCTGGAGTCCTTATCAGGGGGGGGTGTGAAGCCAAGGGAATATTTGCCTTATCACAGGCTGCAGCCTGCACTACCCCAACATGGCTGCATTGTTGTGAAAGGAACTCCGTATCAGGGCCTGACAATGTGTACCTCTTGTCCATCTTTTTATCCACAGGAGGTAAAGAATTAGGAGCTTTTAAAATTTTTATTGTCTGTTTCCTAAAGGATTTATGTAAAGGAATAGACAATCTCCTGGACTCTGGGATATCCATCATTTCCACACAGTCAGGCTCCTCCTGTTCATCCACAGCTTCTTCCAAAGGGAGTTGGAGGGTTTCAGCTACTTTTTTATAAAACAGAAAATGAGAAGGGGACTCAGAAAGCCTAGGGGGAGACACTCCTGAAGGTCTGTCTGGGGAGATGTCCGGTTCAATGGGCACATCCAGACTTTCAAAATCACATTCACACTCTTCATAATCCTCCTCCCCCTCCTCCGGTTCATAAAATTCCTCTATATCATATTCTTGAACCGGTGGAACCGACCGAACCGACCATTTACCTGATAGTGGCGGTTCGGACGGAACCGGGGAAAGCGACTGGACAATTTGGATCGCTTTGGCTATCTCTGCAGCGGTTGGAGAAGGAAATTTTGGCTCCACACCTGCTGATTTTCTAGTCCTCTTTGCTGGAACTGGCTCCTCGAGTCAGCTCTTCGTTTGCCCGAGGAAGTCTCGCCCTGGTCAGAGGGCACTCCCTCCGGTTCGGTTGGCACCGAACCGGGCTGGCCATCCGGGTCAGCGGACTTTTTGGCCTCTCGTTCCCTGAGCCTATCAACTCTCTTATCCAGGGTAGCTGCAGGGAAATTCTTGCAAATCTGGCAGTCTGCATTGAGGTGGTCAAACCCCAGACAATAAACACATGTGGTGTGTAGGTCAGCCTTGGCAAAGGCTTCCCCACAGACACTACAGTGCTGAAACCCAGTGGGCCCGGTTTTTCTTTTGGGTTTCTCAGACATAATGCCAGCCTATCCAAAAACTTGCCCTTTTCCGGCAAATCGCCAGGCAAGACACCCTTATCGGTTCCCAACCGTGTCACGGGTCGTGGAAAAAAACGTAATGAAATCCGTTTTTTAGAACCGATAAGAACCGGGAACCGCACTCTAAATGTAATTTAACAAGTTTTAATAACAACCTGATCGGTTCAAACCGAACCGATAACAATGTTTGCAAGTTCCACACAGAGAAAGAAAACCTACCTATTACTTACGATACCACAGACAGAGCTTGAACCGACCGGTTTGCGGTTAAAATAATATAATTGAGGTTTAAAATAAACCAAGAATAACACTTTTTAACCGAGAAATGAACCGAGCAGAAGGAGGAGGAATCTCCGGAGCGACTGTTCAGTGAGGCAGAGTAAAGAATCTGACAGCTTCGGTTTGAATATCACCAAACAGAGTTTTTACAACCGAGCTCGCTTTCAGGATTCCATGCCTGGCATGGAAATTAACTCTTTCACCTCCGGAGCAGTTCTAAGGCTGAGACAAACTGCAACTGTCATAATATAGCAAGACTTCATGTTGTTTTAAAAAGAGTGACAACCATTTTCATTTATATATTTACATTTTTTCATGACCATCATAAGCCTGCTGCTTTCAGTTGATTTTAACTACCTTGTTCAACCAGTAAGTCAGACTTCTGCCTGTTAAACCTCTGGCACTCTCGGTTTGCTCTCTCTAGTTCACGCTGGCACTCGTTCAGCCTCTTCTCTTTCTCTCTCACTGTTCTCTGATGGTTTTGGTACATGTCCTTCAGTTGTTCATCTGTTCCTTGGAATACCTTGAGATTAAAGAATTGACGTAACAACCAATGAGATAATGCACCGGGTTCCAACAACAGAAGAGTATTAAACAAATATTTAAACACATCAACTATTCTTTTTTTTTTTTTCCTCCTACTTACCACCCTTGGACTCTCTCTGGTGTGGTTACATGACTCCGATATCTACTGCCCTGCCTGAAGTCCTCCATAGCTGCCTACGGTATGCAACTCTCCACCACCAGGACAGCCCGACCGCCCCGGCTCTGAGCCCCCGGGGTGGGATCACCGTCTCCTTACTGGTGCTCTAGCTACAATCTAACTGAGTGGCCAGGTGAGTGAAGCACCAGAGAAAGGCATGGACAAAAAGGCGGTGGGAACGGAACCCCTGAACCCACCTTCGCCTACCAAGGATAGGGCCTTTTCCTTGGTACTTCCCTCCTGGCTCGGACGTGCCATGGTGTCAGCATGTAGATGGGACACTCCCGCAGATGCCCGCAGCAGCCAGATCCCCACTGGCAGTCCCCACTCTATTGTGTAAAGCTCCTAGCCACCGCCACGAGCTATCACCATACAGGGAATCCTGGATCCCACCCCAGGAGAGAGGAGAGCAGTCCTCTGGACGCTCAGTCCTCTCTTCCCTACCGGCCCAAGCTCATTCCTGAACCCGGGTTGCCGGCGTGGCGCAAGACGTAGTGTCCAGCGCCTCAACCCTCAGCGCCACCGGGCCGGCTACCTCAACTATGCTTGGGTTTCAATTCAGAAAAACACATTTCTATAATGTAGCTGCATAAAATGCTTCATGCCTTTCAAGGATCTGCATTAAGATCCATTTATTAAACAAAAAAACTATCTTTCTCTGCCAATCATTAAGAAAAAAGAAAATCCCTGTAGGGTAACTAGAATCAAATGCTTTTAACATATAGTAAGCAATGTAGCTTAGTCATTAACAGGTTTGATTCCCACCACTGCCACGTACTCAATGTGTGTCTATCTGAGCTAGTCACTAAACCTCCCGGTGCTTAAAGGTGACCTGTAAGGAAATACTGCAGCCCGCTCCCATTCCCACATACCTTAAAATGCTGCTGCGAGCTTAATTTTTAATCCAGTGTGTTTTGTAATAAAATGCGAAACTTTCGGCCAAAACAAGCGCCATGAGTTCCTCCCCGTGACGAAGTCGCAAGAGTCATGGGATTACACCTATTTAGTGATGTCGCTACCACCACTGCTCTTATTATAGTAGCCGTTGTCGGTACTTTATTATGTGAATATGTTTATATGGGTCTTCATAGTAATGTCACTTACAGCAACACTTGGACAGGTTGTTGCTGTAAGTGACATTACATGTATGAAGACCCCCGTATAAGCCATATATTAAGCATAATAAAGTACCGCCACGGCTACTATAATAAGAGCAGTGGTGGTAGCGACGTCACTAAATAGGTGTAATCCCCATGACTCTCTGTGCCCGCTCGTACGGGAACCCGCAGCGCTTCTGTGTTCGGCCGAAAGTTTCGGCATTTTATTACAAAAAACACACTGGATTAAAAATTAAGCTCACTGCAGCCCCGGACTCCCGGAGCAGCATTTTAAGGTATGTGGGAATGGGAGCGGGCTGCAGTATTTCTTTACAGGTCACCTTTAACACAGTACAAGCAGTAAGCCAGCACAATGGCTTGGCATTACAGCAACTGCATGCCATACCAGTGAAGCAGGTTTGGGAACAAACTCTGGTCACTGAGGATCAGCCGGGGAGAAGGATCGAGTGTCCAAAGAACCGCTCTCCTCTCCCAGGGACGGAAAGTATACTGTCTCAACCTTTGAAGGCCACCAGATGGAGGCCTCATGGTAGTGCAGGAAACAGCAACAAAGAAGGTAGGGGCCATGGTTTGTAGAGCGGGATGCCTCCACATGCACACACTTATGTCATCGCAACAGGGGTACTGGGATAAAAACAGAAAAGGTGTCAAGCGGGCTTTGTGAATCCAGTCCCACTTTTCCCTGGCCCGCATCATCACCCTGCTGCTGGAAATGTCTGGACTTTGTACTTAGGAAGGGGGAACTTAGGCCCTTTCCCTCTAGTCCCCACCACAGGGGGAAATCTGGTGGGCCAGGGAGACAGATGCTGGCGGTGGAAGGGGGAGACAGCAGGGACACAGCTGATAGCCGCCTGCCTGGACAGCAGGGAGAAAAGCTTTATCATAGAAAAAGATAGGCAAGTAGGCTTCTTATTTTGGTATTCACTAGCGGAGTCCCACAGGGGTCTGTTCTGGACCCACTACTGTTCAACGTAGAGCTGTAGGAACCAGTAAAGCTGGTAAGGCCATGGCCTTACTACTTTTTGTCCCCTAGTCTCCCCCCCCCCCAAAAAAAAGACTGCAGAGTGATTCTTAGTGACAGCACACCCAGCAAGAAATAAGTTAAACTTCTGTCACTCGGTCGCAGTCTGCTGCACAGAGCCGTGCGGCAGGGTGGCTGCAGAGAGCAGCCCAGCACTTCTTACTTTGTTTTGTCTGTGGGGCACAGAGTCTTTGTTGATGCAGCAGACTGCAAACAGGCAAGAAAGGACAGCCTGATGGGGTACTTCATGGAGGACTGAGGTTGTTCAGCAGATCGGAGCACATGACATCAGACCTGATTGGTAATTTATGCCTTTGTCTGTGCTCTGTCTGCTACAGCTTGTTTGGTTGTATGGTATGGCAGGTGGCAGACTGTTGAGTGTGGGCAGACACAGAACAAGTAGAAGCAGCTCCAGGGCCGAGCTGCAATTTCCTTGTGTTGCACATTGCAGCTATTTTGGGCTGGCTGATTTCAGATTCCATCAGCTGATAAAAACTGACCAACACTCAATCGTGTGTGTGTGTGTGCGATAGATCAAAACTAAAAAAAACACTTTGGCGCAGGTACTTATTACACACTTGACCGGACATTTGGGAGAGGGGCTGGGATGCTAGGGGCAAATTTGGGAGGCAGTATTGCGCAGTGGGTTAAGGCTCTAAGCTGCAAATCTGGAGACCTGGGTTTGAATCCCACAGCCCCCTAGGTGCATACTGTGTGACCCTGAGCAAGTCACTTAACTTCCTCGTGCTCCCAGGTTGCACCTGCAAACAAGCTTTCGGCTTAGTGTGTCTCACCTGGTAAAATAATTGGTAAAAAAAAAAAAAAAAATAGCAAGGACAGGAGAGGAGTTGGACGAATTTCCTTTGTGAGAAAGGCAGCAGTAGCGGTGGGTGACTGAAACTACCCCGGGGAGGTGGAATCACACAGCCTCAATGGCAGGTTGGCAGTCTCAGGCAAACTCAGTACTTACTGAGTAAGTCTGGAGGGGGCCAGAAGAGCACACAGAAAAGGACAGAGGCAAAGGGAGAAAAGAAAATATTGTTGGTGGAATTGTACTGAACTGTAAAAGTAAGATCTCAGGCCAAGGGATGATCTGTTAGCTTGACTCAGAGGTGGCGCTGAGACAGTACAGACTGAAGGAACAAAGTGGGGGAAGCCCAGAAAACGCTGACTAGAATGCAGCAGCTGGTGGGATACTGCTGAAAAAAACCCTCCCTACTCTAGAGTCCCTGTATCTAAAACAAAAAAAGGAGACTTGTTTGGTTCAGTGGTGGTGCTGATGAGAGAACAGAAGGAGCAAGGTGGGGGAGGGAGACACTAGAAGGCAGCTGGTCTGGCTGGCCTTAGGGCCTGCAGCTTCAACTGGTGGGGGGAGGGGCCGCAGCTGGCTGACCAACAATGCCATCATCCACCCACCCGCCCCATGATAAGCAGCATTACTACAATGTCCTGTGTGAAATATTTTTTATATAAAGGCTGGAGGCGGGGGAAGGGGGCACGAGAAGCTCTGGGGGTCTAGTTGCTGTGTGATGGGTTTGGGGGCCTTTACTGAATTATTAAATACACTTTTGTTACGTCTTTCCTACCACCGATTCCTGGGAAAACATTGTCCCGCACCCCTGACTCCAGGGGAAAGAATAATCTGTCTGCCTGTCTCCCACACCCCGGTGGAACAAATAATTTTTTCAAGGAGTCAGGGGTTGGAAAGACTTAACAAAAGTGTGTTTACTCTTCAATAAAAGCCCCAAAACTCACCAGAGAGCATCTAGACCCTCACAGCTCCTAGGAGTCTAGTGGCCCCCCAGACCCCCAGCCTTTATACAAAAATGTTTCACAGAACATTGTAATGATACTCATCATGGGGTGATGGGTGGTTGATAGCATTGTTGCTTAATCTGTTGGCCCTCTCTAGTTGCAGGCTCCAAGGTCAGCCAGGGTCTCCCACACCCCTAAATCCAGGAGAATTTTTTGTTTTCCCCACAGGAATCAGGGGTATGAGCATCACAAAAACGTGTTTTTATCTTAAATAAAAGCCCCAAAATTCACCTCCAGTTATCCAGCTTGGAGGAAGAGAGAGAGGGATATTTAGGGCTGGAAATTAAGGCTCAAATTAACCACTCAGAACAATGCAGGAAGGTAGCAACAAAAGCAAACAGAGTGCTGGGTTGCATTGCCAGGGTGATTACATCAAGGAGAGCAGAGGTAATCCTGCCACTGTATAAATCCTTGGTAAGGCCTCACCTGGAGTACTATGTGCAGTTCTGGCGCCCGTACTTAAAGAGGGATATTGTGCTACTAGAGAGGGTCCAGAGGAGGGTGACTATGCTGATCCAAGGGATGAGAGATAAGACTTATGGGGAAAGACTAAGGGAGCTCAACATGTACTCACTAGAGGACAGAAAAGATTGGGGTGATATGATTGTGACCTTCAGTTACCTTAAGGGTATGAACAGGGTTACAGCTGTAGGTCTGTTCAGATTAATAGGGGAAGGAGCTATGAGAGGACGCATGAAGTTGGCGGGGGGGGGATTTAGGAGGGAGTTGAGGGCGCACTACTTCAGAGAAAGGGTAATAGCATCATGGAACGTGTTGCCAGAGGAGGTGATCTGAAAGGACTCTGTGGGAAGCTTTAAGAGGGGTTGGGACGCACATATGGGCAAGGTAAAGATAGTGGAGGTGGGGAACAGTGGGGGAATACAGGGAGGTGACCTAAACAGGAAAAGACATACAGGGGAAGGGGGGTAGCAGCTGTGTCTCAGCTGAAGGCTGAGCTCGAGCAGACACGATAGACCTTCTGGCCTAAATCTGCTGATGTCATCATATGTTTGTATATATACTGCGCCTTTCAGTAACTCAAAGTGCTCCAAATAGCAGCACAAGTATAAACATATATAAAAGACAACAAACAGTACATATAAAATGACATTATGCACAGAGATGCAGTAATACAGTAGGTACTTAACTAAATATTCTCTCTCTAGTCTATCGCTATACTGCTGGAATCTCCCTGTGCACCAGATAGCAGTAGCGTTCTCTCCTCTGTCTCTATGGACTGTAAAACACTTTGGGATATAGTCTGTATGGAAGGCAGAACATAAAATCTAATTTGTTACTTTCTTCTTTTTGGTAAACTTTCATTATCCACAGCACAGGCTTGCTCAACTCTCTGCTGCAGCTAGCCTGTATTTTGTTAAATCTGCTCTGTAATAAAATAAATGGGAAAATTTAGAATCAAGTTATAAATATTAAGATAGTACAAAACAAATTGAACATGGGAAGGTTGGGAGCTGCTCAGAGATGGTTCACTTTTAGAGTTTCAATTAACAAAATACTCCTGACTTGTACTATTGCCAATCCTAAAACCATTGGGGCCAAGTGACTTACAGAGTACAGTCCCTGCCCTCCAGAGTTAGGGTCCCTCTTCCCTGCCCACAGGCCTAGGTATGGGTTCCACCCCATGGGCCCCCCTCTTAGGGGAAGGGGGGGGGACTGAAATAAAAGCGAGCATAGGAGAGAGAGGAAACAAGTGAGACTGTTCAGGAAGTGGGATGGAAGAGAAGGAAGCTAGTGGGACGGGCGAGGGAGAAGGATTAAATAGCATGGACAACCTGAACTCCCTCATTCATACTTCCGACCTACTTAGTCCAGTGTGATGAATAGCATTATTAGCATCTGGAGGGGGAATTCAGGAGTGCTTTTGTGCCCAGTGTGACAAATTTCTTAGCTATGCAGAAAGGTTAAGGAAGAATTTATTGGTTTAGCTAATTAGTCTCTGAGGGCTTGCTGTTAGAAAGGCTGTTGATCAGGTACAGGGGAATAAATAGAGGTTACTCACCTGTAACCACAGTTCTGGAGAGGGGAATGCAGTTCACACCAATACTCTGGCAGTTTGATGAAACAGGCAAATCTGTTGGACATCTTCATGCTAAGCTCCTCCCACCACCCATGCAGTATACCCTCCGGCTCTGCCCCATGATGGCAGATCTTTGCACGCTGGAAGGGGGATTTGGGGGACTCCTTAGGCTTGGGCTCCTCTAGGGAGGGAATCTCAAAACCTGAAATTGAGGAAGAGGACCCAGACTCAGATTCTGAATCCGAAGAATTTGAAGACCTGCCGATGAGACAAGAAGCCTCCCACTATCCCTCACATCCTTACTGGTCACACAGCCTCTCTACTATGGACTGCAATCGACTGACCAAGCCCTTTTTCACCTTCCCAGACACAGAACTAATATGGGTTCACGTGACTTTTCTCACGTGGCTCAAAAATACTGGAATTCCATACCCCAAGCTATTCGACAAGCAACCACCCATGCCACTTTTAAGAAACTTCACAAAAAGCACCTTCACTCTATCAACTCCTGCACTTGCTTTAATCCACCTTACCTCCACTCCTCTTCCCCTGCACTGTTTCATCTTCTTCTTCTCTAGTTATTTCTCTTCCCCACCTCTCTTACACCCTCCTTCAGGTCCTCTCCCTCCTTCTCTCTATCCTCTCTCCCTTGCTCTCATATTTTCTCTATCTCTCCCACTCCCTCTTCTCTCCCTCTCCTCTCTCTCTCTCTCCCTCTCCCCCTCCTAGCACACTCCCTTCCTCCCCTCCCTTTTCAACCACCTCATTATGACTTTATGTAAGCAATAAGACACGACAGGGTGTGTGTTGAACAGATATTACCGCACGACCAGGGGTGTAGTAAGGCACGAGGTCCTGCGGAGTGCCTTCAGCCCCTGGAAGTGCAGTAATATCTGTTAAACACACATACGCTGGAGTGTTTTACTGCGCTTATAAAATGGTTCTTTTTTTTAAATATTTGTAACCTTAACAAATATTACTGAACTGAAGAAAAACTGAAATCATTGTGTTACTTTGAGATAAAATAGTCCTTCCGCCTACTAGGTGATGACATCATTGTCTTCTGACACATTGACATTTCTACTGTTGCCCCCACAAACCTCAGGTCCCGATCAAGAGAACAAGTGTGGTTAAGAGAGGAACTAACAGGTTCTCCCCAACAGGTTGCATCACTTTCGCAATCAAGAAAAAAAAAAAAAAGGAATAAGGGATGCAGATTTGTTTTTGTTGTTTTAGTTAAATGTACTGGGAGGGAAGCGCAGTTTACTATGAGAGGGCACCCCATTCTGGTCTATTTCCAGTTCGTGCGGCAGCAAGCTTCAGTCTCGCCGAACTAGAAGAATGCTTTATGCATGATAAAGGCTGGCATGCTGCTGCTTTCCAATTTTTACTTCTAGCGGAGATGAGGTTTGGAGCGGGACTGTCAGCATGACATTCACTCCCTCACTTACCGAGACTAAAAACAATGACGGCTGTTAAAAAATTAACATTCCACTGACACACCTGAACATTCCATTTGGGTGCATTGATTTATTTGACTGCTCTTTTTTTTCCCTATGTGTAATACCTATTTGACACTTCCTTTCTGGACAGTCATGTTGCTTCTTTTGACATGCCCATGTTATAAATATTGCTCTCTATGTATGCCTTTATTGTAATACTTATGTTCTTATTTATTGTGTTACCGGTCATACTATTCTGCAATTTTATCATACTGTTTTAAACTTAGTTGTGTTTGTTGCTGAATGTCTCCCCACACCTGAAGTTTTTATTTGACTACGTACTGTACTGCTTCATGTGCTGCGTCACATACACGATTTTGTATTTCTAAAATGTATTCTCCCGGGACGTGCCTGAAAATAGGCATCCCTATGCCTAGTGCACCTACCCGGTTACCAAAAGCAAATAAATAAATAAATAAGACCTAGGAGGGATACTGTCAGACGCTGGTCCAGTCGAAGGACCTTTCATAAGGCCTGACATAGACTGGTATGGGTCCAGCAGAAAGGAGGACCCGGGAGCCTGATCCGGGTGAACTAGGGTAGAGGCTCTCACCAGATGCTGTCTGTCCAGCTCCAAGATGAGCTGTGACTTGGTCTCTAACCACCAGGACTGGAGGTTGGCCCAGGAAATGCCTGTGGCTGAAGAGGAGGCAGAGGGGGCTGATAGACAGGCTAAAACCCTGAAGAGAACCCCGGCATTGAGTGCCCTGATGTATGGTACCCATGCATCAGGCAGCCTGGTAAGGAGTAGGTAGGCGCATAGCCTGGCGTCATAAAGCCTGACTTCAGGCAGTCTTATGGAGGGTAACCTGGTGTGTAATGAGGTGCCGGGTAACCGGGTAGAGGACAGCCTGACCGAGGCCCCAGTAGCGGTGATGTGGGACCCAATGGGGGACCCTGAGGGGGCCTGAAACTTGGCCCTGAAGGACCCATGAAAACAGAGTCACACACAGAACCAGCGGGTGGTAAGCCCAGCATCGGCGCTGACACCCGCCAGGAAAAAATGGTGGGGAGGGGTCCAGAAGGTTACCCAAGAGGTCCGACATCAGGTCTACAGGTGACCCAGCAAAAATGTCACCAGACGAACAACCCCCATCCTGTCTCCCGCTAATCTGGGGAGGGTGGAGGAAGTTCCATGTAGGGAGAGGAAGGGGTAACCCGGTCGGGAGACCCAACCAGGGAAGGCTGTGTCAAGATAGGCTGCTGGCTCTAGTCCAGCTGGATCGGGTCCCGGGCTGGGACCCAACTTGTGCGGGTCGGTCATAACCGGCATATTGACCTTAGCTGTGCGGAAACCGGAGTCTCCAGTGCCTGACTTCTTAGCCCATGATGGGCATTCGCCAGAGGTCTGACAAGCGGATTATCTGCCCTGCCTAGCTGCTTAGATTCCATGGTAGAGATGGGTGTAAGAGTGGCAAAGGCCTTGGATTCGGCCGAGGTGCCCGTGGCCACCATGACCAGTGAAGGTGGTGGAACCAAGGGCTGCTCCTGGAAAGGTGGGACATACTTGGAAGCAGCACTGATCACCTGAGGGGCCCACGGGCGGCCGCAGGTGAGAAGAGGACCTATCCTGATCCCTGTGCTTCTCCTTGTCCCTCTTCTTCTTGTGCTTGTGGGAGTCCGTATGAGAGGATGAAGCACTCCTCAGCTTCTGCAGCTCTTTTTCCATCGTGGCCATCTTCTTTTTTAGCAGGTAGGCCTTGAGGGCCTGCTGACTGCACTTCTGTGTGGCCTGGCTGAAGCTCATGCAGGCCTCACAGTCCTCAGTCTTGTGCCCCGGGCCCAAGCAGAAGAGGCAAAAAGAGTGGGAATCCTTCTGTGGGAACTGGGTACTGCAAGAATCGCACTTACTTTTATGCGACTCGAAGGAAGACGGAGAAGACATGCACAAAATAGAAGATTTGAACAATAGGAAAGAAAAGAAGGGTACTCATCCAAAAAAAGGCGATCAAACTGCAGAGACAATCTCCGCAAGGTCCGACATGCACAGGTCGATGGCGGGAAAGAACTGGAAGGTGGGCGTGGGGACCGCTCAATATAGAGTGTCATGCCGACATCTGTCACGTGACATCAGGTGGGCGGTCCCCCGCCAGACACTGCCAGCTAAAGTTTCCATGTGGTCCTGACACCAGGGGGTGTATCTTCAAGGTTATTATCTAATGCAAGAGTCATCTCAAAGTAAAATGAACAGTTACTTAAGAACTTGCCATAACAGTACATCTTTGAGGGTCTCTCAGTCATCACGTTGCACCATAAGTACCTTGCGCCATGAAGTGGAATCCATATGGAAGATTTTCATCAGTACAATTGGGGCCGTCCACATGTCAACATCTGCAGACATCGTCAACCCTAAACAGCTGTGGGCAGCCATGCTCCCTCCTCAGTTCCTTCCCTCCAGAGACGAAGGACGCAAGGCTCACTCCCTGGGGAATCGAGGACAGAAAGAGGGACCCAGCTCTAAATAAAAGACTGAAAACAGCAGATAGCCAGATCCCGGGCAGAAGCCCCAAAAAGGGGGATGGTGGGAGGGCAATCATATCTGATGGCTGAGATCCCCTCGAAGATCTACTGTTACAGTAAGTTCTTATGTAATCTTCTTCAGGAGTATCTCAGTCATCAGGTTACACGTGATAACGAGTACCAAGCAGTGACGAGTGAAAACAGACAGTCTGGGAGGTTGTGGATCTCCATAAACTTAAGACAGGAGTCACTGCAGCACAGCCCAGCCAAATTCTGCACAGGCTCTAGAGGCAATGTCCAGACTGTACTGTTTGGTGAAGTTGTGGACTGTACTCCAGAGGTAGCCATGCCTCTGGTGGAATGGGCTCTGATAGCGCCAGGCAATTCTTTGCCATACTTATTGTAGCAGAACACAATGCAGTTTGCCAACCATTTAGATAAACATTGTTTAGAAACTGAACTCCCTCTCTACCTGGGGTGAAAGAAACAACTGCTTAGACTTTCTGAACTCTTCAGTCCGAAACAGATAATTAAAAGTTCTGATTACATCTAATGTATGGAGCAGTGCTTCTCCTGGATTGGCACACTCAGAAAAATAAACAGGAAGGTAGACAGACTGATAAAGTGTGAACTCGGAGACCATCTTGGGTAGAAATTTAGGATTTGTGTGCAAAGATACCCTGTCTTGTGAAAAATCAAATAAGGCTCCTCACCCCAGGGGGCCTGAAGCTCTGAAATTCTTTGAGCCGAAGTAATTGCTACTAAAAAAGTACAGTTACGTAAGAACTTACCGTAACAGTAGATCTTCAAGAACAGCTCTTGCAGCAGGTTACACCATTAGGACTGAAGCCGGCAGGCGTTAGGACCCCACGGAAAAATTCTAGCTAGCTATTTTCAGCGGGGACCGCCGCCGACGTCGGTCCCGCCAGATTCCCCAGTTCTCCCGCCGGAGACTTCCGGCTGCAGGATGACATCAGAATGGGAGACCGAGGATCCACAGTCAGAAGATAATAAGGGAAAAAAATCCCTGTAAGAAAAGGCTAAGCCATGCCTCCTCCAAGGGGGAAGGTGGGCGGGAAGGTACCTGCTGCAAGAGCTGTTCTCGAAGATCTACTGTTACGGTAAGTTCTTACGTAACTGTACTATCTTACTTTGAGACACAGCTCTTGCAGCAGGTTACACCATTAGGACTGATTCCCAAGCAGTAACGCTGCCAGAAATTCCGGGAGGAGGAAAATAGGAAATACATTCCAGGTCCTGAATCTAGGACAGGAGACCCTGTAGCACCGCCAGGCCAAAACCGGCTCTGCGCCGAGAGGTGAGGTCTAGGCTATAATGCCTGATAAAGGTATGCACAGAGCTCCAAGTGGCTGCAGCACAAATGGCAGAAGTGGAGACGTTTCGGAGTGCTGCAAATGAGGTGGCCATGCCCCTAGTGGAATGACCCCGGACTGAACCCAGGAGGGGCTTCTGTTTGAGCTCATAACAGAGTGAAATACACTGGACAAGCCAGCGAGACAGGGACTGTTTGGATACAGATTGGCCCATCATCCTCTCAGAGAAGGAAACGAAAAGTTGCTCAGAACTACGAAAGGGTTTAGTTCTGTCGAGGTAATACCTCAGGCTGGGGTGAACATCCAGGGTGTGGAGCACAGCCTCTCCTCTATTCGAGTAGTTCGGGAAGTAGACTGGTAGGTCAATGTCCTGATTTACAGTGAGTGAAGAGACCACCTTAGGCAAAAATTTAGGATTCGTCCTCAGGGATACTCTGTCCCGGTGGAAAACTAAATAAGGCTCTTTGCACATGAGAGCGTGAAGCTCAGAAATTCTTCTTGCTGAAGTAACAGCAACCAAAAATAGCATTTTCCATGACAGAAAACGTAGCTCGCAATCCGCTGCAGGTTCGAAGGGGGAGCGTGAGTTGTTCCAGGACAAAGAGCAAATCCCATGGAGGCACAGGGTCCTTAATGGGTGGCCTAAGGTGTAACACCCCTCTCAGAAATTCCCGAGAGGTGTCTAATTGTGCCACTGTATGATGTCCCACCGGAAGGTGGTAGGCAGAGATGGCACAAAGGTGCACCTTGATAGAGGAGTAGGCTAGACCCGAACGAAAGAGGGAGAGCAGGTAGTCCAATACCACTCCCACTGGGCAACCTAAAGGGGAAAAATCGCGTGCTCGCGACCATAAACAAAAACGGCGCCATTTCATGGCATACGTCAGATGCATTGCCAGCTTTCTGGCTGCAGAAAGAACTTGCAACCTCTTGCGAGACCCTCCGTGACGAAGATGGCTATGTCTCTAGGAGCCATGCATGCAGGTTCAGTGAGCGAAGTCCGGTGGACTAGTGAACCCTCCTGAGACAGGAGATGGGAGCTGAACGGCAACAGGAGCAGGGGTTCCCGGGATAACTGCATCAGCAAAGGGAACCAGATCTGTCTGGGCCTGAACGGGGCCACCAGGATCATAACTGCATGCTCCCTGCGCAGTTTGAGAAGAACTCTCTGGATCAACGGGAAAGGAGGGAAAGCGTAGAGGAATCTGTCCGCCCAGGAGAGGGATAACGCGTCTCGCCAGAAAACACCAGGCCCTGGATCTAGCGAGCAAAATTGGGCAGTTTTATGCTGGATGGGGATGCAACAAGTCTAGCTCTGGAGTTCCCCATCAAGAAACAGATCCTCTGCTACCTCTTGAAGAAGTTCCCACTCGTGGACTCTGGCCTGGGAGCCGACTCAGACCGCTCTGCAATCGTGTGTTGTCCACCCGGGAACATGCACAGTGATCAGATTCAAGGCCAGGTCCGAATATTCAATCCCACACCCTCATGGCCTCCTGCAAAGGGGTAAGAGTGTGTGCCTCCTTGTTTGTTGAGGTATTACATCACCGCCGTGTTGTCTGTCTGAAGCAGAAGAGTACGGTGGGATTACTGACTGAAAGGCCTGCAGGGCATAAGAGGAACCCGCCCTCATCTCTAGAACGTTGATATGGAGATGAGCTTCCAACGGGGTCCACGTACCCTGGGACTTTACCCCGTCCAGGTGTGCCCCCCACCCTAGACCTGAGGCGTCTGTGGTGAGGGTTACCTCCGGGGATGGCGCTACAAACGGTAAGCCCATGGAGAGCAACCCTGGGACTAGCCACCACTGCCAGTCTCGAATCACTGTGTTCGTGATCCTGACCGGATGCTGCAAGTGGTCTTGCCTTTGGTCCCATTGCACCTTGAGCATCCACCGAGTTACCCGCATGTGGAGCCTTGCGAAAGGGACGGTAGGAATGGCCGCAGCCATGTGTCCGAGCATGCGAAGGACCAACCTGGCAGGGATGGTCTTGTTCGACGATAACTCCTGATGAGGGATCTGATGCGCCCGCCTGTCGCCTGGAAGAAAAGCTCTTCCCTGAACGGTGTCCAGTACTGCACCTATAAACTGCAGTTTCTGCGACGGTACCAGGAGAGACTTCTCGTAGTTTGTTAGGATGCCCAGAGATCGGAACAGGTCCTGGGTGCTCTGGACCGCTAGTAACAATGCCTCTCTGGAGGCGGCCATGAGAAGCCAATCGTCCAGGTACGAGAACACATAATGGCCCTGTCTCCTTAGAGACGCTGCCACGACTGCCATGCACTTGGTAAAAACCCTGGGTGCGGATGACAGTCCGAATGGAAGGGCTCGGAATTGAAGGTGGTGGTCGAGGAACTCGAAGCGCAGGAACCTCTTGTGCGCCTGAGCTATAGGGATATGCAGGTATGCGTCCTGCATGTCTAGAGACGCTAAGAAGGCGTCTTGTTTCAGCATGGGAATAAGACCCGGAAGGTACCATAGGGGAATCTCTCTTGTAGGCGACCGACCGTTGAGGTGGCCCGAGATCCCAGAATCGGACGGAGGTCCCCTGTTTTCTTTGGAACCAGGAAGAAGTGTGAATAATATCCTTGTCCTCTCTGGTTCTCCGGGACATACTCTATCGCTCCCTTTTGCATGAGCACGAGTACTTCTTGCCAGATCAGAGATTTGTGCTGACCCGGATACAGGGAGAGCAAAGGAGGCCTCGAGGGTGGCTTTTCTGCGAATTCTATATAGTGGCCTCTTCCGACCAACTGAAGAACCCACCTGTCGGTGGTTATAGCCTGCCATCCCGGCAGGAAGTTCGCAATGCAACCCCGACCATGATTTCCTGTTGATCCTGAGTGGGGGGGGCCGGAAAGGAGTCAGGCTGTGGCGGCTGAGGGTCCCGCTGGCTGGGCCGGTTTAGGAGTACGCTGGCTTCGGCCGGCGGGCTGTTTCCCCTGGGCTCTATGGAAGCCAGAGCCCCTCTGTTGTGTAGCGGAGCGGGACTGCTGCCTCTGCATCCGCCCCCACGACCCGGGCTTTGATTCCAATGGAAGGAACTAAGCCTTGGGTTGCAGGCTGGCCTGAACCGACCTCACCGACTTCCCGCCTCTTGAAGTCTGGTAATAATCTTCTGAAGGTTTACCAAACAAGACTTCTCCTCGAATGGAGCGCCATGATATTCTTCTGACGTCCGGGTAAAGCCGGAGACGCCAGAATTCAAGAGTGCCTCCGGAGGCATACTAGAAGCTGCTGCTCGGGTCGATGAGTCCGCGGAGTCGTACGCGGCTCATAGCACTTGGGTTCCCACGTCCGAACCCGTACGGAGGAGCTGAAGCATCTCCTCCTTCTGCCCACCTTCCAGCAGTTTTTCAGCCGCTTCCAGACCCTGTTCCCACAAGGCATTCTGGAACTGAACCATGTGGGTCAAATAATTCAAGGATCTGATGGCGCAGGTAGTGGAAGCATATGTGCGCCTACCCATAGTGTCCAACTGCTTGAACTCTGGGTCCGGTGGCAGGGTGCTCAGATGTTGCGGTCTCTGTGACCGGTCATGTGAGGCTGTGATGACCAGAGAGTCGGCCTGAGGCTGCTGAGTCAAGTACTGGTCTTCTCTAGGAGCCTTGTACAAGCGATCAACTTTTTTCGGCATCGCCGGGAGCGAATGTGGATGCTTCCACGCTGCCTTGGTGACTTTCACGAAAGTGTCAACCAAGGGTGGCACCACCACAGGCTTGGGGTCCTTCTGCCGAAGATATTTGGCTAGGCGTATCCTTTCGGGGTCCAGCTCTTCCACATCCCATCCCATGTTCTCTTGGATGTGTCTCATAATATCCGAGAACGAAGGGTCGTCCGGAGGAGACTTCGGCATCTCACGTGGGTCCGGAGAAGGGATGGAGAGGGGAGATGGGGATCTGGATGATGAGTACTCTGATCCCGTGTCCTCCGTCGAAGGCGATCGTCGGTGTCTCCTGGGTCTCTTGGGGCTGGGTGACCTAGAAGAGGATTTAGACGGAGGTCTCCATTTTTCTGGTCTCCCCCTGGGAGGGGTTCCGTATTCCCGGGGAGGAGATAAGCGGCCTGCCGACCCCGATGGCGAGGGGGGTGCAGGAACCAGAGGTGTAGGAGGAAGAGGAGGAGGAGGAGGAGGAAGAGGAGTGGGAACCATGTCCTTCTTTATGGTGTCCCACCAGTAAGTGAAGAGGTCCTTCACATCCACTAAAGAAAGGCCCGACGACGGTCCGGGCGCCGGTGGACGGTCTGGGCTCTGCACTTGCCCTGTGTGTTGGGGGGGGAAGAGATGAGCCTGGCCTACTGGACTGTCTACAAAAAGAAGACCACCCTCTACCATGGGGCTGAGTGCGACAGAGAATGGACAGCCTTAAAGAGCTACTGACGCCTCAAAGAAAACTTTGAAAAACATAATTTAGGTACAGTTTAGCTTGCATTCCATATGTATTTATTAGATTGCTCCTCCCCATTACTCATTACTGAGAAAGTTGCATGGAAACATGCTTTATATCCCTTAGAGTTCATCTGCTTTTTTAGCTTACTCCCTATTTCATGTTATAGTCCTCTGTTGTGACATCACAGTCTGCTACCATGGGAGCAGTTATGATAGCGCATTAAGACCTCATGTAGGGAGAAAGCAACAGGAATAGATGAACTCTTCAGGAGCAAAGATCCCATTTTCACGCAAATGGCCTCAGTAATAAATAATGGGGAGGAGAAATGAAAAAATTACTCACCTTAGTAATGTTGTTTCTTCTAATGGAGTCTTGCTATATTATGACATATGCAGTATAACCCCAGGTTAGAACTGCTCCGGTGAAAAGTTAACTTCCATGCAGAGCATGGAATCTTGTGTGACTGTGATGAAACTCTGTCTGTTGAAGCTCAAACTTAAACTGTCAGATCTTTACGAGCAAAACTCACTAAGGTTCTGTGTGGAAGTCAGAACCTACACTAGCCATTGGCTACTAACTACAAAAACACCTTTTTGATATTGATCCCTAAACAAAGACTCAAGTCGGGGGATTCAAGAAGAAACTTAAGCATAACACCTAAGCACCCAAGGAGGGTGAAATAAAGTGGGCATCAAAGAAGTGCCAACATTGCACTGTCCACCCACCTCCCAAAAACAGAGGTTCTGAGAGGGACAGGCTGGGGGGGGGGTCATAATATAGCAAGACTCCATTAGAAGAAACAACATTACTAAGGTGAGTAATTTTTTCTTCAAACAACATAAAGTCTTGCTATATTATGACTTATGTCTGATACACAGCAGTACCTCCATGGAGGAGGACAGAACCTACTTGGGAAATAGGCTCTGAAGCACAACTGTGCCAAATCAAGCATCACTCCTAGCCTGGATATCAAAGAGTAATGCTTAGTAAAAGTGTGAACTGTTTTCCAGGTAGCTGCTTGACATATCTCTAGGATAGGAATGTCCTGCAGCAGCCAGAGGCAGCTGTACCTCTGGTAGAGTGAGCCCTCAGGCCTGAGGAGGAACCTTACCCAGTTTTCCATAACAGAATTGATACAAGAGACAATCCACCTGGCAATGGATCTTTTAGTGGCAGGTTTCCTTTACCAACCTCACCATAAGTGAGGAACAATTGGAGGATTAGAACCTGTGACCCTCAGCGTTCTATATAGTAACTAAGGCTCTTTTGACATCTAAACTGTGCAATCTCCTCTCACCAGAGGAGGAATGGTGATGAAGTACACAGGAAGAGACATGGATTGATTAAGGTGAAAGTCTGAAACCACCTTAAGCAAAAACTTCCCGTTAGTCCTGAGGACTACCTTATCTCTATGAAAGGAGATAAAATCAGGCTCCACTGACAAGGCCTGTAGCTCACTTATGCGCCTGCCAGAGGTGATGGCTACCAGAAACACAGTTTTCCAAGTCAAGTACTTCAGCTCTGCTGAAGACAATGGCTCAAAAGGGGTTGCATAAGCTGAGCGATGCAAATATTAAGATCCAAGTAGGCAGGATCCCTGAACGGGAGATTGGTGAAGCAACCCTTTAAAAACTTGGAGAACACAGGGTGAGCTGATAAAAGAGGCTTACCTGCTGACAAGAAGACAGACACAGCTGCCAAGTGCACCTTTAGGGTAGCTGGCCTCAGCCCCAAGGAATTCAAATGCACCAAATAATCCAGGATCGTGGGCACACCAGCAGATTCTGGGAAATATGTTTACCAGCACACCATATGGAAAATCTCTTCCATTTTGAATTATAGGTAGCCCTGGTGGAAGGCTTCCTAGAGCCTTCAAGATATCCAATACACCTTGAGAAAGGTGTAGGTCAGCAAACTCTAACTGTTCAAGAGCCAAGCCTTGAGATTGAGAGATTTGAGGTTCGGATACCAAACTCTCCCCTGGGCACAGGTTAACAGGTTGTGATTCCTGGGAAGGCATAGGGGAGGGTGGACTGCTAGGACATGAGGGTGGTACCAGGGCTGCCTGGCCCAATCTGTGGCGATCAGGATCATCTTGCAGGATTGAGATCTGATTCTGACTAGCACTTTGAAAAAGAAGGGGAAGGGGGGAAAAGCATAGAGAAACTTCCCTTCCCAACTGAGAAGGAAGGCATCCAGAGGGACTGAGCCCAACACTGGGGGCCTGCAACAAAAAAGGGGAAGTTGGTGATTGTCTGGGGCTGCAAAGAGATCTATTTGTGGAGTGCCCCATCTGGCAAATATTACCTCCAGTACTAGGGGATCCAGTGTCCATTTGTGATGGCCCTGGGAAATCCTGCTGAGAGCATCTGCTAGGACATTGTCCTTGCCTGGGAGGTGAACTGCCGTAAGGGAGGCGTTTAGAGAATATGCCAGAGACCACAACTTCATTGCTTGATGCACAAGGCCGTGGGCACGTGTCCCTTGTGATGATGCACCACACTGTAGTGGTATTGTCTGTTCTGACTTGAACTACCCTGTTCTGGACAGCTGTGGAGAAAACCTGAAGTGCTAGAAAAACTGCTCTGAGCTCCAGCAAATTGATGTGGAGCAGAGATTCCCGAGGGGACCACAGTCCTTGGGTGGAAAGGTCGCCCATGTGAGCTCCCCACCCCAAGAGGGATGCATCTGTAGTAAGGGTCAAGGAATGAGACGGGGGAGTGAAGGGAACCCCCTGTCTCAGATTGTTCTGATCCTGCCACCACTGGAGAGTCTGGATCAGGGTTGAGTCACTGGAATCAATTTGGTTAGGGGATCCATCCTTTGAGACCAAAAGGCTCTCAAATGGAACTGATAATCCCTCATCTGAAATCTGCTCCTGCACTACTGCTGTAGAAGCAGCCATGTGCCCCAGGAGCTGTAGAAAATGCCTTGCTGGTCGAGACCTGCAGGGTGAAAGAGAGGCCAAAGACACCAGGGTCCTTGCTCTCTCCAGAGGAAGGAAGGCTCTGGCTTCTTTTGTGTTCAGTTCTGCGCCTATAAAGGTGAGAAGCTGGACAGGCTCCAGAACTGACTTTGGAAGACTGAGAAGGAAACCTAGAGATGTAAGCAGGTGCTGGATTACTTGTAAATGAAGTTTGACCTGTTCTGGAGACTGGCCTACAATGAGCCAGTCGTCCAGATAAGGAAAGATGGCAATCTTTTGCCTTCTTAAATGAGCAACTGCTACTGCCAGGCATTTTGCGAACACCCTTGGAGCCGAGGAGGCCGAAGGCATTGCTCTGAACTGGTAATGGTCTGAGGGCAGTTGAATCTGGTGACTTTCGATGGGAGCTTCTGATGAGAACATGGAAGCAGGCATCCTTGAGGTCCAGGGAGGCTAGCCAGTCCCCTGGCCTTAGAGAGGGTAAAATAATCCCCAGGGTCACCATTTTGAACTTTGGTTTTAAAAGGTGCTTGTTTAGATATCTGAGATCCAGAATGGGCCGCCATTCTCCTGTCTTTTTTGGGGTAAGGAAGTACCTGGAATATAACCCTTTGCCCTGGTGTATGGGTAGAACCCTTTCCACGGCTCTGAGAGCCAGGAGGGCAGAAACTTCTGCTTCCAGGGCAAGTGCCTCTGATGGGTTTGCACGTGGAAAAGATCTGGCTCTCATCTTCGGAAATTTTTGAAGCTGAGAACCAGTCCTAACTACTACTTCCAGGACCCACTTGTCTGATGTTAAAGATTTCCAGTCCTGGACAAAGTAAGCCAATGCCCCCTACGGTAGTGGAGAATCGGCCCTGGCTACCCCATCTGGGAGCCTGTTTTGCAGGGCTTTGGTTGAGGGTAGAAGCAGGCTTACTAGAGCCCCTTCTGTTCCTTCCTCTAAAGAATCCTCTGGGCATAAGCAGAAGAGGAGGCCTGGGTTGGTAAGCGGCCTATGAAAAGGCCTGCCCCTGCCCCTGACATGCTGCCTTTGAGGAGTGACTTGCCTTTCTTTGGCCTGTGCACTCCTATAGGTGGTCCTATACTCATCCATTTTCTTCATATAATTCTCTGTCTGCTCCCCAAACAGAGAATTTCCCACAACAGGAAAATCCATAGCCCTAGACTGGGTATCCTGTGACAGGGCAGTACATCTGAGCCAGGCCATTCTGCAAAGAGACACAGATGTAGCCATAACTCTAGATGAAACATCATTAGAGTCTACAGCAACATGAAACTGCACTTTGGATGCCTCAATACCATCCGCAGCCACCTGCTCCAGCTCCCTGGCAAGCTGTTCAGGGGCCTGTTTTGTTAGGGCCAGGACAGTATCCCACCTGGATTTCTGGTACCTAGCTGCGTAAGCCATATAATTTGCCTGTCTGAGTCCCAAAGATGCTGCCATGTACTGCTTTTTTGCCATAGCATCCATCCTCCTGGAATCCTTTTCAGGAGGGTGAGAGACTAGAGGAATATTAGCCTCGTCACAGGCTGCAGCCTGCACTACCCCCACATGGCCGCACTGCTGAGATAGGAACTCTGTATCAGAGCCTGATAAAGCATACCTCTTGTCCATCCTTTTAACCACAGGGAGGATAGAATGAGGAGTTTTCAGAATTTTTACTGTCTGTTTCCTAAAAGATTTATGCAAGGGAACAGACAGCCTCCTAGACTCTGGAATATCCATCATTTCCACAAAATCAGGCTCTTCTTGATCATCAACAGCTTCCTCAACAGGGAGTTGCAGAGTGTCATCAACTTTCTTGTAAAACAAAAAATGAGAAGGGGACTCAGATAGCCTGGGAGGGGGTACTCCTGAGGGTCTGTCTGGAGAGATGTCCGGTTCAATGGGCACATCCAGACTGTCAAAATCACACTCACTCTCCTCGTAGCCCTCCTCCCCTTCCCCTGGTTCATAAAAATCTTCAAAATCATAATCTTGAACCAAGGGAACCGACTGAACCGGGCGCTTGCCCAATGGTGCCTTTTTGGACGGAACTGGGGAAAGAGACTGGACAATTTGGATAGCTTTGGCTATTTCCTCAGCGGTTGGAGAAAGAACTTTTGGCCCCAAACTAGTTGACCTTCTAGCCCTTTTAGTTGGAACCGGCTCCTCAGAGCTGGCTCTTCGTTTGGCCGAGGAAGCATCGCCCTGGTCAGAGGGCACTCCCTCAGGTTCGGTTGGAACCGAACAGGGCTGGCCATCTGGGTCAGCGGACTTTTTGGCCTCCCTTTCCCTGAGCCTACCAACTCTTTTTTCCACGATGGCAGCAGGAAAATTCTTACAAATCTGGCAGTCTGCATCGAGGTGGTCAAATCCCAGACAATATACACAAATGGTGTGTGGGTCAGCCTTAGCAAAGGCTTTCCCACAGAGGCCACAGTGCTGAAACCCAGTGGGTTCGGTTTTTCTTTTGGGTTTCTCAGACATAGTGCCAGCCTAACCAAAACTTGCCCGTTAATGGCAATCCACCAAGCAAGACTCTCTTATCGGTTCCCAACCATGTCACGGGTCGTGGAAAAAAACGTAATAAAATCCGTTTTTTTTAGAACCGATAAGAACCAGGAACCGCACTCTAAAGGGCTAGAAAGTAATTTTTAAACCCCTCTGATTGGTTCAAACCGAACTGAAAAAGACGTTTACAAGTTCCACACAGAAGAAAAAATAATAAATAAGCCTATCTATTACTTACAATACCACAGACAGAGCTTGAACCGACGACTGCGGTTAAATTTCAGTAAAATAAACCGAGAATTACACTTTAAAACTGACAAACAAACTGAGCAGCAGGAGGAATCTCCGGAGCAACTGTTCAGTGAGGCTGAGTAAAGAATCTGACAGTTTAAGTTTGAGCTTCAACAGACAGAGTGTTCATCCGAGCTCACGCTCAAGATTCCATGCTCTGCATGGAAGTTAACTCTTTCACCTCCGGAGCAGTTCTAACCTGGGGTTATATTGCATATGTCATAATATAGCAAGACTTCATGTTGTTTGAAACAGAAATAATGTGAAATCCAAGCTGAACTGTGTCTAAATATGTTTTGTTAAAGTTGTTCTAACGGCATCAGCTGCTCTTTAATGGCCATGCCAGAGGCCTGCAGATCATTTATGAGTTCCTGGACATCAGGGCTGAAGAGCGTGGTGCCACGGAAAGGGGCGTTAAGCACCAATGTTGGGTAAGTTACTTTTTCTATTACTATTACTTTTGGAAACTTCTACCAGAAAGCTCTGTGCAGTCACTAGTAAGGATGGAGAAGTACTGGAACAAGTAATACACCTTACAGTTACAATTAATTACGTCTTTTTATACGAAAGTGATATATAACTGTAACTGATCGCATTTAGTTGAAAGTAACTAACCTATTACTTTCAAATAAATGTCATCTGTTATAGTTTTTTATTATTTCTGTATTGTCTTTGTATAAAAAGAAATAAGTAACTTTAACAGTCAGGTGTATTGCTTTTTCTAGTACGTCTCCATCCTTGCTAGTGACTGCACAGAGCTGCCTGGATCAAGTTTCTAAACGAAATAGTAATAGAAAAATTAACTTACCCAACACTGTTAAGCACCCTGTTTTGCACATTGGCAACAAATCCAGAGACCCTAAGCCAGCAGTGCCTACGAAGGCATATACCAGTGGCTGCTGCCCTGGCCACTGTGTCGGCCATATCATACAGAGCCCTGAGGAGATGTTTACCGACATCCTCCATAATTTGCAAGCACTTGAGCAATTCTTGCTTCTGGGAGCCATCAGGAAGGGCTTGGGCAGCAGCCTTGCCCTTTCTCTAGTTGGCATTCCGAAATTTAACTATATTGAACAGATAGTTTACAATCCTCAGGCCCAAAGTACAGGAGGCGTGAACCCTTTCACCCCAGAGGTCAATCCTGCGGGATTCTGTGTCTGGGGGAAGGAACTAAGGTGCTTATTTATTTATTTGAAAAGGTTTCACGAGGAAAGACAACATAAGCTGCAAGCAGCTCGTTTCCAGAAGCACCTGGGGGGGGGGTACATAAATGGGAGGATCGAGCAAGAACAAAACAAATACATATAGTGCAATTCAATACAGACAGTGTTGTACTAGTACAGTGCAGTCAAATACAGGCAGTAAGTGCAGATCCAGGTCCAAAAAGCCAGACTTAGAGTTACTAAGTGCTAAAAAGGATTTTTGAGGAGGGGAGTCACAACACGAGAGGCAGTGAAAGAAGGGTGGGTGGGAGAGAGGGAAGCCAGGGCGAATCCTTCAGGATGTTGAAAACCCTGCATGGGAATTTGGCAGAAAGGAGTAGAGGATGGGGAAGGGGGCTTGGGAGGGCAAACCAGGAACTGAATCCTTCAGGATGTAGTGAACCCTGCAAGGGAGGGCCCAGATTGGGAGGAGGGAGAAGTAGGGGAGGAAGGTGTAGGTAGGAGATGAGAGTGGTGGGGGAGGTGAGAGGGGAGACGGGTTACCAAGATGATGAAAAACTCTGCAAGGGGGCAGGGCCTGGTAGTGAAGGAGTCGGGGGTGGGGAGAGAGGCTCTTCAGGATGCTGAGGACCCTGTAAGGGGACAGGACCCGGAGTAAAGGAGAAGAGCTGGGGGAAGCAGGTAGTGGTGAGGAGGTGTAGTGAGGAGCGGAAGGAGGGGTAACTAGGGTCTGGGAAGCACCAGCTAGAGGTAGTCAAGGGAGGCACAGGGGGAGGAGTGGGTGGAGGGGGGGGGAGGAGAGGATGGTGGGCGGGGCAGAGGGAGGGTGATTGGGGGAGAGAAGTATTAGGTGCAGATACAGGAATGAACAGACTGCTTACGGAGGAGGAAGGAGAGTGTCAGGATTGTGCAGAGCAGATTTCTAGAGGGATAGTGCTTAGGCACCTTAGATCTGTCATGGGCTGCCTTGATGACCATCGAGTCAGTTTCGGCCAGGGCACCAAAATAAGGAAGGCCCTGAGGGACATTGTAGAGTTTGTCTGCCCTAAATGGCATAGCTGGCACCATGTCTGGTCTGTGCCAGGCTGCCGCAGTGGCATTCATCAGCACTGGAAGCATAGGAAGACTGATCTTGGGGGGAGATTCAGGAACCTCCAGGAAGTCCACCAGATTTTTCCTGATGACATCCTCCTCTGTAGTCTGAAAACCCATTGTGACACACAACTGCTTCATGACACTGAAAAAAGTGGCATCCGGATGGCCAGGTGGCGCTTGAGGTTGAGGCGCTGGTTGCTACACCACACGCCATGCCAGCGACCGGGTTGGGAATGAGCCGGGCCGCCGAGGGTCGGCAGGGGGAGAGAGGGTGAGCATCCGGAAGGTGCTCTCCCTCTCCTCTCTCGGGGAGGGAGACTTGCCGTCCAGCTCGCCCTCTGGTGGTGGCAGGAGGGCAGTATGGGTTGGAAATGCGCTCTGATGTGCAGACATCTGTGGGGGCGGGGGGGAACAGGAGAAAAGAAATCTGAGAAAAAGGGAGCCTGGCAGCGCTTAATCATGACCGCCGCTCCCAAGGGCTGGCACGGCACCTGCTTCTAGATTGGGTCTCAGGGTGGTAGTATGCCACCTCCTTCCTGGCCCCGCCGCGAGGGGCAATCCATGGGGGAACTGCCGACGTCAGCGAGTGCAGGAGCGGACGGGTCCAGAGAGAGAGAGAGAGAGAGAGAGAGAGACAGTCCCTCCATCAGGTGGGCCAAAACAGCCTGCCAGGGCTCTAGGAGCATAAACTGTGTATATAAAAAAAAAAAAAAAAAAAAAAGAAAAAGGTGGCTGAGGAGACCTTGGAGTATGGTTGACAGAGTCCTCACTGACCGAAGAGGCAGTGGACTTCGATGAGGATTTCTTCATCTTCCTTTTCCTCTTCTATGTCATCAGGGAGGATGAGATCAGGATGATACTTCTCTGATGCTGACCTGCTTGTCTGGGTCTGGCATTGGATGCGCCGGCAGCAGTCGCCCACAGGAAGCCACTCAGAGTTGACGAACAGGTGTCGACGATGAATCTGTCCTCTATGGTGCCAGCGAAGAGGGTCTGTTGAAGACACCCAACTGCTGAACGAGTACATTTGTGAATTTAACTATTACTTCAAGTCCATAGTGGTTGTCGATGGGGGGGGTGATGGTAAGGGAGCCAGACGAGCCTGTACCCCAGGGAGAAGAGAGGCAGGCCTCCACGAAGTCATTGACGATGTGCCCGTCGACGGTGGAGGAGCACATGAACCGGAAGTCAACAGCTGAGCGTCCTGAGAGTCAGGTGGAGGAGCTGTTGGTAAGGGTCTGGTAGGAAAAGACCTGGACAGCGAGGCAGTCAACGTTTAAGAAGAGGCCGAAGGGAAACAGGATCACTGCCGAGGGGCGTGGTTGCGATCCTGGTCTTTTTTATAACTTTTCCCCGAGGAGTTGTCTCGGGCCTTGGTGGCCTCACAACTTGAGGATCTGGAGGGCAACCAGGGCCCCGGAGGACTCCTGCCCAGAGCTGGCTACTTGTTGTTCCATGAATTTTGTTGCCTGAGGGTTGTTTGTTTAAACTTTTGGCAGAGCTCACAATCGGAGACATGGTGGTCAGGCCACGAAAGCAGACACAGACTGTTCATCTGTAAAGGCGATCTTCTTTCCGCAGTGGCAGCAATGAAAAAGAAAAGAAGGATCAACTCTCAATATAAACATAAAGAAAAAATACATATTTTGGTAAGTGTTAGGAAAAAATAGTCATAGACCAAAAAAGGCACAAACACTGCGACAAAGCTTCCGCAAGCTAAGCTACGTTCTCCTGGAGGGTGGGCGGCATGTCTTGCAACACCCTGGACTCCAGAGGAGCATGGAGTCGGTAAGGCAAGAGAGCCTCAAAAACGAGAAGCAACCCTCTGCCTACCATTTCTAATACTCACATGCCCGTAGTAATAGCAAACCATTGTAGTCAAAAGTGATGCAGCCGACCCCCACTGGGAGCTGGGTCAGGAACTGGACAACTGAGTTGATGACAACCTCCAACCCATCACTGGGTAGCTCTGGAGGGGTCACTGGCCACTGGGGCCAGAGAGGCACCATTTCCCCTGACCTGTTTGACCCCCTGTCACCTAACTTGGGTTTCAGGTGCCAGTTTTTGGTACTGGCCCTTCTGAGGCTGCTGCAGCTGGGACCTGTACTGAGGTCTTTTTCTTAGGCTTCTGTGCCTTCAGATCCTTCTGGGATGATACTTCAGAATCTAAGGTGGCAATGGACTTTTCAACCCTAGTGAGATAACCCTTCTCCCCAGCACCAACGAGGTCAGTGCCCAAGAAGAGGACATTGGTCAGTCCATGATGAATATCTGCTGTGAGTGCAGAGCCGCAGCCACACCCTGTGACGCATCACAGCAGATGCTGCCATGACACACATAGAAGTCATCCATGGCCAAAGCCATCTGGAGCTGGTGTTTAACCAGTGATTGGCCTTGGTCTCCAATGAACTTCACTGGCAGCTAATGATCAGCAGGAATTTGAGGAGGACATCATCTAGTACTCCCAACAGGGAGTGACCAAAGTTGGCCATCATCATGGCGCAGCTCGCCTGCTGGACACCTAATGACACAGCAGTGTAGACTTTTTAGCTGCAAAGTCAATCTTTTGGACTCTGTCCCTCTACCCAAGCCGTCGAAAGTCTAGAGTCCAAGACTAACCCTTCGCTGAAGAGTGATAAGAGAACCCCAAGAGGGATGTGGTAGGGACTGTGTACATATGGATCATACAGGTGGAGGGTGCCAGGCAAGATGTTGGATGCTGTCAGAGTTCTAGGGCAGGTCCCAGAATGGACCCACCACAGGAATGGCAACCCGAAGGGATTCATCCCTTTTCAGGATATCAGTGAAGGGGTATTTAACCCTCTTCTAAACTGGCTCTAAGGGCACACTCATGGACTCCAAAATGATGCGGAACAAAGCCCCAAACGACACCAGTTCATGTTCAGTGGTCACTTCTTATGCCAATCTCTGGTCGGATGTGTGACTCCTCGAACAAAGCATGGATGACCCCTCTGAGTTGTCAGAGGGCTCCTCAAAAATAGCTCTTGACTGTTTACTACCATGGTGTCTTCTGACGGGGGGATCTCGACTAATAACCTGCCTGGCAAGCTGTCAGGAGCACGCTGTGGCGGCGGCTCCACTCTCAGTGGGGAAGAAGCAGTTGCTGAGGAAATATGGCTTGGGTGAACTGGCATGGCCACCACCTTGAGGCTGCCAAAGGACTGACAGTCCAGACAATAGAGCCCTACCTCACAGTAGTCTACTGCCCATAAGAGGAACTCCTCATAGGGCCGAAGTATCTTGTGACAGTAGCTCTCCTCGCCCAAGGATGAGGTGGTTGAGAAACATCAATGGCAGTGCTTCCCGGTCAAGTGAGATCAAGGCATAACTACCAACTCAGGTTGGTCCCAAAGTGACCTTGTCGAGAAAACCGACGGGGACATGTCCTCATGAGACAGGACCAGGAAAGTGCAGTTATGTAAGAACTTACCGTAACAACAGATCTTCAAGAGGAGCTCTTGCAGCAGGTTACACCATAAGGACTGAAGCCGGCAGGCAACAGGACCCCTCGGAAAATTTCTAGCTATCACTTTTGTAGCAGGGGACTGCCCCCTGATGTTGGCCTACCCCGATATCCCTTGTGGTATAAAAGAGGCAGTTCCCCAGCACCACTTCAGTTCTCCTGCTGGAGACCACGGCAAGTATAGGAAATGGAGAACTGAGGCATTCCTCTAAAATCAAGGAAAAAAGATGGAGAAGCAGTCACCAGAGGGATGGAGGGAGGGAAAGCAGCACCTGCTGCAAGAGCTCCTCTTCAAAGATCTACTGTTACGGTAAATTCTTATGTAACTGTACTATCCTACTTCGAGTGGGTTCTTGCAGCAAGTTACACCATAAGGACTGAGTACCAAGCAGTAAGAGGACTAACCCCGGTCAGCTGGGAGGAGGTAGAGGTCAGAGTAAAGATCTTAAAGCAGGCCCTCAAGGACAGCCAGTCCAAAACCTGCACTATGCCTAGAGGCAATGTCCAGACTGTAATGTCAGATGAAGGTGTGGACAGAACTCCAAGTGGCCGCTGTACAGAGATCAGCAACGGACACATTTCTGAAAGATGCAAATGAGGTAGCTACCCCCACTGGTAGAATGGCCTTTAACCGAGCCCGGTAAAGGCTTGTTGTATTTGCGATAGCAATAAACAATGCAATTAATCAACCATTTGGACAAACACTGTTTAGAAAATGAAGTCCCTTCTATTCTTGGGGTGAAGGCAACAAACAACTGATCAGTTTTTCTGATGGCTCGGGTGCAGTCCAAATAATAACCAAGCGCCCAGTGAACATCCACAGTATGTAGTAAGGCCTCCCCTGAGTTAGACTACTCTTGATTAATACACAGGAAGATGGATGTCCTGATTCACAGTAAACTCGAACACCACCGTAAGAAGGAACTTAGGATTGGTTCTCAAGGGTATCCTGTCCTTGTGAAAAAAGTACAGTTAGATAAGAACTTTCCGTAACAGTAGATCTTCAAGAGGAGCTCTTGCAGCAGGTAATACCATTAGGACTGAAGCCGGCAGGTGTCAGGACCCCACGGAAAACTTGTAGCTAGCAGTCTAAGGCAGAGGACAGCCCCCGACGTCGGCTCTGCCTAACGTCCTACGTAGTATAAAGAGGGCGGTCCCCTGGCGCCACCCCAGTTCTCCCGCCGGAGACCCGGCTAGATAGAATTTGGAGAACCAGGTAGCAAAATTCCACATCCCGGTTGGATGGAAACCAAGAATAATAATAATATAATCCCATAAACTATCCTGGGGGAAGGAGGGTGGGAAAGCCACCTGCTGCAAGGGCTCCTCTCAAAGATCTACTGTTATGGTTTCTTACATAACTGTACTATCTGTCTTTGAGGGTGGAGCGCTTTCAGCAGGTAATACCATCAGGACAGAGTCCCAAGCAGTAACCAAGGATAGGCCCAGGTCTGATAGGGTGGATGGTGATATATAGAAGATGCGGCGGACATCTATGAGAGAAGGCCTTGTAGGACTGCTAGTCCAAAACCTGCTCTACTTCTGGAAGCGATGTCCAGGCTGTAATGCCTGATGAAGGTGTGGCTGGAGGACCACGTGGCAGCAGCACAAATATCGACTGAAGAGACGTTCTTCAGGGCCGCAAATGAAGATGCTACTGCTGTGGTGGAATGACCCCTAACAGCACTCGGGAGAGGTCTGGCATGGTGCTGATAACAGAACGTGATGCAATGCACTAGCCAATAGGCTAGTGTCTGCTTGGAAACAGGGGGCTCCTAACATTCGCTTCGCGAAAGAAACAAACAACTGGTCCGACTTCCTAGAGGAGCAAGTCCTGTGAAGATAGTATCGTAAAATGCGATGAACATCCAAGGTGTGCAATAGTGCTTCACCCTGGTTGGAAGAATTAGGGTAGTATACTGGAAGGTTGATATCCTGATTAAGAGTCAGTATGGATACCACCTTCTGCATAAATTTAGGGTTTGTGCCCAGATTCACCCTGTCCCTGTGAAAAACTATGTACGGTTCCTTACACATCAGAGCCTGGAGTTCTGAAACCTTTCGAGCGGAGGTGATGGCCACCAAAAGGAGAGTCTTCCAAGAGAGGAAGCACAGCTCGCAAGAGCCCGCCGGTTCGAAGGGAGGAAGAGTGAGTTTCTCCAGAATAAAAAGGAGATCCCAAGGAGGGATGATGTCTCTCGAGAGGTCTGACATCTAATACCCCTTAAGAAAAGTTTTGCAGACATTCAGCTGTGCTAGAGTTTTGTCTCCGACAGGGTTATGATATGCGGAGACCACACACATATGCACCTTGACTGAGGAGTAGCTCAACTCTAGGTCCAAAAGGTGATGGAGATACTCTAACACATGCCTGACTGGACAACCCAAGTGATCTAGGGAATGGGCAGAAGCCCACAAGCAGAAGCATTTCTATTTCAGAGCGTACGTGGCTCTGGTAGAAGGCTTCCTGGCTGCCACCAGAATTTCTGACACTCTGTTTGACACTCCTAATCTCTCTTCCCCTAGGACTGAAGGAGCCAAGCATGCAAGCGAAGAGCAGGATGGACAAGAGTCTCCTGTTCCTGAGAGAGCAAGTGAGTGGAGAGAGGCAACTGGACTGGAGTTTCTAGAGACAGTTACTGGAGCAGCGGATACCAAATCTGACAAGGCCATAGAGGAGCCACCAGAATCATTCTGGCTGCCTCTGACTGCAATTTGAGCAGCACTCTCTGAAGGAGGGGAAAAGGAGGGAAGGCATAAAGGAACTTCCCTGTCCAGGAGAGGGACAACGCGTCTCGCCAGAAAACATCAGGCCCTGGAGCGAGCAAGCGGAAATTGTGCAGTTTGGCGTTGCATGGGGACGCAAAGAGGTCCAACTCTGGCCGGCCCCATCTGTCGAAGAGATAGTCTGCGACATCTTGGAGCAATTCCCACTCATGATTCTGAGATGAAGAGCGACTGAGACTGTCAGCGAGAACGTTCTGGACCCCTGGCAGGTGAACAGCGGTGAGGTTCAGATTGTGTTCCACTGCCCAGTCCCACACTCTCATGGCTTCTCTGCAAAGGGGGTATGAGTGAGTTCCCCCTTGTTTGTTGATGTAGAAGACTACAGGTGTGTTGTCTGTCTGCACCAGAAGAGGACCCGGCTGAAGATGGTCTCTGAATGCCGAAAGAGCATTCAGCACCACTCTCATTTTCAGGACATTAATATAAAGAGAGCTCTCTGTGATAGACCAGGACCCCCGGGTCCTGTGATCCTCGAGGTGAGCCCACCATCCTGACAGAGAGGCATCTGTAGTCAGGGTCTGAAGCAGTCGAAGTTTGCAGAAAGGACCACCACCACTCAGATTGTCCATGTAGAGCCACCATTCTAGAGAACGGTGGATTGCTCAAGAGATCCGGATTTGGAGATCCAGATCGTCCACCGACTGGTCCCGCTGAACCCTGAGGTGCCACTGCAGTACCCGCAGGTGGAGCCTGGCTAGGGAACTGTGGCGATGGCTGCTGCTATATGACCCGGCAGCTGCAGGACCACCCGCGCCAGGGAGGAGGGGTTTCTTTGAAGGCTTCTGGCTACTCCCTGAAGGCATTCTGCTCTGTTCAGGGGCAGAAAAGCCCTCCCCTGTTCGGTGTCCAGGATGGCTCATATGAACTGCAGCCTTTGCGTTGGCTAGGGGTGTGACTTCGGCCGTGACTTCGGCCAATTGACTGTGATGCCCAGAGACAAAAACAGAGCCCGCATTTCTGTTAGGGCGATTAGAAGCTCCTCCTCCTCCAATGGAGCGGAGAGAAGCCAATCGTCCAGGTAGCAGTAAATGAAGAGGCCTCTCCTGCATAGGGCCACTGCTACCACCGCTAGGCATTTGGTGAATACTCTGGGTGCTGACGAGAGGCCGAAGGGCAGAAAGTACAGTTACGTAAGAACTTACCGTAACAGTAGATCTTCGACAACAGCTCTTGCAGCAGGTTACACCATTAGGACTGAAGCCAGCAGGCACCAGGACCCCACGGAAAATTTTCTAGCTAGCAGTATTCAGCGGGGACCGCCTCTGGCGTCGTTCCCGCCCCCGACATCAGGCATAGTACATAAGGAGGTGGTCCCCCATAATCCTCAGTTCTCCCGCCGAAGACTCCCAGCCGCTGGATGACATCAGAAGAGGAGACTGAGGATCCGCCTTCAAACGGCAAACAAAGAGACTGTAAATACCTTATCCTAGGAGAAGGATGTTGCGACTATAACCTACCTCCAGCGGGGATAGTGGGAGGGAAAGTACCTGCTGCAAGAGCTGTTCTCGAAGATCTGCTGTTACGGTAAGTTCTTACATAACTGTACTATCTTACTTCGAGAAACAGCTCTTGCAGCAGGTTGCACTATTAGGACTGATTCCCGAGCAATACTGGAAATCACACACCATCGAGAGGAGGAAAGGTAAAAATCCTCGAATAACATCGAGTCTAGGACAGAAGTCCCTGAAGGACTGCTAGACCAAAACCTGCTCTTCGCCTCGATGCTATATCCAGGCTGTAATGCCTGATGAAAGTGTGGACGGAGCTCCAGGTAGCTGCAGCACAAATAGCTGAGGTGGATACAGTGCCTTCAGAAAGTATTCACCCCCCCTGGATGTTGTCACATTTTGTTGTGTTACTACCAGAATTTTTAATGCATTGAAATGATTTCTTTCCCCCTTGATCCACACAGCATATTCAACAATTTAAAGGGGCCAAAATATTTTTATTGTGTAACAAAAATTTATGAAACATTAAAAACGGAAATATCTTGTTTACTTAAGTATTCACCCCCAAGTCAATACTTTGTAGAAGCGCATTTGGCAGCAATTACAGCTTTGAGTCTTCTTGGGTATGTCTGTATCAGCTTTGCACATTGGATTTGGGGATTTTCGCCCATTCTTCCTTGCAGATTTGCTCAAGCTCTGTCAAGTTGGATGGGGAGTGTCGGTGAACCGCAATCTTTAAATCTTTCCATAGATGGGGGGAGTCACGTGATGCGGAGCGCGTAGCAATCGCTTTCCCGGTGAGCTCCGTGAACCCGATCCCTTTTTACAATTTCTTGCCCGTATCCCAAGCGATTTTTAGGCATCTACGCCACTACAGGGGCGGGGATAAACAGAGAGAGCAGCACATGGAGGAGGATATCACGGAAACCTCCACAGAGCATACACCTCCAGACCCGAAAAGGCCGCCAAGAAAGCTAAAGCCTCGGCCTCTCAGTCTGCTCAGTGCCCTGGAGGGACGTCCCTGGAAGAGGAGCCGCTTACTCTTGCTCGTTTTTTAGAGGAATTTAGGCCATTTAGGGCCAACGTGGAGGGAATGGCTAGCGAAATTAAAATAATTACATCGGCCCTGGAAGATCTAAATCGGAGAGCAGCCGACAACGAAGCACACATTAAATCTTTGGAGGGGAGTAGGGACCGCATGGACTCTGCCTTAGTGTCAGCTAAACAGAAAATCACTAGGATGGAAGCAAAATTGGAGGATTTGGAAGGCAGAAGCCGTCGAACAACGTGGTAGTCATTGGGCTACCAGAAAGGCTGAAGGATCTGATTCTGTTAAATTTGCCCAGAAGTTGGTGGAGAAGGTAGCAGGCCCTCACCATTTGGGCCACATACATTATAGAAAGGGCACATCGGGCATTGCATCCTTACCCTCCGTCTGGGCCACCAAGGACATTTATTTTCAGATTTCTGAATTATCAGGAACGTCAGCTGTTCATCACGAAGGCTAAAGACAATAAAGAGATATACTGGGAAGGAGTAAAGCTGAGAATAGCCCAAGATTTACCATTCTCGGTAAGGCAAAGAAGGTCGGCCTTTCATCCACTGGTTAAGAAATTGATTGCGGCAGAAATTAAATATCGCATGATATATCCTGCTAAGCTGCAGGTGTCCATCAAGGATGAGTGGAAATCATTTGAATCACTGGAAGCTGCAACAGAAGCACTGCAAACAGCTTTCCCGGAATTATTCAAAGTTCCCTGAACAGCTGGTGTGGAAAGGGCAGGGCCGAAGTGGAATCTCGTGGAAAGTGATGAACTATAATTTGGGGACTATGTTCTTTTGAGGTTAATTGGAATATCCCTCTGGATATGGACCTGACAGACTGATTTTATACTGGACAGTTATTCCGGCTGTATTATCATATGTTATAGAATAGTCACAAAGATGGTGATTGTTACCTATTGGGTTTTATTTTATATTGCAGCTATTGGTTTGGCCCCATTTAAATGTCCAGTGTAAGTAAACTTAAAGGGGCCCTTTTCTTTTCAAAGCACACAACCGGCTGAGGCTATTTCAGCTTTTGGGGCCTTATGTCACTAATGAGGGTGGAGACCACTAGTCATATATTCTGTTGTTCTCCTGTATTTTTGTATATAGTTCTAGATATTCTTTTACTCTCTCCTGTTGATGGCTAGTTGCTGAAAACAATATAGAACACTTTATTGTTGGGGGACGGGGCAACTGGTTTACTGGGTTAATTTGTTGGGATGGGAAGGTAGCTCTGGGGATCGGGCTGAGTGTCCTGTTGTCATGGACCAATTTGATGGGGGAGAAGGAAAGGATTGGGTGGTTTGGGGTACTGGGCTTTAGATATGGGATTAGGGTTGTTGGATGGGGGGATCTGTTTTTTGGAGGCACCATCACGTAGTAGTACTTACTGGATGTTAGTTCGGGTAAACCATGTTTTATAGGACAATGGCTGATATACTTAATATTCAAACAGTTCATTTAGGATGGGGACGGACATACTAGTTAAGTTTCTCCGTGGAATGTCAAAGGGCACGTCTTAAGGTTAAACAATACAAAATATTGAAACATATTGAAGCGGTTAAAGCTAAGGTTGTGTTTTGCAGGAAACACATCTACTCCAGTCGGAGGTCAATGCCATAGGCGGTTACAAATTGGAGAAATATTCTCCTCACAGGGCACCACACAGGTAGAGGTGTTATGTTGATGATACATAGATCAATGCAGTTTACTCCCTTACAAAAATACAGGATAGTGAGGGCAGATACATTTTGGTTAGAGGAATGTTGCAGCATATGGAAATCCTGATTGGATCGGTTTATAGCCCAACTCAGACACTCAGGAGTTTTGGTGGGCCTTTTGAGGCCCTGTTACCATATCAATCTCCCCATGATTTTGGGTGGAGATTTTAACTTAGCATTAGACCCCCTGTTGGACAGATCCGGTAGAGCACGAACATACCAAACTCCTGCCTCTCGAGCCATGGGAGATATCTTAGACCAGCTAGGACTGGCGGATGTATGGAGGGTCTTGCACCCGGATAATAGGGAATATACCTTTAGTTCCCCAGTTCATGGAAATTCTTCCTGTATAGATTATATCTTTATTTCACGTTCCCTACTCAGGGGAGTCTAAGACTCCAATATTGTACCAGGTCCAATTTCCGATCATGCAGCTGTATCCACGACCATCTCCTTCCCATCTCTCATTAAAAGAGGAAATAGGTGGAAAATAACCAGATGTTAAGGGTACCTGAGCTGGCTGAATACATACTGGGCCAAGTGGATGAATTCATGTTAAACAATCTAGATAGCAATGGCCAGCCGGACTTTTTCTGGGGAGCACTTAAGGCATACTTAAGGGGAGTACTAATCGGGGTAGCGGTTAAATGGAAAAAAGGAAAGGAATCTAAAATTAAAGAGCTATTATGTCGCATTAGAGTTTTAGAGAACAATGTTTCCACTTATCCGACTGAGGAGGATAAGAAGGAACTAGTGAGAGCCAGAGATGCTTATCTTAAAATCTTGGGAGAACAGGCTGAATTAGCTTTAATCAAAACAAAATCCAATTATGTTGACCAGGGGGAGAAATCCGGGAAGCTCCTAGCTAGGCGTATTGCCAAACTAGAGTCCTCCCGGTTGATTGAAGGAATACAATCAAGTGAGGATGGGGGTATTAAGACTTCTCCAGATGAGATGGCTAAAGTTTTCCATCAATATTTTGAGGGTTTATCTGGTAAGATGGAAAATCCACCAAATGAACATCAGATTTCTTCCTTTTGGAAGGTTAGATCTTCGGTTCTAGAACAGATCGGATAGGTTAGGTCTGGTGGCTGACATAACTCAGGAGGAAACAGAATTGACTATGAAATCTCCTAATGATAAGACACCTGGCCCGGACGGGTTCTCATCCAATTTCTACAAAAGGTTTTCTTCAAAATTGGCGCCTTTGCTCCTTAATCTATTTCATTATATTCTCTCAGGACAGATGTTGGACAAATCATTTCTAGAAGCACTTATAGTGTTAATTCCCAAACCTAATAGACCCTCCATAGATCCGGCTAGTTACAGGCCTATCTCCCTGTTGAATTATGATTTAAAAATTTTGGCTAAACTGCTAGCAGATCGTATCAATAAAGTTTTGCCTAAGTTTATAGGGAATGAGCAAGTAGGGTTTATGAAAGGCAGGTCCTCGGTTGACCACTTCAGGACATTAGCTTATGTCTTCTCTGTGTCAGAGGAGAGCAAATATCCGATGGCGTTGCTCTCCTTGGACGCAGAGAAAGCTTTAGATAGGGTTTATTGGGGTATTTATTTGCGACTATGGTAAGTTTGGTTTCCGGAGCGTTTTAAACTGGCTCAGGACCATGTATTCATGCCGTCTCGAGAGTTGTCTGCAATGGAGCTATCTCAGCCATTCCAGCTCTTTGTAGGTACAGGCAAGGATGCCCTTATCCCCTTTTATTTAATTTATATTTGGAACCCCTTATAAGGAGTATAGTTTATGCCAAGGAAACAGAAGGTATTAAAGTATGGGGCTGCAAATTAAAGTAACTACGTATGCAGATGACCTTTAGTGTATGTCTCGAAACCTCTAGGTCTATCCCAAGATTGTTGGATCTAATAAATAATTTTAGTCAGGTGGCAAATTACAAGTTAAATCAGGATAAATCAGTAGTTTACCCCTTAATAACATGTTATTCAAACAAGAAATAACAGGACTGGGCCTGGGGTGGAACTCTGAGTCGCTCAAATACTTAGGCCTCTACTTAACTAGAAACAAGGCACATCGTCAGCTGAATCTAGAATCCCTAGTCCATAATATCGGGCTGGATCTTAAGAGATGGGCTCAGCTCCCATTATCATTGTGGGGGAGAATAAACATAGTTAAAATGAATATTTTTCCAAGAATTTTTTATCCTTTGAGTAGACTGGATATTTATCTTCCTGTGTCTTGGTTCAAGAAGCTGCATGCCAGGCTAGCAGATTTCGTTTGGGGGAATAAAAAATCTAGAATGGCCTACCAGAAATTAGCTGCACCGAAACCAGTGGGCGGGTTGAGATTACCTCATTCGGTCTCTATTTCTGGTCTGCACAGCTGAGCAAATAGGGTAAGTGGGTATTATACAGAGACCCTTCTTCAAGGTTGGGTTACATGCCCTTATGGGTGAATGTAGAGGTGAACTTGATCAAAAAGTGTGACGTAAATCCTTTAGCTCTTTTTTACTCTAATTTCAAGATGCTCCCTGCCTTATTGAAAAAATTCCCAGTAGGGGTTGCAGTGAAAGTTCACACTCAGTTGTGTGGGTTTATTAAATATGATCATGTTAAGGACTGTGCGCAACCGATATGGGGAAACCCACGGTTCCTATTAGGTGTTAATACTATTAGAGCAGAATGGTTGCCATTACCAGATAATTGTGCCCTTAAAGACTTTCTTACGGATGAGGGAGGTATAATGCCGGCCTTAGATGTAATTAACAAGTTCAACTTATTAAACAAAGACATTTTCAAAGTATATCAGCTCCGACATGTTTTAACGCAGAGGCATACATTGGGGAGTGTTTATTCCCCAAGATTTTCCTTTCTGAATGATATACGTCCGCTAATTGGTAGTCCCCAGGCAATCTCAAAGATTTACCTAACTCTATTCCAATGGGCTTACCCAACAAATTTGGCCCCTTGTTCTTATTGGGAGGCAGTTTTCCCAAATGTTACGTTAAACTGGTCAGGGATTTGGCAGGCATGTCATAGGTTTGTTAGGCATGACCAATTGAGACTCATACAATTTAAAGTACTGCATAACATTTATTATTCTCCCCAAAAGCTGAGGGACTTGAAATTACTGAAGGACTCCAAGTGTTTCAGATGCGGGGAAGATGCAGGGGACCTTCTCCATATTTTTTGGGAATGCCCTAAAGTTATGCCCTTATGGCTTGAAATTAAAAATAAATTGGACCCCTTACTGGGATTAGATGATATGTTTAGACCGGAGGTCTGTTTACTGGGGGAAATGGCGGATTTTCCAGTCAAGGCTAGGAAATACCACATGACCTTGATATCAATTATAGTGAAGAAATTAGTTCTTCGTCATTGGAAAGACAAAGCGCAGATCTCTTATTCGGAGTGGCTTGCAGAGCTCCTTGCGTTCTTAAGGGTACAGAGAATGAATGCCATATTGCATAATCAATTGCCCCTCTTTGACAAGAATTGGGCCCTGTTCTTTACTTGTTTTTCTATTGACTCCTGATCGCATCCGGTATAGGGATAAGTGGTTAGGTGCCTCGGGGGGAGGGTGATGAGGATTATAGGGATTGGTAGGGGTGCGGGGTGGGTGGATTGGGGAGTATAGCTGGGGGTATGTTGGGGGGATAGGCAGAAGATTGTATTACATATGTCTGTATTATCCAACTGTAATCTGTTTTTTTTTTTGTTTTTTTTTTCATATTTGGCAATGTCTGGTTTGTTTTGTTGTACTTCTGCCTGAAATAAAGAAAATGTTAATGGAAAAAAAAAAATCTTTCCATAGATTCTCAATGGGATTCAAGCCTGGGCTTTGGCTGGGCCACTCAAGGATATTCACCTTCTTGTTCTAAAACCACTCCAGTGTTGCTTTGGCTGTATGCTTGGGGTCGTTGTCCTGTTGGAACGTAAATCTTCGGCCCAGTCCAAGGTCTATTGCAGAGTGATGCAGGTTCTTCTCAAGGATGTGCCTGTATTCGGCTCCATTCATTGTTCCCTCTATCCTGACAAGTGCCCCAGTCCCTGCCGCTGAAAAGCATCCCCATAACATGATGCTGCCACCACCATGCTTCATGGTAGGGATGGTGTTACAAGGGTGATGAGCTGTGTTCGGTTTGCGCCAGGCATAACGCTTTACATTCAGGCCAGAGAGTTCAATTTTTGTTTCATCAGAGCAGAGAATCTTTTGCCACATGGTCTCAGAGTCTGCCACGTGCCTTCTTGCAAACTCCAGGCATGCTATTATGTGGTCTTTTCTCAGGAATGGCTTCTGTCTAGCCACTCTCCCGCAGAGGCTACATCTGTGAAGTGCTGCAGAGGTTGTTGTCCTCTGGACAGGTTCTCCCATCTCAGCCATGGAACTCTGTAGTTCTGTCAGGGTGGTCATTGGGTTCTTGGTCACTTCCCTGACCAAGGTCCTTCTTGCCCAGTTGCTCAGTTTAGGAGGACGGCTTGCTCTAGGAAGTGTCTGGGTGGTTCCGTAATCTTTCCATTTCCTAATGATGGACTTGACTGTGCTCCTGGGAACTGTCAACACCCTAGAAATGTTTTATACTCCTCCCCAGATCTATGCCTCCTCACAGTTCTATCACGGAGTTCTACGGACAGCTCTTTGGTCTTCATGGTAGAGTTTCTGCTCTGACATGCACTGTCAACAATAGGACCTTATATAGACAGGTGTATTTCCTCTGAAATCATGTCAACCATTTGAACTGACCACAGGTGGACTCCATTCAAGTTTTACAGTGATCTCACAAGGGAACTGGATGCACTTGAGCTCAATTTAGAGTGTCATAGCAAAGGGGTTGAATACTTATCAAATCAAGACATTTCAGGTTTTTATTTTAAATTACATGTACAAAAAATTCCAGAAGTTTCATTCCACTTTGACGTTATAGAGTAATTTGTGTAGATATGTGACAAAAAAATCCCATTTAAATGTATTTTAATTTGAGTTTGCATCACCACAAAATGTGACAAAATCCAAGGGGGGTGAATACTTTCTGAAGGCACTGTACGTTCTTCATAGCTGCAAAAGAGGTAGCCACCCTTCTGGTGGAATGACCCTTAACCGTGCCCGGTAAGGGTTTATTGCGCTTCTGGTAACAGAACGTAATACACTGGATGAGCCACCTGGACAGTGACTGTTTCAAAACGAGAGCTCCCATCATTCCGTGGGCAAAGGAGACAAAAAGCTGGTCCGATTTTCGGTGGTGTTTGGTTCTGGTCAGGTAGTATCTGACACACCTGTGCACATCTAGAGTGTGCAGGAGGGTTTCTCCTCGATTAGAGTGTTTCGGGAAATACACTGGTAAATCGATATCCTGATTAAGGGTGAGTGCTGAGACCACCTTAGGCAGAAATTTAGGATTAGTCCTTAGGGATACCCTGTCTTGGTGGAAAACCAAAAAAGGTTCTTTGCACATAAGTGCATGTAGTTCAGAAATTCTTCTGGCGATGTAACAGCAACTAAAACAATGTTTTCCAAGAAGCGTAGCTACTGATTGCAGCTGGTTCAAAAGGTGGCAGTGAGAGCTGCTCCAAGATGAAGGGTAGATCCATGGTGGATCGGATCCTTAATTGGGGGCCTAAGGTGGAGGACACCCCTCAGGAAGGCACTGTCGTGTCCAATTGAGCTATAGTGCGTTGGCCTATAGGTGTACCTTAATCGGGGAGTAAGCCAAACCAGAGGGACAGCTGGGTAGTCAATACCAGCTTCTCTGGGCTGTCAAAGCGATAAACCGTGCTTGAACCCATAAGCAAAACCTGCGCACTTCATGATGTAGGTGGCGTGGTGGCGGTTTCCTGGCGGCAGTGAGATGTCTACCTCTTGCGAGACCCGTGTCGCATCATGGCTATGTCTCTAGGAGCCAAGCATGCAGGTTCAGGGAGCGTGGGTCCGGATGGACCAAGAACCCGCCTCCTGAGACAGCAAATGGGAGCTGATTGGTAAAGGCACTGGAGGTTCCGGGATAGCTGATGCAAGAGAGGGAACCAGATCTGCCTGGGCCAAAAGGGCACGATCAGGATAAGCGTCGCTTGCTCCCTGTGAAGTTTTAGAAGAACTCTCTGGATCAACGGGAAAGGCATAGAGGAATCTGCCCACCCAGGAGAGGGACAATGCGTCTCGCCAGAAAACACCAGGCCCTGGATCTAGCGAGCAACAATTCAGCAGTTTTGCGTTGGATGGGGACGTGAAAAGGTCTAGTTCTGGAGTACCCCATCTGCGAAACAGATCCTCTGCTACCTCCTGAAGTAGTTCCCATTCGTGGACTCTGGCCTGAGAGCGGCTCAGGCTGTCTGCGATGACGTTGTCCACTCCCGGAACACGAACGGCAATAAGGTCTCCGCCGTGTTGCAAGACCCAATCCCACACGCTCCTGGCCTCCCTGCAAAGTGGGTAGGAATGGGTGCCTCCTTGTTTGTTGAGGTAATACATCACCGTGGAGTTTTCTGTTTGTAACAGAAGTGTACTCAGTGGAATCTCCAACTGGAAGGCCTGCAGGGCGTAAAGAATTGCCCTCATCTCCAGGATATTTAAGTGGAGATGAGACTCTTGGTCTGTCCACAGGCCCCGGGACCGGACACCGTCGAGGTGTGTATCCCCAACCGAGCCCTGAGGCATCTGTGGAGAGTGTCACAGTCAGGGACGGCGCTATGAAGCGGACTCCCGTCGAGAGATTCCTCGAATCTAGCCACATTGCCAATCTCAAATTACGGCCTTCGTGATCCGGATTGGATGCTGCAGATGGTCTGGCCTTTGGTCCCATTGTACCTGTAACATCCACTGGGTTACCCGCATGTGGAGACTGACTAGTGGGACTGTTGCAATGGCCGTAGCAATGTGTCCGAGCAGGCAAAGGAACAGTCTTCTTCGCCGAAAAGTCCCTGATTAGGGATCTTATGTGTTCCGCTCCGTCCGGGGGAAGGAAAGCTTTCCCTTGGACAGTGTGCAGAACTGCACCTATGAACTGCAGAGTCTGGGACGGAACCAGGCGTGACTTCTAGTAATTGATAATGCCCAACGTCTCGAACAGAGACTGAGTGCAGTGAATGGCAGACATCAGGGCCTCCCGGTAGGGCGCCAGGAGAAGCCAATCGTCCAGATAGGGGAACACGTAGTGGCCTTGTCTCCTCAGAGATGCGGCTACGACCGCCATGCACTTCGTGATCACCCGAGGTGCCGATGACAGCCCGAAGAGGAGAGCTCGGAACTGATAATGGCGACCCTGAAACTCAAAGCGCAGGAACCTCCTGTGCGCCTGAGCAATAGGAATATGCAGGTAAGCATCCTGCATGTCTAGGGACACTAGAAAGGCGCCCTGCTTCAGCATGGGAATCAGACCTGGGAGGGTCACCATGCGGAAGTGTTTGTATAGGACCGAGATGTTGAGGTCGCGGAGCTCCAGTATCGGACGGAGCTCCCCTATCTTCTTTGGGACCAGAAAGAAGTGAGAATAATATCCTAGTCCCCTCTAGTTCCTTGGTACGTGCTCTATGGCTTCTTTTCCCAGAAGCGCGAGCACCTCCTGCAGTATGAGCAGGGCATGCTGACCCGAGAAACCTGAGAGCAGGGGAGGTCTTGTAGGTGGACAGTCAAGAAATTCTATGAAATGGCCTTTTTTGACCAACTGGAGAACCCACCTGTCTGTGGTGAGCGACTGCCACCCTAAAAGTAAGCTGACGTCGACCCCTGACTTTCCTTGCCATTGATCCAGAGAAGGCGGGGGCGGGAAGGAGTCATGCTGTGGCAGCATTGGTCCCTGCGGGCTGGGCCAGCTTTGTGTAACGTTGGCCTCTGCCTGGGGACGACTTGGCCTGGGCCTTATGCAAAGAAGTGCCCCTTTACTGCTGGCCGGAACGTGGCTGCTGCCTTTGTTGCCAGCCGCGAAAACGGCTCTGGTTCCTACGAAAGGAACTAGGCCTGGATCTGTACATGGCCTGTAGAGATCAGACTGCCTTCCTTGCGTCCTGGAATTTGGTGATGACCCTCTCCGAGGATTCACCAAAGAGTACCTCGGCGTTGTACGGAGCGTCTAGAATATTCTTCTGTACGTCCAGGGTGAAGCCGGAGACACGGAGCCAGGAGTGTCGCCGGAGACAAACGCCTGAAGCTGCAGCTCTGGCAGAAGAGTCCGCGGAATCGTATGCAGTTCTAAGTACTTGGGTCCCCACATCTGACCCGGTGCGGAGTAGGTTAAGAAGCTCCGCTTTCTGGTCGCCATCTGGAAACTTTTAGACCAGGTCCTGGCCCTGTTCCCACAGGGCGTTCTGAAACTGAACCATATGGGTAAGGTAGTTCAGAGACCTGATGGCGCATGTAGCAGCCGCGTACGTGCGCCTCCCCAGGGCACCCAATTGCTTGGATTCCTGGTCCGGTGATTGAGTGCTCATATGCTGGGGCCTTTGAGACCGGTCATGTGGGGCTGTGATGACCAGGGAGTCTGCCAGAGGTTGCTTCGCCAAGTACCGGTCTTCTCTCGGAACCTTATACAGGCAGTCAGCCTTCTTCGGCACCGCGGGAATTGAGTGCGGGTGCTTCCACTCAGCCTTGGTGAGACGTCCACAAAGGTGTCCACCAAGGGTGGGACTACCATAGGCTTTGGGTCTTTTTGGCGAAGATAGCGGGCAAGGCGTTGTTGTTTGAGGTCAAGGTCTTCAGCATCCCACCTCATGTTTTCCTGGATGCACCTCATGATCTCAGCGAAAGAGGGATCATCCGGTGGAGACCTGGAGAGGTCATGTGGGTCAGGAGAGGAGATGCTGAGCGGAGAAGGAGATCTGGAGTAGTCCGGGGTGTCCAATCAGGAATCTTCCCCCGACGGAGTATACCGACGTCATCTGGGTCATCTGGGGCTGGGAGACCCTGATGGAGATCTGAAGGGAGGCCTTCTCCTGTCTTTAGATCTGCCTCTAGGAGGTGGAGTCTGTTCCTTGGGGGTTGGTGGTCGTCCTGCTAGCCCCTTAGGTGGAGGAGGGGGTGTAGGCGGTGAAGGAGTAGGAGGAGAAGGAGTAGTAGGTTTGACAGGGATGACAACCTTTCTGATGGTGTCCCACCAAAAAGTAAAGAGTTCCTTTACTTCTTCGCTATTCATACCAGACGACGGGCCTGGCACCGAAGGTCTGTCACCGGGGTCGGGCGTCGGGTCCCCGGGTATCTCCCGGTCCAGGGAGGGTTCCCGTGGGAGCCTGGCATCCTCGGTGTCACCCGCCTGGTCTTCGGGCTGTGGGGTGTCCTCCTCTGTCGATTCCTTATGACCGGCATCCGCCGGTGATGGGGGGGTGGTCTTCCGCTCCGGAGATGCCGACGTCGGTCTCCTGGCCGACGCCTTCAGATCTGGCGAACGCCTGGCCGGTGACTGGTGTCTGGCTGGTGTCGTCGGCTCCTGTGAGCGCCTGGCTGATTTGGAATGTTTAGCCGACGTCAGGTCCGATGCCCTTTTCAGGGACGTCAGGTCCTTGGTTTTTCTGGGTGCCGGATCAGGACCTCTGGGTGGTTGGGAGACCGACCTGGAGTCGGTGTCCCGACATCGGGTGGAAGAAGAGGACTTATGGCGCTCAGAAGACTTCGAAGAGGCCTTAAATGGGGTGGAGGAAGCCAAGGGCCTCGATGTCTTGATTGGCTGGAGCGAGGAAGAGCCGCCTGAAGTCCAGACTTTAACTGGGGGGTTGGGGAGGCTGTGACCAAGCCCTGGAGGGACAACGGTCCGACCTGGAGTCGGAGCTGCGGGAGTCCGAGGCCCGAGTTGGGGACCTAGATCTCACCTTCTCCCAGTGCTTGTCCTGGTGTTTATGGGCTTTAGAAGAAGATTCTCCCCTGGAGGAAGGTTCTTGGTCCATTCTTTTTAATTTCTCTTCGAGGAGATATGCCTGTAGTGCCTTCTGATGGTGGATCCTAGTGCGGCTATTGAATCCTTGGCAAAAGGTGCAGGCCTTGGTATTGTGTTCCGGGCCTAGGCAACGCATGCAGGAAGAGTGAGGATACTTGAAAGGGATCCGTTTTCCACAGGCACACTTAGAAAGGTGACACTCAAGCGATGGAGTTGGAGAGGACATCAGTTGTGCAGAGAAATTCACAGAAAGTTCTGTAGTCGACGTTCACTAGGTAGAGACCAAGAGGCCGATGCTGGCGAGTTGACGGCGGGAAAAGAACTGAGGATTATGGGGGACTGCCTCCTTATGTACTACACCTGACGTCGAGGGGTGGGATCGACGTCGGAGGCAGTCCCCGCTGAATACTGCTAGCTAGAAAATTTTCCGAGGGGACCTGGTGCCTGCTGGCTTCAGTCCAAATGGTGTAACCTGCTGCAAGAGCCATTTCTCGAAGTAAGATCCCTGAATTGGTAATGCTCGTCTCTGAAGCAGAACCGCTGAAACCTTCTACGGGTCTTCAGGACTTTGATGTGCAGGTAGGCGTCCTGCATATCCAGGGAGCACAGCCAGTCTCTTTGCTGATGCAGGGGGAATAGGGATCCCAGGGTGACCATGCGGAACCTCTGATATTTCACAGAGAGGTTGAGCTGGCTGAGGTCCAGAATGGGACGAAGGTCTGCTGTCTTCTTCGGGACAAGGAAGAAGCGGAAGTAGAAACCTTTCCCTCTCTGGGCCGGTGGGACCCTTTGAATCGCTCTTTTTTTCTAGGAGCTGTTGGATTTCTCCTTCCAAGAGGAGACTGTGATGTAGTGGACAACGGGACATGGGGGGGGGGTTGTCCGGTGGGATAGAGGTGAATTCTATCGAGTACCCTATCCGAACGGTAACCAGTACCCATTGGTCAGCAGCGATACTGGACCACTTGAGCGGGTTAAGCGCAAAACGCCCTCCTACATACTCGTTCTGCCTGTCCCCGAGAGGAGGAGGAGGGCAGCAATGGGAGTCAGATACAGGGGGTAGGAGGGGCCGGGTTACCCAGTCTCTTAAATCCCTTTCCCTGGGAAAGCTTGCCAGTTTGTCCTTAGGTCTGACACTGACGAAAAGGATGTCGGCGAGCTGTCTGGGGTTGGGACTTAAGCATCCGATGTACGTCCACCACCGCTCTCCCAGATTCCTGCAGTTGTTTCACCATCTGCTCCACCTCGGGGTTGAACAAGACCGGGCCCTAAAAGGGAGAATCCAGGATAGAGTCCTGAAGATCTTGCTGGAAACCAGTAAGTCTGAGAGAGGACTGCCGGCTCATGCATATGCCTGATGCCGCAGCCCTGGAAGCCGTATCAACGGCGTCATAAGAACACCGGAGGGCATACTTGTCCGTGTCCAGGCCCGACTGAGCGCAGGCCAAAATCTCCTGTTTGGAGTCGGAGTCAGGGAGAGTCTCTATCAAATCCATGGTCTTTCTCCACAGGGATTGTTAGTAGGAGATCATGTGGGCCATGAAATTCAGCGACCTGATGGACCCTGCAGCCCAGGAAAAAATCTTTCGGCCCCAGCTGTCCAGTTTCTTCGAGATGAGGTCTGGGGGCTGGGAGCTTAGATGCTTCGGTTGGGCCCCCCCATCCGTGGGCAGCCGTAAGGACTAGTGAATTAGCCTTAGGTTGTTCCGCCAGGAATGGTTCTGATTTGGGAGGTTTGTAGAGACTGTCAGCCTTCCTCAGAACTGCCAGGATAGATGACGGTGTACGCCAAGTAAGGTGAATAACGTCCTGAAAGGGCTCTACGAATGTCGGGATGACCAAGGGCTTTGGTTCCTTTTCTCCCAGGAACTTAGCTAGACATTTCCGTTCTGGATCTTGGGCCTCTGTATCCCATTCGTAAATAGTCTGGACGTGCTTCATGATGTCAAGGAATGAGGGATCATCCAGAGGGGACCGTGGAGAGTCCCTGGGTCCTGGCGAAGGAGATAGGAACCTGTCCTCTGAAGAGTCCGAGTCAATCGGCCACGTCCAGGGCGACGTATGGGGGAGGGGGACTGAAGGAGACTGTGTCTTTCACTTCCCCTTGGACATGGAGTTGGGTGCTCATCCGGTTGGTCCTTGTCTGGGGCAGCAGCAAGACCCATAGGAGATGGAGTAGGGACCTTGTCCAGTGGTTTGTATGGAAGGTCCCCCTTGACGGTATTCCACCAGGTGGTAAATAAATTACCTACATCCACCACTGGGACGACTGCTGGAGCCGACGTCAGGTCAGATGACTCAGGTGTTGGGTCCTTGGGAACTGGCGCCTGGGGATCAGGCGCCTCTATTGGCGTGGCAGGCGTGGGGTCCAGTAGGCCGGCGTCCAAAAGCCGGCGACCAGTGTCAGCTGGCGTCTGGCCTGTAGGTGGAGGAGCAGACTGCTGATCTTCGTCCGGCAACCGCCCCATGTCTGGCGTCGGGGAGCGAGTCATCATAGGCAAGCAGCTAGATGGGCAGACATCTGGTGGAGGGCGCACCTTAGCCTGGGGCGTCAAAGCCCGGGTGTCCCCATGCCTACCAGAATGTTCCTCAGAACATTTCCTCTTCTCTGAGGAGCTAGGCCTGTCCAAAGCCCTGAGAAGGCTTTCCTGGGTCGACCCTGTGGTTTTATAAGGTCGATGAGCCAGGGAAGAAGAGTGATGTCCCACCGATGCAGACTCCTGGTGGCGTCCCTGAGAAGGCGGGGGAGCGGACTTAGAAGAGTGGGAAGTCTTGGTTGCTGGGACCAAACCCGACCTTTTGGAAGACAACTGTTTGGCTGACGACGGATGGCGGGATTCAGACCTGCCCCAATCCTTCTCTTTGTGATGCTTCCCCCGAGGCCTTATCTTTGGAAGGGGATTCTCTAGCGGAAGAGGATGAGCTGACCCCCGAACCACGCTGCATGGCCGCAAGCTTTTTCTCTAGGAGGAAGGTTTCCAAGGTGTGTGCTCTCCTAGCGCGAATCTTCTGACTGAACTTCTGGCAGTGGCCGCAGGAGTCAGGCTGGTGTTCCGGGCCTAGGCAGATGAGGCAGGCCGTGTGTCCGTCTTTTGACAGAATCTGCTTCCTGCAGGCACACTTAGATATTTGCAGTGGTGGTGAGACCGACGACATAAACGAGGCATTAAGAAGATTTATACTAATTTAAGAAAGAAAAACGACTTATCTGGCGTTCGAAGCTGTCAACTGCAGAGAGAGGCATCCATGGAGCTGAACTACGCGGGTCAACAGCAGAAAAAGGACTGGGGTGGCGCCAGGGGACTGCCCCCTTTATACCACGTAGGACATCAGGCTGAGTCAACGTCGGGGGCGATCCCCTGACTTAGACTGCTAGCTACAAGTTTTCTGTGGGGTCCTGACACTTGCCGGCTTCAGTCCTAATGGTATTACCTGCTGCAAGAGCTCCACCCTCGAAGACAGATCTAAGGCTCTTTACACATCAGAGCCTGAAGCTTGGAAATCCTTTGAGCAGAAGTAATAGCAACTAAAAATAACGTTTTCCATGACAGAAAGTGAAGTTTGCAACTTGCAGCAGGCTCAAAGGAAGGCAACATAAGTTTTTCTAAGATAAATAATATCCCGGCGGGTGAGCAGGATCCCGGATGGGAGGCTTTAAATGCATGATATCCCGCAAAAAAATTTGGGATAAGTCTAGCTGGGCAAGGCTCTTGCCATCTATAGCTGCACGGTACTCAGAGATGGCTGAAAGATACACCTTAATGGATGAGTAACTCAGGCCTGAGTTAGATAAGAAAAGGAGATACTCCACAATGTTATTCTCCACACAAGTAAAAGGATCCAGATGGTGAGCGAAGGCCCATATGCAGAACCACTTCCACTTCATGGCATACACAGATCTAGTAGAGGGTTTTCTGGCAGCCACTAGAACCTCTGCCACCTGGGGGTACACCCCGAGACGGCCAATGGCTGAGTCTGCAGGAGCCATGCATGAAGGTGGTGCGACTAAAGGCAAGCCAAATTTTATTTTTATGGCACCCAATCCTAGAGGCTCTGGGTACCTAACAAAGTATTACAAGATAAAACAACTATTTACGATCCAGAAATAACAAATAATCAGAAATCAATCATTAAAATTTACTATAGTAATACAGATAGATACAGATTACCCTGTGAATGCCAAACTGAAGAGGTATGCCTTTAGCCTCTACTTGAAAATACCAATCGAACTGAAGGGACCTCCCAGACTGCAGATGGAAGCGTGTTCCACAGGGTCAGCCCAGAGATACTGAAAGCTCAATCACCAGATGTTTTAAACCAAAGCCTGAGAATGTCCAGGAGGCCTCTCCAAGAGGAGTGGAGGGAGCGAGTAAAGGTCACAGGTGTCAGGAACTCCGACAAGTAGCCAGGGTCCAGCCCATATAGAGCCTCATAGGTGAGCAAGCCTACCTTGAAAAGTTCCAGCCACCTAACCGCCAACCAGTACAGAGTTTACAGGACCGGGGTCACATGACAGGACCTAGACAGGCCAGTCAGTAACCGGGTCGCCATGTTCTACACCAGCTGCAGCCTGTGGAGGGCCCCTCCCATGACCCTGAAGTGAAGAACATTACAGTAGTCGAGTATAGAAGTAACAAAGGCATGTACTAGAGTCTGCAGATCCTCAGGGCAGAAAGAGAGGCTTGATCCTGGTGAAGTTCCGCAAGTGGTAAAAAACACTCTTGACCACAGACGACACCTCATCTTCAAAGGTCAGCCTGCTATCCAGGATCACACCTAGATTCCGCACCCTCAGGGAAGCAACCAGCAGAGCAGACCCAAGGAAAAGACCTGTGTCCGCTCCAGGTTGCAACCCATCACACTCGTGACCTGGCTCGATCACCAGCACTTCTGTCTTATCCAGGTTTAGTATCAGTCAGCTGGAAGCCATCCAGTCATTGATTTTAGCCAGACAGATGTTAAGCATATTGACAGCATCAGATGTTCTGGGCACAAATGACAAATACAGCTGGATGTCATCTACATAGCAATGAAACGCCATGTTGTAATGCTGAATAATCTCACCCAGGGGCATTATGTACACCATGAACAGCATCGGCGACAAGACTGAGCCCTGTGGAACTACACACGACAGAGGCATTGGGGAGGAGGAGAAATTCACCATCACTACCCACTGCACCCAATCAAAGAGATAGGGCTCAAGCTATCTGATGACTGCGCCAACGAGTCCACAAAACTCATAGCTGATCAAGAAGCACAACGTGGTCCATGGTGTCAAATGCTGATGAGAGATCGAGGAGCACAAGAACTGACCTATGTTCTCTAGCTTTAGCCCTGAGCAGATCATTATGCACTCTAACTACAGCTGTTTCTGTACTGTGTCTAGCCCAAAAACCCAACTGAAATGGCTCATAGATGTCGAAGAACACAAGGCGATCCTCAAGCTGTTGTGCCACTAATTTCTCCACAACCTTGCTCAAAAAAGGCAGGTTGGAGATTGGACAGTAATTTACCAGGATGTATGGGTCGAGGGAAGATTTCTTAAGAAGGGGCCTCACCAGCGCTTCTTTCAAAGCTGCTGGGAATACCCCTTCCATAATCGAACACCTGGCAATCCTGGCGAACACCGGGCCAACAGCCTCAGCGCATCCCATTAAGAAACGTGTCGGGGCTGTATCCAGTTCACAAAATGTGTGCTTCAGCTCTAAGATCACCTTAGACACTTCAGACACCTCCACTGGTCTAAACTCCTCACAAACAGGCAGAGTTCCTCTATTCCTACTAGTCAGACCACTGCCAGGCGAAAGTCTCCCTGACAAAATCCCTGACCGCATGGACGACACTCTGTCAGAGAAGAATAGAGCAAACACTTCACACAAGGTGGATGAAAAAGTCTTCTTCAGTTGTAGACAGGTAGGATGGAGAGGCCTATCCACAGTCCGAAAAAGTTGAGAATGTCTGTTCCTCCCTGCCGCAATCTCCCTGGACAGGAATTCTGCCTTCTTACAGGAGATTGCCTCCTGATACTCACCATAGTGAGCATGCAGGACCAGTTTGTCAGCCTCCAACCAGGTCTTCGTCCAGCTACGCTCCAACTTCCAACCCTTGATCTTCATCTAGATCCGGATGGACCAGGGTTCCCTGCTACTGTGAGAGCAGGTCAAAACACAGAGGCAGGGGTATCAAGGGTTCCACTGAGAGCTGCTGAAGAAGTGGAAGCCAAATCTGCCATGGCCAGAAGGGGGCTATTAGAATCATCTCTGCCCCTTCTGACTGCAATTTGAGCAGTACTTTCTGCAGCAATGGAAAGGGAAGGAAAGCAAACAGAAACCTCCCTGTCCAAGAGAGGGACAACGTGCCTCACCAGAAAACACCAGGCCCTGGATCTAGAGAACAGAAACTGGGTAGTTTTGCTTTGGATGGGGACGCGAATAGGTCCGGCTCTGGGCGACCCCACCTGTCAATGAGATCTTCTGCCTCTTCTGGCACAAGTTCCCATTCGTGAACCTTGGATCAGGAAAAGCTTAGACTGCCGGACAAGGTGTTTAAAATGTCGGAAACATGCACAGCCATCAGGATCAGGTGATGCTCTATGGCCCAATACCACACTCTCATGGCTTCTCTGCAGAGGGGACAAGAATGCGTTCCCCCTTGCTTATGTAAAAAAACACCGACATGTTGTCCGTCTGGATCAGGAGGTGACCCGGGATCAGATGCTTCTGAAAGGCTTGGAGAGCATAAGTATTGCTCGCATCTCCAAAATACTGATATGGAGATGCTGCTCCAAAGAGGACCAGGTCCCCAAGTATGATGGTGCCATATGGGCAGCCCTGGCCTGATCGCCTGTGGTCAGAATCTGCCAAGGCGACTCCGACAGAAAGGGAACTCCCTTAGAAAGGTTGGAGGGGTTCAGCCACCAATTTATGGTCTGACGGACCAAACTGGATACTGACACTGGGAAGTCCAAGTCGTCTGAACGTTGGTCCCATTGAACCCGGAAGTTCTACTGGGCCACTTTCATGTGCAGGAGAGCCAAAGGTACTACAGCAATGGCCGCTGCTATATGTCCCAGCAGTCTGAAAACCGTTCTGGCTGGAACTTGCCAAGATGATGAGACCAGCTGAGCTTGAGTCTGAAGGCGTTCTGCTCTGTCCAGCAGCAGAAAGACCTTGCTCTGCTCGGTGTCCAGAATCACCTCCATGTACTGGAGTCTTTGACTTGCCAAGGGGATAATTATGGAAGACTGAGGGTTATCCCCAGGTTCTGAAATGGAAAATGTGGCCTCCATGATTCTGAGCAACCTCTCCTTGGTAGGAGCTGTCAGAAGTCAGTCGTCCAGATAAGAGAAGACGTAATGGCCTCCCCTCAAGACTGATGCCACTACTGCTAGGAATTTTGTAAAGACTCTTGGGGCCGAGGACAAACTGAAGGGCAGGGCCCAAAACTGATAATGGTATCCTTAGAAGTGAAAGCGCAGGAACCTTCTATGGGGTGGAAACACCAAAATGTGGAGGTTGTGTCCTGCATACTCTCCTCAAGAGCATTCTGAGCATTCTACCCAGGATGAATTTAATATTTTAAGCTGATGGTGTCTGCCATATGAACCTGCAGGACTCCGCTAATGCATTTAATGCGTTTCTCACAGACCTGGTTACATTTAAAGAACATCCCTACCCAAGAATTACTTAACAGATCCTCCCCCATCACATAATTTTTATTTCAAACTAGTGTCTAAATCAGAGGTCCTAAGCTACTAGATAAAATTAAAACCATGGGTTCTGTTGGGTGTGACAAACTGGAGCCCAGGCTACTTAGCACCACAGCCAATGTCGTCTCCGCCCTAATCACCTGGTTATTCAATAGATCACTGCTCAAAGGCAAAGTCCTCACAGTGTGGAAAGTTGCCCTGGTCACCCCCATTCCTAAAGGAGGGTCAAGCGAACTTGTTGAGAACTATAGACCAATATCCATCCTCTATACTCTAAGCAAAGTGTTAGAGAGAATTGTGTATCAGCAGGTCCAAGAATACTTTGAGCAGCACAATTTACTAACAGCATGGCAACATGGTTTTAGAAAAAAATCATGGTACCAACACAGCTCTGGTTAGCCTAGCCTCAGATATCTTTTCAGCCCTAGATAATGGCCTACAGACTGGTGCGAGCTTTATAGACCACACCAAGGCCTTTGATTTGGTGAACCATCAGTTGCTTATCAAGAAGCTGATATCCCTTGGTCTAGATAATCTGTCAGCATGGTGGTTCACAAACTACCTACATGAAAGGTCACAAATCGTCAGATGTCAGGGTGCTAACTCTGACAAACACCCCATCCTGGATGGAGTCCCACAGCGTTCAATACTGGGACCTCTTCTATTTTCCCTATTTATTAATAACATGCCTCAGCACTGTGGAGGGGTCAAGGTGACCCTATTTGCTGATGATGTTGTACTATATAGATCCTCACAAGATGCTGCCCAGTTGAACCACCTACTCAACCAAGACCTTTAATCGCTGGAAAATTGGCTTCATACCAATAGGTTAATTCTTAATGGTAAAAAGACCAAGGCCATATTATTCGGCCCTAAAAGCTTGGGCCCAGATAGAAGACATTTACTGTCTCCATCTCTTTCTAATGGTTCGAAGATTGAGGTGGTTGACTGTATCAAGTATTTAGGTGTGTACATAGACCAAGTCTGTACCTTTAAGGGCCATGTTGACCTACTGACCCAAGACATTAAACCGGAAGTTAGGTCTTCTATACCACCTGAGCCCATTCCTCACTCAGGAATCCAAATTAAAGGTAGCCACTGGTATGCTCCTGCCCACATTGCTATACAGGTCCCCTATACTACATTCGGTAAGAACCTCAGAGATGCAAAGGCTGAGAACCTTCTGCCGCAGAGTAGGACGCTTCGCTGCAGGGACCCCACCACTGGAGCACCATTGTAAAGTGCTACATTCACTAAATTGACCTTCTGTCAAAGGCAGATTAGCGTACCCATCTCTGTGCCTTGCCTTTAAACTCCAGCAAAATAATGCTCCCCCTAGCCTAATTAGCATGATAAAAGCCAAACAGAATGGAAGAACATTAAGGTCCTCCGATCGCCAACTTCTTCATATCCCCAGGGTCAGGACTTCCCAAGGGCTCCGGTCATTCACTGCATTCATACCATCCCTTTGGAACAATCTCCTTAATAGTCTCCAGGAATGTGCCTCCCTTAGGGGCTTTAAGAAGGGTCTTAAGACTTATGACAGGGTTGAATATGGCCCTGTCCCAGTTGTTATGCATAAAGTGTTTAAAACGCAAGGGTCTTTTCTGTCTTGTTTGTCTGGTTGCGCAGCCAAATTTTCTCTCTGCTTCTCCATCTCTTTTTGCTGTATAGCCCACCATTTGAAAAAGGCAGTCAGGATTTCAGTTTCTGTCACTGCCTGTTCTTTTTCTATAACTGGTGCTAGCTGTACAGTCTCAGCTTGGACTTCTGTCTCTGCTAGTTTGGCTGCCATTCTCCTGGTAACCACTCCAGGGCTCGCCGCTGCAGAATCCATACCTCTTTCTTCTATGCTTCCCTGGTACCAGGTCTGGTACCCATGTACAAAACTCCTGGCTTGGAGTATGCACGATGTAAGCCCCACTGAGGCTGACACCATCTGTCATCGAGGCACAGATGAGGAAGCATAGGAAAACCAGGGGCAGTTGTAAAATTTGAACAAGTGGTTTATTAACAGTAAAAAAAAAAAAAAATTGTTCTGTATAACTATTTACAAAGTCAGTATAAACAGAAAAAGTCCATCTGGGTTTCTTCTCAATTTCCAATCTCTGTGTTTCTCTTGCCAAGACATTGTAGCTCTATTTCTGTAAGTCTCTGCAACCCCTGCTCATTAAGAAAACAGCATGCTTCTCACAGTGTTCTTGTAAGTTTCAACAAGTGCAACAAAAAGAACACTGTGACCCAGAACTGACCTCTTGCTTACAGCTTTTCAGAGTTTGCAAACAGGTTAACCCCTTGAGTTCCAAACAGCTTTTTGCAATCATTTCAACATATAACTATATACAGTTTTAAACACAGGGATCCCAGCTATCAGTAACATTTCCACAAAATGATTCATATATTTTTATACCAGCAGATATGCAAGGTGGAAGAAAACACATAATAGCAAGTGAGGGTAGAGATATAGCAAGAAGCAGAGAACTGCAAACCCATTGGGGTGATCAAGTCCTAGGTCTTATGAGAAAATCTGCTTATGCAACCAGACACAGAAGACAGAAAAGGAGAGAACAGAAAAGACCCTTGCATTTAAATACTTTATGCATAACAACTGGAACACGGCTGTATTCAACCCTGTCACAAGACTCACCTTTTGGGGTTGAACCACTGCACGTTACTGCTGACGTTCTAAAGACTCTGCCGGAGGACTGCTTATACGGTCGTGCTGGTTTCTTTGCAGATTACTACACCTATACTGGGACCTTTGCTTGACTTCTGATTGTACTGTGTAGTACGTACTGCTTCTCTTATTGGTGTTAACTGCAATTAACCTGCCCACTGTACCATTAATTGTGACTTATGATTGTAATAACTGTACTGTTCATTACGTTCTGGTCCTCCTGATGTCTTTTCTCTAAATATATGTAATTAATCCAGAGTCACCCCTGAAAATGGACTGTAACAGTCTCAGTGGGCCCACCTGGTAACCAAAATTTAAATAAATAAAAATAAATACTATCCAGGGAGCACAGTCAAACCCCTTGATGAAGTAAGGGTAGAAGGCCAGAAAGAGTGACCATCCTGAAACTTTGTACTCTATGAATTTGTTCAGATGGCGGAGGTCCAGCATGCGGTGCATGTCTCCTGTTTTTCTGGGTACCAGGAAGAAATGCAAGTACAAACCCTTCCCGTGTTGCGCCAGTGGAATGGGTTCGATGGCTCGTTTTGCCTGTATCTCGTCTTGCATCACATCGATATGGGCCTGAGGGTGATGGGGAAGATCCAGTGGAGACTGAGCCACCTCAAAAGCCTTCTCCCACAGGGCATTCTGACATTGAACCATGTGGGCAAGAAAGTTTAGAGAATGAATGACACAGGTGGCAGAGGTGTAGACCTTTTTCCCGAAATAGTCTATCTGCCTAGAGTCCTTATCAGGAGGCAGAGTACTGAGGTGTCGGGTCATTTTGAACGGTCATGGGCTGCAATAACAACGATCAAATGAGTCTCTAGGTGCTCCCCATAAAAGGATTCATCCCATGGGGCACTATACAAGAGATCTGCCTTTTTGGACGTCGCCGGGGTACCAGGATGGGCATTTCCAAGCCGCCCTGTTGTGTCCCTGAAAGACTTTATGAGTGGGAGTACCACCACTGGCAAGGTCTCCTTCTTACGAAGGAAAGTGGCTAACCAACGTCGCTCGGGGTCCACTTCCTGTGTGTCCCAGCCCATGAGAGCCTGGATGTGCCTCATTACATCCATGAACATTGGGTCATCTGGGGGAGACCACAGGGTGTCCCTGGGCTCCTCCAGCTCTGAAGGAATGTCAGAATCTTCAGAATCATCATGTGAGGAGGAGAAAGAGTATCCCCTTAACTCACACCAGTCCGGTGAGGTAGAGGGTGAACGCCGAGGCTTAGACTTACAAGGCCTACACTGACCAGTATCTGACTGTGGCATAGGCTCCCTAGGGATCAGCATCAAAGCTTTCTTAGGAGGGGCCCCGAGGAGCTGAGGGCTCCTTTGAGGCTTCCTTGTCTTTAAAATATGCCCACCAGGCCACAAAAAGAGCGTTAATCTCTGCAGGGAGGAACTGGGGCGAGGTCTGTGTAGCCGGCGTCTGTGGGGTAGGCTTAGAAGGCCCCGGCGTCGGTTTATCCAGTAGCGGTAACCCTGGCGTTGGCTCCACTGGCGTTGTTAACCAGCGTCTTGTCCCAAGGTAAGGAACCCCCTGACGTTGGTGTGACTGTGGTCAAAAGATCGGGTGTAGGTCCCCACTGGCATTGGCTGGGTAAGTTCAGAGATGACTGCTGCAGTGAAGGCGGAGTCGGTGCTGGTGAAGCTGGCATCTATGGGACAGGCGTCGGCTGATGCCGGTCTAGGGAGGCAGCCCGCGTCGACCTGGAGGGAGAAGCTTGAATAGGTGAGCTGACTTCCGAGCGGGGCACAGGCATCACCGTCCCAGGGAAGGAGGCTGCATACCCTGGGCATCGCAAGGTGACATCTGTCCCTGAACAGACTTCACGAACACCTTGACCAGGAGCGCAATAAGCAAGGACCCACCACTCAAAGCAAAAGACCTGGTTGAGCCACCTAGCTCAGTAGCCATGTTTAGAATGGGCCTAAGCTTCAGTGGCTTAGAGACTGAGGTCGGAGACCCAAGTCCCAAGGAACCACCGCTTGCAACAGAAACCAGAGAGGGTAGTTTGACCACTGGCAGCCCACAGGCAGAGAAGGCTAACAGAGTGGAAGGGGGGGGCGACCTCCGCAAAAGGAAGATCCATGGTCAGTGCTCGACCTGCATGGGAACCTGGAGCAGGAAGAAGACCAGGGTTTCTCTCTGTGCATCTCCCAGTGTTTGTGCTTTCCCCGAAGATTTCTTCGATTCCACTGCCGAAGAAGAGGAGGCCCCACAAACCGAGGGAAAGGAGGTACTCTGGTGAAGCTCCTTCTCCATCGAAAGAAGTTTCTACTGCAGTAGGAAGGATTCCAAGGTCTTCTGGTGGCGAAGCCGGGTGCGTTGACTGAAGACTTGGTAGTGCTGGCAGGCCCCAACATCATAATTCAGGACTAGGCAAAATAAGCATGCCAAATGGCCGTCCTTGTGGGGCAGCTGCTTGCCACAAGCACACTTCGTTCTGCTGTTCCAATAGACAAAGGAGGAAGGCAGCGTGCGCCCAAAATACTAAGCGTGGGTAATGTGAAAACTGGCAGTCGACTTGAGCAGAAGACGTCCGTGGAGGTTCGACTAGCACAGGTCAACGGTGGGAAAAGAACTGAGGTGGTGCTGGGGACTGCCTTTTTATATCACAAGGGACGTCGGGGGCAGGCCGATGTCAGGAGGTGGTCCCCCGCTATAGACTGCAAGCTGGAAATTTTCTGTTGGGTCCTGGTTCCTGACGGCTTCAATCCTTATAGTGTAACCTGCTGCAAGAGACCCCTCGAAGTGAGATCACTGGGGTCTCAGAGATCAAATCTTTGTCAAGCTCCTCCGACAAATGGTCCATGGCACGAGCAAAATCCCGACTGCCTGAGTCAAGATCAAGGTCAACAAGTCAGACAGTGGTACCAAGGAGCTCTCAACCGGCCCCTGGGCCAATGGGAGCACAAGCAAAGTCGAGCAATCAGGGAAGATGAGGAAGCAGAAAGAAGTGTTAGCTCTTGATCCTATGATTTGCACTGGCAGTGCTTGTGTTTTTTGCTCCACTGAGATGAGCTTTCCCCAAAGCTCTGGTGGGCCCAACACATTTTGCGAAAGTCTTTGGAAAAGCAGCCTCCAACACTGATCCCAGCTGGGAGCAGTGTCAAGACTGAGAAGGAACTCACAGCAGCTGCAGACACCTCCTCCTCCTCCTCAAAGGCTGCAAGCCGTGAAGCTGATCTAGCAGCCACAGAGGCCTTCTTGCAGCCCACAGGTCGACTTCACTCCAAGGTTTGAACGTGAATGAGCTTTGCCTTCCAGTCCTCAATCGAAGTTGGATGCATCATCTGACAATGGCTGCAACCCGCCATGTCATGATGCATGCCTAAACAGTATAGGCATGAAAGGTGGGGGACGGAGACCAACATTATCTGCCAGCGCTGGATACAAAATCTGAAACCCGGTTGTTTCTGTTTCTCCATCATCAATCACTATCGAGAGTCAGAGCCGGAGACAAGAATATTAGATGAAAAGACTGAATTCTGTTGAAGAAGTTTGCCTAGTAAAATGCACGACAAACTTATTCTCTCAGACGCTGCAGAGCTGTGAAGGAGGAGATCTGTCCCTTCCAGTGAAAAGATTGGCTGTCACAGGGCAAGGCCATAAGATATACCGCCCAGGTGGCGGGAGCAGCTTAAGCTTGAAGACATCCAATGAATCATCCTGTTCCAGGAAACTGCCAGACTGTGGATAGTGAGCTATATCCATGATGAGAACTGTATACCTGAGAAAGTACAATTACGCGAGAACTTACCATAACAATAGATCTTCGAGAGAAGCTCTTGCAGCAAGTATCACTGGTAGGACTGAAGCCAGCAGGCACCACGACCCCAAGAAAACTTCTAGCTAGCAGTATACAGCAGGGGACCGCCCCAACATCAGCCTAGCCCTGACGTCACGTATGCTATGAAGGGGGCGGTCCCCCAGCGTCACCACAGTTCTACCGCTAGAGACTCCAGCACATAAGAAAAGTTGGATGGAGAACCGAGGATGCTCCTCTAAAAGAGGAGGTCAGAAGGTCAAGCTGTGAATACAGAAAGAATCCCCGGGGGGGGGTGGGAAGCAATACCTGCTGCAAGAGCTCCTTTTAAAGATCTACTGTTATGGCAAGTTCTTACGTAACTGTACTATTTTACTTCAAGAGTGAGTTCTTGCAGCAGGTATCACTGGTAGGACTGAGTCCCAAGCAGTATAGCAGTCCCCTCAGCTCAGGGCAGAGGGGGGTGGAGAGAAAAAACAAACCCTCGTGAAAGGAGTCCCTGCAGGGCAGCAAGGCCAAAGCCTGTCCTGTGCCTGGAAGCAATGTCCAAACTGTGATGCTTAATGAACATGTGGACTGAACTCCAGGTGGCAGTTGTGCATATATCTGCAGCAGACACATTCCTCAAAGAGGCAAATGAAGCAGTTACTCCCCTTGTGGAGTGGCCTTTTACTGGGCCCGGTACACTTATCACATTTTTGTTAACAGTGGACAATGCAATTAACCAACCATCTGGAGAATGTTTGTTTAGAACCAGGTGCCCCTAACATCCTGGGGGCAAAAGAAACAATTGGTCAGATTGTCTGGAGTCCCAGGTTAGAGTCAGACAACAGCAGAGAGCCCAGTGGACATAGAGTGTGTGAAGGAGAGCCTCCCCTCGGTTTGAATGCTCTGGATAATAAACAGGTAGGTGCATGTCCTGATTAAGGGTAAATTCGGACACCATCTTTGGCAAGAACTTATTTTTTTTTATCCTTTTATTTGAAATATCAGATTTACAACCTTTCAGCCAGAAGGCTCATTTACAAAGGTACCTTGTCACATGGAGGACAGAAACAAAAACAGACAAGGTACAATTACAAAGGAAATAGCCATAATGTATGGGTTACAGATATTGTTTATAGACATTAAATACAGTTTTAGATACAGATATTTACATAATCACAGCAAGAAAAACATTGTTAACATGAGCGAGCATCTGTTACAGTATAGTCAATCATATTCATGGGCCAGACTTTGTTGTAAGAGGTTCTAGTGCATATTGGACTTTGTCAGACATTTACGTCATTGTGGACATGAGAGTGCAAGCTAGTTGCAATTATAGGAGCAGACACTGAGGAGGTGGCTGCGGAGAGCGACTTTGAAATGGGCAATCTTGGGTGTGCTAGTGATGGTGGCAGGGAGCACATTAAACCAGACAGAGGCCCTGTAGTGGAAGGACCTCTGGGCAAGGGAGGTTTTTACCCAAACTTAGGACTGGTCCGTAAAGACACCTGGTCCCTGTGAAAAAAACAAATAAGACTATTTACACATCACAGCCTGCAGCTCAGAAATCCTCCAAGCCGAGGTAACAACAAACTAAAAATAATACTTTCAAGAAGCGTAGCTAGCAATCTACAGTTGACTTGAAGGAGGCAGAGTAGCTTCTACAAAAATAAAAAAAGGTCCGTGGGGGCCTTAATGGGAGGTTTCAGGTGTAGGATTCCACAAAGGAAGGTGCATGACAAGTCCAGTTGTGCCAGGGTTTTGCCATGTATAGGTGCATGATAGGTCGACACTGCCGACAGGTGCACCTTTATGGATGAGTAGCCCAGGCCAGAGTCTGAAAGTGAAAGGAGGTACTCGAGGATTGAGTTCACCGGATAGGCAAGTGGACCTAAGTGGCGGGCGGTGGCCCAGAGGCAGAACCGCTTCCACTTCATGGTGTAGGTGGCCACAGTAGAGGGTTTCCTAGCGGCCACCAATACATCAGCCACTCTAGCCAAAACACTGAAGCGGGAAACGGCTAGGTCTGTAGGAGCCACGCATGCAGGTGCAAAAATCTCAAATCTGGATGGACTAATGTCCTGTTGTCCTGCGTGAGTAAGCATGAGCTAAAGGGCAGGGGCAGAGGCGGCTCTCTCGCCAGTTGTTGAAGCAGAGGGAACTATATATGCCGAGACCAGAAGGAAGCCATTAGGATCATCTCCGCTTCTTCTGACTGCAGTCTAAGGAACACCCTCTGGATGGAAAGGGGGGGGAGGCATAGAGGAACCTCCCTGTCCAGCATAGGACAATGCGTCTCACCAGAAAACACCAGGCCTGTGATCTAGCAAGCAAAAACTGGGCAGTGTTACGTTGTGTGAGGATACAAAGGGGTTCAATTCTGGTCAGCCCTGTGGTGAGCTACCCAACGGCTAATCCTTATCTGTACATATAATTCTGTTGTATATTTTTTTTTATGTAATTCTGTGTATATGTGCATGCCCCAAGAAAATACCAGTGTTAATTCAAGGGGACATAGACTGGATTTTTAAAAAAGGGGTTGGCTTTCTTTTGGCCTGCAGGCCAACGACTTGCTAGGAATTGAGATTTCATTCCCAGGTGAGATATGCCAAAATCCATTTGTAGGTAATAAAACCATGCACTCAGGAGTAGAATGCTTTGATCCAAGGAAGCTGTTATAATATGCTACATTTTATGAAGTAACAGGAAAGAAATCTGCTTCCTAGAAAACTTGTGTGAATTCTTAACACCCTAAGGACAATGGTGTTACTGTAGAACCCCAACACATGAAAGGATAGCTAGAAAGTGGGTTGTAAGGAAAGAGCAAGAGTGCCATCTACTGGCCTAAATGTTGTAAGATTTTCACTCACAATTTCCAGAGCTGAAACAGGGGTATAAAATAGCCACAGCTCAGGGAATTTGGACACCTTTCATCTGGACTTCACCTGACACACAGGAAGCCAAACTGCTGAGACAAAGTGGCTGCCAGCACACACTTTTCCTCTGGACATTCTCTTGATAACAAACCCAGAGACTAAGAACCAGATATTGTACCTGCTTTTTATGGACTTCAAAATATAAGGCAGACTTTTAGCTAACAGTTTCAGTGCGTTTACATGTATATATCTTTCCATTTTATTTCTGTATACTGTAACCTAAATTAGTATATTCTCTTGTTAGTTGTAACTGTACATAAGTATTTTAATAAAAACACTTGTTTGCCAAAAGAATATCTGCAAGAGTGTCATTTATCTATAGTTGTGTGCGAAGTGTGGAACAGTATTAATAATCTGCGAGAACTGTTAATTGCTTAGAGGTGTTGCCATAAGCAACCAAATGGAGTAAAAGGGTCTGGAAGGGATCTGGAAGAATAGTGAGAATACCAGAGTCTGCAGGAATTCTGAACCAGGTTACTGCATCTCCCGTAGGAAGAAGGCCAAATCGGGTCTTACACTGCTACCCCTGAAGAAAGTGTGATGCCTGGGTCTTCCTCCTTTGTGTAATAGCCAAGGAAGGATTCATATTTGGCCACAAGACTCAAGACTGGTATTGTGCCCTTATCCAGAGTTAGAGGGACACCCTGGGTCCTCGTGGCAGAGGTGTAGTCATGACCTCAGCGAGCATTCTAAAAGCACGAGAAGGATATCCATGCCCCCCATCACAGACTGCACTTAAGGGTGGGTACTGTCAGCTCAGTGGGCCTGACCCCCAGGAGTGGGTTTGTGACAGATCTGGTGTGCAGCGCTGGGATCCGAAAGATTTGGCTGCATAGTGTTGCGATTCACGAGATACTGGTGGCACAGGCATAAAAGCTGGATTCGAGCCCAGTGTATCAGACTGATAAACTGAAAAAAGTCCACACACAAGACAGATTAAAAGAAAAAAAAAATATATATATATATATATATATATAAAAAATCTGGTTACAGTATAAAGTTCTCCAACATTTTTCTTTTTTTTTTTCGGTGTAAGCTAGTGTAGTGTTAAGAAATAAGATGGCCTCCAGCTATAACGCATACACTGCAGACTACCTAAGGCAATTGTGTCAGGATAGAGGGTTCCAGTACAAGGATCTAACCAAAAAGAATCTTGTGGAGGGGCTCTCGTGGCAGCCGATGAGCTAGCAGCTGTCCAGAACCTTGAGTCACGGCCAGTGACTGAAAAGGACCAGTGCTTGGGCACGGGGGTGTCAGGGTCCATCGCAGAGTCTAGTCCCAGGGAGGTGGAGAGCATGACCAGAAGGAACCCAGAGCTACAGCAGCAGGGGAAGATCGCCACAGAGCTGGAGCTGGAAGGGATCAGACTGCAGCTGGAGTTCAGGAAGCTGGAGCTGGCATTTGAGCAGAGGAAGTTCGAGATGCAGCTGCAGGAAAAGAAGTGGCAGCGAGAGGCCGAGGAAAGAGAAAGACAGCTTCAGAGAGAGGCCAAGGAAAGAGAAAAAATGCTTCAGAGAGAGGCAGAGGAAAGAGAAAAACAGCAGAAGAGGGAATTTGAATTGGAAAAGCTACGACTACAATGACCAACCCCACAGGAGGTAAGTAGCAGGGCTGAACCTGAATCTCCAGGGCTGGGCTATAAATTAAATTCCAAATTAATAGCTGAATTTAAAGAAGGGCAGGACAGGGATGCATTTTTGAATTCGTTTGAAAAGGTCTGTATCCAGGCTAAAATACTCAGGGAGTCCCAGAACTTTCAGTTATTCCCACTATTTGCTGGTAAAGGGTGTGAAGCACTAGGCCAAATGGACAGTCAGGACAGCAGAAATTATAAGAAACTTAAAGCTGCATTGCTTAAAAAGTATGAATTAATGCCTGAAGCATACAGGGTTAAGTTCAACAAGCTCCCGAGAAGCTCTGACATGAACTATGAGGAACTCGCCACAAAGCAACATCGGTTTTGGAAACATTAGTGGGAGGGAGTAGAAGCAAATTCTGTGGAAAATATTGAAGAGTTATGTTGCTAGAGCAGTTATTTTGGGCTTACCCAGCAGAGCTAAAAACCTGGTTAGAGGAACGAGACCCCCAAAACAGTGCAGCAGGCTGCTTAGCTCTTGGTTCGCTATGCCAGGAGTAGACCTGCTCTGAATGGAAGTGGAGCAGGTGTGGCAGCCCAAAAAGGAAAAAGCACACCTTCAGAGCAGCTAAAACCCACTCCCAACCTGGCAGATGGGAGGAGACTCTCATCCTACCAGTTCTTCTGGAATGGCCAGAGGGAGAGGCAGGGAGTTAGGAGGTGTGAGGCAGCGCAGCAGCCGAGGCTCGCACAGACTTTTTGCTGGGGGGAGTCTTGGTTGCTCGAAGAGCCTCACATTTGTTGGCACGCTTTCCTTCAGGCTTTTGTTTTGCTGGGTTTGGCGGCGAAAAGGATATGCACTACCCTGAAGGGGTCTGTACACAGTCTGGACAGACTTTTAGAGCCATGCCCTTCTCTTGCAATTCGGTTATGATGTCCTTGACATCACGAGCCTAGGGAGCATCTGCTATAGCAGACTGTTCTCAGGGACCAATCCAACACCACAGGCCAGGCATGGCGACGTAGGCCCACGGCAAAAGCCGAGCTCCTGCCAGCTGTGTCCACCGCATCATAAGTGGCACGAAGCATGTGCAGACAGGCCAAACAAGCAGAAGAGACTAGGTCTACCAGTTCCTGCTTAGTTTGCGAATCAGGTGGGGAGTACAACTTGGATTCCACCTGGCTAGGGATGGACTTCTGGAAATACCCCATATGGCCGAAGTAATTGAGGGCCCCGATGCCTAGGGTCAAAGAGGAATAGATCTTCTTCCCATACTGATGGAGAAGCTGGTATTCCTTGTCAGGTGGGGACGAGCTCAAATGTTTATGGTTGGCGGAGCGGCCGTGGGCGGCGCTGATGACAACCAAATACGCCTTGAGGTGAAGACTGAGAAAGTCTATACCCTCCAGAGCCTGGTATAGCCAATCCGTCTTCCTCGGAAGGGAGGCTAGCACGGAGGGTTGTTTCCAGATGGTGGAAACAAGATCATCATGAGGCTCTATCCAGGGTGGATTCAGTGTGGTAGCGGTCTCAGGCAGATCCAGATGAGCAAAGAGTTTCTTATGCTGTGGGTCTGGCGCCACTGACTGCCACTGGCGTGTTTCCTGGATCTTCCTTAAGAGCTTCAGAAAGAAAGGGTCCTCCGGAAGGGACTTCGGAGGAGCCCTCGGCCTTGGGCATTCTGAAGTATGGGGCTCATCTCCATGATCAGAGTGGTCGGACTCAGTCTCAGTAAGGTGTCTCTGAGGAAGAAGACAACGACTCCTCCCTGGGAGGGGGAGGAACAACCCCTCTGGGGAGCTCCCAGGGGCCCGTGTCCTCCCCACCTCGGGCACCAGCAGGTTCTCCTCTGGCGTCGGGTAAAGGGGAGAGTCTCTCCCATCTCTGACATGGGGGTCCGGTGTAGGGACCAACGTCGGGAGATAACTCTCAACCCTGGCCTCAGCCCACCAGGAAGCCAGGGTCTCCTTCGATCTGCCGGCGGCTGTGGAGTGGGCGGCAGCGGAGGAGGTGGGGGATACAGGTAGTGTGGGTACCTGTAATAGGAGTATCCATAGCCCGACGGCGGGAAGCCCAGTGTCTGGTACTGTGGCACCGGGTAATGCGGCGTCTGGTACTGCAGCATCTGATACTGAGGGGCCAGGTACTACGGTGTCGGGTACCCTGCCGCCAGGGGTTCTGACAGAGCAGAAGGACCTGGCAAAGGCCCTGCTGGCAGGCTGGATGGAGGGAGCGTCAGCTCCGCGGGCATCGGGCCTGGCGCAGGTATACCATGGAGCGGGTCCGACAGTCCTGACAGAGAAACGGGTCTTCCGTCGGGCAAAGGGATGCCGGGAGGCAATGTCGGGTTGGCTGGCATCAGAGCCGGCATCTGAGGGTCAAGCATAGGAGGGGGGGACCCTGATGGCAGCATCCCAAAGTCGTTGGTCTCAACCGGGGAAGGATGGTTGAAATCCCTAGGTGTAAACTGAGGGGACGCGGGGACCTCAGCAGGCAACTGGGTTATCTGTTGTGGACAGCCTGGGGCGTCAGACATGACCACAGGGTCTGGTGCAGGCTGGTTGACCGGGCGGTCATTGGAGAAGCCAGCGTCCGACTCATCAGACTCCCTGTCCGAGGAAAGCCATGAAGAAGTGGCAGCCTTGTCGAAAGGGGACTGGGCTGAGCGATCACCCAAAGATGTTAGCGGCTTAGCAGCCCTGTCCGGGTGATGTTGGTAAGACAGACGTCTGACTTACCGGACCCACTCAGACCGGAAGGCCATGAAGGGGGAACGGCTTTAACGGGGGCGGAGGCCTCCTTTGCCGGAGGTTCCAAGGCCTGAGCACAGAGCCCGACAGGAGGGGTGGCGTCTTCTTGGTAGCCACCAAGACAGCCGTCCGAGAGCGATCTCGGAGAGATGTTACATTAGGGGCCGCGACTCCAGCCAAAGTCGCGGCTGCTGTAGAAGTCTACTCCCGCACCCGGTGCTTCTCCTTGTCGTGCTTCTTTTTGTGGCCTTCGGGGGAAGTGGACGCCTGCCTAAGTTTCTTTAACTCTTTTTCCAAGTAGGTCATTTTCTTCTTGAGGAGATGGGCTTCCAGGGACTGCTACCTTCTCTTGCAGGTAGCAGAGTTGAACTTCTGGCAGTGCTGGCACTTCTCCATGGGGTGGTCGGGGCCTAGACAGTAGAGGCACAAGGAGCGGCTGTCCTTGTGTGGAAGTGGGGAACCACATGAGTTGCACTTGTTTTTATGCGATTTGGAGAGCGTCAGGGACGAGATACACAGCAGATATTGTAAGAAAAATGAATAAATTGAGAAAAAAGGTCAAAAAAGTTGAAAACTTTAGGACCAAATGAACTGACGAATGCTGTTCTACCGCGACGACTTTCACATGCTGAGGACGGGAAAGAACTGGAAGGTGGGCATGGGGGACCACCCCTTTATACTGGCGTCATGCGGACATGGTGTCCCCCACCACAGACTGCTAGCTAGAAGTTTTCGCTGGGGTCCCGACACCTGGCATCTTAGTCCTATATGTGAATACCTACTGCAAGAGCCCTCTCGAAGTAAGATCTGGAGGTGTTGGGATGGGACCAGCTGAGATTTGGGGCAACTGACTGAAATACCCAACCTCTGGAAAAGGTGCACTGTAGCAGAGAGGGAAGATTCCAACTCCGCCCTTGAGATACAGAAAGACAGTGTGCCCTTGGCACCTCAAGGTCCCTGCCACAACTGCCAGGCATTTGGTAAAAATGTGCAGGGTGGATGACAGACCAAAAAGGAACTCTGTGAACTGATAATGCTCCCCTTGGAAACAGAACCTGAGGAACTTCTTGTGAGGGCCAAAAATGAGTACATGAAGATTCGTATCCTTCCTGTCCAGAGCGCAGAGCCACTGGTCCTATGCCAGAAGAGGCAGCAGGCTTTGCAATGACAGCATCCTGAACCTCTTGTACTCTGTGTAAAGGTTCGGAGCACGGAGATCCAGTATCGGGCAGAAATCCCGTCTTCTCGGGAAACAGAAAGAAATGGGAGTAAAATACCTTACCTATCTGGTTTACCAACACGACCCTTATTGCTTCCTTGAGAAGAAGAGTCCTGATTTCCTCCCTTAAGAGTGGTATGTGCGCCTTTGTGTAACGAGAAACTATCGGCAGAATATCCGGAGGTTTTCTCAAAATTCCAGAACATAACCAAGTCTCATCAGTTGGAGCACCCAAGCGTCTGACATGATTGACTCTCAGCCTCCCACATACCTTGTGAATCTTCTGCCTACCTGCTCTTCCGAAGGAGGAGGAGTGGTTACAGAGTCAGAAGTGGGAAGGCGTGTTAGGGAGAGTCACGCCCGCAGCTCTTTGGGTCTTGGCTCGGGGGCCAGTTATGGCTGTAGAGAACCTAAGCAAGCTAGCATTTGGGCACTTGCTGATTCTCCAGCTGGCGCTTGTTTTGCCAGTGAAAAGGACGCTTTTTGCGGTTTCGGATGGTACGTAGTGCATCCACCCTGCACATTTTTAGCAAATGCCTGGCAGTTGTGGCAGGGACCTTGAGGTGCCAAGGGCACACTGTCTTTCTGTATCTCGAGGGCGGAGTTCGAATCTTCCCTCTCTGCTACAGTGCACCTTTTCCAGAGGTTGGGTATTTCAGTCAGTTGCCCCAAATCTCAGCTGGTCCCATCCCAACACCTCCAGATCTTACTTCAAGAGGGCTCTTGCAGTAGGTATTCACATATAGGACTAAGATGCCAGGTGTCAGGACCCCACGGGAAACTTCTAGTTTCTACCTAAAACAAACAGTAGAAACACTCTGGATACAGAAGTTTATACCAACCCATTTACAGAAGAAAGGGTTCTGAAAGAACTCTTAAAACTGAAGGTGGACAAAGCAATGGGGCCAGATGGGATTCATCCCAGAATTCTAAAAGAACTAAGGGTAGAACTAGTGACACCACTGACTACCCTCTTTAACAAATCATGGGTGGATGGGGTGGTACCCGAGGACTGGAGGAGGGCAGATGTGATTCCCCTTCACAAAAGTGGGAGCAAGGCAGAAGCAGAAAACTACAGACCTGTTAGTTTAACCTCAGTGGTAGGGAAAATGATGGAATCACTTCTGCAGGAAAGGACTGTTGAGTATCTAGAGGCCAGAGGGGCTCAGGACCCAAGGCAGCATGGATTCAAAGCGGGAAGGTCATGCCAGACAAATCTGATAGATTTCTTTGACTGGGTGACCAAAGTAGTAGATCAGGGAGGGGCTGTGGACATGGCCTACCTAGACTTTAGCAAGGCATTTGACATAGTCCACACAAAAGATTAATATACAAGTTAGCCAGCCTGGGAGTGGGTCCCAAGATGACAGCCTGGGTAAAGAATTGGCTGGAGAATAGGACACAGAGAGTAATAGTAAATGGAGTCCACTCTGAAGAAAGGGGGGTTACTGGTGGGGTACCGCAGGGTTCAGTATTAGGACTGGTCCTCTTCAATCTCTTTAAAGCGAAATTGCAGAGGGACTGGAAGGAAAAGTATGTCTCTTTGCAGATGACACAAAGATCTGCAACAGAGTTGATGCACAAGGTGGGGTGGAAAGGATAAGAAGGGACTTGGCAAGGTTAGAGGAATGGTCAAATGTATGGCAGCTTAGATTCAATGCTAAGAAGTGCAAGGTAATGCACCTGGGAAACAAAAACCCAGGGGAAGAGTACACAATGGGGGTGAGGTACTAACAACAACAAAATGGAAAGGGACCTGGGGTAGTCATATCAGATGACCTAAAGGTGGGCAAGCAATGTGAGAGGGCAGCAAGGAGGGCTGGGGGATACTGGGATGCATAGGGAGAGGCACCCCAGTGAAAACAGGAAGTTATTATCCCTCTGTACAGACAGTTGGTGAGACCCCATCTGGAGTACTGCGTGCAGTTCTGGAGACCCAATCTCCAAAGGGACATAGACAGGATGGAGGCTGTCAGAGGAGGGCAACTAAAATGGTGCAGGGTCTGCACGGAAGACATATGAAGAGAGACTCAAGGAGCTGAATAATTAGCCTCGAGGAAAGGAGGGAGAGGGGGACATGATAGAAACTTTCAAGTATCTCAAGGGAATCAACAAAGTCCAAGAGGTAGCATCTTTCAAAAAAAGGTGTGCAAGAACAAGGGGCACAATTTGAAGATAGAAGGGGCGGCTCAGAGGTAATTTAAGGATATTTTTCACAGAGAGGTTGTGGATGCATAGAGCAGCCTTCGGAGAGGTTGTGGAGTCAAAAACAGTGGTGGAATTCAAGCATGCATGGGACAGTCATAAGGCAATTCTTGGGGGGGGGGGGTAGGAAGAAGTAGGCTGCTGGTTAACTAGGATCTGCAGCTTATTGAACAGGTAGGGAAATGGGCAGACTGGGTGGGCCAAGCGGTCCTTAGCTGCCGTCAAAATCTATGTTTCTATAGTGTGGACCGACCGAAGAGCTCTGCCCTTATCCTGCAGGCTAGTAATGATGTCCTGAGCATCCCCGCCAAAAAGGACAGCCCCCTAAATGGGGCATCCTGGATAGCCAACTAAACATCAGGGGCTAATCCCGATACTCTCAGCCAAGAGTACCTTCTAAGGCTAACAACTGTGGCCGCACCACGAGCGGAGGAATCCACTGCAACGTAGGTGGCCCGTAATGAATGGTGTCCAGCCACCTTGGCCATTTTTAAAGTAGTAGTCAAGGCTGTCTTGGAGTCTGGAAAGGCCACGACGGCAGGTTCTAGCTGACGGAACAATGTCTTCTGGAATTCCAGCATGTGCGAGACATAGTTCAAAGCACGGATTGCCAGAGTCGAAGACCAGAAAAATTCCTCCCGAACTGGTCCATTTGTTTAGACTCCTTATCGGGAGGGGAGGTGCTAAGGTGTTGTGGCTTAGCGGCTCTACCATGGGTCGCTGTAATGACCACTGAGTCCACCTTAGGATGGGCGCTCAGATGGTCTTTTCCTTCAGGTGTCCTGTAGACCCAGTCACCTTTTTTGGCCATCACAGGGACAGAGGAGGGCCTCTGCCAAATGGTTGAGGCTAAATCCTCATGGAGTTCCAGCCAGGGTGGGGTGTGTAGCGGACTCATGTCAGGGAAGTCCAGGTGCTCTGCTAACCTATGTCTTTTGGGGTCCAGAGACTCCAACTTCCACCCTTGGGCCTCCATCTGCTTGAGGAGGTCCACAAAGGAGGGATCTTCAGGGGAAGATTTGGGGGATTTTCGAGGGACTGGATCCTCGTGAGGAGGGGTTACTAATGCCGAGCTATCGTCTTGGTATCAAGAGTCCAGTTCAGAATCCCCAGAATCCTCCAGGACTTCTGAAATTGGAGGATCTGGCTCCCTGGTGACGACAACTGGCGTCAGGTGAGCCGGTGCAGATGGACGATGTGACGAGGAAGGACGGCTGAACACCGGCAAAGGTGCCCTAGGTTGAGGAGCTGGGCGGCTAACAATAAGTGGTGCAGGATGTCTGCTGTCCAGTTCAGAGACCAACTGACTGTTGGTCAACCACCGTGAGTTAAGAATTTCCCAGAATTCCACCTATGGTTACTGAGGAGGTGGAGTGGAAGGAGGTGGATATTGAGAAAAAACAGTACCCTGCCCTCCAAAATGGTGAGGAGGATAATGAGGGTAACCTGGTGAAGAAAAGGAACCAGGGTAGCCATGGAAGAATAGTCCAGCATCGGGGCAGACGAAGATACCCCGACGGAGGATAAGTGGATGATGGGAAACCCGGCGTAAGGCCATATTGATGAAAGGATGCATGTCCTGATGACGGGTAACCCAATGGCGGTCCCGGACGGAAGGCTGAAATACCTGACATGGGATAGCCAGAAAAACGTCTCACTGGGGGATAGCCTGTCGGCGGCCCCGGTGAAGCAAAGTCCGACATCGGTCTTGACGGTGGAAGGACTGATGATGGCCCCGACAGGGAGAAGACCAGATAGCGGACCCAACGGACGAAGACTGAATGGGCCTACCATTATCCTCAAAGGGACGGAAATCCCTGACGAAGGGGCCCCGAATGAGGTGTCTCATCTGAGGATAGTGAGGTACACCGGACGAGGGGTACGCAGGCGTCTTCGATGGAGGGTGGGAATGCACCTGTTCCTTGTGTTTCTTTTTGTCCCTCCTCTTCTTTTTATGAGGGTCCGCAGGCGAGAAAGATGCGCTCTTCAACCCCTGCTCCATGGAAGCCATCTTTTCTTTTAGGATGTGGACCTCAAGGGCTTGCTGGCATCCTTTCCGCGTGGCCTGATTAAAGTGGGCACATGCCTCACAATCCTCAACCTAGTGACTAAGCCTGAGACAGAAGAAACACAGAGAATGTTGATCTTTGTGCAGCAGTTCAACCCTGCATGAACCACACTTGTTTTTATGCGGATCTGGAGAGGACGACATACAAACTATCATAGAAATAACAAAATAAGCAAATACTCATCTGGAGAGGCATTCTATAAGGCGACAAGCTCTACCCAGTCCAACAATGTACAGGTTGATGGCAGGAAAGTACTGGAGGGAGGACGTGGGGACCGCCCACTATATAGGGTCACGCTGACATCAGTCACGTGACGCCCGATGGGTGGGCCCCCATCAGACTATGCTGGCAAAGGTTTCCGTGCGGCCCTGATGCCAGGGGGTACTAGCCCTACATGTTACTACCTACTGCAAGAGCACTCTCGAAGTAAGAGCTGAATGATTTCAGATCCTTTTGCAGTGGGTGGTGACCCAAGAGTCAGCCAAACAAGGTTGAACATAACCTGGATGACTGTTTGTGGGTCCTGCCTCTTCTGGTAGTTTGATAGACTCCATGGGGTGTTTCGGGGGGGGGGTGTTTGGTTTTCCCTCTAGAGAGGAGAAAGACAGAGGGCAGTACTCTGAGCATCAACATCGACAAAGAGCATGCTGAATGTCACTCACCTCTGGGCAAAGTGATCATGCTGCAGGGGCCTTTGAGGACAGTGGCAAATGCAAGGAAGGTGAAGCTAGCTCAACTGCAACAACTGCTGGGACATAAACTTTGCTGGTTGAAGGTTTCGCCCTGGATGCACCTTCCTGAGGCGTCTTGCAAAAGTTTGTTCAGGGTTCCTAATGCCACATCACCACATTAGGGTCACAGAAGTTATGGGGATCTGGTCTTGTGGCTCACCTTCCTGGCACATCTGAATGGTGTAGCATTGTGGGCAGTTCTGGCCATCAGCATGTGCATCAAGTTATACACCGAGGAATCCAGAAGGCTGGGACTGGAGCATACTTTACAGGGACATGGTATGCAAAGCCCTGGCCTAAGACATGGGTCATCATGAGGTTGACAAAAAAATGTTTACCCAGTTTGAGGGACAGGCTGAGAGACAGCTGGGTAGTATTTAGGACACATAACACCAGGGTAGTTCACACTATAAACAAGTAGTTAGGGGCCAAACGGCCATTAGGAGTCCTCACCAGGTATTAATGCTGAAGTACATAATACTTAACATATGCTTTAAGGCTAAACATTTCTCCAGGGTAAACAATAGGATTGCTGATGCCTTGTCTCATTTTCAGTGGCAGAAATTCAGGGCACTGGCTCTGAAAGCAGAGCACCACCCTCATGCGGTACTGCAATATTTGTGGAGTCTGGCGGTGCCGTGAGCATGGCAGCCAGTCAGCAACTCCATTAGGCTAAGCAGAAGGCAGACATAATGTAGTCGGAGCAGTAGTGGACTATTATTTCCTGGTCAGAGTGCAAAAGGGGTGGCCATAGCAATAGTTAAGACCCTGTGGGTGGTGGCGTAGCACTTAACGAAGACAGACTAGTTCTCTAAGGTACTGTACATAGTGGAGGAAACACAGGTCTTTTGAGTCTTGAAGACCACAGAAGGCTGGAAGCAGGATGTTTAGAGGCAGCTGGATACTCACCCGCCATTAATGCACAGCTTGTTGGAGGCAATCTAGACAACCCTCCCAGGGTATACCGATTAGCATACGAAGCTTGGATGTTTCACACAAACTTCTTGCAGGCATACTGTGGGGCATTAGCGGTACTACAAATGGTGGCTAAGCCTCTGTCTGAAACCCAGAATTCAGGTTTGCATAAATCAGTGTTGGCAGTAACCACAGCTGTGGTGTTTTTCTCCCTGGGAAGTAGTAAGACGGACCAAGTGGGCCAAGACTGTTTGTGTAAGATCCTGGTACAGTTGAGACTGGCTGGCCATGGGTGGCAGACTGCATCTCAACCAGGCCAGCGTGGAGCGAGGCCTTCAAACATGAGGATGGTTCCCACTCACACAATGCCAGTTCCGGCACATAACTGGGTAAGCTTTAAAGGCAGCAGGGATAGATCAGAGAAAGTATGGAATACATTCATTTTGAATAGGAGCAGCAATAGTGGCAAAAATACAGAGGTTGTCAGACAGACGGATATAGGCAATGAAGCACTGGAAGGCAAGAGCATTTAATGGATATGTGCATCCCCACCTAATGTAATACATTTCTTTCTGTTTTCACACCAAGCAGGTCCATGGCACATGGCTTGGAGTGGCTGGATTAGGGTACTCAAATTTCCACTAACCTGAGTGGTGGAGGAGGCAGCAGCTTGATGGTAGAAACCTCTTTTTAAGGGAGAACAATGCTTAGATCACATGGCTGGGTAAATGTGATATACAGTAGAGGGCCCTGCTTCATAGGTTTGCTGCCAAAGCACACCACAACAGGCTTCCCGATCTGCCTGTGATACACCTAGGAGGAAACAACCCTGGTCACGGGACCTCAGTCAGCCTGCTGAGGACAATGAAAATGGATCCGAGGTACTCATGGCCCAACATATGACAGGTCTCATATCCGCCCATCCAGATGGGCCTCGAAAACCCCATCAGATTTACCTGTGTGATGGAGAGCTATGCCAGACAGGGACAACAGACCAATAACTCCTCCCCTCTCGCTGCTGGAAGAAAGAGCTTCTTAGTTGGCTAGTACCCCTTGGAGAGGGTGCAGGTCTGAACAAGGGACCAAGCATTCTTCAGATTCAAAGGGATTCCCCCAGGTGGGGAAGTCCATGAGGCCAGGGATGAGATTCCCAGCTGAACACATTACTGTGTCATAATTTAGTGTGTTGCACAAATATATGGCTGTGGCCAATTAACTCCGAAAGTGTCTCAACAGTTACTTAGTGGGGTGGGAATGAGTACAGTGAGATCTGTCAATTCGTTTGCCAATCTGCAAAGCACAGCTGCTGAGCGGATTCTGGAGGACTGCCCCGCTCTCCACAGAGTTAGGTCCCTTCCTTCTGGTCATCAGGCCAGGTATGGGTTCTACCTTCCTCTTAGGGAAGAATGTGGAGGGGTTGGGCAGGGCAGACCAGACCCAGGAAGAGGCAGGAGAGAGGAGGCAGGTTGTACTTGCCCAGAAGATTGGTTGGGGGAGAGAGATAAGGTGGCCAGAGACACCTGGATCGCCCTCCTTCCTCCTGAGCCAGCATCTGGTTCTACTCATCCTTGTAAAGGAAGGGCAGGGCACAGTCCAGTAAAAGTCTGATGTGCTTATAAATAAATTAAAAAAAAAAAAAAGTATGGAACCCATTGTCCAAAACAGGGGATTGCCTTAAGGATCAAGGAATAATTTTCCTTGGTTTTCCCCATAACAGTGTCTCCCCCCCATTTTTCGCCTCCCCGGAGTGATGGCTATAAACAGATCACAAAACACAATGACATTAACTATCAAAGTCAGTGTAGGCATGGCGGCTTGGAGGTCTCCTTGATGAGAGGGTAAGGGGTACCTGCACCCAGCCTACCAAAGTACTCCTGAGCTCGCATGAGGATGAGGTAAGAAAGCTCAAACTCAGCCCTATTGGGCCTCAGCCACCCCCATCAGGTTTACATGCAAGATGGAGAGCTCTGCCACATTGGGCAAGAGATTACTATCAGCCCAATAACCACCCCCTGGCTGTCGAAGGAAGGGTCCTCCTAGCTAGCTGGTATCTCTTGGCAAGGGAAATAGTCTGAGCAAGGGACCGGGGACTTCCTTAGATTCAAGGGGCCTCCCTGGATAGCGGAAGATCAAGAAACACCGGACGAGACTCACAGCTGTGTCTGTCACTCTGAAAGAAGAGTCTCTGTCTAGTTATTTAGTGGGATGGGGAGGGCAGTGAGGTCTCTTGATCCAGTAATGAATTAAAAGTGAGCTTCTCCCATACACTTCAGATGCTGATACCATCCAGGAAGCATCTAAATTTTTTTAGTAGGAAAAAAAAAGCAGAATTTACCACACTTACTCTTCATGAGAGCAATTATTCTTTCATGAGAGAAAGACCGTGTTACAAAAAAAAAAAAAAAAGATAACATTTCCTTTAATATATGCCTGTTATCTATAAAACAGTAATAGTGCAACTTTGGTTCAGTAACATTTAAAAAAAAATGTTTTAGTCTGTGGCATAAGCTTTGTAAGTGAAGCTTTATTTTATGTGCATTGTACTGAAAACCATTTTCACACCTGATTAAATCTTTCATCTTTAAATTCGGTAAACAATGCACTTCTAACATGCAATTCTTATAACTATAAACTATCATGACAGTACAAACACACACATTAGTCATCAGTGAAACAATGAAGCAAAACTGAAATAGTTTTGACCAATTAGTCTGTAAATTAAGTTACCTTATCTTTTACCATCAGCATTCATTAGTTGAATGGTGTACTTCCTGCCACATGAGGAAAATAAATCTTGCCTGTAACAGTAACCTAGGATACCAAATCCTTGGTGGCTACCATACTACAGCTATAGCAAAAAAATGCTGAATGTAAAGAACTTATTGTTGCACACTGTTATATGCACTGCATATTTGATAGTTTTAGAAACAGCATAATGTGGTGATCAGCATATGTAGTCCCAATAAACTAAATAAATATTCTTTTTAATGTTCCAATTCATATTCAGATTACTAGAAAGTGTCAGGCCAGGGCCCAGTGGTGAGTGCGTCCATTTGCCCTGAGTTCTCAAGCATGTAAAGATAAGCAGAGACAAAGTACAGTCCCAAGAGACACAAATGCCTCCGCCAGGGTCAGCACCATCTGCCACTATTCAGCTGGCCCATGGAGGTTCAGGAAGGTCCCCCAATCAACGTTCAGTTAGTGTCTAGGTTCCAGACCACTAAAGCAACCCTGGCTCCACTCCTAGTGCCAACATCATGCTATCTGCCCCGGCTACATGTCATGTGCCTTCCAGACACTCCTATGACCGGTCACCTGGGGGAGACCTGCTGCAAGAAGCCACCTGTGGAGCTTTCAGAGCAGCAAGAAAAAGCAGCATACAAATAATGATCATTTTCTTCAGCAAGTACAAAGGGGGCTGGGGATGGAACTCAGAGGGAAGAGGCTGGAAGGGATCTCGTGGAAGGGGAACATCTGAAAGAACACTAGAAAATAAACAGGCAAAGTGTCTTAACAACAAGCATAGGAAACAAAAGAAGCCACTCCACTGAAGCAGATTGTGCTACGGCTAACAGTAAACAGAGAAAACAAAAAAGGCCAGCGCCAATCCTAGAGTTCTATGCACCACAAATTTATATATGTGTGTGTGTGTGTGTGTGTGTGTGTGTGTGTGTGTGTGTGCGCACGCGCGCAAAATACTTGTGCAAGGTTGCAAAAATAAACAGTACAAAGTTAAAGGATACATAATTCAGTGGCAGGCAAAACAAAAAAACATACTGCTCTCTGGACAACTGACTCTACGGTTTTGTTCTCCAAGAACAAAACTGGTGAAATCAACTAACATGAAGGCGCTTTTTTTGGTTTGCCTGCCTTTTACTTATTTATTCTGCAACTCTGCACAAGTATTTTGCACACACGCTAATCAATTTGTAATACATGAAAACTGAAGGTTGTTGCTTAAAAACAAGTATACCTGCTCCATCTTTTCTTCCAGTTCCTGGTTATCTTTTTCCATCTGTTTCTTTCTACTGTCCAGGGCTTTGATGTCATTATCTAACTTCATCACTTTTGTCAGGTTCTCATTGATTGTTGTAAGTCGGTTCTGTAAGGTAAAACACAAACACCATAAAGCAATCCATATGTTTTAGTCTGTCAAATTAACAATGATCTGCTGTTAGCCTCGATACCAAACCGCAAAATATTATGATCACTCTGTACGGTACTTGATCATCTTTGAAAGAACCTTATTTTACTCTGCCTATATAACAATTAAAGGAGAACATAGGGTTCTTAAAAAATGAACTGGGAGTCAATGAACCTACAGCCATATGTGATTAAAAACGGCTAATGATGTTTATGAAAATGGAGCCTGCAAGCTGATCCAAATCTAGCAGCAGGCACACACATATCTCATGTGATGCCACTGGTTGCTCCTCTGATCAGTGAGAGATGCAACACCCCAAGACTGTGACATAGTGGTGCTTTCTGCTGCAGTCACCCCTGTGTATGGAAAACCTGTAGGTTTTATATTTATTTCAAAAGATTTACTAGGAAAGACTTATTGAGCTGTTAACAGCTTGCGTCCAGAAACAAGGGGACACAATTTGAAGACAGAGGGGGAAGGCTCAGGGGCAACGTGAGTAAGTATTTTTTCACAGAGAGGGTGGTGGATGCATGGAATGGCATTCCTGAGGAGGTTGTGGGGTTAAAAACAGTGAGAAAATTCAAGAATGCATAGGACAAACATAAGGCAATTCTGGTGGGGGGGGTAGGTTGAAGTAGGATGTTGGTTAACTAGGACCTGCTGCTTATCCAGTAGGTAGGGAAATGGGCAGACTAGGTGGGCCAAGCAGTCCTTACCTGCCGTCAAAGTCTATGTTTCTATCTGGAGGAGTGGGGTGAAGGATACAATAAAATAAGGTGGAAGAGTAAAAATACGTTAACAGTTGGCAGTGTTGGGTAAGTTACTTTTTTATTACTTTTGGAAACTTGTTCCAGGAAGCTCTGTGCAGTTACTAGCAAGGATGGAGTACTAGAAAATGTAATACACCTTACAGTTACTTCTTTCGTTTTATACAAAAGTAATTTGTAACTGTAACTAACTACATTTATTTGAAAGTAACTAACCTATTACTTTCAAATAAATGTAATCTGTTATAGTTACTTATTACTTTTGTACTGTTTTTCTATAAAAAGAATTAAGTAATTGTAACTGTAAGGTGTATTACTTTTTCTAGTACGTCTCCATGCTTGCTAGTGACTGCACACAGCTTCCTGGAACACGTTTTCCAATGTAACAGAAAAAGTAACTTACTCAACACTGACAGCTGAGCAGGAACACTTCTGTGCCAAGTAAGACAGCGTCAACAAAATAAGGTGCAAAAGTACAATACATTCTTGATGTATAAACCAATACTCGGTGCAAAGTAAATACAGAGAAAACATTGTGCGTAAGGTAAATAAAATTGAACTTGAGCTGGAGCAGTGAACGACCCAGCTGGGTCAGACTCTCGGCGCAAATGGGCTTGAGGGAGCCGCTAGGGGGAGGAGGGCAGCCGCTTGGATCAGGGCCAGTTGCAGAAGGAAATTTTAAAGTCACAAAGAAGAGACTTAACATGGGGAAGAGGCACAACTGATGAACAGGGAAGAGAGCACAGAGCTTAGAGGAAAGATATGAGACGGCAGCTTGGCCAGAACAAGATTTCTGGGGGGCTGTTATAGAATGGGTGGGGGGTTATAATTTCCTTACCTGTAATTCTGGTCTGGGTGTGTGTAAACTCCATCCACGGGCAAGCAACAGAATGGTATGGACTGTCAGCATTACAGACTAGTTAAAAGGAAGTAGGAGGGAGGAGAGGGGATCATTTCCTTACCAGTAATCCCAATTATGTGTAGGCTCCAGAAGGAGTCCACATGGAGCAAAATGGTATGAGTGGTCTTCCCCTCTGGGAAACAGTGTTACAGAGAGGGTATGAGGTTGGGGGGAGAAATCTAGGAAGGGAAGGTGCCAATCAAAAATTTGGATATGAAGGAGGCACAGTGGTCGAAGTATCTTATCATCAAAGGATGGAAGGAAGCAGTAAAGAGAGCAGCAGTGAGTACAAGGGACTGTACCAAACAAAACCAGCATACAAAAAGAAGCTAAGGCAAAAGGAGCAAAGTATGAGAATTTATTGCAAATGCCAAAAAAACAAAAAGCCACAACAAATGCCAGTACTTCGATCCAACATGATCCTTCTTCAGTGGACCACAAATAGTCCAAGGCTAACGGCAGAAGAAGTGAAAGAGGGTATCCAGTCTGGCAAGGGTGGGCTTTGGAGCAGTGCTGTAGATAATGTTACCATGGTCTAAGATCAGAAAGATCATCTTTCTGGACAATCTCTCAGCAGAAGGGAAGTGGGATACTCACTTTGTTCCTATAAAGCGCACCAGGTCTGAGGTGGAACTTGAGGTGGCTGCATCTTTGTGTGCTAAGAAACTGAGTCATCTGTCCAGTCAGACCCCAAGGTAGTATGGAAGGAGATGGTGAGCCTGGCAATTCTCTGTCAGGAATCAAAGGTCACGGAGACTGTTTTCTTGGCATTGAGGGACAGACGGTTTAACTAGAACCAGCACTGGATGTTGGCAAAGTCCAGCTTGAGCCGGATAGTGAGGTCAGGGGCACAGGAGCTAGAGGCAAAGAGCACTGCGTAATATGCTTATATGCGGATGCATGCAAAAGAGCAGGCAGCAGGGAGGTCATTCAGGAAGATGGAAAAGAATAGGGCCAAGGACAAACCCATGGGGCACACCTGAGAAGATGGGGAGTGGAGGGATAGGGTGAGTCGGATATGGACAGCTTCAGATCTGCCCTCATGGCATGAGTGGAACCAAATGACTAAGAAAGCAGAGAGGTCCACCACCTTAAGCTTGTCCGGGAGGAGGCGGTGGGTAACAGTGTCAAAGTCACTGGCCAAGTCAACAAGAAGATGGCGGAGATAATCTGGCCCTGGTCCATACCAGAAAGAATGGAACTAGTGAGACGGAGGAGGGATTTGGAGTGGGACTTCCTGAAACCAGAATGGAAGGGAGTGAAGTAGGATGAATTCAAAGAAGGTGGAAAAACTCAGACAGCAAGGTGTACCTGGAGCTTCACTACAGGGATGAGAGACAGATAAGCTAGTAGTTACCAGGAAAGGAAGGATCGCTCCCTTTAGAGAGGGGGGTGACAGTAGTCTGTTTCCAAGTATCAGGGACAGTACAGTAGAGAAGGAGAGGTTGGTAACAGGGATGATGTTGGCAGAAACTTAGGTGTAGAAGCTTTTAATGTCTTTTTCACTATGTTTACTAAGTCTTACCTAGCTTTCATATTTATCATAAGCATAACTGTGGAAGTTGAAATGTTGAAAAAAATTTCCTTTTGCCTCAAAATGCTAATTGGGGAGAGAGAGTTTTTTCTTTAAAATGAAGTTAAATAGAATTCTGCAGCAATGTACAGTTTAATCAATTACAACAGACATTTATTTTAAGTACTGGTAGTGTCTTTCATACAACTTCATGTATCGCAACATGATTTACACAATGAATATGATCCCATTAATAGGAAGCATCCCAAAGGAAATCAGACAAAGCTAGCAGCTGGTAACAGAGAATGCAGTGGCCGGATTACAGTTCCTGCATTTGAATGTGCATTAATTATATTGTGTGACATGCTCCTGAGATAAATACATGGCACCTAATGCCCACACAGTTGGGAACATGGAACAAGTACCATTAGAATACTCTCTCCACACAATAAGCAAGATTTAAAGGTCACAGTATATTATCAGTGCTTCTAAGAAGAAATCTTTTTCCGGAGCGGTTACTGGTGTATCTGTCCCTTCTCTATTTTAGGGAGATACACCTCCTGCCCTTGCTAAGAACCAAAGCTGGAACCTTGACTCACACAGACAGCAATAACCATTCAGCTAAAGGACAATTATCTACAGCTGGGAGGCTACAGAGCTGCTTTGATTTGCATGCTTGCCATGTCCCATAGCCTAACAGATCACTACTGGAAGTCAGTGTTTGCTGTTATAACTGTTACGCGCTGCTTTGACTGTTATTCACAGCTTTCATTACTAAAGGGCACTGCTTAGTACACACTGCCAGTAGTTACCATGTGCTCTGAAACGGATCAAAATGGTAGCCAGGACAAAGTCTGCTGATGACACTAAACTGGCTGGAAAAGTGGACATCGCAGGGGAGGAAACAACACTACTGCAGTCATCAGGGGTTTGGGCTGAGAAATGGGTAGGAAGATTTAATATGGGAAAGTGCAAGGTACTACACCTACAATGGGAGCAAGAAATCTGGGTCACGCACACACCCTTTAGGGTGCAACAGTGGACAGAAACTCATGAGAGGGATCTAGGGGTAAATGCAGACAGTAAGTCAGGCAGGAAGTGTGCTTCTGTAGGCAGGTAAGCAAACATAATCCCAAAAAGCCAGTCGCTCACTGGTAGAAGTATTCAATGCAAACAGAATAACCTGGGCACTCACTCACGCACGATGAAAAGGCAAAGCACATTTAAAAAATGTAGTCCATTATTGTAAACTTCAGCAGTAATAACGCCTCCACCACACCAACACAGCAAACAATCTCAATGTTTCACTGCACTTTTTCAAGAGATACATCATTATACCAAACACTATTTTAAATAGTAAATAATTAAAAACCAGGTGTGAATACAAAAATTAATTATGGACACACTATTTACTTAACGGCAACCTCTCAAAACATTATTAAATAATGAATTCAGCTTTTAACCTTAGAATCATTCATTAAATATTTTATACAGATTCTTTTACAGAAAAATGTTTTTTATATTTCAGATTCTATTACAAATGTGGAGGTAGCTCTACTTTGTCATTTAATCCTGAATAACTAATAGCACATAATCTCTGCATCCAATAATTTTCCCTGCAGGCTAATTTATTGTTAATATCACCACCTCGTGGACCCATTCTGACTTTTTCAATTCCTATGAAATTCCAATCATGCATTTTTGTATCCAAATGTTTCAGTATGCTCTGCAGGCACAGAATGTACAAATTCCAGGCAAACCAACTAGTTACCATCTCTACCTCCTGGCTGTTTTAAATGCATAAGGTGCAAGTATTGCACACAAATTAATGCTGCTAAAGTTTTTTTGTTTTTTTTTTTAAATCCAGTAGATAGTAAACTGTTACACATTAATTCATTTATTAACTGAGATACCACTCATGATTTATTTAGCAACATGCAAATGTGACATTTATTATATGGGCAGGACTAAACATAAGTTAGAAGAATTGGGGAACATATGCTTGCCATTAGTAATAATAATTTGGTGAAGGGGCGCTGTGGAGCCCAAGCAGAATGGTGGCATTCTGCAACAGCTCCTGGACTGAATTTTAAAACTAATAAAAAAAAACCTCTAACCATCAGAAACCGACTTTAGCAAATAGCACCACTCGAAAGAGGAGCCCTCTGAACACAAAAATGGGTAATCCTCGTAAGGACAAAGGCGAAGGCACAGGTGCTAAATCGGCCAGTCCATCTCAACACCTGAGACACGTTACCAAGGTACAGGCCACGCTTCAACAGGAGTCTGAAGAAACAATGGCATCTACAGACCTTAAACTGAATAGGCTGATTACATCAATATCTGATCTAAAGAGCAAGATAGACTCTTTTGGCACGAGGGTTACGATTGTGGAAAAGATGGCTGAGGAAATGCAGACTGAAGTTGGGGAAATTAAGAAGCAGACAGAATCAGCGTTGGCGGCAACATCACTGATGGTGAAGGAAAACACGCACTTGAGGGCCAGGCTTGAGACTCTTCAAAATCAGGCCTGTTCTTCGCATATTCGAGTACTAGGCTTGCCAGAGGGAATCGAGGGGGACCATCCTTTGATGTTTTTAAAGGAATGGCTAGTAGAAAAACTAGTCCCAGAAGGTCAAGAAGTTTCTTTCAAGCTACCAAAAGCATACAGAATCACCCCCCGAGGATATCGAGAGGATATGGAAACACCTCGTACTCTGCTAGATGTAACAGACAGCATAGGCACTAGAGATAAGATCCTCCATTATGCTCGCCAAGCAGGCCCCATCTTACAGAACAAGCGAACTATCCATATATTCCCTGACATCAGTTATGCCACCCGCATCAGACGGAAAAGATTTGATGGAATTAGAAAACAGCTTAAGGAAGTGAATATTACCCATTCAATGGTATTTCCAGCTCGGCTAAGAATAGTACACAGTGGGAAAGTGTGGGTGTTTTCAGACCCTGTCGAGGAAGGCAAGTGGGCCTCACGCTTTGCTGAATCTAGCAGGAATCGACGACGAGATCGTGGAGAGGAAAGTAGCGAGTCGGAAGACCATAAGGATGGCTGAGGAAACGCAGAGAGGCCAGAAATCAAATGTATTTCATAACACATTCTAAAGTCATAGGATATTCTAAATATATAATCCTCCTAATGGCCCATCTTGTGGAAGCCACAAAACTGAGCATTAGTCCAGCAAGGCTCTCAATTGCTTTAATAATAATTGTACTTGATTGGGTGATTCATTTAATTTTACATAGTCTATTTCTGTACTATAGAGCTGTTATAATCACTTAATAAAGTACAATCAATACTGTTCGTAATAGTACTTATTTCCACCTGATGTAAGGGATATATTATTTGAAAGATCAGTCTAGGCTGGGGAAAATGCTGCCTTTATCATTTTATTTTAGCAGGACTTGTAGTTATATAGTGTGACACTAACAGTCCCCGTTCAGGGACGCTTTATTTGATGGACATTAGAATGCTAGCTTTCAGTGAACGGAATAGTCACACTGCTCATGGGCTTGTAAAGGCAGCTTTAAGATACTATTGTACTTGTTAGTTAAATGTTTAGTATTCCCTCCTATGTGGTATCAAAACATTTGGGAACCACTAATCCTAAGATTAATGAGAGAAGTAGTTCTCTCTCTATGATTTGTATCAGTGTTATTGGTATGTCCTGAATATGGTAATATTGTCTGTATGATGATATAAAATAAATCAAAAAATAAAGTATAAAAAAAGTAATAATAATTTGGAATATGTCATGACATATATATCAATTTTGCACAAGATGAAAAAATGTATGACTGGAATTTCATAGGAATTGAAAAAGTCAAAATGGGTCCACGAGGTGGCAATATTACCAATAAATTAGCCTGCAGGTAAAATTACTGGATCCACAGATTACATGCCATTAGTTATCCAGGATTAAATGACAAAGTAGAGCTACCTCCACATTTGCAATAAAATCTGAAATATAAAAGACATTTTTCTGTAAAAGAATCTGTATAAAATATTTAATGAATGATTCTAATGTTAAAAGCTCAATTCATTATTTAAGAATGTGTTGAGAGGTTGCCATTAAATAAATAGTGTCCATAATTAATTTTTGTATTCACACCTGGTTTTAAGTATTTGCTTTTTTAAAATGGTGTTTGGTGTAATGATGCATCTCTTGAAAAAGCACAGTGCGTCTGCGTAAAACGTTGAGATTGTTTGCTGTGTTGGTGTGGTGGAGGCATTGTTGCTGCTTGAAGTTTACAATAAAGAAAGTACAGTTGCGTAAGAACTTACCGTAACAGTAGATCTTCGAGAGAGGCTCTTGCAGTAGGTAATTACATATAGGACTGACGCCGGCAGGCGGCAGGACCCCACAGAAAAATTTCTAGCTAGCAGTCCCTGGCAGGACCGCCTCCACGCCAGGTGACTGCATCAGGACACGCCAGTATAAAGGGGCGGTCCCAGACGCCCACCTTCCAGTTCTTTCCCGCCACAGGCCCGGAAGGCCCGGACGAGAGAGAAGCAGATATTTCCCTCAATGGAAAAGAAGCTGAAAAAGCCTAGAGGGATGGAGGGCGAGAAGGTATTACCTACTGCAACAGCCTCTCTCGAAGATCTACTGTTATGGTAAGTTCTTACGTAATTGTACTATCTTACTTCGAGAGGGCTCTTGCAGTAGGTAATTACATGTAGGACAGAATCCCAAGCAGTCTGGAACAAATGAAAAGGCACCTGGGAGGAGGAACTACTCCAAGAAGTAGTAAATAATCTTGCGAACCTCAAGACAGGAGGCCTTGCAAGACCGCTAACCCGAAGCCTGCTCTACGGCGAGAGGCGATGTCCAAACAGTAATGTTTAGTAAATGTATGGACGGAAGTCCAAGTGGCAGCAGCACAGATGTCTGCCGCAGACACATTCTTAAAACAAGCTGCAGAGGCTGCTACTCCACGAGTGGAGTGACCTCTGACTTGACCCGGTAGGGTCTTGTTGTACTTGTCATAACAGAAAGTGATGCAATGAGCTAACCACTTTGATAGGCATTGCTTGGAGACAGCATTGCCTTCCCTTTTGTGAGCAAAAGAGACGAACAACTGATCAGTCTTTCTGAGATTCTTCGTCCTGTCGGTGTAGTATCTCAGAATCCCGTGGACATCCATGGTATGGAGCAAGTATTCTCCTTGGTTGGAATACTGCGTGAAAAAGGCAGGTAATTCAATAGACTGATTTAAAGTAGACTCCGCTATCACTTTTGGGAGAAACTTAGGGTTCATGCGAAGAGCTACTCTTTCTTTGTGAAAGATCAGATAAGGGATTTTGCACATAAGGGCCTGAGCTCAGAGATTCTGCGAGCCGAAGTAGTGGCCACCAAGAACAGCGTCTTCCACGATAAGAACTTCAAGTCTGCGGAAGCCGTAGGCTCAAAAGGAGGAAGGGTAAGTTTCTGAAGAACAAAGCTCAAGTCCCAGGGGGAGCCAGAGTCCGAACAGGGGGTCTGAGATGAAGAACCCCTCTGAGAAAGGTTTTGGATACCTCCAATTGGGCAAAAGCCTTATCAGTGAAAGGGACATGGTAGGCTGAAATAGCCGCCATGTGGACTTTCAAAGAGGAGTGACTGAGACCCAGGTCGAAAAGATGACGTAGATAATCCAGCAGAATGACCACAGAACAGGAGAAAGGCTCCACGTTCCTAGAGGCAGCCCAAATAGAAAATCTCTTCCACTTCATGGCGTAGGTGGATCTAGTGGAGGGTTTTCTAGCCTCCACCAGAATCTCGGCCACCTTTGGAGAGCCAAATCAAGATTGGGCTAGGTTTGCAGGAGCCATGCATGAAGTTGAAGGGACTTGAGTCCCGGATGGACCAGGGTCCCCTGATCCTGGGTCAGCAATCCTCGAGATAAAGGAAGAGGAAGAGGAGGAGCCTCTGAGTATTGTTGTAGAAGAGAGAACCAGATTTGCCTGGGCCAGAAAGGAGCGATCAAAATCATTCTCGCTCCTTCCAAAGCCAGTTTCTGCAGCACACGAGGGACCAGAGGAATTGGGGGGAAAAGCATAAACGAATCTGTCCTTCCAGCTTAGAGACAGAGCGTCGCTCCAGAAAGCGCCTTGCTCTGGAGCAAGTGAGCAAAAAATTGGAAGCTTTGTGTTTTGGGAGGAGGCGAACAGGTCTATCTGTGGAGTCCCCCAAGACTGGAAAATGCTTTTTAGAACTTTTTGGTCCAGTTCCCACTCGTGTGGCAGAGCCCAAGAACGACTTAGCTTGTCTGCCAGGACATTGTCGACTCCCAGTACATGGATCGCCGTGAGGTGAAGGTTGTGAAGAGTTGCCCATTCCCAAACCCTCATCGCTTCCCTGCACAGCGGGTAGGACCGAGTCCCTCCCTGCTTGTTGATGTACCACACCACGCACATGTTGTCTGTTTGGATGGCTAGGTGACCGGGGAAGGATGTATTGGTGAAGGGCCTGAAGAGCATACAGCACTGCTCGAAGCTCGAGCACACTGATGTGGAGAGCTAACTCCAATTTTGACCATAAGCCCTGGGTTCGGTGAAGACCCAGATGGGCTCCCCAACCTTCGCCTGATGCATCCGTGGTCAGAGTCTGAGCAGGGGGAGGATGAAAAAAGGGGACCCCCCAGAAGAGGTTCTCTCGAACCATCCATCATTGCAAGTCTCTTATCATTGGCGAGGAGATCAGTACCAGATGATCTAGGTTGTCTACAAGTTGATCCCACTGAGAGCGAAGAGTCCACTGAGAGATCCTCATGTGGAGGCGCGCGCGCGGAACCGTCAGGGTGGCAGCCGCCATGAGCCCCAGGAGACAGAGTACCGACCTCGCCGGAACCCTCCTGCGTTCTGATAGAAGGGAAATCTGGGACTGGAAGGAAGCCCCCCTGTCCGGAGACAGGAAGGCCCTGCACAATGTCGTATCGAGGATTGCCCCGATGAACTGAAGTCTCTGGGAAGGATCCAGGTGAGACTTGGAATGGTTGTTGGTGATACCCAGACCACTGAAAACCTGCTGGGTAAGGGAGAGAAAATGCAGGAGTTCCTCCCTGGACGGGGCCACCAGGAGGCAGTCGTCCAGGTAGGGAAAAACCTAAACTCCCAAAATACGCAGGTGGGCGCTACCACCGTCAGGCATTTGGTAAAGACTCAGGGAGCCGAGGAAAGACCAAAAGGGAGTGCCCGGAATTGGTAGTGGTCCCCCTTGAACGCAAACCTGAGGGACTTTCGGTGCGAAGGGCGAATGGGGATGTGCAGGTACGCATCCTGCATATCTAGTGCACAAAGCCATTGGCCCGGCCGAAGAAGGGACAAGAGGGGTTGAAGGGAGAGCATCCTGAACCTCTTGTATTCCACACATAGGTTCAAGGAGCTGAGATCAAGAATGGGTCTGAGATCTCCAGTCTTCTTTGGCACAAGGAAGAAATGGGAATAGTAACTCGTCCCGTGAAGGTGAGGGGGGACGGGCTCTATAGCCTGCTTCGTGAAAAGAGCAGAAATTTCTTCCTTGACCAAAGGAAGATGGTCCCTTGAGTAAGAGGAGTTCAGAGGGGGGGTGATGTGGAGGTTTCTGCAGAAACTCTATAGAGTGCCCCTCTGCAATGATCTGAAGCACCCATGAATCCGATGTTATCCTCTCCCAACCCGGAAGGTGGAGGGAGAATCTCCCTTCTACCGGTTCCTCTGGGGCGTCCGGAGGCGGTGGGAGAGGGAAGGAGTCAGGTGGTGTGAGGCAGAGCCCAGCTGGGGCATCCCGCTGCTTTTTGGGCGGTGGGGCCCCTGGCAGCTGTGAGGGGGCCCGACGTTTGTAGCCCCGCCTTCCTGAGGTTTCGCTTGAGGCCGGCTGCGCCTCTGAAAGGGACGGCGCCAAGGGGATGGGGACGGTACACTGAATCAACAGATTTAAGGGTCAGCCCCTTCTCCTGCAAGTCAGTCATGATGTCCTTGACATCACCACCGAAAAGCACAGAACCCCTGAAAGGTGCTTCTTGAATTGCTGACTGCACCCCCGGGACCAGACCTGACACACGGAGCCATGCGTGATGCCGAAGACTTATGGCGAACGCACAGCTCCATCCTGCGGTGTCCACTGCGTCACAGGTCGTCCTCAGAATGTGAAGACTGGCCGAATGAGCAGAACGGACCAGGTCGGCCAACTCCTGCTTGACTTGGGAGTCAGGCAAGGAGTCAATCTTGGATTCCGCCTGGGTAAGGACAGCCTTCTGATAATCCCCCATATGTGCTACATAATTTGGGGCCCTGATCCCCAGTGTGGAAGAAGCATAGATCTTCCTTCCATACTGATCCAGAAGGCGAGATTCCTTATCCGGGGGAGACTAGCTTCAAATGTTTCGGGTGCTGACCGTCCGTGAAGGCAGCGCTAATCAGCAACCGAGTTCTACATCGGGGTGAGAGTCTAAAAGTCTACACCCTCCGAGCCTGGTATAGCCTGTTGGACTTCCGAGAAGTGAGCTAAGTCGAGCGTTGTTTCCAAATGGTGGAAACAAGGTGGGCATGAGGCTCGATCCAGGGTGGCACTAGAGTAGGGGCCGTAAGGGGCAAGTCCAGATGTTCGGCGAGTTTAACCTGCTGAGGATCTGGTTCTAAGGAATGCCACTGATGGACTTCCTAGATCTTCCTGAGCAACTCCGTGAAGGAAGGATCCTCCGGAGGAGTCCTCGGCCGGGGTTTGGACGGAGAGCGAGGCTCATCGTCTTTCTCGGAGCATCCATCGGAGGAATCCGAGAGAGAAGGAGAGGAATTTGGAGCAGAGTAAGACTCCCTAGCTCATTTAGGGGGAGGAACGGGTTCCTTAGGGGGGATCCCTGGACGCATGTCCTGCCCCTCTCTGGATCCCGAGGGGAAAGCCCGGGAATCCAGAGGTGGAGAGGGAGTGTGCCGTCTGGGGCGTCCGGGAGCCAGGGAGTGGCACTGTCGCTGAAAGACGGCTCTCGACTTCCTTGGTGAGCTGAGCCTTGGCCTCAGCCCACCAGGAGGCCAGAGTCTCCTGAAGATCCACCGGCGGCCTAGGGGGCGGTGGAGGAGGAGGAGGAAGGGGATAGTTGTATGGATGAAATCCATAAGGTAAGTATCCATAACCCAGCTGTGGGAATACCGGAGCTGGGTATTGCGGAGTCGGGTACTGTGGCGTTGGTGGAGTCGGCACCAGTTACTGCGGCGCAGGATACTGTGGACCCGGGTAAACCGGCGTCGGATAAGATGGCGGATACCCAGGTACTGGAGGAGCTGCCGGAGCAGACGGCCCAGTAGGGAACGCCACGGGTGGATCGACCGTGATAGGCCCGTGGGGTGGAGGGCCTGATGGGAGAGGAATATCCTCCGCCGGCGTCGTAGGGGCCGGCGTCGGAACTGGTGTCGGGGCCGGCGGAGCCAGCGTCCGGGGAGCTGGCGTCAGATCCGGCTCTGACGGCGGGAAAACATTCCGAGCCGAGCCCAGGGACGGAGGGGAAAAGTCCCTGGGGTCAGGCAGGGGGGGACTCGGGCTCCCCGGACGGCAGCGAAGGCTGCGGGGAACCTGGGACGACAGACGGAGCAGGGTCTGTCATAGGCTCTGAGGCCTGGTGCACGTCGGAGGAGCCGACGTGCAACTTAGGGGCCAAATCCCGGCGGACGCCAGAGGAGCCGGTGTCCGACTTCGGGGGTCCCTCGTCGGAGGCGGGCCGAGGATGGGAAGAGGCCCGGTCCAAGGGGGACACTGCCGTGTGCCGCCCCGAAGGGTCGGGTGTCTTAGCGGCCTTCTCCCGGCAGACGTCGGAGGAGCAGACGTCCGGCTTATGGGAGGCGACCGCACCAGTAGGCCGCAAGCCTGCGGCGGTACTGGGGCAAAGCCTCCTTTGCCCCGGAGACACCCAGGCGGGCTCGAGCCTTGAACCCGACGGGCAGGGCCGTCCTCAAAGCCTTGGAGGCTTCCATCAGGCGATCCCCGAGGAGACGTTATTTTGGCCGCGGCTCCAGCCGGAGTCATGGAAGAGGAGGCCTTCTCCTGGTGCCTTTCTTTGTCCCGCTTTGTGTCTTTCAGGGGAGGTCGACGCCTGCCGAAGCTTCTTCAGCTCCTTCTCCATTGCGGACATCTTCTTTTTGAGGAGATGGGCTTCTAAAGACTGCTGGCGTCGTCTGCGGGTGGCCGCGTTGAAATGTAGGCAGTGCGGACACTTGTCGACCGCATGATCGGGGCCTAAACAAAAAAGGCAGAGGGAGTGACCGTCTTTGTGAGGCAGTTGGGCGCCGCATGAGTCGCACTTATTTTTTGAAGGGGACGACATAAACCGACGTTCACCTGACCGAGAAAATACAGAATACTGATACTTTCGGAAAAACCAACGAAGCAACAGGACTGAGCTTAACGAACTTCACCGCGAGGCGCTGCACGAGCTGCCGGAGGGAAAGAACTGGAAAGCGGGCATCTGGGACCGCCCCTTTATACCGACGTCTGACGCCGGTCACCTGACGTGGGGGAAGTCCCCGCCAGGGACTGCTAGCTAGAAATTTTTCCGTGGGGTCCTGCCGCCTGCCGACGTCAGTGCTATATGTAATTACCTACTGCAAGAGCCCTCTCGAAGTAAGATCTATACATTTTCTAAACATGCTTTGCCTTTCATCATGTGTGAGTGAGTGCCCAGGTTATTCTGTTTGCATTAAGCAAACATAATGTTGGCTTACATTGGTTTGGGTGTGGGTAAGCAGCAGTCCTAGGGAGATGATCTGGCCTCGTACAGTGCCTTGGCTATCCCTGAAGTACTGCATCACTTTTAGTAGAGAAAGGACACTGAAGAGACTAATAGGGTCCAGCACAGGATCACCAAGCTAATTAGCTGCTCTGATGGCAAAGGCTGCAGGAAAAGATTGGACATGCTCATACTATTCAGTCTAATGAAGAGAAAGCCAAGAGGGGACATAATCACAGTATTCCTAATACTAAAGAGGATGGCCATGATGTAATATACACAGATGTTTGAGCTAGTGAGTGCTATTCTTAACACCTTATGAGTAGCTCCCAATCACGCTGTCTGAAAACGAACTTGCGATGTATCTAAAGGATAAATACTTGTTCTTGTTTTTAACTGCAATTTGTGAATTGACTATCTCGATTTGACCTGTAAAGCTGATTTTCCTGACTTGTAAAATCTGTCTCAAAACTACATATTCTTGTACAGTATGTCTTATGTGAACAAGTATTGCTTCTGACCTGGAGCAATCCTCTTAATGTTTTATTTATCTCAGTGCTCTTACCCGGTTTACAAGCAAATAAATTAAAGAATAGTAGAACTAGAGGACTTGGAGTCAACTAAAAGGGGCAGTTTAGGGGGAAACTTTACTTGTGTTTTTTCTTTTGCTTGAAACAGAGGGCGTTAACCTCTTTAAACCAGGACTAGACAAACTTCTTAGAAAAACGGCACTGACAGCTGAGAATTTTGGATGTGTTCATAGTCAAATTTGGTATAGTCACTGACAACGAGCAGAAAGGGCAAACAAGATGGACATTAATATTCAGAAGAAAGAAAAAACAGGAGCCTCACGTGAACGTCACTCCTTCTTAGCACAGCGCCATGCTAACTGGACAGAGTGTAATTGATTAGGACAGGGCCATATTCATAGGGTCCTCTGGACCGTGCACAGTGGATGGCACAATCATGCTAAGTAAACCACTGAGCCCCGTCATGCAAATGAGGGAGACTTCTTACACGCAGGGTACAGAGATATGGAAGCGCTAAAAGGCTGCCATGGCAATGCTATTTAATGCTACCAAAACCCTGCACTTATCGATGTACACTGTGGTGCATGTCCCCCCCTTCCCCCCCAGCACTGGAACTGGAGGCACAGTCCCCCTCTTGCCTAATCTCTGATTAAATACCTTCATGGTAGTCTAGTGGTATGGACCTCACACCCAATCCCCGTTAAATAAAGCAACACTTAGCTAGTAGCCCAATGGTACCCCACTCCAACCCAATCCCAAATAAATTAAACCATACGCGGTAGTTCAGTGGTACTCCCGCCCGGTCCCCGATTAAATAAGGTGACACACTTCTCTGATTGTCAAGTGGTACCCTCTTTCCCACCTGATCCCCAAGTAAATAAAGAAATCTTTCCCTGGTAGTCCAGTGGTACACCCCACCTGCCCCAGTCCCCATTATACTGTTCATAAACCCCACACTCCTCTTCCCGGCCCAGCGACTCAGCACCCACTTAACACTCACCACCTGTCAGGCACCAACTTACCATCCAAAAACCTGTGCTGGACTACAGACAGCACTATAAACAGTGACTGGCACAGACCCTCTTCTCGCCGTCATGGCCAATCACCATCTGAATGACAGCATCAGCGTGCATACTATAGAAGCAGCTTGGATGATGTAAGTGGGGGGGGGTACCACTGGAATATCAGAGATGTGCTACTTTACTTAATCAGAGATTGGGGAAAGAAGGGTGCCAATAGGGGAATTGTAAAAACTGTCCCAAAAAATGAACTACGACTTATAACAAAATGTTTAAAGACAAGAAACACAAAAAATAGTCACAAATATGACAGGAAAAGAAAACACTGTATGCATTTTGTAATACTGTACATGAACAAAACAGTAAGACTCCCATGTGAAGCAAGTAAGGACTTGCCTCCTGCTCTGCGGTCTGCACAAAGCAAGTTAGGGCTCACCTCCTACTCAAAGCAAATTAAAGCACTTCTTTCCGGTATCCAGAGCAGCAGGAGATGGGAGGGAGCTAGAGGTCATTTTCCACCTAGGGACAGGAAAAAGAACTGAATAAGGCACTAGGGGGAAGACATCATCGGGATGGTAAGTGGGAGGTGCTGCTAGTTGGTGACTTCAATCTACCAGATGTGGAGTGGAACACCCAACTGCAGCTTCAGCAAAGAGCAGGACCATCCTCAACTCCCTACAAGGGTAATTTCTCTGGCAACTAGGGACAGGACAGTTTAAGACATGGTGCTTACAAACAGGGACAGCACTGTAGATGTCACAGTGGGCAGTCCCCTAGGTACCAGTGAGCCCCATACTGTGCAGTTTAAAATTAAGATGGGAAGACAGGCTAACCACACTAGGACAAGGGTCCAGGACCTAGGAGGACAGATTTCAAAGAAAAGGAAAACTGCCTCAAAAATTGCATTGGGGGGTAGCAGGGAGGGGTACAGACAATATGGTGAAAAATAAGGTAGGGCATAATTAAGGCAACCAACCTTTGTGTGAAGGAAGTGAGTAAAAGCAGAAGGAAACAGAAATCGTTTTGCTTCTCTAGGGAAGTGGCCAAGGTGGTAATGAAACAAAGGGTGGCATTCAGGAGATACAAGGAAATGCAGAGGGAGGAAGACAGGGAAGTATACCAAGGAGGGAAGCAGGAAAGGCAGTGAGAGGAGTAAAGGTACAGACAGAGGAATGGATGACCAAAGTAGATAAAACTTTCTTCAGGTACATAAGTGAGAAGACAGAAGTGAGAAGAAGGATAGTGTGGACAAAGACGGTGGCATGGGGAAACTGATCATAAGAGGATCAAGAAAAAGCAGACATCCTGAAAAGGTACTTCTGCTCAGTCTTCACAGGAGAGGGAGCGAGGAAGGACCAAAAAGGGAGCATCAAAACAAAGGTGAGGAGATGGACACAATTCCATTTTCAGAGGAAAGAGTTCAGAAGGGACTTGAAGCTTTGAAAGTAGACGAGAAGACTATGGGACTGGATGGGATACACCTAAGGGCATTAGGGGAACTCAGGGTGGTGCTAGCTGTCCCACTGATGGCCTTATTCAACAGCTCACTGGAAAGAGCCATGGTTCTGGAGAACTGGAGGAAAACAGAAGCAGTCCTCTCCATAAGAGCAGCAAGGAGGAGGCTAGCAACTAAAGGCTGGTCAGTCTCTCATCAGTGGTGGGGAACTTAAAGGAAACCCTGGTAAAGGAAACGGTAGAGTATACTGAATCAGATGGGCTTAAAGACCAAATACAGCAGGATACAAGGGGGGGTGGGGGTCATGCCAGATGAATCTGATTGATTTCTTTGACTAAGTAACAACGAAAATTGATTAGGGGAGGGCAGTGGACGTAGCCCATCTGAACATTAGTAGCCCCCTCTTACTTGCCATCCTGATAATGGCTTCGTCAAGTGTCTTATCCAACTCCTCGCCATGTGCTTAAGACCTGTATACTACTCCTGTACAGATAGCAGCCCCAATATTTGTGTACACATTGTACTTAAGTAGCCTTGTGTCCCTCCATCACACATAGTACACCACTCCTCCCATAAAAAAAATAATTCCATTCTAACATCTACTGCTGTATTATATACATACAGAGAATATCTGATAGGTAAGTGTCAAGACATAAAGAAATACCACCACTGAGGAGTCAAACAGGCCATAAAGTCACAAGCCCGGCAAACGAGTGGCCTTTTGGAGCTTGTCTAACCCCAAGACAATAATATTTCATGAGTATCTAGGACTTACCTAACAGATGTTTCAAATATTACATAAGGTTGGTTGGTTTGGCTTTAAAAAAAGTGTGTGTGTTTGGCTTTAGGAAAAGTGTGCTAGTTTGGTTTTCAGAAAAATAATTCTGGTTTGGGCTGCATGGTTTTTGCTCTTTCAGGTTTCCGTAATATACTTCCTATAATGTGGTTCCAACATTTCTCCCTTTAGTGTCTTTACTAGTGGGGTACCGCAGGGTTCAGTATTGGGTCCAGTCCTTTTTAATGTCTTCATCAGTGACATTGCAGAGGGACTGGAAGGAAAAGTATGGCTTTTTGCAGATGACACAAAGATCTGCAACAGGGTTGATACACAAGGAGGCGTGGAAAGGATGAAAAGGGACTTGCAAGGTTGGAGGAATGGTCAGAAGTATGGCAGCTAGGATTCAATGCAAAGAAGTGCAAATAATGCACCTGGAAACAAGAACCCAGGAAGAATACACAATGGGTGGGGAGGTAGTAACAACAACAGAAAAGGAAAGGGACCTGGGGGTAGTCATATCAGATGACCTTAAGGTTAGCAAGCAATGTGAGAAGGCAGTAGGGAGGGCTGGGGGTATGCTGGGATGTATAATGAGAGGCATCAGCAGCAGAAAACAGGAAGTTGTTATTCCTCTGTACAGACAGTTGGTGAGACCCCATCTGGAGTACTGTGTCCAGTTCTGGAGACCCCATCTCCGCAAGGACATAGACAGGATAGAGGTAGTCCAGAGGAGGGCAACTAAAATGGTGCAGGGTTTGCAAGAGAGCCATATGAGGAGAGACTAAAGGAGCTTAATATGTATACCCTTGAGGAAAGAAGGAGAGGGGACATGATAGAAACTTTTAAGTACCTCAGTGGGATCAACAAAGTCCAAGAGGGTAGCATCTTTCAGAAAAAGAGACTTGCAAGAACAAGGGGACACAATTTAAAGATAGGAGGGCAGTTCAGGGGCAATGTGAGGAAGTAGTATTTCACAGAGAGGGTAGTGGATGCATGGAACAGCCTTCCTGAGGAGGTTGTGGGGTCTACAACTGTGGGAGAATTCAAGAATGCATGGGACAGACATAAGGCAATTCTTGTGGGGGGTAGGAAGAAATAGGCTGTTGGTTAACTAGGATCTACGGCCTATCCTGTAGGTAGGGAAATGGGCAGACTAGATGGGCCAAGCAGTCCTTATCTGCCGTCAAAGTCTATGTTTCTATGTTTTTAAGGCCTGCAGCAGGAAGCAGCATTGGAAGGGAGCAGCCACACAGTTTGACAAGTGATTCAGGACTTTTATTTACATGACTGGCTGTTAGTCTGACAAGTGATATCGATCCAGCAGTAAACGTGTGAGAGGAAGAGTTTCTGAGTTTGTTGCTCAGAGACACTTTTTTTTGTTTGTTTACACAAATTAACTTTGATTTCCAGGTGAGTGTTGCATTTGGTATGTGCTAACTGGGTTTAATTAAATTAATTACAACTTTCAGGTCTACTGTAGTTAGGTGGTTATTACAAATGTTAATAGTGTTATAATGTAAGGGTTGTTACACATGCTAATAATTCTGGAACAACATGTATATATTTTTGAGCGGGGGGGGGAGAAGACTGAGCATCCAGAGGGCTACACTCCTCTCCTGGGGGGGGGAGTTGACACTCTTCGCTGCTATAGCGGCTCCCGGCGGAGGCTGGCAGTTGCAGCAAGACGTGGAGCATGCAAGGGGGGATATGGGAGCGATGGTAGACGTCCTGCAAGCAGGTGCAGGAGTGCGCCCGCATTGCACTGGACTTCACTGCACGTCCGTGCTCCTGGGGTAATGTAACAAAGAAAATGCCCACCCTCTGGGATAGGCAAAGGCACCTCTGCGCCCCGTGCCACATTCCCAGCACTGGGCCCTCTCCTCTTCCGCCCTGCTCCCTCGACAAACACTCTACACTATAGATAGCATGCCCTGGATGGATAGGGTAGCCCACTTCCCAGGGGTTCAGATCCGGGGACCGTGTTGGTTGGAGTGAGGGAGAAGGTGAGTGGTCTCAGGTGGCAAGTAGAGCAGTGAAGACAGAGGATGCTGGAGAGAGTTCCCCCAGAGAATAATGCAGAATCAGAATTTTAAAAAAAAGTATATATTTTGTCCACACTTGTAACAGAGTGTTAACAGTGTGTTAATTACAATATAATAGAGTGCTATAACAACAGTGTTAGTTAAATACCATCAGATAAGGGAAATACAGCCATCAGGGGGGAGTGCGGACTGAAAGAGCCTAAAGGCCCCAGGACCCCCATGCCCAACACACACATAGCCGTCTGCTCAGCTCAGGGGACAGCGCAGACTGAAGGAGCCGAAAGGCCCCAGGAGTCGGGACCCCCATTCCCAGCGCACCTCCCCAGTCACGTGATGCTCCTGTTTTTTTACACGGTTCGTTTCTCCCTTTGCAGGTTTTCTCTGTCCACCACCAGATGGTAGTATAGTGCACCTCCCCTTAACACTTCCTGACCCTCATAGCCCCTCTACTCCTACCTTCTTCTCTTTTACCCTCCACCTCATCCCCTCACACCTTTTCTCTCCCTGACCACTAGGAGTCGCTACTGTCCCCTCCTCCTCCTCTCCCTCCCTGCCACCTGCCCTGGTCCTCTGCCCATTCTCTGGCTCTCACTCCCTCTCCCTCTCCCCTCCCCCCTTTTTTTAACCTGCCTTATTCTAGGAGCTGAAAAGCTTAGGGGATGGAGGATTGGAGAGTATTTCATTGCAAGAGCCTCTCAAGATCTACTGTCACGGTAAGTTCTTACGTAACTGTACTATCTTACTTCGAGAGGGCTCTTGCAGTAGGTAATTACATACAAGACTGAGTCCCAAGCAGTCTGGAACAAGGAGAAGCAAATGGGAGGGGGAAAGCTACTCAGAAGTAGATCCTCTGGCTGTGAAGGCCTTAGGAAAGGAGGCCTTGCAACAAAGCCAGCCCGAAGCCTGCTCTATGGCGCGAGGCACTTCTCCAAACTGTAATATTTCGGACAGGTATGGACAAAAGTCCAAGTGGCTGCTGCACAAATGTCAACCGCTGACACATTCTTGAAACAAGCTGCGGAGTCTGTGACCCCTCTAGTGGAGTGGCCTCTAACTTGACCTGGCAGGGCCTTGTTGTACTTGTCATAACAGAAAGTGATACAATGAGCCAACTATTTCGATAGGCATTGCTTAGAAACAGCATTGCCTTCTCTTTTATGAGCAAAAGAGACGAACAGTTGATCAGTCTTCCTAAGATCCTTCGTCCTGTTGGTGTAGTGTCTCAGAATTTGGTGAACATCCAAAGTATGCAGTAGGTACTCTCCACGATTAGAGTGCTGCGTAAAAAAGGCGGACAACTCAATGGATTGATTTAGCTTCGACTCCGCTACCACCTTAGGGAGAAACTTAGGGTTGGTACACAGAGCCACACATTCCTTGTGAAAAATCAAATACGGGATTTTACACATCAGGGCCTGGAGCTCGGAAATGCATTGAGCAGAAGTAATGACCACTGGGAAGAGAGTCTTCCAAGAAAGAAACTGTAGGTCCGCTGAGGCTGGCAGCTCAAAAGGAGACTAAGCTTCTCTAAATTGAAATTCAGATCCCAAGGAGGGGCAGGAACCTGGATAGGAGGTCGCAAGTGAAGGACCCCTCTCAAAAATGCCTTGGAGACTTCCAGCTGAGCAAACATTCTGTCTGCAAAGGGGACATGATAGGCCGAAATGGCTGCCATGTGAACCTTTAAGGATGAATGGCTGAGACCCAGGTCGAAAAGGTGTCGCGGGTAATCCAGAAGTCGGCCGACAGAGGACGAGAAGGGCTCGACATCATTGGAGGCGGGCCAAATAAGAGAACCACTTCCATTTCATAGCATAAGTAGATCTGGTTGAGGGTTGCCTGACCTCCACCAGAATCTCAGCTACCCGGGGTGGGGGGGGACCCCAAATCAGGCTTGAGCTATGTCTACAGGAGCCACACATGCAACTGAAGGAACCTGAGGCCTGAATGGACCAGGATCCCCTGACCCTGGGTCAGCAAAATTTGTGACAGAGGAAGAGGAAAGGGAGGTTCCTCTGCGTACTGTTGCAGAAGACAGAACCAAACTTGCCTGGGCCAGAAAGGAGTGATCAGAATCATTCGAGTTCCTTCCGAACCAAGTTTCTGCAAGACCCTCGTAATCAGTGGAATCAGGGGGAAGGCATAGACGAATCTGCCCTTCCAGTCTAGAGACAGAGCATCTCTCCAAAATGCCACGCCCTGGAGCGAGCGAGCAGAAGACGGGAAGTTTTGCGTTTAGAGGGGATGCAAACAGGTCTACCTGTGGTGTTGCCCAGTGTAGGAAGATATCGTCTACAACCTCCTGATGCAGTTCCCATTCATGAGCTTGAGCAGATGACACGCTGAGCCTGTCTGCCAACGTGTTCTCAACCCCCGGGACGTAAGATGCCGTGAGGTGAAGGTCGTGCTGCAGTGCCAAATCCCAGACTTGCACCGCCTCCCTGCAAAGGGGGTAGGAACGAGTTCCTCCCTGTTTGTTGATGTACCAGACCACACACATACTGTCCATCTGTACAGCTAGGTGACCGGGAGGCAGATGCAGAGCCTGAAGGGCATATAGCTCTGCCCTTAGCTCGAGCACACTGACGTGAAAGGATTTCTAGAGCTTGGACCACGAGCCCTGGGTCCTGTGAGGACCGAGATGGGCTCCCCAACCCTACCCGGAGGCATCCGTAGTCAACGTCTACGAGGGGGGAAGAAAGACTGAAGGGAACTCCCCGGCAGATATTCTCCTGAACCATCCACCAATGCAAATTCCAAGCCATGGGAGTGGAGACCACGACAAACTGATCTAGGTCATCCACTAGCTGATCCCACTGAGACCAAAGCGCCCACTGAGAGATTCTCATGTGGAGCCGAGCGCAAGGGACTGTCGGAATTGTAGCCACCATTAGACAGAGGAGGCAAAGGACTGACATGGCTCTGACCCGCCTGCAGCTGGACAACAGGCTGACCTGGACCTGGAGAGTGGCCGCCCTGTCCGGTGGACAGAAACCATGCCAGAGGTCGTGTCCAGGATCATCCCAATATGCTGGAGCTTCTGGGAAGGGATCAGATGGGACTTGCCCGATTGATGGCAATACCCCAGGCAGGCAAAAACCTGCTGGGAAAGGGAAAGCAGGAGTTCCTCTCTGGACGGGGCCACCAGGAGCCAATGTCCAGGTACGGGAAAACCTGCACCCCCTGGGTACGCAGGTAGACCACTACCACCGAAAGGCATTTGGTGAACACCCGGGGTGCAGAGAAAAGGCCAAATGGGAGGGCCTAAAACTGGTAGTGGTCCCTCTGGAATGTAAAACGCAGGTATCTGCGGTGGGAAGGGTGGATAGGGATATGCAGGTAAGCATCCTGCATATCCAAAGTGCACAGCCACTGTCCCAGCCGAAGAAGAGGCAGGAGGGTCTGCAACGAAAGCATCTTGAACCTCTTTTACTCCACGAATAAGTTCAGGGGGCGGAGGTTGAGAATCGGCCTCATGTCCCCCGATTTCTTCAGGACTAGGAAGAAATGAGAATAGTACCCCATTCCCTGAAGAGTGATGGGAACGGGTTCTATCGCCTCCTTCAAGAGAAGTGAGGAAATTTCTTCCTGGACCAGGAGAAGATGCTCCTGCGAGTACGACGACCTTGGGGGAGGTTGTTGAGGGGGTTTCTGGAGAAACTCTATTGAGCGTCCCTCTGCAACGAGTTGGAGCATCCAAGAATCTGACTTTATCCTCTCCCAAACCGGGAGGTGGAGGGAAAACCTCCCTCCTACTGGTTCCTCAGGAAACACTAGAGGCTGTGGGTGAGGCAGGTTGTCAGGTGGTGTGGGGTAGTGGGGGCTTGGCAGCCGGAGGGGCCCGACATTTATTGGCCCGCTTTCCCTGTGGTTTCACCCTTTGACGATTCCGCCTGCGAAAGGGATGATGCTGAGCTGGAGGGGGATTGTACATGGAGTCTACAGACTTCAGTGCAGCCCCCTTCTCCTGCAGATCAGTGATAATGTCCTTGACATCACCACCAACCAGCACCGAACCCTGGAAGGGCGTTTCCTGAATAGCGGATTGCACTTTCATGACCAAACCTGACACACGGAGCCAGGCATGACACCGTAAGCCTACGGTGAAAGCCGAGCTCCTACCAGCAGTGCCCACTGCATCATATGTGGCACGAAGCATGTGCCGACTGGCCGCGAACAAGCAGAACGGACAAGGTCAGTCACTTCCTGTTTAGCCTGAGAATCAGGAAGGGAGTCCAACTTGGATTCCACCTCACTAAGAATCGCCTTCTGATAATCCCCCATGTGACCGACATAGTTTAGAGGCCTAATACCCAGACTGGAAGAAGCATAGAACTTCTTGCTGTACCAGTCCAGAAGACGGGATTCTTTGTCAGGTGGAGATGAGCTCAAATGCTTCGGATTAGCTGACCGGCCGTGAGTGGCGCTAATCACAGAGTCAGCTCGAGGGTGAGAATCAAGAAGTCAACACCCTTGGGAGCCTGGTATAGCCTATCAGACTTCCGAGGAAGAGGGGCCAATGCCGACAGTTGCTTCCAAATGGTGGAAACAAGGTCGGCATGAGGCTCAATCCAGGGTGGCACCAAGGTCAGAGCGGTCTCGGGCAGATCCAGGTGCTCAGCGAGTTTCTTGTGCTGTGTCCGGCTCCAAGGAGTGCCACTCATGAAGTTCCTGGATTTTGTGCAGTAACTCCGAAAAAGAAGGATCCTCCAGAGGAGACTTCGGAGGATTCTTAAGCCTGAGTTTGGTTGGAGAGCATGGCTCGTCGTCTGGGTTGGAACAACCACTGGAGTCATCCGAGGAGGAAGAGGAAGAAGAAGAAAATTCCCTCTCCTGGCATGGGGGAGGAGTGGACCCCTTAGGAAGTCCTCAGGGAAGCATGTCCTGCCCCGCCCTAGAACCAGAAGGCTCACCCCTGGTATTCAGAGGTGGGGAAGGAGTCTGTCGTCTGGGACGTATGGGAACTGGAACTGTCACCGGGAGATAACTCTCTGGTGAGCTGAGCCCTTGCCTCAGTCCACCAGGAGGCCAGAGTCTCCTTCAAGTCCACCGGCGGCTGAGGAGGCGGTGGAGGAGGAGGGGGATACAGATACTGAGTGTACCCGTAACACGACGGGGGAAGGGCGGTAACCCAGCGTCAGTTAGGCTGGCATCTGGTACTGGGGCATCGGATACCGCACAGCCGGGTAAGACGGCACCGGATAACATGGGGTCGGATACCCGGGAAATACAGGTTACTCACCTGTAACAGGAGTTCTAGGAATAGTATATGTTGTTCATCCACACTTATTGGCAGGTTCCTTGCCGTTTTAAATCTTGCCGGAAGGTCTTCAAGCTGACCCCCACCCACCCGGTGATAAAACTCTCAGCCTCACCCATGATGCCAGATCTAGCCCACTGGAAGCCAGGTTGTGCTGCTGGAAGCCGGGAGGTTGGGTGGGTCGTAGGATGAACAATATATACCATTCCTAGAACTCCTGTTACAGGTGAGTAACTTGTATTTCTAGGGACATGGATATGTTGTTCAATCCACACTTATTGGCAGACTCTAGAAGTTCTCCGGAGGAGGGAGGCAGAGCATACCCCGATATTTACTTGGGAAATACAGACTGAGAACCGAGGCCCCAAAACCAGCATCCGGTGTGACTCAAGGTCGATGTGGTAGTGGGTAATAAAGGTATGTGCCGACTTCCAGGTAGCAGCTCTGCAGATATCCTGGATAGGGACTTCCCTGGAAGCAGCTACCGAAGCAGCGGTATGGCGGGTAGAATGAGCTCTTATCCCTCTAGGAGGCTCCATGCCCACCAACCTATAGCAGAGCTCTATGCAGGAGGTGACCCACCTGCTTATCTTCCGCTTGGCTGCAGGTCTGCCAAGTGCGGCTTCAGCGTAGGTGACAAACAGCTGGCGAACTCTCCCCAACTTCAGCTGTCGCTCCTTATAATAAGCGAGAAGCCTCGCCTAGGGTCCAAAGTATGGAGCCTATATTCGCCTCCGGAGGTGACTGGGTAGAACACCGGCAGAGTCAACACCTGGTTAAGGTGAAACTCCGACACCACCTTCGGAAGGAATTTCTGGTTGGGGCGCAGGACAACCTTGTCCCTATGGAAGACCAGGTAAGGAGACTCGATGGAAAGCGCCTGGAGCTCTCCCATCCTTCTGGCTGACGTGATAGCCAACAAGAAGGCGGTCTTCCACGACAGGTGGGAAATATCCACTTGTGCATCGGTTCGAATGGCTTGCCCATGAGCTTGGCCAATACCAGCAGTAGATCCCACAGAGGTGAAGGTTCTCACACCGGAGGGGAAATGTGGTCAAGGCCTTTGAAAAAGCACCCGACCACCTTCTCCTGTGCCACTGACTGCTTTCCGGCCCGCGCCCGGTAAGCAGAGATGGCTGCCAGGTGCACCTTAAGGGTCATCGACCGAAGTCCTTGCTGAGAAAGGGACCACAGGTAGTCCAGAATGCTTGCCAAAGGACAGGCAGAAGGGTCCAAGCCCTTCCCGACACCAAATGGAGAATCTCTTCCAATTGAAGGCGTAGCATTTCCTGGTCGACTCCTTACGGGACGCCTCAATGACATTGAGGACCTCGTCGGAAAGACCCAAGGCCTGGAACTCTAGCCGCTCAGGAACCAGGCCATCAGGTGCAGGGACTGAAGGTCCGGATGGAATACCTTCCCCTGGTTAACTGAGATCAGGTCCAGGCAGGCTGGAAGCCACCTCGGAGCCTGGAGCGGAGACTGAGGAGTCTGGATACCAGAACTGGCGGGCCAGTCTGGGGCTACCAGAATCACCTGCGCCTTGTCCCTCCTCGCGTTGAGAAGCACCTTGTGGATCAAGGAAATGGGAAAGGCGGAAGAGGCCGGGGTCCACGGCCTCGAAAGGCATCCTCTGCAGCGAGCCCTGCTGAGGGGGCGGCATGAACAGTCTCAGTCAGATTCTCCTGGAGGCAACAGGTCCACCTGAGGCGTGCCCCAGTGGGAGAAGAGATCTTGTACCACCTCCGCAGGACAGACCACTCATGAGACGCAGCCCCTATCTGGCTTAGGGTATTGACCAGGGTGTTGGAGGCTCCTGCCACATGAATGGCTAGGAGATCCGCCTCCAGGCTGCGCACGAGGGACCAAATGTGGAGAGCTTCCTTGCATAACAGCATGGAGCGTGTCCCGCCCTGGCGGTTCAGGTAGTACATGGTCGTGGCATTGTCCGTCAGGACCTGAACCACTTGACTCCTGAGAAAGCGAGTGAAGGCGGTCGATAGAGACCGCCGACCAGGGCGGACAAACGGATGCCCTCCCGCAGATGTGCCGAACGATCCACCACTGGAGGCGTTACATCTCCCTGGGTACTGTCACGGGCTGGTCCAATGGACGCAGCGTTGTGACCACTGGCTGGCCAGTCCCCATTGAAGGGGACGCATGTACCAACAGGCCCAATGGACCATGCTGGTGCAGGCCACCATGAAGCCCAGAAGGCGCAGGAAGTCCCGGGCAGGGCGCGATTGCCCAACCAGAAATGATCGGGCAAAGGAGGAAAGAACCTCGGCCCTGTCTGCCGGGAGCCGAGCTCTGGCTTGAAGAAAGTCTAGCTCTGCCCCGATGAAGAGAATCACCTGCTTCAGCAGGAGTTCCGACTTGGCCTCGTTGATGAGGAGGCCAATTTGAGAGCACACCTGGAGGGCCAGATCTCTGGACCGCTCCACCTCCACTCTGGATGGGGCTGCAATCAGTCAGTCATCCAGGTAGGGGTACACCCGGACACTTCCTCGCAGCAGGAATGCTGTCACCACTGCCATGCATTTGGTGAAGACCCTGGGAGCTAGGGAGAGGCCGAAGGGCATGGCCCGGAACTCGTAAAGGGATCCTTCCGCTCTGAAGCGGAGGAATCTCTGATGAGACGGACGGATTGAGACGTGAAGGAACGCGTCCTGGAGGTCCAGGGAACAGAACCACATGCCTCGTTCCAAGGATGGGATTATCTGAGCCAGAGTGACCATCCTGAAGATCCGAGACCTTAGGAACTTGTTCAGGTCGTGCAGGTCGAGAATGGGGCGCCACATCCCCATCCGTTTTGGGACCAGGAAATACCTGGACACAAACCCCGGTCTGGAGGAGGATCCGCCACCTTCCTGATCACTTCTTTTCGAGGAGCAGGGTGATATCGCTCAGCGGGCCGACAGCGAGGCTGCGGACTCTGGCCCCGAGGGCGACGGCTCGAAAGGGTGGAGCCTGCTCAAACTCCAGAGGCAGGCCTTTCCTACCACCTGCAACACCCGGCGGTCCGTGGTGACAGCGGACCAGGCGGAAAGGAAATGGTGGAGCCGTCCCCCCATGGGGAGAACCCAGGGGGGAGTGACGAGGCTGTGGGCGGCACCCCTCAACCCGTCATTGGGCAGGCATGGAAGAAGAACCGGCCGAAGGGACCTCCTGGGCCTTTACCTCCTTGCTTCCTGTTGGAGGAAGCTGCCGGCTTGGGTTTGGGACGCCAAGTGCGAGCCTGCTGGCCCTGTTGCTGGTGCTGTTGGGCCGGTCGAGATGCAGGGGCCGAAAGACAAAAGGACTTCTGCTGTTGCTGACGGTGGCCTTTGTCCCTCTGTGCAGAGGTGACCGAGTCCAGGGTGGCACTGGACTTTTCGATCCGCCGGAGGTGTCCCTCCACTCCAGGGCCGAAGAGGTCAGCCCCCATGAAGGGGACGTCCACCAACTTGTGCTGGGTATCCACCGTGAGGGTTGATATCCTCAGCCACGCCCTTCGGCGCATAGCCACCGCAGCCGCTACTGACCTGGCACAGGAATCACCTATGTCCAGAGCAGTCTGAAGTCGCTGCTTCGCCAATGCCCTATCCTGGTCCCACACCTGGCGGACTGTGGTCTGCAGGTCAGTCGGGAGATGAGGGACAACCTCATCCAGGGAGCCCAAGAGGACGTGGGAGAAGTGTGCCATCAGCACGGCCGAGCTGGCATGTTGGAGGCCGAGGGAGGATGCAGCGTACACCTTGCGCCCGGCAAAGTCCAGCTTTCTGGACTCTTTGTCGGGGGGCTTATCCACTTCCCGAGCGTTACCGGAACGCCAGAAAACGCTGTCGGTGACTAACCCCCCGGCAGAGGGGTGCTCCGAGAAACCGGGCAAAGAGCCGGTAGGGACCGCATACTTCCTGGCCATCCTGGCCGAGGGCGCAGGACAGGAAGCAGGCCGCTGCCAAAGCTCCAAGGCTGGGCCGACAATGGCCTCAGCCACCAGAAAGGCCTCCGTGTGGGTATCCCCTTGGTCCAGTATCTCCATCAGGGGATACTTGGCCCGTTTGGACACAGGCTCGAGCTGCATCCTGGTGGACTCCGAGATGAGTTGAAGCAGACCCAAGAAGGACGATGGGCTATCGTCCAAAGACTGGTCCCCGGAGAACTCCAGGTCGACCTGCCTGGAGAACAGGGAGGAGTCGTCGTCGGATTCCAAACAGTCTGCAAAGAGTTGCCTCAGCCCTGAGCCACCCTCTACCTGCCGAGGATGGTCGGGAGTGAGGGTGACTGACAACCTGTGGGGCAGGCCGTGACCCGACCGGGAATCCTTGGCTGGTGCCCCAGACTTCGGTTGTGGAGGCGGAGGTTCCACCACAATCGGTGGAGCAGCTGGTTTTGGCCGAGCAACCGGCCCTGGAACGGACAACTCGACCAGGGCAGTGGTTGCCTGTCGCTCGGGCGACAGCCACTTGATGGCCGGGGTCTGGACCGGACAACAGCAACTGCTGCCACATAAGCTCCTCGTAGCGCCGACATAATTTACGCCAAAGCCTCCCCTCATCCGAGGAAGAGGATGAGGAGGAACGGTGTCGCCGCTTACTTCGGTATCGAGATAGACCGCCGATGTCGGCGGGAACGGCTTGACCGAGATGAGGTCTGAGAACGAGACCCTCGGGGGGACCGAGGGTGGGTCTGGAAAGGGGCGGGGGACACCCACTCTTCCCTCGGCTCAGGCACTTTAACAGGGGACTGCGGCCCCGAAGGCACAGGCAGATCCTCGGTATCCACCGGGGGAACCGGTGAAGGAGGGTCGTCGGCTTCACCAGTCGACAGCCCGTCTAACGGATCAAGAAAAATCTCGACTGCATCGACGGGAGTCTTGGCAGGCTGGCCTGACGGGGACACCGTGAAGCCAGCGGCCTCAGCCACAACTTCAACCGAAGTCGACGGTTGGCTGTCTGGGGAAGGGGACCTCTCCCGCTCCCACGAACGCCGACGGTGGAACTCGCCCTTTGACTCCTTCTTCTTGGGCCGAGAAGAATGTCCCAAAGGCCCCTCTCCCTTCGTGGACAGGGACTGACAAAGCTCCATGAACGAAGCCGTAAACGAGGAACTCAGAGAGAGAGGGATAAATGCCGTGGCCAAGAAGGAGGAAGATGCAGCCTGGGCCGCTTCCTCCTCGACAGCGATCATCTGCTTGAGCTGTTCAGCCGAGCCAGCCGCCGCGGAAACCGCCCAATGAGCCTCTTTTGATTTTACCAGCAGGAAACGCTTCTCGGGCACCTGAGCTTCAAATGGGCAGCGCAATCATCCAGGACGTTGGCCGAGAAAGAGCGGCACAACTCGCAGGCCTGCGGGTCGTGATCTAGGCCAAGTCAGTAGACGCACGTGGAGTGCGGATCCGTCCTGGACATTTTCTGCCCGCAAGAGCACCTCCGAAAGCCAGGAATAGATTTGTCCATCGCAGCCACGAGGGAAGATGAAGACCGAAGTTTACAAAACTTCAAAACCAATTTCGGATGAACCGAAGAGTTAGGATCCAATCTAAAACGCACAGCGCTAACGAGGTAACCTAAGCTTCTAAGCAGTAAGCAAGATCTGGCATCATGGGGCGGAGCTGAGAGTTTTACCACCTGGGTGGGTGGGAGGAGCCAGCTTGAAGACCTTCCAGCAAGAATTAAAGTGGCAAGGAACCTGCCAGTAACTGTGGATTGAACAACATATCCATGTCCCTAGAAGTCTGATGGAGCAGACAGCCCGGCTGGGGATGGAGCAAACAGCCCGGCTGGGCCTGTAGCAGACAGCCCGGTGGGCGGAGGGCCCGGCATTAGAGCGGCATCCGGGAGGGGGATGTTGCCCGGTGTCAGTAGGATCGCCGTCAAAGCCGGTGTCTGGGGAACCGAAGTCAGGTCAACCGGCCCAGCGGGAGGGAGGCCTGACAGGGGCACAACAGCAACCTCGGCATCGCCGAGATTTTGGGGGGGGGGGGGATCCCCGGGGTGAGGCTGAAAAGACCCAGGATCCCCGGAGGGCAGCGAAGGCTGCGGGAAGCCAGGATCGGCAGACGTAAGAGAGTCAGACGTTGGCTCAGCTGCCGCACGGACATCGGGTCAGCCGACGTTCGACTTATCAGTGGAGTCTGGGCGGACGTCGGAGGAGCTGGCGTCCAACTTAATGGACCCATCGCCCAGGGCAGGTCGCGAAAGAGGGGCGGCCTGGTCGGGCGGGAAAGTGGCCGTGCGCCGCCCCGAAGGGTCGAGCGACTTATCAACCGTCACCGTGCAGGTGTCAGAGGAGCTGAAGTCTGGCTTACCGAAGCCGCTCGAACCAGTAGGCTGCACAATGATGGCTTTACCGGAAGTGGAGGCCTCTAATAGCCCAGAGGCGTCCGAAGGGCCCGAGCCAGATGGGAGGAAAGACGCCCCCTTGGAAACCTCCATGATAGCTATCGCGGAGCGGTCCGTTACCTGGAGCACGGCGACTCCGGCCGGAGTTGCGATGGAAGAGGAGCCCCTGTCCCGTTGCTTCTCCTTGTCCTTTACATTACGATGCCCTTCAGGGGAAGTGGACGCCTGCCGGAACTTTTTCCGGCTCCTTCTTCATGGAGGACATTTTCTTCTTGAGGATATGGGCCTCCAGGGACTGCTGCCTCCGTCTGCGGGTGACGGCATTAAATTTAAGGCAGTGCTGGCACTTCTCCACTTGATAGTCCAGGCCCAGACAGAAGAGGCACTGGGAATGGTCGTCCTTGTGTGGGAGCTGAGTGCCGCAGGAGTCTCACTTATTTTTGTGCTCGGAGGGTGTTGGGGACGACACACACCAACGAAGGGCTGACGATTAAATCGAATATCGAAAAAACGACAGTAAATACTACCGGCGACAGAGCTGCCGAGCGATGAACTTTACCGCGAGGCGCTGACACGAGCCAACGGTGGGAAAGAACTGGAAGGCAGGCGTTGGGGACCGCCCCTTTATACTGACGCCGCATGACATCGGTCACCTGACGTGGGGGCGGTTCCCCTCCAGACACTGCTAGCTAGAAATTTTTTCTCGCCAGGTCCTGACGCCAGCCGGCATCAGTCCTATATGTAATTATCTACTGCAAGAGCCCTCTCAAAGTAAGATCTAGCCATCCAAGCCTTACTCGGCCACCTCTTCCATCTCCCGCCCAAAGTGGAGCAAATAATGCTGGGTGACCTTAACATTAACTGACTCTCTAGCTCTGCCACCCAGTTTAAAGACACTATCACTGCCCTTGATCTCATTCAATTGGTCACCCATCCCCACCCAGACCAACCCCTCTAATGGCTCTGCCACCCTTCTGGACATCATTTTATCCAAACAGCCCCACAAAATTACTGGCACCACAGTTCTACCCAATGCCCTCAGCTATCACTCCCCTATAATCTTCTCCTGGTCCTGCAATGTACAAAGACTGCCCCCCCCCAAAACTACCTTTTGGTGACACCTCAAACCAGGCAAGCTGGGACTGGTCTCCAATTAACTTAGTAACTGACACTGATACTGCCCTCAATTACTTTATCTGTTCCTTCAATGTAGCCTGTGGCTTATTCACTCCCCTCTCCAAACATGTTATAAAAAATCCTGACACTCCATGGGTCACACAACCCTTACTCGACCAAATGCGCCTCAGGGACAACCTCTGGCATAGAGCCCTTGACTCAGGCAAGCTTGCCGATAGGCAAATCTACTGGGCTGCTCGTAATAGTTGCACCTGGGCCATACATAAAGCAAAAGCTGCCTATTACAAGTCTACCCTTGCTTCCTCCTGGGGCTCTGCCTGCAATTTCTGGGACAACATAAAGGAGCTCAACGGTAAACCCCTATCCACCCCCTGTCCCAACTCAACATTGATGGCGCCATCTGCACTGATCCACAGCGTACTGCTGTCGCCCTCAATTCTACCTTCTCTTACCTCAGCTTGTACTCCCTTCTTAACTTCTTTGACCCTGCTCCCACCCCCTCCTTCTCTCTCCTCCCTCCTCCTTTTTCGTGCTCTCAGTGCATGAGGCAAAACCTTACCTTCTTAAAGTCCCAAATGGCCCCAGCCACAGTAATGACTCGCTGACTTAGCTACTTTGCCAGGTTCTGGACGCATGCCTCTCAATCTCCTTAACCGCCCTCTGCCTTGGCCAGTTCTCTTCCTTATGGAAAACTGCAGTTATTACTCCCATACACAAGAGTGCCGAACATACCTCCCCTGGGAACTATCGTCCCATCTCCATCACCCCCCCCCCAAAAGCCTTAGAAAAAATAGTCTTGGACCTGCTCTTTGAATACTTCTCCACACACAACCTCCTCTGCAGGGAACAGCATGGGTTCCAGTGATGCCATAGCACTACCACAGCTCTCCTGGAATTCTCCAGCTTCTCTTGACAACAGGCACCTGGCCGGTGCGGTCTTCTTAGACCTGTCAAAAGCATTCAATATAGTTAGCCACCCCCTCCTCCTGTCCACCCTCGCCCAACTAGGCTTCTCCCAGGGTGTCAATGCCTGGTTTACCAACTACCTATCCTCATGCTCCCAGTGTGTTAAAATGAATGGCACCCTCTCCCGCTTGCTCCCAGTTCTCTCTGGTGTACTCCAGGGCTCAATCCTGGGGCCAATATTATTTAGTCTATACCTTACCACACTTCCCAAAGTCTGCTCAGAGAGTGTCCTCCTACATGCCAATGCTGCAGTCCTACTCTCCCCCCACCCTGACCCTAACTCCCTTCACATTGCCCTCCAGAACTTCTTTTCCAGGCGGAAACCTGGTTCATTGACCACAGGCATTTGCTCAATCACAAGAAGATGAAGACTATGCTCTTCTCCCACAAACACAGCAGGTACCGCAGTTCCCCTCTTCGCATCCTGACCAACAGTCTCCTCCCCCTCGAACAAGTGAACAGCTTCAAGTATCTTGGTATAACTCAACCTGGCGCTATCCTTCCATGACCATATCCATCATATCTATATCCTTTGCTCCTCTGTCAAACACAAGAATCAGCCTACTATAACGCCACAGGGACTGCCCCCCCACCCCCGGAGCCTTTAGGCTGGCAATTACTTACTCGGTCCTATCCCTCGTCGATTATGAATGCTTAGTCTACGGGGATACTGACAACACTGCCCTCCATAGAATCAAAATGTCCCTCATCAACAAAGCTTGCTGCCTTCTCACAGGTAGTGCCGGGCTCACCCACATGTGCACGCTATACACTCTAGCCAACCTGCTCAACTTCAAGGAAAGACTACTATATCAGACCTGCCTCTTCGCTAAAAAAAAATGATGGACGGTCTTGCCCCACCTGGCCTTTCAGCGTCGATTCAACCTGCTCCCATTACTTACACCACCCGCAGCTCCTCCAAACCTACTCTCCACATACCTAGAGTCAGGACTGCCCTGGTCCAGAGGTCAAGTCAAACTTTATTTTTATAGCGCCTTTCCAAACCAAGGCGCCGTACATAAAACTAAGTACAACAGTATAAACAGAATTAAACAAGAACAATACAGCAAGTTATCCATATTTTGGGAAGGCGAAATCAAACAAATAAGTTTTTAACTCAATGTTAAACCTGTCGACAGTCGGGCATTCTCTCAACCGACGAGGTAGAGAATTCCACAGGGCTGTAGCCGAGAAAGAAAAAGCTCGAGCACTAGATGTCTTCAGTCGTACCCTGGGAATCTCCAGCAATCCCTCATCTACAGAGCCCCGACCTGGATTAACTCCCTCCTTGCCTCAGTCTCGGCGAAAACAGGCTTGGGCTCTTCAAGTCAACCCTCCAGAGAGGCTTCCACACCTCCCACAGCTGTAAGTGCCCCTAATTGCTTCCCACCTCCCTCTCCCCCAGCGCATCTCGTATTTAGTATGACTTACATCCACTATTGACAATGGACTCCTCTCCTGCCTTTGTTATACCTCTCTGCCACTACTATTACATTTATTGCACTGTTTCCTTGCCTGTTGTTTACACTACCATATTAAATATCTTGTATAGATGATTTTAAGTCTCACTGTATGTTGTATCTCTTTCAACTGTGTCCTACTCTGATGTGGATGGAACCTTTGTAAAAGAGTCTCTGACTTAAAGGTTTGTAATTCCGATGCTATTAATAAAACAAATATATAAATATCTGATGTTTTTATAAAATCCATCTAGTCTGCCCAGAGTTCCTTATCTGCCCTGGGACCTACTATCCATAAGGGGTTTTATCTTTCCTGGTCTACCCCCTGCTCCCCTTCCTTACTGCTACCAACCTAAGCAACCACCAAACCCTTCACTCTGTCCCAGTCACGCCTGAACGAGTTTTTGACTTGGTGCCCACCACCTACGCTGGCAGACTGTTCCATGGCTCCACCACCCTTTCTGTATAATAGACCTTCCTCGCATTCCTCTTAAACCTTCTCCCCTCACAGTTTCCACTCGTGACCTCAGGTTTCCACCTTTGTACTCCTGCTAAATAGTTCCCTATAGCTCACCTTGTTCATTCCCTTCATGAACTTGAAGGTCTCTATCATATCCCCCTTCTCTTGCCTAGTCTCCGGTGAGTACATGTTCATTGCTCTCAGACTATCCTCATAAGATCTACCACGTCTGTCCTGAATCATCTTAGTCACCCTGCTCTGCACAGTCTTTAGCCCGTCCCTGTCCTTCCTTAGGTAAGGACTCCAGAACTAAGCACAGTATTCCAAATGCAGCCTTACCAGTGACCTTTGTAGAGGCAGTAGTACCTCCATTTTCCTGCTGTCAGTACCATTTCCGATACACCCCAGCATTACCCCAGCCCTCCAACTGGCCTTGTTACACTGGCTTGACTGAGGGGAGTCACTAATGACTACCAGTTCCCTTTCTTCTACCACAGTCCCATCCCGAACGAACCCTTGAGTCAAGTAATTTTGGTACAGGAGGAGGGGGAAGCTGCAAGCTGAGGGGCTAGCTGCACGATTGAGCAGACTCTATAGCCCGTGAGGCCTGTTTCTGCTGGCATTTTGTATATTCGTATAGTGCTTAGTTTAATACCTCCCATACAATACTCTGTCCTATTCCCCCCCGCCACCACCCCGGCGCAAAACCTTGCATTTTGTGACACTGAATTTAAACTGCCAAACCTTAGGCCACGTCACTAACCTTTGTAGATCCCTCTGCATCTCCCTGATCTCTGTCGCTATCTACCATAACAAAGAGCTTCTTGTCATATGCGATGAGACAACTTGCCCTCTCCAATGTTGCTGATCAACATACTGAAGAGGACAGACCCCTGCAGCACCCAACTCGTGACCTCTCTCTATCTTCCAATTTAACCCCATTTGCTACCACCCTCTGCTGTTTCTCCTTCAACCAGTTTCCTATTCATCTGAGTATATCTCCAGCCATGCCCAAGTCCTCCAGCTTCTTCAGCAATCTTCTGTGTAGTACTGAGTCAAAAACCTTGCTGAAATCAAAGTAGATTAAATGCACAGCACGGCCCTTATCTACTACCTTTGTTTCCCCAGTCAAAGAAAAATATCAGGTTGGTCTGACAAGACCTCCATGCTGCAAGCCCATGCTGTTTACTATCTTGTGGACTGTTGCTCTCAAGTTGTCCACAAGGTCCTCTTTGATCAGTGACTCTATCAATTTACCCACTACAGAGGTAAGGCTGACAGGTAACTCCCCGGTTGCCCCTTGCCCCAGAGTGTAGCAGGACTATATCCACTACCTACCCTTGAGTCTTTCAGAACTGTCACGGTCTGAAATGAGCTACTGAACAGCCCTACTAGGGATTTAGCCAATTCCGCAACCAATTCTTTGAGCACCCTTGAGTATGACCCATTTGGCCCTAGGGCTTCATCTACCTTTAGGGCTTCATGCCACCTATAAACCCTTTCTGTGGTAAATACTGACTGCCTCATTTTAGGAATGTTCCCAACAGCCATCCTGATGCCACCTGCAGACAGGGGCCCACTGTCTTCCGTTGTGAATATAAAGATAGTTTTAATTCTTTCATATATAAAATTAATTATGGCTAAGTGTGGTATACAAGGAAATTAGCCCATCGAGGGGGCTAACTAGATCGCAAAGCCATGAACAAATGGTAAGGGGCTTTGTGATATGGATAGCCCCCTCGTTAGCTTTATTTCCAAGTACAGTACACCTACTCATCTCTTATTTTATAGGCAAGGCACATTTATTTTTATGGGGCCCTATTCCCTGAGGCTCTGGTGCCTTACATAAAAGCAGGTACTGTAGGGAAATAGGCAAATAAAAACATATACAATATACAAGCAGTATACAGAAATATTAAAATAAATAAAATACTATAAAAGCAAATTAATCTAAAGTTGAATTAGCTCTGGTCCAATATCAGTTATCATCAAGGAAAACCAAAGCTAACAGATCTCGACTGTCGGGGCCTTCCTCACACCAGCTGGAAAGGAGTTCCACAGGGCTGGACCAGCGACTTCAAATGCATGGTCACCTGATGTTTTTAATCTAGCCCTAGGAAAAGCAAGGAGGCCCCTGTTCAAGGAGCGGAGGCAATGAGCAGAAGTGGCAAATGTCAGGAGATCAGCCAGATAGCCCGGGCCCAATCCATATAGGGCCTTATAGGTGAGCAAGCCGACCTTGAAGATGATCCTCAACCTGACAGGCAGCCAGTGCAGAACTCGCAGACTGGAGTCACATGACTAGACCTAGACAGGCCTGTCAGCAGCCTAGTTGCTGCGTCTTCCACTAGCTGCAGCTGGCGGAGGGTCCCTCCAGTGACCCTGCAGTATGGAGCATTACAGTAGTCAAGCCTGGAAGTAACAAAGGCATGCACCACTAATAGCAGGTCTTCGGGCAGAACTAGGGGCTTAATCCTGGTGATACTCCTCAAGTGGTAAAAACCACTTTGGACCACAGATGACACCTGAGCTTCAAGTGTCAATCTGTCATCCAAGATCTTTTTTTTTTTTTTTTTTTTAAAGTTGTTTAACCAGGAGTAGCACACTAAACTTAAAGCTTTTTTACAGGTGTGACCTGGAAGCACAGGAAAGTTAAGTGACTTGCTCAGGGTCACACAGTATGCAAATGGAAGCTGTGGGATTCAAACCGAGGTCTGGTCTGCTGGATGTCACCAGATTTGCAGCTCAGAACTTTAAACCACTGCACTATACTATGGAGTGGATAATGCCAAGATCCCGCACCCTAGGAAAGGCCATCAATGGAGTGGATCCTAGGAACAATCCTAGAGCTGCTCAAGAGGCACTCCTATCACACCCGCGACACGACTCAATCACTAGAAATTCCGTCTTGTCTGGGTTCGATCGCAAAAAATTGGAAGACATCCAGTCACTGATCTCAGCCAGGTAGTTGTTAAGCACTTCCACTGTGTCCTGTGTTTCCAGGACAAAGGACATATAAAGTTCGGTAATATTTGCATACAATCACAACCAAAGACATGGTCAGATATTTCCTGAAATTTCTGTAATATATCTGGAGAAATTTCATGCTTTCGGCAGTTCCATAGTAAGGGCAGCAGAGAGAAACTACAATATCTGGAATTATTTGACCAAGTCTCTGGCTACTACTGTAGCAGTGAAAACCTACATTGTAACGTCTAATGAGCTCTCCCAGGGGCAGCATGTACACTACAAATAACACTGGCAACACGATCGAGCCCTGAGGCACTCCACATGGCAGGAGCTTCGGAGAGGAGGAGAAATTCCCTATCACCACCCGTTGCTTCCTGCCTGAGAGGTAGGACTCATGCCAGTTGATGACAGTATCGGTGAGTCCACAATATTCTTGAAGGCAATCAAGAAGCACGTGATCCAGGGTGTCAAACGCTGATGAGAGATCAAGGAGTACAAGAATTTACCTGTCTCCTCTATCTCTATCCCCTGAAAAGGCCATTTTGCACCCTGACTAATGCCGTTTCAGTACTACTGTATGCCTGGCCCTGAAACCCGACTGGAATGGCTCATAGATATCAAAAGACATGACGTGCTCCTCAAGCTGCTGCGCCACTATTTTCTCAACAACCTTTACCTAAAAATGGAAGGTTAGAGATGAGACAGTAATTCGCCAGGACATCGGGATCGAGAGATGGCTTCTTCTAGAGAGGCCTCACCAGAGCTTCTTTCAAGGCATCCAAAAAGACTCCCTCTGACAACGAACACCCAACAATCCTTGCGAACACTGGGCCAATGATCCCAACACATCTCATCAACAAAAGGGTCGGTGCTGGATCCAGTTTACAATAAGTCTGCCTTAGCTTTGAGATCATCTCAATGACCTCGCTTCGCCTCAAAGAAGTTCGCGCACCCAGACAATCTGAGTGCTCTGCTCCTAGGTTGACCACTGCAAGGCAAAAACTGCCTTGCTGATAGGATTCCTGACAGGACACCCTATCAGAGAAGAACCGAGCAAACTCACTGCATAAATGCAGTTGAAAAAGCTTTTTTTTGGCTGTAGACAGGATGTAAAAGCTGAGATGTCTGGTTCTTCCCTGCAGCAATCTCCCTGGACAGGAACTCTGCCTTCTTACACTTGATTGCCCCTTGGTACTCATGATAATGAGCATGAAAGGCTAGTTTGTCCTCCTCTGATCGGGTCCAGCAATGCTCCACCTTCCGACCCCTGATCTACTTCGCGTTGCAATCCCCAAACCAAGGGGATCTCAAGTGAGAAGATCTGGGTCATATACGGACCGGTGCGATGACATCGAGCACCTCGGGTACCGCCCTATTGTAAGCGGCCTCTAACTGGTTCAAGGCCTATCTGACAGGCAAGTCGCAGTCAGTTCACATAGCTGACTCCATCTCCCCTCCTTTCCCCATCAGCACTGGAGTCCCATAGGGATCAGTGCTCGGCCCCCTCCTTTTCTCTATTTTTCTGAACACCCTCCCAAAGGTTTGCTCGTCTGCATGCATACATACTGTTATATACACATCTGGCAACTCTATTAGTGATGTGACCTCCAAACTCCAGCAAGAATTCAACAAGATCCAACTCTGGTTTGGATCACACCAGATTTTTCTGAATGCCAAGAAGACTGTCTCCATGACCTTTGGCACTAGGCAGAGACTCTCAAGGCTAACTGTCATGCCCACCTTCAACACCCTTTAAGGGACTACTCTTGAGGACACCTCCTCATTTCAATACCTTGGGGTATGGCTGGACCAACACCTCAACTTCTCTGTCTAACTCGGTTAAGAAGGGGGGTAAAATCTTTTATAGGTACATCAGGGAACGTAGAAAGCAGGGATACTCAACGGATATTTCTGCTCGGTACTCACAAAGGAGGAGGATGGGGAGGTGTTTAACCAATTAACAGAAACACCCTGGATTGGGGCAATCCCAGTCCTTTCACAAAGGAAAGGGTTCTGAATGAACCCTAAAACTGAAGGAGGACAAGCAATGGGGCTTGATTTGAATTCACCCCAGAATTCTAAAAGAATTAAGGGGAGAACTAGTGAAACCACTGGCTACCTTTTTTAACAAATCATGGGAGGATGGGGTGGTACCTGAGGACTGGAGGAAGGTAGATGTGATTCCCCTTCACAAAAGTGGGACCAAGACAGAGGCAGGAAACTACAGACCTGACAGTTTGACCTCTGTGGTAGGGAAAGTGATGGAATCACTTCTCAAGGAAAGAACTGTTGAGTACCTAGAGGCCAGTGGGGCACAGGACCCAAGACAGCATGGGTTCACAGCAGAAAGGTCATGTCAGATGAATCTAATTGATTTTTTTGACCAAAGTAGTAGACCAGGGAGGGGCTGTGGACATGGCCTACCTAGATTGTAGCAAGGCATTTAACACAGACCCACACAAAAGATTAATAGTCAAATTAACCAGCCTGGGAGTGGGTCCCAGGGTGGTACCCTGGGTAAAACATTGGCTGGACAACAGGACACAGACGGTAATTGTAAATGGAGTCCACTCTGAAGACAGAGGGGTTACTAGTGGGGTACCGCAGGGTTCAGTACTGGGTCCGGTCCTTTTTAATATCTTTATAAGTGACATTGCAGAGGGACTGGAAGGAAAAGTATGCCTTTTTGCAGATGACACAAAGATCTGCAACAGGGCTGATACACAAGGAGGCGTGAAAAGGATCAGAAGGGACTTGGCAAGGTTGGAGGAATGGCAGCTTTGATTCAATGCAAAGAAGTGCAAAATAATGCACCTGGGAAACAGAAAACCCAAGGGAAGATTACACAATGTGGGGGGGAAATAGTAACAACAACAAAAACGGAAAGGGACCTGGGGGTAATCGTATCAGATGACCTTAAGGTTAGCAAGCAATGTGAGAAGCCAGTAGGGAGGGTTGGGTGGATACTGAGATGTATAGGGAGAGGCATCAGCAGCAGAAAACAGGAAGTTGTTATCCCTCTGTACAGACAGTTGGTGAGACCCCATCTGGAGTACTGCGTCCAATTCTGGAGACCCCATCTCCGTAAGGACAGACAGGATAGAGGCAGTCCAGAGGAGGGCAACTAAAATAGTGCAGGGTCTGCAAGAGAAGCCACACGAGGAGTGACTAAAGGAGCTTAATGTGTATACCCTTGAGGAAAGGAGGGAGAGGGGGGACATGATAGAAACTTAAGTACCTCAGTGGAATCAACAAAGTCCAAGAGGGTAGCATCTTTCAGAAAAAGAGGTGTGCAAGAACAAGGGGACACAATCTGAAGATTGGGGGGGTGGTTCACGGGCAATGTGAGCAAGTATTTTTCACAGAGAGGGTGGCGGACGCATGGGACAGCCTTTCTGAGGAGGTTGTGGGGTCTAAAACTGTGGGAGAATTCAAGAATGCATGGGACAGATGTAAGACAATTTTTGTGGGGGGGGGGGTAGGAAGAAATAGGCTGTTGGTTAACTAAGACCTGCAGCTTATCCTGTAGGTAGGGAAATGGGCAGACTAGGTGGGCCAAGCGGTCCTTATCTGCCGTAAAAGTCTGTTTTTCTATGCTTCTTTACTGATGCCATTCTGAAAAAACTGTGCCCTAAGCTAGGTGTATCGTACAGAAATCATAAGTGCATCCCGCTTACAGCAAGGCGTGAGATTATACAGAAGATAATCCTCCCTACTTTTGACTACTGCGACATGTCTACTGTGCTGCTTCACTGTCCGCCCTAACCAGACTGGATACCCTCTTTAACTCTTTCTGTCACTTCACTCTTGATTCTCCCCCTCTCACTCACCACTGTGACCTCTATCGCGTCTTGTCCTTTCCCTCACTTACTAACAGACATGCCCTCCACTGTGCAAAATTCACCTCTAAATTCTGGCTTGGTTCTCTCCCTCCCTACCCTAGCTACCACTCTATCTATTCCTACCCCTTCCCTACTCTCTCAGATCAGGTGACAAAAGGTCCCTTGCAGTCCCTCGCCGTAATACTAAAGCAGGACAAAAACGGCTTTTCCCACCACCTCCCTAAGCTGTGGACCCCCCCCCCCGAGTCGTCACTCATCCTCCACATCACCGTAACTGCTGCCCTACACAGCTACCTATCAACTGCTCTTGCTAGTGCCACCCCGAATACTGGCTTTCTAGCTGCCTCGCTCCTCCTCCTGCCCCATCTTCTTTTCTTTACTCAGTTGTTGTGGTTTTATCCTTCAATTACTTAGCTTCTTATGTTACTGTAATACATGCACTGTAGACTACTTGCATCCAACCTGCACTTGTATTGCTAAATCGCACTTGCTGTAAATAATCTATGTATACATATAAATGGCTGTCCTAGTTTCATTGCTGTACTTATCAATGTTTGCTAAGCTGTATTGTACTATGTTCCCCTGTAATATCCTTTGAATACCAGTGATTGTCTAAGTTTCACTGCTGTAACTGTCTCTGATTGTACGCTTACATGTCTATATTCCCCATCTGTACCCCCTCCCCCCAGGACACTCCATGAGACGAGCAACTTGTTGTTCAGTGTACTTTTCCTGGTGAAACATTTCAATAAATAAAATAAATAAGGGGCCACCACCTCGCCAATACCCACCGTACATGCAGCATCAATACTAGATAAATCAGCTACCAACCTCTCTCCTCCCAGGGAGATGATTGTTAAAACAGCACAATATGGTCAAAGTCATCACTGTCCCTACCAGGCACAACACTCACACACAAAACCACTCTCTTCTAGACTGGGTGATCACTACCAGGGAGAGCAAGGTACTCCAGTCCGGGGCCTTGGCCATCTCCATCAGTGATCACTTCCCCACTTGCATCATCTGGGCCACCAAGATCTAACCCAGCCCTCCTTCAAACACATCTCCTTCTAAAATTTCAATTGCCCTGACAACCGCCCCTTCCTTGAGGATGCAGGGGCAGTAAACTGAGCAGCTCTTTACTCCTTTTTGGATGTAAGAGCAACAGCGGCCTTTTTCGCCAATGCCCTCCAATGTATCCAAGGCCAATACTTCTCACTCACTAACCAGAGTGAGGGGTGGTTGTACTCACTGGGTCTCGAAAGAACTCCTGGCCATGATGATGGAAAGGGACAAAAAGTGGGCTGTCTACAAAAAGGCCCCCTTCCCCACACTCTGGAATGAATACAGGTGCATAGGAAACTGGTGCAAGCAAACAGCCCAGTTTCAGAAATGCATCTTCCTCTGCAATCAGCAAAGAGATAGCCCTGGGGATCCTCATTGCTTCTGGGCGCTATCGGTTCCCTCGCATTTGTAATTCTATAATCCATCTCCACGCTCCCTCTGGTACTCTTACCGATCCGACTGAAGTTGCCCAAGCTTTCAACATAAAGTTTACAGATCTCACTGCTCACCTAAGCAAACTGCCTGCCCAGACACCTACCTGTCCTGCTTCTGGTCCTACTGACTGGTTCCCCTTCCCCTATCCCCTCCTCATTTCTACAGAGTCATCTCAACCAAGGACACCGCCTAACTCCTTAAGAGTCTCCCCCCCCAGCTGTGGCAGCCTGGCAGTGATGGTCTCTTCCCATCGATGCTTAAGCAGATCTCCCCTGCCATCTCCAAACCCCTTACCTTTATTATTAATCTGGCATTGACCACCTCTACCAGGTCAGCCTCCTGGAAGCCTGCCAAGGCAGGGTTTTAAATAATTGATCAGCAGTTCTCTTCTTGGGACAATACTAACTGTACAGAAAGCATTTATATACGTTTTCTAGAAGTGTTATGTTTGTTAAACACAGTGAGGCAAGTGCTATACATTTTCACAATGTTTTAGAACTTTTATGAGCAAAACGCTAATCAGTTTTTAGAGTTAAATAAAACCCTACAAGGTGGTATCAATTTTCAAAACAAGTGACCCTCCTATCCTGAGATAATTATAGGCCAATCTCCCTGCTCATCCCACCTGAGCAAGTGCCTGGAGAAGATCGTTCACAGTCAACTGTCTGACCACACTGGAAAATATAACCTGCATGTGGCCAACAATATGGTTGCTGCAAGTTCCACAGCGCCACATCTGCACTGGCCCAGTTTACAAACCCATGTCTTTAGAAACATGGACAAGGGTAAAGTCACAGGTGCGGTTATTTGTGAACCTGACCAAGGCTTTTGAACTGGTCAACCAGCCCCTTCTACATACCATTCTCCTTTAACTTGGCTGCTCCGCAGAAACCTCACAATAGTTTAGGAGCTATCTATCATGCCAATCCCAGGCTGTATCGGTGCTGCCACCTCCCCTGACCTGCCTGCCTCTACTGGCGTCTCACAGGGCTCCATCCTTAGTCTTTTATTGTCCTCCATCTTGAACTCCTTCTCCACCGACTGCCTCATCTGTGAAGCCCTACTATATGCAGCTGATCTTGTCTTCTTCTGCAGTGACAAATCCCTGACAAACATATCTTCTATCCTGTCTCAGAACTATGGCTTGGCCCACAAACTGCTTAATGTAAAAAAAAAAAAAAAAAAAACAAATGCGGTGCTTCTCGGGTCCAAACCCTATCTGGCCTGCGCTGGTCAGTCCGGCTCCTCCCTTTCGGTGCTCACACCCGACAGACTCATGCTTGAAAATGTCCCACATTTTAAATACTGAAATAAATCCTTGACCTTTTTTTTTTACACAGAGCACGTCAACTCCATTGTATGATGGGTGAACCAAAAGCTCAGGGTTGCATATCAGCTAAAATAATTTCTGACCAGTGAGGCCCGCTTAGCAATTGCTTAAGGTAACCCTACTCCCTATTATCGACTACTGCTCCCCTATTTATTCTCACATGTCCTTTGCCTTGCACGTGCGTCTAATCTCCATCTATAACAACGTGGGTATATTTGCACTTCTTGCACCCTAATCTACTCACCACTGCAAGTTTTAACAGGCCTTGGTTGGCTCCCACTCCCCGTCCATTACAACTATGTTCTAGGCTGTATCATTGACAACACCCTAGGGGTGGCAATGCATCATTGTATGCATCCCTCCTAAAAACCAGGGCAACTTCCACATGATTGTGTGTCTCCTTGGTCTCCCTATGGATATACCCAAAACCTCCACTGTTATGGGCGGCAAAGCACAGTCAGTTACTGCTCCCTCTCTTTGGAATAGTCTCATTGTTTCACTCCAGTCCACTGACACCCACTTCACTTTCAAACACCAATTCAAAGCCTGGTTAACTTGAATGAGGCCAAATGCCTGTGCTCTCCAGGGTAATCTACTTCAGCTTGCTATCTCATCCCAGACTACCCTAGCCAGCAACGTTCACTCTTATAGCTGTCCTACCACATATAGCACTCTCTTCCTGCTCTCTTAACTGCCATTTGTTTCCTCCTGTTGTTATTGCCTATTACATTTTAGACTGTTGAATATGTCACGTTGCCTGTATTTGCTCATTTGCACTATTTATCCCCTTTGTGTGCGTGTCCCCCACCCCGTTTTAACTCACTGTAAATTGTAATGTATCCACTGATTTCCTCCAACACATTTGTACACTGTACTATATCAATCTTTTTTTAACTGTATATTTGTGTGCACCTGAATGTAATTCTTTTGTACTTCTTTGTTGGCCCGGTTCGTGCCTGAAAACGGCCCCTTGGATTAGTGAACCAACCCGAGAATCAAAGACTTAAAGAAATATTTGTTACACAGGAGCTCAAAGGCTGGGATAGCCTGGATGTCTGTATTCTGAATTTTTTTTTAAAATGTTACTGGCCAGCCCGCCGGCACTGAGGGTTCATGTGCTGGATGCCACACCTCGGGCCATGCCAGCGACCCAGGTTGGGAAGCGAGCCTGGGTTGTCGGGGGTCAGCAGGGAAGAGAAGAGATTGAGCATCCGGAGGCCTGACCTCTCTTCCTGGGGAGGGTCTGGGGAGTGTTTGCTCATGGAGCAACCTCTGGCGACCGCTGGAGGTAGCCGAACATAGCGATGCAGGTGCATGCCTGGGGGTGGAGCCACACCAGTACGCTGCCTTGTCAGCTGGGTCTCCACAAGGGTTCAAGTAACAAGTACCCCTTCCTCCCACTGATAGGCGATGCTGCCTCCCACACACAGTCCACCCTCCTGGAGACAGATTCTACCCTCTCTGCTAGCCCTCCCCCCCGGCCTGGTGCTAAATACTATATGAAAGAGTGCCCTGGGCGGGGGCGACCCTTCTCCAGAGGGCAGACCCAGGAGATGCTTGGTGTCAGAGAGGAGCGAAGAGGTAGTCAGATCACGCACGGAGGTAGAGGCTGAGGCTAAAAAGGAGGACGTCGGAGAGAGTTCAGCGGAGTAGGTAGGGGAGCAAAATTAGAATTTTGAAAAAAAAAAAAAAAAAAAAACCTTTATTGATTTTTACCAAAATCACAAGGATTAGGGTCCTTGCAACAAAGTATTTCAATGCCATATTCCAGATGTAAAGACTGTAAAGTGACCAAAATATAAATCTTCAAAAATTAAACTTTTATGGGGCCGGCCCAATGGCGCTGAGGGTTGAGGTGCTGGACGCCACACTTTGCGCCATGTTGGCACCTCTGGTTCAGGAACGAGCCTGGGTCATCCGGGGGAAGGTGACTGAGAGATGGAATGAGCGGCCACCGAGCACCTTTCTTCTCCCAGGTTGGGACCAAGTCACAACCACTGCAAGGCTGCCTCTGGGTGGAGGCCCAAGGGTACTGCAGATGGGAACAGGGCTGCCTCTGGGGGAAAGCCCGAGGGTAGTGCATACAGGAATGGCTAGAATAGGGAGGTAGCCGCGGATTGCTGCATGTGCATGCGTCCACACGTGCACGAGCAACCGTGGCAAAAGGGGGGGGTGGAAAACAGGAGCTGGCAGGCTCCAGGATGACCCCAATGCTCCCACGCCCAACCCCGGAGTCTAGATGTTAGTCTCCGGGGGGGGGAGATGGAAAGCCCACACACCGCCCATGGCCCTGTCACCGGGGAGGTGGACCGTGGACCTACCAGGTGGTCGGTGCAGGAATTAGACCGAGGACGAGCTGCCCAAAGGAGGGTCCAGAGCCACCTGCCATCCCCGCTGGAAGGGATAAAAAAACCTTGATTAAAAATAAATTAAGCCTGCCCGCTGCACAGCAGTTGGATTTTAACTTGCGACACCAGTGACCGGATTCGGGGAATGAGGAGAAAGCGTGGCGTTCCACGGACAGCTCGCCTTCTCGAAGGCACAAGGCTCATAGCTTGCCTGACCCGGGTGGCGCCTAAGGTACCGCAAGTCCTGCTAGTAGCAGGGGGCCCAGAGAAGCTGCGTGGTACACGTCGGTGCCTAGTGCCTTGAAATCAGGGTGTAGACCACGAAGATGGGAACAGGGAAAAAGACGCCGGAGTTCTGAGAAGAAGGAGCACCAGTACTGGCCCTGATAGCTCCTGCCTGCCTGGCCACCAGGGGACCCGACAAAACCATAAAGTATCAGGGTGTATGGGTCCCACCTCATGCCCACATGGGGATATAACCATGGTTCCATGGGTGAAACCACCGGGATTCCAGGTAAGGCAGAGAAGTGGGGCAGTTACATGTGTGCCTTCTGATGAAGTGGAACTCCGTCGTGGGAAGTCAAATAAATAGAAAGTTAAAAAAAAAATTAACTTTTATATAGAACTGCATAACCTCTGCTTATCTGCTCTGTCCATATCCTGTCAACTCCCCCTAAAAAGTATGATTTTGTTAGCACAAATATTGCTAACAAATCAGTAACTTTTTTTTAAATCTCATGTTAGCCACTGGAAGAAGTGAATAGTGACCACAGAACAGAATTACTGGTAGATAACCGAATAAACCATTTGGGGGTGGCTCTATAATTGTTTAGATCCATTGCTTTAAAGTGTGCTGAATAGAATGGCAAAATAAAAAATTACAGAGTACGCTTTATTTTTTGCTCCTTATTTGCTACTCTGGGTGAGGTTTGCAAGGTTCTTTTTGATGCAACAGTAAATACTGCAGCCAGTGGGCGACCACTTTCTGGCTCTACTTTATCTGATCTGTCCATATCCTGCCAACTCCCCCTAAAATGTATGATTTTGCTAGCACAAACATTGCTAACAAATCAGTAATTCTTTTTCTCATCATGTTAGCCACTGGAAGACGTAAATAGTGACCACAGAACAGAATTACTGACACTGAACCACATAAACCTACAAAACTCTTCAAAACCACAACCCCTAAAGGCGGAGTCTTCTGACCAACAGGTCACTCTTCCCAGTGCTCGGAAAAACCTACGGGAAACATACTTGCATAATTTACCCACGCTTTCAGTTTTACCCTGAAAACCCCCATCTGGAGGCAAAATGAGCTTTACATGAAAAGCGTGCTAAGTGCTGCTTGATGGTGTAAAGACAAGAACAGCCACTGTACATCACACTCAAGTAAACTTACAAAACAAATTCCACTAGACATTTTCAAAATTTGTCATACAAATGCAATCCTTAGAGTATTCTCTGTACATGATAAAACAAACAGCATCTAGGTGCAAAGCTGAGAAGTGGGAGCACTGAATGCAACAAAAGCAAATACTGCATGCACACCACTCAAGTTTTGTGAATAGTTTCCAGTCTTCTGCAGCCTCAATCTGGTACAATGGCAGATGAAGATACCATGTGTGTGCAGGGAAGAGACAAGGAAGGAGAAAGAGGTGGCATAGGTACTAGGACAGGAGGGAGGCAGTTAACTGGGACAGGACAGGTACGGAGAAATGTGTCACAGACTGATCTCCAGTGGAATAAGATGGGTAGGGAGGAAGGTGTCACAGACACTGAATTACAGTGGAAAATTTGTATGATGGAATGAGTAGAGGAGAAGCTGGAGTACAAGGTAAGCTATTAAGGAAGCCTGATTGCCAGAAGACACCAATCAATCAATCAAAATCTTTAGTTAACCAGACGAACACTGTTGAGCAAAGCTCATTTTCGAGGTGGACCCAGACATAGATACACATTCAAGTATAGAAGGGTTACATACACAACAGAATAATACAAGTAATGATACAATATAAACTGAACATAAAACAATGTACCAAATTCAGATGGATAATACTAATTCTGGGTAAGAATATGTATACATAAATATACATGAGATTCTCTGGACTGTATGAAGGGAATAATAAATACAATCTACAAAGAATATATAGGGTGCAAGAGAGAGGACTCTTAGATTAGGTATGAAGTAGAAGGATACATCCATAAAGTAAGGGGGAAGGGGCAGACGCCTTAAAGGGAGAAGACAGAAGGGTAGAAGACTAAATGGGCAGTGGCAGCCATACGATGGCCAATGAACGCAAAGTGCTGCTGAGACCACCAATTAGCAGTGTCAGTGGCTCAGTAGATAACATACTCGCCTCTGAGGCCGGGAGATCAGAGGGCTGAGGGTTCAGTTCCCACATCTGGCACTTGGGTTAATATCCCAGTACTGACACTGTAGTGCAGCATGAAAGGTGTGCTGCACTTCTGAGGTGCCATCTTTCGGATGAGACGTTAAACCGAGGTCCCATCTGCCTGGATTGGTACGCTTCTTTTTTGTGCAAAAATTGTTTTGCAGATGTGATATCTGCTCTCTGCTGCTGCGTTATAACTGTACAGTACAACAATCCACAAGAGAAAGGGCTATCCTAGATCTAGTACTGACTACCAGGGAAAGGATCACAGATCTCCAGGTAGAATGTCACCTGGGGGCCAGTGACCATCACATGGTGTGGTTCAATTTGGCCACTAGAACTAAATCATCCCATTCCAAGGCAAAAATATGGGACTTCAGAGGAGCCGACTTTCATAAGATGGCCAACAGAGTTAAGCTAGCCCTGGCAAAAAGAAATACAGGTGAAGGGGTACAGGCAAAGTGGGCAAGCATTAAGATGCAATACTTGAAGCAACATCCCATTGTGTTAGTGAGAAAAGGAAGTGCAAAAGAAAAAGGCAACCACTTTGGTTCTCAAAAACAGTAGCAGAAAAGGTCAAAGCCAAAAGGCTGGCCTTCAGGAAATAAAAGGGAACTCAGCAGGATGAAGATAGGGAGGCGTACCAAACTTCCCTAAGGGAAGCAGGGAAGGCAGTAAGGCCCAAACCAAGGAAACACTAGCACAAACAGTAAAAGAAGGTGACAAGACTTTCTATAGATACATTAGTGAAAGGAGAAAGTCCAGAGGGGGTATTGCTCAGATCAAAGGGGATAAGGAGGTGTGTGAGGAGGAGGAGGACCATGTAAAAGCATCTATCCTAAATAGATACTTCTGCTCAGTATTTACTGAAGAGAAGGTAGGGAGGGCCACAGCTCAGCAACGTGGGACACGGGGAGGTGCGCACTAGTCCCTTCACAAAAAGAAAGGGTCCTACAAGAGCCCCGATAAGCCCAGGTGGACACGCAATGGGACCTGATGGCATACATCTCAGGGTACTAAAGGAGCTAAGGGTAGAACTAGCAGAGCCACTATCAGAACTGTTTAGTGAGTCTCTGAACACAAGAGAGGTCCTAGAAGACTGGAGAAGGGCTCATGTGATCCCACTCCACAAGAGTGGTAGCAGGAAGGAGGCAGGGAACTACAGACCAGTCAGTCTTACCTCAGTAGTGGGCAAGATTATGGAGACACTCCTTAAGGAAAGGATAGTTCAACACCTGGAATCCATAGGATCATAGGATCCAAGACAGCATGGGTTTACAAAAGGAAGGTCCTGTCAAACTAATGTGATAGATTTCTTTGACTGGGTAACCACAGTGGTGAACCAAGGGGGAGCAGTTTATGTCGTCTAATTTGACTTCAGCAAAGCTTTCGCTACTGTTCCACACAGAAGATTGATTAATAAGCTGGACAGGCTCGGGGTGGGTCAGACATTGGTCAACTGGGTGGCAAACTGGTTAACGGGCAGAAAACAGAGAGTGATGGTAAACGGTATACAGTCAGAAGAGATGCAATTCACAAGTGGGGTACCTCAGGGATCAGTCCTGGGGCCAGTCCTCTTCAATATCTTCACCAGTGACACTGCAGATGGACTGAAGGGTAATGTTTGTCTGTTTGCAGATCACACCAAGATCTGCAACAGAGTAGATGATCCAGATGGGGTGGGCATAATGAGAAGAGATCTGGATAAACCAGTAAAATGTTCGGAAGAGTGGCAACTACGGTTTAATGCAAAGAAGTGTAAGATCATGCACATAGGGAAGAGAAGCCCTGAAACTACCTAAAGGCTGGGAGGGGAGTTGCTGGCAGCCACAAGGGAAGAAAGAGACTGGGGCATCATCATCACCGATGACCTGAAATCATCCAAGCAGACCACTAAAGCAGTAGGTAAGGCTAGAGGGATGTTGGGGTGTATTAGTAGGGGTATCTCAAATCGGAAGAGGGAGGTAATAATCACTCTTTACAAGACACTGGTTAGGCCCCATCTGGAGTACTGCACATGCAGTACTGGAGGCCACACCTTCACAAGGACATTAACCAAACTAAGGCAGTCCAGAGAAGGGGAACCAAAATGGTGCAGGGACTGCATCAGAAAACATAAGAGGACAGATTAACTGAGCTCAATATGTATACCCTAGAGCAAAGGAGGGAGAGGTGTGATATGATCGAAACATTCAAACACCTTAAGGGCACTAACAAGGTGAAAGAGTCTAACATGTTTCAATATAAGAAAAATAGCAGGACAAGAGGACACAGCATGAGAGTAGAAGGAGGCCGATTAAGAAGTAATGTGAAGATGTTCTTTTTCACAGAAAGGGTGGTGGATACATGGAACGACCTACCTCAGGAGGTGGTGGATATGAATACAGTGCAGGGCTTCAAACAGGCATGGGATAGGCATAAGGGAGCAATACAGATGAGTATAAATAGATAGGCCATTGAGTAAAGGCCAATGGCACATTCATAAGGTAGAAAAAGAAATGGGCAGACTGAGTGGGCCTTGTGGGCCTTATCTGCTGTCAACTTCTAAGTTTCTATTAATAAAGTACGGTTTAGGTGTCCTCACCTGTCCAATCAATAAGTGGACTGATGATGTCGGCTGAGAGATCAATTAAATGCAAGTCAGTCTTTTGACTTCTTCCTTCTTTTTTTGAATTTTCAGTGTTCAATTTCAGTAACAGGACCAGTTTTTTTTCAGTCACGTAATTTGTGTGTGTTTACACTGAGTGCCACACAAGGCACAAAGAGGCCAAGTGAGTATTAAGTCAGCACTGACATAAGTAATAGCTGCTTCCTTAATGATAAAATGGTGAGAACAGACTGTGCGCAGCAGCACACAAAACAGTCAGTGTGCTGTGCGAGTGTGACTGCATCACTCACACACTGCACAGTGCGCACTGACTGTACAGTGCGCACTAAGTGCAGCACGCTGCTTGCACAAAATGCTACACTGTAAATGCTCAATGCACATCATTATTGTCCTCTCTTCTATAGTTCTTTTGGAACAGAAGCAGAAAATGATGCAGTTTTTGTTTCAGAATGGGTGACATCCCGCCAGAAAAGTTGAACAACAACAACAAAACACATGCTTGTTGACTGGGTCTGAGTAATGGGCGTGGAATGGGGCGAGGGATCAGCAGCAGCACCCAAGCCCAGCATCAAAATCTGTTCTGTTATTTTGTTAACAGTAACACTGTGTAACACAATGTCTGTCATGTCATGTAATGATCATCATGTTCACGGTCCTATACATATGTAGCCCCAAAGATATGAATCGAGGTACCAATGGGTATTAGAATATCGGGAACCTATGGTCTTTTTTTCTAGATCTTTATTTCAGCACAAAGATATTATCGGACACTCATTGTTTTAACAGATTTTATGTAATATATATGATACGGAATTTTGTAATTCCTATTTTTGTATTTGTTATTTGATTTTATTGTATGTTTGTATTTTTTATGTTGGGTCATACCTGAAAAGGGAAATATATTCTTTCCAGTGTACTTGCCCATAAAACTAATAAAGTTTACTTCTCTTTATTGGTAACAATTTTAAACTATCTATGGTTAGTTGATACTGTGTTTGCAGACACAGACTGGTCAGTCACCTCATCGGCGAGGCCAGTGACAAATGAGACCGCAGTGAACATTCATTCACATTACTGTCAATTGTTGTGCTGCTGCTGCTCTGTCTCGAGTGGTCATGTGTGTTTCATGTTCATTCATTGTAATTCTGAACTTTAGAGAGTAGACAGTCCTGTCTGTCAGAGTCACAAAACTGTAAAGGTTAGTCAGAGAATGAGATATACACAGAGAACTTTTTCAGGTTCATTTTTTATTGTTTAAAAATAACACAAAAACTTCCATAATGCCAATGCCATTTGCATTTGCAATTTTGCATTACACTTACTCAGAAGTTTTCAGTGTCAGTGTTAAGAATTGGCACTGGTCTGTGTGTTCCTTCAATTTTCATTCCCAGTTGTTCCCCAAACCCCTTCCCTCTATCTGAGGCTGCAACACAAAGTTACTGCTGAGCAGCACACCTGCAGTGTAGATAACTAACTTGACGCCCACCAACCCACGCCTTATCCGGAGAGCACTCCGCTTGCTAATCTGAATTCTCTCTGACATCTGCTGCTGTTGCTTCCTGACTCCAAGTCTGTGTCCTCCTCCCATGTCCTCCTGATGTGATCTGTGATGACTATTTTGTACTTGCATTGGCCACTCTGCTGAGCTAGCGCACTTCCTGAAGTTGCTGTCTTGTCTCATCTGTCTGCTTGATGCACCCCCAAGTCCCTACAGTCCAGTTCCACTGTGACCCACCCTCTGTCTGCTCGCCCGACGCCCCCACTAGAGTGATCCATAGGACTGAGTGAGTCAAACTCCTCACTCCTGATGAGTCCTCTCTGACTGACTCATACCATCTCTGTCACAAAACTTTGGCTGAATGGCTCAGCTGAGCTCTTGGCTGATTGTGGTTGGGGGCTACCCAACACAAAACCAGTAAGAGAAATTACTTTCATTGCATAATTAGCCTTGGCCTAGCTGCTAGCTTAACAATTAGTTATTTGATGCAGCAGCCACCAACCATGGCAATGAGGATAAATAAGCTAATTTCTTTAGTGCCACGCAGGACTCCAGTCCTCCTGAGTCACTCATCATGTCACGAGTCTGGACTCCAAGGTGGCAACAAGATGACTCAAGTCACTCAGGGGGGAAACCTAAAACAAAATCCAGTGGACAAAGTAACAAATTCATAAGTGCCTTATTTACTTAGTTTAGCAGCTAAAAAAAAAAAAAAAAGAGAGAAATGAGTGCCTGCCACTGCCATGGCATTGAGGATATATAAGCCGATTCCTTTACTACCAGATTGGACTCATGTCACAGTCACACGACTCGATTTGAGTCACACTATAGCACGACTCACTAAACCTAAGCAAAGCAAGCAACTCACACTGGCTCACTGCCTCAGCTGGAGGCTACTATAGCTAAATATCCATTACCTACCTTATAAAAGGAAAAAAGCAGCCAGCTAGGCAGCCACCATGGCATTTGGGATATATAGGCTTATTCCTTTAAATGCTGTCATCTCTTGCAGTTGGCTTGGACTCTGACTCGGAGTCTTGGACACGGTAAGTGCAGGCAGGCAGTTGTGCTGTGGTTGGGGGTGGTAGAGTACTACACTGAGAAAGTAAATATGAACACAAATCTCTCCACATTTGTTTGCTCTACTTACTTTTACTTACTTAACGAGAGGGGACTGGGGGAACTGGGTCTTGGAGGGAGCCCCATGCTGTGCGGTGAGGATGGAGGAGGGACACTCAGCCTAGCCATAGCCAGACAGTGAGCCTTGATTTTCCAATCAGAACTGTTCTGATTCTAAGTAGTGTTGCTGTGCCTGCTTCTAAAGCTAGTAGCACACTACTTCAGTATAGTGCGACTCTGCATCTGCAACTCTAGTCTGCACCACCCCCAGGAGTGGAATGAGTGGACATTCCTTTTGTATTTATCATCTCTCATCCTTAAGTTACTGACAATTTAACATAACAAAAATGTTAATCAAACAACCTACTACTCGGACTCACTGTGCTATTTTTATATGGTACTTTTGGTACTAGTGGCAGTTTTTGCTGTGAGTTAAGAGTACGCTAAACAACCTTTACTTATAATAATATGTCACTCATGTCAGACTGCAATGAAATGAACATCTTTTGTATATAAATATACTTATAGTGCTCAAAGTTCCATGCTCATCATCAGGTCAGGAGGAATTGGATTTGGTCAATAAAAATGTTTCTTTTGCACATATTTGACTCATCTTTTTCTCTCATAAAATTCATAATGTCATTTACTAGTAATTTAACTGCTTTTACATGTCAAATTTGGTTAAAATTGCATTATTTTTTGAATATTTTAGGTTTTCCCATTGGAATGCATTACACCGCATTATCACGATAACCGTGGTATCACACACCGCGGTTATACCGTCAATATTTCATACCGTGACAACCCTACCACCAACGGAATGAAGATAGGCTCCAGGATGCTGGTCAAAGGGGAGGGAGGGAGGGGATAAGAAAGCAGAAAGAATAAGGATTCCTTGAAAGAACGAGTGTAAAGAATTTTTAATGTTGATAGTTTGATGGGGTAGACTAATTCCAATGTTTTTTGCAGCTTGTCCCAGAGTGACAATAACGAGTAACTTAAAAATGCCCTACCAAAGTGCGATCTGACCTTAGGCTTAATAAAGGAGATGTAGGAGGCACTCAAAGCATATTTGCCTACCGAGCTTAGGAGCAGGCAATCCAAGACATATTGAGGTACTTACTTAGCAACAGCACCAGCAACAGGTATTAGCAATAGGCTGGACAGGTTTAGGGTGGTCAACAGGTGATTGAAGCCAGTGGTGGCAGTCCAGGCAGCAGAAAATAGAGTTATGTAAGAACTTAACGTAACAATAAATCTTCAAGAGGAGCTCTTGCAGAAAGTAACACCTTTAGGACTGAAGCTGGCAGGCGCCAGGACCCCACGGAAACTTTCTAGCTAGCAATACCAGGCGGAGGACCGCCCCTTACGTCGGTCCGCCCCTATTACGTAAGGTATAAAAGAGGTGGTCTCCCAGTCCAGCCACTGTTCTTCTACCACCGGAGACCTGCTAGTGATAGGATTACAAAGGAGAAATGAGGAACGAAGGAATCTGAGCTGGAGAAGAAATTACCGGGGGAAGGGGAAAATAGCACCTGCTGCAAGAGCTCCTCTCAAAGATGAACTGTTACGGAAAGTTCTTACGTAACTGTACTATTTTACTTCAAGATTCACTCTTGCAGCAGTTAACATCTTTTGGACAGATTCCAAAGCAGCAGGGGAGAAATCCTCAGCAGAAGGGAGGAGGCAGAAATCTTCTCAAGAGAGAACTAGGACAGAAGGCCCTGAAGGACAGTGAATCCAAAGCCAGTTCTGCGACTAGAAGCAATTTCTAGACTGTAGTGCTTCACAAAGGTGTGGACAGAACTCTAAGTGGCAGCTATACAAATGGCCACGGCAGACATATTTCTGAGTAAGGCGAAAGAAGACACCATGCCCCTGGTAGAGTGACCCTTTACCGATCCCAGTAAAGGTTTGTCCTACTTGCTGTAACAGAACACAATGCAATTAACCAACCATTTGGATAAATACAGTTTAGAAACTGGAGCCTCTGCCAATCGGGGGCAAAAGACACAAATAACTGATCAGACTGACGAACAGGATGAGTACGCTCCACACAGTAACGGAGCACCTTGTGGACATCCATAGTATACATAAGCGCCTCCCCTCGGTTTGAGTACTCTGGATAGTACACCGGTAGGTGAATGTCTTAATTCAAGGTAAACTCTTGAGACCACCTTCGGTAAGAACTTAGGATTAGTTCGTAAGGACACCCTGTATTGTGAAAAAACAAATAAGGCTCCGTACACATCAGGGCCTGAAGCTCGGAAATTAACTAACAGCAACTAAAAATGTTTTCCACGACAGAAAGCACATCTCACAGCTCATGGCAGGCTCAATGGGAGGCAAACTGAGTTTTTCTAAAACAAACAAAAGATCCCAAGGCGGAACAGGATCCTGGATGGGAGGCTTTAAGTGAAGCATGCCCCACAGAAAAGTGCTGGAAAGGTCCAGCTGGGCAATGTACTTGCCATCAATAGGCAGATGGTATGCAGAAACGGCAGACAAGTACAGTTTCAAGGAACAGTAGCAGAGTCCTGCATCTGATACAGGAGGTACTCCTGTTCCGTGTTCACTAGGCAAGTGAATGGATCCAAGCTCCAAGCAGTGGCCCAGATACAGAACTGCTTCCATTTCATGGTGTAGGTCACCCTAGTGGATAGTTTCCTGGCTGCCACTAGGATGTCTGCTACCCTCGGGGAGACTCCAAATCTGGGGACAGCTAGGTCTGCAGGAGTCACGCATGGAGATGCAGAGATCTGAGATCCAGATGGATCAAGAAGCCCTGCTCCTGGCAGAGCAAGTCTGACCTGAGGGGTAAGGACACCAGAGGTTCCACCGCCAGTTGCTGTAGTAGTGGGAACCAGATCTGACTAGGCCAGAATGGAGCCACCAGGATAATCTCTGCCCCCTCTGACTGCAACCTGCTGAATACTCGTTGCAGAAGGGAGAGAATGCATAGAGGAACATCCCCGCCCAAGAGAAGGACAACACATCATGCCAAAAAGCACCAGGCCCTGGATTGAACGAGCAAAAAATACAGGTTACTCACCTGTAACAGGAGTTCTAGGAATGGTATATGTTGTTCATCCACACTCATTGGCAGTATCCTTGCCGCTTTAAATCTTGCCGGAAGGTCTTCAAGCTTGCTCCTCCCACCCACCCGGTGGTATAACTCTCGGCTCGCCCATGACGCCAGATCTGGCCCGCTGGAAGCTCAGGTTGCGGGGCCGGGCCGGGAGGTTGAGGTCGTGATGAACAACATACCATTCCTAGAACTCCTGTTACAGGTGAGTAACCTGTATTTCTAGGGACATGGATATGTTGTTCATCCACACTCATTGGCAGACTCCTAGCAGTTCTCCGGAGGAGGGAGGCAAGACGACACCCCCATATACTTACTTGGGAAAGAGAGACTGGAGAACCGAGGCCCCAAAACCAGCATCCCGGCGTGACTCAAGGTCGATGTGGTAGTGGGTAATGAAGGTGTTTGCTGACTTCCAGGTAGCAGCCCTGCAGATTTCCTGGATAGGGACGTCCCTGGAAGCAGCCACCGTTGCAGCAGTATGGCGGGTAGAATGAGCTCTTATCCCTCTGGGAGGCTCCATGCCCGCTAACTTATAGCAGAGATCTATGCAGGAGGTTACCCACCTGCTTATCGTCCGCTTGGCTGCAGGTCTGCCAGATGCGGCTTCAGCGTAGGTGACAAACAGCTGGCGAACCTCTCCCCGAATATCAGCCGTGCGCTCCTTATAATAAGCGAGCGCCCTTCTAGGATCCAGAGTATGGAGCCTATATTCGGCCTCCGAGGTGTGATTGGGGTAGAACACCGGCAGAGTCAACACCTGGTTAAGGTGAAACTCCGACACCACCTTCGGAAGGAATTTCGGTGGGGCGAGGACAACCTTGTCCCCTGTGGAAGACCAGGTATGAGACTCGATGGAAAGCGCCTGGAGCTCTCCCATCCTTCTGGCTGACGTGATAGCCACCAAGAAGGCGGTCTTCCACGACAGGTGAGAGAGAGCACACCTGTGCATAGGTTCGAATGGCTTGCCCATGAGCTTTGCCAGTACCAGCAGTAGATCCCACGGAGGTGGGGTTCCCTGACTGGAGGGGAAATGTGATCAAGGCCTTGAAAAAGCGCCAGACCACCTTTCCTCTATGCCACCGACTGCTCCCAGCCCGCGCCTGTAAGCAGAGATGGCTGCCAGGTGCACCCTTAGGGTCGCCTACCTAAGCCCTTGACTAGAAAGGGACCATAATAGTCCAAGATGCTTGCCAAGGAACAGGAGGAAGGGTCCAAGCCCTTGTCCTGACACCAAATGGAAAACCTTTTCCATTTGAAGGCATAGCATTTTCTGGTCGACTCTACGGGACGCCTAACTACATTGAGGACCTCGCGGAAAGACCCAAAGCCTGGAACTCTAGCCGCCAGGAACCAGGCCGTCAGGTGCAGGGATTGAAGGTCCGGATGGAACACCTTCCCTGATTGACTGAGAGCAGGTCCGGCGAGCTGGAAGCTGCCGAGTCCTGGAGCTGAGACTGAGGAGATCTGGGTACCAGAACTGGCGAGGCCAGTCTGGGGCTATCAGAATCACCTGCGCCTTGTCCCTCCTCCTTGAGAAGCACCTTGTGGATCAAGGAAATGGGGAAAGGCGAAAAGAGGCCCGGGGTCCATTGCCTCGAGAAGGCATCCCCTGCAGCGAGCCCTGCTGAGGGGGGCGGCATGGAACAGACTCAGCTTGCTGCTCTCCATGGAGGCAAACAGGTCCACCTGAGGTGTGCCCCAGTGGGAGAACAGATGCTGTACTACCCGCAGGAGAGACCACTGTGGGATGCAGCCCCTATCCGCCCAGGGCATCGGCCAGGGTGTTGGAGGCTCCTGCCACGTGAATGGCTAGGAGATCCGCCTCCAGGCTGCGGACGAGTGACCAAATGCGGAAAGCTTCCTTGCATAGAAGCATGGAGCGCGTCCCGCCCTGGCGGTTTAGATAGTACATGGTCGTGGTATTGTCCGTCTGGACTCGGACCACTTGACCCCGGAGGAACGGAGCAAAGGCGGTGAGAGCTAGGCGGACCGCTCGGAGCTCCAGCAGGTTGATGTGGCATCGGGACTCCCTGGGACCAGAGGCCATGAGCCCGTGTTCCCCAGATGGGCACCCCAACCCATCAGAGAGGCATCGGTCGACAGAGAGACCGTCGCTCGGAGGACGAACGGGATGCCCTCCTGCAAATGATCTGGAACGGTCCACCACTGGAGAGCATTCCACATCCCCTGTGTCACCGACACAAGCTGGTCCAAGGGATCGCAGCGTTGTGACCACTGGCTGGCCAGTCCCCACTGAAGGGGACGCATGTTCCAGCGGGCCCAACGGACCACGCTGGTACAGGCCGCCATGAGACCCAGGAGGCGCAGGAAGTCCCGGGCAGGGCGCAATTGCCCAACCAGAAATGATCGGGCAAAGGAGGAAAGAACCTCGGCCCTGTCCGCCGGGAGCCGCGCTCTGGCTCGAAGAGAGTCGAGCTGCGCCCCGATGAATAAAATCACCTGCTTCGCTCGAGTCTGACTCTGGCCTCGCTGATAAGGAGGCCCAGTTGAGAGCAGACCTGAGGGCCAGATCTCTGACCACTCCGCCTCCTTCCTGGAGGGAGCTGCTATCAGCCAGTCGTCCAGGTAAGGGTACACCCGGACCCTCGGCGGCCAAGAGGGAATGCTGTCACCACTGCCATGCATTTGGTGAAGACCCTGGGAGCTGGAGACAAGCCGAAGGGCATGGCTTGAACTCAAGAGGGATCCTTCCGCTGGAAGCGAAGGAATCTCTTGGTGAGACGGACGGATAGGGACGTGAAAAAACCGCCCTGCAAGTCCAGAGAGCAGAACCACACGCCGCTGCCCAAGGATGGTATAATCTGAGCCAGAGTGACCATCCTGAAGGTTCGAGACCTTAGGAACTTGTTTAGGTCGTGTAGGTCGAGAATGGGGCGCCAGCCCCCCGTCCGTTTCGGAACCAGGAAGTACCTGGACACAAACCCTGGGTCTGAAGGAGGGTCCACCACCTCTCTTACCACCTCCTTCTGGAGGAGGAGAGTGATGTCGGCTCGACGAGCCGCCAGTGAGGCTGGGGATCCCGAAGCCCCCCGAGGGGCGACGGCTCTGAAGGGTGGTGCCTGCTCGAATTCCAGAGGCAGGCCTCTTCCCACCACCTCCAAGACCCACCTGTCCGTGGTAACAGCGGACCAAGCGGAACGGAAGTGCCGGAGCCGTCCCCCCACGGGGGGACCCAGGGGTAAGGTGACGGGGATGGGGGCGACACCCCTCAGCCCGTCACTGGGCAGGCTTGGAGGAGGGACCGGCCGAGGGACCTCCTGGGCCCTTTCCTCCCTGCCTCCTGTTAGAGGAAGCCGGCGGCTTGGGTTTGGGATGCCAAGGCCGAGCCTGCTGGCCCTGACGTTGCTGGGCCGGGCGCGCAGGGGGCACAGAAGGACGAAAGGGCTTAGGCTGTGGTTTGCGGCCTTTGTCCTTCTGAGCGGAAGAGACCGAGTCCAAGGTGGCATTGACTTCTCGATCCTCTGCAGGTGACCTTCCACCCCAGGGTCAAGAGGTCAGTCCTCAAAAGGGAACATCCGCCAACTTGTGCTGGTATCCGAAGTAAAGGTGGATATCCTCAGCCAAGCCCGCCGACGATAGCCACTGCGGCCGCCACCGATCTGGCACATGAGTCCCCTACATCCAAAGCAGTCTGGAGCTGCTGTTTGGCCACTGCTCCTGCCCTGGTCCCGCACTGCTTAACCGTAGTCTGCAGATCGGCGGAAGATGAGGGATGACCTCATCCAGGGAGCCCAACAGGGCATGAGAAAAATGTGCCATGAGGACGGCCGAACTGGCCTGACGAAGGCCGAGAGAGGACGAAGGTGACTTTTCGCCCGACATAGTCCAATCTTTGGACCCTTGTCAGGAGGTTTGTCCACATCCCTGGCGCTGCCGGGCGCCGCCGGAAAACGCTGTCGGTAACCAACCCCTCAGCAGAGGGGTGTTCCAAAACCGACAAGGAACCGGTAGGGACCGTGATACTTCCTGGCCATCCTGGTCAAGGCGCAGGGCAGGAAGGGCGCTGCCAAAGTTCCAGTGCCGGACCCACTATGGCCTCGGCCACCGGAAAGGCCTCCGTCGGAGAATCCCCTCGGTCCAGAATCTCCGTGAGGGGATACCTGGCCCGTTTGGAAACGGGTTCGAGCTCCATCCCGGTAGACTCCGAGATGAGCCGAAGTAGTCCTAGGAAGGACGACGGGCTATCGTCCATTGGCTGACCTCCTGAAGACTCCAAGTCCAGTCGCTTGGAGAAGAAGGAGGAATCGCTCGGACTCGGAAGAGTCCTCAAAGAGCTGCTCTGGCCTGAGCCACCCTTCACCTGCCGAGGTCGGTCAGAGTGAGGGTAACTGACAGCCGATGGGTAAACCCTTAGCCGACCGAGAATCCTTGGTCGGAGCCCCAATTGGTGGCTGTGGAGGCGGAGGTTCCACCGAATCGGTGGAGCAGCTGGTTTTGGCCGAACAACCGCCTGGTGTAGGCCTCGGACAAGTCGAGGGGTTGTGTCGGCGCTCGGTGACAGCGCACTTAATGGCGGGAAGGCGCCGGAGTCGGCTTATTCCCGGCCAGGAGGAGCTGTTGCAACATAAGGTCCTCGTACCGTCGACGTAATTTACGCCGAAGCCTCCCCTCATCCGAGGAGGAGGACGAGGACGAGCGGCGACGCCGCTTACCGCGGTGCCGAGACCGAGACCGCCTATGACGGTGGGAACGGCTGGACCGCGAAGAGGTCCGAGACCGAGACCGAGAGTCCCGGAATTTCCGGGGTCGGTGCAGGGAGGTGTCGGCCGGAACCGGAAGGTCCATCCGAGGGCTCCGGAACCGGAGGCACAGGCGAGCCCACGGGATCCTCAACTCCTCCCGGGGGAACCGGGGAGAGGGGAATCTCGGCTGCTAAAGGCGACAGCCCGTCCAATGGGTCGAGAAAAATCTCGACTTCATCAGTGGGAGTCTCGGTCAACTGACCTGACGGGGACACCGTGAGGCCAGTGGCCGAAGCCGAGCGGTCGACCGAAGCCGACGGTCGACGGCCCGGGGAGAGGGACCTTTCCCGCTCCCAAGAGCGTCGACGGAGGGACTTACCCTTGTCCCTCTTTTTGGACCGAGAAAAAGGTCCAGCAGACGCAGGCCCTTCTCCTTTAGTGGAGAGGGACAGACAAAGCTCCTTAAAGGAAGCCGTGTAGGAAGAACCCAGAGAGAGCGGGATAAATGCCGCGGCCGAGGAAGATACGGCCCGCGCCGCCTCCTCTTCGAGGGCGACCATCCGCTCGAGCTGATCCGCCGAGCCCGCCGCCGCGGACACCGCCAACCGGGCCTCCTTGGACTTCACCGGAGGGAAACGCTTCTCGGGACGGCCCAGTTGCAATCGGGCAGCACGGTCTTCGAGGACGTAGGCCGAGAAAGATGAGCACAGGTCGCAGGCCTGCGGGTCGTGCTCAAGGCCTAAGCAGTAGACACACGTGGAGTGTGGATCCGTCCGAGACATCTTCTGCCCGCATGGGCATCTCCGAAATCCAGGAGTCGATTTGTCCATCGCAGCCGCGAGGGATCGAAGACTGAAGTCTTTTTGCAAAATATTTTTAAATCCATAGCGGAGAAATAGGAACCAGTCGCTAAGCGCGGAAGCGTTGAGGAGGAACCTGAGCTTCAGCGGTAAGGAAGATCTGGCGTCATGGGGCGGAGCCGAGAGTTATACCACCCGGGTGGGTGGGAGGAGCAAGCTTGAAGACCTTCCGGCAAGATTTAAAGCGGCAAGGATACTGCCAATGAGTGTGGATGAACAACATATCCATGTCCCTAGAACTGGTCAGTTTTGCACTGGATGGGGAGGTAAACAGATCTATTTCTCGGCAACCCATCTGGCAAAAAGATCTTCTGCCACTGCGGGAAGCAGCTCCCATTCGTGGGCTCTGGACCAAGTCCGACTGAGGCTGTCAGCCAAAGAATCGTGAATGCCTGAAACATGGACTGCCAACAGTTCCAGCTGGTGATCTACCACCCAAGTCCACACTCACATGGCCTCTCTGCAAAGAGGATAGGAGTGTGTCCCTCTTGCTTTTTTTTTTTTTTTTTTACTAATCTGCAAAGAGGACAGGAGTGTGTCCCTCTTGCTGTTTTTTTTTTTTTTTTAACTTACTTTTTTCTCCCCTTGTCCCCCAGTCAGCTCCTACTTCCAGGCATCCTATTCTTCCAGCCTCCATCCATCCCGCAACCAACTCCAAATCGGGCCACCACCTTGCTACCCCCACAGCTTACTCCCTGTGGTGGGGTGGCAGGGGAACCCCCAAACTCCCCACCAGGACTGGATCCAGTACAGGTGGCACCCTCAGAGGCAGTACGTTGGTTGGACGGCCATCCAGCTGCTCGAGCTGGCTTCCATTTTCCTTGTTTCTTTGGCAGCGGAGCATGCAATGTCAACAGTGGGCGTGCCACATGCACATCCGCACGCAGCTCACCACCCAGCTGCTCCACCTCTGTGCCCTACTGTACTGGGCCAGGCGTGCCAACACCCAGCCTCCGCTAAGTGTCAGGCAAACGCCTGCCTCTGTTCCCCACCCTCCCCTGGAGAGGAGAGCTATCTTCTAGACACTTAATCCTCTCACACCCCGGCCGGCCCCTGAAGACCCACTTGCACCGCAAACATGGGTTGCAGGCATGGCAGGAGGTAAGGCATCGCTGCCTCAGCCCTCCACGCCACTGGGCTGGCTCTCCCCTTTGCTTGTTGATATAAAATACCAACATGTTGTCAGTTTGTACCAGCAGGGGACCAGGCCAGAAGACCATCTGGAAGGCTTGCAGGGCACAAAGGACTGCCCTCATCTCCAGAATATTGATGTGGAGATGAAGTTCTTGTTGAGGCCAGGATCTCTGAGTTTGGTGAGTGCCCAAATGAGCTCCCCAACCATAGCCCAACGCATCAGTGGTCAGGATCAGGATCAGGATGGAAGATTCTTTCCTGAAGAAAACCCCTCTGGTAAGGTTGGGAGTATCCAACCACCAAGACAGAGACTGTTTGACTGGGCTGGATACCAGGATCAGATGGTCCAGGTCGTCTGATCTCTGATCCCACTGGACCCAAAGGTTCCACTGGATCACCCTTGTGTACAGTCTGGCCATGGGGACGTGGCAATGGCCGCTGTCATATGTCCCAACAGGCGGAGGACTGCCCTGGACAGAACTTGGCGAGCAAAAAGCAGCTGCCGAGCATGGGACTAAAGGCGCCGTGTCCAGTCCTGGGGAAGGAAGGTTTTACTTTGTGCCGTGTCCAGGACTGCCCCATGTATTGAAGCCACCAACTTGGCCATAGGTAGGGACTTGGGGAGATTCAGCGTAATCCCTAGGTCCTGAAAAAGGGCAAACATGTCTCGGAGGGTTTCTACGAGCCGGACCTGAGAGGGAGCGGTGAGAAGCCAATCGTCGATGTAGGGGAAGACACAATGCCCACGCCTCCTGAGACTTGCTGCTACTATGGCCAGGCACTTGGTAAACACCAAGCAAAGAAAAGGTGAAGCGGCTCAGGACATTAAGGCGGTGTCGACCTCTCCAACAATTGCCACACAGTAGTTATAAAAACTGAAAGCGGCCACACAGCTAAGGAAAAAAGAACCACAACCAGTTTGTTCGGTCACAATAAAAAAATATTCTTTAATTAAAGACACATTGAAAAAAAAAAAAAAAAAGGCACACAGCACACTGTTGTAAAACGAACAGCACCCCCTCCACATCAAGATTTCTCTGTCTCTGTCAAGTTGCCCTCACACCCTCAGTGCCGAGGACAATCCGAAGGGCAGGGCATTGAACGGGTAACAGTGGCCCTGAAAGTTGAAGTGCAGGAACCTCCTATGTGGTTGGAAAAATCAGAATATGGAGGTATGCATCTTGCATATTCAGAGAGCATAAGAACGGGAAGGAGACCTATCAAGGTAACCATCCTGAACTTCTTGTACTTTATGTACTGGTTCAGGTGGCTTAAATCCAAGATAGGACAGAGATCCTGTTTTCTTTGGTACAAGGAAAAGATGGGAGTAGAACCTTGCTCCTCTTTGCTCTGGGGGCACCTGCTCAATGGCCTTTTTCTGACGGCGAGCCTGGATTTCCTCCACTATAAGAACGCGGTGGCCCTGAGAGTATTGTGACAGTACCAGAGGGTTGTCTGGAAGAACCTCCATGAACCAAAGTGTATGACCTGTCTAGATGGGCTGCACGACCCAACAGTCTGAAGTTATCTACCACCACCCTTCGGTGTGCCATGGGAACCAACTCCCCATCGCTTCCCCCCCTGACTCTGCTGAAGGAGGAGGGTCACGCATTGAGTCATGTGGAGAAGCGAGGGAGGAGGAGAACAGGATGAGAGGTTCTGGGGGCAAACAGGGCAGAACCTCCGGCAGCAGGGGTGGTGGCTTTATGTCTGAAGTCTGCCTGTTGCTGCTGCTGGCCTCGAAAGGGCTGTTGTCACAGCCTACGAAAGGACTGCTTAGGTTGTGGCTTGGGCTTGTACATGGGCTGCACAGACCCGACAGCCTTCCCTGCCTCCTGTAATCAAGCAATGATAGTGTGAGTATCTTCACCGAATAATACCTGCCCTCTGAAGGGGGCAACCATAATCTTGGACTGGACTTCTTGGGCAAACCCTGAGACTCTTAGCCAAGAGTACTGGCGGATACAGACCGCAGAAGCCACGGCTCTGCCACTACATCCACCTTGTCATACCAAGCCAGAACGCAGGACGTGGTTACCGATGTCCAATCCCAACTTCATGCTAGCCATGAGCTTGGCCCATCCGGGTGAGTCCAGCATGGGCTGCACGAGTTCAAGCGCCTTGTCCCACAAGGCATTCTTGTACTTGACCATGAGGGCAAGGGAGTTTTGTGACCAGATGGCACAGGTGGTGGAGGAGAAAACCTTCCTAGACAGACGATCGAACTGTTTACAGTGTTTGTGGCTATATATTAAAAATTTCAATAAAGATGACAATTTAAAAAAAAAAAAATTAACCGTTTATAGCCCTTATCTGGCGGCTGCATAATGAGGTGCCACAGATGTCTGGACCTGTAGTGGACACCATTCAGCACTACGTAATCTGCCTCCAGTTGTTCCTCATAGTAGGGGACATCCCGGTGTATAGTATATAGCTGGTCCCACTTTTCAGACATGGCAGGTGTAGAGAAAGGGAGCTTCCAGGCCAGCTTGTTGGCGTCCTTGTAAGAGTCTACCATTAGTGGAACTACCATAGGGAGGGCATCCTTCTTTCTTAGGAAAACAGCCAATCACTTACAATCTGGGTCAAGGTCCTCCACGTCCTTGCAATTCAACTGCTGAATGTGATGCATCACATCCATAAAGGAAGGGTCATCAGGTGGGGAGCGCGGGGTGTCCCTTCTGTCATCTGGGTCAGATAGAGGTCTGAATCCCCTTGACCTGAAGGTGCAGGGGTCCGCTTCCAAGTCCTCTGAGTCTGAAGGGGTAGGTGGCCTCGGGGGCCTGCGTGGTTGTGGACAGGGCAGGTCCCTGTTGGCTGGACTCCTAGGAGATGGAGAAGTAGGGTGGCCAGAGGGCTCAACAGGAGAGGGTCCTTGAGGTGCCGGCTTAGCAGGGGTTGGGGGGCGTCCTTGCCCTTATCCTTAAAGAAGTCCCACCAGGCAGCAAAAACACTTGTAGAAACCCTGTGAGAAAGTTGGGTTATCTGGTGCCGGGGAGGCAGGACTGGAGGGCCCCAGCATCCGGTCATCCGGCTGGGGTAACGCCGGTGTCAGGGTAGACTAGCCCTGGCCATCCAGCATCTGAGCCGAAGGAGTACCTTCAGGCATCAGAGGTACCCAATCCGACATCTGATCGTCTGTCATTGGATCCTTGGGCATTGGCTTGTTGGGGGCGTTGGGGTCTGTTGGGGGCGTCGGCATTTGCGGAGCCATCGGGTTCTTCCGCGGGAGCGCAGAGGAGGTTGGTGTAGACAGAGGCTGGTTTGGAGAAGTAGCCGGCGGTTGTCTGGGCGGAGTTGCCTGTAGAGGAGGCGTCGCTCCTGGGCAGGACTTGCATCCATTGCTCCCGAAGGTGAAGGACAACAGTCTGGGTGCTGCTTCCTAGCATCTGCCCCGGACGTCAAGGTTGACTCAGCGGACACCCTAGCCGAGAGGGCACCAGACAACGGTCTCCCACCCGAACAGCCACCAGCTAAGCCAACTGGCTTATAGCCCATAGGGATGATGGGCTTAAGCTTGAGCAGCTCAGAGGCGTGGAAAGACTTCCCATACCCTAAGGAGCCTTCTCCCAAGACCAAAATGAGGGAGAGAGGCTTTGCTCCCGGAAGCCCGGAGGCAAGCCCAGAGGATGAAGGGGTCGCCGACTTCTGTGTCGGGGACAGACAGCAGCCTTCTGCCAGGGATATCTCCTTGTCCCTGTGCGTGTGTTTGCCGCTCGATTTCTTCTCCTTGTGAGAAGATGATGAAGGAGAAGAGGACGAGCTCTTAAAGTGAAGTTCCTGCTCCATGGCAGATATTTGTTTTAGCAGAAAAGCTTTGAGGGTCTTCTGGTGCCTGAACCTCATGTGCTGGTTGAATTTGTGGCAGTGCTGACAGGCCTCAATGTTGTGGTCTGGGCCCAGGCAGGCTGCATGGCCGTCTTTATGTAGGGTCTGCTTGCCGCACTTGCACTTGGAGAGGTGCCTTTCAAAGGAAGACAGTGAAGAAGAAGAAATGCACAAAGACTTTTTAATTGCTTAAAATAAAAAATCAGGTGTTGAAAACACAGGCCAAATGGCAGTTGACTAACTGAAGGTGTCCATGGAGGTATAACTTACATGGTCGACGGCAGGAAAAGAACTGGGGATGGACTAGTGGACCACCCCTTTTATACCATACGTAATGTCAGGGGTAGGCCAACGTAAGGAGTGGTCCTCCACCTGGCATTGCTAGCTAGAACGTTTCTGTGGGGTCCTAGCACCTGCCGGCTTCAGTCCTAAAGGTGTTACCTGTTGCAAGAGCGAATCTTGAAGTAAGATCACCCAATCCACCCAAATCCAATCAATCTTTATTTATAAAGCACCCTTCCAGAATAGCACAGTACTGTAAAGAGTAAAAATAACGCATATAACTTAAGTACAATATCATCTGTAAAATACATGGCATACAAAATTCAAAGAAACAACAATTCAAAAATGCTGAAAACAAATCTTAAAAAGACTTTATAACAAGTTAAAATCAAAACATTGAAAGGCCTGTGAAAACAAGCAGGTTTTCAAGGTAGATTTAAAACCTGACCTGCCAAGAAATTCCCAGTATGGTCAATTTCCAGTAGTTCACATTATTTCTGGCTCTAGCGGAAAGGTAGAGAGAGACAGTAACAGCACAGGCCTACAAATTAAAAGACTGCAGGTTCAATTCACCCGAGGGTCACAAAACATCATGCCTAAGGAAATCTGAGGTAATGTTAGCTGGAGTGAAGTTATTCAGGGGGGAGATTCAGGAGGAGCATGAGAAAGTTTTACAAAGAGGGTGGTGAGACGTGGAACAGCCTACCAGCTGAAGTAGTGGATTAAAAAAAACATCAAAAGTTCCAAGCACAGCTGGGACAGTTAAAGGTTTAATTGTTGATTTTATCGGGGGGGTGGGCCGTGCCTCCAAGATTCTGCCCTATAGATTGCACAGACAAGACTCAGCAGGTAATAATTTCAACAGATTCTGGTCAGAGCCGATATGGCTGTGGACAGCTTTTGGGATACTTTTACCCATTATTTCTAATGAATTTGCACAATACAGATCTGCTGAGAGGCAGTTTCAATGTGGTCTTCCTTTTACACATTTTTACAATGTGTTTTCCTAGAATATGCCTGCTGATTGCTATATATTTAGCCTGGATAATTCACAGAAGACACTGCATCCTATTTTCAGTGGGGTTCTATATCTACACAATATTATGCTGCATTGCGTAAAATCATAACACACTGAAAACAATATTTTACATGTGGACTAGGCTACGCTGAATAAATACATTATAAAAATGGTAAAATCATGACCACACAGAAAACAAGACATTGTATCTAATCTGGGACATCCCGAGTAAACACAGTGCAAAAATGTGTAAAATGAAGATACCTATGACAATGAGATGTAGCATCTCCCCTGCGCTATCCAGGATACAAAATACAGGATAAGAAATATTTAAAGGAAATGTACCGTAAACTGAACTTCACTGTGTTCGCTGTCATAAACAGTTTCTTTATTGTTTTATAAAGTATTAGATTGCAGTATTTATTTCGAATGCTGTGGCCAAGAGGATGGTGTGTGTGTTTTTGCTGTAGCTCAATATATTTTTTTCCCAAAAAGCATAGTAAAAATGCCTACTAACTGCTATATATTTATTTAGCCAGGATAGTTCACAGAACATCTGGCATATGTCTGAGACAGTTCTTATCAGATAGTGTCTTAAGAGGTTAAAAAACAGTATAAATCTTTTTGGATTCCGTGCTGGTAAAGGGTGACATTTATGAGGTACGAATCTTTCCTTGAAAGACAATACCTGCCCAACTGAAGCCAGTAGCAAGAAAATGTTTAAATGCTAAGTATTTAAATGTTCAAGTTGTTGCATTTCGAAGGGGACAAACAAATATCCGTTTTAAGAGGCAACCAATATTTAACAAGCTGTTTCAGTTTCCTAATGGCCATCTGATAAGCAGATTGGAGTTCTGTCTCCATTATTCTAAACAGAAAAAAGGGAGTATTTTATTTCAAGTGGCATAGTAATTTGTAGGTATGGAAGGATACACTGAAAACTCCAAAAATGTGTTCTACAGTATTCTATTTTTCCAGCTACAGACAGCAAGATAAAAATAAAGGACCCCACAACCAGCCATTATAAATATTCCACACGCCAAATTCTAGAAACTTTTAAAGAATACTATCAGAAATTTTATTTAGACTGTTGATCTACAGCAAATATCTGCTTTTTTTTTTATCTAAAATAAAATTGCCAACCCTTGGTGCCTCCCAGAAAGAAAAAGTAATTTCCCCTATTACAGCTCAAGAATTGTACAGTACAATTAATAACTTGAAAAATGGGAAGAGCCCCGGCCCTGATGGATACAGAGCCGAATTTTATAAGAGGACCTGGGATCCGATTTAAATCATCTTTGCTAGAGACAATGCAAAAAAATCATAACACATCTACCTTTCCTATTTCCTGGAGACAGGTAGTCATTTCAGCTATATTAAAACCCCAGAAGCTCCCGCAGCTGTGTGATTCTTTTTGCCCAATTTCAGTCCTTAAATCAGGATTACAAGATATACCAGTATAATAGTCCACAGACTAGATGATATCTTACCCACATTAATCCACCCCAATCAGTCAGGATTTATTAAATCTTGCCAAACCAGGGACAATATTAAACAAACCCTATATACTGATCACGAACCCTGCGCAGATGTCCCATTCCCCATTAATGTTATTGAGCCTACATGCCCAGAAAGCATTTGACAGGATCTCCTGGAGCTTTCTGCAGTCAACCCTTGTGAAATTTGCTTTCCCTCAAGAATTTTTAGACATTATTGGGGGTATATATTAATGTCCCAAGGCAGTAGTCAAAATAAATGGCTCCCGCTCATCACGCTTCCTGCTCTACAAGGGAACGCATCTGGGGTGTCCCCCATCCCCATATCTTTTTGCCTTATATGTTGAGCCTATAGCTCAGCTGCTGAGACAAACAGAACAATTACACAGTAACTCAGTCAATGGCCTTCAGCATAAATTAGCATATTATGCTGATGACCTCCTACTTTATATTACCCATCCTGAAACCTCCCTGGCTACTTTGGGAGAGATCTTACTCATGGTAGAGCAGCTGACGGGTTACAAAATTAAACAAGAAAAATCAGAGGTTTTAACAATGCATTATTTACCCACCCAGCCAATCTCAGACAAATATCGCTATAAATGGAACTGACCCAACATTACTTATCTAGGTATTAAAATCTCTCCTGTCCTTTCCAATATATACATGATTATGATCCATTGTTCTTGCAAGTACATACGGACCTAAAACACTGGACTTATCTACTAATCTCTATCTTAAATAGAGTACAATCTATTCAAATGAACATACTACCAAAACTGCTCAACTTAATGCAGAATATACCCTCCCCGCTGTCACAGAATGAGGTTAAAAGATGGGATAAGGTTATCAGGACTTTTCTTTGGGAAGGTGGTTGACCACGCATCTCTTTACGCAGATTACAAGTACCTAAGGAAAGGGGAGGATTAGCTTTGCCAAATATCTTCAAATACTCAACAGCAACTATGCTTACACATTTTTCAAAGTGGCTGATCCCACAGGGCCAGGCCCCGACTTGGCTTCAATTAGAAAGAGCCCTATCTAATTTCCCTTTAAACCATATTTTGGTATTTCAACCTCCAACACCCACACGTCTGGGGCAATGCACTTTGTTTACAAAAGCTATCTTCCACAGTTGGGTGAGATTTCTCTGTTATCCGGAGAATCAATTTGTAGCTAGATGGATGGGTATCCCAGCCTGGAACCCAAACTTTGCCCCAGCGCTGACAGATAAAGTATTCCGGAAATGGAGTGAGTCTGGGTTAATACATACATATCAGTTTTAGGAGAAAGGTATTTTCAAAAACTTTGCTCAACTAAAGAGTGAATTCTCTTTGACCCAGCGGGACTTCTTCCGCTACTTACTAATTCGTCACTTTTTAAGCACAGAGATGTGAGTAGATCTCTCTGATCAAACTCCCCCCCCCCCCCAAACTATGCACACTACTTACACAATTACAGCGTGTCTTCGCACATTAACATCTCATATCTAAATTACATAAAGTGTTGAATAACAATTCGACTCAAGAAAAGGAAACTGTTAAACTTAACTGAGAATCGGAGTTGATGTTGGATTTAACATCAGAAGTTTGACTACGTATACGCCGTCGGCAACACAAAATGACCAACTCCTACACCTGGAGAGAATGCTCCTGGAAAATAGCAGTGCAGTACTTCTGTACCCCACAAATTACCACTAAATATTCAGTTTCAGGAGATTCATCATGTTGGAGGGGTTGAGAAGGTGAAGTAGCTACACACTCTCACATTTTGTGGTTTTGCCCGGTTTTAACTCCTGTTTGGGAGGGGGTAGGGAGACAGATGGGAATTTTTTCCCAGCCCTAGGGACTCTCACCCCAGAAATGGCTCTCCTATTACACCTCTCATGACAGATTAAGAGTACTCATTAGATCTATCTAATTAATATATCGCTGGGGGCAACTAAAAAAGTAATAACCAAACTATGGTTATAACCCAGTCCTCAGAGTATATCAAATTGTGAAACCACAGTATACGAGATATACAGAATGGAAAGTCTAACAGCTAAACTACAAAACTTCAGCGTTGATGAACAGATGGACACTCTGATTTTTATGTATAGCTAACCATCGCCCAGATTTGGTGCTTTGACTTACTGATAAGGGAATGACTTTTGATCTGCTTTACAAGTCCCTTACTCACTTTCCCGTCTCCATGGTGGGGCCGGCCGGTCCGTTCTATAGTAGTTTCGAAGAACGCAAGAGGGCTTTTTCTATAATTTTGCTTGCATTGTTTTGGGGGAGAGCAAACATCTCGATTCAGGAACTATAAAACTGAATTTCTCCCCCTACAGAGAAGAACCAAATAATCTGAAGGGGAAAAGTTAGGTAAAGTGATAATATCCTAGTTTATCTATATTGTACCCCTGAGTACTGTATCTCTGCTATGTATTCAGTTGTCTGCACATTTCTGTGGTGACATTCTCCATGTGTCATTTAAAAAATAATAAAAAGTTTAAAAAAATGTTTAATTGTTACTCAGGGGGTTAAGAGTAAAGCAGCGGTTAAAGGGTGAGCGAGGGCATAAACCCCATCTAGACAGCAATTCCTGGGGTAGCATGGGGTATAACAGGGCAGACTGAATTGACCGATGGCCTTTTTCTGCTGACACTGTCAGTGTTTCTATGGAAGAAGAAGGAAAAGGCTGGGTGGAGAGATAAAAAGATAATTTACTGGTGACTCAACAGGTAGGGCAGTTAGTGAGGTAAAAAGGGCACTGCTTGACCAAGACGGTAGCTCTGAAGAACTGTTTCATCTACCTGCAATGTGGGTCAAACATGTGCTATCCAGAGCCAAGCAATGTAGCTGGACAGAGAAGCAGCCCACCGCTATCCAGGTCTGCACAAGTTGCATAGATTGCACAAGTCCCAAGGACTTAGAGAGGTCATTCACAGAATTAGGGACGTTTCTAAAAAGAAAGGTATCTGGGGAGATTTTTTTTTTGTTTGAGATCCTCCTAGTCCTGTGAGGGATAGAGAGGAGCAGCAGCAGATCATTAGGCAGTCAAGTGCTTCACTAAGGGTCTGAAGCAAGAGTGTTATTTTTCTGGCTAAATGGAGGGCCTTCTGGAGCCAATGACACCTGAACACACAGGATGGGCTGCACCCCCTTTTTTTAAATGTGTAATTCTCTGAATGTTTAGTACTTTATGATGATCACATTCACAATCTGAATACAATTACTTACTCTGTATAGCACTATACAACACTTACTTTCCACTATGTACCTCTGGGCTTGGTTGGTCTTTCGACAGGCATTCATTTTTATATATGGGGCTAGTGAGTGGACTAATAGTCGGATGTATGTTTCCCACTGTGGGAAGAATCCCACTATCAACTAATCAATCAAGGGAAAATATACTGGAATGCATGCTTAATGTAGCACTTATTTTAATTAAAAACTTCTGACTACTGTGCCTCAGGAACACGTCCCTTTCAAAAGCCCAATATAAAATAAGACAAGATCTCACAGGACTCCACCCCCAGTCAAACAGCAGTGCATTTGAAGTGCTGTTGGAGATTCTTGCAAGAGCTCCCTTTATGACTCTCCTTTTTTGCATCCTATCTGTCTTTATTGATTCTACTACTTTAAAAGTATAAATGCCTACACTGGTACTGTACCTGTGGTGTGGGTTTTAAGTGTTATGCCATTCTGTAAAGATGTGAACTGAACAACTCCAACCTTGCTTATTCCTCTTTCCCCACCTGTTATAGCTCCTTTGTGTGCACTGCAGCTGTGTGGTACATGCATCTGGTTTAGTTAGCAGTTGCACCGAAGCTACAGGCAGTCTTTTTTCTTTCAGTGCATCCCAATCCTAGTGTAACTGATTTGGCTTATTCTATGGGGTGACTGCATAAATACGATATATCCGAAAAAAATTTGAGAGAGAAAAAATGAATCTCTTAGGAGGTTAGCAGACTGCTACTACTTTTGCAATAAACTAAGTAAAACAACTTGGTGGTGTAATCAATAAAAAGCTTCTCAGCAGGCAGATCAGCAGTTACGTTGCAAGAGGTAACATCCTGACAACTGTCTACATTACTAAGAACAGGAGTCAAAACTATTCTGGTTTACATTCTGGCATACGCACCACCTCCAGGATACAAGCAAAGGGAGACGAGAATGCAGAGGGTGCAAATAATAATGTTGTAGAACCGAGGCTCCCATACTGTCTAGGGAGCTCTGTTACCAGATCTTAAAAGGGGGAACCATGACATACTCGAAACAAAGGAAACTGCTCAACACATGAACAGCAGTGAAGTGGAAAAAAAAAACCTATGTGCAATTAGAAAAGTTGATTTTCGCAGAAAGAACACATTTCTATAACCTTAAAAGTGGGAAGATGTAGCCAGCCTGATGGGCCTTGAGCAGGGTTCATTTTTGAGTCGGGGATTGGGACAACTGGCACACAGTTTTTAATTTTGACCACCTTTTCTTCTACCTTGGCACATAATTTTTAATTCTGACCCACCTTTTCTTCTACCTTCGGGACAACCTGCTCTAGAGATCTTAAACTGCTGTTTTATGAATCTGGGCTCAGCTGAACAATATGACCCATTGCTTTTTCATTTGACCCTTACTTTTTATACCCAGTGGGTCAATGTCCCACATATATAAACCCATGAGAGGGAGTCCCTCGGGGGCCAACTCGCCAACTGACTGCCATCTAGGGGAAGCCTGATGGCAATGCGTGCGAGTGTAGTGTAAGGGAGGGCACGCATTCTGAGCACTGGCGGCATGAGTGTGCACGCTGTACTCACTGCACATCTGCACAACCCAGAGAGAAAATCAGCTGGAAAAATAGAGGTTGGGTTTAATGAAGCCCTCCTCATTTGTGCAGACAGCCTGTCCAGTCTCACTGGCTCTGAGGGACATCTGGATATGTGTGTTCCGGGTTGGGGAGGACAGCCCTCCCTTCTCAGCCCCACAGCAGGAAGTAATCCACGGGGGACACAAGCCCCCGGAGGAGACATGGGACAGTTACAGTCATCCGGTGGTCTGAGACAGACGCCCGGCCTGCCACAGGAGAGGTAAAAACCTATATGGAAAAAAAAAATGTGAAGATATGATGGAGGTTGAATGGAGGGAAGACAGTAGGAAGGACAGGTAGTCAGCAAGTATTTTGAAAGGAACGAAGAGCAGTGTGAGAGATGACAAGACTTAAGGCAGAGAGAGGTACAAGTAGAGAAGCAATGATCTGCAAGAGGATGGGAGTTCAGGATTAAATGGCAGAATTAGTGAAATTGGATGTCCAGTTTGTAAGGGAGCTTGGGGATGCACTATTGTATTCCATATCTATGGAATCAAACATCGGCAGAGATATATTTAGCCATTATGTCCAACTTTGAACCCCATTTAAGACATTTTCTTGAATCCGTAAAAATATAGTCCAGTGTTTTCTAAACTGTGCTACCAGAGGGCTTGTGGGGATGCGGGTACATGTGTCCTTTATGCTTACTGAGCTAATGGACAGGGAGCTAGTGGATGAAATACACAAGATGGCAATGAAAGGTGAAGTTCTGCTGATGGGGGACTTCAATATGCCGGTTGTGGATTGGACCACCCAGGCAGCTGCTTCAGCCAGAAGCAGAGGCATCCTAGATTCCCTAAAGAAGGCAGGACTCTGGCAGCTTGTGCTTGATCCCACCAAGCACAGGGTGATGCTGGATCTAGTGATGACCAACAGGGACAGAATCACAGATGTCCAGGTAGAAGGGCAACTGGGATCCGGTAATCACCACATAGTGTGGTTCAGTATGAGGACAGGGACTCAGTCAGGTCACACTAGGTCAAAGGTTTTGGATTTCAAAAAGGCAGACTTCACTGAATGGAGAGAGGTATCAAAATAACCCTGGAGAAAAGGGGGATGAGGGGGTGAACGAGCAGTGGGAGCACCTAAAACGAGCCATAGTGGACATGACAAACCAATGCATCAGATTGGTATCAAAAGGCAAGAGAAGTAGAAAGCCACTATGGTTCTCGAAAGAGGTGGCAGACAAAGTAAGGGCTAAAAGGGCAGGGTTCAGGAAATATAAGGAGACCCAAAGGGAGGAGGACAGGGAGGTGTACCTAGAGTGTTCTAAGGGAAGTGGGGAGGGTGGTAAGGAGAGCAAAGGAATGGACTGAGGAAGGATTAGAGCAGACAGTAAAGCAAGGAGACAAGACATTCTACAGGTACATCAGCGAAGGAAGGAAAACTGGGGGGCGGGATTGTTAGGCTCAAAGGGGAAGAAGGTGTGTGTAAGGAGGAAGACATGGATAAGGCAGAAATACTGAATAAATACTTCTGTTCAGTATTCACGGAAGAGGGGAAGGACAGGGACCAAAGCCAAGCAACAGATGCCGGGGTCGGACAGCAGTCTATTTACAGGAGAAAGAAAGTCTTCAAGGAGCTCACTAAATTGAAGGTGGACAAAGCGATGGAGCCAGACGGCATACACCCAAGGATATTAAGGGAGCTGTGAAGAGAGCTAGCAGAACCTGTGGCAGCCTTGTTCACAGAGTCACTCAACACTGGAGCGATGCCAGAGGACTGGAGGAAGGCACGTGTGGTCCCGCTACACAAATCCGGCAGTAGGAAGGAGGCAGGGAAATACAGACCAGTCAGACTCACCTCAGTAGTGGGGAAGATCATGAAGGCACTGCTTAAAGAAAGGATAGTGGGATATCTGGAAGCCATTTCTATGACTTGGTAACAAAGGAAGTAAATCGGCGGGGAGGGTGGACGTCGCCTACCTCGATTTCAGCAAAGCCTTAGACACTATCCCACATAAGAGGCTGGTTAACGAGTTAGGTAGTCTGGGCATGACAGACAAAGTGGTAAACTGGGTTAGGAACTGGCTAACGGACAGGAGGCAGAGGGTGGTGGTAAATGGGGTACAATCTGGGGAAGGGGGATGATCAGCGCGCTACCTCAGGGATCGGTCCTTGGACCAGTCCTGTTCTATGTCTTCATCAGTGACATTGCAGAGGGCCTGGACGGAAAAGTCTGCCTGATTGCAGATGACACCAAGATCTGTAACAGGATGGATACTCAAGAAGGCGTGGAGAAAATGAGGGAGGACATGGGGAATCCTATGAAATGGTCTGCTGGAATGGCAACTGAGGTTTAATTGAAAGAAGTGCAAAATTATGCACCTGGGGCACAGAAACCCTGGAGAGAGAGCTACAGGACTGGGGGGGGGGGGTTGCTGACAGTCACCAAGGAAGCAAAGGATCTGGGGGTTATTTTAGATGACCTGAAAATGTCAAAGCAGAGTACAAGGGCAGCAGGAAAGGCCAGTGGCATGCTGGGGTGCATAGCCAGCGGTATAACCAGCAGATATAAAACCCTGGTCAGGTCTCACATGGAGTACGATGTGAAGTTGTGGAGGCCGCACCTTCAAAAGGACATTAACAGGCTGGAGACAGTCCAGAGAAGGGAGACAAAGATGGCACAGGGCCTGCACCATAAAACTTATGAGGAGAGAGATTAAGGGATCTCAATATGTACTCGATGGAGGAGAGGAGGGAAAAAGGGGACATGATAGAAACATTCAAGTACCTCAAGGACATAAACTAGGTGCAGGAGGGAGACGTCTTCCAATACTGATCCTTTACTCCTCTACCCCCGAGACTACCTCTGTCGGCCACCTCCTTGACTTTTCAAGGATGAGCCAGCCCTTTGCCGTTTGAATACCGGAAGGTGGCCCTTTTTATCCTGGATATCCTTCAAAATGTCATCCAGGCCTGAACCAAACAATAAGCCTCCATCAAAGACTAAGTTAAACAACATAGCCTTCGACGCTTGGTCAGTGACCCAATGCCAAAGTCATGCCCCTCACATGGCAGACACAATATAAGTGGATTGAGCTGACATGTGTAAGTTCTCCACCACGGCATCCCCTAGAAAGGTGGAGGCCATGGATACCAACTGCACACCTTAAGAGTCTGGGGGAACGAATCTATCTGGCACTGTAACCCACAAGTAGCTCTGGCAACAATAAAGGGGGCATAGGAGGTGCAGAGGTTTGCAACATTGGAGGCAATGGCTCTTCTGCACAAAGCATCCACTCGCTTGTCCTTTGTGTCTGCTAAGGCCAAGACCTTTCAACTGGAAGAGGCGTGTACCTCATGGAATTATGTACAGCTTTGTTAACCAGAGGAAGAGTTTCCCACTTCCGGATATTTTCCTCCATAAAGAGGAAACACTGTACCTTAGGTTTTGATCGATATTTTCGTTGGTCTGCACCTGCCCATTCTTGTTCAATAATCTGGTCACAGTGAAAAAAGTTTGGAAAACATTTTGCAGCAGAGGAGGATGCAGACAGGATAGGGTTCACATCTAAGGCCTCCATGGACTTCACCTCCTTCAGCTGTAAAGTCCTACAAGCCTCAGTTATCAGATAGGACAAAGATTTTGTATCAAACAGGGGAAGGACAGGAATCCTCTCTCCTTCCTCCTCCTCAAAGGGTTCCTCATCAATATCATCATCAGTAACTGCTTTAGGTCAAGATTTTCCCCAAGAGCCCAGACATCCTCATCCAGACCCATCATATTGTGAAGGGCAGGGTCTGCCTGCAGATCCATATTAGCAGATTTGTCCTGCTCTGGTGCACCTGGACGTGCCAGTGTGGGCCCTCCCTGACCTGAGGGGGCCCAGCTTGGGCTCAGGCGTGTCCAAAGGGATGTCCTACGGAACACTGGGGGCTCAAAAGCCCTCCTAAGCACAACCATAACGATTTACGCCATCCTGCTTTGCCACTGCACACTAGGTGTCCCCACCTCGTTTGAAGTTTCTACTTGGGGGGGGGGGACTCTAAGAGATACATTAGCTTGAGAAAGCACAATGGGAGCAATAGGAACAGTGGAGAGGGTTGAAACACACAAACATAGAATTTGATGGCAGATAAGGACCGCTTGGCCCACCCAGTCTGCCCATTTCCCTACCTAATGGATAAGCTGCAGATCCTAGTTAACCAGCAGCCTACTTCTTTCTACCCCCACCCCCTAGAATCGCCTCATGGCTGTCCCATGCAAACATGCTTGAATTCAACCACTGTTTTTGACTTCACAACCTCCTCCGGAAGGCCGTTCCACGCATCTACAACCCCCTCTGTGAAAAAATACTTCCTTACATTACCTCTGAGCCGCTCCCCCATCTTCAAATTGTGCCCCCTTGTTCTTGCACACCTCTTTTTTTTGAAAGATGCTACCCTCTTGGACTTTGTTGATTCCCTTGAGGTACTTGAACATTTCTATCATGTCCCCCCTCTCCCTCCTTTCCTCGAGGCTATACATATTAAGCTCCTTTAGTCTCTCTTCATATTTCTTCCAGTGCAGACCCTGCACCATTTTAGTTGCCCTCCTCTGGACAGCTTCCATCTTGTCTATGTCCTTATGGAGACTGGGTCTCCAGAACTGCACACAGTACTCCAGATGGGGTCTCACCAGCTGTCTGTACAGAGGGATAACAACTTCCTGTTTCCTACTGGTGATGCCTCTCCCTATGCATCCCAGTATCCCCCAGCCCTCCTTACTGCCCTCCCACATTGCTTGCCCACCTTTAAATCATCTGATATGACTATCCCCAGGTCCCTTTCCATTTTTGTTGTTGTTAGTATCTCACAACCCACTGTGTACTCTTCCCCTGGGTTTTTGTTTCCCAGGTGCATTACCTTGCACTTCTTAGCATTAAATCTAAGCTGCCATACATTTGACCATTCCTCTAACCTTGCCAAGTCCCTTCTCATCCTTTCCACCCCACCTTGTGCATCAACTCTGTTGCAGATCTTTGTGTCATCTGCAAAAAGACATACTTTTCCTTCCAGTCCCTCTGCAATGTTGCTTACAAAATATTCAAGTGGACCGTCCTAATACTGAACCTCATGCGGCACCCACTAGTAACCCCTTTCTTCAGAGTGGACTCCATTTACTATTACCCTCTGTGTCCTATTCTCCAGCCAATTCTTTACCCAGGCTATCATCTTGGGACCCACTCCCACGCTGCCTAACTTGTATATTAATCTTTTGTGTGGGACTGAGTCAAATGCCTTGCTAAAGTCTAGGTAGGCCATGTACACAGCGCCTCCCTGATCTACTACTTTGGTCACCCAGTCAAAGAAATCTATTAAATTCGTCTGGCATGACCTTCCTGCTGTGAATCCATGCTGCCTTGGGTTGCATTACTCTTTAGCAGGTCTTACATCGTTTGAGCACTAGACGTCTCCGATAAGCCATGGTGCCAAAACAATAACGCAACAGAAGCTCAAAATGTAGACTAAAACTAAGAACACTGTTGCCTGAATTACGTGAGAAAAAGAAAGAACGCTGACACAGCCAACACTTCCCTCTGTGGGTCAAAGCACCAGCAGAAAATGTCCCCACCAGCCTACCAACTCAAGGCTATAGTAGGAAGAGATCATGCTCAGCAACAGCACTGAGCAGACACATTGGGGAGGGGTGTGCCCAAGCATAGACACGCAAAAGGACACTGAGGCTCTGTGAACCCTCTAGCTAAACAGCAGAGCACAAGTCCAACTGCCACGGCTCAGAAAAAAATGGCAGGAAGCCACGATGCTCTGAAGAGCCATTAAGTACTGCCACAAAGGCTGTGGAAAAAGATCCCCCCCCCAAAAATGCCTGTGGTGCCAGCCCGCCAGCACAGCTAAAACACAGTGCTGCCTTCATGACGTTGTCAAGCGGGTTCAGGAACAAGCCTGGGAGGCGGAGGGCCGGTCGGGAGAAGAAGGCTCGACCGTCCATAGGACTGCTTTCCTTCTCTGGGGGGGGAACCAGACTTGGCACTTGACTGGCTTCTGGCGGAAGTCAGAGGCTCAGCAAGCACAGAGCAGACAGAGAGGGATGGGGCAGGGCGGATGTCAACGGTGATGCCCTGACATCAGGTGCACACCACGCTCCCAGAACAGGGGAAAAACAATGCCAGAAAGCCAAGAGAAAAGTGCACCAGTGCAGACCCTAATGGCTCCCTCCTGACTGAACCACCGGGGTCCCGACAAAACTAGAAGTCTTAGGGAGTATGGGCCCCACCTCATACCCACCTGGGGGGTATAGCCACGGCTCCATGAGGGTCCACCTCAGAGTCAAGCAAGGAGGCGAAGCAGGGCTGATACACGAGCATCTCCCGATGGAGCAGCATTCCGGCATGAGGAAGGAGTATAAATAGAAAGTAAAAAAAAAAAAAAAAAAAAAAAAAAAAAAACTGCCTGTAAACCAAGCTTCAGCAGAGATAAGGTAAAAACAGATCCCCTAGCTGTGAGCACTCTAAAGAACCTCTGGTTCTCTTGCTTCTCAAATAGAAGACATAAAACAAATAAGCACATAGAATAGCCAACCTATGGTCTTTGGGGGGGGGGGGCACCAACACCAAACTAGATGGTAGATAGACAATCACACAAGAGTGCGGTGTGCATATTTATGGAACACCGTTCTGATTCAGCTAACCAGTGGTGCAGCTGGTTAGCGCAATCGGAACGGTATTCTGGGCGTCCTGGGTTCAAGTCCCAGTTGAGGCACTTACTTCTTTCTCACCTCTTTTTGTATATGTTTCATAAATTATGCACACCGCACTCTTGTGCGATTGTTACAAATACATATTTGTGTTGCCATTGGGTTGTGCATTTGAGAAAAAGTAATGTGCTCAGGGACAGTCCAGATTCCAGTTAGTGTCAGTGGCACAGCTGGTTAGTGCAATCGGAACAGTATTCCGGGTGGCCTGGGTTCAAGTCCCAGCTGAGGCACTTACTTCTTTCTCATCTCTGTTTGTATGGCAGGGAGATGCAGGGAATGCCCTAAAGCTAGAATCGAACAATAAAACCAAAAGCTGGGGGGTGGAGCTAGCCAGCAAGCCGAATAGACGCACTTTCTATCTGCTCTGTGCACGAGTGCCTTTTATCAACCTAAACTTCAGTAATAACTGGACTAACAGCATGAATGAGGATGTTTCAGCCGCAAGGTATACTGAGAAGCTGCTCAGTTTGGAAAAACTGACTCTGAACTACTCTGCTTACTTTAAATTTGGTGCTCTTTCTTGAGCAGCTTAGCCTCAGGCTGTAAGTGCACAGCGTGCCTGTATTCTTTCTGTTACTGATTTTAAACTGTGTAAAAAGATCTGCACTGTTTTATTATTTTATCTCTGTACTTTTAAACTGCTTGAAAAAGAACAGGTTACTCACCTGTAACAGTAGTTCTAGGAGTGGTATATGTTGTTCATCCACACTTCTTGGCATGTCCCTTTCCCCTTTAAATCTTGCCGGAAGTCTTCAAGCTGGCTCCTCCCACCCACCCAGGTGGTAAAGACCTCGGCTCCAGCCCATGACGCTAGATCTTAGCCCGCTGGAAGCCAGGTTGTGCGTCTAAAGCAGGGGAGGTCGGGTGGGTGCGTGTGGATGAACAACATATACCACTCCTAGAACTACTGTTACAGGTGAGTAACCTGTTCTTCTAGGAGCGTGGATATGTTGTTCTATCCACACTTCTTGGCAGATTCCTAGCAGTTCTCCGGGAGGAGGGAGGCAAGGCGCACACCCCCTACTTGGGAAATAAAGATTGGAGAATCAAGGCCCCAAAACCAGCATCCCGGCGTGACTCAATGTCAATGTGGTAGTGGGTAATGAAGGTGTTTGCTGACTTCCAGGTAGCAGCCCGACAGATTTCCTGGATAGAGATGTCCCTGGAAACAGCCACCGAAGTAGCAGTATGGCGGGTAGAATGAGCTCTTATACCTCTGAGAGGCTCCTTGCCCGCTAACTCATAGGACAGACCTATGCATGATGTAATCCATCTTGCAATGGTCCGTTTGGCTGCAGGTCTGCCAGAAGCAGCTTCAGCGTAGGTGACAAACAGCTGGCGAACCTCTCCATGAATTTCCGCCGTTCTCTGCCTATAACATGAGAGAGCACGTCTCAGGTCCAAGGTATGGAGCCTATACTCGGCATCCGAGGTGTAGTTAGGGTAGTATACCGGCAGAGTCAACACCTGGTTAAGGTGAAACTCTGACACCACCTTCGGAAGGAATTTCGGGTGTGGGCGCAGAACAACTTTGTCCCTGTGAAAGACCAGATAAGGGGAGTCCACCGAAAGCGCCTGGAGCTCCCCTGTCCTTCTGGCTGACGTGATGCCCACCAGGAAGGCCATCTGCCATGACAAGTGCGAAAGCTCACATGGCTCACGGCTTTCCCATGAGCTTTGCCAAAACCAGCAACAGATCCCACGGAGGTGGAGGTTCACACACCGGAGGGGATGTGTGATTCAGGCCTTTGAAGAAGCGCCCAACCATTGTCTCCTGCGCCAATGTCAGCTGACCGGCCCGTGCTCGGTAAGCAAAAATGGCTGCCAGGTGCACCCTAAGGGCCGATGACCGTAGACGCCCTTTGGTGAGAGACCAAAGGTAGTAGAGAATGTTAGCCGTGGAGCAAGATAAGGGGTCCAGACTCTTAACCTGGCACCAAATGGAAAACCTTTTCCATTTGAAAGCATAACATTTCCTGGTCGATTCCTTATGAGATGCCTCCACCACGGTGAAGACGTCGTCAGAAAGACCCAGAGACTGGAACTCTATCCACTTAGGTACTAGGCTGTGAGGTGCAAGGATTGAAGGTCCTGATGGAATACCTTCCCCTGGTTGAGTGATATCAGGTCTGGGCATGTACAAAGTCACTCTGGGGGCCTGCAACTGAGGCTGAGGAGATCTGAATAAGAGAACTGGCGCGGCCAGTCTGGGGCTACCAGAATCACTTTCGTCTTTTCCCTCCTCACCTTGAGTAACATATTGTGGATCAAGGGAAATGGAGGGAAGGCGTAGAAGAGGCCTGGGGTCCATGGCCTCGAGAAGGCATCCCCCTGCAGCAAGCCCTGCTGAGGGGGGCGGGCATGATACAGCCTCAGCTTGGTGTTTTCTCTAGAGGCAAACAGGTCCACCATAAGTTTGCCCCAACGGAAGAACAGACTGTAAGCTACCTCTGGATGAAAGTAAGATCTCCCTTTACTGTGCTCTACCACGAGGTAAAGAGTTTCCCAACGTCCGCCAGGGGGACCACCGGCACTTGCAATGATGGTGCACCACTGGGGTCCACAGGAGCACTGGTAGGGTTGCTTGGTCCTGGAGTCTCATCATGAGGTATATGAGGACTCAGTGGAGTAGCACAGTCTGTCATCTGATTGCCTGTCGTCAGGTTGCCTGCTGTCAGGTACCGAGGGGGTTTGATCTGCCAATTTGTCGACAGGTGGGCTGTTGTTAGGCTGCTGAATGGTCTGAGCTGACACTGGCTTCTGAGGCAGTGGCTCCACAGGCATCCGATTTGTAGTGGTCATTGAGGACATCTTGGTACTCGACACCTTACCCTGTGGCATCTGCTGCTGGTCCTTTCGTTTGTCGGAAGACCGGTTGTCTGGGACATGCGTCAGGGTCTTAGTTTTATTTGCCGATGACTTGTCCCTGGGAGAGCATTCCTAGTGTCTGTAACTGTCGTCTGAGGCTGATGACAAGCTGGAGGAAGAAGATGCCTGAACCTTATCGGTTGAAGTCCCTGTCTTAGGCCCCGAGGACTGCTGGAAGAGCCTAAGGCTGAGGGCTGGATCTGAGGGTCCTTGCCCCGAAGAGCTGCCGCCCACTGAGAGGGTAAGGGCGGGAGCCTTCGTCAACAGCAGGCCAGAGAAAGATAGGCCTGACAGAGGGGCTGAGTCCGCTCTCTCGCCAGAGTGCGAACTTGAGTGCTTCTCTTTGCAAGGAGACTTGGATCTGGACTCTGACCTACTGTGCTCCTTGTCCAACTGTTGGTGCTTCTCTCCTGAGTGTTTCTCCTTGTGGGAAGTCGGCGATCAGGAGGCTGAGGAGCTGGCTTTCCACGGGCGTTGAAGGGCAGCAAGTTGCTGCTCCATGAAGTAGGCCTGGAGAGTCTTGTGGCGGTGGGTTCAGGTTCACTGGTTGAATTTGCCACAGTCTGGGCAGGCTTTAACATCGTGATCAGGCCACAAACAGAAGAGGCACCAAGAATGATAGTCTTTGCAGGAATCTGCCACCCGCACGGACACCTGGCTTTCAGCCATGTGGTCGAAGAAGACACAGACGACATAAACTAATCAGAATATCGATATTTTATGAAAAAAATAAGGAAACAGGTACTATTGCCTGAAGAAGAAAATGGCGGTCAACAGATGCAACTAGACATCTGAGGAGCCGAAGCGCCCACGGGTCAACAGCGGGAAAAGAACTGAGGTGGGGCTAGGGACCGCCCCCATTATACAGAGGGTGACGTCGGTGGACAGACCAACGTAAGGGGCGGGCCCCAAATGGCTACTGCTGGCTAGAAGTTTTCCGTGGAGTCCTCGTGCCTGACGGCATAGTCCTTATGGTGTAGCCTGCTGCAGGAGCTCATACTCTAAGTAAGATCTTTAAGTGTCCGCAAATGATGCCACTGCAAGCACAGAACCTAATTAAACCTATTAGTACTCAAGAAGTTCTCGAGGCTAACAACAATTTGAAACCTGATAAATCACCTGGACCAGATGGCATCACGGCAAATTTTTACAAAACTTTTGATTAATTTTTAGGTCCCTTTATGCAAGTTTTCTTTTCATATATTCTAAAATTTTGATTTTATGATGATACATTTCTAGACGCTCTGATAATACTATTGCCAAAGCCTGATAAACCCAGGAATACAGGGATACAGTGAGCAGTTACCATCCTATTTCACTTCTTAATTATGATACAAAAATCCTGACTTCAACTCTGGCCCAAAGAATTAAGAACATACGGAATCCTTTGATCTGTAGAGAACAAGTGGGCTTTATGTCCTCCAGACAGCCCTCTGATCATCTCAGGAAATTGTTTTACATTTTCTCTGCATCTAGGGACTCCAGATCCTCTCTGATGATAGAGTTAATGTTACCTTTCTAAAAACAACACTTAAAAATTAGGTTTTCCAAATCTATTTATGGAGTGGCTACGTATTTTATATTCTCATCCTACAGCCAACATTTTTTGCAATAGTTTATTTTCAACTTCATTTCAGTTGTATTGTGGTATGTGTCAAGGTCGTCCATTATCCCCTATTTTGTTTAATTTTTATCTGGAACCTCTCATACATATTTAAAAAAAAAAAACTTTATGTTTATTGATATTACAACAAAGACACAGTAAAACATCCAGAGGTAGTACTTAAGGAATGAGTAAAACTGTTTCTAATGAGGGTGCAACCCCTCTTAATACATGCAGATTAAAAAATAAACGTACTGCCTCATATAGATATGTATTTGGGGGGAAAGTCAAAAGGTACAAAATAAATCAGAGGAAAATGTAGAAATCTATTACTGCTTTAAAAGACCATGAGCTGCAAGACAGATACAAGTCCATAAGTAAGTCCAAGTGGTAATTAAATCTCTGTTCTTATCAAAGGAAATGAATAAATCATGCACATCTCAAATTAAGGTAAGATACTGCTATCATCCGAAGAAATTTCTGAAGGTCCACAATATTCATACATATATCAGAGTTATGTAGGAATAAACTTAGGGGGAGATCAGGAGCACAAAACCAGCACCACAAACCCCCAACAGTTACAGCTATATAGTAGTAAAAAGCAGCTTGCTGATAAAAAATGACAGTCCCCAGGAGAGGGGGGAGTCCATAACTGGGAGCCGATTAAGCTCACCGTTCACAAAACAGTGAAGTGCTAATATTAGCACAATACATTAAGTTAAGTCTTAGCTGCGGAATTGTTCAGGGCATAAGCAAACCTGAAAACCAAGGCCCGTGCACATCCAGTCAGGTCTTTCTATTATTTATGTCTTCCTGATCGGACAAATCGGGTATATCACTCTGTTTTGGCAGTGGGGCATAGCACTGAGCCCATTTCAGGACATCAGTAGGATCCGAAAATATGAACACCTTCCCATTGTGCACAATCCTGAGTGAGACTAGCTGGAAATAACATGTTGTGGGAAACCACTGCTTCTCACAATGTCCCGGACCCTGTCAAAACATTTTTTCTTTTGTCGGCTTATGTAGCTCAGGTCTGGATATAGGTCGGACCTGCATGCCATCCTGAAGTAAACTTCTTTTTTGCAGAGCAAGTGCCAACATAAAGTCTCTGGACCAGACACCATCTAAAAATCACAACAATGGCCCTAGGGGCTTCAGAATTGTCTGGTCGCTCCCTCCAAGTCACCCGGTAGGTCTTCTGTATAGTTATATGGCAGTCTGTGAAGGGTTGCCCCAACTGCTGTTCTAGCCACTTATAAATGAGCAGGTCCAGGGGATCCCATTCGTTCCACTCCGGCATCCCCACAATTTGTAAATTAGCCACCCAGACCTGGCTTTCTAGGGCCTCGAGCTGATATCGGAGATGGGTGTTCTCTTTCACTAACAAAGTGGTGGTGCCCAAGGCCACCTCAGAGTGCTTATGGGTCTCAATTGCTTCCGTTTTCACTAAAAGTACATCCGTTTCAAGAGTATTGACTCTAGTTGTTAAAAAGTCAAACTTCTCCGACAGTCCAGATACTGTGGAGATGAGGCAACTGATTTTTATGCCAATAGTTTGCAGAGTTTCTACTTCAGCAGCATGCCCTCTGGAGCTAGACGGCCTTGGGTGGACCTCGTGTCAGGTGGTCCGGGAACATTTATACTTTTAGCTCTCTCTTGCTGAGATTTGTCTTTTTTGGGTTACCCATTCTGGATCAGCAAGTTGTCCGATTTTCAATAACAGCTCTTTGATCTGCCAAAGTGTCCACTAAAATATCCTAAATATTTATTTATATATTTAATTAATATAACTCAAATATAGAGGGTGTAAGATCAAGACCTCCATCTTGCTCGGGCTCAGCACTGCCCCCTTCTCTTCTATTTCTTGAGTATTAATCAAGGCAATTTTATTTACAAGGAGCCCCATCCCAGAGGCTCTGGGCGCCAAACATGACTAAAATATACAGCAATAAATTAAAACATATAAAACAACCTCATTAAAACCATAACAAAATTAATATTCTGCAGTAATAAAAGGTTTCCAGAGGTCAAAACTTCAAGGGACTGGCCAATAATAAGGATGACATCAGCATACAAAGGCCAGACTGAAAAGGTGAACCTTTAGCCTCCCCTTAAACACCTCAATTGAGGGAGCCTCCCGGACTGCAGGTGGAAGAGAGTTCCACAGGGTTGGCCCAGAGACACTAAAAGCATGATCTCCAGAGGCTAGAGCCGAACCCTGAGAACGCCCAGGAGGCCCCACAAGGAGGAGTGGAGGGAGCGAGCAGAGGACACCGGTGTCAGGAGCTCAGACAGGTAACCAAGATCCAGCCTGTATAGGGCTTTAAAGGTGAGAAAACCCACCTTGAAAAGGACCCTCCACCTAACTGGCAGCCAGTGCAGGGCACACAGGATCGGAGTCACATGACTGGACCTTGAAAGGCCCATCAGCAACCTGGCCGCTGCGTTCGGCACTAGCTGCAGTCTGCGGAGTGTCCCTACGGTGACCACGAAGTACAGAATGTTACAGTAGTCGAGCCTAGAGGTCACAAAGGCATGCACTAGTGTCGGCAGGTCCTCGGGCGGAATGAGGGCTTAATCCGGGCAATGTTCCGAAAATGGTAAAACCCACTGCTGACTACAGATGACACCTGATCTTCAAAGGTCAATCTGCAGTCAAGGATCACACCCAGATTTCACACCCTTGAAGAAACCACCAGCGGCACAGACCCCAGAACAAGTCCAGAGTCCGCCAGCGGTGGCAACCCATCACGCCCATGACCAGGCTCGATCACCAGCACCTCAATCTTAGCTGGGTTGATTCTCAGCCAGCTGGAATCCATCCAGTCACTGATTTTAGCCAGTCAGCTGTTAGGCACGTCGACAGCTCCCTATGTTCCAGATGCAAAAGACAAATACAGTTGGGTGTCATCTGCACAGCAGTGAAACTCCACAATGTATTGTCGAATGATCTCACCCAGGAGCAGCATATACACTGCGAACAACATCGGTGACAAGATCGAACCCTGAGGCACTCCATAGGACAGAAGCATTGGGGAAGGGGAGAAATTCCCCATCCCCAACCACTGCACTCTGTCCGAGAGATAGGACTCAAACCACTTGATAACGGTACTGGCCACGTATTACAGTAGGTCCTTTTCACCTAAAACTCTTAGCTTATGCCGATTATATGCTCTTAAATGTATGTAATAAAAAACAATCTATATTAGCTACCTTGGAAACCATTCAAGTTTCCCAACTATAAATTAAACAGAGATAAAACAATGGCTATGCCCCTAAATGGCAATATGCTTAAAATACAGGTTACTCACCTGTAACAGGAGTTCTAGGAATGGTATATGTTGTTCATCCACACTGTCTGGCAGGTTCCTTGCCGCTTTAAATCTTGCGGAAGATCTTCAAGCTGGCTCCTCCCACCCACCCACCGGGTGAGTAAAACCTTCCTCCGCCCCATGCGCCAGATCTAGCCCGCTGGAAGCCAGGTTGTGCGTCAAAGCCGGGGAGGCCGGGTGGGTCGTGCGGATGAACATATCCCATTCCTAGAACTCCTGTTACAGGTGAGTAACCTGTATTTCTACGGACATGGATATGTTGTTCATCCACACTGTCTGGCAGATTCCTAGCAGTTCTCCGGTAGGAAGGAGGCAAGGCGCACACCCCCTACTTAGGGAATAATGACTGGAGAACAGAGGTCCCAAAACCAGCATCCCGGCGTGACTCAAGGTCGATGTGGTAATGGGTAATGAAGGTGTGTGCTGACTTCCAGGTAGCAGCCCTGCAGATTTCCTGGATAGGGACGTCCCTGGAAGCAGCCATTGATGCAGCGGTATGGCAGGTAGAATGAGCTCTTATCCCTCTGGGAGGCTCCATGCCCGCCAACCTAGAGCAGAGATCTATGCAGGAGGTGACCCATCTGCCTATCGTCCGCTTGGCTGCAGGTCTGCCAGGTATGGCTTCAGCGTAGGTGACAAACAGCTGGCGAACCTCTCCCCGAACTTCAGCCGTCCGCTCCTTATAATAAGCGAGTGCTCTTCTAGGGTCCAGAGTATGGAGCCTATATTCGGCCTCCGGCGTGTGATTGGGGTAGAACATCGGCAGAGTCAACACCTGGTTAAGGGAACCTGACACCACCTTCGGAAGGAATTTCAGGTGGGGCGCAAGACAACCTTGTCCCTGGAAAGACCAGATAAGGAGATCTACAGAAAGCGCCTGGAGTTCTCCCATCCTTCTGGCTGACGTGATAGCCACGAGGAAGGCGGTCTTCCACGACAGGTGAGAGATGTCACACCTGTGCATCAGTTCGAACGGCTTGCCCATGAGCTTAGCCAATACCAGCAGTAGATCCCACGGAGGTGGAGGTTCTCGCACCAGAGGGGATATGTGATCAAGGCCTTTGAGAAAGCGCCTGACCACCTTCCCCTGCACCACCGAATGCTTCCCGGACCACGCCCGGTAAGCAGAGATGGCTGCCAGGTGCACCTTAAGGGTCGTCGACCGAAGCCCTAACTGAAAAAGGGACCACAGGTAGTCCAAAATGCGTGCCAAGGAACAGGAGGAAGGGTCCAACCCCTTGCCCTGACACCAAATGGAGAATCTCTTCCATCTGAAGGCACAGCATTTCCTGGTCGACTCCTTATGGGAAGCCTCAACAACGTTAAGGACCTCGCCGGAAAGACCCAAGGCCTGGAACTCTAGACGCCAGGAACCAGGCCGCCAGGTGCAGGGATTGAAGGTCCAGATGGAATACCTTCCCGACTGACTGAGATCAGGTCCAGGCGGGCTGGGAGCCGCCTCGGGAGCCTGGAGCTGAGGCTGAGGAGATCTGGATACCAGAACTGGCGGGGCCAGTCTGAGGCTACCAGAATCACCTGCGCCTTGTCCCTCCTCGCCTTGAGAAGCACCTTGTGGATCAAGGGAAATGGGGGAAAGGCGTAGAAGAGGCCCGGGGTCCACGGCCTTGAGAAGGCATCCCCCTGCAGCGAGCCCTGCTGAGGGGGGCGGGCATGAAACAGCCTCAGCTTCGCATTCTCCCTGGAGGCAAACAGGTCCACCTGCGGCATGCCCCAGTGGGAGAATAGATCTTGTACCACCTCCGGCAGGAGAGACCACTCGTGGGATGCAGCTCCTATCCGGCTTAGGGCATCGGCCAGAATGTTGGAGGCTCCTGCCACATGAATGGCAAGGAGATCCACCTCCAAGCTGCGCACAAGGGACCAAGTGTGGAGAGCTTCCCTGCACAGAGGCATGGAGCGCGTCCCGCCCTGGCAGTTTAGGTAGTACATGGTCGTGGTATTGTCCGTCTGGGCCTGAACCACTTGACCCAGTACAAACGAAGCGAAGGCGATGACTGCTAGACAAACCACTCGAAGCTCCAGCAGGTTGATGTGGCATCGGGACTCCCGAGGGGACCAGAGGCCATGCGCTCTGTGCTCCCCCAGATGGGCACCCCAACCCATCAGAGAGGCGTCGGTCGATAGACCATCGGCTCGGGGCCGACATACGGGATGCCCTCCTGCAGATGAGCTGGAACAATCCACCACTGGAGAGCGTTCTACATCTCCTGGGTCACTGTCACTGGCTGATCCAAAGGACTGGAGCGCTGTGACCACTGGCTGGCCAGTCCCCATTGTAGGGGACGCATGTGCCAACGGGCCCAACGGACCACACTGGTGTAGGCCGCCATGAGGCCCAGGAAGTCTCTGGCAGGGCGCAATTGCCCAACCTGAAATGATTGGGTAAAGGAGGAAAGAACCTCGGCCCTGTCCGCCGGGAGCCGTGCTCTGGCTCACAGAGAGTCGAGCTCTGCCCCAATGAATTAGATCACCTGCTTTGGCATGAGTTCTGACTTGGCCTCGTTGATGAGGAGGCCAACTTGAGAGCAACCCCCGCTCCACCTCCAGTCTGGAGGAGGCCACAATCACCCAGTCGTCCAGGTAGGGGTACACCCAGACCCTTCGGCACCGCAGAAAAGCTGTCACCACTGCCATGCATTTGGTGAAGACCCTGGGAGCTAGAGAAAAGCCAAAGGGCATGGCCCGGAACTCCAAGAGGGACCCCTCTGCTCTGAAGTAGAGGAATCGCTGGTGGGACGGACGGATTGGGACATGAAAGAATGCGTCCTGGAGATCCAGAGAACAGAACCACATGCCTTGTTCCAAGGATGGAATAATCTGAGCCAGAGTGACCATCCTGAAGGTTCGAGACGTTCGGAACCTGTTCAGGTTGTGCAGGTCTAGAATGGGGCACCAGACCCCCGTCCGTTTCGGGACCAGGAAGTACCCGGACACAAACCCTGGGTCTGGTGGAGGATCCGCCACCTTCCTGATCACCTCCTTTTGGAGGAGCAGGGCAATGTCGGCTCGACAGGCCAACAGAGAGGCTATGGACCCCTTACTCTCTGGGGGCGACGGTTAGAAGGGCGGGCCTGCTCGAATCTAAAGAGGCAGACCCTTTCCTACCACCTCCACACCCAACGGTCCGTGGTGATAGCGGACCAGGCGGAAAGAAAGTGGTGGAGCCTGCCTCACGGGGAACCCAGGGGAAGCGACGTAGTTTGGGGCGACACCCTCAACCCGTCACTAGGCAGGCTTGGAGGAAGGACTAGCCGAGGGACCTCCTGAGCCTTTACTCCTAGCTTCCTGTTGGAGGAAGCTGCAGGCTTGGCTTTGGGGTGCCAAGTGCGAGCCTGCTGGCCCTGATGCTGGTGTTGCTGGGCCGGATGTGCCGCAGGGGCAGAAGGGCGAAAGGACTTATGCTGCTGTCGGCAGCCTTTGTCCTTCTGGGCAGACGTGACAGAGTCCAAGGTGGCATTGGACTTTTCAATTCTCTGGAGGTGGCCTTCCAACCCAGGCCCGAACAAGTCTGTACCCAGGAAGGGGACGTCTGCCAACTTGTGCTGGCTATTCGCCGTAAAGGTGGAGATCCGCAGCCAAGCTCTGCGGTGCATGGCCACTGCGGCCGCTACTGACTGGGCACAGGAGTCTCCAATATCAAGAGCCGTTTGGAGCTGCTGTTTCGCCACTGCCCTTCCCTGATCCCGCACCTGCTTGACCGTAGTCTGCAGATCAGTCAGGAGATGAGGGATCACCTCATCCAGGGAGCCCATAAGGACGTGGGAGAAGTGCGCCATCAGTACAGCCGAACTGGCCTGACGGAGGCCGAGGGAGGACGCAGCATATACTTTACGCCCAGCATAGTCCAGCTTTTTGGACTCTGTCGGGGGCTTGTCCACATCCCTAGCATTCCCGGAACGCCGGAAAACGCAGTCGGTAACCAAACCCTCCACAGAGGGGTGTTCCAAGAAACCGGACAGAGACCCAGTAGGGACCGCATACTTCCTGGCCATCCTGGCCGAAGGAGCAGGACAAGAAGCCGGCCACTGCCATAACTCCAAGGCTGGGCCAACAATGGCTTCAGCCACCGGAAAGGCCTCCGTGGGAGAATCCCCTTGGTCCAGTATCTCCGTGAGGGGATACTTTGCCCGCTTGGATATGGGCTCGAACTGCATCCCGGTGGACTCCGAGATGAGCCCAAGCAGACCCATGAATGATGATGGGCTCTGGTCCATCGACTGCCCCCCAGAGGACTCCAGGTCAAGAGGCCTGGAGAACAGGGAGGAGTCGTCATCAGACTCAGAGTCTGCGAAGAGCTGCCTAGGGCCTGAGCCACCCTCCACCTGCCGAGGACAGTCGGGAGTGAGGGTGACTGACAACTGGTGGGGCAGTCCCTGACCCGACCGAGAATCCTTAGTCGGAGCCCCCGATTTCGATTGTGGAGGCGGAGGTTCCACCACAAATCTGTGGGGCAGCTGGTTTCGGCCAAACAACCGGCCCAGGTTTGGGCACCTCGACCACCGCGAGGGGTTGTTTCGGCTTTTCGGGTGACAGCCGCTTAATGTCCGGGGAAGGCGACGGCATCAGCTTGTTCCCGGTCAGAAGGAGCTGCTGCCACATTAAGTCCTCGTAGCATCGATGCAGCTTGCGCCAAAGCCTCTCCTACTCCTCCGAGGAAGACGAGGACGAGCGGCACCACCACTTTCCTCGGTGCAGAGACCGAGAACACAGGTGCCGGCAGAATCGGCTGGACCGAGACAAGGTTCGAGACCGTCGGTGTTTCCGAAGGTGGGTCTGGGAGGGAGCGGGGGAAACCCATTCCTCCCTCGGCTCGGGAGCCTTGACCGGGGACTCCAGCACAGGAGGTGCAGACAAGTCCTCGGTTTCCACTGGGGGAACCGGTGAAGAAGGGTTGTCGGCTTCACCAGTCAACAGCCCGTCTGATGGGTCGAGAAAAATCTCGACCGCGTCGACGGATGTCTCGGCCGGCTGACCTGACAGGGACACCGTGAAGCCAGCCGCCTTAGCCGCAACCTCAACCAAAGTCGAGTGTCGACTGTCCGGGAAGGGGACCTCTCCCGCTCCCACGAACGTCGACGGTGGGACTTACCCTTCGAGTCCCTCTTCTTGGACCGAGATGAGTGTCCTGATGGCCCCTCACCCTTCGTGGAGAGGGATTGGCAAAGCTCCTTGAAAGAAGCTGTATAGGAGGATCCCAAGGAGAGCGGGACAAATGCCGTGACCGAGTATGATGAACATGTGGCCTGGGCCACCTCCTCCTCGAGGGCGATCATCTGCTCGAGTTGCTCAGCCGAGCCAGCCACCACAGAAACCACCGAACGGGCCTTCTTGAACTTCACTGGCGGATAACATTTCTCAGGACGCCCAAGTTGGAGCCGGGCAGCACGGTCTTCGAGGACGTTTGCCGGAAAAGACTTGCACAACTCGCAGGCCTGCGGATCGTGGTCAAGCCCGAGGCAGTAGACGCACATGGAGTGTGGATCGGTCCTGGACATCTTCTGCCCGCATGTGCACCGCCGAAAACTGGGAGTCAATTTGTCCACCACAGCAGCGAAGGAAGAAGCAGACCGAAGTCTAGAAATCTTTAAAATTATTTTCGAGTGAACCGAAGAGTTTGGATCCAGTCTAAACGCAGAGCGCTAAGGAGGGAACCTGAACTTCCAAGCGGTAAGGAAGATCTGACGTCATGGGGCAGAGCCGAGAGTTTTACCACCCGGGTGGGTGGGAGGAGCCAGCTTGAAGACCTTCCGGCAAGATTTAAAGCGGCAAGGAACCTGCCAGACAGTGTGGATGAACAACATGTCCATGTCCCTAGAACAGGAAATTTTAAACTTTTGTTTATTATGGGCGTCAAATCATATTAAATGCTTGGGAGTGCACCTTTCACAAGATATTGCCCAAATAATCAATCTAAACCTCAATAACCTAATTAAAAAATTACAACAAGATATCAACAGATGGAAATTACTTCCTCTTTCTTTGTTGGGGAGGATAGTATTTTAAAAATATCTATCCCAGAATATTTCACCCTTTAAATATGCTAAATTTATTCCTCCCATTAAAATGGTTTACCCCTTTACAAGGCTTAATGAACGCGTTCTTATGGGGTACAAAAACAGCCAGAATTGCCTTTAATAAATTAATACTACCTAAACCGTAGGGAGGCCTTAAAATACCCAACTTTATTTTTATTGTATGGCCTCTCGTATTAATAAATATCTCAAATGGATTTCCCTTGAAGTAAACTTTAGCTACAAACCAATATGGCTTGATACAGAGCTATTTCTCCTTAAAAAAGCCAAGATAGCACCCCTGGCTATGTTGTATATGAAAACAACAAATTTACCTTCAACACTTAAAAACTCAGCTAAAGCCATCTCCTCTAAAGTACCTAATCAAATAGGCAAATTTTTTGATTTACATTTCCTTAAGGATATACACCAACCTCTTATTTATAATTTCAAACTGAATGGAAACGTTCTTGCCTCTGACTTTGCTTCCCTAGAAAGTTGGTTTCTTCACAATCATTTTGTCCTTAATGCTAATAAAAACTAAGTGTATGCTCTTCTCACATCGTCCTATTCCTAATCTTCATCCCCCAACCCTCCACATCTCAGCCCTTAAGGGTGAGACCTTGGAGGTAGTTCACTCATTTAAATATCTGGGATTCACTCTGGATCCCATGCTCTCCTTCAGCTCCCATGCCTCAATCGTTGCCAAATCTCAATCAGAAACTAGGTCTCCTCTACCGTATTCGTCCGCTTCTCACGTCTGCCTCCTGCCAGAACACTGCCTCCTCCTCCCTTCTACCTCTCTTAACCTACTGTGCTCCCCTGCCCCTCTCTACCAACTCTGCCTCCACGTCCCTTCTCTCTCATGCATACCACAGGACTGGAAGGTTTGCCTTGGGGGTAAAAGCCCGCTCGCACCACTGTGATGTCCTCTCCTCGCTAGGCTGGTTTACTTACATTGATAAATTAAGGTACTCCTCCTTGAGCCTCATATTTAAGCTTGTCCATGACTTTACACCTCCTTGCCTTGATGAACTCGTGCGCCTTCAGCATGCACCGCGCACCCTTCGCTCCGCCTCACTTCCTCTCATCCTACCAAAACTACGTTTGACCACTTCCAGGAGATCTTTCTCGTTCGCTGCTCTCTCGGATTGGAACTCTCTTTCTCCGACAATCCTGTCTTGCTCCTCTCTCAATTTGTTCCAATCCAAGTTATCTGCCTCGTTATCCCCCTCTTCACCCTGTTCTTGCTTCACCTGAATAGGTCCCCCCATCCCCCCTCTCTTCCTAATATACCTCTGATGTGCACTTCATTACTTAATGCTTTGATGACGTTATCATCATGTGCCAATGCCTAACCGTTTTTTTACTTATCTCTTACCCTAATGAACCTTAAGTATTTTATCATTGCTTTGTTTTATTGCTGTTCTATATGTCAAATGTTTTTCACTCTGTTAATCTGCACTATTACTATATGTCCAATGTATTACCACTCTGTTAATTTGCACTGTTACTGTATGTAATCCATACCCGGGTCGCCCTTGAAAAAGGTACTACATTGTCTCAGCTGGCTTACCCGGTCACCAAAGCTCAAATAAATAAATAAATAAACAAACTCCTGGGTTCCTGATGCCAAAGCCTTAACTGTGGCTTCATTATTAAAAAATGCCTTTCTTTTACCCTTCAGAGAAATTCTGAGTAAATTAAATACAAGCAAGAAACATTTTAAATCCTTTTTTCGTTGACAATTGCTCTTACTGCACACTTTGGCCCTTTCCCCTGGACCACAGATTACCATGCGGTTTTAGATGGTCTCATAAAAGCTGGCAATAACCCACACCCTACTGCTAATATCTATAACATTTTACTCTGCATTAAATCCTTAGATGTACCAATTCAACCTTCACATTGGATTCAAGTATTGGAAAAAAATTCTCAAAATTAGAAAGAAATTTGGAATATATCCCTCTTGATAATTTGAGATTAATCCAATTTAAAATTCTTCAAAAATGCATATATGACATCCCACAAATTGTACAGAAGTGGAATACTATGTTCGGACAAATGTTCTCATTGTGAGTCGGACACTGGTACTCTAAGTCATATCTTATGGAACTGTCCTTTAGCTCAACCTCTATGGAAGAATATAAAAGAGAGTTATTTACAAATTAAATCTGCAAAGTGCATTTCATCTTGAGGGATGTATTATTGGCAATTATAATTCTTTACCGAATAAATCTGATAAAGCTATGATAGCCTTAATAGCGATATCAACCAGACAGACAATTATGAGACACTGGTAGGACAGGGACATCCCTTCATTTACAGAATGGTCATCAAATATTTTACATAATTTACAACTTGGAAAACTAATTGCTAATTTTAATAATAATCTCCGCAATTACCAAAACTTCTGGGGAGACTCTATAGTTTATTAACAAACTCTTAGAGCGAGCTCTTACATTCATACACTTTGTAATATTCACATTTACATATATTCCTATATATATAAAACCTTGGATATGTAACTACACATATTTTTATTTAGTTACAAACTCCTGTCTTTATCCTTTTTCTCAAGATTTTAATGTACAAGTAGATTACTTTATTGACAATGTTTGACTGAATAGCATGCCTTAGTTGTAAGGGTACACATGTATGCACATGCATTTGTACGTATGTATGTATGTATGTATATATATATATATGGTGTGTGTGTGTGTATATATACATATATGATATACAATGGAGAGCTGTCAGATAAATGATTTATCTACACAAGTGCTGTTTGACCTCGGGTAACCTCACGAGTGGCATATGCCACGAGGGAGGTCTCCGAAGTCAAACAGCACAAGTGTAGATAAATAATTTATCTGACTGCTCACCATTGTATATTTCATTTATGCAATAGGGATGCTTTCTGTCAGTGCAGGGACATTTGCTTTTGATTGCTTATCTTTTTTTGCATAAGTTTGTCAAAAAAGTAAAAAACAATTGCATTTTCTGCTAATTATAAACAAATCTATAAGGTATCTAAAAATGAAACACCACTCATTTTGTAGATAATTATGTACTGAACAACTTTCATGCTCACAGTACCATGCTATATTTTTTCATTTTAAAGTTATTCACATATGAATATGGGTAGTACTGCTACTGAGGCCGAACATTCTAAATGAGTTCCAGAGTGATTGTGATACAGCTACTTGTATAGATAAACTTTATTTATTCAACGGCTACGAAGATAAATGGATTCTTTCAACGGTTTCTGAGTCCATGCCTACTGCATATATATATATATATATATATATATATATATATATATATATATATACACACATATACACACACACACACACACACACACACACACACTGTGTGAGTGTGTGTATATCAGTTTTTCTATTTCCTTTCTATTTACCCCTTTAGTTGGTTATAAATCTGTATCTGCTACTTTTATCATAACTTTGGCCTTCATGAATGGGGTAGGGGGTGACTGATTAATTCTGAATTTGTTATAGCTGTGCTCTATGAATTTACTTAGCTTGTTTTCTCTTTTGTAAGTATGAGTTGTGTTAACTTATGATTGGTTTTAATTTGGTTTTTTTTCTCTATTGAAAATAAAGAATGGAAAATTTAAAAAAAAGGAATGCGATTATAACTTAGTGAATGAGTCAGGCTAAAGCTTAATTTATCCCGATTTGCTCCCATTATTTCATAATATCCTCATACCCTGCAGATATAGGGTAGTTACACAGCAATTACAGTGTAGTTCAGGAACTTGAAGTGTTGCCAATTGCAGAAAACATTTTCCACAATTTCAGTACTCAGGCTGCTGCATCAAACAGACCCATTAACTTTGCATACCCGAGATTTCAATTGGGCTAGCAAGATTTGGAGTACTGCATCCAGTTCTGGAGACCCCATCTCCACAAGGACATAGACAGGATGGAGGCAGTTCAGAGGAGGGCAACTAAGATGGTGCAGGGTCTGCAAGAGAAGCCATACGAGGAGAGGCTAAAGGAGCTTGATATGTATACCCTTGAGGAAAGGAGGGAGAGGGGGGACATGACAGAAACGTTTAAGTACCTCAGTGAAATCAACAAAGTCCAAGAGGGTAGCATCATTCAGAAAAAGAGATGTGCAAGAACAAGGGCACACAATTTGAAGATAGAGGGGGGACGGCTCAGGGGCAATGTGAGGAAGTATTTTTCACAGAGAGGGTGGTGGACGCATGGAACAGTTTTCCTGAGGAGGTTGTGGGGTCTAAAACGTGGGAGAATTCAAGCATGCATGGGACAGACATAAGGCAATTTTTGTGGGGGGTAGGAAGAAAATACAGGTTACTCACCTGTAACAGGAGTTCTAGGAATGGTATATGTTGTTCATCCACACTCATTGGCAGTATCCTTGCCGCTTTAAATCTTGCCGGAAGGTCTTCAAGCTTGCTCCTCCCACCCACCCGGGTGGTATAACTCTCGGCTCCGCCCCATGACGCCAGATCTGGCCCGCTGGAAGCTCAGGTTGTGCGTCGAAGGCGGGGAGGTCAGGTGGGTCGTGTGGATGAACAACATATACCATTCCTAGAACTCCTGTTACAGGTGAGTAACCTGTATTTCTAGGGACATGGATATGTTGTTCATCCACACTCATTGGCAGACTCCTAGCAGTTCTCCGGAGGAGGGAGGCAAGACGACACCCCATATACTTACTTGGGAAAGAGAGACTGGAGAACCGAGGCCCAAAACCAGCATCCCGGCGTGACTCAAGGTCGATGTGGTAAGTGGGTAATGAAGGTGTTTGCTGACTTCCAGGTCAGCAGCCTGCAGATTTCCTGAGATAGGGGCGTCCCTGGAAGCAGCCACCGTTGCAGCAGTATGGCGGGTAGAATGAGTCTTATCCCTCTGGGAGGCTCCATGCCCGCTAACTTATAGCAGAGATCTATGCAGGAGGTTACCCATCTGCTTATCGTCCGCTGACTTGCAGGTCTGCCAGATGCGGCTTCCAGCGTAGGTGACAAACAGCTGGCGAACCTCTCCCTATTTCAGCCCGTGGCTCCTTATAATAAGCGAGCGCCTTCTAGGGTCCAGAGTATGGAGCCTATTCGGCCTCCGAGGTGTGAATGGGTAGAACACCGCAGAGTCAACACCTGGTTAAGGTGAAACTCCGACACCACCTTCGAAGGAATTTCGGTGGGGCGCAGGACAACCTTGTCCCTGTGGAAGACCAGGTAAGGAGACTCGATGGAAAGCGCCTGGAGCTCTCCCATCCTTCTGGCTGGACGGATAGCCACCAAGAAGGCGGTCTTCCACGACAGGTGAGAGAGAGCACCTGTGCATAGGTTCGAATGGCTTGCCCATGAGCTTTGCCAGTACCAGCAGTAGATCCCATGGAGGTGGGGGTTCCCGCACTGGAGGGGAAATGTGATCAAGGCCTTGAAAAGGCCAGACCACCTTCTCCTGCGCTACATTGACTGCTTCCCGCCCGCGCCGTAAGCAGAGATGGCTGCCAGGTGCACCCTTAGGGTCGCCGACCTAAGCCCTTGACTAGAAAGGGACCATAAATAGTCCAAGATGCTTGCCAAGGAACAGGAGGAAGGGTCCAAGCCCTTGCCTGACACCAAATGGAAAACCTTTTCCATTTGAAGGCATAGCATTTCTGGTCGACTCTTACGGGACGCTCAACTACATTGAGGACCTCCGTGGAAAGACCTAAAGCCTGGAACTCTAGCCGCCAGGAACCAGGCCGTCCAGGTGCAGGGATTGAAGGTCCGGATGGAACACCTTCCTGATTGACTGAGAGCAGGTCCGGGCAGCTGAAGCTGTCATGAGTCCTGGAGCTGAGACTGAGGAGATCTGGGTACCAGAACTGGCGAGGCCAGTCTGGGGCTATCAGAATACCTGCGCCTTGTCCCTCCTCGCTTTGAGAAGCACCTTGTGGATCAAGGGAAATGGGGAAAGGCGAAAAGAGGCCCGGGTCCATTGCCTCGAGAAGGCATCCCCTGCAGCGAGCCCTGCTGAGGGGGGCGGCATGGAACAGACTCAGCCTGCTCTCCATGGAGGCAAACAGGTCCACCTGAGGTGCTCCAAAGGGAGAACAGATGCTGTACTAACTCCGGGTAGGAGAGACCATCGTGGGATGCAGCCCCTATCCGGCTCAGGCATCGGCCAGGGTGTTGGAGGCTCCTGCCACGTGGAATGGCTAGGAGATCCGCCTCCAGGCTGCGCATCGAGTGACCAAATGCGGAGAGCCTTGCATAGAAGCATGGAGCGCCCCCGCCCTGGCGGTTTAGATAGCATGGTCGTGGTATTGTCCGCCTGGACTCGGACCACTTGACCTCGGAGGAACGGAGCAAAGGCGGTGAGAGCTAGGGCGGACGGCCTGAGCTCCAGCAGGTTGATGTGGCATCGGGACTCCTGCTGGGACCAGAGGCCATGAGCCCGGTGTTCCCCAGATGGGCACCCCAACCCATCAGAGAGGCATCGGTCGACAGAGAGACCGGCCGCTCAGGGCGACGAACGGGATGCCCTCCTGCAAATGATCTGGAACGGTCCACCACTGGAGAGCATTCCACATCCCTGTGTCACCGACTACAAGCTGGTCCAAGGGATCGCAGCTGCCAGACCACTGGCTGGCCAGTCCTCACTGAGGACGATGTTCCAGCCGGGCCCAACGGACCACGCTGGCACAGGGCGCCATGAGACCCAGGAGGCGAGGAAGTCCCGGCAGGGCGCAATTGCCCAACCAGAAATGATCGGGCAAGAGGAAAGAACCTCGGCCCTGTCCGGCCGAGCCGCCTGGCTCAAGAGAGTCGAGCTCCTCGATGAATAAAATCACCTGCTTCGCTCGAGTTCCGACTTGGCCTCGTGATAAGGAGGCCCAGTTGAGAGCAGACCTGGAGGGCCAGATCTCTGGACCACTCCGCCTCCTTCCTGGAGGGAGCTGCTATCAGCCAGTCGCCCAGGTAAGGGCACCCGACCCCTCGGGCGCCCAGAGGGAATGCTGTCACCACTGCCATGCATTTGGTGAAGACCCTGGGAGCTGGAGACAAGCCAAGGGCATGGCTTGAATCAAGAGAGATCCTTCCGCCGGAAGTAAGGAATCTCTGGAGACGGACGGATAGGGACGTGAAAAAGCGTCCCTGCAAGTCCAGAGAGCAGAACCACACGGCTGCTCCAAGGATGGTATTATCTGAGCCAGAGTGACCATCCTGAAGGTTCGAGACCTTAGGAACTTGTTTAGGTCGTGTAGGTCGAGAATGGGGCGCCAGCCCCCCGTCCGTTTCGGAACCAGGAAGTACCTGGACACAAACCCTGGGTCTGAAGGAGGGTCCACCACCTCTCTTACCACCTCCTTCTGGAGGAGGAGAGTGATGTCGGCTCGACGAGCCGCCAGTGAGGCTGGGGATCCCGAAGCCCCCCGAGGGGCGACGGCTCTGAAGGGTGGTGCCTGCTCGAATTCCAGAGGCAGGCCTCTTCCCACCACCTCCAAGACCCACCTGTCCGTGGAAACAGCGGACCAGGCGGAACGGAAGTGCCGGAGCCGCCTCTCTAATGGGGACCTAGGGGTAAGGTGACGGGATGGGGCGACACCCCTCAGCCCGCACTGGGCAGGCTTGGAGGAGGGACCGCCGAGGGACCTCCTGGGCCCTTTCCTCCCTGCCTCCTGTTAGAGGAAGCCGGCTTGGGTTTGGGATGCCAAGGCCGAGCCTGCTGGGCCTGACGCTGCTGGGTCAAGGCCAGCTGGGGTTCAGAAGGACGAAGGGCTTAGGGCTGTGGTTTGCGGCCTTGTCCTCTGAGCGGAAGAGACCGAGTCCAAGGTGGCATTGGACTTTCGATCCTCTGCAGGTGACCTTCCACCCCAGGGTCAAGAGGTCAGTCCTCAAAGGGAACATCCGCCAACTTGTGCTGTATCCGAAGTAAAGGTGGATATCCCTCAGCTGCCCTACCGACGATAGCGCCACCGCGGCCGCACCGATCTGGCACATGAGTCCCCTACATCCAAAGCAGTCTGAGCTGCTGTTTGGCCACTGCCCTGTCCCTGGTCCCGCACTCGCTTAACCGTAGTCTGCAGATCGGCGGAAGATGAGGGATGACCTCATCCAGGGAGCCCAACAGGGCATGAGAAAATGTGCCATGAGGACGGCCGAACTGGCCTGACGAAGGCCGAGAGAGGACGAGCGAGACTTTTCCCCGACATAGTCCAATTCTTGGACTCCTTGTCAGGAGGTTTGTCACATCCTCATGCTGCCGGCGCTACCGGAAAACGCTGTCGGTAACCAACCCCTCAGCAGAGGGGTGTTCCGAAAAACCGGACAAGGAACCGGTAGGGACCGCATACTTCCTGGCCATCCTGGCCGAAGGCGCAGGGCAGGAAGCAGGGCGCTGCCAAAGCTCCAGTGCCGGACCCACTATGGCCTCTGCCACCGGAAAGGCCTCCGTCGGAGAATCCCCTCGGTCCAGAATCTCCGTGAGGGGATACCTGGCCCGTTTGGAAACGGGTTCGAGCTCCATCCCGGTAGACTCCGAGATGAGCCGAAGCAGTCCTAGGAAGGACGACGGGCTATCGTCCATTGACTGACCTCCTGAAGACTCCAAGTCCAGTCGCTTGGAGAAGAAGGAGGAATCATCTTCGACTCGAAGAGTCCTCAAGAGCTGCCTCTGGCCTGAGCCACCCTTCACCTGCCGAGGTCGGTCGGGAGTGAGGGTAACTGACAGCCGATGGGGTAAACCCTTAGCCGACCGAGAATCCTTGGTCGGAGCCCCAATTTGTGGCTGTGGAGGCGGAGGTTCCACCGGAATCGGTGGAGCAGCTGGTTTTGGCCGAACAACCGGCCTGGTATAGGCTCTCGGACAAGTCGAGGGTTGTGTCGGCTGCCCGTGACAGTTACTTAATGGCCGGGAAGGCGCCGGAGTCGGCTTATTCCCGGCCAGGAGGAGCTGTTGCAACATAAGGTCCTCGTACCGTCGACGTAATTTACGCCGAAGCCTCCCCTCATCCGAGGAGGAGGACGAGGACGAGCGGCGACGCCGCTTATCGCGGTGCCGAGACCGAGACCGCCTATGACGGTGGGAACGGCTGGACCGCGAAGAGGTCCGAGACCGAGACCGAGAGTCCCGGAATTTCCGGGGTCGGTGCGGGGAGGTGTCGGCCGGAACCGGCACTCCCTTCGGCTCGGAAGGTCCATCCGAGGGCTCCGGAACCGGAGGCACAGACGAGCCCACGGGATCCTCAACTCCTCCCGGGGGAACCGGGAGAGGGAATCTCGCTGCTAAGGGCGACAGCCCAGGTAATGGGTCGAGAAAATCTCGACTTCATCAGTGGAGTCTCGGTCAACTGACCTGACGGGACACCGTGAGGCCAGTGGCCGAAGCCGAATGGTCGATCCGGGTCGACGGACGACGGCCCGGGAGAGGGACCTTCCCGCTCCCCAAGAGCGCCGACGGAGGGACTTACCCTTGTCCCTCTTTTGGACCGAGAAAGGTCCAGTAGACGCAGGCCCTTTCCCTTAGTGGAGAGGGACAGACAAAGCTCCTTAAAAGAAGCCGCGGTAGGAAGAACCCAGAGAGAGCGGGATAAATGCCGCGTCGAGGAAGATACGTCCATGCCGCCTCCTTCTTCGAGGATTGACCATCCGTCGAGCTGATCCGCCGAGCCCGCCGCCGCGGACACCGCCAACCGGGCCTCCTTGGACTTCACCGGAGGGAAACGCTTCTCGGGACGGCCCAGTTGCAATCGGGCAGCACGGTCTTCGAGGACGTAGGCCGAGAAAGATGAGCACAGGTCGCAAGCCTGCGGGTCGTGCTCAAGGCCTAGGCAGTAGACACACGTGGAGTGTGGATCCGTCCGAGACATCTTCTGCCCGCATGGGCATCTCCGAAATCCCGGAGTCGATTTGTCCATCGCAGCCGCGAGGGATCGAAGACTGAAGTCTTTTGCAAAATTTTTTATTTTTAAATCCGCAAACGGAGAAATAGGAACTAGTCGAGAAACGAGCGCTAGGAGGGAACCTGAGCTTCCAAGCGGTAAGGAAGATCTGGCGTCATGGGGCGGAGCCGAGAGTTATACCACCCGGGTGGGTGGGAGGAGCAAGCTTGAAGACCTTCCGGCAAGATTTAAAGCGGCAAGGATACTGCCAATGAGTGTGGATGAACAACATATCCATGTCCCTAGAATAGGCTGTCGATTAAATAGGATCTGCAGCTTATCGTCTAGGTAGGGAAATGGGCAGACTAGGAGGGCCAAGCAGTCCTTATCTGCCGTCAAAGTCTATGTTTCTATGTTCCAATTTTTGATTTGTGGTCAAAGTAGTCACCTAACAAAAACCTTAACACAGAGCACTGTATAATGATGAGTTTGTGAACTGACATCAAAGACCAACTGGCATCACATGTCTTGCTATACCAGACTCTGTCCCTTGACAGTGTACCGTCAGAAGCATCAAACAATACCAATATCCCATAATCAGTTAGTGGGAGATTTAAACTATGGACCACCAATTTTCTATATTACTAAGTGAAATCTGACTTATTTGAATATAATTAACCAAGGTGAATATGAGCAGTTTTTATCAAGTTGTGACTGTTGAACAAAGGACGGTGCACTACCTAGTTTAACATGCTATAATGGACTGCCATTAATTTCTTTTAGTAATTTCCATTTAAAATCACTTTCTGAAGAGAGACTGATAAGTAGGGACACTGCAATTTTTCGGCAATATCCACAAATTTTCACACAAAATCTGCAATTTCTTGCAATTTATTGAATTTTTTTACGAAAATGAAAAAAGTCTTACAGAAAGATACTTAAAGAAGCTAACCATTTGGTATACAGACTTGGATTTGGCCAGAACAATACAGTGTTAGGTGAGGAGGGGCCCCAATGTGACTCTGCTTTCATCAGATTACCTTCCTTGGTTTGGTTTCAAAGTCCTCTGGCCATGCATACTTGTATGTACACTTAAAGAGCTGCTGACACAATTGGGCTGGCAACTCTTAAATGTAACTGCCTGCCCTTGGAGCATTTTCAGCTATAAATCAATATTTTCTCGCAAGTGTTTTTTAAACATTTTAACTCATAAATCCTGGCTTGTACCTTCCTGGTACAAGCAGAGCAGTCAATGAGCACTGCAGCACCGCCCCTGAAAACAGCACAATTATGGTGCAATGTTGGGAATGTCAGGAACAGGGCAGCAAGCATTCTATCAAGAATGTAATGGAACTGGATAAGGGGCTGCTTAAATGTACTAAGATTATCTTTGCTGGCATGTTTACATATATGGGACTAATACATAATAGATTAGCCTCACATGTAAACATGCCAGCAATAATAATCTCAGTATGTTTAGGCAGTCCCCCCAACCCCCGCCTGGATCGTGTCAGAAGCTCTTTAAGCACCGAAAATCTGTGTTGAAGCAGTCTAGAAGAAAACTTTTTCTGCCACAGAGACTTAATAAGTGTGGGAAACAGTGCAAATTGCCCTAGTCACCTAAAAGGAGCATTAAATACAATGTTTGTTTTTGAGTGACATGGTAGATTTTCTTCTGAATGGATTTTAATTCAAATGCCTGAGGAGTTTGGATGGTCCTGCTGAATATAAATGTGAAAATGCTTCTGAAGGAGTTGGTGACAGTGATCTCTTACTTAAGCAGTAAGTCACAACAGGGTGTTGGTTATGCTGGAATTTACCCATGTCTGTTGTGGTTTGGTCACAAATCCGCAGGCTGAGTGACTAAATCCACACCAGAAGTGGGTAAATCCCAGCATAACCCACACCATGTCATGGTTTATTGCAATTATACAATGGGTAGAAATTAAAGGACTTTTTTGTAAAGGTTAAAATGGTTTTAGTTGAAAAAAAAAAATTGATTTTTTGTGAAAATACTTCCTCTGTATGGTAAATAGTTCTCTGTCGCTAGGTAGAATATTCTTTATAGGAGACACACATACCCCTACCTCTGCCTCTGCTTGTAGTTCCCCTAACACACACCACTACCCCCCACATCTGCTAGCTAGAAGGGTTATGTGTGCCCCCTCAACTTAAACATAGTAAGAGACACTAACAAGACTGCAGGGTTTTATTTAACTCCAAAAACTGATTAGTGTTTTGCTCATAAAAGTGCTAAAACATTGTGAAAATGCATAGCACTTGCCTCATTGTGTTTAACATAACACTTCCAGAAAACCTATATAAATACATTCTGTACAGTTAGCATTGTCCCAAGAAAAAAAAAAAACTGATAATCAATTATTTAAAACCCTGCACTGAGTGCAGCTAGCAGCTGTAGCTCTGTTTTTTTTTTTTTTTTGTCTGTCTGTTTGAAGATTTCACTTTTTGCAATGGGCTGGCAGGCTGCAAGAGCTTGGTAGTTCTACACGGAGACCAGGGAACCAGCAGCACGGTAACGGGGTGAAAGTCAGTGTTACTGTAGCCTGCAGTGACAACCACGGAAGTGAGCATCAGAGGAGCTCGCAGCTAATAGCGATCTTACCGGACAGGCTCAAGAGAAAGCCGCAGTTTGACTTTGCCTTGTATTCTGTTTGAAGGTACAACATATTAATTGCAGTGCAGTATATTTCTTTGAGAAAGGATGTCTGACCATCCAAAATGCATCAGGCTGATGCCTTCATTTGTTTTATTATGAAATAAAAATCTTTGTATGCTGAATTGAGACAGGTGCCCTTGTTTAAAAGAGGTTGGTGTGTGTTCTACTCTTATGCTTTTTGATTTTTTATATTTCTTTTACAAGTGAAATGTTGTGTGAGGTTTATAGTGGGTTTCAGGAGTGGTGGGGTTTGCCTCTTCAAAAGGGACTCCACTTGAAAGTCCTGCTTGTGCGTCTGACTTCACCGGAGAATCAAATCTAACATGGCGGCTTTGACTTTGGAAGCAGCGACGGAGGTACGATTTGATAAACACTGATTTGATGCTCCTTGTGTTTTGAGTGCTTCTAGCACATATTTTTGTTTAGTTTGAGTGTTGCAGTGGGAGTTGTCCCTTTATCGGAAATCTAAGATGGCGGATTTTGTTTTTATATTTTCAGGGGGTCATACTGATTTTCTTAGGGTTCCTGGTGAAATGGCTGACTGGCACCTTTTCCCCTTGGTTATGCCAGGATTTACCACGGGTAAAAGGAACCAGTCAGTCAACCAGAATGCATGATTCTTGGACCCCATTGTATAATTGATAATCTGCCACACCTATATGCTCACATAAAAAGCCTGTAAACAAACAAACAAAAAAAAAACAACTGATTAACATTTCTGAAACCACACTGATAAAACAGGTGAAGTATATTTAAACAGTTATCTTCAAGTAGACTGTAACCCCCAGGAGGCGCTATCCTAAGGGCTACTACCCCTGCCTGGCCCAACTGTGACAGGGTGAGGGGCCTAGATCCGTTGGCGGGTGCCTCCACCCAGAGGTCGGGGTTAGAACAGTCGAGGTTGACTCGGTCACAGCCCTCTGGGTTGCTGCAACCCCCACTTTCTTCCCACTAGAGGCCCACACAAGTCAGTTACAGTGTCCTTACCATATACACTTACCCCCCCGGCTCGAACCACTCAGCTCACTCCGGGGACCCCCTGGAAAGTAAGGTACAGTTACACAATATTTACTGTGCAGTATTTCACCATTAATACACAACTAGCCAGCGACTTTTGCAAAACAAGAAATCTGATTTATTTAAGGGGAGATAACAAGGACCGGGGGGAATCAGGGTGATTGGCTTACTGCTACAATATATAAATATCTACCTAGGGCTTTGTGCACAGGCCTAACCTATAAGTTACTGTCAACGGGTACCTAAGCCCTAAAGGCTAGTTCTTCGATGCAGCTGGTTGGGGCCCTGACACAAATGAGCAGTTAATTGCTACAAAGATTAGATGGAGCCAGCAGGCTCAGTTAGTGTAATCAGCAAAGTAACCTGAAGATCTTGCCTTTGCTAGAGACATTTAACAGGGAGCTACCCTGATTTTGTACTCACGACTCCAGCAGAAACACGCTCTCACACCACTCGCAGGGTTGAGCCTGAACTTCAGACACCATTCCACACATTTATATAGAAAGCAACAGAGGGGTACCAAACCAGGCAGCAGCTCCTAGGGCCCGGCCGAACTCACAGCTAATCGGAGAGTGAATGCAGTTTCACTTTTTCCTGACAGACTGAGCGCAATTCAGCAGATTCTCCAGTCCTCTACAGGGTGAGCCTGGTAGGTAGCTGCGCTCCTGCACAGCCTCCTCTGACCGCTGTCCAGCGGATTTAGTCTGATACTTGCCAGCGACCGAGCCGCCCGAATCTGGCCTTCCACACACGCGCTTCCCGTGCGAAAACTCAACGGCGCAGGAGCCTAAGAGCTCCTTCCTCGCTCACAGCCACAAACGTCTCAGCCCCTCGGCAGTTAGGGCAAGACTCCCCACACGGGCGCCACCCGATCCCATAGGTGGGCTGCAGATGCCAGTCACTTATTGCTGCCCCTATTGGTGCAAACAAGGCACCATTCTTCAGGCTTTACTTCCCAGAACCACTGGCTGTGTCACATTGGCCAGCTGGCTCCCACAGGAGTCCTAATCCTGGTTGGTCAGAAAAATTTCCATTTTAACGTTCCCCCGATTACCACTGGCGCAGTACAATAGTCCAGGTCCAAAATGGAAGGGCCAAGCGCACACAGTCTCAGCTGCAGAAGAAGCAGGTTAGACAAACTGTGTTTCCACCAACATGCTAGCTAATTATGGCCAAACAGTTACATCAGTCAAAAGGGTTCTCTCTGCGCATATAGTGACTGCCAAAGGGAAGCGATTTCACCACAGCTCAGGTGGGATTTGAACAAGGAAATACCAGTTCCCCCATACCAACCCACTGGAGCCTGCGAGCAGGCAGTTCTTAAAGAGACAGTACTGGAGGCTTTGGAAGCACTCACAATGCCCACATTTAGGCGGCACTGCGCCGAACACCAGTTAGGCAGGGAGCATTTAGACAAGCTCTGGGAAGGCTTTCAGGAACCCCCATATGTAAGGGGGTTACACCCTTCCTGGCTTGGAAAGAACTTGGCGTCCGCGCCAAGTAGTTACCCTTAAATCACTTTAAGGTAAAACAGTTTAGTTTGACAGCACATTAGACCTTTTGTTACATACATTGGCACTGTATTCACAGCTTACTATTGTTTATGCATATTGCACATAGACAACCTTTCCTTTTAAATCAGGTCATTACTTCCTGCCCATGACACCTGGAAGAAGGGCCTTCCTATCAGCTACTTGTGCTAACTGGGGTAGGGCACCATACTCAGAGGGCAATTGAACAGTTGGGCATCGTCCCCAAAACTAACTTGGGCAATGAACTTGAGATACATAGACCCCTTATGGATCGACATTTAATGGCAGGTCCACAGGCTGACCCAGAGACTCATAACTTAACCTTATCACAGGCCGTACTTCTCGGCCAGTGTATCTAGGGGTCTCAGTAAGATCTGCCACAGACCCTGGCTCCATTTCTGCCTCAGCTAGATTAATGGAGGGAACCTCCCCATGAGAAGGGGACCCCTGCCCATAGTACTTTCGGGGACATGACCCTCTCTATCAGGACCCACACTACTTAATTCAGTCAAGGGCACTTCTGACACTACTGGGATGCTATCAGGGCACTCAAAATATTCTTCTTGCTCAGGCGGATCCTGAACAGATTCTCCCACATCACTTTCCTCTTTTGAAAAGTCAGACAGTTCAGCCAGCCCAGATAATTCAGCCAGACTCATAGACCCTACTTCGACGACTTTGAGGCCATTCACTTCAGCCTCAGGGGTTATGGGCTCCAAAGACAAAGCTGGGGGCTCAGTCAGTCCATAAAACCCAACTTCTTCCCCAGAGCGAGCTAGGGGGTTGCCTTTAAAAAGTTGACTCAGTTCATAAGAGGGGTAATACTCCACATCATGTTCACTGTCTTCAGCCATAGATGGGGATCAATTTCAGCAGGGGAGAGGGGAAGGCTCCCAGGGTTTAAGTTCTGAGGAGTCAACCCCCGAATCTCTTTTTGGCAGCAGCTCTAGTTATAGGCCCAGAGGGAGGGGCATTAAGAGGCGCAGTCTCTATCAAAATCTGTCCAATTGGCAGCAGGTGATTTCGGTGCAAAGTTTTGACATCTTTCAAATTATTTTCAGGCCTTACTTTGTACACAGGCAGATCATCTAGTTTGCCCACTACAATGTGAGGGAGATAGTGCCATTAGTCAACAATCTTATGTTTGCCATGCAGTCCCAGATTTCTTAGCAATACCCAATCCCACTCCTGGAGTTCCTGTGCCTTCACCTTTTTATCATACCTCCCTTTGTTGGCCAGGTTCCGTTTGGCAGCCATGGTTTGAGCCAGTTGGTACGCATGATTTAGATCAGCCTTTAGCTTTTGCACATACTGTAAATAATCATCAGCTCAAACCCCATCAGGAGAGACCCCAAAACACACATCCACCGGCAATCGAGCTTCTCTCACAAACATCAGGCGGCAGGGGAAGAACCCAGTGGCATCACTTTTAGTGCAGTTGTAGGCATGTACCAGGGTGCTAATTTGTTGGCTCCATCTAGGCTTGTCTTTTGGGTGGAGGATGTCTAGCAAGGTGCGGTTGAAACGTTCAGGCTGGGGTGGTAAGGGTGGTTCTGACTTCGCACTTCAAACAAGGATAGCATCTCCCTAATCAGTTGGCTCTCAAAATCTCTCCTTGATCAGAATGGATTCGCTGGGGCCCCATAATGAACAAAGACATTTTCAACAAGGACTTTAGCCACCGTGGTTGCCTTCTGATCCTTGGTGAGGAAAGCCTGGGCATATCGAGTGAAATGATCAGTGACCACCAATATGTTGCTGATATTTTTTCAGATCAGGTTCCAAGCTCAGGAAATCAATGCAAACCAATTCCATAGGGGCGCTGGTAGTGATACTGACCATGGGGGCAGCTCTCTGAGGTAGGGCTTTTCTTTGCAAACAACGGCCACAGGTCTTGACATACTGCTGTACGTCGGCACTCATTTTTGGCCAGTAGAATCTGGTCCACACCAGGTCAAGAGTTCGGTCTATGCCAAGATGCCCCATGTGGTCATGCAGGGACCTCAACACCAGTTCTCTAAAAGCAGTGGGCAATACCAGTTGTTTGTCTATTCACCCCTCTTTGTCTATGGTTTCCCTATATAACAGTCTATTGTTCAACTTCAATTTTTGGCCTTCTTTGTATAACAGGGCAGTTTTCAATTCAGCAGACCGCAGTTGGGACACATCTCTCCCGGCTTGCAGCTCCTCTAAGACAGGTTGTATCATAGGATTTCGAGCCTGAGCCAGCTGGAGGCTATCATTATTGAACTGAGGCAGCATACTAATGTCTAAAGCAGAGAAGTGGCAGTAAGCAGCAGGCACACAGTTCTCAGACAGACCCAAGCAATCCACCATGCAGTCCACAGTATTAGGAGTCACCGGTTCCTCTTTGTCGAATTTCTGGCAGAGTGCTCTAATATCGGGTTCAGACAACCTGACCCAATCGGCTCGGGGCACAGGCCTCCGGGAGAGAGTATCACCATCTATATGGCTGAGGCCTGTTCTGTATTCAATAGCATAGTTGTAGGTGGATAACGCAGAGAGCCACCTGTGACGAGTGGCATCCAGCCTGGCGGTGGTCTGAACATATGTCAAAGGATTATTATCAGTTTTCACCAGTATCTTAGCCCCATACAAATAATCATGGAATTGATCAACAATGGCCCACTTCAGAGCCAGGAACTCTAGTTTGTGCACTGGATAATTCTTTTCAGAAGGAGTCAAACTGCGGCTGGCAAAAGCTACAGGTCTCTGACCATTCGAGTGCTCTTGGTACAATACGGCCCCCAAACCTTGCAGGCTGGCATCAGTATGAAGAACATAGGGTTTAGCTGGGTCAGCCTAGGCCAGCACTGAGGCGTGAGTAGGTTGATACATAATGTCATAGAAAGCTTCCTTGCAGTCAGCAGTCCAGCGAGTACCAAACACATCACTTGGGCAGAAATAAGTCTTTTCAGTTCCAGGTTGTGCAGTCTTCTTCTATTTCTTATGGGTCAGGGGGTACCCTTGAGTGAGATTTAGCAGGGGCCGGATCACCCGAGAGTAGTCTTTGATAAATCGTCGGTAGTACCCACAGAACCCCAGGAACTGCTGTAGCTCCTTCAAATTTCTGGGTTGGGGCCCCGTGGTTAAAGCCTCCACTTTGCTGGGGTCAGTCTCTATGCCTTCAATGGATACTATGTGACCCACATACTTCACAGAAGTTTGAAAGAATTGGCATTTGTCTATAGATAACTTAAGACCGAAATCCTCCAGCCGATCCAGGACCTTGAACAACAGACGTTCATGTTCTTCCAACAAGCTGCCAAACACTATGACATCATCTAAATAAACCAAACACTCGAGCAAATTCATGTCCCCCACAGCATGTTCCATCAGGCGCTGAAAGGTAGCTGGGGCACCTGAAATCCCTTGAGGCATCCAGATAAACTCATAGAAACCTAGGGGGCAAATGAACACAGTCTTCTCTCGGTCCTCTGGAGCCATTGGGATCTGATAGTACCCACTGCGGAGATCTAACACAGAGAACCAATTACTGCCATTTAGACAGTCCAAGGCGTCCTGTATGCGTGGCATGGTATACTGGTCAGGGATGGTCCGCCGGTTCAGGGTACGGTAATCCACACACATCTGAACAGCCCCATTCTTTTTTCTCACTACGACAAAGGGGGAAGCATAAGGGCTCCTGGATTCTTGTATCACACCAGCAGCAAGCAACTCTTGTAGATGCCGTCTCACATCGTCTATGTCAGCAAGGGCCAGGCGCCGAGACCTCTCTCGAAAGGGCCTCTCATCATGCAGTCGAATGTGGTGTTCGGCCCCCTGCACACATCCCACATCCCATTCTTTTAGGGAAAATACTTGGTCTCTTTGGGCAAGCTTCTCACTGACCCTCACTTTCCACTCAGCAGGCAACGGGGAGTCACCGAAATCAAACAAGTCTGGCGTGACTCTGTCATCCTTCCCCAAACCCTTGCTATTGGGGAGCACTGCAGTGTCCGCACAATCCACACTAGCCAGAGTGCAGCCTCTATTTACTCGAACCTCTTTGTCAGACACATTATGAACTTGAACCATCAATCTCCTGGCATAAGCATGGGCTCTAGCAGGCAAGATACTGGGTTTAACCAGCAGTCCTCCAGGCAACTTTCCTTCCCCAGGCGCATCCAGCATCAATAGTTTATTCTTGACATCTCTTTTAAGCCGGACCGCCCCTTGCAAAACACACTGGGCATCTGGGGCTAATAGCAACGGCTCCGGATCCTTCCTCCAGACAACACCCACCTGGCCTTCAGGCTCCTCCTGACTAGCTCTTCTTTGAGTCTCGCAGGCCTTCTGGATCAAAGCGGGTATCCTAACAGCTCGCCCAGTCCTGGACACCTGCTTTTCAGAACACAACTGTGCTAGTCGCCCAAACATGTGAGCATTGGCCCAATCAACACGGGTACCCCATCATACAGTCCAGTGGGGGGGGGGGGCAGACTAAAGCCAAGGTTTCCACCTGTTCGTCCACTCCAGTCATAGAAGTAGGAAATGACAACCAGATCCAGATATACCCCAAATACGGATAAGCCTTGTCACTCAGCCCCCATACATGTAGACCATCCAAGGGGTTGTAGTGGCACCTCATAGCGTGTCTGATACCAGTCCTGAAACATAATGGTCACCTGAGAGCCACTATCCAATACAGCTCGGGTGGGAATCCCATTTACTCGCACCGGGGCCTCCATCAAGGGCCCGACCACATCAGACCATTCAGGGGGCACAGTGTTGACAGTTGCTTGGGTGTTGGCCCGGGTCACAAAGCCCTTCCTGGGGGGGTCGGACGTGGGCCCTGCGATGCCAAGTGATCAGCTGCTGTTGACCTTCCTTAAATTCTCCAGCAACTGGCACTCAGTCTGAAAGTGTCCATCCTCCCCACAATGGTAACAGAACTTGGGGTCCCAGGGGTCTCTATTGGGAGGAATACTTCATCTGCTGGGGGCTCTCCGGGGACTCCCTGGGACAGGAGCATTTGTTTCTAGATAACTCTGGTTCCCCAAACCTAACAGGGTGGGTAGTGTTTCGCTTCAAGTCCCTCATCAGTTCTCGTAAATTTCTGACCTCAGCCCTCAACTCACTTTCTACTTGAGGATCAGAGGAAATGGCATGTACCCCCAACCCTCCTTGTAACTCTGGGGATACATCAGGCCCCGCTGAAGGGTGGGTCTCATCGGGTTCGCTAGACTCAGGGGTTTGGCTCAGATTCACAGCCTCCACATAGGGTTCCCACCCCTCCTCATCAGTCTCCACTTCTCTAATCTCCCTCATCAATTGACAGTATTCAGGCGGGGCAGCTCGACGATCATGTAACTTAAGTTTTAACAGTATCACACTGGAAAATCTAGCAGACTTTAGAACATGTTCCAACCTGACCTGGTTCAAGGCTGGTGATCCCCCCCTTCGGTGGCCTTCTGTAAGCCCTTTCCACCCCTAGTGACAAAGGCGAGCTTTTCATTCCTCCACTGCTTAGCAGACGAAGTTCCATAATAAGTCTTCCCCAGTTTCTGTGCTCCCAAACACTCCCTCTAGAGCAGAAAGACTCTGCTGCAGTAGCTTCTGGGCTAGTGGCCCGGAAAAAATGAATGGCTTCTAAAGCCGGACCCCGCAGGCTCTCCATCAGTCTCTTTCGTTTCTCCCCCTCAGAGCACTGCCACTCCTGGACTAAGGGGGTGGCATAGTCTATCCACGCCTCCAAATCATCCTCCCCTGAAGGCATGGGCACTGTGCCAGAAAAAAGTTTTAGCCTACGGTACGAATCTAGCTGTATAGAAGGAACCACTAGGGCAGTGGAGCCAAAATAGAACTCTTGGGGGGCCCAGGAGAGGTACTGGGGGGTGGGATCACTGGAGAGATCCAAAGCATGCAGTAACTCTTGAGTAATCCTCCCCTCCATGGCTAACAATTTAAGCAGTTTATCTTTAAAGCTATTAGTCTGGGGAAACCCCCCAAGGGTGACTGACTAACTCCGGATGTGAATGACCCTCCACCCCTGTTGGGCACCTTCCGGGTAAATCATTGGAGGTACCCTCTTGGGGTCAATGGCTACACTACATAACAGTAACACCTGTAAAGTCTGACTGAGTAGGTCAGACATACGCCCTCTCACCTCTACCTTACCCAAACACTTAACCCGCTCCACTACGGAAATAAGGTCAGCGTTCATTGTCCCTAAAGGTACATCTAACAGTAACACAATTCTCTGAGAGTCCAACTCTTCAGCCTCACCCCAACCCATCAGTTTATGTACCATCGTATTAATGGGGTCCAATTTGATTTTAGCCATGATATCCCCTTCCAGCTTTTCCTTCAATTTATCCATAGTTAGGTACTTCGTCCACTCGGCCACTAGGGGACCCTTAGTCCAACAGTGCCTCCACTTTGTAACCCCCAGGAGGCGCTATCCTAAGGGCTACTACCCCTGCCTGCCCCAACTGTGACAGGGTGAGGGGCCTAGATCTGTTGGCGGTGCCTCCACCCAGAGGTCGGGGTTAGAACAGTCGAAGTTGACTCGGTCACAGCCCTCTGGGTTGCTGCAACCCCCCTTTCTTCCCACTAGTGGCCCACACAAGTCAGTTACAGTGTCTTTACCATATACACTTACCCCCGGCTCAAACCACTCCGCTCACTCCGGGGACCCCTGGAAAGTAAGGTACAGTTACACAATATTTACTATGCAGTATTTCACCATTAATACACAAACTAGCCAGTGTACTTTTGCAAAACAAGACATCTGATTTATTTAAGGGGAGATAATAAGGACCGGGGTGAATCAGGGTGATTGGCTTACTGCTACAATATACAAGTATCTACCTAGGGCTCTGTGCACAGGCCTAACCTGTAAGTTACTGTCTACGGGTACCCAAGCCCTAAAGGCTAGTTCTTCGATGCAGCTGGTTGGGGCCCTGACACAAATGAGCATTTAATTCCTATGAAGATTAGATGGAGCCAGCAGGCTCAGTTAGTGTAATCAGCAAAGTAACCTGAAGATCTTGCCCTTGCTAGAGACATTTAACAGGGAGCTACCCTGATTTTGTACTCACGACTCCAGCAGAAACACGCTCTCGCACCACTTGCAGGGTTGACCTGAACTTCAGACACCTCTCCACACATTTATATAGAAAGCAACAGAGGGGTACCATACCAGGCAGCTGTTCCTAGGGCCCGACCGAACTCACAGCTAATCGGGCAGTCAACGCAGCTTCACTTTTTCCTGACAGACTGAGCGCAATTCAGCAGATTCTCCAGTCCCCTACAAGATGAGCCTGGTAGGTAGCTGTGCTCCTGCACAGCCTCCTCTGACCGCTGCCCAGTAGATTTATTCCGATACTTGCCGGCGACCGAGCCGCCCAAATCTGGCCTTCCACATACGCGCTTCCCGCATGAAAATTCAACGGCGCAGGAGCCTCAGAGCTCCTTCCTCGCTCACAGCCACAACGTCTCTGCCCCTCAGCAGTTAGGGCAAGACTCCCCACTCGGGTGCCACCCGATCCCATAGGTGGGCTGCAGATGCCAGTCACTTATTGCTGCCCCTATTGGTGCAAACAAGGCGCCAATCTTCAGGCTTTACTTCCCAGAACCACTGGCTGTGTCTCATTGGTCAGCTGGCTCCCACAGGAGTCCTAATCCTGGTTGGTCAGAAAAATCTCCATTTTAACGTTCCCCCGGTTGCCACTGGCCCAGCGCAGTAGTCCAGGTCCAAAATGGAGGGGCCAAGCACACACAGTCTCAGCTGCAGAAGAAGTAGGTTAGACAAACTGTAATTCCACCAACATGCTAGATAATTATGGCCAAACAGTTACATCGGTCAAAAGGGCTCCCTCTGCACATATAGCGACTTGCAAAGGGGAGTGATTTCACCACAGCTCAGGCAGGATTTGAACAAGGAAACACCAGTTCCCCCCAAACAAACCCGCTGGAGCCTGCGAGCAGCCAGCTCTTAAAGAAACAGTACTGCAGGCTTTGGAAACACTCATAACACCCACATTTAGGTGGCACTGCACCAAACACCAGTTAGGCAGAGAGCATTCAGACAAGCTCCGGGAAGGCTTTCATGAACCCCCATATGTAAGGGGGTTACAAGACAAAAATCATTTCAACCCAAGAAGAACAAAAGTGCCATGTATTACAAACTATCATATGATGCAGTAAAAAGCTATTAGTATGATTTAATACTTTCATCATGTGATTTTAAAATTGGTGTACTTATAGTGCTGGTTAAAAGCAAGTATTTTAACAAAATAATTTATTTATTTATTTATTTTAAACACTGAATTTTGGTTAGCCATCCTGGTTATCTGCTTATTCTTTTCTTGCACCAAAGTACGTAGTTGTTAAACATACTTCATTATTTTACATCCAGAAACTAGCAAAATATGTTGTTTCAGGATTTATTCACTACTGACTGAATTACTAAATAAAACCTAGCTAGCACTGCATGAGGTAGGTGTCTTTAGATTTTAGACTATACGTCACATAATGATTCATTTGCAATTCATTTCAGATACACTGACCTTTCTCCATACTGAAAGCATATACAAGTGGCAATATTTTTTTTTATCTGTTTATCTCCCCCCCCACGTCTCAGTCGGCCTCTCCTTCAGGCCATTGCCAAGAATCCTCCCTCCAGGGACACCGTCGCCAACCCCCGGCCTCATATCGTAGCCGGCCCAGGGTAACCAGACATATTCCTTCTTCAGGCGGGTTCTCTCCTTTCAGATAGAAAGTGTCTTACGGCCAACCTTCTTGGCCCTGGGTGCTGCTGGGGTCGGGTCGGGTCGGCTTGTTCAGGGCTCCGTGGAGGCGAGGGTCCAGGCGGCCGTCATCCAGTCGATCGAGGCACGATTTTTCTTATGTATCCTCCAGGCTTCCCTTGCTGCACCGCATCTGTAGTGCTCCTGGTCTCTACCAGGGGCCGCTATAGAGTGAGGCATCTCCCCAACCAACCCCAGGAGAGGAGAGCAGTCCTCCGGATTCTCAATCCTCTCCTCCCCTGATAACCCCCGGTGCCAGAGTCCGTTCCTGAACTCGGGTCGCCGGTGTGGTTCGAGGCCAGGCGCCAGCACCTCAGCACTCTGCACCACAAGGCCAACTAAGTGGCAATATATTTATCTAACAATTTATATGCTTAGTACATACGAACATACGAAATTTGCCAGCAGACAAAGGCCTAGTGGTTTATCAAGTCTGTTCAAATGTGCAGCTAGCCACCATACCGCGGTGACACTGAGAACAGCAACCATCAGTACAGCGACGGCACAACATCGTCAATTGGTGTTGTGCTGTTGCTGGATAAAACATTGTTTTCTGTGAGGGGCTCTGCACCCCTGGACTTTAAATAACCAACTCTGAGTTAGAGCTGGTTCAGGGAGGGGGGCGAACACCCCGGAGGCAGCAGTGTCAGGAAAGCAGAGGCCCATCACAGCAAACTGTCGGTAATGTCACTGTGATGGTCTTTTCTGTATTCCCATCGCTGTTGCCACGTGATACCACAGCTAGCACCCCTTATTCTGCAGTTGCCCCTCTCTCCCACCCACCTTTGACCCTCCCTCTTGCCCTGTCCCAACCCCTTTTGAAGCAGCCCACTGTTCTACTGGATACCACTTCTGCCAGCAACACATTCCACCCAGCTACCACCCTCTCTGTAAATATGTGTCTCCTCATCTCTCTCCTGAACTTTCCTCCCTCCAATCTTATATCATGGCCCCAGGTGTCCCTCCCCTCCCTTATTTTGAACAACCCCTCCGTACCTGTCTTGTTTATTCCTTTCACATACTTGAAGGTTTCAGTCATATCCCCCTGTCCCTCCTCTCCTCCAGCAAGTACATGTTCAACTCCCTCAGCCTACTCTTCTATGGTAAGTCCCCCAGCCCCTGTATCATCTTTGTCGCCCTGTGCTGCACCCCCTCCAGTAACCTAATGTCCTTAATCATATACAGGCGCCAGTGCTGCACACAATATTTCACGTGCAGTCTAACCAGTGATCTATACAGTGGCAGAATCACCTCCCTCCCTCAAGGATATACCAGTTGCAATGCAACCCAACATTTTGTTGGCTTTTGCAGCTGCCTTCCTACACTGTGCAGAGTTGTTCATTAATCCCGTAATGAACACCCCCCCCCCCGATCATTCTCCTCCACTGTCCCAGCTAGCTGCACTTCCCCAGCTGGTAACTCCTCCTTGGATTTTTCGCCTCAAAATGCAGCAACTTGCATTTTTGGGCATTTAACCCCAGTTGCCAGTTGTCTGACCACGTTTCCAGCCTTGCCATATCATCCTGCAACTCCTGCCATCCCCCTAGGTCGTCCACCACCGCTCCTATCTTGGTGTCATCAGCAAACAGGCTGCTCTTGCTCTTGATGCCCAATGATATGTCTGTAATGATTATCCCAAACACAGGTCCCATCACTGAGCCCTGCGGAACACCGCTCGTCACTGCCTTTGGGGATGAGAGCTCCCCACCCACCACCACCCGCTGTTGCCTTCCCTGAAGCCAGTTCATTACCCATCTCATCAGCTTTGCACCCATCCTTGTGCCTTCTAACTTACTCCCAGCCTCCCATGTGGCACCGAATCTAATGCCTTACTGAAGTCCAGGTACAGGACATCCACTGCATGGCCCCAGTCCAATTGCCTAGTTACCCAGTCATAGTACTCCACTAGGTTGGTTTGGCAGGATCTGCCACTTACGAAGCCGTGCTGTCTGCTGTCCTGTAGCCCTTTGGCTCCAAGAGGGACACCAGCCTCTCCTTCAGGATAGTCTCCATCAGCTTGCCCACGATGGGTGTGAGGCTCACTGATCTGTAGTTCCTCCAATAGATCCTTGGGGCTGCTCTTGTGGAGGGGCACCACATGAGCCATCCTCCAGTCCTGAGGTACACACCCTGTGTGTGTGGTGAGGCACTGAACAGGTCTGCCAAAGGTCCTGCCAGGACCTCTGCTAGCTCCTTCAGTACCTTGGGGTAGATGTCATCTGGCCCTGGCGTCTTGACCACCCTCAGCACCCTCAAACCCACCAGAACCCTGCCCTCCGTGATTTCCCCATCAGTCATCCCCTCCTCCTCCGTTCTGCCCTCCCGCCGGCCCCTTCTCCTTAGTAAACACCGAGCAGAAGTAACTGTTTGCACTACTGCCTTATCACCCCTGCTTCCACCCACCCACCCCTTTCCTAATCCTTACTATGTGGTCCTTACAGCTCCTTTTCTCCCTGATGTACCTGAAGAAATCCTTCTTAATGCCCTGCACCAGCCTGAGCTCCTTAGATGCCTTGGCTGCCTTACTGCCCTTGTCACCTCCTTCGATTCCTTCAGGTACTCCTCCCTGTCCTCCCCCCTCCCTGGTTTTTTGTATCTCCTAAAGGCAGGTCTTTTCTTTCTTACCTTTTCCATGACCCCCGTGCTCATCCAGCTAGGTTTCTTAGCCCTAGCCTTCTTGCAGGTTCTGGTTGCCTCCACTATCCCCAGCTTTATGAGCTCTCACCTCTGGTTAGTGCCCATACTAGGCTGAATTCTGGCTGGGTACCCTTTTACTACTTCCCCCATCCTCCCGAAGTTGGCCCTCCTGAAGTCTAGCACCCTTGTGCCGGGTTCCACTCCTTCCTTACCCATATCCAACGTGAACCATACTGAGTGGTGGTCACTCCCCGCCAGCGGTTCTTCCACCCTCAGTTCCCTCACAAACTCCCCATTTGCCAGCACAAGGTCAAGGGTATTCCCTAACCTGGTAGGTTCGCTGACCATTTCCAACAGGAAGCTGTCCTGGAAAGCATCCGGCAGTAAATGTTCACTTCTACTCTTGGTTGTTGGGGTACTGCAATCCACTCCTGGCATGCTGAAGTCCCCCACGATCACCACACTACCCTTCTCACAGGTCCTCCTCATCTCTCCCGCTAATTTCCTAACTCCTCTGTCTGAGAGGGTGGCCTGTGCACCACTCCCATCCTGAGGGTCCTATTCTTGGAATCCTGGATTTGCATCCATAGTGACACTGTACTAACCACCTCCTCCTGTACACACTTTAGTCCTTCCCTCACATATCAATCAATCAATCTTTATTTTACCAAGTGAAACACCATTGAACGAGCTCATTTGCAAGGTGGACCTGGACAGGCACATATAGTGCTATCCTTCCCCCTTTCCTATTCGCTCTATCCCTATGGAATATCCTGTACCCAGGTACCAGTCATTGTATTGGGTGGCCCATGTTTCAGTGATGGCCATGTCCAACTGCCCCTCTGCCATGAGAGTCTGCAGCTCCGCAGTTTCATTCCCAAGGCTCCTAGTATTCAGGGTGACCACCTTCCACCCTCCCCATCTGCCCTCCTTTACCAGCATCCCCACTAGTACCTGCCCTTCATCCTTTGTCGCTGTTATGGGGGGTTAGCTCACATGGCTTTCCAACCTGTGGTCTCTGCATGGTCTCTGCATGTCTCTTGCCCACTTGCAATCCCCCACTCCTAGTTTCAATTCCCAGCTACCTCTATGTACTCTTCCATCCTCCGTTTCATCACTTTTTTTCCCTCCTCACTGAAGTGTAGTCTATCCTTGGCGTAGAGACTACTGTCCTCCCAGGTCCCTCCCCACCCCCCTCACCAGCCCATACCCTTTAGCATGATACCAGGTTCTTAGCCATCTGTTAAAGTCCTCTATTCTTAGCTTTCTTGCTGTGCTTGCTCTGGGCACTGGAAGTATCTCTGAGAAAGTTACTGATCATCCTGCCCCCTCATATAATTGTCCTAGTTCCTCAAACCTCCTCTGGACTATATCTACCATCCTGTCAGCCAGATAGTTTGTTCCCAAATGTATAATTAAATGAGACTTATATCCCTACCCCTTCTAGCATATTTCAGAACAGACTGTCCCACCCTCTCCGCTGTCACTCCCAGCATGGCCTCCTTCCAAATGCCACTATGCCTCTCCCCCTTGCTACCCCACCTGACTCGTCTTAATACTGAGTCCCCCAGCACTAAGATTTCACCCCTTTTACCGACTGCTTGCTTCCCTTCCTCCCCACCTCTCCCTCCTGGCTCCTCCTCCTCTTCCTCCTGCACAGTACTTCCCCCTTCTGCCCCTGCTGTAGTTCCCCCCAGACTTCTATTAGTTACTCCTCCAAGCTAGTCACCTCCCTCCTCCTCCTCCTTCCCCTCTAGTACTGCAAAATGATTTTCTGAAGATTCTTATCCTACACCTGCTTCCTCCTTCCTCATACTACACATGCTGCAGCAAACAAGAAACAATTACTCACCATAGTAATCTTCTTTCTTCCAATGGGTCCTTTAGCATCAGGAACGATAGCAGCTAGCTGGATAGGTGCAACTGCCCCGGGGGTATGCCTTTAAGATAATTAAGATAATGAGCTTAGGGCATTAGCCAATCAGAAAAGAGTAGGGGAGTGTGCTGAGAGAGAGCAGCTTGAAGGGCTTCAGAATTTTTTCGAAGATAAATGGACACATGCCCCAAAAGTGAACCAACGGGATTCAAAAAACATGCAAATGTCTAAAACTAGAAAAACAGATACCTACAACCTGAGCAAGAAAACTCTTTAATATAGAGACAAATTTCAGTAATAAAACTGAGAACAGAGCCCTTCTCCTAACAGGTGAACTGGGGAGGAAGGGTGGGCGCTTACCGATGCTAAAGGACCACTTGGAAGAAAGAAGATTACTACGGTAATTTTTTCTTCTCACCCCAGGAGTCCTTTAGCATCTGTAACTACAGCAGATTACCGAGCATTTCAAAAGTGGGAGGTGGGCAGAGAACCTACTTAGGAAAGAGGCTCTGCAGAACCACCCTGACAAATTTGGCATCAGATCTGGACCGCACATCCAAACTATAAAGTTTGATGAAAGTGTGTACAGTTTTCCACGTAGCTGCTTTGCAGACGTCCAGAAGGGGTATGTCTCTTGCAGCTGCTACAGAGGCTGCAGTGCCCCTGATAGAATGAGCTCTGAGCCTTTCAGGAGGTTGTTGACCAGCTTTCTCGTAGCAGAACCTAATGCAAGAAACTATCCAGTGGGAAATGGTTCTCTTGGTAGCTGGTCTTCCTCTGCCTACATCCCCATAGGTGAGGAACAACTGAGTGGAAGATCCTCTGAACTGCCTAGTATGCTCTAGGAAGTAAAAGAGAGCTCTTTTAACATCCAGACTGTGGAGTTTTTGCTCACTAGGAGTGGATTTTTCTTTTTTTTTTTTGGAACTTACATTTTATTAAGTGCCATAAAAGACATTCATTAAACACACTGAGACCAGCTATTTCAATATTTTGATAACAGTATAGGGAGCTGCGAATTATCTAGTCATATAGTTAAATGAGTATCATTACAGACTCGTACTACAAATTGATCATTTAATTATCCATTCTATTGCCTTTACAGGTGTCGATAGAGTGGGTTTTCCTGTATAATAGATGTCATCTCCAATACAAAAGTCCTCCCCATAGACGTCTGCAGGTGTGGGGAATATCCACTCTTCCAAAAAGGTTTCGCTACTGTAATGCCAGTCTCTTTCTCTGAAACAAAGGTGTGGCTCCTCTCCTCAAGGGAGATAATTTTATGTTAACTCTACTTTTAAAAAATAAAAAAGGGGAAAAAGATAAAAATGATAATAAAATGTTAACAATAAAGGAAGAAACAGAAAAAGGAAAAAATATTTTCTTGTCTAGTTTGTGCTTATTCCACTTATCCATCATTTAAGCTCTTAAGTGTTTTCAGTAAGAATTACAAGAGGGTTCACCCCATATCCCTGCTCCCACTTTCCAACATCAGCTGGTTGGTCAACCCTATTGCAGCAGTTGGTCTAGTACTGATTTACCATCCTCTTCCTCAACATAGTGAAAAAAGGGAGCCAACAAGCATTATAACATTCCACCTGAAATCTTACTTTAGCTGTTATAGCGTCTGCATGTTTGATATTGTTAATATTAAGCCACTTTAGGTGAGTTTGCTTTTAACCAATTGTGAGTAACTGATTTTATTGCTGCTACCTTGAGCACCAGGAGTTAGTACCTGCCTCTAGGTGACAAAAGACCTTCTGGAGGAGTCCCAAAACCATATTACTAAATGACAGGTTTTGCTGAATCTGTAGGATATGTTTAGTTATACAACACACTCAGCTCCAAAAGGGAGTCAGTACCCTACAGCCCCAGAAGATATGGTAGTGAGGGCCTATACTGGTGCAGTTCCTCCAGCAAAGATCACAGTAATTGGTACCTAGGTGTTTGGATATAGAAACATAGACTTTGACGGCAGATAAGGACCACTTGGCCCACCCAGTCTGCCCATTTCCCTACCTATCGGATAAGCTGCAGATTCCAGTTAACGAACAGCCTACTTCCTGCAAACCCCCACTATAATAATTGCCTTATATCTGTCCCATGCATGTTTGAATTCCCCCACTGTTTTAGACCCCACAACCTCCCCTAGAAGGCTGTTCCATGCGTCCACCACTCTCTCCGTGAAAAATAATTTCCTCACATTACCCGAGTCATCCCCACTCCCCACACGTCCCTCTCCCTTATAATATGTAATATATATTTTTTTTTTGTGTGTGTGTGTACTTACCCTTTATGCACTTGCTAGGTTATTAAGAATATGACAGTTCTATCCCAAGACCTGTTGAGAAAGTGATGTCAGAACTTTGGCTATAAAGGAAATGCCACGTCTGGGGTCAGGGCTGCAGCTATGAATTTTGGGGCCCCAGGCAAGTCACTTGAAATGGGCCCCTGTTTCCAAAACCAGCTAATACCATTAATAATGCCAGCTCCTCAGGTGGGCCCCTGAGTTCGGGGCCCCAGACAACTTCCCACTTTCCCCATTACTGCGGCCCTGCCTGAGTGGGTGGGGTGTGAGGGAAGGATGGGTGGGTAGCCCACCACCACCAGTGACTGTTTGATTGTTTTTAACACACCACTGCTCCACCACCCTGGTAAGTACTGCCCTTTTTTACAGTAATTCAACCAACATCACAATTTACTAGACCACTGCTCCTACCCAAACCACTCTACTGAGTCCAGGGATAAAAATGAACTCACTCCTCAGCCAGCAGGACACTTCTAAAATGTTGCAAAAATATCCTTCCAAATCCTAGGTTTCAAACCACAGGAATCAAGCAAATTCAGTTGTATTTCACTCCCTCTGGTTATAAAATTACTACACGTTAATGGAATCCAGCAATTCTCTTCTTAATGCCAATAAGCAAAAATAAAACTTTCAGTAGAAAGTGCGGCTCACCTTCCTAACGAGTCCCAAATAATTCTATGTACCAGGTTTCCAGCTCCTAAAATGAGTTATAGTTTGTTCTCTGCAGTATAGCAAGTTTCTCAGCCTCAAAACCAGTGTTCTAAAATATCTCGTGCAGACTTTCCATTAGAACTCCCTCCAGTTGGCTGTCATTGTTGTTTCATGAATACTTGTCCATATACCTTCCCATCGATTAGTCTACAAACCAGTACCCATTTCCCACTCCCATCGATCCTGTATAGGAGTGGATTTTTACAGTAAAGAAAACAGGTAGAGTAATAGACTGGGTAAGGTGAAACTCAGAAACCACTTTAGGAGGAACTTCCTATTTGCCCTGAGCTCAATTTTGTCTCTATAAGGATTGATGTAATTAGGCTCAGTGCACAAGGCCTGTAACTCTGAAATCCTCCTGGCAGATGAAGTAATGGCCACTAGGAAAACAAATTTCCAAGATACAAACTTGAGATGGGAAGTGGACATAGGCTCAAAAGGTGGTTCCATGAGCCTGGCAATACAGAGAATCAGGATTCAAGGAGGAACTGGCCTCCTGACTGGAGGCTGAAGGTGCAAAGGGCCTTTTAAAAACTGTTTAAACACAGAGTGGGGAAAAAAATGACTTTTTCTTCCCCACTGAGAGGTAGGCCGAAATTGCAGCAACGTATAGCTTGAGATAGGAGAGCTTCAAGCCTGAAGTCTGCCGATGTACCAGGTAATCCAGCAGCTGACAGTCTGAAGCTGTAAGAGGACTGACCTTTTTTGCCCTTGCACCAGAGGGAAAACCTTTTCCATTTGGCTGCATAAGTCTTTTTTGTATTAGGCTTTTTAGCCATTCTCAGGATCTTAAGGAACTGTTCAGAGTACTGAGAGGTTGGGAACTCTAGCTCCTCAAAAGCCAGACCTTGAGGTAAAGAGAGTGCACGTCTGGATAATTCACTCCTGTCTGGGGAAGGGTCAGCAGAAAGCGAGTTGGTGGCAAGCGAATGGGCCTGCCGCAAGACAGCGAGAAGGAGAGGGTACTAGGCTTGCCTGGGCCAATCCGGAGCCACCAGAATCACGCATGCAGGCTGTTGTCAGAGTTTCAGCAATATACTGAGTATCAGGGGAAAAGGAGGGAATGTGTAAGGGAACCTCCCTGACTAGTACAGAATCAAAAGCATCTAGAGGAAGTGTTCCCGGGACTGGAGGTCTGCAACAGTACTGAGGAAGCTGGAAGCTGAGGGGGGGGGGAGCAAACAGATCCACTTCTGGTGTGCCTCACTGCCTGAATACTGTGGATAGTATTTGCCTGTTCAGAGTCCACTCGTTCAGACTCTAACTGATGCAACTGAGCGCATCAGCCAGGGCACTGTACTTGCCTGGGATGTGGATAGCTTAAAGACTGACCCCTAGCGAGTAGGCAAGAGAGCAAAATTTTCATAACCTCCAGACAGTGTGTCCCTGATCTGGTACCACCCTGCTTGTTTATGTAAAACATTGCAGTGGTGTTGTCTATTCTTATCTGTACAGTCTTCTCTTTTATGACTGGAGCAAACGCCTTGAGTGCTAGGAAGATTGCTCTGAGCTCCAGAAGGTTTATGTGCAACTGTGACTCTTGAGAAGTCCGGGTACCACTTACTGAGGCACTGTCCAGATGAGCCCCCAACCCAGGAGGAAGGCATCTGTGGTAATCATCTTTGTGGGAAGAGGAGCTTGGAAGGGAATCCCTACTGCCAGATTTGCAGGGTCCTTCCATCAAAGCAGAGCCTGAAGAAACTGTTCTGTTGCAGGTATGAGCTTTGAAAAGTTGTTGCTTCTTTGAGACCAGCGAGCTCTGAGATAGCCTTGCAGGTCTTGCATCCTGTACCTGACCCCTGGGACTACTGCAGTCATTGATGTCATGTGTCCCAAAAGCCTGAGAAAATGTCTGGCTGGTCTTAGCTGTCCCCAGACGAAAGAATCTGCCACTGAAATAAAACTTTGAATTCTCTCTGGTGGGAGAAAGACATATCCTTTCTGGGTGTCCAGCTGAGCTCCTATAAAAATGAGTAACTGAGTGGGCTCCAAGTGAGATTTCTTTAGATGTACCAGGAAGCCCAGAGATTTCAGTGTGTGCTCCGTGAGTGAAAGGGACTCCTTGACCTGACAAGGAGACATTGCCACAATGAGTCAATCGTCCAAATAGGGGTAGACTGAAACACCCATCTTTCTGAGGTGTGCTGCTACCAGTGCTAGGCACTTCATAAAAACTCTTGGAGCCGAGGACAGGCCAAAGGGCATCACAGCGAACTGATAGTGACATGAAGGAAATCTGAATCAGAGAAACTTCCTGTGAGACTTTCTTATGGGTATCTGGAAGTAAGCATCCTTTAGGTCCAGGGAGGCTAGCCAGTCTCCCCTGCAGCAAGGAATGAATGACCAATGACAGTGACCATTCTGAATTTGGGTTTTAGCAGATGTTTGTTCAGATATTGGAGATCCAAAATAGGTTGCCACTCCCCAGTTTTCTTTTGTCTCAGGAAGTACCTAGAGTAGAGGCCTTTGCCCCTTTCGTGGGCAGGCACCCGCACCACTGCTCACAGAGCTAGAATTTTTTTTACCTCTAGCTCCAACAGAAGTACCTGTGTTGGGGTTAGGGGCTTTGACACCTGGGTATGCCAGAGGTCTGGCATCTGCTTGAACTGTAGTGGCAGACCCCTTTCCACTATCTCCAGAACCTACTTGTCTGTGGTAATAAGGGTCCAGGCTTGAAGATAGTGGGAGAGTCTGCCCCCTACTGGCAGAGGGGAGGCGACCTGGACACTCACATCAGGGCTTAGGCTGAGAAGCTGTTGGTTAGCCAGAGGTGGCTCTTCTTTGGCCCCTTCTGCCCCTCCCTCTGTGAAAACCTTTATACCGAGAAAAGTCAGGCTGAGGATAGGGAGCATAAGGTCTGGGAAAGTAACCTCTGCCCCCGTTTCCCCTAGGGTGGGATTTTTGTGGGGCAGCAGGTTTAGGCTTAGAGGAATGATTTTGTCAAGAAGCCTTGTACTCATCAACCTTTTTCATGTAGTCTGTTGTCCTGGAATCAAACAATACGTTTTGATTACAGGGAAAATCCATGGCTTTAGACTGGGTGTCTGGGGTAAGACTAGTAGTTCTTAGCCAGGCAAAATGCCTCAAAGAGATGGCATTGGCCATGGCTCTACAGACGGCATCGTTGTTGTCTTCTGCCATGTAGAATTGGTATTTTGTAGCTTCCAATGCAGTTTTTGCACTGTCAGTCAGTTCCTGCACTATTGTGTCAGACTCATTGTGGGCAACAGCCAGGACAGGATTCCACAGTGCTTTTTGATACTTGGCTGTGAAAGCCATGTAGGAAGAAAATCTGATGAGCAGAGAAACTGTAGTGTACATCTTTGCAATAAAATCCATTTTTCTGGAGTCCTTGTCAGGAGGTAAGGAGGACAAAGAGACTCCAGCTTTCTCACATGCTGCCTGCTGCACAATACTCTCACAGCTAGGATGTATAGACAGGAATTCAGTGTCACTTTTCAGACAATTGGTATTTCTTGTCAGAACGTTTTTCAATCCCTGCCAGAGAAGTGGGAGTCTGAAGCAATTTCATGGTATTTTTCCTGAAAGCATTATAAACAGGTAAGAAAAATCTCTCAGGGGGTGGAAGACTTTTCATCTCCCTATAATCTTGGTCCTTGTCAGCATCCTGGTTACACTCCTGGGCAGGGAGGTCCACGGTGTCCAGCATATTCTGAATACATGTAAGCATAGAAGAGGAATCATCCTGGTCAGCAGGGGAAGCTCCAAAGTGAGGGTCAGGGGACACATCAGGTTCTAGGCCCTCTGAATGTATATCAGGTGCATCACAAAAATGTTCTTTCTCTTCTACATCACCCTCACAGTCTGCAGGGAGAACTGTGGAAAAGTGCTTACCAGTGGAGGTACCAGAAAACATAGACCCCATTCTTTGTAGGGTCTAAAAGATGTGCCGTGCTTTAGCCATTTCTTCCATAGATGGTAGCTCCTGAGAAAATGTTTGGCTGCCAGACTGGGGTTGTGTATGTTTAGTTTTCTGTTCATGCTTTAAGCTGCCTGTTGTCTCACTATTGGCGTTCCAAGAATGAACAGGAGCGTTTTTGTCCTTGCAAACAATCTTTCTAGCCACCTCATCAGCAATTTGATCTTGCTTCCTTTTTAATACGGACACTTCATCAATGTCCTCACTAGTTTTTGGTTTTGTAGGAACCTCATCAGCTCCTTTGGAAGCTTTATTTTAGGCACCTCATCAGCACCTGCTTTTCTTGGCTAGGACTTGGGAGGCTTCATCTGCACCCGTTTGAATTTTTATTATTATTATTTTTTGATGGCCCCTCATTGGTAGACTTTGATTTTTCCTTAATCATCATTTTTTCAATTCTCTCTGCTCGGTTTCTCAAAGTTTTCTTACAAAATTTGGTGCAAAGAGAGCAAGTATGGTCTGGACCTAAACACCTAAGGCACAGGCTATGAGAATCTGCTATAGCAAGTATTCTATGACAGTTGACACAATCTTTAAAACCTGTAGGTCCAGTTTTCTTTTTTGCTTTTAGGATCTCTGACATGCCAATCGGCAGAGAATCCTGAAATATACTGCAGACTGCAGAACGAAGAAAAAACAATTGGTTCCCTCGCGGTATGGAACCGCGTTTACCGAGGTATAAAGTATTAAAAAAACAAACTTAAAATTGTCGGTTCCCGCAAGAAAAGGGGAACCACGATTAAAATACAAAATGAACCATCGTAAACATTTAGATGCATTTAAAATAAAAGGCAAATAAAGCGGCGCTAACCATGGAACTGACTGAAAATAGTGGTTCCCGGGAACCAAGAGGAACCACTAAACACTAAACAAATACACTCGGCACACTATAAAAACAAGTTTCTGAAGAAAACTTTACCAGGAAAAAGCAGAAAAGGCTGTCAACAAGTAAAGTTGAGACACACCACAGGGGCAGTGTTGCTCAGTCAGCGGTGAAAAAATTCTGAAGCCCTTCAGGCTGCGCTCTCTCAGCACACTCCCATACTCTTTTCTGACTGGTTGCCCAAAGCTCATTATCTTCTTACAGGCATACCTCCAGGGCAGTTGCACATAGCCAGCTAACTGCTATAGTTACTGATGCTAAAGGACTCTTGGGTGAGAATAAAAGATTTATTAGGGAGTACTTGGGATGTGTAGCCACTCCTCTTAACTCTTCCAAAAAGTCCCTGCATTTTTAGCTAATATTTTCTCCAATTTTCCAGTGACACTGGTAATAAGCCTTGGGGATATCAGAAGGAGAATGGACCCAACTTCCGGTGACATCACGGTATCAATGAGAGCCTAATCCGTGACGCTCTGAGCTGGGCAGACTAAAAAACCCCTAGAAATTCCTTAAAACCCAGCCAAAAAGTCTAAAAATCCAGAAGGACAACCTCAGCAGGCAAGTAGAGGTAAATCCCGTCACGATGGCAAAACTAGCAGCAAGGATGCAGCCAGATCGAAGACAGATCCTCCTAGTAGGGCGACCTCACCACAGGGCCGGCGCTCCCCAGATTATGATACAGACAGGGAAGCGGAGCAATTATCTCGGTCCAGATTCGAGAGGCTCCTCCACGAGATAACAGAATCGAGACGGGAAAATAAACAGGAGTTCCGAGCAGTTCAACAGCAGCTATCGGCTTTCGAGAACCGGGTTAGTCAATTAGAGGAGAGGCTTTCTGAGACAGAGGACACCGCTACTCAGACAACCAAGGTTATGCATTTTTTATTACAACAAACCGAAAACTTAATGGCAAAATGTCTGGACCTTGAGGGGCGCTCCCAGAGGGAGAATCTCAGACTATACGGTCTCCCAGAGGAATCCGAAGAAGCTCCTTTAGCCTCTTTTCTTGAGAACTTGCTGAGAGACATATTAGACCCCCGCCCCGGTGTTTCATATAGAAAGAGCACACCGAGCGCTCCAGACAAAGCCATCTGATCCCTCTGCACGACCTCGATCCATAGTCTTCAAGCTGAACTCTTTTTCTGCCAAGGAAGAGATTCTAAGGCGAGCCTGGACAAGGAAGGAGATTAAATACATCACACACAGATTGTACATAGACCACGATTACCCTACGGAAATACAGGAAGAAAGAGTAAAATACTTGCCTATTTTGAGAGCGCTTAAGGAGAGGTCTGTGCGCTTCCAGACACCTTATCCTGCAAGGCTGAGGGTTTTTTGGGAGGAGGGGACAAAGACCTACACCTCGGTCGAAGAAGCTGTGGAGGCCTTGGGAAAGCGTGGGATCGTGGTGAAAGACAGACGAAGCCAGGCAGCAGGAAATCGGGAACCTTCCAACCAGCAGGCGTTCCCCAGGAAGTTAGGGGGAACCAGAAAAGAGATGCACTCAGAGCTGAGGGAGATAATACAGAAACTCCTCGGGAGGAAGGCGACGCACAGAGAACTTCCCCCCATGATGAAGTCTGGCCCCGCAGAGCTAATAAACTTTATCTAAGGGATTGGTTCCTTAGCCTGCAAGGGAATGTCCTCTGAAATATAAAAACACCATAATGTCATGTGAGGATCTGTTGCTTTCCTTTAGGGGGAGCACTGAGACAGAGCTGTGCAGCACTGTATCCAAAACCCAAAAACTTTACACCACCTCACAGTATGGTTTAAATGGCGACCTGATTGCCGAGTTTTCTTTCTTCTTCCCCAGACACCCTTCCTTCAAATGGAATGCTGCCTTTTTTGACTGGCCATTAGACCTCTCGCCGAAACAGTCTGGGTGGTTGGGAGGTCTTGGAGAGCTTATTCGAGCAGCATTGCCCCTAACAAGAAGAAATCTATCACCCACAGAACATTTAATTATCTCCTTGCTCTGTTTCATGGACCAGGGGTGTTTCTTGACTTTATATAGGGCGTTTCTTTAAATTCTCTCTCTTTTGTCCTCCTCCTCTAGGATTGCTGGAAGAGTCACCCCCCCCCCTATTCCAACTCATAACATGGATCTGTCCCCGGAGTAAGCAGCGCAGATAACCGCTACTGGATGCTGACCACCCCTCCCCTTCTTTTCCCCTCCTCTGGCTGCAGAGGTAGAAAACATTCTGGAAAGTAAAGGAGGTGGGGCATAAAGCTCCTCAATCCTTTATATAAAAGGGGAAGTAAATATAGAGCTAGGGGTGCTAAAGACTGGACTTCAGATTTTCTCAAAGATTTAAGAGAAGCCCTTGAGGCTAAAGCTGGATCTGCCCAGCTCAGAATTGGCGTTGACCTTATTTTAAGGTACACACAAAAGGAGCCTCGTACTAGTCAGGCTCTAGGGGGGGCCCCCGGAAGCAGTAGGGTACACTCGCCTTCTTCTTTTTATAGGAGAACATAGGGGCTAACAAAGTCTTGTATAGCCCCCAACCTTGGAAGTACGTTGTTTTTTAGTTTCACCAGTTGGCATGTTAAAGTTAGTAGTTTGTTATATATTGTTTGTTAGGTCTGGCAAGGCAGTGCATCAAGGCAAGGTAAACGAGGAAGCTGTTTTAAGTGGAAGAAACCTGTGGAAACAATGGGGCAACTATCATGGGAAAGAGTTTGGTAAGGGACTGAGTGAAAATCCAAGAAAGATTCTTAATGGTATAAGATGACACAGAAATGGGTAGTATGCACATATAATATGCATGGGTTTACTAATCCTATTAAACGGGCCAAGGTTCTTCAATCGTTGAGACGCCACGGGGCGAACGTTCTATTGTTACAGGAGACCCACCTCTCGAATGCTGAACATAAAAAATTCGAGAAGTTGGGTTTCTCCCAGGTAGTTGCCTCATCATATAACGGGGGAAGGCGAAGGGGTACCGTGATATTGATCAGGAAGGGTACCTCGTTTGAAATGATAGATAAAGTGATCGACAAAGAGGGTAGGTTCACATTTGTTAAGGGTTGGGTGGAGGGCCAACTGGTACCGTTTGCCTCTGTGTATATTCCCCCAACCTCAGAATTTTCAGTTTTACCAGAACTTTCTTATGAAATTAACAGAGTGGACGGAGGGCACCCTGATTTTGGGGGGGGGGGGGAGAAGACCTCAATCTTGATATAACAGGGGAGTGGACTGGACATACCCAGGGTAGAACATCTGTGCTGGGAAGAAAAGTACAAAAGTTGCTGCAGGAATTGGGATTTGAGGATGTTTGGAAAGAATTAAGGGGGTCGGATAACCGGCGGACTTTTTATTCTCAGGAGTACGATTCGTACTCCTGTCTAGACTACCTCATGGCTCAAAGAGAACACATGGGTAATATTGGGGAAACCTGGCAGGGAGATTTCTCCCTGTCTGACCATAGGCCAATATTTTGCAAAATTCACTCCCTAGCCCCTAAGAAAAGGACATTTTGGAGACTCAACTTAGCGGTACTTAGGGACAAGGAGGCACAGGAGGAAATCTCTAAGGCTATAGCCCAGGCAGTGCAGGATAACGACCTACAGGGAACATATATCTCAATACTATGGGACACTATCAAGGCATTGGTCAGGGGGGAAATCACTGCAATCTCCTCATATAAAAAAAAAAAAAACAGAGGGAGAAGGGGAGACTTCTACTTGAGGCCAAAATAATAAAATTAGAAGAGGAGCAAGTGGTAAGACATTGTAAAACACGAACAAGGGAGTTGAATAAACTTAAAAAACAGCTTAATAATATCCTAGATTATGAAGTAGAACAAAAGCTAGTCTATCAACGACACAGGTACTATGACGGGGTCCCGAAGTTTACCAGGATGATTGCGGCCCAAATAAGAAATAGAAAAGTAAAGGCTACGATACCAAGGATCAAGCACCCATATACAGGCGCCCTACAAACCACTACTAGAGCTATAACCGAAACTCTATGAGATTATTATTCTAGCCTGTACACAGAGCAAACAAATCCTCCCGAGGAAAGGATTAAGGGCTTCCTTTCCACCCTTCATCTACCCAACCTAACCCAAGAACAAGGAGCTGGGTTACTGGCCCCAATCTCGTTCAGGGAGATATCAACCGTTATAGGAAATTTGAAAACAGGTAAGTGTCCAGGGACGGATGGGCTCCCGGGGGAGTTCTATAAGACCTTTACTGAGCCGTTGTTGCCTCTACTGTCTAGGGTCTTCTCTTCTGTTACCTCTGAGAAGGGAGAGATCCCCCATCCTGGAATGAGGCTATAATCTCAGTCATACCCAAAGAGGGTAAGGACCCGTCCCTATGTTCCTCATACCGTCCCATTTCAGTTTTAAATACAGATTACAAAATACTGGCTACAATTTTATCCAAACGTTTAGTTGAGTTCGCCCCTCCTTTAATAAATCCAGATCAAAGTGGATTTATCCCCGGGCGCCAAGATCAGGACAAAGTGAGACGCACGGTGTATATTGTAGTACAAATTACTGAAATGCGAACCCCAGCAATTCTGCTCGGGCTCGATGCAGAAAAAGCCTTCGACAAAGTAACATGGAGATATCTAAAAGAAGTCCTCCTGGAGTTTAAGTTCCCTGCACCCTTCGTGGAGACTATTTTTAGATTTTATAGAAGCCCAATAGCCTATATACGAGCCAACGACCATATCTCAGAGAAATTTTTACTGCAACATGGAACTAGGCAGGGCTGTCCCCTCTCCTGTTCGCATTCTATGTTGAGCCCATGGCCCAGGCCTTGAGACAGACCCAGGACCTGCAGGGTGTTACAATAGGAGGGGTCGAGCAGAAGCCGGCCCTCTTTGCCGATGACATCCTGCTGTATATAACTGACCCAGAGAAGTCTCTTCAGGAACTTTTCACCCTTGTGGACCGATTCTCCAGTCTGTTGGGGTTTACCCTTAACGTAAGTAAATCAGAAGCTTTGATTTTTAATTTCCTACCTACACCACAGATCAAAAAAAGGTTTCCAATCAAGTGGGGAAAGGAAAATATTAGATACTTGGGGATCCAAATACCGATGAACCTTAATAGATTACATATTCAAAACTACGAGCCATTAGTGCAGAAAATAAAGCAAGACCTGGGTAGATGGTCCCTTCTACCAACAACATTTTATGTAAGGAATCTAACCTTAAAAATCAATATTCTCCCAAGGTTTCTGTACTTATTTCAATGTGTCCCTTGCCCCCTCACATCCAAAGAACTTTTATCATGGCAAAAACTACTAAACAAATACCTATGGAACTACAAAAGGCCTAGGGTGAGCTATGCCAGGCTTGTGCTTCCCAAAGACAGGGAGGCATTGCTCTCCCTTTATTGAAGTACTGGTCAGCTTAGCGAATGAGGCTAGCACTGTTATGGGAAGTAGAACCTATCAATCTAGGTGGAAGCAGATAGATTTGGCAAGAGAGGTTCAGACCCCCCTGCAGGCGAGTCTTTTTTCACCAAAGCACCTTAAAGAAACACTTAAAACAGCCCCACTTGCAACACAATCCATCCTTAGAGGATGGCAGATGGGAATAAAGGCTGACTTTCATCAGAAATTTGATTGGAGACATAGGTGGTTCATCTCACAACCTGTATTTAACAACAGGTGGTTTAAAACCCAAATAAATAAGGGGTTGGAGGCCCCCTGGCAAGTAATGAGGGGATGAGATACTGAGCTTTGAGGAGGCGAAAACAAAATTTGATTGGACAGAAAGGGACAGATTATTTTTCTATCAACTTAAAGACTATATTTCCAAACACTTGAGAATACAAGAAAGGAACACCTGGATGCTTAGGGTTGACCCCCCATTTGAACAAATATGGTCTTTGAGATGCGGGGAGAAAGCAATAGCAATTTTATATAGGTACAGAATAGATAGAGTGGGGAACGTTGCTATATCTGTGCAGGCTAAATGGGAGAGGAGCTCAATCACCCTATAACTCCCACAGAATGGCAAAAGATTTGGAAGGACACATGGGCAACTACCTCTGCCCGGCATGGAGAGTTTGTTTGGAAGGTCGTGGGGAGATTCTTTGGGTCCCCTCTGCGACTTTTCTGGGGCGACAGAAGAGTGAGTCCCGATGTTGGAGGGATTGTGGCGAGGAGAATGCCTCGCAAACGCATGTCTTCCTCGAGTGCCCAGGTATAAGTAGCTTCTGGACCCGGGTCACGGAAACTATCAAGGGGGTTCTGGTGATTCAGGAAGTGTTAGAACCCTATCACTTAATTCTGGGGATCCCACCACCTGGTATACGGGATAGAGCCCCGAGGTATCTCTGGCGAATACTGTTATGTTCTGCATACAAATCCATAACAAAAAGGTGGCGTCAACCAACTCCCCCCAGTCTAAAAGAATGGATAGCAATAATAGCACAGATCCAACAAAATGAGCAGATTTCACTGGGTCTCCAGAATCGAATAGAAACTTGTGTGTCGAATTGGACAAGATGGGATCTCTACCAAGATAATATAGTACAGCCTCTGGTGTAATAGAAAGGTGCTACATTTTGAGAACCACAGGGAATAGTAACATGTAATGTTTGCTCTTACCCCAATGTAGGATGTCTAAGACTGATTGTAGGTTCTCTTAAAATGAAGAGGGAAGGGGAGAGGGGGTGGGAAGGGAAAGACTTAGCTAATTCAATTCTGAAGTATTACAGGGCAAAATATGCCTGTTGCCTGCCAAATACTTGCCACAGTTAATCTTTTTTATATTATCGAAAGATTATCATAACTATGTGCTTTGTTATTTATGAATATCTGGCACAGTAATGATACACAAAGTATGAAGTGTATGTACTCAAACGATTCTAAACCAATGAAAATGTGTACCATGAAGCAGAATGATAATGCATAATAAAAAGAAGTATAAAAAAAGGAGAATGGACCCAGAGTTAAGAAAGGGGCATAAAAAAGCACTTTTTTGGGGGTGGAAATGAAAGGGTTATTAAGCATCTCTTTTTAAAAATAATTACCTTCAAAGGCTCAATCTGATTTTCTATGGATTTAACATTCTCTTTGGATGCAGCCAGTTGGGCTTCTTTACTGCTTAGCAGGTCTTGAATTTCACGTGCTTTTTCTTTATTCTGCTTGAGGTATTTGAGCTCTGTCTGGCACTCTCTAACTCGCTGAGTTTGCTTTATACGAACCTGACGCAGGGTCTCCAAGGCTTTGATGTACCTGCAAAATAAAAAAAAATTAAAAATACCATTTTCGTAACTGTTATGACATACATATCCTATCTAAAAATGTAAACAACAGGGCAGAAATAAAACCACAAAATAATAAATCCTTGGTGGGCAAATTAATCCAAAAGCAATGGATGCAAGGCATAAGGGGGTTCACATAGAAGACTGTGAACCAAAAAGTGCTATCTGTTAATCAAATATGGCCTTGCTCAGCAGCAGCTGTCAATCAACTGATATGCCACATTGCTGTAAACATTTCTGCTACTCCAAATAAGTCCTAACCAGGAAGGAACACAACTGGTGGTGTCTGACTTTGCAGATTGTTTGTGAGACCTTCTGGCGCCATTCATTCCTTAAAGCCATGCCAACCCCATCTCTTTCATAGTCAATTCCACATATTTATTTTTGGATTGATTGAAAAATTCGGAGAATACCTTTGCACACAAGTGTTCTTTTACAAAGGTTCCATATCAATAACAGAGATTGCAAAGCAACATAAATATAGTAAGGAAAAAAGGTAGATGCCAGCACAGGCTACTCACAGTCCACAGTGCATCAAATAAATGGAAGCAAGTCCTTTTCTTCAAGGAGAAAAAGAGTGCTTAATTTTATTGTAAGTGCACAAAGCTTCTGTGCATACCGCCCCCTTCTACAGCAAAGTACAGCCTCCTAATGCGTTTCACACCCCCTGGCGCTTAGTCATAGGATAGCAGTGTAATTCACCAACATCCATTAAATACAATGTGTTTTAAAATGACAGTGCAAACAAACTTTTAAAATCGGATTAAAAAACGTCCTTATTTGAAACACTTTTTGTTGTGGGTTTTAACACATTTATCAAAAATGGGCCAGTGTTTTTAACCAGTTGATACCTGGTATCACAGTTTCATTTATAAATACATACAACTCTATTAGTAACATAAAAACCATTTAGTATTGCAAGACCTATGTTATTTAATCATGTTATATTTTACTTTACACAAGTGTCAAATCTTTTTGTTTTACCACTTCTGTCATGTATACCAGTGTTGTCCTCATTTTTTAAACATGGTTTCCCACAAGAATCCACTTTGGAGACCAAGTTCAGAAGAAATATCTATAAAAAAAAAAAAATATATATATATATATATACACACACACACACACACACACACACACACACACAGACATAACTTGAGTTAGCCTGTCGAACACAAAAAATTACAAGATCACTACGTTGGTTACTGGAAAGAATCCATTCAATGTCTGAGTCTTATACTAACAGATTTACATCTTTGCGTTCCTTCTTTTTCTACTCAGGCGGTTTTAATGGGGGGGTCATTTATTTTTTTAAGGAATGGTTTAAAGTCAATCCTTTCATTCAGGCCTGGTTTCTCAGACCCCACTGTCGCAAAAACCCAGTATTGTTCTCTTTTCAATAGAACATTGTCATAATCACCTACCTTCGGGCTCTTGATGGGTTTTTCAATGCCCGTAAAGCTCCAAATGTGATCCCTGTGGTTAGCAGCTTTTCCCATATGTACTGCTACTGCATTTTTCTGATCTTTATTACCTATGGCCCTTAAATGTTCCCCCATTCTCATGAGAACAATACTGAGTTTTTGCAACGGGGGGTCTAAGAAACCAGGCCTGAACGAAAGGATCGACTTAAAACCATCCCTTAAAAAAATAAGTGAACCCCCCCCCCATTAAAACCACCCGAGTAAGAAAGGAAGGAACTCAAAGATGTAAATCTGTTCGTATAAGACATTGAATGGATTCTTTTCAGTAACCAACATAGTGATCTTGTAATTTTTTGTGTTCATCGACATGTTAACTCAAGTTATGTCTGTATATACATTTTTTATAGATATTTCTTCTGAACTTGATTTCCAAAGTGGATCCTCGTGGGAAACCATGATTAAAAAAATGAGGAGGACAATGGTATACATGACAGAAGTGGTAAAACAAAAAGATCTGACACTTGTATAAAGTAAAATATAACCTGATTAAATAATATGGGTCTTGCAATATTGAATGTTTTTATGTTACTAATAGACTGTATGTATTTATAAATGAAGCTATATGATACCAGGTATCAACTGGGTAAAAGCACTAACCCATTTTTGATAAATGTGTCAAAACCCACGACAAAAAGTGTTTCAAATAAGGACGTTTTTTAATCCGATTTTAAAAGTTTGTTTGCACTGCCACTTTAAAACACATTGGGCCAGATATTCAAAACTTTGCGCCGGGCAAAAACTGTTTGCGCAGGTTTAGCGCGGGTCTGCTATATTCAAAAGGCCAAATAGTGCGGGCAAACTGCATTAGCACTGGGCAAAATTATAATGTATGCAAGGGGCAAACAGACACGAATACAGGCGCAATGCTATATTCAGCGACTTAGCGCAACACTTAGCGCGGTGTACATTACCGCCCAGAAAAAGCTTGTCTTAACCCTGGGCAATCAGCTTTGCGCGACACTATGGTTTTGCGCGGTGTTTGCGCGGGTTTTGTGCGACCCTAACAAAGAAATATGACACATAGATAAAGCCAAACATAGAGGAAGCATGCTGCTAACTGATGGCATCACAATGATGCCATCATCTGCCACCAGTCCCAGCCATGCCAGGCAGTAAGTGGTGACCCTGCTGCCAATGGACAGCATGGCAGTGTGGCCATACAGCACACACCTGCGGACCACACTTCTGTGGACACCAACAGATGCCAGCACACACATGCAGCACTGTGGGCATGGAGGATGTTGAGGGGAGTATGTATGGGTGGCAAGGCTGTGCCACAGACCAGATGTGGCTACAAGGCTGGGACACATCATGCAGTGCACATGGGCCAGTACTGGGAATACCCCATCACCAGTGTGCCTTTCAGATAATATATGCCCCCCCGGCCACATACCGCACAGCTGTACAACTGCCACAGCACACAAAGACAGAAATGTACATGTCACTGTGAGCATCCCATGCCACAGGTACAACATCTGTGGGTCACACAACAGCGTAACAGTAATGTCCACTGTCAGTAAACACCTGCAGGTTGGGCCTCTCACTGTGTATAGTGCAGTCATCATCACTGCCCTCACACCAGAGGCAATGCTGTGTCCCACACTACTGGCCCCCTTGCTACTGTAGTTTCTGCTGTGCACTGTAGCTTGACCTACAATGTGACAGTTGCATGCAGCACCACCACCATCTGTGCCTATGCTGTGTTGTCCCAGTACAGCTGCAGGCAGCAGCACATGTGGAAGTAGTGTTCAAAACTGTATAATATTCCCCAAGCTGTTTGCGCAGCGCTAACACGTTGTGCGGGTTTAGCGCAGGGCTAAACAGTTAGCCCGGTGCAAACTGCATGCAAATCAGGTCATAATGAGATGCTAATCTGGATGTTTGCCCACAGACTACCTAAGTAGGCTCATTTGCATGTCACTTTTGAATATGGCAAAGTTTAGCTCCGGGCAAACGTGTTTGCTCTGGGCTAACGGTTTAGCCCTGCGCTAAACCCGCGCAAACGTGTTAGCGCTGCGCTAACAGTTCGGGGAATATTTTACAGTTTTGCACACTGTACTTTCACATACACTGCTGCCTGCAGCTGTACCTGGGTCCACGATTGCTGGTACACACACACACATAGTTCATCTCTACCTACCTTCACATCGCCAGCACTGTGTTGCTGTTGTGGTTTGCACTTCCTGGTTGCCATATTCAGAGCTGTCTTATTCCAGGGCTAAGTTTGCCCTGCACTCCCAGCCCAGTTTGCCCGGCCTCATTCCCATGCTATATTCAGAAGCTGTTTGCCCTGGGCTATTCCTTTTGAATATAGCTTGCTCTGTGCTCCGGGCTAAGTTTGCCAGCAGGGCAGTGCTAATTTTGCCCCGGGGCAAAGTTTTGAATATCTGGCCCATTGTATTTAATGGATATTGGTGAATGAGATTGCTATCCTATGACTAAGCGCCAGGGGGCGTGAAACGCATTAGGAGGCTGTACTTTGCTGTAGGAGGGGGCAGCATGCACAGAAGCTTTGTGCACTTTAAATAAAATTAAGCACTCTCTTGCACCTTAAAGAAAAGGACTTGCTTCCATTTATTTGATGCACTGTGGAATTATTACTGCGGACTGTGAATAGCCTGTGCTGGCATCTACCTTTTTTCCCCATTCAGCTGTTGCTAGCTAAGCACGGCATCCAAGGTGCAGGCCCTAACTTTCTTCTCTACGATTACTTGCTACAAGGGCATGCTGCACAGGTAACAATAAGAAAACACAGCTATCCAGTGTCCAAATATATAAGTGCACACAAACGAATACTGAATACTGACTTTCCTTGATTTTGTAAACAGACCGAGCCTTACCGCAAAAACTGATAAGTTGAATGGCAACTAGAGCGAACAGTGATGCGAACGGGAGGGCCGAGTGAACTCGCAATCTGGATACAAGGGAATCCTCCTCCCTCACAGATTTAATTTTCACCAACGCCATATCGGAAACGAACAAATTTACTGAGCTGTTAAATAAGACGCATGATACAGATGTAGGACCAATAAATATCAGACAAACTTTTCACCAGTTTGAGAGAGTGGCTTACACAGCGAAAAGACTGCATTGGGAGAGGATCTCGTTACGGGCCTATTTAGAAGTAGAAAGCCGTCCCGCCGGCGCAGCGGCTGGATTTCACTTGGGCGACGCCTGGCGACCTGGGTTCGGAACGAGCTCCGCCAAGAGCCGGCCGGAGGAGAAGGAACGGAGTCCCACGACTGCTCTCTTCTTCCGGGAGGGCTGGATGTCACCGATGCATGGGGACACCTGGTGGAGGCCAGGAGTACCTCAGTATCTACAGGACAGAAAGGCTCCAAGGGGCGGGATGGACGCTGGCGTCATTGCACGTTCCCGCCCCTCTAAGAGGGAGAAAACAGCCCGCCTCTCACCGCCTAGATGATGCCCGCCCCTCGAGCTGCTATCGGCTCCCCAGGCTGACTCCCGCCCCATCCCATTGTTCGTGGCACCCAAAAAGGGGGATGGGTGCCACGTCTCTGCCCTGGGGGGTAATCCAGGGGGTCCCAGGAGTACGGTTCACGTGGGGATGCTGCAGCCGAGGGGTCCGTGACCAGGCGGACGATCGGAGGAGAGAGGAGGAGGGCGCAACAAAAAAAAAAAAAAAGAAGAAGAAGTAGAGTGAGCACCGAGAGGTTTAAGTAAGTAAGCAATCTTTATTTATTGAGCGCCTTTCCAGTTATTAAGGCTCGTCACACACTCACAAACACTTCTTTAAAACATTTTTAAAATGACAACAGATTAGGAAATGCCTTAGATCCTAAAGAAACCATATTTTGGGTTGCAGCGTAAAGGTTTCTTAGGGAATTGGCAAAAAAAATAAGCCACAAAGCCAGCAAGCAATATACTGAACTCATACTTAAAGAGAATGCAGCAATACAAATAGAAACCGAAAAGGAACAGGGTTTTATTTAACTCTAAAAATTGATTAGTGTTTTACTCATAAAAGTTCTAAAACATTGTGAAAATGCATAGCACTTGCCTCGCTGTGTTTAACAAACACTTCTAGAACACCTATATAAATGCTTTCTGTACAGATAGCATTGTCCCAATAAAAAAAAACTGCTAATTAATTATTTAAAACCCTGAGGAAATAAAAGTAAAAGCAGCAGCTATGAGGAAATACACTGATCATACACTATATGACGAACTCTGTAAAAATTGTAAAGTAAACGTAGCGAAATATGATAAGAACATTCAGGACATTAAATAGACCAAGTCTGAGCGGGATGCCAATGATTACTTAAACGGGACCATCTTTGAATAAGGAAAAAAATGGAATTCAGCTCTGATTACAACACACAGGGCAACACGCCAACCAGATCCATTCTTAGAAATACCTCAGCAAAACGAGACAGAGCATATGGGAGGAATTATGCAGCACTGAAGAAACATACCTGGGTGAGGAAGAATATCCTGAACCAGCAGGCCCAGGCAGGACACCAGAAGGCCCGAGACGCAGTCAATGCATACATTTTAATCAGGCTCCAAAAACGGACCGGGGGGGGCAGGAAGAGGAGGAGGAGGTGACAGGAATCGCAGCAGGGGGAGAAGAGGCTGGAACTCTCGAGGCAACACGAGAGAGGGGATATTAACAGACAACGTAATCAACATTTCATCGAAAACTCTATCAGATGCAGAAAGAGGATTACTGAATAAAGGTTTATCTTTTGTCCCAAAACAGAGATTTGATCTGTTTAAAACCATAGTGAATTGCCACAAGTTGCAAGAAATTTGGGACTTGGCTCCTTTTTTGCCCGGAAAAAAGTAGAGAACATGGAGACCGACATGAGGGGGTAAGTGACACAACAGAAATTCCTAATAATGATGCAAAACTATACAGAAATTTAAATCCCCATCTACCTTTTGTCCACCACTCACACCAATATTACAGACATTTGTGAAGAGCTGTGAGAGAGACTTAATAGAACTGGACAAAAGTTTGTATACTAGGGGTAACCATGTAATGTACTCTAATTTAAGCAAAGCAGAAAGGATAGCTATAGATGAACTAGGGTGTAATAAAGATTTGACCATTAAACCAGCTGATATGGGGGCTCTATTTTTGTGATGGACACAGTAATGTATCAGCTTTAAGTCCACAGACAATTAGAGAATACGGAATTTTACGAGAAGGTACCCAGAGATCCAACACCTGTTTATAAAACAAAGATAGACAAATATCTATCGGAAGCTAAACAAAAAGGGTGGATCAGTGAAGATACATTCTCAGTTTTGACAGTCAATAACCCTGTGAGAGCTTGCTTTTACATCCTCCCAAAGACACATAAATGCCTCATAAACCCACCTGGTCACCCGATTGTATCTGGTAACAGCTCCCTAACTGAACCACTGTCTCAATACGTTGATTATTATATCAAACCTACAGCACGAGATTCCATCCTACATAAAAGATACAGGTGACATCACTGCAGTACTAGAAGAAACAGAAATACAGGAAAATAGTTTGTCACCTTGGATGTAGAATCTCTGTATTCTAACATACCCCATGAGGGGGGCTTAGAGGCACTGGAGTACTACCTAAATAAAAGAGTGCAAAATGATCCACCCACGGAAATGCTTGTTGATTCAGTTGAATATGTATTGTAATATACTACTTTTTTCTTCACAAATGCAGGTTCCTTGCCGCTTTAAATCTTGCCGGAAGGTCTTCAAGCTGGCTCCTCCCACCCACCCGGGTGGTAAAACTCTCGGCTCACCCATGGCCAGGTCTGGCCGCTGGAAAGCTCCAGGTTGTCTTGTCGAGCCGGGGAGGTCGTAGTGGATGAACAACATATACCATTCCTAGAACTCCTGTTACAGGTGAGTAACCTGTATTTCTAGGGACATGGATATGTTGTTCATCCACACTATCTAACACTCTAGCAGTTCTCTGGGAGGAGGAGGCAAGCGCACACACCCCTACTTAGGAAATAGAGACTGGAGAACCGAGGCCCCAAAACCAGCATCCCGGCGTGACTCAAGGTCGATGTGGTAATGGGTAATAAAGGTGTGTGCTGACTTCCAGGTAGCAGCCCTGCAGATTTCCTGGATAGGGACGTCCCTGGAAGCAGCCACCGATGCAGCAGTATGACGGGTAGAATGAGCTCTTATCCCTCTGGGAGGCTCCATGCCTGCCAACTTATAGCAGAGATCTATGCAGGAGGTGACCACTGCCCCGCTTGGCTGCAGGTCTGCCAGGTGCGGCTTCAGCGTAGGTGACAAACAGCTGGCGAACCTCTCCCCGAATTTCAGCCGTGCGCTCCTTATAATAAGCGAGCGCCCTTCTAGGGTCCAAAGTATGGAGCCTGTATTTGGCCTCCGAGGTGTGATTGGGGTAGAACACCGGCAGAGTCAACACCTGGTTAAGGTGAAACTCCGACACCACCTTCGGAAGGAATTTCGGGTGGGGGCGCAGGACAACCTTGTCCCTGTGGAAGACCAGGTAAGGAGACTCAATGCAGAGTGCCTGGAGTTCTCCCATCCTTCTGGCTGATGTGATAGCCACCAAGAAGGCGGTCTTCCACGACAGGTGAGAGAGTTCACACCTGTGCACTGGTTTGAATGGCTTGCCCATGAGCTTTGCCAGTACCAGCAGTAAATCCCACGGAGGTGGAGGTTCTCGCACCGGAGAAATGTGATCAAGGCCTTTGAAAAGCACCAGACCACCTTCTCCCTACGCCACCGACTGCCCTCGCCCACCGTAAGCAGAGATGGCTGCCAGGTGCACCTTTAGGGTCGCCGACCAAGCCCTTGACTAGAAAGGGACCATAAATAGTCCAAAATGCTTGCCAAAGAACAGGAGGAAGGGTCCAAGCCCTTGCCCTGACACCAAATGGAAAATCTCTTCCATTTGAAGGCATAGCATTTCCTGGTCGACTCCTTATGGGACGCCTCAACAACATTGAGGACCTCGTCGGAAAGACCCAAGGCCTTGAACTCTAGCCGCTCAGGAACCAGGCCATCAGGTGCAGGGATTGGAAGTTCCGGATGGAACACCTTCCCCTGATTGACTGAGAGCAGGTCCGGGCGAGCTGGAAGCTGCAACGAGAGCCTGGAGCGGAGGCTGAGGAGATCTGGGTACCAGAACTGGCGGGGCCAGTCTGGGGCTATCAGAATCACCTGCGCCTTGTCCCTCCTTGCCTTGAGAAGCACCTTGTGAATCAAGGGAAATGGGGGAAAGGCGTAAAAGAGGCCCAGGGTCCACAGCCTCGAGAAGGCATCCCCCTGCAGCGAGCCCTGCTGAGGTGGGCGGGCATGAAACAGCCTCAGCTTCGCGTTCTCCCTGGAGGCAAACAGGTCCACCTGAGGTGTTCCACAGTGGGAGAACAGATCTTGTACTACCTGCAGCAGGAGAGACCACTCGTGAGATGCAGCCCCTATCCGGCTCAGGGCATCGGCCAGGGTGTTGGAGGCTCCTGCCACATAAATGGCTAGGAGATCCGCCTCCAGGCTGCGCACGAGTGACCAAATGCGGAGAGCTTCCTTGCATAGAAGCATGGAGCGCGTCCCGCCCTGGCGGTTTAGGTAGTACATGGTCGTGGTATTGTCCGTCTGGACTCGGACCACTTGACCCTGGAGAAACGGAGCAAAGGTGGTGAGAGCTAGGCGGACCGCTCGGAGCTCCAGCAGGTTGATGTGGCATCGGGACTCCCGCGGGGACCAGAGGCCGTGCGCTCGGTGTTCCCCCAGATGGGCACCCCAACCCATCAGAGAGGCATCGGTCGATAGAGACCGTCGGCTCGGGCGGACAACGGGATACCCTCCTGCAGATGAGATGGAATGGTCCACCATCGGAGGCGTTCCACATCTCCTGGGTCACCACCACTAGCTGGTCCAATGGATGCGGCGTTGTGACCACTGGCTGGCCAGTCCCCACTGAAGGGGGGCTTACGCACCGCTGCGCCCAACGGACCACGCTGGTGCAGGCCATGAGACCCAGGGAGACGAGGGGAAGTCCCGGCAGATGCCGATTGCCCAAATCCAGAAATGATTGGGCAAAGGAGGTAAGAACCTCGGCCCTGTCCGCCGGGAGCTGTGCTCTGGCTCGAAGAGAGTCGAGCTCTGCCCCAATAAACAGAATCACCTGCTTCGGCTCGAGTTCCGACTTGGCCTCGTTGATGAGAAAGCCGGCTTGAGAGCAAACCTGGAGTGCCAGATCTCTGGACCGCTCCACCTCCTGTCTGGAGGGGGCTGCTATCAGCCAATAGTCCAGGTAAGGGTACACCCGGACCCCTCGGCGCCGCAGGAAAGCTGTCACCACTGCAATGCATTTGCTGAAGACCCTGGGAGCTGGAGACAGGCCGAAGGGCATGGCTCGGAACTCGAAGAGGGATCCTTCCGCTCGAAAGCGAAGGAATCTCCGATGTGACGGATGGATAGGGACGTGAAAGAACGCATCCTGCAGGTCCAGAGAGCAGAACCACATGCCGTGTTCCAGAAATGGTATTATCTGTGCCAGAGTGACCATCCTGAAGGTTCAAGACCTTAGGAACTTGTTCAGGTCGTGTAGGTCGAGAATGGGGCACCAGCCTCCCGTCCGTTTCGGAACCAGGAAGTACCTGGACACAAACCGGGTCTGAGGGGGGTCCGCTACCTCCTGATCACCCCTTTGGAGGAGGAGGCGATGTCGGCTCGAGGAGCCGACAGTGAGGTGGCTGCGACCCGAGGCCCCCGAGGTGCGACGGCTCTGAAGGGCGGGCCAGCTCGAATTCTAGAGGCAGGCCTTTTCCCACCACCTCCAGTACCCACCTGTCCGTGGTAATAGCGGACCAGGCGGAAAGGAAGTATCGGAGCCGTCCCCCCACGGGGGGAACCAGGGGTGAGGTGACGGGGATGGGGCGACACCCTCAGCCCGTCACTGGGCAAGCTTGGAGGAGGGACCGCCGAGGGACCTCCTGGCCTTACCTCCTGCTTCCTGTTGGAGGAAGCCGGACGCCTGGGTTTGGGATGCCAAGCCCGAGCCTGCTGGCCCTGGCGTTGCTGGGCGGACACCCACGGGCACAGAAGGACGAAAGGGCTTAGGCTGTGGCTTGCGGCCTTTGTCCTTCTGAGCAGAAGAGACAGAGTCCAAGGTAGCATTAGACTTCTCGATCCTCTGCAGGTGACCTTCCACCCCAGGGCCGAAGAGGTCAGTCCCCAAAAAGGGAACATCTGCCAACTTGTGCTGGGTATCCGAAGTAAAGGTGGATATCCTCAGCCAAGCCCGACGACGCATGGCCACTGCGGCCGCCACAGACCTGGCACATGAATCCCCAATGTCTAAAGCAGTCTGGAGCTGCTGTTTGGCCACTGCCCTGCCCTGGTCCCGCACCTGCCTGACCGTAGTCTGCAGATCCGCGGGAAGATGAGGGACGACCTCATACAGGGAGCCCAACAGGGCATGAGAAAAATGTGCCATGAGGACGGCCGAACTGGCCTGACGAAGGCCGAGAGAGGACGCAGCATAGACTTTTCGCCCGGCATAATCCAATTTCTTGGATTCCTTGTCGGGAGGTTTGTCCACATCCCTGGCGTTCCCGGTGCGCCGGGAAACGCTGTCGGTAACCAACCCCTCAGCAGAGGGGTGTTCCGAAAAACCGGACAGGGAACCGGTAGGGACCGCATACTTCCTGGCCATCCTGGCCGAAGGCGCAGGGCAGGAAGCAGGGCGCTGCCAAAGCTCCAAGGCCGGACCCACTATGGCCTCGGCCACCGGAAAGGCCTCCGTAGGGGAATCCCCTCGGTCCAGAATCTCCGTGAGGGGATACCTGGCCCGTTTAGAAACGGGTTCGAGCTTCATCCCGGTGGACTCCGAGATGAGCCGAAGCAATCCTAGGAAGGACGAAGGGCTATCGTCCACTGACTGTCCTCCTGAGGACTCCCAAGTCCATTCGCTTGGAGAAAAGGGAGGAATCATCCTCAGACTCGGAAGAGTCCTCAAAGAGCTGCCTCGGGCCTGAGCCACCCTCCACCTGCCGAGGTCTATCGGGAGTGAGGGTGACAGACAGCCTATGGGGCAGTCCCTGAGCCGACCGAGAATTTTTGGTCGGAGCCCCAACTAACGGCTGTGGAGGCGGAGGTTCCACCAGAATCGGTGGGCAGCTGGATTTGCCGAACAGCCGCCTGGGAACAGGCCTCGCCACAGCGAGGGGTTGTTTCGCCGCCGGTGACAAGCCATTAATGGCCAGGGAAGATGACGGGGTCGGCTTATTCCCGGTCAGAAGGAGCTGTTGCCACATGAGTTCCTCATATCTCCGACGCAACTTGCACCGAAGCCTCCCCTCGTCCGAGGAGGAGGAAGAGGAAGAGTGGCGGCACTGCTTGCCGCGGTGCCGAGACCACCTATGACGGCGGGATCGGCTGGACCACGAAGACGTCCGAGACCGAGAACCTCGGCTAGGCCGAGGACGGTGCGGGGAGGTGTCGGGAATCGGCACTCCCCTCGGTTCGGACGATTCCACCGAAGGCTCCGGAACCGGAGGCACAGACGAGCCGACGGGATCCTCAACTCCCAACGGGGGAACCGGGGAGAGGGGATTCTCAGCTTCTCCAGCCGACAACCCGTCCAACGGGTCGAGAAAAATCTCGACAGCGTCGGACGGAGTCTCGATCAACTGGCCTGGCAGGGACACCGTGGAAGCCAGTGGCCCGAGCCAGGTCGACTGAAGTCGACTGTCGACAACTAGGGGAAGGGGATCTTTCCCGCTCCCAAGAGCGTCGACGGTGAGACTTACTTTTGTCTCTCTTTTTGGACCGAGAAAAAGGTCCAGAAGAAGTTGGACCCTCACCTTTCGTCGAGAGGGTCAGACAAAGCTCCTTAAAAGAAGCCGAATACGAGGCACCGAGAGAGAGAGAGCGGGACAAATGCCGGAGGAAATCTTTTCTCGGGACGCCTAGCTGTAAATGGGCAGCATGGTCTTTGAGGACGTAGGCCGAAAAAGAAGAGCACAGGTCGCAAGCCTGCGGGTCGTGCTCAAGGCCTAAGCAGTAGACGCACGTGGAGTGTGGATCCGTCCGAGACATCTTCTGCCCGCAAGGGCATCTCCGGAAACCAGGAGTCAATTTGTCCATCGCAGCCGCGAGGGAGAGAAGACCGAAGTCTTTTTAGCAAAAATTTTGATTTCAAAATTCAAGAATTAGGAACCAGTCTTATACGCAGAGCGTTAAGGAGAGAACCTGAGCTTCCAAGCGGTAAGGAAGATCTGACGTCATGGGGCGAAGCCGAGAGTTTTACCACCCGGGTGGGTGGGAGGAGCCAGCTTGAAGACCTTCCGGCAAGATTTAAATCGGCAAGGAACCTGCCAGACAGTGTGGATGAACAACATATCCATGTCCCTAGAAATACAAAAAAAGGGAACCGCCATGGGAGCACGTTTGCCCCAAATTTTGCAAATATGTACCTAGGAAAGTGAGAAGCAGAGGTAATTAGGACAGCAAAAACAAACCCATACAGAGATAAGACAGACCTTTACCGACGCTTTATTGATGATATTTTTATTATCTAGACAGGCACTGAAAATGAACTTTTGGATTTTGTTAAATGTTTAGAAAACAGCAACAAAAAAGTACAGTTACGTAAGAACTTACCGTAACAGTAGATCTTCGAGAGAGGCTCTTGCAGTAGGTAATTACATATAGGACTGACGCCGGCAGGCGGCAGGACCTGGAAAAATTTCTAGCTACGCAGTCTGGCGAGGGACCGCCCCCACGTCAGGTGACCGGCGTCATGCGACGTCGGTATAAAGGGGCGGTCCCGGACATCCGCCTTCCAGTTCTTTCCGGCCACAGGCCCGGAAGGCCCGGACGAGAGAGAAGCAGATATTTCCCTCAACGGAAAAGGAGCTGAAAAAGCCTAGGGGGATGAGCTGGTAGAGTGTATTTACAGAAGAGCCTCGAAGATCTACTGTTACGGTAAGTTCTTACGTAACTGTACTATCTTACTTCGAGAGGGCTCTTGCAGTAGGTAATTACATATAGGACTGAATCCCAAGCAGTCTGGAAGAAATAAAAGGCACCGGGAGGAGGAAACTACTCCTGAAAATAGCAATATCCTTGCAGGTTTCAAGACAGGAGGCCCTGCAAAACAGCTGGCCAGAAGCCTGCTCTACGGCGAGAGGCAATGTCCAAACTGTAATGTTTCATAAAGGTATGGACGGAAGTCCAGGTGGCGGCAGCGCATATGTCTGCCGCAGACACATTCGTGAAACAAGCTGCAGAGGCCGCTACTCCACGAGTGGAGTGACCTCTGACTTGACCCGGAAGGGTCTTGTTGTACTTGTCATAACAGAAAGTGATGCAATGAGCCAATCACTTTGACAGGCATTGCTTGGAAACAGCATTGCCTTCCCTTTTGTGAGCAAAAGAGACGAACAACTGATCAGCTTTTCTGAGATCCTTTGTCTTATCTGTGTAGTATCTCAGAATCCGGTGAACATCCATAGTATGGAGTAAATATTCTCCCTGGTTGGAGTACTGCGTGAAAAAGGCAGGTAACTCTATAGACTGATTTAAGGTAGACTCCGCTACCACTTTAGGCAGAAACTTAGGGTTCGTGCGAAGAGCCACTTGTTCTTTGTGAAAAATCAAATAGGGGATTTTACACATAAGGGCCTGGAGCTCAGAAATTTTTCGAGCGGAAGTAATGGCCACCAAGAAGAGCGTCTTCCACAAAAGAACTTAGATTCAGTGGATGCCGTGAGGTTCAAGGGAGGACGGTAAATTTCTGAGAACAAAGTTCAAGTCCCAAGGGGGAGCAGGAGTCCGGACGGGGGGCCCTCAGATGAAGGACCTCGCTAAGAAAAGTCTTAGACACCTCTAATTGGGCAAAGGCTTTATCAGCGAAAGGAACATGGTAAGCTGAAATAGCGGCCATGTGCACTTTCAAGGAGGAATGACTGAGACCCAGGTCGAAGAGATGACGTAAATATTCAAGCAGAATGCCCACTGAACAGGAGAAAGGCTCCACGTTCCTAGAGGCGGCCCAAATAGAAAATCTCTTCCATTTCATGGCATAAGTGGACCTAGTGGAGGGTTTTCTAGCCTCCACCAGAATCTCGGCCACTTTTGGAGAGACACCAAAGCGAGATTGGGCTAGGTCTGCAGGAGCCATGCAAGAAGTTGTAGGGACTTGAGGCCCGGATGGACCAGGGTCCCCTGATCCTGGGTCAGCAATCCTTGAGATAGAGGAAGAGGAGGAACCTCTGAGTATTGTTGTAGAAGAGAGAACCAGATTTGCCTCGGCCAGAAAGGAGCGATCAGAATCATTCTCGCTCCTTCCGTTGTTAGTTTCTGCAATACACGAGGGACCAGAGGAATTGGGGGAAAAGCATAGACGAATCTGCTCTTCCAGTTTAGAGACAAAGCGTCGCTCCAGTAAGCGCCTCGCTCTGGAGCGAGCGAGCAAAAGGTGGGAAGTTTTGCGTTTTGGGAAGAGGTGAACAGGTCTACCTGTGGAGTCCCCCAAAGCTGGAAGATGTCGTCTAGAACCTTTTGGTCCAACTCCCACTCATGTGGCAGAGCAGAGGAGCGGCTTAGCTTGTCTGCCAGGGTATTGTCAACTCCTGGAACATGGATCGCCGTGAGGTGAAGGTTGTGAAGCGTTGCCCAGTCCCAAACCCTCATTGCTTCCCTGCATAGAGGGTAGGATCGAGTCCCTCCCTGCTTGTTGATGTACCACACCACGCACATGTTATCCGTCTGGACAGCTAGGTGACCGGGAAGAATGTATTGGTGAAGGGCTTGGAGAGCATATAGTACTGCTCGCAGCTCGAGCACATTGATGTGGAGAGCTAGCTCCAATCTGGACCATAAACCCTGGGTTTGGTGAGGACCCAAATGGGCTCCCCAACCTTCGCCTGATGCGTCCGTGGTCAGAGTCTGGGAGGGGGGAGGATGACAGAAGGGGACCCGGAAACAGGTTCTCTCGAGCCATCCACCATTGCAAGTCTCTTGTCATCGGCGAGGAGATCAGAACCAGATGATCTAGGTCATCTACGAGTTGATCCCACTGGGAGGCGGAGAGTCCACTGAGAGATCCTCATGTGGAGCCACGCGCAGGGTACTGTCGGGATGGCGGCCGCCATGAGCCCAAGAGACGGAGAACCGACCTCGGCGGAACCTTCCTGCGTTCTGATAGCAGGGAAATCTGTGACTGAAGAGAGGCCGCCCTGTCCGGAGGAAGGAAGGCCTTGCTCACTGTCATATCGAGGATAGCCCCGATAAACTGTAGTCTCTGGGAGGGATCCAGATGAGACTTGGAATGGTTGATGGTAATACCCAGGCAAGTGAAAACCTGCTGGGTGAGGGAGAGATAATGCAGGAGTTCCTCCCTGGACGAGGCCGCCAGGAGCCAGTCATCCAGGTAAGGGAACACCTGAACTCCCATAGTACGCAGGTGGGCCGCTACCACTGCCAGGCATTTGGTAAAAACTCGGGGTGCCGAGGAAGACCAAGCAGGAGTGCCCGGAATTGGTAATGGTCCCCCTGGAAAGCAAACCGGAGGTACTTGCGATGTGAGGACGAATGGGATGTGCAGATATCGTCCTGCATATCCAGCGCACAAAGCCATTGACCCAGCCGAAGAAGGGGCAGAAGGGTTTGTAGGGAGAGCATCCTAAACTTTTGTATTCCACGTAAGGTTCAAGGAGCTGAGATCGAGAATGGGTCTGAGAGCTCCCGTCTTCTTTGGGACCAGGAAGAAATGAGAATAGTACCCGTCCCTGAAGGTGAGAGGCGAGGTTCTATAGCCTGCTTCGCGAGAGAGGCGCAGATATTTCTTCCGGACCAAGGAAGATGTCCTTGCATAGGACGACTTCAGAGGGGGTGGCGGGGTGGTTTCTGTAGAAACTCTATGGAGTGCCCCTCCACTATAATCTGAAGCACCCATGAATCCGTTGTTATCCTCTCCCAACCTGGAAGGTGGAGGGAGAACCTCCCTCCTACCGGTTCCTCCGGTGTGTCTGGAGGCAGTGGGAGAGGGGAGGAGTCAGGTGGTGTGGGGCAGCGCCGCAGCTGGGGCACCCGCTGCTTTTTTGGGCGGTGGGGGCCTGGCAGCTGCGGGGGCCCTGCGTTTAGTGGCCCGCCTTCCTTAGGGTTTCGCTTGTGGCCAACTGCATCTGCGAAAAGGACGGTGCTGTGGGGGATGGGGACGGTACATGGAATCCATGGATTTCAGAGCCGTCACCTTCTCCTGCAAGTCGGTGATGATGTCCTTGACATCACCGCCGAAAAGCACTGAACCCCTGAAAGGTGCTTCCTGGATTGCTGACTGCACCTCCGGGACCAAACCTGACACGCAGAGCCAGGCATGACGCCGAAGACTTACGGCGAACGCGGAGCTCCGCCCGGCAGTGTCCACTGCATCGTATGTCGTCCGCAGGATGTGACGACTGGCCAAACGAGCAGAACGGACTAAGTCAGCTAACTCCTGCTTGACTTGGGAGTCAGGTAAGAAGTCAATCTTGGATTCCGCCTGGGTAAGGATGGCCTTCTGGTAATCCCCCATATGAGCTACATAATTCAGGGCCTGAATTCCCAGTGTGGAAGAGGCGTATATTTTTCTTCCATACTGGCCCAGGAGGTGAGATTCCTTATCTGGAGGAGACTAGCTTAGATGTTTGGGATGTGCTGACTGGCCGTGAGCGGCGCTAATCACGACTGAGTCTGCACGAAGGTGAGAATCCAAAAAGTCTACACCCTCCGGAGCCTGGTATAGCCTGTTGGACTTCCTAGGAAGCGGGGCTAAAGCCGACGGTTGTTTCCAAATAGTGGAAACAAGGTGGGCGTGAGGCTCGATCCAGGGTGGCACTAAGGTAGGAGCCGTAAGGGGCAGGTCCAGATGTTCGTCGAGTTTGACCCGCTGAGGATCTGGTTCCAGAGAACACCACTGATGTACTTCCTGGATCTTCCTGAGCAACTCCGTGAAGGAAGGGTCCTCGGAGGAGACCTCGGCCGGGGCTTGGACGGAGAGCAAGGCTCGTCGTCTCTCGGAGCATCCGTCAGAGGAATCCGAGAGTGAAGAAGAAGAAGAATCAGAAGCAGAATAAGACTCCCTGACACGTCTAGGGGGGAGGAACGGGTTCCTTAGGGGGGATCCCTGGACGCGTGTCCTGCCCCTCTCGGGATCCAGAGGGAAGGGCTCTGGGATCCGGAGGCGGTGAGGGAGAGTGCCGTCTCGGGCGTATGGCGGCCGTGGGCGGCACTGTCACCGTAAGGCGGCTCTCTACTTCCTTGGTGAGCTGAGCCTTGGCCTCAGCCCACCAGGAAGCCAGAGTCTCCTGCAGATCCACCAGCAGCCGAGGGGGCAGTGGAGGAGGAGGGGGAAGGGGATAAGTATACGGATTGTATCCGTAAGGTGAGTATCCGAAACCCGGCTACGGGAAAACCGGTGCCTAGTATTGCGGCGTCGGGTACTGCGGTGTCGGCAGAACCGGTGTCGGGTACTGCGACGCTGGATACTGCAGACCTGGGTCTGACGGCATCGGATAAGACGGCGGGTACCCGGGCGCCAGAGGAGCAGCTGGAGCAGACGGCCCGGAAGGAGGCCTCACGGGCGGGTCAACATTGAGAGGCGGGGGTTGGGCCGGACGGAAGGGAATATCCCACCGCGTCGGTGGGGCGGCGTCCGGCGTCGGCGGGACCAGCGTCCTGAGGGCTGGCGTCAGATCCGGTTCCCTAGGAGGAGGGTCTGACAGGGTAGAATATCCCCCGCATTGCCCGGGGACAGTGGAGAAAAGTCCTCGGGGTGAGGCTAGGGTGATTCAGGCTCCCCGGACGGCAGCGAAGGCTGCGGGGAACCAGGTATGATGGTGGTTGAAGGGTCTGTCGTAGATTCCACCGCACGTTGTGGGGGGCCGACGTGCGGCTTAGGGGCTGGTTCCCAGCAGGCGCCGGAGGAGCCGGCGTCCGACTTATGGGGTCTCTCGTCGGAGGCGGGCCGAGGGTGGGAAGCGGCCTGGTCCAAGGGGGACGAGGTCGTGTGCCGCCCCGAAGGGTCGGGCGTCTTATCAACCTTCTCCCGGCAGACGTCGTAGGAGCCGACGTCCAGCTTATGGGAGTCGCCCGTACCAGTAGGCCGCAAGCCTGCGGCGGTACTGGGGGCGGAAGCCTCCTTTGCCCGGAGGCGCCTGCAGGCCCGGAAGGCGAGCCCGACGCCTCCAAAACCTTGAGGCTGTCGGACGGAACTTCTCGAGGGGATATTACCTGGGCCGCGACCGCCGGAGTCCCGGGCCAGGAGGCCTTCTCCGGCCTTTGTCCCGCTTACGATGTCCTTCTGGAGAAGTCGACGCCTGCCTGAGCTTCTTCAATTCTTTTTCCATTGAAGACATCTTTTTCTTTAGCAGATGGGCTTCCAGGGACTGTTGGCGTCGTCTGCGGGTAGCCGTGCTTGAAGTGCAGGCAATGCAGGCACTTGTCGACCGGGTGGTCAGGGCCTAAGCAAAAAAGGCAGAGAGAATGGCCGTCCTTGTGTGGCAGTTGGGCGCCGCACGAGTCGCACTTGTTTTTGGAAGGTGTAGGGGACGACACACACCAACGCTGACCTGACGATGAGAGGAAAAAATACCCAAACTTTTGGTAAAACCGACGAAAGAACAGGGCTTTGCTAAGCACGAACTTTACCATGACCGCTGCGAAATGCGTCGGGAAGAACTGGAAGAAATGAGCGTCCGGGACTGCCCCTTTATACTGACGTCGCATGACGCCGGTCACCTGACTTGGGGCAGTCCCTCGCCAGGGACTGCTAGCTAGAAATTTTTCTGAGGGGTCCTGCCACCGGCCGGTGTCAGTCCTATATGTAATTACCTACTGCAAGAGCCCTCACGAAGTAAGATCCTACGTTTCTCCCTCTCCTTTAGCCTTTCACAAATCAACTTTCTGGATTTAATCATTAAGAAAGATGGAGCAGGGGGAATCAAAACTGATTTGTACAGGAAAGGCACAGATAGAAATACACTTTTACTGGCTAAGAGCAGCCATCCCTATCACACTATTGCTGGAATCCCGAAAGGGCAGTTCATTAGAATTAAGAGAAACTGCAGTGAGAAAGGGACATATGAGAAAGGGCACAGAAGAATTGGAAATCAGACTCAGGGAGAGAGAATATCCAGAAAAAATAATCAATAGAGATAAAATGGAAAGGTCAAATGTCATTGGAAAAAAGAGAGAAAAAGGAGACCTCAAAATCAATTTTGTAAGCACATACAATGCTCAGTCAAACGAAATAAGCGCCATAGTAAAAAAAAAAAAAAAAACACTGGCACATGTTAAGTTTAAACCCCAGTCTGAAGGATCTTAACAACACAATGACTAGAATGGTACATAGGAAGGGAAAAAGTTTAAAAGACAGCTTAGTACACTCAGTACAACCCAAGAAAGAGCAGGAGAGAATGTGGCTACCAAAGAGACAAGATGGCTGCTTTAAGTGTGGAAACCTGCAAATTTTGCACATCCCTCAAACAGACAAAAAGCTTTATGAATCCAAAAACTAAAAGGGAAACTAAAGTAAGAGGATTCATAACATGCGCAACCGAGGGGGTAATCTATATGGCCACTTGTTCACGTGGAAGTTTTTATATAGGAAAAAGAAAACTGAAAGAGAGAATGGGGGAACATTTAAGAGCCATAGGTAATAAAGATAAGAAACATGCACCAGCAGTACATATGGGAAAAGTCGCTAACCACAAGGATCACATTTGGTCCTTTACGGGCATTGAAAAACCCATCGAGAGCACGAGGGTAGGTGATTATGACAATGTTCTATTGAAAAGAGAACAATACTGGATTTTTGAGACGGTGGGGGTGGGTTCTTTGAAACCAGGCCTGAATTAAAGGACTGACTTAAAACCATTCCTTAAAAAATAAGTGACCCCCCCCCATTAAAACTACCTGAGTAGGAAAGGAAAGGAACTCAAAAATGTAAATCTGTTCATATAAGACTTAGACATTGAATGGATTCTTTAAAGTAACCAACATAGTGATCTTTGCAATTTTTTGTGTTCATAGACAGGCTAACTCAAGTTATGTCTGTGTGTATATATATATATATACATACACACACACACACACACACACACATATATATATACACACACACACACACACACACATATATACATATATTTTTTTTTTAATAGATATTTCTTCTGAACTTGGTCTCCAAAGTGGATTCGTGTGGGAAACCATGGTTAAAAAATGAGGACAACACTGGTATACATGACAGAAGTGATAAAACAAAAAGATTTGACACTTGTATAAAGTAAAATATAACATGATTAAATAACATAGGTCTTGCCATATTGAATGGTTTTTATGTTACTAATAGAGTTGTATGTATTTATAAATGAAGCTATGTAATACCAGGTATCAACTGGGTAAATGCACTAGCCCATTTTTGATAAATGTTTTAGAACCCACAACAAAAAGTGTTTCAATAAGGAAGTTTTTTTAATCAGATTTTAAAAGTGTGTTTGCACTGTCACTTTAAAACACATTGTATTTATTGGATATAGAAACATAGACTTTGACGGCAGAAAAGGACCGCTAGGCCCATCTAGTCTGCCCATTTCCCTACCTACAGGATAGGCCGCAGATCCTAGTTAACCAACAGCCTATTTCTTCCTACCCCCCACAAGAATTGCCTTATGTCTGTCCCATGCATTCTTGAATTCTCCCACAGTTTTAGACCCCACAACTTCCTAGGAAGGCTGTTCCATGCATCCACTACCCTCTCTGTGAAATAATACTTCCTCACATTGCCCCTGAACTGCCCTCCTATCTTTAAATTGTGTCCCTTGTTCTTGCAAGTCTCTTTTCTGAAATATGCTACCCTCTTGGACTTTGTTGATTCCCTTGAGGTACTTGAAAGTTTCTATCATGTCCCCCCTCTCCCTTCTTTCCTCAAGGGTATACATATTAAGGTCCTTTAGTCTCTCCTCATATGGCTTCTCTTGCAGACCCTGCACCATTTTAGTTGCCCTCCTCTGGACTGCCTCTATCCTGTCTATGTTCTTGCGGAGATGGGGTCTCCAGAACTGGACACAGTATTCCAGATGGGGTCTCACCAACTGTCTGTACAGAGGGATAACAACTTCCTGTTTTCTGCTGATGATGCCTCTCCCTATACATCCCAGTATACCCCGGCCCTCCCTACTGCCTTCTCCACATTGCTTGTAACCTTAAGGTCATCTGATATGATTACCCCCAAGTCCCTTTCCTTTTCTGTTGTTGTTACTACCTCCCCACCCATTGTGTATTCTTCCCCTGGGTTCTTGTTTCCCAGGTGCATTATTTTGCACTTTTTTGCATTGAATCCTAGCTGCCATACTTCTGACCATTCCTCCAACCTTGCCAAGTCCCTTTTCATCCTTTCCACGCCTCCTTGTGTATCAACCCTGTTGCAGATCTTTGTGCCATCTGCAAAAAGGCATACTTTTCCTTCCAGTCCCTCTGCAATGTCACTGATGAAGACATTAAAAAGGACTGGACCCAATACTGAACCCTGCGGTACCCCACTAGTAACCGCCCTTTCTTCAAGTGGACTCCATTTACAATTACCTTCTGTGTCCTGTTGTCCAGCCAGTGTTTTACCCAGGCTACCACCCTGGGACCCACTCCCAGGCTGGTTAATTTGACTATTAATCTTTTGTGTGCGACTGTGTCAAATGCCTTGCTAAAGTCTAGGTAGGCCATGTCCACAGCCCCTCCCTGGTCTACTACTTTGGTCACCCAGTCAAAGAAATCTATTAGATTCGTCTGACATGACCTTCCCGCTGTGAACCCATGCTGCCTTGGGTCCTGTGCTCCACTGACCTCTAGGTACTCAACTATTCTTTCCTTGAAGTGACTCCATCACTTTCCCTACCAGAGGTCAGACTGACAGGTCTGTAGTTTCCTGCCTCTGTCTTGGTCCCACTTTTGTGAAGGGAATCACATCCGCCTTCCTCCAGTCCTCGGGTACCACACCATCCTCCCATGATTTATTAAAAAGAGTAGCCAGTGGTTTCACTAGTTCCTTCCTTAATTCTTTTATAATTCTGGGGTGAATTTCATCAGGACCCATTGCTTTGTCCACCTTCAGTTTTAGGAGTTCTTTTAGAACCCTTTCTTCTGTGAAAGGACTGGGATCGACCCCCCTATCAAGAGTGCTTCTGTTAATTGGATTAGATATTGGTGAATGAAACTGCTATCCTATGACTAAGCGCCGGGGGGCGTGAAACGTGCTAGAAGGATGTACTTTGCTGTAGGAGAGAGCAGCATGCACAGAAGCTTTGTGCACTTAAAATAAAACCGAGCACTCTTTTGCACCTTAAAGAAAAGGACTGGAGCAACCTAGCAGGAGGTAGCATTTCTCACAAGCTCCAAGAAATACTGAGCTATTTTATATAATTTTTCTGCCCTTTTTTCATCTATCTGGTTTGACTGAGCACATTAGAACATTACCAGCAACTAATATGGGGGAAAAATAAGGAAACAGCAGCAGCATCTGGGGACTTTTTCCAGCCAAGAGGGTGAAGAGAAGCTGGGCCCTCTCAGAGTACAGTGCCTGGGCCCTCAAGTGGCGTAGGGTGGGAAGAGGTGTCTTTGGCGACAGCGACTACTTCCCTGCAGCAGCTGGTTCGGATGGTCCAGGACCTGGACCGAAAATTCAACTCCCTTACACCTTGTGTTGTTGCACTGGAAACCCAAATGGAATCGACTCGGCAGTCAATGGATAAACTAGAGACCAATACCAACAAAACAACAGATGCAACCACTAAACTTATCAAAGAAAACACATGGATGCAGCAACGTCTAGACCTTTTGGAGAATTAGGTTTGGGAGCTACATGTCCGTATTTTGGGACTGCCAGAATCTGCCGAAGGGGAAGCCCCCTTGGCTTTGCCCGTACCATTATCCTTGGCATTCTGGGCTTCGGGGAAGAGGAAGATCGGATCTCCATTGGAAAGGCTTATCGACTTACCCCAGGAGAGCTGGAGGTGAGATGACTGGGCCCCGGACTTTCATTCTGGTATGCACGGGCGTAGGTGACAGAGATCGCATGTTAGCGGCTAGAAGACGTCGCCAAGTAAGTTATGGAGATGCAGTCCTGAACTTTTTCCCTGACTTGGCTTACAGGACCAGACAACATCGCCATGCCTTTGATGGTGTGAGAAGCCGCTTGCGGCAACTAAAAGTCTCCCACCAGCTTCTATTCCCAGCCTGACTCAGACTTGAATGGCAGGGCAAAACATACTTATTCGATAATCAGCATGAGGTGGAGAAAATGGTGGGCTTCACTGAGCAAGAAAGAGGTTCGATGTCTATGGACGAGGAGCCAGAGGGCGAGTAATCCATTGGCGGACTTTTCTTACCTTGTAAAATACTGGTGTGTGTTCAGTAAAACTAAGATACAAATTAAAAAATTTGTTAAAGGGTTGCTGCTCAACAGTCCGGGAATAGCGGGACTCTGTGGATTACACATATATTTGGCGGTCTTGGGTCAGACTCTCTGCTACTGAACTGGCATATATCGTTTATACAGACTGACCGGTTTCCTGTTAGAAATATTTGCCCCAATATACCCTACTCCTAGCTTGCAGAACTTTAGAATACGATAATGTGTCTACTGTCTTTCTTTGGGGTTATGTTTTAGTCCACCACGTTAGTGGTGGATAGGATAGTGTATATAGCTTAATTAATACTCCTCTTATGATGTTAATTACGTGGAGCTTCTGTAATATTTTTGATGGTTATGGTCTGTTGGGCTGGCTGGTTTGGCTAGCCTTCCAGACCCCTCCTTAGGGCGTATGCATTTGGTAACTTGGGATTATTATTATGGGTATTTCCCCTTATGATGTGTCAATCGGGGTCTCTCCACTGTTCTATGACCGAATACACCAATATCGATGTGCTAATTTATTTATTATTTATTATACAAATTGGAATTACAATGCCTGTAATGTGGAGACATCTGTGTATGGTACTTTTGTAAGTTGATCCTTACTGAAAGTCTATAAAATATTATACAAAAAAAAAAAAGGAAACTGACTTGCTTCCATTTATTTGACGCACTGTGGAATTATTACTGTGGACTGTGAGTAGCCTGTGCTGGCATCTACCTTTTTTCCATTTACCTGTTGCTAGCTAAGCACGGCGTCCTAGGTGCAGGCCCTAACTTTCTTCTCTATAAAACACAGTAAGCAAGTTCCAGTGGAATGAAGTCAAATAATTACAAATATAGTTGAACAAGTACAAATTAAAAGGCTGGAATCTACTGCATACAATATTACAATAAGACAGGTAGACAGAATCAGTATAGAACAAGCACAGTAATAGGGGCGGACTGGCTGGGACACAGGCCAGGGTGCTACCTGAGGCGGACAGGCCATGGCCATCTGAGCAGCCTGGTGCCTGCTTACCTGAAACATAATTCTTGTTCCTATACGAACATACACATTTGCCACCAGATAAAGGTCTTATGTGGTCTATCGAGTCTGCTCGAGTGTGCAGCTAGCAATCCTTATACTGCAGCTGCCCCTCCCTCCTCCCCTGACCCTCCCTCTTACCCTATCCATCCCTTTTGAAGCAGTCCGCTGTTCTACAGGATACCATTTCCGCAGACATGTTCCACCCAGACACCACCCTCTCCATAAAAAGTGTCTTCTCATTTCCCTCCTGAACCTTCCCCTCCATTCTGAGACTGTGACATGAGTGTCCTTACCCCCCCAACTTGAATACTCCCTCCGTGTCGGTCTTCTTTATTCCCTTCAAGTACTTGAAGGTTTTAATCATATCACCATCTCTCCTCTTCTCCAGTGAGTACATGTTCAACTCCCTCAGTCTACTCGTGTAGGGTATATGTCCCCTAGTCCCTGGATCATCTCTGTTGCCCTGCGCTGTACCCCCTCCAGTAACTTAATGTCCCTCTTCAGGTATGGTCGCCAGTACTGCCCACAGTACTCCAGGTGTGGCCTAACCAGTGACCTATACAACAGCAGGATCACCTCCCTTCTCCTTGAAGATATACCCCAGGCAATACAACCCAGCATTTTGTTGGCCTTTGCAGCTGCCTTCCTGCATTGTGCTGAGTTGTTCACTAAGCCCGTTATAATCACCCCAGCTACTTCTCCTCCTCCGTCACAGCTAGCTGAACCCCCCCAAGCTGGTAGCTACTACTTGTTTTTTTGCCCTGAAATGTAGCACCTTGCACTTTTTGGCACTGAACCCCCAACTGCCAGGTGTCCGACCAGGTCACCAATTATGACATATCATCCTGCAACCCATCCCACCCTCCTAGGTCATCTACTACTGCTCCAACCTTGGTGTCATCAGCAAACAAACTGATCTTGCTCTTAATGCCCACTGAGATGTCTGATATGAACAACTCAAACAACACCGGTCCCAGCACTGAGCCCTGTGGTACTCCGCTTGTCACTGTCCTCAGAGATGCTAGCTCCCCTTCCACCACCACCACCCTCTGCTGCCTTCCCTGTAACCAGTTTACTTCCCATTCCACCATTTTCTCCCCTGCACCTGTACCTGCCAGCTTACTACCCAGCCTCCCATGTGATACTGAGTCGAATGCCTTACTGAAGTCCAGAAACAGGACATCCACTGCATGGCCCCTGTCCAACTGTCTAGTTACCCAGTCATAGTAATCCACCAGGCTGGTCTGACAGGCTTTGCCCTTGACAAACCCATGCTGCCTAATGTCCTGCATTGGTCTCCAGAAGGGACACCAGCCTCTCCTTCAGGACCGTCTCCATCAGTTTTCCCACGATGGATGTAAGGCTTACCAGCCTGTAGTTTCCCGGTTCATCTTTGGTACCACTCTTATGGAGGGATACCACATGAGCCATCCTCCAGTCCTGAGGTACACTTCCTGAGACCAGGGAGGCATTGAACAGGTCTGCCAAGGGCCCCACAAGGATTTCTGCCAGCTCTCTCAGTACCCTGGGGTGAATGCCATCCAGCCCTATCACCTTGTCCACCCTCAGTGCCCTCCAGTATCCTGCCCTCTGTGATTCCCCATCTGTCATCTCCGCCCCCGAGCGTGACCTCCAACCCCCCCGAAGCACCCCTTTCTCCTTAGTAAACACCGAGCATAAGTATTCATTAAGTGCTTCTGCCTGCTCTGCCCCTGTTTCCACCCACCCCCATCCCTCTTAATCCTTACTATTTTGTCCCTACAACTCCTTTTCTCCCTGATGTACCTGAAGAATTCCTTCTCCCCCTTCTTGATGCCTTGCGCCAGCCTGAGCTCCTTAGATGCCTTGACTGCCCTTACTGCCTTCGTCACATCCTTCAGTACATTCAGGTAATCCTCTCTGTCTTTTTGAATGTCCTAAAGGCAGCTCTTTTATTTCTTACTTTTTCCACAGCCCCCTTGCTCAACCAGCTAGGTTTCTTCGCCCTAACTCTTTTACTCTGGACTCTGATGCAGGTTTTGGTTGCCTCCTCAATCCCCAGTTTTATGGCCTTCCACCTCTGGTTAGTGTCCATATTAGTTTGAATTCTGGCTACATACGCTTTAACTACCTCCCCCATCCTCCGAAAGTTGGCCCTCCTGCAGTCCAACACTCTTGTACCTGTTTCTACTCCCTCCTTACCCATTTTCAACGTGAACCACACTGAGTGGTGGTGGCTTCCTGCCAGTGGTTCTTCCACCCCCAGCTCCCTCACAAACTCCCCATTTGTCAGTATGAGGTCTAGGGTGTTCCCTAACCTGGTTGGCTCGCTGACCATTTGCATTAGGAAGTTATCCTGGAACGCGTCCAGAAGTATCTACTCCCTTCTATTCGTGGTGGCTGGGGTACTCCAATCCACTCCCGGCAGACTGAAGTCCTCCACAATCACTGTGCTACCCTTTCAGCAGGCCCTTCTGATCTGTCCCGCTAGTTCCCAGTCTGACTCCTCTGTCTGAGATGGTGGCCTGTACACTACTCCCATCCTGAGAGTCCTATTCTTGGAATCCTGGATTTGCATCCATAACGACTCTGCACTACCCTCCTCTTCACGAACACACTTCAGTCTCTCTCTTACATACAGTGCCACCCCCCCTTCCCATTTACCCTATCTCTGCAGAATATCTTGCGCCCTGGTACCGACAGGTCCCAGTCCTGGTAACGAGTGGCCCATGTTTCGGTGATGGCTGCCATGTCCACCTCCCCTTCTGCCATGAGAACCTGTAGCTCTGCTGTTTTGTTCCCTAGGCTCCTTGCGTTCAAGGTGATCACCCTCCACCCTTTTTCCTTCCCCCTCCTGCTCTCCCTTCCTAGTATCCCCTCTAGTATTCCATTTTTTCCACTGCTTCTAGCATGGGGGGTAAGCTCATTCAGCTTCCCTTCCTGTGGATTCTGCATGCCTCCTGCCCATTTGCCACCCCCAGGTCCTAGTTTAAATGCCCTTCTTTTGCTATGTAATCCCCAAATCCTCTGCTTCAATACCTTCTTGCCCTCCTCACTTAGGTGAAGTCTACCTTTATTATAGAGATCACTGTCCTCCCAGGTTCTCCCCACTCACCCACCAGCCCATAACTTCTGGATTGGCACCAGGTTCTTAGCCATTTGTTAAATTCTTCTATCCACAGTTTCCTTGCAGTGCCCACCCTGGGCACTGGAAGTACTTCTGAGAAAGCTACTGATCTTCCTGCTGCTCACATATTGGTCCTAGCTCCTCAAACCTCCCCTGAACTATCTCTATCGTCAGGTCATTTGTCCCCACATGCAGAACTATATGTGTTTTTTATACATACTGACTATAGTTATGCTACTTGTCCTAAGATTAGAGTTCAAAGGCCACCAGTTCAGTGCACTGACTCTACAATGCAACATATACCACTGTGTCCATGCAAGTGAGGTATCCCCCACATATAATGGGCACAGCGGTATATTGAGAGGTTTCAGCAGTGCAGAACAACCTCTGTTGCAGTGCTGCTTAGGACTGCTGAAACCCTGTCCTTATACCCACACATGGTTGCCCCCCCCCCCCAAAATCTTCTGTCCCATTGCTGACAATACTAGTCCTGGCGGGCCCAGTAGTACCCCACCTCCATAAGGGCATCCGACCTCCCCAGACGTGCCGTCTCAGGATCATTCTCTCCCCCAACACTCTTGGTCACCTAAGTTGACCTAGAGTAATAGTTAAGGCGACAGCATAGCCCTCTACCACCTCGGCCAGCTGTCATCCATCAGAAAAAGATTATGAAGTAAGCAGAAGTACTCAGACGCAATCTCTTACTGACTGTCAAATGCTGGCCAGCTGAGGAGGTGAGCACAGGGCCATGCCAATCCATGTCTGTCACTACTGACTTACCGTAGGAAGAGGTACAGGTAGGAGGGTTCTGGGTGTGTAGGGAAGGATTTGGATGCCCTACCATGGGGGAATGATACTGGACCACAAGGACTAGTACTGGGAGCAACGGGATGGGGGACCATGGTGGGGGGACCACTAGAGCATCTAATACTGTCAGCAATGGGACGGCAATCGGGGAACCACTAGACTACCAGGACTATTATTGTCAGCTACAGGACACATACTAATGAGCCCAGATTGGGCATGCAGATAATGACTTGTGACTTTTTACCTGCAAAAGGCTATGGTGAATAAGCTATAACCTGGCAGCTGTCACTCACTCTGACCCCTAGCAAACCAAGCTATCAATACCACATGAGGCAGCACCAGCCTTTAATGTGTGAGAATAAACTAAGATACACATACTAAAATTAAATCTATTAATATATTCTCACTTTCGAAAATTAGATATTTAGCACCATAGCAATCTTTTTGTGAAAAAATGGATTTATTGTGACTTACACTTTCTAAACAACCTAGTCATCAGCTTCCACTAAATTATTACTTTAACCTTCTTATAAGTTCTGTCCTGCTTTGAAACTTCATTGTTCAGTGCAGCCAACAGGCATGCAATCATACAGCAGTACAAGTGAAATTCAGTTTCCAGAACAGAAAGATCCAGAATCCATTCACTCACTCCAGATGAGATGACCGAAATTAAAATCACTCAACTTACAGACAGACACACATACATATATATATATATATATATATATATATATATATATATAGTACAATACACACAATGAATGGTCATCATAGACAATTTATATAAAGCAGTGGGAAAGGCTAGTAGGATGCTGGGGTGCATAGGGAGGGGTATCACCAGCAGAAGAACGGAGGTAATGTTACCCATGTGTAGTTAAATGGTGTGACCACAGCTGGAAAACTGTGTCCAGTTCTGGAGGCCCAATCTCAGGAAGGACGCAGCTCGGTTGGAGGTGGCACAGAGAAGGACAACCAAAACAGTGCATGGCCTGCATCAGAAGCCCTGTGAGGAAAGACTCAGGGAGTTCAATATGTACTCAATGGAGGAGAGGAGAGAAACCTCAAGGTTATCAAGGTACAGAACGGTGGCATATTGCACAGAAAGGGATGCTCTAGGTCAAGGGGGCATGATATGAAGCTGGAAGGGAGGGGGGTGTGAGGAAATATTTCTTCACAGAAATGGCGGACGTCTGGAACTGCCTCCCAGCAGAGGTGGCGAGTACCGAAACAGTGACAGGTTTCAAACATGCATAGGATAGACACAGAGGGACCCTCGTAAGAGGGCTGGGGGAGCGGGGAGACCAGAGATCAACTAGGGTCTATGGTAAAACAGTAGGTAGGGACTTTGGGGCAGACTAGGTGGGCCATGCGGTCCTTTTCTGCCAACAGCTTCTATGTTTTTATATGACAGAGAAACAAAAAAATGAGTATGGTATAGATTATAGGATGACAGATTTACTTTTTTTAAATTTAACTTACAGTTTTAGTAGGCAGATTGTGCTGTGTCCTAGTGTCCCTCCTCCCTGGCCTGATTTGTTGAGTTGCTTGCTTGGCTACTTGCTCTAGTCAGTCCTCCCGAGCCTCTGGCCGCCTTCTTCTCTCTCCCCCAAATGTGCTGGTGCTGCTGCTACTACAACAGATGACCCTGCCAAGGTTAATGATACAGATCCGTCCTACATGGACCCAAGGCTGCCCTTACCCCTCAAGTCTCCTGACTGGCCAAAATTGTCCACCAGTGCTCCCAGGCCTGTACCAATGTCCACTCTCACTAGGCTCAAGACATGCATCTGACAACCTCACTACTCACTGTGACAGTGTGCACTATCCAGACTCAGAGATTCATTTCAGTCCTACAGCCGCCACTCCACACATCCAGACCCAAGCGGGGCATGCCTGCTGTAGACAGTCCTGCTGCTCCATTCTGTGCTGCTCCTTCTCTGACTGGACCCACTACCCTCCCTCAATACATTTTAGATGTTGAGCTAGTCTGCCCAATGAACCAACCCTGTGACCAGGACCCTGGTGCTAACCGCCAGCCACTGTATGGGACTGAAACTGCATCTACAGGCCAGGTGATCCTGGTGACCATCCCGGTTTGGCTTTGGTTGTCGAACTTAGTGCACCATGTGGTGTAAGTAGGCTGATGGGGGTGATGTGAGCAGCCACAATCGGATCAACACAGTGCTGCTGTACTGAGAGCAATGATAATACAGCCCATTCACTGTTCTTCCCCATGCTGGAGAAAATAGAGACTGGCACCAATAACCTCAGGCACCAGGCAAGGAGTGCTGCCCAGCAGCCTTGCGACTCATGACATCACAGCTCAGTCTAGACTTTATGACTGGTTGGCTTGAAGCCTGGCACAGTGGGTGGTGGGTGGGGAGTTGTCGGATTGGCACTACACCACTAGACTGGCAGAACAGTTCCCAGTCACTTAAGAGAGTTGGGGCCACAGCACGCTCAGCTATTCAGCTGACAGAAAATTGGTGGACTTGATTTGTGTGTGGAGTGTGGTGGTGGTCTGATCACAGAACCCTCCCCGATGCACTGCTTCTCTATACTTTTCCAGTTTTTCAAGGCAGCATTTTATGTATGTAGTAAATTATTTAAAGCATTTCAGTTTTGGAGTTATAAATCTAATAAATATGAAATAATCCTGTTTTTGGTTATAATTGTTTAAATCAAGTAATAGACCTAAGTATAAAATTACTTATTTATTTGGCTTTTGGTGGCCCGGTGAGTACACTAGACAACTGAGTAACTATTTTTCAGGCACGACACAGTAGAGTACAAGATATTAAATCAGACAAGTAATCAACAACTGTCAGCAAACAGAACAAAGCAGTGCAAGTCATCAGGTAACCAAAAATGCAAAAACATCAAACACAGAATAGAACAGAATTTTGCCAGCAGAAAAGGACCCCATGGCCTATCCTGTCTGCCTGATATGCCCCCACCCCATCTAATTCATCTTACACCCTCCATTCCCTTACCCTCCCTCTCTTATTTAGCCCTATGTAAGTGTCCCAAGCTCTCCTGAATTTGTCCACTGAATCTACCCCATCACATTCTGACAGCCTGTTCCATGGCCCAACAACCCTCTCAGTGAAGAACTTCACCCTAACATCTCCTCTAAATCTACCCCTCCGGTTTAAATGCATGCTCCCTAGTGGATTTATTCTCACTCATCTTGAAGATGCTACCTACCCTCACCCTGTTTATTCCCTTCAGATATTTTGAAACTTTCTACCATGTCCCCCCTTTCCCTCATCTCCAGTGTGTACAAGTCTAGTTCCTCCAGCCGTTCCTCGTATGACCTCTCGTGTAGCCCTTGCACCATCTTGGTTGCTCTTCTCTGGACCCTCTACAACCTGTCCCTGTCCACTTGTACGTGTGGCCTCCAGAACCGGATCCCGTATTCTAGCTGTGGTTTGACCATTGTTATGTTGCTTGCACACATGTGCAAGAAACACAGTGCCATCATCTGAGTTTTCGGAGGTGTGGCACCCGTCTTCCAATTCAGTCAGTGTGTTTGCAGGCGCGGCCGCAGTTCTCCAATGACTGATGCAGCTGTTCATGACAGCTGTTGAAAATGCAGTACATACAGTTGAAAGGGAGAGCTCCACTTCAGAGAGCAGGCTCTCCCCCACACACACATACATGCGTGCTGATCGACGCCCCCACGACACACACTGTGTGCGCAATCCCCTTGGGCTCCACGCCCCCAACAAAAGTTGTCCAGGTGCCACGCTGAGAGCCCACCCAGCGTGGCAAAACTGCTATGGCCGACAGGGGTGCCTAATCCCCGTCGGCTCCACGCCTCCCAAAAGCTTTCAGGTGCCACGCTGGGAGCCCAGCCCAGCGTGGCAAAGTTTGTTATGGCCGACGGGTGCCTAATCCCACTGGCTCCAGCCCCGTCAAACAGCCTTCCAGCTGCTACACTGGGAGCCCACCCAGCGCAGTCAAACGCCCCGTGTCGTCTTACTTAAAAAAAAAAAGTCCTCGCCGCCTCCCTGCCCCCACAACCCGCACTCACCACTGCACCCTGCCTCCCCACCCCCTCACACCATACTTACCTCTGGAGCTCAGCGTGGCGACCTTGGTGGACGGGAACATGTCTGCACTCTTCAAAGCCGACCACGCTAACTGAAGAAATGCGGTAAGCTGTATAATGGAATAAATAGGTTTTTTTCCAACTTTGTTGCATATCTCAGGCATTTTTGGGAATTTTGGGCCCAAATTTTCAACATGGGGTTTTTGGGACACCTCCTCATGAATTCTTGCACTGACATGGTGTTAATCGGGCCCCGAAGGGTGATTTCACAGTCACTGCGCGAAATCACCTTTCGGGACCGATTAACGAAACGACAGTGCCAGTGTTCATAAGGTGGGCTCTCAAAAAGCCTACGTTGAAAACTTGGTGAAAAAATTCCAAAAATTATTGTTTTAAGAGCGTGTGTTGCGCAGTTCCTACGCACGCTTGTAAGTTTGCAAATTTTCAATATTTTCACTCCAGATTTTCAACACTGTCATTTTACCACACCTCCTTATGAGCAGTACAGCTGTCATTTTTCACATCTCGCCTAAAACGTGTTTCTGCCCATGTAGCGCACAATGGCGCAGTCGGTGTGCAAAGTCAATGTATGGGACACATTAAGAAAATCACAGTGACACTGTTCATGAGCAGAGGTCTTAAAATGGCTATGTTGAAAATCTGGTGAAAAAATTCCCTTCAGCCATTCTGCAATGTTACTAATGAAGACCCTGCAGCACTCCACTGGTCACCCCCTCTCCCTAGACTGCACCCCATTTACCACCACTCTCCGCCTCCTGTCTGTTAGCCAGTTTCTAACCCAGTTTACCACCCTTTCCCCCATGCCCAGCCTACCCAACTAGTTTATCAGCCTCCTATGTGGGATGGTGTCAAAGGCTTTGCTGAAATCAAGGTAAGCGTTGTCCACTGCCCCACCCTGATTCACTTTCTTTGTCACCCAGTCAAAGAAATCAACCAGATTTGTCTGACATGATGTCCCCACTGTGAATCCATGCGGTCTATGGTCCTGGGCTCCGATGGCTTCCAAATGCCCCACTATCCTTTCTTTAAGCAATGTCTCCATGATCTTCCTCACTACTGAGGTGAGGCTGAACAGGCTATTGTTCCCCGCCTCCTCCCTGCTGTTGGACTTATGTAGAGGGACCACATGTGCCCTCCTCCAATTCACTCATGTTGAATGACTCAGTGAACATGGCTGCCAGAGGTACTGCTATCTCCCTTCGCAGCTCTCTTAATATCCTTGGGTGTATGCCATCTGGTTCCATCGCTTTGTCCACCTTCAATTTAGTGAGCTCCTGCAGGACTCTTTTGCCTTTGAACAGACCATTGTCCACCTCTTCACCCTCTTGGCAACTGCTGTACTGCTGTGGCCCTTGCCCCTCCCACTCTTCTGTGAATACTGAACGGAAAGACACAGTGGATGTCTTGGGAGGAAGGCATGAAACTATCACTTCCAAATACCTAACCAGCACATACAAGAAAGCAACATTCGGCATTGACAAATGCTTGTTTTGTATAGTGGCATGATCACCTCCCTTCTCCTTCTTGTGAAGCCCCTTCCTATGCATGCCAACATTGTCTGCTTTCCCCGCTGCCCTGTCACACTGGCTCTGAACCTTCATGTTGTCTGAAATTGTGATCCCCAAGTCCCTTTCCTGTTCTGTAACACACACACCCCCCCCCCCCCTCGAGCCAGTATTTCGCCCTTTGGTTTTAGGCCCTATGAGCATAATTTTGTACTTTTTTGCGTTGAATTATAGTTGCCATTTTGCTGACTACTGCTCCAGCCTAGTCAGATCCTCCCTCATTTTTTTTTTTTTTGTTTTGCATTATTTCTTTATCCCCTTCTACGTGCCCCGGATATACAGGTTACTCACCTGTAACAGGAGTTCTAGGAATGGTATATGTTGTTCATCCACACTGTCTGGCAGGTTCCTTGCCGCTTTAAATCTTGCGGAAGGTCTTCAAGCTGGCTCGTCCCACCCACCGGGTGGTAAAACTCGGCTCAAGCCCCATGACCCCCAGATCTAGCCCGCTGGAAGCTGAGGTTGTGCGTCGAGCCGGGGAGGCCGGGTGGGTGGCGTGGACAGACATATGCATTCCTAGAACTCTATTACAGTGAATATGGCTGTTCTAGGACATGGATATGTTGTTCATCCACACTGTCTGGCAGACTCCTAGCAGTTCTCCGGAGGAGGGAGGCAAGGCGCACACCCCTACTTAGGAAATAAAGACTGGAGAACTGAGGCCCCAGAACCAGCATCTCGGTGACTCAAGGTAGATGTGGTAGTGGGTGATGAAGGTGTGTGCTGACTTCCAGGTAGCAGCCTGCAGGAATTTCCTGGATAGGGGCGTCCCTGGAAGCAGCCACCGATGCAAGCGGTATAGTGGTGGAATGAGCTCCCCCAGCATCCCTCTGGGAGGCTCCTATGCCCGCCAACCTATAACAGAGATCTATGCAGGAGGTGACCCACCTGCCTATCGCCTGCTTGGCTGCAGGTCTGCCAGGTGCTGACTTCAGCGTGGGTGACAAACAGCTGGCTAACATCTCCCCGAACTTCAGCCGTCCGCTCCTTGTAATAAGCAAGCGCTCTTCTAGGGTCCAAAGTATGGAGCCTATATTCGGCCTCCGAGGTGTGATTGGGGTAGAACACCGGCAGAGTCAACACCTGGTTATGGTGAAACTCCGACACCACCTTCGGAAGGAATTTCGGGTGAGGACACAGGACAACCTTGTCCCTGTGAAAGACCAGATAAGGAGACTCGATGGAAAGCGCCTGGAGCTCTCCCATCCTTCTGGCTGACGTGATAGCCACCAAGAAGGCGGTCTTCCACGACAGGTGTGAAATATAGCACCTGTGCATTGGTTCGGAGTAGGCTTGCCCGCCAGAGCTTAGCCAGTACCAGCAGTAGATCCCTCACGGAGGTGGGTTCCGCACGGAGGGGATATGTGATCAAGGCCTTTGAAAAAGCAACCGACCACCTTCTCCAGCGCCACCGACTGCTTCCCGGCCCACGCCCAGTAAGCAGAGATGGCTGCCAGGTGCACCTTAAGGGTCGTCGATCGAAGCCCTTGCTGAGAAAGGGACCACAGGTAGTCCAGAATGCTAGCCAAGGAACAGGAGGAAGGGTGCATGCCCTTGCCCTGACACCAAATGGAGAATCTCTTCCATTTGAAGGGCATAGCATTTTCTGGTCGACTCCTTATGGGACACCTCAACAACGTTGAGGACCTCGTTGGAAAGACCCAAGGCCTGGAACTCTAGAGGCTCAGGAACCAGGTCGTCAGGTGCAGGGATTGAAGGTCCAGATGGAATACCTTCCCCTGACTGACTAAGATCCGGTCCGGGCGGGCTGGAAGCCACCTCGGGAGCCTGGAGCTGAGACTGAGGAGATCTGGATACCAGAACTGGCGGGGCCAGTCTGGGGCTACCTAGAATCACCTGCGCCCCTTGTCCTCCTCGCCTTGAGAAGCACCTTGTGGATCAAGGGAAATGGAAGCGCGAGAAGAGGCCGGGGTCCACGGCCTCGAGAAGGCATCCCTGCAGCGAGCCCTGCTGAGGGGGTGGGCATGAAACAGTCTCAGCTTTGCATTCTCCCTGGAGGCAAACAGGTCCACCTGAGGCATGCCCCAGTGGGAGAACAGATCTTGTACTACCTCCGGCAGGAGAGGCCACTCATGGGACGCAGCCCCTATCCAGCTTAGGGCATCGGCCAGAATGTTGGAGGCTCCTGCCACATGGATGGGCAAGGAGATCCGCCTCCAGGCTGCGCACGAGTGACCAAATGCGGAGAGCTTCTTTGCACAGAGACATGGAGCACGTCCCACCCTGGCGGTTTAGCTAGTACATGGTCATGGTACTGTCCGTCTGGATCTGGACCACTTGACCCCCTAGAAACGGAGCGAAGGCGGTGAGGGCTAGATGAACCACTCGAAGCTCCAGCAGGCTGATGTGACATTGGGACTCCCGAGGGGACCAGAGGCCATGCGCTCTGTGCTCCCTCAGATGGGCACCCCAACCCATCAGAGAGGCATCGGTCGATAGAGAGACCGTTGGCTCCGGGGCAGACAAATGGGATGCCCTCCTGCACATGTGCTGGAACGGTCCACCACTGAAGAGCATTCCACATCCCCTGTGTCACTGTCACTAGCTGATCCAAGGGATAGGAGTGCTGTGACCATTGGCTGGCCAGCCCCCATTGAAGGGGACGCATGTACCAACGGGCCAGACGAACTAAGCTGGTGCAGGCTGCCATGAGGCCCAGGAGGCGCAGGAAGTCCCAGGCAGGGCACAATTGCCCAACGTGAAATGATTGGGCAAAGGAGGAAAGAACCTCGGCCCTGTCCGCTGGGAGCCGTGCTCTGGCTCGTAGAAAGTTGAGCTCTGCCCCAATGAATTGTATCACCTGCTTTGGCACGAGTTCCGAATTGGTCTCGATGATGAGGAGGCCAACCTGAGAGCAAACCTGGAGGGCCAGATCTCTGGAACGCTCCACCTCCAGTCTGGAGGAGGCTGCATCAGCCAGTCGTCCAGGTAGAGGTACACCCGGAACCTTGGCGCCATAGGGAATGCTGTCACCACTGCCATGCATTTGGTGAAGACCCTGGGAGCTAGGAAGGCGAAGGGCATGGCCGGAACTGTAGGGGATCCCTCTGCCTGAGGCGGAGGAATCTCTGGTGGGACGGACAGATTGGGACGTGAAGAGCAGCGCTCCTGGAGGTCCAGAGAACAGAACCACATGCCTCGTTCCAAGGATGGGATTATCTGAGCCAGAGTGACCATCCTGAAGGTCCGTGACCTTAGGAACCTGTTCAGGTCGTGCAGATCTAGAATGGGGCGCCAGCCCCCCGTCCGTTTTGGGACCAGGAAGTACCTGGACACAAACCCAGTGTCTGGTGGAGGATCGGCCACCTTCCTGATCACGTTTTTTGAGAGGACCAGGGCGATATCGGCTCGGCGAGCCAACAGAGAGACTGCGGACCCTGCAGCCCCCCCGAGGAGTGACGGCTCGGAAGGGCGGGGCCTGCTCGAACTCCAAGGGCAGGCCCATTCCTACCACCTCCAACACCCAGCGGTCCGTGGTGATAGCGGACCAGGCAGAAAGGAAGTGGCTGAGCTGTTCTCCCACGGAGGGAACCCAGGGGGGAGTGACGAGGCTGGGGGCGGCACCCCCAACTCGTCACTGGGCAGGCTTGGAGGAGGGACCGGCCGAGGGACCTCCTGGGCCCTTTCCTCCCTGCTTCCTGTTAGAAGAGCCGCGAGGCTTGGCTGGGGTGTAGCCTAAGCCTGCTGCCCTAGATACTGGTGTTGTTGGGCGAGGACGTGCCACAGGCGCCAGAAGGGCGAAAGGACTTATGTTATTGTCGAAGGCCCTTGTCCTTCTGGGCGGAGGTGACAGAGTCCAGAGTGGCACTGGATTTTTCGATCCACTGGAGGTGACCTTCCACTCCAGGGCCGAAGAGGTCAGTCCCCAGGAAGGGGACATCTGCCAGTTTATGCTAGGTATCCGCCGTGAAGGTGGATATCCTCAGCCATGCTCTGTGGCGCATGGCCACTGCAGCCGCAACTGATCTGGCACAGGAGTCTCCAATGTCCGGAGCCATTTGGGGCTGCTGTTTTGCCACCGCCCTTCCCTGGTCCCGTACCTGCTTGACCGTGGTCTGCAAGTCGGCCGGGAGATGAGGGATCACCTCTTCCAGGGAGCCCATGAGGACGTGGGAGAAGTGTGCCATCAGCATGGCCAAGGCTGGCTTAGGCGGAGGCCAAGGGAGGGCGCTTGGCATAGTCGAGGCTTTTGGACTCTCCTTGTCGGGGGCTTATCCACATTCCTAGCATTCCCAGAATGCCGGAAAACGCTATCGGTGACCAACCCCTCAGCGGAGGGGTGTTTTGAAAAACCGGACAAAGAGCCAGTAGGGACCACATACTTCCTGGCCATCCTGGCCGAAGGCGCAGGACAGGAAGCCGGTCGCTGCCAAAGCTCCAAGGCTGGGCCAACAATGGCTTCAGCCACCGGAAAGGCCTCCGTGGGCGAATCCCCTCGGTCCAGTATCTCCGTTAGGGGACACCTGGTCCGCTTGGATACTGGCTCAAGCTGCATCCCGATGGACTCCAAGATGAGCCGAAGCAGACCCATAAAGGACGATGGGCTCTCGTCCATCAACTGGCCCCCGGAGGACTCCAGGTCAATGGGCCTGGAGAACAGGGAGGAGTCGTCATCGGACTCCGAGGAGTCTGAGAAGAGCTGCCTGGGGCCTGGGGCCTGAGCCACCCTCCACCTGCTGAGGACGGTCGGGAGTGAGGGTGACCCGGCCAACCTGTGGGCAGACCCTGACCCGACAGAGTCCTTGGTCGCGTCCCCGATCTGCCGTAGAGGCGGAGGTTCCAACACAATCGGGTGGGGCAGCTGGTTTCGGCTGAACAACTGGCCCAGGCTTGGGAACCTCAACTACAGCAGGGGTTGTTTGACTAATTGGGTGACAACCACTTGATGGCAGGGAAAAGCGACGGTGTCGTGCTTTTCCCGGACAGAAGTAACTGCTGCCACATTAGGTCCTCGTAGCGTCAACGCAATTTGCGCCGAAGCCTCTCCTCTTCCAAGGAGGAAGGCGAGGATGAGCGGCGGCACCGCTTACTTCAGTGCCGAGACCGAGACTGCCAACGTCGGCAGGATCAGCTGGACCGAGACGATGTCCAAGACCGAGATACTCGGTGTTTCCAAGGATGGGTCTCGGAAGGGGCCGGGACACCCGCTCTTCCCTCGGCTCGGACACCTTGACTGGGGACTCCGGCACAGGAGGCGCAGGCAAGTCCTCTGTTTCAACCAGGAGAACCGGTGAAGAAGGGTTGTCGGCTTCACCAGTCGACAGCCCGTCCGACGGGTCGAGAAAAATCTCGACCACGTCGATGGGTGTCTCAGCCGGCTGACCTAATGGGGACACCGTGAAGCCAGTGGCCTTAGCCGCAACCTCGACCGAAGTAGAGTGTTGACTGTCCGGGGAAGGGGACCTCTCCCGCTCCCACAAACGCCGACGGTGGGACTTACCTTTCGAGTCCTTCTATTTGGACAGAGAAGAATGTCCCGATGGCCCCTCTCCCTTCGTGGAAAGGGGTTGGAAAAGCTCCTTAAAAGAAGCCGTGGAGGAGGGTCCCAAAGAGAGTGGGATAAATGCCGCGACCGAGGAAGAGGACGATGCGGTCTGTGCCGCCTCCTCCTTGAGGGTGATCATCTGCTCGAGTTGCTCAGCCGAGCCAACCACCGCGGACACCGCCCAACGGGCCTCCTTTGACTTCACCGGCCGGTAACGCTTCTCGGGATGCCCAAGCTGAAACTCGGCAGCGCGGCCTTCCAGGACGTTGGCTGAAAACGAACGGCATAACTTGCAGGCCTGCGGGTCATGGTCTAGGCCGAGGCAGTAGATGCACATGGAGTGCGGATCCGTCCTGGACATTTTCTGCCCACATGGGCACTGCCAAAAACCGGGAGTCGATTTGTCCATCGCAGCCACAAGGGAGTAATTTGACCGAAGTCTTGAAAATTTAAGAATAAGTTTCGGGCGAACCGAAGAATTAGGATCCAGTCTATACGCTGGGCGTTAAGGAGGGAACCTGAGCTTCCAAGCAGTACGGAAGATCTGGCATCATGAGGCAGAGCCGAGAGTTTTACAACCCAGGTGGGTGGGAGGAGCCAGCTTGAAGACCTTCCGGCAAGATTTAAAGTGGCAAGGAACCTGCCAGACAGTGTGGATAAACAACATATCCATGTCCCTAGAACTGACATTTCCTTCAGGCAGCCATGATCCCCAACATCCACCTACTGTCCTCCCTCGGAACCCCCTACCTCAGATCGCAGATGACCCTGAGGCAATTTGGTGTAACCCTTCGCCAAATGGGTCCCCCCTCATCCGAGGGGGAAGGCACTGGTATGGCAGCCTGTGCACATTTTTCTCGGTCCCAGGGCACTGTTGAGGCGGTCAGGCTCCTCGAGAGTTCTTTGATGTGTCGGCAGATTGTCTGCCGTCATCCTGGCCAATACAAGATGTTTTTCCATTTTCATGGCACCCCTAACATCGTGCCGCATCTTGTAGTGCTCCCAGTCTCCACCAGGGGCCACTACAGAGCAAGGCATCACCCTAACCCAACCCGGGAGAGGAGTGCAGTTCTTCGGACGCTCAATTCTCTACTGGCCCTGCCGACCCCAGTGACCAAGTCCGTTCCTGAATCCGGGTCGCTGGTGTGGTTTGCGGTAAGGCACCAGCACCTCAGCCCTCTACACCACTTGGCCAGACCCTCCCTCATTTTTTATACACACACACAGGTGTGTCCACTCTATTACAGATCTTCGTCTCATATGTGAACAGACGCACCTTCTATTTAGGTCCTCCAAGATGTCCCAATGTATATGTTGAACAGTGTGGGTCCTAGCACGGACCCCTGGGGAACCCCACTCATCACCCCTCCTTCTTTTGCGTGTACCCCATTTACTACCACCCTCTGAGTCCTCCCCTCCAACAAATTTTCTACCCAGTTTGTGAGCTTGCTCCGCACCCCTGAGCTACCCAATCTGCTTATTAGCCTCCTGTGGGGGGCCGTGTCAAAGGCCTTCCTGAAGTCCAGGTAGACCACACCCATACACCCGCTCTGATCCCATATCTCCATTACTCTGTCAAAGAAGTCAATCAGGTTGGTCTGACATGACCGTCCACCTGTGAACCCATGTTGGTCGTCATCTATAAGGCTCTCCTCCACTAGAAATTGTACCTGCTTTTTCCTTTATAAGTGCCTCAATTAGCTTTCCCACTATGGAGATAAGACTAATCAGGTGGTAGTTTCCAAGCTCCTCCTTTCCTTCCCCCTTGTGTAATGGCACCACATCAGCCCTTTTCCAGTCCCCCGGGACCCTCACCTTGTCCAGCGGCAGACTGAATAACCTTGTGAGTGGTGCCACCAGTTCCTGCCTTAGCTCCTTGAGTACCCTTGGGTGGATTGCATCTGGGCCCACTGCTTTGTCTGTCTGCAGTTTTCCTAGTTTCTCCAATACCCTATCTTCCTTAAAGGGGCTTGTGTCCAACTCCCTGCATACCCTTCCCTGCTTTTTAGCTTTGGCCCTCTCCCCTCCTCAACCATGAAAACCGAGGTGAAGTAGTCATTCAGAGATTTGTCTCTTCCTCTTCCCCCCCATCCTTGAGCTTCATAATCCCCTGCTTGCCTTTCCATCTGGTCACTCACATACCTGAAAAACCTTTTGTCACCCCATTTCATGCCTCTCGCTAGTTTCTCCTCCGTTTCTGCCTTAGCCCTTCTAATTATCTTCACGGCTTCCTTCAGTCTCTCCCTATAAGCTTCTTTACCTGCCACCCCTGGGAGGCTTTATATTCCCTGAATGCCTTCCTTTTCTCCCAGACTGCTTCCCTCACTTCTGTTGTGAACCAAAGTGGTTTTCTCCCTCTCTTATTCTTGCACACATGCCTGATGCTTTGCTCTGTCGCCTGCTAAATCCCCCTTTTAATTTCCCCCATAGCTCCTCTATGTCTTCCAAGTTTTCCTTCCCCTCCAGTTCCTTTTGCACAGTTTCCTTCATTTTCCTAAAATCCACATTCCTGAAGTCCAGTACCCTAGTGGTGGATCTGCTCTTAACCGACCCCAACCGAAGGCTAAACCTTACCATCCTATGGTCACTATCGCCCACGGTTTCCCCAATTTCTACCTCCTCCACACCATCCCCATTTGTCAAAACCAGGTCCAGTATGGGTACTCCCCTAGTTGGTTCTTTGACCAGTTGGTGAATTAATGCTTCCTGCATGGACTCCCAACAGCTCGCTGCTCCTTTCTGATTATACTGCCAGGATTCCCCAGACCACATCCGAAGATGTAGATCTCCCACTACCACAATTTCCCCGTTGTTGGCCATCCCTTGTATTTCCCCTAACCATCTCCCTATCCACTTTCTCCCCTTGATTTGGCGGTCTGTAGACCACCCCTATCCTTACTGCCTCCACCATCCTCTTACTAAGTGTGACTCACAGGATCTCCACTGATCCTTGCCCATCCCCACTCACCATTGCCCTTAGCCCATCTCTCACGTACAGGGCTACCCATCCCCTCTTTTTCCAGTCCTGTCTCTCCTGTAGAGACCATACCCCAGTATTTCCTCCTCCCAACTGTGGTTTTCTGTCACCCATGTCTCAGTAACTGCTATTATTAGATCTAGGTCGTCCTCCCCCACCACCGCCTCCAGGTCCCCCATCTTATTTCCCAGACTCCTGGCGTTTGCCAGAAGTCCCTTCCACCAACCCCCCCCCCCACCATTCTCTTTGCTACTAGCGTCTCCTGGCACCAGTTGTAGGGGAGTCTGAGTTGGGTAAGTTCCACCAGCCACTTTTCCCAGATCACCCTTATCTTTACACCCCTTCCTAGTTTAAAACATCCCCAGTATTCTTTCTATGCATCCTGCAGTTTTCCCTTAGTCTAGCCCCCGTCATTTATATGCAACCTGTCCCTTGTGTGGACAGGCCCTTGACCAACCATGCCAATCTCCTAAACATTCCTAACCCTCCCTTCTGCACCACTGCCTCAGCCAGTGGATAAATCCTTGATTCTCAGCCGTCTAGCCATGCTGGCACAGTGCACTGGCAGGACTTCTGAAAAAGCCAGGGAACTGACTATCCCTTTACCCCCCGCATGCTCCATGAATCTTCTCTGCCTCCTCCACTCCACTCACTCCCCAGCCAGGTAATTTCTTCCAAGGTGCAGGATTAGGTGTGGTTTACCACCAATTAACATAATGCTTTAATTGATTCTCAGAAGCGCCCTGCTGGCCTCCATTCCTAGATCACAAAAAACTAATCTCCCCTTAAATGCCACCCCCTTTCTCAACCAATGGATCCCCTTTATAACTGAATCTCCATATTCTTTCACTGATTTTGTATTGACCAACTCCAAGGATGCCTCCATAACCCTGCCGTGGCTTGATCTTGATTTCTGTACACTTCCATCCCCACCTCCCTCAATCCCCACCCCTACACCTGCCATCTCTTTATCCCCCTGTCCTCCTCTATGCTGCCCTGACACCTCTCTCCTCCCCCCCTCCTTGCCACTACCATTCCCCTTTACCTTCCCACTTTCCAGTTGCCCTCTCCTGCCTCCCCTCCCTCTTCAGCGTTCTCTTCTGCACCTTTCCTATTTCCCTTCCTACCTTCGGCAGCTACTCCCTATCCTTCTATGTCCTTTCTCTCCTTTACTGTGCCACCACTGCCACTCTTCTTCTGCCCTCGCTGTGAGTTCTTCCCTTACCCCTGGATCCACCTTGCTTTTCGCAGTCCCACTCCCTGTTCTCTTTAGATCCCTCCCCTGTACCTCCTCCTGTTCCAGCAGCCCAGCCAAGGGCCAGTATCTGTTTGAACCCTCCACACATATATCTTATTACGTTGTCGCCTGCCTTTGTGCCCTCTTCCCCTGTCTTGGCCCCTCTCCCCCAGATCTCCAGTGTGGCCCACCCTTTCATCCGCCTGTCCTTTCTGACCTCTTGACTCCTATCTTCTACCCTGCAACCTTCCCCTGTCCTACTTTCCATTTCCCTTCTTAGTCATGACAGTTCAGTTTCCAGCCTCTCAAACCTCTGACAAACTGGGCACTCTCCCAACCTCCACAGAGTGTTCATGAATACTGCTGCCTCAAATCTGTTACACCCCACTATCCTCCCTCCTCTGTGTCCTCTGCTCCGCTCCTTTCTCCGGTCTAGCCTCTCTCCGCTGCCACTGATCATCTCCCTGGCGTATTCCTCTACTCTGTCCGCCCACCTCCTTCTATGGTCCTCCCCCTCCTCTCCTGCGCCACATTTGTGCCAAGCTCCCTAGTAAGGCCCTATGTAGCAAAGTCAAAGAGTAGCTGTCCCAAAGCAGTTGTATCCAACAAGATTGAAAGCAGCTTTACCCCTTTTTTGCACAGTGTTCCCCATCTCAACCCTCACCTCAGGTAGCCCCTAGAGCTCTAAACTTCTTTAGTATTTAACAATTTAGCATGAAAGTCATTCTTCAGTCTTTAAACAATTCAGAATGAAATAATTTAAACAGGATTGACGGTATTTAAACAATTTAGCATGAGATCATTTAAAAACAATTTTGACAGCAGTTTGCCCCGGTTGTGTGCAGTTTCCCCTCCTAACTCATCCCGCTATCTTAGGCATCCTATTGAGCCTCAGTATTCAAAACAATTTAGCAAGGGATCATTGAAAAGTAATCTAACATAGAACTGAAAACAAAACTCTGACATGGAACTATTCAAAAAGGTAGGTTCATTTAGCTAGTTCAGTTGTAGCTGTCTTTGTGCAGTACCCCACTACTTCTATCCCAGGCAGTTTAGCTGCAGCATGCCATCCTTGTGCAGCTTCCCCCTACCCCAAAGCTTTAAAATTCCATAACATAATAGCAACTGTCCCAATGTTAGCATTTGGTTTGTCCCAACACCTATACAGCTTGTCCCTCCTTAGTCTCTTTTATGTCTCTGTTGATGTTTAGCGCTCTATTCCCTCCTTTGAGCCGTGATCTTTCTCTAAATTAGCTGTCCCACAAATCTAGTGGCTCACCCCAATACCAGCTGCTCGTCCTTTCAGAGCTGCCTACTCTCTGTAGATATGTTATCTTTCCTCTTGAGGGCGGCGAAGTCCAGTGCGCCTTCACCTATCCTGCCGTCCAGTTCCAGGCGTTATGACTTCCCTGATCACTCCGCCTCCTTCTTTGGGCATTTAACAGCAGCTGGGGAGGGTGGGCAGGAAAAAATGTTAAATTTGTGGTCCTCTGTGTGGCATGCGGCTCCTCTCCCCAACTGGCTCCTTTATGCGGTGGAGTCCGCTTTTCCCTCCAGTCTCCGGCGACGAGTGGGGTCCTGAGCAGGGGAGAGCAGTCTGAGTGGCTGGAGCTGCTCTCCGACCCCTGCTGCTTCCTCTAATCACGGCAGCGGCTTTTAGCAACCTTCAGACGACAGCCCTATTTATGCTGGCAGCCAGCCATGCAGCTCTTTCTCAACTGGTCCCAGTGATTGCAGCGGGAGAGGCTTGGATAAATTTGCAGTCCTCTGTGCGACATGCTGCTCCCTCTCCCTGACTGGCTCCTTTATGCAGCGGCATCCACTTTTCCCTCCAGTTTCTGGTGGCAAGTGGGGTCCTGAGCAGGGGAGGGCAGCTTGAGTGGCTGGAGCTGCTCAACGACCCCGTTGCGTTCTTTGATCCAGGCAGCGGCTTTTATTTATTTATTTTTATTTATTTAGATTTTGTTGACCTGATAAGCCCACTAGGCCTTGAAGACCCTTTTTCAGGGTTGACCGGGGAGGGGGGCTACAGATGGTAAACAACTGAGACTGAACTTTGAAACCAGATTAAGCTGTTGATGGTATTTTTTTTTTTAGTGAATGAGGGAAATTTGGCCAGGACACCGGGGAAATTCCCCTACTCTTTGTGAGGGGGCACTGTTCACATGGATGTGGACGCTGAGGAAGATCAGTCTGCTGGTTTACCTGTGGGAGTGCAGATCTCCCAACCCACAGGTCCAGCTAGGAAGAATGTCTTAGGAGTTGTCTGTGTGGAGAATGACTCGGAGAATATCCATGAAATAGAGGAGTTTGTAACAGACACAGAACTCAGAAGAAGCCTGGCTCAAGAATCTGTTGAGGACAAATACAGAAATGGTATTAGCCCTGGTACGGGCCGAAGAAAATTCATCTGTTCGCCCTTTGCAATCTGCAGCAAATGATACGGTGCCAGCGCCAGAACTGGTGCAGGATGTGGAAGATTCGACTGTTGCTTTAAAATCAGCACCCGGCTAGAGAACTGTCAGTATTGCCAAATGTTGGTGAGGCCTGTGTCAGCCTGGTTGATGACGAACTAGCATCAAAGGGATGTCTAAAGCCTGACTCAGCGGTCCCTATCACGGAGAAACAAACGCTGGCTGTGTGTGATGAAAAACGACATGGCAGTCAGTTGAATTACGCTCCCAAGATGCAGTGAGTATATCGGAGCGTTCTTGTACAGCCGCAGTCTTGGCAGAATGTGAAGGGAACGAACATGACATTGCTTTGCCGCCGAATCCAATAACTGCAGGAAGCCCTGCTCGCTCCCTAGCTCGGTCTCTCATCGATGCTGGGTGGAAAAGGAGTGATAAGGGTGCGTGGATGCCTGATTTACTGTAACACATAGCCCTATCCCAGGGCAGCCCTTGGGGCCCATTTCTCCATGTCTGGAAACGGGAAACAATTTAAACATTTCTGTGATGCAAGGAACTGGGCATAAGCAACAAACTCTCCCTGAGACAGTTCCAAATGTATTAAACGATTCTAGTTTGTCTTCTGAGGAATCTGACCCTATGCCTCAGTCAGCGAAGTGGGGGGACAGAATGGACAGTGAACTGGGTCCACCCAGGGCAAAGCAAAATGCTAAAGATAAAGCAAAAACTACTTGGGAGAACTTTTGGCGACAGGACCATTTTAGTGGAGCTCCTCCACCTTTGCAGAGGAGAAATGCTGTCTGCCTGCAATATTTAGGGGGTTTAGAAATTAAGCCTGATAGGCTGTTTATAGGTCGAAAACTTAAGGTCTCAATGGTTTTTTTCTCGAATGAAATGCTTGCACTTACACGTCAGGTTCTGAGTTGTACGATATTAGTTTTTATAGCCCCCAAGGCATTGATAGATTTTGGTCCAAATATGAAGCCTTGAAATACTCAGCACTATGCTTGCCCTTTTGAGCCATTCCCTTAACTAAACCGCTATTAAATATGTCACGATTCTTTTTCGTAATGAAACTGTATCTGTATATGATATTCTATACTGGTTACAAAAAAAGATTTGAGGTTTTGGGGGCCCCTATACCTATATTTGACGAGGAGCATTTGTGGACGGGGGTAAAAGTTTAAAGTCCGTCTTCGAAATAATAGTTCTGGCCCAGTGCACCTTCCAAATAGTTTGTTTCTGGGGAGGGAGCCTGGTAATTGTTTTTATGCTGGCCAGCCAAGATCCTGTTTCAAGTGTGGTTCTTATATGCACTTAAGTTCTGCTTGTGATCGGTTACAGTGTGGGTTGTATCGTGATTTTGGGCATTCAAGTACAGATTGGCAGGAAGACCTAAAATGTAACCTTTGCTCTGAGAATGGGCATGCATATAGAGCATGTCCAGAGGCAACCCATAACCGTTCAGACCGACCGAGTCAGGAAAATTTGTTAAGGGAGGCTCAAAAAAAAGTTACTGCCTCCAGAGCCTCTTCCTCTAAGCGATCTGCACCATCTGATCCTCCTCCTGCCCTGGGAGGACCCCCCGTCACTCCGATAGTCCCCCTTTCCCCACAACTTATAGTGCCTTAGTCCAGAGCAGGCCCTTTGCCTAAATATCAGGATAACATGGATATTTCCCCTGAAGTGGATGTCCCCCCTGTAGTTGTTGCTGAACCAGTCCTACCTATCCAGGACCAGGCTAATATGCCCCCTCCATCTGATAAGGCTCTTTCAAAAAAGAGGGAATTGGAAGTCTAGACCCCGGCCTAAAGTGGCTAAGGCCTCCTCCCCAGGTGTGGAGATACACCTGTCTAATACATTTGAAGTACTGTCTAAATCTTCACTTGATTCAGAACAGGGAAGGGACTCTGAAGCTTCCTCTCAAGCCCCTCTTTCCTCAGAGTCAGAAGAGGACCCTCAGCTAGCCATCATAAATAATGAAGGATGGCATAAAACACAAGGGGTTCAGACTAGAAGTAGTTTAAGGTTGCAGAAAAACCCTTGATTAGGTTTTTCCTGCACCTGTTTTAGATCTGCCCCCCTTCATATTTTATCTTTAAATACGAACAGTATTAGGAATGCGAGAAGGCGCTTGGTTACCTTTTCAGTATTAAAAGACTTACAATGTGATGTGTATTTAATACAGGATACAAGGTTGCATTCTGTTTCTTTAGTGAGAGCTGCACAGAAATTGTGGTATTGTGGCCCCTCTTTTTCTTTTGGTATGACTGCTTGTGATGGGGTGGGAATTGTGTTTCGTGGTGATGGTTTTAAAGTTTCCAAATTGGTGGAGGTACAATCAGGTAGGGCTTTAGTATTGGATGTTTTCTACAAAAGGGTTCCATGGAGAATAATAAACATACAGCATATGCCCCCTTAACTAAAAAGGAGATGGTTGATCTTTTTAATTTGGTCAAACCCTTTTTGTTCACTACAAAGCAAATTCTGTGGGGAGGTGACTAACTGTGTACTTGCTAGCCAGGACAGAGGAGCTACAACTACAAACTACAAAAACCTTCTGTGATACAAACTGCTTATGTATTATTATACAACAATGTGGACTACAGATGCCTATAGAGCTTTGCATGCAAAGGGGGAACATACGTACTATAGAGGGAGTCTCTCCACTAGAATAGATTTTTTTGTTTACTAAACAGGTATGTACAGTGTTTACCGCACAGACACTTCCAATAGAAACATCTGACCATGTAATGTTGCTTGTTACTTTGGGAGGTGATTTGAGGCCTATACATGGTAAAAGCTATTGGAAACTTAATAGTTCTCTTTTAAATGAAGAGATCTTGCAAAAGACAAGAATTTTTGCATGCCCGTATGTCTGTGGCCGGTCTAGTGGAGGATCTTAGGTCTTGGTGGGTCCTTACTAAAAATGAGTTGAGAAATCTTTTTATAAAAGAGTCCACCAGATTTAGGGTGGCTTGGTATAAAAAATATGTGTGTCTATGTACACAACTGGAGAAGGTATATTCTGTAATTAATACACAGCATGTAAATTTAACTGCACAAGTTACTAACTGAAAGGAGATGGAAAGGCTACAGTATTCCCGTGCAGTCTCCATATTGAATGAACATCGGATCTGCTCTCCGGGTAAAGCTAGTTTTGGGGATGCTTTTAAGCAGTGTAGTCAGAGAGCCTCAGATTGAGTGATGACTTCTGTACAAGATGGACAAGGGTCTTTAGTTACTACTGGCCCGGAAATCTTGGCTGCAGTAACTCAATACTTAACTAAGATGTATACTCCCCCAGATAGAGGAAATTAAGTTACTTAAGTTTCTGGAGGCTTTACAACTGCCAGAGGCACTGGACACTTGTGAGGCCTTAACATGCCCTATACAAGCATTTGAGGCTAAATTAAATAATAATACCGCTCTAGGGGTAGATGGGTTATCTTCAGAATGTTATAACATTTTACAGCCATCACTGGTTAATACCCTAGTGAATGTTTATAATTGGATTTTGGAACATTTGGAGGTGGATTTTCATTTTCATATAGCAGTGCAAATTCTTCTTTATAAAAAAAAATGATAAAAGCAATCTGGACAACTGGAGGTCCCTTAGTCTACTAAATGTGGACTATAAAATTTTAATGAAAATTGTCACTACTAGATTGACTATCACTGCCCCTTGTTTAATATCAGTAGCACAAGCTTGTTCGGTTCCGGGGCGTTCCACTGAAGATAATCTTTTGTTGGTGAGGGAAATAATAGAACAAGGAAAGGAAGGGATACAAAATGAATATGTGCTTTCCCTAGATTAGTAAAAAGCTTTTGACAGGGTTCCTCATTCTATAATTACACATGTACTACGGGCATATAGTAAGCATGTAAAAAGTTTTATTCATACAAATATTTGAACTAGGATATACTCAATTGAGCTCAGGCTCATTTACAATGAGGTCCTATACAAAACATTTCACATGATATACAATCTTTACAATGGATCAGACATACAAAACTTTTAAGTCTAACATACAAACAACATAAACTGAATTAAAAAAGATAAACATTCGTGGCGTGCCAGAGACATTTTGCTCATGGATTATGTTATTTTATAACACGGCAGTAGCTATTCCACTGGTTAACGGGCATATGGGGAAATATGTCCCTATTAATAGAGGGGTTCGTCAAGAGTGCCCTTTGACCCTTTATTATAGGGGTTATGTATAGACCCCTTTATAAGGGTTATCCAGCAAAGATGACTTAATCCGAAGTATTAAAGCACAGGGGGGAATGTTAGAAGTGAAGACAATAGCTTATGCGGATGATGTCTGCATTTTTATAGCAGACCAAGCCTCAGGAGAACGGGTTATGGAGCAGGTAAAACGATTCTCTGATGTCGCAGGAGCACGAGTAAATAAAGAGAAAAGTATTGTATGCCCTTTAAATGGCTCCATGCCGCATGTGGATACTATTCAGGGAGTAGTAGTCTCCACTGAGCCCCTTTTAGTTCTAGGGGTTAAATTTGGGAGGGGGGATAATGGCTTGCTGAACTGGTCTGACAAGACAGAGATGGCTAAGATGAAAGTGGACCTTTGGAAACAATGGCAGCAGACGAAAAAGAAGAAAGTAGCTGTGGTGAAAACATTTCTTCTTCCATTTTTTTTTTTTTTTTTTTTTTAACATGTCAGTGTGGTCTACCCCATCCCTATAGCACTGGAACTGACTCTTTTGGGCCTGGTTTTTCAGGTGATATGGGGGTGTAGGCTAAACCCTTTAAAGAGAGAAGTTTTGTATTTGCTTCTTGCCCAGGGTGGGTTAAATTATTGAACCCAGCAGCTTTTTATTTTAGTATTTTTTTTTCATAAAAATGTAATTTATTTTTGTAAGCCCACTCGGGCTATCTGGTCCCTTTTTGCATGTCCCTGGATACTGCCCCTATGTCATGTATGGAGTTTGAGGGGTGTGTTGCCACCTAGTGTTAGGATAAGTCTGGCTTATTTTAGGCCTGTGTTGGTTAAATTAAAGAAATGGAAATAGACTTCCTCGAGCTGTACTATGCAAACCAGTAGGCAGGTGTAAATGGTCATACAGGACTCAGGCTTTGCTATTACTGCGGATTTCAAAGGTATACCGTAGTAGTATTATGCTAAGGTGTTGACCACCCTGAAGGATCCATTTATCCCTCCACGTGTGTGGGACGCAACTTGGTTGGCATGTCATGGGAGGCTACAAGTAAAAGGAAATGCAAAACACAAGAGTATAATAGAAAGGATGTGTCCTAGAGCATGTTGTATTGCACGAGAGGAGACAATGTCACATTTTTTAATATTGTGTCCACATGTGACAGAAGTATGGTCCCAGTTGGCCTTGAAGTGGGGAAACCCTCAGTTGTGGAAGGCGACACTGAGAGGTGGTTGGGGGGTTTTCTTTACAAGATTTAGGTTTGGAAACAGGATTAATCAGACTCATTTTTGCCTTTATTCGTTTCATACTATGGCAGTCAAGGTGTGAATGGGTGCTGCAACAAACGTACCAGGATCCTGGTACTGTTATTACTATTATTGAACAGGAATTGTATAAACAGTCTCTGTCTGAGAAACTTCATATGTTAAATACAGCTTGGACTATTAGATAGCAGGATGTACCTTTTATAAAACACAAAATCGGGTAATTTTGATGCATGGTTTCATTACATCTGTGTTTTTTTTTTTGGAGGAAAAATTTTATTGAAAACTATTATTTTTTGTTTTTTTATGACTTATTAATATGCCTTGTTTGTTTTCTGTTGGATAGTTCTGTTTGTGTTCTGCATTGTCTGTTATACATATTGTCATTCTTTGTGATGTTCTACTGAATAAAATTTTCCCCTGCTCTTTTCGATAAGTGCCATGGGATTTTAACATCCACCTGAACTGCCACCAATCCAGGCAGATGGGACCTCGGTTTAACGTCTCATCCGAAAGATGGCACTTCAGAAGTGCAGCACCCCTCTCATGCTGCACTACAGCGTCAGTATTGGGATATTAACCCAAGTTAATTAAGTTAACTAATTAAGTTTTATTACAATGGAACATTAACATCAGCAATTGGATGAGAAATAGTGTAGCCAAATTTGCTAAGAAATGAAGGGGATGAACTGAGCAAAACTGACTGCAAAAATGTAGTACAGAGTTTAGAGTTTGGAAGCAAATATACGGTGGCTTTGGTTAAGTGCAGTTACAAGCCTGGCTGTGAGTAGGTGAGCCTTCAAAGCTGCTTTGAAGGAAGGTAGGTTTGGGGAGCTGCGGCTATTGTGAGGGAGGGAGTTCAACAGCTTAGGAGCAAAGGTGGAAAAAGTTTGGGCGCCCATTTTAGTAGAGCATTTTGGAACAACTAGATTGAACACAAAGAAGTGCAAAGTAATGCACCTGGGAAACAAAAACCCAGGGGAAGCGTACACAATGGGGGGTGAGATACTGACAACAACAAAAAATGGAAAGGGACCTGGGGGTAGTCATACCAGACAACCTAAAGGTGGGCCAGCAATGTGAGAAGGTAGTAAGGAGGGCTGGGAGGATACTGGGATGCATAGAGAGAGGAATCACCAGTAGAAAACAGGAAGTTGTTGGCCCTCTGTACAGACACCTGGTAAGACCACATCTGGAGTACTGTGTACAGTTCTGGAGACCCCATCTCCGCAAAGATACAGTCAGGGTGGAGGCTGTCCAGAGGAGGGCAACCAAAATGGTGCAGGGTCTTCATCGGAAGACATATGAAAAAATACTAAAGGAGCTTAAGATGTATAGCCTCGAGGAAAGGAGGGAGAGGGGGGGACATGACAGAAACTTTCAAATACCTCAAGCGAATCAACAAAGTCCAAGAGGGTAGCATCTTTCAGAAAAAGAGATGTGCAAGAACAAGGGGGCACAATCTGAAGATAGACGGGGGACGGCTCAGAGGTAATGTGAGGAAGTATTTCTTCACAGAGAGGGTTGTAGATGCATGGAATGGCATTCCTGAGGAGGTCGTAGAGTCAAAAACAGAGGGGGAATTCAAGAATGCATGGGACAGACAAAACCTCTCCGTGCTCCTAGTGAATTTGTATCACTTCTGTATGTTATGTATAGGTGGTTAGTACTGTTACACCACTTTCACTTTGCTGAAGCCTCAAATACTTGTGTATTATTAGACCAGCATTTTTTTTAGACCACCATTTTGAGGAACTAGTATGGTTAGTACTTTTGCATAAAAGAAAGTTGCAATGGGCAAATTTGATTCCCAAAGTACTTCATACATAAAAAACAACCGATCTGTATGAGAAGTTAGAAAAAAATCCAACATCATCACAACTTATGTCAGGTGAGGGTTTAATCCTCCAAAGCTGATAAACACAGTAATTTGTGTTTTTCAGCTATCATGTTTCAAGTATGGAATTCAATTAAACTGTCTATTGCTGTCCAAGATAATGTTAAAACTTTTATGAGGGAGTTAAAGTGTGAACTGAAGGTGTGTTGTATGTGTACCGATTAGAATGAGTGCTATGTATGTCACATATGATGAAATGATTTTGTTTTGTACGATTTGTTCTTTTGCATTGTAACTAAAACAGAAGCATCTATAATATAGGGGATAATGTATGGTCATCAAAGGTTAACCAGTTTGTTAACCATCGAGAGGTTACCAGGGCGACCATGTAAACCTAAAGGCGAGGAAATTCGAGAAGGTTTCGTCGCCTAGCAACCTTGATTGGTTAGCAAGCGATTACCCATCGATGTACCATACATTAGCTTTATAGCGTGTGGTACCAGTTCGGTTTTTGAGAAAAAAGCAGTTCCTTACTGCTGTTTTTTTCATGTCCCCACTGCTCTGCCCTCACCGCTGCGGCCGTTACAAGGCCGTCCAATCCAGCTGCGTGCATGCCCTGACTGTTCCCGTTTGTTAACCCATCTATGTGATGTACCATCGATGGGTTAACAACATCGTGACGTCACATCGATGGTAAAACGTTGTTATAAAAAGGTAGATTTCTACCTATAACAACGTTCTACCATACATTATATAGGACTCTGTCCTAAAGATCCAACTTATCCCATATAAAAGTAAAGATTTTTACTACTATTTCTTTGTATTAGCACAATAGCAGAAATAAAACAATTACTGTACATGAAAAGTTTTTTTGTGGTTTTTTTTTTTTTTTAAACAGAGCCAACAGTGCTAGTTAGAATCCTAAATTCAAGCACTTCCGAGATAAATAAATTTTTGTGCGACTGTTCTGCTGATTAAGATGAACTACTTGAGTGGCCACTCGAGTACAATGACAGAACCTCTTAACATACAAAGAAAAAAGAACACACAACCCCACCCTTACAATTATCCAGACTATCTAAAGAGGCTTCCGCCCCTTCTGGAAGATGACCCATATCCAGCTGAAATCTTCCCTGAACCACCAGTGTTGGCATGCAAGCTCCAAACCTACAGCAGGAACCTGTCAGCAGCAAGTTATGTAACACTGACACTGAAAAACCAGGCAACAGAAGATAATACAGTTCAAGATCCAAAACCTGCACACACATGGAGTTAGTGACTGGAAAAATCCACTAGCCCCACAGAAATGTTCACTGGCCTAGTTGGTGTAATTATTGAAATCATGCAGCAATGCATATTCTTCTGATACTTGGAAAAATATGCAGTCGGAGTGGGCATAGCTGTGGCTCCAAAAATCTAAACACTTGATCAGATGCAAAAAGTGTGCAAACATCTGGTACGTAGGGGAAACCAGCTAGACCCTAATATGACTCGAATGAACTTAAACAGATTCACAACAGGAGTCAAAATTGGCACTGGCCCAGTCAAATGCTGGTAGATTTTGTATGGGGCTAGTAAGATTTTTATTTAACTAGCCCTGCAGGTTTGTATGGAAGAAGGCAAGATTTCAATAATTATACCAGCTGGACCAGTAAAGAAGTCTGTGGGGCTAGTAGATTTTCCCAGTCACTAGCCCTGCTGGCTAATGGCTTCATAACTTACTTTAGATCCCTGCACAATATAACACACAGACAAGCATTAGTGGGAGAGAATTTTCTTTTACAAACCACGTACCCTGCACGACTTGACAGTTACAGTCCTGAAGGACACAGTTAAAGACATTTAGGAAAGAAGGCAATGGGAAGTAAAATGCATAACACTGTTCAAAACTAAGAATATGGATTGAACAGAGATGTATTGTTTGCTATGCGCTACAATTTGCAGGCTTGTAATTTCCTGGATTAAAAATTCAGAATTTCTAGATTACTTCAAAGTCTGCTTTAGGGAGACTCAACATATAAACAGCTAATGGTTTATAGTACACCTGCTGTTACACTCCTCTATTAAAGTTTTTTACTCTGGAAAAGAGGGGCTGCACCTCAAACTGATTATAACCCAGTTATTTTAAAGACTGCCCTTATTTATAGTTTTCTTACTGTGATATTTCATAGAAATACAGAACCTGACAGTAGATAAACACCACCTGGCCCACACAGTCTGTCCATTTATCCTTGCCTATACTGTCACTGAAGACCCTGCTTGATCTCCGCCCCCCAATGCTTCCCAGCTAAGATTCCCTTGTGCCTATCCCATGCATACTTGAAGCCCATCACTGTTTCTGCCCCAACTACCATTAAAAGCATATTCCAGGCATCCACTACACTTTCACTGAAGAAGTGCTTCCTCACCTCTCTCCTATATTTTTCAACTTCATTGCATCTCCCCTTGTTCTCTTGCATGTTTTTTTCTGTAAAATACTCCTTTCCTGTACCTTGTTCAAGTTTATTGCAGGAAAGACTCCATTTAGCAAGCTCATTCACAAGTAGGTCCTGAGGCACATACACTTCGCAATTACATAGACAGGAGATATAAAATATAGAACAACAAAGAAAAAATATATAATACAAGAGGTATACACAATAGAAGTTCAACCCCATGAGGTATTTATAGGTCTCAGTCATACCCCCCCCCAGTGCACATACTGAGGTCTCTCCTCATAGGGCTTCTGATGCAACCCCTGCACTGTTTTAGTTGCCCTCCTCTGGACAGCCTCCACCCTGTCTGTGTCCTTCCTGAGATGTGGTCTCCGGAACAGGTGGGGTCTCACCAGTGATCTATACAGTGGCAACACCACCTCCCTCCTTCTGCTGGCGATATCTTTCTCTATGCAGCCCGCATCCCACTGGCCCTGCCAACTGCCCTGTCACACTGCCTCGCCACTTTGAGATCATCAGATATGATTACTCCAAGGTTCCTTTCCTGTTTGGTGACCATCAATACCCCTTTTCACCATTTTATACTCCGCCTCTGGGTTTCTCTGCCCTAGGTTCATGAATCTGCACTTTTCTGCACTGAAACCCAGCTGCAATACCTGTGACCACTCCTCGAGTTTTTGGAGGTATCTGCACATTCTTTTCGTCCCCTGTGGAGTGCCCACCCAATTGCACATTTTGGTGCCATCTGTAAAGAGGCATACCTTCCCTTTCAGCTCATCTGCAATGTCACTTATAAAGACATTAAAGGAGACAGGAAATGTTTTTGATATAGTTAACTGTCCTTCCATCGTCCATTCCATGCCAGTTATGTATTCTGATATGCTTTGATGATTTTTTGATTAATAATCTAGCTCTGGGGTGCCCTCACATCTACACAGAGTTCCACTTTCCTCATCAGCTACTGCTTTTGATTTTCACATTTCTAAGACATTCTATGACATTGGTAACTCCCATGCCATGCTATTCATCTGAATGGCCTGGAATGGGAGTTTCTTATCACCTTTGAATAGGAATGGTCCCAGTACCAAGCCCTGAGGTACCTCGCTGGTCTCACTCCCTTCCCCGAATGAGCTCAGTTTACCACAACCCTCTGCTGCCTATCCATTAACCAATTTCTCACACATTTAACCATCTTAGGACCCACTCCTAAGCTGCTCAGTTTCCTTATGAGCCATGTGGTACAAGCTGAAGGCCTTATTAAAGTCTGTAGGAAACATCCAGCACTCCTCCCCGATCTATTTCCCTGGTCACCCAGCCAAAGAAATCCATCAGGCTTGTCTGACCCTCCAGTGAATCGTGTGTAGAAGTTTATTTACATCTCAAATACTGGAATTTATTATTCCAATTAGCACCGAGTTCTCTGTAGAATGCCCTCTCTATGTAGCTCTGTTATAACAGCTGCAGACAAAGGGGTCTATGTGGTTTCAAAGGACTGCATAATATGAACATATGAAACTGCAAGCAGAAATAGGCCATAATGGTCTATCAAGTCTGCTCAAGTGTGCAGCTCAGTTAGTTCCATTAGGATGCCCCCTTCCCCAATTCCTCCTGGAGTCCTCTCGAACCATCCCGTTCCCCTTCCCAGTAGCTCCCCCTTTAGTCCTAATCCTCTTTTTCGCCCTGCCCCACCCTCCCTTGAAGCTGGTCACTGTCTATGCTGCCACCACCTCCTCCTGAAACTCATTCCACCCCTTCACCACCTTTTCAGTGGAAAAGTGCCTCCTCATTTCCTTCCTGAATCTACTCCCCCACCAGTTTCACACTGTGCCCTCTTGTTGTTCCCCCTTCTTAGATTAAAGATACCCTCTGTGCCCACCCTATTTATGCCCCTGAGATACCTGAACGTCTCAATCATATCCCCCCTCTCCCTTCTGTCCTCTAGGGAGTACATGTTCAGCATCCTCAGTCTCTTCTCATACACTCTGTCCCCCATTCCATTGATCAATTTGGTTGCCCTCTGCTAGACCCCCTCCAGTAACTTGATATCCTTCTTCAGGTAAGGGCTCCAGAACTGAATGCAGTATTCCAGGTGTGGTCTCACCAGTGACCTGTACAGTGGCAGAATAACTTCCTCCCTCCTAGCAGCGATTCCCCTGGTGATACAGCCCAACAATTTATTTGCCTTGGCTGCTGATTTTCAGCACTGTGCTGTGTGTTTCATATCACCATATCACCCCTGACCATAACTCCCAGGTCTTTTTCCTCTTCTGATTCTGTCACCTGTATCTCCCCCCCCCCCAAAAAAAAAAAAAACAACAACAGTAAATGGCCTTTGGGTTTCTGGCTCCCATATGCATTACCGTACATTCCTTAACATTAAAGCCCAGTACGTATACGACCCAGATCCTCTCACTTGAGATCCCATGGTTTGATGGGGATCTCAAGGCGATGAAGATCAGGGGTCGGAAGTTGGAGCGTTGCTGGAAAAAGACCAGGTCGGTGGACGACAAACTAGAATTTCTCGTAAGGAGGGGGATTCCTATTCAGGGAAATTGCTGCAGGGAAAAACAGACCTTCTCAGCTTTTTCGGACTGTGGATAGGCTACTTCATCCAGCCCGTCTACAGCCAAGAAAGATTTGTTCAACCACTTCATGTGAAGAGTTTGCTCTGTTTTTCTCTGACAGTGTGTCTTCTATTCAGTTGGGGATTCCATCAGTGAAGACCATCGTTGCCTCACAGTGCTCAGACCGGGAGGAACAGAGGAGTTTAAACCTGTGGAGGTGGCTGAGGTGATCTTAGAGCTGAAGCACACACACTGTGAGCTGGACCAGCCCCGATGCGTTTCTTAATGAGATGTGCCAAGACTGTTGGCCCGGTGTCTGCCAGATTGCCCGGTGCTCAATGTCAGAGGGTGTCTCCCCAACGATCTTGAAAGAGGCCCTAGTGAGACCCTTCCAGAAGAAACAATCTCTTGACCTGAACGTCCTGGCAAATTACCATCCTATCTCCAACCTGCCATTTTTTAGCAAGGTTGTTGAGAAACTTGTGGCACAACAGCTCGAGTATCAACTCTGTGTCCTTTGACATCTACAAGCCATTCCAGTCAGGTTTTAGGGCCAGACAAAGCACTGAAACAGCATTAGTTAGGGTGCATAATGCTCTGCTCAAGGCTAGAGATAGAGGAAACAAGTCAATTCTGGTTCTCCTCGATTTCTCACCAGCTTTTGACACTGTGAATCACTTCATGCTTGTCAAGCAACTCTGTGAGTATTGTGGACTCGCCAGTGTTGTCATTAAATGGTTCGCGTCCTGTCTATCTGACAGGGTGCAAGGGGTAGTGATGGGGAGTTTCTCTTCCTCCCCAATGCCCCTGTCATGAGGAGTACCCCAAGGCTCGATCCCGTCACCGATGTTATTTGCAATGTATATGCTGCCCCTGGGCGAGATCATTCGGTAATTCAGTATGGAGTTTCACTGCAGTAAGAGCTTGTTTTTATTGTCTCCCCAAGGTTCATAAGTGTCTAGTGAACCACCTGGGTCGCCCGATAGTATCAGGCAATGATTCTCTGAGAGAAACTTTGTCCAAATTGGCAAATTACTACATTTGTGATTTAGTAAAACAAATTCCATCAAATATACAAGATACAGGGGATATTCTGAATGTTCTAAATAATTTAGATACAAGCTGACAGCATATTTGTAACACTAGATGTTGAATCGCTCTAGTCAAATATCCGGCATGTGGGAGGCAATGAGGCATTTTCTTGATAAAAGGATGAATAAGGATCCCCCCCACAGATTTCCTTTTGAAGCTTACAGAATTTGTCCTAAAATTTAACAACTTTTTTTTATTTGGACAAACAATTCATACAGAAAAAGGAACAGCGATGTAGGCAAGCCCCACCCCAAATTTTGCTAATAGGTATCTGGGTATGTGAGAGGAGGAAGTGTTAAAATGCACCCCTGAGAACAATCTATTCCAGCATCATATAGATCTCTATAGGAGATTAACAGACAGGGCTCCAGATAAGACTTTTTGGGATGAGTACCCGTACTCCTCATTTTGAGAGTGAGGTGAGTAAAACAAAATTCAGATGTGTACAAATGTCTTGCTAGAGTGGACTGTGTCGTATATGCGTAATGACGTCACCACGCCTGAGGACGTGGGTGTAACAGTGCACGAGAAGCAATGGAGTAAAGCAGTCAGAAACTCCAACGTGGTGTCCTTGTTTTTATTCAATTGGTATACAGTGCATGGTAAAGTCGAGAATAGAACAATGGCGGCGAGATGGGATCAGTGAAGTGTTGGTTAAATCTGGAACTGAAAAAAAAAAAACCAAAAAAAAAAAAAAAGAATAAATAAAACAGAGAAATGGAAAGTGCTATTCCAAAGTTTGATTGTTACAGTGAACCAGCCACGCTTGGGGCGAGATGGACACGATGGCTCACATCTTTTGAACTGTTTGCTGATGGGAAAGGATTGATATTAGCTGACGATGTGAGTGCAGCTACAAAGCAACGGAGGAGAGCTTTATTACTACATCATGCAGGGACAGATGTACAAGATATTTTCTCGACGCTTGGGGACACCCGGCGGGCCCAACGGACTAATGCTTTGGCAGTAACAGCACTAAATGCCTACAGTCGTGCCACAAGTGAACACACTGCGTTTATGCGCAGGCCTTCTACCAGCTAAGACAGAAGACAGGGAGACTGCAGCAATTTGTCACCTGTCTGAGACAATCAGCCAAAGACTGTGACTTTGCGACGATAAGGACAATCAGATAAGGGATGCAATACTAAGTAAATGTAACTCTGAATATACGCCGCAAATTGTTAGAGGAGGGGTCTGGGCTGACATTAGCGAGATTACATGAGCTGTCCGCACAGTGTGAGAGAATAGAGGTAGCAAGGCTGATGCACGTGAGCTCAGAGGCCTCAACACCTGAAACAGTTAATCGCGATTCAAAATGAGGAAAGCACGAGAAGAAAGCCGAAAGGAGAAGAGGGAAAAGACAAAACGGAGAAAGTGTGTTACCGATGTGGCCACGCAGATCATTTGGCAAAAGACCCTACCTGCCCAGCGCGAGGACAGGCATGCAAGAAATGTAAAGGTAGAAATCATTTTGCTAGAATGTGTAAAACAAAAGGAAATGTGAAGCATACAGTTAAATGTGTCGATTCAGAGAAGCCAGACAGAGACTATGCATTTGTGATAAAGGAAAAAGGCGACACGGACAGAACAATGTTCTCGGTGGGGGGAGTCAACCTGATGATGCTAATAGACTCAGGGGCTTCCAGCAATATTATGGACCAGGAGACCTGGGAAATGCTGAAGAGTAAAAGAATTAAGTGTCGATCGTCAAAGACTGACAAGAAACTGTACACGTATTCAGCAACTGAACCACTGGCCATAAAAGGGATCTTCACATGTACAGTAGCCATAGGCAATCGTAGTACACAGGCCGAATTCACAGTGATATGTGGACATGGCGAACCGCTGCTGGGAAGAGAGACCACTGTAAAACTGGGGGTACTCAGGCTAGGTGTCACTGTAGCAGCAGTGTCTGATGTGGAGGGCAGATAAGGCAACAATACCCTGGATTGTTTCAAGGTGTGGGAAAGCTTAACACAAAGCAAATAAGTCACATAGATGAGAAGGTGGTACCTGTGGCACAGCCCATTAGGCGAATACCCTTTCACCTGAGAGGAGCGGTGGAAACCAAAATGAAGGAACTACTGGACATGGACATAATCGAGAGGGTGGTTGAGGCCACACCATGGGTGAATCCGGTAGTGATCGTAGCGAAACCAAACAAAGAAATCAGGATGTGCCTGGACATGAGACAAGCGAACACAGCGATTATACGTGGCAGGTACCCAATCCCCACGGTGGATGAACTGTTGCAAGGCATGAACGGGTCTACCATATTCAGTAAGTTGGATCTTAAATGGGGCTACCATCAACTGGAACGGACACCAGAATCAAGAGGTATAACAACATTTGCAGTGCATAATGGGACGTACAGATACAAAAGACTCATTTTTGGAGTTTCATCGGCCAGCGAGCAGTATCAGCACGAAATTGCAACAGCACTGGCTGGCATTGAGGGAGTGGAGAACATTTCAGATGATATCATTGTCCATGGCCGGCGGCTGCACAAGGTGCTGAACAGATTGGCGAATTCTGGCCTGACCTTAATCCAGACAAATGCCAGTTCAATATGGACAAACTGGTCTTCATGGGTATGTTACTCTGATAAAGGGCATAGGCCCCACGACTGAAAGAGTAAGAGCAGTGGTCGAGGCCAGGGGCCTGAGACAGCATCAGAGGTTCGCAGCTTCCTTGGATTAGTGGGATATAGTAGTAGGTTTATCCTCAGTTCTCCACTCTACAGGCCTCTAGGAAGTTGACAAAGAAGGACACAATATTCAATTTTGGACGGAGCAAAGATGGCGTTCCAAGCACTGAAGAGCAAGTTAGCGAAGCGCAACGTTAGCTTCCCGACAGGATCGCCCACTAAAGTGATAGCAGATGCAGGACGGTAGGCATAGGACTGTACTGGTGCAGGAACAACACGGAGAGATGGTTCCAGTCTGTTATGTGAGCAGGAGTCTATCGGTCACGGCAGAGGTACTCACAAATGGGCGTGAGGCCTTGCATTGGTTTGGGCCTGTGAGAGCTTCACCCATATGTGTACGGCAAGAGATTTGATTTAATGACTGACCACAGGTGCTAGAGACTATCTACAGTCGGCTCAAACCGTGTGCTCGTATTGAGCGTTGGGTATTGAGACTACAACCTTACGACTTCGAGTTGTGCACATACCGGGAGATATAACATAGCAGACCCTTTGTCTCGTCTATTGGGAGAGACGAAATGAGGAATCACACACATGGAGCAGAAGAGTACATACGGTTCATAGCCGTTAATGCAACTCCGGGTGCATTGACCACAAGAGGTCGAGCATCGGCAATTGATGAGGAACTGAGAGAGGTGAGAAGTGCCATTGAGGCGGGGTGCTATGAGAGAGGTGCAAGACATATGCCACCGTGGCAAGTGAGCTGAGCACAATTGGACAGTTAGTTCTCAGGGGACGCGCATTGTGTTACCCGTGGACTCACCAGAGAGCTATAACTTTTAGCCGCATGAGGGACACTTGGGTATTGTGGGCACAAACAGCACCTCAGGGCAAAGTATGGTGGCCAGGAATGGACAAGGCACGAGAAATATGTAAAATCATGCCATGGTTGCCAGATTGTGGCAGCGACCAGGCGTGCCAGAACCGTTGAGACCAGCGATGTTACCTGAAGGACCGTGGCAGGATCTTGCCACTGATTTACTAGGTCCACTACCCACAGGACAGTCAATATTGGTAGTTGTCGATTATTACAGCAGGTATTATGAATACTGACGTGATGCAATCCTAGCGGCTGAAAAGGTGATTGATAGTTTGGAGACCATCTTCAGTCGCCATGGCCTTCCCATAACAATCAGAGTCGGACTGTGGTCCGCAGTTTATCGATTCAATTCCAGAGATTCTGTCGGGAGAGCGGAATACCTTGCGTGAGGGCGACGCAAAATGGGCACAGGCGAGCGGTGAGGTAGAGAGACAGAATGCCTCCCTCATGAAGAGATTGGATTGCACAGGCTGAAGGGCTGGACTGGAAGCGAGCTACGCAAATATGTGACTGTATACAGATCCACTGATCACTCTCACTACGGCCGAGCACGCTGAGCTTCTTTTCAAGAGAAAACTAAGGGGAAACTTCCAGATATATCCACACGGAGAGTGACCTAGAGTACGAGACAGAGGCGCTGAGAAAAGGGAAGTACAAAGCCTATGCTGACAACCAGCATAAAGCCAAATATTCGGAGGTGGGCGTTGGGGATCAAGTCCTTATGAAACAAGACCAAGTAGATAAGTTCATAACACCTTTTAATAAGATACCACATACGGTGATCAGCAAGGAGGGAAACCAAGTGGTTGTTCAGTCACCAACGGAGCAAGATATTGCAGGAACACAACGTTCGTGAAAAGATACATGCCTGAGGAGACTACTCTACAGATGAATGAGAATAACCAACCCGAGGAAACTGGAGGGCAGAATCCTATGTTACAGAGATCGGGTGAATCCACCCAGGAATCGCCACAAAGGCCTATAACACCAAGAACAGACAGGCCTCATAGGCAAATTAAATTACATCAGAGACTTAAGGACTTTATTATTAAGTAGTTATTAAGTAGTTATACCATAGAGTAAACACCTATAGATATAGACAAAAAAAAAAAAGTAAACAAATATACGCAAGATTAAGGGAATAAAAGATGTATAACAAGTTTAAATCTAAGTAAAGGGGGGATGTCGTATATGCGTAATGACGTCACCACGGCTGAGGACGTGGGTGTAACAGTGCACGAGAAGCAATGGAGTAAAGCAGTCAGAAACTCCAACGTGGTGTCCTTGGTTTTATTCAATTGGTATACAGTGCATGGTAAAGTCAAGAATAGAACAGACTGAGGAGTACATTTATTTAAAAAAAATAGTTTTTTTCCTAGATAAGAATTTCAGGTGCCAACAATGCTCCAAATAATGTTGGCAGGTAGGAATTTACTCACCAGTTTTAAAGCACAGTGAGTAAAACAAAAGTGGGATGCATACAAGAGCTGTAAATCTGGCAAAAAAATGTTCCTTTTGAATCACCAGTTATGTTATGAAGCATTATTCTTTGAAGTGTGGAGTATTTACAAATATTAGGTAAGTACTAGTACTTATTAAAAAAATTTCTGAAAAGTATTTCCTAAAATGAGGAGAGTAAAATAGGCCGGTACACACCTTAACTGGAGCCCTGGGAACAGAGGAAGAATTATTCTCTTTTGTGAAACACCTAGAGAACAGTAACAAGAACCTTAGGTTCTCAGTGTCTTTCAGTAGGTCCAAATAAGCTTTTTAGATCCGATAATATCCAAGGATGGGGAAGGGGGAAAAGAAAACAGACCTATTTAGAAAACCCACAGACAGAAATACCCTTTTACAGGCCAAAAGTAGTCACTCATACCATACCACTGCAGGGATACCAAAAGGCCAGTTTATTAGAATAAAAGGGAATTGCAGTGAAAAAGAAACCTACAAACTATGATCAAATTAGTTAGAAACCCGGGTAAAGGAAAGGGGTTATCCAGAACATATAATCCATAAAGCAAGGACAGAAGTGGACAACACACAAAGGTCAGAGGCCATGTGGCCCAGGCAGAGAAACAGGAAAAAAAGGGGATTTGTGTCTACATACTTATTTCTCTAGATTGTGCACTGTAACATCATACAGAAACACTAGCACATGGTAAGCCTAGATCTGGGGTTGAAGGATCTAAAAGATACCGGGCCTAGAATGGTGCATAAGAGAGGCAAAATCTTATGGATGTATTAGCACATTCTGTACAGCCAAAGAAAGAGAACCCTAATATGTGGCTACCTAAAAAAAATGGACAGTTGCCACTGTAAATTCTGTATTAATGTAGTAAACACAAAAACGTGCACCAACCCTAAAACGAAACTGAGTGTGAAGGTCAGAGGGTTCATCACGTGCCAGAGAAGGTGCTGTATACATGGCCACGTGCTCATGTGGCTGCTGTTACATAGGCAAGACAAAAAGGCAGTTTAAGCGTAGGATTGCAGAACATCTGCGAGCAGTGGAGAACAGGGACCCTAAAAATGCACTGGCCATTCATCTTAACACAGCTGAAAATAGGAAGGAACATGTGTTCATTTTTGTGAGTATTGAAAAACCTATTAAAAGTCTGAGGGTGGGGAAACTACAATAATGTTCTCTTAAAAAGGGAACAATATTGAATTTCCTCAATGGGAGGTTCTGAAAAACCCAGGACTAAATGAGAGCTGAATTAAAGCCATTCCTCAGAAAATGAAATAAAGTATTATGTAAGGATCGTGGTCTCTCCCCCCAACCCCAGTGTATGTCACTGTCGCTGCTGCTGTTTAATATCTTGCCTCACTTCATAATGATTACCACTGGTGGAAGTATTTTACTATGTTCCCTTCCAGCAACTACCTGGTTTAAAAGCTACCTCACCAACAGAACCCAGGCTGTGAAGTTTAATTCAGCGATTTCAGACAGTGCTGTCATCAACATTGGTGTCCCTCAGGGGTCCATACTTGGCCCTCTTCTATTTTCATTATTCGTAAATAATCTCCCAGAGATGGTAACCACTGGTCACTCACTGCTGTATGCGGATGACCTGGTCGTTTATGCTCACTCTGACAACGTTCTGGAACTGAATACTGCCCACTGCTGATTTTCACTCGGTACAACACTGGCTGAACTCTCAACGCCTTGTTTTAAACACAAACAAAACCAAAGTCATGCTATTTGGCTCCACTCACAAGCTCAGATCATGTCCTTGACTATCTCTGTTCCTGACATTGATGGGAACCCACTAGAACCTGTCACTTCTTTCCGTTACCTGGGCATCCACCTCGACCAAACCTTGGACCTAAAACACATCAGGATACTTACCAAGTCAGTCAACTGGGATTAGGGGCTGCTTACAAAACCAACTACCTCCTTACCCCTGCTGCTAAACTGGCAGTAGCTAGAGGTATACTGTTGCCAACCCTTACATATGGTTGTCCCATTCTGTCTTTGGCCAATAAGTCTGCACTGCATCTGTGGGACACTACTTTCAATAATGTATGCAGGTATGCAACCAAAGCACCTCGACTACAGCATCACTGCCAACTATATCAAGACCTTGGCTGGCTCTCTCCCTCCTCTACCAGACAATACTACCTGTACAATCTATCAGATACCATCATAAGGACATCCAAACCTGCTATCCTATCAGAACTCCTTAAACCAGCTATTCCCACACGGAACCTTAGATCTGCAGATCAGACCTTATTATCCATCCCCCTCTGTCGGACAAAAAAGGGCATGGGCTCCTTCCATTATGCTGCTCCTACCTGTGGAACCTGCTGCCTCAGGAACTAAGGGATGTCCCTACTCATGCAACTTTTAAGGGCAAACTCAGGACTTTTCTTACTGCTTTGGACAAATGTGTTTGCTTTGATCTACCTGATCCTTGCTCTTAACCTGTTTTCCCCACTTCCTTATTGCTAGCACTTGTGCCTTTCCCAATGGTTGTTTTATGTGGTGTTTTACTATAATTGCTGCTGCTTGAATCTGTTTGACTGTATGCAAATATTATTTTTGCCATTTACAAGTTGTTGTTTACTTCCTGCCACCACTTGTTTTCCCTTGATCCTGTTCTCTTCTCCCTCACCTCTCAGCCTTCCTTCCTCAACTCCCTGCTCCTCTCTTCCCCCGACCACATTTCCTGCACTCTCCTTTTCCCCTCCCCCTCTGCCTCCCCTTCCCTTCTCTGCTTGCTTGCCTCGCCTTTACCGCCTCCGAGTCACCCCTGCCCGTTAGCTCGTCCCACCCTCCCAGCTGAGCATTGTTCCTATTACCTCCACTTGCCATAAACTTACCTCCTCCTACGACCTCTTCTTCCCTGCCCTGCCATCTCTAGGTTCCACTGGCTCGGCTTGGCGTTGTTACCTTTTCCGCTACTGCCGTAACTCTTGCTTCTCTCCTCCTCTTACCGCATCATCTTACCTTGCCCTGCCGTCTATCGGTTCCACCAGCCAACCGCATTCTGCTACCCTTTTGCCGCTGTTGCCGTCTTTTCCGTAACCCCTGTCACCCTTTCTCCACCCGTCTTTTCGGCTCCACCGACTAGGCCGCAGGTTGGAACCTTGTATCGCCGCTGCCGATGGTCCGGCTTTCTTTAACCTCACGCCTCACTCCCCTCTCCCAGCCATCCCTCCTCTACTCCCTCCTACCTCCCTATTCCTGCCACCGCCTCTCTGTCCTTATATTCTTAGCCATTTCTTTAGCCCCGTTTTGGCTCCTTGCCCCTCTATCCTTTCCTCACCTCCTCACCTTCCCCCTTTTGTCATTTTCCATCTTGTTTCTGGCTTACCCTACCCTTCTCTCCTTTCCTAGGTCCTTCAATGCACTTTATGTATCGCTCAATGGAAAATGTCCTTGAAATGTATTTTGCCTTGCATTTTCCTTTGTCATGCATTGTATCCTGCCATATGTATCTTCCTGTATTTCTGTGCATCATGTATTTTCGTTATCCTTACTGTATCGTTATGTTCTATAATTTTACCTCCCGGGTCGTGCCTGAAAACAGTCACTTGCTGGCTAGTGCACTTACCCGGTTAATAAAAACTAAATAAATAAATAAAATAAATGTTTTTAAAGGAGTTATGCACATAAGTTCTAATCTATTGCCCTCTATATGTTTTTTTAGATAACTATTATCCATCTTTTCTGAATTTGCACACTGTAGGGATTCTTGAGGGAAACCTTGTGGAAACGAAGGACACTACCAGTGGTTCCCAGATGTGGTAAAAATAATGTAAAAAACAATGAAGTATGCTTTGTCTTTAATAATCACCATGTTTATATATTAATAACAGTATCTTTTATAGTGATTTTTGCACAACTGTTCGATCTAATGGTTTTTAGTTATTTTCCTTAAAACAACATCATCAAACCCTTAAGGTTATTAGGGGCTTCTAATGCCCTAGGAAGTACATGACTGAATTTATAGTTTAACCTATATGTTTTTAATCTTACGTTTTTGCATTTCAAATGGTTATTGCACTCTGTCACTAACTTTCACCCTATTTAAATGAGTACTACGGTCTAGATGTCATCCTATGATTGGGCATGAAATGCATTAGGAGAGTTGCATCTTGCGTGTTCTGAGAGAGGAAGGAGTTTTGCTTGCTGGAGAGTAACTGTTTACAACAATTCTGTGCACTTTAAATAAAATCAGCACCTTGTTTTGGAATATACAGGATTCCTGCAGCCCTTATTTCTACTATAGAGGTCACAGTAAGTACCTGGTGCCAACCTACACAAGTTTTCACACTGACTACTTAAACTGAGGTTAGGCACAGCATCCCAGGTGCAGCCCGTGTTCTTTCTGCAAAGTTTATTATGTTTGGTGCCTATCCCAATGGCTCTGGGCACCACACAATTTTCAGAAAACATACAAATTAGCAAATTTAATCATACAAATAATAATATTGAATACAACCATATTAAAACATTCGGTTTAGCAACCATTTTGAAGTTAGAGCAGCACAAAGTGTTTGTGGGCCTAAAAGCACCAAACAGCCACACTGGACTGAATGATGAGATGAAGTTTAAGAGATTTTTTCATGGGTGTTTCTTATACCTCCAATGTTTGAACTCAGTACATCGGAATCTCAGAGATATGAGAAAAATTACCTTTGGTTAACAAAAAAAATAAACAAGTGATCCATTAAGCAACCACCGATTCGGAATTGCTTCAATATTTGCACACAAGAAAGACGAAGGCAGGGATACTGAGGCTGAATAGAGAGGAAGGTGGTTGGGTAGAGAGTGACAGTGAAAAAACAGGGATACTGAACGAATATTTCTGCTCAGTATTCACAATGGAAAAGCAGGGGGAGAGACCTAATCCAGTCAATAGATACACTCTGGATAGGGGGGTTGATATTGGTCCTTTCACAGAAAAAAGGGTTCTGAAAGAACTCTTAAAACTGAAGGTGGATAAAGCAATGGGGCCTGATGGGATTCACCCCAGAATTCCAAAAGAACTAAGGGAAGAACTAGTAACACCACTGACTACCCTTTTTAATAAATCATGGGAGGACGGTGTGGTACCTGAGGACTGGAGAAGGGCGGATGCGATTCCCTTTCACAAAAGTGGGAGGGGGCAGGAAACTACAGACCTGTTAGTTTGACCTCCGTGGTAGGGAAAATGATGAAATCACTTTTGAAGGAAATAACTGTTGAGTACCTAGAGGCCTGTGGGGCATAGGACCCAAGGCAGCATGGATTCACAGCAGGAAGGTCATGTCAAACAAATTTAATTGATTTCTTTGACTGGGTGACCAAAGTAGTAGACCAGGAAGGGGCTGTGGACATGGCCTACCTAGACTTTAGCAAGGCATTTGACACAGTCCCGCACAAAAGATTAATAAACAAATTAGCCAGCCTGGGAGTGGGTCCCAGGGTGGTAGCCTGGGTAAAACACTGGCTGGACAACAGGACACAGCAGGTAATAGTAAATGGAGTCCACAGTGAAGAAAGGAGGGTTACTAGTGGGGTACGCAGGGGTTCAGTACTGGGGCAGTCCTTTTAATGTTCTTTATAAGTGACATTCTGTGGAGGGACTGGGGAAGGTATGTCTCTTTGCAGATGACACAAAGATCTGTAACAGGGTTGATCATGAGTGGGGTGGAAAGGATGAAAAGGGACTTGGCAAGGTTGGAGGAATGGTCAAACGTATGGCAGCTTAGAGTCAACGAAAGAAGTGCAAAGTAATGCACCTGGAAACAAATACCCAGAGCAAGAGTACAATAATTGGGGGGGTGAGATACTGACAACAACAAAAATGGAAAGGGACCTGGGGTAGTCATATCAGATGACCTAAAGGTGGGCCAGCAATGTGAGACGGCAGTAAGGAGGGCTGGGGGGATACTGGGATGCATAGGGAGAGGCATCACCAGTAGAAAACAGGAAGTTGTTGGCCCTCTGTACAGACAGAAACATAGAATTTGACGGACGATGAGGACTGCTTGGCCCGCCTAGTCTGCCCATTTTTCTACCTAACAGATAAGCTGCAGATCCTAGTTAACCAACAGCCTTCTTCCTCCTATCCCCCACTAGGACTGCCTTATGTCTGTCCCGTGCATTCTTGAATTCCCCCACTCTTCTTGACTTCACAACCTCCTCAGGAAGGCTGTTCCATGCATCCACAACCCTCTCCGTGAAAAAATACTTCCTCACATTACCTCTGAGCCGTACAGAAACATAGAATTTGACTGAAAAAAATACTAGCTCACAGTTGGTAAGACCACACCTGGAGTACCGTGTACAGTTCTGGAGACCCCATCTCCGAAAAGATATAGACAGGGTGGAGGCTGTCCAGAGGAGAGCAACCAAAATGGTGCAGAGTATGCACCAGAAGACATATGAAGAAAGACTAAAGGAGCTTAAGATGTATAGCCTTGAGGAAAGGAGGGAGGGGGGACATGACAGAAACTTTCAAATACCACAAGGGAATCAACAAAGTCCAAGAGGGTAGCACCTTTCAAAAAGAGAGATGTGCAAGAACAAGGGGGCACAATTTAAAGAGAGGGAGGACGGCTCAGAGGTAATGTAAGGAAGTATTTCTTCACAGAGAGGGTTGTAGATGCATGGAACAGCCTTCCTGAGGAGGTTATAGAGTCAAAAACAGTGAGAGAATTCAAGAATGCATGGAACAGACATAAGGCAATTCTAGTGAGGGGTAGGAGGAAGTAGGCTGTTGGTTAACTAGAATCTGCAGCTTATCTGTCAGGTAGGGAAATGGGCAGACTGGGTGGGCCAAGTGGTCCTTATCTGCCGTCAAATTCTATGTTTCTATTTATTATTTAGAATGGTTACTGTAGAACTTTGCATTTTTTATAAACACAAGTTCAATTACCAAAAACATCCGATGCAGAAACTAAAAAGGACCAGTTTACTGATATCAAACCTTGTAGCCGAGAAGATCTCATCAAATTTTATTTTCAGTTGTCGTCCTTCAGAGAGTGGCCAACTGGAATCTTCTTGATGACAAAAAATAACATTGTTTAACACAGCTTTGGAGACACCAAGAGCACTGATCATTTCTCGGTCGATTTCGGCACACTTGGAGCTGATGCTGACCTTCTCTCCATGTCTATTAAGGACAAGAAAAACAATATACAGAAAAATAATTAAAATTTGGAGCCGTCTTAGGGATCAAAGTATTCCCAAATACAGATTCACTACTATACTATGCATGTACAGAGCTTACTGTTTGATCTACTGTCATCACTTTAGCAGTTCTGATCATAAACAAAGAAGTGCAAGGCCAGAAGAAACACTTTTGTGTTGATCCTCAGATTTTTACTCAATATTTTCCTGAAGTGGCAAGCAAAATGTTAACTTTTTTTCACTCATTAGGAATACATTTGTTGGGCATAATGACACAAGTAACTCATGTGTTATGCCAGAGGGAAAATATGCATCCTGGACACCCACGGTTTTTAACAATAAGAGATGAATCCCGAGAATCAACATATGTTTTTCTCATGGCCTTAAATGTTGTCATTACTGAAAAGTATACAGTTGCTTATGCCAGGAAAAATAAAATGACAAAACTGGAAACATTTTTCATAGGTTTTAAGGTTGTGCAGTTTTACTCATTCTTTCCAGTTAGACCACAGGGAAAAAAGCCAACATTTACAGTTCACTCTTACAGTTTATGCGGTCCTTATGAAGCAAGAATTATGTAACAATTAATACATTTTATAGGGTGGGCATTCTACAGGATGCTAACCCCGGCTGTCAGGCACATGGAGCAGCATACCAGAAGGTATAATATTACTCAATCCAACTTTGTTCAGCGCACAATCGTTCTCTTTGGTTCAGTAGTTAGTACTGTACTTACCATACTGGAAGCCTCAGCTTGCATGGGGCATAGTAGCTAGTGCATGAGTACTAAGCCTCCCCAGAATCCCATGCAAATGAGACATGGAAGCATACCTTTGGAAAGACTAATAGGCTATTTGCACAGCACTAATTAACACTTCCAAAGAATCATGTCAGCCCCCCCAGAAAAATCTGAAAGCATGGTGGCATTTGTCTAGCGATGTGAACATACAAGCATGCCAGCAGATGAAGGCCTTGCAGTATATCATACATAAGAAATGCCAGTAGAAACCGGACTCATAGTCTATCGAGTCTGCTTGATTGTGCAGCTAGCCCGTCAACTTGCAGCTGCCCTCCCCTCCTCATAACCCCCCCACTCTGTCCCACCCTCTCTTAAATCCTCCCATCATTCTACAGGATACCACCTCCTTGAGCAGAGTGTTCCACTCATCTACCACCCTTTCCGTGAAAGTGTCTCTTGATCTCCCTCCTGAATCTCCCCTCAATCTCAGCCAATGCCCTCTCATTGCCCCCCTTCTGATCTGAAGAATCCTTTCTGTATTAATCCTGTTAATACCCTTTAGGTACTTAAAGGTTTCAATCATATCCCCCTTTCCCTCCTCTCTTCCAGGGAATACATTTATAGCTCTCCCAGCCTCTCCTCGTACAATTTTCCCTTAAGCCCCTGTATCATCTTTGTTGCCTACGCTGCACTCCCTCCAGCAATCTGATGTCCCTCTTCAGGAATGGCCGCCAGTACTGCACGCAGTATTCCAGGTGTGGCCTGACCAGTGACCTGTACAGGGGTAGGATCACTTCTCTGTGCCTGGAGGAGATTCCCCTCGCTATGTACCCCAAGAAAAAATTACTCACCTTAGTAATTGTGTTTCTTCTAATGGAGTCTTGCTGTATTCTGACAAACTACAGTTAACTCCAGCCTTTAAACTGCCCCAGAGAACATAGGGTTAAATTTCTATGCAGTGCATAGAACGTTGAGCTCGAGCTCGGTTGAGGTCTCTTGTCTGCAGCCCTTTGAAACCCAACCGTCAGATTCTTACAAGCAAAAACTCACTAACTATACTATGTGGAAATTGTCAAATTTTAAACTACCCAACTGGCAACAAGAGAGTTTTGGATTCCTAAGGAAGACTCAAGTCAGGAAACCCAAAACCAAAAACCAATCCAAAATAAGGATAACAATACAACAAAACACCCAAATAAAAAGGAGGGTGTGTAAAAGAACCTCTGGGGTACAGCACTGCACCTGCCCACCCACTTCCCAAAAACCAGGTTCTGAGAGGGGAGGTAGGGAAGGAGGTCAGAATACAGCAAGACTCCATTAGAAGAAACACAATTACTAAGGTGAGTAATTTTTTCTTCAAACAACATGAAGTCTTGCTGTATTCTGACAAACTGCAGACTACCAAGCAGTACCTCCATGGAGGAGGGAGAGAACCTACTTTGGGAATGGGCTCTGAAGTACTGCTGTGCCAAACTGAGCATCACTCCTAACCTGGATATCCAGAGAGTAATGCTTGGTAAAGGTATGGACTGTTTTCCAGGTGGCTGCTTGACAAATTTCTAACAAAGGGATATCCCTGGCTTCAGCCAGGTAAGCAGCTGTACCTCTTGTAGAGTGAGCGCTCCGGCCTGAGGGTGGAATCTTTCCCAGTTTCTCACAGCAGAATTGTATTCAAGACACAATCCACCTGGCAATAGTTCTCTTGGTGGCAGGTTTGCCCTTTTCCCACTTCCCCATAACTGGGGAACAACTGGAAGGAATCAAACCTGTGACCCTTGGTACGCTCTATGTAGGAGCTAAGGGCTCTTAACATCTGAACTGTGTAGCCTCCTCTCTCCTGAGGAGAAATGATCAGTGAAGAAGACTGGAAGAGACAGACTGATTCAAGTGGAAGTCTGAGACCACTATGGGCAAGAACTTCCTACTGGTTCCAAGGACCTCCTTTACCCCTATGGAAAGAGATAAAATCAGGTTCCACTGACAGGGCTTGCAGTTCACCGATACGTCTGGCAGAGGTAATGGCTACCAAAAACACAGTTTTCCAAGCCAAGTACTTAAGCTCTGCTGAGGACGTAGGCTCAAAAGGAGGTTGCATAAGTTGAGCAATGCAAACATTTAAGTCCCAGGCAGGGACAGGATCCCTAAAGGGAGTATTGGTATGAAGCAATCCCTTGAAAAATTTACAGAACACAGGATGAGATGATAGCGAGGAAGACTTCCCCACTGACAGAAAAGCAGAAACAGCTGACAAGTGTACCTTGAGAGTAGCTGGTCCGAGGCCTAGGCCAATAAGACGGACCATATAATCCAAAACTGTAGGCAATTCAGCAATGTCTGGAGAAATATGCTTCTTGGAACACCAAATGCTGAATCTTTTCTATTTGGAGTTATAAGTCTTTCTGGTGGAGGGCTTTCGAGAAGCTTTGAGAATATCCCCCTGAGACAGATGCAAATCTGCATACTCTAACTCTTCAAGAGCCATGCCTTGAGATTGAGAGACCGAAGATTGGGGTACCAAATCCTCCACTGAGAGGAGGTTAACAGATTGTAATTCCTGGGAAAAGAGAGGGAAAGATGGACTGCTAGAGACAGCAATAGAGGGTACCAAGGCTGTCTGGCCCAGTTTGGAGCAATCAGAATCACTTTGCAAGGTTGTGACCTTATCTTGACTAGAACTTTGAACAGTAGAGGAAAGGGAGGGAAGGCATACAGAAATTTCCCTTCCCAGTTCAACATCAGAGCATCCAGAGGGCCTGAACCCAAGACTAGGGGTCTGCAACAAAACAGTGGAAGTTGATGATTGTCTGGGGCTGCAAAGAGATCTGTCTCTGGAGTGTCCCACCTTGAGAAAATTACTTTCAACACTAAGGGGTCCAGGGACCATTCGTGATGGCCCTGGGAGATCCTGCTCAGTGCATCTGCTAGCACATTGTCCTTCCCCGGAAGGTGGACTGATATAAGAGAGGTCTGCAGGGATTAAGCCAGGGACCACAATTTCATGGCCTCTATGCACAAGGCCATAGACCGAGTGCCTCCCTGCTTGTTGATGTACCACATGGTGGTGGTGTTGTCTGTTCTGACCTGAACTACTTTGTTCTGCACAGACTGAGAGAAAGCTTGCAGGGCCAGAAAAACTGCCCTGAGTTCCAGGAGAGTGATATGAAGAAGGGACTCCTGAGGGGAACACAGCTTCTGGGCAGTGAGAGCTCCCAGGTGAGCTCCCCACCAGTGTTCCCATTCATGCATAGATGTACATGAATCATGTAAAAAAAAAAAAAAAAAATCAAGATTCACGTACATCTATGTGAGTCAGGAGTACTCCGCACGTAAAGAACTCTGGCCGAGTGTGAATGCAGGCATGCCAGTAGCTTTACGTGCACAGCTGACTGTGCTGTTTCAAAGGTGTGTGTGTGTGTTTTTGTTTTTTTTTCCACAGCAGCAACAAGCAGACGACTGGTCCAGACTAGTGGCTCATTTTTTTTTTCCCCACCCTTGCAAGCCCGTGGCCAACTGTGATTGGTGCACAGTTCAGAGTAGACATGAACACTGCATCCTATCTCCATTGTTTGCTTGTATTGTGGGCGTGCACCTATTCTAGGCGCGAGGCAACCAGCGGGCTGCACATGTGGGAGAGACGACTGCAGAGGGCGATAAAAACCACGCAAGGAATGGGATCCACTGGAGACAAAAGATACCCCAACGGCTGGCCTGACCACTCGACCGACGTTCGTTCAAGTCAGGAGGGCGGCAATTGAGAGACTCACTTGGCTTATGGCTAGCGTGCTGAAGAGGAAACCAGCCCTCACCTACCAGCTGCATGCCGAAAATCAGGTTGGTGTTGAGTCATTTCTCTGGGGTTCCCCTTCCCCCAACTTCCCGGACTGTCAATTGTTCCCTTCCCATTTGCAGGCTCTGCCACTCCGCTCCTTCGCTTCGCATTGCCTTCCCATCCACCAGTAAGTGCTGCAGTGCAATCCAGATTCCGTTCCCATCTGAATCGAGTCCTACAGTACAGTCCGCTGACTGAGCCACTCTAACCAACCCATCGTCTAACTCCCTTTAGTTCCTTCCAGTGTGGTGCCAAGTGCAGACAGTCCACCAAGCGCCCTGCACTGCACATCCTCCGTTAAGGGCTCTTGCAGCTGACTAAGCCCAGCGGCAACAACCCTCCCCCCCAATATTTTGCAGGCAGATTCCCCATCCTGAAGTTATCCTCCTGTCTGCAGCTGCCTGGCTTGGCCTTGGACGATCAAGTGCGTGTCAAGACAGACAGTCACTCCATCCATCATCCCTTCCTCTTCCCAAGCTGTGCTGTAGCCACGTGCTTATTTCGCCTCTCGGTCGGCCCATTCCCAGTCGGACCCTGAGAGTCGCAGCAGTCTCTAGTCTCCTCGCACAATTTCTGATGTGGCCACTAGCCACTCACCCTGTCACCAAGCGAGTCCTCTCCTCCGACTGAGTCCCGACTCCAATCTCATGGCTGGCGGCCTGGTGCACCTGGTTTTTACTGGGAAGGAAGGACAGATCACTGATTGAAAGGAGTAATGGAAAGTCAGAGACTTGTACCATGGGTCTGTCCCTTCCTTCCTATTCCTCCCTTTAGTCCACTTGCTCCTCCAATCTGCTCCTGCGCATGTCGGGGACTCGGTGAGGGTCAGGTCAGGGTGAGATAAGGGATTGATCTTCTTGGGGTGGGTCCTGACTCCTGAATGGAAATGGGAGCATGAGAGGGACTGGTCACTGGCGGCAGTGGTGGGGTGAACTCACTGGTCATGCCTGGTGGTTGGGGGGGTCAGGACTTGGTTCGGAGTAGAGCAGCTTCAAAGTTGATGAGTAGTCAGACTAGACTAATATCACTCATCACTGTGCGTGTGTGTCCTCCAGACTCCTCCCACAGTCCACTCCCTATCTTATCTACTGTCCAGTTGCCCTACACAGCCCCAATATAATTGCTCAGTCAGTCTCTCTTCAGTGTGTGTGTATGGGGGTGGAGGAGGGCGGGTGCACTGAAGTGAAACTTGACCTGCCTTGTAAATGCATGCATTTTTTTTTTAATCTAAACCAACATCAGTCATTCAGTGACAGTCTATACCATCTTAACCAGTGTTCCCCATTCATTGTTTTAGCGCGGAGGGCCACCACCCTATATTTTTTTTTTTTTACCACCGCTCTATATTTTTTACCACCACCCTATATTTTTATCCATTATTGTTTTTGTTTTTTTATAAAATCCTCCAAAATTGTCTTTTATTGACATATTTTATTGCATTACTACCCATTTAATACTAGCACACTATATGTTACTTAAAATCTACTTATGCACATGTACAGTGCATATAGGAGGTACAGAAAAATAATGCACCTTTTGACCCGATCACCACTGCCACTGCCCTATATTTTCAGAGAGTGGGGAACCCTGTTAACTAATCATGCTAAAATTATCTAACTAAATAATTAAATGTTTGATAATTTAAAAATGTATTGACAATTTGATGGGGATCTCTATGACAGTAGCAGCATCTTTGTCTCTAATGATTCTGTAGGTCTGTCATCATAGGCTAGCACTTCTAAGATCTAGCACTCTGTTGCTTGTCTTCCTAAGTTCAGAGTCACGTGAGTCACACAGTTATTACTAGGAATACTCTTTTGTGCAGTACTAGTCTAGGTCTACTAATAATTATTTAGTTAATACTACTCATGTGCAGTTGAACTGATTAACTGCATGCATGATGATGCACATCACTTTTTTTTATTCAGGAACAGTCCAACTCATAGCTGTTACATTACAGATGTGGAAATAATGGATTTAAATTGCAGCTGTACGGTAATACCCGGTGTATCCCTTTAAAACAATTTGTACATACTACCTCCATAATTTTCTACAAGGGGTGTGGCATACCCTCAAAATATGATTTGTACCCCTGAAACATTTGGAGGAGGGTACACTGTACCCCCTGTAATTTGCCTCCAGTGGGAACACTGCTCCCCACCCCAAAAGAGAAGCATCCGTGGCAAGGACCACCGAATGAGACTGAGTGACAAATGGGACCCCTTGCCTTAAGTAGTCCTGATCCTGCCACCATTGAAGGGCTTGGATCAGTGTCCGAGTCACTGGAATCAGTTTGGTAAGCGGGTCCTTCTTTTGGGACCAAAAGGCCCTCAGATGAAACTGAATGTCCCTCATCTGAAATCTTGCCCCTTGGACCACTGCTGTAGAAGCTGTCATGTGGCCTAAGAGCTGAAGGAAGTGCCTTGCTGGTCGGGACACCTGAAGGCTAAAGGAAGAAGCCAACTCCACAAGAACTCTTGCCCTTTCCAGGGGAAGAAAGGCTCTTGCTTTGACAGTATCTAGCTCTGCCCCTATAAAGGTAAGAAGCTGCACTGGTTCGAGGACTGACTTGGGGAGGCTGAGAAGGAACCCCAGGGAAGATAGCACTTGCTGGGTCACTTGCAGGTCTGACTTGACTTGGTCTGGAGACTGACCCACTATGAGCCAGTCGTCCAGATATGGAAAGATGGAAATCTTCTGCCTTCTTAAAAAGGCCACTACTACTGCCAGGCACTTTGTGAAAACCTTTGGGGCTGATGTTAGGCCAAAGGGCATTGCTTTGAACTGATAATGGCCTGAGGGCAACTTGAACCTGAGGTACTTTCTGTGGGAGCACCTGATGGGAATGTGAAAGTAGGCATCTTTGAGGTCCAGGTAGGCTAGCCAGTCCCCTGGCCTTAAAGAGGGAAGAATTATTCCCAGAGTCACCATCTTGAACCTTGGTTTTAAAAGACGTTTGTTCAGGTATCTTAGATCTAGGATGGGTCGCCACTCCACTGTCTTTTTTGGGGTTAAGGAAGTACCTGGAGTACAGACCTTTGCCACAGTGTAGGGTAGGAACTCTCTCTCTATGGCTCCTAGGGCCAAAAGAGATGAAACCTCTGCCTCTAGGGCAAGGGTTTCGGAGAGACTTGCAGGTGGAAAAGATCTGGCTTTCAACTTTGGAAATTTTTTGAAGCTGAGAACTAGTCCCTGGCTTACTACTTCCAGGACCCACTTGTCTGAAGTAACAGACAGACACCCAGTCCTGGACAAAGTAAGTCAGCCTGCCCCCTACAGGGATAGGAGAATCGACCCGGGCAGACCCATCAGGGTGTCTGCTTGGCAGGGGCCTTAGGCTGAGGAGTGGATGCAGCCCTGCTCATCCCCCTTCTGCCTCTCCCTCTGAAGAACCCCCTCTGTGAAAAGGGAGAAGAGGCCTGTGCTTGGTAGAAAGGCCCCCTGCCCCTAGAATGCTGCCTTTGAGGAGTTGCCTGCCTCTCCTTGGCCTGTGCACTCCTATAAGTGGCCCTATACTCTTCCATCTTCTTCATGTAATTCTCTGTCTGCTTCCCAAACAGAGAATTACCTTCCACAAGGAAATCCATGGCCTTAGCCTGGGTGTCCTGTGAGAGACTAGTACATCTGAGCCAAGCCATTCTCCGAAGAGCGACAGATGTAGCCATGACTCTTGATGACACATCACTGGAGTCCACAGCAGCATGGAACTGTACCACAGATGCCTCAATCCCATCTGCAGCCACCTTCTCCAGCTCCCTGGCCAGCTGGGGGGAGGCCTGTTTAGCCAGTGCCAGTACAGTGTCCCACCTGGACTTCTGGTACCTGGCTGTATAGGCCATATAATTAGCCTGCCTGAGTCCCAAAGAGGATGCCATGTATTGCTTCTTTGCCAAGGCATCCATCCTTCTGGAGTCTTTATCTGGGGGGTGTGAAGCCAAGGGGACATTAGCCCTGTCATAGGCTGCAGCCTGCACGACCCCAACATGGCTGCATTGTTGGTAGGAAAACTCCGTGTCTGAGCCTGATAAGGTGTACCTCTTATCCATTCTTCTATCAACAGGAGGTACAGAATTAGGAGACTAACATTTTTTGAGTCCGTTTCCCAAAAGATTTGTGCAAGGGAACAGACAGCCTCTTGGACTCTGGGACGTCCATCATCTCTACAAAATAAGGCTCCTTTTGATCCTCTGTAGCTTCCTCTATAAGAAGATGAAGAGTTTCAGTCACTTTCCTGTAAAACAAATAGTGGGGAAGGGACTCAGAGAGCCTAGGAGGGGAAACACCAGAAGGTCTGTCTGGGGAGATGTCTGGTTCAATGGGCACATCCAGACTTTCTGCTCCATCATAGTCATCATGCTGTTCAAAATCCCCCTCCTCCTCAAATTCCGGTTCATAAAAATCTTCAGGGGCATATTCCTGAACCAGTGGAACTGACCGAACCAAGCCCCTAGCCAACGGAGCCGGATTGGACATAACCAGGCGAAACGATTCAACAATCCGAATCGATCGGGCAATCTCATCAACGGTCGGAACATGAACCTCTGGATCCGAACTGGCTGATTTGTCTTTTCTTTTCCTTTTTGTAAGAATCAATCCCTCAGGATTGGCTCTCCTCTTGCCCAAAGAAGTATCGCCCTGGTCAGAGGGCACTCCTTCTGGTTTGGTCGGAACCCGAACCAGGCTGGCCATCCGGGTCAGCGGACTTCTCGGCCTCCTTTTCCCTAAGTCTACCTAATCTCTTTTCCAGGGTAGACGTAGGAAAATTTTTGCAAATCTGGCAGCCTGTATCCAGGTGTTCAAACCCCAGACAATAAACACAGGTGGTGTGGGGATCGGCCTTAGCAAAGACTTCCCCACACTCACTGCAGTGTTGAAACCCAGTGGGCCTGTTTTTTTTATTGGGTTTCTCAGACATGGCCAACCTACAAAACTTCCTTTTTTCGGCAACCGCCAGTCAAGACTCCCTTATCAGTTCCTAACCATGTCACGGGTATTGGAAAAAAACGTTCAAAAATAACGTTGTTTTTTAGAACAGATAAGGACCAGTAACCACACACTAAAGTAAAGTACAAGAAATCAATATAAAGGATCGGTTCAGCTGAAGCGATCGAACAAACTTACAATTTCCACACAATAATCAGAAACAACTATCTAGTACTCACAGTACCACAGACAGAGCCTGAACCGACGATGCGGAATAAATTCGAAATAATTTCAGTTTAAAACAGACACTTCGACCAACTTTTGAACTGAGCTGAAGGAGAAATCTCCGGAGCGACTATTCAGTGAGGCGGAGTAAAGAATCTGACGGTTGGGTTTCAAAGGGCTGCAGACAGAGAACTCAACCGAGCTCGTGCTCAACGTTCTATGAACTGCATAGAAATTTAACCCTATGTTCTCCGGGGCAGTTTAAAGGCTGGAGCTAACTGCAGTTTGTCAGAATACAGCAAGACTCTGTGTTGTTTGAACATCTTGTTTGCCTTTGCAGCCGCCTTCCTGCACTGAGCTGAGTGGTTCATACTCAGCATTATTAGCACCCCCTAGATCCTTTTCCTTCACTGTGCTTTCTGGCTGTACCCCTCCCAACTGATACTTCCTCCCCTGGTTCCTTGCTCCAAAGTGCAGTACCTTGCACTTCTTGGTGTTGAACCCCAACTGCCACGTCTCCGACCATTATTCCTGTAGTTTGGTCAGGTCTTCCTGCAGCCCCCTCCACCCCTCTATGTCATCTACCACTGCACCAATCTTAGTATCGTCTGCAAACAGACTGATCAAACTCCGGATCCCGTTTGAGATACTGGCTCTGAATATCCCGAAGAGAACCAGTCCCAGTACTGAATTCTGGGGTACCCCACTCATATCGCCTTGGTGATGAGAGTCATTCCCCCACCCACCCTTTGCTGCCTACCCTCAGCCAGTTGGTGATCCAGTTGACCTTTTCTGTCCCCCACCCCAGTGTATTCCATTTTCCCCCCAGCCTCCCATGCGACACAGAGTTAAAGGCCTTGCTAATGTCCAAATATCGAACACCCACTGTATGGTCCTTGTCCAGTTCCCTGGTAACCCAGTCGTAGTACTGGACTAGGTTCGTCTGGCAGGATCCTCCCGATACAAAACTGTGCAGGTCCATATGAATTTACAAAGGGAACTGCCCTCCCCATTTTCCTTTTGACCTCTCTCTACTCCCCCCACCCATTCACTCCCCTTCTACCTGCAATTTTTCCCCTCACCCTGTCCAAACCCTTCCTAAAGCTGTGCACAATTTGTAGGGATACCACCTCCTCTGGCAGTTCATTCCATTTGGCTACCACCCTCTTGGTGAAAACATGCTTCTCATCTCTCTCTCCTGAACCTTCACCCCCCCCCAGCTTTAGGTTGTGCCCCCTAGTGGCCTTGTTGATGCTAAGGCTGAAGAGGCCCTCATAACTCACCCTGTTAATACTCTCAAGGTACCTGAAGGTCTCAATCATGTCTCTCCTCTCCTTTCTCTCCTCAAAAGAGTACATGCTCCCTAAGCCTCTCATCATAGGTGTTGCCCTGCTGACCTTATATCATTTTGGTTGCCTTTCTCTGGGCTGCTCCTGCAGGTTGACATCCTTCTTAAGGTACGAGCACCAAAACTACACACTATACTCCAGGTGTAGTCTCACCAGTGACTTGTACATAGAAGTTGACGTTGACGGCAGATAAGGACCGCAAGGCCCATCCAGTCTGCCCATTTGTTTTTCTACCTTATAAATGTGCCATCGGGCCTTTGCTCTGTCAGTGGCCTATCTACTCATAGTCATTTGTATTGCTCCCTTATGCCTATCCCATGCCTGTCTGAAGCCCTGCACTGTATTCACAGCCACCACTTCTTGTGTGCTCATTCCATGCATCCACCACTCTTTCTGTGGAAAAGAATTTCCTCATTCCTTCTTAATCGGCCCCTCTAATCTCATGCTGTGTCCTCTTATCCTGCTATTTTTCTTATATTTAAACATGTTAGACTCTTTCACCTTGTTAATGCCCTTAAGGTGTTGAATGCCTCGATCATATCACCTCTCTCCTGCTTTGCTCAAGGGTATACATGTTGAGCTCTGTTAATCTGTCCTCATATGTCTTCTGATGCAGTCCCTGCACCATTTTGGTGCCCTTCTCTGGACTGCCTCAATTTGGTTAATGTCCTTGTGAAGGTGTGGCCTCCAATACTGCACACAGTACTCCAGATGGGGCCCTAACCCAGTGTCTTGTAAAGAGGGATTATTACCTCCCTCTTACGACTTGTGATACCCTACTAATACACCCTAACACCCCCTAGCCTTACTCTACTGCTTTAGAGGTCTGCTTGATGATTTCAGTCATCAGTGATGATGATGCCCAAGTTCTTTCTTCCTTTGTGACTGCTAGCAACCCCTCCCAGCCTATAGGTGGCTTCAGGGTTTCTCTTCTCTATGTGCATGATTTTGCACTTCTTTGCATTAAATCCCAGTTGCCACTCTTCTGACCATTTTGCTGGTTTATCCAGATCTCTTCTCATTCTGCCCACCCCATCTGGATCATCTACTTTGTTGCAGATCTTGGTGTCATCTGCAAACAGACAAGCCTTACCTTCTAGTCCATCTGCAAGGTCACTAATGAAGATGTTGAAGAGGACTGGCCCCAGGACTGATCCCTGAGGTACCCCACTTGTGACCTGCATCTCTTCTGACTGTATACCATTTACCACCACTCTCTGTTTTCTGCCCGTCAACCAGTCTGCCACCCAGTTGACCAACTTCTGACCCACCCCGAGCCTACCCAGCTTATTTATCAATCTTCTATGTGGAACAGTGTCAAAAGCTTTGCTGAAGTCAAGGTAGGCAACATCAACTGCTCCCCTCCTGGTCCACCACTCTGGTTACCCAATCAAAGAAATCTATGAGATTAGTTTGACAAGACCTTCCTTTTGTAAACCCATGCTGTCTTGGATCCTGTGCCCCTATGGATTCCAGGTGTTGCACTATCCTTTCCTTAAGGAGTGCCTCCATAATCTTGCCCACTACTGAGGTAGTACAGCGGCAGAATGACCTCCGCCTTCCTGGTGGTAATTCCCCTGGTTATGCAGCCCAGCATCCATTTACTCTGGCTGCTACTCTCTTGTAGCGTGCCGAGTGTTTCAGGTCACTTGTGATTAGTACTCCCAGGTCCTTTTCTGCTTCTCCCTCTAACCTGGTTACCAGCACTCCACTCAACCAGTATTTGGTCCCCGCATTCTTCACTCCCAGGTGCATATCTTTACACTTTTTAGCGTTGAACACCAGCTGCCAAATGCCAGACCACTTTTCTAGCCTAGCCAGATCCTCCCCAAGTTCCTGTCTTTCCTCCTGTGTCCACCCTCCCATACAGTTTGGTGTTGTCCGCAAACAAGTAGATTTTACCCTTGATCAAATCCGTGATGTCAGTTATGAAGATGTTAAATATACACTGGTCCGAGCACCAAGCCCTGGTGGACTGCACTGTTCATAGGCCTTGCTTCAGAGAATTCTCCCATGACAACTGCGCTTTGGCTTCTGTCCTGCAACAAGCTTCCAACCCATACAGCGAGATTAGCCCCATCCCCAGGTCAGGGGTAGTGTTAAGGATTTAGCATGGTGTGCTCTTCTAAAACTGAGGAGCACACTTGATTGAACTTCTACCATGAAATATGCACTCCTTCAGACCTTGGCTGTGCTCCTACACAAGTTCTCTTAATTTTCAGAAGAGTCCAGGAAACTTACTAAGAACCTAATATCATTTAAACTCTTTTTATACACCAAGGGCTGTCTGCGTCGACCTCCTTCCATCTTTGTCAATGCCACCATCTATCCGACCCCGAAGCCCTTCTCCTCCAGATACTTCAGGATTCTAATGATACCACATGTCTCATGCAGATTGCAACCATTATGTCATTGAAAAACAGGACATCACCACGTGCCCTTCCAGCCTCCAGAGTATGTAGTTCTAACTGGTTTAGCCTGGACCTGTTAGGTTCTGCTTTTAGTGTTTGTATAGACTTAGTGAATCTACACTGCACCCGTTCCAGTCTTTCCACTTCCTTTTTTTATATAGGGGCACCAAATCTGGCTACAGTACTCCAGCTGCAGTCTTACATAGGACAGATATAATGGCATTAACACAGTTCTCATTCTGATTCAATATTTCTTTTTATTGCTCCCAAGGTTCTGTTTGCTCTAGCTACTGTATTATCACATTGTTCTTTAAAGTCCAGTTTATCAACGATGATTATGCCTAAGTCTTTTTCAGACTTATTTGTCTTTAGAGTGTAATTATTCAAAACATATTTATTGTGCGGATTATTTCTGCCAATGTGCAGTACACTACATTTACTTAAGAAACATCCCCACTCGTTTGCCCAGTTTGATATAGAATCCAAATCTTCTTGAATGCTTATCCCTTATTTTATGATTTTGTATGGTCCTCCAATTTTAGCATTATCCGCATATCTAACATATAGAATAATGCACGGGGAAATGTGTATAACAAGAATTGTATGCACAGCTGAGGTGTGCGATGCCCATAAACCCCAAGGGCGAAGCCAGAGTGGTTTATGTAGGCATCGCACACAGAAGGTGTGCATAAAATCCGAGTTTACACACTTCCCTAAGTTTTATTTTTTATATTTACTGATTTAAGAAAGGTATACTAGAAAAAATAAGGGATGCAGAAATGTGGAACTGTAAGGTTTATTAAGCATGAACTGTATGCAGTAATTGAAAAGAATAAGTTAATTTAAGGAACTGTTTTCATTTAACTTTTGTAAAACATTTTAGACATTTAACATTTTCAGCGGTTTTCATTACCCCCGCCTCCCCACCCAACCATAGCTCCAGTAAACTGTAAGTAGTCCTAGAGAATGGAGCTTCAAAGAAAAAGTTTCTGAATGAACTCTAAGCAGTTCTTAGAACGAAACTTCTTCGGTTTCAGTCCGTGGAAGCTGTCGTCTTCCATGAGGGGGTTCTATCACGTGTGAAGCATAAGGGAGCAACAGAAAATTACCAGTTTTACTGTTGTGGAACGGACTGTTTTAATTAAAGCAGTACAGAAGTGGTTGTAATTTTTAACTGATTTTATGTGAGATGTACGCTGGGAAACTGCCCAGCTTTCATTTGGGTGAAATACTAAGGAGGTTGTCACTTGCGGTTTTTCTGAGGGAGCGGGAGCCAACAGCCAGCGTGAGGACAGATTGTTGTACAGGTGCAGTAAAAGCTATTTTTAGACAGGTGGTTTGTGAGGTTGTGCCAGCGACTGATTATTGACATTAACCAGTAAATATTATAGTTATTAATATTTTCATCCAAGTCTAATATGAATAACTGAAACAGAACAGGGCCCAGCACTGACCCCCTTGGGCACTCCACTCATCACCATTCCTTTCTTTGAGCGATATCCCCTTATTGATACTCTTTGTGTTCTGTTATTCATCCAGTTTATCCATTTAACTAGGTGTTTATTAATACCCAATTTTATTAGTTTTTTGTTTTTTTTTTTATAACTGCCCAGTGGGATACTGAATCAACTGCTCTACTGAAGTCCAGCAAAATCACATCTACAGGTTCTCTCGTCTAAATTTTTACTGATTTTTTCATAGAAGCAGACAAGGTTTGTGGCACACAAACACCCACAGACAAATGTGTTGGTTACCATCAAAACCAGGTCTAGCTGACTTATGTTGCTGTATCCTTTCTTTAATGATGGGAGTCCAATATCTTACAAGGGACTGCTATTAAACCTATTGGCCTGTAATAGCGTGCATCCTTTTTACACCCTTTCTTATAAAATCAGGGTAATTTTGGTGGCCCTCTAGTCGTCAGGAACTTCTCCTGTGTTCATAGATTTTTCAAATAGGATTTTCAATGGTAAGTTAACAGTGTGTTTCATTAAGTTCAACATTCTTGGTGTTATTTTATCTAATCAGAGGGCACTGTGAAGTTTCAATTCCCCAATTCTTCTTGTAAAGGTATCTATCTATTTTAAAATGACGGTTATCTACATCGGAATATGTATTGTTAATGGTCTTTTTTGATATGGTAGATGTTGAGCAAAAATATTTGTTAATAGGGTTTGCAATATCCACTGGGTCTGTTATTAAGCCATCATTTTGATTTATTACAGCAGGTTATGTTTCTTTTTAAGGGAATTTATATAATTGCAGAACTGTTTACTGTTATATTTACTGTCTGTTGCTACCAGTTTCTTCTCACAATAATGTTCTGTTTTATTCTTGCAAGCTCTTTGGAGAATTTTAAATTTGCTCCAGTTTTGTACTGTGTTATGTTTTTTATCATTACTGTATGCCTTGTTTTTCCTATTAGCTATAATATGCCCTTATTTATCCACTTCGGTTTCATTCCCTTGTTATTGTACTTTCTACTTATTCTGACAGGTTTATTCATAATTGAGTGTATAGTGTTCTTTACATGTACCCAACATTCATTAACCATTTTGTTTTTTTAAGATGTCATTCCAATCAACCCCCCTCATTTCACTGTTTATCTCTTCTATGTTTGCATTCTTATAAAGAATCCTTCATGACAGGCATGTTTATTTTCTATACAGAATGTTATAAACAAGTGTTCACTACTGCCTAGAGGTGCGGTAGTCTGACAGTCATGTAGAGTTACTTCTTCAGTTGTAACTACCAGATCTAGCACATTTTCTCCCCTAGCTGGAGTTAAGGCACGTTGTACAAGGTTGTTACCCATACAGGTTTCTAGAAATTCCAAGCTTTGTATGGTGTTTGCTCTCTTAGAAATCTGGTTTATATCCAAATAATTAAAATCTCCAACCAGGGGGGACTTCTCCAGTTTCAATAGCTTAATTTATTTCTTCAAATATTTCTTGGTTTATTTCATTTGTACCATCCAGTGGTCTATAACATAGGCCTATGATGAACTGATTAGCAGTTTTATGACTGAAAGCACTAACCAGCAATGAAAATGCATATCCCTTGAGTTGACACTTATCAGCAAATAAATAAATAAAACAATTAGTTATATTCATCCTGTTCCATGGACTCACTCAAAAACATGGTTAGCAGTCTACTGCTATGCATTTCTGGAACTGTTTGGCATTACACCCTATTTTGCATAGCATTTTGCAATGCTTGCAAGTTTAGCTATTTAATACCCTAACAAGCAATGTCTTCGCTGGAACTTGGTCTGCCTTTGCCAGTTTTTAGAGAATATGGAGGACATAATGCCAGATGGTTACTGTGGATTAGTGCCAAAAGGTGTACCTGTTGTGTTCAGAGATAGATAAAAAGGCTGCCCCCCACCCACACACACACATATGAACAAGAAAGCTGGCAAGCAGTAGTTAGGTTTCAGAAAGCCTCACATATGAATACACTGCCCTCTGACATTACTTGCTCATCCTCAGTCTTCATTACAAAATCAAAATAATTAAAACAGCATTTTATGTCCACCTGTGAGTTTCTTACCCAACTGCCATGCATTTCAGTTATGAAACTAAAGCCGGTCTTGTAGAGTGTGCCAACTGCTGCCAAATCTATGTATGCACTGTATACTATGGCAAATAGTACTGTACATTTGTGTTAGTATTTTGTTTTATCCAGTTGCTAGTCACATACCGCTCCTCCCTCTCCTACCCTCCCTTTCCCTCCCTCCAGGTCACCTCTTTAAACAAGACTGCTGTTCTCTGTATGGTTTACCTGGTAAAACATTTTCATACGAATAACTAAAGCTAAAGCCTTGGAGCCATATAAATTGCTTGATACCTTCACTGAGACAGAGACTTAGAGAGCATGATAAAATAAAAAGCTAGACTGACGACTTTGGGGCATGAGAGGAAACAAATATTAGCCCTGTGTAAGGAACATCTGTAAGTACAGATAGTTATTCTACTCGATAAAACTCCCTGTAAATATTCAGCCATAAATACTATTTTTCTGTAATAATGTCTCTTCTTTCTATCTGTCTGGAAAGATCTGTTGATCATTACTCATCCTAGTGCTCTGGGAATACAACTGGGCATTAGAAGTGTAGCTAAATGCCTACAGACAGATTACTTTCAGGGGACAAATTCTCCTTCTGATCCTTGGAAGACATGCCCCTGAAAGGATCACTATTTCCAGGAGAACAGAAAACAGATGCTCTAAGGTCTCATCGTGAAACAAAATCTTTGTTTCAGCCCTATCCATGGGCTCAAATCTCTCACATGCCAGAAACCTCAAAGTATCCAGCTTATTACGTATCCCCAAAGACTCCTGGACCTTTCAGTGGACCATCCCATGACACCATGCAGTCCCACCTTGGCCTTATGTGTTTAAAGCATCAAACATGCAGATTGTCGAAGGATAAAAATGATTCCAACCAAAACACCAGCCACTACAATCATGATACATGGCTCTGGCATTCTAAGTAACATGTAGTTAAAGAAAATGAAAGTATCTCAGGAAGATTCAGCTCAAACCTCACACACAACCTCAGAGTAAAGATTATGTAAAAAATACCATGGGAGGCAACATTTATTTACAAATAGCCCATGTCTAGTCAGTTTCTTACATGCACACAGAAGACGGATGTGTCAAAAGTTTAGAGGTCAGGCCAGCCCGGTGGCATTGAGGGCCGAGGTGCTGGACGCCTTACCTCGAGCCACGCCAGCGACCCATGTTTGGGAATGAGCACGGGCCGTCGGGGGTTGGCAGGGAGGAGAAGGACTGAGCATCACCGGACTGCTCTCTCTCTGGGTGGGGACACCAGCTGTCTGCGCCCACCGGCCTCTAGCAGCTGATGGGGGAGCGCTGGCACGCTGCAGCTAAGGGGAGGAGATGGGGCCGGCGGCAGGGAGGAGAGCGTCTGTGCACCACAGGCATCACTGCCGCCCGCCTCCACACACATGGGGAGAAAGCGGAAAAAGAACCCCGGTAGAGTGAAGTTGTCCTCTGCAGTGCCGTCCCCGAGAAGGCACCTCCCTGGCATGGATCCGCTGGGGTGAGTTGAGTCGCTCCCCACCACCCTGCCATGAAGGGTAAATCGTAGGGTGCAAAAGGGAAGGGGTCCGACCTTCGGGGGCTGGCGCTGGGGTGACAACGGATAGCAGACTTGCAGCCAGGAGCTCCGGAAGGAAATATGTATTTAAAAAAAAAAAGTTTAGAGGTCAGTGCATAGGCAGAGGAAAACAACTTTATTATAGCTTTTGCTGATATTACTCTACTGCTTTATATATAAGCAATGTTTGCAATTCTCAGACTTAAACTGATCACAGAGTTAAATCACTGACGCAGCCATATAAAATTTAAGGCCAGGTTGGTCAAAACTGGGCTGTTTTCATAGCCAATCATTAAAGTTATATAAAATAGAATTAAGCCTCACACCTGCAGTCCACAATACTTCCAGACAAACATTTCTGAAATTTCTGAATCCATAACTGTTTAAGATAAGCTACAACTACAATAAAATAATGAATAAATTTCATATCATCCCTTACTTTATTCGTGTGATGACACCCTCCAGTGTTTTAAACTCTGTTTTCTTGCCTTTCTGTGTGCACACCATGGATCGCTGAACAGCAACAAGTTCTCCATTTACATCTTGAAACTGGAGGCGAATCTGGGCCCGTACATCTGTTTCATGAGCAACCTTATGTAAGAAAAGGCACAATTTATTGTTACTGGAGGCTATGCTCCTCTGCTCTCCCTTACTTCTCTCCATGAATTGTAGCTCTGATGGGCTGAACTCTAATCTATTCCACCTCTGGGTTTTAACATTGCTTGCCTATATCTTCCCTTCTAAACCTCACTTTCTGCCTTGGTAAAGTTCCTGGGGCATGAAAGCATATAAACGTTCTCCCCTCCACAAAGGAGGGGACACCTCTTCCACAGACAATTAAATTAATATTAATATATTCTACGACTCCACTGTATTGCTTTCACTACTGCAACAAAATTGCTTAATGCATAGCAAATCTCACAATTCACATATGGCTGTTAATCTCCATTTTTTTTCCCTGTTATAATTGACACTTTTTACATCCCCACTTCCTTTCCCCTTCCAGGCACGCACATTCCCATCCTCCAGCATCCTTGCCTCTGACCCTCTGCAATTTTTAACCCCATGAGCTAACACCCTCATAGTAGAGACCAGTTAAGCTGGTACTAATCCTTCACCTCCTCTAGCGTCATGGAGGCGGTGTTTCCCTTGGTGTCCCTGTGGTGGACAGTGGCTGGGTCGGGGCCCAAGTGCACCGGAGGATCATCTGTGCTTCAGGCCATTTTTCACCCCTTAAGCCCTGCCCTCAGCATGTTTGCTTGCTAGAAGGGCCAAGCGTGTGCACACTGAGCATGCGTCTGCAAGCCTAGGCTAATGTCCTCCCTCTCACATCCACTACTCACCTGCATTGACACCTGTGGTCACCCAGGTGGCAGTCTTTCAGAGATAATGGCCGCCCCCTTCCCCGGAGGAAAAGTGCATCATCTGGGATACTCAATGTCTGCCTGCCCTCCCTTGGCTGGCCCCATCAACTCACATCTGTACCTGAACTCGGGTCGCCAGCATCACAAATGGTAGTGCTACTGCTGTGCTGGCTAAGCTACATTTTTTATACTAGTGCATATGCACAAGATTCAAACACGTAGCAGAGTTATCAATCAAGTTCAGAGAGTTGAACGGGCTCCAAGAAAACAGGCACCACAGATTTATGGCAGGGAGGTCATGCCAAACGAACTTGATCAATTTTCTGAATGGGTAACAAAGGTGGAAGATAGAGGCCAGGAGGTGGACATACTGTGCCTGGATTTCAGAAAGGCTTTTGACTCAGGCCCCCCATAAGAGACTGATCAGGAAGTTGGGAAGACCTTGAGGCAGGGGGTAAAATGACTCGGTTGGTGGCAAACAGCTAGGGCGTAGAACCCATGTGAGGTGGTCGGGCAGAGTACTCAAGGATGAGTGAGATTACCAGTGGGGTTCCACAGGGGTCAGTGGTTGGACCGGTGCTGTTTAACGTGTTCATAAATAACACTGGGGACAGCATTAAAGGAAAAATCTGCTATTCTCAGATTCTCTGGGAAGGTGGACACAGAGAAGGGGGTCAAGGACTTAAGGCAGAACCTCACAAACCTGGAAAGATGGTCTGGAATCTGGCAACTAGGGTTCAAAGCAAAGAAGTGCAAGGTCATGCAGACAGGGTTTAAGAACCCTAGGGCATGTACAGGCTAGGGGGTGTGATCGTCACAGCATTCAAGAAGAAAAAAGACCTGGGGACTGCAATCGCAAGCAATCTGAAATCCTCTGTATAATATAGCAAGGCAGCAGTGAGGAATAACACAATGATGGGCTGCGTAAGTAGCGGGTTCATCAGCACAAGAAAACAGGTCATACTGCTTTTGTACAGAGCACGGTAAGACTGCACCTGGAGAACTGCGTGTAGTACTGAAGCCCTTACCACAAAAAGGACACTAACCTGCTAGAGGTGGAGCAGAGAAGGACAATAAAAATGATTCGGGGTCAACAACAACTCCTGTACTAGCTGAGGCTGGAGTACCTGAATATGTACTCACTTAAGGACAGAAGGGAATGTGATGACATGATGGAGATCTTTGAGTACTTCAAGGGTATTAACAAGGTTGACCCCAGCAAACTTTTTAAAATCAATGACAACAAGAACATGAGGGGGCACAATTACAAACTGGAAGGACGCCAGGAGACACTTCTTCATGTAGAGGGTGGTGGCATGCTGGAACAGCTACTAGAGGAGTCGATGAACCAGAAACCTGTTGCTGGCTTCAAGCAGAGATGGGATAAAGTCATGGGCAGGGTAACAGTGTCCGGGGTGAGGGGTAGAGCAACACGTAAAGGATACAGGGGCTCCACAGAGAGCTAATTCGACAAACCATAAGGCCTTTTTCTGATTGCCTGTTTGTACTGGGGTTTTTTTTTTTCGTTTGTTTAATAATTTATCCAGGACAACCCAGTAAATTGTAGCATCTTATTTACACTGGGGCTATGCTTCTAACCAACTTTACATCTGGAAAGACTAAAGTACGTGAAGAGTAAGTAACTTGCTAAAACAGATTCTCCAGTTTCCATCCAGACCAGAAACACAACTGGTACTACCAGGACTCTGTTGTACAAAATTACCCAATAATAATATTCAGGACCTCGCACGTTTTTGTAACTGAAGCAATTTTCATTAAAACGGGATCCTTTTCCTTAGACTTTCTCTGTTCCCATTGTTTACCCCTGTCTAGAAGTCATAACCCATGACATTACAACCTGTTGCCAGGGAAATGATTCTCATGTCACTAGTACTGGAGTATGATTTCATGGCAGGAAAAGCAGCAGGAACAAAAGAAGTTGCAGGACGGGGGGTACATAACCTGCTTTCATGCCAAAAAGTCTTTAAATAACTGAGTTAAAATTATTTTGGAATGCAATACAATTTTAGCCCTGCTGATACCTCAGTCATTTATTTTACTGCAGAAAACGTGAAATCACTTTAAGGTCACACGGTAAAGGTGGGGGGGGAAGGGCGCCAGAGAGTCAGCTTCTAGGCAGGATGCTTTCTCTACAGCTCCGCACCTCCAGCTCATATTCAGCCTTTAAAAAATACATTATTACTGCTCTTCACAGATAAATAAATTGGACCAGTGGTTTCTCTAGCTCCTTGGTGAATTGTTATGGGGTGCACTAAAAACAAGCAGCAACATGCCTTGGGATCTCAGCGGCCAGCCACGCCACAACTTTCTTCAGGCGGGGGAGTAGAGTTGACTGGTCTAGCTGCAGCTTCGACATCTAAAGGACTCCCCCACCGGGCAAACAATTTTAGATTCTGTGAGGGCAATGGATGCAAAAATTGAAAAGATCGTCACTAAACTTGAATCGCATGAGGTGGCCATTGCAACACTCACCTCATCAGTAGCTGAAGCCAACAAGCAATCCCTAACCACGCAAGTTGCCGCGTTCCTCACAAAAACCAACAGCCTGGGTAGACTGGAAGCAGTGGAAATCGCTATGCGAGCGGGGAACATCCAAATAGTCGGGATACCGGACGGAGCAGAGGGAGTTCACCTTCTTGCTTTCTTGACGGTTTGGCTCGTGGATAAGCTTCTCCACCCCAAATGGTTCGACTGGTCTGAGCTGACAAGCCTACAGAGTCAACTCTAGGGCATGTCCTACTAATACTGATCAATCACGCACTGTGCTGCTTAAAACCATCGGCCCAGAAGTGCGGGACATGTTGACAGCGGCTGCGAGGGTGTCCTATCCTCTAGAGATCCAGGGGCAAGATAGTAAACTGTATCCCGACCTCTCATTCCAGACTCTGGCTCGCCGCAAGCAATTCGACACCATATGACAGAAGCTCCGGCCACTGGGGATTATGCACTCCTTTTTACTCCCTGCACATCTTCGGATAACCTATGGCGGTTGGAGTTGGCAATTCACAGACCCGAAAGATGCGGGTCAACGGGTCGAAAAAACAGCAGTGGAATTTCAATCACAGCCACCAAGAGGGACTACTACTGAGGGCTCAGTACTCAGAGGAAGACTGAGTAACCGGACTTCGTTCTTTTCAGTTTAAAAGTTCGTTATTGTTGCTCTAAATGTAGGAACACTGTTGAGACATTTTAGTTGGCTCTCAATTTTTTATGTTCTTAAATGGAGCACCATTGTTTAATGTTACCTACAGCTGTCACAGTGCCCTTTTGTTGTTGTTTTTTTTTTTTTTTTAACATAATTGTTACTGCTGAACGAGGTAGGTGTGAGGCAGTGGGGATACCATCTCCTTCGTAATAACAGTACTCCATAAAGGTTAACGGCACTACTGGTTCGTGCGTTGTTTTTTCTTTCTTCGCTTTCTACCTTACAGACTTTCCCTTAACCACTGCAGCGGCTGGCATTTACTGGACTTTTGGGATTTGAGGTCTTCTGTTACCATCTTAATGATTTCCCCCCACTCCTCATGTACAAGCTTTAAGAGAATGTATGTGATAATCCAATTGTATCCTATTGTACACTGTATTGATATTCCTTGCATAATAATACTTGATGTATTGTTTTTATTTGAAAACAATAAACAAAGTTTAAAAAAAAATCATCACACGGTAAGTCAGTGGCTGTAATGGGCTAGAACCTGGGGATATCCTGGTTCAAAATCCTGTGATCTAACCGCTGGCCCACAGTGCTCGTGGTTCTATCAAGCAAAATAAATGTAAACAAAATCTGAAATCTATACTGTACTTACAGAAACAAAACAATGCAATTGATATTGATAAATGGAAACCTGAAATACTAATAATTGAAACCAATGACAGATCAATGATTTTACTCAAGTAATTCTGTTACCAAAAATAACTTTTCCATCCATGTCACAACCAGTTCACATGTACTAAACTGATCTCAAAAAGAAAAAAGTATCATCTTTAAAGGCAGCTTTATAAAATATAACTGTAAAATTACTTCAGTGTAGATACTGTTAATTTGCAACAAACTAGTTCTAAAATGCTGCCTTACCTTTGGGTCATGAACAAAAGTGTTTCCTTTTGAACCTGGTGGAAAATCTCCAGTGCAAATGTACTTTAGGCATTCAATAATGGTCTAGGGATACCGAAAAAAAAAAAATAGCATAATTTAGAAAAACATTCATCTCAATAGAAAAATAGAAATCTCATACTGTACGAACATAAGTATTCAGAGTGATTTAAATTCAGAATTTTTCCTTTAGTTCTTAACGACTCAGACAAGAGGAGACCCTATTTTCAAATGATTTTTGATGTCCTAAGCACACAAAAGAAGAAATTCCTTTGGGAAAAGGGCCTGAGGTGATCAGAGACACGAGATTTATTATAAGTTACAGTAGTCCGTAGTTGTGCTACTGGCACATGAAAATATACACCTTAATTTAAAGACAACCAACAGCTTCTCACCACAAACACACCACAGAAATATGGAACAGAGAATCATATCTGAACTTGTACTAATTGGCACCCTCAATCCATATTTTTTTTTTTTGTTACTTTCTGTTTATTGATTTCTCAATATTCCATACAGAAATTATTCTGACAATGCATTTTAGGATTAATGATTACAAGTTGAGATCGCCACTACTCTTAATACACACGGGTTAAAACAAGCATGCAAAGTCAATAAGATAAGTCATTTGGGGAGAAAAAGAAAGCAAATGTATATCACCAACTCCATACATTTAAGTAAATTGCTGTTCATAGAGACCAAGAGCTGCATGCAATATAAATAGAACTGAAATATCAGTAAAACAATAATGACCCTTTTACCCTTTACAGGGATCTGAGATTTAAGCATGCACTAGTCAAAATTTTTTGCCCTAAGGGCAAAAAAAAAAAAAAAAGGAAATGAAAAACAGTAAGGCTTACTATAGCACTACACTTACGTTAACATTTTACAAAGCACTAAATCATAAATAAAGACAGTTCTGTCATTAAACATCTCAATATGGTCAAAGTGGCTTTTAAACCTCTTGTCATTTTAATATTAGAACCAGTTTAAACTAGACTTGAAAATTACAGAGATTAGGTTTAGTAATAATCTCTTTAAATGACATCAACTCAGGAAAACAGTTTAATTATTTATTCTGATTGTTTACTGAGAGGACCATTGCCAACCTGCACTAATGTCCACAAGATTCTTCACGGATCATCAGTGTCCACTTCTGAGTCGGATGCCTCCGTTCCTCGGGAACACGCTGGGGCATTTCTCTGTGCCCATTTCAAGGCCTCAGCCGGATCTGAAAAAATAAAGATTTTCCCCTGATGGATGATACGAATGCGGGCCGGGAACAGCATGCCATGCGTGATGTTGGCCTCTCGAAGGATCGCTCTGATCCCATCGAACCTTTTTTCTTCATCCTCGTCGAGTAGCTCATATCCGGGTAGAGTCGCACTTGCTGCCCATCACATAGAATTCTCTTCTGTCTGGCCAAATTCAGAATAAGATCTCTTGAGCCTACTCCAATTGAGCACCATAACGACCGCTCGAGGCGCGTCCGGATTCTCGAGTCTTCCGCGGGCCGTCACTCAGTAGGCCTTCTGAATGCAGAGCTCTCATTTGGAAAGGAAGTCTCCCAGTTGCTGCGTCAGCCATTCTTTAAGGAACAGGGCTAGATGGTCACCTTCTGATCATTCCGGTAAACCGATTGCCCGAACACTGGAGGATCTAGCTTGATTCTCCAGTGACTCAAGATGGTTCTTTAAGTGGGCATTCTCTTTTATCAGGGTGGTTGTAGCCCCTAGCGCTGCTTCCGATCGCTTCTTGGAATCGACTGTCTCTGTTTTAGCTGCCTCCAGCTCTAATTCTATGCTGCTTACTCTTTGTGTGAGGGAGTCAAATTTCCCATCTAGTCCCGAAACTGCCTGTATGAGCCTATTCATTTTTAAGCCTAGGCTCTGCAGGGTTTCCTCGTTCCCTTTTGATGATGTGGAAGGAGTCTGGTTAAGAGTAGACCTCGTGGTCGGAGGATCCGAAGTTGTTTTGCTCCTGTCCCCCTGAGTTTGCTGCCTTTCTTTTCGAGGATTTTCCATATTGCGATCCAAGTATTCTGCCTTCGATTCCTGTCTTTTTTCTGAAGTATCTCTGCCCAAAAATTTGAGTTTTATTTACTTTTTCATAGTAAAAGTAAAGAGTGCTATAGATCTGCCGCCGTATTGCTCGGGCTCCACAGCGCGCCCCCCCCCCCCATTTATTTTTATTTACTGTTATTTGTTGGACTGAAGAGACATTTTCTGCTTACTGTCACATGTTGGTGACAATTTGTAAATAAACTAGGACTTGGGAAAAGCAGTGCTGACTGGCAGACATATACACACAGCCACATGACTTCACACAATTGTTATATGCTAGCATTATTATTATTATTAAGTTTTTGTTGACCGGGTGAGTGCACTAGACAAATCATGCCTATTTTCAGGCACGACCCGGGGGAGGGGGATACAGATGAATGCCAACTGACCTTGAACCAGATTAAGCTTTTGGTGGTATTTTTAGTGAATTATGTATAGGGCAGGACTTTAGATAACCTAAAAGGAGGTAATTTTTCCATGTTATAGGTCTCTGGCAAGGCCTGACCTCGATATCAGAGGTTTGCTGGTCCCACTGTTCTCCAGGGGCAAAGCATAGTCCTATGTGACTGTGTTCTGCCCTGGGAGAACAACAGGAGCAGCAAACAAAAGATCATATCAAAGAGCATATCAAAACTCTTACATGCACTGCAGACTATTGAATCTCCCACTGCTGCAGCCCATCTCGGGCACCCGCTGCAGAGGATTCTGGGATTTTCGGTTACAGCAAATGTCAGATGGAGAATCAGCAGAATCAGCCTGATAAATCTACTATACCGCAGTAAACACAAGTTAAAAATATTTTTGCACAAAACCTGCAAACTGAAGTGAAGTATGGCTACATATTTTTTTTATTTATTTACATCTCGGATTAACACCTTTGAGCTAGGAGCTCTTTTACATAGGTTCCATGTCATGGTACATAAACAAGGTACAATACAAGTCCTGACAGGAGGACATATGAACATATAGTATCGGAAGCAGGCAAAAAAAAAAAATGATAAAAAACAAACTGGAATAGGAATTGTACAATGTATGCCTGTGCTAGTGACTAACCAACTAGAACAACCTTCTTTACTGTGCATTAGCAGGATGTGCAGCCCAGAGACATTGTCAAGGTAGGGAAGAGAGAGAGAGATATTGGGTGGTGGAATTTAGTTGTGGGAGGGGGTGAGTAGAGAGTCAGGGGAGGGGAAGGGTGGCTGGAGAGTATGGTGTTAGAGGGAGGGAAAACAGTAGTGGAAGTGCTGAAGAGAATGAGGGGAGGGGAGAGGGGGGATGGGAAAGTGGGTTGAAAAATGCAGGGGATGGTGCAATATAAGGTATAAGAACATGAGGGGTGGATGTAGGAGGTATGAGGCGGGGAGTAGGTAAGGAGAGGAACGGTGGCAGAAAAAATGTTGGCTGTGGGGAACAGACTTTCACCAGATTTAACTGAAGCAGTCACATTTGGTGCTAGCCACAAGGAGTGCCGTAGTTTACACTTAACGGGGCCTAGTGTGGCTGTGCTGGCAACATCACAATGAAGTGAGTTAAACCACTTAGGGGCTCTGACTGCAAACGACCGCTGACCTTGGGAAGTACGGCAACGAGGCACTGGGAAAGTGAAGTTTTCGGTACTTTTTGTTCAACGGGAGTTACAGTAAGGACTGAGGATCCTCTGAACCCCTGGGGACATAAGATCAAGAGACACTTTCTTTGCTAATAGGCAGGTTTATAGGAGAATCTACTCTTTAGCTGCAGCCAGTTTGCCTGCGAATAGATGTCACAGATAGGGATGCAGTGAAATTAAATTTCACCGGCAAAATGCGCAAAATGTTTCATGTAACTGCGGCAGTATTTCGCAATTTACACCAGCATTCGGTCCGGCACAGATGGTGAAATTTCACCAAAGAGGAGGTGAAATTTCCCCCCCAAGTGGTGAAATTCTACCAGCAGTGGCGAAATTTCACCCACGGTGGCGAAGTCTTGCCAGCTTGGGGGCGAAATTTCACTCACAACCCCCACTGGGAAAATGTTGCATTTCATCAAGCATAATATTTCGCATAATGCATTAATTACATGAAATATTTCACTCACTGAAATATTCCAATTTCATACAACACTAGTTACAGGTATGTGACGGGCGCGCCGCCCCTATAAAACGGCAGCAGGCCTTGTTAAGTGCATAGTGACCCGACATAGAGCTGTGTCAGTGGCAGATCCAAAGATCACAAGCCCGTAGTCTATGATGGAGACTACAGAGCTTTGGGTTGCCCGATTGAGAGCTTCTAATTGCAAAGCCACACAAACTATATAACAGATAACTGTGCAATTTGACGTTACAATTGACATCAACTAATCAAAATGGCTCCCATTTGATATACATCTGGAGAAGCAGATTAACCAGATATTCTGGATTACTCAGCAGGTCTAGCACTGTAGGACATCTTGCTAGGGATTGATTTTGAGGTTCTTCATAACGCAATAAAATATGCTGATGGTCTAACTGCCTGTAGCTTTTTCTGAAACACAGCCCGAATGCACATACCTGCAGAGGCATAGCCAGTAATTTTCAAAAATGGCCAATTCCATTTGGCAAATCTTAAAATATGGGGTTATTCCTCGGTCCCCCCAACTGAGGGCAAATCAGTATGTTTCTCACAAAACATGTGGCTCAAATTTGAGTGATCCACACAAAAATCTGGGAAAAAGGGGGACTGTTAGCATGACAAAGTGGGGTACATAGTGCTTTCATTAAAAACTGGCTTATAAGCGCTGGTTTAAAAACAACAAATTCCATTTGTTCCAGCGTTTTCCACTGAAAACTTAAAATCACTGGTCCCACACCTTAAGATTTTTGGGGAAGGTTTGCACTTCATCTGAATGCATAATTTTTACATTAGGCAAGAACATAGAGACGAGGGAGAATTTATGGAAACTAACCGGAGGTAGGTTCAAGAAAGATAACTGCAAGCACTTTTTCACAGAGTGGTGGATAAAATGAACAGACTACCTGAGGGGGTGGTTCAGGCTACATGGGGAAGGGTCAAGGTGGTGTGTGACAGACACATGGCCATATTAAGTGGGAAGGATGGCCAATCTGGCCTTCGCAATGTAGTTAGGTAGGTTGAGAAGACTGGCTGGGCTGCTCAACCTTTTCCTGCCATCACTTTCTATGTTTTATGTCTTTGATTTTGAAAGTGATCCCTGGCAGCTGTCTTTGCTGACCATTTTCCAGCTTCTTTGGGGGCTGAAAATGGATAAACTTTACCCCCATATTGCTCTGGAAGTAGCAAGAAATGCACTGCACCTAAACTCAGGGGTGTTCAAATCAGAACTTTTAGGACTTGTCCAACCACGACTTCAGCAAAATTTGCACGTGCCCCCCTACTTTATTTCAGCTTCAGATTAATACCTTTGAGCCGAAAGCTCATTTACAAAGGTTCCAAGTCAAACAGGTGCATAACATAACATTGGTTACAGGTCAGCACCGGAGAACAGGTACAGCAAATGCTTTAGATACTGAAACAGTAAATGGGTTACATGGTTACAGTAGGGAAGTGCAAGTAGCAACAGCACTACAAGGGTGCGGTACAACTCTTTGGTAAGTGCAGAGTACAGTCATGGGTCAGATAGATCCCAGGCTACTGTAAAAGTAGGATGAGAGAGAAGCTGCCAGAGTAGGCTTTGTCAGGGGTATAACGAGGGGATAGGGGTTAGGGGGCATATGAGGAATAGACTGGACAGGAGGGGTGAGAGGGCAAATCAGAGGAGGGGGCAAGGAGCAAGCTAGGGAGGAGGAGAGGTTGAGGGAAGGCGTGGCAGAGGAGAGAGGGAGGGAGCAATCTTGGGGGGAGGGTGGGCATAGCCGAAGAAAGAGGGGAGGAGGTAGCAGGATTAAACAGAGCAACAAGACATTTACTCTGGTTAGATGGGAACAAAGCCCAGATTTGAACTGGCTGACTTTACAATTAAATCAGCTCTGTTTTTGTACTTGCTCTTCAAGGAAGTTTACTTGCCCTAGACAGGTGGCAATATGATTTGCACACCCCTACCTAAACTCTCTCAGCTGCTAGCAGACACAGTTAAACTGCACGTGATGATGATTATGGATGGCGTAAAAGAGACTGGGGGAAGCAGACAACAGACTATCCAGTAATTCGAGCATTATACGGTACCTTATGCATTGCTGGGAAAACATGCAAATTACACTGCATTTACTTTAGAAGCAAATTTGTGTTTGTTGGTCATTGCAATGGTTTACATAACAAGAACTGATAAGAAACAGGACAGTTCAGCAGCTGCCACAAGTCTCTCAAGCCTAATTCCCCACCAAGCACCGGAAACCCTGCAATTTGTCCCCCACAGCAGAATGTAACAGGAGCAGACCAAGAGACCCCATCTAACATGGAGCTGTTGGGAAGACGTGCTAAAATGGTCAGCAGCTTGAGGTGGAAGAGCAGCAGCATGACCCAATATGCTGCAGTTCAGCAGTGATCCATCCCCATATAGATAGACATTTATACAATTATATAACAAAGTAAGTATCTCTGCCCTATTTCCAAGTCACAAGGAGCAGCACTAACTGGTCAGGGCAACCATTTAAACACCACCAGCGACACTTTAACACCAGAGGGCAATGTTCAACAGGGGTCGCAATCATGGACCCAAGTGGTCGTGTTGAAGGGTCTAAGGTGATTTTAAACATGATAGCAAAGAGGAGCACCACAGACAAACACCCGTGACATAGTCTATACTGCTGCTCCCAAGTCCTCTCTGACCAGACTGGATACCTTCTTCAACTCCTTCTGCCACTTTGCCCTCAATGCTCCCTTCCACACTCACCACTGGGCCCTCTATCATGCCCTATCCTTCCCCTCCCTCACAAACAGACTTTCCCACTGCGTGAAATTCATCTCTCCAAGCACTGGTTAGGCGTACTCCCTTCTTACCTCTCCTCCTTTTTTTTTTTAACCCCCAACCCTCCATCACACTCACTAACATCAGACTTTTGAACCCTGGTGGTTCCCCGCTGCACCACCCTCACTGGTCAATCAGGGCACTCCTATTGCCTCCCAAAACGTGGAATTCCCTTCCCTTCAAATTCATCACTCGTCCTCCTGTTACTCCATCAGCTCAGCCCTCAAAAATTTCACTGCTCCTAGCTGTTCATGTTTTGACCCTCCCTAACTCCCCACACCTAGCCCCTACAAGCTCCTCAACCTCCACCCCCTATACCCATGCAATTTGACCAGGATCTATCCCTTGCCCCACTTCCTCCTAATCTGCCAGCCTACAAGCCCCATAATCTCCACACACACCCCTCCAATACCCATGCAATCCAGACCAGGATCTATCCCCTGCCTCCTTACTTCCTAATCTACAAGTCTCCTCCTCTTCCACTCTATTCCTCCCCCACCAGATACCCGATACCCTACTCTCCACGCTCTACCTTTACCCTGTGCAGGCAGGGTTCCTCTGCATACAGGTGGAGCCGGCCCCAGCTGACCATTCCCTTCCCCCTTCATTCCTCCTTGTTTTTACTCAACTCACCGCCCACAACCTGCTTACCTCTTGTCATGCTTGACCACTGCCTTATGCAGGCAGGGTCCCCAGCATGCTGGAGAGAGTAGCCCATCTTTCTCTCTCTCTCTCTCTCACCCTCCCTTTCCACATCCCCCTGCCTCTACTTATTCAACCCCCCACCCCACCCTTACTTACCCCTAGTTTGGGCTACCCCGATCTCAAAGCACTTATACTCAAACTCAAACCTGCACCCCTGTTCACCTTGTAAATTATTTGTTTGCATCTCTCCTCACCTTGTCCTAATTCAATCCTCCTTATCCCACTCGGCCATTTTTCTGATGACAAAACTATGCCTCTCCAGGAGTTGCCAAATGCAAGTTGTGTTACCGTACCTATCTAGCTCCAACTGTTGCTCCAAATCCATCTAGTTCATATATGTTAGTGTACCCCGGTTACTAGAATCCCATCAGTATCAGTGCTAGGTAGGCAGCTGGTGGATAACTAGTTTTACAGATTTTCACCTGCTCCCTCTCTCTGTTTACTTGGTCTCAGCTGAGAGGAGAGAGGTGATGTCATGTAGAACTCACATCAGCATAAGTCACGGTAGCTAGCTGTGAGTGGGGAGTTTTAGAATTCTCAGTTAGTCTGTGAGCAGCAGCCAGAATGAGCAGTGGATGATTGAGGAGCTGCAATGTGGGCTCTGAGGAGAGCCTATTTTTCTCACCCTAGTGCTGATAACCATCTGCCTGCCTTGCAGAAGTGGTGGAAACCATCTAGCAGGAGTTCCCGATTTTCTTATCCCCTGTCAGATGAGGAGGACTGCAGAATGGATCCGAGGGGCAATCCCCTGCTTTGATCCAGGACATCTGAAGCTACCTTTTGTGTACAACCATGAGTAATCTGACTTTGGGTATCCCAGGAGAAGTGTACCTGCCCAATTTCTTTTGAGTTGTACTATGACAAAGGGATTAATACACCAAGTTCTGTTCTGTTTGAGACTGTTCTCATGCCTTTCCTAAAGTTGGCTGACAATCGTGGAGTCCCCGGTGAGACTTAGCACATTGTACAGAACTTTAATTCACCTTCAGAATTAGTGTTTTTCTAATACTGAATGTGAAAGTCATTCCAAGATGCATAGTTCTACTGTCTGCAAATGCTGAAGTGCAATTCTGAACGAATGGCTGGGTATGGACTAAGAAAGTAAAAGGTGGGCAATCCCCCATCTGAAGTGACCAGTTCATCACTACAGGTTCCGTAAGAGCGCCTGCTTATTCAGGACATGGTGGCCAATGCCTGAAGAGAAAGTTTACCCCCTGGTGTGGGTTTTTCTGGTTTTCAGCACCAGTGTGCTCTATCGTGGCCACTTGCCACACTGCCAAACCTTTAAATCCTATGCCACATGGGACATTTTCTAAGTCGTGGTCAGTGTCACTAGAAGAATTTGTGTGCTCCGTTGTGGCCAGTGCCATTAGAAGAGATGTATGTTTCAGCTCAGGCTTTGCCGCTGAAAAGGGTTCAAAGTCCTATGAAACATGGGAAGTTTAGAGTTTCTGTCTGCTACAGATGTTGTGTTCTGCATTGCCTTGTGCCACAAAGTGTATACCCTTGGGGGTCCACCTTTATTTTTGTGTACCATCCTTTGGAATAAAGCCACATTGTAGAATCCCAACCTGGTATGGACAACCTTGTTACTGCTTCCTGTGTGGAATTACTGGGTACTCCTCCAGAAATTCAGACCTAGCATAGCCCCTAGCAAAAGTTCTTTCAGGATCTGAGGTTTAGTAATGGTCATTTGTTCTGTTAATGCTATGTTTTGTATCCCCACCTCTCTTCTTTCCCCTAAACAGAAAAATATGGGAAGTGTGCTTACTAGTTTCCCTATGTTTTATAAGCTTATATTGTTTAAATTTTTAATAAGGAAACAAATTGCATAGCAAATTAAGGTTTTAATTGTTTGGAGTTGTATATTTTATTGACTGTATGGTGTTGTGTTGTATTTATTTGATCAATGTACGGCGCCCAGAGCCTCCGGGATGGGCATCTTTTTAAATAAAATTTGCCATGCCTAGTTAAACAAGTGGCCTGTGGGGGTTACAAAAATGGAGGCTCATCAAAGAATGCTGTTTGATTTGAGGAGAGACTAGAGATTTTTGCTGTGGGTATAGCTAGTGTTTGTCCTCTGTGGTAGCATGGTAGCCCAAAACATAAAAGGAAGCTTTGCACAAAAGGATTTTGCCCAGGAGAGTGCCATCCACATGTGCTGTTGCGTGCCTGCTAGTACGGTGCTGCTGCGTATTTTGTCAACTTACAATGGACAGTAAAGCCAGAAAGTATGTCCTTGTCTCTGCATCCAGAACGTTTACAGAACTTTTTAACTTGTAATTTTCATGCCAAAAGTACTGTGGACTTTCGGAAACAAAGAGAGGAATGTGCCCTGAATGTTTCATGTGCTTTGTGTGCAAATTGGGAAAGTTGCTATGAAATTGCCAAGATCTGTGAAGAAAATGGTCAAAACAGCACTCCTGCCACTGAAATTGCAGCCAAAAGAAAAAGTTACAGTGTGCAGTTTAAATCTGCCCTGCTCAACGATCGATGTGAAGGAAGAGCGAGAGAGAGAGGCTCATTTGCATGGCGTTGAGTGATTGTTAGGACTGCAATCAGTCCCATCAGCTTCTGTGTGCAGCCGAATGTCTGAGGAGAGTGAGAGAGGCAAGTGAGCTGGTCAGACCAGGATCAACCATCGAGGGGCTTATGAACATTCTAATGTGTAAAAAACAGACTTTTGATGTGTAAATTCGGGCTCAACCCATTATCCGACCGACTGGAAAGTGAGCGTGACGTTCGTGGCTATGATCAGCGGGATCGCCAGCCCATTTCACCCCAGAGGCCTTCCAGGATTGGCACCAGGCCAAAAATTTCCACTGGAGAAAGCCAGCTACTGATTTCAGTAAGTAAAATCAACTAACTGAGCATCAAACTGTGTGTGATTTTCAACCCAGCTGAATCTATGTGCAAATAGTGTGATTGTTTTGCAAGGAAGGACTGTATGTTGAAACAGCGAGGCAACAAACAAATTCTGAGCATAGACTGTAAGCATTTATAATGGGCTCAGCAACAGTAAAATGTTTCTAAGCAAAAGAGAAACTGTGAGTTGTATATTAGGCTGCAGCAAACAGGCAATCCTGTGCGAGGAAAATACTGAGGCTTGCAAATCACTATGAGCATGTGTAAATAGTCTCCGATTTGATGCTGATCACAAAGTCAAGTTAAAAATTGTCTGACTGTGCTGAGAAATACAAGCAGTGTAATCGATTACAGTTTCGAGCAAAATCAGTAGCCAGAAAAGGTCGGAAACACCGTTTTGAGTCAGAAACAGATTTGATGCATGAGAAGAGCTACTGCTGCCATTACAGGGCGGGGTTAGCAATGTAAACACAGCAGCAGGGAGCAATTCTGTGAGACTGTAAAGAGACTAGTAAACAAATCAGAAACTACAAACTTTTATGTGTTTTGCTTACAGACACAGAAACATAGACCTCGACGGCAGATAAGGACCACTTGGCCCACCCAGTCTGCCCATTTCCCTCTACCTATTGGATAAGCTGCAGATTCTAGTTAACCAACAGCCTACTTCCTGCAACCCCCACTATAATAACTGCCTTATGTCTGCCCCATGCATGTTTGAATTCCCCCACTGTTTTAGATTCCACAACATTCCCTGGAAGGTGGTTCCATGCGTCCACCACTCTCTCCGTGAAAAATAGTTTCCTCACATTGCCAGAGTCATCCCCCCTCTATCTTTAAATTGTGCCCCCTTGTTCTTGCATATATCTTTTTCTGAAAGATGCTACCCTCCTGGACTTTGTTGATTCCCTCGAGGTACTTGACATTTTCTATCATGTCCCCCGTCCCTCCTTTCATCAAGGATATACATATTAAGCTCTCTCAGTCTCTCTTCATATGGTTTCTGATGCAGACCCTGCACCATTTTAGTTGCCCTCCTCTGAACTGCTTCCATCCTGTCTATGCCCTTGCGTAGATGGGGTCTCCAAAACTGCACTTAGTACTCCAGATGGGGTCTCACCAACTGTCTGTACAGAGGAATAACCACTTCCCTTTTTCTACTTGTGATGCCCCTCCCTATGCATCCCAGTATCCCCCGGGGCTCTCCTTACTGACTTTTCACATTGCTTACCCACCTTTAGGTCTTCTGATGTGACTACCCCCAGGTCCCTTTCCATTATTGTTATTAATACCTCCCCTGCCATTGTGTACTCTTCTCCTGGGTTTGTTTCCCAGGTGCACTTCTTCGCACTGAATCTAAGTTGCCATACGTCTGACCATTCCTCCAACTTTGCCAAGTCCCTTCTCATCCTTTCTACCCTGGCTTCGGGAACTTCCCGCTATCTGGATCATGCCCGAGCTATGACTACAGAGGAAGTGTCCACACTAAGAGAAATAGAGAGAACTTCTATAGTGAAGGGTTGCCTCCAGATCTAGCAATCCCTAGCTATCCAGTGAGATTGTGCATTGTGCGCCTCAAGGCTAGAAGGGATGTGTTTTTGATACCCCACTGTTCAGGTTGCCTAGTGAAGTATGGTATGAGCAGGGATGCAGCAAAAGAGAGGGCATCACAAATTCGTTTTATCCCACGTGGACCAGAGTAGGAAACTCTGCATGTAGCAGCATGAAGCACCAGGCTGAACCTGCTGGGGCAGGCCCAATGGAGTGTGGCACAGGAGGCGAGAGCATGGATCTACTACAAAGGCAAGAACAAAGAAGGGTTTCTACACCCATGTCCCAGGTGGACAGTGCAACGGAAGGATCAGTGGATCCATGGAAGGAGGATCCAAGTCCTATCCTAGTAGGGGAGGATGAACTGCAAGAGACAATGAACTGGGAGGTGTCTACCTCCATGCCCAGTGAAGAGTGGACTGTCTCGGAAGTGAGGACATCTGTTCACTCCTGGGCTCAGATCCAGAGTGAGGAATAGAAGGATGAAGATATGTATCTTCATGTTGAGGGTCCCCATGAGTCGCCTCAAGCTCTTGCCTCAGAGAAGCCAGAGAGAGAGAGAAGACGGAAGCCCAGTAACCTGCCCACAGAGATGGTCAAGGACAAGTTCTTTAAGTATGCAGCACTGGCTCAACCAGGGCTGGCCACCCCCAAGCCAAGTCATGGGTCGCAGACTTGTGAAGAGTAGCAAGGAAAAGAGACTGGTACGTAGGAGGGCTGATGCCACATATGGGAAGTCCTTTCCTACCTTTCTTCATAGAGTCTAGGAGAAAACTGAACAAAACAGGAAGTCCTGGTTGTTGGAAGAGGCAAGCAAAAATTTGTACTCTGGTGCATCAGAATGCGTCAGGGACAGAGTCATAAATATTCGACTGAAATTCTGGAAATTGGGCAGAACTGTTTATGGACACTGTGCGAATTGTGGACAAGGCATGGAATGAGATATTCCACAACATCAACTTTGAAAGCCCAGATGGTGTCATAGTTATTGCACCTCATCCCGAGTGGTACTACCCTTAATGGTGCCACTCCCTATGAATATGCCCAGAAGGAAGAGGGCAGTGACGGCCCGGTGTCTGTCATCCGGCAGCAGCAATATCCAAGGAGGAAGATGCAGTTCTTCTGGTATTTCAGGATTCTTCAGGTGGATCCAGATTCGTCATCCCAGCAGTGTTTTCCCATTTCCATCGCCTGGCCTTCAAGATGACATCACCCTAGCTGTTTTCCTGTTCAATCGTTTGATTTCCAGACATTATCCCAGCTGTTGTTCCTGTTTCATCACCTTGTTTTCCAAAGGACATCAGCCCAGCTGTGTCCGAAGATGCCACCTGGTGGGAGGGGGTCCTCAGCTTGCAGAAGTAAGTGATTCTTTATTTTCAGTCTTGAAGGAACTGGTAAGATCAAATTTTCTATTTTCTAACTGACTTCGAGTAACACACCTTACACTGGCAGACTGACTACTAACTGTCTGAATTGTAATCAAAGACTCTCCCCATGGACTGCAGTGCTTTTCAGGCCCTGCCATGTTCCAGGACTGTTCTTCAGTGGGCTCCGGCCCAGGAGAGACTCTTTTATGGACCTTGCCCTCAGGCAACAACATTTTGCCACTAGCATGGACAATTTAGGGTATTTCACTCCCCAAATGTGTTGTATACACGCCTGTTTTCCATTTTTTTTACTTTTATACTTTTCTAGAAAAATATTTTTGGGATTCTCTACTGTTCAGGTGGATGTTTAGACACTGTGTGGTATGCAGAATGTGTTGTATTTTCTTCTCTTGCAAGTGTTTCGGAAGTAGAAAAGAAAAGAAATCTAGGATGCTCAGCCTAGTTCCTCTTTTTCCTTAGAGATTTAGGATTGTTTGTGGTTAACAGGGTGTTAACATGCTTTTTTCTTCACAGGATTGAGATTGTGGGAAAAGTATGGGAACTGTAATGCATTACAATGAAATATAATAATAATCAGCATTTATATAGCACTTTTCATACACAGTGTATCCCAAAGCGCTTTACAAGCAATGCTAGACTGGTAGGGAAGTGACTGAATGTGTAATGGCAGCCATATCGCACATCAACACCCACACACATCCTGGATAATTGCATGAACCGGTTTATGGGAAGGGGAATGTTGGCCAGGACACTGGGAATGTCCCCTACTCTTTGCGAAGAGTGCCCTGGGTTCCTTTACTTCCACCTGGACACCCACCAGGACAACACCAGGATGGGTAGAAGGGACCTCAGTTTAACGTCTGATCCGAAGGACGGCACACCCCAGCAGTACAGCATCCCCCTAATACTGCACTCGGATGCCAGCATTTTAGGTGCAAGTTCAATCCCGGTGTGGGACGAGAACCCATGACCTTCTGGTCCAGAGATGGATGTGCTACCAACTGAGCCACGCTGTGTTGTTTCCTTATTGTTTTTTGTTTGCAGGTATCCTGGGAGCTTAGGGAGAGGTTCCCCAGTGGGCAGCCTGGTCAGACAAATTTTCCCTAGAGGGCTAGGGGGATAGACAGGCTGTGGTCCTGACCTACAGCATGGGCCCCAGTTCTAGTTTATTAGGGCATGCTTTAGGCAGTTTCTTGGAACCACTGAGTATCCATAGATAGTAGGATAGGGGCTGAGGTTTCATCAGCTAGCCTCTGGGCCTTGACAGTGCTGCCTGACTGTGCATGGCACATGGTAGGGGAGAAGTACAGCTACCTCCCCATAGACAACACAGAGGGTAGGATGGCCTGGTGCCATGTAGAGAAATTACTGCAGAGAGTCATTTACCTGGCTAGGAGTGAGTATAACCCCCCCCACCACCACCAATCCCCTGGAGTTACTAGAATCCCATCAGTGTCAGTGCTAGGTAGGGAAGGCAGCTAGTGAATAACCAGTTAAATAGATTTTCACCTGTTTCCTCTCCGTTTACTTGGTCTCAGCTGAGGAGAGAGGAGATGTAATTTAGAACTCTCACGGCAGTATAAGCCACAGTAGCTAGCTGTGCATGGGGAGTTTTTGAATTTTCAGTTAGTCTGTGAGCAGCAGCCAGAGTGAGCAGTGGAGGATTGAGGAGCTGCAGTGTGGGCTCTGAGGAGAGCCTATTTTTCTCACCTTAGTGCTGAGAACCATCTCCCTGCCTTGCAGAACTGGTGGAAACCATCTAGTAGGAGTTCTGATTTTTTTTATCCCGTGAGATGAGGAGGACTGCAAAATGGATCCAAGGGGCAATCCCCTACTTTGATTCAGGACATCTGAAGCTACCTTTTGTGTACAACCATGAGTAATCTGACTTTGGGTATCCCAGGAGAAGTGTACCTGCCCAATTTCTTTTGAGGTGTACTATGACAAAGGTATCAATACACCAAGTTCTGTTCCGTTTGAGACTGTTCTCATGCTTTTCCTAAAGTTGGCTGACAATCGTGGAGTTAGCACATTGTACAAAACTTTAAATTTACATTTAGAAGTAGTGTGTTTCTAATGCTAAATGTGAAAGTCATTCCAAGATACATAGTTCTACTGTTTGCAAATGTTGAGGTGCAACTCTGAACGAATGGCTGGGTATGGACTGAGGAAGCAAAACGTGGACAATCCCCCATCTGGAGTGACCAGTTCAGCAATACAGGTTCCGTAAGGGCGCCTGCTTATTCAGGACATTGTGGCCAACGCCTGCAGAGAAAGTTTACCCCCTGTTGTGGGCTGATTTAGGTTTGAGCACCAGTGGACTATATCATGGCCAGTTGCCACATTGCCAAACCTTTAAATCCTATGCCATATGGGAAATGTTCTAAGTCGTGGCCAGTGCCACTAGAAGAGACGTGTGTTTCAGCTCAGGCTTTGTCACTGAAAAGGGTTTGAAGTCCTATTCAACATGGTAAGTTTAGAGTTTCTGTCTACTACAGATGTTGAGTTCTACATTGCCTTGTGCCATGAAGTGTAAACCCATGGGGGTCCACCTTTGCTTTTGTGTACCATTCTTTGGAATAAAGCCACACTCTAGAATCCCAACCTGGTATGGACAATCTTGTTACTGCTTTCTGTGTGGAATTACTGGGTACCCCTCCAGAAGTTCAAACCTAGCAAAGCCCCTAGTAAACTTATCTCCTCAGGACCCAGGTTTAGTAATGGTAATTTGTTCTGTTAATGCTATGTTTTGCACACAAACACACACACACACACACACACACACACACACACACACACACCTTTCCCCTAGACAGAAAAATACCGGATGTGTGCTTACTAGTTAAACAAGTGGCCGGTGGGAGAAGTCACATTAGCATTCCTTCTTTCAACACTTTTGAATTGACTGCTCACTGTATTGTATGTAATCAAATTGTATTCCTATAGTGTTTACCAAATCTCTGTACACGTCTGAATGTATTCAAGTTGTGCTTCTTTACTGTGTACCAAAACTTTGCTATCCTCATGTTCCCCTTCCCCCAGGTCGCACTGGGAGACGAGCAACTTGTTGCTTAGTGTGCCTTCCTGGTGAAACATTTCAATAAATAAAATAAACAAACACCTTTCCATGACAAGTGCTTTACACATTCACAGACTCATTTTCAGAGGTAATGGCTGTGGAACAAACTTGGGGATTAAAGAGAAGTTATATCCATTTGCATGCAAAACCAACCATTCTAGCACTGAGCTAAAGGAGTGTGTCTGTAGCCACAGTTACAAATAGAGCTTTCTGCAACTTCTCAAGTTCCACAAATTTGGCAGTAGATTATGTTCCACTCCTTTACAGATACAAAGTGGTTTGAAACTTCTTGGAAAAGCAACAGAGCTCCTAATCAAACAGGCTGCAGGACCATGCCCAAAGGCATGGTGGCCCTCACACAAATGTTGCTACCAGAGGAAGCGGGTCTCAGAAGCAGTGTGGGCTCCAAGATGTCCAAATGTGATTGACAGACAAGGAAATCACAGGAACCACGTACAGAAGGGAGAAGCAGGGACTAAGGGGGAACCCAGTGGACCACCAGAATATCTGCCCTGTGGGGGATCAGATGGAGAGATCCACGGGACCACCAACATACAGGACACCATGCCATTTAGGGGCAAGAGGACCACTAGACACCATAGCCCATTTCCTGGGTGTGGGTTGGGGGGGTGGACTTCTGTGCGAGACGCCCAGTGTTACAACAGTCCAACCAAGCCACAGCATGACACTGCAGAATGCACCTCAAGCAAAGCCACGCTGCAACCTGGTCACAGGTACTCTACAGAATGTTAGTAGGTGTAAACCTCATTGCACCCTCTAACACCTAGATCAGAAATTTGCACTGTCTCTCCGTTGCTGTGGGGGAGCATTTCCCTCAGCTGCACCAAGTGGCATATGCAAAGGTTTGGAAATTAAACTATCTGGTGGCAGCGCATCATTGCATCCAAACTGTTTTGTGCTGCCCCAATACAGCAATAGAGAATGGAGATTGATCTTTAAGAAGAAAGCAGAGGTCTACAAGCAAGAACTTGAAAGCACAAAGGGAAAATTTGAGACCTTGATTACGATCACTTATACAAACTCCTTTAACTGGAAAAAAAAAAGGGAAGATGGGCTCCAGCTACCAGTGAAAACAAAGAAAAACGGTTTGCATTGCAAAACTCAATCCCAGCTTTTTTTAAAGTCTTAATTTTAAGCCAGTCCATTCTTTTATCACTATTGGCACTTGCATGAAACAGAACACAGAAACACAGAATCTGTCAGCAGAAAAGGACCGCTTGGCCCACCCAGTCTTCCCAATTTTTCACTGCCTATTCTACTTCTGCAGACCCTAGCTAGTCTCCAGTGAACCCCCACACACTTCTACTCCAATATACCCCTGTTTATCCCATGCATGCTTGAAGCCCCTGCTCTAGCTTCCACCACTTTGGCTGGCAGTCTGTTTCAGGCATCCACCACCCAATCGTTCAAGAAATATTTCCTCGTATCTCTCCTGAACTTCCCTCCTTCCAGCTTCATCGCATCCCCCCGGTCCTGGTGCTTGTCCTCATTTGAGAAAGGCTCTCCACATGCACCTGTTCACCCCTGTGAGGTTATTTTTAGGTCTCGATCATGTCACTTCTCTCCCCTCTCTTCCAGGGTGTACATGTTGAGAACTCTCAGTCTTTCCTTATAGGGCTTTTCCTGCAAACAGGATCTTTGCTAAAGAACAAAAGAAACAAAAATTGGTGTAGGTAACAAGAAGTGGTGCAGAGAAAGGTGACCAGCCTGCTAATATAAAGAAAATGAATCTCTGGACTCATGGGGCTCCAACAATAGGTAGAAAATACAAAAAATGAGTTAATGATCAAAATACATTTATTTGCAAGCCAGAAGAGGAACCCTGGCTAAGCTCGTAACTCTGGTGCTTCAACCCAAAACACAGCATTCATCAGGGAGTGGGACCTAGTTCTGGGTGTAAGCACTGGGGTTATGAACTTAGCCAGTGTTCCTCTTCTGGCTTGCAAATAAATGTATACAGAGTATTTACTTGTTTTGTTACTTTCTTATATATAGTTGGGAGTTCTACAAGTGCAGAGATTTGTTTTCTTTGTTAAAAGAACTAAGTGAGGTGCTAGCTGCCCCAATGTCAGCTTACTTCAACAGCTCACCTGAAACAGATGTGGTTCCAGAGAACTGGAGTAGGGCTGATGTGGTTTCTATACATAAGGGTGGCAGTAAGGAGGAAGCTGGAAACTACAGGCCAGTTGTTTTCACTTCAGTGGTATGGAAATTAATGGAAACTCTACTTAAAGACAGACTGGTAGAGTATCTTGAATCCAATTATCTGTAAGACCACAGACACTATAGCTTCAAGGGGGGAAAGTCATGCCTTACCAACTTAATCGATTTGTTTGAGTGACCAGAGAAAGCAATCAGGGGAGGGCAGTGGACATGACCTATCTGGACTTTAGCAAGGCCTTTGACACAGTGCTGCACAGAAGGCTGATAAGGAAATTGAGCAGCCTATGAGTGGGATCCAAAGTGGTAAACTGGGTTAGAAACTGGTTAACAGATAGGAGACAGAGGGTAGTTTAATGGCACTCATTCTGAGGAGGGAAGAGTGACCAGTGGGGTACAACAGAGTCTGAGGAGGGAAGAGTGACCAATGGGGTACAACAGGGCTTGGTTCTGGTACCAGTCCTCCTCAATGTTTTCATAGAGGTTACTGCAGAAGAACTGGAAGGGAAGGGATGCCTTTTTGAAGATGATACCAAAATCTGCAATAGGATGAACAATTAGAATGGGATGGAGAGAATGCATAGAGCTCTTGAGAAACCTAAAGCGTAGTCAAAAACATGGCAGTTGTGATACAATGTCAAAAAGTGTTAGATCATGCACCTGGTGCAAAAGAACCCTGGTGCTAAGTATAAGATGGGGGAGGTACAAACAGTTGTTAGGCAGGAGAGAGGGACCTCGGAGTTATATCGGAGGACCTCAATGTGGTAAGGCAGTGGGTAGGGCCAGTGAGATGTTGGGGTACAGGGAAGGTATTCCAACAGAAGGAGGGAGGGGAGGAGGGAGGCAGTGATGCCATTATATCGCTCACTGGTGCTACCACACCTGGAGTACTGTTTTTAGATTTGGAGGACATAGACAGGGTGGAGGCAGTCCACAGTAGGGCAACTAAAATGGTACATGGTTTACACAAGAAGCCTTATGAGAAGAGACTGGGGAATCTAAACATGTACACCCTGGAAGACAGGAGAAAAAAAAGAGGTGGCATGATGGAAACCTACAAGTATCTAAAAGGAGTGAACCGGGGTACATGTACAGGGTCTCTTTCTAATGAGAAAAATCACCAGGACCTGGGGGCATGGAAAATTTAGAAGTGATATGAGGAAATCATTCTTCACAGAAAGGCAGCTACATGTCTGGAACACACGGCCAGCGGGCGTGGTAGAGGCTGAAAGAGTGAGGGGCTTCAGGCATGCATGGAATAGACAGAAGGGCATATTAGATACGAAGCAGGGAGGTGGGAGGATCACTGGAGACCAGATAGGGTCTACTAAGACAGAACAGGTGGGGAACATATGGGTAGACAGGATGGTCAAGCGGTCCTTTTCTGCCATCAAATTCAGTGTTTCTAAGTTTTGCCTCTCGGCATTCCCTCACTCCAGTTTAGATAGAGTGCTGTTGATGTAGACAGAGTCACAAATGGAGAATAATGACATCATGGATCATCAAGTGCTGATGAACTACATGGAAAAAAATAGGAATCAGGAAAGGAATAGCTTGACATTTGGAATAATGTATAACCAAATTCTGCACTGCTAAAGTCATTTTTTTTTTGTTGTTGTTGTCGATGGTTGGTTCATCTCCTCTATAACAAATTATTTGCTCAAAATTTTTTATTTTCAGTGCACAGTGTACTTACAGTTTTTCCAGCACCGTTGGGTCCCACCAGTACGGTCAAGGGAGTGAAGAAGCTGATAACTTGTTTATTTTTGTCTTCTATTCCAAAACTCCTCACGCCAAGGATGCTCATTTTGTCAATCTTGGACATCTTTGCAGATTTTCTTCTTCACCAGCTCAGTCACTTTAATGCTGCCCTACAAAAAAACTCCCATTTATCAGAAAACTAGAAAAAAAGGTTGTAGTTTTCCTTGATGGAAAACTACTATTAGTTTCTGATATGCAACATATAAACACACTTTCTTTATATGTAATTAAATTCAAACTATTTATGTCAACATACATAGTACGAAAAAGTACCAAAAAAAAAATCTGAAAAATTATTTTTTTTAAATGTTTGCCGATACAGTAACTGCACATTTACACTGTATCAAAAATTATGTTTCTATCCCTAACAAATCCAAAGCTAGGCCTTTTTAATGTGTGGGGTTGCTTCCAATTTGCGGTTTGTGTAAAAAGATATTGGCCCAGATATTCAAAAGTGTTGCGCCATGCACAACCACTGATAAGCCGGTCTTGATATTCAAAGGAAAGGTGCTGAAATCTCGTCGCATGGTGTTTGTATCAATGTGTAGATACAGGTTGGCGTGCCCATGCATAACCTGCATAGCCCGATATTCAGCCCGGGATATGTAGAGTCATGCATGCGCAACCCCTACCTGCGCCTGCACAAAGTTAAGCCAAAAAAAAAAGAACAAATGATGGCCACCCACAGGTGAGCTGCCACATTGCAGGGCGCAACACGGCAGCTGCCACCTGTGGGTGGCCACCGAGTTCCTGCCGCACTCTGGCGGCGCCCATGTCCCATCGCGGCATCCATGTAACTAAACCCCTCCAACATCCCTGGTGGTCCAGTGGACCACTATGTGCCTGATCACGGGCATCGGATAATAACCCCCCGCTCCACTATCCCTGGTGGTCCAGTGGACCGCACTCGCCCAATCGCGGGCATCTGTAAATCATAACATAGTCCTATTACCCTGGTGGTCTAGTGTACCTCTCCCACCACAAGACTGAGCCCCACTGCCTTCACTCCCGCCAGCCGGCAGGAGGCTGGCGGGTGGAAGCGCCACCCGCGCTGACCCGGGAGGGGGGAGCGGGCGGTGGGGGGGGGTACACTAGACCACCAGGGCAACAGGACTATGTTATGCTTTACAGATGCCCATGATCGGGCACATAGCAGTTCACTGGACCACCAGGGATATTAGAGGGGGGTTTTCATTAAGACAAATACCCGCGATCGGGCTGCAGGAGGAGTTGGTCCCCGATGGCTGCTGCCTGGCAGGGCGCAAGGCGCAAGTCGTCGGGAATCGGTGCACCTGCATACTAATAGGATGCAAATGGTGCCATGACATGCAAATGGCCCCATGTGTGCCTTGCATAAATTATGGCCCCATTTGCATGTCCCCTTTTGAATATCGCAGGTGCTGTGCATGGCGCAATGGCACTTGCGCTAGCACATCTCCATGCTCCACTCTGGCCACTTGCGCTGGCTCAGTGCCACTGCGCCATGCACAGTGGGGGTGGCCAGGGTGCGATATTCAAAGCTGCTGCACCATAGCACAGCTCCGTTGAATATCAACCAGGCTACACCCCTGTGCAACAAAGATGAGCTGCGCCCAGGCTTGCGCCACAGCCTGGCGCAGTTTGAATATCCAGGCCATTTTCTTTTACTGTTTACTGCAGCATAGTAGATTGCATCACACTGATTCTGCTGACTTCCAAACTTACACCATTTGTAACTACTGTCTGTAATTACTGTACAAATCCCAGAATACCCTGCAGTTGACATCAGAGCAGGGCTTCAGCAGTAGGCAGTTCAACAGCTTCCAAAATATGAGTCCTACTGTCTCTTTGGCCTGCTTTGATCCCCCCAAAATTTCTTTCTCTGGATTCTTCTACTTTTCTCTGTGCACTTTTCTTGTACGCTCTATCTCTCCTTTACTTTTTCTTCCCTCTCGGTTGCCTACATCATAATGATGTAGCTTTAACAATACTCTGCTCAAAGCAATACAGGAAAGGACTGGGTTGAATAAAACCATGGGGGTCAAAATAAATGCTTCAAGGAATTAAGCAATAATGATCAAAGAGTTGATAATTTCCTAGAGATTAACAACCTGCTGGGGGTGGGGGAACAGTGGCCCGAGGCACAGCCAAGGGCCACCCCACCCAGCCAGTTGTTAATCGAGAGGAAATTACCAGCTTGGAGGTCATTATTGCGATTATAAGTCTAATCACAATGACAATGTTTCTTTTATTTTTAAAATTGCTTTTATGGTGTCGTTTCTGTGATGCTGTGCGCATCCTAGCAGAACGGCATGGCAGCCAATCAGCGAGCTAGCTGAGGTCATGAATAATTAGACTTATAACACTGGGTAGGGACCTACTGTATGCAACACCTCAGCCTTGGGTACTGGGAAAACACACGTCTACTTGAATATTCTTCAGAGACTCTACCTAGCTTTTTATAATTCCAAATAACCCACTAGGTTTAATAAATACTCCAAGGTCTATCAACAGAAATGTATGGCTTGCTCATGGTTATCTAAGTAGAGAAGGAACAGGATGTTTTTGAGACAGGAAGCAAAGTCCAACCTGACACACACAACTATCCACTCAAAAGTAAAAAGAAATTTCCCAAAACATACTTTGTGGCCCAGCTGCACCAGTTGGTGATGTGTTGCACTGCCACAAAGGAGACCCAGGATTGATTCCCCAATCCTGACTCCCCCACCATGGACATGTGGGACTTTGAGCATACCGAGGCACTGTGTACCAGACGGGGAGGACTTAACGCATCCCACCTAGAAGCACCTCCAAAAGCATGAAAAGGTTGTGGAACAGACGCTGTAGATGACTATGCAAGGTCAGCCAACCCACCACCAGGAATGGGTTGCAAGACGCCATTGGCACCTGCCTAGAAAGATGAACAGGAAGAAAATACTACCTCAGTCCTCAACAGCATGAAGGAGCAGACACCCAACCCGTACACCACTGAATGCTGGACACCCAACACTGCACACACGCAGACTTTGGCTCTTCCTTGGTGACTTGGCAGTGCCAGGCTAGCAAAAAAGGCCCTGCAGAGGGGGCAAGCCTAAGAGGAGCTGTGACCAGTAAAAACAGCTAAATGGATATTGTAAAAACTTTATTACAAAAAATTTGAAATACCAAACAAATTTAAAGCAAACATAATGTAATATTTAAAGTGATCATGTTCTAACAACTGCTGAATAACTGCAATAAGGAATACTTTGGCAACTTTAAGATAAGAAATGATTCTTGTGTGAACCTAGTCTCAGGTTCTGGAAGGGAAGGCAGGGTCAGGTTTGTATCTCTCACTGATAGATCCCTGAGAAAAATACACAACTACTATGGTGAGTAATGTTTTCATCAAATAACAGGAATCCAACAACTGTGGTTAGTCCTGACAACCTTTCTGTACTATGCATGTCCCTACACCTTGCGAGGATACGTCCACACCGATTTAGGAAAAAGGCTCTGCAAGACAGCAGTTCCAAACCTGGCATCCCTCCAGGATTCTATGTCCAGACAACAGTGCTTTGTGACGTTGTGCAAAGTCTTCCAGGTAACTGCTTTACAAATGTCTATCAATCTTTATTTAACTAGGTGGAACACCCTTCAGCAGAATGTTCATTTGCAAGGTGGGCCTGGGCTGAAACACATATAATACAAAATCATACAATACAGCATGTCATGCAAAAAAAAAATGCAAGAGACATACAGTGATGATAAACAGTTGCAGGGAAATACATAGTGCAGAAAGGCTGTCAGAACTAACCACAAATACATACTGAAATAGTGTATCCAGTTACACACATCAAAAATTATATTTGCACGGGTAAACACAAGCAACTACATATTGACAATTGGGAAGACAATAAGTGTGGCAGCAAATTAATTAGTGCTGGCCCCTATCTGAACAGGGGTAATGATAGGTAGGTACCGATGACCTCACCATGATGAGGTGGGTGTGCCCAAAGCACGGAGTCAAGATGAAGAGAGGAGGTAGGAATCAGAGACATGCATGCAGAGAGGGAAGGTGGGATGTGTGCTTACGTCAGGACACATAGGTAAAAAATGTAGATATACAAGTGGTTGAAAGAATATGGGATACAAGTATATGCATATAGATAATTACTAGTGGAATATAGGGGTGTTATGCGTTAGATTGCATCGGGGAATACAGCTGTACCACCAGGTTAGGATGTCATGGCATGTAAGAAGCAGCATTCAACGAGTTCTGACATGGAGGCAGCATTCAACAAGGTCTGACAGGGAGGTAGCGTCGGGGGAGATGGGGTAGGTATAAGGGGGCTTATCAAGAGAGCGAGAGAAGGGTGGCGTGTGTCCGCATGGACGGAGGGAAGAGAGCTGTGCCAGCAGACTAGGATGGCGGGACGAAAGAGAAGCAGCCAGCTAACAGAAAAGTGGCATCGATGAGGAAGATGAGCCTGCAGGCTAGAATGCAAGTACGAGTGAGAGCCAATCATTCCATGAGTACTGGCAGTAGGGTAGCACCAACGAGGAAGAGTAGGTAGATCTTATGCATAGCAGGTACAGCTGTCCTGCAGAGTCTGCTTTAGGAGGGTTTTGAATTTTGCAACGCTGACAAAGTTGGAGAGTTTGAGGAACTTTTGTAGAGCGTTCCATATTGTGGGGAGCGCTTGGCTTAATGGATGGGAACCATGGCGAGTTCCGATTCTTGGGGTTTCTAGCATGATATGCGAATATATCCTCAGTAAGATCCCCGACAGACAGGAGATTACAGATATACTCTGGGAGTTTGCTGGATAGGGCTCTATAAATCCAGATAGCCGTATTTATTAGTCTTTTGGTTTTAAGTGAGTGCCAGCCCAATGAAGAGTAAAGACAGCAGTGATGCATGTTGTAGGGGGCGCCAGTAATAAATCTTAAGGCCCTATGATATAGGGTGACCAATTTAATTAGGGCAGTGCATGGGTCATAGCTATATGGTTGTTTGGTTCACAGTAAACACAGCAATAGAGTCAAGCCATACAAAGGCAAAGGTACTGGACTTTAGGAGGGCTGACTTTGCCAAAATGGGTGAGTGCCTAAGGAATGCACTAGCAAATGGGCAGGAAGGGGTGGAAGAACAATGGGGAATAATAAAAACTGCCATCACAGAGGTAACAAGCCTTTGTGTGACGCAAATAAACAAAACTAAACAATGTAAGAAACCACTATGGTTCTCAAAGGAAGTGGCAGTGAAGGTTCAAGAGAAAAAGAAAGCTTTCAGGAAGTACAAGGAATCACAGAAGGAGCAGGACAGAGAACTGTATCAGTTAAAGCAAAAGGAAGCTGGGAAGGCAGTCAGAACAGCAAAGGCCCAAACCGAGGAAAAGATAGCTAACTCAGTTAGAAGGGGATAAAACCTTTATAGGTACATCAGGGAGCAAGGAAGACCAAGGAGGGATAGTGAGGCTTAATGGGGGGTGACTGTGAAAAGGCAGAGATACTAAACAGATATTTTTGCTCAGTATTTACAAAGGAAGAGGAGAGGTACCTAAAACAAACAGTAGAAACACTCTGGATACAGAAGTTGATACCAGCCCATTTACAGAAGAAAGGGTTCTGAAAGAACTCTTAAAACTGAAGGTGGACAAAGCAATGGGGCCTGATGGGATTCATCCCAGAATTCTAAAAAGAACTAAGGGTAGAATTAGTGACACCACTGACTACCCTGTTTAACAAATCATGGGAGGATGGGGTGGTACCCAGGACTGGAGGAGGGCAGATGTGATTCCCCTTCACAAAAGTGGGAGCAAGGCAGAAGCAGGAAACTACAGACCTGTTACTTTAACCTCAGTGGTAGGGAAAATGATGGAATCACTTCTGAAGGAAAGAACTGTCGAGTATCTAGAGGCCAGAGGGGCACAGGACCCAAGGCAGCATGGATTCACAGCAGGAAGGTCATGCCAGACAAATCTGATAGATTTGACTGGGTGACCAAAGTAGTAGATCAGGGAAGGGCTGTGGACATGGCCTAGCTAGACTTTAGCAAGGCATTTGACACAGTCCCATATAAAAGATTAAGATACAAGTTAGCTAGCCCGGGAGTGGGTCCCAATATGACAGCCTGGGTAAAAAACTGGCTGGAGAATAGGACACAGAGAGTAATAGTAAATGGAGTCCACTCTGAAGAAAGGGGGGTTACTAGTGGGGTACCACAGGGTTCAGTATTAGGACCAGTCCTCTTCAATGTCTTTATAAGAGACATTGCAGAGGGACTGGAAAGAAAAGTATGTCTCTTTGCAGATGACACAAAGATCTGCAACAGAGTTGATGCACAAGGTGGGGTGGAAAGGATGAAGAGGGACTTGGCAAGGTTAGAGGAATGGTCAAATGTATGGCAGCTTAGATTCAATGCTAAGAAGTGCAAGGTAATGCACCTGGGAAACAAAAACCCAGGGGAAGAGTACACAATGGGGGGTGAGATACTAACAACAACAAAAATGGAAAGGGACCTGGGGGTAGTCATATCAGATGACCTAAAGGTGGGCAAGCAATGTGAGAGGGCAGCAAGGAGGGCTGGAGGGACACTGGGATGCATAGGGAGAGGCATCACCAGTAGAAAACAGGAAGTTATTATCCCTCTGTACAGACAGCTGGTGAGACCCCATCTGGAGTACTGCGTGCAGTTCTGGAGACCCAGTCTTCGCAAAGACATAGACAGGATGGAAGCTGTCCAGAGGAGGGCAACTAAAATGGTGCAGGGTCTGCACCGGAAGACATATGAAGAGAGACTTAGGAGCTTAATATGTATAGCCTTGAGGAAAGGAGGGAGAGGGGAACATGATAGAAACTTTCAAGTACCTCAAGGGAATCAACAAAGTCCAAGAGGGTAGCATCTTTTAAAAAGAGGTGTGCAAGAACAAGGGGGCACAATTTGAAGATGGGGGGGGGGGCAGCTCAGAGGTAATTTAAGAAAGTATTTTTTCACAGAGAGGGTTGTGGATGCATGGAATAGTCTTCCAGAGGAGGTCATGGAGTCAAAAACAGTGGTGGAATTCAAGCATGCATGAGACAGTCATAAGGCAATTCTAGGGGGTGGGAGTAGGAAGAAGTAGGCTGCTGGTTAACTAGGATCTGCAGCTTATCCAGTAAGCAGGGAAATGGGCAGACTGGGTGGGCCAAGCGGTCCTTATCTGCCGTCAAATTCTATGTTTCTATAGATGATGTCAGCGTTGTCTATGAGTGGGAGGAAGGTAGACTATACTAACTTTCTTTTGGCCTGGTAAGTGAGGAGATGTTTGATGTGAAAGAAGAAACTGAGCCTCTGCTTAAGTTTTTATGTAATTACTCTGTAAGGGTCATAAATGAAAATTTGCTGTCGATCTATACGCCCAAGTACCTGAACCTGTCCAAAGGTTCCAGGAGTTCTCCCAGTAGTGTGGAGATCAGAGGCGTAAACCTCATGGTGGAGGGTAATATATGATGTGTGTGCCGGAAAGGAACACAGACCGGTTTTTTTTTGCATTTAGCAGCAATTTCAGGTTCAAAAGCAGGGTTTTAAATAATTGATTAGTATTTTTTTTTTTTCTTGGGACAATACTAACTGTTCAGAAAGTATTTTGTAGGTTTTGAAAAAGTGTTATGCTGGTTAACACAGTAAGGCAGGTGCTGTGCATTTTCACAATGTTTTAGCACTTTTATGAGCAAAACACCAATCAATTTTTAGAATTAAATAAAACCCTGAAAAAGCTGTGCTGCAGGTTATTAAATTCTTGCTGCAGAGTGCTGCCAGTCTGCTCAAGAGTGGGCTTGGAGACATAGATCATGGTGTCATCTGCGAATACGTGCATGGATGCATTTTTATGCCGGAGTTAAGATTGTTTATGTAGATCACAAAGAGGAGAGATCCCAAGATGGACCCTTGGAGAACACCTCTTTGTAACGTCTTCAGAGGAGAGAGTTCCCATTGTGCTTTTACTTGCTGTTGCCGTCCAGTCAACTAACACTGGAACCAGTTCAGTGCAGTGTTGTCGAGACAGATGTTACGGAGTTCAATGATAAGCAGATTATGGTCGACCATATCAAAAGCCTTGCTCAGGTTAAGAAATACGGCCCCCACTTATTGTTTTGAGTCCACTGTCAGCCACCAATCATTAATCACATTGGCCAAGGTGGTTACTGTGCTGTGGTTGGGAAGGAAACCAGACTGAATGGGACTGAGCTTATTGTTGGACTCAAGGTAGTTTCGCAATTGAGAGCTGACAATTTTCTCAAGGAGCTAGGAGAGGATGGGTAGAAGGGCAATGGGTCTATAATTATTGAGATCCGAGGGGGGAGCCCAATTTTAGGAGTGGGGCGACATAAGCGATTTTCCATGCGTCAGCAAAGGTGCCTAGCAAGAGTGATATATTAAACAGGTGGGTGATGAGGCAGTAAGCACACAATGTCATAACTTCAAGAAGGGGTCGAGGAGGTCCGCACCAGCACTTTTTTTCGAATCAATGGCAAGCAGCAGATCCTCTATTTCCTTGAAGGAGGCTGGGCTGAGGCTGAACGTGTCTCGTGGGGTGGGGGCCTTAATTGAGTGCTCTTGTTTGATCACGGTGCTGCATTGGGGGAGAAGCTTGCTGGCTGGGGAGGATTCAATGGCCATACTGGCTGTAGCAAAGTGATTAAGTCCAACATTTGGGACTTATCAGAAGTAGCTATGTCGTTGGTTATAATCTTGGCAGGGAGGAGAGGGGGTGATGCCCTTCAGTGTCTCTCAGGGTATTCCAAAATGGGGCGGAGCTGGAAGGAGAGGTGTCCAATTTGGACTTGAAGTAATTGGATTTCTCAGTCCAGATTAGCCTGGTACACTGATTTCTTACTGTACTAAATGCTGCCCAGTCGGAAGGCAGCTTGGTTTTGCAGGCGCACTTTCGGAGGGAATCCCTGTGACGGAGGGCAGTTTTAATGTGGTTATGAAACCAGGGCCAGGTTCTTTTCTTTATTCTTACTTTGGTCAGAGGAGGGAGTTTATGACCTCTAGTACGAGGTTCTGGAGTAGGGTGCAGGCATCTGACACAGATTTAGCAAGATAAAAATCTTGCCATTTTATGTTATTTAGATCCTTCAAGAAACTGTAGCTGTCGAAATTTCTGAGGTTTCTTTTATATATGTAGAGGATGAGAGGAGTTTAGGAGTGTTCCAAATGCAAACTACAGGGCTGTGATCACTTGGCTCTTTGAAGAAGACTGCGGCATGTGAAATATTGTGCAGTTTACTTACTAGGATCAGGTTGAGGAACGTACCAAGCTTGGGGTTTGTGTCATTCAGACGGGTAGGTTCAGAAATAAGCTGGGAGAGACAGAGCTCATCGCAGAAGTCTTTCAATGGAGCAGTGCATGGAGAGAGCCAGTCCAAGTTTAGGTCTCCCATTATAATCAGCTCAGAGGACTGATTAACCAGCTGGTGGTGGAGGTGGCTTAGAAGCTCGAGCCCCCCCCCCCCCGAGGGTAGTCGATAACATCCGGTGATAATGAGGGACTCAGAAAAAAATAACAGTAACCTCAATGTAAAACATTAAAATTGTTTGGTGACAGTAGTGCAGCCCATTAGGGAGATCGGGAATTTGTACTGGACAAAGATCGCAACCCCCCCCAGTATGTTTATTTGCCCTGAACAGACTGTAGGAAAGGAGGTTTACTTCATGGTCTAGGGTTGCATGCTTCAGCCAAGATTCCGATATAACCAGCACATCTGGTTTAGAGTGGCAAATCCAGGATTTTATGGAGTCAAATTTTCTGAGCAAACTGCAGACACCGATGTGGATGAAGCTTATGCCCCTTATATTTGCTAGCTCGGAGGGGGATGTGATGGGTAGTTGGGGTCCTGGGTTTAATTTGACATTGCCAGAGCAGATTAGAAGGAATAAGAGTAGTTTTTTGAGGGAGTTTAGGAGTATCCGAGGAGGCGAATTTTCCCCTTTTGTTGGGGATGGAGTGGTTTGGTGCATGTAAGTGTCGGACTGGCGGTACGGGATAGAGGATCCAAGGACGAGCACTCAGAATCAGAACGAGAGGGAGGTATCTTGGAGAGGCTGAATGGAGATTGTATGAAGGGAAGAGCTTACAAGAGGGACCACGCTCGACGGGACTGGGACCTGTTGCAGGTTGATAGTCTTATCTACAATAGCCTGTGCGTTTGAACCGTTAGGTGGTACACAGGTTGGCTAGATGTTGCTTAGTAATATGGCACAGCCAAGCAAGAGGCCCTGGCAGTTAAACGCCAAGTTAGGCATCTTCAGTGGACCAGCAGGCAGGTTCCGACAGTACAACTTCACCTCGGTCACTGCAGCAGGGGCAGCAAACAGATTACCTTATGGGCCCCACAGAGGGTGGCCTGCCTGAGCTGGAGTTTAGCAAGTAGCTGGTTTGCCAGCATGCACTCTGTATGGAGTACTAAGGAAGACCTGGAGCAGAAATAATGATGAAATGGGATGAAAATACACTAAGTTACTTCCACACTGAGGACCTGAACAGTGTGGGTCAGGTGGAAGGAGTATGCATGTCTCGATATGCTACTCCCACCTTAGAAACCTTAATAGGTGCGCAAAGTATTACAGACCTTGGCAGTGTGGTACATGTGCAAGACGTGTCGCTGAAGCTACAAGTACTTGCTACTTAAAGAGAGATGAAAGAAAGGGAGAAGAGGAGGGATAGAACCGAGGGGGTGCCGTAAGGGGAGAAAGGGAAAATTATGCAGTCCAAGTACAGTAGAAGAAATCATGGGACAAAAGCAGTTTCGGCCACACAGAAAAAGTGCCTGGCAGCAGACAGGGAAAGTTAACAAAATTCAGTCCATCCAATAGGTGGAGGGCCAAGGAGTGTAGCAGCCAGTGCAGAGCTCGGACTAAACAGCCAGCACCAATCAAGTTAGTGGCTTTCAGTCCCGGTCCTTTCGGAAGAGGCATACCTGTTGTGGGAACAGGAGCCATCGGTCTGGCAATGAAAGGCTGGCCAGCGGGCTTCCCAGACCACGAGGAGAGCAGTGAGTTGCCCAGTCAAGGGCTTCCTGGGAGAGGGAGAAAAAGACAGACAGTCAGGAATAAATGCAGAGTTGGAAGGGTGGAGTGCTAAATCGGGGAGCTAGCTCACAGACAAAAGAGGTGAAAATTCTCAAGGGGGGTGCAGGCTGAAAGAACACAGATGGGAAGCACTTGAAATGGCGCCAGCTGTCTGGCCTGAGGTAATGGAAGCAGCCTGAATGGGGTAATTTTCTACCACAGGAGAGTGTGGAGCTGGGGACAAGGAGGTTAGGGGCAAAATAAGGTATAGGGATTAGAAAGAAAAGGGTGCAGAATAAGGCTTGGGGTTGGTAGCGAGAGGAAGACAGAGGTTACAGGCTGGTAATTACAGCAGTTGGTTTGGGGAAGGAGCGACGAGTGGAAAGTTTTGAAATGAGAAAATCAATGTGAGAGCTGGAGCAAAGATTCAAAGCATTACAGTCTGTTACACAATGTCTAGCAGAATTAGTTTGAACAATGTGTCTAAAAAGGAGTAGCAGCAAGTTCAGGCTAGAAAAAACAGTTCAAATTCAAATTATTTGAAAATAGCAGCACAAATTCAAATTATACAGTCCAAGTGTAGTAGGAAAAAAATCATGGGACACGGGCAGTTTTTGCCACATGGAGAAAGCGCCTGGTAGCAGAAAGGGAAAGTTAAGTAAATTCAGTTCATACAACAGGTGGAGGGCCAAGAAGCTAGCAGCCAATGCAGAGCTAAAACTAAACAGCCAGCACAAATTAAGTTAGTGGCTTTCAGCCCTGGGCCTTTTGGAAGAGGCGTACCTATTGTGGGAGCAGAATCATTGGTCTGGTGATGAAAGGCTGGCCGGCAGGCTTCCTGGCCTGCGAGAAGAGCTGCAAGTTGCCCGGTCAAGGGCTTCCTGGTGTGGGAGCAGGAGCTGTCGGTCTGGCGATGAAAGGCTGGCCAGCGGGCTTCCCGGTCCGTGAGGAGAGCCGCAAGTTGCCCACTCAATGACTTCCTGGTGTGGGAGCAGGAGCCGTCAGTCTGGTGATGAAAGGCTGGCTGTCAGGCTTCCCAGCCCGCAAAGAGAGCAGTGAGTTGCCCGGTCAAGGGCTTCCTGGGAGAGTCCTGGGAGAGTCTAGAAGGGGATGCCCCTTGTAGCTGCCACACAGGCTGAGGTGCCCCTTCGCAGAATGTGCCCTTAGGTCTCTGAGAGGTATTCTACCAGCCTTTTCAAACTATATGCAGACTATCCAATGAGACAGAATCCTCCTAGCTGCTGACTTACCTTTGCCCACCTCTCCATAGGCAACAAAAAGCTGTGTACACTGTGACCTGACATCTTTTGTTCCGTCTACGTAGTGACCTAGCGCTCTTTTTACATCCAGACAGTGCAATTTCTGTTCACCTGAACTGAAGTGTTCAGGGTAGAGCACAGTAAGGGCAAAGGAATGGTTCAGGTGCAATTCTGACATGGCCTTAGCTAGGAAAAGGCTGCAACCTTAACATCCTACTGGTCCTGAAGACTACCTCATCTATGCAGAAAATTACAAAGTTTGGCTCTGCACAAATGGCTTGCAGTTCACTTACCCTCCAGACAGATATCATGGCAATCGGAAAAACTGCCTTCAATATAACATACTTCAAATCACCAGTAGTCAAAAGCTCAAATAGAGCCTCCAACAGCTGGGTAAGACAGATATTTAGATACCATGGGGGAACTGAGTGTCTTACAGGTAGATACAGGTGCTTAAGGCCCTTAAAAAACCTTTTAGAAACAGGTTGTGAGGCCAAAGACATGTCTTTGCCTAATGATGTGTAGACAGACATCACTGCCGGGTGCACTTTCATTGTTGAGGATCTCAGACATAAGGACTGTTAAGTGTACCAGGTAGTCCAGAACTGCAGGCAGCCCTGCTTGCACTAGAATTATTTTCCTGGAGGCATACCAGTATGAGAATGTCGTCCACTTACAGGAGTATGCTTTCCTTGTTTGTGGTTTTCTGGAAAGCTTTGGCATTCTCAACACCCCCTCTGACAGATGCAAACTAGATAATTCTATCTCAAGAACCATGCCCTCAGCCAGCCCGGTGGCACTGAGGGTTGAGGCGCTGGACGCCACACCTCGCTGGTGACCCGGATTCAGGAATGGACTCAGGTCGCCTGGGGTTGGCAGGGGAGAGGGAGGATTGAGCATCCAACAACTGTTCTCCTTCCTCTGGGGTGGGTAGTGGGGTTCGAATCACCCTGTAGCGGTGACTGGCGGAGGCCAGCTGCACTACAGTGGCATGCAAAAAGGAGAGTGCGGCGGGCGTCAGCACTATGTGCTCAGATGCCACTGCACATCCGGCTCCCCGTAAGGGGAGAAAATGTGGAAAATGGCGGAGGGCGATCTCCACAGCTGATGGCCATGCCTTGCACCCTGATAGGGGAACCCAAGAGAGATGCGTACCCAGGGCTGTGTGAGCGAAGAAAAGGTAGGCCCACGTGATGTGGGTTTGTGTGGCCCACGAGCACGACCAGGTCCGGGGGTGCAGGTCTGGCGGACGGAGATCGTGGGGGCCGCTCTGCCGAGGAGGCATAAGGTACTATAATAATAAAAAAAAGAACAATGCCCTCAGGCATAGTGTGCTGAGGTCTGGGAATGTTCTGCCCTGAGACAGAGTCAGCACGTTGCATCTCAGAGGCAGGTTGGCTGGAATCCTGTTCAGAGTTTTAAATAATTGATTAGCAGTTTTTTTCTTGGGACAATACTAACTGTACAGAAAGTATTTATATAGGTTTTTTTAGAAGTGATGTGTGTGTTAAACACAATGAGGCAAGTATTATGCATTTTCACAACATTTTAGCACTTTTATAAGTAAAACGCTAATCAATTTTTAGAGTTAAATAAAACCCTGCTGTTGGACAGGGTCAAAAGCACTCAATACCAAGCCTGCCTCGCCTAGTCCAGAACTATCAGGATCATTTTTGCTGGCGATCTCCTGAGCATGATAAGCGCTCTCTGTGTGAGTGGAAATGGTGGGATGCCACAGAAGAACCTCCTGTCCAATCCAGAACTAGGGCATCCTCTGGGTCTGTGCCCCTTGCTGGTGGCCTGCAACAAAAACCATGGGAGATGACTGTTCTCCCAAGGCACAAACATTTATTTCTGAAGTGCCCATCTTCTGTAGACTGAGGCCTCCAGGTAGGTGCCCCACCCTACGAGTGAGGCATCTGCTTTGCGGATACTTGTTGGGGATTGCTGGAGGAAGGGAATGACCTCTCTGAGGTTGCTTTCCTCCTTCCACCACTCGAGCACTTGTACGAAGGTCTCTGTGACTAACACTATCTTGGACAGTGAGTCCCATCTTTCTGATCAGTGATCCCTTAAGTGGCAGTGAATGTCTCATCTTAAATCTGGCCCACGGCACCACTGCTGTGGAGCAGGCCATATGGCCCAGCAACTGCAGAAAATCCCTTGCAGCCCTTGGGCAGCCTAGTGTAATCGATTCTACAGTACCAATCGGATTTGATACCCTTTCCCAAGGAAGGAAAGCCTCCCCTTGCAGGTTATCCAGTGCTGCACCTATGAAATCCATTCCCTGAACTGGTCCTGTCCGAGACTTCTGCAGAGTTATCAGAAATTCCAGGTTCACGACGGAGTTATCTTTTGTAGAGACCACCTTGCCTCTTACTGTTTTCCCCAAGAATAGCCAGTAATCCAGGTAGGGGAAAAAAAAAAAAACACACACCTTGTCTTTTCAGAGGCGTTACCACCACAGCTAGGCACTTTGTGAAGACACTTGGTGCTGATATGAGACTCAAAGGAAGGGCTAAAAACTGGTATTGGTAGTTTCCCAGCCTGAACCAGAAATATTGCCTGCACTTTTCCTTTTTGTTTGTTCAGATACCTTAGATCTAAAATGTGTTCTGGTATTTACCCATGCATGGTGTGGTGTGTCACAAGACCATAGGCCAAGTGACGAAAACCACGCCAGAAGTGAATAAGTCCCACAACAATCCACACCCTGGCATGGATTACTCCAATTATTCAGTAGGGAAATTATTAAATTAACTTTTACATAAAAAAGAAAACACTTTTTTTTTTTTTTTTTTAATAACCCTTCAAATATATTTTTTTATATTATAAACTGTGAAACATTCTTCCTGGCTTAGACCATCTACACCATGTAACAGTGGTTGAAAAATGTTATATTTAAATGCTTCATCAGTTTTGGACATTTAAGATTTTAAACTGGCTATATCTGCCTTATTTTAAATAGACATACCAGAAGTAAACAGACCTATAACAGTGCAAGTAGATGCACTAGCACATCCTATCAAAACATTAATAGCGTTAGTAGTCATAAGTTACCTGTGCTCAAAAGTACCAGTCAGCAGATCTGATTCACAGATTCTTGGACCCCACTGTACAGTATAATGCTCGTTATAAAGCATCACTGATGGATTCTTGTTGTTTGAAATGGTTCTGCCTAGGAGTGCTAAGGTTAGGAGACGAGCATAAATGGGGGGGCAATGTGGCCTAGATACCCAGTGTAGCCACGTGTGACAAGCATAATACAGGGGCTTTCACACGGACAAAAAAAAAAAAAAAAAAAAAGGACAAACTGGTACCATGCAGTCGACTGTAGGTCCAGTCTGAAGGGGGGTTGCCAACTAGAGGTAATGGGTTGAGGTCACACCCTGACATGCTACTCGGACAGGTCCATAAAACAGCCCTATAAATATTTACAGAACTGTTGTATGCTTTTTGTTGCTTGGATTCTGTATTCTTTAGCGAGGGCCAAACATGTAAAAGCAGCCATCCTAGCACGTCTAGCAAGATGATTTCCACCAGTCTCACTGAATTAAAATTATTTCTCCGCTCAATCAAAATGTTTGAGGTGGGGGCTGGAGATCAAAATGTATCAGCTGACTCCCAGCTATAAAAGTGAGGGGCCTACTGAACCCAGTGGTGCAAGTGGTAGACAAGAAGTACAGGAACTCAGGCACTAGCAAATATGAAATGCAGAATGAAGATCTTCAATCTGAAGGATAGGTGTACAACAGCACGTCTGTCTGTTTAGACACTAGTAGATTCAGTTAGAGATACTTAAGTATTTCTACCAGATAGTAATGTTGTACAAGTCAAATGTTGTTATGGAAACCCTGATTTCAGGTCACAAGGCCAAAACTGTCATTTTGCTGCTGGTTTAAGAATTTTAGTTCCAGTGTCAGTGGGAAGCCTGCTGCAAAAAAGGTACAGGAACGGAGTTCCTGTTTACTTTCATCTCTCCAATGCCGCCACTCTCGCCCACCTAACATTCCTTCTCGGGTTCAGCTATACTGCAGCACAAGAGTGTGGAAGAAGAGGGAATATGTAACATTTCACCCTCAGCTTTTACACTGGTTCATGCAAATACCTGATAATGGAGTGAAGTAAAACAGCCTCTCACGACCTACTGTGCAAAGTACTTTGATAAAGTTCAGTGAAAGTAGCCAGCCAGTCACACAGTTTGTAAACACAAGCCTCTGACTAAACGTGGTTTATATGTGACAATCCAAGTCCGATGATCAAGACCGGGAATGTTAAATCAAACCTTTAAGACGTGAAAACACTTCCACAGCTTAAGGCCGCTAACCACGGTTTCGGGCCAAGTTAAACACATGTACTGTATGTAAACAAACGAGAGATATTATCTACCGTGTGCTATAAGCTACAATACAATCCCCTCCTACCAGAGAGAAATGTGCAAAAAGCCGCGCGTAGAAAAACCGTCCTTACACTTTGCTATCGCAGCAAGAAACCGCCTCTAAACACGCTTCTGGGTCACGTGGTATCACGTCGAACGCGCCACGCACGGGCTTAGTCTTTCTTTCGATTTCTGTTCTATGATTGGCACAGAACTGGGGGGGGGGGACTACAAAGGCAGCGCCTATCAGAGCTGCCGACCGCCACTACGTAAGGCTCTTTGCCGTCTTGTGGACGTCAAATCCCGGAAGCGGGCTCATTAACATGCAGCTGTATTTGGGGACAACGTTAGTTTAACTTCATTTTTCTTTTAAATTAAAAATAAAAACAAATGCTTACTTTTTGAATTTTTTTGTAGACTGGACGCTTTTTTGTCATTGGTGGTGGCTTCATGGGAGGACACACCGTTTGAATTGTATAAAAATGCTTTAAGTCAGCCTGGCTAAGGCTTTGTATGGGAACCATTTGCAGTGAACGAAATCTATTTTGAAGGTGCTGTATTTTGCGGTGGGGCTACTGGCCACAGGGACGCTTACTCCAGCTGGCTGTGCTGGATTTAGGGAGTATTTATTGGGTACAGGGGCTGCTGATGGGGACTGCCGAGGTATTCTGGCAACTGGTGTGGGCAGAATGCCTTAAGTAAATGTTTTCCTTAATGACCTCTCTCACTGCACCATGGGAAGAGGTGCCCCCCCCCCGACAACTACCCACTCTCTCCACAGCCATTAACACTACCCCCTCTCTCCACGAGCCAGTACTAACCACATCACCTCCATGCCCTCCCTCCACAGTCCCTCTCCCTTCAGTATCCTTACTCCTACAGTCCCCTCCAATGCCTATTCTCTCCACAGTCCCACACCACCACTTTCACTCCCTTCATGGCCCTTCACACATCTTCCCTCCACTGTCCACCCAGACAGCTCCCTTCTCACATAGCCTTGGAAGCATGCTCCTTGCCACACACACACACACAGCCTTTGGCAGGCTTCATAGTGTCCCTTTCCTTAAACACTTGCAGCCAGATACTGATCCCACTCAGCACTGGTTGCTAGTACCGGAAGTCCCCTCCCCCGCCCAGTCCTGGAATCTGGCCCCCCCCCCCAATACACTGTAGGCTCCCAGATCCAGTCCATGCTGAGCCTCCCATGCATTGCCCACTACATGTGGATGTTAATATGGTTGCTTCTGGCTCTCACAGTTACAAGAGGTGGGCTCAACATTTATCAAACACAAAAGGACACAACTACTGTGCTGCAGAACAGTAATCAAATTTATTGAATCCAACATACAGCATCACACACATCCACAACCAACATTTTGCACATCCTTTTTGCGTTTTCCCAAGGCATGATGTTGTGAATGCAAAACCCTCTATTATAGTGTTTAATGCTAAGACATTTGAAGGGACAGTGAAAATTAATTACCAGTGAGATGCTTATATTTAAAAACAAAACGTACTAAGGGTCAGGCTCGGTGTTGCTGAGGGTTGAGGTGCTGAATGCCACACTTCGCTCCATGCTGGTGACCCGAGTTTGGAAGCGGAGTCTGGTTGCCAGGGGTCGGGGGGGACAGGATCAAGTATCCAATGAACTGCTCTCCTTTTCCAGAGAGGGAGAGCTTGTTTGACCACCACCAGGTGGAGGTCTGGTGATAGGCTAGGGTGGCACGGTAGAGAGGTATTGTGAGCTGGTGATGCTTGTGTGCCTCCACATGCATGCTTCACGTCGGCCACAGTAGGGAACATGAGAAACATAGACTTTGCCAGCAAATGAGGACCGCTTGGCCCACCTAGTCTGCCCATTTCCCTACCTAGAGGATAAGCTGTAGATCCTATTTAACCAACATGAGAAAAGTGGAAAATGGGTGCTGGGGTTTCAGTGAAGCCCTGCACATCTGTCTGTGGACCCACGTTGCCACACTGACCACCACTGTCCGAACTACATTGTGACTTGGGTGGGGGTGGGAGGACAGCCATTCCTCCCCTGACCTCTCCAATAGGGGGAATCCTTGGTGGTGCCTGCCTGTGAGGTAAACCCTGGGTGGGGTAAGCGTCGGTCTGTGGGGACAGGGCCAGGGCTGATAATCCCCCTCCAAGTATCCTGTTGAGAAGACAAACCCATATGGGGAAAAAAAAAGCATACAAAATCTAATAAGCTGCAAAGTGCAGTTGTGAAGTACTCGTCTGCTTTTTATTAATTTAACCCAACACGTGGCAAAAACAATAAAAGAAGACAGATGACACAATTTTTTTGTAGCATTTTAGTTTGTACTTTTTACTCGCTATGTTGTGTTATTTTTACGCATCCACATTTGGTTTTACTCACCTCTCTTCAAAAATGAGGAGTACAATACTCACTGTGGAGCCCTATGTGGCACAGCAAGCTGTCGGCATGCATGAGACACAGTGCAGTGTCTGCACTGCATATGGCAAAATGCAGTGTTGGCATCAGTACGGCATATCACAGTGTTTGTCGGGCACATGGCATTGTTGTGTTGGCAGTGCATGTGTTACAGTGAAGTATCAGCAGTGCATGTAGCACAGCACACTGATGGCATCACAGTGCAGTGTCAGCAGTGTATGTGGTGCAGTGTGTGCATGGCACAGCACAATGTCTGCATAGCACATGACACAGTGAGTTGCGGCAGTGTACATGGCACCACAATGTGTCAGTACTGTACATGGCACAGTGCTGCAACACCAGTGTGTGTGGCACAATGCAGTGCCACCATAGCACAGCTTGGCATGTGCTGCTGCCATATTACAGTTCCATATATACAGCAGACACCACAGTGTGTTATATGATCTATTGTCACTGCTCTATACCATGTGGTATGTCATCACTGATCTGCACCACTGGCACTTGTCATAACTGCGCTATGCCATGGATACTGCTGTTAATGCACTGTATCATGTGCACTGCCATCACTGAACTGTTTCATATGTATGGCTGTCACTGCCTATGCACCATGTGCTGCCAACACTGCACTGTGCCATGTGCACTACCGTTACTGTGCTTTGCCACATTAACTGATGTCACTGCACTGTGCCACATGCACTGTTCTAACTGCACCGTGCCGCGAGCACTGACATTACTGGTGCCCAGAAGGTTGGAGGGAGCCCTGCATAAGAAGTGCAGACCCTTGTGTAAGGGGGGGGTGCAGGCCCCTGCATAGGGAGGCAGATGCTGGTCCCTGCGTAGGGAGGCAGGTGCAGGCCCCTACATGGTGGGGGTTGCAGTCTTCTGTGTGAAAAGTGGGGTTGCAGGCCCATGAGTGAGGAGGGTTAGGAGATAGCAGGCCTCTATGTGAAGAGTATGGCTGTCACTGCACTGTGCCATGTTCACTGTTGTTACTGTGCTGTGCTGTACCATGTGCACTGCTGTGATTGCACTGTGCCACTTGCAGTGTCATCACTAGTGCTTAGTCGCATCCCCCTCCCCATTATGTGGTACATGATCAATGGTGTCCCTTGGTACCTGCATATATGATGTAGACCAAGTTGCATGTGTGCTGCTTTCACATAGAAAAATAAACTCCTCCCAGCAAGGTAATAGTTGTGTGAATTATTTAAAAAAAAATTCTCAGGAGAAATAGATGAAAAGCTGAAGACAATTGCTATTCAGCCAACCTGAGTTCAGGGAATGTGGTCAAGAGGTGGGCATGTTTGTGTTAGCTCTCAGCAGTGCCACATGCATGGCCGACACTGCAGTGTCCCACATGCACAGCTGACACTTGAGTGCCACATGCACTTCCGTCACTTTTTCTGTGCCAAGTGCACTGCCAGCACTGCACTGTACCACGTGCAGTCAGCCTTGTGCTGTACCATGTACACTGCCAACACTGAACTGTGCCCCATACACATGGCACAGCACAGTGTCAGCATCTCACTTCGCACAGTGCAGTGGCATAGTGCACGTGGCACAGTGTGGTGTTGGCATCGTACTTGGCACAGTGTAGTGTCAGCATTGCATGATGCACAGCCTCGTGGTGGAATATATGCATGGAAACTTATGGCTGTAGAACTAGCACATGTACATGAGTGGTATGGGGCAGGAGGTGTATGAGTGGTGTCAAGGTAGCTTTGGGGAGGACAGCTTCATGGGTGGTCACAGGTATGTGGAGACAGCATGCCAGGGTATGTGCATGGGAACACATGACTAGAAGGAATGTGTGTGTGTGTGTACATGACTGGTAGGGAGAGGGTGTTGAGAAAGGTGTGGGGGATGAAATTATGTGGAGACAATGTTCTAGGGTAGATGAAATGGTGGAGGTTCAAGTGAGGTCCTGGCTATGTGGAAACACTATGCCAGGGGTAGGTGGGGAGAGTGGGTGGTGCCAGGGGTGGTCTCGGGTATGTGGATCATCATGCCAGCATGGGGTTGGGATGTGTGTATGCAGATACACTGGGCCATTGTTTGTGGAGTAGGAGAAGTACATATTAACTGTGCAGGGTAATTGAGGAGGAAGGGGTAGAAGAGTAGTGCCAGAGTAGGTGGGGCTGGGTGGCAGGTACATGTGTGTGGTCCACCCTGCTATTGAAGATGGAGTGGAGGAGGTACATATTAACTGTGCCAGGGTAGAAGAGGAGAGGTACATGAGTGGTGCTGGGGCAAGTGTTCATACTGGAGTTCATACTGGATTGTTAAGTCAACCAGAAGGCATAAGCCCATGTTGGTTGACCCCACCATTTCAGTGGAGGAAACCAAAGTTACCAACTGTTATATACCTGTCCAAGCTTGATTTAAAAATATTGAAGCTAGAGGAGTCCACTATTTCAGTGGGTAGATTATTCCACAATCGGACCATTCTCGGTCCAAAGCTATATTGTCTAAGCTTTGTCATACACAGTTCTTCTTTTAGTTGATGTTTATGCCCTCTCAGATTATAACTATGATGTTTAATTTGAAGGCCAAGATCATTTTTTAATTTTTCCTGACTTAAAATTTTATATGACAGTAATAAGTCTCCCCCTTCACGTCGAGTGTCCAGTGACCACAGCCCTAGGTCCTTCAGCCTCTCCTCATATGTTTTATCGTTAACCACCTTAATAAGTTTTGTACAAGCTCTTTGAGGTTTTTCAACCATTTTATGTCCTTTTTTAAATAAGGACTCCAAACTGTAGAACAGTAGTCCAAGTTGGGTCTCACATAGGTCTTGTAAAGAGGCAGTAACACCTCTTCACTTTTGGAATGGAAACTTCTTCTGATACAATTAACCAGATGCATTGCTTTATTTGCTACTACTTTACAATGGTACCCCTTTTTTAGATTTGAACTAATATATACTCCCAGATCTTTTTCACAATCAGAATTCTTGAGTTTTACACCTTGAATGTAATAATCTTACTCTATATTATCCTTCCCCATATGAATTATCACACATTTATTTAAATTAAAACACATTTTATTTGTGTTTGCCCATTCTGATATGAAGAGCAGGTCTTGACCAAATTGTAGTCTATCATCAAAGGTATTAACACCCCCTTCCATCTTAATATCATCTGCAAATTTTATTAATTTATTACTACCAATTACATTTAAATCAGAAATAAAAATACCAAACAGCAACGGTCCCAATATGGACCCCTGTGGCACTCCACTGGACACCTCAACCTCATCTGACAAAGAACCCTGAATCCTAACTATTTGAGTTCTGTTGTTAAGCCACTGACTAATCCATCCAATAATTTTATTATTAATTCACAGTTTTTCAAGTTTTTGGATCACTATACCATGAGGAACTGTATCAAAGGCTCTACTGAATTCTAACATTACCATATCCACATTATTGCCTGGTCTATTAATTTACCAACATATTCATAAAAACTGACTAGGTTAGTCTCACAAGATCGATTTTTTATAAATCCATGTTGGGCATTATCAATCAGTCCCTTACTCGAGATATGTTTTCCAATCTCATCGTAAATAATGCCTTCAATAATCTTGCAAATCACCGATGTCAGGCTTATCGGTCGGTAATTTGTTGCCTCTGATCTACTTCCCTTCTTATATATCGGGACTACATATGCTGTTCTCCAGTCTCTAGGTAAATATCCCTCATCCAGGGATTTCTGCCCCATTATTTGGATGGCAGGTGCTAACACATCTCCTAATTCCTTTATGAATTTTGGGTGAACCCCATCTGGACCAGCAGATTTATCTATCCTAATTTTTTGTATTCTTTGAAGAATTTTGTCAATGGTGAGTATATCATTGTATACCCCATTACATATTTCATCCTCACTTTTATCTCTTGTATAATTATCCTTTACAAACACCTTACTAAATGTCTTACTGAATTCTTTGGTAATTTCGTTAGGTTTATCAGTCAGTTCACCATCAATAAGAAGTGGTCCCACAGCATTAGTATTCCCCCTTTTGTTGTTCACCTAGGTGAAAAAAAACTTTTTGTGTTATTTTTTGATGTAGCAAGTTTGTATTCTACCTGTTGTTTTGCTCTTTTTATTTCATACTTGACTTTCTTTAATATTTTTTTGTATCTTACCAGACTGATCCCTGATTCTTGTTGCTTCATCTGTCTGTATAGTATTTTCTTTTTCTTACATAGTTTAATAATCTTATTATTGATCCAAGAGGGTTTTCCCCCTACTATTATATACATTTTTTGTAATGATGTATTCTTGTGTTACTTTATTTATTATGTTTATAAGAACTTCCCAGGATTCTTCAGTTGATAACTCATGCATTAATCTATTCCAGTTTAATATACTCAGTTTATTTCTTATTTCAGGATAGTTGGCTTTCTTATACATTATCTGGGTTGTCTTACCCTTAATGATTTTATTAGTCTTGTTAATTGCGAACATAATAGTTCCATGGTCACAAGTTGCTATTGGTGGTTCTATTCTGATATTTCCAACATCATTGGGAAAATTAGTTAAGATAACATTCAAGGTATTATTACCCCTAATAGGTTTGTTTATACATTGCTGAATGCCTGCTGATATGAGTTTCTCATTTATTCTTGATTCCATCGAGTTGTTACCTTTTATCTTATTTCCATCTATTTCAGAAATATTCAAATCTCCCATTAGTACTATATCAGTATCTTCTGCCAGAGTAGTAACCATATCCATGAATGCCTCTGTATCCCCTACTGTGGTGTCAGGTGGTCTGTAAAACACTATTAGTTTAAAAGGTTTACCCTTCAAACCCACTATATTTCCAGAAATTATCTTGCTGTTTCCATAATCTTCCTCAAGGTTAATGTCTTGGCATTTGATTTCATCTTTAATATACAGTGCAATTCCCCCCCCCCCCCCCCCCAGATCATCTATTCCTTTTATAAAGTTGATAGCCTTGAATATGTTGGTTCCATTCAGTGTCTAAATTCCACAAGGTTTTGACTACCCCTATTATCCCTATGTCACATTTTTCAAGTAAAAGTTCCATTTCAGCCATTTTATCCTTATTTAAACTTCTGGAATTAAACATCAAAACATTAATCTTTGTTTCTATCTTATTTTTTTCCTTATTTTTTTTTATTTTTGATACTGGCCCATGTAGTGTATTGTGTAATCCACTCGTCCCCCTTTTATTCAGTTTAAATGTCTATCAATCTCTTTATGTATTTGATTTCCCAATATTCTACTTCCCCCTAAAACTCAAATGTAATCCGTCCCTACAATAGAGTTCTTTATTATTGTAGAAACTGTCCCAATGTTTAATGAACGAGATCCCCTGATCTTTTGACCATTTGTACAACCATGCATTGGCCAAGGATATTTTTTTTTGCTTTATAAGCTGTTGCACTTGGTTTAGGTAAAATTTCCAATATCAAAATTTCACTATTTTTTTCCTGCAGTTTGCAAATGAGTTCTTTTACTTCTTTTTGAAAGGTTAACAGGGAATTTCGTTCAATGTCATTTATTCCTACATGCACCACCACTATTGGATTGAATCCTGCTCCTGCAAATATATTATCCACCATTCTATACAGATCTTTTGCCTCTGCCCCAGGGAAACAACTTACCATATTATTTGCCTTATCCTCCTCACAAATATATTCATCAGTATATTTTATGACTGAGTTCCCTATAACTATTACTTGTCTTGGGTCAGGGTTTACTATTTGATCATGCACTTCCATGGCACAGTCCAGTGGCTCATCAGAAGAATTTATAGGTTCTACAAGTGACTGAAAGCTGTTAGCAAAAGGGATATGGGAAACTGAATTATCTACTCCAGTTCCCATATCCATATTATTTTCACTCACTGAGTTACAAGATCTAGTATTCTTCCCTCTCTCTGTTCCAATTCTTTCATTATTACAATTATGTAATATTGGTTGAAGAGGGCTTCTTCCCCTTCTCTTTCTTTTGACTGATGTCACTACACTCCATTCAGCATTCTCATTATCACCACATATGCCCCCATCTTTCTTTTACCCAAACCATTTATAGGTTCCCCTTTTTCCCTATCTGCATCTGCTTTATTCAGGCTACATAATACTTTTAGCTTTGCAGTCAACTGAAGTTGACTGTTGTCCACTTTGTTTAGCTTTTCACTAACTGAAGCAATATTGTTTATTAATTCATGATTCTGTATACACTTTTCACATCTAAATGCTGTGCAATCTACCCCTTCCTCTTCCAATATATACATTCTGCAACTTGCACATTATACCAACAAATCCCCAATTTTAGAAAGAATAGCTCCTGCCATCTTTATAGTTTCCATAATTACTACAAGATTTGTTACTTGCAAATCTTAATGTAAGTCAGTTAGAATTTAAACCAAATGAGAAGCTCACTAGCTCATTTGGGGACAGTAATGATGGCTTGACTAGTACACAGACATTCGGTGCTTTGTAAAACACACTGGTCTTTGGTTAATACACACCAGTGGGGGTAAGCTGTACTACTTAATTCCTAACAAAACAATCCCTCAAAATTGTACACAGAGTAACTGAATTACAGGATCCACTCGCTATTTAAATTCAGTTGGTAACTACTAAAATACCTGAATTGACACCTCTTACGGAGGCTTGCGCAGTTCCACTTTACCGAAATCAAGGAATTAACTTATAGACTTTACAATTCTATACCTACTATGTGAAATGGCTCTATGTCCCACTCCCAATCTCCCACAGTGGACACTGCAGACACGCGTGAGATGCGTTTGTCTCTGCGTGCATCTCCGCGTGCGACCCCGCGCACGCTCACTCCACTCGCTATTGCAGTGATTACATACTGCCCAGAACAAGAAGTAGGAGTGTTTGAACTCCCGATTCTAGCAAATTTTAGTTAACACTGAAACAAATTAAAAGGACAGAGTCCTGATTCACATTTAAGTTTAATTTAAACTAGGAGCAGTTTTTATCATGCAGCGCACTCAGCGCTTTCAGATAGTCTTTACACACCACCTCTCACCAGAGGTCTGCTTATTCCAGCTGTATAGTATGATACAGCACCCCGTTCGCTATTGCGGTGATTAAGTATTGCCCAGAACAGGAAGTAGGAGTGTTTGAACTCCCAATTCTAGCAAATTTTAGTTAACACCAAAACAGATTAAAAGGGCAGAGTCCTGTTTCACATTTAAGTTTCATTTAAACTAAGAGCAGTATTTATCATGCAGCACACTTGGCGCTTTCAGATTGTCTTCACACACCACTTCTCACCGGAGGTCCGCTTACTCCAGCTGTATGGTATATAAGTGGAGTATGGGAGTGGCAGGTACATGGGTGGTCCAGAGTATATGAAGATACAGTGCCATGGTAGAGGTCTGGAGGAGGTACCTATGCAGTCCTGGGTATGTGGAGACACCGTGCCATGATAGCTGATGAGGGGGAGGTGCAGGGGCTGTGGGGGTATACATACATAGAAACATGTGTCTAAAAGAATAGTGTGTACACATGGATGGTGCAGGGTTAGGTGGTGGTGGGGTGGGACAGGTACATGGGACTACACGTGCATGGAAACACATTACAAGAGAAAGATAGGTTGTGCACATGGATGTTAGGTGGGTAGGGGAAGCTACATTGGTGGTCATGGGTACAGTATGTGTAGACACACTGCCAGGGTTGTTGGAGGTACATGTGTGGTCCAAGGTATGTGTTGACACCATGTCAGTGTAGGTAGGAAGGGGAGGTACATGGCTGGTGTATGGTATGCTGGGACACTTGGCATGTGTAGGAGGGGAAGGGAAGTTTCAACTTCCATCAAAATCTGAGTATTTTATAAATATTTTGAGTAATTTTTTCATTATGAAAAACAGTGACCACCACATTTGGGTAAGAGACAGACATTCTAGACATATAAAAGTTAGAATCCTTTATTCAAAAAAAATATGGTATGCAGCATAGAAGGTACCTAGAAAGGTACATCTGACAGCTATGCTGATATTTGTATTAATATATGGATTTTAAATTTAACAGGTTTCAAAAGCATACAAAACAAATTCGATAATACCATCAAACCTTCTGTGGTAATAGTACTGTCAATCACTTTTAATTGTACCGTTAGTCACTTTTAATAATATAGTTTGATGGTGATAATACCTTAATGACACCCCCTGCTCTCAGTGGTTATTTCTTCCTTTTGTATTAACTGTTTTTGTTTTTGTGTACCTTGTTCTGTTCATATGATATGTCACCTGATAATTTATTGTCCAAGGTCCTCTCTATTCATTGCATAGGTATGCACCTATGAACTTATGAATGGTCTACTCTGTATGTCTCTGATATATTGTATCCACTTTAACTCATTGTATGTAAAGTGCTTTACTTTGTATGTTCTGATATATTGTATCCTCTAACTCATTGTATGTAAAGCACTTATAATTTGTTATCCTGTTAAGTTTCCGCATGTCTGTACTCTTCTGGGTCGTGCCTGAATATAGTCATTTTATGGCTAGTGCACTTACCCGCTTAACAAAAGCTGAGTAAATACTATCGTTGCAAGTGCCCAATAAGATACCTTCTGCCCCCCATGTTCTAAGCGTGCCTCCTCATTGGCTGCTTTTCCTGTGTGGGCAGGCAGAACATTGTAAAAAACATGGTGGTTCGCTTTGTCGCTTAGCAAGACTGTACTGCCTGCTGTCAACATTTTTCTTATTTTTTTTTGTTTTAACTTCCTCTCAAAAAGCAGAAACAGGACCGCAGCCCAAAAAGGGAACAGGTAGGACTATCTGCCAGTTGTTGTAGAGCGAGGCAAGGAGTAGAGGCGGGCAGGGTGCAGTGCAGCAGGCTGGGGCAAGACAATGCGGCAGACGGCCAGGACACAGCCTCCTTTACTGAAACAGCAGACTGCCACTTGCAAAAAGATAAAAAAAAATGTAAAATCCACTTATTATAAAAATAATGAATAGGTGCCGGTGCATTACCAGCGAGTGGTACCACCTCGAGGTTCTGGACACGGGAACCTCTCGATGGTATTATTCGCTGGTAATGCACTGGCACCTATCCATTATTCTATTTTTATATGTATCTGACAATAGCTTTCGGGGGACATTTTTTTTTGTGGCACTACTTCTTTAAAGCAATAAAGGGAAAAGTTTTATGTTTTTTTGTTAAACAGTACTTTTACATGCTAACTGTCACAGTTTCTAAAGAACAAATAAGCAAAAGTAAATTTGAATAATGACTGACACTGCACAGACATTGGTTGCCCTGACAGTTCAGAGTACTTGCTGTGTGGTCCTGGCAGGAACATGAGGGCTCTCACACAGTAATGAATGTTCAATGAAAATAAAAAATGACGAGGTGATTTGCATACTAAAATGAGAGCAATTTAAATGTATTTATTTATTGAAATGCTTCACCAGGAAAGGCACACTGAGCATCGTGATGTTCATCTCACGGTGCGATGGGGTGGTACAGAGGGAGAGCAGAATTATACATAGTGTGACATGAATTAATAGGTTACAATTTACAAGGAATTGCAGCACATCAAGTAATTTAGGTTATATACTTAGGGTTAATTTAGGTTGCATACTGTACATACATATAAATATTTCAAGAACTAAAACAAATACCAATTCGCAGTCACGTGGGCACGAATGGAAATTAACAGGAGGTAGGTTCATTCATTTCATTTCATAAAATTTTATTTTATACAGGAAACATTTGTTAGGGAATGACCCCCATTTACAACAAAGATCTGTGCATACATAAAACTTTCAAAATTACTTTAAAACAAACTAGCATTCAACATTGACACACACATTAAAAGTTAGTTAAAACATTTACATTTTAGACTATGGTGCTTAAACAATAGTTTTTTAAAAGTGGTGGGATTCTGCACTTTTCTCAGTTCATATGGTAACTCATTCCAATATTTAGATAAACTGTTTTGTAATCTAAGTCTTCCTGTTCTATTATAAATTCTTTCACTTGTAATTGTTAATTTATTTCTCCTGAATTTTGTGAATTTTTCTACTTTAAATTCAGGGGGTGTGATTGTTATTAGGTGTATCAATGGGTGGTCTTTTTTATGAAATATCAATTTTTGACACCATAATAACCACACATATTTTCTTTTTATTTCAAGTTGTAACCAATTCAGTTTTTCAAATAAGATATAATGATGAATTCCTTACTTACTTTTTGTTATAAAATTCCCCAATCTATAATAGGTATACTCAATACTCTGCAATGCTGTCTGAGTGGAAAACATATATAAAAAGGATTCATATTTCAAAATGGGAAGAATCATTTGGGCCATAAGTTTCTCTCTAGCTTCTATACTGAGACACCCTGCTACTATTCTTAAGGCCCTCAAACGCTGGTTTACTGTTTTAACCTGTTGAAAGATATGTTCTTTATAGGTCAATCTTGAATCTATCAAAACTCACAAATACTTATATTGTCTTGTGTTTGTGATCAACCCACCATCTGCCAACCTTAATTGTATATCTGTTATCTTCTTTTGGTTTTCTCCCAACCCAAATATCATACACTGTGTTTTTTTGGCATTCAACACCAGACCCATCTCTCTAAACCATTTCTCTAATGCTATCAAGTCATATTGTAATATTTGTTTAAGTTGCTCTTCAGTATCGGCTGAAGAAACTATCACAGTATCATCCACATAAAGTCTCACTTCGCTATATAAGATTGCAGATAGTAGGTTGTTCACGAACACATTAAACAATAATGGGCCCAACACTGAATCCTGAGAAACACCTCTTTCTATTTGTATCAGATCCGAAAAAGTATTCCCATTTGAAACACAATGCATTCTAGCTGAGAGATATGATTGAAACCACTGTAGTTCCACCCCCTGAACTCCCATTTTACCCAACCTGGTTAATAATTTATTATGATCAACTAAGTCAAAAGCTTTACTTAGGTCCCTAAACACTGTTCCTGTCTTCCTTCCCATATTTAATGAGTTAGCCACCAAATTATTAAAATCTATTAGGGCGGTGTCTGTGGACCTCCCTTCCCTGAATCCATGCTGTTGACTTGTCAATAACCTTCTTTGCTCCAAGTATGGGTAAAACTGTTTATGCACTTGTTTTTCTAATAACTTTGATAACACAGGGAGTAGAACTATCAGTCTATAGTTTGAGGAGTTAGTACTGTTACCCCCTTTAAAAACTGGAATATTTTTGCCTGTTTTCCAGACTTCTGGAACAGTTCCACTTCTTAAACTCCAGTTTACAAAGTGAGTGATCAAGGGTGATAAAATGTCCACTCCTATTTTTAAATATCTTGTGTCCAAACCATCTAATGCTCCAGCTTTTACTATGTTCAATTTTAGCAATTCTCTTTTTATTTCCCCTACTGTTACTTCCCTAAAATTAAATCTGTATTCATACTGTATTTCTAATTTTTTCCTAATTCCTTACCCATTTCTTTCTGTTAATTTTATAGATATTTCTAATGACTGTATTGGGAATTTGGAAACATTTAAATCAGGCAGATCTCTGAAATATTTGTTAAGTAGATTATCTACTTTTATGGGGTTTTCTTCTATTGTATCATCTTGTTCAACTGAGATTTTATTTTTGATTTTAACTGGATTTTGCAGTTCAGATACATATTTCCAAAACTTTTTTGGTTCATTTGCTTTGTCTATATTTTCCCTGTAGTACTTATTTTTTGCTATCTTGACTTCCTTTTTATACTTAGTCCCCCACTGCCTGAACTTATCCCAATCTTCTTATGTTTTTGTTTTCCTTGCTTTTTTCCATACTCTGTTTCTTATTCTTAAGTACTTCTTTAACCTGTCTGTTAGCCATCTAACATCTTTATTGTATATCTTCTTTAATACTTTTGGTGCATGTTTATCTATTACTTCTATTACTAGATTATTAAATTGTTGTATTGCAAGTTCTAAATCAGGTATCAGCAGAACTCTATCCCAACGTAATAATGCTAAACTATTGCTAAAGGCTTCTCTATTAAATTTCCTTTGGTCTCTGATCCAGTAAGTGTCATTGGTTTTATTTACTGGTAATTTTACTTCCATGTTACATTTTACTGGGTTGTGGTCGCCTAAGTTTAGTGGCATAACTTCCCAGGTGATTACTTTTAAATCTTGAGAAACAAAAATTAAATCGAGTATTGTACTCTGATCTTTTTTTCAAACATCTAGTGGGTGTTTTAATAATTTGCACCAGCTCTAATACAGCAAGGCTACTATTTTAATTTTTCTCCTCATTCCTAAAATCAGTCTGCATTAAAATCTCCTGTTAAAATTACTTTTTTATCTTAAAATTTATCTATTAAGACATTTGTTAATTTTTCAAAATGTTTAACTCTTGTTTTTGGAGGGGCCTAAGTTACTCCCACTGTGACTTTTATAGATAACAATTCTATCACTAAACAATCCATTCCTTCTATACTTTGTACTAAGATATTTTTATAGGAGCTTAAAGTATTTTTAATATACAGCATAACCCCATCCCCTCTTCTCTCTGTCTAGTCTTACTAAAGTGTATCCTTTTATTTGAATTTCTTCATTAGTCACTCCCTGATGAGGCCAGGTTTCTGTAATTGCTAACAAATCAGCTTTTTCTTCTTCAACCCAGATCCTATATTCATCAACTTTATTTACTAAACTTCTAACTCCCTGAAATTTTGGGGCCTGGATTTGTCTCCACGTCTCCACATTGCATCAGCATTGAAAACATAAGCATACCTTTCATTCTCAACTGATTTATTTTTATTTATTTCAGTCTAGGATTACAAACAATACCCTTGAGCCGAGGCTCTTTTACAAAGGTTCCACGTCAGCGTGTGCAACAGTCATCATTTTTAGTTACAAACATATAGTCATTGACTTACAGACATGTAATAACCAGTACAAAGACTTGAGCTATGAGCAAGACAAGGGAAGGGGGTGAGGGTGGGGGAAGTGAGGGTAGGAGATCTGGGGAAGGAGGTGCAGGGGTAAGGGGGAGTATGGGAGGTGGTTGGGGCAGGGCCAGGAGTGGAGATATGGGGAAGGTGGGCAACGGTGGGAGACAGTGCAGCCAGGGGGCCTTGTCAAGGGAATATGACAGGTAAGGTGCTAGGGGTGCAAAGACTGATTGTAAGTGCTGGGTGCTGGGGCATTTGCAGTTAGAACAGTGGAAATGTTAAGATGGGCAATCACAGGATACAAGCAGTGAGAGGCACAGCTTGGACTTGAAGAGGCCGAGTGTTGGAGTGGTCGCTATGTCACTGCTAAGAGAATTGAGCCAGTTGGATGCCCAATAGGTGAATGATCTTTGTCCTTGGGTCTTGTGACATCATGGGATATGTAGTAGATGGGAATTGGATCTCCTTGTAGTGACATTCCTATGTCTAGGCTTAAGGAGGGCACAGACACCAGGTGGGGCCAGACCCATTATAATTTTCTTGGCCATGATGCAGGTTCGGTATTTTATGCGTTTGTCCAGTTGAAGCCATACAGATTGGGAATAAAGGTCACATGTGTGGGTATGGCGATGTGAGCCAGTGATGAGATGACATGCCTTATTCAGGGAGGTTGCAATACGTTTGAGAGCAGAGGTAGTTGCAGACCCATATATGATAAGACCATAGTCTATGATGCCAACGATGAAGCTTTGGACAGCCACTACCAGTGCTTCTGGGGTTAGGTGTTTCCTGTGCCAGAATAATATACCTAACCTCACATTGGCAGACTTTGCAACATTGCTGATATGGACAGTGTATGAGAGGTGGGGATCAAGGGTGATGCCGAGGTACTTGAACAATTGTGTTTGCTCTAGGATGGCTCCTTGTTTGGTTGCAATGGAGAGGTGGAGTTGTTTGTTTTGGTTGTGGGGGATGCAGAAGACCATAGACTTTTTTTTTCTGATTGAGAAGCAGTTTATGATTTAGAAACCAGGATTCGATGGAGGAGAAGGCCTGCTGAAGTTTATTTTGTAATTGGATTGGATCAGGGTCTGAGGTGAAGATCACAGCATCGTCGGCGTAGAGAATTATTTGTTTTGGGCAGCTGTCCGTTAGTGAGTTTAAGAATAGGCTGAAGAGGAAGGGTCCCAGAATGGAGCCCTGGGGGACTCCTGAGTGGACCGGTCTAGGGTCTGAGAGTATAGTAGCGATTCTTACTGTTTGGGACTGTTCTTCAAGGTAGCTCTTAAACCAGCCAATGGAGTCAGTCGACAACCCAGTGTTCTGAAGCTGGACAAGCAGGAGGCAGACTGATGGTGTCAAAGGCTTTAGTTAAGTCAATGTAGATTGAGCCTAGTAGTTCACCGGAGTCAAGTGCATTGTGGATAGTGCCAGTGAATTCAACTAGGGATGTGGAGGTACTGTGACCTTTGCGGAACCCGTGTTGTTGCTTGCACAGGATGTTGTATGTATCCAGGTATTCTGTGAGCTGGTCCAAGACAATGCGTTCTAGTGCCTTGGAGAGTGGGGGTAGTAGGGAGATAGGTCTGTAGTTATCATGGGCAGTTTTGTCACCACTTTTATGGATTGGGGTGACAGTGGCAGATTTTCATCTGTTCGGGAACTGGCTAAGGTTGAGGGAGAGGTTGAAAATTCTGGTCAGAGGACTAAACACTTCATCAAGTGTGAGAGACAGGATTTTGAGATTGAGGGAGTCATTACTGAATCTTGATTTACCAAGGGCTTTGGTTGCATATTTGAGTACTTGGTGAGCCTTGACTGCTTTGAAGTAGAAGCGGGGGGAGCTGGTGGGAGTAGTGTTCATTGCAGACAGAGGGGCTTCACCATCTTTGAAGTAGTCCTGGGGTAGGACAGCACTGAGATCGGTAAAGGCTTTGTTAAAGGTATCTGCAATGGTTTTTGAGTTGAGGGTTGTGGTTCCGTTGATGTTGAGTTTTGTTGGGGGGGGTTGGGTGGATTCCTGGTGAGTTCCTTTATGTTCTTCCAGAATTCCCACCATTGCCCCAGGAGTTTGTGAGGGCATGCTTATAGTAGGCGGACTTCATTTGCTGGATGGTTTTGGTGCACACATTGCGGGCACGTTTGTAGTTTTGGATGTTGTTTTGCCTTCCAGAGTTTCTGGCCAGCTCCCATAGGTAGTCTCTTGTTTTTAGCTTCCTGAGGAGGTCACCTGTTATCCAAGGGTTACTGATTGATTTGGCTTTGCATTTCTTAATAGGAGCATACGTGTCACAGGCCACAGTGAAGATGTTTATAAAGTAGTCAAGGGCAGTGTTTATGTTGGTTGCATTGAAGATAGAGGACCAATCTTGATGGAGGAGGTGGGATTTGAGCCAAGGAAGGTGACCACTGGGTAGAACCCTGCTGGTGAAAGTTTTTGGTGGTTGTTTGATTAATTTATTTGACCAGGTGCAGCTAACAGGGGACTGGTCACTGAGAGAGTCAGTGAGGACATTAGTGTTAGATATTTGTGATGGGTGACTGGTAAGGATCCAGTCCAAGAGTGTGCTGGTGCCAGTCCTGTATTTTTTCCTGGTTGGTGAGTCAACCATTTGTGTGAGGTTCACCACAGCAATGGTATCCCTGTATGCACCAGCATTGGCTGCAGGCCAGTTGATGTTGAAGTCACCTAGGAGGATGGATTCGGTGTCCGGTGGGAGTGACTTTACAAAGTCACGAACAGCTGTTAGACCAGTTTTCTGTTCTTTGGGAGGGATGTAGATGGTGGCAACAGTGAGGGTTTTGTTTTGGGCTCTGAGGAGGATTCTCACTGGCAGTATCTGAGCAGTTGTGGGTTGGAGTGAGGTAATGATGTGGTGCCCCTGTATGGAGTCTTTTAGGTAGAGAGCGCAGCCCCCACCTCTTTCGGAGAGGCGATCCAGCCTAAAGACAGTGTAGCCAGGAAGGCTGATTGCATGGTCCGGTACTGATGGCGTGAGCCAGGTTTCGACAACCACCAGGATGTCAGGGCTGTGCTGGCTGGTGAAGGCCTGTAGGGCATCCATTTTAGGAAGGAGGCTGCAGATGTTGATTGATATGAATGACAGGGCACCCGAAGGCTTGCTCAGATTAATGACTTTAGAGCAGAATGGGCCAGGGTTTCGGTGCACGTTGTCTGACAGCATTACGAGGAGGAGGACTAGCCTCAAGGAGCTGCGGCATATTTCTTTAAGGGAATGCTTTCGCCTGCTAGCATTTTGGGAAATTGCTGAGCATCGACGATAGTGGGTGAGGGTAAGTGTAGACAGGGGGACCAGAGTGGAGGGCTAGGACCAGTGTGGGTGTAGGACAGTTTCATGGCCTTAGGATGGATCCTGGGCAAAGGGCTGTGACCAGTGTGCAGCGTGCCTAAGTGGAGGAAGGATGTAGGAATGTGGAAGCTGTGGGGAAGGGAGGGAAAGCAGGCTTTTGGGGCATGCAGTAGAGGAGGAAGACAGGCAAGAAGAAATAGAATAGGGTAGAGAACGGTGGAGGCGCATGATTAAGGTAGGATTTGAGGTAGGTGGAGGGAAGGGGTTAAGACAGGCTGGAGGGGCTAGGAGAAGGGGGCAGAAGAGCAGTAGCTGGATCAGTGGGAAGTGAGGATACAGCCAGGAAGGCCAGGCAGCTAGGGACTGTGTCTTTCAGAGGGTATACTTTTTTTTTCTCATTTCCTTTTTTTTATCATTATACAGGTGTATTGGAAAATGTAACATTTATTCAACAATTTCCTTTCATTAGTAAAGGAATTTCATCTCTTAGTTATCGAACTTTTTTCTATCTGGAGACAACTTTGAACTTCTATACATTTTTTACTATCATTTCCCCCTTTTTGTTTGAAATTCAGACCATTTACATGTGCAATATGAAAACCCAGTAATAACCACCTATTCAATACATAAATCAGTTTCATTGTACCTGTTGGCTTGTTTATACACCTCTACTATTAGTATATTTTTATCTTACTAACTTTAATATTACTACTCTCGATAATGTACCCGTTCTAAAAAGTGAATTGTAGTCTAACTTTGTTAGAAGAACAAACACAAACTTTTTTTTTCTCACTGAGTGGCGCTCACGCCTAGCAGCACAAGGCTTTATGGCATTTGAAAGCCCCACCTCTGTGTAAAATGGCTCTCCGTTGGTCTGCCACCGAACCCCCTCAACCAGCCGTATGAGCTACTGAGCGGCTCCCAGCAACAAATAAAGTGCAGTTTGTAATAAATATTTCAGGACAATCAAGGCAGTCACTCAAATGTAGTCCAGTTGTGCAGAGAAACAATCCGTGTTCTTCCCCCACGACCTCTCAGCAGCTCTCACCTGTGGCTGTTGATGTTTCGGGAGATCAGCTGTTTGTAGATTTCACCGGGCAGTGCGAGGTTTTATGGTGTTTGGAAGCCCCGCCTCTCTGTAGAACAGCTCTCCACTGGACCCCCTCAACCTGCTGTACGAGCTACTGGAAAGGTGTGAGGAAGTACTACTTTACGGAAAGGGTGGTGGAACCTTGGAACAGTATGTCGGCTGAAGTGGTGGGCGCCAAAACAGGGTATTCAAACAGTGCTGGGACATAATGAAGGAAATAGTGGTTACTGGGGACAACAGGACCAAGGAAGAGAATAAAGAGAGGATGGGGCCGGTTCGTATCCTGGAAGAACAGTAGGTTCCAGGGATTATAGGGAACTTGGACAGACTGGATGGACCTCTGGTCTTTTTCTGCCATCATTGTCTATGTTTCTATGTAAAAGATTTACTAGCACAGTCTAAACAGCAAGTATATGATTAAATAAGTATATGATTAAATAAAGTGATTGATCAATACGAACCTCATGGTATGGCCATGGAAATACACATGGTGTGCAGCAAGGCAAGACTGGAAATACATAAATATGGCACAATTAAATAAATGCAAAATATAGGAAAGGAGCACATCTTACTACTAGAATGACCAACACAATTACAGACATAAATGAATGGCAGTACAACTACACAGATGCAAAAACAATTTGTCACTGCTGAAACTTTGATCGGGGGCAGAAGAGCAGTTGGAGTGACTAAAAATCATGAATGAAAATTGTAAGAAACATGAATGAACATAACATTGGAACAATGGTACAGTAGCAATAACTAATATTATATCATCAGTTCTTGTATGGAAATAGTAAATCAGAGGATTTTGTAAATTTCAGGAGTGGTGAGCTATCAAAGGCTGTTCAGAATAGCAAGAAGTTGCTAGGTTGACATCCACACTATGACACCCAGAGTTACATGCTCCACGATGATGCATTGCTGTTCTAGTCTTTTATTCTAGTTCTGTGGGGGTTGGTCTGCCACAAGACTGTAGCGATCTCAAGTCACAGAATGATAAGTCTAGAATGACCATGCCCCCTCAGTAGGCATGTAAAGCACACTGCCATAGTGTGGCTGGCAAAATGCACTGCCACTGATGGGGTTACCACAAGAATACATTAGGTTTTTCTATAGCTCCACTTTCATCTTGAGTCAAAAAAAGTAGAAAACTATTTATAATACCTTACTGTTATGGCCCCCTCAAGCTACAGCTCAGGGCCAGGGAGTACGGGCATGGCAGCCCCCAGACCATTCAAATAATATGCAAACTTATGAGAATTTGTTTTCCTTTCATGGCAGCACTGTCAGCCACCATGAAGTACTGCACACACAGGATGGTCCCAACTTAAAGGGAAAGTCCCCTTAGCCTATTTTCTGTATACCTGGGTAGTTTGTAGACATGATCAATGATTCCCTCTCTTGCATTCCTCTAATTTCATCTTAATTTAAATATAAATTAGGTTGTTTTACTCTGTTCTGCCCTGGTATGAAAACCTGTTTGTCTCCATTGCAAAGATCATGACCCCACTCATGCAGGGCATTTTGGGCGTTGATGCATACTTGCACAAGCATTGACTGCACTCAACCCCTCTAAAGGAAGGTAGCTTGATGGCCGGGACCCTAAACTACTATTTTTATCTGCTCCTGTAATCTCTGATCCTCTGTCCAATCTTCTTAACCAGTCCTTCAAAATTGCTTCAGTTCTCGCTGTGTGGAAGCATGCTGTCGTTCTTCCCCTCCTAAAGGGGGTGACCCTACCTCACCTACAAACTATCGCTCCATCTCTCTACTTCCTACCCTTTCTAAGTTTCAAGAACATATGGTCCTTTCTCAACTCTCTTCCTACCTTGCTGACTCCAACTTTTTCACCCCCTTACAATCTGGATTTCAGAAAAACATTCCACCACTACCTTCGTTATTAGGCTTACCGACTCTATCCTCTCAGGGATGGACAATGGCCAAATCAGTGCCACTATTTTTGCTGACCTAGCAAAGGCCTTCAACAACATCTCCCACTTCCTTCTCCTAAATTCCCTTTCTGCAGCAGATTTATCTGACCCTGCCACCAAATAGTTCAGCACCTGCCTGACTGGCAGAACCCAGTCAATCAAAATAGCTGACTCCTCCTCCCCACTGATCCCCATTAACACTGGCATCCCTCAAGGGTCTGTACTGGGCCTGGCCCTCTTCTCCATATTCCTTAATGACCTCCTCTCAGTCATCTCATCCACTTCCATACACATGTACGCCGATGACACAGTCATGTTCACCTCCTGCCAGTCCCTGGCTGATGTAGCTACCAGACTCCAGCATGACTTTGATCAAGTTCAGCTCTGGTTTAGCTCCCATCGGCTATCACTCAACACCAAGAAGACATTCTCCATGATCTTTGGCACTAGGCAGAGACTCACTAGGCTCCCCTTCCCTCCAACCTTCCATACCCTTGATGAGACTATCCTTGAAGACACCACTTCTTCTAGATATCTGTGGTTGTGGCTTGACCAACACCTCACCTTCTCTGGGCAGTTTTTTTTTTTTTTTACTGTTTCTGCACCCCTACTGAGGAACTGTATCTGGCTGTCACATAACCTGCTCTCTACCTCCAGCTCTTGGCAGTCTCAGCTACTCCCCTCACTCCGACCAGCTACAACCCCAGTTCTGAAACCCCACAGGGAAGGGGCACCCTATCCTCCCAGGGTGCTCTATCTATAGTATAGAGTGCCAGTCGGAGTGTCAGGGATGGGGAGAATGAGGTGCCCAGCCTTGGCAGTGTGATGCAGGCACCTTCGCCTATCCTCTCAGAGTTGTTTTTCCATTTTTATATCCCTCGTCCCTCCCCCTGGGAGTTCTGTTATGTAATGGCATCTCGAGATGTCCGCCTCAATTCTGCCCCTCTACTTTTGTGCCCAGGGCTTCCACTGGGGGCCGCTGTTGTACCGGGCAGTCCCTGGATCCCTCCCCAGAGAGAGGAGAACAGTCTATGGATGCTCAGTCCTCCCTCTCCCCTGCCAACCCCCGAAGATCCAGGCTCGTTCCTGAACCTGGGTCACCGGTGTAGCGTGAGGTGTGGCATCCAGTGCCTCAACCCTCAGCGCCACTGGGCCAGCCTCTCTGGGCATGTTGATGCAATCCTGAAAAAGCTATGCCCTAAGCTTGGGGCATGATAAAGGAAATGCAGTAGCCTACTGCTACCTGCTAGACATGAACTTGTCCAGAAGATGATTCTACCTATTTTTGACTACTGTGATGTACTCTACAGTGCTGCTCCCAAGTCATCCTTAACTAGATTGGACACTCTCTTTAATTCCTTCTGCTTCTTTGCCTTGTATGTCTGTCCTCGCACTCACCACTGCAATCTCTACCACTCTCTGGCCCTCCCACCATTAGATAATCATCTCCACCTCCATTGTGCAAAATTTGTGTCTAAATTTTGGTTTGTCACTCTTCCCCCCCACCTGTCTTCATCTCTTCTCACCCTCCCCCTTCTCACTCATGCCCTTAGATCCTTTGACTCTCACCTAATGGTAATTCATCACCATCTGACCGCTGCAGGTCAGAGTGCCTTCTCGCACCGGTTCCCTAAACTCTAGCACTCCCCCATTTTACCACTCATCCTCCACCTTCTCCATCTCTTCTGCCCTACATACTTTCCTCTCAGTAAATTGTACCTATGTCAACTCCCAAATTTAGCTGCTGTCTCTTACTGCGTTTTCCTCCCCCTCCCTAATACAATGCACTAGGAGTCTCTGCTGCCTGCAGGCAGTACTCCTGTTTCAACTCTCTGTTAGTTGATACTCCCAACAGTTGCACTTATCAGGTGACAAGTGAATTTCTTAGGACAATGTGTTCTCTTGTTGCACTTTAACTCGTCAAGCTTATTATCACAAGTTTTATCTCATCTTCCAGCTCCACATGCACTGCTCTAGCTTGTCGTTGTACTATTGTATTCTGCTTGAGCTGCATGTCAGCACATTTTTTGTACTACTCTATTGCTTGTGCTATATTGTTATTTTTATTCCATTGCCTGTATGTTCACTCCTGTTTATATGTTATTTTATGATTACTGGTTGTGTAGCGGGGTAGTCAGGATAATAAATCAAGCAGACCCACAAACTTACTGCATTAAAAGTGCCAGCAAGGCACTTGTCATTTTATTTTTCTCAAAGAATGTTGACATCAGGTTTCACAGAATTCAGGAAAATAAGGTTAGTTCATTCACTTTCAGAATCTCAACAAAATAATAAACAGATGCAGTATGCTCAAGAAGGGCCACTGCTGTGCCCAGCAGTGCCACCAAGCTATCTCCTCACCTGTTTTTACACAAACATATACACTTCAGAGGTCCACCACCTCTGGCAGTAAGCTCCAACTGACTTCCCTATCTGAATATAGCTTGCTAAAGTAGGCTTTTTATACCTGCCTACTGAAGTCATGTGACCTCAGCATCATCAACTTATAAAACTTTTTGTTTAGGCCCTCATATTAAATTATACAGTGCCAGAGGGCCTTCTAAATATGATAATTAACTAAGGAAACCATCATACAAGAAAAAATCCTGCAAGAAAAGAATATAACAGTAAGAGGAAGTGGAAACCTTTCCACTGAACTGTGATTGACAGCATCATTAGCAATAAAAGAGGACAGTAGGGGCCGCTGTCACCCTATAGTGCACCTCATTTGGCATACCATTCTTGGAGCAGACAAACCTACAGACCAAAGGTTCTGATATTTAATAATAAAATATATTGTAAGTTTCTTTTTTCTTTCATTTCAATGACTATTCGCACCTTATTGCTTTTAAACCTCTCCAGCCTTGCCTTAAAGACATGAGACCTGTCTGTTTTATCTGTTTTAAAAGAAACCACAGGCAGGTACTTAGTTTTCCTCCAGATAGATTTTTGTCAACCCCCTTCACTTGTGTACACTCATGCAGCAGGGTAGTGCTTAGAGAAACTGTGTGGGGGATGTTACAGAGACGTGGGGTGTCTTTTTATATGTTAGCTTTATTATTTTATTTCATTTGTGCATTTTCATTTTTAAGACTTGCCACCAACTCTTATACTGAAGGCTGCACCATTTTACACTTTGTGGTTTCACAGGGGTATTCCTGTCCCTTTAAATCCTTAACTCCTTCAGGTTTGTAGCAAAGCAGCAGGCTCTTTAAATAGAAATTTAACTTGCTGCTCTGCTGTGGAGAACTGCAAATGCTGGTAAGCCCCTTTTACATTTATGTATTTCAGAAAAGACCTGGAGATCTTAATCAACCCCTCCTTTCCTATGGAATCCTTGTATGTATGTAGCACAAGCCACTCAACTTGTGTTAATTCTTATTTAATTCTTCTTTATTTTATAACTAACATCTAGTACAAAATGTTACATGGCAAGCACTGCTGCCTTTTACTTTCAAGACAAAAAGCATTTTATTATTTAAAGGCACAAACACACTTCAGTTTAAATCCAGTGAAGATTTGTAAATGCCTCTCATGTACTATATTTAAACTTCAAAGTACTTTATTTAAACCATAAGCACCTTATTTTGCTTATAGGCACGTATTACTCTGTTTAAGCAACCAGCATCTGAATTACCTCAGCCAGCTGGCATGCTGGCCCTACATACCTGGTCGTTTATACCTAAGCACTTTATTTCTTGGCGGGGTACTTATAAGTATATTATGGCCTGTACTCAACACAGGGAGCACCCTGTGACATGGTTGTATGTACTCTCTCATGTACCCTTCCCCCCAGGACGCACCGTGAGATGAGCAATCTGATTGTTCAGCGTGCCTTTCCTGGTGAAACATTTCAATCAATAAATAAACAAGCCAGCAGAAGTTGTACTCTTATTAAACCTGCCAGGGGAAGGTTGTAGAATTAACAGGTGTATTTTATGGTTACTGGTTGTATGTACCAGGGTTTTAAATAATTGATTAGCACTTTTTTCCTTGGGACAATGCTAACTGTACAGAAAGCATTTATATAGGTTTTCTAAAAGTGTTGTTTGTTAAACACAGTGAGGCAAGTGCTATGCATTTTTACAACGTTTTAGAATGTTTATGAGCAAAATGCTAATCAATTTTTAGAGTTAAATAAAACCCTATGCACTCTGCCATGTACTCTTCCCTCCAGGACACACTATGAGAAAAAGCAGCCTAGTTGTTCAGTGTGTCTTTCCTGGTGAAACAGTTCAACAAATAAATAAATAAATAAATAAGCCAGCAGAAGTTGTACTCTTATTAAACGTGCCAGGGGAGGTTATAGAACTAAGAAAGGTATTAATCCCCCCCCCAGATGAGGCAGCAGCAGGGAGGGAGGGAGGGACCGACGGGAGTAAACTCCCCCAGGCAGGTATGTAAGAAGACAGGGGTGGGGTCAAGGCAGAGGATGGGGATACAAATCAGGAAAGCAAGAAGGAAGGAGTAAAGGAGACAGGTAACAGAGAAGTTCACAAAGGAAGAGGTAGGTCAGGAGGCGTGTCAGGGAACAGCACAAGCAGGGAGGGGGAGGAATCTAGGGAAGCAGGGAGGGAGTAAGGTATGGAGAGCCACACGCACCAATACAAGGAATCTGGGAAATCAAAGTTCAGACTTGGAGGCCATTATGGCATGGTGCCGTAACTGAGTATTGGTGCACTGACAGCCACGACTGAGGCATGGCCATACCAAGCTACTCTCTGTTCAGGAGAGACAGGGAGGGGAGGAGGGGTTGTACTGTATGCAAATGATGGAATTAAGGCCACAGCAGTGCTGGGGCACCCAGAAGAAAAGAAAGGGCTGCAGGTGCTGTGGATCATCCTGGAGACAGGCGCTGGGCCACTGGTTTACAAACCTTCAGCACAGAAAGAGGAGTGGAATAAGATACTTGATGAAGCCATCATCAGGATAGCAAGTAAGGTTGATGTTTATTTTATTATATGTATTTATTTATTTATTTATTTATTGAGAGATTGGAATTACGAACCTTTGAGTCAGAGACTCCTTTGCAAAGTCTCCACATCATGGAAGTACAAAACAAGAGAACTGGACAATACAATGAAAGGTATTACAAACGAAAGCAAAGGGTAAAACAACCCAGAGTCAAGCATGGTACAAAGGTAACCTACTGGGTCCATATGTTGTACAGTTAATAGTGTGCAACAAAACCTGAAACAGAAATAGCGCAGTATAGGACAGCGAGAGGGTACAATACCGCAAATGGGTCCATGCACCCTTGCATTGTCCGAGGCAAAGGATAAGACCTCTGCTGGGACAGGGATCCACCGAGCAGCTGCTGTGGCTTGACGGGATGAGATACTGGCAGTAAGGGAGACAGGCAGTGCATTTGGGACTGGGTTCAATTCCTGGTCCTGGACGCATGGAATTTTTCATTTTAACAGGGTGTATGGGTGGCAGAGTCCCTGCAAAAACAAGACTTATGCTGCATGCAATATATTGTGCTGTATTGGCAGTGCGGTACATTGCTGCAGCATAATGCCTTGCGACATTATGACCCCGTGCCCAAAGGTAATAAGCAATACATTGAAAGGTATTTCATCTGAATGCGGAGGGTGAAACAACCCAGAGTCAGGCATGATACAAAGGTTTCAAGCAAATTAAGCTATTGCTTACATTCAAATTTCAAGGATGATACAAGGTTTCCTAAGCCAGTGAAACAGATGGTTAAGATAAAGACACAATACATCAGAAGAACCAATCAGAGTAGAGGGAGAGGAGGGAGAGGGCAGAAGGCACAGAAGTTTAGCTTGGCATGCTAGTAAAAGAGGGGCAACTATGTGAGTGGACAGCTCAGGGGCAGTCACAGGTACTGTCAGTGAATAATTGCTCTCTGAGTTTGAGTTTGAAATGACCAAGGTTCTGGGTGGATGAGGTATTGGGGGCAGATCATTTAGCCAGAATGGAGCCCTACAGTGGAAGGCACATTGTCCCAAGGATATTCTGCAGATCGGCGTAAGCAATGTGGCTTTGTCTGAGCCTCTAGTATTCCTTGTGGATGGTGCATGTTGAATGAGGTTAAGGAGCCTGGTGGGGGATTGACCATTGACAATCTTCCTGGCAAGGAGGCAGGTGTGATATTTCAGTCGGCCCTCAAAGTTAAGCCAGTTGGAAAGCCGATAAAGGTTATAGGTGTGAGTCATCCTATCACACCCTGTGACAAGACCTATTCAGGGTGACCCTAATTCTGTGAAATGTGGTATTGTCAGCCACACTATAGAAGATGATCCAGTAACCAACAGGGAAAGGACAGAGGAGGCAACCGTGAGACAGAGAGATGCAGGAGGCATACACCATTTGTCCCTGTAATGGAGACCAATTCTGGCATTTGCAGCAGAGCTAAGACAATGGATCTGTTCATGATAGCTTAGTGAGGAGTCAAGGGTAACACCTAGATATTTAAAGGAAGCAAGTCACTTATTCTAGCTGTGAGTTTTAACAGTTAAGTATGCACAGTAGGGTGCTCCTGTATTTGTTTTGACGATGAGTGAAGACCATAGACTTTGTTTTTTTTTTTGTAATTTAACACCAGTTAATTAGTGGAGAACTGTGTTTCAGTTTCAGGGAAAAGATTCTGGAGGGCAAGCTGGGGGGGGGGGTCACGGTGACTGCAGAAGATAACTGTGTTGTCCACGTATAGAAGCAGTTGGCCAAAACATGCTTTTGGGAGAGAATTTAGAAAGAAGCCAAAGAGAAGTGGCCCAAGTATGGATCCCTGGGGGATGCCAGAGCAAACTGGCAGACCGTCAGACAGAGTGGAGTTTATTTTGACATGCTGTGATCTACCACTTGGGCAGCTTTTGAACTAGGAGATGGGTTTGGAAGCAAGAGCTAGGAGAGACTCTAGTAGGAGAGGATGCTTGACCGTGTTGAATGCCTTAGTGAGGTCTATGTACACAGACCTGACTAGGGTCCATGGTCTAAGGCTTTGTGTAGCAAGGTAGTGTATTCCAATAGTACAATTGAGGTGCTGTGCCCCTTCCTGAATCCATGCTGGCCTTTGCAAAGGAGGTTATATTTAGTCAGGTAGTCAGTGAGCTGGTCTGAGTCCATTTTCTCCAGGGCCTTAGGGGGAAATAGAGATGGGGTGGTAGTTATCTGGAGAGGTGCAGTCCCTTCCTTTGATGATAGGTGTGATGATACCACTTTTCATTGGATGGGGAACTGGCCAAGACAGAGAGAGAAGTTAAGAATTTTTGTAAGTGGGACAAAGATTATATCCAGCGCCAGGTGAAGGAGATTTAGGTCTAAAGTGTCACCACTATGCCGGGACTTACCCAGGACTCTAGATAAGTAGGTTTTGGCCTCTCTGGGGTAAATAGTCCCAAATCAGAAGAGCAGGGTATCAGTAGGGGGTGGGGAGGGGAGGCAACTTGGTGGGGGGGGGTCAAAGAAATTAGACAGGATTACACTGCTAAGGTCTGAGAACCTCAGTTTAAGATGTTAGCTATGGCCATAGGGTTCTGGGAGGTGGTACCATTAATGTCAAGTTGCGATGGTGGAGGGGCTGCCATTTTTCTATTAAGTACTTTAATGTGTTCCCCAAACTTATGCCCAGAACCCCAGGAGGAAGAGAGGGCTTCCTGAAAATGAGTTGCCTTTGCTTTGCAAATCTCCCAGACACATTTATTCCTGGCAGCTCTATACCTTGCTGCCAGGAATATATCATTGCCTGTTAGTGGATGGCCAGACTGAGGGCCCATGCATTGGTTATCAATGGAGGCGATGATGTCAAGAAGGGCCGGCATTATCCAGAGGGTATTGGGTCCTTGACTGCCAGTTTAGTAAAAGGGTGAAGAGCACAGGCACAGGAGAAGCAGGTGATGAAGTGGGGAGAGGCACCGTCAACTGACCTAGTGGTATCAATAGGTGACCAGTCACAGTGTAAGAAGAAGTCCTGAAGTGATCTAGGATCCTTCTTTAATTACTGATAAATGAGTGGGGGGGGGGCTTGATGACCTTGTTGGACCAACTGCAGATTATGGGGGAGTGGTTACTTACAGCGTCTGAGAGGACAACAACCTTTGAGAGTCTGGGTGAGTTGTGAAGATTAGATCCAGGAGAATGGATGATCCAGATTTTGGGTTTAGACAAGTGGGGGAAGAGACTACTTGGGTGAGATTCATGGCTGTGATGGTGTCCTTAAAGGGTGTAGCCTTGGGGGACAGCCAGTTTATGTTAAAGTCACCTAATGCTATGACTTCTGATGAGTTAGGCAGCTGGGAAATGCTACTGGCAATTGAATGGAAAGCCATCTTCTGATTCCAGGGTGGGATGTAAACTGACATGATATGGAGGGATTTTCCTGCGGGGCCAATTGCTAATTTAAAGATCAGGGCCTGCATCCCATGTGCGGGAGGTAGGAAAGGGACTACATGCCCTTGAAAGGTGTCCCATACATAGATGGTGCAGCCACCACCTCTCTTTGCTAACTAGTCCACTCTGTATATGGAGCAGCCATTGATAGCCACTGGGGTATCATCGGTATTTGGGGATAACTAGGTTTCTACCGCAGCCAGAATATCAGGCTGATGAAGGACCTTGCTACCTTGGAGGATATCATATTTCTTTAGCAGGCTGCAGATACTGATAGAGGCTATCAATAGTCCACCGACACGGCCACAGGTTAGGATGGGTGAGGAAACAGGTCCAGGGTTGGGGTGCGCATTTCCTGAGAGGAATAGCAAAAGAAGGGTGTGCCTAAGAAGGGCAGATTTAAGTAGCTTAGTTTTCAGAATGGGGTGACAGGTGTGGGAGTAGAGCTTAGATCTCATCACTAGGATCGGGAGCTGGTGAACATGTAGATCCAAAAGAAACAATAGGTTGTGGGTGCAGGCAGCTAACAAACTAGGCTGTAAATTACAATGAGGTAAGGTACTGCCAGTAGTACCAGATAGAACAGAGAGGAAGATGGTTGCTGGGGGACAGGCAAGAGCTAATAGAGAGTGTGGGATAGGGTACGGAACAAAGAGTAGTGAGAGACAACCAGTGATGAGAATTTGCTTTACTAGGCCCATTGTAGAGAGAGTTCAGATGAAGGGGGGGTATAAAACTGCAAGCTATAAGAAGAGTGTGTGAGTAGGGCTTATATGATCAATAATTGAGAGGTTAGAAGTAGGTCAGGCCACATAGCTACCTGCTATCACGATACCCTGGACAGGCTATACATTAGGATCCCTCAGTGGACCCTAAGAATTTAGTGGGATCAATGTTCAGACAACCTAGAACAGAAGGTTCTAGTCACCTCTCCTGTTTGCAGGGTGCTACAGTGGTGGATGGAACCCAACAATCTGCTAAAGGGGGCACCCTTCCTGATCCCCTGCCCTCACCAGATTCTAATGGCAGATGCCTCGGGGATAGGCTGGGGGTTACACTTGGGGCCCCATCAGACATAGGGTATGTGGAGCGCAGTGGGGAGTGCCCTCCACATAAACAGTCTAGAAATGTGAGCTGTTTTGTATTGCCTACAAGCTTTACAAACTCACCTTTCCCTGGGTCCTCTGTTAATACAGATGGACAACAGCCAGCCCAGTGGTGCTGAGGGTTGAGGCGCTGGATGCCACACCTCACATTGCACCAGTGACCCGGGTTCGGGAACGGACTCGGGTGCCGGGGGCTGGCAGGGGAAGGGTTGAGAACTGAGTGCCTACGTGGTGCTCTCCTCCCCGGACTCAAAAGTAGGTTCGGCCCGGCGAGCCAGGGACCCCGGTGCAGACCGGGGGGCACTGCAGCAAGCCAGGCAGCACATACTAGCATGGCTGACACAGGCAGGGTTGCCATGCACAATGAGCACTGGGGCATGCCCACGCATGGGAGGGGGTAACCACAAAAAAAATGGAAAAACCCGGTCCTGGGGGTAGGTGATGGCACCAACCCCCATGCCCACAGCCAGGTCTGACCTGGCTGACCTTCAGGGCTCCTCCGTCAGGGGCCCACATCCACAGCTGGAGTCTATGTATGTAAGTGCACTCAACATAGAAGGGGTGGCCCCACCCCAGAGGGGTCAAGCCGTTGGTGCCAGCTGTGGGCAGGGCGGAGGAGAGAGGAAGGTTCCGTCGGGGGGGACCTCTGGCAGGGCAGTACCTGGTTGGATGCCTGAGAGAGGCTCCCAGGACCATGACCAGGAGGGAAAAAGAATCAAAATAGAAAATACAGATGGACAACATCAGTGTGATGAATTACATCAACAAAGAAGAGGAACTCATTCTTACCCCCTGTGCAGGGAAGCAATGATAGTCTAGTGTTGGGCTGTAGAACACGGTCTGGAGAAGGGATCATGTGATCCCGCTCCACAAGAGTGGTGGCAGGGAACTACAGACCAGTAGTGGGCAAGATTATGGAGGCACTCCTTAAGGAAAGGATAGTACAACACCTGGAATCCATAGGAGCACAGGATCCAAGACAGCACGGGTTTACAACAGGAAGATCCTGTCAAACTAATCTCATAGATTTCTTTGACTGGGTAACCAGAGTGGTGGACCAAGGGGGACAGGTTGTCGCCTACTTTGACTTCAGCAAAGCTTTCAATACTGTTCCACATAGAAGATTGATTAATAAACTGGGTTGGCTTGGGGTGGGTCAGAAGTTGGTCAACTGGGTGGCAAACTGGTTGGAGGGCAGAAAACAGAGAGTGGTGGTAAACGATATACAGTCAGAAGAGATGCAGGTCACAAGTGGGGTACCTCATGGATCAGTCCTGGGGCCAGTCCTCTTCAATATCTTCATCAGTGACATTGCAGATGGACTGGAGGGTAAGGTTTGTCTGTTTGCAGATGACACCAAGATCTGCAACAGAGTAGATGATCCAGATTGGGTGGGCAGAATGAGAAGAGATCTGGATAAACTAGCAAAATGGTCAAAAGAGTGGCAACTGGGGTTTAATGCAAAAGAAGCGCAAGATCATGGCCACAGGGAAGAGAAACCCTGAAGCCACCTATGGGCTGGGAGGGGAGTTGCTGGCAGTCCCAAATGAAGAATGAGATTTGGGCATCATCATCACTGATTACAAGAAATCATCTAAGCAGACCACTAAAGCAGTAAGTAAGTAAGACTAGGGGGGTGTTGGGGTGTATTAGAAGGGGTATAACAAGTCGAAAGATGGCGATAATAACCCCTCTTTACAAGACACTAATTAGGCCCCATCTGGAGTACTGCATGCAGTACTGGAGGCTGCACCTTCACAAGGACATTAACCAAATTGAGGCAGTCCAGAGAAGGGCAACCAAAATGGTGCACAGGGACTGCATCAGAAAACATATGCTGACAGATTAACGGAGCTCAACATATATACCCTAGTGCAAAGAAGGGAGAGAGGTGATATGATTGAAACATTCAGACACCTTAAGGGCATTAACAAGGTGAAAGAGTCTAATGTTTCAATATAAGAAAAATAGCAGGACAAGAGGACACAGCATAAGATTAGAATGAGGCTGATTAAGGGGTAATGTGAGGAAGTTCTTTTTCACAGAAAGGGTGGTGGATGTATGGAACGGCCTACCTCAGGAAGTGGTGGATATGAATACAGTGTAGGGCTTCAAACAAGCATGGGATAGGCATAAGGGAACAATATAGATGAGTATGACTAGATAGGCCATTGACAGAGCAAAGGCTGATGGCACATTCATAAGGTAGAAAAAGAATGGGCAGACTGGCGGTCCTTATCTGCTGTCAGCTTCTATGTTTCTACATCAGCAGTACATGTTCCAGGCACCCTAAACATCTTAGCAAACCCTACCTGGCCAGAACAGCACATCTTTTACAGCGCATGTAGAAGCGTGCCGTATGAAGAGTGCATCACAGACAGCAATGGGTAGAACAGCATAGTGCAGTAAGTGCTACCCATGTAGCTGTCCGTGCAACTGGGAGACAATAAAGGGCATGGAGAAGGGCTGAAAAAATTCAGATTCTGGCCAAACTACTCTTGTGGTGGAGAGGGATGAGACATGGAGCAGCTTGGCCAAAATGGTGCTGGAGACCAGGGTTCTAGTCCTGGTCTCTGATCGTTTTTTTTTCTGTGAGGCAGGTGTCAGATTTTTTCAAGTCCTGTCTCATGGAACAAGCCCCCCAACTTTATAACTTATTCTATAATCCAAGTCCGACTTGGAGTTGATTATTTTAGTTACAGGGGAAGCGTGGGTGTGCAGGGCAGTGCCCCCTGCAAAAACATAACTTCATTATTTTGTTTGGTAGCAGTCCTGCCTGTGTGTTGAGACCACTACCATGCACTGTTGTTGCAGCACTGTGTTGGCAAGTACTATTGTTGCATTTGCACTTATGATTTAGTGCCTTAGCAGACAAGCTAAGCATGTCACAGTCCAGAATGCACGAATGGAAACTGTTGACCCAGGTCGTGGAAGATCTGTTTGACAGATGGGGTCATCCACTGTTGGACCTTTTTGCATCCCCACACAGTGCAAAACTGCTGTTTTTTTGCTCACTCACTCCAAGGCCTGGAGTTCTGTGGCAAAATTCGTTGTCCCTCTCTTGGAAAGGGAGGTTCCTGTATGCCTTTCCTCCCTTTCCTCTGATACAGAGTGCTACTCAAACTGCAAATGGTGGGGGCAACTCTGATACTCACTGCTCCCCTATGGCCTTGACAGATCTGGTGCCCACTACTGTAACAGTTGGCAGTGAAACCCCCAATACCCCTGCAGTTATGCCAGGGACTACTGTCTCAGGAGCAGGGAACCTTCATCACTCTGCCTTCATGCATGGCTCCTGAAAACTTAGAAATTGCTAGACTTGGGGTTTCCTAACAGGTGGTTAATGATTTGGTGGCTGCTAGAAAACCTGCCGCAAGTGCCACCTATTCTATGAAGTGGGAATAGTTTACTTCATAGGCCACTTCTCATCACCTGGGTCCATTTACCTACCCAGTAAATCAGGTTCTAGAGTATCTGCTGTCCTTGTCAGATGCAGGCCTACAATACTTTTCTATCAAAGTGCACTTGGCTGCTATTTCAGTTTTCTGCGTGCCTGTTGATGGTCATATGGTTGCCCAGCTGGAGGTGGCTCATACATTTTTGAGAGGCATTCTACATCTGAAGTCTCTTATCTGTAATCTAGTCCCAGCTTAGAACCTGAACTTTGTGTTGGAACAGTTTACTTTGACTCTTTTTGAGCCAGACGCGGCTTGTGGCTTATGCTTCCTTTCTTGGAAAGTGTAATTTTTAGTTGTCATTACTTCAACCCAAAGAATTTCAGAGGTCCAGGCTCAAATGTGTGAGCTTCCTTATTTGATTTTTCACAAAGACAGGGTGTCTTTGTGTACCAATACTAAGTTTCTACCAAAGTTGGGAAAGAGGCACTCTTGTTTCTAAACAGTGCGTGTCCAGATGGCTGGCCATCTGTATTTCTTTCTGTTACAGGAAGTACATTAGAAACATAGAAACATAGAATTTGACGGCAGATAAGGACCGCTTGGCCCACCCAGTCTGCCCAATTCCCTACCTACTGGATAAGCTGCAGATCCTAGTTAACCTTCTCCCCCCAGAATTGCCTTATGACTGTCCCATGCATGCTTGAATTTCACCACTGATTTTGACTCCACAACCTCCTCCGAAGGCCGCTCCATGCATCCACAACCCTCTGTGAAAAATACTTCTTAAATTACCTCTGAGCCGCTTCATCTTCAAATTGTGCCCTCTTGTTCTTGCACACCTCTTTTTTTGAAAGATGCTACCCTCTTGGACTTTGTTGATTCCCTTGAGGTACTTGAAAGTTTCTAACATGTCCCCCCTCTCCCTCCTTTCCTCGAGGCTATACATATTAAGCTCCTTAAGTCTCTCTTCATACATTAAGGAACATCCTGTTGTTATTCATGGTCATTCCACTAGAGGCATGGTCACTTCTGTGACTCGTTTCAAAATATGTTTCCTGCAAAGATTTGTGCAGCTGCCACCTGAAGTACTGCCAGCACTTACACTTAACACTACAGTCAGGACATTGTATCCCAAAAAGAGGGCTGGCTTTGGCCTAGCTGTGCTTCAAGGGCTCCTCTTATAGGCCTATAGCCTCCAGCCACCCAGGCTGTTCACTGTCAATACTGCTTGGTATTCGTTCCATAGGTGTGGCTTGACGAAAGAGAGATCCTCAAAGAAGATAGAACAGTTACATGTTTTCCATAAAAGTAGATCTTTGAGAGAATCTCTTCATCAGGCTATGCTGTCCCACCATCCCTTAAGGATCTAGAGCTTTTTAAATACTTTCTCCTTCTCCAGGAAAGTAAACCTGCTGCTTTCAGCCTTGCCTAGTCCACAGAACCATGGGTTCTCTCCTGTTTCCCAAAAGGGAAGTCCTCCAAGCATGATCTGTGGTGGGGAACTGAGGAGGGAAGGGGCTGCCCACATTTATATGGGAAGAGCCGACATAGGACATCATCATGGTTGGCCTCTAGTGGACTGCTTGCAAATGTTTCTGTGTGCCTGTGTGTCCTAGTGCCTGGATGCTGTGAGTTCCATAGGTGTGGCCTGATAAAAGAGATTTTCTTGAAGATCTACTGTTACAGTAAGTATGTAACTGTTTTTTTTCCAATCCTACCACAATTTATACTTTTGGGACAGGGAATTTGGGTATTCTGACATTGCAGTCTGGACTCCTGTTGTAGTTTTTGAAGTTAACCTTTTTATGCAGTTTTGTGGTTCCATGATTTCTATGTTTGGTTCAGATTTTAATGTTAATGTGTGTCTCAAAAGAAAATCAAGAGAAGGGGCCCTAAACCTATCATGGTGGACTGAATGCTAGTCACACATAATGTGAAAGGTCTTCACTCCCCAATTAAGAGGGCTCAAGTCCTACGGGAATTGGGGAGACTGAAAGCTACAGTAGCATACCTTCAGGAAACCCACCTATCTCAGTCACAACTCCTTAAACTTAGGAGAAGTTGGGATGGGTTGTTTACTCATCCACACACCTGGTCCATCCAAACAGAAGGGGAGTAGCTGGTCAGTGTGGTGTGGAAAGACACTCCAGTGACTGTGGAGCAGATTACTGAGGATGAGGAGAGCAGATTTATAGAGGCAAAAGGAACATATATTCATGTGTGCCACTAAACATATATGCCCCTAATGAATGCAGAGAGAGAGAGAGACTCACCTTTTTTAAGCAACATTTACTTCGAACAGCCACCAATCAGAGGTCCCTGGTCATCACAGGTGTGGATTTTAACTGCTCTCCACAGCCCAGAATTGACAGGAGTGGTCCAGAGTGTAGAGGTATTCGGGGGAAGGGCAACAGATTTAAAAGATTACTGCTGGAGTTGGGGTTCACAAACCTATGGAGGTATTTGCATGAGAGAGAGAGAAACTATACCTTTTTTTTCAACCACATTTACAGTACTCCTGCATAGACCGTGTAGCACAGCAAAGCCACATTACACAGATAACAGCCTCAGACCATGCCCCAGCAACCTTAGAGCTACTTATAAAGCTAGTGCATGAGAACCCATTTTGGAGACTTAATGTCTCCCACTTAAATGACACAGAAGTTTTTCAAAGCTGGTGTAAGACATACAGGAATACCGTAGACTGAATAAGGTGGGGGAACATCTGAGGTTGTTAGCTGGGTTGGGCATAAGGCCACTCTAACAGTTCTTTTCATCAAATGTGCATCTCAAAAGAAAAGGGAACAGGCACAGCAGAGAGTAGAACTAGAGTATAAAATATCTGATGAAGAAGCAGAGCACAGATACCTCCAAACTCAGTGGTAAAATGACAACTTAGTACTGAAATAAACTTGCAAGACTACTGAACAGAAGATAGGAGAGGGGCTGAGGTACATCCAACAGCACTACTACGAAACAGCGATTTGGACAGAGAAGCAGTTGACATGACAGCTCCACCAGCTGGCTCTCAGCAGGGCAGTGCCAAAAATCAGGGAGGAAGACCACAAAGAAATAGCCTATAGAAATCCGATGGACATTTCTAAAACCTTTGCAGCCTATATGCAGGGTCATGGGGAGAGGGATAGGAGAGGAGGAATCCCTACAAGAGCTTATGTCATCCATCATGCTTCAGCAATTATTAGAGGACAACAGGGAGACATTGGATGCCCCAATATCTCAAACCAAAATATTGACAACCACAAAGAATTTAAAAAGTGTCAGGGCTCCAGGGGTTGATGGCCTCCAAGATGAATTTTATAAACAATTTAGGGATCAGTTGGTACCACTACTCTAGGGAGTTTTTAATAGAATACTGGAAGGAGAACAGGCCCCAGAAACCTGGAGACAGGTACAAATTACCATTCTCCAAAACCAGGAAAAGACCCTGAACTTTGTAGCTCCTACAGTCCTATCTCTCTCTCCTCATAGTAACATAGAAACATAGAATTTGACGGCAGATAAGGATCGCTTGGCCCACCCAGTCTGCCCATTTCCCTACCTACTGGATAAGCTGCAGATCCTAGTTAACCAGCAGCCTACTTCTTCTTACCCCCCACACCCTAGAATTGCCTTATGACTGTCCCATGCATGCTTGAATTCCACCACTGATTTTGACTCCACAGCCTCCTCTGGAAGGCCGTTCCATGCATCCACAACCCTCTCTGTGAAAAAATACTTCCTTAAATTACCTCTGAGCCGCCCCCCATCTTCAAATTGTGCCCTCTTGTTCTTGCACACCTCTTTTTTTGAAAGATGCTACCCTCTTGGACTTTGTTGATTCCCTTGAGGTACTTGAAAGTTTCTATCATGTCCCCCTCCTCCTTTCCTCGAGGCTATACATATTAAGCTCCTTAAGTCTCTCTTCATATGTCTTCCGTGCAGACCCTGCACCATTTTAGTTGCCCTCCTCTGGACAGCTTCCATCCTGTCTATGTCTTTATGGAGATTGGGTCTCCAGAACTGCACACAGTACTCCAGATGGGGTCTGACCAGCTGTCTGTACAGAGGGATAATAACTTCTGTTTTCTACTGGTGATGCCTCTCCCTATGCATCCCAGTACCCCCCAGCCCTCCTTGCTGCCCTCTCACATTGCTTGCCCACCTTTAGGTCATCTGATATGACTACCCCCAGGTCCCTTTCCATTTTTGTTGTTGTTAGTATCTCACCCCCCATTGTGTACACTTCCCCTGGGTTTTTGTTTCCCAGGTGCATTACCTTGCACTTCTTAGCATTGAATCTAAGCTGCCATACATTTGACCATTCCTCTAACCTTGCCAAGTCCCTTCTCATCCTTTCCACCCCACCTTGTGCATCAACTCTGTTGCAGATCTTAGTGTCATCTGCAAAGAGACATACTTTTCCTTCCAGTCCCTCTGCAATGTCGCTTATAAAGACATTGAAGAGGACCGGTCCTAATACTGAACTCCGCGTACCCCACTAGTAACCCTCCTTTCTTCTGAGTGGACTCCATTTACTATTACTCTCTGTGTCCTATTCTCCAGCCAATTCTTTACCCAGGCTGTCATCTTGGGACCCACTCCCAGGCTGGCTAACGGTATATTAATCTTTGTGTGGGACTGTGTCAAATGCCTTGCTAAAGTCTAGGTAGGCCATGTCCACAGCCCTCCCTGATCTACTACTTTGGTCACCCAGTCAAAGAAATCTATCAGATTTGTCTGGCATGACCTTCCCGCTGTGAATCCATGCTGCCTAGGGTCCTGTGCCCCTCTGGCCTCTAGATACTTGACAATTCTTTCCTTCCAAGTGATTCCATCATTTTCCCTATCACTGAGGTTAAACTAACAGGTCTGTAGTTTCCTGCTTCTGCCTTGCTTCCACTTTTGTGAAGGGGAATCACATCTGACCTCCTCCAGTCCTTGGGTACCACCCCATCCTCCCATGATCTGTTAAAAAGGGTAGTCAGTGGTGTCACTAGTTCTACCCTTAGCTCTTTTAGAATTCTGGGATGAATCCCATCAGTAGTAAGCATAAAAATGTTCACAGATACCATGGCAAATAGGTTGCAGGGGTATGTGCATGGCCTGGTAGGCCCTGACCAAACAGGCTTTATTAAGGGAAGAGTATTACAAGATAACATTCAGAGGGTTCCAAATATTTTCTTTTCCTGAAAGAACACCAAACAACTAAAGCTAGCTATCTCAATGGACACTATGAAGGTTTTTGATCAGGTGAGGTGGGAATATGAACTTTGGTCCAGGCTTCCAGGCCTGCATAAGTGCTTTATATAGGGACCCAGAAGCAGTGGTGAAGGTGAATGTTGTCAATCCTAGAAGAGTCTCATTAGCCTGAAGCATGCGGCAGGGATGCCCCCCCCCCGTTCCCTGCTTTTTGCATTATGTATAGAGCCCCAAGCAGTCAAGATGAGAGGCAATGAGAGCATTTGGGGAATAGAGGTGGAGGGGGAGCAACAAAAAATGTTTCTTTATGTGGATGAGCCAGTCTGCATTGATGACACCTGCCCCCATACTTAAGGCTGCTTTTCCTTTGCCTGGGCAAAGAATAATAGCATTTGATATCTGGGTATTCAAATCACCCCCCAAACTAAAGGAACTGTTGAAGCTTAATTACGAAAAAAATAATTACAAAAATCACCTCTGATCTTAATAGTTGAAACCAGCTCCTTTTTTCCATAGTGGGCAGTGTTGGAATATTAAAAATAAATGTCTTGCCCAGGCTGTTACTACTTTGTCAAACATCACCTATCCAGATCCCGAACCTGTTCTGGAACAAACTTGAAAAACAGCTTCTCAGATTTCTTTGGGCAGGCAAGAAGCCTTGGGTGGACAATAGAAAGCTAACTCTTTTACTGGGGGGGGGGGTGATGCCTCCCTGGCCTTGCAGAGCAGACCCCCACCAAGAAAAGGGTACAGTCTAACATGTGCCCTACGGAGAATATCAGCTTACTCCCTATCCCTCTGAATATGATGCTCATAACCAAAATTACACCAGAACCGAAAAATTCTGACAGAGCCACTATGGCTGCAAATGCATTAACTTCATAAAGGTGTTTAAACATAAATATGAATTGCATTTAGTAAGGCCTACAATATCATTCCACATATGACTTGTGAACAAGCTAGGCAGCCTGGGAGTGGGCACAAGGTGGTAAACTGGGGTAGGAACTGGTTGAATGATAGAAGATGGAGAGTCATGGTAAATGGTGCTCAATCTAAGGAAAGGAGTGTGACCAGCAGGGTGCCACAGGGATCAGTCCTGGGCCCAGTCCTATTTTATGTCTTCACAAATGAAATTGCAGAGGGGCTGGAGGGGAAAGTGTGCCTGTTTGCAAATGACACTAATATCTGCAACAGGGTGGACACTCCAGGAAGGGTGGAAAAAATGAGGAGGGACCTAGGAAAACTGGAGGAATGGTCTGAAGTGTCGCAGCTGAGATGTGATGCAAAAAAGTGCAAAAATCATGCATTTGGGTTGCAGAAACCCAGGGGAGGATTGTTGGGGGGGGGGACTGATGGTCACCAAACAGGAAAGGGATTTTGAGGTAATCATATTGGATGACCTGAAGGAGGCTAAACAATGTACCAAGGCTGTGGGGAGAGCCAATGGGATGCTGGGGTGCATAGGGAGAGGTATCACCAACAGAAGGAAGGAGGTGGTGATGCCGCTGTACAGATCACTGGTGAGGCCTCATTTGGAATATGGTGTCCAGTACTGGAGGCTGCATTTCCGTAATGTGACTTTAAATCACAAATGGGTTAAATGGTTCTATTTTAGAATTGTATCTCTCTCCCCTTCTGCTCCCACTGGTTAGGTTTACTGAATGCAACCTGAAAATATCTTGGCTACCATAATGATTCTCCTGCACAAGTTGCTTCTCAGCCCACATCACTGTTTTGTTAAAATTTTAACTTCTTGTTGAAAATAGCAGTTTGCCACAGTAATACATAAGCTAAAGTGATGTCACCTACTAGGAGTTGTAAAACATATTGCAGCTAACTTGGCTTGAGGAAGGGTGAAAATGGTAAGGACACCATAGCAACTGAGATGCATATGCAGCAAATAAATCCAGGTGCACTAATTTACCCTACAAGTGTTAAATTTCACAGTCTGCATAATACACAAGGCTTGTAGTGATTAATCTTTATATGATTTGGCTGGTTTGGGTTCTAATGTTTGTAATACAGGGATGAATAGCTAGGGAAGACATTTTTCAATTACTTCCAAATGTGGTACAGTGGCAGGTGTTTTGCAAAGGTACAACAGAAATAATGTATATGAGGTATTGTCCAAGAATTGGATCATGTTTTCATAGAGACATTACATTTAGGGTACATGATTGTGCCTTTGTGAATCACTGATGCTCTCTGTACTGAAATTACTGTTAGACGTGTCTAACTTAAATCTTTGAGTAGTGATTCTAGAATTTTACCAGGAACCTGTATTTATTAATTTAAAAAAAAATATTTTGAGGGGGTGCTTGGTTATGGATTATCCCAGTATTTAATTTCAGCATTTTAGCGGAAACTTTGCACTCTGATTTTCTTATTCTGAATTTTTTGTAGTATGTTGTCTGTATTTATATTAATTCTGCTGGCATTCCTGGTAAAGTACAGGGGCAGGGGACTGAGTTGTGATTGGGTTTGAATAAGGAACGCAAATATTCATTACATTGCTTTGCTATCACCACTGGATTTTGTACTGTTTCCCCTTTAGTATTAATATACTTACATATTTTTTTGTTTAGGCCATTGATGTAACTGCACAATTGCTTGGTGGTGCGTTTGTCTGCATCTGTTATATTTGAGTTCCATTTTCTTTTTGAAAAGGTTACTTTTGCGTTTATGTTTCTTTAAAATGTTTAATATTCTGACCATGTGGTTATGTCATGGCTTTTGTTTTCAGATATTTTATTGCATGTTTAGCTTTTTTGTTGTTGATGTTGTTGAGTCACTTTATTCACATCCTCATTTAGCCGTCTTGCTTGTAATCATTTCTTGTTATATTCCTCAATCCTTTTAATGCAAACTATTGCAAATTATAATATGTTGCTCTTTATAATGTACCAATGAGCAATACTTGCTTATGGCATTGTGTTACTGGTACCATAGGCTTTATATTTAACAACTTAAAATTGATGTCAACATGAATATATAATGCTCATGTACCAGCTATTTACTAACATAGAAACATAGAATCAGCTAGCAGAAAAGGACCTCCTGGCCCACCTAGTCTGCCTTATGGTCCTCCTTACCTACTGTGCCACCATGGACCATAACTGATCTCCAGCCTTAACCCCCCAACTTCAGCCCTGTTACCAAGGTCCCCTTATGTGTATCCCTTGCATGTTTGAAACCTGTTACCATTTTGGCACCCATTACCTGTGCTGTCAGGCTGTTCCTGGTATCCACCGCCCTATCTGTAAAGAAGTATTTCCTCGTATCCCCTCTAAGTCTTCCACCTTCTAGTGACATATCGTGGCTCCTTGTCCTTGAACATCTCTTTCTCAGCAGAATTTAACCTTCCTGTACCTTATTGATACCTTTGAGGTATTTGAATGCTTCTATCATGTCCTCCTTTCATCTAGAGAGTACATATTTAACTCCTTAAGACTTTCCCCATAGGCAACAGTTTCATCATCTCTTGTCTTGAGTACAAGTTTAAAATTTCTGGCTACACCCCTGCTTACATGCATGATGTATCTTACAGCTGAGGTCTTAAGAGGTGCCAAGTGAATTATTCCATACAGGTAAAGAGATACAGCTTCATTCCCAAGAGATGCAAACTGGACATGTCACATTTATATCAATCATTTAAAATAACACACATTTAGTTTACCATTCTCACTATGAGGGAAACAAGTAAGATCAACCAGCATGGTTAGCAAACAATGAATTGATACCTATGTATGCGTGGGTGAGGGAATACCAGCAGAACAAGTTTCTCAGTTTGCAAACGGTTGTAAATTAAGCACTGAAATTTAACACAGAGAGAAAAGGCCCATAAAACACTATAGAGGAGGTTTCAGCTTGCAAAGAAAAAAAAGAGGCACTACTGGGGATAATTCAATAAAAGGAAAACTACATGATGCAATCAGGAAAAGATATGTATTAACGTTTTTGTGTTATAACTTCATCTCAGTGTTTTGTTTTTTTTTTGTTTGTTTTTTTCAGTTCTGGCTATGAGAGGAGTTTTTTTCTAACTTCCCCTGGCTGCCATTCAGTGTGTGTGTGTGTGTGTGTGTGTAAGCATGTCACTATTTAAAGTAGTTTTGTCCGCACTCCTCTTGCTATCCCTCAGTCCCTTTCAGTTTTTGCACCAGTAGCAAGTAGCAGAAATGGAACAGCACTTTCTAGTTTGTTATAGTAGACCATGAATGAAATAATATATGCAGAATTGTAATGGTTTATATATGGCCTCTGGGGGCTGCCATTCAGGTCTCCTTATTGCGTCTTGTCCCAGAGAGTCTTCCCAGAGTGCCCTTTGCTCTAATGTTTAATGGCCCCTGCTGGAGGCCATTGTCTTGTTACATGGTCTTTTTGTTTAAAATTAGCCACAGTAGAGAGAACACAGCAGCCAGAGGAGTCATACTGCTAGTCTTAGGGTAAGTGTAATCAGTAAGTTTCCTAAATATTGGTACTTTATCCAGCTGTGTTCTACTGTGTTTCTGTGTGTGTGTGTGTGTGTTTAAGCATATCACTATTGGCTGCACTCCTGTTGCTATCCCTCAGTCCCTTTCAGTTTTTGCACCAGTATGAAGTAGCATAAATGGAGCAACACTTTATAGTTTGTTAGAGTAGACCATGAATGAAATAATATATGTAGATGGTGGGGGGGGGGGGCAAAGGCCTGGAAAGAGCAGAGGCTGGCACAGGGGATACGGGGTGGGGAAAAGGGTTCTTTAGATATACTGGTGAGCGGAGGAAGGTCAAGGGCCAGCTCGGTAGGTTGAGGACAGCTTAGGGATTGGTGGATGAGGCTGGAGAACAGGCAGAGGTGCTGAATGACTGCTTTGCTCCAGTGTTCACTAGGGAGGAGGCTGGGGAACTTCCAAAAAAGGGGTTGAAGGACACAGAAGGCACAGCAGACCTGACTATTGGGGTAGCTGCTGAAGAACAAGCCACTGGGGGAGGTAGGTCAGGAGTGAGCTATCAGGCTGGTTCTGCTGAATGGGGGGGGGGCAGATGCTGATATTCCTATCAGTTGGGTGTGGGAAGCCCTCCAGTCCCTAAAAAAGGATAAATCTCCGGGATCATATGCTATTCATCCCAGAGTACTGAGGTAGTTGGTGGAAGTTTTGGCTGCGCCATTGGCAGATTTCTTTAACTTGTTGCTCCAGACAGGGAGGGTGACAAGGGATTGGAAGCAGGCACATGTTGTGCCCATCCATAAAGGGGGATCGAGAGAAGAGCCAGGAAACTATAGACCCATCAGTTTGACATCAGTGGTGGGGAAGGTAATGGAGAGCATACTTAAGGAAAGGCTGTGAGGTTTCTTGGAGGAGATGGGTTACCTGGATGACTGGCAGCATGGGTTTGTGCCAGGTAGATCATGTCAGACAAACCTTCTAGAGTTCTATGAGTGAGTGACATCATCACTTGATAGGGGGAGACCGGTGGATGTACTGTTCCTGGACTTCAGCAAGGCATTTGATTTCGGTCCCTCACATTGGCCTAAGGAAGACGCTGGGGGGATGGGGTGGGCCCATTGATGGTTAGGTGGATTGTAAATTGGCTTTCAGGTCACACTCAGTGGGTAGTGGTTGAAGGGGAGATCTTGTCTCCTAGGGAGGTCATAAGTGGGGTCCCACAGGGATCAGTCCTGGGGCCGCTCCTGTTTAACGCCTACATCTCCAATATCAGGGAAAGTATCGGGTGTGAAATGAGTCTCTTTGCATATGACTCTAAGCTGGGGGAGGTGGTGGAGGGGAAGGAAGGGAGATTGGCCCTGCAAGAGGAGCTGGATACTTTGGAATGGCGGTTCTGCACCTGGAAATTGAAATTTAACTCCTCCAAGTGCAGGGTGCTACACCCAGGGTGGCAAAACCTCAACTATGTGTACACCCTGGGGGGGGGATGAGTTGCAGGCCATGGCAGGGGAAAAAGGCCTAGGAGTCATGGTGGATGTTAACATGAATACTTCAGAGCAATGCAGGAGGGTTGTGGTCAGGGCAAATAGGATGCATGGATGCATTGCTAGGGGGATTACCTCAAGGAACAGGGAGGTGATTTTGCCACTGTACAACAGCCTGGTTAGACCACATCTTGAGTGCTGTGTGCAGTTCTGGAGGCCGCACCTATGGAGGGACACCCAACTCCTGGAGAGGGGTCAGAGGAGAGCAACCAGAATGATCCAGGGCCTGGGGGATATGACATATGAGGAACGACTAGAGGAGCTCAACCTGTTCTTGCTGGAGGAGAGGAGGGACCGGGGGGGACATAATTGAGGTCTTCTAGTACCTCAGGGGAGTAAATAAGGTAAGCCAAGATAGGATCTTTCGACTGAAGAAGGGTGGAATCACCAGAGGACACAGTTGGAAGATTGAGGGTGGTATGATTAGGGGGGAAAGGAGGAGGAGGTACTTCACCGAGAGAGTGGTGGAACTGTGGAATGCACTGCCCAGGGAGCTGGTACAGGCAGCTACGGTGGAGGGATTCAAGAGAGGGTGGGACAGGTATAGGCAAGGGGTGAAGCAGAGGCTGGTTTGCCCAGGGGTTGGCAGGACTGGGGGATGGAATAACAGTGGAAGGAGACAAATAGAGGGCTACGATACCCAATCAGGGTGCTGAAGCATGAGCAGACTTGATAGACCAATAGGTCTACTCTGCCATTGTCTAGAATGTTAGCATATTAGAATTGGAATGGTTTATATAGACTAGTCTGGAAAAATCATGGAGCACAGCTATTTATAAAACAATTCTGTGATTCCTCCTCAGCAATGCTACTTTACACCCCTCACCCCATTGCATAGCAAGGGACACATCAGTTTATCTCAGCAGCAGTTATTGCTGCCTGCAATCTGTATATAAACTGTGTCACTTTGCCTAAAATCCTGCTCCCCCATTTTGATCAACATGTTATGGACTTTTGATTCAATTGCTTGTGTCTTGCATAGAAGAGTTCTTGTAGACAAATCTAATCATTTTGCAGCTGCGGTCATCCATTGGCTAAGTAGGATTTGTGATTGTTTGTGTTTATGTGAACTCCTCCAGGAGCCCTCTGCATGATTTATTCTGGTGTTATTGTTAATACCAGCTAATAACAACTTTAAAATATTTAAATCTGTGTTAGTGCTAGACATACTGAAGCTAGCTAAGCTTGAGAAAGGATGAACATTATTTATTTTATTTATTTATTTTGCTTTTGGTAACCGAGTAAGTGCACTAGGCAAACAATGCCTATTTTCAGGCACGACCTAGGAGAAAACAGTTTACAGACAAACAATATACATGTGACACAGCACATGAAAGCAGTACAGATCAGAGTAAGAAACAATGTTTGGATATTAGATACAAGCGCATTGACAGACTGAATAATGAAGGTAAAAGTACTGTGAAATCAAATTACAGATTGGAATGGGTAACACAGGAAAAAGTTCAAAGTAGTTAGGTAGTGAGGTACAGTACAATATGGTAAGGACACCACAGCAATTGAGATACATATGCAGCAAATAAGTCCAGATGCATTAACTTACCCTACAACTGTTAAGTATCATAGTCTGCATAATACACAAGGCTTATGATGATGAATCTTCATATGTTTTTTCTGGTTTGTTTTCTACTGTTTGTAATACAGGGATGAACAGCTAGGGAAGACATTTTTTTCAATGACTTTGAAATCTGGTACAGTGGCAGATGTTTTGCAAAGGTATAACATAAATTATGTCTATGAGGTATTGTCCAAGAATTGGAACATGTTTTCACAGAGACATTACATTTAGGGTACATGATTGTGCCTTTGTGAATCACTGATGCTCTCTGTACTGAAATCACAGTTAGACATGTGTCTAACTTAAATCTTTAAGTAGTGATTCTAGAATTTTACCTGGAACCTGTATTTATTAATTTAAAAAAATATTTTGAGGAGGTGCCTGGTTATGGATTATCCCAGTATTTAATTTTAGCATTTTAGCGGAAACTTTGCACTTTTATTTTCTTATTCTGAATATTTTGTAGTATGTTGTCTATATTTATATTAATTCTGTTGCCATTCCTGGTAATGTACAGGGCCAGGGGACTGAGTTGTGATTTTGTTTGAATAAGGAACACAAATATTCATTACATTGCTTTGCTATCACCACTGGATTTTGTACTGTTTCTCCTTTAATATTAATATTTAGAGTTCCATTTTCTTTTTGAATGGTTACATTTGTGTTTACATTTCTTTTAAAATGTTTAATATTCTGACCATGTGGTTACGTCATGGCTTTTGTTTTCAGATATTTTATTGCATGTTTAGCTTTTTTGTTGTTGTTGTTGAGTCACTTTATTCACATCCTCATTTAGCCATCTTGCTTGTCATCATTTGTTGTTATATTCCTCAATCCTTTTAATGCAAACTCTTGCAAATTATAATATGTTGCTCTATATAATCTGCCTATGAGCAATACTTGCTTATGGCATAGTGTTACTGGTACCATAGGCTTTATATTTAACGACTTAAAATTGATGTCAACATGAATGTATAATGCTCATGTACTAGCTATTTACTAACATAGAAACATAGAATCTGTTGACAGAAAAGGACCTCCTGGCCTACCTAATGTACCTTAAGGTCCCTACCTATTGGGCCGACATGGACCATAACTGATCCCACCACACACTCCAGCACTGTTACCAAGATTCCCTTATGTATATCCCATGAATGTTTGAAACCTGTTACAATTTTGATACCCATTACCTCTGCTGGCAGGCTGTTCCAGGTGTCAACCGCCCTATCTGTAAAGAAGTATTTCCTCGTATCCCCTCTAAGTCTTCCACCTTCTAGTGACATATCATGCCCCCTTGTCCTTGAACATCTCTTTCTTAGCAGAATTTAACCTTCCTGTACCTTATTGATACCTTTGAGGGATTTTAATGCTTCTATCATGTCATCCCTTTTCCTCCTTTCATCTAGAGAGTACATATTTAACTCCTTGAGACTTTCCCCATAGGCAACTATTTCCTCATATCTCCTCTAAGTCTTTCCCCTTCTAGCTACATAGCATGCCCCCTTGTCCTTGAACATCCCTTTCTCAGCAGAATTTAACCTTTCCTCCCTGGAGGCCTAGGTGGGTGGAGTGACTGTGTTTGGGACCTACTTTAGGGTCAGGCCTGGAGCTGACACTCTTTATTGGACATCTGTAACTGTCTGGATCTGATTTTCTTGGGGGTTTTGGTCATGGCTCTGGATGAACTATAAAAACATCTATCAGTGAAGATCTCCTGGACTTCTTAGCAGAGGAATGGACATGGGACGTGGAACCCTATATGCTGCAAGTATATTAAGACCTGAACTGGTACAATATAATTTCTTGATTATTTAAGGAGGCAGTGAGAGGGCCTCTATTGGACATTATTTGACATTTTTTACTTTATGGGAAATGTGACAGTGAGAGTGCTGCATTTGATGGTTAATTGTTTTGATGAAGGTGGCGGCTAGAGCTCCCCCTTTCCATTGTAAAGCTTGAGGTAGCTGTGGCAAGCTTTTTTGGACAGCTGGGAAATACTGAACATTGGGAATACATTGAACAGTGCTATCATATAAGGACAGAAGCTGATTGACAAATACTATTTACATTATTACTGAGTTTAGCTGTGTAGCTGTTGTTCTTGATACTGTGCTACAACTCAGATAGATAATAGTTTATTTTGACAGTATTTGGGGTTTAGTTCTATTGGGGGTTGGTTACACAGTTATTGTTAAAGTGTGTGAGCACTGAGTACCCTGGGTGGGGAGTGAGTGAGTAAGTGAGTGTGTGATTTTGTGTGAGTTGAGTCTTTGTGTGATTTTTGTTATTTTATAGTTTTGGTTGAGGTTTATGCTATTTAAAGGTTCAGTGGGACAGTTCTGGTCGAAATGTGTTTGGGTTCTGCCCCTGCTAGACTCATCTATGCTGCCTGTCTTCTGCTCAGCCTCTGCCCCATATCCAACCTCCCTGTTCCTCTTTCTGCAGCTAGATGCTGCAGAGAGGTTGGAATAACTAGGTGGCAGTTAAGTTGTTGCTAGTGAAGAGCTGTGGAGGATGAGTTGGTGAGGGGCATTGAGGCTGTAAGGTCCAGGAGATGCCCTGGGTGTAAACAGAGCCAAGGGAGGTGTCTGACGTGTTTGGCTTCTATACCCAGGGGTTCCACTGGACCGAGTGAGCAGATAGCTATAGGACCGGCCACCTCCCTTTATCCTCTTCCGGCGGTGCTCTGCAATGCCAGATTGATTAGGAAGAAGACTGCTATTTCTGCAGACCTGATTTCTTCTGTTGACCTGGCTTGCATTATGGAGACCTGGTTGGATGACGATGTCGGCCCAGTTCTAGTGGCCACCATCTCCACCGGGTACTCTGCGGTGCACTGCCCGAGGAAGGATCGCAGGAGTGGGGATGTGGCCATCATTTTAGAGCTATCCTGGGCTTCACAGTGCATTCAATTTGGTAACACCAGGTCTTTTGAGTGTGTCACCATTCATGGGGGTCCAGGTGCAGGTTGCAGGATTCTCCTTATTTATCTCCCATCCGGACCAGGGGCAAAAGTCCTGCAGAAGGCAGTGGTCTTCGTCGTTGACCAGGTGTTGGAGTCCCCAAGTGTTTATTTCTGGGGGACTTCAATGCCTGATTCGATGACAAATCCTCGTGTTTTGGTTATGACCTCCTCCAGTTAATGTCTTCACTGGGTCTGACACAAGCGGTTGCTTCTGTGACCCACAAGCATGGTCACACACTCAATCTGGTGTTCCAGCTGGGTTTTGGGGTTGATAACCTCAAGACTGATCATTTTTATTTGTCCTATCGCTACACTTTGGAGTTCATGTTTGGGACCCCCCCGATAATCCTGTCCCCGTGGAGATGGTTAGCTATCGCCCTTTAAGGGGACCAGACCCAGAAGGTCTTTTGGCGGTAGCTGACCTATCTGGGGTAGAGGCAGCTTGTGCAATTGGCACCCGTGAGGCAGTGGTCACCTATAATAAGGTGGTATCTGAAACTCTGGATGTCATAGCACTGTTTTGTATATGATCTAGATCTTTTCACTTGAGATCCCTGTGGTTTTACAGGGATCTGAAGGCGATGAAGATCAAGGGTCGGAAGTTGGAGCATTGCTGGTGGAAGTCCTGGCTAGATGCTGACAAGCTGGTCCTGTGCACCAGCTATCGTGACCAGGAGGCAATCTCCCGTAAGGCAGAGCTCCTGTCCAGGGAGATTGTGGCAGGGAGGAACAGACTTGCTTAGCTTTTTTGGACTGTGGACAGGCTTCTTTATCCGGCCTGCCTTCAGCTGAAAAAAGCTTTTTCATTAACCTTGTGTGAGGAGTTTGCTCTGTTCTTCTCTAACAGGTGTTGGCTATCTGGCGGGGATTCTGTCAGATAGGCTTATGCCTCGCAGTTGCCTTTCTGTTGGGAGCAGAGGAACTCTGCCTGCCTGGGAAGAGTTTTGGCCAGTGGAGGTGTCTGAGGTGACTTGGGTGATCTCAGAGCTGAAGCATACATCTTGTGAACTGGACCGAGCCCTGATGCCTTTCTTGATGGGATGCGCCGAGTCTGTTGACCCAGTGTTCGCTGGGATAGTTGAGTGTTTGATGGTGGAGGGGGTGTTCCCAGCTCCTCTGAAAGAGGTGCTGGTGAGACCCATCCTAAAGAAGCCTTCTCTCGTCCCAGACATCCTAGTGAATTACTGTTCTATCTCCAACCTGCCTTTTTTGAGAAAGGTTGTTGAAAAATTGGTAGCACAGCAACTCGAGGATCGGCTCATGTCCTTCGACATCTGTGCGCCATTTCAGTCAGGTTTTTGTGCTAGACACAGCACAGAAACCACACTAGTCAGGGTGCATAATGACTTTCTCAGAGCTAGAGACAGAGGAGACAGGTCAGTTCTTGTTCTCCTCGATCTCTCTTCAGCTTTTGACATTGTGGACCAGACTGCACTTCTCGATTGGCTCTGTGAATTTTGTGGACTCGCCGGTGTTGTTATCAGATGGTTTGAGTCCTATCTCTCACACAGAATGCAGCGGGTAGTGATGTGGAATTTCTCCTCCTCCCCAATGCCTCTGTTTTGTGGAGTTCCACCAGGGCTCAATCTTGTTGCCGATGCTGTTCGCGATGTATATGCTGCCTCTGGGTGAGATCACGTAAGAGTACAGCATGGAGTTTCACTGCTATGCAGATGACACCAGCTGTATTTGTCATTTGCACCCAAGACATCCAGTGTGGTTGATGTGCTTAACATCTCTCTGGCCAAAATCAATGACTAGATGGCTTCCAGCTGGCTGTGACTTAACCCAGACAAGACAGAAGTGCTGGTGGTTGCACCGGGTCATGGGTGTGATGGGTTGCTACCTGGAGCAGACTCTGGTCTTTTCCTAGGATCTGCTCCATTGGTTGCTTCCCCGAAGGTGCAAAATCTAGGTATGATCCTGGACAGAAGACTGGCCTGTGAAGATCAGGTGTAATCTGTTGTGAAGAGTGGTTTTTCCACTTATGGAACATCACCGGGATGAAGCCCCTTGATCCGCCCAAAGATCTGTTGACCCTAGTGCATGCCTTTGTGACCTCCAGATTTGACTACTGTAATGCTCTTTACTTCAGGGTCATGGGAGGGACCCTCTACAGGCTGCAGATGGTGCAGAACACAGCAGCCCGGCTACTGGTGGGACTATCTCGGTCATGCCATGTGACAGTGGTTTTGTGTGTTCTGCACTGGCTGCCGGTTAGGTGGAGGGTCCTTTTCACAGGGGGCTTGCTCACCTATAAGACCGTATATGGGCTGGGTCCTGGCTACCTGTCTGAGCTCCTGTCACCTGTGACCTCTGCCCACTCCCTCCACTCCACTTCAAGGGACCTCCTGGATGTTCCCAGGGTTCGGCTCAAGACCTCTGGTGATTGAGCATTTAGTGTCTCTGGGATGACTCTGTGGAATGTGCTTCCAGCTGCAATCCAGGAGGCCCCTTTGATTGGTGTCTTTAAGCAGAAGCTTAAGACCCATCTCTTCTGCCAGGCTTTTGGGGATTAAGTCTTTTCCCTCTACCCCCAGTTATTTCACATTTTATATTTTATTTTTAGACATTTAAGAATGCCATTTTAAAGATTTTGCTACTGCGCAAATGCTATTTATGTATTTTGTATTCTGTTTTTATTGTGTATGGTTCCCAGAGCCTCCAGGATTTGGTGCCTTAGAAATAAAATTGCCTTGCCTTCCTGTACCTTATTGATACCTTATTGATGTATTTAAATACTTCTATCATGTCTCCCCTTCCCTCCTTTCCTCTAGAGAGTACATGTTTAACTCCTTGAGACTTTCCCCATAAGCAACAGTTCCATCATCTCTTGTCTTGAGTACAACTTTAAAATTCCTGGCTACACCCCTGCATACATGCATGATATATCTTACAGCTGAGGTCTTAAGAGCTGGTGCCAAGTGAATTACTCCATACAGGTAAAGGGATACAGCTTCATCCCCAAGAGATGCAAATTGGAGATGTCACTTTATCAATCATTTAAAATAACACAAATTTAGTTTCACATTCTTACTATGAGGGAAGCAAGTAAGATCAACCAGCATGGTTAGCAAACAATGAATTGACACCTCTGGATGAGTGGGTGAGGGGATACCAGCAAAACAAGCTTCTCAGTTTACAAATGGTTGTAAATTAAGCACTGAAACTTAACACAGAAAAAAACAGGCCCATAAAACACTATAGAGGAGGCACTACTGGGGACAGCTCAATTAAAGGAAAACTACATGATACAATCAGGAAAAGATATGTATTAACTTTTTTTGTGTTCTAACTTCACCTCAGTGTGTTTTTTTTTTCAGTTCTGGCTATGAGAGGAGTTTTTCCGAACTTTACCTGGTTGTTTTATGGCCCATGGGGGTTGCCATTCAGGTTTTGTTTGTGTTTTTGTAAGCATGTCACTATTTAAAGTAGTTTTGTCTGCACTCCTGTTGCTATCCCTCAGACCCTTTCAGTTTTTGCACCAGTAGCAAGTAGCAGAAATGGAACAGCATTTTCTAGTTTGTTAGAGTAGACCATGAATGAAATAATATATGAAGAATTGGAATGATTTATATAAACTAGTCTGGAAAAATCATGGAGCACAGCTATTTATAAAACAAATCTGTGATTGCTCCTCAACAATGCTACTTTACCCCCTCCCATTGCATAGCAAGGGACACATCAGTTTATCTCTGCAGCAGTTATTGCTGCCTGCAATCTGTGTATAAACTGTCGCTTTGCCTAAAATCCTGCTCCCCCCATTTTGATCAACATGTTATGGACTTTTGATTCAATTGCTTGTGTCTTGCATAGAAGACAGTGCTTGTAGACAAATCTAATCTTTTGCAGCTGTGGTCATCCATTGGCTAAGTAGGCTTTGTGATTGCGTTTATGTGATCCAATCCTTAGTATTTGGTTACTTTATTGATGTCTCCTACTGAAGGACTCAAAACATGCAGGATAGGTTTTTAGCAAATTCAGAGAAATCGCAGTGGCACCAGACTTGGGCTTTGGGTGGAGTTTTCCTTTAACTTCTCTTAAGCCAGAGGAAAACCCCATAAACACTATGGAAGAGGTTTCAACTTGCAAAAAAAGGCAGTACTGGCGAGGGCTCATCTTAAGCACTGAAACTTAACAAAGAAAAGGGCCATAAAACTCTATGGAGGAGGTTTCAACTTGCAAAAAAAGGCAGTACTGCAGAGGGCTCAATTAACTTCTCAAGCCAGAGGAAAAATAGTGCTCTCCAGCTGCCATACACACACGGGAAGTGTAGTAATGAATCTTCAGCAGAGGACACTATTTTTAACACTCTATCATGTTGTTTGGAAGGTAATTATGCAGGTGTTACTTTTCTCAAAGCAATGTATCTGCAGGGCTATGCCCACTGCAGTCATAAAGTAGCATAGCAGTGTCAGTGGCTCAGCAGGTAGCACACTCACCTCTGAGGCCGGGAGATCAGAGGGCTGTGGGTTCAGTTCCCACATCTGGCACTTGGGTTAATATCCCAGTACTGACACTGTAGTGCAGCATGAGAGGGGTGCTGCACTTCTGAGGTGCCGTCTTTCGGATGAGACGTTAAACCGAGGTCCCATCTGCCTGGATTGGTGGTAGTTCAGGTGGATGTTAAAGATCCCATGGCACTTATCAAAAAGAATAGGAGAACTTCCCCAGTGTCCTGGCCAAATTTCCCTCATTCACAAAAAATACCACCAACAGCTTAATCTGGTTCAAGGTCAGTTGGCATTCATCTGTATCCCCCTCCCCCGGGTCGTGCCTGAAAATAGGCAAGATTTGTCTAGTGCACTTACCCGGTCAACAAAAGCTAAATAAATAAAAATAAATAATAAAAACAAATATCTAACCAATGGGTGTTGCAGTCACTGAATATACTTCAAAAGCCTAGGACACTCTGTCTCACCCCAAACAAAATTGGCCCTCTCACACTGATCACAGGTGATAAGGACTTTGGGCCTGGCCTCACAGACTGAAGATTTAAGGCATGTAATAGCAATGCTCTTACAAGATATGAACAACTAGTGGAGGGAGACCACTGTATCTCATTCCAATCCTTTACAGATAAATACCCCTTGTTCAGGGCAGACTTTTATCTAATCCTATAGCTACATTGCTGCCTCCTGGAGAATAACAGACTCCACTCCATCAGGGGAGCTTGAACCTAATGGAAAAACTTCCTATATTGGCCCACAGTTCTCAAGGACAGATCCAAGTTCATTTCCATGGTGTACAACCCACTGCTGAAAGAAGGGGAGTCAGGCTCCTTAAAATCAGAGATAAATGGCAATGGGAGACAGCAGTCACCATTCCTGACAAACAGTGGATGTGGTGGTTGGAGGGGGTGGAAGGTATCTGCCTCATAGAACTGGAGAGAGTTCTGTTGGAAGATAATAATCAGGTTCTTCTACGTGAGAGCAGCTGGTTCCCCCAGCCAAAAATAGAGCAAGTAAAGAAAAAAACAAAAAACAATTACCAAACATTTTGGAACAACTAATATAGATAATTGTTGGAGGGAAGCAGGGAAAGGGGTACACACTTTCACATATTGTGGTCATGCTGTAAGATGGTACATTTTTGGGCCCAGCTTAGGCAGAAGCTCTTCAGAATCCGGGGGTAGATGTTCCAGACACCTTCCAACATTACTTGTTGGGAGCCAAGTTTGGAGGATTGCAAATCAAGAAAAAAAAAAGGAGGTCTTTCAATGTATGGTCCTGGCAGCCCTCAGAAAGCTGTCCTCCCATTGACTCAGTCCAACTAACTCCCACCCAATCTTCAGTAAAGAACTATATCGCCACCTATCCTGGGATCCCTGCACATGCTTTGATCCCACTTAATGCCTCACAGCTAACCACCCTATTTTGCCCAAGACACTGCCGCACTTCAAATCAAATCAAATCAAATCTTTATTTATCCAGGCGATCATCATTGAGCAAGTTCATTTATAAGATGGACCTGCTGTTGTTCAAGACAGTTATACATACATAGATTGAGAATACCAAGTACAACATGTGCAAAGAGTTACAAACAAATTTACAGAAAAGTGGTAGGTGCATGATATACATTCCAAGCATTCTTGTAGGAACATACATGCATCACTCAACTTCGCTGTGGTATACACAGACTCCATGTATGCAGAAGTTGAGGTGGTATGTTTAGTCATTCTTAGTCAAGCCTCCATTAGAGGGTACAATTCTTTGCATTTCAGCCCTTAGTGACCAGTTACCATACTTGGGTGAGGGTTCTGGGCTGCATAGTGGCCCCTAATAAGGTCTGTATGTTCAGCTTAAACGGTGAGAGGAGAGTAATATGGGAAAAGTGATGCCTTGGATGCCGAGGGCCACTATGGCAGCTGACTAGCGGACTTGATTAAAATAGGGAGGGGAGGAACTAGATTCATTGCTGGATGTGGTAAGGATACGGAGTGAACTGTCAGCAGGACAGCTAGGAACTATGGAAACACTTACAGATTTTGGTGAACGTTTTGTCATAAATTATCCTAAACAGGGCAAAACTGACAGGAGAGCTGAGTCTCAAGGATCTTTGTACCCTGTTCCAGAGTGTAGGCAAAGCATGGCTTATGGCAGCGCTGCCAAAGTGGGTACTGATCCTGGGGATTTTCAGACAAATTAGTGAGTGGCTTCTTAGTGCATAGCTACTGATTGGGCTCAGGGGGAGGCAGGCAACAATGTAATCTGGGAGTTTGTTGGTAAGGGCTTGGAATGTCCAGAGTGCTGCATTTCTACACCGCCTATATTTGAAGTGAAGGCCACCCTACGGCTGCATATAAAGAGCAGTGATGTGTGGAGGATGGGAGACCAGTTATACATCTTAGCACTCTGTGGTACAGGACATCCAGTTTTGCAAGGTGTGAGATGGAGCACTGGCCATAGATAATGTTGGCATAGTCGATTAATGAGAGGAAAGTTGATTGAACAAGCTGTCTTCTTGCATCTGTGGTCAGAAGGTGTTTAATTCTGAAGAAGAGGCCAAGCTTCTGCCTAAGCTTTTTCATCAATTCTTCTGTGTGCTCCCCAAAGGAGAGTTTGTTGTTCAGGCATATACCCAGATATTTGAATTTAGGCACAAACTCAAGAACTTCGCCTAGAATTGTCATTATGGGAGGACGGGTACCAGCAGTAGCAGAGTAAGCCCTAGTGCTAGATGGGGTAAAGAGCATGGCCTTAGTTTTTTTTTGCATTTAGCAGTAGCTTTTTGCTGAGAAGCTGATGCTGCAGCGTATTGAATTCAGTTTGTAGATCTGTGCATGCGGCTCAAGGGGAGTCACGGCTTAGATAGAGCACCGTATCATCAGCAAACAAGTGGATACTGGCTTCTGTAATGCCTAGGTCCAAGTTGTTAATGTAGATGGCGAACAGTAGAGGGCCCAGTATGGAACCCTGTGGGACTCCTCTTTTTATTGGTTTGAGAGGAGAGAGCTCACCTTCGGCCTTAATTTGTTGCTGCCTATCAGAGAGATAATCCTGGAACCAGTCCAGTGAGGTTGAGTCCATACCTATGGTTTTTAAGGTGGAGAGAAGTAGTCAGTGGTCGACAGGATTGAAGGCCTTGCTGAGGTCTAAAAACACAGCACAAAAAAATGTTTTTGTTGTAAAGTCCAATTGCCAGTCATTAGTGACTTTAGCCAGCACTGTAACAGTGCTATGCTTTGCTCTAAAGTCAGACTGCATGGGGTTAAGCAATGTAGAGTTGTCTAGAAACAATCTCAGCTGTAAATCCGTGACTTTTTCCAGCATTTTTGAGAGTATAGGTAGAAGAGAGATTGGCCTAAAATTGATCAGGTCGCATGGGTCCCCTGCTTTAAATAGGGGGATAACATGAGCGGTTTTCTATTCCACAGGGATAGAGCCCTGGGCTAGGGACAGGTTGAATAAGTGTGATATAGGTGGGGCAAGTATGTGGTATGCTATTTTCAGAAAGTATGGGTCGAAGGAGTCGTCTCCTGCACTTTTTCTGGTATCTAGCCGTAGGATAAGGTCTTCAACTTTTTTTTATGGTGGTTGGGGAAAAGGAGAAGATCGTATCTTTGTTACTTTGGCCTGGAGGCTGGGCAGTGAGCTGTGGATGGAGACTACTTACTGGTGCATTATCGAATGCCATGCCTGCAGTGGCAAAGTGGTTGTTGATTGCTTGAAGAATTTCAGATTTATCACTGATAGTGACATTGTCGATGGTGATTTTGGAGGGTAGTGCACTACCTGGGGAGTGTCCAGACAGTTCCTTTATGGTGGACCAGAATTTGGTTGTGCTGTTGGATGCAGATAGTAATTTGTTTTGATAATAATTGGCCTTGGTCTCTCTGACCATTTTCATGCAGGCATTTCTAGATGTCCTAAAGAGAAACCAGTCTGCATCGGCCTGCGATTTCCAGGCCTTTTTCCATAGCTGGTCTCTTTTGAGTAAAGCATTCTTCAGATCCGGTGAAAACCAACAGCAGGTTCTGGATTTTATTCATGCTTTAACTAGAGGAGCATGGTTGTTTAGGGCACTGGCTATGATTTCATGGAGAACATTATAGGCATCACCCACTGATTTAGCCAGGTAGAAAGTCTTTCAGAGCAAGGAGTTTTTTAGTTCTTGTATGTAGGCCAGAGGGTCCAAGTTCCATCTGGATCTTTTAGTAGAAAACTTTGATGTAGATAGTGGGTTCGAGATGGTTCTTATGCCAGCTATGAGACAGTGGTCACTAACATCTGCTGGAAGGATGGGAAAAGTAGTGTGGTTTGTTGACAAGAAGGACATCCAGAAGTATGCTTTTCATTGGATTTTTCTAGTTTGCGCATTGGTTCTGTAATCATTTAGATGAACCCATGGGAGTCGCAGAATTGTTTTAGGGGTAGTGATCCGTTCGATATCCAGTCATAGTTAAGGTCAACTAATATAATTGTTTCCAGAGGTGTCGTGTCCATTTGTGAAGACAGATGAGCCAGGAGCTGTGGTCCTGCTGCTGGGGGTTTATAGCAACCTATTATGCGGAGTGCTACAGATTGGGACAGTTCGACCACTTCTAAATAAGCTTTGCTATAAAATGTCTTTATTGCTGCCACTTAGCCCAGTTTCAGTTTTTTTCATGTACTAATGTCACTTTTGTCATCTCTTTATAGCTATATGTATTATGTCAAGTACTGTCTGACTTGATCTATATTCTAACCTACCTGTACTATATACTATGTGCCGGTACTATATACTATGTATTGTATAATCTCATCTCATTTTATGTATGTATTCTCCTGGGTCATGTCTGAAAATAGTCAACTTTGGCTAGCGCACCTAACCCGGTTAACAAAAACTAAATAAATAAATAAATAAATAGATTCCGGAGGTGGCAGAACAGAAGGAGGCAGTATCACTGATCTTTCATATGGAGCAACTCACAGCCAGACTTCACCGCATGGAGGAGAAATTCATGGAGACGTAGCAACCATGGTTGTCCCATACTAGCCAATCTGATGACTAGCTGATCACACTGCCCCATTCCACCCTAAAAAATTAAAAGCATATAGTAGGTGATATCCTGGAATTCTGGAGGTGGTGTAGACAGGAAGGGGATAAAACAATTTCTGGACAGAAAAAGATACTTAAATGTATAAAGAATGAGACACACACAAGATTAGTTTTGTACATAAATAGATTTCATGTTTAATAGTTACAAGTTTGAAACTGTTTTTAGGTAAATTAATTAAAAACAGCTTAACCTAAACATGCATATTAGAGCATCTGGTATACAATCATGAAATGAGGAATGCAACAAAGTGAACATGTCCTGCATTGTATACACCCACTGCATCAACCCCCAAGTGTAGATGCTAACTTAAGAGCCTTTATATAAACATATAATACATGAAGAAGTATAACTAGGAAAAGGATTGAGTCACACATGCACCTTGAATTGTCTAGGTATTCCTAGGTATTGTATCGTGCAAAGATTATACTCCAAGAAATAGTGGCCCTGGCATGGCTGAGTGTACATATGCTAATGGCTTGCCTTTGCTTTTCTTCACACCAGTCCCACCCCATACCTTCAGCTCTCTGGTTTCTCCCACTTCTTCCTCCTGATCTGTTAGTATATGCCCCTGGATACCTCACTGGCGGAGTGAAGTGAAGAAGCCAGGGCACACCCCTGTTCAGGAAGACAGGTAAGGAGGGCATGGTCTGCATATTTAAGTATATATTGGAGAATAACTCCATGCAAGAAAGGGAAACTGCATGATTCATGGGTATTGCATGTCTCAGTCTTTTTTTTTAATTTTACGTTTTTATAAATTATCAGTAGGTCTCAATCTTGACTAAATCAGCATGAACAGAGCAAACCGGGTGGGGGTGGTGGACTAGGGAAAACTGTACCAGGAATAAAGAGGTGGGGTACAAGTGGTGAGGATAATAAATAAAATTACCACAGAGAAATGTAAACATACATGTAAGCATTGCAGTGATTTAGATAATGCTCTTGGAGATGACAAAATGGTTTATACATCTCAGGGAGAAAATATTGGTAAATATAGGTGGTGATACCCAAATTAGTCGATAACCACCACCTGGTGGGAAGGTGGAAAGAAAAATGTGTGCTGTGTATACATTGTATGATTTTTTTAAAAAGAGGGATGTGAGGAAATACTACTTCACTGAAAGAGTTGTGTATGCCTGGAACAGACTGTCAGTGGAAGTAGTGGAGGTGAAAACAGTAGGGGGATACAAGCATGCATGGGACAGACATAGGGGAATATAACTGAATAGGCAGGGATGAGGGAGCGTCATCAGAGATCAGTTAGCATCTGTGGAGCCGAACTAGGCAGGGATAATCTGGGCAGACTGGATGGGCCAAGTGGTCCTTTCCTGTCAACAAATTCAATGTTTTTATGTTTTATGTGACAGTTTTAAAGACACAGTGTTTTTTAAAAACAATTGTGTGTCACAGTACCACACCTATGGTGGAGATATAGTGGCTGCTGAAGAGTAGACTGGCTTGGGCCATGAGATGGTCCGCCCTGTCCTGGGGAAGGAAGGACATGCCCTGTGCTGTGTCCAGGACTGCCCTAATGTACTGGAGTCATTGTTTAGGTGTTAAAATTGACTTGGGCTAGTTGACTGTAATGCCTAGGTCCTGGAACAAATGGATGGTGTGTTCCAGGGTTCGAATGAGGCTGCCCTTGGACAAAGTTTTGAGCAGCTAACCATCCAGGTAGGGGAAGACATAGAATCTCTGTCTCCCGTGGGCAGCTGCTACCCCTGCTAGGCATTTGGTAAACACCTGAGGAGCCAAGGACAAGCCAAGGGGCAGGACCTGGAACTGGAAGTGTGCCCCCTGAAACTGAAATCTGAGGTATTGTCTGTGTGGGGCACATATCTTGATAGGTATATATTTAGATGTTGTAGATTATCTAGGAATTAAAGTATTTAAATCTGTAACTAATTCTATCAATAAAAATGTATCTTTTCTTAAAACCTTCCTACAGGATGATCTTGCTAAGTGGAACACTCTACCGCTAAAGCTCTCGGTCGGATGGATTCAGGAAAATTATCATTTTGCCGAAATGCCTGTATACCTTCTTGTTGCTGCCTTTCAGTATCAAGAAAAAATGCTTCTTGAGTATACAGAGTTTAATCTCAGACTTCCTGTGGGCTCACAAAAGATGCAGAATGGCTTATTGTATGCTATCTTCAGTCCAAAGACTTGGGCCTTAAAGCACCTGACCTTTACTACTACTTTCTTGCTTGTAGGATGACTCAGTTAGCGAAGTGGTTTAATATCCAAGAAGGTGCCATTTCTAACCCAGAGTGGCTTGAAATGTAAATAGAACTATAACTAACTAAAGGCACTACAGTGCATTTAATTTAATTTAGTTGTTTAACCAGGAGTAGCACACTAAGCTGAAAGTTTTTTTTACAGGAGCGACCTGGGAGCACAGGAAGTTAAGTGACTTGCTCAGGGTCACACAGTATGCAAGTGGAAGCTGTGGGATTCAAACCCAGGTCTGGTCTGCTGGATGTCACCAGATTTGCAGCCCAGAGCCTTAAACCACTGTGCTATACTGCCTCCCTACTGCATTTAGGATCCCTACTATTTGCTAAACCTGTCACACTCATTAGAAATAAAATTCTGGCTGATAGTCTCTTTGTCTTTAGAAGATGCCTTTCAGTGTGTCTTTCCCGGTTACCAACCTTTAAATAAAATAAATAAATAGATCAATAAAAAGATGGTCCACTCTTCTAGACCTGAAGTTAAGTAAATCCATGCTTCAATCCCTATTCCATAACCCAAATCTTACTGTTACTGGCCGGGTATTTGAAAACTTAGAATGGGAAAGGAAGGAAATAACTAAAATTAAAGATCTATTTCAGGAAGGAACATTCATTTGTGTTAATACCTTGGTACAGGATAAAGATATACAATCACTGGATGTAGAGAATGTAGACATGTTTAACTGTTTAGTCAAAGGTATCCAGGACCTTGTCCTCACTGAGAAGTCCTCACTAGATACGAATGCCAACTCTTAAAGCTTCCTGGCATGTATTCAGGTGAGGCCAAAAATATCAAGCTGCTATAATCTACTTGTGGCATACATAAATGGTGTGATTTATAGAGTGTAAGGTGGTGGGCAAATATCCTCTGTAGAAAAAACAATAATTTCAATTCAAACAAGATAAGGCTAAATTCAGTTAAAACTTTTAAATTAGTCAGTGCTAAACTAATTCAATTTAAAACCATCCATAACTTATACTACACCCCACTTCAAATGAATAAGATGGGTTTGAGATCTTCCAACTGCTTGACATGTGGAGCTGCTTATTGGGATTTGTTTTTTTATATGTTCTGTGCTTGCCCTAAGATGAAAATATTATGGGACAATATTAAGTATTACTTCAGACATATTGCTTGGTTACAAGGAAAACTGAATGTAGAGACATGTCTTATTCAACACTTTGAAGAATCAGAAACCTGGAGCAAGGAATAATGCTGCACCACAGCCTTAATCTCGGTTGTGGTAAGGAACTCCACACTCAGACTACAGTTAGAGGATCGTGCACCATTTTTTAGAGAATGAAAATCTGAATGTTTGGAAGCTTTGAGAATAGAAAGGCTTGCCCGCCTCATGCTAGACCAAGCCCACATGTTTAAGTCTAAATGGAGTCCAATGCTCTTCGTAATCAGTTTTGTAACTTGACACTCTGCACTTGAATCTATCACTGTCTCTAGGCTTCCCTTTTCCTCACTTTTTTCCTTCTTGATTCTTTCAGTTTGACTCAATGACTCAGTGGAATAATCTTTTTGCTGACTTGTGGAGTTAGGTCCTATACGTGTTTAGTATTGATTTCCTGTAACGTTTGTTGCTGTTTGTTCTCTACTACAAAATGTGTTCATATATAATACCTATGTTAGTTGTTTCCTGGTGTGGTATTTAATTGTAGGAATTAATGTGTACTGATTGTGTATTACCATAATATTACATTTTAATAAAATCTTATTGAGAAAAACACAGTACCACACTTATTACTAATAAACATGAATGTGCAAAAGCGCATGAATATTCATCAATACATAAAGTGACTCTATCGGAAAATAGGCAGGAAGACTGCAAACTTAAATATGTATAGGACGGCCTCAAAGTCGCACTCAGAGGACATTTAATTTCCTATGCCACCTATGAGCACAGGAAACATTGAGACAAGGTTGGACAAGTCAAGGAAAGGTTAGACAAGCTTGAAATTGAACACAAACCCACCCCACCCTTGAGTTGCTACAGGAAATAACAAAGGCTAGGGAGGAGCTTAAGGGGTTATTACTTTTAAAGGTAGAAAATAATGTTAGATTTGTAAATCAAAAATATTATGAATCTAGCAATAGAGCTAGAAGGTTAGTGGCATATCAGTTGAAGAAACAGGAGATTGCCAGATGGGTGGCTCATATCACTTCCGAGGAGGACCTGTAGAATATCGTTACCCACCCAAGACTGATAGCTGCAGAATTTCAGCACTTTTATGCTCAGTTGTACCAGGCTGAACCTGACATTGGTTCCCCTGAGCCAATTTCCATCTTTCTGAATTGCATTACTCTCTCTTAGCTTATACCAGAACAGGTAGCAACCCTGGAGGCCCCATTAACAGAAGAAGAGTTAGCAGTCTTATTAAGAAATTTAATACTGGAAAAGCCCCAGGCCCAGATGACTCTATAGCCAAATGTTATAAGACTTTAAAGAGGAGCTCATTCCAACTTTGACTAAAGTTTGTAATCAGGCTCATATGCAGGAGGAAACCCCAGACTCTTGGAAAGAAGCAATTATCATGGTCTTACTCAAACCAGGGCAGGATACCTCCCAGTGTGGGGGTTATAGGCTGATCTCCCTCCTTAATCAAGATGCAAAGATTTTTACAAAGGCCATTGTCAACTGCCTTCAAAGGGCGGTCCCTGATCTAGTGACCCCAACCAAATGGGGTTAATACCTGGCAGGTACGTGTCAGAAAATTTTACACACCTTCTAAATGTAATAACAGCTTGCTCCTCTTCTAAATGTAATAACAGCTTGTGCTGGGTTACCACAGGGAGACCGCAGGGCCATCATTACAGTTGATGCAGAAAAGGCATTTGATTGCCTCAACTGGTCATTTTTAAATGCGACATTGAAGCAATTTGGGTTTGGGGATAAATTCTGAGCTTGGGTCAGGGGCTCTACAATAAACCGGGCACCAGGGTGAGGGGTTAATAGGACTGTGTCTGACAGAGTGAACATCTAGAGGGGAACCCAGCAAGGTTATCCACTTTCCCCACTCCTGTTTGCTTTGAACTTGGAACCTTCAGTGGAGTGCAGTATATCAGAACCACTGTAGAAATCTCAGGAATCAAGGTGGGCAGACAGGAGGTGCACATTGTACTGTACACAGATGATACATTGCTTTGTGTCAGTGGACCCCAAAACAGTATCCCTCAGCTTCTGGATATTTAAAAAATTTCAGGCTAGGCTTTGGGTTCAAAATTAACATGAAGAAATAGAAACAATGCTTTTCAGTGTCACATTAACTCTGCGGATAAAAGCTTATTCATGTTTAAAGTGAACTACAGCATGGTTTTGATACTTGGGTCTCTGGATAACGCAGATGCCACCAAACCCTTTCAGCACAATTACCTTAAGTTAATTCACAAATGACACTCTGACTAACAAAGGTGGAGAGAGGTGCCCCTGATACTGGGGGTAGAATAGAGACCGTGAGAATTAATATTTTACCTCACTTAAATCTTTTATTCATCACACTCCTAGTTCTGGTCCCCTCCTCCACTAGGAAGAGACTGTAAAAAATGCTATCCACTTTTGTGTGCGTTTGTGTTTGTGTGTGTGTGTGTGTGTGACAATGGAAAAAGTGGCAATTACTGATGTCCCCTAAGAACTGGGAGGTCTTGGGTTATCGGACTTACACTTATATTACTGGGCAGCGCAACTGCATCATTTGGTGTGGGCTGGGTCCCTAGATCATCCCCTAGACTGGGTGCAGTTGGAACAAGCAGGTCTGGGCCACCTGAGACTAGCAGATATCCTTTCACGGTAGGGGAGCACCTGATGCAACTTCATTCTTCTACCCCCTGGGCTAAGTTTCAGATTAAGAACTGGGGACAAATATGCAAACAATGGCACTTGCATATGGAGATAAACAGACTCACACCCTTAAGAGCATGTTTGGATTTTCATTCTCTGGCCATGGATTTGGGCTTGGCTCGGTGGCAGAGATTGGGTATAACAGAGACAGAGAAGCTGCTGGATGGTTTTGGGGTCAAGTCCTTCTTTCAGTTATATGCAGAATTTGGTCTGGGCAGACAAGACTGGTTTAGAAATTTTCAGGTGAGGTACTACCTCATGTCTGAGCTGTGGCTTATGGCTTTGAACAAGGAAGAGAATCCTATTAGACAAATGCTGAGGGACTTGATGACCCAAGACCAGCCTCGCAAGCTGATTTCAACTCTGTACTCTGTCCTGAAGGGGTTCACGGGTGACCAGACAGCCCAAATATGAAAACTATAGTCAGAAGAAGGGGGAGAGCCCATTTTGGATAAGGACTGGCTTACTATCTGGACTACAGTACACATAGCCACAGCATCACCTAACTGATGCAAATTTGAATGGCAAGGGGTCACTAGGTACTTTAGAACACCGGTTATTTCAAAACGTTATGTGACTCACCAGTCTGATAGTTGCTGGAGGGGATGTGGGGGCATAGACACCATGCTCACATATTCTGGTTCTGTCGGTGTTAGCGCAATATTGGCAGGAGGTAGGTGAAATGATAGGAGGGATGTGTGAGATCATTCCTCCACGCTCACTTAAATATTTAGTCTTAGGTCTTCCACCCTGGATCTCAGGGGGAAAAACAAGAGATATCTATATAACATATTTGTTGCAGCAGCCCTTAAACTGATTACCCAGAGGTGGCTCACAGTGACACCCCCAGACATGGAGAGTTGGTTACACAATTGCAAATCCATTCAAGAAATGGAAAAAGTCACTGATTGGCTCCTCCACATGGTAGAAAGGTACAATAGCAGATGGTACCCATTCATTAGTGTAATGACCCAAAGGTGGTCATTCCAGAAAAATAAAATAAAATTAAATGTAGCAGAATACACAGGTGCTTAGAGTACCTGCTGCAGGGGTAGGCAGCAGGGTACTGTAAAAAGGGGCCCCTAGACATAAAAGTGAACCTCCCTGCACACACAAAACACTGTAAATAATAGAAAAAGTGCACTTGTGCACTTACAGCTGGTCAAAAGATAGATTTTGTAAGCATTCCATGTCATAATTGTCTGGATGGAATGCTGTGCTGAGTGGCTCATGCACAGCATTCCAATCCAGCCATTCTAGAACCCAGTCAGTTTTATCTTTTAAAAATAATTCTATAGTTAGTCAGTTGGTCAGTTCCTGGGCAGCTGTTGAGGAGAGAGGATACAGTAAGTCAGAGGGACAAGGAGAGGGCTTACCTGGTGGTTGAAGCTGTCCCTGAGGACTTACCTGTGTCCCTGCTCTGCCTCCACTGCCTGAAGAAGCCTGCTGCTGTAGTCTGTCGTCGGTGGTGCCATCGGGGCACCACGAAGAAAAACGCTGCTACTGACGCGCTGTATGGGCTTAAAAGCCCTCCGGTTATTTGTCCCCCCCCGATTGTTTATTTAAGCCCCGAGGCATTTAAAAAAAGTTTTATTCGGTTCCACGCCAGCAGCAAGCAAGCTGTATCTTTCTTGGCCATCGGAGGCCCCCTGGAGCTGTCCCTCTTTCTGCCTGCCATTTCTCCCTCCCACTGCAGCTCGCCTCCCACCTCCCAGAGCAGCCAAGAACCCTGGAGACTGCAGAGCGGTGAGTTGGCGGCAGCACATGCTGTGCTGACCGCCAGTGTGTTTAAGAGACTGTATTTTGTTGTAAAAGCGCATTAGGTGCTTGGAAAAGGCGGCCGAGCACCGCAGGGAGCATCAGGCCATTAGGACCTGAGATTTTAATATTCAAAAGGGAGGCGGAGTTAGCGACGCCCATGGGAGGGGCCGAGAAGCAAGGCCAGCATAGCAGTCTATGAATATTTATGAGAGGGTGGAATGGAGGTGGGGTTTCACTACATAAATGACAGCAGGCACTGGGAGCCTGCAGATTTAAATGGGCAACAGCACTTAAAAGGGCAATTCTGGCCCAAATATAAAGTAGGGCATTAGGCCCAGTACAAAGTGAGACATCAGGCCCAAAGCGTTGAGGGGCATCAGGCCCATTATAAATTGGGGCACCAGGCCCAGTATTTGGTGGGGCACCAGACCCAAAGCAACGTGGGGCACCAGGCCCATTATAAAGTGGGAAACCAGGCCCAGTATTTCGAGGGGCACCAGGCCCATTGTAAAGTGGGGCACCAGGCACGATCTAAGGTGGGGCACCAGGCCCAATCTATGGTAGGGCTTCAGGCCTGAGGTAAAGGTAGGGCATTAGGCCCAAAGTAAAGCCTGGTCTATAGGGAGTCCCCGGCCTAGCGGAATAGGGCAAGCCAGCCTAGTGGTACTAAAGTATTCCCTAGCCACAACGTACAGTAAGGGATCCTATCCCAGAATACCCTACATCTAGAAACAGGGAGTTCATTTGAGACTGTTCCATTTGCCTATACTGTGAAACTACTGTGATTACTGTACTGCTTATGCTGAACTATTGCCCTGAGTACCTGAACTATTTATTGCCTTAAGTACCTGAACTATTGTCCGAGATAACTGAACTATTGTCCTAGGTACCCGAACTATTGTCTGAAGTACCTGAACTATTGTCCGAAGTACCTGAACTATTGGTCCAAGTACCTGAACTATTGCTCTAAGCACCTGGACATTGGCCCTTAACAGTAACAATTACCCATGAAGTTATAATTTGCCCTCCCTGGCAAATTATTGTATTATTCTACAGTTCTTTGGGCATTCTTCAGTTATATGTTTACTACTGTACGAAGACAGTCTCAATCTTCTACCACACTGCAGTCTTATAGTGTGGCCTGTAACACCACGTGCTCAGAATCAGTCTCTACTCAGAAGAAGACATCCTTCCAGCATTCTCCACTCCAGGAAGATCATCCATCAACTCATCCTGTCCGTTTGTGTCATCCACCGAAGTCGAGTCCGTCGTCAGTCGTACAAGTTGTACCCGCCATTTTCTTGTTTTCACAGCTTGAAAGTACGTCCGCCGAAATGCATCATGACAGCAGTGCCAGTGTTGTTCCGTATGGTTCCTGTTCCAGATGTCCCGAAGTTGGTTGCCCTCTACAGAAGAGAGAGAGAGAGCTCATCTTGGAGAACCTGTTCTGCACCCCCACCTGGTCGTTCGCTGAAAGTCGAGTCCGTCCGAAGCCCAGTCCGGGACGTGTCCGCCGTTCCTTTGTTTTGTGTTAGTTCCTGATCCGAGAATTGCAGAGTCAACCATCATCTCTTCAGATTCTTATGGTTCCTGGTCCTGTCAGAGTTCCTTCTGAGTCCAGCTGGCCCTTGGAGTGCTGCAGCGTCAGTTGGATTGTGGTAGTCCTCCATTGGATTCATCGCCATGCAGATCTTGGTCTTTCTTCATCCTTGACAACCCTAGAAGTGGGTTTTGGCCGAGGAACCTCTTGCTTTAGTGTGTTATTTCAGGAACCAGTTGCTTTGGTTCCACATTCCGGCAGCCTTGGAGAGAGTGGGCTTTTGCCGAAGATATATGGTCTGTTTACCAAACCTCTCACCACCCCAGTGACATTATCTAGGTCCTTGCTGGGAATTGAGATTAGGGTTCCATAGTTCTGTTTTATTTCCCTTGTAGCTACCAATGAAGAATGACGGTGTACACAAAGATGCTGGATCTCTGGACTCTTGTAAAATCTGGACTCTTTTGTAGATGTGTGATGCTGATCACCCTAATGTAGTGCTGAGTAGCCTATGCAACTGAATTCTTGTTTAGAGTATAGAAGTACAGTATAAACTAGTATCAGAATAAGACTGGAATCTCATTTAGAGTATAGAAGTACAGCATAAACTAGTATTAGAATAAGAGTGGCAGTAGGCCTAAAGTTTATGCTTGTAGTGGTAACCGTAAAAGTGGTAGATACAAAGTATTTCAGTATATCCCTGTTCCATTGCCCTATTGTTCTCGGGCGCCCCCTTCTCCTTCTTGTGACTGTGTCTGTCTACCCCTTGGTGCCAAATAAACGCCCACCCTGCGGGCATCGAAACACTAAGTTGACTCCTGCCTCTCCTTGTCCGGATAGCAGTTATCCTATCCGAATTTTAATTCGGACCCTGGGTTGCTCATCTACATCTCTCGAGCGGCCCATCACATAACCAAACATTTTCTGGCGTAGTCAGCAGGATAGAGATAATTTATCCGAGGAGTCCAAAGTTGGAGTTACTTAGTAGGAAGCACCAATGGAACCTGGGGAAAGTAGTGAATTGTCCAGAGGAGACCGAGATGGACTTAGAGGGAGTATCCCACCATCTCCCCTAACCATGCCATACTACTTTGGAACGGCATGGCTTCCGCAGTTTTCCGGAGAGAAAGATGGAGATGGAACCAGCAATCTGGGAGAATTCTGTTCAAAAATGCAAGCCATGTTCCAGTTGTATCAAATCCCAGAGCCACAAAAAGTTGAAATTTTGATCGGGCCATTGAAGGGAGCTGCCCACCATGAAGTCCAATCATGGCTGAGTGGAGCAAAAGCCACAGCAGACCAGATACTCCAGAGGTTGCAGCAGATTTTTGATGCTAGGATCGTGTCTGACCTCAAAATGAAGTTCTTTTTGCGTAGCGAAAAGTCTCAAGAGACCCTGAGAGAGTTTGCATTAAGTCTACAAGAGCTGTTATGAGCAATAGAGAGGGCAGACACGGCAGAGGTCCGGGATGCAGACAGAGTTCTAGTCGAGAAATTTGTGGAAGGAGTACAAAGCGAGGCCTTGAAAAGAGAACTACGGTTGCTGCATTTGCAGAACCCTGAAGTTGACTTTCTGGATTTTAAAGAGAAAGACATCCGAATATTTGGTTCAGGGCATCCTAGAGAGGAAGCTCCAGCATATCCCCAAATCTCTATGGGAACTCAATGGCTGACCTACACTAACAAGGGTTGGAAAGAAGATCAGTCTTGGCAATTAGGCCTCCAACCAGAAGTGTCCTTACGAAGACGAGAGCCAGGAAGAGAAACTGTTGCATACCCGAGCCGGCATTCTGAACATGATCATATACCTGACCCAAGGTCACAGACCCCGATATGCTCTGTACAGACGGGTGCTCAACACCATTCAGAGCTGACGGAACAGATTGCTATGCTGACCAACCAGATGGCAGAAATGCATAAGGAGATGCAGAGTTGGAAGGCTGGGTGGAAGAACGAGAAAAGCTTTGGTCCATCTGAGAAAGAGAGGAAGCATGACCGAATGAACCACTCTAGGAGGAGTGAAGGGGGAGACACTCCACAGATCGATTTGATGGCAAAGGAAGGCCCATATGTCACCGGTGTGGTGTGAGTGGTCATGTCGAATGGAGTTGTGGTCAGCCAGTCAACAACACCTTGAGTTTAAACAAGAATTCTTCGGAGATGAGGACTGAACCCCAAAGAACAGTTGAGCAGGTCCAGCAGTCCCACTAGAACAGTCGTGTTTTGTTGGCGACAGCCCCATGATTCCCAGTTAAGGTCGATGGCATTGAGCTAATGGCACTATTGGACACTGGATCGCAAGTCACCACCCTGCAAGGAAGAGAGTTCCAAAGGTACTGGACTCCCAATGATCTGAAGCCACCTCCTAGATCTTGGGTAAAGTGGATCACAAGCAATGGGGATGAAGTCCCATACTTAAGTTACCTGGAAGCTGATGTACAGCTAGGGGCTAACGTTCAACGTAGCACAGGCATCATTGTGAGCAACATTGAGAGTGATCAGCTACCACCACTCATTCTCAGGATGAACGTTCTACAGAATTGTTTCAACGAACTAGTGAGCATCCTCCAGCAGCAAGCCAAACACGTGCCTCGAGTGGAGAAGCACGCCCTGCAACAGACCATACACAATTTGCAATGCCACCAAAGATTCGCCAATGCCGACGGTGAAATCGGTAAGGTACAGGTGACGGATGCTAGACCTGTAACCTTAAAGCCGGGCACCGAAACAACTTTGTGGTGCAAAGCAAAGGTGGGCCCGAGGGGTCAAGACTACGATGCCCTAGTAGAACCCTGCCCAATGAATAAGGAAGAGCCCATAATAGTGGCTAGAAGCGTGGCCACGGTGATCCGAGGTAGGATACCAATCTGAGTGCTGAATTACGGGACTCATGACGTACAGCTGTACCGGAACCAGCCGGTTGCGCAGATCCACACAGTATGTTTGCAGGATATTGTTGAAGCTGGGGAAGAAATGGAGAAAGTGCTGGAAGATGGGATGGAAGGCGACCAGAGACCAGAGTGGACCAAGGAGATCAAAGTTGGCAATACAAAGACCAACATGAAGCAAAAAGCTGATATTTTGGAGGTGGTTTTGCACTGGAAAGAAGCTTTCAGCCAACACCCCTTGGATTTTGGGTCAGCTCATGGGGTACAACATCACACCAGTACCCATGGACATCCACCTATCCGAGAGAGATTTAGGCTGATTCCACCAGCTATGTACCAGCAGGTCAAAGAGATGATCAAGGAAATGAAAGAGATGAATGTGATAAGAGAAAGTCACAGCCCTTGGGCAGCGCCAATTGTTCTGGTCAAGAAGAAGGATGGTAAGATCCGATTCTGTGTGGATTAACGTAAGTTGAATGCCATCACTCATAAAGACGCATACCCTCTGCCTAGGATCGAGGATTCCCTCACGGCTTTTCAGTCAGCAGTCGTATTCTCCACTGTAGATCTGACCAGCAGATACTGGCAGGTTCCTATGGTGCCCCAGGATCAGGAGAAAATAGCTTTCATTACTCCCATGGGTTTATTTGAATTCACTAGGATGCCTTTTGGCTTGTGTAATGCACCTGGAACTTTCCAAAGGCTAGTGGAACATTGTCTTGGGAGACGGAATCTCGACACCCTGCTGTTGTATCTGGATGATATTATCATATATTCCAAAACGTATGAAGATCATCTGTGCCACCTGGACGAAGTATTCCAAAAGTTGATCCAGTATGGGCTGAAAATTAAACCATCCAAATGTCACCTGCTGTGGACCAAAGTAAGTTACCTGGGACATATAGTCTTCGCAGATGGAGTGACGCCAGACCCAGAGAAGATCGAAGCTGTTAAGAAATGGCCTGTTCCTACCATCATCAGAGAGGTCCGGAAATTCTTGGGATTTGTTGGATACTACCGAAGGTTTATTAAGAATTTCTCAAAGATTGCCGTGCCTTTGCACAAACTCCTGAGAGGATCAGCAGAAGGTAGAGTCCCGAAGAATCGCCTGGTTACATGGGGTACCGAGCAACAAGAGGCCTTCGATCAGCTAAAGACAATACTTACGGAAGCTCCCATCTTGGCGTATCCAGACTATGCGAAACCATTTCTATTGTATACAGACACCAACAACAGAGGATTGGGTGCGGTACTCGCACAAGAACAGAATGGTGTGGAAAGGGTAATCGCCTACTCCAGCAGAGGATTAAGAGGCTCTGAGTGGAAAGACGCCTGCTATAGCTCTTTTAAATTGGAATTTTTGGCGCTAGTATGGGCCATCACTGAAAAGTTTCAACAATGTTTGGCTGCCACCCCTTTCACAGTCTTCACAGACAATAATCCGTTAGCACACCAGAATACTGCAAAGCTAGAAGCCCTCAATCAAAGGCGGGCTTCTCGACTCACAAATTACAGATTTTCCATCAAGTATCACTCAGGTAAATTGAATGTGAATGCCGATGCCTTGTCCCGGATGCCTGAACACGGAGAAGCAGAAATAGATGACAGCCAGCTGGAAAATATTGAAATGCCACCTTTTCTACAGGTACCAGCTGAGATTGTACAGGCATGCTGTCAGCTTGCTCCTGAGGTTAGAGAGGAAGATCAACCAGAAGTAGATGACATGATTGCTAATCAAAAGAACCTATGGGCAAAACTACAAAGCCAAGACCCCATAGTGCGTCAAGTGAAAGATCTAGTTACGCAACAGAAGCACATGAACAGAAAAGAAAGAAGGAAATTGACCACAGAGATGATGAAATTGTGGAGGAACAGGACCCGCTTAACAATAGAAGATGATCATATGGTGAAGAAGAGTAGAGATCCCACCACCCACACAGAGATAACTCAAATCGTCGTTCCAAAGACCAGCGTTTCAGTAGTGCTGGAAGCATATCATGACAACTCAGGGCATTTCGGTCACAAGAAAATGGAAGCTATCATCAAAAGGCAATTCTATTGGGTAGGAATGCGAATGATATAGCAAAATGGTGTGCGGAATATCCAACATGCAACTTAAAGTACAAGGAAAGGGGAATCAGAGCTCCTCTCCATCCAATAGTCAGTAGCGCACCATTGGAACTAGTTGCTCCTGATCACTTGAAACTGGATCCTAGTTCAAATGGACACGTTTACATCCTCACTATGATGGATCACTTTTCCAAGTTCGTAGTTGCAAGTGCAGTGAAAGATCTATCTGCTCGAACCACTGCTGAAACCTTTATGAGATGTTTTGTATGACCTTATGGATGCCCCACTAAAATCCTAACAGATCAAGGAATGTCGTTCGAATCTCAACTCTTTCACGAACTGTGTGCTCTATATGGGACTCATAAGTTAAAGATTACTGCTTACCACCTCCAAGGAAATGGACTTTGCGAAAGAACAAACCAAATTCTCTTAGAAATGTTGCGAGCTCTACCAGAATATAAACATCCTTTCTGGATAGCTTTACTCCCTGAACTCACGTATCTGTACAATAATACGATTCATTGCTCCACAGGTTATACCCCCGCACTATTTGATGTTTGGACGACACGGAAGACTTCCAATGGACTTAGTATTGGAAGTGCCACCAGAAGAAGTTAAAGGAAAGAAGCCAGTGACAAATTGGGTCCAAGAACATAATGAACGGTTACAAGAAGCCAGAAGAATCGTTGGAAAACACATGGAACAAGCACGGCAGAAGCAGAAAACCAACTACGATATCAAGGCCAAAGCTACACCATTACTTATTGGAGAAAGGGTAATGTTGAAGAAGCCCCAGAAATGCTGTAAACTTTCTTCAATGTGGGAATCAGAACCTTATTACATCATCGAGATACCTTACCCTGAACTGCCGGTCTACAAGATCCAACAAGAATTTGGACATGGCACCAAAATTGTCCATCGCAACCTACTAAAAGCGTGCACTTTCAGAGACACTGTGATCATTAAAGAACAGGACAGTCCTATGCTGAAAGAGAGGCAGGAGTCCACCAAACACAAAAAATGGAAACCAGAATCACCAACAAATTGGTGTACAGAACCTTGGACTCGTACTTCGCATATGCATTCCCTTGACCGTTCGAACTGTGTACCAGTAATAGCTCCAGAAATACTGGATTTCCTGGAAGGAGAATGTCTTGTTCCAGAACCTATAGACTTCCAACCCCACAGATCTCAAAGATTGAATGCAGGTATCCCTCCTAGAAGGTATATCACAGAAGTTTCTCAACTCGTACCTTGGTACAACAGGTAGATCTAATTCAAGTAATTTCCCAGACACAGTCACTTTAGGGTAAATCTTTAAAACAAAAATTTACAGTACAGTTGATGTTTTAAGAATATTTTAGAGATTTTAAGAGTGTTTTATTAAAGTAAGACTTCATAGAGTATTAAGTAAGATTTTAGAGGTTGATAAGATGATAGATTTTATAGAATGTTAAGGGAATACATGGGGACATGTATTTTTAGGCGGGCCCGAATCTGTAATGCCCCAAAGGTGGTCATTCCAGAAAAATAAAATAAAATTAAATGTAGCAGAATACACAGGTGCTTAGAGTACCTGCTGCAGGGGTAGGCAGCAGGGTACTGTACAAAGGGGCCCCTAGACATAAAAGTCAACCTCCCTGCACACACAAAACACTGTAAATAATAGAAAAAGTGCACTTGTGCACTTACAGCTGGTCAAAAGATAGATTTTGTAAGTATTCCATGTCATAATGGTCTGGATGGAATGCTGTGCTGAGTGGCTCATGCACAGCATTCCAATCCAGCCATTCTAGAACCCAGTCAGTTTTATCTTTTAAAAATAATTCTATAGTTAGTCAGTTGGTCAGTTCCTGGGCAGCTGTTGAGGAGAGAGGATACAGTAAGTCAGAGGGACAAGGAAAGGGCTTACCTGGTGGTTGAAGCCATCCCTGAGGACTTACCTGTGTGCCTGCTCTGCCTCCACTGCCTGAAGAAGCCTGCTGCTGTAGTCTGTCGTCGGTGGTGCCATTGGGGCACCACGAAGGAAAACGCCGCTACCGTTGCGCTGTATGGGCTTAAAAGCCCTCCGGTTATTTGTTTTGCCCCCCCCGATTGTTTATTTAAGCCCCGAGGCATTTTAAAAAAGTTTTATTCGGTCCCATGCCGTCAACAAGCAAGCTGCATCTTTCTTGGCCATCGGAGGGCCCCTGGAGCTGTCCCTCTTTCTGCCTGCCATTTCTCCCTCCCACTGCAGCTCGCCTCCCACCTCCCAGAGCAGCCAAGAACCCCGGAGACCGCAGAGCGGTGAGTTGGCGGCAGCACACGCTGTGCTGACTGCCAGTGTGCTTAAGAGACTGTATTTTGTTGTAAAAGCGCATTAGGCACTTGGAAAAGGCGGCCGAGCACTGCAGGGAGCATCGGGTCATTAGGACCCGTGATTTTAATATTCAAAAGGGAGGCAGAGTTAGCGACACCCACGGGGAAGGGCCGAGAAGCAAGGCCAGCGTGGCTACCTCTGAATATTTATGAGAGGGCAGTACGGAGGCGGGGTTTCACTACATAAATGGCAGCAGGCACTGGGAGCCTGCAGATTTAAATGGGCAACAGCACTTAAAAGGGCAATTCTGGACCAAATATAAAGTAGGGCATTAGACCCAGTACAAAGTGGGGCATCAGGCCCAAAGTGTTGAGGGGCATCAGGCCCATTATAAATTGGGGCACCAGGCCCAGTATTTGGTGGGGCACCAGGCCCAAAGCAACGTGGGGCACCAGGCCCATTACAAAGTGGGAAACCAGGCCCAGTATTTCGAGGGGCACCAGGCCCATTGTAAAGTGGGGCACCAGGCACACTCTAAGGTGGGGCACCAGGCCCAATCTAAGGTAGGGCTTCAGGCCCTAGGTAAAGGTAGGGCATTAGGCCCGAGGTAAAGCCTAGTCTATAGGGAGTCCCCCGGCCTAGCGAAATAGGGCAAGCCAGCCTAGTGGTACTAAAGGGAGGCCCCGGCCTAGCGGAATAGGGCAAGCCAGCCTAGTGGTACTAAAGGGAGTCCCTGGCCTAGCGGAATAGGGCAAGCCAACAGTAACAATTACCCCGAAGTTATAATTTGCCCTCCCTGGCAAATTATTGCACTATTCTACAGTTCTTTGGGCATTCTTCAGTTATATGTTTACTATTGTACGAAGACAGTCTCAATCTTCTACCACACTGCAGTCTTATAGTGTGGTCTGTAACACCATGTGCTCAGAATCAGTCTCTACTCAGAAGAAGACATCCTTCCAGCATTCTTCACTCCAGGAAGATCATCCATTAACTCATCCCGTCCGTTTGTGTCATCCGCTGAAGTCGAGTCCGTTGTCAGTCGTACAAGTTGTACCCGCCGTTTTCTTGTTTTTACAGCTTGAAAGTACGGCCGCCAAAATGCAACACTACAGCAGTGCCAGTGTTGTTCCGTATGGTTCCTGTTCCAGATGTCCTGAAGTTGGTCGCCCTCTATAGAAGAGAGAGAGAGCTCATCTTGGAGAACCTGTTCTGCGCCCCACCTGGTCGTTCAATCAATCAATCAAATCTTTATTTATTCAGGCGATCATCATTGAGCAAGGCTCATTTACAAGATGGACCTGACGTTCCCCGAAAGTCGAGTCCGTCGAAGCCCAGTCCGGGACGCGTCCGCTGTTTCTTTGTTTTGTGTTAGTTCCTGATCCGAGGATTGCAGAGTCAACCATCATCTCTTCAGATTCTTATGGTTCCTGGTCCTGTCAGAGTTCCTTCTGAGTCCAGCTGGCCCTTGGAGTGCTGCAGCATCAGTCGGATCGTGGTAGTCCTCCATTGGATTCATCGCCACGCAGATCTTGGTCTTTCTTCATCCTTGGCAACCCTAGAAGTGGGTTTTGGCCAAGGAACCTCTTGTTTTAGTGTGTTATTTTAGGAACCAGTTGCTTTGGTTCCACATTCCGGCAGCCTCGGAAAGAGTGGGCTTTTGCCGAAGATATATGGTCTGTTTACCAAACCTCTCACCACCCCAGTGGCCTTATCTAGGTCCTTGCTGGGAATTGAGATTAGGGTTCCATAGTTCTGTTTTATTTCCCTTGTAACTACCAATGAAGAATGACGGTGTACACGAAGATGCCGGATCTCTGGACTCTTGTAAAATCTGGACTCTTTTGTAGATATGTGATGCTGATCACCCTAATGTAGTGCTGAGTAGCCTATGCAACTGGATTCTTGTTTAGAGTATAGAAGTACAGTATAAACTAGTATTAGAATAAGAATGGCAGTAGGCCTAAAGTTTATGCTTGTAGTGGTAACCGTAAAAGTGGTGGAGAAAAAGTATTTCAGTGTATCCCTGTTCCATTACCCTATTGTTCTCGGGCGTCCCCTCCTCCTTCTTGTGACTGTGTCTGTCTACCCCTTGGTGCCAAATAAACGCCCGCCCTGCGGGTGTCGAAACACTAAGTTGACTCCTGCCTCTCCTTGTCTGGATAGCAGTTATCCTATCCGAATTTTAATTCGGACCCTGGGTTGCTCATCTACATCTCTCGAGTGGCCCATCACATTAGTTTCATGGCCGAGAAAGATGGTATTGAAATTTTGGAGGCATTGGCCAATAGGTTTAACTCAGGACAAACAGGATAGTTGGACCCACCAGGGGGAGAGAGAGGCACTTGGCTGAACCCGAGAGAAATGTAACTTGGTCTGCTTAACACTATATATTTTGAGATAGACAGAGATGCCCTCAACGGTGTCATGACACTACTTTTAGCTTGCAATACCTAATACTGCTCAGAGAAGTATAGATTCCCCTCTTACGTGTAGTATTACAAATCATAATAGGTTTCCTACTGGCCTGCACTCACCACCCGATTCTTGCTGTCATTTGTGAGATTTTCATTTGCTGTATGTTCATTATTGTTTTTTCCCTCCCATTAATTTATGTTGGTTGACTGTCCATGGTTGGTTGGTCTGGAGGAGAGAATATTTATTTATTTACTCTTCTGTATCGTGTATCATATTTGATACCTTTACTTGCTGTTATTTGAAAATCCTAATAAAGTTTGATTTTTTTAAAAAGTGACACAATAAAAACCAAAACCAATAAGACAGTATTAGAAGGGATGAGAGAAGACTGGTGTGGGAGGTGTGGTGGACTTACATTCCGCCTTAGTTAAAAGGGTAGGGTCCCAGGAAGTCTTTCTCTGATCTTCTATATTTTCTTCCTTAAAACCTACCGTGCAGTAGTATCTATTTTTCTTTAACTATTCTTGTTTTAGGTTATGGTGGGTTGGCCACCTACTGTAACCCTGTCCTATAGTCTTCTATACTTATTCCTACACTGCTTTTATTATCCTTCACATTTCCTGTTTCTTTCCTGGGGGACCCTAGAGAGAATGTGCTTAAACAAAAGGAGTAAGGCACTAAAGGTATGCCAAAATAAATAGGCATGGCATATCGATACAAGGAGTGCACTCAGGAATTTATAAAATAAATAATGGTGCCTAAAGTGATTAGGCTATAGCCATGGTTATTTGTAAAATAAACGTTGAAAGAATATCCTGCTTGATGGAGTAATTAAGATGCCTTAAACTTGATGTACAGAACAAGAAAATGCATGGCTGTGCAGAGTGGGTTTTAAAATAATAATGACTCAACAATAATAGGTTGCATTGGGATATTCACCTTGCTAAAAGGGAAAGTGGAATAATTCCCAAAGTGTTTCCCAGTATAACAAACCGGATGAGAATTAAATATAGAGCATATATCTATATTTTTGGTTGTTTCTTAACAAACAAACTGCTCTTAACAAAATAAAGGAAAGAATATTAGATATTCCCGTTATACAGGGTAAAACAGGTGGTCCTTTGATCTGGTGAAACTACTGAACACTCGCTCACTCTTGTGCTGTTTTAGGGGATTTGCAGAGAAAATGAAAAAAAAATCCCAGCAAAGAAACTGGAGTGCAGTAAAACAATTAAGCGAGAGCCTCAAAATTTTACTTTTCAGCCGCTGCTCAGTATCGCTTGCTCCTGCTAGTGTTTTCAATTTGTTTTGCTGTTTCCAGTTCTTTAGCCATTGCGTTTATGGCAGAGGAAGACAAGAGAGCTAGGATACATGATTCAGCTCTGAAAAAGTAAAAGAGTTGTACTGTGCAAGAGCGAGCGGCTGGCAAGGTACCAATATGAAATATTTCAGCCACCACTGTAAGTCGCTCTCTGCCTTGGTGCTCCACAAGGCTGCTATAACCAAATAAACCTGCAAAATAGGAGAACACCCGAGTGGGAGCCAAAAAAAGGAACTAGCATAAAGGTTCCTTGCTCCTGCTAACAGTGTTAACTGTGTTAGAAATATAAAATGAGTGGCAGTCAGGCTACTCTTGTACAGTTCTAGCAGCTACTCATTTTCGTTTAAATATTCAAATTGTCATACAGAATACAGGCTAAGCCTTAACATTAACCTATGTACTATAAACACATAGGGCCAGATATTCAAAACTTTGCCCCGGGGCAAAATTAGCACTGCCCAGCGGGCAAACTTAGCCCGGAGCACAGAGCACGCTATATTCAAAAGGAATAGCCCAGGGCAAACAGCTTCCGAATATGGCATGGTAATGAGGCCATGCAAACTGGGCTGGGAGTGCAGGGCAAAATAGCCCTGGAATAAGACAGCACTGAATAAAGCAACCAGGAAGTGCAACCACAACAACAACACAGTACACAGCAACATGAGGGCAGGTACAGACAGACTACGTGGCTAATGTGTGTGCCAGCAAATGCATGGACTCAGTACAGCTGCAGGAAGCAGCAGATGTGAAAGAACAGTGATCAAAACTGTATAATATTCCCATTACCATTAGCGCTGGCGCTAACACATTAATAGCGGCAGCTAACGAACTAAGCAGTTAGCCAAACAAACATTTGCCCAGAGCTAATATATCCATATTCAAAAGTGCCATGCAAATGAGCCTACTACGTAGTCTCTGGGCAAACAACGGATTAGTATCTCATTATACCCTGATTTGCATGCAGTTTGCCCAGCGTTACTGCAGAGTCCCACAGAGCCACCTGTAGGTCAGTCTGGAAGTACAGGGACTGACCAGGTCCAACCGCAGCTCCACCTCTAGGTCAGTCTGGCAGTGCGATGATAGCTGCAGGCTACATGTAAACAGTACAGCATAGCATAGCATATTATACCCCAGGGACAGGACACCATAGGCACAGGTGGTGGTGGTGCTGCATGCAACTGTCACATTGTAGGGCATGCTACAGCGTACAGCAGAAACTACAGTACAGGGGCCAGTAGTGCGTGGACACAGCAATGCCTATGGTGTGTAGGGCAGTGATGATGACTGCACAATACATAGTGAGTGGCCCAACCTGCGGATGTTTTCTGACTCTGGACATTACTGTTACGCTGTTGTGTGACCCACAGATGCTGCACCTGTGGCATGATGCTCACAGTGACATGTACATTTCTGGCTTTGTGTGCTATGGCAGTTGTACAGCTGTGAGGTATGTGGCCGGGGGCATATATTATCCGAAGGCACACTGGTGTTGGGGTATTCCCAATACTGACCCATGTACACTGCATGATATGTCCCAGCCTTGTGGCCACACCTGGTTTGTAGCACAGCCTCGCCACCCATACATGCTCCCTCAACATCCTCCATGCCCACAGTGCTGCATTGTGTGCTGGCATCTGTTGGTGTCCACGGAAGTGTGGTCCACAGGTGTGCTGTAGGGCCACACTGCCGTGCTGTCCACTGGTGGCAGGGTCACCACTTACTGCCTGGCATGGCTGGAACTGGTGACAGATGATGGCATCATTGTGATGCCATCAGTTAACAGCATGCTTCCTCTATGTTTGGCTTTATCTTGTCATATTTATTTGTTAGGGTCGCGAAAACCCGCGCTAAACCCGCTAAACGCCAGCAAAGCCATAATGTCGGCCAGCTGATTGCCCAGGATTAAGACCAGCTTTTCCTGAATGTGCACCACGCTAAGTGTTGCGCTAAGTCGCGCAAAACCACTTAGCGCGGTGCTAGTCGCTGAATATAGCATTGCGTCTGTATTCATGTCAGTTTGCCCCTTGCATACATTATAATTTTGCCCGGCGCTAATGCAGTTTGCCCGCGCTATTTGGCCTTTTGAATATGGCAGACCCGCGCTAATCCCGCGCTAAACCTGCGCAAATGGATTTTGCCCAGTGCAAAGTTTTGAATATCTGGCCCATAGTCTGCTAACTATGTATTTAAACTGGTGTTGGAATATAAATTGTTTCTGCAGCTAGCATGTTAGCCAATATCCATTATTCCATACTCTACCAAAAGCCTTATGCCAGACTTACCTACCTCTAGGAGAGCTGAGCACCCTTCGGTATAGGGGAAACAGCGACCTGACCTGGCTGTTTTTATATTATATAGAGCTGTCACTCAAAGAGGAATGGGAGGAGCATAACGCTGATTATGGTGTAATTAAACATGCACAGCACAAAATAGGCTTCCTGTATACAATCTACATGTTAATGTTATACTACATGCTTCTTCTGTTTACATTGTTTTAATACCAGGGTCATCCTGCCTGATGGTTAAACCACAGAGTTAGATATTTATATGTTTAGCTTAAGGGCCAGGTCAGGTGACCACTGTGTTCACTATAAATACTCCTCCTTGAGGAGACTGCTTCAGCGGAGCATTGGTAATGGTAATAGAAAGAGCTACTGAAGAGAAGTAGTCAGATGTAGACACAGGTAGTATACCTGTATTGATAGGTGAGAACTGTGCAGACTACTGCATGTAGTGAACTCTTGCTTTTGTTTTGATTTATATTTTTGCTTGCCTATCTTCAAGTTTAAATAAATATCACACCAAGGTGTGTTTTAAAACTTAAAACAGTTGTGTCTGTGTTATCCATCCCACACCCATCTGCAGGGCGGGGAGGGTAGAAAATGGCTACTAAGCCCCAACTCATTTATTATCACTTTCTATACCTTAGAGCTATCATATTACCTTGGAGAAGGGTGTTGTAAATGGGTTTCCTCCTTATCTGCTAAGGTTATCTGACTTCCTGTGCAATGTAAAGCGGATTGCAGCTGTGGAGTTCCTTTTCCCCTTCCTTACAGCAGGTCTAAAACCTCAGGAAAGGATGTCACAAATGGGCTTCCCCTTACAAATCATGGGTTTCTGATGTCTGACGTAGCATAAAACAGTCCCTATCTGTGCAGTCCTGCTCCACAGACCAACTCTTTACCTACCTTACAACAGGCATATTAGCGTAGGGAGGGGTGTCACAGATGACTTTCACTTTTACCAGCCCATGGTTTCTAACTTCTGGTGCAACATAAAGCTGTCTCCAGTATTAAACTACTGCTCTGCCAACCATCTCTTCCCCTACCAAATAGCAGGGTTATTGCCTCATTGAAGGGTATCACACTGCCAGACCTTCCAGTTGCTCCTCATAACTTGGTTCCCATGACACCTAGGCTCCCCCATTTCAAACTGCCTTGGGTACAGGTCTTATGATGGCTGCACTCTGGCAGCAGCTCTCTTTAATGGACACCTGTCCTAAGTTGGGGAGAGGGGAAACAACAAGCAGGAACAATATTGCATGTCCTACAACTCAATAAGGTCTTAACTGCCTCAATGCTTCTTCTTCTGCCAATTCATAGAAACATAGACTTTGATGGCAGATAAGGACCACTTGGCACACCTAGTCTGCCCATTTCCCTACCTACAGGATAAGCTGCTGCAGATCCTAGTTAACCAACAGCCTATTTCTTCCTACTTCTACAAGAATTGTCTTATGTCTGTCCCATGCATTCTTGAATTCTCCCACAGTTTTAGATCCCACAACCTCCTCAGGAAGGCTGTTCCACGCATCCACCACCCTTTCTGTGAAAAAATACTTCCTCACATTGCCCCTTAGCAGTCCCCCCACTATCTTTAAATTGTGTCCCCTTATTCTTGCACAACTCTTTTTATGAAAGATGCTACCCTCTTGGACTTTGTTGATTCCACTGAGGTACTTAAAAGTTTCTATCATGTCCTCCCTCTCCCTCCTTTCCTCAAGGGTATGGTCCCGGTTTTGGCGCTTTTGAGCTAAGCGTTGTCACCTAAGCGTGTTGGTCACTTAGTGTATCGGTTCGCCGTTGCCGTTCCGTGAGAGACGCCAGCTGACTTTCCTTTTAGAGTCTTCAGTGGTCCTGTCTTGATTCTTGCTGAAAACATCGAGAGGCGAGTGTGATTCCTGCAGAAAGAGTATATTTCGTGTGCTACAAGCTTCGCAGGATGCTCTGTGGGACGCTGTGTGTGGGAATAGCATCCTGGGGAGAAATGTGGGAGACTGGATGGATATTTATGGCTGTTTGATATTGATATTTTTCTGTTTTACTCCCCTTGATTCGGGGGTTCGGGTACTGGAGGGGTTCGGAAACTTCAAGTTTTTTATTTGTGAGTCGTTAGTACTCTCTCCCACACTCTCCCCTACAGTTTGAGGTGGGGATTCTGTGATTTTATCTCCTGGCTCTTTGTGGAGAAGCATTCTTGGTCATGGGGAAAGTGAAGAGTTGGTCCTGAAGCGTTTGGAGGAGCTCTGGATACTGTGATTGTTGACAAGAGGAGACGGAGGGTCTTTGGACTGGGGCTCTGTTGGAGACTGTGAGCCCTTTGGGTTTTGAAGTCTGTAGGTGGATATTTTTGCCTTTGTTTGCTCTGGCCAGCACTCTCCTGGGTGTTGCTACTCCACAGGGGTTGGGGTATTTTCCAGTCGGGGAACTGAGTGGGGTACCTCGCCACCTTGGACCATGGAAGGGGCTGCAGTAGTGGCTCTTGTCATGGTCCTTTACTGTTAGTGGAAATAATTGCCCGGGGGGGGGCATTCAGCTGGGAGTAAATGGGATTGGAGTCTGTTTGATCCTCCGTGGATATAAACATGCTGGACTCTTGAACTTGCTGGATCTCTTTTGGACTAATTTTTCCTTTCAGATTTGTGTGGCTGCCTTTTCCCTGGACTTGGACTGTTTTGGACCTATGTCGTATTTGAGAAGCTGCTGATTTTTGTCTCCTGCTGACTCTGTTTTGGACCTTGGGGTGGTGAGAGGACCCTGGGTCCAAATTTTTTGGTTATTTAATTATTTGTTTTATTTGTTTGATTTGATAGTGTGTGTCTTTTTCCTGGTTGGGAGAAAGACTAATTTTATTTCTCCCCTGTTGTGAGAGAACTTGGGGGGAATTTAAATATTTGTACGTTTTTTTATTAATGTGGCAGTGAGAGTGCCTTTGTACCCCCGGTGAGAGGACTGGGGTGGGAGGGGTTTATTTAAATTTATTTTTTGTGTATTTTATTATAATTTGTTGATTTAATTTTATTTATTAGTTAGTCTGGATAGTTGGTGTAGGTTAATCTGAATATTTTGGGTGGTGGGTTTGTTCTTATTGTTTAATTTGGTAAGCAGCGTCATGTGCTGGCCTTTTTCCTCCACGGTGGTGCGTTATTCCTCCTCCTCTCTTCATGCCCTCCACCCCTTTTGTACTCCTCCCTTACAGTTCGAGGTTTATCAGCGTTGTAGGGCGTTGAGGATTGCTCGTGGGAGGGTGAGGGGGCGGGGGTGCGCGAACAGGGGAAGAGGAACGAGCGGGGTCATCGTGTTGGGGTTATTAAGTCCAGAAGGCTCCCTGGGGCGAAATGAAATCCAGATTGGGGTCCACCTTGTCTGGTCTTCATACCCATGGGCACTACTGATTTCAGTAGGCAGATAGGCCCGACAACCTCTGAGGTTTGTCCAACTCGGGTGGTGTTATGCAATGCCAGGTTTATTAGGAATAAAACTGCTATTATTGCCAACCTTATTGGTTCGATTGATCTGGCTTGCATCACCGAGTCCTGGCTGGATGAAAATTCTAGCCCTATAGTGGAGGCCATGACCCCGGCCGGGTACTCGGTGATACACCACCCGAGATTGGACCGCAGGGGCGGGGGGGTTGCAGTCTGTTTTAAGACTGAATTGGGCCTCTCGAATGTGGTAGTGGGTGAGGCTGAGTCCTTTGAGTGCACAGTTGTAGCAGGTGTAGGCGATCGAATCGTTCTCATCTACTGTCCACCCAGAAATGGGAAACGTTTCTTACAGGAAGTGGCAGACTTCCTTGTCAACTGGGTGAGTTCAACGCCTGGGTTGACGAACTCTCACAATTTGGTAAACACTTCCTCCAACTAATGTCTTCTTTGGGCCTCACACAGGTAGTTGCCACTGCTACACACAAATATGGACACTCTCTCGACTTGGTCTTCCTTCTTGGGCTTGATGAATCCGACATGGGGGTGGAATCAGTCATTTGGTCTGACCACCTCATCATGAGGTTCAATTTTTGCACCCCCCCGAGAAGGCCATCCCCTGTGGAGATGGTCAGGTACCGCCCATTACGGAATCTTACTTCACAAGGCCTAGCGGCGGTCCTTGACCTATCATCCCTCATGTTGGTGAGCAGTAACCCAGAGGCACTGGTGCTGGCCTATAATGAGGCCATCATGGCTGCTCTGGATTCTATTGCTCCTGTTCATGAGCACCCTCTTTCCTGTCACCCCAGGGCCCCTTGGTTTGATGGGACTCTGAGGGAGATGCGGAGACAAGGTCGAAGGTTAGAGTGTTGCTGGTGCAAGTCCGCCCTTGATGCCGACCATCTTAGATTTATTGAACATTATACCAGCTATCAATCTGCAATCACCCATAAGAAGGCAGAATTCCTGTCCAGGGAGATTGTAGTTGCTCAGAATCGACCGGCTCAGCTGTTCCGAACTGTAGATAGACTCTGCAACCCAGCCTGTCTGCAAGTTTGGAAAGCCTTTTCGCAAATTGAGTGCGATGAGCTCGCTCGATACTTTGCAACTAAGGTGGCTGGCATCAGGGTGGACTTGTGTCCGACAGCCTCTAAGGGTGACGTGGTAGGAGTGTGTGAGAGCACAGGGCCTCGTTTCTTCTGGAGTTCCTTTTGTCGACCTGAGTTCGTGGATATTATGAGGATCATCCATAGTGTGCGCCCTACAAGCTGCGGCTTGGATCCTGGACCGACTACCCTAATTTTGGGTTGTGTAGACATCATTGGTCCAGTTTTGGCGCAAATAGTCTGGTGCTCCTTGGAGTCGGGTGAGTTTCCTAGCTCTCCGAAAGAGGCAGTGGTGACACCTCTCTTGAAGAAAGCTTCCTTAGACCCAGACTGTTTTTCTAACTACAGACCCATCTCTAACCTTCCCTTTATTGGGAAGGTTATTGAAAAGGACGTAGCTGCTTAACTGGATGACCATTTAACCATCTATAGTATCTACGAATCCTTCCAGTCTGGTTTTCATAAAAGACACAGCACCGAGACTGCACTGGTTCGGGTGCTAAATGATCTTCTGAGGGCGAGGGATCAAAGGAGACATTCCATCTTGGTTCTCCTTGATCTCTCTTCAGCTTTTGACACTATGGATCACATAGTGTTGCTAGCACACCTGGGGCAAATCTGTGGAATGTCTGGAACCGTTTTTAAATGGTTCAATTCATTCCTTACTGGGAGATCACAAAGAGTTGTGTCGGGGATTTTTTTCCTCCGGCCCAGTCTCTTTGTTGTGTGGAGTGCCTCAGGGTTCTGTTCTGTCGCCCATGTTATTTGCAGTGTATATGCTGCCCCTCGGAAACATTATAAGATGGTATGGCTGAGGTTTCACTGCTATGCAGATGATACCCAGCTATGCCTGTCTTTTGTACCCGACCAGGATGGAGCTCTCTCGGTGTTTAATAACTGTATGGGGGAAATCCAAGACTGGATGGATTCTAGTTGGTTAAAGTTGAACTCGGAGAAAACTGAGGTTTTGGTCGTGGACCCGGGTGGTCAGATTGAGAGGTCGTGTGCAGGTGTGCCTTCTGGAATCTTTCTTGGTGTTGTGTCACTACCGGCCTCTGAATGGGTGCATAGCCTTGGGGTGATTCTTGACGATAGGCTGACTTTTCAATCTCAGGTGTCAGCCGTCATCAGGACTTCCTTTTACCATCTTAGAAATATTGCCCGGGTTAAGCACCTTGTTCCGTCTGACTCCTTGTCAACATTGGTCCACGCCTTTGTGTCCTCGCGCCTAGACTACTGCAAGGCCCTTTACTTTGGGCTCTCTAGGGTTGAAAACTGCTGCCTACAGCTTGTGCAGAATGCAGCAGCCCGTGTTTTGACTGGGACAAGTAGGTCCTGTCATATTACCCCGGTGCTGCGCAAACTGCACTGGCTCCCAATATGGTGGCGGATCACCTTTAAAGTCATTTTATTGACTTTTAAAGCCCTTTGCGATCAGGGTCCGTCCTATCTGAAAGACCTACTGGTTCCTTACTGCCCCGGCCGATCACTCTGCTCGGCCAACATGGGGTTGTTAGAGATTCCAAGAGTGAGTTTGAAATCCTCTGGCAGCAGAGCATTTTCTCATGTTGCACCCACTCTTTGGAATTCTCTACCATGCCACTTACGGGAATGCACCTCCGTGGAGATATTTAAGAAGGAATTAAAAACATATTTATGGAGAATGTCCTTCTTGGAAAGTTAATGTGTACTGTAAAATGTTTGAAATTTTATTGTAATTTATTATGTTTTTATGATATATTTTATAATGATTGTGGTCTTTGATGCTTTGTATTGAATGTTGAAGTTTTAATTAATTTGTTCAGCGCCTTGATATAGTGAAGGCGCTATATAAATAAAATTATTATTATTATTATTATTAAGGGTATACATGTTAAGCTCCTTTAGTCTCTCCTCATATGGCTTCTTTTGCAGACCCTGCCCCATTTTAGTTGCCCTCTTCTGGACTGCCTCCATCCTGTCTATGTCCTCATGGAGATGGGGTCTCCAGAACTGGACGCAATATTCCAGATGGGGGTCTCATCAACTGTCTGTAGGATTTGTCCACTCTAAATGGATACATTTATGCCACACCATCTTTACATGCTATTAATTCACATAATCTAGCAATTCCAGTCTAAAAAAAACTGCACTGTGCCATATAACAAGCTTGGATAGGATTTATAACCTTGGAGTGGCAACACTAGCCAATCTGTTTTATTTTAAAAAATTGTATAAATGTCCCCTCATTTTCTTATGCTCCGAGTGGGACATTTAAATGCGGTTTGTCTTGTGCACACTATTTCTGTCATTCAGCCTGCACTGCCAAACACTAAAGACTGTGTGTAGACTGGCAAGACACACACTTCCAAATGTAATGTGTGTTTGTCAGTTTGCTGCCTTTAATTTTTAATTTAAATGCCACCAAAAATGGCAATCAGGTATGTAACATACTCCATCCCCCTTGGTTATATACATCATTGCAATGCAAATTCCTCCTAGTCAGTGATATTTTGGTGTTCTGATGCCTGCTGACAAAACCCCAAGGGCTTACCGAAAGATTGCTGCTCTTTGTTTCCCACGGAGCTCTAAGCTTCCCGAGCAGTCCCATTTTCAAATTGGGCATCTCTGATTCCATCCCTCCCCATTCCTGTATGTAACAGTCCCCTTTCATGTCCTGAGAGTGTGATCAGTGCAGGAGAAAGGATTGGATTATCTGTAGCCAATCATCCGTGGACCCCGAAGATTTTCAAGTGTGTTTGCCCACAAACCCGGGCCATTTTGTCCTCTGTAGTAACAGTAAAAGATTTTCCATCTCCTGCACTCCAGTGTTGTTATGTACAAGATCATTTACATTGAGGTACTCTTTTTATTTAAATTGCAGCACATTTTTGGGAATTATAATTATTTTTACAGAGTGAGGTTATTTAGGGCTCTATTCTTGAACTAGGGATGTCCACATTCAGCAAATTCAGATGATTCGGCCGCTGCTAGCAGGCTTGAATGCATGCATCTGCATTTAAAGGGCAATCCTGTTTGTAACAGGGACAGCAGTGGTAGTATCTGTCCCTGTTACAACAGGATATAAACATTGGGCAATGTTTTTTTGTAGCACAACTCAGCATTATATTATTTATTTCAATGTAATTAATAACTGCCATTGAAATAAATAATATAAAGTCAGAAAATTGCATCTCATGATAAAAATGGCAAAAGTGGCAATAATTGTCCTGGGCAAAGTATGGAAAACTAATGTTTAGTGGTGTAAGCACTGTAAACATGTGGTACTGCTATGATCTGGCACTGAGTTTAAAGTCGGTTCATCTTTTAAACCTTGCTTTAATGTCTAAAATTTGTTTTAAAAGCTCCCTCCTCAGTGCAATCCTGTTTGTAACAGGGACAGCTTTTTCTTATTAAGGGTTTGTAACTGGGGACATGTTATCAATATCCATCCCTGTTACAAACAATACTTTTAGTGCTTCCCCTTTTTTTTGTCCAATTATTATAGTGTTTAGGGCTCATTTTAGGAGCATTTTTTCAGTGGTTGTAACAAAGTACTCTTGGTTTCAAAATGACCACTGGCTTGCTCTGTATATGTGAGTGTGTGTGTGTGGGGGGGGGTTGGCTGGTGCTTTAAAAAGTATAAAACGCCATGTGTACTGAAAAAATGTTATTAAACTCAAGAAACAAACACTGCTACAACAATTTCCTAACATGTTTAAGCTGCATAAAGCTATGTCTTTTTTGATTTTGAAAAGTTACTTAAAAGCTCCCTCCCCCAGTTCAATCCTGTTTATAACAGGGACAGAACTGTAAACATCCGTCCCTGTTACAAACAAGATATTTATTAAAAATGAAAATGACATTGGGGTGGTTTGTGAGTTAAAGGCAGGTGCCACATGGGCACGTAAAAGGCTGACTGTTTTGGGAAGAGGAAGAAAGTGTGCCACCAGGCCTCAGGAAAGGCTGTCCTGATAGGGAGAGGTAAGAAGGTGCCATCAGGTTCCCATGGACACCTGAAGGGGTGTGGGGTGGGAGATGGGAGGCACCAGGCCCCAGAAAAGGCTGAAAGGGTTAAGGATAGGGAAGCTGGTGCCAACAGGTCCCCCAGGACAGCTAGCAGGGTGTGAGGTGGGAGACGGGAGACACCAGGCACAGGAAAAGGCTGAAAGAGTTTGGAAGAGGGAAGCCAGTGCCAACAAGTCACCAGGGATAGAACTGCAGGGTGTGGGGTGAAAGATGGGAGCCACCATGCCCTGGGAAAGGCTGGTAGGGTTAAGGAGAGGGAGGGAGGTAGGTATTACCAGTTCCCCAGGGATGGCTTGCAGGGTATGGGTGGGAGACGGGTGACACCAGGCTCTGGGAAAGGTTGTCAGGGTTAGGGAGAGGAAAGCAGGTGCCACCAGGTCCTTAGGGACAGCTGGCAGTGTATTGAGAGGGAGATGGGTGACACCAGGCTCCAGGAAAGGCTGTCAGGGTTAGGGAGAAGGAAGCAGGTGCCAGCAGGTCCCCCGGGACAGCTAGCAGGGTGTGGGATGGGAAACAAGAGCCTCAAAGTGGACAGGGTTAAGGAGAGGGAAGCTAGTGCCAACAGGTCACCAGGCACAGTTTGGCAGGGTGTGGGGTGGAAGATGGGTGACACCAGGCTCCAGGAAAGGCTGTCAGGGTTAGGGAGAGGGAAGCAGGTGCCACCAGGTCCCTAGGGACAGCTGGCAAGGTGTGGGGTGGGAGGTGGGAGCCTCAAGACTGACAGGGTTGGGGATAGGGAAGCCAGTGCCAACAGGTCACCAGGGACATCCTGGCAGGGTGTGGGATAGGGGATAGGAGATGCCAGGCCCTGGGAAAGGCAGAAAGGATTAGGGAGAGGGCAGCAGGTGCCACCAGGTCCCCTTGGACAACAGGGTGTGGAGGGGCAGACAGGTGCCACCAGGCCTCAGGAAAGGCTGACATGGTTGGGGAGAGGGAAGCAGGTGCGTCCATCTTCCCTAGGACACCAGACAGGGTGTGGGGTGGGAGATGGGAGCCTCTAGGCCCCAGGAAAGGCTAAAAGGGTTAAGGAGAGGGAAGCCAGTGACAAAAGGTCACCAGGGACAGCTTGGCAGGGTGTGGGGTGGGAGAAGGGAGACACCAGGCCCCAGGAAAGCCATAAAGGATTAAGGAGGTGGAAGTAGGTGCCACCAGGTCCCCTTGGACAGCAGGCAGGTTGTGGATGGCAGACAGGTGCCACCAGTTCTCAGGAAAGACTGACAGGGCTGGAGAGGGGGAAGTAGGCACCACTAGGTCCCCTGGGACAGCAGGCAGGGTGTGGAGGGGGAGACAGGTGCCACTAGACCTCAGAAAAGACTGACAGGGTTGAGGAGGGGGAAGCAGGCACCACCAGGTCCCCTGGAAAAGCAGGCAGGGTGTGCAAGGGCAGATGGTTGCCACCACACCTCAGGAAAGGCTGATGGGGTTGGGGAGAGGGAAGTAGGTGCCACCAGGTCCCCAGGGATAGCTGGCAGGGTATGGGTTGGGAGACAGGAGACACCAGGCCCTGGGAAAGGCTGGAAGGGTTAAGGAGAGGGAAGTAGGTGCCATGAGGTCTCCATGGATAGCTGGCAGGGGATAGGGTGGGAGATGGGAGACACCAGGCCCCAGGAAAGGCTGTCAGGTTTAGGGAGAGGGAAGCAGGCACCACTAGGTCCCCAGGGACAGCTGGAATTGTGTGGGGTGGGAGACAGGAGCCTCCAGGCCCTGGGAAAGGCTGTCAGGGTTAGGGAGAGGGAAGCCAGTGCCAATAGGTTGCCAGAGACAGCTTGCCAGAGTGTGTGGTGGTAGACAGGAGACACCAGGCCCCAACAAAGGCAGAAAGGGTTAGGGGAAAGAGAAGCAGGCACCACCAGGTCCCCTGGGACAGAAAATAGGGTATGGAGGGGCAGGCAGATGCCACCAGGCTCAGGAATGGCTGACAGGTTGGGGAGTGGGAAGCAGGCTCCACCAGATCCCCTGGGCCAGCAAGAAGGGTGTGGGGTGGGAGACGAGAGCCATCAGGCCTCAAGGAAGGCTGACAGGGTCGGGAAGAGGGAAGCATGTGCCACCAGGTCCCCTGGGACTGCTGGAAGGGTGTGGGGTAGGAGACAGGAGCCTCCAGGCCCTGGAAAATGCTGGAAGGGTTAAGGAGAGGTAAACAGGTACCACCAGGTCCCCAGGGTTAGCTGGCAGGGTATGGGGTGTGAGACAGGGAGAGACCAGAGCCTGGGAAAGGCTGCAAGGGTTAAGGAGAGGGAAGCAGATACCACCAGGTCCCGATGGGTTGCTGGCAGGGCATGGGGTGGGAGACAGGAGACACCAGGCCCTGGGAAAGGCTGTCAGAGTTAGGGAGAGGAAAGCAGGTGCCAACTGGTCACCAGGGACAGCTTTGCAGGGCGTGGGGTGCGAGATGAGAGACACCATGACCCAGAAAAGGTAGAACGTGTTAGGGAGAGGGTAGCAGGCACCACCATCACGTTCTCTGGGATGACAAGCAGGGTGTAGAGGGACAGACAGGTGCCACCAGGCCTCAGGAAAGGCTGACATGCTAAGGGAGAGGGAAGCAGGTGCCACTAGGTCCCCTGGGACAGCAGGCAGGATATGGAAGGGGAGATGAGTGCCACCAGGCCTAAGGAAAGGCTGGAAGGGTTAAGGAGAGGGTAGCAGGTGCTACCAGGTCCCTAGGGATAGCTGGCAGGGTATGGAGTGGGAGGAGACAGGAGACAGCAGGCCCTGGGAAAGGCTAGAAGGTTTAAAGAGAGGGAAGCAGGTGCCATGAGGTCCCCAGGGATAGCTGGCAGGGTATGAGGTGGGAGATGGGAGACACCAGGCCCCAGGAAAGGCTGTCAGTATCAGGAAGAGGGAAGCAGTTGCCACTAGGTCCCCAGGGACAGCTGGAATGGTGTGGGGTGGGAGACAGGAGCCTCCAGGCCCTGGGAAAGGCTGACAGGGTTAGGGAGAGGGAAGCTAGTGCCGACAGATCACCAGGGACAGCTTGGCAGAGTGTGGTGTGGGAGACACGAGACACCAGGCCCCAGGAAAGGCAGAAAGGGTTAGGGAAAGAGAAGCAGGCACCACCAGGTCTCCTGGGACAGCAAACAGGGTGTGGAGGGGCTTTACCCGATTACCAAAAAAAAACATACAGGACTAGACAGAGTCCCAAGAGAGAATGGCAGTGAGCGTTATACAGCATGAATAGTGGTAACAGAGGAAAAGACAGATTCCTGAGGGAGAATGGCATTGAGGGTTACACAGCATGAGTTGGGCTGGCACTATAGCCTAGAGGTTAGGGTAATGAGTTGCAAATGAGCTTGGCACATCCAGCAAACTAAACCTAGGTTTGATTCTCACAACCTCCACTTGCATACTGGGCAACTCTGAGCAAGTCACTTAACTTCCCAGTGCTCCTGGATTGCCCCTGGAAACGCACTTGTGCCTAGTGGACCTTACCCAGTTACAAACAAAAACAAAAATACAAATATAGAGCACCAGGATCTATGCTATGGTGCTCAATCACAGGAGAACAAACAGTGTAGCAAAAGATGAATGTAAACACCCACCACTGTCAGAAAGCATCAGGACTCCAGAATATAATCACTCACACCAAATAACCCCATGTTATGGCATAAACGTCTCTCCATTTCCCCCATAGCATGGGGTCTATTTGGTGTGAGTGACTATATGCACTTTAACATAAAGAAGGACTTTTGATTTAATTCTGGAGTCCTGGTCCTTCCTGGTAGCTGTGGGTGCTTATATTCATTTTTTGCTACACTGCTTACCCACCACCTGTGCCAGTGGAGCCCAAGGACAATGGTTACCTAACCTAATCAAATCATACATTTAATTTAACATTTCCCCCACCACTGCAACACACTTACAATAATAAACCCCCAGATATAATGACCACTCTTATGCCAATGGTGCCCAAGGACAAGGTTCACCTATAATTAAATGCATGATGACTTGACTAGGTTAGGTAATCATTTAATCATACATTTACAGTTTTATCAGGTCCCCCACCACTACCAGACACTTAAAATAATAAACCCCCCAAAAAGTACCTGGTTTTGCAGTACTTGGCTGAAGAGGGCCTCTCTTCTCAGAATATCTGTTCACTGTCTCTGGACTGGAATTATTACACTAGTGGAAGGGAACTGGTGCTGGACTCTGAAGTGGCAGGCAGGCAGCAAATGAAAAGGAATGCAACAGATGGGAGAGAGACCAGTCGGGTGTAGGTGGTGATTGAAAAAAGCCTGTCAAACTCAGATTAAGAATTCACTTCTGTCTCTCAGCAGCCCCAAGAAGTTTGGTCTCTGCAGACAACATGCAGACCACCAGACAGCACCCAGCATGGAGAGAGAGAATGGCTCAATCGGTCTCAGTGAGAATCGAGACTAGAGACAGTGCCTAGTCCAGACCCAGTTAGTTAGGCTAGTAGCAGTAAGCAGCAGTAGAACTCAGCACCTCATGCTCAGAAAAGCGGTGGCTTGCGAACACAGCAGCTCTCTGCAGTCTGTCTGCAGCTCAAGGCTGAGGCTGAGGCTCCCTTTGCTCAGCTGGCTAGCTCAGCGTGTCTTCTCATCCACTCCAGGCCCCAGGAAAGGCTAAAAGGGTTAAGGAGAGGGAAGCCAGTGCCAAAGGGTCACCGGGGACAGCTTGGCAGGGTGTGGGGTGAGAGACAGGAGACACCAGGCCCCAGGAAAGGCATAAAGGATTAGGGAGGTGGAAGTAGGTGCCACCAGGTCCCCTGGGACAGCAGGTATAGTGTGTGAGGGCAGACAGGTGCCACCAGTTCTCAGGAAAGGCTGACAGGGCTGGAGAGAGGGAAGTAGGCACCACTAGGTCCCCTGGGATAGTAGGCAGGATGTGGAGGGGGAGACAGGTGCCATCAGGCCTCAGAAAAGGCTGACAGGGTTGAGGAGGGGGAAGCAGGCACCACCAGGTCCCCTGGAAGAGCAAGCAGGATGTGCAAGGGCAGATGGTTGCCACCACACCTCAGGAAAGGCTGATGGGGTTGGAGAGAGGAAAGTAGGTGCCACCAGGTCCCCAGGGATAGCTGGCAGGGTATGGGTTGGGAGACAGGAGACACCAGGCCCTGGGAAAGGCTGGAAGGGTTAAGGAGAGAGAAGTAGGTGCCATGAGGTCTCCATGGATAGCTGGCAGGGGATAGGGTGGGAGACGGGAGACTTCAGGCCCCGGGAAAGGCTGTCAGGTTTAGGGAGAGGGAAGCAGGCACCACTAGGTCCCCAGGGACAGCTGAAATTGTGTGGGGTGGGAGACAGGAGCCTCCAGGCCCTGGGAAAGGCTATCAGGGTTAGGGAGAGGGAAGCCAGTCCCAATAGGTCACCAGAGACAGCTTGGCAGAGTATGTGGTGGGAGACAGGAGACACCAGGCTGTGGAATCATTTAAGAGATCCCTGAAAAGTCACCTATTTTCACTGGCATTTGGTTAGTTTATTTTATGGTTATTTTATTGTTCTTATGTTTTTATTTATTATTGTTGTTTTATCTTTGTTTTATAATAGCGCTTTGATTTTTTTGAAAAGTGCTTTATAAATAAATTTTGATTTGATTTGATTTGATTTGAACGAAGGCAGAAAGGGTTAGGGAAAGAGAAGCAGGCACTACCAGGTCCCCTGGGACAGCAAACAGGGTATGGAGGGGCAGGCAGGTGCCACCAGGCTCAGGAAAGGCTGACAGATTGGGAAGTGGGAAGCAGGCTCCACCAGGTCCCCTGGGCCAGCAAGAAGGGTGTGGCGTGGGAGGCGGGAGACATCAGGCCCCGGAAAATGCTGGAAGGGTTAAGGAGAGTTAAACAGGTACCACCAGGTCCCCAGGGTTAGCTGGCAGGGTATGGGGGTGTGAGACAGGGAGAGACCAGAGCCTGGGAAAGGCTGCAAGGGTTAAGGAGAAGGAAGCAGATGCCACCAGGTCCTGATGGGTTGCTGGCAGGGTATGGGGTGGGAGACAGGAGACACCAGGCCCTGGGAAAGGCTGTCAGAGTTAGGGAGAGGAAAGCAGGTGCCAACTGGTCACCAGGGACAGCTTTGCAGGGTGTGGGGTGTGAGATGAGAGACACCATGACCCAGAAAAGGCATGAAAGTATTAGGGAGAGGGTAGCAGGCACCACCATCAGGTCCTCTGGGACGGCAAGCAGGGTGTAGAGGGACAGACAGGTGTCACCAGGCCTAAGGATAGGCTGACATGCTATGGGAGAGGTTAGCAGGTGCCATTAGGTCCCCTGGGACAGCAGGCAGGATATGGAGGGGGAGATGGGTGCCACCAGGCCTCAGGAAAGGCTGGAAGGGTTAAAGAGAGGGTAGCAGGTGCCACCAGGTCCCTAGGGATAGCTGGCAGGGTATGGGGTGGGAGATGGGAGACAGGAGACAGCAGGCCCTGGGAAAGGCTAGAAGGTTTAAAGAGAGGGAAGCAGGTGCCATGAGGTCTCCAGGGATAGTGAGCAGGGAATGAGGTGGGAGATGGAAGACACCAGGTCCCAGGAAAGGCTGTCAGTATCAGGGAGAGGGAAGCAGGTGCCACTAGGTCCCCAGGGATAGCTGGAATGGTGTGGGGTGGGAGACAGGAGCATCCAGGCCCTGGAAAAGGCTGTCAGGGTTAGGGAGAGGGAAGCCAGTGCCGGCAGGTCACCAGGGACAGCTTGGCAGAGTGTGGTGTGGGAGACATGAGACACCAGGCCCCAGGAAAGGCTGAAAGGGTTAGGGAAAGAGAAGCAGGCACGACCAGGTCTCCTGGGACAGGAAACAGGATGTGGAGGGGCAGACAGGTACAACCAGGCCTCAGAAATGGCTGACAGAGTGAGGAGTGGGACGTAGGCACCGCCAGGTCCCCTGGGACAGCAGGAAGGGTGTAGGGTGTGAGACGGGAGCCATCAGGTCTCAAGGAAGACTGACAGGGTTGGGAAGAGGGAAGCAGGTGCCACCAAGTCCACTGGAACTGCAGGAGGTGGGGGTGGAGATGGGAGCCTCCAGGCCCCGGGAAATGCTGGAAGGGTTAAGGAGAGGTAGGCAGGTGCCAACTGGTTACTAGGGACAGCTTGGCAGGGTGTGGGGTGTGAGATGGGAGGCACTATGCCCCAGGAAAGGCAAAAAGGGTTAGGAAGAGAGTGACAGGCACCACCAGGTCGCCTGGGACAGCAGGTAGGGTGTGGAAGGGTAGACGGGTGCCACTAGGCCTCAGGAAAGCTGACTGGGTTGGGCAGAGGGAAGTAGGTGCCAGAAGGTCCCCTGGGACACAGGCATGGTGTGGAGGGCTGTGCATGCTTTCACCTGTGGTCTTCCTGGTCCCTCGTCCATTTTCTTCAGGGTCCTGGTGGGTTCGCATGAGTAGTACTGCACACACCTGCCCGAGTATGTCACTGTAGGTCAGCACCCGTGTTCTCGTCTGGTAGATTCAGCTCTGCTGTCACCAGTGATCTTCCTGGTCCCTGACCTGTTTTTTTCAGAGCCCTGTTAGGTTTGCATGGGGAGTACGGCATGCACCTGCCCGAGTATGTCACTGTTAGCTTGTGCCCATTTTCTCATCTAGTTTATTTAGCTACGTCATCACCTGTGGTCTTCCAGGTCCCTGGTCCATTTCCTTTTGGGCCTTGGTGGGTCTGCATGAGGAGTACTGCACACACCTGCCTGATTATGTCACAATAGGTCACCGCCTGTGTTCTCATCTGGTGGATTCATCTATGCCATCACCTGTGGTTTTCCAGGTTCTTGGTCTGTTTTCTTTATGGCTCTGGTGGGTCTGCATGATGAGTACTGCACAATATTGACAAAGTAGATGCAAACTATATAATATGTGGACCACTTGTCACTGTGGGAGATGGGTCTTATGTGGTACAGTATAAGGCACAGAAACTGTCAACAAAGCCTTCAAAATAATGTGACTGAAACTGTAGTAATCAATGTAAATAGTGTGTTTAGTGTGGTTTGTGTAGAAACATAGTTACATAGAAGTTGACGGCAGATAAGGACCGCAAAGCCCATCCAGTCTGCCCATTTCTTTTTCTGCCTTATGAATGTGCCATCGGCCTTTGCTCTGTCAATGGACTATCTATTCATACTCATCTGTATTGCTCCTTTATGCCTATCCCATGCCTGTTTGAAGCCCTGCACAATATTCATATCCACCACTTCCTGAGGTAGGCCGTTCCATGCATCCTCCACCCTTTCTGTGAAAAGAACATCCTCACATTACCCCTTAATCGGCCTCCCTCTAATCTCATGCTGTGTCCACTTGTCCTGCTATTCTTCTTATATTAAAACATGTTAGACTCTTTCACGTTGTTAAGCCCCTTAAGGTGCTTGAATGTTTTGATCATATCACCTCTCTTCCTCCTTTGCTATAGGGTATACATATTGAGCTCCATTAATCTGTCCTCATATGTTTTCTGATGCAGTCCCTGCACCATTTTGGTTGCCCTTCTCTGGACTGCCTCAATTTGGTTAATGTCCTTGTGAAATTGTGACCTCCAGTACTGCACGCAGTACTCCAGATGGGGCCTAACCAGTGTCTTGTAAAGAGAGATTATTACCTCCCTCTTCCGACTTGTGATACCCCTACTAATACACCCCAACATCCCCCTAGCCTTACCTACTGCTTTAGTGGTCTGCTTGGATGATTTTAGGTCATTGGTGATGATGACGCCCAAGTCTCTTTCTTCCCTTGTGACTGCCAACAACTCTCCTCCCAGCCTATAGCTGGCTTCAGGGTTTCTCTTCCCTATGTGCATGATCTTGCACTTCTTTGTGTTAAACCCCAGTTGCCACTCTTCCGACAATTTTGCTAGTTTATCCAGATCTCTTCTCATTCTGCCCACCCCATCTGAATCATCTACTCTGTTGCAGATCTTGGTGTCATCTGCAAACAGACAAACCTTACCCTCCAGTACATCTGCAATGTCCTGATGAAGATTTTGAAGAGGACTGGTCTCAGGACTGATCCCTGAGGTACCCCACTTGTGATTTGCATCTTTTATGACTGTATACTGTTTACCACCACTCTCTGTTTTCTGCCCATCAACCAGTTTGCCACCCAGTTGACCAACATCTGACCCACCCCAAGCCTACCCAGCTTATTAATCAATCTTCTATGTGGAACAGTATCAAAAGCTTTGCTGAAGTCAAGGTAGGCAACATCAACTGCTCCCCCTTGGTCCACCACTCTGGTTACCCTGTCAAAGAAATCTATGAGATTAGTTTGACAGGACCTTCCTCTTTATTTATTTATTGAATTTTGATGACCGGGTAGGCCCACTGGGCCCCGGAGGTCCCTTTTTCAGGGGTGACCCGGTGTAAACCCATGCTGTCTTGGATCTTGAGCTCCTATAGATTCCAGGTGTTACACCATCCTTTCCTTAAGGAGTGCCTCCAAAATCTTGCCCACTACTGAGGTAAGACTGACTGGTCTGTAGTTCCCTGCCTCCTCTCTGCTACCACTCTTGTGGAGCGGGATCACATGAGCCCTTCTCCAGTCTTCTGGGACCTCTCCTGTGCTCAGAGACTCACTAAACAGTTCTGATAATGGCTCTGATAGTTCCACCATTAGCTCCTTTAGTACCCTGGGATGTATGCCATCAGGTCCCATTGCCTTGTTCACCCTGAGCTTATCGAGCTCTTGTAGGACCCTTTCTTTTGTGAAGGGACTAGTGCACACCTCCCTCCTCCCTGTGCCCATGGTGCTGAGCTGTGGGCCCTGCCCTACCTTCTCTTCAGTAAATACTGAGCAGAAGTATCTATTTAGGATAGATGCTTTTACATGGTCCTCCTCCTCACACGCCCCCTTATCCCCTTTGATCTTAGCAATACCCCTCTGGACTTTCTTTGTTCACTAATGTATCTATAGACAGTCTTGTCACCTTCTTTTACTATTCGTGCTAGTTTTTCCTCGGTTTGGGCCTTTGCCTGCCTTACTGCCTTCCCTGTTTCCCTTAGGGAAGTTTGGTATGCCTCCCTATCTTCATCCTGCTGTGTTCCCTTATATTTCCTGAAGGCCAGCCTTTTGGCTCTGACCTTTTCTGCTACTGTGCTTGAGAACCAAAGTGGTTTCCTTCTTCTTTTGCACTTCCTTTTCTCACTAACACAATGGGATGTTGCTTCAAGTATTGCATCTTTAATGCTTGCCTACTTTGCCTGTACCCCCTCATCTGTATTTGTTTTTGCCAGGGCTAGCTTAACTCTGTTGGCCATCTTATCAAAGTCAGCTTCTCTGAAGTTCCATATTTTTGCCTTGGAATGGGATGATTTTGTTCTAGTGGCCAAATTGAACCATGCCATGTGATGGTCAATGGCACCCAGGTGACCTTCTACCTGGAGATCTGTGATCCTTTCCCTGTTAGTCAGTACTAGATCTAGGATAGCACTGTCTTTTGTGGGTTGTTGTACCAGTTGTTTGAGGCCATACCCCTGCAGGAAATCCACCATGTGTCTAGTTCTGGCAGATGTCCCTGCTGGTATTGACCAATTTGTATCTGGCATGTTGAAGTTTCCCATTATCAGAACCTCCCCTTTAGCTGTCATGTTTTGTATATTTTCTAACTGTAATGTGTCTATGTCCTCCCCCTGGTCTGGATGCCTGTGCATAACCCCAGTTTGTATGGCTGTCCCATTTCCTGTTTCCAGGGTGACTCACAGTTCTTCTGGCTTCTTATGTGTATTCTGAATTTCTGTAGCTTTGATATTTTCATTGGCATAAAGGGCCACTCCACCTCCCCCCCCTTTTTGCACCTCGGTCTCTTCCGAACAGTACATAGCCAGGAACTGAAGTCTTCCAAGTGTGGTTACTGGTAAACCATGTCTCACTAATGGCTACGATGTCCAGTTTAGCCTCTGTCATTATTGCCTGCAGGTCTGGGATCTTGTTTCCCAGACTGTGAGCATTTGTGTACATGATTTTCCATTGGGCAGATTTCGGTGTGTTAATTGTTGGGCGAGGTCCGGCGTTTCCCCTGTGTGTCGTATGGGGAGCCAAACCTTTTTCTTTACCTGGTGATGCAAATGAACTACAAACATGCCAAACTCCTTCTTGACCACTAGCTGAGGGGGGAAGGGTGTTCTTCCCATTAGACGTATGGGGTGGTGCACCCCTCTCCCCATTTGCTAATTTAAATATTCTGCAAAGACGTCAAACTTCTGCCCCAATGCACTGACTCCCTCCTTAGTCAGATGCAGTCCATCAAATTTAAAGAACTTTCGCTCCCAAAACTGTTGCCAGTTCCCTACAAATTTGTGTCCTTTTTCCTGGAACCAGCCCTTGAGCCACAAGTTTACCTCCCCTATCTCCCCTTCTCTGACCTTCCGTCCATCTGTCCCCCTCTCTCAGACTGGCAGGATCTCAGAGAAGGAGATGCTGGATGAAATGGATGATAGTTTGTAACCCAGCCTGGTCAGGTGTTCCTTGGTCTCCACAACTGACCGGATGGCGAGATCATTAGTCTCTATGTGTACCAGGACGTCAATGTTTTTTCCTGCTTCCTTAACAATTTTAGCAATGTGGTCAGTGTCTCTCCATGCTGATGTACCTGGGAGACATCTGGCCATTACCCCTGGCTGGAGATGCATATCAACTCCCCGAATCATGGAATCTCCTATGATCAGAAGTTTTTGTATTTCCTTTTTGCTTTTTTTGTTTTGGTTCCTGTTTTGGGGGAGTTTTGTTGTACTAGCTCTTGTGCTGCAGTGTCCTGCTCTGCAGTGTCCTCTGCCCCTTTGTTTGATTTTGGAGATAGAGGCAGATATCTGTTTGTAGTTTTTATATGGTTTCTGGAGGTGATATGTTGGAAAGCAGTGAGTGATGGGGCACCCGATTTGCCCCTCCTAACCACCAGCCAACCTCCCAGACCAACTACCCTCTGCGGTCGAGGTGCTTCTGTATAGTGTAGAGTTTTGGTTAAGGTTTTAGTAGAAATTTATTGTGTGTATCTACTATTTTATTTAGTAATGGTGTTGATCTGTTGTATGATGAACTTCCTTTGTGGTGGTGGTATGCAATATTATAACTTTTCCTCTAATTAATTCATTTATAATATGACCGTAAACAGTAAATATATTAATTGGAAAAAATAAAGGACTTCAGTAGCCTAATTTTATGTTTTCCACAATGTTTTCAGTGACAACTTGCACTTTCTGGATTTTTCTCCGTCCTGTTACATACGTTAATATACTGCTCTTTCACTGGTTTTGGGGGGTTAATTTGTAAAATAATCAAAAAAAGTTTTAAATGTTATCTATGCTTATTCCCATTTACAGACAAATGCATTTTAATCTATGAATACCCAGGAATTCTGGGTAAGGAAAAACTTTGAAATTACTTCACCCCATTGAATTGCACCATGTGTTAGATTGGTGGTCATCACGCACAACTGCATGCAAATATTTTGAAGTTGCTTAGTGAATTAACTAAATGAAGTGAAGTACTGCAAATTCATGTGAAGACCAAAAAATATTTACACATATTTTTTTTTTATTTTGCATATTCGCTGTCCCTGTTACATACGTTACATGGTTGTTTCCAAACATTGGGGACTGTACTGGGAAAACCACAACTGATATTATCTTCCTGTTTACAGTTTAAGTAAAGGCCCTTAAGGGTAATATATTGATGGTGAAAGAAGAAAGAAATGATAAAAAATGTTTTCCCCGTCATGTCCCACATATGTCCCCTATTACTGTGGACAGGCCCTGTACAGAGAGATAACAACTTCCTGTTTTCTGCTGGTGATGCCTCTCCCTATACATCCCAGTATCCTCCCAGCCCTCCCTACTGCCTTCTCACATTGCTTACCAACCTTAAGGTCATCTGATATGATTACCCCAGATCCCTTTCCATTTTTGTTGTTGTTACTACTTCCTCCCATTGTGTAATCTTCCCCGGGTTTTTGTTTCCCAGGTGCATTATTTTACACTTCTTTCCATTGAATCCAAGCTGCCATAATTCTGACCATTCCTCCAACCTTGCCAAGTCCCTTCTCATCCTTTCCACGCCTCCTTGTGTATCAACCCTGTTGCAAATCTTTGTGTCATCTGCAAAGAGGCATACTTTTCCTTTTAGTCCCTCTGCAATGTTACTTATAAAGACATTAAAAGGACTGGACCTAGTACTGAACCCTGCGGTACCCCACTAGTAGCCTCTCTTTCTTCAGAGTGGGCTCCATTTACAATTACCTTCTGTGTCCTGTTGTCCAGCCAATGTTTTACCCAGGCTACCACCCTGGGACCCACTCCCAGGCTGGCTAATTTGTTTATTAATCTTTTATGTGGAACTGTGTCAAATGCCTTGCTAAAGTCTAGGTAGGCCATGTCCACAGCCCCTCCCTGATCTACTACTTTGGTCACCCAGTCAAAGAAATCAATTAGATTCATCTGACATGACCTTCCCGTTGTGAACCCATGCTGCCTTGGGTCCTGTGCCCCACTGTCCTCTAGGTACTCAACAATTCTTTCCTTCAGAAGCGATTCCATCACTTTCCCTATCACAGAGGTCAAACTGACAAGTCTGTAGTTTCCTGCCTCTGTCTTGGTCCCACTTTTGTGAAGGGGAATCACATCCGCCTTCCTCCAGTTCTTGGGTACCACAGCATCCTCCCATGATTTATTAAAAAGGGTAGTCAGTGGTTTCAGTAGGTCTCCCCTTAATTCTTTCAGAATTCTGGGCTGAATCCAATCAGGCCCCATTGCTTTGTCCACTTTCAGTTTTAGGAGTTCTTTCAGAACCCTTTCTTCTGGGACTTCTGGTGACGTAGGCACCACATATGGCCGCTTGAATCTGAAGCTCTGCTCAGCTCAGCGAGATCTAACACCATCCTGGCATCCAGAAGAAAACAGAGAGCTAAAAAACCAGTGCAAGGCAGCCTGCATGTGGCTACGTGACAGAAGCTAAGAGAATTCAAAGCACCAAACACTTCTAAGGAAACTTTGCAATGGACTCTTAACTGGCAACTGTCGGCAACCCAGTAGCGCCACCAAAGCACAGTGGCGGACACGGAGCAATCCAGAGATGTTGGGGAAGAGCCTGAATTTACAATCACCTCAAAACAGCTTTGTGCACAGTTAAATAAAATTGGAGACACATTGCAGTGTATTGAGACAGCAGTGGCAGATACCAGGCTTGATCTCTGTATAGCTGAAAAGCGAGTGGGAGCGGTGGAGGCCTGTCTCGCTGAATATTGTAAAGAAACAGACCTGCATAACACTACACTCCTAGATCTACATTACAGAGAGGTACAACTTAGTAGACGACTGGAGGAATTAGAGAATCGTCATCGGCGAAATAACATAAGAATTCATGGGCTCCCTGAAAAAATGGAATCAGGTGAAATGGAGTCATTTATGGAAAGCCTGATACAAGAGCTTCTGGGTTGGCCTAAGGAGAAGCCGCTCGGTATTATTTGAGCTCACCGAGCACTGGCACCCCCCCCCCAATAAACTCGAGTGCTAGGCCAAGGTCAATAATCCTTGCATTTCTGGACTTTAGAGTAAAGGAAAAAATTCTAAAAACAGCGTGGAGCTGCAAGGAGGTTATCTTCAGGGATAAACGCCTGTATTTTGATCATGATTTTGTGCCATTGACAACACTACAAAGACGTCTGATTCTGGCCGCAATGAAGACCCTGAAACAGAAAGGGCTTAAGGCACACCTCGAATATCCAGCTAAGCTCCGAGTGAAGACTGGAGAAGGGACAACCAGATGATTTGCGGACATCATAGAGGCGAGAAAGTTCCTGGCAAACCATGGGATTAAGGTGGAAGAGCTACAGGCACATTTCCCAAGACAGGAGCTGGAGCTTTTAACATGGCAGTCGACTCCCGGAAAAAGGTTGGAGCCTCAGATTACGAGTATTTGGCAGATCCAGAGTCACTGATGGCCCGCTTGTCCTTTCCCCCTCCTCTTCTCACCAAGGAGAATCGTATTCCCGTCCACTTTTATTTTCCTCCTTTTGATTTGGAAGGGGAGAGGAGGGGACGGGGGAGGAAAAAATACTGATTTTGCTGAGCAAAGTAAGCAGAGGATCCAGGCCCAGACACTTTCCCTAGTTTGGCCCTCGAGAGAGGTAACTGCTGAAACCTCAATTCAAGCTGTTTAGCCTATTACCCTACTGACCACCGAGGAGTGGTTAGCCGGGGAGCACCCAGAGTAATCTCCCCAGGATCTCCCTTTGTACCACCGACTACAGGTGAGACCCATTAGGGTTCCAAATCCCATGTTGTTCCATCTAAAATATTACCTTGAAGTACATAGCAGATTGCAATATAAAATTGCACAGCAGAATAGAACGATATCTGCTAATTTGTATATAGTTAAAGTAATTGTTATGTAGTTTGATATTTTTTTGTTTATAGGTTTCGAAATGATGGAGTGTGCGCCAAGTAAATCTATAGCCAAGAAAGCCCTCTGGCGTCAGACCAAACCAATACCACAGTCGAAAGAGTATGGCTGAAATCCAGATAGTAACTTACAACGTAAAGGGTTTGGGAAGCCCAATTAAAAGGGCCAGGGTACTGAAAGAATTGAGAGACCTGAGAAAAGACATTGCCCTGCTTCAAGAGACCCACCTTACACAATTGGAGCATTCCAAATTAAAAAGATCCTGGGCAGGGCAAGTGTTTTCCTCCTCTTATCAAACCCAACCACATAAAGGGGGAGTAGCAATACTCACTAAACGGAATCTTCCTTTTAAGGAGATAGAGGTAAGGTCTGACCCCGAGGGCAGATACGTATATGTGGAGGCAGATCTGGGGGCTCATAGGTGTAGCATCCTGAACATATATGCCCCCCAATGAGGAAAACCCCAGATCATTGTTCCTCACAAGAGTGCTGTCAGATTTCCCAAATTTGGATTCAGGTCTAAAGATAGTGGGAGGAGATTTTAATACAATCCTCTGCCCTTGAATAGACAAGTCTGGGACACAGCCAGGTAAGCGATTTAAGGCTTTGACCACCCTAAATAGACTCATGTATGAGCACGGCATGACAGATGCCTGGAGATTTTTACATCATACCATGAGAGAGACTACTCTCTATATTCACCCAGGCACTCCAGCTATAGTAGAATCGATCTTTTGTTAGTTCCCACAAACTGGGTTTGGGCATTAAATTCAGCCAGGATAGGCAGCTTTACTCTGTCTGACCATACCCTGGTTCTGCTGAAATTGTTATTCGGAACACCAAACCGTTCCTCGTCTTGGAAATTAAACTTGAGTTTAATTAACAAAGAAGAATTTAAATCCATGGTCAGAGCAGAGATCAAACAGTTCCAAGCATTAAACAACAGGCAGGTACCCCTTCCACGATATATTGGGACACGTTAAAAGCCTATCTCAGGGGTAAAATTATTTCATATGCATCTAGGGTTAACAAGGACAGAAACGAAGCTCAGAGGAAACTAGAAAAAATAATCTTTGAACTAGAAGCACAGCACAAACAACATAATCAAGAAGGAATAAAGAAAGAGTTAGATGCAGCCAGGGAAAAGCTGTCCCGGCTGATAAATCAGTGAATAGAAGCTAACTGCGATTTGCCAGGCAGCTTACTCTACGAAAATGTCTGACAGAGAAACTGCTAGAGGCCCAGCTACGGAAAGAGGCAGCATCTAGTGCAGTGTTAAGACTTAGAAGGGCAATGGACGGTCACCTGGTTACGTCTCAATCGGACATAACGAAGTGCTTCGCTGACTATTATCAAAAATTATACACGGTGGAACAGAACCCAGATCACGAAACTAAAATTGCCCAATATTTGGGAGGGATCTGTCTTCCAGTCTTGGACCTAGCTGGTAAAGAGAGGTTGGGAACCACCATTACAATGCAAGAACTAAGAAACCAGATCTCGGCACTTAGTAACACCAAAACTCCAGGATTGGATGGATATCCCGCTGAATTCTATAAGACTTTTTGGGTAGATATCCTTCCTCCTTTGCTGGAAGCATTTAATGCAATCTTGCGGGGATCTCTTCCGATTCCTCCGTCGTGGAACTATGCCAGGATATCTGTGTTGCTAAAACCTGGCAAGGCAATGGAGGAATGCAGATCGTATAGACCAATTTCTCTATTAAATACAGATCTAAAAATATTTACTGGCATACTGGCCCAGAGATTACAATTAGTCATTAACGATTTGGTACATCCAGACCAAACAGAATTTATTTCCGGTAGATTTTTACAGGATAATGTAAGACGCCTTTTGAATATAATCTCTGCCCAAAGAACAGCCTCCACACTTGAATTGGTGGTGAGTGTTGAAGCCGAAAAGGCTTTCAACAGAGTGGATTGGGTTTTCCTCCAAGCAGTCCTAAAAAAAGTTAATTTACGGGACAACTTCATTTGAAGAGTCACAGCACTTTATTCCCAACCAGAGGCGGTGGTAAATGTAAATGGATGTGCTTCTGCTAGGTTTCCTCTATCTCGGGAAACACATCAAGAGTGCCCACTTTCCCCATTACTATTTGCCCTTTCCCTTGAACCCCTAGCCGAACAAATTAGACAACACCCCCAGGTGGTGGGAATTAAGGTGGGATCCCAAACCCATAAACTCTCACTATATGCAGATGACACACTAATTTACCTGGGTGACCCGGTAGGCTCCCTCACCCACCTTATGGAAATCCTGAACCAATTCAGCATAATAGCGGGATATAAAATTAACCCCTCAAAATCAGAGATGATACGGTTGAGTGACAATCTCACACCTGAGCTACAATCTCACTTCCAGTTCACGTGGGCCCCAAATAACACTATAAGATATCTAAGAATAAGAGTTTCTGCAGATATTTCTCAACTTTTCCCCGGCAATTACCATAGACTCCGAGATTCTATCAGGCAGGACTTGGGTAGGTAGAGACTACTTCCATTGACCCTTCTAGGTAGGGTGCACTCTATTTAAATGAACGTGTTACCACGTCTGCTTTTCCTATTTCAGACTTTGCTGATCACCCCCCAAGCAGTTTTTTAAAGAAATTGACCACCTCATAACAAGTTTTATATGGAACTGTAAAAGGCCCCGATTAAAAAGGAAACTTCTGTGCATTAGGCGGGAGCGGGGAAGGTTGGGTTTGCCAGATATTAAAAATTATTACTTGTTGGCACAGGCCCCCTGGCTCTATGCCTGGGTGAAGCAGAGGGTGGATAGTAGATGGTACACTATGGAATTAGAACAAGCTCAAAAGACAGCGCTTTGGACTCTTCCCACTGCCTTTGTCTCTCGGGGTATGGTTGGCAAGATGAAGAATCCTTGGACTAGACATACCCTACAGGTATTACTTATGTTACGTAAATGGCTGAGAGTCCCTGGAGGGTTAGGTCCGCTGTCTCTTATCTGCCATCATGAGTCATTTGGCGCCCCCCTTGTCTGGATGCAGGATATGGGTTTTGGGAGCACCAGGGCCTTACAAGGTTTACCCATTTCCTGGAAGGAGGTATTTGAACTACATTACAACAATTAAGATTAAAATATGGCCTTAGGAAAGAAGACCATTTTCGTTTTTTGCAAGTAAGGCATTTTATTCAGCAGTTCTCCCATGTGCAACAGCTGTTAAGACCCCTGACGGTTTTAGAGCAGCTTATTTATAGCTGGATTACATTAAAAGTTAAAATGAAACCTATCTCCCAAACCTATGGGTTGCTGATAGATCAACATTCGGAACTAATTGAGGTGGCCAAGACTAAATGGGTAAAGGAAGCAAACTTACATATAGAAAGTTCAGAGTGGCTGAGAGCTCTCTCCCAAAGCTGGCGGATTACAGCCTCACCTACATGGGATGAATTTCATTGGAAGATCCTGATGCACTTTTTTAGGACTCCCATAAGTACTCAACATTTCAATCCAAACTACACAAATAAATGTTGGAGAGGGTGTGGGGAGACAGGTTCCCATTATCATATTTTTTGGGAATGTCCAGTGCTTGGCAGCTTTTGGAGGTGGGTACACACACAGATCCAGAGAATTCTGGGGGTCTCCCTACCGGGAACGTTTGAAGCCTTATGTCTAGGACTTCAAAACAGGGAACAGTTTAAACTTTCTAGGCCTCAGAGGAAACTATACCACTCCTTTAGATTGGCTGCTTTAAAAAGCATCACAATTCGTTGGTGCTCTAGAGACCCGCCTGTCCTTCAGACCTGGAGGGATAAGGTTAATGAGATTGAAAAGATGGAAAAAATTACAACAGATCTGAGGTTTAGGGTGGAGAACTTTGGAAGGGTGTGGAGAGACTGGCATGAGAAAGGTTCCGCATCTCGGACCTGAGTTTGAGGGGGAAAGGTAGAGGGGGCAGACAGAGAGAGAGAGAGAGAGAGAGAAACATTAACATAAAATAGATGGTTTTGACGTGCACACACCATCAGTTAGTTAGCTAGCTATTTATTTAGTTAATTAATTAGTTATAATATTTAATTTCTATGTTCTGAAATAGTGTTGGTCATTCCTATGGCCTATGGCCACGATATGTTAAATGTAATTCCAGTCTGGTACTCTGGAAAGTGTATTGTTTCAGGTTGGGGAGTTTGGGTAATGATTGGAGTTAAATAAGCAACAACGAAAATAATCTAAAATATATGTGAACAAAAGAAAATGGACTGGAAAAAGCTTTTGGACTACACTAACATGGACATTTATGCAGAAGATCATTAATATGATTTGTACTCTTTGTTGTACATGGTAACAGATCAACTGTTGTTATGTCAAGCTGATGTAATTTCTGTGCATTAATAAAAATTAAGTAGCAAAAAAAAAAGAACCTTTTCTTCTATGAAAGGACAGGAATCGACCCCCCTATCAAGAGGGCTTCTGTTAATTGGATTATGCACCTCCCCCTCCTCTTTTGTGAATACTGGGCAGAAATATTTGTTCAGTATCCCTGACACAACTATTTTAAGTGTGTTTTTTTCAAGCCATCTGGGGCAGTCGATTAAATCCAATAATAAGAAATATACTATATCTACCACTTCAAAAAAGAGGACAAAACATGATAAACCCAATAGTGTTTTTTTACTGTCAATTTATTTTTACAAACTTCAAACCTTTACTATCAAACATAGGAACTTATTGGGCAGATTTATTATTTTCCTTTTGTTCGGTATGGTTTACCCCATGGGAAAATGAGAATTTGAGGATGGTTAGAAAACTTCCTCAGACTCCAACATATTTAAGAGAAGCTTTCGTCAAACTACAATCTTGGAAATTAACAAGTCAGATATTATTAAATAGGACAAAAAAACAGGTTTATACGCAAATTATAGAGTCACATTTTACTGAACCAGTGGTATTCCCAAAATGTCCTATTGTCTGTCTACCCTCTGTACAGGCTCTAACTACTGAAAAAGAATACCCCAGAAAATGAAAGATATTAACTGGCTGTGTAGTGATAAGAAATTGAATATAAGAGATAATCAGAAACATAAACAGGTAGAGGAGAGGATGTGCTCTATCTAGACACAAATGTATTCAGGAACTCGGAACAATGTAGCATTTATTTTTTACCTGAACTTATACACAGAACTTCTGTGCCTTTACTGCGCAACATATAGAATAGTGGATTGATGACTATCCACAACAAGGCTGTATTTCCATTGAGGGAGTTGGTGAAGTCGAGAGCAAAGCTCGAGAGGCCTTCATGGCATCAACAACTCCCGAGATGGAAACACAGACTTAGTTGTGGATAGTCATCCATCCACTATTTTAATAGTATATGGTTCCCCCAAAATGGACACAAGGTTCATACCTTGCATTGACACTCCTGCACTGCACCCCAAGATACCAGTCCTTCTCACTGCAGTTACGATCTGTTTCAGTCACGTCCCTGAATATAGTGGTATTAATAGCTGTGATCCTGCTCTGCTTTCACCGTAACTGTGCCAGAGATTTAAAAAAAAAAATGCAAATTGAGAGTTTGGATACACAGAGCAGATTATGGCAGTCCATGTCCAAACTGTCTGTTCACCCGACCACTCGCTAAGTGAATCTGTCATTTTCAAATGTATTTTTTTAATCACTGACTGTTTCCACCAATCAGGTAGGAGGTCAAGGGGGAAAAGTTGTTATACTATCAATGTGACATCAAAACGATAGTACAACTTTTTCAACCTTTGAACTGTCCTACAACAGGATTTGGAAAACCATTGTTTTCCATCCATAATAAATCCTAACCATATACTATAATGGAATGCAAATTGTTTTGCAAATGTAAATTACAAAATGTTGATATATGGATATTACACACGAATGGAAGAAATGGGAAAAAATACTCTAAATGTTGTTTTTGTCACCTTTAAATGGCTTATTTGGAATACAAAGAGTATATTCACACTACAAAAAAAATATCAATCATATAGAATTACTTGCTAAAATTACATATTAGCTAAAATAAATGTATTATGCTGAAGCAAAATGTAATAATATATTTAACACAAATGTGAAGAAAGTTACCATGGATTACGAATAATGATGCACCTATTACATGAAGTAAAGTAATTTTGTGATGCTGAACAGCAAAATAATGTAATCTGTACTATGTATTATTTATTTTTGTATTTTTAATTTTCATTTGTAAACAAATATAAATGCGAACTGAGTTAATGTTATGAATTGTAGGATTTTTCACTAAAAAAAATTCTCCGACTCTGCTGCAGGAGATGTTCACTTCCTGCGAGCAACATGGAGTACTCCAGTTTGTTGGATTCTGTCGATGGAGTAGGAAGTCTACAGAGTGGAGAGACAGAACATGCCAACTTGGTCTCTTAAGTATCAAATTCTGGATTTAGTGATATTGCGGATGCAGATTTAGTGGATGAGGAAGTCCATTTATAAACTGACTTGGAGGATAAAACACAGCAGCTTCTTTCAATGATGTTTGGTGTGGACCAACACTATGCTGCAGAAAAATAAAGGTCGGAGGACGATTAAAAGAGAAAAAGGCTATCGATTAGCCCCACTGTCATTCCCATTAAAAAGTTTCAAATGCACTTGCCTGAGTCTGCTGGTTCTACTGAAACAAACAAGAGTTCTACACCTGAACCATCACTTCTACAGAACCACCTTAGTCACTGGAGATGACCCTTTGGGGAGTCAGTTAGATGCAATAAATGAGGGTGCCTGTATTCCTGATACTAATATCCCTTTACCGGGAGACGCTCAGTCAACAATTTCTCCATCTTTTGCTGTTGTTAGTTCTTTGTCAGCCTGGAGCAACTGAATTGGAGGAGCACTGCCAACTGCTGCTGCTGTTTCTACAGCTGCTCAACATCCTGGATGGATGGTTTGCCACAGTTTATTTTAGGGAAGAATCCTCTGGATGTGCACCTGTCTATGGCCTCCATTGCCCCGATCTGGCTGTGACTGAGACTCCTGAGGTGACTCTTTCCACTCTCCAACTTGCCCCCATGATACAGCCTATTATTTCATCAGCATACCCTGAAGACTGTGAGCTGTGCCAGTCTATTCCATCAGCCAGCTGAGTCTGCTAAATGGTGTAATGCTGTACGTTTAGAGTACAAAAGGGGTTTGGACACATTTCCAGATTGACATTATGTGGGTAGGGAGCTGATTAAAAATTCCTTAACATTTTTCCCATCAGACATGTATGTTTTTATTCACACCCCGAGGGATTTCAGCTTCAACATAAGTTTCTTATCAAAAGCATTGTTGGATAAATTCTGGATTGTTTACTCAAAGGTTAAAGACACACCCTTATGGTCACCATTTTTTGCTATCCCCCTCACAAAGCCAACCTGGCTGGCAGTATAGCCTAGAGGTTAGAGGAACAAGGTGTGAACGAGCTTGGTACATCCAGCAGACCAGACCTGAGTTTGATTCTCACGACCTCCACTTGCATACTGTGTGACTCTGAGCAAGTCACTTAACTATCCAGTGCTCCCAGGTCGCCCCTGACAACAGACATTTGTGCCTAGTGGGCCTTACCCGGTTACCAAAGACTAAATTAAAATAAAAACCTTTGAAACTGTGACAGTGCATTTTTGTGACAAGGGTGAAAATGTGAATGATATCACCTATTGGTTGGGTCAGTGGTGCGAGGTTCAGGGAATCCGGGAGCCCATAATTGACAATGAAGGGTTTTGAACCGTGGATGGAAGTTTCAGGTCCAACTCTGCCATGACGATTCAGGGATTTCTTATCTTCTGAATTGTTTTTTCTTGGGCCGGGACAGGGGCATCTTGTTTTAACCTGGGCAGCCCAAGCTATGGTACTGCTGTGGCTCCCTCAGTCATTTGAACAGTGCCTGTGGCAAGCAAAAGTGTACTATGTGTGGCGCTTTGTGGCAAACTAGTGCTTTCTGTACCTGTTCCCCAAAATGTTATCTATGTGATTCCACTAAGCATACTTACCGCTCCTGTCCTTGGGCAGCCCAGAATAACTCAGATTTTGGGGGAAAAGACTATTACATTCATACAGCGACTAACTCTTTTAGGTCACAGTGTTCTGCCCATTCTCAGGAATTGTTTGCCAGGCCTTCCACTCACCCCCAGCCAGCACCATCTGAAAACTTGAATACAGATATGGTGTTATTGTACCTACCTCTGCTGTTCCCATACAGGTTCATGCCACCACCACACAGAGGATAACCCTTCCCATTCCTGAAATGCCTCCCCCTCCTTTCCCCCATGGATTCTAACCTGTTCCATCCTGTAGGAAAGGAGAAATGTGGATGCCCCACAAGAAAGTGGGCGGAATCTACCTCCCCTTTGCCTTTGGAGAACAGATTGTCCACTCTCCAAAATTGGGGATAACTTATGAAGGAGAATAACTCTGATGTTTCGGCCTCTTCTTCATAGAAAGATGCTAGCCCTGATCGGGACATTGCTAGCCCATCTATCATCTCTACAAAGAAAAAGAAATGGATTACTAGATCGGGGGTCCAAGCTGAAAGTCACTTAAAACACTTTGAAAACATCAGCCTTCTATCACAGCTGCTACTTTAAATGTGAATAGTTGAAGTCTGATGTGGAAAGACTAACCACTTTTGCCATATTAGAACAGTTCAGGCATAATATTTATTTTTTCCAGGACACTCGTTTGTCTACTTTGGCTGAAATGCAAAAAGCATAGGATGGGTGGACATGGGGTGCATCCTATTGATCCATGGGGGAGGAGCTCTGTAGTGGTTTAGTATATGTTTTACATGTCCTGATATACAGGTTCAAAAGATTGTTGACGTCCCCGGCTATGCTTTGCTTTTAGATGTTTCTTGTCATTCTCAAACATATAGATTGGTCAGTGTATATGCTCCACAAGTGAAGGTTTCCTGAATTGTCCTTTTAAAAGGGTGCAGCCTTATCTTCATACCGTTCGGACAGTTTTGCTGGGTGGTGACTTTAATATTAGGTTGCTAGTGACTGATAAAAGTCCTAATACTAACAAAACATACTGTGATGTTTCCTTTCTGAAGGCGGTATTGTCTCAAGCAGATCTGGTGGATGCTCACTCATCCATCACTGCAAAACTGGCCCATACCTTTTACAAGGGTTCTTTGTCTTCACGTATTGATTTTTGGTTTATTGCTCCCCATGTTCCCCTTTCACAACCGCAAGTGGGGCCTATTTTTAGTCGATATTCAGCTTTCTGCTGATAGTGAACACACCATTGGTCCTAGTCTTTGGAGGATGAATACTAGCCTGTTAGACAATGAGGTGGTATTGGCAGACCTTAAAGTAATCATGCAGGATAAAACCTCTGTTCTTTGCCTATGTGACTCCTTGATGGCCGGGTGGGAGTATTGTAAATTATGCCTTCATGAATTTTTTCAAGCTGTGGCTAAACAGAAGGTGACTGCAAAGCACAATAAATATGGGGAACTTAGGAAACAATTTTATAAATTGATTTCCTTATAAAATTCAATAGGGGTGAATTATTCAGGCCAAATTGCAGAAATTAAACAGGATATGTGTCTCTTTCAATGATAGCTTTAAAACCTTGGAATATGAACAAACATTTGGGACCAAGGGAACAGCTTTTCAAAATAACCCGTATGAAGCCTGTAGACATCGGACTGACCAGAAATGCATCACCAGTTTGGTCACATCTACTGGGAAAAGGTGAAAGGTCATACTCCGATTTTAAATGAAATTGACAAACATGTGAAGGCTCAATCTGTGGACCCATTTCCAGTGAATCCATACATGCAACTTTAGTTACAGGCTGCTGCGGTACCACTATACCTGGTACTCAGCAGAAACTGTTAGTTTCCACTACTACTTCACAAGAATTGGGAGGGGTGATACAGGGCCTCCAGTCTGGAGAGGCCCCAGGTTCTGATGATTTGCCTGATGAATTGTATAAACAACTGTGGCTCCTGTGTCCCTTGGAGCTTATGGCTGTTTATACCAAGTTCTTGGACATGCATACGCTTCCCCATACTATGTAAAAAGGGTTATTGCTTCTTCTGTATAAAAAGGGAACAAAGCATTGCTGTCAAATTGGCATCCAATAAGCTTGCTAAATACAGATTTTAAAATATTGGCAAAACTTGTAGGTCAAAAGCTGATGACAGTGCTGCCTGATCTAGTTCATGATGCGCAATTTTGTTTGTAAAAGAGCATAGGATGGGGTCGTCCCGGTGGCGCTGAGGGTTGAGGCACTGGACGCCACACCTTGCACCATGCCGGCGACCTGAGTTCGGGTACGGACTCGGGTCATCAGGGGTCGGCAGTGGGAAGGAGGATTGAGCATCCCAACGGATGCTCTCCTCCTTCAGGGTGGGTTACCAGGAGTGCTGTACGCACGCAACATCCCTGGGAGCCGGTGGGAGCACCGGCTCTCATGGGGCACTGGCGGCTTCAGAAGGGCTGGAGTCGGGGTTGGGAGGACATTGTTAGGCACTTGGCAGGCATGCATCAGCACGCACTTGCCTGAGCCGACGTCCTGAGGGGATGGGGGGGGACAGGAAGCACAGAAAATGGAAACCAACCTCGGCAGGCCTAGATGACAGCCACTCCAGCTGCCCAGTCCAGGAACCACAGACAGACCCCGCTGTGCCAGGGTGCTCCACGAAAGATGGGAGGAAAGGTAGGAGTCATCCATGGGCACTCTAGGGGCAGACTCCGTGTCGGGGTGGGTAGCATGAGTGAGCCCAAAGTAGTGGAACGATGGGGCAATAGGAAGGGATAAAAAGAAAAAAAAAAAGGCATAGGATTTTGGATGCCTTAATTTTGTTGCAGAAAGTCTTTGCCCGTGGTACGGCCAATCAGATTTCGGGTTTTCTGGTGAATTATGATCAGGCCAAAGCCTTTGATAAAATTTTGCATGATTATTTGTGGCTTTTTTGTAGGCTTATGGGCTCCCTTATATCTTTATTTCATGGTTACAGTTGTTTTATCAGGATGCCTATATCCTCCCTTATGAAAATGATAGATTGGGCCAGTGTTGCTCTGTCAATAAGGGTCTGAAACAAGGTTGCCCCCTGAGCCCACTGTTATATATATCCTCACAACTGACCCTTTACTTGGAGTGACACATTTATTCCCCAGAATTTTGCCATGCAAATGCAGTCATCTGTGGAGATCAAGACGATTGCTTATGCGGATGATTTATGTCTCTTGGTCCAGGACAGTCTGTCTGGGATACTGGTGAATAGGACCATTGACATGTTTCTGAGGATTACTGAGGCAGAAATTCTTTTTTCAAAATGTAGATGTTACAGATTGGTGCCCCTTCTGTACCTATGTAATCTGTGGCAAGCATTGTGGTTGATCAGAATCCAGGGAAGTTACTGGGTCTTTATTTTGGGAATGGGGATATGGCTATGTATAATTGGGAGGTTAAGATTTCTTTGGTGAAACAGAAAGTAGATATCTGGAATAAATGGAGGATGATCAAACAGAAATGGATATATATGATTAAAACATATTTGGTGCCAGTATTTTTTTTTATATTTATGCCCCCCACCACGAGCAGCTTGAAACAGGTTTATATACAGTAGTTGTTTTTTCCAATGTTTGTGGGTCAGCCAACTTAACCCCCTCAAAAGAGGGATTACTTATCTTATGGAGCAACAAGGTGGGTTACGTATGATAAACCAAATTTTTTTTATTGTATATAGTTTAACCCCGATTATCTGAATGCCTTAGGGGACACCCAATTCTTTTGGGTAATCGAGTGCTCAGATAACTAGGAGCTCACTAAGTTAAATGAACAGAATGCATACAGTGGTGCACCAACAGTACACAGTACACATGTACTTAAAAAAAACATTTTAAACTCATTTTAAAATCTGTATTAATAGAGCAATGTGCTGTTCAAGTTTTGTAATCTGAAGTCTCATTGCATAGCATAGTGGTGTGAGCACATTGGAGCAGCCACTAACTTCATTTCATGCCTAACAGTATCTACACAGCATATGAAACTTAGTAAAACCAGGAAACAAAAAATTCAGCAGTTTCATTATTTCTTATGGTTGCTAGCAAAGCTAGAAAGTAGTGAACTATGCGAAACCTCAGGCCGATAACTGCAACAGGAGATCCACACCTACACCATGAGTTTCATACCCGTTCAGAGGACAGCAAGTGCTGCTGAAGGTGACAGCATGTCAGAACCTGAAACAAATCACAATATGCAGGTAGGGTTCACCAACTTAACTGCTGAAATGACCCACCTTCTGAGCATCGTCACAGGGATTTGTGAAACTGCGGCCGCCCATACCTCACATCTTGATAAAGCAGAGCTGAGAATTGGGGAACTAGAGGACCTGGTTGTCAATATACTGGCAGGGAACACAGTAGCTAATGAGGTGATTAGAGATCTAATCAGTAACACCATAGGCATCTGACTCACTGAATCTGTATAACCGTGATTATTAACAGTTAAACTGGGGACATAGCTCAGTTTCGGATAATTCGGAGTTTTGGATAATGGAATTTTGGATAATTGGGGTTATACTGTATTTTTGTTTACCAGTTTGCTCCTACTATTGCTATTTTCTACTAAACAATGGGTTAGTTGGTTGTGACCTTCCCTTTTGGAGATTTTATCTGAATGGAATTTTAGGTTTTTTGCCCATAAGAACAAGTGAAAGCTGAAACTGAACCCCACATTTACTGTTTGTTCAAACAACATGAAGTCTTGCTGTATTATGACATATGCAGTATAACCCCAGGTTAGAACTGCTCCGGAGGTGAAAGAGTTAAGTGCATGGAATCTTAAGCACGAGCTCGGTTGAACACTCTGTCTGTTGTGCTTCAAACCTTAACTGTCTGATTCTTTACTCCGCCTCACTGAACAGTCGCTCTGGAGATTTCTCCTACTACTCGGTTCATTTTGTCAGTTTTAAAGTGTTTTTTCTCGGTTTTTAAACCGCATTTGTTTTAAATCAAACCGCAACTGGTCGGTTCAAGCTCTGTCTGTGGTATCGTAAGTAAATTAAGGTTTTACATTTATTCTGTGTGGAACTTGTAAACAATATTATCGGTTCAGTTTTGAACCGATCAGGTTGTTGTAAAATTACTTCAGACTTCATTAGAAGTGCGGTTCCCGGTTCTTATCGGTTCTAAAAAAAATGGATTTCATTACGGTTTTTTCCATGACCCGTGACACGGTCTGGAACCGTTAAGGGTGTCTTGCTTGGCTAAGGGCCGTTAACGGGCAAGTTTTCTGGTTAGGCTGGCATTATGTCTGAGAAGCAAAAAAAACCGGGCCCACTGGGTTTCAACACTGTGATGTCTGTGGGAAGCTTTTGCTAAGGCTGACCCACACACACATGTCTATTGTCTGAGGTTTGACCACCTCAATTCAGACTACAGATTTGTGTCAATTTCCTGCAGCTACCGGGATAAGAGTTGGTAGGCTCAGGAAGAGGAAACTAAGAAGTCCGCTGATCCAGATAGCCAGCCCGGTTCAGTGCCAACAGACTAGAGGAGTCCCCTAAACAAGGTGAGTCTTCCTCGGGCAAAAGGAGAGCTGACTCAGATGAGTCGGTTCCAGTTAAAAGGACTAGGAAGTCAGCAGATTTGGAGCCAAAATCCCTTCTCCAACTGCTGCAGAAATAGCCAAGCGATCAAAATTGTCCAGTCACTTTCCCGGTTCCGGCCGAACCCGTCTCACCATCAGAGGCGGTCGGTTCGGTCGGTTCCTCCGGTTCAGGAGTATGATGTAGAGGTTTTTATGTACCAGAGGAGGGAAAAGATTTTGAAAAGAGTGAATATGATTTTGACAGTCTGGATGTGCCCATTGAACGGACATTTCTCCAGACAGACCTATAAAGTTTCTCCCCTAGGCTTTCTGACTCTCCTTCTCATTTTATGTTCTATAAAAAAGTGGCTGAAACCCTCCAGCTTCCTATGGAAGAAGCTGTGGATGACCAAGAAGAGCCTGACTATGTGGAAATGATGGATATCCCAGAGCCTAGAAGACTGTCTATTCCTATGCACAAATATTTCAGGAAACAGGCAGTAAAGATTTTAAAAACCCCCCATTCTGTACTTCCTGTGGACAAGAAAATGGACAGAAGGTACACTTTGTCAGGCTCTGACACGGAGTTCCTCTCACAACAATGCAGCCATGTTGGGGTAGTGCAGGCCGCAGCCTGTGATAAGGCAAATATTTATTTGGCTTCACACCCCCCGGATAAGGACTCCAGGAGGATTGATGCCATGGCAAAGAAACAGTACATGGCAGCATCTTTGGGATTCAGACAGGCAAATTATATGGCTTATGTCGCAAGATATCAGAAATCCAGATGGGATACTGTTATGGCTCTTGCAAAGCAGCTCCTGAACAACTTGCCGGGAGCTGGAGCAAGTGGCTGCTGATGGTATTGAGGCATCAAGGTGCAATTTCATGCTGCAGTGGACTCTAATGATGTATCTTCCAGAGTCATGGCTACATCTGTGGCTCTTCGAGAATGGCTGGGCTCAGGTGTACTAGCCTGTCACAGGATACCCAGGCTAAGGCCATGGATTTTCCTGTTGTGGATAACTCTCTGTTTGGGGAGCAGACAGAGAATTATGAAGAAAATGGATGAGTACAGGACTACCTATAGGAGTGCACAGGTCAAGGAAGGCAGGCCACTCCTCAAAGGCAGTTTTCAGGGGCAGGGCAGGCCTCTTCACAGGCCTTTTTACCAAACCCAGGCCTCCTCTTCAGCCTATGCCCAGAGGGGGTTCTTCAGAGGGAGAGGCAGACGGGGTGCGAGCAGGCCCGCTCCCAGCCCCTCAGCCTAAAGCTACTGCCAAACAGGCACCCTGATGGGCTGGCCAGGGCCGATTCTCCACTACCTGTAGGGGGCAGGCTGGCTTACTTCTTCCAGGACTGGATGTCTTTAACATCAGACAAGTGGGTCCTGGAAATAGTAAGCCAGGGACTGGCTCTCAGCTTCAAAAAATTTCCAAGGATGAGAGCCAGATCCTTTCCACCTGCAATTCCTTTAGAGGCTCTTGCCTTGGAAACAGAAGTCTCAACCCTCCTGGCTCTCAGAGCTGTGGAGAGGGTTCCTCCCCTACACCAGGGCAAAGGGTTGTATTCCAGGTACTTCCTTACCCCAAAAAAGACAGGAGAATGGCGGCCCATCCTGGATCTCAGATACCTAAACAAGCACCTCTTAAAACCAAAATTCAAAATGGTGACTCTGGAGTTATTTTACCCTCTAAGGCCAGGGACTAGCTAGCATCCCTGGACCTCAAGGATGCCTACTTCCATGTCCTCATCAGAAGCTCCCACTGAGTACCTCAGATTGAACTGCCCTCAGGCCATTACCAGTTCAGAGCAATGCCCTTGGTCTCACCTCTGCCCCAAGGGTATTCACAAAATGCCTGGCAGTAGCAGTTGCTCATTTAAGAAGGCAAAAGATTGCCATTTTTCCTTACCTGGATGACTGGCTCATAGTGGGCCAGTCCCCAGAACAAGTCAAAGTACACCTTCAAGTCACCCAGCAACTGCTCACATCTTTAGGCTTCCTTCTCAATCTTCCAAAGTCAGTTCTACAGCCTGTTCAGTTTCTCACCTTCATAGGTGCAGAACTGAATACACAACAGGCCAGAGCCTTCCTTCCTCTGGAAAGGGCAAAGTCCCTGGTTTCTCTGGCTTCCTCCTTCACTCTGCAGGTCTCTCGGCCAGCAAGGCATTTTCTGCAGCTCCTAGGGCACATGGCTGCTTCCACGGCAGTAGTGCAGGGAGCAAGATTTCAAATGAGGGACATTCAGTTCCATTTGAGAGCCTTCTGGTCTCAAAGGAGAGATCCTCTAACCAAGTTGATCCCAGTAACTTGAACCCTGATCCAGGCCCTACAATGGTGGCAGGATCAGACCAATCTGAGACAAGGGGTACCTTTTATCCTGCAGTCTCATTCCTTGACCCTTACTACAGATGCATCCCTCTTGGGGTGGGGAGCCCACTTGGGCAACCTCACCACTCAGGGATTGTGGTCCCCTCAGGAATCTCTGCTCCACATCAATCTGTTGGAACTCAGAGCAGTTTTTCTAGCACTTCAAACTTTTTCCACATCTGTTCAGAACAAAGTTGTACAAGTCAGAACAGACAACACCACTACAATGTGGTACATCAACAAGCAGGGGGGCACTCGGTCTACGGCCTTGCGCACCGAAGCAATGAAGTTGTGGTCTCTGGCTTATTCCCTGAACACCTCCCTTTTGGCAGTTCACCTCCCAGGCAAAGACAATGTCCTGGCAGATGCTCCTTGCAGGATTTTCCAGGGCCATCATGAATGGACTCTGGATCCCCTTGTCCTGGAGGTGGTGTTTGCCAGGTGGGACATTCCTCAGATAGATCTTTTTGCAGCCCCAGACAATCACCAACTTCCTCTTTTCTGTTGCAGGCCCCCAGTGTTGGGCTCAGTCCCTCTGGATGCCTTCCTCCTCAACTGGGAAGGGAAGTTTCTCTATGCGTTCCCCCCTTCCCCTCCTGTTCAAGGTGCTAGTCAAGATCAGATCTCAACCTTGCAGGATGATCCTGATTGCTCCAGATTGGGCGAGACAACCCCGGTATCCACTTCTGCTATCCCTAGCAGTCCAACTTACACTGTGCCTTCCCAGGAATCACAATCTGTTAACCTGTGCACAGGGGAGGGTTTGGTACCCGAATCTCAAATCTCTCAATCTCAAGGCCTGGCTCTTCAAGAGTTTGCTGACTTACACCTTTCGCAGGGTGTGCTCAATGTTTTGAAGGCCTCAAGGAAGCCTTCCACCAGAGCTACTTATAACTCTAAATGGAAGAGGTTTTCTATATGGTGTTCTGGCAAGGGTATTTCTCCAGAGTCTGCCGACTTGCCCGCAGTTCTGGATTATATGGTGCATTTAAATGCTTTGGGGCTGAGAACAGCTACCCTAAAAGTGCACCTGGCAGCAGTGTCTGCCTTTTTATCAACAGGTAAACCCTCTTCTCTTTCAGCTCATCGGTGTTCTCCAAGTTTTCAAAGGGTTGCTTCACATCAACCCTCCTTTCAGGGATCCTGCTCCCGCATGGGATCTTAATATTTGCATTGCCCAGCTTATGCACCCTCCCTTTGAACCCATGTCTTCAGCAGAGCTTAAGTACCTGACTTGGAAGACTATGTTTTTGGTAGCCATCACTTCTGCTAGGCGCATAAGTGAACTACAAGCATTGTCAGTGGAGCCTGATTTTATCTCCTTTCATAGAGATAAAGTGGTCCTCAGGACTAACAGAAAGTTCTTGCCTAAGGTGGTCTCAGACTTTCACCTGAATCAATCTATGTCTCCTCCTGTGTATTTCACTGACCATTCCTCCTCTGGTGAGAGGAGACTGCACAGTCTAGATGTCAAAAGGGCCCTTAGCTACTATATAGAGCGTACCAAGGGTCACAGGTTTGATTCCCTCCAACTCTTCCTCACTTACGGTGAGGTAGGTAGGAAACCTGCCACTAAAAGGTCCATTGCCAGGTGGATTGTTTCTTGTATCCAATTTTGTTACAAAAACTGGGTAAGGTTCCTCTTCAGGTCTGAGGGCTCATTCTACAAGAGGTACAGCTGCGTCCTTGGCTGCTGCCAGGGACATTCCTATCTTAGAGATATGTCAAGCAGCTACTTGGAAAGCAGTTCACACTGTCACAAGCATTACTCCCTGGACACCCAGGCTAGGAGTGATGCTCGGTTTGACACAGCTGTGCTTCAGAGCCTATTTCCTAAGTAGGTTCTGCGCTCCTCCATGGAGGTACTGCTGTGTAGTCTGCATATGTCATAATATAGCAAGACTTCATGTTGTTTGAAGAAAAAATTACTCACCTTAGTAATGTTGTTTCTTCTAATGGAGTCTTGCTATATTATGACCTCCCCCCCACCTGCCCCTCTCAGAACCTCCTCTTCTTGTTTTTTGGGATGTGGGTGGGTAGTGACCTGTTGGCACCTAGTGTTTGCCATTTTGTTTGTTGTTGTATTTCATTCTTTGGTCCCCTGACATGAGTCTTGTTGTTGGGACCATAAAATGTGTCAGTATTTAGTAGCCAGTTGGCTAGTGTAGGTTTACAGCTTCCACACAGAACCTTTAGTGAGTTTTGCTCATAAAGATCTGACAGTTAAGGTTTGAAGCACAACAGACAGAGTGTTCAACCAAGCTCGTGCTCAAGATTCCATGCATTTAACTCTTTCACCTCCGGATCAGTTCTAACCTGGGGTTATACTGCATATGTCATAATATAGCAAGACTCCATTAGAAGAAACAACATTACTAAGGTGAGTAATTTTTTCTTTTGATTATATTAAGAAATGGCATCTCACTCCTATCCAAATTTGTGCTACCTCTAGGAAAGTGGTTTATGATTGGGTTATGCAAACTTATTTTCATACTGCTCCACATTTTGTTCAAAAACTACCTTAAAGCTGGCCCAGTGGCATAGAAGGAGGAGGCATCATGCCTTACCTCCTACCATGCTGATGACCTATGTTTGTGGTGCAAGTGGGTTGCTGGGGGCTGGCTGGGGTAGAAGAGGATAGAAATGTCCAAAAGACAGCTTGCCTGTCCTGGGGAGGGAAGGACACAGAGGCCGGCATATCTCTGACACTTAGTGGTGGCTGGATGTCAGAGCGCCAGGGTCCCGTATGTTAGGGATGGGGGTGGAGCAGTCAGCTGGTGTGCTGTGGACGGAAGTGGGCAGAGCTCAGCCACTGCTGACACCAAAAAATGCTCCTCTCCAGGAGGGGGTGGGAGGGATAAAAAAAGCCGGGGGAGAAAATGTCCTGGACGGCTAGATGAATGCCAACCCCTGCAGGCGCCACACCCATGAATGGTAGGCACCTCCCCAAACTGGATCCGTGTCAGTGAGTTGAGGGGTCCCTGCCGCCCCGCCATGGGGGTAAGCCATGGAGGATGACAGGAGGTGCACTGAGAGTAGAGAGCACGGGGCTCAGGGGTTGGTGAGATGGATGGCTACCCAGGATGGGGGGGGTAAACAAAGTAAAAAAAAAAAACACCTCAGGACCTAACCCAGATAGGGGTGATGATAGTGGATCCCAGAATTCCTGGTAAAATGTGGGATGTCATATGGCTTTGTGCCCATGACAAGCTCAATGTGAAAGGCAATCTCTGTCATAAGTGTAGGAGAATGTTATTGTCCCCGCTTATCATGTTGTCAAGTCCTTGAATCTATGGACCACCTTTTTTTTAATGCCCCATTATTATTAATTTCTGAAGCTGTTATATGACCGCTGGCATATTTCTCTTTTTTTGCACCTCATCCTGACAGTTTATTTTTAGGTATTTTCCCGCTACAAGGCTTGTAGTTTGGGTGTGGTTTTTGCTTGTCTGAAATTTTGGATTTAGCAAACTAGATGTAAATTACTGCTTCAGCAACAACTATTGTCACAAGAGGAATTGTTAATCTTCCTGGACATAAGTCTCCACCACTCATTCACACTAGTGGGATCTACGCCAGAGGCACTAGGACCCATCGGGAGCAAACTTTTTACTGGAGGGTCGGGGCGAGAGATGGCGCCGCGAGCGGTGGCTCGCGCTGTAATGACTATCTCAGCGACGACCCTCCAACCGCCTCGGTTCCTTTTTTCCCGCCGTCAAGTGCGCTTCAGTGACAATGTCGCTTGCCTGTCGGGAGTCAAACTTCAAACTAGCGCATAGTTTTCAGTTTATTTTTTTGTAATTTTATCTCGATAGTAGTATTGCTTAATTTTATTCTATTTCTGTTATATTTTAAAATTTAACTTATAGTAAAGAAGTCTCGGCCTACTGGACGGAGTCGACCATGAGCAGGTCAGGTGACGGTAGGGAGACTTCGTATGAAAGCTGTTCAGTCAGTCGGGCTGGGTCCGGTCAGCCCCCTTCTCCTCAGCGGGGTTCCGACAACGGTCAGTCCGATGCCCGGGGGGATGGGCGGTTCCCCCGACGACGCAAAAATAAGCGGTGCATTCGGCACCGTTCGGCCTCGGCTCTTCTTGACCCACAGGTCAAAAGAAGGCATCACTCGAGGGCGCCCTATGATACGTCTTGCGTGTCGGCGGTGGATTATCGTACCTAGTTGCGGTCTCCTCCTTGAGTCACCAACTTCCGGTTTCCGCCATCTTGACCCGGGCCACCCGCCTATAGGTAGGGCTCCAGATGAGCAGTTTCATCAGTGGGCCGCTCTTATGGAGCGATGGACTCGGAGGTTGGTTCTTCTGCCTGGCTCGGTTGCCCCGGAGCCTTCAGGCTCGTCGGGCGATCAGGCAGGGCGGTTGGACCTTCCTAGTTGCGCGGCACCTCCTCCGGTGCCAGCGACTCTGTGCTTAGGTGTTTCCCCCCCTCACATGGCTGTGGCGCAGGGGGCCACACCGATGCCCTTATCACCTGGTTTTTTCCCTTCTCTTACTTTCCAGGTTCCAGAAGTGTCTCGGCGCCTTCCGCTGGATCGCTGCAGCAGGCCGAGCACTTTACCAGCGCCCTGCAGCGGCGCCTTGCATTCTGGCGCGCCATCCAGCGATGCCGATAAAGCGACACCGTGTGTCTTCACAGCGCCGCCGGCACCGCCGGCACCTCCGGGGGCACGCATGGTGCCGCTTGCAGTGCCGCGTGCTTCTTCGGCGCCGTGCACCTCCGCAGCGCCGTTTTCGACTCCTTTCGCCTCCTCGGCGCTGGGGGTCCTCGGGGACTCTCCCTTTCTATCTGCTCTTTCTTCTTCTCCTATTTTTCCCTCCTTTCCTGTCCAAGCAGTCCTTCCTGGACTATCAGGAGATGATGTTGAGCCTGACCCAGACCTTCGGTTGGGTGATGAATTGGAGGAAACAGGATCCTTCACTGCTACAGAGCCTGTGGTCGAGGACCTATCCTTTAAGTCTCTGTTGAGGAACCTGGATCCACTCTTTCTCTCCAGACTACGGACATCGATCCTGGGAAAATATTAAGACTCCAGTATCTTCATAGCTCGAGATCCCTACAGTTTTGGCTCCTCCGATTCAACCCTCCTTGAGACGCTGTCTCAAATGGTATGGAATAATCCTGCTCTTATTCCTTCAGTGGCTAAATCCATTGATAAGAAATATTCAGCTCCCAAGGATCATCCCATTTTGGCATCCCAAGCCTTTGCGGATCCTATTGTAGTCCTGGCAGAGAATGACAAGGTCATAGAAACATAGAAACATAGAAGTTGACGGCAGATAAGGACCGCAAGACCCATCCAGTCTGCCCATTTCTTTTTCTACCTTATAAATGTGCCATCAGCCTTTGCTCTGTCAGTGGCCTATCTATTCATAGTCATTTGTATTGCTCCCTTATGCCTATCCCATGCCTGTTTGAAGCCCTGCACTGTATTCATAGCCACCACTTCTTGTGGTAAGCCATTCCATACATCCACCACCCTTTCTGTGAAAAAGAATTTCCTCACATTCCCCCTTAATCGGCCTCCTCTAATCTCATGCTGTGTCCTCTTGTCCTGCTATTTTTCTTATATTTAAACATGTTAGACTCTTTCACCTTGTTTATGCCCTTAAGGTGTTTGAATGCCTCGATCATATCACCTCTCTCCCTCCTTTGCTCAAGGGTATACATATTGAGCTCTGTTAATCTGTCCTCATATGTCTTCTGATGCAGTCCCTGCACCATTTTGGTTGCTTTTTTCTGGACTGCCTCAATTTAGTTAATGTCCTTGTGAAGGTGTGGCCTCCAATACTGCGCGCATATGCTCCAGATGGGGCCTAACCAGTGTCTTGTACAGAGGGATTAATACCTCCCTCTTACGACTTGTGATACCCTACTAATACACCCTAACACCCCTAGCCTTACCTACTGCTTTAGAGGTCTGCTTGGATGATTTTAGGTCATCAGTGATGATGATGCCCAAGTCTCTTTCTTCCTTTGTGACTGCTAGCAACTCCTCCCAGCCTATAGGTGGCTTCAGGGTTTCTCTTCCCTATGTGCATGATTTTGCACTTCTTTGCATTAAATCCCAGTTGCCACTCTTCTGACCATTCTGCTAGTTTATCCAGATCTCTTCTCATTCTGCCCACCCATCTGGATCATCTACTCTGTTGCAGATCTTGGTATCATCTGCAAACAGACAAGCCTTACCCTCTAGTCCATCTGCAAGGTCACTAATGAAGATGTTGAGAGACTAGCCCCAGGACTGATCCTGAGGTACCCCACTTGTGACTTGCATCTCTTCTGACTGTATACCATTACCACCACTCTCTGTTTCTGCCCGTCAACAGTTTGCCACCCAGTTGACCAACTTCTGACCACCCGAGCCCCAGCTTATTTATCAATCTCCTATGTGGAACAGTGTCAAAAGCTTTGCTGAAGTCAAGGTAGGCGACATCAACTGCTCCCCTTGGTCCACCACTCTGGTTACCCAGTCAAAGAAATCTATGAGATTAGTTTGACAGGACCTTCCTTTTGTAAACCCATGCTGTCTTGGATCCTGTGCCCCTATGGGATTCCAGGTGTTGCACTATCCTTTCCTTAAGGAGTGCCTCCATAATCTTGCCCACTACTGAGGTAAGACTGACCGGTCTGTAGTTCCCCGCCTCCTCCCTGCTACCACTCTTGTGGAGCGGGATCACATGAGCCCTTCTCCAGTCTTCTGGGACCTCTCCTGTGCTCAGAGACTCACTAAACAATTCTGCTAATGGCTCTGCTAGTTCCTCCTTTAGCTCCTTAAGTACCCTGGGATGTATGCCATCAGGTCCCATTGCCTTATCCACCCTGAGCTTAGCAAGCTCTTGTAGGACCCTTTCTTTTGTGAAGGGAGTAGTGTTCACCTCCTCCCCTGTGTCCATGATGCTGAGCTGTGGGCCTGCCCTACCTTCTCTTCAGTAAATACTGAGCAAAAGTATCTATTTAGGATAGATGCCTTTACAGGGTCCTCCTCCTCACATGCTCCCTTTTCTCCATTAAGCTTAGCAATACCCCCCTCTGGACTTTCTCCTTTCACTAATGTAGCTATAGAAAGTCTTGTCACCTTCTTTTACTGTTCGTGCTAGGTCGTTCTTCCTCAAGCTACTACAACTCGACCTATTAACAAAGAGTCTCGTAAAATTGATACATTAGGTAAGAGAGTCTTTGCTGCCTCCACTTTAAGTATGCGTATTGCCAGCTATCAAGGCTATTTTTCTCAGTATGAGTATATCCTGTGGCACTCTATGAAACGAATGGTTGAAGCTCTTCCAGATTCCGACTCCAAGTCAGAGCTCCTTCTAACCGTTATCAGAGGTATTGAGTCCAATAACCAACAGGTCAAAGCCGCCATGGATGCTTTCGACACTGCTTCTCGTTCAGCAGCCGCAGGTATTTGTACTCGATGCCATTCCTGGCTGTGTACTTCTGGCTTTACGAATGATGCTCAGCAGCAGGTAATGGCGTTGCCCTTTGATGGCTCCTATCTTTTTGGGCCTCAGGTAGAGCAAGCCCTAGAGGCCACTCAGAAGACTAGGTCAGCCACTAAGTTGGCTAGACCCCCGCCTACCCCCTCTCGGAGGCATGTAGGTAAACGTCAGTTTCATAGTCGCCAGTCCTTTCGAGGCAGAGGCAGAGGAAGCTTCCATAAAAGCCAACCTGCCCAATCTCAAAAGAAGGCGCAGCAGAAAGCGCAGGGGCCTAAAGCCCCCAGCGCTACCTTATGAATTGCCGGCCCCAGTTCCATCCACACTGCCCGAGATGGAACTTTCTCCTCCGGTGGGAGGTCGTCTGATGTACTTCTACAATCAGTGGAAGTCCACAACCTCGGACAAATCGGTCCTTCGGATAATTCGTGATGGTTATTCTCTCAATCTTTTGGAAAACCCCCCGAATTGCCCTCCCAAACGACAACCCAGGTTGTCGACCTCTCAGTCAGACCTCCTCACCGCCGAGATCCAGGGCCTTCTAAACAACAGGGCAATAGAACTGGTGCCCCTGCATCAAGCGAAACACAGGTTCTACTCCATTACTTTCTGGTTCCAAAGAAATCTGGGGATGCGCCCATTCTAGACCTCAGAAAGTTAAACAAATTCCTCCCAGGAGAAATTCAGAATGATTTCCCTAGGCACCCTGTTACCTTTGCTGCATCAGCACGACTGGCTGGCCTCCTGGATATGCAGGGCGACACCAGCATATCCCATCCACCCGACCCATCACCAAATTCCTGAGGTTTGTAGCTCTGGGTCAACATTATCAGTTCAGAGTCCTGCCTTTTGGGCTATCCTCCAAGCGCCGAGAGTTTTTACAAAGTGTTGTGCAGTTCTCATAGCGCATCTCAAAACTCGGACTCTGAGTGTTTCCCCCTACCACAGGCGATTGGCTCCTAGCGAGTCCTTCCAGCCAAGGACTCTGGAAGCCATTCAAACGGCCTCTCACCTTCTTACGTCCATGGGAGTTCTGCTAAATCTGAAAAGTCACAACTGCAGCCCTTCCAGAGGCTCCTTTTCATAGGGACTCTTCTGGACACCTCTTCCGCGAAGGCTTTCCTTCCAGAGGACAGAAGACTCGACATCCTTCAGATGGCCCGTTACATCGGGGAGAACCGATTGGTCACAGCTCTCTCGATGCAACGTATGTTGGGTCTCATGGCGTCCTCAGTGTTCACTGTACCCCTAGCTCGGTTACACATGAGGACCACCCAATGGATGCTCTCCGCTCAGTGGTCACCGACCTCTCACCCCCAGTCTTATCCCATCAAGGTGACGGAGCCCCTACGAAGGTCTCTCACCTGGTGGTCTCAAGAGAGCAATCTCCTGGAAGGATTCCCCTTTGCTCCTCTGGATCATCAGATATCCATCACCACAGCCGCATCGCTAATGGGATGGGGAGCTCACTGTCTCTCTCTCCACACTCAAGGTGTATGGACTCAGCTCGAAACTCAGCTCCACATAAATGTCCTGGAGATGAGAGCGGTCCTCTATGCGATCCGAGCATTGAAGGATGTTCTTTGTCACAAGAACATTCTCCTTCAAACGGACAACAAAGCTGTGATGTATTACATCAACAAGCAAGGCGGTGCTCACTCTTATCCCCTTTGCAGGGAAGCAAATGAGAGTGTAGGAGTGGTGCTTGGAGCACAAGTCTCTAATTCAAGCGGTATTATCTGCCGGGTGTACAAAACGACTTAGCAGATCACCTCAGCAGGATGGAGGCAGACCCTCACGAGTGGTCTCTCGACCCAGCCATAGCTCGGTCACTGTTCGAAAAGTGGGGGACTCCAGACCTGGACCTTTTTGCATCCCCACTCAACGCAAAACTGCCTCTCTTCTGCTCCAGAAATCCAGGGCCTGGCATTTTCTGTCAGGATGCGTTCAGGCTGCGGTGGACAAAACGCTTTCTTTACGCCTTTCCACTGCTTCCTTTAATTCAGAGAGTTCTCCTCAAGTTCGAGTCTCAGGGGACCAAGATGATTCTCATTGCTCCCTCCTGGCCTCGGCAACTATGGTTTCCTCTACTCAACAGTATGTCGGCAGCCTCTCCGAGACCACTTCCCTTGCAAATCAATCTTTTGACTCAGGGTTCGTTGGTCCATCCCAACCTGAGGTCACTTCACCTTCATGCTTGGCTCCTGAAGAGGTAGAAGTGAACCGGTTCAACATCTCGTAGAGTCTCAGACGTCCTTCTGGCTGCTTGGAAGCCAGCTACCCGAAAAACTTACGCTTCTAAGTGGAAACGCTTTTCTCTCTGGTGTGCAAAGTCCTCTTGAATCCCTTTCCTGTCCTCCAGACAAGGTTCTGGAGTACCTTTTGGACCTATCAAACTCAGGTCTCCAGTACTCCACGTTAAAGTTCACCTTAGTGCCATTTCAGTTCCATGAGCGGTTTCTTCCTTGTCTCTGGCTCAGTTACCTATGGTGAAGAGATTTCTTAAGGAATTCTGCATACCAGACCCCTGTTAGATGTACGGTCGCAGCCTGGGACATTAACCTTGTGCTAGACATGCTCACTTTCGAACCCCTAGCTACCTGTGAGCTAAAATTTCTTACCTGGAAGACAGCCTTCCTAGTGGCCATTACCTCAGCCCGCAGGGTCTCTGAGATACATGCCCTGGTTATGGACCCTCCGTATACTGTGTTCCATAAGGACAAAGTAGTTATTCATACTCATCCTAAATTTCTTCCCAAGGTTGTGTCAGAATTCCATCTAAACCAACCTCTGGTGCTTCCCTCTTACTTCGCGAACTTCCAAAATGAAGAGAACGGTCTCCTCATTCCTTGGATGTTAAGAGAGCCTTAATGGTTCTACTTAGATAGAACCAAAAATTTTGCAAGACTCAGCAATTGTTTGTTTCCTTCAGCGAGACCGGCTGGTCAGCCTGTCGCTATCAGATGCATCTCATCATGGCTAGTGGCATGTCTTCGACATTGCTATTCCATGGCACAGGTTAAATTGGAAGGTAGAGTGTACGCTCACTCTACTAGGGCGGTCGCGGCATCCCTAGCGGAAATTCGCAATGTTCCAATTGCAGATATCTGCAATGCCACCACCTGGAGCTCAGTGCATACCTTCGTTAAGCATTATGCACTGGATGTTCATGCCAGGCGTCATTCCGCCTTCGGCAGAACTATCCTTAATGGACTTCTGTCCTAGACGTGTGAGCTCTGGCTCCCCTGCCGCCCTTTTGGGGGATTATCAGCTTGGTACTCTCCCACTAGTGTGAATGACTGGTGGAGACTTATGTCCAGGAAGATATGAAATTACAGTACCTACCGTAATTCTTGATCTTCTTGGACGAGTCTCCACCACTCATTCACACGCCCACCCTCCATCCCCCGAGCTCACCGCTGTGTTGGTCTTCACTCCCTCAAATCTTTAGGCCGTGAAGACTTCTTTGCTGACCCTTCTTACACGGGTCGTCCGGACTATCTTATGTCCGTTTTTTAAGGTTAGGTTTACTCTTTATGTTAGTTGCGCTGCACCTCCTTGGTAAAAAAGGTACTGAGGCGGTTGGAGGTCGTCCGCCGAGATAGTCATTACTCATGAGCCACCGTCATGGGCGCCATGCCTCACAGGGCGCCATCTCGCGCGCCGACCCTCCAGCAAAAAGTTTGCTCCCGATGGGTCCTAGTGCCTCCGGCGCAGATCCCACTAGTGTGAATGAGTGGTGGAGACTCGTCCAAGAAGATCAAGAATTACGGTAGGTACGTAATTTTCATTTTTCTGTGCTGCATAAACTATCTTCTATCCAGAGATGGGAGAAAAAGGGGCTTTCTCTTGCCATTTATTCTGAACATTGGCAGTCTTTCCAATGGTTAACCTGATCTTTGTACCATTGTTTTTAAGAGTGTATGTGGTATTTTCCTGTTTGTATTTTCTCTTGTTATTTAATTTGAAGTGTTTTTTGTGTGTATTTTAATTTTTTTTGATGCATAAAATGATTTGTTTCAAGATTTCAAATAAAAATTCCCCTACTTTTTCGAGAAGTGCCATGGGATCTTTAGCATCCACCTGAACTACCACCAGAACAAGCAGATGGGACCTCAGTTTAATGTCTCATCCAAAAGATGGCACTTCAGGAGTGCAGCGTTCCCCTCATGATGCACTACAGTGTCAGTATTGGGTTCTTACCCCAGGTGCCTGGTGATGGGCTTGAACCCACAACCTTCTGCACTTCTGGCCTCAAAAATGAGTGTGCATCTTGCTGAGCCACTGACACTGATAAGGAGTTCTGGGTAATTTAAGTGAAAAGGCTAGGGAAGTGAGACACTGACATTATACGGAACAGCTCTGATGCTATTATGTATGATGACAACATCAGTGAAATGCTTTGGGTGGGGAATACTGGGCTGACTACAGATAGATTGTGCCCCTCAAAAGACCACTGATTGTAATCCGTTTGGTATTAGCACTGACCTGGAATCAGTGTAGTATGAGAATATCTGATTTTAACAGCCATACTTTCTGGCCCATTTTTTTTATTCATTTACACAGGATAGCTCAGCTGAGATGCAACATCTCATTTTCAGTGGGCACCTGCTACTATCCATTTCTACAGCTGGGTGGACTGGAGCACTGAGAAGTTAAGTGACTTGCCCGAGGTCAAAAAGTGAGTCTGGCAGAGTTTGAACATGTAATCCCACTGTTCCTAGGCCAGCGCTCTACTTTACCATACTACCACTTTAGTTTCTTCAGCACAGATTCACTATTTCAGCTCTTTACCACTATGAACGAAGTTTGATGGCAAAAGAAAATTTTAAATGTTTACTGTTTTGGCAGAAATTCAATACCAGATCTCCTGTTGCACAGTCCTGTGCCCTACCACTGCTGTAGTTACCTCTGGCTTATGTGGTGCACTGTGGGGACTATATACCTTACTCACAGGCGCTGTCCCCTGATCAGAACTCACAGGACACTGACTCCAAACAGTGCTGGTTGTGAGCTGATCTTGGTTTAGCGGTCATAGGTCCTATATACAGTATCTTCATCACTGTTCTGTGAACAATGTCAGACAGCAGTGCTTGATGTCTGTGAAAGATTACCAAACTTCTTGTATTAAGCAGCCTGGCATGTCAGAGTAAAAAGTAAGTAACCTCCCCTTTTTATTGTTTTAGATTGTTCTTTTTCCCCGATCTTGTGAAAGGCCCTTTCCGAATTTTGAATCTGCTTTAACATTCTTATTCACATTTGACATGGCCATCTCCTAAGTTTCCATGAGCGTTCTCAGCTGTTATTGAACACCCACCCACAAGTTTTCTTGTAAACTAGCATGCAACAAGAGCTCCTGTAGGAGTGGTGCACTGACCAAACACCACCCTCCCCCTGGGAAGAGCGTTTCCACCACATACTGATAGCCCTCTCATCAGCCTCCACTCCTGATGTCCTGGTCACCCAACTGCTCAGTGCCAGCCCTGTAGGAAATGGATTTGTAAAGGTATTCAGTGCCCCAGCTTCACTTTGTCAAACCTTCACTCTTCTGACAAAAAGAAAATGCACATTCTCTTGGGCTTTCTTTTTTTTTTTTTGACTAAGCTCTGTAACACTTGTAGCTTTTATTTTTAATAGATTAAGCAACCTAGAAATTGTAGAAGAGGTGTAGTGAGGTGTGTGAGTGTTATGTGTTCTTTTTGGGTGTATAAGAGAAAAGTGTGTGTGGTAAAGGTTGTTTATGAGAATATATGCAGGCTGTGTGTTGTATGTTCACATACAATAGGTGTGTATTGTTAGAGATTTGATAGAGATTCATGCTGTATGTGTTGGTATAGTATATTGCTCATAGAATATCATCACATGTATGGTGGTGCAGAAAGCTCTAAAGTTGTACCTCTACAGTATGTGCTAGTATTGAAAGAGGTTGCCATGGTGCGTGGTGCATGTTCTCTGTGTTCTTGCACAGCTTGGCCCAGATATTCAAACTGCTCCCAAAAAGTGCACAACAGCAGAAGCAAGCGGAAGTCCACTGCGCCCATGTGCAAGAAGCGCAATATTCAAAAACTGTGCAGGCCAAGATGCGCCTACGGCCGACAACTGAATATCGCACCACCTGCGCTATAGCACAACTAGGGAGGGGAAGCCGAGCAGATCTGATGTGCCATAGCGCAACAAGGGATGTTCAGCTGAGCAGTCCAGATGCGCCATAGTGCAACCAGGGACACTCCCAGCAGCAGGGCAGCAATGTAACAGCACAACCAGGGATGCAGGGGCCCAGCACCCATGCCACAGATGGGCAGAGGAACACACAGCAGACCAGACATCATCCCCCACACTCCATGCACTGCACAACCGGAGGAGAGCTGGAATAACCACTGGCCCATGGATACCAGCAACCAACCCACAGCTGGGCTATGGTGCCTCAGCACACCCCCGGGAAGCTGTGACCGGCACACAAGGATGGCCGACCACCCCATACCACACCATCCCACTAATGCAGAGCACACCTTGCACCATGATCCCCATACATCCTACCCAGGAGTAGCACCCAACAGTGCAGGACACCTCATGCATGCCACCACCCACACTGTGACAATGCAACCCTGTGCACCATGGAGCCATGCAAGGCAGCCCCACCATGGGCACCCTGCTGCGTGTGGCAGCAGACAGCGATGCAACAGATGCATACACAGTGCCACCCTGTATGCCCCCCCCGAGGTACAGCTGAGAGACCGACCATGCGTCAGCACATGAGGTACCCCACATGTGACAGGGCATGCCCCGGACCCCACCTCCAGTGGTACAGCACCCTGCACACCCTCTCAAGAACACATCCCATCCCAGCAGTGGCCACAACAGCCAGCACAGACACGCAGAGTGTAGCATGGAGGCATGCTCCACACAGAATGCAACACAGTGCATAGACAAACACCCACCCATACCCAAGGGCACACCAACACAGGGACACAGTAGCGGGTCAATCAAGCCACTGGCTTATGGCCACGGCTGACGTGTACACAAGGCCAGCACCCCTACATTGCACAGGTGTGCCAGCCACCCTGAGCAGGCACCATGAAGCTGTATGCCACCAGCATGCTGCCAGAGCACAAGTGACAGACACTGGAGCACATCCCCTGCAACAGACACAAGTGACAGCATGGATAGGGGACAACAACAGCGGAGGCCACAGTGCCACCGAAGGCAGACGTGCACCGTGCTGTTGATGGCAGTCAACCTGGCATTGTGCCAGGTACTGCAGTTATCCAGTATGGACAGCCACCACTGACACGCCAGCAGACCGTGCATATAACAGACATGCAAAGGTGTCAGCTGCACAGGCCGTGGACGGTCTGACAGGGTTGCCAAGCACATAGTGCAGGCCCCGTGGACCACTGCACACAGGCATCCAGTGCACAGAGTACAACACACAAACCACAGACAGTGACTGATCCCCCTGCCCACACCATAGGTGGTTCACCTCTGCACACACACACACACCCATGTGTGCACCACCCCTGACGGCATGCGCACCACTGCAGCTGAGCACCTGTAGCCCACTGCAAATCAGAGACCACCACAGTTGTTATTACAAAATGAATATATTGAAAAAAATGTAAAGTAAAACTATTTACAGGCCGGCTCGTCGGCGCAGTGGCTGGATTTCAGGATACCGCGCACCCAGGTTCAGGAACGGACTCGGCCGTCGGAGAGCCGGCCGGGGGAGAAAGCTGGAGCGTCCATAGACAGCTCGCCTTCTCCAGGGGGGAGGGTGGGGATGTGAGTCAGGCACCTGCTGGTCCTTGTGGAGGTTGGGAGCATGGCAGAGTGCTACGGGCACAAAATTTCCGGGGGTGACAGACGTCGGCGTACGCCTTGACGTCAGGTACGTCAGTCTCCATGGGGAGAAAAATCAGAAAAAGGGCTCTCTGGTGAGCCAGATGACGGCTCTATGGTCCCCTCACTGCCGTCACGGCCCCACGACCTCCTACCTCAGCAGCACCTGGAGCCAATGCCGCAGTGCGCTGGATGACCCCCACTGGTGCCTTCCCTCTCGGAGGAGGGGGACCCACCCGGTGAAGGGTTATGCTGGGCTACCTCCAGGTGGCTGCGATTTGGGGTTGAGGTAGGTCACGGGGATGGCGGACAGTTGGGGCAGACAATGAGGACCTGAAGGAGGTGCTTGCCAGAAAGGATCAGAGGAGAATGAATAAAAAAAAGGAAAACTATTGACAACTATATACAAGGGGGGAAGGCCACATAACAGGTGGGGGTGGGTAAGGGGCAGGGGTGAACATATGGGAGAGGAAAGAAGGGGTGTGAGGGTGGGTCAAAAGGGAGAAGGTGGTAGTCGGGGCATGGGGACTTCAATGGCTGCCTTGGTCCTCCTTTTCCTGGCACCGATGTGAGCTCCTCCTCCTCCTGACCCTGTGGTGGTGTATTCCGCGCAGGAGCTCTAACATCTCCCTCACCACCCACAACAGCTCTTGAATGTCCTACTGGATCTGCAGGAGTTGTCAGGCCACCTAGGACAAGGGTGCAGAGTCAATAGGTGTGACTGTCCATCCCACTGCAGCCCACCCATTGTGCATGGCATACAGCCATGTGCCACACCCCTGTGATGGTGTGCAACCACCCACAGTGACCGTGTCCACAAGACCTGCCCATCCAGGCAGCCACAGCCATGTGGACCATTGCACCCACCCACCGCCCATGTCCTGCACAGCACCACCATGGCCGTACAGTGACTTGGCTATGCGGTGTGAAGGCAGTGCCACAACCATGTGCCCGGTGCATGCATGGACCACCATTGACGCACTCCCAGACATGCAGTGCCACTGGACAGTGTTGACTGTAACAAGCTGTGTGCATGGCAGTGGTGTCAGTGGATGGTGGCCATGCCCCACTGCCCGCCCAGTTATACAGCATGCAATAGTAATCATGGATGTAAGGCACTCACCATCAGCAGGCTGGACCACGTGCCGCTGACCACCATCACCCATCCTGTCCCTCTGCTCCAACATGCGGCGCCTCCCCTCCCTGTTGCGCCACCGTTCTTCTGGCCCTAAGGTGCAAACATGGAGAGAGGAACATCAGTACAATCCGGTGGCAAAGTCCTCCCACCCCCATGTGTGTGCAATTCCACACAGCCAGACCCACCCATCCCACCCCCGATACCACCACTACGACCAACACCGGATGGCCCCCTCCCATGTGCCGGACACATGCAACCGTGATACCCGGATGAATGATAAAAGTGTATGGATGTTGCACCTACCTGGCCATGGCACCGTGCCCCTCCTGGCATGTGCCCACAGGTGGGCAAGCAGGTCTGGTTCCCTGCGCCTCAAGTCCCCATAACGGTGGCGGCACTGCTCCGCTGTCCACCCCATACCGGTGGCCTCCTCCAGGGTGTCGGCCACCTCCTGCCATACCACACTCCTGGCCCTGTCCAGCGGTACCTCCCCAAGCAAAGCCCCAGCATGGGGCTCAACTATCACCACCAGGTTGGCGAGCTCTAGCTGGCTCCAAACCACAGCATGCCTCTGCGCCATCTCTGCTGCCTGGTTCAAGCAAAATGGCTCTCTGCAGCGCGGTCCTGCCACGTGCAGATGCTGCGCGGTACAGCACTGCCATTCCCTATCGTGCTGTCACTGAACAGCGTGATAGTGGTGCACCCACGCCTGACGCATGGTGCCTAGGGGGCAAAGGTCGGGCACAGGGTCAAGGGTCTCTGGCACACGGACAGCCACAGCGTGATTGGAACCCAATGCGTGTAGCGTGATTGGGTGCCTGTGTATCACCTCCTGTAGTGGCCTACAGCACTGTTGCCCCAGTGTGCCTACAATGCCCCAGTGCCATATAAGTGAACAGTGCTGTAGTGCCACTGGCACAGTGGTGGCCGTGCCCTGCATTGCCTCCCACACACAGCACGGCAGGCGCCTGCATCATCAACCTGGGCATACGCAGTTAGGTGTGTACTGTGCATGTCACAGAACTGCGCCCTTGGCTCAGTACGTTCAACACAACTGCGCAAAGTGCAACAGCGTGATATTCAGCCGGCATATGCAAATCATCTAATCAGCCATTCAATGGTGCAGTCACTCCATTTGCATCCACTTAAAGATGCGCCTCACCTCATTTGCATGGGTTGCACTATAAAAGTGCGACATTGGACTGCACTGACCACAGTCAGTTACTGCAGTCTATTGTGGTGAGTTGCATGCTGTTTGTGAGTGTGGACTGTGGTGTTTGGGACATGCATGGGACTGCACAGTCACAGGTAACTCCTGTCATTCTCACAGGATGAATCATGACCGAGCGTGTGGTGGAGGAAGAGGAACAGAGTCGTGGGAGTAAGAGAAGGCCAAATTTTACAAAGGCAGAGACAGATGCCCTGTTCGATGCCTACCTCGACCAGGAGCCACTTCTCAGCGGACACCAGGGAACACCAAAGGCCCATGCTGCTGCATGGGAGGAGGTGGCGCGTGCTGTAAACCTGCATGGCAGCCACCAGTGCTCCATGCAGGAGTGCAAAAAGAAGATGGGCATGGACAGGCACAGAATTAAAGAGAAGGTGGCTGCCTGCAGGGCAGCATGGTCTGCGACCAGTGGGGGACAGCCGGAGGTGCTACGCCTGACCTCACAGGAAGAGCAGGTTGCTGGCAGCATGCAGCGTTGAGCCATTGAGGGTGTTCCGGGTGGTGGATTCCAGATGAGTGGTAGCCCGTCACTGCATGGTAGGTCATGGTCTGTCTATTGGGGGGGGAACAGGGTAGATCACATGCAGTAATGCTACTTTTTTTCCCTTGCAGCTCCTGAGCATCTGCATGGGTCAGTGGTGGTGGGCTTCTCCACCAAAGCCAGTCACATGGAGATGGAGGAGGGCCCATCCACCTCCACAGGAATACGGGGGTCAGGGCAACAGTGGGCCCACCTGGACATCTGGACTGATGTTGGTGGAGCAGGTATAGAGGAGGCCCTGCCCATGTCCCAGCGTGCCAGCATCCACGGATGCCAGCATGCTGAGACTCGGGCTGGTGCTGGAACCGTCACCGATGATGATGGAGCTAACGCCATGGGCAGTGACACGTGTGTGCCACAGAATGGCCACACAGCAGGTGACATTACGGCCATGGCTGTGGGTGGTGCCACCATGGAGGCCTGCGTGTCACCACAGTCCCAGCCTGTGCCTGTCTGCACCAGTGGGGCAGCACTGGTGTGTGTCCAGGACAGTGGGACTGTTGCGGCCACTGCGGCGGCACCATTGTGCCCTGGGGTGCAGCAGCCAGAGGGGCAGCATCAGCAGTCAGCCAATGGCCATGGGGGTACAGTGTCAGGGGGCGGCATCAGTGCACCGCCTATGGACATGCCCAGGTCTGGCCCTGGTGTACAGCGCCCAGCCTTGAGGGGTGATGAGCATCAGGGCCGCGAACATCCTGAGGGACAGTATGCCAATCAGGCAGATGACCTCTTGGATGAGCACACCTGCATACTGCAGGCAACAGTCAATCAGCAGATGTGGCTTGAGATGGCAGTGGATGCACTGAGTGTGGCTCTGCACCAGGCAGAGGAGTGGTGCAGCAAAGACACCACTTTGCTGCTGGCAGGGATGGACCAGTTGCAGGAGGATGTGACTGCTGCCATTGACAGGCAGACACAGGCATTCACAGCTGTCATGGCCACAATGGGCACACAGTTATTTGCCCATGTGTTGCAGACACCACGCAGTGCTATGTCCACCCCCCCATTCCCGGCGTCATGCGACACCATCCTTGTTGACACCGGGTTCAGCTGAGGGCATCCCAAGCATGCCTGGAGCAGACATGTTCAGTGTGCTGCAGACCCCTGCACGAGCATGGTCGCTTTCACGCAGTGGAACCCCTTGGGGACTGTTGGTGCCACCCCATAAGGCCAGTGGTCAGCCTGTCACTGCTGGCGGGTCTTGGTGGGGCCGCACATGCATCTGTGGCGGCCGTGGCACTGTGGCGCGTGACTGACCTGTCTCCCAGCATGGCTACTGTCTGATGCTGCCCTGTGTGCATTGTGTCGTTCAGCGGGCAATGCACGGGTGGGTACCCGGCCCTGCACACACACACACACACACACACACACACACACACACATTCCATCTGCACACCCTCCCGGCTGCTGCCCGCTGTTGCGTGTGCATGATGATGCCTGCGGTATGCTGTACGCCACTGTGCAATGGTGCCCAGCATCTGACACATGCACAATGACAGGCAGTGGGCGTGGTGGTCTGTAGACATGTGTGTGGCTAGGGGTGGCGGTCTGGGTTGGCGTGCCTCCTACCCTTTGTGCATGTCTGGTGAGGTTTGTGTGTGTGTGTGTGTGTGTGTGTGTGTGTGTGTGTGTATGACTGTGTGCCATGTTAGACCTCACCCATCCCTGGTGGTGTGTGAGGTTCCATGCCCGGCCACTTCCCTTGATGGCATGCACCCCTAGTGTGTGTCCATGCGTGTTTGTGGGTTGTGCCTTTGCCACTAGTGGTTGCACATGGCCCCATGACTTATCTGGGTTAGCTAAAGGGCTCCTCTGTGATGGTGTCCCGGTGCTGCTGTGTCAGCTGGAGCAGTCAGGGGTCCTGTCACCTAAGGGAGTGCTGCTCATCACTATCATCACCGGCGTCCTCATCGCTGTCCCCCTCTTTGACCTGTATGGCTATCCATATTTGTTGGCCATGCTGTGCAGGATGCAACAGGCCAGGAATAGCCCACAGGCCTTTGAGGGGTTGTACTGTAGGGCACCGCTGGAGGTGTCCAGGCAACGGAAACTTGCCTTCAATATCTTGAACACCCACTCGATGACATTGTGTGTGGTGGCATGTGCCTCATTGTAGCATTGCTGCGATGAGGCCATGGGTCGCCAGTATGGTGTGAGCAGCCAGGGACTGAGTGGGTATCCACTGTCATCTGTGTGTAAAGGGTGGAGGTTAGTTTGGTGATCAGCATCACCCTGCCTCGGGCCATGTAGGCCACTACCCATGTCACCTCTGACCATGCCCCTCCCAAGCTCTATGTTTGTCCATGTGGTTTGCATACTCACCCACTAAGTGGCCAGTGGGGATGTCCCCACTCTTGAATCTGTGGCACAGTGCTGACTGGTGCCAGATGAAGGCATCATGTGCTCCCCCAGGGTGCGTGGCACAGACATTGATTATGCGCCCCCTGGCATCGCACACCACCTGGCAGTTGATATCCTTTCCGATTGTTATATGCGGCCCCCTTGGGGCCAAGTGGAGTGTGGATGACCACATGGGTGCAGTCTATTGCCCTTAGCACACCAGGCATACGTGCTACCAAGTGGAACTCCTGTATGTTTGCTGTGCGCTCTGCCGGTGTGCTGGGGAAATGGATGTACTCTGCAGCATGTGGCAGCAGTGCGATGAGGAATTGGGTGAGGTGGCATGACGCGGCTGACTGGGTTATGCCTGTGGTGTCCCCTGTTGGTCTCTGGAAGGTACCCGTGATGAGCAAGCAGATGCAAGCTGTCACTTTAGTCTCCACTGACAGAGCATGGCTCTGTCATGTGGGTGCCTACATCACATCACTGCACAGCTCACAGAGCCACCTCAGAATCACCCGATTCAGGAGGTACCAGCCCATGATCTCTGTATCGCTGTACAGCTCGAAGCTGGTGCGGGCTCGGTACTGCCAGTTGGGGGCATACCGCCGACGGGTCCTTCCACGGCTGCGCCCCCCTGCTGCCTGCCTTCTCACCCCCCTCATCACTGCCGCCATCTGGATGGTGGCACTGGCCATGTCCCTAGCTTGTGTTCACCCCCCCCGGTGGCTGTTTCTGTGTTCTCCCCGCTGTCCTGGCTACTACTTCCCCTGCACTGGGAACACCTCCCTGTGGTGGCCTCTGTGCTGTGTGGCACTTCCCCCTTCTGCACTGGCTGTGGCTCCCCACACCTTCCCTGTGCCTGTGTGTTCAGGGTGCCCTTTTCCTGGTCTGCCCTGTGTGTCCCTCCTGCCCTGTTTGTGTGGCTAGAGTTCAGCCTCATGTGCCTTCTCTGTAGCATTCTTGCGACTCTCCCTTGTTCCTTTTTATTTTGGCTCATTTCCACTATTGCGCAATTTCTGCTTGCTCCCCTAATTGTGCATGGCGCATATTGTTGAATATCGCACTGTGCCATTTATGCATGGTTTCTCACCCTTCAGTTGCGCATACATTCATTATCATTGTGCTATTGCTCAGCATGATTTGGGGTGCGCATCTGCCTCCCGCTGAATATTGCAGAACGGCACATTTTCGGACTTGTGCTGGAGTAACCCTATTGCACATGGCGCAACCCTTTTGAATATATGGACCCTTGTCTACATTCCTGGTACCATAATAACACTGGTGGTTTACACTTATGAAATTTTTGGGACAAGGTCCAAATCCTTGAGGTATGTATTTTCTTGCTTCTCTGTTGATTGTTAATTAAGTGTGTGTGTCTGTGTGTTTGAAACATTACTAGTGTGTTATTATTTATTTTGTTTTTGTTAACCGAGTAGGTGCACTAGACTTAGAAATCCCTATTTTCAGACATACCCCGGGAAGGTAGAAGTCAGATACAATACATCAACCGTGGAAACAAGTGCATTAATAGTGGACAATAGGTACAAGCCAGAATACAGTACATCAATAGTGGACAGTAAATGCAGGGTGGTACAAGACAAATCCAAGTTACAAGTGCATTTCCACATAAGAGCATTAGTTACAAGGCGTTGAAATAGCATTTCATACCTAAATGGAGAAAAAACTATTGAAATACATAGGAATGCAACAGTAGGTAATGCAGCCTAGTGGGGACAGCAGTGACATGGATGTGAGGAGAGGAGTTCAAGGCAGATTAAAGCATATACAAGGGGCTGATTAAAAATGATGGAACAAGACCAAAGGGAACAGAACTGTATGACTGTGTGTTGCACCCAGGGACTGTTAATATACTGAATTTCCACTAATGTAACCCTTGAGAAAGGGAATGACTTACAGTTGTGTGATGTGGGAATGGCCAGAAAAGAAAAGAAATTACCAGACAGTCACACAGTGGTTCATCATTATCTGCCCAGCAGTGCTTCCTGCTCACAGAGAAGTCCACATTAAGATGACTTTTGCCCATATTTATGGCTGCATAGGCAGAGCCATGCTGACATTTTGTTATGACAAAGAAGAGAGAAGGGACGTGGAAGCACGTGACTGGATACCTTCACTCTGTCCTTCCACAGTGGTGTGGTCAGCGCTGTTCTGTTATTTCTCCACTGTCGCTCCCCTCCCCGGCCACACTAGCACCCCCTCCACAAGTGCACTATTTTCTTGCTACTCATCACTTCTGCTTCACTTTTGCAGTTGCGGCAGACAAAAAAGAGCCCACTGTGCCCAATATGGCTGCTGTGAGCTCAGTGTGCATGCACGAGTGACGTGCATGTGCGAGTATCACAGCCGCGATGGTCTCCCCACCCACAATACTGGGAAGAGCTGGTGCAGGTCCTGCCCGCTGCCATCAATGTCAGCGACTGCTGCAACAATACCAGGTAAATGCATAACAGCCGTTTTGGCTCTAACCAGAGGTTGTTGACTATGGAGGCTTTGTTTATAGCGCTGCTCCAAAGTCTCACTTTAGCTAGACTGGATCCTCTCTTTCACTCTCTCTGTCATTTTGCCCTTGTTAAACCCATGTATACTCATCACTGTACTGTACCTTGTATTGTTCCTTCTCCTTTCCTCTCTTGATGTCAGGTGCGTCACCCACTATATGACCTTTATTTCCAAATTTTGGTTTGGCTGTCTCTCCCTTTGTATTTAACCTCTTTCCTCTCCCTTTCCCCTTCATCCTCCTACCCTGTCTGTAATGATTGCTCTCACTCTTTTGCTCTCCCTCAAATTATGTCTACTGCTGTCCTTATTTTATTTCCCTAAACGTTGGGCTTCCCTTCCCCCTTCTATTTGCTCTACTTCTTCCTTTTCTACTCTTAAAGTTCTCTCTATGAGTTCTCTACTCATTCCTGCAGTTACTTCTAATATTGGGTTTACTTTTTACCTGTAACTTACCTAATTCTTTGTCTCTCAGCACTTCCCCACTTCCACAACATCAGTCATTTCTCAAGTTTTTTTTTATTATTTAGTTAAGTTGATAATGATGCAGTTGTTCTTTTATTCAAGTTCCACAATTTATTGCATGGTAACTTCTTTTTTGTCAGCTTTATTCTTAGGCATAATTATCCTGTTTATTCTTCATACTTATTCAGTTTTTTGTATTTTTTAATATTCTGTATTTCTGTATCTGTTTTCTTTCCCCTTCCCTCAGGATGCAGTTCAGTATGCCTTTCCTAATAAAACCTTTGAATTAAATAAATACACTAGCCAAAAAAAAAATGTAATGAATAAGCTTCTGCAGCAAAATTTAAGATGGAGGTCACTATTTTTGTCCTTTCTAATTCTCTCTTCTTGTTTTGTACTTTTGCTTAACTAATTTGATGTCTTTCCAATAGGCAATGTAGCTTAGAGGTTAGAGCTAAGAGCTATGTACCCAGCGATCATGCTTAGAACCCTGCTACTCCTGCTCACTGTGTGACTGCGAGCAATGCACTTGAGTAGACCTTTCTGTAACTTGACAACCTCTCTTTCTCTTTCTCTCACTCTCGTTCTTCTTCACAACTTCACCAAACTTTCTCCAAAGTGATTGTGCTGTGTCCTAAAAGAAATTTTAGTTGGCATCATAACTTTCCCAAAAAAAACGTCAGTCTCATGTCATTCCATTCTTTGTTAATAAAGACATTTGCATGAAAACAGACTTTAAGGCTAAGGAGTCCGAGTTCCTCAAGCCTTTCCTCATAGGTCTTACTTTTCATCCCCTGTGCTATCTTTGCTGCTCTCCTTTGTATGCTGTCTAGTTCTCCAATGTCTGTCCTGAAGTGGAAAACCCAAAACTGCCAACAGTACTCTGTATGTGACTTTACCAGGGTCTTTAGAGCATACTGGCAACCCTATCCTTGAATTTCCTCACAAAGGGTCTGTGAATACATTTTTAAGAGCCTCTGACACCATTAGAAAAACTTGAAAAAAAATGTGAGACAGTTCAATTTCTGTTTCGAAAATGTTTTAATTCTTTCCCTTTTTTCTTTATTACTGAGAGCATCTGTATGGCAGAGGATTACTGTCCTTTAGACTTTATCTGCTCTTTCTGCTTACCTACACATGACATAATAATCCCCTCTTTATGGCATCATAATTATCTCCATAGCAATGGATTGCAATGTCATAAACAGAACTGTGATGTTAGGTGTAGGCAAGCAGAGAGAACAGATTGGACAGCAATCCTGTTTACATGCAAATGTCCTTAGTAATAAAGTAAGGATGAGAATTACAGAAAAAAGTTATTAAATATAAGCTTAATTGTGTCTAAATATCACTTTTTTCAAAGCTGTCACAAGAGCATCAGAGGCTCTTTAAGAATCTAGGATGCTTTCTAAATCACATGGCCACAATGTAGTTTGCTTTTTAACTCCTTAGTGTCCAATCTGATCTATTTTATTTATATAGCTCTCAAAGGGCTCAACGGACTTAACAATAAAATAATATTCCATTACAATAAAAACAAGCATTTGTCAATGCTGAATGTTGTCTTGCTGGCATTGACATTGGTAGTGCAGGAGTTAGAGTGATGCATAATAGGAATGGCAGTGAACTAGTGCACTGATGCCAACCCCACCCCCACCCTGCAGAGACTGACAGGCATTGGGGTGTGCCTTTGGGTCATCAGCCATAATGCTCATCCCATTTCACCTCACCCTACCCTGCAGACACCGACAAGTGTTGCGGTGTGCCTTGGGGTCTTCTGGACTTATGCTCACCCCATGTCATAAGGAAATATGCTGAGATGGGTGCAGTATAGGAGAATGGGTGAGTTTTGGGGCCAAAGACTCCAATGCACACCTTGATGCCTGTTACTGGCTGCAGGGTGGGGGTTGAATGGCATCAGCATTACAGCCGACAATCCCGTCACACCCCTGATGCCTGTCAGTCTCTACAGGGTGGGGCATTACAGTTGGAAACCCTAATGTCCCAGGTGTTTATTGGTATTTTCACTCCAAATTTTCAACATGGGCTTTTTGTGACCCCACCTCATGAACAGTGGCACTATCAGTTTGTTAGCCAAAAGGTGATTTTGCACAGAGACTGCGCCATTTGGCACCACATGTGTGAAAACACATTTTGGGCAGGATGTGAAAAATGACAACTGTACTCTTCATAAGGAGGTGTAAAAAAATGGCAATGTTGAAAATGTAGAGTGAAAATATGGTGAAGTCACGACTCTGCGTACAAATTGCACAACGCATGCCAGTAACACATTTATATTGGGGATTATTTTAACCAGATTTTCAACATAGGCATTTTGTGACCTCTACTCATGAACAGTGTTACTGTGATTTTGTTAATCTGTCCCAAACATTGATTTCCCACAGAGACCGCGCCATTGTGTGGCACATGTGCGAAAACACATTTTGGGCAGGATGTAAAACATGACAGCTGTACTGTTCCTAAGGAGGTGTGAAAAAAATGGCAATGTTGAAAATCTGGAGTAAAAATATTTAAAATTGTTGAAGTTACGAACGTGCGTGGAAACTGCGCAATGCATACTCGTAACAGTCATTTTTTTGAAATTTTTCACCAAATTTGCAACATAGGCTTTTTGGGACCCCACCTCATGAACAGTGAGTCTGTGCAGTGACTGCGAAATTACCTTTTGGGACAGAATAATGAGATATCAGTGCTTGTGTTCATGAGGTGGGGTCCCAAGAACCCCATGTTGAAAATTTGGAGCCAACATTCAAAAGAATGGCTGAGATATCCACCTAAGTTGAACCCCCCCCCCCCCATTTATGCCATTATACAGCTTACCAGCATTTCTTCAGTTCGTGGTCAGCTTTGAAGAGTGTAGACATGTTCCTGCTCCACCGAAGATCACAGCACCAGCCCTCCGGAGGTATGTAAGGGTTGAAGGGGGTGTGGGAGGTGGGTGCACAGAGGGTGGGTGCGGGTTGGGGGAAGGGTTCGCCGACAACTGACCATTTTTTTTTTCAGGAAAAAAACAAACAAACAAGCAAAAAAGGAGACTGGTCCATGGGATGATTTTCTCTCTTTACAGGTTAAATAAAACAAATGTTGGGCACACTGGGGTGGGCTCCCAGTGTGCCCATGACTTTTGGGGGTGATGTTGAGCCACACAATGAGGGTGGAGGCAGGAACATGCAGACACAGTTAGCTTTCTATTAAATGGAGGCACACTGTTGTGGGCTCCCAGTGTGCCACACAATCTGTGTGTGTGTGTGGGGGGGGGGAAGGGTTGGAAGACATGCTGACAGGGGGATTGGGCACCCCTGAAGTCGACTTTGTTTTTGGTATTGTGCAGTGGACGGCAGCAGCCGCCATGTTCATTTGAAAGTTTCACCAGGCAAGACACGTAGGGGAAGCGTGTCTTCTATGTCGCTGCATGATAAGCTAGTCTCAGATTGCAGTGGCACATTTCTTTCAAGTTGGTGGCACTTTGCAAACTTGTGTCAGTGCTAGCAATGCTGGCTCATTGGAGAATGAGGGACGCACCTTCTAAAGCGTGCCCTGCATTCACCAACACTGACACATCTCTGCATTTCTCCTACTACCACAAAATGTTGCTTGCGCGTGCACAAGACAACATAAAAATATATAACATAGGCAATATAGTCAGATGCAGTACAAAAACACTTGGCACTGACAATGTAAGTAATATATAGGTACAAGGCAAATACAAGCATCAGTTTATCTTCCATGAGTTTCATAGGCCTGAGAATAATAACGCATTTTTAATAACAATTCAAAAGAGTATGTGATGTAGCCTGGCAGATTGGTAAGTGTAGAACATGCCACAGTATTGCTACCCTGACAGAAAAAGCATGTCCTACTGTCTTCAAATTAAAATTGGGAACTTGTTTTTTGTTAATTAATATACTTCATTGAATTTTTGCAAAACACATACAGAACAGGACAACAAGTAAATAGTCTGACAGCCTATAGTGAACAGTCCACAAACAGAAAACATTCAGAAAATATACAAAAGGAAATGAAGAAACACCTCTCACCAACCTACACTCCCTCCCAACTCAGGACTTAGCTAGCATACTAGGAGAGCATTACATGCGAAAGATACAACATAATGCTTGTATACATTACAAGGTCACTGTACCATGATATGATAATGTTCCACACTGGGCACTATTAGGATAAATTCACAATCCCCAGCAAGGTACAAAGGGACTCCCACCACTTTTTAAAAGCGTGATACTGATGCCTCATAGAGGTTTACATTTTTTCCATGTGGAGACCTTGCAGAATTTCAGTGTGCCCCTCCAAAAGAATGGCTGTATCTTGACCCATCCGGTGCTACAAGATGATTTTCTTGATTGCCATAGTAATCAGCATAAAACAATATTTTCTGTGTCCCATTAGCTTTTCTGCACCCAGCCGTAGGAGGCATCTCTCAGGGGTAAAAGTGTCATGCAGTACAAGGAGTAGATCAAGGGAACCATATACCTGCTGTCACAGAGGCTGAGCTTTCAGGCAGTCCCATAGCATGTGTTTCAACCTACCTAAGGTATTACCACATTTTGTGCAATATGGGGAGTATATAACATGCCAGATGTGCAGTTTCTCAGCTATATAGTAACTCTTTCATATCATAGTTTGCATCAGCCTATAATGGTAAATGTTGACATATTTGTGTGTACTGGACCAGACTGTGTTGCATGCCTAGTCCAGGGCATCCCAAATGAGGGCCTCTACCTAATATGTAGCAGGTTTACCAAACCTCTGTGGAGGCAGGTTTCATATGGCACCAAAGAGGAGAGATATGGATTGAGGCTCAGACGCTTGCTGTAACAGGTGAGGCAAGGCCAGTGTTCCAGGATGTATGGGTGGCAATGCTGCCTTGGCTTGCATGACTGCTTTTCTTAGCTATAGAAAGATAACTGTATCCCTAGCCTGGGAGTTGAAATTTTGCCTGAATTTGGGCAAATGTGGCCCATATAGCGGCTGTAATAATGTGGTTTACTGTATACAAAATGGGGAGCTTTCAGTAAATTGATATGAGCTGATCACAGGGCTCTAGAAGGGGAGTATAGAGAAATCTATTTAGAAAAAATGTTTAGAAGAAATGGCATTAAAACTTTTATAAGTCAGAAGAATAACTTTAAAGTCATATCAGAATTTTACAGGAAACCAACGTAAGCTCTGAAGGATAGGTGAGACATGCTCTTGCAGAGAGGTGCAAACCACAAGTCTGGGTGCTGCATTGATAACATGTTGCAGATAACACAGGAGAATTGATGGGCAAACCTGAAAGGACAGCACTGCAGGTTGCAATAGTCAGTTCTCAAAATCCTACAAGTATTAATAAGCTTTTAGAGCTATTCAACACCAACAGTTTTCTTAAATTAACTAGACTTCATACATGAAAATACTATCTTACAAAGTAAATTAATATGGTCTTCAAAAAGCAAATTTAGGTAACAGAAAAAAACACGCAAATATTTTTTTTTTCCTTTTTTGTGACTCATTTATTAAAAGCCAGTGTAAAAAAAGTAACTTTTTTTATGTTACAGAGGAGACACTATCCAAACAGCTACCTAACTCAGCAAGTATAATGAATCCATAAGACATTTTGAGAGGAGTCCCTCTGTGCCAAAAATAATTGCATCTATCTTATTCAGATTTAATTTGAGAACATCTGCAGAAAGTCAAGATGTCAGTTCTCCCTTACAGGCAATTAAACTGGTAAAAGTATCATGAGACCATGGGCTAAATTTTTAAGTGGCAGCACAGGGTTTACGTCAAGCCCTGCACCACAACATTTTTAATCTGACGGTGTGACAACTGCATTTATCGCAACTGCATCCAATTTTAGTAAATCGGAATCATTTGTGACAGTTTACCCAATTTACTGCAGCTTGCGCCAAATATTTGGCACAAGCCCCATGAAAAGGGTGCCCAGGATTGACGCAAGCTAGACCAGCAAAAAGCTGATCTAACTTGTGGCAATTGATGCACGGGATACAAAATCACGATTGCCGGCTGGGTGAAAGCCGCAAGCTCTGTGCGCTGTATGTATGGTGCTCCCACGGCTTGCAGGATTCACAAGCATTAGAAAATCCAGCTCTATAAGTTATGCAAAGGTCAAATTGTTTTTACACACAGTTTTACTAAATAAAAGAATATAGATGTTAAACAAGAAGGTGTAGACTCCTGTTGGATTTCTGTCAAAACTGGTCTTATAAGGCCACCCCAATGTTCCAGTGCTGATGATCCATATTCGGGCGCAAGCTGGGGTTGCCATGTCAGGAGGCAGGCAAGGCTGAGGTGACTGGTACAGGGTAACATGACTCTGTTGGGGAGGTCTGGTGGTGGGTTCCAGTACCACAGTGACCTCTGTGACTGGGCCGGGGAACTTGCTGTTGTTGCAGGGGCACTGTTCATGTGCAAGGCCGACAGAGGCACTGTTCACCCCATGGGGAGGAGGAGGGAGGATTCAAAGAAGAAAACTGGGGAAATAAAACCACTTCTGCCATCCAAATGATGGCAGAAATGTCTAAAAAGGGCATATATCCCTGAATACAGGGTATATCCCTGGGCAAAGGTAGGGGGAGGGCAGAAAAAGCTATCTGAAAAAAATGGTCACTTTTTTTTATTCAAATTGACCAATTTTTGCATGGAATAAACAAGACTCAGAGTAAGAAGAAACCATTTAGGAGGGGATGCCAATAAATCTAAAAACCTCAGCCTACTTAATGTGCATTATTTATTATTTAGAAATTGGTGACTGTGACAGGCACTCTCAGCCAAGGCTAATTTCCTGAAGGGTTTATGGAAGAATACATCATATACGTAAAAACAAAATAGCAGTATAATTACAGTACAAACAAATAAAAGTGCAAGTGGAAAACAGTATGGGCCAAAAAGATGAACAACAATGGAACCATGATACATAATGATACTGTACAAGAGAAACAGGGCACAGAAATGAGAATATATGATCAGTAGTGTCAGAGGCTACTCAGAAGTGCAAAAGGACAAAAGCAGTACAAGCCCCTCATTCACTAGTTACCAAGATATCATTTGTTAAAATCCTGACTGAAAGTTCTCATACACTTTGTGAAATTGAAGATATTCGATAAGCTGCACAACCATCACCTTTTCCATGACCTCAAAGATCTTTTGATCCTCAGTCTTATTACAAAGGCTCAGGAGGTCCTGATGGGATAAACCCTTGGCTACTTAAGGCTGGTGCCCCATCCCTCACCAGACCCCTGACCTGGCTTATAAACAGATCCCTACTTGAGGGGGCTGTTTCGGACCAGTGGAAACAGGCCAACGTGGTCCCTATTCACAAGGGTGGCTCCAGGGAAAACATAAACAATTACAGGCCTATTTCCCTGCTTAGTACACTTGCAAAGCTACAGGAAAGGTTTGTCTATGGTCAACTCCGTGACTACCTGGAGTCCCATCAGCTAATTGCACGTTCACAGCATGGTTTTAGAACTAACCATGTGACTGACACAGCACTCATCCATCTCTCGAATGACTTGCTCAGAGCAATGGTTAATGGGACACCCACTGGTGCCATCTTTATAGGCCTGTCCAAGGCTTTTGACCTTGTGGATCACAAACTCCTGCTACTAAAACTGGATAAAATTGGCCTAGACCCCCTCGCCCTCAAATGGTTTGGGAGTTACCTATCGGGCCGATCCCAGAGGATCATCTGGAAGGCTGCCTCCTCGCGTCCTCTACCCCTTATAGAGGGAGTACCGCAGGGCTTGATCCTCAGCCCACTCCTTTTCTCCATATTTACTAACAACCTAAGCCTCCACTGTGGGGGAAGCTCGGTCATTCAGTACGCGGATGACACCGTCATCTACTGATCCCTGGATAACATTGCAGCTCTAGGTCCCCTTCTCCAAGCTGACCTAGCATCTCTCGAGGCCTGGCTGAGAGCAAATAGAATGGTCCTAAATGCAGGCAAAACTAAGGCGATGCTATTCGGACGCAACGCCCTTGGACATGACAGGTCTAAATCTCTGCAACTCACTGGTCTCTCGGGAAACGACATCGAGGTTGTGCCTCCTTAAAATACTTAGGTCTAACATTGGACCATTGCCTTACCTTCAAGTACCACGTGGATCAGGTCACCAAGACCATACACCGCAAACTTGGTACTCCGTACCGGCTAAAAGACCAGCTCATCCCTGAGGCCAGGACCTCAATCACCACAAGTGTCCTCCTCCCCACCCTGACTTACGCTGCCCCAATCTTACAGGGCATGGCCAAGCAGGAGGTCACCAAGATGCAAATCCTGTATAACAAGGTAGCCTGGTTTGCTACCCAGGACCACTTGCGAAGGCACCATTGTGACACACTTGCCCAGCTACACTGGCCCTCACTGATCTCGCGTCTCCGCTACCCCCTGCTCTGCTTGACCTTCAAGATACTCAGCCCTTCAGCTCCACCCAGCATTGCTGAAACTATCACACTCAAACATAACCCCAGGAGCCTACGGACATCTGGACATACACTGCTTGAAGTTCCCAGAGTCAGGACTAGCTCTGGTGCCAGGTCGTCCTCCTACTCAGCCCCCTACCTGTGGAACAAACTACCACCCCTACTGCAGGAAGCCTCCTCACTGATGAACTTCTGCACCAGACTCAAAGCCTATATGTCTGATACTAGCACTTGTCATTGCCATGGCTCATGACCCCCCCACTTGCTTCTATCTTCCTAATATCCAGATCCTCCAAGCACCTTATCAGGTTCCACGGTGCTTCCCTCTAGGCATAGTACCACAGGTAACTTTCCACTGAACCATGCCAGTAGTAAACAATGAGCTTACCATGTAAAATTACATTTCTTCTGCACCTTTTGTTAATTCTACTGTCAACATATTTGTAAGGACTGATGCATGATGATAACCATGGCTTTAACCTGCTCACACACCTGAAACTACTCTGTAACCCAAGTCTTTCTCTGTATGAAAATATGTATTGTTACCCCGGTTCGCCCCTGAAAAAGGGACCTTCGGGGCTCAGTGGGCCTACTCGGTCACCAAATTTTAAATAAATAAATAAATCATCAGCCATAATGCTCATGCCCTTCTACCCCCACCCCCACTCTGCAGCCAGTGACAGGAATCGAGGTGTGCCTTGGGGTCTTCAGCTCTAATGTTCACCCCATTCTTCTATACTGCACCCATCTCAGCTTATTTCCTTATGAAATGGGGTGAGTGTAAGGGTTGAAGACTCCAAGGCACACCACGACACCTGTCAGGGTCTGCAGGGTGGAGTGAGGTGGAATGGTGTGAGCGTTATGGCCGATGACACAAAGGCACACTCCTAATGCCTGTCAGTCTCTGCAGGGTGGAGATGGGGGCTGGCGTTAGTTAAATACTTCACTGCCATTCCTATTATGCATCTCTCTCATTCCTGCACTACCAATGCCAATGCCAGCAAGCAAATCTTTGGCATTGACAAATGCTTCTTTAAACAGCTGCTGATGCCTCAAAGAAAAGTTTGAAAAACATTGTAATTAAGCACAATTTAGCTTTTATCCGATATATATCCTATAGATTTCTTCCGCTATTATTTATTACTGAGGACATTTGCATGAATACATGATCTTTATCTCTTAGAGTTCATCTACTTCTATAGCTTACTCCCTATTTCAAGTCATAATCCTTTGTTGTGACATCACAATCTGTTGCCTTGGGAGTAACTGTGATGTTACAAGCAGAGCGTTATGACCTCAGGTAGGGAGAAAGCAACAGGAATAGATGAACCCTTCAGAAGCAAAGATCCCATTTTCATACAAATGACCTCAGTAATAAATAAAGGGGAGTAAGAATACAGCACTAAGGGGAAATACAAGCTGGACTGTGTCTAAATATTAGGTTTTGTTAAAGCTCTCCGGAATGTGACACCAGCTCTTTAAGAACGTCAAAAGGTTTCTCAAAGTAATTTCTCTGTGTTACAGCTTGCTATCTTTTCTAATTCTCAAATAACCCTCTGCAGTACATTTCAAACAACACAACTATATAGAAACATAGAAAGACATAAATTGACGACAGGTAAGGGCCCACCGACCCACAATGTCTGCCCATTTTATTGCTTTTCGTGCACAAGTGTATCACTAAATTATTCTGTTCTCAAGCTCCCTATGTGTCTGTCCCATGCCTTCTTGAAGTTAGTAACCATTTTTACCCCCACCACCTCAGCTGGCAACCCGTTCCATTTATCCATCACCCTGTCTGTGAAAAAGTATTTCCTGACATTTCCCCTGAGTCTCCACTCCCTCCAGCTTCATGTTGTGTCCTCTAGTCCTAGAGTACTTTTTTCTTTGGAAGATTGAATCTATTTGCCCTCTGTTTCTCCCCAAGAGGTATTTATATGTTTCAGTCCTATCCCCCCCCCTCCTTTCCTCTAGTGAATACATATTAGCTCCCTCAGCCTGCCTCCATATGGTTTTTTGTGTAGACCACTCACCATCTTGGTTGACCTCCTCTGCACAGCCTCCACCCTGTTTATATCCTTCTGAAGATGGGGTGTCCAGAATTGGACGCAGCAATCAATGTGAGGCCTCATTAGTTGTTTATATAGTGGGAGTATCACTTCCCTCCTTCTGCTGGTTATTCCTTTGCCTATGCAGCCCAGCATCCTGCTAGCTTTTGCTGCTGCCTTTTTGCATTAATTGGCCATCTTCAGGTCATCAGAGATAATGATGACTCCCAGATCCCACTCCTGTCTGGAACTTGAAATTACCTTTCCCCCAGGTTGTAAACTTCCCCTGGGTTTTTGTTACCCATCTGCATGGTTTTGCATTTTGTAGCATTAAACCCCAGCTGCCACTCCTTAGACCAATCTTCCAACATTTGTAGGCCACTTTTCATTGTATCTACCCCATCTGGTGTGTCCACTCTGTTGCAGAATTTTGCATCATCTGCAAACAGGCAAGCTTTCCCTTCCAGTCCCTCAGCAATGTCTCTGATAAAAACATTGAAGAGGACTGGGACCAACACTGATCCCTGGGGAACACCACCTGTCACCCTCCCCTCTGTGGAACCTGTACTATTTACCACCCTCTGAGTTGTAGTAGCCAGCCAGTCCCCCACTCATCTAAGTGTTTTGTACGCCACACCCAGGTTCCCCAGTTTGTTTAACAGCTTTCTGTGGGGAACTGTATTGAAAGCTTTACTAAAGTCCAGATATGCTACATCCACAGCTCCTTCCTGGTCCACTTCTCTGGTTACCCAGTCAAAAAACTCTAAGAGGTTAGTTTGGCATGACTTCCCCTCAGTGAAACCATGCAGTCTTGCGTCTTTGAGACCGTTTGTAGCCAGGTGGTCCACTGTCCTTTCCTTTAACAGTTTTTCCATTAATTTGCATAACAGAGAGGTCAGGCTAACTGGTCTGTAGTTACCTGCCTCTTCCTTGCTACTGCTCTTGTGTAGTGGGACCACATTAGCCTTCCTCCAGTCCACCGGCACCTGTCCCGTGTCTAATGATAGACTGAACAAAGCTGCCAGTGGTGCCACCAGCACCTCCCTCAGCTCTTTCAGCACCTAAGGCATACTATATCTGGTACCATTCCCTTATTAACCTTCACTGCTGCTAGTTCACTGTGGATTCTTGCCAATGAGAATGTACTAGTATCCGCCTCCCTTCCCTTAGTGTCCCTTACTTTTAATGGTGAGCCATTTCATGCTCCCTCCTCAGTGAATACTGAGCAGAAACAGATCTTCAGTACCTCTGCCTTGAGTCCATCCTCCCCCACGCATCCCCCTTCCCTAGTCTTCAGCCAGACAATACCCCCTGCTGTTTTCTTCCTATCGCATATATATCTAAAGAAAGTTTTGCCTCCATTTTTCATTGAATCTGCTAGCCTTTCTTCCATCTATGCTTTTGCCACCCTGACTACCTTCCCTGCTTCCCTTTGCCTAACCTAGCAAATCTCTCTGTCTTCTTCTTCCTGACTCTGTTTGTATACCTTAAAGGCCAACCTCTTTGCCCTAACCTTTTCTGCCATGTCTCTAGAAAACCATAGTGGTTTCTTTCTTCTCTTTCCTTTGGTTAGTTGCTTGATAAAGAGTTGTGTTGCACCCTCAATGCCTGCCTTTATTGTCTTCCACTGCTCTCCCACTGATGACATCTCTGAGACCCCTTCTACGGCTGCCTTCAGGAAATCTCCCATTTTATCAGTGTACACTCTTCTGAAGTCAAGAATTTTTGCCCTCATGGAGTTTGTTTCCTGCTCAGCTAGCACCTCAAACGACACTGTACGGTAATCCTTGTTACCCAGGTGCTCACCCACCAAGATCTTACCCCCATTTTCCCTGTTTGAGAGCAGCAGGTCCAGTATTGCCCTCTCTCTAGTTGGGTCTGTGACCAGCTGTGTTAGGAATGCCTCATTGAGGCCTTCAAGGAATTTTCTACTTCTAGCTGTTGAGACTCAAGTCCACATCTGGGAAGTTGAAGTCTCCTACCAACAACACCTCGACCTTGTATACCATTTTTTTAACTGATTTTACCACTTCCAAGTCCACCGATTCCTCCTGAGATGGGGGTCTGTAGACCACCCCTCTATGGATGACTGTTCCCTTCCTCTTCTCCAGTGTGACCTATAGTATTTCTTCATTTCTCTGATTACTCTGTTGCTCTGTAGCCTTAATGTTGTCCCTCAAATACAGTGCCATCCCACCTTTTTGCCTACCTATCCTTTTTAAATAAATTCTATCCTGGAATGACCACCTCCCAACTTTGGTTGTCGTTGCAACATGTTTCAGTGATGGCCACTATGTCCATGTTTGCTTCAACCATAGTAGCTTCCAGCTCACTGATTTTGTTGCTCAAACTATGAACATTGGTGTACACTGATCTCCAGTTTGTGATTTCTGCTCCCTTCCCCACTCCCCTTTGCCTCCTCCTACTAGACTCGCTGTCTTCCCTGACCCTGTTTGAACTGGACTGTTCCTTGTTTTTGTGACTGTTTCAGTGATCTGATGTGTTTTTACTACCAGGGCCTAAATTTATTTATTTGTTTACTTATTTATTTATGACTTTGATAACCGGGAAAGTACACTGGTCCGAGTGACTGTTTACAGGCATGACCTGCTTCAGAAGGCACAAGTAAAGTACAGAGAATAATCAAAAGGTTACATGCAGAAATGGCACAAATACAATAAGTACAAAATAAGTACAATCAAAAGAAATAGGTCTTACATGACAATAAGCAGGATAAATACAAAGTACAGGGGTACATGATACAGAATACACATTGCCAACCCCCCAACGTGATAATATTACCAACAAGACTAGCAAACTCTACTAGCATGAGGAAAGAGATAAAATGGGTCAGCGTGATAATGTTCCCAACAAGACTAGCAAACTCTATGAGCATAAGGGAAGAGATGAAACAGGTAAGCAATGAGAAGGGTGGACATACTGGGGGTGTATGCTATCGAGGTGGGCAGTCACAGCTGTGTTTAGTTATGAGCCAGGATTTGAGGGTATGTTTGAAGGTAAGATTAGTGTTGGATGATTGGAGAGGAGCAGGTAGCCCATTCCACAGTGAGGGGGCCGCAACCAATAGGGCTTTCCCACCCACTTTAGTAGAGATTTGTGGAACCTCTAGTGCAAGGACAACCAAGGAGTGGAGATTCCTTTGCATTGTTCAGATGTTAAAGAGGGTAGAGAGAGGGGAAGCATTGCCTCTCCTTAGGGTAGTGTCTACAAAGCAGCCTAGGGTAAAAGCAAAGCAACCTTGTAAGGAATGCCAACCAAGAGAGCGGTAGAGGTCACAGTGATGAGTAGAGTAAGGGGACGACAAAGCAAAGCAGTATACATTGTTATAAACAGATAAGAGTCTAGCCCAAAGGGTGGTTGAGATACGTGAGTAAATGGGGGAACAGTAGTCTAAAACAGGGATAAGACTGCCAATGACTATAGCCAAGCAAGCCTCCTTAAACAGGTAGTGTTTAAAACGATAAGCAGCACCCAGTTTCTGATTAACCCGGTGGACTACAAGGTTGGTGTGGTTGGTGAAGGAGAGAGAGGGGTCAAGCGTAACCCCCCAGGTATGTAAAGGAGGAGACGTTTTCAAGGGCAGAGCCATGAGGAGCGTAGATAAGGAGAGAAGAGTTGGCCTTGAGGGGTCTGGCAAGATACGGTTTTGACCCAAACAGCATTGCCTTGTTTTTTTTTAGTATTTACCAACAGTAGGTTAGATGTGAACCAGTTATAGGTGGTGCACTAGTTCTGGGTGAGGACAGAGGATATACAAGGGAGGGATTTGTCACTGTGGTAGATGACAAGGTTGTTCGCATATAGGAGTGAGTAGCAGTTTAGGGTATCTGAGGGGAGAGTATTGACAAAGATGGAAAAGGGAAGAAGGCCCAGGATGGAGCCCTGGGTTACACTGGTGGTGACCAATAGGACAGAAGAAGTGGCAGTGCCAAAGCACACTGATTGGGAGTGGTCAGAGAGGTAACTCCGAAACCAGTAAGTGGTCTCCACTGAACATCTGAGCAAGGATAGTCTGGTGAGGAGGAGGGTGTGATTTTGTTTATTATTTATTTGTTTATTGAAATGTTTCACCAGAAGAGCACACTGAACAACAAGTTGCTCATCTCACGGTGCAACCTGGGGGTGGGGTTACGAGGGGATAACACAGAGACGATACAGAATCACAGTATATACAATTGAAATGGCATACAATTAGAAACAAGTGTACAGCTGGTTCTACAAGTAACATTAAGAGGAGGGAAGCAAATGGGAGGAGTTAGCAGCCAGTACATAAACTAGAGAGCATACAGTATGGTCTTAGGGTGGGCAGGTGTAGACATAGGACAAACAGGACAAGCTTCAGTGCATCAGAAGTGCAAGTTATATTTAAGTGCATTTTAGGAATGGGGGCTAGCAGATTAGTGCATTGGAAAACTGTGAAGGAAGTGTGAAGTGAGGGGGAAGAAGGGTAGAGGGAAGGGAGGAAGGAGTATGCAAGAGCAAATCCCTGCAGGATGTGGAGAACCCTGGCAGGGGGCAGAAACAAGGTGAAGATAGAGAGGAAGGGAGCGGGGAGCATGCCAAGAAACGTGCCCCTTCAGGATGCTGAGAACCCTGCCAGGGTTCCAAAACAAGGCAAAGATAGGGATGGTGGAGAGAAGATAGATTGGAGGGGGGAGTAGGAAGTTAGTGATAAGGAGTGCGGTGGATGGGAGGGAGGTAGGGGATGTGGATTGAGAGGGAGAAATACAAGGGCAGTCTCCTGCAGGATGCTGAGAACCCTGGTAGGGGTGGAGCAAGGAAAGGATAGAAGTGAAGGAGAGAGGATAGATAGATAAGGGGGGGCAGTAGGAGGTAGGGAGAGAGGGTAGTTAGTAGAAGAGGGGGATAGAGGCATTGGGGTAAAATTAGATGGAGTGGATTAGAGGTGAGTAATCAGGAGCAGAGTCAAGGAAGGTTATAGCAGGAGGAGCAGCAGGGGGAGAGGAAGTTGTGAAGGGCAGAACCAAGGGAGGAGGAGTGGTGGCAAATTTGAGGGGGGAAGGGAGTTCCAGACTTTGGGGAAGTGATATAAAAAACCAGACTGGCCACTGATTGTGGAACAGCGAGGGACTGCCAAATATGAGTGTCAGTAGATCGGAGGGAGGGTGGGGGTGGGGTGAGAGGGACGTGTTAAGATAAGGAGGGAGTTCACTGAGCCAATACTTAGAGGTGAGTTTGGCACAATGTGAGAGGTGCCTGTTTACAAGCGAAGGAAACAGAGTGTGATAAAGATCACAATGATGAGTCTGGGAGGGAGCGTTGAGTGCAAAGCGACAGAAAGAGTTAAAGAGTGTGTCCAATCTGGTCAGGGAGGACTTGGGAGTGGCACCATAGACTACATCACAGTAGTCAAAAATGGGGAGTATCATGTTCTGGACGAGTTTACGCCTGGCCACAGGAGGGATGCAACTATGGTTCTGGTATAAGGCACCAAGCTTGGGGCACAGTTTTTTCAGGATAGCATCAATATGTCCAGTGAAGTTGAGGTGTTGGTCCAGCCAAACCCAAAGGTATCTAAATGAGGTGATATCCTCTATTATAGTCCCATCCAGGGTGTAGAAAGAAGCCAGGCCAGGAAGCCTTTAGAGTCTCTGCCTAATGCCAAAGGTCATGGAGACCATCTTCTTGATATTTAGGAAGAGCTGATGGGAGGCAAACCTGAGCTGAACCTGGTGGAAGTCATGCTGGAGGGTGGTTGCAACATCAGCTGGGCATTTGCCAGAGGTATACAAAACAGTATCATCAGCGTACATGTATATAGAGGAGGAGGGGGAGCAGGCTGATGGGAGGTTGTTTAAGAAGATGGAGAAGAGAATGAGACCAAGCACTGATCCCTGTGGGACTCCTGTGGTTATAGGGAGTGGAGGGGAAATGGAATCCTGGACCTTGACAGATTGGGTTCTGTCTGTGAAGTAGGACCGAAACTAGGTTGTGGCTGGAGTAGACGGACCAACTGCTGAGAGGGAGTCAAGAAGGAGGTCATGGGAGACAGTGTTGAAAGCCTTGGCGAGGTCGACAAAGATGACGGAGGTGACTAGGCCATTGTCCATCCCAGTGAGGGTGGAGTCAGTGAGCCTCATTAGGGAGGTAGTGGTGGAGTGATTTTTTCGCAATCCAGATTGGAATGGAGTGAAGAAGAAGGTGTTAGTTAAAAAGGAGGTGAGTTGGGAGAGAACCAAGTGTTCTTGGAGCTTAGTGAGGGTGAGGAGGAGAGAGATACGGCGAAAGTTACCAGGAGACGTAAGGTCACCACTCTTAGGAAGAGGGAGGACCAAGGTATGTTTCCAGGGCAGGGGGACAGATGAGGAGTAGAAAGAGAGGTTTAGGACAAATGAGAGAGGATAGGCTATAGTTGGGGCTGAGAGGGAGAAGAGCTTTGGGTCAAGATCATCAGGTGAGGAGCCTTTCAAAGGGTTAAGAAAAAGGAGGGCATTTAGTGCTTCGTCAGGGGTGACTGTAGAGAAGGAAAAGGGGGGAGGTGGAAGTGGTATGGGTACCTAAGGAGGGGGAAGCGAGTGAAGGGAGGGAAGGGGGTAGGGACTTTAGGAGGGTTGAGGCACATGTAGTATAATAGAAGTTAAATTCCTCGGCCACTAGGCAAGGGTCAGATTCAAGAGTGTTGTTTATTTTAAGTAGAGGGAGGGGAATGGGATGGGGGGAGAAGAGGGCATGGACCAATTTCCACTATTTGAAGGGAGTGCTGAGATTAGAGAGGAAAGCTGATCTGAAATACTCGAACTTCGCCAGTCTGGTTGCTTTAGTACAAAAATTTCTTAGCATGTGGTACTTAGCATAGTCACTGGGGAGTTGGGAAGCCTTTTGCTTTCTCCAGGCTTTGTCATATGCCCAGAGGCAGGCTAGGAGTTTTGTGGAGACCCAGGGAAGGTGGTTGCCATGAGCTCTAGTTCATTTGAAAGGGGTGAATATATTCAAGATTGTAAGGAATTTTTCTTTGAAGTAAGTGAGGGCATGGTTGACAGAGGGGGCAGAGGTGAGAGGGAACTAATCAGAGTGGGCAAGATCATGTAGGATGGGGCTGAGGTCTAGGGAGTTGAAGGAGCGAAGTAACAGGAATTTATGGGGGGATTTGGGCCTGTGGACCTTCCTAACTAGGAAGATAGGGTGGTGATCACTGAGGGCATCAAGTAGGAGACCAGATTTAATGACTCTGTGTGGGTGGGAGGTGAAAGCCCAGCATATCAGGGAATGGTTTTGCATTTTATGATTTAGGCATGTGGGTTCTTGCATGAGTTTGGCATGGTTTTGGGCTGTAATTTCATTGAGGGTCTTAGATGTGGAGGTAGACAACCAGTTTAAATTAACATAGAAACATAGACTTTGATGGCAGATAAGGACCGGTTGGCTCACCTAGTCTGCCCATTTTCCTACCTACAGGATAAGCTGCAGATCCTAGTTAACCAACAACATATTTCTTTCTACCCCCCACAAAAATTGCCTTATGTCTGTCTCATGCATTCTTGAATTCTCCCACAGTTTTAGACATCTCAACCTCATCAGGAAGGCTGTTCCATGCGTCCACCACCCTCTCTGTGAAAAAATACTTCCTCACACTGCCCTTGAACCGCCCCCCCTCTATCTTCAGATTGGGTCCTCTTGTTCTTGCACATCTGTTTTTCTGAAAGATTCTACCCTCTTATACTTTGTTGATTCCACTGAGGTACTTAAAAGTTTATATCATGTCCCCCCTCTCCCTCCTTTCCTCAAGGGTATACATATTAAGCTCCTTTAGTCTCTCCTCGTATGGCTTCTCTTGCAGACCCTGCACCATTTTAGTTGCCCTATTCTGGACTGCCTCTATCCTGTCTATGTCTTTATGGAGATGGGGTCTCCAGAACTGGACGCAGTACTCCAGATGGGGTCTCACAAACTGTCTGTATAGAGGGATAACAACTTCTTGTTTTCTGCTGGTGATGCCTCAACCCTAGATGTCCCAGTATCCCACAGCCCTCCCTACTGCCTTCTCACATTGCTTGCTAACCTTAAGGTCATCTGATATGATTACCCCCAGGTCCCGCTCCATTTTTGTTATTGTTACTACCCCCGATTGTGTAATCTTCCTCTGGGTTTTGTTCCCAGGTGCATTACTTTGCACTTCTTTTGCATTGAATCCAAGCTGCCTTACTTTGACCATTCCTCCAACCTTGCCAAGTCCCTTCTCATCTTTCCATCCTCCTTGTGTATCAACCCTGTGCAGATCTTTGTGTCATCTGGAAAGAGGCATACTTTTCCTTCCAGTCCCTCTGCAATGTCACTTATAAAGACATTAAAAAGGACTGGACCCAGTACTGATCCCTGCGGTACTCCACTAGTAATCCCTCTTTCTTCAGAATGGACTCCATTTACAATTACCTTCTGTGTCCTGTTGTCCAGCCAATGTTTTACCCAGCCTACTACCCTGGGACCCACTCCCAGGCTGGTTAATTTGACTATTAATCTTTTGTGTGGAACTGTGTCAAACTGTGTTAAAATTGCCCAGTAGAAATAACTCATCTTTGAGAGAGAGGGACATTATGGAAGTAATAAGTTCTGATGCAACAGTGGATTGGATACTGGGACGGCAATAGATCCCAGCTATGAAGATCGGTATGGAGAAGGGCAGAGCAAGTGTTATGGCATAGGCTTTATAAGCAGCAGGGAGTGAGGCTGAGAAAATGGTAGAGATTTTTAGTGTGGACAGGACATACATGGCTACGCCACCTCCTCTACCTGCCCTGTCCTGCCTTGTGATAGAGTAGCCGGAGATGGAAATGGAGTGGTCAGGGATCTTATCATTTAGCCAGGTTTCAGTTAAAATTAGAATGTCTGGGGTAATCGAGGCAACCATTGTCTGCAATAGGTCAAGCTTTGTTAGTAGGCTACATGTGTTCAGGTGTATGATTTTCAGTCCATTAGGGATGGCTGAAGGGGCTTGGGAATTAGGCTTATGTTTGGTGGAGGATGTGTAGGGGGAGCTAAGGAACTTTGGGCCAGGGTCAGGGTGAATGTTACCCAATGCTAGGAGGAGGAGGAGCGCAATAATGAGGAAGTGGAGTTTGGGGCATATGCGGTTGGTCAAGGATTTACAAGATGTTTTGGGGGAGAGGGGGCTAGGTATGAATGTGATTAGGGGTGAAGGAAAGCAAAGTAGCTGGGTACTGAGAGAATAGTAGCCAAGGGGAGATAAGGGTAATGAGACCAGTGTTCAAAGGGAGGTGCCGGTGTTATTGCAAGGATAGGGGTATGACATGGGGGGAAGGCGTAACCAGGTTCTTAGGTTAGATAACTTGAAATGCAGGAGTACATAAGGTGAGGAGTAGAAGCAGAAGGGGTTGGGTAAAGGGCAAGTTAATTAACTTTGTGGGGAGTAGTTGAGGGGACAATCAGTAGGAAGCAGTAGAATAAACTTAGAAGAAAGTGAGCAGAAGAAAATAACAGCAGAATGCTCGGCAAACAGAGAATACACAGAAGAGAACACTATGAATGAGCAGAGAGCTATGATAGTAGTAATAAGCCCTCTAGTGGACAGGGTTTATAACTTGCAAATGGGAAACTTAGTAGATCAGTAATTCATACATGCTGACACCCATGTGACAGCTTACAGCTATAAAGTTAAGTGTCCATATTGGGGGGGGGGGAGCCAGTGCCATCAGGTATTGAGTAGATAATTAACAGGAGCACAGATCCTAGGGAGAAAGCTCCTGAAGCAGAGTCCAGAGCTTAGGGCTACAGAATAAGTGTTGGCCAATCGGGAGCTGGAAGTTACAGGGCCAATCTGCTGGTGAGAGCTGGAGGTGCTGATAATTCAAATCAAGTGCTGAATTCATACCTGGACAGCTGGGTCTGCTTGCAAGTGAAATGGGCGGCAGGAATCCACAGCGCCGCACCACTAGGAAGGGAGCACTTCCCAGTCACAGGGGCTCAGCACTGCAGAGAAGAGTAAGGAAAACAATCAGTATTACCAGGATAGAAATGGGGCAGGGTAGGCTGGGACAAAAGAGCAGCAGGGGGCCAAGAGCAGACGGGGCAGACAGATTTACTGAGGCAGTTTAGATAAGTGAGTGGGTTCACAGCTACAGAGACAAAAGAGGCAAGCTGGGGGCAGGGCAGTGCCATGACAAAGGGGTCTGAGGAGGCAGAAACAGTAGATAAGCAGGGCAGTTTAGGTGCCAAACTGAGGGGGGGGGGTTGACTTTGAGGGGTGGAGGAGCTCAGCAGGAGCAATAGAAGAAAGAGGGAATACAAGCTAGGGACTGAAGTCAAACAGAAAATAGAGAGATACACAGGAAATCAAATTAAGTCAACCTGCACAATAAGATTTAAGCAAAAGGGAGCACAAGGCATTTGAAAGAGGGCAGGCAACTGTTACTGTGCAAGAATCTGAAGCAATTTTATGTAACAGCAAACATAAAAGGCTGGATATCACTGCTGCGGCAAGAAATAAATTAGCCTGTACAGTATGACAATTAATTTTCGGTTATATTAAAAAAATTATGCAGTTGCACAAAGGCATACAGCTAGCACATGGCACAAACTTTACCAATTAAAAGCACTAAATAACAGCTGCAAGAATTAAAAGTAGGTCATAACTCTGTTGCATCAGGAAATAAATAAGTCTATATGGTAGGACAAAAAATCTGCAGAATACTTAAAAATAAGTGTAACCCCCCTGCAAATGGGGGTTCCCAAAAGTCTTCCAGGAGCTTGCCTGAATGCTCCAAGTCTGGGCGGTGTTTGGCGTCTGAGCTATTTGAATGTGGTTCCAGGTGAGTGCTATTTGAGCCTCCACGTACTGTTTCTTATTTAATTAGTTTGTATGGGGGGGGGACTGTGTGTTCTAATGCCCGAATCCCACCCAGGCTGCTGTCAAATCGATCCGTTTCTGCTGTTGCTACATGTGCAGAGGAAGCCTTGTTGAAAGATACAACTGTTTGCCAGAAATCATTTAGAGTGACTGAGAAAATGTCATTTGTCTAGCCTGACTTCATTTCAGCACGAACTGTTCCAGTGTAGCTCTTTCATTTTGGTTCTGAATAGTTGACTTGGACCAATCAGGATGATAGGGAGACCCTAAAATGGAGCCTGTGGACGAATCGGAACTTGGACTCTCAATTTTTAGCCAGCCACAAGGGGATTGTATGGGCAGTGACTCTGTGAAATGTAGTTTTAACCTTGGCGCCTTTTTCTACCAACAGAGGGAGTCTTATTGTGAGTGACAGCTGAATCAATCAGCTAACAGAATAGTGTGGAGCTCTAAAGGAAATGCCCTGCTCTGTGACTGGAAAGATCAGATCAGTTGTGGCAGTGAGGAGAGAAGGAGCTGTGTGCTTCTGCGGTGTGTAGTTTCGCGTGGGAAGCGCATGTGAGGCCCTGAGTTTTGGTCTGCAGTCTTTGTGAGTGCCAGTTTGGACTGAATCCAAGTTGTGAGGAGAAAGAAGCACCAGAAGTGTGGAAACCAGGCTCAGCCTGTTGAAGACTGGAGAAATTGCTGAATCGCGTTCGGTCTGTCAGGACCTGAAGCTGCTGTGTGTGCTCTAGGGTATCTTGCAGTAATTGCGATCAGGATCGAGGAGCAGCCTGCCTGATATAGTACTTTCCTTTTACATATGAATGTGCATAGTGCTTGTGGGGAATCACTATTTCCAATCCCCTGTGCTGTGTGCTGTGTGTTGAAGCTGGAAGCAAACCCCAGCTTGTCTCGAACTAAATCCGTTTGCTATAAACTGCAGTGGGGTCCAGTCACAAGGACCTTGTCTCCATGCCCTGCTGTTTCTGACAATCCAGAAGAACATCCACCATCCGGTTCTCAGCTTGGGTATTGTGAGTACAAATCAGGGTATTCCCATGCAGCCTGTTTTTCAATCACAAGTGTGTCATCTAATTCTTGTTGTTTCTTTTCTTCATGGACTGAGCCATCAGGCTCCGGATTACAATTAGGAGTTGTGCATATATTTTCTTCTACAGGGCCCTATCTATCTGCACCTGCCAGCCAGCCCCAGGCAATGGATCTGGCTAGCCCCCCCCCCCCACAGCCTGGGTACCCAGAGTGTGACTTTTTAGACCCTGTATGTGTGCACAGTACTGTGATTTAATGCCACTAATTAACCTGATTCCCCCTCCTGTGTTTCTGTTCCCTAAATAAATCAGATTTGTTGTTGTTAAACTTAAAACTGTCTGAGGTGTCAGTACCTTCTTGCCAAGCACTGTATTGGTTTGTGTATGCTGCTTAACCTTATTTTTCAGGGGGTCCTCAGAGACGAACCTGCGAATCAGTCTCGAGGGTAAGTGGTACCTTATGAATGAACAGTGTGTACATGTGGGCTATTGGTACTGTAACTCCTATGCATCGTGTGGGCCATTAGAGGGATTAGAAGAGGTCTCAGTGTCCCAGAGGGCTGTGACCAAACTAGACCAACCATTACAAACCCTGACCTCTGGGTGGAGGCACCTGCCATAGAACCTAGGCCCCTCAACCTGTCAGTAGTCAAGCAGGCAGGGGTAGTAGCCCTTGGGATAGCGCCACCTGGGTTACATAAGATGCAGTTGCATAAAGACGTACAGCTAACACAGGGAAGAAACTTGACTAATTAAATGCAGCAGCAAGGTAACATGAAAAGGTCTCTACTCTAGTGAGGCTAAAAGTTAATTAACCTAAGCAATAAATAAATATAACAAGTAACTGCTTTAGTGAGGATGATGATTACTCCAATGAATAAAAGCAATGTGTAAAGCAGAACACAGATAATTAACAGGAACACAGATCCTAGGGAGAAAGCTTCTGAAGCAGAGTCCAGAGCTTAGGGCTTCAGAATAAGCGTTGGCCAATCAGGAGCTGGAAGTTATAGGGCCAGTCTGCTGGTGAGTGCTGGAGGTGCTGATAATTCAAATCGAGTGCTGAATTCATACCTGGACAGCTGGATCTGCTTACAAGTGGAATGGGTGACAGAAATTCGCCGCACCATTAGGAAGGGAGGACTGCCCGGTCACAGGGGGCTCAGCACTGGACAGCTGGGTCTACTTGCAAGAGGAGTGGGTGGCAGGAATCCGCAGCGCTGCACCGCTAGGAAGGGAGGACCACCTGGTCACGGGGGGAGGCGGGGCTCAGCACTGCAAGATTTACTATACTGAAGGCCTTAGATAGGTTCACAAAGATGGCGACAGTGGCACACCCCTGATCTATATTAGAGAGGATGTGATCTGTAAATAGAGCAAATGCCATGATGGTGCTGTGATGTTTACGAAAGCGATGCTGCTGGCTGCACAACAGGTTATATTTAGTGAGGCAATAAGATAGTTGGTGATGTACAATCTTCTCGAGAAGCTTACTTCAATGGGGAAGAATAGATATAGGCCGATAGTTTTTGGAAGAGTGGGGGTCACCAGCTTTGAAGACTGGAACCACGTTTGCAGACTTCCAAGGGTCTGGCATGGAGGAGGTAGGCAGGGAAAGATTAAAGATAAAGGTGAGTGATTTGGAGATCACTGAGGAGATGAGTTTAAGCAAAACAGGGGAGAGGCCATCAGAACCTGGGCTACCCTAGTGGGAAGACTCCTAAGAAGTTTAGAGGTATCCTTGGGGGAGATGGCATTAACATAGAAAGGGGGGGTTGGGGGAAAGAGGAGGACATGGGGTAGAGTGGGTTCCCAGATAAGAGGACTGGCAAGTGGGGGGGGGTGCAAGGGGTGAAGGAAGAGTAGGTAGCACTGGTTCCTGAGTAAGTGTGGTGAGGTCTGTGGTTTCCTCCCTGGATGAATGCAGGCCATCTCTTTTATACAGGCCCCTATCTTCCCAGGTGGGGCCCCAGTCCCCCATGTAGCCAACACTCTCACCCTTGCACCATTCCTTCAGCTAGTTGTTGAAGTCTATGAAGCGTCATGCCCTACCCTGCCCCATGCCTTGGACAGGCAGCACCTCCGAGAAGGACATAAAGGTTGCTATCTGCTTGAGGCCCCTTCCCAGTACCCTAAATTCCTCCTGCACTTGACCTAACCCTTCCTCATTCCTTGCAAGATCATTTGTTCCTAAGTAGGCAATGACACTGAGCTCCCCTTCCTAGTAATTGCCCTTCTAATTCCTAGGATTTGCCTGCTGACCCTCTGAGCAGTGCTTCTTGGCATGCACTTAGCCTCCCTCCACCGTTGCTCCCAGTTCCCAGCTTGATTCTCCTGACAATGGAGTCACCCAGCAGAAGTTACTTCCTTCTCCACTGGTGTCTAACACTTTGCGGTCCAGCCTGGACATCCCTACCATCCCTCTCTGACACTGTCACAGGGGCCTCTGCTGGACCAACCCATTCCTCTAGTGCTGTGAAGGAGTTACATAGTGTTACTGGTGTGGGGATGGGTCCCTGCACCACTGCTCTCACCCTCTCTGAGCCCACCATAGCCCATCCTCTCCTGCTGCTTGGTAAATTCCAAGTGAGCGGGGGTTGGCTAGGTGGTCCCTGGGGGGGGACAGAGGTAGCCTGCATCCTTTCCAGAACAGCTCAGAGAGTGATGACCTCGGCCCTCAGCCCAGACAGGTGCCTGCAGATTGGGCAGCACCGCAGTGTCCAGAATGTCCTTTTGAATATTGCTACCCCACAGCCATTGCACTGCACCACTCATGCCATCTTTTGTCCCTGGTGCTGATTCTGTTTTTTTTCCCTACTCTAAACTACATGGTTTCACTGACTTATCCCTGGTCCTACTTATCCTAGTGATTTAAACATTTTGTTTTCCTCTCTCATTCTTCTTCGCTCCTCTCTCTCACCCCTCTTTGGCACTATATACATTTGTACATTTGTAAACCAGGAAACCTCGGTCTCACACAAAGGTCTACATATATTTTATAAGCACATGGAAGAAAGGAAGAGAAAGAATAAATAGAAAGAGCAAGTAAAGAAAGGAAGATAGCAGGGGGAAGCACGGGACCTTTCAGATTGGTCAGATCATTGCGGTGCTCAGGCAGGGGTGTAGCCAGAAATTTTCATTTTGTACACACTATCTCCAATAGTTACACCCCCATTAAAAAATGTATACATCCTCTACAAATGGTGCCCCCTTCCAAACAAAAATAAAGAGGTTATACATGTATCTGTCTACTAAACAATAGAAGTTTAAACAGAGACACTGCTCAGCGGCCTACACTAACCCAAATACTACCGATTAGAATGAAAATGTTAACAGAAAGGTATGGTTTGTGACAGGCACTCAACAAAACTGTACACAAATGTGTACAGTGAGTATGCCTGCCTACACCCTTGTGCTCAGGAAAAGATGTGATTGTGCAATCAGACAGGCAAAGACAGAGAGGTGGCAGATGTTAACAGGAGAGGACAAAACAGATCCTTGCTTTTAATTCTCTCTGCATAACAAATGGGACAAGGTCTTATTCAACCCTATCACACCTGGTAGAGGGAACAGTGATGTGTTGAGTAAGAGTCCATCAGGGCAAACCTACAGATGCTGTTGTAGGCTGTTTTGAATCTAAATAGGCCAGAGGGTGAGGTTTGTGTGTAGATGAGTGAGCAGTAGTGCAGCAAGGGAAGTAAGATGCCCTGAGAGTTGATGAGCCTTACCTCAGGGTTCATAAAATCATTTATCCAGAAGCCTACTCCTAGTCTGTAGTTTACTCACCAGACTATGATTCTGATGTGGTCAGAGAAAGGTGGTGGTGGTGGGGGGTGAGGGGGTCTCCCAGGAATTTAAAGGTAGTCACTAGCTCAAGGAGCCATCAAGAGACAGGAAGTGAAGTGAGGTATTATCTCCTATCACCTAGCTAGTCTGGGTTTCAGTCTGAGCAACATAGCTTTTGTCTTCCAGGCATTTACCAAGAGTCTGGTGGCAAGGAACCAGTTTTGGGCATTGCCAAAATTGACTAATAGGCTGTGAATACCTCAGAGATGCTTCACTTTACACTTTTCAGCAGCAAAATTCATTTTCCACTTTGCTGCCCAATCAGCCATTCCGTCTAAACCACTTTAAAGAGTCAATTTTGTCCAGGTTGTCTACTGATAATTCCTTAGGGATAGTCGGCAAATATTATCATCCAGTTTTCCAGTCCCACATGTACATCCCCTATATAGATGCTGAGCAATGTTGATCCCAGCACCAATCCTTGAGGGACCCCACTTTTTACATCACAGACCTCAGGCATTAACCCATTTATCCTCACCCTCTGTTTCCTATCCCCAGCAAGAATTTACTGTTCTGTTTTCAATACCCAATTCACTCATTTATTCATTAATTAAAACTTTATTTTTGGATAGGTACATACTGTTAGGATACAAAATCCTATTTTCAACTGTAGACCTGTGTGAGCACACGTATGTAAAACAATACAGGTATTTAAAAGATACAAACAACACGATTTACAAAATACAAAACTATATCACAGTTTAGAAGTTACATGTACATGGTTTGGTTAAATGTTTCATTAGGGATTTCTTGAAATCAAGTACAGAATTCATAACTTGAATATTGAAAGGAAGATGGTTCCAAGTTTTGACCACATAAGCCTGGAGACTAATGTCTCCAAACCTTGTGTTGGTTCTTTTCTTGAACACAGTAAGGCTCAATTTTCTGTTTGTCTAAATTAGTAATGTGTATTAAGTTTACACAGTTTCTATAGGGTCCCTGGATGATTTGAGACAACAATTTAAAAATCCTCAAAGACCAAACCAGATCCCTTTTAGCTGATGGCAAAAGCCAGTATAATTGGGCCAACATGTCACAGTGATGAGTTTCAAATTTACAAGACAATGCGTATCTAGCTATCTTATTATACATTTTATCTATTTTTGCAATGCTGATTGAGTTGAATTTTAATACACCGTACTCCATATTCAAGGACTGGGATCAAAAGCTGTTGCACAAGTTTAGTTCTGGATACTAGGGTTAGGCATAATGATATTCTTCTAAGGGTTCCCAATTTCACATTTTTTTTAATTAAGTAATCTATATGGTCTACATAAGTTAACCTATTGTCCACTATGACCCTAAATAAATATATATATCAGGTTGTCTTCACAACTGGCTGGTCCTGCTGAAAATATGTTATTGGTTCCAAATGTTCTTTATTTTCTTTGTTTAGTGATTTTTTTTTTGGAAAGGGCCAAAGTAAAAAACTTGTGTTTTGTTACCATTCATTTGCAGCCCTGATCTGGTGAACCACTCCTCCAAACCATGAAAGTCCTTCAGCAACTTGGTCTCCAAATTTTCATAATTATCAGCAGAGGTGGCCAGAATGATATCATCAGCATAAAGTTGCATCTCACTACCAGTTAATATATCTGGTAAATGATTTACATAGATGTTAAAATGTAGGGGACCTGGTATGGAGCCTTGGGAGACTCTCCGTCCATTAAGATATGGCGATGATATGAAGTCCCCCTCGGTGACACACAGTCTCCTCTGACTTAAACATAACTGGAACCATTTAAGGGGCTCACTATGGAACCCCCTCATGGATGAGTCTGTCCAGTAGGATGGAGTGGTCCACCAGATTTAAGGCTTTACTCAGATCCACGAACACTGCCCCAATACAGAGTCCTGCATCCAAAGACTTGGAGACAAGGTTATTAAAGTCAACTAGGGTAGTGTCCAAGGACTGTTCAAAACAGAATCCATGCTGGTTCTTTGTCAGCAAATCATTTTGTTCCAAATATAAATATAATTGCTGATGCACCAATCTCTTAAAGTTGTTAAAGATAATTGACAACAAAAAAATGGGATGATAGTTTGAAGGATTTGAAGAATCCCCACCCTTAAAAATTGGAATTATTGTTATTTTCCAAGAATCATGAAAAACGCATTGTTGGAGGCGCCAATTAAAAAAGTCTGTCATGGTAGGTTTTAGCTTTATTTGTTTTTAATGATTTCAGCTATTTTATAACTTCCTTTACTTTTATAATCTGGAATCTGAATGGAGGAATACTTTTAGGTCCTATAATCCTATTGTTAGAATTTCTTTGCAGATCTCGATTTATTTCTGTCACAGTTTTATCTTGTACAAAATCTTTAGGTGATGTCAAATTTAGTTCTGGCAGGTCAACAAAATAATGGTTTAAAATGTCTTTGATCTTCTGTGGTTCTTCGATTATACATCTTTCATTCTTTAGTTGAATCTCTTGTTTCAGTTTTACTAGATTTTGAAGTTGTTTTATCAATTTCCAGAAATTTTTGAGATCACTATTTTTTTTTTAGTTAGTACTTTTTTACCTTGTGACTCTTGGTCTGCCTCTTTCACGTCCTGGCATCCTCCCATCTCTGGCTGTCGTCCGGCTCTGTCCTGGCCCCATTGAAGCCCCCACCACAACCTACCCCCGCGCGGTGAGGTGGCAGGGAGTCCCTCCTTACTCCCCACCAACACAGGATCCAGTATCTGGGCAGTGGTGCCCAAGGCCAGCCAGCTCCTCAGATGGCCACCAAGCCGCTGTGACCAAGTGCCACAGTTTCCCTTTTTCTCTGATGTGGGCTGGGGCATGCAATGACACCAATGGAAGGGGGCACGCACGCACTCCTTCCCGGTGTCATACCCCAAGCTCACCCCATCTTACAGTGCCAGCGCACCGCCCTCTGGTCTCCACCAGAGGTCACAGGAGCGCTGACGATTGGGAACCCCCTCCCCCCGGAGAGGAACAGCAGTCTATGGATGCTCAATCCCTCTCCTTCCCTGCTGACCCCCCGGTGACCCGAGTCTGTTCCCGAACCCAGGTCACCAGTGTGGAGCGAGGTGTGGCATCTAGCACCTCAACCCTCAGCACCGCTGGGCCAGCCAAGGGATCACTATTTTGATCTATCCTTGTTTTATAGTACTTGGCCTTTTCAATCTTTTTCAACTTGCTGCACTTATTTCTGCAGGACTTAAAGATGTTCTAATCAGAAATATCCTTTGTGCATCTAGATTTCTTCCATGTTTGATTTTTAATTCTGATATAAGTTTGAATCCTTTCAGTTACCCATGGCTGATGATCCTTTTTTATAGTTATTTTTAATTTTGGAGCATAGGAGTCACAAATACCCACAAATGCAGAGGCAAACTGTACTATTGCCAAGTCTAAATCTGGTATTAGTTTTTATCTCTCATCTAATATTCCTGAGACTGATCTTGAATTCTGGGTTAAAGTCATGCATGTCAATTTTTAAGACCTGCTGTAATGTTTTTTTTTGTTTTTGTTAGTCTAACTGTTGCCCTATGGGAAAATGATCACCTAAGTTTAAAGGTTATATTTTGCACTCAGTTATTTCCATATCTTCTGGCACAAACATCAAGTCAAGTATAGTGCCTTTCGTAAGGTTATATGTGCATCGTGTGGGTTCATTTATGATTTGTTTCAATCCTAGAGGGGCTAGATTATTTTGCAGATGTTCACCCCTATGTTATAACCAGTCCAAATTGAAATCACCAAGTAAGATCACATCTTTACCATCTAATTTCTCATTTAGGTGATTTGCCAAAATTTCAAAATATTTGACCTTTGTTCTTGGGGCAAAAACATTTTTCCTATAGCTACTTTTATAGAATGAATATAGACTAATAAACAATCCATGCCACCTATATTATCAGAAAGTAATACATCATAAATACCCACATAATGTTTTATAATTCTTTATTTATAATTATATAAATAATGTTTTATAATCTGTATTTATAATGATATAAATAATGTTTCATAATTCTTAATTTCATTATTAATTCCCTATGTGGACATGTCAAAGGCTTAACTGAAATCTAAAAAGACCACATTCACTGGTGACTGGTTCTTAAAAGCTAAGCATGTTTTTGTTCGTACACAGTCTTACCGTTTTGAATCCATGCTGTTTTTCATTCATAGACCCTGTTGCTATTTGATGTTGCTCTATACTTTCCATTTTAAATGTTTCTAATATCTTCCCTACTACCAGTGTTAGACTGAGGGAGCTGATTGTTTGTTTTTTTCCCTCTGGGATCCCTATTTACCTATAGGTCCCACTACTGCCCCTGAGATAACATAGGCATTACATTTCATTTCTTCTAGTGTGCACCCTTCCCCCCATAGGCAGTTGCATACTGGACTCTGGTGCCATTTAACTATTTACAGAAGCATCCATCATGGCACACTGGCCAGTGTGCCTTAGGTCCATAGACCCTCCATGAGGCTCCAGGGAAAACACTCTATGTAAACAAACTTAGTCCAGTGCACACTCAATCTCTATGGTAAATCTTTAAAAAGTAACACATTTCTTAGGCCAGCCCAGTGGCAAGGAGGGCTGAGGTGCTCTTCGTGCCTTGCCTCCTGCCATTTTGGCAACCCATGTTCAGTCACGAGCATGTGTTGCTGGGGGTCGGCTGGGAAGGGAAAGGACTGAGTGCCTGATGGCTGCTCTCCTTTCCTGGGGGAGATGACCTGCACGTGCCAATGAATGACTGCCACCTGTTGGAGGCCAAGTGCTAGTGCAGGTCAAAGAGGGCAGTTGAAAGGAGGGTTGTGGGACACTGTGGCATGCATGCATGTGTCTACATGTGCACCTCAGCATGGGGAACAGGTATGAAAATAGAAAAGGGAAGGTGCCAGCTTTGTGAAGCCTTGCCTGCCTGCCCCTGCTCTGGTGTTGCCAGCTGACCGTCACCCTAGTTCTGGATGTGAGTCTTTGGGTGGTGGGAGAACAGCCCTCCACTTCCTGGCTCCACCATGGGAAGGCAATCTGTGGGGGAATTCTCGGGGTGGTCTGTCAGGTGGGTGGATGTGGGGCAGGGGTGGCAGAAACAGGGCTGAGAACCTGCTGGAGCTGACCCACTGGGAGAAACAGCTAAATAAAAAAAGTTACAAATTTCTAAAGCTGACCCAGTGGCACTGAGGGTTGAAGCACTGGATGCCACACCTTCCTCCACACTAGCAACCCATGTTCGGGAAAGAGCACGGGACACCAGAAGTCAGCCAGGAGGGAAAGGATCAAGCATCTGAGAGACTGCTCTCCTCTCCTGGGCAGGGAAGTCCACTGGCTCTGCTGGAACACTGCCATCAGGCAGAGATCTGATGGTAGTGTGGGACAGGCGTGACAGTAGTGAGTGATGCTGTGGGACTCTGCAGCATGTGTGTGCCTCCACACACACACACACACACACACACACACACTGACATGTGCACCCCAGCAGGGAGGTGTCAGGAGAAAAATCAGGAAGAAAATAGTTGTGGAGCAGACATTCATGCAGCTTTGTCTGCTGATCCCTCATCCACCTAACCACCAGGATGTCAGATGAAGAGACTGGATATGTGTACCTTGGGAGGGGGGCAGTGGCCTTTCTCTCCTGACCCTGCCATGGGAAAGATCTGTGGGGGATTTGAGGCCCAGTCTAAGTAAGTCCTGGGATGCCTGGGGATGATGGGGGGGTGGGGTTGCAGGGTAAGGTTAATGGGAACCTAAGTGAAGAACAAAGATGCCTGTACTCTCAGACCAGCTGACACATCAGTTCCATATTTATTGCTGCTACTTCATATTATTTTACAGACAAATCCACATCACCATATATGCTCTGGATGCTGGAACTAGGACAAAAAAAAAACAGTGCTTTGAGGCTAAATATGCTTCTTTGTCAGGGGGAGGTGCTGTGGCAAAACCCCCAGTCCTGTTTTGGTTCCATGTTATAATGGCAAACGCAGAATAGTGATCCCCATTACAGTGAGTGTACATCACAAAAAACCCCAAAAAGGCAATGTACACTTGCAGTGAGGAAACACCAGCGAACACAGAAAAGGCTGTTCTGTGGGCGGCTATGCCCCCCTGCACCCCCCTTACTAAGGATTACTGACTCCAGGGGTGCATGTCGGGGAAGGGGAGAAACTTTGAAAAAAACATAAATTACTAATGGAGCAAAAAAAAAAAAAAGAAAAAATACTGTATCCCTCCCCAGCTCTGAACCCAGTACCCTCCCCACTGTAGCGAGCCACCCTCACCACTCCACCACAGCACCAACTTGGCAGCCTCATGCTGCACTACCCCTTTCATAATTCTCCTTCTGTAAACCTATAATGTTACTCAGTATGTATCGTCCACCTAAGGGCAGCTGTTTAATATTTCATACAGTATAAGAGCAATTAGAAAAATATGTGCAAATTCATGAAACACCCCTAATTAGAGACTTTAATATTGACTGGAAAACAGTTGGTCAAGATCATATAATAAAGGGTATGGCTATTAGCCTTAACTTAACTCAGCTCATTCAGGATATTACAAGATTAAATACTAAATATCCAGATTCCTCAACAATATTAGATTTCATTTTTGTCTGTCACCTGGAAAAAATTGTTGCTAGTGGGGTTCTCCCCAATTCATTATCTGATCATCAAATGATATATTGTAAGATGAGACAGAAAAAGAATAGAATCCCTGGGAAAACTGTTAAGTTTAGAACCTGCAAGACATTTGCTTATGTTGACTTTATGCTGGACTTGGAAAATCAAAAATGGGACTGGATGAAACTAATTTAATTCCCACTGTGGATGAGGCCTGGAAATTCTTTCATAATGAATTTATGGAACTATGCAATAAACATGCTCCATTAAAATTTAGGCGTGTTAAAGACAGTAATGCGCCATGGTATAATTCAAATCCGTATAAAATAAAGAAGCAGTGCGACAGGGCTTGGCATGTGGCCAAAGCTAAACAAGATAATGAAAACTGTCTCATATATAGACAATTACATAATCAATAAACACTGGAACTGAGGAAATCTAAACAAAATTACTATAAAAAAGAATTAACCTCCAAGTTGACAGATAATGCAAGAGAATTTTGGAGGGTTATGAAAGGATTGCAGAGGGTACAAACAACGGACTTTCCAGAAACGTTTGAAACACAGAGAGCAAAGTTACCCCTGGGTACCGAGGTGGCAGGTGAATTTAATGGGCATTTCATATCCATGGGTACAAAAACATTGATTGCTGTACCAAATAATCTGACTGCTACCTTAAAAACAGAAAGATTATCAAAGGACAGTTTTATTTTTAAGTCATTTGACCCCTGAGAAGTACAACAATTCTTAGTAATCTAAATATACATAAATCAGGGGCGGGGTGGGGTGGGGTGTTAGATAAAATACCCAATATATTATTTAAATATGCGACACCTGTTGTAGCATATCCTCTGTCACAGTTGTTTAACATGTCAGTGCTACAAGAAGAATTTCCCCTTGAATGGAAAATAGCAAAGATGGTGCCCATTTATAAATCAGGACAGAAAAATGTATTAGAAAACTACAGGCCTATATCATTATTGCCCATAGCTGCCAAGGTATTTGAAGGTTTAGTAGCTAAACAATTACAACATTTTCTGGAAAATGAGAAAATAATTGATAAACAACGGTCTGGATTCAGACCACACCATGGAACCACTTATGCTTTATTACAGATCATGGGACAGCTATGTGAGAGCCTGGATAGGGGGATATCAGTTGGAGCCATTTTTATTGACCTATCCAAGGACTTTGACACCTTGGCCCATGACATCCTCCTGTCCAGGCTACAAAACACTGGATTATCTGACAGGGTTGTGGAGTGGTTTGATTCATATTTAAAAGGTAGATCACAATTAGTGGCCATAAAAAGATGGGAATCAAGTTTGAGTCAAATTGTGTCAGGGGTTCCTCAAGGGTCCACTTTGAATCCAGTGTTATACAATATTTATATGAACTCAATTGAATTCACTAACTTGGATGTAAATTACCATCTGTACGGAGATGCTACTAATATTTATGTGAATGGTTCATCTGATAGTCATATTCAGAAAACCTTGCAGGAAGCTTTTGATGAATTACAGAATTGTTTATTACAATCTAAACTCGTTCTAAACTCTGAAAATCACAAGTTATGGTATTTCATAGGGAAAAAAAGAGAGGGATATAGGAGAGGGAACTCTTCAGATCAAAACACTGAATGAATCAGTGCTTGGATGGGTCTTTAGTTATCGTTATTTGGATATTTCCCTCAGATGGGATGTTCATGTAGATCAGGCTGTGAAAAAAGTTAGTACTGTAGATGTCTGGGAGCTCTGTACTAAATAAAACACTATGCAACAGAGTCAATCTGAAAACATGTGATTAACACTACTATAGTCCCCTTATTGGATTAGAGAGATTTAATGCTAACTGGCGTCAATGCTTTCATACTAGGCAGATTAGATGTTATTTATAACAAACTTGCACGTTATATTACTATGGCACCCATAAGAACCCATATAAGAGAATTATAGCACGCAATAAATTGGTATTTCCTAAGTGATAGAAGAAGTCTCAATGTGATAATTTACATGGATAAATGCATTAGAAATGAAACCCCAGATTACATTATCAACAGACTGCATACTAGAGAGATCAAAGCAGGGCTTAGATCTGCAGAAGGAACAGAATATCAGCTTCCCAGGTGCAGCACAGAATTAGGAAGATCTCACTTTTTCTACAAAGGGCCGTATTTATGGCACACATTACCTGTCTCAATCAGAAACAAAGATGGGAAGAAACATATTGCACAAATACAATCTTGGTTTACGAGAGGGGAGAACTAAATAAGACCTGGAATTGTAATTGTATTTGTGCACAACTGCACATTATGGTGGCACAGTCGTGATAGCCCTGATGGGGGCTAAGTGCAAAACTAGCCAGGAAAGTCATAATTCAAATGAAATTGTAATTTTTTTTCTACGTCGTATGGTTCCTGAGTTATAAGCAATTTAGTATTCCAAGTCCTCATTTTCTGCTCCGAGGCCCATTATTATGCATACATTTTTTGTTTTCACTGTGTTTCTCAATGGAGCTTTTGGGGAAAAATAGGGTGTGTGCTTGCGTTATCATTTGCAGTACTGTTGCCGTCTAAGCCATAGTGTGCGTTACTCTTTGCGTTTTAATTTGTGTTTGCACTACTATTACCATTTGCATTTCCATTAGTGGTTTCTGTTTGTGTTTCATTTTGCGTACTCGTGTGCATTACCATTTGCATTTGCGTATGCGCTTCCGTTTGCGTTTGTCTTTACTTTGGCATCATTGTTGGTGTTACTGTTAGCACTTGTGTTTCCAGCTGCAGTACCATGACTGTGTGCATTACCATTTGCGTTTCCGTACATGGTTGCATTTGCGTTTCTATTTGCGTTACTGTTCGCTTTGGCATTATCATTGCTGTTACTGATAGTGTTTGCGTTTCCAATTGCATTACCGTTACTGTTTGCATCTTCGCCACTGTTTGCATTTCTGTTTACCTTAGCATTTGCATTTCTCATTGTGTTTCCATTGTTGATTGCATTACTGTTTCCTTCTGCAGCACCATTGTCTTTACCGTTTGCGTTTCTGTTGGCGTTAGCGCTTCCATAAATGTTTGCGTTTCTGCTGCCGTTAGCTTTTGCATTACTGTTTGCGTTACCATTTCTGCTTTCGTTAATGTTTCCTCTGGTGTTTCTCTTACTGTTTGCATTATCGTTTATGTTTGCGTCACCGTGTGCGTTATGATTCACGCTTGCTCTTACATTACCATTACTATGTGACAACATTCCATTCACTGTTTATAGTGCTCATTCTCAAAAAGAAGGGAAAGTCATGGCAAGAAAATCTGTTTAATGCATCAGATAGGGTTGTTCCACAGTGACAAAAGCGAGGAAATTCGGTGTTGGGTTTCTACCCCTTACCACCACCGCCTCTAAGGCATCGGGGTGTGTTGGATCGTCGGTCCTAACTCTCACCCCATTCTCCGACACTGCATCACCTCAGCTTGTTTACATATGGGATGGGGTGAGAGAGCCGACGACCCCAACGCACACCCCGATGCCTGTTGGTGGGGGCAGGGTGGGGGTGGGGTGCAAGAGGGATGGCAACCCTAACACCAAATTTCCTCACTTTTGTTGCTGTGGATCAACCCTAACTGATGCATTAAACTGAGTTTTTTGCCATGAATTTTTGTATATATTTTATGTATATTTAAAATGTGTTTGTACTAAACTGTACGACTGTGTTTTCTATGTAATAATAAGTGAAGTATGATTATGTCTTTGTTGTAATAACAACTGAAGTAACCATTGTGAAATCAGGACCTCACTGAAAATGAGCTAGTCTCAGCTGCGCTACTGATTCATTTACTGAATAAAAGTTTTTACTATTACTACTGCATACCCTCCCTCCTCTTCCGGTCTCCCTCCCATTCTTCCTGCCGCCCTGTTTTTCGCTCGTTGCTACCCTTGCAGGGTAGCCTGCATTCCAGGTTCTGAGACTGAGTCACTCATATTTGAGTTCCTCAATCTCAGTCACCCTTTTAATGATATACCTCCTGTTTTATAGCCTTCTCAATGATCAATTCTGTAATCAAGTGAAAACATGATATTAGCATTATAATTTAATTGACCCAATTGCAGCTTTTGCAGTACTTAAACTGACTCTCAGTAAATCGCTGAGAAGATGAAAATCCAAGGGGGAATGCCACAGCAGTGCCAACAGTATCCCACCACAGCCATTGCATATTTAAATGACAATATATAAGAGACGACCATATGCTAGCAGACATCCTCAGAACAAAAATTATAAACATTACAGTGTGGACCATAGAACATCCAGATTAGCCTCTCAATAAATAATCATGCAATGACTTACCATGAAAGCACTGATTTCAGTACTTTTTATTTGATGGAAGCTTATGCCTGTTCCTGCTGAGGAGCATAACTTATGAATGAAAAAAGTTACAAATTTCTATCTTCTAACCCTCCATATCCCTGAATTCAGCCTCCTCAGCTTACTCCATCTAGAATGTCTGCCCCCACTGGTGTCCAATGCATTATGGTCTATAAAGGAACTTTCTTCCTATGCCCTGGTCCCCTTATGCTACAGAGGTTCAAATATTCCCATTCTTCCCTCCTACCATATGTCAGAGTGACTTCAAAGCAGCCTTCTCTATTTAGACACAGGGTTCCAATGCTATTCCTAGACCCAGGACTGCCATCCAGCCCTGAATGCTATCAGGAAGCCATCCCTGAGGGGAGACCTCCCACAGTCAATCCAACCTCTTAGCCACATCATGGCCAACCCACTTGCCAACATGCAACCAACCTCCTTTCCACCAGGGCTTCTCCTGCTGCCATCTAATACTGATGAGGTTTAACCTTGCTAAACCCTCTCCCAGGCTGCCAGGGAAAAACTAGATGATACAGTAACATTCATCAACCCTTAGTGTGTGTGGGGAGGGTGCTTCAAATGGTTTACTAATTCCACCCTAAAGGGGATGGATCAGGACCAGTTTACCTCTACTTTTGTTTATCTTGATAAGACTTTTGACTCTGTGACTCACCCCGTCTGACTTGAAAAATTGCAGGTGGTGGTTTCTCTGACCTCTTGGTCAGGTGATTGTGCTCCTACCAGTCAGACAGGCTCCAGCTGGTCCAAGTATGTGCTTTCCTCTACCTCTATCCACTCAGCTGTCCCCTAGAGGTCCATCCACTGGAGCCCCTGAATGGGCACCCCCCACCCAGAAAGACCACTGGGGAAGTGGCTGTTCACTGACGCCCTCCCTGTATCACCGATCAGCTAAAAGACCAGTCAGACTTCCACTGGAGCCCCTGAAAGGGTGTCCCACCACCCAGAAGGATCATCGGGAAACGACTGTTTGCTGCCACCCTCCCTGCACCACAGACTGGCTAAAAGACCCACCAGACTTCCACTGGAGCCCCTGAACAGGTGCCTCCCTATCCAGAAGGACCACCGGGGAAGTGGCTGTTTGCCGCTGCCTTCCTCACACCACTGATCAGCTAAAAGACCTGCCGGATTTTCACTGGAGCCCCTGAGCGGGTGCCCCCAGCCCGGAAGAACCACTGGGGAAGTGGCTGTTTGCTGACACCCTTCCCACACTACCAATCAGCTAAAAGACTCACCAGACATCCACTGGAGCCCCTGAATGGGCACCTCCTGCCCAGAAAGACCACTGGGAAAGTGACTGTTCACTGCTGCCCTCCCCGCACCAAAATTCAGTTAAAAGACCCACAAGACTTCCATTGGCGCTCCTCAACTGGTGCCCCCCAACCAGAAGGACCACCAGGGAAGCAGCTGTTCACTGCCATCCTCCCTGCACCACTGATCCACTAAAAGACCCACCAGACTTCCACTGGAGCCCCTGAGCGAACACCCCCTGCCCAGAAGGACCACTCGCCCTGCACCAACACTCAGCTAAAAGACCCGCTAGGTATGCTTTCCATTCCCAGAACTCCAGTGACTTCAGGATTTAGCTGCTCCCAATCAGAGGAAGCCCACAATTGGTTGTCTGCCTCCTGACTCTGCCTCCTATTGGTTGCACCTGCAACCTGGTACTGAGAGTGAGCTGCGTGCACCCGGGCTGGCGCTCTCCACTTGTGGCTTCTAGTGGCAGCTTATGAGGCCCCCTGCAGATTATTGCAACATGAATTTTTCTGTATTCCTGTTGACCTATTTGTGTGCTCGTTAGCAACTGAATTTTTATTGCATTTCAGCTGATGTATTTGTTCTATCCCTTGCTATTGATTTTACTGTATTCTGCTGGTAGAGTTGTTTCTAGCTCTGCTGCCAGGACTCTATACCTGCTGCATGTGTATAGTTGCTTTTGTACTAAGGATTTTAGCTAGCTGTGTACTTGTTTAGTCAGCCATTCAAAACTAGCTCTGCTAGTGTTTTTGCCTAGATTGCATAATTTTAGACCTGTTCTTTACTCTGCTGCCTGCTGTACCTGTTTTCCCTCCCCTTCTGTATCTGTACTGGCTCTCCCTACCTCCCACGTTTGGTGTAACTCTCGGATTTTCTATTTTCCTTCACCTTCCTAAACTCCTCGCTTACCCCTGCCTTGTTTCTCCCCTCTTTCAGGCTACCTCTCTGGGATTTGTGCTGTAATTACCCCCTGCCAGCAACCAGTCTTCAGCTGTCAGACTCTCTGTCCCCCAATTTAATTAATTGCACTTTTCTTTGCACTTCTTTAATGTCTGCTCCTTTTCTCTCCTCTCCACAGACTTCCACTGGAGCCCCTGAATCGGTGCCTCCTCACCCAGAATGACCACTGGGGAGGCAGCTGTTCACTGCTGCCCTCCCCACACCATTGATCTGCTAAAAGACCCACCAGGTATGCTTTCCACTTCTGGGACTCCAGCGGCTCCAGGATTGGCCGCTCCCAATCGGAGGAAGCCCACAATTTGCTGCCTGCCTCCCAACTCTGCCTCCTATTGGTTATGCCTGCCACCCAGTGCTGAGAACGAGCTTTGGGCACCCAGGCTGGCACTTGTCACTTGTGGCTTCTAGTGGCAGATTACGGGGCCCTCTGCAGATTACTGCAACTTAAGTTTTCTCCCGCCCACTCTCCCCCACCCTGGCACACTTTAAATCCACTTTTTTCCCACTTTCCCCTCCTACTTTCTTCTTCCCCTCTGTGATTGGTCTTCTCTCCACTGCTAACCCTTCCACCTTAAAGGTGCCCACTCCCTAAACTGTTCCTCTGCCATTGCACAGCTTTTGCATCCATTGCTGCCTGCCAACTCCCCTCCCCTCCTGCTGGTAGTGCACTAATATTCTTTGCGCCCAGCCCAATCTACCAGTCCTAGCATGAGGTGCCATTTATTGACCCTAGCAGCTGCCTCTCTTGTAGGCATCCTCCTATAATTTGACTTATGTGCCTTAATCCTTGCCTCCCACCAAGCCAACTTTAACCAATTTAGTTATACCTCCAATCACCCCCTTCCTGTCCCTCCCTCACTCAGATGGATATGCACTCCGCTCATTCCCCTCATATTTGCTTTTTTTGTTAACCGAGAACGTTGCCTACTCAGATTCTTCCTCCACTTTCTCTCTCTCTCTCTCTCTCTCTCTTCCATCCCCTATTAGCCACTACTCCTATCACCTACGTTTTTCCCTGCTGCTAATGGGTGGGGATATTGAAACAAACTCTGGTCCTGTCAACACCTTGGTAACAGCGACCTCCTACATCTGGGCCAATGCTCATTGACTAAAACTGGCACATATGAACATTTGTAGTCTCCCAGCCAAATTCCCTGATATAGAAGCCTAGATCTCCCTTCACAGACCCCACGTACTCTGCCTTACAGAAACCTGGCTGAAGTCACAACACATTGATGCCATGTACCTACCCGCTGGCTGCAACCTTCTACACAGAGACCAACCTGGCAAAAAAAATGGTAGTGGCGCTGCTATCCTTGTCAGGGACCCCCTTTCAGCTTCCACAGTCCTCTGTGCAAACAATGACTCGATTAGCGACTGGCTCATTGGGGAAATTACTCTGGGTTCCACAAAGAAGGTTTACCTGGGTGGCTGTTACAACCCTCTGAATGGTGGCACAGCTGGCCTCCAGAGCCTTCTCTCAGGCTTAGGATCTCTCTCCTCTGTGAGGAAAACTATCCTCTTAGGTGATTTCAATCTGAATTGGATGGGTCCCCAAGAACCAGACTTTGTTAACCTGCTTAAGCCACTCAACTTGTAACAAATCCTCTCACTCCCCACCCGACTATATCATCGAACCTCTACACACTCCCTAATTGACTTGGTGTTAACCAATTGAGGTGACCACATCCTCCATACAGGTACATTCTTGGACTCATTAAGTGACCACTCCCCTACATATGCCATTTGGTCTCCTAAGACCTCCCACCCCCCCCAAAATTCTCTCTTTCCATAATTTCAACCACCCTGACACTTCTGCACTACTAAACTATGCCAGGGAACTAAACTGGCAGTGCCTGTATGCACTCTCGGATGTCACCACTGCTGTCACCCACTTCACTGGCATTCTCTTGGACCTACAGGACCATCATTTCCCAGTAACCACAAAGAGAGTTCATGGTGGATGTACTCACTGGATCACCAAGAAACTCCTCTCCCTCATGAAAGACAGGGGTCATAAGTGGATTGCCCATAAGCTGACCCCTTCCCTCACCCTGTGGAATGAATATTGGTATCTACGAAATCGCTGCAAGCACGTGACCCAAACCCTCAAGTGGAACTACTACTTCCTCCAACAGAGGAAGAGTTTCGGTAACCCCAGGAAATTGTGGGACACCATTAACTCCCTACTCATCCCCCACACTAACAGCTCCTAGGTACATTTAAGCTCCCCATCTGGCCTCTTGACTGACCCCACCATAAGAGCCAACACCTTTAACCTTAAATTCACTGACCTGTCTGCCCTTTTTAGCAAACTCCCAAAAGGCATTCCCACTAACACGTGGTCTGATGCCTCCACCCATCCCCCCGCTGGACAACAGCCCACCCTGCCACCAGTCAGTCCTCTCACTAAGGGCCTTCCCCTTCCTCCACAGTATCCACCTCCACACCAGCTGCTGCACCCCCTCACCCCCTTTCCACTTCAAGATATTCTTCCTGGGGGGCGTGGTCTGGCCACCGAGAGAATGGCAGCTTAAATCCGGAGCTCCTCTACGTCTGGTGGCAATCCACGATGGGCAGACCTAATTCAGGGATGTAAATCAACCCCAACTATCTAATACTACTCGGGAAACCATCCCCAGCCATTCGGTGCAACGAGTTTGTGGTTCTGTGGCATGTGTGTATTTCAGTAGGCGCCGATACTTGAGAGTCGCCCGCCCAGTAAGGCTGTGAAAGCTGTGATCTGCATTTCAAGCTCTCTACCTAGCCTGATTCCTGCTGTGCTCTGCGTGACTTTCTCCATGCCTTTAGCCTCTCAGTTTCCGATGCAGCTCATAATGGCGACAGGTGGACCTACTGTGGAGTCGACACCCCTGTCAGTGATAACGCCGTCAACTGTTTCAGTGGGGGACTCAATAAATTATATCACTTGCTTGCTGGAGGCCCTGTGGTCATGCGTGGATGACATGAATGCCACCCTGACGGGCACCACAGCTGATGTTCACCAACTCCAAGACCACCTTAATGTGGCAGAGCAGCATGTGGGTACTTTAGAACAGCAACAAATCAATCTTAAATAAAACGTACAGTGGCAGGACGAGAAGCTAGAGGTCATTAGTCAGAGTGGAGGATCAGGAGAATAGAGGGTGGTGCAATAACCTCAGAATCATTGGACTCCCTGAGGGCTTAGAGGGGTTATCAATGGAGAGGTTCCTAAATGAAATGATACCACTGATGTTAGGGGAGCGCTGGAGGGGCCCAGTAGAGATCGAAAGAGCTCATCGCATTACCGGGAGGCGAGATAGAAAAACACAGTCCCAGAGGCCCATAGTGGCATATTTTCTCAGATACTCAACTAAAGAGCGCATTCTGCCGGTAGCTCATGACCTGGGGGAAATCAATTGGCAAGGGGCAACAATTTGTTTCTATAGGGACTTTGCACAGGAGGCTGCCAGTAAACGGTGTGCCTATGGTCTTCGGAAAAAGTTTCTTGCTCTCACAACTTTCAATATAGATTTAGAGGACTCACCAAGCTCCTGGTGTCCAAGGAGGGGACAGAAATGCTCGCGGATGGACCCGCTGAGGTGGAATGCTCGATTGTCAAGCTTTGGCCTAACCTGCCCCCTCTACCTACATCTCCCAGAAGGCTATGGAACCCATCTGCTTCCCCAGCGAAGGCTAGGAACTCTGATTTTGGCAATCGACCTCCGGGGGACCGCTTTACAGTCGGACTGAGCCCACCTCTTAATGATTCCCCCAGGGCAAGAAATCCATCTCGCTCACTATCCAGCCCTATTCTCACCTCTGAACAACCAGTCTTGCCTCCTAGATCTACAGGGACCACCTCTCACCAGAGACAGAGATCGAGAAGTGGCCAACAGCTCTCTTTAGACCATCAAGGGTCTTCACCTCCTGCAAAGATCTCTCGTGATGACTCCCCCTCAACCTCTAGGGATGGCTATATCCCCTGCTCAGATCCCCCGATGGCAACTAGTGAACCCTCCATGGACTGGTCTGACATACCAAAGTCTGATCTGGTAGAAGTGGTGTACCTCTCTGGAAAGCTGAAACCGGGAGAAAAGTCGTATGCTGCTGTTATTTTAACCCTTCTTCAGACCCATTAGTGGGCTCATTGGACACAGAGTATAATCCTTAAACACCCTCACGGTGCATCTACACTCATATTGACTGACCTATGTAATATGTTTTATGTGATATGTCTGTGTGGTAGCTCCATTTATTAATAACCGTGCATGCATATTGGGTTAATATGTGATATGAGTATGCATTTCATTTACAGGGCCCTGGTTGGTGGCACTCCGGTCAGTTGAGTAGGCTGGCTTTATGAGTGGCATTGCCACAAAGCCATGAGCAGCTGGTGACGTGTTTTTTCATACTGTAGTACCCCTCTCTGTACCTCAGTGGGTAAACATGGGCCATACTGGTCAGGCCCGTTGTCAATCTGTCACCTGGCCCCCTATATCAGTTACTATACTGATCAAACGTGGCCGCAGGCTACCGGTCATTATAGTATACGGTTGGGGTGGTCACCCAACTCCCTTCCCTTCATCGTCCCCATCCCCCCTGCCCCTTTCCTTATCTCTCCCCCTCCCCCCCTCGAGGTTGTGTATGCACCCGGGGATTGTTTGCCAGATGAGGCGAAGCGAGTTTCCTTTGGTTGTTTTCTCTCTCTTCTGCTCCTGAGTGCTGAAGCTTGCGTAGCTGAGGGTACTTTTTACTCATGTACCTTCTTTTGCCAAAGCTTTCTCCGTTCTTAGTGCACGAATGCTTATTGGACCTGTTACGGTATCTTCACTTAGCCAAATATTTGGTCTAGGTAAGGCTACAATGTTTGTGTGGTGTTTACTACTGTTAGTTCTATTGCTCACAAGTTCTTCTTTCTCTCTATTGTTACAGATTCGGTGCTTTGTTATTATCTTGTGATCAGTGTTTTCTGGTGTTTTGGTACACTTCCTAATTTACTCTTTTAAGCAGAGCAGTTATACCTTCCTGGTACTCATCGGCTTTCTTCTGGTGTCTGAAGTAGGTTGGCATCCCTCAAGTATATTCCCGAGTGCCCCTTTCTCTTTTATTGCTAAAGGAGTAAGTACCCTACAATTGTCTATTAGTGAGTGACTATGGACGCTCCCAAGGTTCAAGGTTTATGGCTAGTATCATGGAATATAAAAGGTCTTAACCACCCCATTAAATGTACGAAGGTCATTCAGTATCTTCATTCTCTCCATACTGACATAGCCCTTCTGCAAGAAACGCACCTTCTCAGCAGATCCGTTCCTTGGCTTAAAAAATCCTGGATGGGTACAGTTGCGCCAGTTCTGCCACTTCCAAAACCAAGGGGGCTGCTATCCTTATTCGTAGATCTAGTGCATGGGTAGTTGAGGAGTCCCTGTCTGACCCCCAAGGGTGATGGGTGCTGGCTCGTCTGTCCTCCCCAACGGGGAAACTGATCCTGGGCAATGTATATGCTCCCAACACAGACAAGGCAGATTTTTTTCCCAGTTTAGGCCAAGCCATTTCTGCTTTGGAGCAGTCCAATACCTCTACCCCCCCCCCCCACTGCTGGGAGGGGATTTTAACTTGGTCCCCGACATATTTCTGGACAAAACCAAACCCACCCCCCAGAAGGCCCCAGGGCCCATGCTGCTCTTCAAGAATTACAAGCTGAATGGGGTCTGATAGACGTCTGGAGATGCGATAATCCCTCTGGGTGAGACTATTCCTATTTCTCTGCCTCCCATAGGGTTCACAGTCGTATTGACTACTGGGTGGCTAACAACACAGCATTGGGTGGTATCTTGACAACTCTATAGGTAGTATCATCACCTTGGACCATGCACCTGTGTTAACCACTTATACCCCACTGGGGTATTGTCCTACTGGTACGAGATGGAGATGCAATCCCATACTAGTCAAGGATCCGGAATTACAACGAGCTATGAGGCAAGCCATTCAGGATTACTTTGCTCTTAACTTGGACTGTGGCATCTTGGCCACCACGGTTTGGGAGGCCTTTAAAGCCACTCTCAGGGCCGTATTATTGCTTTTGCAGCCCATCGTAATAAAGCCCAGAAAAAATCCCTGGATAGGTTACAGTCTGAGTTAGTTGGGCTAGAGGCACACTTTAAGGCCTCCCCTGCTGCTGTAAGAGATGCATCTTTGACCCACAGAATAGTGGGGCTTAAATACCAGATTAACGCCATGTTACAAAATAAAGCAGAATGGCTTCTACTTAGATCAAAGCACTCTTACTGGGAAGGGGGAGATAAAGGAAGTAAACTTCTTGCCTATCAGCTGCATAAACAGCAGGCCTCTCTCAAAATCCATGCCCTACATGCGACCTCAGGTTCGATTGCCTCAGACCCAGCGGGTAACAACGAGACCATGAGGCTTTTTTACCAATCTCTGTACAAATCCCAGTCCTCCCGGTCACCAACTCAGTTGTCTAGTGGCCTCACTCAGTTCTGTCAACATTTTACCATACCCAACCCATCACCTGAGCAAGCTTCGCTCCTAGATGCTCCACTTACAGTCTCTGAGGTTTGTCAGGCTTTGTCTCAGATGGTCAAGGGGAAAGCCCCGGGCCTGACGGGATGACCATCGAATTATACCAAGCACTGGAAAAAAAAATTGTCCAGCCATTGTTACTGGCATTGCAGGATGCTCAATCTTCAGGATCCCTCTCTAGTTTGATGAAATAAGCCCTTATTACTCTTCTACCCAAGAAATCCAGTGATCCCCTTGACTATGCTAATTTTCACCCTATTTCCTTACTGCCTGTAGACACTAAGATCTTGGCTAAGATCCTAGCCACCAGAATGCAAAATGTCCTTACTTCCATGATGCATCCCTTTCAGGTGGGGTTCGTGCCAGGCAAGATGGGCTCCGATAATACTCGGCTATTACTCAATTTGCAATGGATAGCGGCCAGATCTAAGATACCTATGACTGCTTTAGCCGTGGATTTCACTAAAGTGTTTGATTCTATTGAATGGAACTACTTACACAAAGTCCTCCTTTTGTATGGTTTCGGGCCTCAATTTCACCTTTGGGTGACAATGCTATATAATTCCCCCATGGCCAGGATTTTAACTAACTTGAACATCCCCCCCCTTCCCACTCCATAGAGGTACACGACAAGGGTGCCCATTGTCTCCTCTCCTCTCCTCTTTTTGATTACTCTTGACCTGCTGATCAGGACCTTGGCTAGTACTGAAGGTCTCACTGGCATCCCGGCCCATGGCAATACTTATGTAGTGGCAGCGTATGCTGACGACCTCCTACTTACCCTGTCCCACTCTCATCAGTCCTTCCCAGTAGTGCTCTCAGTTCTTCGAGATTTCGCCTTACTCTCTGGTTTACCAGTAAACCAGTGGAAAACTACTTTGGCCCCTCTTAATTTGCTATATACTCAGGATTTTATTCAGGGTACTGAACTGAGTTGAGTGGCCCGAGGTTTTACTTACCTTGGGGTTTATATCCCCTTCGGCTGGTTCAACCACGAACCCTCAAATTTTGACCCTCTTCTAAAACAACTAAATACGGAAGTGGAACGCTGGTGCAAACTGCACCTATCACTCCCTGCAAAGTGGCAGCCATTCGCATGCTCCTCCTCCCTAGAGTCACATATTTGTTCAATAATCTCCCAATTCACCTCTCTCCCAAACTCTTCTCTTCCCTATAGAAGATAGTAGCTTCCTTTTTGTGGGATGGTGGGGCACATAGATGGGGGAAACATAAGTAACAAGTGCACTGGTCCAAGGGTGGCCTGGGGGTCACCTGGTTTAAGGGATATCATTTGGCAAGTATCGCAGCTCAAGCTACAAAATGGTTTACACCTCGGGGAACCTCCCCCCCCCACTGTGGGTCACTCTTGAATCTGATATGGTATCACCTACTCCACTGAGGTCCTTTTTAGGACCGGGCGGCCTGTCTGTTAAGGGACTGTCCTCCACTATCTGTGAATCCTGGTATACCTGGTGATGCTGTATGACCCTATTGCACACTTCCACAACAGCCTGGCACCCCCCTCTGTGCTATGCTGAACTATGGCAGAACAATTTTATTACCATTGGAGGGGAACCCATTAAATGGCCTACTTGGGAAAACAAGAGAATTTGAATTCGCTATGTTCAAAATTTAATGGTACCTGACTCAGACACTATGTTGTCTTTTAGCCTGCTAAAACTGAAATTTCACCTCCCCAGTACTGACTTTTGGAGGTTCCTCCAAATGGGTAGAGTTATTAATGGTCTTTCCTCTCAGTATAGGTTGGACAGGAAATGGAAGTGACTTGCTTTCCTACACAAATCTCCCTCCTCTAAAGGTCGCTTAGGTAATTTTTACGCCATCTGTCACGATGCTCAAGGCGACCCCCCGAGCATTGCAGGGTTAAGTGGGAAAGGGATATGGGTACACTCATCTCTACAGCCTCATGGATCCACTCTCTTAAGGACTCACACAAAGGATACAGGGATTCCAAGAGTCAATTTCTACAATTTAGAATCCTTTTGAGGTGGTACAGAACTCCAGCCATCCTTCATTCAGTGGGAGTTCTGCCCCATTCTAAATGTTGGAGATGCCAGCAACTGGATGCCCATTTATTCCACATACTGTGGACATGCCATTGAATAGCAGCCTTTTGAACTGCTATTGCTCATGATTGCTCCAGGGTCCTCGGTATAAAGCAGTTGTCCTTGGACCCCAAACTGTTATTAGGTGATTCATCTGGGCTAACCTCTTTGCCTAGGGCACATAGAGAATGGATTATGTTGGCTCTTCTAGAAGCCAAGAGGCTGCTCTTAATGCACTAGTGACAGACGACCAATCCAGCTATTGATATGTGGTATGCTGCTATAGCCCAGCTGGCCCTTATGGAGCGAATGTCCTATTCCCATAGTGGCCAATTAGAGTACTTTTCTAAGAAATGGGAAGCTTACCTCCACTCGCCACTTTGTAAAACCCCTTTCCCTCTGAGAAACCCTCCCCATTAAGGTAGCTGTGAGTTGAGAAACAACCCTACATATGTCTGCTGTTCTCTGGGAAGCTATGACTAGCACTGCTCTGCGATGTAATTTCTCGTTGCACCCTGCATGATTATGACATGTGAAGCCTTTGCTTTATTTATATAATGTAACCTTTGCAAAGCTTAAACATGCAATGTATAAGATGTTTGAGGTGTACCACCATAAAAGTGAAACCATTAATAAAACTTTCTATGATAAAAAAAAAGATAATCTTCCCTAAGGATACTCTCAATCTCCTCCAGAGCCTGCCCAACTGGTGTAGTCCGGGATCCGATGGCCTCTCCCCTGTGTTCCTCAAACTTGTATCTACAGCAATAGCCAAACCCCTCACCTTTATTTTTAATCTTGCCCTGACAACCTCGTCCATGCCTTTCACTTGGAAAACCACCAAGGTAATTCCCATCTTCAAAACTGGTGAACCCCTCTCAGTGGACAACTATTGGCCAATATCCATCCTCCCCCACCTATGTAAACTGCTTAAGAAAGTAGTTCATCAGCAGTTATGAGTACCTCACCGAACACGATATATTATGTAGCCAGCAACACGGCTTCCACAGGCTCCATAGCATAACTACTGCCCTAGCCCTGTTTATTAACCATATATTTACCAATATGGATCAAGGGCGTGGCACCAACACTGTAGTTGAGGACATGTCAAAGGCATTCCACCTAGTGAACCACTCCCTCCTCCTCTCCAAACCACACTGGTTCTAGAGTTACCATACTAACTGGTCTCAGTTTGTCTGTATTGGCCCAACCACCTCCCCCTGCCCTACCTGTCACCACCAGAGTACTCTGGGGCTCTATACTGGGTCCTTTGCTCTTCACTATTTTTATAAACACCCTCGCCTCAGATTGCCTCACCTGTGAATCCCTTCTCTATGCTGATGATTTGGTCATCTACAGTAGTGACAAATCCCTTCCCCAACTATCATCTTTCCTCACCCAGAACTACAGCGCCACCCACAATTGGTTTACTGGCAACTTGATGCTGGTTAACGGCAAACAAAACAAGGCTATGCTGTTTGGCTAGAAACCTTTCTTTGCAGGATCACTCAAATTCAATTCTTCTCTCCTTATCCACCCACCCAGTGGCCCTGCCCTTGACATTGTCCACTTCTTCAAATAACGAGGGGTCACGCTGGACCCCACCCTCTCCTTTACTGACCGTGTTAATTTGGTAGTATGCAGAATAAATCAAAAACTAGGTGTGGCATACTGCATCAAGCCTTACCTGACCATGGATGGTCACCTAGCCAATGCTAGAGGTAGCTTTCTCCCCATCCTGGACTACTGTTCCCCTATCTATACACGTATCTCCTCCACCCTCTGGACTAGACTCAAGGCCACTTACAATAGCGTCTGTTGATTTGCTCTGTCCACCCCTTACTCTACTTAGCACTGTGACCTCTACTGCTCCCTAAACTGGCTCTCCTTACAAGGTCATTTTGACTTCACTCTCAGCTGCGTCACTGATACCTCCATCTATAGCAGTCCTGATTTCCCCCTATCTGCTTTCTTTAAGCCCTGCACCATGACAAGGCACCTCCATTCTTCCTTTGTCCCTCCCCCGGAGACTCCAAAAACCACCACTACTATGGGTAGTAAAGCCCTCTTAGCTGTGGCCCCTCTCCTATGGAACAGTCTGCCTGCCCCCCTCAGAGCTATTGACAACATGCTTTTAAATACGACTATAAATCCTGGCTCCTTGCTAGGGACACCTGCACCTGTCCGCACAGGTAACGCCTATCCTCCTAGCTCTCCCCTGACCCGTTTCACTAACTTCCTTTCCCTGATCTTGCTCTGGTCTTTACATAGCCATGACCTGACCTGTTGGGGGATGGTTAATGTAGCAACTTCTTGACCTATCATTGTCTATACTTCTACATGTTTGTCCCATTTTGCTTGAAACTGATTTACTGTTCCTCTGCTGAATCCTTATTTTGTACTGCATTTTGTTGCCATATTTATTTGATATTGCTTGCTTGTTACCTGTCTGCCTTTTTTATTCCTATTACATGCTGATCATTTTAGCATTTGTGTTCCGCTAGTGCCATCCAGGCCCTGGACTACTGATTTGTACCTTTATACACTGTTGTGACAGCCTGTGCAATTGGCTTTGTACATTGCCGTTAAGAAGTGTTGTATCATGTGTTGTCTTTTTTATTTTAATTCTGCTCATGCCTTTTAGGCCTGAGTCATGCCTGTAAATGGTCCTTTGGATCAGTTTACTTTACCCAGTCAACAAAGTCATAAATTGACTAACTAACTAACTAAATATCCTGGACTCAATCCTTTCTTCCATGTCCCTGAATGATCACCCCTTCTATGTCTCTTTGTACATTCATATGTACCCAGATGATACAGTTCTTTATGCATTAGGTGCCTCAGTTCCCAAGCTAGAAGCATCCCTGCAGTGTGACTTTGATAATGTGGAATGCTGGTTCTGCTTGAATCAGCCCTCATGTATTGCCACAAAAAAACTGTCTCCATGACTTTTGGCAGTAAACAGAGACTCACTAAGCTCTGCAATATCTCTATCTTTAAGATGCTGGATGCCCCCACCCCTGAGAAAACTCCCGATTTTAAGTACTGCATTTTGGTGTTTGGCTGGATCAACATTGTGATTTCTCCATTCACATCAATGGCATCCATAAAAAGCTCCTTCTCCAGTCTGATGCTCTATACCCAGGGGCGTAGTTTGTTATTTTTACGGGGGGGGGGCAAAGTAACAAAAAAGTCCTGATTTTCGCGTATCACGACAGTGAAGAGGGCGGGTGACTTGGGTAATGCAAACAAATCAAGCAGCATCAAATAATGCCCAAAAAACATTTAAGACTACAGCTGAATAACTCCTGGGAGGGATCAGCCCAGGCCAAGTCAGAGCACTTTTCCACCCCACCAGTTTTACTGCAGCCTGCTCTCGGCCCAACTCCTCCTGAGACCAGAGTCGAAATACTGACTGAGATCTGTTTTGTATTCAGTTCTTTGTTCTTCTGCCTTGGGAGTGAGGACTTACTTGTAAAGTTGGAAATATGTAAGGAACTTAACTTCCTTCTCAAGAGGACAGGACCTCACCTCAGCTTCAATTCAAATCAGTCTTGACCTAATTTTGCCCTCACCTGAACCTCCGGGTGGATAGCTCACTAGTCTCTCACCCCCCTTTGCTGCTTACATAACCCTTCAAGTCCAGCCCTTATGTGGATCCTGAACTTTGAAATGTCTGCTTGAGCTAGCCCTCCCACCCTTGAGGAGTGCAAAAAACATGTTTCAAGGAAGTGCAGCAAATGGCTGTGCCACCTCAGTATACCTATAAACATGGATGGTATGTGAAACATCCCAGCATGTGCATCCTCACACCATGAGCCCTTATTTACATAGATTACATAAAAAAATGCCATTAAACAATGACAAGAATGAATGCTGGCCTCTGATTGGTTGGTCAGTCTTGGGCTAGACCCATGATGTTATCCCAGTACATCTGATTCATCACAGGTCTAATCTCAGCTCTCCGTGAACCTCTTGATGATTGTTAGCATTAGTGTGTTTTTTTTGTATCTTCTCTTAAAAATATTTTTCCACACCAAATAAAACATCTTTAAAATTATTTTTTTTAATTCTGTATAACAACACACCATTGTATAATAGCAATAATGCCCTCCAGGGTGTGTGTCATGGTAGGATAACATCATGCCTTATGTATTGGATGCACTTGTGCCCAACCACCTGAGGCGTGACGTTATCCCAGCATGACACACGCCCTGTCGGGCATTATTGCTGACTTGCACCCAGTGTTAACACTTTTCTTTGTTATAACCAAGTTAATTCATTAGTCTTCCATCCCATCTCATATTATTCAATCTCACATGCCTGAATCTGGTTAGGTAAGGTAAGCGAAGAGGATAATGCTCTCCTCAAGCAAGCAAGCATTGCATACATAAGCATGGGACTTGCTGATATCCCTCAGGCGGTGCTCTTAAAAAGTATGCTGATGTACCTGAGACAGTGCAACAGAATAATGTAAATCCCCTAATTGTTCAAGATGATCATGGGCGTGGTGTGGTCACTCCACAACCCCTACCACTCTCCTCCCCATGGGCTCCTAAGGAATATGCATCTCTGTCCATGCCCAGGGTTACACAACCCCATCCAAGCAAACACGGACTGCCCTGGCACAAAAGTGGTCGCATCACATAACCTAAGAGAACAGACGCCACAGGAAGTTTGCTGGAACAATGACTCCAGATACCTGTGCACAGCCTCGCAGGACCCGCCCTGAAAGGTAAGTACTTGGTTGGTGTTTTTTATTAGCATCACCTATGACAGCGTGTGGTGGGCCGGCTGTGGTAGCCCAGGTTGCCGTGGATGCTTCCCAACCCCACAGACTACTTCAAAATCATCTCATCTGACAGTTTTGAAGGGCACAAATGAAACATGGTTGCTTCAGTTTGATGTGGTTTAATACAGTTTTTTTTGTCCGAGCGTGTATCTCTATTCTTCTACACACAGACACAGACAGACATACACACCACCAAAAAATGAACTTTTTTTATACCATGTTTACATTCAGGATAGAGACAGGGTAAAGCAGGTCCAGACAGTACAACACAATAAATGAAACAATGCATTGTACAATGCCCAACAAACCACCAAAAGACCACAAAACAACGGACCTTCCCCCTGCACCGGGGGGGGGGGATGGTTAGGTCACAGGTCAGGGTGCTAAATGAGGAGGAGAGGCCACAGAACATCTTGTCGAACCACACAGTAAGGTCAAACTACATAAACATGCACAATTTTTATACTGTAGGATTCATACTTTCCAACAGTTCCTAATTTTGACACAGAAACTTATCTTTAGTGCTCAGAAGCCCCTTGTACGAGGGAGGCAAGCATGGCATGGACCCAGCAGACTGGCATACATGTTGGAAAAAATATTTCTGTGCCAGTATGCCCGTCCACCCCTCCCTCCTCCATCATCAGTGGTCAGAACCATTTTTTTCAGCATGTGTACCAGTCCGCCCTGGTCAGCACAGCAGCACAAAGCTGGCAGGGCAGCAAAAGGCACAGCAAGCAACAGTGAATTAAATGTCCATGCAAAAAGCTACAGCCCACTCTCCCCACCCCAGACCTGCAAGGCCACTATCTCCACCCAGACTGGCCAGCTCAGCTACTCTCTGCACCCTGATGGACTTGCACAGCCACTCTCCACACTCTGTGTCCACCTCACCAGCACAGCCTTTCTCCCCACCGCACCAGCGCAGCCACTCTCCCCACCCCACCCAACCAACACAATTTCCAGCTCCATTTATCTGGTATCCGCTCCAGGCATCCAGGTCTGTGCCTCCCCATCACAGGCACACAAAAATAAATAAAACCACATTTTATACTGCATTTTGTTTATGTTTCTTTCTTTGTCTGGAAAGAGAGATGTTGAGCTACTGGTCAGCACAGTTTGCCTGGTATGCAATTACAACCCCGCCCCACCGACACAATGCCAGTGCCTCCACCCACCCACACAACAGTGCCCCCACCACACCCACACAATGCCTGTATCCCCAACCCCACTCACATAAATTACCAGTGTCCGCAACACCACACACACACACACACACATGACCAGCAGTGTCCCCAACCCCACACACACACACATATGACCAGCAGTGTCCCCAACCCCACACACACACACACATGATCAGCAGTGTCCCCAACCACACACACACACATACACACGCAACCAGCAGTGTCCGCAACCCCACCCACACACACGACCAGTGTTCCAACCCCCCCAAAAAATCATGGCCAGTCAGTAGTCGCTATAGCAATAGCCAGGTAGTAGTATAATCATTTCTTTAGGGTGCATGTTTTAGTGCAAGACTTTTTTTGCTAGTCTTGTAACACTGTACGGGGGGAGAACACAAAAAGCTACCCCTTTGGTTGTGTTTGCCAGGCAATAAAGACTGAGACAGCAAGGTCAAGGAATCTGTCTGTTTCACCCCTCCACAGTGGATGATTGGAGAAATCAAAAAAGTGAAAGATTACTTTTACAGCCAGGTAAAGGATGAGGGGAGAAATAATGTTTCAACATTTGCTAATGTTTGTATGCTAGCTGCGGGCACAGGTCAATGAGATACATTCCTTGACAGGTAAAGGATGAGGTGGAAATTACATTTTAACATTTACTTATGTTTATATGCTAACACCCAGTCAGCAAGCACAGAATGTCCCCTCTCCTAAACAACACGGACAGTCCACCAGAAACCCAGTCAGCAAACATGGACAGTCCCCCCCTTCACCCCACCTACAAGGACAGTACCCCCCAGACACCCAAACAGTCCCCCCTCCCCACCAGACACCGGGGCCAGTGAGCATAGAATGCCCCTCCCTACTGACAAGAACAGTCCCACCAGACACCCAGGCAGCCAGCAAACATGGACGGTCCCCTATATCCCACCAAGGACAGTCCCCACCCCCGACACACAGCTAGCAAACACAGAATTCCCCACCCCACCAACATGAACAATCCCCCAAATACCTGGCTAGCAAACACGGAGAGTTCCCCTCCCCAACAACATTGATAGACCGGCCCTAGACACCTGATCAGCAATCACCAACATTCACCCCTCCATAAGCCAACGTGGAAAGACCCCCAGACACCCAAACAGAAAATAGTCCCCCTCCCCACTAGACACCCAGCAGGCAAACATGGACAGTCCCCCTTTTCCACCATTGTGGACAGTCCTCCCAAACAAATGGCCAGCCAAGTCCACCAAACAATGGCTAGTGTCACCACCCCACCATCACAGCCAGTGTCCCCACATCACCATGGCCTGTGTCTCCACCCCATCAGACCCCAGCATAGAAAACAGACTGTCCCCCCCAGCCCCACCAAACACTGACTGCCCTCCCAGTTCCAAACACTAACCACCCCAGCCAGGGGTGTAGCCAGGAATTTCTGAGCTGCACACCAAGTAGACTCGTCACTGCTAGCCGCCCCCCTTCCGGTGAGCTACCCCTCCCCCACCGTCCATGCCCCTTTCAGAGGGGGTGTCATTTACTGTGTTGTATGCCAGCACACCACCACCAACAGGTGTCAGACTAACAGACTGGCTTTTGGTTGCAATACTGCATTGTGACAAGCCTCTGTACCAGATTGGCCAAGTTACAATGTTGCATTGCGACAAGCCTCTGTACCAGATTGGCCAAGTTACAATGTTGCATTGCGACAAGCCTCTGTACCACATCAAGGTAGCCAGTCCCACAGAGGTCCATTCACACTAGCCAGCCACCAGACTAGCTTTTAGTTACAATGTTGCATTGTGACAAGCCTCTGAACCAGATTGGCTTAGTTACAATGTTGCATTGTGACAAGCCTCTGCCATATCAAGGTAGCCAGTCCAACAGAGGTCCATTCACACTAGTGTCTTAATTTTACACTATCCACTCACTATCCACCAACACAGAAGGCCCACATCCAAGCTCCCCACACCAGCCACTCAAAAGCCCCAAGTCAGAGAACCCAAAAGGTTCATTAAAAGGTTCATTACATTACCAGTTTAGATGTAAGCAAGATCCAAATACTCACCCAGTCCACACAACATGCATACCAAAATCAACCGCTGAAAAACACACAAGTAGCACAAGTAACAGCTGAGCCCTCAGCCACACATTCATGCCCATCTGCCCACTCACAGCCAAAGTAGCCCAAACCCACCACTGCAAGTGGCCACATACCCACAGCAGTGTTACAATGAGTGCAAGTAGCAGCTGAGCCCTCAGCCACACATTCATGCCCATCTTCCCACTCACAGCCAAAGTAGCCCAAACCCACCACTGCAAGTGGCCACATACCCACAGCAGTGTTACAAGTAGTGCAAGTAGCAGCTGAGCCCTCAGCCACACATTCATGCCCATCTTCCCACTCACAGCCAAAGTAGCCTGAACCCACCACTGCAAGTGGCCACATACCCACAGCAGTGTTACAAGTCGTGCAAGTAACAGCTGAGCCCTCAGCCACACATTCATGCCCATCTGCCCACTCACAGCCAAAGTAGCTCGAAACCCACCACTGCAAGTGGCCACATACCCACAGCAGTGTTACAAGTCATGCAAGTAACAGCTGAGCCCTCAGCCACATATTCATGCCCATCTTCCCACTCACAGCCAAAGTAGCCTAAACCCACCACTGCAAGTGGCCACATACCCACAGCAGTGTTACAATGAGTGCAAGTAGCAGCTGAGCCCTCAGCCACACATTCATGCCCATCTGCCCACTCACAGCCAAAGTAGCCCAAACCCACCACTGCAAGTGGCCACATACCCACAGCAGTGTTACAATGAGTGCAAGTAGCAGCTGAGCCCTCAGCCACACATTCATGCCCATCTGCCCACTCACAGCCAAAGTAGCCCGAACCCACCACTGCAAGTGGCCACATACCCACAGCAGTGTTACAATGATGCAAGTAGCAGCTGAGCCCTCAGCCACACATTCATGCCCATCTTCCCACTCACAGCCAAAGTAGCCTGAACCCACCACTGCAAGTGGCCACATACCCACAGCAGTGTTACAATGAGTGCAAGTAGCAGCTGAGCCCTCAGCCACACATTCATGCCCATCTTCCCACTCACAGCCAAAGTAGCCCAAACCCACCACTGCAAGTGGCCACATACCCACAGCAGTGTTACAAGTCATGCAAGTAACAGCTGAGCCCTCAGCCATACATTCATGCCCATCTTCCAACTCACAGCCAAAGTAGTCTCGAACCCACCACTGCAAGTGGCCACATACCCACAGCAGTGTTACAAGTCGAGCAAGTAACAGCTGAGCCCTCAGCCATACATTCATGCCCATCTCCCACTCACAGCCAAAGTAGCCCAAACCCACCACTGCAAGTGGCCACATACCCACAGCAGTGTTACAAGTCGTGCAAGTAACAGCTGAGCCCTCAGCCACACATTCATGCCCATCTTCCCACTCACAGCCAAAGTAGCCCGAACCCACCACTGCAAGTGGCCACATACCCACAGCAGTGTTACAAGTCAGCAAGTAACAGCTGAGCCCTCAGCCACACATTCATGCCCATCTGCCCACTCACAGCCAAAGTAGCCCAAACCCACCACTGCAAGTGGCCACATACCCACAGCAGTGTTACAAGTCGTGCAAGTAGCAGCTGAGCCCTCAGCCACACATTCATGCCCATCTTCCCTCTCAGCCAAAGTAACCAAAAAGCATTTTGCACAAATAGCCCAATAGCCCCATACCATGCAGTAAGTGTTCAAAGTCATCCTGTTGGCTTATTTGAGAAGCGTCTGTCCTGGCATGGGTCAAAGTCTTGAGCACCTGTTCCACATCAATTTCCATGTCTCTGTGTAAGAAAGCGAGTCCTGTCAGGCGTTGTTCCCCCATGCTGTTTCTGGAGCCAGGTCTTCAGCCTCCTCAAGGCACTGAAGGATCTCTCTGCACTTGCCACGCTGACTGGCATCATTGCAAGACTGATAATACTGCATTAACATTTGGGCAGACATCTGCATTCACATCCTGTAATGTCACGAGAATGGTCTCTGGAAGGTCTGCCACAGGCGTCGGCCCACTTTTTCTTTCCATCTTTCCAGCTCCACCTTAAGCTCCTCCAGGCTGCCCAGGTCAGTCTTGTAGGCACTGTACACTGCTGCTATTTTGTCCTCCTGTAGCAAATGCAGTTTGCGTGGTAGAAAATACTGCCCAAGGAACCATGGCCGGCACTCTATAAGTTTATCCTGCAATTCTGAAATGACATGGTCTAGGAAAGGAATGAAAATGTTGACTCTGAAGTAGTCTTGAGGGCTTGCAGCACTGATGTTGCTTCTCTGTGTTTGCCTACCACATATGCAAGGTACCTCCTCCCGAATGAATGCAGCCTCCGCTAGAGTCAGGATACTCTGATACAGTTCTGCAAAGTGGCTTTCTGACCTGTCGCATTTTCTTCAGTACTTGCACAAGGTTGGAGACCTCTTGCGTTGCTTGTAGGAGGTCAGTGTTGACACGCTGCAGATACAGATGAAGAGGTTTCGTTCGGGACAAAACATAATCAACGGAATGAAGAGTCAAGAAGTTGAATCGCTGGATGCAGAGCAGCAATCTGCTTGCTTCATTGTCAAACTCTGCAATTTTCTCAAGCATACTTGCTACTACCAAAAATTTCACTTTTAACCTTGATAGAGAATCTGCCTGACTCATCCACCTCGTGTTTCCAGCTGCAGAAATAGTATATGTCCTATCTTCTGGCTCATCATCATAGTCGGATGGCAAGTTGTTGAATTCTTTGAGTTCTGCCTGAAAGATATTACTGCGCTTGTAGGACGACTTTAGTGTAGAGATGATCTTTTCATGGTATCAAACATATTGGAAACTTATGCATAAGGAACACGAATGCACTATAGCTGTGTTGAGGCCATGAGCCTTGCAAACTGTATACACTGCTTCAGGGACAACCGGCTGTCGATGTGCTTGCACCCATTAAATTTTCCACCATGTTACTCCCTTGGCATTGCCCTTGGCCACGCATTAGTTTTGTGTCGATGCCCCAAGCTTTAAGCGCCGGAAGAATAGTTCTGCTAAACCATGGCCAGTTGTATCCATGCCTTCAGTGAACTTGACGAAATCTTCCGAAGTTCAATTGTGCCTAAAAGGTCCCGATGTATGTAGTGAACCGATAAAGAAATCTGCTCCTTGGTTGACACATCTGTTGTTCCATCCGCTATCAAGCTGAACCATTTGCCTCCTTTACATTGCTTAGTATTTTTCGCTGTATTGCCGACCCATCAATTGAATTAGTTCATTCTGAATCTGTGGGGATGTGTATAGTGCATTCCTTGGAGCTGCTAGTAGGTGTTCTTGCAGACTGGAACACTTCAGCGGTGTATTGCAACAAACCATGGAAATTTCGGTATCATCATACTTACCCGAAAACAACGTTGTGTCTCCCACAATGAGGGGATGATCTTGATGATTCTGCGTAGAAAAAAGTGTATTCTCTGTCACCTTGTTGTTGAGCTCCAGCAGACAGTGGCTTGCTGTTTTCATCTTCCAACACAAACAGAGAAAACCATCTGCCCTCACTACAGCATCTCCATGGTCCTAGACTTGCCATGCTCTCTAGAGTCTTCTTGTATTGGACCAGTCCCTCATTGGTGCTGATACCAGAAGGGTGCTAGTACAGGAACTGCTGAACACGGAACACGGACCACAGAACACGCCATCCAGTACCTAACAATCAAGTAAATTTGAAGTCGCAACACATGAGCATTGAAACGCCTGTAACGCTGGCTCGGACCATCTGGACCCATGAGGGCGACCAGAAACTGAAATCCTGGAGGTGGTTCCACTGATTTTCAAGAATTTCCTTTCTCTGAGCATCCGTGAGATGGGAGCAATTCATACAGCCAATGTCCTCAGTATTTTGCAGATGCACATCTGGTTCCTGAAATGCTTGGAATCTGGACTGCTTCAAATAGTTGCTTCTTCCACTGTCTCCATTAACTGGAGTTGATACCAGCTTCAAACAGATCTTCCATAGTCTCCACTAACTGGAGTTGACGTTGGCTTCCTGGAGAACACCCTGCGTGGCTGAGTCTTATAAATTTCACCAGCAACCTGTTCTTGTACAATCGCCCATGCATGGTTATTGGATGGGCAAGTCTTCCCACACCACTTCCAGGCTGCGTCTCTGTGTTGCAGACCCCACACAAAAGGTCTGCAGTTAGCTAAACTGTTTACCTATCAAAAATTATGTTTACTCTATTTTATAGCACGATTTCTTACAAAGTAGCTGAAGGCGGTGAGGAAGGACTGCATCAGCCTGGACATTTGTGCGCTTCCTCTATTCTGCCCTTTTAGTTTTTAGCACCTGTGCTCCAGAAGGTTGTTTTCTTTTGCCTGCCTCCATTCTGGAAACAGAACACAGTTTAACCCCTGCACTCTAAGTGGAAGAGGGACAGTATGGAAGTAGGATAAAGGAATATAGGAATGGAGCGGCATGATGAGGCAAGTGAAATATGGGCAGATACCTTACCTTAATGCAGCAAATGGTGCAGTCAAGAAATCTAGTAAGCCTCAATATCTAGCAGTCGCTGAAAACCACTGATGCTTCTGCCCTGCCCGCAAATTAAACGCTCTGACTGTTGATCTCAGTAACTTGCAGGGTTAATGCTGCTGCCATCTGTCCGAGTAACCATGCTGCTTACCTGGCATGGCTGCCACCCTCAATTGAAACACAAAACAAAAACACCTCATTTGACAGCCCGTGGGATTGCATGCAACAAATTCACATCACAAATTATGCTGTTTCAGTGATGCAATACATAACTGTCTATGGACAAGGGTAAACACAAAATCCCAGTATCCACCATCATTATCACAAGCAAGACTGCTCCAGTTGGCAAACTGTGGAACCAGAGAGCAGCATTCAGAAATGTTCAGACAAAAGAACTGGTCCTAATACAACATCCCTCGAATTATTTATACCGAAATGAACAAAACAGCGCTTTCAGTCATAGCGTCTGATGATTTGCTAACACAAATAGCCATCACGTCCAAAGGTACCGCACTACATAAAACTAAGCTTGGTGAAACAGACCCCCAAAAGCGTGGTAGAGATTTTTGGAAGTAGCACTTTACAGGGACAGTGTAGGTTAGCTTATAGGATGTATCGGAGACAAAGTTTTAACAAACAGTCATGTTAGGTGGAAATAATGCAAGATCAGTGACCTCACAACAGCAGTTAAATGCATATGCAACAGCATTTGGACATGTTTTGTTTGGACGATGACATACAGCTGTGAGGCCTGTCTCAGAGCCTTTGTGAGGTGGTGTGAAAGCAATATTTATAATCTGTGCTGCAGGCAAAGTGACCATACCATTTACCCATGTACTGTACATTGGTATGAAGTATAGACTCTGGTTGCCAGCATCAGATTCAGTTTGCTGCCAAGTTACATTTATCTACAGTATTGTTCTTTTAATATCCAGCAGAACAGAACAGAGCCTAGGAAATGGGGGCGGAATCAGGGCACACGCTCAACAAAAAAAAAAAGCTTTTAGTAAAACACAAATCCTTGACTACACAGTGGGCTACAGACTTAAATCAGATGCTAGGCAACCAATTGCTAATGCAGTTTTTCACCAAGCGGAGAATAGAAATAGCTCCGCTCTTCACTCAGTTGCTGGGCAAGTGACCGTACCATTTTATAGTTTCACTGCTGCAGTCTGATGAAAATGAGATAGTAACAGTATAAAGTCAATTGTCACTACTCCGTTAGCCATGCAGAAATTAACTTAGGTTGCCCGATTCTGGTATCAATACTACCTAAATACTAATCGTAACCTGTGAGACTGAGCTGTCAATGGTACATACAACTGTGCAAGACCTTGGTGAGCTTCACATCTCTGAATGAACCACCAGCACACAGTCATTTCGTTTTACAATTTTCCAACAGCCACCAACCAAATACTGGCCAAGTAAGGTGTAGAACCCAGTGTATTCACCCAGAGGTTCATATTCCTCAAGTCTCTCTAGTTTAGTTCATGCAGTCTGTTGTGCATCAGAACCCCTGTTGGTGAGCAAACTGGCTCTGCACATTTGCTCAGCCAGATTCTCTATCATAATTTGTACCTGGTGGTGTACCAAATCAAAACTATCATTGGTCTCTACAATCTCTATAGGTCCCCAGAAGAAAGATTAGTTTGTGGTCTGCGAGATCAACATTCAAGAAGAGAACTCCTACCATAAAGGTTGCTACAGTTACCCACCCCCCATTATCATAAACAACAAAGTTATGCATTTTGTGACACAACTAATAATAACATTTTATTAAATACAATAGTGTCTCCTTTCTGTCTCCTTATAGTCCATATGTTCATGTTACACCAAATTATGCCACGATTGCAGCTCTCATTCCAGAATGAACAGTTGCAGTGGGAAATGTAAATATTATAATAACAATCAGCGGTAAACAACTCAAGTACTGTAATAGAACCAGTGATACTGTTGATTAATGCATTAAGGTACACAGCGGAACACAGAAATACAATTCTCTCTGTTGTCGGAATACATATATATGATAACTACAGTCTTTATTCTGTGGGGTCATCCACCACACACACAGACACACACACACACACACACACACCCACCACACCCCATACACAGAAACTGCAACTGAAGTTGTTTAATAGCAGTCGTTCTTCTGCAGACCAAGTACCCCAAACAGACCTGGTCTGCAGCGGTGCGTTACTATTATTCTAAATCACAACAATAACTTGTTCTGAAACCATAACACTTTGTTTTAAGTACTGTTGAACCAGTGACATACAATTGACTACAATCGCATGTGCCTTATTTCTCCCTCAAGCGCTCCACTCCCCATTATTGTCCCCTAAAGTAAATAAATCACCGGCTCCAGCAACCAACTGCTTAGGTTATCTGATATGAATACCCCCCAGGTCCCTTTCCATTTTGTTGTTAATACCTCCCAACATTGTGTGCTCTTCCCTGGGGTTTTATTTCCCCAGGTGCAGTACTGCACTTATTTGCATTGAATCTAAGCTGCCATACTTGATCTTTCCTCCAATCTTGCCATATTCCTTCTCATCCTTTCCATCCCCTTGTAGAATCAACCCTGTTACAGATCTTTGTATGATCTACAAAAGCCTACTTTCCTTCAGTCCTTCTGCAATGTCACCTATAAAGATATTAAAGAGGACCAGTCCCAGTACTGAGTGCTGTAGTACCCACAAGTAGCACCCTCCCACTTTCTTTGCAGTGGGCGTCATTTACTAATACCCTCTGCATCCTGTTGGATCACTTGACACAAACAGGGGCATTCTTTATCATTGCTAACATTACACAGAACATTACACTATTGAAACATCAATCATCATAAGTGGGCTGGGAGAACATAAAACATTACGAACCAACAAACATCTCCAGGTTAGTAACTTTATAATCAGGGGACAAATAAGAGCTAATGTACAAGAGCTGGTAAAATTGGAACATTATGGTTTATGCAAATTTCAAGCCAGACTCCTCATTATTATTTTATATATCTCACTAAATCTACCAACAACTTCTAAGTGTTTCCTGATAACTGGCACACCCGTTATCGATTGAGAGGATTAACCCTGTGAGGGAGAGGATGGAGGGAAAGGGAACATGAGAGGAGTGCATGAAGGTGGGCAGAAGGGACAAGCACAGTAGTGGAAAATTTATTAATACCAGGTGCAGTGCAGCAGAGAACATCAGTATTGGTGGCAGAGGAATGACTGTCCAATCTGCACTGTGATCCGAACCTCCCAAAAGGATTACTTTAAAGTAAACATTAGACTTTTCAGACCATTATTTCTTCTGTTTGCAAATCTGTTAACTACGTATTGGGCTTTGCATACAGAATTCAATATACTCTACAAGTAATGTTCACTTCACAAGCCACACACCTGTGCATCCCAACGAGACTCACCCTGCACTGCTGAATCCTGCTCCCCCAAGTCTTCCATCAGATGACCATTCAAACGTATCTCTGTTGAGGCCCTCCTGCTAGTATCACAATGGTGAAACACCAGGCCAGCTCACTTGGGTTTTGTTGGACGAGAAAGGTTGACATTGATTTATTGGAACATCAGTTTAACAACCTTTGAGCCAGAGGCTCATTTACAAAGATACCTGTGAGTACAAATAGTGCAGGAAAACAAACAACCAAGCAGACAAAAAACATCTGAGAACAATTAGGAAGCAGCCAGAAAATGCAGGCATTTGTCAAACACAGTATACAAACAGGCTTACATGTGCACTTTACAGAGTGAGACAATATACAGTAGTTACATGGAGATTGATTCAGTGGGAAGAATAAAGGTAAGGCTGGGTGGGAAGTATCAGAAAGAGGAGTGTAGGGCGATAGTAGCAAGTAAAGGTAGAGCTGGACCAGAAGGTCAGAAGCGGCTCAGTGAGCCTTGCCTGGGAGGATAGGAGTAGGCTTAGAGGCAGGTTCAGTTGCGTGTTGAGCAGGTAATTTCTAAGACTAGTTTTGAAATGCGATAATGAGGCGTCAGTGACTCCAGCAGCTAATATGACTTCACCCAGTGTTAACACTTTTCTTGTTATAACCAAGTTAATTCATTAGTCTTCCATCCCATCTCATATTATTCAATCACATGCCTGAATCTGGTTAGGTAGGTAGCGAAGAGGATAATACTCTCCTCAAGCAAGCAAGCATTGCATACGCATAAGCATGGGACTTGCTGATATCCCTCAAGTGGTGCTCTTAAAAAGTATGCTGATGTACCTGAGACAGTGCAACAGAATAATGTAAATCCTAATTACCAAGATGATCATGGAAGTGGTGTGGTCACTCCACAACCTACTATCTCCTCCCATGGGCTCCTAAGGAATATGCATCTCTGTGTCCATGCCCAGGGTTACCAACCCCATCCAAGCAAACACGGACTGCCCCTGGCACAAAAGTGGTATCACATAACCTAAGAGAACAGACGCCACAGGAAGTTTGCTGGAACAATGACTCCAGATACCTGTACAGCCTCACATGGACCCGCCCTGAAAGGTGAAAGTACTTAGTTGGTGTTTTTATTAGCATCACCTATGACAGCGTGGTGGTGGGCGGCTGTGGTAGCCCAGGTTGCCGTGGATGCTTCCCACCCCACAGACTACTTCAAAATCATCTCATCTAACAGTTTTGAAGGCACCGATGAAACATGGTTGCTTCAGTTTGATGTGGTTTAATGACAGTTTTTTTGTCCGGTGTCTCTGTTCTTCTACTCACACAGACACAGACGAGACATACACACCACCAAAAATGAACTTTTTTATACCATGTTTACATTCAGGATAGAGACAGGTAAAGCAGAGTCCAGACAGTACAACACAATAAATGAAACAATGCAGTATACAATGCCCAACAAACCACCAAAGACCACAAAACAGGACCTTCCCCTGCGGGGGATGGTTAGGTCACAGGTCAGGGTGCTAAATGAGGAGGAGAGGCCACAGAACATCTTGTCGAACCACACAGTAAGGTCAAACTACATAAACATGCACAATTTTTATACTGTAGGATTCATACTTTCCAACAGTTCCTAATTTGACACAGAAACTTATCTTTAGTGCTCAGAAGCCCCTTGTCACGAGGAGGCAAGCATGGCATGGACCCAGCAGACTGGCATACATGTTGGAAAAATATTTCTGTGCCAGTATGCCCGTCCACCCCTCCCTCCTCCATCATCAGTGGTCAGAACCATTTTTTCAGCATGTGTACCAGTCCGCCCTGGTCCTTTGAAGCCTACAAAGCTAGCAGGGCAGCAAAAGGCACAGCAAGCAACAGTGAATTAAATGTCCATGCAAAAAGCTACAGCCCACTCTCCCCACCCCAGACCTGCAAGGCCACTATCTCCACCCAGACTGGCCAGCTCAGCTACTCTCTGCACCTGATGGACTTGACAGCCACTCTCCACACTCTGTGTCCACCTCACCAGCACAGCCTTTCTCCCCCACTAGCGCAGCCATTCTCCCACCCACCCAACCAACACAATTTCCAGCTCCATTTATCTGGTATCCGCTCCAGGCATCCAGGTCTGTGCCTCCCATCACAGGCACACAAAATAAATAAAACCACATTTATACTGCATTTTGTTTATGTTTCTTTCTTTGTCTGGAAGAGAGATGTTGAGCTACTGGTCAGCACAGTTTGCCTGGTATGTACATTACAACCCCGCCCCACCGACACTAATGCCAGTGCCTCCACCCACCCACACAACAGTGCCCCCACCACACCCACACAATGCCTGTATCCCCAACCCACTACACAAATTACCAGTGTCCGACAACACCACACACACACACACACATGACCAGCAGTGTCACAACCCACACACACACACATGACCACCAGTGTCCCCAACCCCACACACACACACACACATGATCAGTAGTCCCCAACCACACACACACATACACACGCAACCAGCAGTATCCGCAACCCCACCACACACCACGACCAGTGTTCCAACCCCCCAAAAATCATGGCCAGTCAGTAGTCAAGTATAGCAATAACCAGTGTAGTAGTATAATCATTTCTTTAGGGTGTACATGTTTTAGTGCAAGACTTTTTTGCTAGTCTTGTAACACTGTGACGGGGAGAACACAAAAGCTACCCTTGTTGTGTTTGCCAGGCAAAAAGACTGAGACAGCAAGGTCAAGGAATCTGTCTGTTTCACCTCCACAGTGGATGATTGGAGAAATCAAAAAGTGAAAGATTACTTTTACAGCCAGGTAAAGGATGAGGGAGAAATAATGTTTCAACATTTGCTAATGTTTGTATGTAGCTGCGTGCCACAGGTCAATGAGATACATTCCTTGACAGGTAAAGGATGAGGTGGAAATTACATTTTAACATTTACTTATGTTTATATACTAACACCCCAGTCAGCAAGCACAGAATGTCCCTCTCTAAACAACTACGGACAGTCCACAGAAACCCAGTCAGCAAACATGGACAGTCCCCCTTCACCCCACCTACAGGACAGTACCCCCAGACACCCAAACAGTCCCCCTCCCCACCAGACACCGGGGCCAGTGAGCATAGAATGCCCCTCCCTACTGACAGAACAGTCCCACCAGACACCCAGGCAGCCAGCAAACATGGACGGATCCCCTATATCCCACCAAGGACAGTCCCCACCCCGACACACAGCTAGCAAACACAGAATTTCCCCCCACCCACAACATGAACAATCCCCAAATGCCTGGCTAGACACGCGTGGAGAGTCCCCCTCCCCAACAACATTGATAGACCGTCCCAGACACCTGATCAGCAATCACCAACATTCACCCCCTCCATAAAGCCAACGTGGAAAGACCCCCCAGACACCCAACTCAGAAAATAGTCCCCCTCCCACTAGACACCCAGCAGTAAACATGGACAGTCCCCTTTTTCCACCATTGTGGACAGTCCTCCCAAACAAATGGCCAGCCAAGTCCACCAAACAATGGCTAGTGTCACCACCCCACCATCACAGCCAGTGTCCCCACATCACCATAGCCTGTGTCTCCACCCCATCAGACCAGCATGAAAACAGACTGTCCCCCAGCCCCACAAACACCAGACTGCCCTCCCAGTTCCAAACACTAACACCCCAGCCAGAGGTGTAGCCAAGAATTTCTGAGCTGCACACCAAGTAGCCTACGTCACTGCTAGCCGCGCCCCCCTTTCGGTGAGCTACCCCTCCCCACCGTCCATGCCCCTTTCAGGGGGGTGTCATTACTGTGTTGTATGCCAGCACACCACCACCAACAGGTGTCAGACTAACAGACTGGCTTTTGGTTGCAATACTGCATTGTGACAAGCCTCTGTACCAGATTGGCCAAGTTACAATGTTGCATTGCGACAAGCCTCTGTACCAGATTGGCCAAGTTACAATGTTGCATTCGACAAGCCTCTGTACCACATCAAGGTAGCCAGTCCCACAGAGGTCCATTCACACTAGCCAGCCACCAGACTAGCTTTTAGTTACAATGTTGCATTGTGACAAGCCTCTGAACCAGATTGGCTTAGTTACAATGTTGCATTGTGACAAGCATCTGCCATATCAAGGTAGCCAGTCCTACAGAGGTCCATTCACACTAGTGTCTTAATTTTACACTATCCACTCACTATCCACCAACACAGAAGGCCCACATCCAAGCTCCCCACACCAGCCACTCAAAAGCCCCAAGTCAGAGAACCCAAAAGGTTCATTAAAAGGTTCATTACATTACCAGTTTAGATGTAAGCAAGATCCAAATACTCACCCAGTCCACACAACATGCATACCAAAATCAACCGCTGAAAACACACAAGTAGATAGCACAAGTAACAGCTGAGCCCTCAGCCACATTCATGCCCTTCTGCCCACTCACAGCCAAAGTAGCCCAAACCCACCACTGCAAGTGGCCACATACCCACAGCAGTGTTACAATGAGTGCAAGTAGCAGCTGAGCCCTCAGCCACACATTCATGCCCATCTTCCACTCACAGCCAAAGTAGCCCGAACCCACCACTGCAAGTGGCCACATACCCACAGCAGTGTTACAAGTCGTGCAAGTAACAGCTGAGCCCTCAGCCACACATTCATGCCCATCTGCCCACTCACAGCCAAAGTAGCCTGAACCCACCACTGCAAGTGGCCACATACCCACAGCAGTGTTACAAGTCATGCAAGTAACAGCTGAGCCCTCAGCCACACATTCATGCCCATCTGCCCACTCACAGCCAAAGTAGCCCGAAACCCACCACTGCAAGTGGCCACATACCCACAGCAGTGTTACAAGTCGTGCAAGTAGCAGCTGAGCCCTCAGCCACACATTCATGCCCATCTTCCCACTCACAGCCAAAGTAGCCCAAACCCACCACTGCAAGTGGCCACATACCCACAGCAGTGTTACAATGAGTGCAAGTAGCAGCTGAGCCCTCAGCCACACATTCATGCCCATCTGCCCACTCACAGCCAAAGTAGCCCAAACCCACCACTGCAAGTGGCCACATACCCACAGCAGTGTTACAAGTAGTGCAAGTAGCAGCTGAGCCCTCAGCCACACATTCATGCCCATCTGCCCACTCACAGCCAAAGTAGCCCGAACCCACCACTGCAAGTGGCCACATACCCACAGCAGTGTTACAATGAGTGCAAGTAGCAGCTGAGCCCTCAGCCACACATTCATGCCCATCTTCCCACTCACAGCCAAAGTAGCCCGAACCCACCACTGCAAGTGGCCACATACCCACAGCAGTGTTACAATGAGTGCAAGTAGCAGCTGAGCCCTCAGCCACACATTCATGCCCATCTTCCCACTCACAGCCAAAGTAGCCCAGAACCCACCACTGCAAGTGGCCACATACCCACAGCAGTGTTACAAGTCGTGCAAGTAGAGCTGAGCCCTCAGCCACACATTCATGCCCATCTTCCCACTCACAGCCAAAGTAGCCCGAACCCACCACTGCAAGTGGCCACATACCCACAGCAGTGTTACAAGTCGTGCAAGTAACAGCTGAGCCCTCAGCTATACATTCATGCCCATCTTCCCACTCACAGCCAAAGTAGCCCAAACCCACCACTGCAAGTGGCCACACACCAGCAGTGTTACAAGTCGTGCAAGTAGCAGCTGAGCCCTCAGCACACATTCATGCCCATCTTCCCACTCACAGCCAAAGTATCCCAAACCCACCACTGCAAGTGGCCACATACCCACAGCAGTGTTACAATGAGTGCAAGTAGCAGCTGAGCCCTCAGCCACACATTCATGTCCATCTGCCCACTCACAGCCAAAGTAGCCCAAACCCACCACTGCAAGTGGCCACATACCCACAGCAGTGTTACAAGTCGTGCAAGTAGCAGCTGAGCCCTCAGCCACACATTCATGCCCATCTTCCCACTCACAGCCAAAGTAACCAAAAGCATTTGCACCAAATAGCCCAATAGCCCCATACCATGCAGTAAGTGTTCAAAGTCATCCTGTTGGCTTATTTGAGAAGCGTCTGTCCTGGCATGGGTCAAAGTCTTTGAGCACCTGTTCCACATCAATTTCCATGTCTCTGTGTATGTGTAAGAAAGCGAGTCCTGTCAGGCGTTGTTCCCCCATGCTGTTTCTGAGCCAGGTCTTCAGCCTCCTCAAGGCACTGAAGGATCTCTCTGCACTTGCCACGCTGACTGGCATCATTGCCAAGACTGATAATACTGCATTAACATTTGGGTAGACATCTGCATTCACATCCTGTAATGTCACGAGAATGGTCTCTGGAAGGTCTGCCACAGGAACGTCGGCCCACTTTTCTTTCCATCTTTCCAGCTCCACCTTAAGCTCCTCCAGGCTGCCCAGGTCAGTCTTGTAGGCACTGTACACTGCTGCTATTTTGTCCTCCTGTAGCAAATGCAGTTTGCGTGGTAGAAAATACTGCCCAAGGAACCATGGCCGGCACTCTATAAGTTTATCCTGCAATTCTGAAATGACATGGTCTAGGAAAGGAATGAAAATGTTGACTCTGAAGTAGTCTTGAGGGCTTGCAGCACTGATGTTGCTTCTCTGTGTTTGCCTACCACATATGCAAGGTACCTCCTCCCGAATGAATGCAGCCTCCGCTAGAGTCAGGATACTCTGATACAGTTCTGCAAGTGGCTTCCTGACCTGTCGCATTTTCTTCAGTACTTGCACAAGGTTGGGACCTCTTGCGTTGCTTGTAGGAGGTCAGTGTTGACACGCTGCAGATACAGATGAAGAGGTTTCGTTCGGGACAAAACATAATCAACGGAATGAAGAGTCACAAGGAAGTTGAATCGCTGGATGCAGAGCAGCAATCTGCTTGCTTCATTGTCAAACTCTGCAATTTCTCAAGCATACTTGCTACTACAAAAATTTCACTTTAACCTTGATAGAGAATCTGCCTGACTCATCCACCTCGTGTTTCCAGCTGCAGAAATAGTATATGTCCTATCTTCTGGCTCATCATCATAGTCGGATGGCAAGTTGTTGAATTCTTTGAGTTCTGCCTGAAAGATATTACTGCGCTTGTAGGACGACTTTAGTGTAAGATGATCTTTTCATGGTATCAAACATATTGGAAACTTGTCGCAAAGGAACACGAATGCACTATAGCTGTGTTGAGGCCATGAGCCTTGCAAACTGTATACACTGCTTCAGGGACAACCGCTGTGATGTGCTTGCACCCATTAAATTTTCCACTCATGTTACTCCCTTGTCGTACCCTTGGCCACGCAGTAGTTTTGTGTCGATGCCCCAAGCTTTAAGCGCCGGAAGAATAGTTCTGCTAAACCATGGCCAGTTGTATCCATGCCTTCAGTGAACTTACGAGAAATCTTCACGAAGTTCAATTGTGCCTAAAAGGTCCCGATGTATGTAGTAACCGATAAAGAAATCTGCTCCTTGGTTGACACATCTGTTGTTCCATCCGCTATCAAGCTGAACCATTTTGCCTCCTTTACATTGCTTAGTATTTTTCGCTGTATTGCCGATCCATCAATTGAATTAGTTCATTCTGAATCTGTGGGGATGTGTATAGTGCATTCCTTGGAGCTGCTAGTAGGTGTTCTTGCAGACTGGAATCACTTCAGCGGTGTATTGCAACAAACCATGGAAATTTCGGTATCATCATACTTACCCGAAAACGCGTTGTGTCTCCCACAATGAGGACGATCTTGATGATTCTGCGTAGAAAATGAAGTGTATTCTCTGTCACCTTGTTGTTGAGCTCCAGCAGACAGTGGCTTGCTGTTTTCATCTTCCCAACACAAACAGAGAGAAAACCATCTGCCCTCACTACAGCATCTCCATGGTCCTTAGACTTGCCATGCCTCTCTAGAGTCTTCTTCGTATTGGACCAGTCCCTCATTGGTGCTGATACCAGAAGGGTGCTAGTACAGGAACTGTTGAACACGAAGCACGGACCACAGAACACGCCATCCAGTACCTTCGAATACCGAGTAAATTTGAAGTCGTGCAACACATGAGCATTGAAACGCCTGTAACGCTGGCTCGGACCATCTGGACCCATGAGACGACCAGGAAACTGAAATCCTGGAGGTGGTTGCCACTGATTTTCAAGAATTTCCTTTCTCTGAGCATCCGTGAGATGGGAGCAATTCATACAGCCAATGTCCTCAGTATTTTGCAGATGCACATCTGGTTCCTGGGAAATGCTTGGAATCTGGACTGCTTCAAAAGTAGTTGCTTCTTCCACTGTCTCCATTAACTGGGAGTTGATACCAGCTTCCGACAGATCTTCCATAGTCTCCACTAACTGGGAGTTGACGTTGGCTTCCTGGAGAACACCCTGCGTGGCTGAGTCTTCTGAAATTTCACCAGCAACCTGTTCTTGTACAATCGCCCATGCATGGTTATTGGATGGGCAAGTCTTCCCACACCACTTCCAGGCTGCGTCTCTGTGTTGCAGACCCTGTACACAAAAGGTCTGCAGTTAGCTAAACTGTTTACCTATCAAAAATTATGTTTACTCTATTTTATGGCACGATTTCTTACCCAGAGCTAGCTGAAGGCCGAGTGAGGAAGGACTGCATCAGCCTGGACATTTGTGCCGTTTCCTCTATTCTGGCCCTTTTAGTTTTTCGCACCTGTGCTCCAGAAGGTTGTTTTCTTTTGCCTGCCTCCATTCTGGAAACAGAACACAGTTTAACCCCTGCACTCTAAGTGGAAGAGGGACAGTATGGAAGTAGGATAAAGGAATATAAGGAATGGAGCGGCATGATGAGGCAAGGAAATATGGGCAGATACCTTACCTTAATGCAGCAAATGGTGCAGTCAAGAAATCTTAGTAAGCCTCAATATTCAGCAGTTGCCTGAAAACCACTGATGCTTCTGCCTCTGCCCGCAAATTAAACGCTCTGACTGTTGATCTCAGTAACTTGCAGGGTTAATGCTGCTGCCATCTGTCCGAGTAACCATGCTGCTTACCTGGTATGGCTGCCACCCCTCAATTGAAACACAAAACAAAAACACCTCATTTGACAGCCCGTGGGATTGCATGCAACAAAATTCACATCACAAATTATGCTGTTTCAGTGTATGCAATACATAACTGTCTATGGACAAGGGTAAAGCACAAAATCCCAGTATCCACCATCGTATCACAGCAAGACTGCTCCAGTTGGCAAACTGTGAACCAGGTAGCATTCAGAAATGTTCAGACAAAGAACTGGTCCTAATACAACATCCTCGGAATTATTTATACCGAAATGCCGAACAAAACAGCGCTTTCAGTCATAGGCGTCTGATGATTGCTAACACAAATGGCCATCACGTCCAAAGGTACCGCCTACATAAAACTAAGGCTTGGTGAAACAGACCCCAAAAGCGTGGTAGAGATTTTTGGAAGTAGCACTTTACAGGACAGTGTAGGTTAGCTTATAGGATGTATCTGGAACAAAGTTTTAACCGACAGTCATGTTAGTTGAAATAATGCAAGATCAGTGACCTCACAACAGCAGTTAAATGCATATGCAACAGCATTTGGACATGTTTTGTTTGGACCGATGACATACAGCTGTAGAGGCCTGTCTCAGAGCCTTTGTGAGGTGAATTGTGAAAACAGTATTTATAATCTGTGCTGCAGGCAAAGTGACCATACCATTTTACCCATGTACTGTACATTGGTATGAAGTATAGACTCTGGTTGCCCAGCATCAGATTCAGTTTGCTTGCCAAGTTACATTTATCTACAGTATTGTTCTTTTAATATCCAGCAGAACAGAACAGAGCCTAGGAAATGGGGGCGGAATCAGGGCACACGCTCAACAAAAAAAAAAGCTTTTAGTAAAACACAAATCCTTGACTACACAGTGGGCTACAGACTTAAATCAGATGCTAGGCAACCAATTGCTAATGCAGTTTTTCACCAAGCGGAGAATAGAAATAGCTCCGCTCTTCACTCAGTTGCTGGGCAAGTGACCGTACCATTTTATAGTTTCACTGCTGCAGTCTGATAGAAAATGAGATAGTAACAGTATAAAAGTCAATTGTCACTACTCCGTTAATAGCCATGCAGAAATTAACTTAGGTTGCCCGATTCTGGTATCAATACTACCTAAATACTAGTCGTAACCTGGTAAGACTGAGCTGTCAATGGGTACATACAACTGTGCAAGACCTTGGTGAGCTTCACATCTCTGAATGAACCTGCAGCACACAGTCATTTCGTTTTTACAATTTTCCAACATACACCAACCAAATACTGGCCAAGTAAAGGTGTAGAACCCAGTGTATTCACCCAGAGGTTCATATTCCTCAAGTCTCTCTAGTTTAGTTCATGCAGTCTGTGTGCATCAGAACCCCTGTTGGTGAGCAAACTGGCTCTGCACATTTGCTCAGCCAGATTCTCTATATCATAATTTGTACCTGGTGGTGTACCAAATCAAAACTATCATTGGTCTCTACAATCTCTTATAGGTCTGCCAGAAGAAAGATTAGTTTGTGGTCTGCGAGATCAACATTCAAGAAAGAGAACTCCTACCATAAAGTTGCTACAGTTACCCACCCCATTATCATAAACAGCAAGTTATGCATTTTGTGACACATAATAATAACATTTTATTAAATGCAATGGTGTCTCCTTTCTGTCTCCTTATAGTCCATATGTTCATGTTACACCAAATTATGCCACCGATTGCAGCTCTCATTCCAGAATGAACAGTTGCAGTGGGAAATGTAAGTATTATGATAACAATCGCAGCGGTAAACAACTCAAGTACTGTAATAGAACCAGTGACGTACTGTTGATTAATGCATTAAGGTACACAGCGGAACACAGAAATACAATTCTCTCCTGTTGTCGGAAATATACATATAATGATAACTACAGTCTTTATTCTGTGGGGTCGCTCCACCACACACACAGACACACACACACACACACACACACCCACCCCCACCCCCACATACACAGAAACTGCAACTGAAGTTGTTTAATAGCAGTCGTTCTTCTGCAGACCAAGTACCCCAAACAGACCTGGTCTGCAGCGGTGCGTTTGCTATTATTCCTAAATCACAGCAATACTTTCTGAAACCATAACACTTTGTTTTAGAGTACTGTTGAACCAGTGACATACAATTGACTACAATGCGCATGTGCCTTATTTCTCCCTCAGCGCACTCACATCCCCATTGTGTCCCTAAAGTAAATAAATGCCGGCTCCAGCAACCAACTGCTTAGGTTATCTGATATGAATACCCCCAGGTCCCTTTCCATTTTTGTTGTTAATACCTCCCAACATTGTGTGCTCTTCCCTGGGGTTTTATTTCCCCAGGTGCAGTACTTGCACTTATTTGCATTGAATCTAAGCTGCCATACTTTTGATCTTTCCTCCAATCTTGCCATGTTCCTTCTCATCCTTTCCATCCCTTGTGAATCAACCCTGTTACAGATCTTTGTGTGATCTACAAAAGCCTACTTTCCTTCCAGTCCTTCTGCAATGTCACCTATAAAGATATTAAAGAGGACCAGTCCCAGTACTAGATGCTGTAGTACCCACTAAGTAGCACCCCTCCCCACTTTCTTTGCAGTGGACGTCATTTACTAATACCCTCTGCATCCTGTTGGATCCACGTGACACAAACAGGGGCATTCTTTGTCATTGCTAACATTACACAGAACATTACACTATTGAAACATAATCCATAAGTGGGCTGGGGAGAACATAAAACATTGCGAATGACAAACATCTCCAGGTTCGTAACTTTATAATCAGGGGACAAATAAGAGCTAATGTACAAGAGCTGGTGAAATTGGAACATTATGGTTTATGCAAATTTCAAGCCAGACTCCCTCATTATTATTTTATTTATATCTCACTAAATCTACCAACAACTACAAGTGTTTCCTGATAACTGGCACACCCGTTATCGATTGGAGGATTAACCCTGTGAGGGAGAGGATGGGAGGAAAGGAACATGAGAAGGAGTGCATGAAGGTGGGCAGAAGGGACAGCACAGTAGTGGAAAATTTATTAATACTAGTGCAGTGCAGCGAGGAGAACATCAGTATTGGTGGCAGAGGAATGACTGTCAATCTGCACTGTGATCCGAACCTCCCAAAAGGATTACTTTAAAGTAAACATTAGACTTTTCAGACATCGTATTTCTTCTGTTTGCAAATCTGTTAACTACGTATTGGGCTTTGCATACAGAATTCAATATACTCTTACAAGTAATGTTCACTTCACAAGCCACACCCTGTGCATCCCAACAGACTCACCCTGCACTGCTGAATCTGCTGCTCCCCCCCCAAGTCTTCCATCAGCTGACCATTCAAACGTATCTCTGTTGAGGGAGCCCTCCTGCTAGTATCACAATGGTAGGCTTACCAGGCCAGCTCACTTGGGTTTTGTTGGCAGGGGAAAGGTTGACATTTATTTATTGGAACATCAGTTTAACAACCTTTGAGCCAGAGGCTCATTTACAAAGGTACCTGTGAGTACAAATAGTGCAGGAAAACAAACAACCAAGCAGACAAAAACATCTGAGAACAATTAGGAAGCAGCCAGAAAATGCAGGCATTTGTCAAACACAGTATACAAACAGGCTTACATGTGCACTTTACAGAGTAGACAATATACAGTAGTTACATGGAGATTGATTCAGTGGGAAGAATAAAGGTAAGGCTGGGTGGGAGGTATCAGAAGAGGAGTGTGGGGACGATAGTAGCAAGTAAAGGTAGAGCTGGACAGAAGGTCAGAGCGGCTCAGTGAGCCTTGCCTGGGAGGATAGGGTAGGCTTAGAGGCAGGTTCAGTTGCGTGTTGAGCAGGTAATTTCTAAGACTAGTTTTGAAATACGATAATGAGCGTCAGTGACTCCAGCAGGAGGACGTTATACCAACAGGGGCTCTGTAGGGGTAAGCCCTTTGACCTTGCGAGGTTCTCGCCCTTGGAATAACCAGTGCAGTTTTGCGGGATATACGGGTATGCACTGTAGGGTTAGCACGGTGGATGTTGGGTGACAGACCCGGTGGAGATAGCCCAAGGAGAGATTTTTTTTGTTAGGAGGCAGGTTTGGTATTTGAGGCGCTCATCTAGGTTGAGTAGATTAGCCATGGTGTAAAGATGGCAAGTGTGGGTTAGACTAGGAGCCCCAGTTATGAGCCTGCAGGCCTTGTTTAAGGTGAGGCGGATCTTGTTCAGGGCAGTCTGGTCTGCTGCACCATACACAGGTAGGCCATAGTCTACCAGAGATAGAACATAGGATGTGACTGCAAGTCAGAGGGTATCCGTCTGTTGTCCTGGGAATGACTAGGTGATATCACAAGCACAGTATTTAACTCAGTTTGGAAACAGCAACTACAGCATATATTAAAGGATATAGGTGTTGTCAGCTAGCATGTGAAGCACCATTCCTTTTTCAGGCCCCACCCATCACCAGCATATCCACTGTATGGTGTCCTAGGGTGAGGATGCTAAACAGTCGTGATCTCACACACACACACACACACACACACACACACACCCTGAATCCCTCCCTGCTGGCATCTGCTCCTGACGGCCCAGGCTTGGCCCACAAACCTGGGTACACAGGGTGTCAGAGTAATGTCCCAAGACTATGCAACCAGCTGTACTGATATCTTTTAATATCTATGCTGTAGTTGCGGTTTCCAAACTGAGTTAAATACTGTGCTTGTGACATCACCTAGTCATCCCCAGGACAACAGACTAATGTCTCAAACCACAGCTGGTAACTCAATTTCTGTGTCTGCAAAGCACACAACAATCGTCGAGTCTATAACAGCATATTAGTGAAGGCCTCCCCCCCCCCCAATCTATGGCAATGTCATGTTGTAAATCACTAAATCACCAAGCCATGCATTCTAAACTCTGGTTTACAACACAGTAAAAAGGAAACAAGAAGATACACCAAGAGCGGCGGAGATCATTCTCCCCCTATATATGCCATTAGCCAATGCATAAAATCAAAGTCCATGCACACCCCCCCCGCCACTGGCAATGCAGTAATTTCACAAGGAGTGGGGGACTTGGTATTCACCTCAGGCCTCTGGAGCGAACTCACCCAACTTGCTACCACCCATCAGCTGTGCCCCTACTCTAAACAGCATCCACCTCAAATGGTTTGCATAAAAATATAAATGGAATTGTAAAGAGGGGTGCTGCATATTACATACATAACCCCCCCAAAACACCACAAGTCAATGCACCCCCCCCCCCAGGGTAAATGTAACAATGAAAGGTATAGCATTTAATTAAATGGATGCAATTGTAATCATTGATCATTTAAACAGTTATGTTAAATATGATAAGTTACATGCATGACTTCACTCCAACAGCAATTTCTATTCCCCAGCTGCTCTCGTATTCTTTAACACAGCCAGCACCATTTCTATGGATTTCATCAGCCTAATTAATGCTCTAGTGTGGTCCGTGGCTCTCAGTCTGTCTGAATGGCCTCTTTTCTATCTTTCTTGTTAGAGACAGTGTTGGAATGTAGAGGGGAATAGACTCTTTCAGATACAGTACTAACGGGAGAGCAGTTGGGGTGGAGCAAGGCATCTCAAAACACCGCAGCAACCGCCCTGCACCACAGTAACAGTTTACCCCCCCAAATAAATAAATAAATAAATAAGGCAAGCAATCGTGAATTCGCTCAGTGGTGACTCACATACAACTAACTGGTGTAACCTGCCTGAAGACTGGGGACACGCCAAGTTAACAACTGCCACCAGGTCCCTGAATCTCGCTCTCCAAAATCTACCTATTTTGCCAGCCACAGACCCGCAGACAAGAAGTGATTATTTTGAATTTCGCCACTCTCCCGACTGGACTCTAAAACGTACTACGCACTGCAGCAGCCAGCAGCCACAGACTCAGTCAGTAGTAAACGACCTACCTTAGTTAGTGTAGCTAGCTTTAGAAGCAAGGCAGCAGTTCACTTAGTTCCAAGTACTTGTCTTGAATTGTAGGTTAGGATAGGAATTAGGGTGTTGGCAATGGTGGCAGCTCCGTCCGTATTACAAGCAACTAGTACGACGTCGACTGGCGGAAACTAAACAACAGGGTCAGCTGTCCTTTATTTAGATTTTTTTTTACAGCCTCTTATGATGCACTGTAAACCCTGTAAAGGAATCCTGAACATATAACATTTACTGTGCACTAAGCTGTCATGGCTGAAGTCTATATCTTGAAGTGCATGAGTGCAGAGTTGCTTTTTAACCAGCTGGGGCACTACGAGGTTAACTACTTTTTTTTTCTTTCCTCCTACCTTCAGCCAGCTCTTTCCTCCCCTCACCCCACTCTCTCTCGTCTCTCCATTGCTCCCTTTTTTTGTTGTTGTTTGTGGCCAGTCATTTGCTGCCTATGGACATGCTGGTTCCAAAATTAACCAGTAGGGGGGGACTCACACTCACACCCATCAGCATCAGGAGTACCCATGTAACCAGCCAAGCAACACACTATGCACGTACATCTGACTGTTGCCACTATTCTTTGCTTTATTCTTTGATAACCAGGAAAAAACAAATCCAGGTCTTCTGGATGTACCAAGATCATTCACTGCTCAATTACTTACTTCAACCTCTAGACCTTCCTGCCAGCCACAATTGCCTCTGTGGGACCTCTCATTTTTGTTATTGTTGTGTTTCTTTTTATTCTGCCAGTGATTCCATTCAGCTTGATGGCCTCGCCCGCAGGCTACAGCCCTTGCGGAAATGCTTCTATGGGAACCTCAAGGCTCCAGGAGAGGAAGGGGGAGGGGAGGGCGAGTGGGGCGACCCCTTGGTCTCAGCGACTGACCGACGATCTTGGTGTTCTATTCGGTCGCCCCATGGCCCTTGCCTTCACCCATTCAGCCTGCTTCCCCTGCAGTAACCACACATCTAAGCTGCAGGGGACAATGTTTTACTCTAACTCTGTATATGGGGCCTAAACGACCTACCTTAGTTAGTGTAGCTAGCTTTAGAAGCAAGGCAGCAGTTCTTGTCTTGAATCGTAGGTTAGGATAGGATGACTGGCCGGGAAACTAAAGCATGAACAGGGTCAGCATCAGCAACTCTTCAGTCACGCCGTCGCGGTTACGGCAAACTCAGCAGTCTCTCTTCTTCTTAATCTCACCGTCACGGTCTCGCTCCTCGCTTGCGCTTTCTCTCTCTCTCTCGCTTCTCACTCCTCCAACAAAGTCCCGACTCCCGAAGGCTAAGCAAGCAACGTGGTGCAATAATGCTGAAATGCAACTGGGTCCGCGACCGCCAAGAAGTAAAACTGCTTTTTTCTACAAGGGCATTTAAAGAGCCCACTGACACGCCCCTTGTACCATACCACGCCTCCTTTCTCAGCGGACCTGATTGAAAGCGCCCCCCCCCGGAAAGCCCACGAAAAAAAAAAATTTAACACAGGAGTGCTGCAGAGAGACAAAGAGACAGGCTCGCTCTCCTGCTACCCCTGCTGACTGTGCAACACGCCATGGCGTGTCAGGCGTATCGGTAGCTACACCCTTGACCCCAGCCCCAAACACTGATCGTCCCCCCCAGCCCCACCAAACACAGGCCTTCCCCCAGCACCAAACACTGACCATCCTCTCAGTGAGTCAGCCCCAAAACACACAGACTATCTCCCCCGACCCCAACCCCACAAAACAGACCATCCCCCCAGACCCACCAAACACAGACCGTCCAGTGAGTTTCCCCAACAAACCCCACCACACCGGTAGCACAGTAACTGAGTGTCCCCACCCTACCAACATGACCAGTGTCCATACCATACCAAACAAATAGGCCCCCCCACGCACCCCACCAACATGGACAGCCTCAGCAGCCAGCAAATCCCCTCCCACCCAAAGAAACACAAGCTGACAGCAAACCTTTTACCCACCCCCCAGACACATGGCCATGGCCAAGACACCCCCCCCCAAAAAAAACACATTTCTGGGATGTGAATGGTATTAATTTCCAACAACCAGCTTGCAGCACAGTTACTCACCAAATTAGTAAGGGCACATACAGGGCAGCATGCAGCAGGGCACAGCAAGGCCAAGAAGGCAGGTCAGGTAGCTGAGTCTCTCCCAACAGTCCCGTTCCTCTCCCGATTAATCCACCAACGAGACAGTAACTTGTTTTTTCTGACACCAGATGAACGTGTCGCATTACGGGTCTGCTATAGCCTGCATGACCACGAGCTTCTTCACTGTTCTGGGCCTGGCTGTTCACTGACCTGAATAATCCCTCTCGGTGGACCGTGGAACTGGTAGGCAATGAGCGTGGTGTGGGACTCACCGACAACACGGTAAATCTTTTTCTGGCCTGCTGGACACAGGAGCTGGGTGTGCAGGCAAGCCTGGCCGTGCCTCAGACTCACTATAATTGTACTACTTGCTCCTCCACCTGGTCTGTCCGGTGGTAGAGGCCTTGTGGCCGCAGGCCTCCTAGGCTCTCGGGGATGGGAGGCTCAGGTGGCAGCGAGAGAGCCCAGAGCACAGCTGGCTGCACTGAGAAACAGAGAGTAGGTAGTCAGAGGACTCGGGTGAGGTATATTTAAATTGGGCTGTTCAGGACAGGAGGAGGGTGGGAACACTAGACTGACTGAGACACTGGTGACACTGACAGACAACCAACGATTGCTGCTCAACATCCTCGAATAGCTATCTCTCCTCAGCCCTACGCTATATGGATGCTGCTGCTGCTCCTTCATGGAAGGCACACAGATGACTAAATGGCTCCACTAATGGAGTACTGCTCCCGTGATGGCGCCAGCTTGCAGCACTCTCTGATTGGCTGTAACATGCAGGCTACTATGGTTGCAGGCTTGCAGCCAATCAGAAAAGGGGATAGTTTTTGTTTAAGAGACATGGCGTGGTGCCGCCACCCCCCCTCCCTCCCCCGGAGAGGTGTAGGCAGTCTGGGCATAGCCCTGAGCCCATTCAATATTAAAAAAAAAAAAATGATAACCAGAGAACGGTGGCTGGGCTCCTAAAAAAGTCCTGGTCTAATTTCTCAGGGGGGCAGCTTGTCCCTCTGCCCCCCCGCAATCTACGCCTATGTCTATACCGCAATAAATCCTACCTTCAACTCCCAGTCTGATAGTCAACTCAGGATGATCCTCCCAATATCTGACTACGTGGACATGGTATAAAGTGTTGCCCCTAAATCTGCCCTGGCCAGACTGGACTGCTTTTTCACTCTTTCAGTCATTATGTGCTAAACTGTCTTTCTCGAACGCACCATTGCTCCTTCTACTCAGCCTCTCCCTCAGGTCCCAGTGCTTTGCATAGAGCCACACATTTTCTGTTGTCCAAAATGGCAAATTCTGTTTTATAAAATCTTAAAATCCTTTCTTTTGTCCTTTTTCCCTGAAATGAGTGCAAATCATCATGTTTTGCACTAAAAAATTGGTGAGAATTTTTTTTGCACAAATGTGGCACCAAGTGTGAGTGTGGTGTAAGAAACCACTGGAGATAATACTCACTCACTGAGCGTATAATAAGTAAGCAATAACCCATGACAGCGTGTGTGGTCATTGGGGATTAATCCACACTCCGGGTGCATTGTGAGGCATAAGGCCACAGGCCGAGTGCCTTCACAGCACCCAAGGTGTTGATTAATCCCCAATAACCACATACCCTGGCGTGGGTTATTGCGCTTATAACATGGGTGTCACTAGACGTTAAAAAAAGAAACCCACAAGGAAAGCATGATTAAGTCATGTATTCATAGGAACTATTTTATATGTTCTGCCACCAGCACAACTACTGTGTTGGTGACACTGCTGAAGAGGGCTATAGCTGCGCTCCTGACACTGCTGACATTGTGAACGCTGAGCACACAACACAAGAAAGAGATTTATTGACCCTGAAGCTTTGATGGTAGAATTATGTGTGCTCCATTTGTGAGGAGCTTTGTAAGGAAATGCATGTCTTCATTGTTTCAGGTCTGATTCAGCACAGGGATTAAATCTGCTCTGCACAGTGTGATACTACTGGGGCTCTGTGACACTGTATAGCAACTGCTGAGCCAACCACATGACCCAACTTCTAACGGCAACATCAATTAATTGTGTGCTGCTCCTTCTAATAAGCCCTCATTCCCCAGTATCCCCTGGTCATGGTCTCTCTCTGTCTGGGTCACTAATAAACAGAAACACGCAGGGGACGTTGGACTCGCAGATGGGTGAGCAGGGATGAAAGCAGTCATTACACTGCCACTTGCATAGGCGTCTGTGTCTTCCTCTCATGTGTTGCTGCTACTTTCTGTGTTTTGTGGCTATGATCCACCCCCCGGGGACAGAGACTACTGTTGGCAGCTGCTGTATTTCCCCCAGACACGTTCTTCCTTCTGTCCTGGACTGTTACTGCACAGAGATACAGAGAGAGATACATCACATTGTAACAACGCTGGTGTACAGTGTGTGTCTCTCCCTCTCTGTCTCGCCAGATCACATTCAAGTAACTCCTTCTGCACTACTGATTTACATGTCACAGTCCCGCTGTGTGAACCAACAAAGGGAATGTGATCTCTCGCTTTCCATTGGTGGTCTCCGGTGATGTTCAGGTGCGGCACACAGTGATCTCTCTCTCTCTCTCTCTCTCTCTGTGAGTTGCGCTACTGTTTAAACGGAAACATTTAAGGGGAAGCACATTAGGGAGGTCAGAGAATGGATTGCCTGACCACCAATCACAAGATGCAGCGGACGACGTTGACTAAAGACATGGATTTGAATTGTATTGAGCTATTGTAGTTTTAGGATATTTGCAAATACATATCAGGTAATCACAAAAACACAACTGCCACCACTATCAGCTTGTACCTGTGATCCATCTGAATGAGAAAGGTACACAAACAGAGTCACAGTGCCAATTTCAATCAATCAATTAAACTTTATTTAACCAGTCATAGACACCATTGAGCAAGCTCATTTTCAAGGTGGTCCTGGACAATGACTGGTTACAGGGAAGGGTAAACAAAGCACAAAAATACATGTGGGTATCACAACACATGACAGTATTGCAGCAGTTTGGAAGAGACAGTGAATCAGTAACGTGTAAAAAAAATTACGTGTGGGATATCAGACAGGTCATAATATATCAGATGACAATATTTCAAGCAGATTGGGAGAGTCAGGGCATCATCAGCATGTGTATTATGAATCAGGCCTGTGTAAAGGAGGTGGGGGAGAGAGAGAGAGCGCGGGAGAGAGAAAGGGAAAGAATGAGAAGGAAGGTAAAAGTGTTGGGTGCCCCATAACTTGGGGGCTAAGTGTAGCTAAGAGCCCAATAGCTCAAACGAAGTGTTGGCTGTTGAAGGAACTCGGTCACCTAAAGCAGTTGCAGGTTTCAGTCAGGTAGTCAGTTAACATTGCTTTGAATTTCAATATAATAGACAAAGTTTTGACAAAAAAACAAAACAGCTAATTTAGCATTGGGGGTAAACAATTCAGGATTTTGCAACAGATGTGAATGACAAAAAGCATTGCTTTTGGTGGGGGTTTCAAAGGGAGCTGTTGACATCACTACTTAGGTGACATCATGGCTATAGACTGCAGCTGTTGAGACCGGGTGAAAAAAATTATGAAATGGGCAGCATTCAAAACTATGAAAAAAAAATTAAATAATGAAAGAGTAATAATAATAAAAAGACACAGACAGTGCTGAGAAGGAGATCCTTTCTTGAGGCAGCTATTTCATAACTTGGTCTAACATGAAGCACAATACAGAGTAACTACAATATTTGCCGTTGATCTTTACCATCACAAAGAGACACTTTTGAACTTAATTTCAGGGTCTACTGGACAGCCAGGACATGCCACTGATGCTACATTGTGGCGGGAACAAAGTCATAAAACAAAATCGTGGTGCGGAGAAAATTAGGAGATCCGCGGGGCAGGTGGGTGGGTGACCATGAACCGCTGGTGTGAAACTGACTGATGATCTCCCTGTACATCTCATTGAGGGGGAGAGGAACTCAGCACCCAGGACACAGACAGACAGGTCAGTGCAGCAACTTTGAACAGTGCAGTTAGTGTCGCTACACTGTGCTACAGACAGCCTTTGGAACTTGCTCTCTTATCGAGGATAGTAATAGCTGCCCTCAGACTGCATTTGTGCCAGAATAACAAGATCAGGACTGCTGCCTGATCTCTCAGGGGACAGTTCACCACTTGCTGGGCATATATGCTGAATTAAACAACAGTCACCTGATGGCACTGTACCAATCAGGTACCTCTCTTTCTCAACCCCACGTTATAAATCATAGTATTTATTATATGAACCACATGGTATCAGTATCATCACACTGAATAAACAAGCCAGTGTTTTAAGGACTTAAATCCTTTTCATCAGGGCTATGCAGTTACTAAAAAACATAATAATTAAATATCATTTAATAATGATATTCAAAGGAAAATTTATGCGTAGTTTTTATACATCGCATCAGGCAAATGTCCTGTATATTTTTTTCTTTTCTTTTTTTTTATATTACTTTTAACCATTTTCTTTCTCCCCGTACACCTCCCCCCATGGCGTGAATGTGCGTGTGTATGTCATGTCTCTGCGCTTCTGTCTCCTGACTTCCGGTGCTGCCCTTCAGCCTCCACTAGGGGGCAGCCAAGGAGGGGGACAACAGCCCCCTTTTCCCCGGGAGAGGAGAGCAGTCCATTGGACACTTGCTCCTTTCCCTCCAATGCTGACCCCAGACAACCCAAGGTCACTCCCGACCCTGGGCCGCCAGTGTGGCACAAGGTGTGGCGTCCAGCGCCTCAACCCTCAGTGCCACCGGGCCGGCCACTGTATAGTTTTTCAATGTATTAGACACTGAGATTTTACTTATACACTAAACAAAGTATTCTTTATATGCTGTTCCTTGTTCCTCTTTGATATTAGTTATACAATGGCATACTGAACATGGAGTCCATTTCTGGAGAAAACTGGCACCATACATAGGAGTCTGAAAAAAGGCACTCAACTTTATTCAAAAGTGTTATAATGCTGAAGTACAATTTTTTTAATTTATTTATTGAGAAAATTGGAATTACAATCTTTGAACTAAAATCTCTTCTACAAAGGATCCTCGGCAAACAAGGGAGGGGAAATATGTACAAGAGTTGGGGAGAGAGTAGCAGCTTATAGGCATTGTCAATAAATCAACAATTAAGGACATAAAGTAATCAATCATATGGAATAGTAAAGGCAAAACATTGCATAACACTCCAAGGCATGAGTACAGAGCTCATAGGGAAATGGTAGTCCGTGACCATAGCGATCGAGATTGAATGCCTAGAAAAATGACAACTCAATGTTGGTGACTGTGATCACGGCTACTCAGGGAGGAGGGTGACTGGATACTGTGATTGGCAAAAACCGTGCTAGAAACCAAAGGGTATATGTGCATGCGTGCACCCGGGGGGGAGAGGAAGGGGAGGGATGGCATGTAGGAGGGGTAACGACAAGCAACTGCCGAGCTGGATTGCTGGCATTGTAGGAAGGGTGGTCGGCTGGGAGGCACGAGGTAGCGGATTCTGGTCCGGCATGGTGTGGTTTTTTTTTTGCTGCCTGGCAGCATGTATTTTAATCAGGTTTTGTACCCCCGGCCCCAATATGCACCTGCCTGGAGTTGAGAATTTATAAGTAGGGGGGTGCGTGGTACATGGGGGGCACATCCCCTGCATTAAAAATGAGACCTGTAGGTCTCGGGCGCTTTTTTTCTGTGCTGCGAGTGTGCATCGCCAAAATTGATTTTCAGCAATGTACACTCTCTATAACAGCAATCGCAGTTTCTCAATCACTATTATGACATGGAACCTAGTGAAACAGTCCCCTTAGTAGCATAGAAAATTAAAAGTTTAACAGTTCAGACAGTATATGTACAAGTTTAATTGAATCATAAAGTAACAGCTAAGCAGCATTGTCAGTATCCTAGAGGGTACAATGATAGAATCATCCAAAGGAGTCAGTAGAGCCATTGGGGAAGTGGGCTACAGGCTAAGAGGTTGAGGGGGAAGAATCAGTACAGGTGACAGAGATAGCATCAAGAGGTAAAGTAGGTGGGGCCACATCAGTGGGAGGTGGGGGGGAGAAGGGGGATGATATATGGCAGGTAGGTGAGGGCTCATCAGGGGGTACTTGGAGTGGGGGGAAAGGAACATGGTAGGTAGGCAAAGGCAAGTGGGGAGTAGTGAACTTCAAGGCCCAACTGGACAGTGCAAGGTGATCCTGGGCGTGACCCAAGGTACAAGGAGACTAATTACAACTGGGGTTAAGTGTGGCAGTAGCAGCTTTCAGGAGGGGAGATAGAATTCCTAAACTCAGACTTGAAGTGCCTGAGGTGTGAAAGGCTTGTAGTAGTGTGTGGGAGGTCATTTAACCAGGTGGGGGCCCTTATTGCAAAGGCTCACCTCCCCAGGGCAGTTCTTCTAAATGGCACTGCTAGAGCTTGTTTAGTGACACTTCTTGTGATATGTTCACTTGGGGCAGGGTGGAATAAAGCTTGTAGGGAAGGAGGTGCAAATTCTGGGAGGGCCTTCTTCCCTAAAAGGCAGGAGTGGAGCTTAATAGAGGTCAGAGGTAGCCATTTTGTCCTGATGTATAGGTCGCGGGTATGCATTAGGTGATTGGCACTTAATACAAATCTACAGGCTTTATTGAGGGTAGTATGGACACCGATTCAGGTGGAACTGCCACCTAAACAGCCAATGACCGGCATTCCGATTAAGGACGCTCGGCTAGGCAAGGGTTTACCCCATCAGCTATCCATCACCATCACCCTGCACCGCCCTCGCAGGGTTAGTGGGGACCTGGGTGGTCAACCGCTCTACCATGATTCTTCAGAATTGGGAAGGTCCTGCTTGCACCCCCAACTGCTGAATGTGGTGTTGATGGGGGACCTCTCAACAGATCAAGGACCCATGTTCTTCATGGGCCTTCTCCATCTCATTTCTGAATCTACGGGTCTCCAGTTGGAGCCCGTTCAAAAGAGGGAATGGTACCTGCTGATCGAAATCCTTGATCAGGCTGACTCTCCGGTGGAAACCTTCACAGTGCATGATGATATTGTCAGTCCTGACCTGGAACTGTGGCAGCATCAGGCCTCCTACTCTGTGCCATCAGCCTGAATGGCCTGCAAGTATATGGTCTCTACTGGCTCCCTGTTGGGATTCATGGAACACCCCTTGGCTGAGGGTCTTGTGGCTGACTCTATGTTTAAATGCACTGGCAATGTGGGGGATGTTGACCCCCCCCCCGACAAGGAGTCCAAGAAATGGGACTATATGGTCAAGAAGGTGTATGCTGCATCCTCTCTCAGCTTTCAGCAAGTGAGCTCGGCCCTTCTCATGCCCTACTTCTTGCATGCATCCCTAAGTTTCCTGGACGCGGTGCTTTCTCACCTGCCCGCAGATCTTAGAATCATAGAAATTTGTTGGCAGAAAAGGACCCAATTGGCCCATCCAGTCTGCCCATGCCCCCCAACTCATCACCAATTTCACGGACCACCCCTTCCCCCCCAATCAACCCCAGATGTCTGTCCCATGCTGTCTTGAATCCCTCCACTGATTCAGCCCCAACACCCTCCTCTGGAAGTTTGTTCCAAGCCTCCACCACCTTCTCTGAGAAGAAGTGCCCCCTCACAGTTCCTATAAATTTTCCTCTCTCCAATCTTAGTCTATACTCTCTAGTATTAGCCTTCTCCTTCCTTTTAACTCATTCTATCTGATGCCGCCATTCTGAGTCAGGTTAAGCAATGGATGGTTCTGATGCCATACGGCATTAATGGATAAAATGGGCTAAACAAGCTCCCGTCCTTCATCTTATTAATACCCTTTATGTTCTTATAAGTTTCAGTCATGTCCCCCCTCTCCCTTCTGGTCTCCAATGGGTACAGATCCAGTTCCCTATATCTCTGCTCATATGTCTTCCCCTGCATATTGTGCACCATCTCGGTTGCCCTTCTCTGAACTCTCTCAATCCCATCTATGTCCATTCTTAGATCTACAGACTACAATCAAGCAGGTCAGGGACCAAGGCCAAGCTGTTGCTAAACAGCAGTTCCAGTCTGCCATGGACCTTGGTGATTCCTGCGCCTGGTCTGTGGTGGTAGCAGTTGCCATGTGCCACAGGGCTTGTCTGCACATCTCCACCTTCATGGCTGCACGCAGCACAAGTCAGCAACCATTCCTGTCATGGCTACCGACTTGTTCAGGCCTGATGTGGAAGGGCAGCTCACTCGAATGGAGAAGTCCAGCGCCACCTTGGACTCAGTGACTTCTGTGCAAAAGGAACCGAAGGGCTGTAAGCCTCAAAAGAAGAAGCCCTTTTGGCCTTCCTCTGCCCCAGCAGCTAAACATGCCCAGACAGCAACAGGCTTGGAATCCCCATCCCAAATCCATGGCCTTGGTCATCAGGAAGTCAGGAAGCAGAGGTCCCAGTGGCCCCCTCCGCTGGTTCCTCCTCCGCTTCCAAACCTACCCAATGATGGGATGGGAGGGTGCCTCTCCAGTCCTGTCCTGAGCCCCCTGGGTCCTCCCATAGGGGGCTGGCTCCACCACTTCCTTTCTGCCTGGTCCACTGTTACCATGGACAGGTGGGTCCTCGAGGAGGTTAGTCAGGGTCTGCTTCTGGAGTTCAAGGTGTACCCGCCTGCTGAGCCTGCGCCCCACGGTAGGGCATAATGTCCAGTGACATCCTGTCAGCCCTTTGGGATGACACTGTCCAGCTCCTCTGCAAGGAAGTTGTGGCTCCTGTCTCGGACCCTCCGGAACACCCAGGGTTGGTTTCCAGGTATTTCATGGTGCCAAAATGGACAGGGGGCTGATGCCCCATCTTAGATATGCACAACCTGAACAAGTTCATCAGGCCATGCAGCTTCAGGATGGTCACTCATCTACACCAGGGACTCCCTCCATTGTTCTTTCCTCCCCATTTCTGGGATGGCTGATGAACACGAACTCTTAGCAGTGAAAGCACAGGTTGGTCAGCATGGCAAATCCTTGATCATAGTATCCATCTGTCTACCCCCTTAAAAAGCCAGAGATGGTCTGTCAAAGATCCTGGGTGCTGTGGCCACTCTCCCAAAGGATTGTGAGCTCATAATAACAGGCGATTTTAACATAAATTGGGACTGTACTGATATGACCCTCCCCCGAGGGACATCTTAGCTAGCAACTACCTAACAAAATTAGTCACTGAACCCACCAGATGGAACAACAAGTCAGGCAGCAGTACTCTCCTTGACTGGCTCCTCTCTAACTCCCCCTCTCAGATTTCTGATGTCATGGTGCTGCCAGATACCTTGAGTGACCACTCCCTGATCACCTTCAGGTGGACCAACAAATTCAAAAACAACCCCTCCCATCATAATTGAGAGCAGGGTCCTGAAGAAAGGTCAGCTTGGGTCACTTAAAACAGCCCTATCTCTCTATTGGATTGGTCCCCCATTGATGTGACGATTGACCATGACATGGTCCTAAAGTACTTAGTCGATGGTTTCAACAGTATCTGCAACCTTTATGCCCCAGTAAGAAAAAGGAAAGGCCGTGGGATTAACAATGGCTGGATCACTGGTGAACTCTTGACCAAAATGAAGGAAAGGGACAACCTGTGGTTGAAAACCAGGTCTACCGGTAACAAGCATGAATTCCAGTGCTACAGGGCTGCCAGAAACTGCTGCACAAACTTAATCCGACAGGCCAAAGCTAAATTCCACAAGGAACAGCTGAACAGCAGCTGGGGAGATGGTAAGAGGTTCTGGGAAAACATAAAAAATCTCCTTGGGAAGGATGAAAAGAAACATCCTGAACAGCTCAACATAAATGGCTCTCCCACAGTGGACCCACCCCTAATTTCGGAATCCTTCAGCTTTGCCTTCACAGACCTGAACTCAGTCCTCCCCTGACTATCTACACCCACCAAGAATCCACCCTGCAACAAGTCAACTGTTAACACCCACCCGGACTTTTATTTCAAGAGAGTAACAGTTAAGAAGGCTGCGAACTATCTAAGGAAAGGGCTAGGAAAAAACAGAATGGGCAGTGATGGAGTAGACATGAAGCTACTATCCCTCACTCTGGACATACTCATCGTACCCATTACCAAACTATTCAACAAATCACTGGCCCTTGCTAAATTCCCGGCAGTCTGGAAATAAGCACTAGTGACCCCTGTCCACAATAGCGGTGACAGGTCCTGTATTTTCAACTACATACTGATCTCAATCCTCTCTCCACTATCCAAGGCTCTGGAAAGGATTGTAGTGGATCGGCTCACTGAGTACCTCAGTAAATATCAACTGCAATGCCCCAACCGGCATGGATTCAGGCAGAATCACAGTACTACCACTGCTGTGGTGTAATACACTGATAACATGCACCAAACTATGGACGAAGGCAAGTTGATCGGGTTGGTGTTTATCAATTTAACAAAAGCCTTTGACTCCATGACCCACACCCTCCTCCTGGCTCAGTTGCCAAACCTGGGGGTGGCTGCTAATGCAATATCCTGGTTCCAGGACTACCTGTCTCTTGGATCCCGGTGTGTTAAAATTGGCCAAACAGTGTCAGGATCCAGAGAAGCCTCACTGGGTGTCCCCAGGGGTCAGTCCTGGGACCTCTTCTCTTCAGCCTTTTTTTAAATGATCTCCCTAAAGCCTGTGACTCCAGACTTATCCTATATGCAGATGATGTAGTCATTCTCAACAACAATACATGAATTGACTCTCTGCAATACAACACTCCTTCAGCAGATTAGAGGACTGGTTCTGTGAACACTAGCTCCTGCTCAATTATAAAAAGACTAAGACCATGCTCCTATCCAGTCCCCAGCTCAAGAAAACGTCCCCTACACTCTCCATCTTCAACAATGTCCAAGCACCTCTGGAGCAACTGCACTGTTTCAAGTACCTGGGGGTCATCCTTGATGGCACCCTATCCTTTGCTCAACATGTTGACTCAGTGGTTAAGGAGTAAACTCCAAGCTGGCAGTGCTATACAGGCACAGGAAATACCTTACTCCAGCAGCCTTCCGCCTCTCAGCCACTAGCTCCATCTTATCAACCATTTATTTTGGCCTGGTAGTCTATGGTGCAGCCACAGAATCTGTGCTAAAGAGGGTACATACCTCACTCAATAAGGCCTGCAGACCCACCCTAGATGCTGATCGCCTTACCCATACCTGCTCTTTCTACGAGCAGACAAACTGTCTGACACTAGGAAGCAGGATCAAATTTCAAACCTGCCTCCTTGGCAAGAAAGCGTTGCTGGGCAAGGTGCCCCAAGTGTATCTGATAGCTTTTCCCAATCAGGCTCCGGATATGGCACCAGAGGCAAGATGCAGGGGGCACTATTGGTGCCACTTCGACGAACCGCACTTGGTCAACGTGCCTTCTGCTACAGAGCCCCGTGTGGCTAAACGAGATTCCTGATGTCACTCACAGTACCACAAGTCTCTCCTACTTCAAATCTGAACTCAAGCACTACCTTACCTCCAGCACTACGTGTTCATGTTTTCCGAATGCCTGACACACCACCCACTGAAAGCCCACAGGCTAGACTCAACGAGCTGCTCCCACAAGCAGGACCCAGGGCTGTTCCTTTAAGTTCCCCCACTGAACTCAGTCTCTTCTCCTTGATCAATCCCACCTCCTTTCTACGCTCTCCCTCTAACTCCCACCCCACCCCCCTCCTACTCCTCCCTCTCCCTGTTGTCCACCTGCCTCCCTGTTCTTCACGTCTTGCCATCTAAGCCCCCCCACCATGTGTGCTGTTGCCAAAGCCTTGCACATAGGCTGCTTACTACTGTTCCACTCCCTTCCCCTTCCCTGCGGGGTGACTTTCCCTGATTCTCAGCCCAGTGTCGGGCCACCCCTGGGTGGAGTCTTCCTCTGCACCTCACATAACCTATAGGCCTTACGAATATCTGCTGGAGTTTCAACTGATGGAACAATTTTTAATGATATGTTATCTGGTTTAATTGTGTATTACTCTGCAACTGTACAGTGTTTGTTACTGTTTTATGACATGGAACCTTTGTAAAAGAGCCTTGGCTGAAAGGTTATTTTCCGAATTTCTAAATAAATAAAAAAATAAAAAAGAAAGAACCCTATGTATAACAAAAATGCTATAAAATGAAAGCTGCTTACAGACTCCAATATAACCCTTATGTTCAACAAAAACAGGAACTGTAATCAGGCAGTACAGCAAGGAAAAAAATAGCGTAGAAAAATTCACACTAATGTGTGATAGTAAACCTTTCTCAAATGTGCAAACTATGGTGGTTGGGTTGGGTGGGGTGGTAGTGGGGGGCTGAAATGAGAATTATGTTTTGGAATGGATGGGGAAAACATTACAGGTGATGACCAAATCCAAAAAATCCAAGTGCGCTGTGGAGGAAAGCCACTTCCATTTTAGTGGTGTAGCACCAGCCAGGATTGTTTGTTTGCAGTGTGTTCCTTTTGGAAGTTTATTTCAGTGGTGACCAGAGAAGAAAAATGAAATATGGCCATGGAAATGATTGTGAAATGGAAACATGTTAAGAGATAATGATAAACAAATGGGTAAACAATGACGGATGGTCAGAGGATCCCAGGATAAAAAGAAAGTAAAAAAAAAAACCATCAACTTGACACAAAAGACATGGTAAGAGAAATGACCAAAGTGAATGGCACAAAACTCTGAAAAGAAAGAAATACATAGAGGGTGCTAATGAGCAGCTGAATGTGCAGGATGTTCCTCCCTGAAGCTCTGTCTCCACATGCTTTTTTTTTTAATTTACATTTTATGGTCCCTTTTCTGGGGGTTGGCAGGTGTCTGGCACTGGCCCCTCCCCTTGGGGGGTTTACCTCTGGCCTTGGTTGGCGTCCCCATCACCGGGAATGCCGCCGGCACCATCACAGAGCCTACCAGCTCTATATTTTCTCCCCTTCTCTGCTGTGGTCACGTGTGCACATGTGGAGGCACATGTATGCCGCGATCTGTAGCAACCTCCCTATTCTTGCCATTCTCCACCTGCACTACTCTTAGGCCTCCAGCTGGAGGTAGCCGGATGGCAGGAGCAACCGGGTCCCTCCCCAGGAGAGGAGACCTGCCTTGTGGCTGCTCAATCCAGATCCCACCCCCCCGGCCAACCCTTGACAAGCCAGGCTTGTTCCTGAACCCAGGTTGCCTGCATAGCGTGAAGTGTAGCGTCCAGCACCTCAACCCTCAGTCCACTGGGCCGGCCTTCTCCACATGCTTTTTAAAGTATTATTTGTTATTTTCCAGTGCTTAAAAAGAAAATTTGCTGATATTTCTCTAAAACAACTCATTATGGTTGAGTTTCTTATAGAGCCATCAGGCAAGCTGCTGAGAGGAGCTGCAAAACATTTGAAGAAGTCGGAGGCAGGGCAGCAGGATGAAGGCCATGACACAGTCACGCTTTCAGCTTTGGAAATGGCAACGCTGGCACAAACTGTATTGGAGCAAGTGATGGCAGGCCTCATCCCGAAACTTGATTCTGTGATGGTCCAATTAAAGGAGCTAGCAGAGTAGAATGCAGAACAGGCAAAATGGCTAAGGTAGCTGGAGCAGAAGGTCTCTAAGACCAAAGATAAGCTAAGCCTGATTCCTGATAAAGTAAGCTGACTGGGAAGGGCGGTCGAGGAACTCAAAGAACTGCCTGATTACCAGGAGGACTACAAACGGAGGACAGTCCCTTCCCATTTTCTATACTCAGGAAATCCCCATGACCATTGAACTACACTGGTACCTGCCAATGCCGCCTTCCCTGCCCACAGGTCATGTGCCCCTGATGTTCCATTCCACATTTATTGTGGGACCATTCCCCTTTTCTTGCAGCGTATCTGCCTCAGGGTCGTGCCACCATGCCACATGTCAGCCAATGCAACGACAGCTTAACTGCACCCTTTATGCAGTCTAGCCATGAATTTATATCACTCCAACGTGTTAACACATTTTCCCCCTAATGCCTCAGGGGTCTTACCTGCTTTATTACTGCATCACAAAACTCCTGCACTTTTGCATTAAAAATATGATTCGCAATCCCGGATAGGTGTACCCCATCGCGACTGTACGTCGCATCACATGTCTTTGGAATGAGATAATGACATAGTATGTCAGCCCCACACAGGGCAGCAAACTGGGACACCTCCCAGTTAACCTCCCTATGTGCTTTTTCTATGGCTTTGTGGCTACGGGTGACTCTCCACTGCTGCCGGGAGATGATCCTCAACCAAGCCAATCTGATTGTTGGGAGTTGGATTTGAAGCTGAGTCAGATCCTTTTTGATGTCTGAAATGAGTCTAGGGGCCCCAAGCCCCAGCAGATCATTCCCCCCAAGGTGTAGCACCAGGACCAAAGGTAATTGCTTTTGCAGCCCCAGCATGAGCACTGTTTGCATCATCTGACCCCACCTCATGCCCCCTTTTCCTGCCCAACGAATCTTGGCTTGCCGGCTTGAAACCCCTAGCTGTGTGCCATACAGGCGGGTTGAAGCTCTACTGTATGCCTCCCGGACATATGAATGGCCAATGATCCATATTTCCAGTATTGCTCCTTGCTTAGCTGGAATATAAACAGAAAAGTGTCAGTCAGGTGTACAGTTACTGCATGGTCTTTTCAACAATTATATGGGTTACTACTATTGCCTATTGCATTGCGGTAGGTTGGCCTGTGTGCCCTTTTGTGGCCTGATATAACCCTTGAAGGTGGTGGATGACCACCTGCCAACTTTCTTTATCTGCATCTCTTCCAAGCCTAATCTGGATGCCTCAGTAGCTGCCCCGATCCTGAAAGAATGAGTACCAAAGGCCTTAGGGTCCTTACCTGTAAACCATAAGCCTTTCTGCAGGAATGCCACAAATTGGCACCTGGTAACCGGACTACTGTCACCGTGCAAAAATAAGTTACCCTCTCCCTTAGGTCTGTCGGCCATGTAGTCCCCTAGCAAGGACCATGGGCATGATTCCCCCACCCTGGCCTGGTGTAATGTTATGGAGGCCGGGGGGCCACATTGGTTTGCCTTGGACCTCCGCAGCCGGAGACAGATGTGATCAGGTAACCATGTCACGTTGCAGAATTGGAGGTTATCCTCCATTCCCATGGAAATCAATTTGGGGATCAGTTCTGAAACTCTGAAGGTTCAAAAAAAAAGCACATGAGAAGAGGACTCCAAATAGTTTTGCCTCATACTGTGTGCTACAAGCAGCACCCAGGGCTGTTAGTAAGTCAGATAGTTCCACCAGGTCAATGGGTCTCCTGTGGTCCTGCCTCTTCCCTCCAGATGTAATCCACCCTTCCACCATCTTATGCATCATGAATGTGTTAGCTGAGTCAGGGTAGCCTAGCGCCTGTTGCATGAATGCTATGCCCGACAGGTGCAACTGGATTGCTGCCGGTGCCCTATTCAGTTGGATTAGATGGAACACATATTGTTGAACTTGCTGCTGGATTTCATGCAGGAGCTTGCTTACCTCTTGCCCACAGAAATTGACAAAGGTGGCTGGTCACTGGTGCAGTGGTTGGAATTCTGCTTGCTGCGCCAGTAACCCGGGTTCGGGAATGGACCTAGGTCGTCGGAGGGCTGGCCGGGGGGAGAAGGACAGAGTGCCCCATGGGTAGCTCTCCTTCTCCAGGGGGAGGGTGGGGCAGTGTCCGGTGCAATGAGGACCCCTGGCGGAAGCTGGGAGTCACTCACGCTATTGGCGCTCGGCATTAGGAAGGCAGGGCGGACGCTGGCGTCATTGCACGTCCCTGCCTCCGAGGAAAAACCAGGGAAAAAAGATGGCAGGCGGGTCCACTGTCTATGTGAAGCCCTCCCTGGGGCTTCAATTAGCTGCCATTGCCGCATCCCTGACCAGATACCAGTTCTGCGGCATGGATGAGGGGGACCGATGCTGCAGCCCCGCTCTCCGGGGGCAAGCTGGGGATAACTGGGGATGGCGGCAGTAGATGGCAGTGGGAGTCCCAGGGGCCATGACTAGGGCTGATGGTGACAGCGGACCAGCCAGGATAAAGAAGAAAATATATATATAAAAAAAAAAAGAAATTGACAAAGGATGCGAAACTACCTGAATACTTCTTCCAGGCTGAGGGGCAACAGTGAGCTGAACCAGTCATAGCTTTCTTGATTCCCCAGCTGCCATTCTGCTTCTGGTATCTGTGTGGGGGTGCTTCCGCGTGCCGTGCCAATTGTCTGAAGTGGTCAAACTTCAATCAAGACAATGCATCAGCGATCAAATTTGTTTTACCAGGCAAATGTCACACTCTGAATGTGATGTTCTGAGTAAAACAGCATAACGCAAACACCCGCAGCACCCTCATCACATCTTCAGACCTGGAAGATTGTGAATTGATTATGTCCACCACGGCCTTGTTGTCCGAGAAGAACAGCACTGCCTGGTTTCTCAGCCTATGTCCCCACACCCACACTGCCACCATAATTGGAAACAATTCCAGAAGTTTGATGTTGTTTGTTAAACCCTGGTGAACCCACTCTTGCGGCCAATGGTCAGCAAACCATGAACCTGGGAAAAAGGCCCCAAAGCCCAACCCATCAGAGGCATCAATCTCCATGTCCAAACCATGCTGCCAATGTGCCGTGTTCTGCCACATGATTATACCATTAAAATCCCACAAGAAGATTTCCCACACTTGCAAGTCATCCTTGAGGCCTTATGATACCCAGATATGGTGATAAGGTCTTGTGAGGCTGGCCTTTGCAGCAGCCAGCCAACTGAGGAATTGCCGCCTGGGGCTGCATGCCCTGCAGGCAAAATTAAGGTGTCCTAAAAGGGACTGTAGCTGCAAGAGGGTGACCTTCTTGGCCCCCCCCAACCTCCTTCAACAGCCTTCTTAAGGTTGAGTTCTTGTCCAGTGGGAGCCTGGACATCATAGCTGTAGAGTCCAGCTGGATAGCCCAGAAGGACAGACATGTGGTAGGGCCCTCCATTTTTTCAGGAGCCAGAGGTACCCTGAACTTACCCATTAAGATCTGGAAAACCTCCAGAGGGTCCTTACTCTTACCATAATCGTTGGCACCTGCAAAAAGGAAGTCATCTAAATAATGAATAATTGAGGTGTTGCCAGTGAAAACCTTGGTTCCCCATTCTAAAAATGTGGAAAATGCCTCAAATGCGGTGCAGCTGATCGAGTATCCCATTGGCATTGCCATGTCATAGTACCAGTGACCCTGAAATGTAAAACCCAGTACCTCGTAGTCTTTTGTTTGGACTAGGAGGAGGCAGAAAGCTGATTTTAAGTTGCTTTTTGCCATCAAAGTGCCTGGTCCCAAACCCCGAACCAGGTCGACTGCCACATCTACTGACACATACTTGACAGAGCAGTTCTCTGGTGCAATGTGATAATTTACTGATTCACCTTTCGGGTAAGAAAGCTGATGAATCAAGTAATAATCCCCAGGGGCCTTTTTAGGGACAAGCCCTAGTGGGGAGACACGAAAAGCTGGAAGGGGTGGTTGATCGAAAGGACCAACTACCCATCCCACCTTAACCTTTTTCTCTATATTGGCTGCTAATATGTTAGGCATGGCAATGGCTGACTTGAGGTTACGGGCAGATGTGGGGGCCTCTGTAAGGGATCTCGAAACCCATACTAAAGCCAACTTGTAAAAATGTTGCTGCTTGTTGATCGGGGTACTGGGAAAGCCATGGTTGCATTTATTTTAGGTCAACTGGAGTGTTAGCCAGTTTGCCTGGCACCTGATTTTGACTTGTCACCCATGGTATGGAGGACCCTGAGCTGCCAACGGTGGCTCCTTTGCAATCTGTGACCTGGTGCCCCACCACAGTTTTTGCAGACATGCCTGAATTTACAGTGACTCTGAAAACACTTCCAACTATTGTAATCATATCATGCATTTTTGTCCCCTTTCTTGAAGTCTTTCTTGTCACTGAAATTGGGACACATAATCTTGTGCCTGCTGTCCTTGTATGTGAGAGAGTTGGGCCTCCCCATGGTCATGTATCTGGCTCATAGGTCTAGATGCATGTTCTCTCATTTCAGACTAGGTTGATGAACCAATTTCATATGGAACTGCTCGTCATATTTAAGCCATACATAACCGTCAAAAGATAAATGGGCAAATTTTATTGTATCCCTGTATTTTAGCAATGGGTAAGAGCTTGTCTGGGTACTTCATCCCATAAAGTACAAAGTAGAATGCAGCAAACAACCTGGTATAGCCAGGTGCTCACAGGAAGGCAGCCAGCCTGGATCGATATATAAAAAAAAAAATAGTTGTGGCACACAGACAGAATTCACAAGCAGGATATTACAAATGTATCATTTATTTTCAGAGGCACACTCAAGCATGTCAACTGACCACTGGTGCCACAACTGTTTGTTTTTATACTTCATCCGATAAACTGACATAAAGATATCAAATGGTCAGGTCAGCTCTTGACTGGGCTTTCCACTGCTCTCCAAGAGGCAGAGGCTGGAGATGCCAGCCACCAGTGCTACCACTGGGATCCATCATAGGAGTGCTCCAAGCCAGGTCAGCCCTTGATCGGGCTTTCCAGCACTCTTCAAGCGGCAGAGGCTGAAGAAGCCAACCACCATCACCACCACTGGGACCCACCATAGGAATGCTCTAAGCCGGGTAAGCTTCCAGACTTAGCCAGAGAAGCACCTCAGAGCTTCCATTGGCCACAGCCTGTAAGAACTCTTCTCCCATTGGCCGCTTTTTTACGATGTTTGTCCTGATTGGCTCCTGCTCCTACTCTCTTCTGCTATGGCTCTGGAGCCCACAAACAAAGGAAATTCTGGGAATTGTATACTGCTGCTCTGTTAATTTATTATAGAACTACTGGAATTGTTTATTTGGGATTGTCTGTCTGTTGAATTCTGTGCCTGCCAGGTTTTCCCTTGTCTTTTTTTCATGCCCTCTCACTCATCTAAGCCCAGTTTATTCTCTGCTTTCCCTACCACTCTGTCTACCTCCAGCCACTGCTCCCACCCAAATCACTGCTTAATATTATTCTGTTTTCCCTGCCTTGGAGCCACTCCTAAACTGTTTGCCATTTAGTGGACTGGCTGCCCCCTGCCCCCCTCACTAAACCTCTTAGCCTTTTGTCTTCCCTGTTCCTCTCCCTACCCCCCAATTTAGCTCTCTGCCTGTGCCTTTGTTTCCCAGAGCATATCTACTGACCCCTGCTCTGTTTATCTCCCTTCAGGTCTGCCCTTGACCAGGCTTTCCACCGTTCTCCAAGCGGCAGAGGCTGGAGAAGCCAGCCACCAGCGCCACCACTGGGACCCACCATAGGAGTGCTCCAAGCCACGTAAGCTTCCAGACTTAGCTGGGCAAGCACCTCGGAGCGCCCATTGGCCACAGCCTGCAAGAACTCTTTTCCCATTGCCTGCTTTTTTATGGCTTTTGTCCTGATTGGCTCCTGCTCCTACTCTCTTCTGGTACTGCTCTGGAGCCCGCAAATAACTGAAATTTTGTGCCCCCCCCACCCCACCTTGATCTTAACTATATACCTTTAGCTCCTCTCGGCCTTCCCTCCTTCTCTGTTTGGCTGCTGTAGGTTAAAAAAAATAAAATAAATTTAAAAAGACAAACAGGGTACCTCCTTCTGCATTACAGCCCAGGTCAGTTACCCTCCCCTACTTAAACTCTTTGTTCTTCTCCATTTCTTGTTGATAACTGCTGGCACCTTGACACTGTCTGCACCCGACCCCCTGTTTTCGTATATCCTTCTTTTGTGTCAATTTAACACCTCCCCTGCTCTATTACCCCCTTTCCCCTACTAAAACTAATTTGCTCTTTCTGTCCTTTTCTCAGACTGCTGTTAGCCCATACGGGCTTCTACCACTGACACGGTCCCCACTGAGAGTTAAGCTGCCCACCCCCCGATTCAGTGTGAGAAGCTGCCTGCACTTCCCTGAAGCACGCCAAATATGGTACAAGGACCCAACTTGGGCGTAAGGGATCTTTGAACATTTCCCTCCCCCCACTTATTTTACAGAAGTGTATTCCTACCTCCTTGCAGTTCGCCCTCCTTCCTAGTGTCCATTACATGCCCTTATCAAGCGTAGTGCACACAGAATCCGTAATAATAACTGTGCACTGCTCTCTGGGACCTTGGATGTGCTTCTGCTACCGCACTCCTTGGCATCATGATGTCCTTTACTACTACACTATTTATCCGAGGCATTCTACTTGCCTCCCTAATGATCCTCTCTGATCTGGCTTGTGAAAGGTTAAGAACAACATCCCCACTGGCATTGGATTGCAACCTCATAAATGTTTATAGTTCAATCACTTCATCTCAATGCCCTGACCCTCACAATATGCTGTGGTACCCCACTATCTCCCAGTGATTGGGGATTGCTTTCTCATCACCCTTGCTGGCTACCCCACTTGGCACTCCTTCCTGGAATCTTCAGTGTACAAGCTAACTATAAAGTGCGTTTAACTCAGATGAAGATTCACAATCACTGCAGCAAGCAGCTAAGGAAATATCTGTGTAGACTGGCCTTACCTCTGCTGCTGCTCTATGGCAATATCCACCCCAACCCTGGCTGTCCACATTATACAGCCTGCCCACAGTCAGCTACTGGGTTACTTATGATTGTCTCACTGCAGCCTCCTCCCCAAAATGGATGTTCTGAATGCCTGGATCCTACAACAGAACCCTGACATTCTTTCGGTCGTAGAAACCTGGCTCGTGCCAAAAATTGTGGATGCACCAATTTCCATTCCAGGCTACACAGTTTTTAGACAGGATCATCCCTACAAGCATGGGGGTAGTTGTGTGATATACCTCCGAAACAGCCTTTAGGGTCTCATCCTGCTGCTACCCAATACTGATAACCACATGCAAGCTCTTGCCTTAAAAGTGGTCCTTGGTGCGCACAACAAAACCACTAATGTGTTTTCAACCTTTATTCCTCCCAAATTGATAGCCCAGTGCTTTGATTTACTCCTGGAGTGTCTTGGCTCTCTGAGTCAGAACTCAGAAACTAACATGCAACGAGACTTCAATATCAATTGGCTTTCACCTGACACAAGTCCTTGCAAAGCTGCGGTTTCTGCTCTTCACTTCACCCAACTTGGTGAGTCCCCCACAAGACTCAACTATAAAACTGGGACAATTACCTTATTGGACTGTGTGCTCTTTAACCACCCAGAACATACATCTGACACTACTGTGCTCCCAGATGCTTTCAGTGACCACTCCCCCGTCCTGTTTCATTGGTCGAATAAATTCTCCAAACCTCCCCGCAAGAACAATTACTATCAGGGTACTCATCCATGATCATCTTGACTCACTAGAAGCAGATTTATGTAATCAGGATTAGTCTGTGGTTTACTCCACTAACGATGTAGACCTTGTTTTGACCAATTCATCCTCCTCCTGTTCAACACTTTGTGTGATAGACGCTGTCACAAACACATTCAGCAGGTTAGGCCCTCTGCTGTCACAGTGCCAACCTCAGAGCGCAATAGTGTGAACAGGTAACAGACAGGGTAACCCTCCTGTCTGCTTTTGGGTCCAAATCACCTTTAGTCTCAAGTTCTGGGGGTATTCAAACTGTGAACCTTATGCTAGCATACCCAAAGAACAGGCTCAGATACGTTCCCTCTTCAGGGATTGCGGTACAATCTTTCACCAGGAGCACCCAGTCAGGCTTCCAGAATGAACCCTTTTAACTCAGTATGAGACCTTAGGTATATTCTTACCTTTTTCCAAGCTTAGTAACACAATCAAGCTGTTGAACAGTTTTGTCAGACTTAACCCCCTATATGTCACATGCAAAAAGAACTGGCAGACACCCAGGCAGTCTTTCAAAGAAAAGGTACTTTCCTAAAAGATGATGAAAATATGAAAAATATAAATACAGAACAAAATATCACAGAGCTCACACTCACATAAAAGAACAAGGGAAAATTACAAAGGCTGTGAGATCTCTGGATTACCCCTAAATCCAGCATTTCCTCCACCTCCCTCCTAATGTCCTTCTGGACAGTCTCTGACACACGATATGCTGTCCACCGTATGGGTGTCTGGGTCCCTGTCTCCACATTGTGCATTGCTAAGGGGGCTAGTCCAGGCTTGGCACTAAACAGTGGGGCAAAATCTGCTAAAACCTCCCTTACTTCCTGGATCTTGTCCGGGGCCAGCTGGGGTGACAATTTAACTGCCTCCACAGAGGACTCCTGCTTGCTTTCTTTCTTTCTTCCAGCAAGTCCAGAGGGGGGTCTCCTTCATCTGTTCCCCCCCAGGACTACGTTCTGCAAAGACCATGTCAGCCCTATTAGCATATGGCTTCATCATGTTGACATGGTACATTCTTTCTGTATGTCTTCTGTCGGGTAACTCTATGATATAGTTCGCGTCATTTACCTTTCTAACTACTTTGTACGGTCCTGCCCACTCAGCCTGCAGCTTGTCTTTCCGGACTGGGATAAGGACCATGACTTCCTGACCCACCGTGTATGAGTGAGCTCTGGCTCTGCAGTTGTACCACACTTTTTGTTTCTATTGGGCAGCTGCCAGGTGGCTCTGGGCTGTCCTCATAAGCTCCTTCAGCCTTTCCTAAACCTAAGGACATAATCCACTATGGGAGTGCCCTGGATGGCGTGCTTGCTTTCCCAGTCCTCCTGGATCAAGTCTAGGGGCCCACATACCCAGGCGTCCATATGAGTTCGGAGGAGGAAAACCCTGTTGACTCTTGGGGCACCTCCCTGTATGGAAAGAACAGGTGGGGAAGGTATTTCTCCCAGTTCCTCCCATGCTGTTCAGTAAACACTTGGAGCATTGACTTCAGGGTACCATTAAATCTTTCCACAAGCCCATTGGCTTGTGGGTGATATGGTGTTGTGCACCTCTGTTCCACCCCACACTTCTTCCACAAACATTTCATCAGGTCCAACATGCAGGAACCCCCTCGATCGGTGATACCTCCTGCAGAAACCCAACATGGGAGAAAATCCCAAGTAAGACATCTGCCAGTTTGTCTGTCCTCAGTGAGGATAGAGCAACTGCCTCTGTATACCGGGTGGCATAATCCATCACAGTCAGGATGAACCTCTTCCCAGAGGAGCTGGGGTATGTATTCAAAGGCCCCACAATATCCATTCCCACCCTCTGGAATGGCTCCTCCACTATGGACAGTGGAATTAGGGCAGCTTGGGTTTTCTTACCTGCCTTCCCTATTTCTTGGCACCAGTGACAAGACCTGCAATACTCCTTCACCTGCTGGGTGAAGTTGGGCTAATAGAAATTCTGGGCCAACTGCTGCATAGTGCACACAATTCCCAGATGACCAGACAAGGGAATATCATGTGCAATCTTGAGCAACTGCTCACGGTACCCCTGGGGAACGACAAGCTACCTGCCTATCACCCCTCCCTCTTTCTTAGCATCCTGAGTATACATCAGTCCATCTTCCCAATAAACTTTATGTTTCCCATCATCTTCCTGTGCTCTGTCAGAGTCTGCCCAAGCCCTCAGCTTCTCTAGACTAGGGTCACTTTTCTGAGCAGCTGCAAACTCCTTACACATTCCCAAGGCATGGGACAGGTCCCCGTCAGTATCTAAACTAGGGTCCCTAGCTCTAGCATCAGGGCACTCAGGATCACTGTCATCCCTAACCCTCTGACAATGGGTCACCCCTCCTTCTTCAGAGTAACCCTCCATAGCTGTTTGGTTAATTGCTAATGAGGAAATTTCTACCCCCTTTTCATTAGTCTCCATATCAGGAAACACGTGCTGGGGAACTAGCCTCCCAGTGGTTTCCACAGTGGCTTCTATGGGGTCCAGGGAACTACAGTTTTCCCTTGCCACTTGGCTATGGGTAACTGCACACACCATCCCCAGTTTGAGATTATTGCCAAGGATGACATCAACTGCTAAAGTTTTGGCTACAGCCACCTGTTGCACAGTTCCCCCTGTTTCACCCCAGTCTAGGAGAACACTAGTGAGTGGCAATGTTTTCTCCTCACCAGTGAACCCTTGTACAGTTACAAATTTATTGGATATCAGCTGACCAGGCTCTACCAGATCTCCTTTCACCAGTGTCAGGGATGCCCCTCTATCCCTTAACTCCTGTGTCTGTACACCATTCACCATGACTGGGTGCATGTGTTCCCTCATGTTCACAGGCATGCTTCCAGGGACGCACAAACAACCCACTTCTTTCCTAGCCCCATTTTCCATATTGCTCGTCCTCCTGGGACACTGTCTGGCAATATGCCCAGTTTCTTTGCAAACCCAACATGTGCTGCTTTTCTCAGAAAAATATTTTCTTTGAAACCTGGGGCTAACTGGTTTTGGTGGAGGCAGTGAGGGTTTTAGCTACCCTGAAGGTGTGCTTTTCCCTTTCTGCACTGCCACGCCCACCCCATTCGCTCTCAGAGCAGGTCTGCTCTTGGCATAGCGGTACGAGTTCAGCAGCCTCTTGCACTGTTTTGGGATCTCGGTCCTTCAGCCAGGTTTTCAGCTCTGCTGGGCATGCCCCAAAAAAACTGCTCTAACAATATAGCATTTTCAATTATATCTACAGAGTTTGCTTCAATTCCCTCCCACCAACATTTTAAACACTGACGTTGTTTTGTGACTAGCTCCTTGTAGCTCATTTCAGGGCTTCTACTGAACTTACAGAATCTAGCTCTGTATGCTTTTGCAGTTAAATCAAACTTTTTTAAAAGTGCAGCTTTATGTTTGCTGTAATCATTACTGTCCTCATTGTCCATTTGACCCAATGCATCCTGAACTTTCCCGGTAAGTAGCGGGGATAACTGGAAGCTCCAGGACCTTCTAGGAATATTTGCCTGAATACAAACTTTTTCAAAGGAATTTAAAAAGGCATCCATATCCTCCCCCCCTTTAAATTCAGCTATCAATTTGGAATTTAATTTGTAACCCAGTCCTGTAGTTCTAGTTAAACCCAAGCCACTTACCTGCTCGGGTGCTGGTGGTTGGAGTCATAGCTTCTTCAGTTTGTGTTGCCTCTGGCGCTCACTCTCTTCATGCTCTGCTTCTCACTGTTCTTGCTCCACTTCTCACTGTAGTTGTCACTCTTCTCTCTGGAACTCCAGCTCCATTCAGCGCAACTCAATATGCAACCTGATTGCTTCTGGCTCCAGAATGCTGGTGACCTTTCCCTGCTGCTGTGGCCCTTCGCTTGCACTGGCCCTGCTGTCCTCCTCACCAGAGCTGGACACTGCACTGGCCACTGGTCCTTTTCAGTCACAATCTGTGACTTGATGTTGTGGGCATCTGCTGCCATCAGGGCATCCACGAGGTTCTGCTTGGTAGCTCTACCCTTGTGCAGGACTCCTCTCTCCTTGCACAAATGCTTCAGGTAGTTTGCAGTGAGCTCACTGTAGTTGGAAGCCATCTTCTTCTTCCCTAGCCATGGTTTCTCTAACTTGCACCGTGAAAAAAAAAAAAATGAAACAGGTAGGAACTTTGATTGTAAGCAAAATTATATAGTTCTGTTTCTTTTTTTAAACAAATCACTGCCTTATTTTGCAAGTGAGCTGTGCAGTTATAAGCTGACACACTGAACTGTTAAAGCTTGTGTTACCAATTTTATCACACCGCTGCCAACCAAATCTGTCACAAACGCACTCCGAGGGTCAGGCCCTCTGCTCCCAGAGTGCCAACTGCAGAGCACAATAGTGTGAACAAAAAACAGACAGGGTAACCCTCCAGTCTGCTTTTGGGTCCAAATCACCTTAAGTCTCAAGTTCTGGGGGGATTCAAACTGTGAACCTTATGCTAGCATACCCAAAGAACAGGCTCAGGGACTGCAGTACAGTCTTTCACCGGGGGACCCAGCCAGGCTTCCAAAATGAACCCTTTTAACTCTATAAGAGACCTTAGGTATATTCTTGCCTTTTTCCAAGCTTAGTAACACAATCAAGCTGTTGAACAGTTTTGTCAGACTTAACCCACTATATGTCACATGCAAAAAGAACTAGCAGACACCCAGGCAATCTTGCAAAGACAAGGTACTTTACTAAAAGATGATAAAAATATGAAAAATGTAAACACAGAACAATATATCAAAGAGCTCACAATCACATAAAAGAACAAGGGAAAATTACAAAGCAAAACTCCTACCACAATACATTTTAAATTTTTGCTATCTAATGTATTACCTCTGGAAGTGCATTTTAAAGCTAGATCAGAGAGCTGTGTCTCTCTAGGGTCCCAAAATGATATCACCTACATTTTAGACACAAGTATCAGTTTAAACTGTGTGTCTCCACACCCCTTCTGTGAGTCAACTAGCTTCTCCTTTTAGAATATAAAATTACAAAAAATGATTTCCTATCAGGAGGTATTTTAAATAAGGTGCCATCAGAAGAAAAAATACATTTCCTATATATAACTTCTTAATTACACATGTTTCCTTTGAACTTAGCAATCCCACACTGTCACCAATGTGTTAAAAAGCTAACAGGAATCAGTCTAATGACGTCCTGTTTCTGAAGTCATAAAGTCACATTTGGTTTGTGCTTCAAGAAAGCCTAGGCATGTCATAAAAAGGTAATAAAATGCCATTCTGGAGGAAGTCAGTTAATTAAATGATTACTGGTCAGTTTACATATCCTGTAGCTTCACTGAAACCTGGGGGGGAGGGGCATCCATGGAAGCTCAGTCTGTCTTATGTGAGACAATCACATACTATATCTTTATATTACAATTATCATACAATGATCATAACCAGCTGGCCAAGCATCACAGGTATGCCCCTTATAAAAAGTGCAACGTCAAAGGCCACTGCAATCCTTGGTTCTCTCCGGACCTAATTAAGCTCCTGAATGCCAGGGACCATCTTTGGCATCAAGCAAGGTCCTCATGTAATCTGGTCAACATTCAGAAGTATAAAGCAGCTAGAAACAACTGCATGAGGGCTATTCATGCAGCAAAAAGTAATTATTATGACAAAGCCCTCTTTCGGACCTGGAATGATGGCAGGAAATTTTGGACAAACCTTAAGGAGGTTACTGGGCTTGACCTGAAATTCTGCCCCTGCTATGTGTAATATTGATGGTGTGCCATCACTTGACCCCAAACTAATTGCTAACACTTTTAACAATGCCTTCTTGGACCTGAGTGGTGTCCTCCCACCTGGCTTCTTCTGTTACCCCGACACAAGTGACTACCTTGGGAAAGAGGCTCTACCCCCTACACATCCTCCCTTCTATTTCAAAACCCTCTCAACACAAGAAGCCAGGAAGTACCTACTTAAAGTACTAGGGAAATTGAGATTCAGTGGGGACTCACTGGATCTAAAATTTGTTGCCTTACTTTGGATGAAATGCTGTCACCTCTAACGCATATTATTAACATATCACTTTGATACTCTCAATTCCCTCAGAAATGGAAATCTGCTACTGTGACAGCGGTTCATAAGTCTGGTGATCACAATATTACAGGGAACTACAGGTCTAGCTCTATTTTTCCCCCTCTCTCGAAAGCGCTTGAGTGTATAGTAGCTGACTAGCTGGTTGAATACTCGGAAAAATATCAACTACAATGCCCGCAACAACACGGGTTCAGAAATGGCCATAGTACCACTACTGCCTTGCTGGCGTTTACGGGCTTTATTCATCATTCCTTAGACCAAGGATGCATTGTTGGTGCTGCTTTCATTGATTTAACCAAAGCCTTCGACACGGTGAATCATGCCCTCCTGGCTGAACAACTTACCACTATTGGACTAGATTGTGACACTGTAGCCTGGTTTAAAAGCTACCTGCATAACCATTCACAGCAGGTAAAAATTGGGAACTTCCTCTTGGATAGCAGACCTGTCCTATCAGGAGTCCCTCGAGGGTCCATCTTGGTCCCTCTTTTATTTAGCATTTTCATCAACAATATCCCTCACTCCTGTCAGGATCACATCCTGTTATATGCTGACGATGCTGTCCTGTTCACCAGTGATCCAGACCCTAAGGTTCTCGAGTCCAGGCTTCAGAGTAATTTTGATAATGTTAAAGATTGGTTCCATAAGCACAAATTAGTCATAAATTACAAAAAGACTAAAACTATGCTGTTTTCTAGCTCCCAAAATAGGCATACTGTAGATCTTACCCTCTTGCCACCACTAACAACGATGGCTCTATCCTGGAGTTAGTTTAGCTCTTTAAATACCTGAGGATCATGACTGATCGTACAATGAACTATTCCTATCACTTTGACAACTTAGCTAAGACTGTAAACACTCGCATTGGGTTGCTTTACAGGCATAAGCATTACCAGGGCCCTGAGTTTTCCGCAATTCTGCGGGTGCAGCAAACCGTGGAAATATCTGCGGAATTTGCAGTCACCCAAGGAATTTGCAGCGGCCTGCAGAACAATGTCCTTTGCTGACGGGGGTGCCCAATCCCCCGTCGGCTTCACTGCCACCCCAAATGTTTGTATGCCATGCTGGGAGCCCACCCCAGCGTCTCAAAAGCTTCCGTTGCCGACGGGGTGCCCAATCCTGTCGGCTTCACTGTCTCCCCTGTTGCCTGTTGTGACGCTTGGGAGCCCACCCCAACATGGCAAAGCTTCTGCTGCCAACGGGGGTGCCCAATCCCCTGTCAACTTCACTGTCCCCCCCAAGCTGCCTGCTGCCATGCTGAGAGCCCACCCCAGCGTGGCAAAAGTCCCTCGTATCTAAAAAAAAAAAAAATCTGAAACAAAAAAAACCTTCCCTCGTTGATTCTTTTGCCCCCCTTCCCCAACCCGTACCCACCATCTGCGTACCCACCTCCCCACACCCCCACCTCAACCCATACTTACCTCTGAGCCCAGCCTGACCGGTCTTTGGTGGACGGGAACACATCTGCACTTTTCAAAGCCAACTGAACTGAAGAAATGCTGGTAAGCTGTATAATGGCATAAATGGGTTTTTCCAACTTTAGTGCATTATCTCAGCCATTTCTAGGAATTTTTTCACAAAATTTTCAACATAGGTTTTGGGGCCCCACCTCATGAACTGTGACACTGTTGTTTTGTTACTCGGTCCGAAGGTGGTTCTGCAGTCACTGCGGAACCACCTTTCTGGAATGATTTACAAAATGACAGTGTCACAGTTCATACAATAAACTCCCAAAACCCTATGTTAATTTAGTAATATTCCCAAAATGACTGTTTTCACGAGCTCCATTGCATGATTCCTACGCTTCGTAACCCAGTATTTTAATATTTTTACTCCAGATTTTCAGTATTTCCATTTTTCCACACCTCCTTATGAACAGTACAACTGTCATTTTTCACATCTCACCCGAAATGTGTTTTCGCACATGTAGTGCACAATGGTGCGGTCGGTGTGTGAAATCAATGTTTGGGACAGATTAAGAAAATCACAGTGATACTGTTCATGAGCAGAGGTCTTAAACTGGCTATGTTGAAACTTTGGTGGCAAACACCCATAAAATGACTGTTACGAGCGTGCATTGTGTCAGATATGGCAAAAAAAGCAAAAGAAAAAAATCAGGGGTAAAAATGTGCCGCAAAATTGCCGCAGAGATTGGTGTTGCATGCCGCAGAAGTTCTGAGGCAAATGAGAACCTGCCGCAGAACTTTGCTCCAATGTGCCGCAGAAAAATTGGGGCTCTGAGCATTACCTAATCCCATTGGACCTTAACCTAGCCTTTCATAGCTCTCTTGTCTCGCTCATAGATTATGGCCTAGTAATCTATGGATCTGCCTCTGAAACTACTCTTTGCCGTATCGTCGTGGCACTCAATAAAGCGTGTTGACTATATACTGGCTCCGTCCGTCTGACTCATACCTACGACATGTATGCCCAGGCTAACTGGCTACAATTCAAAGGTAGACGTATGTACCAGTCTTGTTTGCTGGCCAAAAAAATCAGTCTTGACCAAATGTCCCCGGTGTACAAAAGCTTCTTACCCACACGATAAACCGTCATTACACTAGAAGCTCTGCTAGCCAGATTTTCAGTATTACTCACTGCCCGCACTTCCCTGGGTCAAAGGTCCTTTGCATACCGTGCCCCTCTCTGGATGAACTCTCTTTACCCTGACATCACTTCAGCATCCACCTTGGGTGCTTTTAAGAAAAAAGTCAGACAACAATTGGTTGCTGATGCATGTTGTGACTGCTTACAATAACAACTCCCCCTTGATGTGACATACACTTAGTCATGACCTTACCCCCTATCAAATTTTGTCGTCACATCTCACCCTCTCTTACTTACCCTCTCTCTCCCTATTGTCTTCCCTTCTGCTGTCTGTAACCCCTACCCCCATGACCCACTCCTCATGTACTCCTGATTCCACACTCCCTCCCCTCACCACCTCCTAATTCTCCTCCCTTACTCCCTCATCCCTCCATCTCCCTCATTTACTTTTCCTGAGCTCCCATGATCACCCAAAAATATACCAACTCTAACCTACTCACCGCTGACGAGGCCCCTAGGCTGATGCTACCACTTACCTAGTTTTCTTTAGTTCTTAGTCTTACTCTGTTTCTCCTTCTCATTGGGAGTCTGTACTTCTTGGTTTCAGACATTGGTATACTCTGGCATACTTTGTGCAATGCCAGTTGTATTGGCAGTTCCTCTAATGATTCCCTCGTGAATGGCTATTATATGTACAGTACTTCTGTTGTTTGTCTCCTTGTATCATACTTTACCAGTTTGGTTTATCCACTGATGTGAACCTATGAAATCTGCTGTTCTCAAAGGTGTTAACTGAGTTTCCTGCATTGTAAACTCTCTTTTTGTCTACCAGTGTATTTTCTGTAGTTGCAAACGGCAACTGTATTTTATTATTCTTTATGTTTGTTCCTTTGTAATGACTGTGTCTTTTTCCTTTACTATATTTGTATCATCCTGATGCGGAACCTTTGCAAATGAGCTATCAGCTCAAAGGTTGTAATCCGAGACTTGAATAAATAAATACAAAAATGCTGCTGTTCAGTTTTCGAATGTAATAGGTACCTTGGGCCTCAGCGGCCGTTCCCTGTTATTCTTTTTGTCACTCTCATCTTCAGGAAGTTCCCTGTGAAAAAGGAAGAACATAACTATGTATTCACCCTTCTAATTTTTTTCTCGCACATTGTCCAACAGGTGATCTCCCAATGAGTCCTCCAGCCCGGCATATGCTGAGTTTGGCTCACTTGGTGCCGGGACCGTGGGTGCAGTTGTGCCCCCTGGAGTCAGAACAAGCCTTCCCAGCCAGATCCCCCACTAGAGGAACAGTATTCCCAGCTGTCTGATTGGGCACTATTGTACCTGCATTTTCTTTAGGTGGGAGTGTAGCAGTGTTATCTGTTCCCCCTGCTGTGTTGCTGCCCACGGTTTCAGCAGCCGGTGTCTTGGGGAGTTTGACAGGAAAAGTGTTACCAGTTCAGATCTGAGTAGCTATGTCCCCTGAGACCATGCTGTTCCCCTCAACCACCCCCGTCCTGGCTGGTGGCTGATTTTCTGCAGATAACATGGGTGGGAAAATGGTCAGCTGTGATTCTGAGACTGCTCCCAATCCCTGTGATTGACCCAACCCATGTGGAACTGGTGCACCCATTCCTAACTGTTGGGTGGGAGGGGTGCCCCACCAGCCCCAGTGGTTCTGAGCAGCAAGATCACCCATTCCTCCCGGGAATGTTGGCCAAAAGGGGGGCCATTGCATGCATGATGGGCTCCATAGAAAGGACAACCACTTTGGCATGTGGAGACCCCTCTCCATATTCGTGTGACCCAGATTTTGACCTTCACTGGTCTCTGAATCCCTTGGTCATGGATATGAATTGACCGGCCCCCGTGTGGGGACCCAAGGGCCACACATTTGTTGTGGCACCCAATTGTGTGTTGGTAACTCCTCCCTGTTACAGCCCACATCAGTTGGACCATTGAGTGGGGGTGCCACTGCCCCCAGTGGGGCCCATGGGCCACCCAGCCACCGGTTCACAAAATCCCATTCATATGTGATGGGGGTCTCAGCCAGCCTGCCAGGAGTGCCTGATAGATGAGCTGAAGGGGGTGGGTGATGTTCTGGATCTGATTCAAACCCTTCTCTTTCACTGACAGACCTCGATGTCCACCTCCTCTGGGATTCAGCCTCATTCATAGAGGTGTTATCCCATCCAAATATTCATCCCCCTCTGACAGCTCCTCCACCTCTTATGGGGGTAGTGAGTCTTCTGACTGAAGGCCCCTAAACTCACCGGAAGGCCCCTGCAGCCTTGCTCATCTTGACTTAGGTCCCCCTGTCCACTGGACATCTGAGGTAGGTCAACTGTTGCTGCTGCAGTTCCTTCCATCTCCTCCTCATGCCTCCATTGGCGCCTGTACCCTGGGGCCCTCGATTGATGCTTCACTGTTTTTTTCTCTGTACCTTCTCTCTTATTCCTCCCTTTAGGCTCTTAAGCTATAGACTCCAAAAGGCAGGCAGATGGCTGTATCTGCCTTGCAGTGCACCTTTCTGATGCCACCCCTTGCCAGCCAGCTGAGATCCCGCTGCCAGTCCCAGGCCCTGCTTCTATTTGTCATATGTGGCCACTGAACTGCAAAACTGGATCCAGCTTGGCCGCAGCCTCTAGCCAGTTGGGGCCCGCAAGTTCCTTCATTCACTGAAAGACGTCAATAAAGGCCCTGTTTGGACCATTGGACAACCCTGATATTGTCCCAGGTGTTGCTTGGGACTCTTGCTCATGACGCATCCAGAACGCCTCTCTAGAAAGTAGTAGGTCATTAAAATCACCCCCTCTTGGTTTCTGACACACTTTATCAATACCCATATATGTGAATGCATGTTCATCTTTATTCCTAGAGTTCATAATATGTGCAGCTATAGCATAATATGCATCCTTATCAATCTAAATGCTATCAAAAAAAAAAACAGGGTCTAAATTTTGGGTTTGAAATGAAACTCTTTTTAAAGAAAAAAGATGTAAATAGTTTTTGTAGCTACTAATACCGGCTGGTCATTACCTCTATGTATTTTGAATATATTAGTATTTATAGAATTTGCACATAATATGTTATTTATTAGTGTTATTAGTATATGCACCCTTTTAGACAGACCATGATACGGATATGTTTTGATATTTGTTCCCCCTCCCATTTTTCCTTTCCTTTCCCTTGATCCCCCCCCCCATTTTCTTCTTTAGTTGGTTTTCTGTATATATATGATGTTGTTGCTATACTAATTTGATATAATTCAAGTATTTTGGAGATTAATTTTAATCAGTGTGATTTTTAAAACTATGCATGTTGTAGTTATGTCTTTAAAGTAGGTGTACCAATGAAATGACAGCATGCATGATGACATCATCATGATGTTTTTTTAGAACAGTATTTAAAGGTCACTGTGGAAAATGTAATTAGCTTTTAATAAAGCATGGTGGAACATCTGAAACATGTCAGGCTGTTGCCTCTGTTTTCTTGTTTTATGTAACAATAAATTATTTTGATCTTTATGAGACTGGTGCCCTGGTTATAATGGAGGTTGTGAGTGCTCTGCTTGTGTTTGGTGGAAAAAAAAAACCCATAAAAAAAAATTATATATATGTATATACACATATATATTTAATACTGGACTAGCAACTCTCAGCATACAAAAATACATCATACATAAGTGAAAAACATTGTCCTCATATTGCAGGTTAAGAACCTACAGTATATATATATTTTTTTGGGGGGGGGGCTTACAGGCCACCAGGGGGCAATAGAGGGATAGAAATGAGGCCCAGTCTGGAAGGAGGAGGGCCATGCAAGAAACAGCCCAAGAACAAACAGAAAGCTGAGGCCCAAACCTGAAGCAGAAAGGAACATGGAGGAGGGGCTGTTGCAAGCACTGGTGATGCTTTGGAAATTAGTTTAAGTTGCACTCACGCACATGGTCAAGCTCCCGGTTAGCTAGTCACATCACCCAGTCCGGAGAGGCAGGATTAATGAGGTTGGATCGGACGCCCCGCGTTGTGGAGGGCTGATGGTAGGATCCACTGTGGATTGCAGTGCAGGATTTTAGTGAAGAGGGCCACAAAACACCTATGTCTCTGGAGACAGGAGGGGGAGAAGATTTTATCTCAGCCTGCTGAATAATGGAGGAGAACAAGGAAGCCGGAGGAAAGGAGGAACAACCCACAAGCAGGCCGAACTTGGAGCTCGAGGGGGATGAAAGAACCTCTGAGGCCCACCTATCAAACGGGTGGGGAAAAGGTGAACTAGCTGGCTAATGAGGGACCTGCCAAGTATAAGAATAAACTGGCTACCATGCCCTGCTGGGAGTAGTTAAAAAATATTTTTTTTTGTGGAGGGGTGGCAGGTGAGAGGGCCTGCTGGGCGAAAGCACAATGAGCCAGGCTGCAGGGAAATGGGAAGGATTGAAGGGGAGAGAAAGGAACAGAGGCCCCAACAAAAGCAGTACAGGAAGGGGGTATGGCGGGGAGAGGCAGCGATACGCACTGGCCACACGGAAAGAAAGGGATGGCGCCAACAAGTGGAGGGGGGCAGTATCCACTGGTTTTATTTGTGGCTGAAGCCTGGAGGAAGAAAAAAGGGGGACCAAGGAGGAACACAGATGCCACCGGGAGGAGATGCAAGGCAAGGGGGGTGGTGGACCAGGCCCAAGGAGATCTGGGTGAGCAGGCCGTGAGGTGGACAGACAGGGAAAGTGGCCTGCAACTGGGAGAGCTCTGCATAGATGGGGGTACAAGAGCCAGGGGGATCTATGGAAAGGGAGGAATGGGAGGGAAGAGGCGGCCTGGGGATAGACCGTGGCCTCCTGGTCAGACTGTGAGGTGGGCATTCAGGAGGGGGAGCCACAAAGTCAAAGAGGAGGCCACAAACAGCACATCAAGGGGGGAATAGCAGATGAATCCAATGGCAAGGCTGAAGAACAAATAAGACTTACTGGCAGGAGGCACAATCTTGCAGCATCTATGCAGAGGGAAGCCAGTGGACGAGGATGACTGTCGAGCAGCTGAATGGCAGGTGCGGCGGAGCTAGGGTGACCAGGCTAGCAAGAACATAGCATTTGGCATGTCCCTGGAGGAAATCAGTAGGCTCTAGCAGTGAACAAAAACATCGGGCAGGAGCAGGATCAGAATAGGGAGCGCTCCCCTCTGTCCCATGTACAGACTAAAGGTCCCCAGATTAAATGTTGTGGTCATTTAGTCATGATCAAAATACCGAGTGGATAAAAGGTAACGGTACAACTTGCCACTTTGAATGTTGGTCGCCAGACAGAAAGACGTGATGAAAACTCGTGGGAAAAGAGCAAAAGCAGGGCAATTTAGCATTAGTTTTTCTTGGATCTTTGAACTGGATACTTTCTCAGCTGTCCAGAGAGGAACACAGTTTGCAGTCCAACTTGCAGCCCTCTCCACATTTCGCTCCCTTGGAGATTTGTGCTGGTCTGCAAACCCCAACCCACCAGATACTTTGTCAGCTGTCCAGCAGCAAAGGTTTTTTAGGGGCTCACTCAGAAACAGCGCAGCCCTGGAAAGCTTAAAATGAGATAGTGTCACCCTGGAAAGTTCAAACTGGCTTCACTCTGGTAGGTTCAGTGGGTTGAAGGAGGCAGGACTAACCACTACAGAAGAGCTGGACAAGTCTGCTGCTGGGGAATGGTGATTGGCAGAGGAAGGAGTCACTGGAGCAGACAAAGTGACTCTCTCTGACCCCTGATTTCTGTGCTGCAAACCGCTGGCTACAAAATGTTTCTCTGCAAGTTGCTGTGATGTGCAAACCACTGGCTACAGAACGATTTTACAGAGGCAGCGGCTGAAATGTTGCCAGCAGCATTGGCAACATTATGACCACAACCAGGTATTATGGCGACAAAAACAATTTCGCCGAATGGACCGCAACATATTGTCTGCAGCAAAAAAGATGGTGACGAATTGGCCATATGCCCTCTGCCCTGCTCCTTAATACCCAGCCCTGGTCCCTCAGCAAGGGTTTTGGGCCAGCTCCCACCTCAGGAGCCTTAACCCTGATTGGGATGATGGGTGCTGGGCTACTGATAGCCCAGGGCTTTGGTAGCCCAGCCTCTTTCCCATATGTGGGCCATGTGCAAAGGTACACCCCCCAGTGAGAGGCCGGGGGGTCATTCTGTGACATCAGTTTTCTACCAGTGTTAGTGTCTCTCTGAACAGATCAACTGTTCCTGAATGTGAGAGAGGAGATTTCAGGACTGCATCAGGGGAAGGCCCTTAAATAGATTAAATGCCATAAAAGGATTGAGTATTGTGCTACACTGAGTATTGTGCTACAGTGAGTGTGTTCTTGCAGGAATTCAGCAAGCAGTACCTTACTAGCAGCAATCTTTACTTCATTACCAAACGGAGTTCAGTGCATTGGGCTGCATTGAGCGTGTGGGATGAATGGGGCTGATTGTTTCTGACTGTTTCACTGAATGCCACTGTATATTCCCTCCCGCCCCCAGCTCATCTGGATGTATACAATAGGGGTGTACTGATAGTTGATGGAATGAATCCCCATATTTTCGCCACTGTTGAATAAATCCTATGTGACGTACCCGCTGTGACAATTTCTTACATTTATACACACAGTGCATATGTCACTAGGTGATATTTTGTTACTGTTGTTACATCACTGACAGAACAGCAGGCATGTCCTACCTATCGGAACTAGTTTCAAAGACCTCCTAATAATAATTTTGCTCACCTGTCCCAATACCTTCAATATTACAGTTTCACAGTTGTCAGTGACACCGCTCAGACAGCACACAGAATCGGTAACTGCAACACATATCTCATTTAATATTGTTCAAGGTGAGGATGCAGTTGTGCCAAGAAATATCTCCAGCATACTTCAACAACATTAATTACTCCATACTAATTTCTTTTGTTTATTTTTTTACAGGTCATCACTATGACAACCCATCTTGAAAGAGAGTTCGAGTCCTATAGTCAGACAATGATTCTGACTGAGATATCGACAGAGTTGTCTTGCAAGCAACACAGTCTGACGCACCAGACCTTTATCGCGGACAATACAGTAAAAACGCAGAAGAGAAAAGACTGAAATCTTACCTCTAAGTTATTCTCATGCCAGTGATGTTAACCGGCACTGAAGTGAAATCAAAAATAAGAGAAACAGACAGTCCAGTGAAGTAAACTGGAGAAATGCTAAAAAAAGGAAAGAAGCACAAAATAAAATGCAAAACACACACACAAAAAATAATACAATAATGTTACTAAAGACCACATACATAAATAAATTACAAAAATAAATCCTTTGTATAACACAGAACGCCAACTCGGCTACCGAAATGAAACCCTGCCCACAAGCAACAATCAATCAAACCACATGCTACTCAGACGCAGCATGGGTTCACAGCGGGAAGGTCATGTCAGACGAATCTAATTGATTTCTTTGACTGGGTGACCAAAGTAGTAGACCAGGGAGGGGCTGTGGACATGGCCTACCTAGACTTTAGCAAGGCATTTGACACAGTCCCACACAAAAGATTAATTGTCAAATTAACCAGCCTGGGAGTGGGACCCAGGGTGGTAGCCTGGGTAAAACACTGGCTGGACAACAGGACACAGAAGGTAATTGTAAATGGAGTCCACTCTGAAAGAAAGGGGGTTACTAAGTGGGGTACCTTGAGGTTCAGTATTGGGTCCAGTCCTTTAATGTCTTCATCAGTGACATTGTAGAGGGACTGGAAGGAAAAGTATGCCTTTTGCAGATGACACAAAGATCTGCAACATGGTTGATACACAAGAAGGCGTGGAAAGGATGAAAAGGGACTTGGCAAGGTTGAGGAATGGCCAGTATGGCAGCTTGGATTCAATGCAAAGAAGTGCAAAATAATGCACCTGGGAAACAAGAACCAGGGAAGAATACACAATGGGGGGAGGTAGTAACAGCAACAAAAAGGAAAGGACCTGGGGTAATCATATCAGATGACCTTAAGGTTAGCAAGCAATGTGAGAAGGCAGTAGGGAGGGCTGGGGTATACTGGGATGTATAGGAGAGGCACCATCAGCAGAAAACAGGAAGTTGTTATCCTCTGTACAGACAGTTGGTGAGACCCCATCTGGAGTACTGTGTCCAGTTCTGGAGACCCCATCTCCGCAAGGACATAGACAGGATAGAGGCAGTCAGAGGAGGGCAACAAAATGGTGCAGGGTCTGTAAGAGAAGCAGTATGAGGAGAGACTAAAGGAGCTTAATATGTATACCCTTGAGGAAAGAAGGAGAGGGGACATGATAGAAACTTTAAGTACCTCAGTGGAATCAACAAAGTCCAAGAGGGTAGCATCTTTCAGAAAAAGACTTGCAAGAACAAGGGACACAATTTAAAGATAGAAGGAGGGCGGTTCAGGGGCAATGTGAGGAAGTATTATTTCACAGAGATGGTAGTGGATGCATGGAACAGCCTTCCTGAGGAGGTTGTGGGGTCTAAAACTGTGGGAGAATTCAAGAATGCATGGGACAGACACAAGGCAATTCTTGTGGGGGTAGGAACAAATAGGCTGTTGGTTAACTAGGATCTGCAGCCTATGCTGTAGGTAGGGAAATGGGCAGACTAGATGGGCCTAGCGGTCCTTATCCGACGTCAAAGTCTATGTTTCTATGTTTCTATGTTTCTATGATGCAGCATACAAACAACCAATGAAATAAATGAAGCAACACCCATTGAATGCATTGACCAATAAAAAAACCACAACCAAAAGTGATTAAGAAAAGGAAAGTAAATTCATTCATGAAAACAAATCACACCCATGGAGAGCAACCACTGTAACAAATAACATCAACAAGAACACACATTTTCTCTTACAAAATACGGTACGACAAAGACCATCAAAATGCACAGTAGAAGCCCTATTGTATAAATAGAATACATGATGGGCAAGAGTCTAATACGGAAAATTTCTAAACTCTTGAACATTGACCTCGGGAACCACCACTCATGGCTCCGCTATGCTCTGCCAAGCTTTGAGGTATCCCGAGGTCACTGTTTACTCATTTAGATATTTTCCGTATTCCACTCCTGCCCATCGTGTATCTCCTCTCTAAAGGGAGGATGCTATGCTGTGCTGTGACTGGTGGCAGGCATAGGCAGCTGCTTCTTCTGCACTACTCTGTTTTTACTTAAGCAGTTCAGGCACACTAGCACATAGCAGGGTATAGTTTAGGTAGAATAAAAAAGGAAAATTCATAAAAAACAAACAAAAAAGCTTTTATTCATTTGCTTTTGGGGTTAACATTAGTGAAGGGAGCGTGTTGCAGGGAGGAAGTAATGAGGATCACTAGTAGGAGAGAAGGTCACAGGATAGAATGGGCAGGCTCCTTGGGCAGGGGACAGGAGTGGGAAGATGTTTGATAGGGATTCGGGGGATATGGGGAGGTGGTAGGCTGCAATGTCTGTGGGGCAGCCATCTTCTTGGGGATTGTGTGGAGGGCTGGGGGTTGCTTGGTCTGCAGACAACTTGGGCAGCTTTCTGGAAGAGATTAGTTGGCTAAGAAGGGTACTGAGGAGGGGGTGGGGCAGACTAGAGGGACCATTTGAGACCTAGGACCCACTGGAGAATCCCAGCAGATATCATAGCTGGCAGACTCTGGGTAGAGCATGGAGGAGGGTTAATGGGACAAAATCCACTACCTTCTCAGGAACCTATGGGTGCAGATTCAGGGGAATAGATGAGAATCAAGAATAAGGGCAGAACAAAAGCTGGGACAGGGAGCAATTGGAAGTCACAAAACAGAATGCCAGTGGAAGCTTGAGGTATTGGGGGGGTGAGTCAAATAACAGGTCTCAGTATTGGCAACCTTAGATGGACAGAAAGGGGAGGAGCTCATGGGGGGCAGGAGGAAGGGGAGTTGTAGTAACATGGGGGTAGTTGCATGGCAGCGAGGAAGGGGAGGAAGGCATGGTGAAGACATTATGGGTGCAAATTCAATACTCGAAGGGCAGGAGGGTTAGGTTGGGGGTCATGTATAGACCACCATCTCAAAATGGGGACATTGACAGGGAGCTAGCAAAGCAGATATGGAAGGTCAATAGGAAGAGTAACATTGTGACTGTGGGAGACTTCAATCTGTCTGGGTTAGACTAGAGCACCCCAGCCACCTCAAGCGCTGGGGAAGAAGTCCTCCTGGGGGCATTCCAGGACAGTTTCCTGGGGCAGATGGTAAAGGAGCCAATCAGGGAAGGTAACATTCTGGACCTCATGCTGACAAATAGGGAGCTTGTCAGGAAACTGGGAGTGGAGGATCCGTTGGCAGGAAGCGACCACCACAAAGTGTGGTGCTCACTCATTATAGGTAAGGAGGCTGCAAGTACCAGGACAAAGTTGTTGGACTTCAGGCAGGCAGACTTTGGCAGGATGAGGGACATAGTGGCAGAGCACCTAGCCATTATCCGCCCACACATGGATGCCAACCAGAAATGGGAAATTATCAAGCTTGGCCTTGCAGAGGCCACTAGCTCCTGTACAAAGATCCAAAATAAGAAGGCCAGGTCCAGGAAGCAGAGCTGGTTAAGCAGGGAAGTGTTAGAAAAGGTGAGGGATAAGAGAGCAGCATTCAGAAGATTTATGAGATCCAAATGGGGGAGGACAGCGAGGAGTACACGAAGAAATAAAGGGAAATGAACACAGCAGTCAGAGCAGCCAAGGCATCAAGGGAGCTGAGGCTGGCACAAAGTGTCAGAGAAAGAGAAAATGATTTCAAGTACATTAGGGAGAGGAGGAGCAGCAAAGATCGAATTGTTAGAATCAAGAAAGATGACAGGTGGGTGGAAGAGGGGCAGACCAGGCAGAAGCACTAAATGACTACTTCTGTATTGTATTTACCAGGGAAAAGACTGAACCAATGCCTCCGGGAATGGGGGGAGGACACAAGGGGGGAGTCAACAGATGGGGGAAATCCCAGCGAAAAGGATGATGAAAGGCCTAAAAAGCCCTGTGGGTAGATAAGATGCCTGGCCCAGATGGCATACACCCCAGGGTTCTGAAGGAGTTGGCAGAGGTCCTGGCAGAGCCACTAGCAGACTTATTCAGTCCCTCACTGGGAACTGGGTACATCCCCCAGGACTGGAGGATGGCGCATGTGGTGCCCCTCCACAAGAGTGGTCTCAAGGATGAATTAGACAACTATAGACCAGTCAGTCTTACATCCATTGTGGGGAAGCTAATAGAGACTATCCTTAAGGAAAGGCTAGTAACCATTCTGGAAGTGAATGGTCTCCAGGACAACAGACAGCATGGGTTTGTCTCGGGAAGATCTTGTGAGACCAGCCTGGTGGACTTTTCTGACTGGGTGACTATGGCACTTGACAGAGGCCAAGCAGTGGATGTCTTTTATCTAGACTTCAGTAAGGCCTTTGATTCAGTGCTACATGGAAGCCTGATTAGTAAGTTGAGATACCAGGGAGCAGGGGAGAAAATGGTGGAGTGGATCAGGAACTGGCTGAATGACAGGAAGCAGAGGGTAGTTGCGGGGGGGGGGTGGAGCTCTCAACTCCAAGAGCCATAACAGGTAGGGTACCACAGGGCTCGGTACTGGATCCAGTGTTGTTTGGCATTTTCATTGCAAACATCTCAGATGGGATTCAGAATAAGATCAGCCTTTTTTGTGGATGACACAAAGATAGGTGCAGTGGTGGATGACACAGCAGAGTGGCATGGGCTAAACATGGCAGCAGAGGTTCAACACAAAGAAGTGCAAAATCATGCACTCGGAAGCAAGAAACCCAGGAAATCATTACCGACTGGGGGGGTACAATTATCCCCTTTAGATAAGGAAAAAGATCTTGGGGTGATAATAACATGGCAGAGGAATCATTTAGTGCAGTGCAGAAAAGTGGCAGCAAAGGCTAATAAGATGCTGGGGTGTATTGCCAGAGGAATCACATCCAGGAGAGGGGAGGCAATCCTGCCACTGTACAGGTCATTGGTGAGGCCGCACCTGGAGTACTGCATGCAATTCTGGCACTCCTACTTAAAGAAAGTTGTCAAATTGCTGGAGGGGGTCCAACACAGAACAACCAGGATGATCGTTGGTATGGAGGACAAATCCTATGAGGCAAGACTGAGGGAGCTGAACATGTACTCCCTGGAGGAATGGAGGGATAGAGGGGACATGATAGAGACCTTCAAATATATGAAAGGCATAAATAAAGATGGTACAGAGGGAATTTTAAGATTAGGCAGAGAGAGGGACAATGGGGGCACAATCTAAAGTTGGAAGGTGGTAGATTCAGAAGGGAAATGAGAAGGCACTATTCATGGAGAGAGTGGTGACAGGGTGGCACACATTGCCTGAGGAGATGGTATCCTTGAAGATGGTGGGCAGTTTTAAGAGGGTATGAGACAAAGTTAAGGGGAAGGTCACCAATGAGGCACTGGAGGGAATGGGTAACAGGAGAGTTTCCTGCTACTTGTTCATTGTTCTACTCTGAGCAGATCCTGTAACTTTCTACAGGTTTGAGAGGGCGGCTGTTTTGATTTATCAGTTGAGAAGTCAATTTGGATGTTTGTTCAGTGCTTGTGAGGATGGAGCCCAAGCTGGTCACTAAGACACTGAGGAGAAGTGCTGGCAGCAGGAGTCAGGGAAAAGCCTTAAAAGTTTTTATTAAAGGTATGCCACCGTTGTCTCTCTATATTTATTATTTTATGCTTCACTGACCTTTCCAGTCCACCTTAGAGCCTGAGCCCGTCAGCAGCTCGCGGAGTGGAGTTGAGGGCCTCTGGCCTCTCTTGTAATTAACGAGGAGTTCACCGGTGGAGAAGCCTGTTGAGAGTGAAGGAGAATGGAGGAGCCCACAGGGACTTATCGGCCCTCAGAAGCCTTTCCAAACCAAGTCAAATTGAGCAAATTGAGCTAATCTACTTATTTATTTATTGATATCTGAGAGAAGGAAGGAACACCGGAGGATTGCCTTCAGTTTACACCCCCCCGTACCCAGAAATATATTTTTATTTTCCTATTTTTTGTGTGCTCTGTTTGTATGTGTGTTTCTCTGCTTCTGGGCATTCAAGGTTAATGGATGCACTATCCGCATTTTATAGATATCTTGTACTTCTGAAAAAATAGCGTTGTATTTGTGCTAGCTAATTTGGTACCATCGCATATTATATCAAATCATATAGGCTTTAGGCTTTGAAAGAGTTACTTGAATACTGGAGGTAGTTGCAAATCTGTTGTAAATCTGCTATCTGTAGAGGTTTTAAACCAATGCAGTTATAATTTCTGTATTTTTAACTCACAGAAAGCTTGATTATTTAGGTTGTACATTTTAATGTATAGCGAGCGTGTTGCGAGTGTGTTGCAAATTTTTTTGACAAAAGTTGTGCTTGAATGAATTATAAATAAGCTACAGGAGCATTGAGTGGGCACAAATAGATACTTAAGAAGTAAACTGGGAAGATATATATTTTTTAAATATAGATTTGAAGAGTTAGTATAAAACCAGGGTGTCTATTTTCCATTGGAGCATATGGTCACATGACTTAGGAGCTCAAATACGCATGCGCTGGTGTTCTTTTTCATAGGCATCATTCTTATTCAAACCACACAGCAGAAAAGTAGGAGAGTGCTGAGGGAAAGATCACTTGCTGAGTCAGAACGAACTAGATTTCTCGATCGGAACGCAATACGTATTTTTAGTTGCTCCGTGCAAGTGCTCGCTCCTGTGGGGTTTAAATTTGTTGCTTCCTATTGTTGCTACCTATTAGCTAGGGGTATGCTAGCTGTGTCGGCATCTCCCTCCCTAAAAAGGTTTTTGGATAAGTGAGAGAGGAAAAAACTGTTGAATGACACTAGGGCTTAGAGCATGAGTATTTGGAGAGTCTCAGTGGTATCTTACTCCAGTAAAGATAAATGAATATTTTGCAAAAAATAGGTAAGAAATTAAATTCTTTTTGTGCCAAGTCCTGATGCTCCTTGTAAATTTATTAAATGAGTGGCTTCAGTGGCCTAGTCTGTTAATTTTACCTAAGGTGAAAAAGGTTTTTGCTTTTATTATTTTGAAATATCTAAGGTGCAAATAGTTTGTTTTTCTCCACTACTTTGTAATTTGTACATTTTATTTTAGTTTTCCCTTTAGATTTGAATAGGATAATATAGTCCTGAAGCATTTAATGTTTTATATTTTACTACCTTGATCCATTTATCCTTAATTTTTTTAGTGGATACATTGAACAGTGTAAAGAAGCAACAGCACAGTTTTAAAGGGACTGTTCACCGGGTTTCATTCTTCTGGCCTGAAGGGGTATACGAAGAGCCATTTTGTAATTTGAGTCTGCTAACTAGAACCACAGGAAATGGGCTGAGATCTGGAATTACTCTTTTTGCCCATTCAGATTTATATGCGTCTTGGACCAGTTTGATTCAGGTTTTGCGAACTTTTGAGAACAGACAGAGAACATCAAGAAGAAGGAGCTGTTGTTATAACTATAATTCTCTACTGGAACTAAAGAACTAGAACTCTACTACTGGGACCTTCAATTTAGGGTAAAAACTAAACAAAAAAAAGTTAGCGTGTTTGTCTGAGCTGGCTGAAGTGAATTGTTATCTGTGCAATTATCTAGGTGTTTGTCTCAGGTGGCTGAAGGGAATTGTTATCTGTGCAATTAACTAAGTGTAGAAAGAGCTATGAAGCAGGGGGAGTGGCTTAGCTAGAAGGAAGACAAGTTAAAGCCAGATTTAAAATCTACCCTAGATAGCTTCTGCCAGAGAACAGGCAGAGAACTCCAAGAAGAAGGAGCTACTGTTATAACTATACTTTTCTACTGGGACTATATTGCACTCCTTCCCTCCCCTCCACCCCACCACCCTACTACCCTAAGCCAGTTCTACTTTTATGGATACAGGATTTGACTGACAACAGGAACTTCCTGTTTGGGAGCAGGAAGTGAGTGATCACAGAGCCACAAAAGACTCACCATCCTAGAAAGAAAAGAGTAGCTCTCCGTCCCCCCCTCAGCTGCTGGAGGTCTGACTCTGAGCAAGTAAGGAGACTACTGAGAAATACAGGAACTTCTTGTCTCAGAACAGGAAGATCAGGAGCTTAAAGGGCACAGAGGAAGAAAGTAAGTAGGGAGAAAAAATAGATAAATAAACAGAGTAAAGTGTAAGTATTCCAAACAACAATTAAGTGTCCAGAAATAAGACATGATGGGAGTGATGCAGTGCAGTGGCCGTGGAGCAGCAGTCTTCCAGGAGACATTTTGGAGGATGCGATGTTGTCCCATCTGCAGGCACCTCTCTGGGCTGAGGGAGGAGGTTGCTCATCTCCAGGCTGAGTTGGCCAGGATTTGGGGGACCTCATCTCCCACCCAGGGACCTCAAGGGCCACTGCTGTTGCCTCAGAGGTTACCAAGAAAGAGGAGTGGTTGGACCACAGTGGGCTCAGGGAGGGTGAGGGTGGTGGAACAGAGACACATCCCTGCAGTTGCACCTCTTCACAATTCATATGCCTTCTGGCAAAGTGTGGTTCCTCTATGGAGGCACCGACAGTGGAGACCAAGGAGGATGCTGGGAACCTCTACAAAGGAGACCCACAGGAGGGTGGCATGGGACCCCACAGAGGAAGGAAACAACTCCTGGTGGGGGACTCCATTGTTAGGAGGGTAGAACTGGGGGAGGAAGGGGAGAGGGAGGTAAGGTGCCTGCCTGGCATCACGGCTTGGAGGGACAGGGAGCGAATCCTCAGGATCGCTGAAGCAGCTGCACAGGGGAGGTAGCTGGATGTTATTGTCCACCAAGGGACAAATGACCTGGCTGTGAAAGGGATCAGAGCAGTGCAGGAAGAGTTTGTGGAATTGGGGAAGGGCCTTAGACAAGTAGCATGCACAGTAACCTTCTCTGAGGTGCTGCTTGTCTATGGCATGGATGAGGCTAGGGTGCTCCACACCATGGAATTCAATCAGTGGTTAAAAAACTGGTGCACAGCTCAGGGATTTGGCTTCATTGGGGACTGGGGGTCCACCTGGAGTGATGCAGGCCTATACTGGCATAATGGTCTGCATCTGTCCAAGAGGGGAATCAGAATCCTAGGTGACATGTTTAAATGCTTCATTGGCAAGCATTTAAACTAGCCAAGGTGGGAGGCACTGGAAAGGAGCAGGGAAATCCTATCCCTCCCCAAAAAATCAGGGTAGTAAGTGAGGTAAACACCAAGATAGAGATGTTGATAGGGAGAAGGTCAGGAGTAAATGGAGAAAATAACAAAGGCAATAAGGACAGGGATGGGGCAAAAAGGGGTAAGGCCATCAAGAAATGGAGGGTAATGAGTATCAATGCCTGTATTCTGGGCAACAAGCTCCCTGAACTTGTGGCCTTGATGGAAGAGGGATGCCTGTATATTGTAACAGTCACAGAAACAAGGTGCACAGAGAACCATGACTGGGATGTTACCATACCAGGGTACACAACCTACAGGAGATACAGGGAGGGTAGAAGAGGGGGAGGAGTAGCTCTCTGTGTAAGGGAAGGGATAAAAGCAATGGAACAAAGAGTAAACAGGGAGGAGAGGAGACACTGTGGGTCACCTTAGAGACTGGAAATGGCACCACAATCAGCACAGGGGTTGTATACAGACCCCATGTCAGGGAGAGGGAATGGACAAGGATATGATAGAAGGCATCCTTAGGATGGCAAAGAAAGGGGAGATACTGTTGATGGGGGACCTGAATATGTCAGATGTTAACTGGAGCACCTTTGCTGCAGCCACATTCAAGAGCAAGGCCGTTCTCGATGCCCTACAGGTGGCATGCCTCAGACAGATAGTTTTGGAACCCACTCATGAGGGAGCAATCTTAGACCTTGTACTCTCAAATGGGGACAGTGAGAGGATCTCAGATCTAGAAGTGGGTAGCCATCTGGGAACAAGTGACCACCAAATAGTGTGGTTCATGATAAACTCAACTACAGAATCAAGCCATACAAAAGTGAGGGTACTGGACTTCAGGGGGTCTGACTTTGGCAAGATGGGAGAGTGCCTTAGAAAAGCACTAGCAAACAGGCTAGAAGGAGGGGTGCAGCAATAATGGGGAAACATCAAAACTGCCATCACAGAGGCAACAAGCATTTGTGTGAAGCAAATAAACAAATTAAAATGAAAGAAAAAGCCACTGTGGTTCTCAAAAGAGGTGGCGAGAAAGGTTAGGGAGAAAAAGATAGTATTTAGGAAGTATAAGGAAACACAGAAGGAGCAGGACAGAGCACTGTACCAGTTAAGGCAGAAGGAAGCAGGGAGGAAAGTCAGAATAGCAAATGCCCAAACTGAGGAAAAGATAGTCAATTCAGTTAAGAAGGGGGATAAAACCTTTTATAGGCATATCAGGGAGTGTAGAAAGACAAAGGGAGGGATTGTGGGGCTGAATAGAAAGGACGGAGGGTGGGCAGAGAGGGACAGGGAAAACGCAGGGATACTGAATGAATACTTCTGCTCAGTATTCACAAAAGAGGAGGAGAGGGAGGTGCCTAATCCAATTAACAGAAGCACTCTGGATGGGGGTTCGATCCCAGTCCTTTCACAGAAGAAAGGGTTCTGAAAGAACTCCTAAAACTGAAGGTGGACAATGCAATGGGGCCTGATGGAATTCACCCCAGAATTCTTAAAGAATTAAGGGGAGAACTAGTGACACCACTGATTACCCTTTTTAACAAATCAGGGGAGAATGGTGTGGTACCTGAGGACTGGAGGAAGGCGGATGTGATTATCCTTCACAAAAGTGGGAGCAAGACAGTGGCAGGAAACTATAGACCTGTCAGTTTGACCTCTGTGGTAGGGAAAGTGATGGAATCACTTCTGAAGGAAAGAATTGTTGAGTACCTAGAGGAAAGTGGGGCATAAGACCCAAGGCAGCATGGGTTCACAGCGGGAAGGTCATGTCAGATGAATCTAATTGATTTCTTTGACTGGGTGGCCAAAGTAGTAGACCGGGGGGGGCTGTGGACATGGCCTACCTAGACTTTAGCAAGGCATTTGACACAGTCCCACACAAAAGAATAATAATCAAATTAACCAGCCTGGGAGTGGGTCCCAGGGTAGTAGCCCAGGTAAAACATTGGCTGGACAACAGGACACAGAAGGTAATTGTAAATGGAGTCCTCTATGAAGAAAGAGGGGTTACTAGTGGGGTACTGCAGGGTTCAGTACTGGGTCCAGTCCTTTTAAAATGTCTTTATAAGTGACGTTGCAGAGGGACTGGAAGGAAAAGTATGCCTCTTTGCAGATGATACAAAGATCTGCAACAGGGTTGATACACAAGGAGGCATGGAAAGGATGAGAAGGGTGGAGGACTAGTCGGAAGTATGGCAGCTTGGATTCAATGCAAAGAAGTGCAAAATAATGCACCTTGGAAACAAAAACCCAGGGGAAGATTACACAATGGGGGGGTAGTAACAACAATAAAAATGGAAAGGGACCTGGGGGTACTCATACCAGATGACCTTAAGGTTAGCAAGCAATGTGATAAGGCAGTAGGGAGGGCTGGGGGGATACTGGGATGTATAGGGAGAGGCATCACCAGCAGAAAACAAGAAGTTGTTATCCCTCTGTACAGACAGTCGGTGAAACCCCATCTGGAGTACTGTGTCCAGTTCTGGAGACCCCATCTCCGCAAGGACATAGACAGGATGGAGGCAGTCCAGAGGAGGGCAACTAAAATGGTGCAGGGTCTGCAAGAGAAGCCATACGAGGAGAGATTAAGGAACTTAGTATGTATACTCTTGAGGAAAGGAAGGAGAAGGGGGACATGATAGAAACTTTTAAGCATCTCAGTAGAATCAACAAAGTACAAAAGGGAAGCATCTTTCAGAAAAAGAGATGTGCAAGAACAAGGGGACACAATTTGAAGATAGAGGGGGGATGGCTCAGGGGCAATGGGAAGAAGTATTTTTTCACAGAGAGGGTGGCGGACACATGGAACAGCCTTCCTAAGGGTGTTGTGGGGTCTAAAACTGTGGGAGAATTCAAGAATGCATGGGACAGACACCAGGCAATTCTTATGGAGGTAGGAAGAAATAGGCTGTTGGTTAACTAGGATCTGCAGTTTATCCTGTAGAGCGAGAAATGGGCAGACTAGGTGGGCCCAAGCGGTCCTTATCTGCTGTCAAAGTTTATGTTTTGAAGGGATTTACAGAGAATAATTCTGACACTTCCCTGCCTACATTAACAAAAGAGGAATAGAGATACAGAGGAGTAGAGAGTGAAGATCTGAAGATCTGGTTTGTTGTATAAAAAGTTGAGAATATCATATATTTTTGATGTTCAACCATTATCTCCATATTTGAACTATTTTATTGGAACTTGTTTAGTTTCATGAAGAATAGTGATTGAGAAGGTTGCATGAGATTTTCTCATACTAAAATCCTAATGGTCCATCAGTTACTTAATTTATTTAATTGACTGTTTATTAATTAAGAGCTACATGTTTCGGTTACAGTTGTATCTACAGGTTTTAGGCTGTTATGGATTCAGGCTGCTAACTATATATTTTTTCCTTTAAGAATAACAGAGGTTTTTTATAATAGTAGTGTGGCACAGATTGGGAATTTGTACATTTTGAGGTCTAGAGCCTATCTCTCCATCAGGGGAAGATATTATTTAGCTATTATAAAATACTGTCTAATTGTGATTAAGTGTGACCTTTTGGATTATGCCTGTTGAAACCAGGAAGGGAAAGAATAAATCAGCAAACAATTATCAGCCTATCAAACCCATTAAAGGAATTAATTTCAAAAATAAAAAGGAATGATACAGTAAGGGGAAAAAGGTCAAGAGAACATGGAAACACCATGGACATTTAGGATAAATGAGAAGAAAGTAAAGGGAGTTGGGGGAGTACAGGAACAAAAGGTGATAAAAAGAAGGAAATAGAAAAACTGATAATAGAAATGAATATGATAGAAGATTCCACAGCTGTTGGTTGTAATGATGGAAATAAAGAAAACATAGATTCAAGTAAAGAAAAGTTGGAGGTACATAAAGCAGCTAAAGCTACTATAAGCATGAGACAGTCACAACTTTGGGATTTTTAGAATAAGAAAGGACAGACTGCCATATTAGCAGATGGGAAACTGAGGGTTAAAGAAATATGGACTTTAACTTCTCTTAATGAGCAGAGTACACCAATTATGGATAAACAAAACCAATGTGGATTACTAATTAAGGATCCTGAACAAATAGATATAGTGAATAATGAGGTTAGCAGAACAATTGAATGTATTAAAGAAACTATTCAAATAAATAATAGAATAGAACAAAAAATTGGAGGAACTAAATAAAGTAAAGAGGGAAATTAGGGATTCCCCAGCAATGTCACCCTTACTATCAATGCCCAAAAATGTAAACAACTGTGGAGAGGGGGCAGAGGAGGATACCAGAAATATTAGCTGGACAACATATGATGAAACTGGATGTATGAGCCCATTTGAGTTCAATAGTCCCCAGTTAGGAAGTCTAGCAAAGGACTGTATCTCACATTAAGGGATCCTATTAAGGCAAATGTATTAATCTATGGATAGGTGTTAATGAATAATAGGGATGTGGCATTCATTAAAAGGATTGGTGTTGAAAATAAGAAAAACATAGATCCGATTACAGAAATCTTATTACAAAGAAATCATGATACAAAGGAAGCATGGGTAGATTATACTGCTGACTTAAATAATTATTGGCAATCAGATGATTTATCTCAAAATAATAAGGAATATACCACGACAAGTATGAAATACACAATTTCCACCTGCAAAAATAAACAGGGAGAGGAAGAGAAGTTTGGAAATACCATTGATACTGACTTAGAATTAATAATGCTCCCAGAGGGATATGATTCTCATGACTCTATAATAGATGAGATAAGAGAAGGGAATGTAGAAATATGGGAAAAAGGAGTAAAACAAGAGAGGAAAAGAAAGAAAAAAGAGGCATTAGTTAAACATCAAAGACATCAGCCTAAAATGAGAAAAAGGGAAACAATAAGAATTGACTTGTATAAAGGAAAAAAAAAGAAGACAGCTGTAAAGTGGCTTTAGTAAAAGATAATTTGGGCTCTTTTAAGATAGATTCAATAAGAGAGCATAATGTATTAATAGATACACAAAATAGAGTGTTATTAGAGGAGGATAAAGAAGGCACTTCAGAAGTAACAAAAGGAAAACTGAAAGACAGAAATAAAATTAAAAAACCAACCCTCTACGGAAGGAACTAATAAGAAAAATGCGAAAGAGAATAGAGACAAAATAGCACTATAGGAAAAGGGTAAAAATAAAAACAAGGTTGCCCAACAAGAGGACTTAAATGCTTCTCAAAGGGAAGATGTGAACAAAGGCTCTAAGAGTCAAAGTAAGATGAACAGTGATGAAGAAAAGAATCAAGACAGCTCAACCCTAAGGGGCTTAGTTCTGGATGAGAAAAACTAGTGTAATCTAGAACAGATTCTTAAAAGAACATTGGAGACAGACTATGAGTTACCCATATATAAAGTCCCTCTTATGCCTGAGGAGATAGAGATTAAATTAAATTAAGATATTAAACAGTTCCTTAGTATGATCTTAAAAGTAAATAGCCTGGATAATTTGATATCAAAATGTTGTGTAATTAGAACATTAACACAGCTGGTCCTGTTGGTTTCAGACCAGTACTATGTTCTGAAATCCACAGAAAAACAAAAAGAAAAAATGAGGAACTATGGACATGAACTAGATAATTCTGTGGGCATAAAAACTTTATTCTCTGATTATTATAGACATAATAGCAGTAATCAGGAACAGCAGGAATTTCAGATTTCGATTTTTGGTTTAAATAATTTTTTGGTGGAAACAACAGAATATCAGACTGAAAGTGGCAGCAACACTACAGAATCTGACCAAAGATAATATTATAAATTAGAGGATCAAAAGGGCAATTCAGTGGGATCAGGGCAGACAGGTTACTATTTGGACAAAAAATCAGGAGGATTATTTACAGATCTTATCCAAAGTTGAGGTATTGGATACAGTAGAAATATATTTATATGAAGATGATGGAATTAATAATGAAAAACTGCATGTTAATTCTCAAGACCAGTTGTTAAGTCTGATAAAAATGTCAAACAGATTTGAAATCTTAAAGCAAATGGAATCCTGACAGACACGTATTTATAGGGAACATCAGGTTAGTCCTTTTAATATAATCTCATGGAATGTGGCAGGATTATTAAAAAGCATGGCAGACCCAACATTTTTGGAGTATGTCACACAATTCAATTATATAGGTATGCAGGAAATGTGGATGAACAAGGTTGCTAATATAGATGGCTATAGAGCCTTTGGGAAAACTTCCAAAAACAAAATAAATATGGTAGGATGTCAGGAGGTCTCATTACATGGTGTAGAATATTCCATATAGGGAGATAGAAATAGATTCAGAGCATATCTTACCTGTTCAAATTAAAACAAAAAGGGGAACCTGTATTATAATAAATATATATTTTCCTCCTAGAGGCTCGGATTATATGGATAGCAGTGATTTGGATAAGTTGATTGGTCTTATTGATGCATTGATTATTAAAGACTCAGGGTGTGGAATCATTATAATAGGAGACTTTAATGCCAGGGCGAGGCATCACCTGGAGCTCACTGATGAGGTCATAAGTGCATGTGAGGATCTGGGTCTTCCAACCCTCAAAAGAATAAGAAGCTCCAAAGATGTAAGGGGTTGTGAGAGAGGAACAAATCTTGCTAGAAAAATAGCTGACAGAGAATTTATTTTATTAAATGGACGTTTAAAGGGGGATCAAGAGGGGGATTTAACTTACGTAGGAACTAGAGGGCCTCCATTATTGATCTCTGTTGGTCTAATGTTAATATAATTCAGAGAGTAGGAAATTTTAGGATAAGAACTATGATAGAGAAAGAACATAAGCCCATAGAAGCTGAAACAGAGATTTGGCCTATTAAGGTTACAATAACAAGAATATGGAAAATATCATCATAAATATTATCATAAAATCATCATAAAAAAGGGGATACAATGGGAGTTAATGGAGAACTTTAATTTAATTAAATTAATAGAAGAATATGGTATCAGGGAAGATATGATAGCTATGGGAATGCTGAAGGATCCAGAAATTTGTATAATAGCATTTGAAAAAATAAAGTAAAACCTTTCCTCTAGTCTTTTAAAAGTAACTATCAGTAAAGCTAGAAAGGCAAGCAAATGGTTTGATAAGGAATGTAAAAACAAGAAAAGAGAATTAAATAAATTTGCTATAATAGCTACAAAATGGGCAACAAAGGACAATAAGCAATGGTTAAATAAACAAAGGAAAAATTATAAAAAAATTATTAGAAATTAAAAAACAGATAACTATAGAAAGCAAATGTGGGATGAATTTGAAAAGGCAGCAAGAGATATGGATAGTAAAAAATTCTGGAACATGGTGGCCCATGGCTGGGATAATTTACCAGGAACTATAGAAAGTCATGTTGACCTCTGCTTGGGAATGTTATTATAAAGAGTTGTTTTTTAGGCTAGATCAGCAAGAAGTAGTATATAATGGGCACCCCATGACTTGGGTCCCACTGCTAGGAGGAGTTACCGCTTCTGAAGTTAATGAAGCAATAAAGGGGGCCAAAAAACATAAAGCACCAGGCCCAGACGGAGTCCCTATGGACATTTTAATAGATGACCCAGATTTATGGACCCTGGTGTTGGTTGTGGTATTTAATCATATAATAAAGACAGGGTTAATGCCTAAAACTTAGAAAGAAAATATAATCATTCCTATCCATAAAAAAGGTGATAAAAGGGTACTAAATAATTATAGACCTATTAGCCTCCATGATAACTCTCTAAAGATTTTTACTATGATAATTCTGAAAAGAGTAATTATTTTGTTAGATAACCAGAAAATACTGGATGAGGCCCAAGCTGGCTTCATCCTGGCCCATTTGACAATAAATCAGTGCTTTGCTTTATCACAAATAGTCCGTAAGTATATAAATATTAAAAAACAAAAACTCTTCTGTGTTTTCATAGATTTGAAGGCTGCTTTTGACAGGGATGGTAGAATACAATTATGGAAAGTACTGGGGGGATATGGAGTGGAGGAATGAATAATTGATATTTTGAGAATTCTATATAAAGACAATTATACCTCAGTTAGATACAATAAAGAAGGGGATAATACTAAGAAATTTCATACGAATATAGGGCTGAGACAAGGTTGTGTCCTCTCTCCAATACTTTTTAACATTTTCTTGAATAAAGTTTTGGAGTGTCTGGATGACCCAGAGTTTCACATGTCAAGACTGGGCTCTAGGAGGTGCCCTTATCTGGGATACACAGACGACATAGTACTTTTATCAATGAGTTTCCTGGGAATTAATAGGAGCTTCAACAGGTTTATCGCTGAATGTAGTAACTTAGGTCTGGAAATAAACTTTGATAAAACAAAGTACATGATATTTAGTAAAAATCAGGAAAAGAACACTAAGATATGCTCCATTAAATGTAACAACAAGAAATTAGAACATGTTTTCAAATTTTATCTAGGGATAACCTTTAATTATAACTTAAAATGCAAGGAACATATACTCTATATAACCCAAAAGGTTAAAAGATTTATCCCCTCAATAAATAGATTCACATATAAATATGGGGTCACTCGGTTAAAGGCCCAATTAGGGTTTTGTGGGCAAAACTGAGAAGCCAGATATTATATGGTGTGGAGATTTGGGGACAAGAAAATGTGGCAGGGTTAGAATCCATTATGAATAAATTTTACAGACAGATCTTGGGGTCCCTAATGGTTCTTCTTCATGTTTAATTAGGCTAGACTTAGGACAAACACTATTAAAGTGTAATATTGAACAAAGACTTTGTCTCTACTGGATTAAGGCATTCACTATGCATGGTAATTGACTCCCCCATATATGCCTGGAAGAGATGTATAATAGACAAAGGGGAATATTCTATCCAAGTACACATGTACTCGAGGGCATTCTCAAGCCATTGTATTACAGAAGGTATTCTCCTTTTGCAGAGATTAAAGCCACTGTGAAAACTAGAATTGAAGATATTTATATCCAACAAGATAGAGAATTAGTAAAGATTGCAAACTAAGCAAATGGTTGCCTAATAACACTAATAGAATCTTCGAAATTCAAAATTATCTTATAAAAATGAAAAAAAAAAGCAAGATTAGAAAAGCTTACACCAAGGTAAGATTTGGTTATGTGGACAGCCAAAAACTGAGGAAAATGCATGGCCTGGTATACAATAGTAGATGTGCCTGTGGGTTGGATCATGATACGCCCCTGCAATTATTATTATTCTGCCCCTTGTATATATTTGAAAGAAAGACAGTTCTGAGTAGAATTTTACAGAATTTGGACATGAAAATGAAATAGTAGTTTAATTACCTGATGAAAAGCAACAAGCCACAACAACTGGTAAAGATTGCTAATATGTGCAGGGTAATAGTAACTGAAAAAAGACATATTATTTAAACAATACATGGGGAAGAGTGATAAAAATAATAGGATAACTTGCATACTTATATCCTAATATTAGTTGAAGACAGCAAGAGATAAAGAAGTCAAGGATAAAATTGTGTAAAGAGAGATGATAGGTTTTAAATAGACTTGATGTATTAACCTATATAGGTAATAACTTATGGATTGTACAAGATATGCTATTTATTGTATGTATTTTAAATTACATTGTTATGCCAACATAATCTATTTGTAATGACATATTGTGATTTTGTCAGCAATAAATTTTGAATGGAATTGAATTGAATGGGTAACAGCTACTATGGGCATGAAATTGGATATGCGGGTAGGAGAGGGGGGAGCAGTTGCAGTGTAACAGACTGCTAGCTGCACACTCGAGCAGACTAGCTAGACCATCGGGCCTGTATCTGCTGGCATTCTTCGTATATTCAGATGTTCACATAAAACCTCTGGATGAGTGGTGGTACAGTTTACAAGTACTGAGTTGTCTCATCTAGAGGGGGAAGGGAGATATGTGTGTTGGAAGTCTGGCTCATCGGCAGTATGCCCCTCACCCCAGGCCACATGCGAACTTGAAAGCTAGTTCAAACAACTTCCCTTCCACTCCTGGACAATGCTGATCTTCTCTGCAGTCATGGTCCCGTCACTTCTCTTTCCAAACTGGATAACCTGTATCACAGGGCCCTCATATTCATCATTAATGCACAATACAACACCCATCATTGCACCCTCTATGCCCAGCTTGACTGACATTTCCTAAAAATGAGGAGAACAAAAAATGTGTTAACTTGGATCTACAGAGCCATATTTCTAATCTTCTAGTTTGTTCCAAGGGATCCTATTCCTTTAGACGATATTCTTGACCATCCCCATAGTCAGAACTCAGCATGGTAACTCTTCTTTAAGTTATTCACGTCCTTCCATCTGAAATAGTATCCAAAAATCCCTAAAACTCCCACTAATTGTTAGTATATCTACCTTCAAAATGCTGCTTCACCATTTGTTGAAAGAAACTTGCAACTGTTTCTGCAAGCCATAGAACTCTAGCAGGCTCATTGGTTAAGCCCGTCTACCTCCCTATCCTTCTAGGTTAGACTGGAGTCCTTTGTGAGCTTTATCTCCTCTTACCCTCTCCTCTGACTTTTCTAGGTAGGACTTGAGTCCCCAGTGGCCCTCATCTAGTCTTACACCCTCCTCACCCCCTTCCTCCTACCTTACCCCTCCCCTCCTGGCTTCCCCTCTCTCAAGCGCCACTTACTCGCTTGGTGTCTTCATCTGCCTCCTTTCCACTCCTCCTTTCTCCTCCCCTATTAAATTGTTGCCCCATACTTTCTTTTCTTCCCCCTGTTTTTCTACCACTCTAGGCTGTATATATTGTACATATTGCTTATTGTATATTTTGTATTCTGGCTTCCTTGTATCTATTTATTGTATATTATTTTCCTCAATTTCTTCTTTTCAAGTGTCAATTTTATGTGCTTTGTCCACCCAGGACCACTTTGTAAATGAGTTTATCTCAATGGTGCTTTTTCTGGTTAAATCAAGATTGATTGAGTGATTGAACTTGGTGAGCCCCCGCAAGAATGTTTTTTTTTAATGACTATGCTTTTTGGTCCCCTACCAGCTGTCGGGCTCTGCTCTGGTCACAGACCCCCTTGACTCCACCTCCAGACATGCCCGCACTCATCCTGTCATCCATGGCTTGCCCCCCAGAGAGCGGGGTCATGGCACCATCCCCCATATCGGGTCGCGCTACAAATATCTGGTTGGGGGAGCTGGCTCCTGGAGGCTAATCGAGACGTCGGGGGCTGAGCTTCATTAAGACGGCCAGGCACAGGATGTTTTTCTCCCTTTGTGAACAGGGTCGGGGACATGCAATGACGACCGGCATCCACCCTGCCCCTAAATTCAATTTGGCATCGGTGCTTGTGATGCACCTAGCCTCTGCTAGAAGTCACCGTGGCACCAAGTACTCAACCTCCCTCCTCCTGGAGAAGGAGAGCAGTCCTATGGACGCTCAATCCTTCTCCCCCGGCCGGCCTTCCAGCAACCCGGGTCTGTTCCCGAACCCGAGTCATTGGCACCACAAGAGGAAATCCAACTGCTGCGCTGGTGAGCTGGCTCCCCTGCAAGAAATTTAAAACTGCGACTCTGACTAGGGTGGTAACCTGAAAGTCTGAATGTACTGTTTCCGGTTTTAAAAAAACAAAACAAAACATACATGCAGGAGATGGTGCCAGGCCTGAGGATGGAGGACTTGCTATTTCTCAGGGGACATTTGCAGGCAGTCCAGCAGTCTGGATATCGAACATGTACAGCAAAAAACAGAATGGTAGTGGCCACATGGGAAACTGTTGGTGCATGTGTGACTTAAATTGGTGGCTGTCAAGACTGTGGAATGCTCTCTCATAATGAGGACCTGAGGATGGTGGACAATAGGCCATGGAGCACATTAACTACCCACCAGGTGAGTGCGGAGGTCAGGGGAGGTTGAAGTGGAAGTCTGAGGGTGCTGCCTGCCTCAGCCATACCCCATGAGCATTGGGGGCATGCGGAGGAAAGAGAGCACAATGGGCTTACGAGGGGGGGCCACATTGTGCATGTAGTGGAGCAAGTGAGAGGGAGGAAGTGTTATAAGTTAGGTTGTGGGATGTTTGGGGGAGGCATGACCATTCTATGGACACAGACACACAAAGCTGCCCTGACAGAAACATAGAAACATAGACTTTAATGGCAGACAAGAACTGCTTGGCACACCTAGTCTGCCCATTTCCCTACTTACAGGATAGGCCGCAGATCCTAGTTAACCAACAACCTATTTCTTTCTACTCCCCACAAGAATTGTCTTATGTCTGTCCCATGCATGCTTGAATTCTCCCACAGTTTTAGACCACACAACCTCCTCAGGAAGGCTGTTCCATGCATCCATTACCCTGTCTGTGAAAAAATACTTCAAACAACATGAAGTCTTGCTATATTATGACAATTGCAGTTTGTCCCACCATTAGAACTGCTCCGGAGGTGAAAGAGTTAACTTCCATGCCAGGCATGGAACTTAGAGCACGAGTTCGGTTAGAAAAACTCTGTCTGGAATATTTCAAACTGAAACTGTCAGATTCTTTACTCCGCCTCACTGAACAGTCGCTCCGGAGATTCCTCCTACTGCTCGGTTCATTTCTCGGTTTAAAGAGTTTTTCTCAGTTAAATTCAACATGATTATTATTATTTTAACATAAACCGATCGGTTCAAGCTCTGTCTGTGGTATTGTAAGTAAAGACAGGTTTATTTCTGTGTGGAACTTGTAAATGTTTATCGGTTCGGTTTGAACCGATCAGGTTGTTTAAAACTTTATTCTGAAGCATTTAAAAGCTATTTAGAGTGCGGTTCCGGTTCTTATCGGTTCTAAAACCAGATTTCATTATGGTTTTTCCATGACCCGTGACACGGTTGGGAACCGATAAATTGTCTTGCCTGGCACTGCGGAAAAGGGCAAGTTTTTGGTTAGGCTGGCATTATGTCTAGAAACCCAAAAAAAAAGCGGGCCCTGGGTTTCAACACTGTAGTGTCTGTGGGAAGCCTTTGCCAAGGCTGACCCACACACCACATGTGTTTATTGTCTGGGGTTTGACCACCTCAATTCAGACTGCCAGATTTGCAAGAATTTCCTGCAGCTACCCTAGATAAGAGAGTTGGTAGGCTCAGGGAACGAGAGGCCAAAAAGTCCGCTGACCCGGATGGCCAGCCCGGTTCGGTGCCAACCGAACTGGAGGGAGTGCCCTCTGACCAGGGCGAGACTTTCTCGGGCAAACGTAAAGCTGACTCAGAGGAGCCAGTTCCAGCAAAGCGAACTAGAAAATCAGCAGGTGTGGAGTCAAAAATTCCTTCTCCAACTGCTGCAGAGATAGCCAAAGCAATCCAAATTGTCCAGTCACTTTCCCCGGTTCCGTCCGAACCGCCACTATCTGGCAAAAGGTCAGTTCGGCCAGTTCCACTGGTTCAAGAATATGATTTAGAGGAGTTTTATGAACCAGAGGAGGGGGAGGATGATTATGAATAGTGTGAATGTGACTTTGAAAGTCTGGATGTGCCCATTGAACTGGACATCTCCCCAGACAGACCTTTAGGAGAATCTCCCCTTAGACTTTCTGAGTCCCCTTCTCATTTTCTGTTTCATAAAAAAGTTGCTGAAACCCTCCAGCTTCCTTTGGAGGAAGCTGTGGATGAGAAAGAGGAGCCTGACTTTGTAGAGATGATGGATTTCCCGGAGTCCAGGAGATTGTCTATTCCTTTACATAAATCCTTTAGGAAACAAACAATAAAAATTTTAAAAGCTCCTAATTCTGTGCCTCCTGTGGATAAAAAGATGGAAAGGAGGTACACTTTGTCAGGTCCTGATACAGAATTTCTTTCACAGCAATGCAGCCATGTTGGGGTAGTTCAGGCTGCAGCCTGTGATAAGGCTAATATTCCCCTGGCTTCACATCCTCCTGACAAGGACTCCAGGAAGATTGATGCCATAGCTGAAAAACAATACATGGCAGCGTCCTTGGGACTCCGACAAGCAAATTATATGGCTTATGTTGCAAGATACTAGAAATCTAGATGGGATACTGTCATGGCTTTAGCCAAACAGGCCCCTGGCCAGCTTGCCAAGGAGCTGGAGCAGGTGGCTGCTGATGGTATTGAGGCATCTAAGGTGCAATTCCATGCTGCAGTGGATTCTAATGATGTATCCTCTAGAGTCATGGCTACATCTGTGGCTTTTCGTAGATTGGCTTGGCTCAGGTGTACTAGTTGGTCACAGGATACCCAGGCTAAGGCTATGGATTTTCCTGTGGTGGGAAATTCTCTGTTTGGGGAGCAGACAGAAAATTATATGAAGAAAATGGATGAATATAGAACCACTTATAGGAGTGCACAAGCCAAGGCAGCAAGCCACCCCTCAGAGGCAGCCCCAGGGTAGAGGCAGGTCTTTTCACAGGCCTTTTACCAAACCCAGGCCTCCTCTTCAGCTTATGCTCAGAGGGGGTTCTTCAGAGGGAGAGGCAGACGGGGTACAAGCAGGCCTGCTCCCACCCCTCAGCCTAAAGCCCCTGCCAAACAGGCACCCTGATGGGATGCCCAGGGCCAGTTCTCCATTACCTGTAGGGGGCAGGCTGGCTTACTTCGTCCAGGACTGGGAGTCTTTAACATCAGACAAGTGGGTCCTGGAAGTAGTAAGCCAGGGTCTGGTTCTCAGCTTCAAAAAATTTCCAAAGATGAGAATCAGATTTTTCCACCTGCAAATCCTCTAGAGACTCTTGCTTTGGAAACAGAAGTCTCAACCCTCCTGGCTCTCAGCGCTGTAGAAAGGGTTTCTCCCCTACACCAGGGCAAGGGTCTGTACTCCAGGTACTTCCTTACCCCAAAAAAGACAGGAGAATGGCGGCCCATCCTGGACCTAAGACATCTGAACAAGCACCTTTTAAAACCAACATTCAAAATGGTGACTCTGGGAATGATTTTACCCTCCCTAAGGCCAGGGACTGGCTAGCTTCCTGGACCTCAGGATGCCTACTTCCATGTTCTTATCAGAAGCTCCCACCAAAGTACCTCAGATTCGAACTGCCCTCAGGCCATTATCAGTTCAGAGCAATGCCCTTAGCCTTACCTCTGCCCCAAGGGTATTCACAAAATGCCTGGCAGTAGCAGTTGCTCATTTAAGAAGGCAAAAGATTGCCATCTTTCCCTACCTAGACGACTGGCTCATTGTGGGTCAGTCTCCAGACCAGGTCAAATCACACCTGCAAGTTACCCAGCAGCTGCTTTCCTCTCTGGGCTTTCTTCTCAATCTTCCAAAGTCAGTTCTGGAACCTGTCCAGGTACTCACCTTTATAGGTGCAGAACTGGACACAAAGCAGGCCAGAGCCTTCCTTCCCCTAGAAAAGGTAAGGACCCTGGTGGCCCTGGCCTCCTCCTTCACTCTGCCGGTCTCTTGACCAGCAAGGCATTTCCTACAGCTCCTAGGACACATGGCTGCTTCCACAGCTGTGGTGCAAGGAGCAAGATTTCAGATGAGGGACATTCAGTTCCATTTGAGAGCCTTTTGGTCTCAAAGAAGAAATCCCCTATCCAAGTTGATCCCAGTGACTCGAACCCTGATCCAGGCCCTTCAGTGGTGGCAGGATCAGAGCAATCTGAGACAAGGGGTTCCTTCATCCCTCTATCTCACTCCTTGACCCTTACTACAGATCGTCCCTTTTGGGATGGGGAGCTCACATGGCGACCTCTCCACCCAGGATTGTGGTCCCTCAGGAATCTCTGCTCCACATCTATCTGTTGGAACTCAGAGCTGTTTTCTAGCACTTCAGGTTTTTCTGCATCTGTTCAGAACAAAGTGGTACAGGTCAGAACAGACAACACCACTACAATGTGGTACATCAACAAACAAGGGGGCACTCGGTCTTCGGCCTTGTGCACTGAGGCAATGAAGTTGTGGTCTCTGGCTTATTCCCTGAACACTTCCCTCATAGCAGTTCACCTCCCAGGCAAGGGCAATGTCCTGGCAGATGCTCTCAGCAGGATTTCCCAGGGCCATCACGAATGGTCACTGGATCCCCGAGTACTGGGGATAGTTTTTGCCAAATGGGGCACCCCTCAGATAGATCTTTTTGCAGCCCCAGACAATCATCAACTTCCACTTTTTTGTTGCAGACCCCCAGTGTTGGGCTCAGTCCCCCTGGATGCCTTTCTCCTCGATTGGGAAGGGAAGTTTCTCTATGCCTCCCCTTCCCTCTCCTGTTCAAGGTGCTAGTCAAAATCAGATCTCAGCCCTGCAAGATGATTCTGATTGCTCCAGACTGGGCCAGGCAGCCCTGGTACCCACTCTTTCTGTCCTTAGCAGTCCATCTTCCCCTGTGTCTCCCCAGGAACCACAATTTGTTAACCTGTGCCCAGGGAGAGTTTGGTATCAAATCTCAATCCCTCAACCTCAAGGCCTGGCTCTTGAGGAGTTAGAGTTGCTGACCTACACCTTTCTCAAGGTGTCCTCGAAATCTTAAAGCTTCTGGAAGCCTTCCACTAGGGCTACTATAACTCCAAATGGAAAAGGTTTTCCATATGGTGTTCTGGGAAGCTATATTTCCCGGAATCTGCTGATTTGCCCACTGTTTTGGACTATATGGTCCATCTTAATTCTTTGGGACTGAGACCAGCTACCCTGAAAGTGCATTTGGCAGCTGTCTCTGCTTTTTATTTCAACAGGGAAGCCCTCTTCTCTTTTTGCTCACCCTGTATTTTCCAAGTTTTCAGGGGATTGCTTCATACCAATCCACCATTCAGGACCCTGCCCTGCCTGGGATCTTAATGTTTGCATTGCTCAGCTGATGCAACCCCCTTTGAACCTCTGTCTTGCGCAGAGCTTAAGTACTGACTTGGAAAACTGTGTTTCTAGTAGCCATCACTTCTGCCAGGCGCATAAGTGAGTTACAAGCTTTGTCAGTGGAGACTGACTATTTCCTTTCACAGGGATAAGGTAGTCCTCAGGACTAACAGGAGAGTTTTGCCTAAGGTGGTTTCAGATTTCCACCTTAATCAATCTATTTCTCTTCCAGTGTTCTTCACTGATCATTCCTCCTCTGGTGAGAGGAGGTTGCACACTAGATGTTAAGAGGGCCCTAAGTTACTACATAGGCGTACCAAGGGTCTACAGGTTTGACTCCCTCAACTATTTCTCACTTATGGTGAGGTTGGGAAGGAAACCTGCCACTAAGAGATCCATTGCCAGGTGGATTGTCTCTTATATCCAATTTGCTATCAAAAACTGGGTAAGGTTCTCCTTCAGGCCTGAGGCTCACTCTACCAGAGGTACAGCTGCGTCTCTAGCTGCCAGAGACATCCTATCTTAGAGATATGTCAAGCAGCTACTTGGAAAACAGTACACACTTTCACCAAAGCATTACTCCCTGGATATCCAGGCCAGGAGGGATGCTCGGTTTGAGCACAACCGTGCTTCAGAGCCTATTCCTAAGTAGGTTCTGTCCCTCCTCCATGGAGGTACTGCTGTAGTATCTGCAATTGTCATAATATAGCAAGACTTCATGTTGTTTGAAGAAAAAATTACTCACCTTAGTAATGTTGTTTCTTCTAATGGAGTCTTGCTATATTATGACCTCCCCCCCAGCCTGCCCCTCTCAGAACTTCTACTTTGGGTATGGGGTGGGCAGTCCAGTGTTGGCACTTATTGATGCCCATTTTATGTTTTCCACCCCTTCTTTTTTGGGGGTGTTTGGGTGTTGTGTTTTATTTTATCTTATCTTGTCTTATCTTTTTCTGGTCCCCTGACTTGATTCTTGGTGTTGGGGCCAGGAAAATGTGTTAATATTTAAGTAGCCAGTTGGCTAGCGTAAATTACAGCTTCCACACAGAACCTTAGTGAGTTTTGCTCGTAAAGATCTGACAGTTTCAGTTTGAAATATTCCAGACAGAGCTTTTCTAACTGAACTCGTGCTCTAAGTTCCATGCCTGGCATGGAAGTTAACTCTTTCACCTCCGGAGCAGTTCTAATGGTGGGACAAACTGCAATTGTCATAATATAGCAAGACTCCATTAGAAGAAACAACATTACTAAGGTGAGTAATTTTTTCTTCCTCACATATCCCCGGAACCGCCCACCCCTCTATCTTTAAATTGTGTCCCCTTGTTCTTGCACGTCTCCTTTTCTGAAAGATGCTACCCTCTTGGACTTTATTGATTCCACTGAGGTGCCTAAAAGTTTCTATCATGTCCCCCCTCTCCCTTCTTTCCTCAAGGGTATACATATTAAGCTCCTTTAGTCTCTTCTCATACGGCTTCTCTTGCAGACCCTGCACCATTTTAGTTGCCCTCCTCTGGACTGCCTCTATCCTGTCTATGTCCTTGCGGAGATGGGGTCTCCAGAATTGGATGCAGTACTCCAGATGGGGTCTCACCAGCTGTCTGTACAGAGGGATAACAACTTCCTGTTTTCTGCTGGTGATGCCTCTTTCTATGCATCCCAGTATACCCCCACCCCTCCCTACTGCCTTCTCACGTTGCTTGCTAACCTTACAGTCATCTGATATGATTACCCCCAGGTCCCTTTTCCTTTTTGTTGTTGTTACTACCTCCCCCCCATTGTGTAATCTTCCCCTGGGTTCTTGTTTCCCAGGTGCATTATTTTACACTTCTTTGAATTGAATCCAAGCTGCCATACTTCTGACTAGTCCTCCACCCTTCTCATCCTTTCCACGCCTCCTTGTGTATCAACCCTGTTGCAGATCTTTGTGTCATCTGCAAAGAAGCATACTTTTTCTTCCAGTCCCTCTACAATGTCACTTATAAAGATATTAAAAAGGACTGGACCCAGTACTGAACCCTGCAGTACCCCACTAGTAACCCCTTTTTCTTCAGAGTGGACTCCATTTACAATTACCTTCTGTGTCCTGTTGTCCAGCCAATGTTTTACCCAGGCTACCACCCTGGGACCCACTCCCAGGCTGGTTAATTTGACTATTAATCTTTTGTGTGGGACTGTGTCAAATGCCTTGCTAAAGTCTAGGTAGGCCATGTCCACAGCCCCTCCCTGGTCTACTACTTTGGTCAACCAGTCAAAGAAATCTATTAGATTCATCTGACATGACCTTCCCACTGTGAACCTATGCTGCCTTGGGTCCTGTGCCCCACTGGCCTCAAGGTACTCAACAATTTTTTCCTTCAGAAGTGACTCCATCACTTTCCCTACCACAGATGTCAAACTGACGGGTCTGTAGTTTCCTGCCTCTGTCTTGGTCCCACTTTTGTGAAGGGGAATCACATCCACCTTCCTCCAGTCCTCGGGTACCACACCATCCTCCCATGATTTATTAAAAAGAGTAGTCAGTGGTTTCACTAGTTCCCCCCTTAATTCTTTTATAATTCTGGGGTGAATTCCATCAGGCCCCATTGCTTTGTCCACCTTCAGTTTTAGGAGTTCTTGCAGAACTCTTTCTTCTGTGAAAGGGTTGGGATCGACCCTCCTATCAAGAGTGCTTCTGTTAATTGGATTAGGCACTTCCCCCTCCTCTTTTGTGTATACTGAGCAGAAATATTCATTCAGTATCCCTGCTTTTTCACTGTCCCCCTTTGCCCACCCACCATTCATTCTATTCAGCCTCACTATCCCTCCCTTTGTCTTTCTACGCTCTCTGAGGTACCTATAAAAGGTTTTATCCCTATTCTTAACTGAGTTGGCTATCTTTTCCTCAGTTTGGGCCTTTGCTATTCTGACTTCCCTCCCTGCTTCCTTCTGCCTTAACTGGTACAGCTCTCTGTCCTGCTCCTTCTGTATTTCCTTATAGTTCCTGAGTGCTATCTTTTTCTCCCTGACTTTCCCAGCCACCTCTTTTGAGAACCATAGTGGCTTTTTCTTTCATTTTGATTTGTTTATTTGCTTCACACAAAGGCTTGTTGCCTCTGTGATGGCAGTTTTGATGATTCCCCATTGTTGCTCCACCCCTCCTTCTAGCCTGTTTGCTAGTGCTTTTCTGAGGCACTCTCCCATCTTGCCAAAGTCAGCCCTCCTGAAGTCCAGTACCCTCACTTTTGTATTGCTTGACTCTGTAGCTGAGTTTAGCATGAACCACACTGTTTGATGGTCACTTATTCCCAGATTGCAACCCACTTCTAGATCTGAGATCCTCTCACTGCCCCCATTTGAGAGTACGAGGCCTAAGATTGCTCCCTCGTGAGTGGGTTCCCAAACTAGCTGTCTGAGTCCTGCCACCTGTAGGGCATTGAGAATGGCCCTGCTCTTGGATGTGGCTGCAGCAAATGTGCTCCAGTTAACATCTGGCATATTCAGATCTCTCATCAACAGTATTTCCCCTTTCTTTGCCATCCTAAGAATGCATTCTATCATATCTTTGTCCATTCCCTTCCCCTGACATGGGGTTCTGTACACAACCCCTGTGTGGATTGTGGTGCCCTTTCCAGTCTCCAAGGTGACCAGCAGTGCCTCCTCTCCTCTCTGTTTACTCTTTTGTTCAGTTGCTTTTATCCCTTCCTTTACACAGAGAGCTACTCCTCCCCCTCTTCTCTCCTGCCTGTCTCTCCTGTAGGTTATGTACACTGGTATGTTAACATCCCAGTCATGGTTCTCTGTGTAGCATGTTTCTGTGACTGCTACAATATCCAGACATCCCTCTTCCATCGAGGCCACCAGCTCAGGGAGCTTGTTGCCCAGACTATGGGCATTGGTACTCATTACCCTCCATTTCCTGATGGCCTTACTCCTTTTTGCCCCATCCCTGTCCTTCTTGCCTTTGTCACTTTCCCCATTTACCCTGCCCTTCTCCCTATCGCCACCTCTATGCTAGTGTTTACCGCACTTACTACCATGATTTTTGGGGGAGCTAGGATTTCCTGCTCCCTGCCGGTGCCTCCCCTTGGCTATTTTTAAATGCGCCAATGAAGCATTTAAACCTATCACCTAGGATCCTGGTTCCCCTCCTGGACAGATGCAGCCCATCATGCCAGTATAGGCTTGCATCACTCCAGGTGGACCCCAGTCCCCAATGAAGCCAAATCCCTGAGCTCTGCACCAGTTTTTCAACCACTGATTGAATCCCATGGTGCAGAACACCCTAGCCTCTCCTATGCCATAGATGGGCAGCACCTCCGAGAAGGTTACCGCGCGTGCTACTTGTCTAAGGCCCCTCCCCAATTCCACAAACTCTTCCTGCACTGCTCTAATCCCTTTCACAGCCAGGTCATTTGTCCCTAGGTGGACAATGACATCCAGCTCCCTCCCCCTGTGCAGCTGCTCTGGCAATCCTGAAGATTCGCTCCCTGTCCCTCCAAGCCATGGCACCAGGCAGGCACCTTACCTCCCTCTCCCCTTCCTCCCCCAGTTCTACCTTCCTAACAGTGGAGTCCCCCACCAGGAGTTGTTTCCTTCCCCTGTGGGGTCCCATGCCACCCACCCTGTGGGTGTCCTTTGTGGAGGTTTCCAGCATCCTCATTGGTCCCCACTGCAGGTGCCTCCATAGAGGAACCACACTTTGCCAGAATTGCATAGGAATTGTGGAGAGGTACAACTGGAGGGATGCGCCTCTGTTCCACCCCCCCTCACACTGCCTGAGCCCACTGTGGTCCAACCACTCCTCTTTCTTGGCAACCTCTGAGGCAACGGCAGTGGCATTGGTGGCCTCTGGATGGAGAAGGAGGTCCCCCAAATCCTGGCCAACTCAGCCTGGAGATGAGCAACCTCCTCCCTCAGCCCAGAGAGGTGCCTGCAGATGGGACAACACTGCATCCTCCAGAACGTCTCCCTGAAGACTGCTGCTCCACAGCCACTGCACCACTCCATCATGTCTTATTTCTGGCCCCTTAACTGTTGTTTGGAATCCTTACTCTTTCCTCTGTCTTTTTTTCTTTCTCTTCTCTCTATACTTACTTTCTGCCTCTGTGCCCATAAGCTCCTGATTGACCTGTTCTGAGACTAGAATATCTTATATTTCTCAGTAGACCCCTTACTTGCTCAGAGGCAGGCCTCCAACAGCTAGAGGGGGCCAGAGAGCTACTCTTACCCTTCTAGGATGGTGGGCCTTTGGTGGCTCTGATCACTCACTTCCTGCTCCCAAACAGGAAGTTCCTGTTGTCAGTCAAATCCTGTGCCTATAAAAGTAGAACTAGCTTTGGGTGGGAGGGTGGAGGGGAGGGAAGGCAGGCAATATAGTCCCAGTAGAGAAGTCCAGTCACACAGCACTCCTTCCTCCTGGTGTCTTCTGCCAAGCTGCTAACAGAATCTTTCTAAGGCAGTCTTTAAATTTAGCTTCCTTCTAGCTAAGCCACTCCCCCTACTTACTAGATATTTCTACAAGTAATTTAAACTGCACAGCTATCAAGCCCTTTCAATCACATGAGATTTACAACTAGATAACTGTTCAGATAACTATTCAGTTCAGTTAACTCAGACAAACACACTAATTTATTTTTGTTTTCTTTGTTAGTTTGTTTTTTTACCCTAAATTAAAGGTCCGAGTACAAGAGTTCTACTTCTTTAGTCCCAGTGGAGAAGTCCAGTCACACAGCACTCCTTTCTCCTGGACAGTGTATACTAGAGAGAAGGACATTGTGTAATAAACTACCAGATCTTAGGTAACACTCTGTGGACCAGATTACTACATCTAATAGGCTGTTACAATAAAGGGAGCGAGGTCTCCTTTTTGCAGGAGATTCACCTAAAGCGGACCATTATTACAACTAAGAAGAGACTGGGTAGGTCAAGATTATGGGGTGGGTTGGGACGCTGTATAGCCTGAGCAAAATGGCCACACAAATATAGAGCTCTACAATTAGACTTGGTCTGTACTGAATAAAATACTGAGATTTTTTAAAGCAGTGCTATTTAATTTTGCAAGGCGGAGTGCCAAAGAACCTATACAAAAACATGGGGAATCCTTGTAAGGATAAATTCACGGGTGATGGCATTAAATCGAAGACACTCTGAGCAGCTCTGATCATGGGGTAAAACCAAGGCTGTTATCTTGAGGTTTTGGAGGCAGTGGGGGAAGAGACTTTACAAACCCTTGGAGTAAAAATCAACTGGTTCATCAATACAGTAGTGGGACTCTCAGGTAAGTTTGACACCCTTACTAACTGGATGGCCTGTATTGAGTCCATGATGGAATCAGTTTCTACTGCCACCGCTGAAGCCACCAAAAGAGCGGATGCAGCTATGGGAGCAGCAACCACAGTAATCAAAGAAAATACCAATTTGAAGACAAGACAAGACTAGAGACCCTTGAAAATCAGGTATGGGCTCATAACCTTCAACTACTGGGACTACTAGAAAGATACAAAGGAGACCACCTTTTATTATTCATCCAGGACAGGTTGGTACAACAGCTCGGGGATGAAGTCACCCCCATGGTCCAACATTTTCAGAAAGTTTACTGGGTCACATCCAGAGGACGTCAGGACAATCCAGAGGCTCCACAAACTGTTGTGGTAGCCACCAATGGAGTGGGCTCCTTGATTACCTCCTTGCAAAGGTGAGACAAAAGCATACTTTGCTGCAAGATGGAAAATTAATTCTCATTTTCCCTGACATCTGATATGCAACCTGGCAAAAATGAAAGAAATTTGACAGTGCTCAAGCTATGTTGTGGGAGGCGAGCGTCTCCCATGGAATGGTCTTCCCAGCGTGTTTGAGGATCGTACATCGTGGCAAAATATTTTTATTCACCGATCCAGCCAATGTTTGAAGTGGTGTCAGAAAAACACAGTGAGACCCTGGGAGACTAATAGGGAGGAGTCCTCGTCCGAAGGTGAAAAAACCTAGCCCGAACACTTACTTGGACTACCCAGCAAGTTTTTACTTGTATTGTAGGGAAGGGGTGGTTCGGATGACCTTGGTAAATATGGTTAACTAATTTCTTCGATTTATCTTTTCAAACCGTTATTAGTCTGAGATTAAAGAACACTCTCTAGAATATTGGGCTTTGTTGTATTATTAAGAAGTTAGATTAAAGTTTACCTCTCTATTACTGATGCACCTAGTTAACTAACTGTTAAAATGGCTATCTGTTAATGCCTCTTTTTTCATAGTTATGTGCAGAACAGTTTAAGCACTGCATGTTCAAAAATAGCACTGTTCTCCATAAAACTGTTCTGTGTGATATTTCATTCGTTGTGGAGTTTTCTATCTATTTGTAATGGGTACTAACTGTACCTTAATCCTGGGAAAGCATGGTGACTCTTTTTAGCCCTCCTCTTTGGGGGGAAAGAAACATTGACTGTTAATCTACTGAGACTTTTACTTCCAATACGATGCAGCTCATTGGCCCATCACATAGCTCATATCTGGACTATTAAGTAACTCTAAGTTTTGGTATTATCCCCACATGACTTATCTTTAAGCATTTGTTGTTCCAACTGATTGTATTAAGAGGAGTGGTGCCCTCTCTGTAATTTTTTTTTGTATTATGCTTTTTACCTTCCACACACCAACCTAGCCGCCCTCTCCTTTAGACGACCAAGCCTACTGCCACCGATCATTGCTCTCTCCAGGTTACCATCCACTGCCCTTCATCATGCCTTCCCCCTGACCAACCTGATGTATTTCTTCATCAGGGAGGCCCTCCCGTGGACAAGACCGGGAGGGGACACTGTCGTGCACCTGAAGGCATTCACTTCCATCCTCGTAGGGGAGGTGAAGGTGCAGCTCAAAGCTATCCTGGGCTTCGCAGTGTTGGAGAGGTGAGCCGCCATCTTCTGGGCAGCATAGGTGGTCATTCTTTTTCTTGTTTTCAGCCCACCCACCTCCCAGTCTGACTTATCGGGGATGTCCTGTGGTGGAGACGTACAGTGGCACATCAAGGCAGCACATCACCAAGTATGTTTCCAAACCACCACCAGGAGTCACAGGTCTGCTCTCCCCCCAGTAGGGAAGCATCCAATGGACACTCTTCACTCCCTCCCTGCCGGTCTCTGCTCCTGCTATCCAGGCTTGGGGCACGAACCCGGGTCGCCAGCGTGCTGAGCGAACATCTTTGCTCGGCACTGCAGAGCCAACCTTCTCGTTATTTAATGTGTACATCTGCTATGTCAAATCTAGCAGATATAACTGCATGTTTGTTTTTATATGATAATAAACATAAACTTAAAAAAAAAAAGTTATGGGGTAAGGGAGGATTCCAGGAAAAAAGGAGTGGCAATCATAATAGCCAGACTGGTACAATTTCAACTGACAAAAGAGGTAATTGACCCATATGGCAGGTACAGCCTCATCAGAGGGACACTGGGACAAACTGAACTGGTGCTTGGATCAATTGACAAGCCGAACACTGACAGCCCAGGTTTCTTCATGGAGCTCGCTCAAAAATTAGCACCATGGACAAACCTCTCAACCTTTATAGTAGGAGATTAGACTATAACAATGGACCATAACCTAGAAAGGGAACCCACACCTCATAGAGGTTTGACACTGGCTCAGAGGGCCATTAGAGAGCTGATGGATATGTTGGACTCCATAGATTTTTGGTGCACCTTGTATCAAAGTGTCAAGGAATATTCCTTTATTCCACAGCACATAGTACCTTTTTAAGGCTAGACTATTTCTTTGTGAGTAAGGAATGCCTACCTGGCCTGGGAGGGTGTGAAATTCAAGCTACGATAGTGTCTGACCATTCCCAATGACTCCCTTCAGATAACCGAGGTGCACCCACAAGAAACAAATTGGTGACTGAACAACCACATTCTTTCAGATGAAACCTCTACTGAACAAGTTGAGGAATACGTGAAAGACTTAATTCAAAATGATAAGGGTTCAGTCATTAATGCAGACACTTTCTGGATTGCCTTTAAATGCTGTATATGGGGAGAGCTGATCTGGGTAACATCTAGAAGGAAAAAAACAGAGATCGGAGTGCAAAAGAACTGCTTGGTCAGATTGGGCAGATTGAAAGAACACTATCCCATAACACTCCTGAATCTACCTGGATAGAATTAAACTACAGGCTTCCTATGCAGAACTTAATTGGGAAGAGACTGAACCTGACATATATAGACTTAAGGTAAAATTCTTTGACTAGTGTGAAAAGGTGGGTAAGCTAATGGCTCCCCCATTAGGCAACAGGAGGCATTCAGAACTATCCAGGAACTGAATGTACAGGGTAAACATAACCTGGTAACAAATCCAAAGAAGTCTGTAGATGAATTTAAGAATTTATATCAGAAGCTGTGTAGTAGAATGGACTCCCCCCCACCAACTGTGGAGGTGAATGCCTACTTTGACTCCTTTCCCCTTCCCAAGCTGGACAAAACCCAGCAATCCATAATATCTGGTAGATTTAATCTTAAACATAGAAACATAGAATTTGACGGCAGATAAGGACCGCTTGGCCCACCCAGTCTGCCCATTTCCCTACCTGATGGATAAGCTGCAGATCCTAGTTAACCAGCAGCCTACTTCTTCCTACCCCCACCCCCTAGAATTGCCTTATGACTGTCCCATGCATGCTTGAATTCCACCACTGTTTTTGACTCCACAACCTCCTCTGGAAGGCTGTTCCATGCATCCACAACCCTCTCTGTGAAAAAATACTTCCTTAAATTACCTCTGAGCCGCCCCCCTTCTATCTTCAAATTGTGCCCCCTTGTTCTTGCACACCTCTTTTTTTGAAAGATGCTACCCTCTTGGACTTTGTTGATTCCCTTGAGGTACTTGAAAGTTTCTATCATGTCCCCCTCTCTCCCTCCTTTCCTCGAGGCTATACATATTAAGTTCCTTAAGTCTCACTTCATATGTCTTCTGGTGCAGACCCTGCACCATTTTAGTTGCCCTCCTCTGGACAGCTTCCATCCTGTCTATGTCTTTGCAGAGATTGGGTCTCCAGAACTGCATAATACTCAGATGTGGTCTCACCAGCTGTCTGTACAGAGGGATAATAACTTCTTGTTTTCTGCTGGTGATGCCTCTCCTATGCATCCCAGTATCCCCCAACCCTCCTTGCTGCCCTCTCACATTGCTTGCCCACCTTTAGATCATCTGATATGACTACCCCAGGTCCCTTTCCATTTTGTTGTTGTTAGTATCTCACCCTTCATTGTGTACTCTTCCCTGGGTTTTGTTTCCCAGGTGCATTACCTGCACTTCTTAGCATTGAATCTAAGCTGCCATACATTTGACCATTCCTCTAACCTTGTCAAGTCCCTTCTCATCCTTTCCACCCACCTTGTGCATCAACTCTGTTGCAGATCTTTGTGTCATCTGCAAAGAGACATACTTTCCTTCCAGTCCCTCTGCAATGTAAGCTTATAAAGACATTGAAGAGGACCAGTCCTAATACTGAACCCTGTGGTACCCCACTGCTAACCCCCCTTTTTTCAGAGTGGACTCCATTTACTATTACTCTCTGTGTCCTATTTTCCAGCCAATTCTTTACCCAGGCTGTCATCTTGGGACCCACTCCCAGGCTGGCTAACTTGTATATTAATCTTTTGTGTGGGACTGTGTCAAATGCCTTGCTAAAGTCTAGGTAGGCCATGTCCACAGCCCCTCCCTGATCTACTACTTTGGTCACCCAGTCAAAGAAATCTATCAGATTTGTCTGGCATGACCTTCCCACTGTGAATCCATGCTGCCTTGGGTCCTGTGCCCCTCTGGCCTCTAGATACACAACAATTCTTTCCTTCAGAAGTGATTCCATCATTTTCCCTACCACTGAGGTTAAACTAACAGGTCTGTAGTTTCCTGCTTCTGCCTTGCTCCCACTTTTGTGAAGGGGAATCACATCTGCCCTCCTCCAGTCCTCAGGTACCACCCCATCCTCCCATGATTTGTTAAAGAGGGTAGTCAGTGGTGTCACTAATTCTATCCTTAGTTCTTTTAGAATTCTGGGATGAATTCCATCAGGCCCATTGCTTTGTCCACCTTCAGTTTTAAGAGCTCTTTCAGAACTTTTCTTCTGTAAATGGGCTGGTATCAACTTCTGTATCCAGAGTGTTTCTACTGTTTGTTTTAGGTACCTCCCCTCTTCCTTTGTAAATACTGAGCAAAATATTTGTTTAGTATCTCTGCCTTTTCACAGTCACCCTCTGCCCACCCTCCTCTCCCTTTATTAAGCCTCACTATCCCTCCCTTGGTCTTCCTTTGCTCCTCGATGTACCTATAAAGGTTTTATCCCCTTCTTAACTGAGTTGGCTATATTTTCCTCGGTTTGGGCCTTTGCTGTTCTGACTGCCTTTCCAGCTTCCTTTTGCTTTAACTGATACAGTTCTCTGTCCTGTTCCTTCTGTGATTCCTTGTACTTCCTGAATGCTTTCTTTTTCTCTTGAACCTTCACTGCCACTTCCTTTGAGAACCATAGCGGTTTCTTACCTTGTTTCGTTTTGTTTATTTGCTTTACACAAAGGCTTGTTACCTCTGTGATGGCAGTTTTTATTATTCCCCATTGTTCTTCCACCCCTCCTTGCTGCCCATTGCTAGTGCATTCATAGGCACTCACCCATTTGGCAAAGTCAGCCCTCCTAAAATCCAGTACCTTTGTCTTTGTATGGCTTGACTCTATTGCTGTGTTTATTGTGAACCATACTGTTCGATGGTCGCTAGTTCCCAGATGGCTACCCACTTCTACACCTCTGATCCTCTCTTCATCTCCGTTTGAGAGAACCAGGTCTAAGATTGCTCCCTCTCGAGTGGGCTCCAATACTAGTTGTCTAAGGCATGCCCCCTGTAGGGCATCCAGAATAACCCCACTCTTAGAAGTGGCTGCTGCAACTGCACTCCAGTTAACATCTGGCACATTCAGATCACCCATCAGCAATATCTCCCCTTTATCTGCCATTCTAAGTATACTTTCTATCATTTCCTTGTCCATTTCCTCCCCCTGAGAGGGGGGTCTGTATACAACCCCTGTGCGGATTGTGGTGCCATTGCCTGCCTCCAAATTGACCCACAGTGCTTCTTCTCCTCCCTGTTTACCCTTTTGTTCTGTTGCTTTGATTTCTTCTCTTACGTAGAGAGCTACTCCTCCTCCTCTTTTAACCTCCCTGTCCCTCCTGTAGATAGTGTATCCTGGTATGTTTATGTCCCAGTCATGGTTCTGTGTGTACCATGTTTCTGTGACTGCCACAATATCCAGATCTTGCTCCTCCATCAAGGCCACTAATTCAGGAAGCTTGTTACCCAGACTACAGGCATTGGTACTCATTGCTCTCCATTTTTTGATGGCTTTACCTTCTGTAGCGGCAACCCCACTGTCTCTACCTTGGTCTTTTCTCATTTAGTACCCTGTTTTGTAGGGAGGCTGGGATTTTCCTTCTGCTTATCAGCTACCCCCTTGACTAGTTTAAAGGTCACCAATGCCATTTAAACCGATTGCCCAAAAGACTTGTTCCCTTCCTGGACAGATGCAGACCATCCTGCCAGTATAGGCTGGTGTCCCTCCAGGTGGAACCCCAGTCCTAATGAAGCCAAACCCTGTGCTCCACACCATTCTTTTAACCATTTGTCAAACTGCATGGTGCAAAGTACCCTCGCCTCACTCATGCCACTGACAGGCAGCACCTCTGAGAAGGATACTGTGTGTGCTACTTGTCTTAAGCCCCTCCTCAACTCTACAAAGTCCTTTTGCACTGCTCTAATCTCATGATGAGCCAAGTCATTTGTCCCTAGGTGGACAATGATGTCCAGCTCAGACTCCCGTGCAACTCTTCTCGTGATCCTAAGGATGCGCTTCCTGTCCCTCCAAGCCATGGCACCAGGCAGGCACCTTGCTTCAGTTTTCCCTGCTCCCCCCAGTTCTATCCCCCTAATAATTGAGTCCCCCAACAGGAGCTGCTTTCTTCCTGTGGTGCCCTCTGCCTCCTTCCTGAGGGCCTCCCTTGTGACAGTTGTCTGCACCCTCCTTAGTCTCCTCTGTGGGTGCATCCATATGGGAACTATGCTCCCCCAGAATGGTGTATGGATTGTGGAGTGTAACAACTGACTGGGTGTGCCTTTGTTCTCCACCCTACCCTCCCTGAGCCCACTGTGGTCCAACTGCTGTGCTCTTCGGCAACCTCTGAGGTAGTGGTGGTGGCTGTGGTGCTCCCTGGATGGGGAGGTTCCTTGCCACTGTCCAGTGCGGCCTGAAGATGGGCAACTTCCTCCCTCAGGGCAGATAGTTGTCTGCAAACAGGGCAGCATCTCAGCCTCCAGAAAGACTCCCGGAAGACTGCTACCCCACAGCCATTAGATTGTACTACTCCCCACATAACTGTCTACCTTGTTTAGTTTTTTTTGTGTGTGTGTGTGTGTGTGTGTGTGTGATTGGTGCGTTATATAGAAATATATGTATTTATATAATGTGTATGCTTATATTGTCAGTGCAGTGTGCTAGACAGAATATGACAGTGATGTGTACCTTGCCCTCTTGAGGAAATGATGTCAGAACCCCAGGTATAAATGAACTATTTCCAGGGGTGGGTGGGGTGAGGGGTGGGAAGGGTTTGGGCCTAAACTGTGCCCTCATGAAACAATCAGCTAAACACTCTGACCTACCGATGCGATGAGTGCCTTCCTGTCAGCAAGATGCCATACACGACAATTTGTAATACTGCTTCAAACCAATTTGACAGAGAAAATACCCTGCTAATCAAACAGAGAAAAATCCAAACATCCAAGTCAGACACAGGTAAACCTCCCCAGCCCCAAAAGAGCCTGGTGACTTATGCTCTGAAAACAGTCAGCCCCAAAACATGTCAGCTGTGCAGAAGGGCAGACACAGAAAACAGTATTTAGCCTTGTGGGTTTAAACTCTTCCTGCACTAGAAACCCTAACACTTGTAACACAAGTAAAGCAAACTCCACCTCCCTCTGTTGATTGAAAGACTGCCTTTTCTGATAATTCTAAGTTGTTATTTCACCCTTCAGTTAGAAGTATCCTCCACCTGAAGAATATTAACTTTCCTAAGGAATCTGCTTCAAACCAAACACAATTGTAAATTGTAAAGTTCACCTCCCTCTGTTGTGAGCACTACTCACTTTCTTGCAAATCTTAAGTCCAGTGTTGCAGCTTGAAGCCAGAGGTAGCTTTACCTGAAGACTATGAGGTTATCTGATGAGCCTGCTAAAATTAGTACTTTTATCATGGTCTGTAAGATTCTTCCAGAGCTATTGGCTGTTAAGTAGCTGTGATGTAAGCACTTCCTGACATAGTCTGGCTTGGCCTTATAAGGCACTGAGGTAAACAAAGAAAAACCAGTTTACACCCCCTAGGGACTGTCTAGAAGAAATTCACCAAGCTATAAAGAAACTTACCCCACACAAAGCCCCAGGACCAGATGGAGTCTCCCCAAACATCTAAACATGTTTCCAAAAAGAGGTTAGTCCTCTACTGCAAGAAATGTTTGACTATATCTGTAGTCAAGGCATACATGGAGGGGATCTAATGGGAGAGCTTGTTACTCTAATCCCGAAATCAGAAAGGGATCGCACTTCTGGGAAATTACAGGCTGATATCCTTGTTAAATTTAGCTATAAAAATTCTGGCAAAGGTCTTGGGCAGCCATCTCAACAAAGTCTGGGGCAACTGGATAATGGCTGAACAAGTAGGATTTATGCCAGGTAGGGTATTCTCTTATCATTTGAGGAGATTGGTCCACCTCATCTCTACATCCAGGGACCCAGATACCCCTTTGGTGCTGGTCTCCCTGTATGCAGAGAAAGCATTTGACAGGGTCTCTTTGGACTACCTCTTAATAGCCTTGACTAAATACGACATACCAACTGAGTTTATTAAGTGGGTTCTGATCCTATATACTAACCCTACTGCGTAGGTAGTTTGCAATGGAGTGTACTCCACTCCCTTTAGGCTGTACAAGGGCATAAGGAAGGGATGCCCAGTATCACCTTTGCTACTTGACCTCTTTTTAGAACTCCCAATACTTAAGCAAACACCATACTTTACCAGCATAGTAACTGAAGTTACTGAATACAAGGTGTAAGTGTATGCCGTTGACATCCTACTCCATGTCACACACCTGAATTCATCCCTGCCTCGGTCCATTCAGGTTATTGCAGAATTTGGTGCACTGTCTAACTTTAAACTGAATATTGAGAAGGTGGAAGACTTGGGCTCAATGGCATGCACGCTTCTCATCTTAGGGGTACACAGGCACGACATATCAGAACGTGGGCTCAAATGGCAAGCTGATAAGTTGAAATACTCGGGCATCTTCTTTACTAAAACCCTTAGGATATGTTATTGCAATATCTAGACCCCCTGCTTAGACAGCTCCAACTAGATATAGATAGGTGGGCACATCTCACCCTCATTGTGGGGTAAATTAACCTTATTAAAATAAACTTCCTGCCCAGAGTATTGTGCCCTTTGAGTATGCTGAATGTGGCTATCGCTACAAAATGGTTTGACAGACTACACACCCATATATCCAAATTCCTATGGACAGGTAAAACTGTTAGCCAAGCATACCATAAGCTGATGACTCCCAAAGAGCTGAGGGGTTTAAAGTTACCTAATCTGTAGCTGTACCATTTGGCACTGTGTACCAGAAAATACTTAAAGGAGATGGGAAAGTATTTTTAAATAGTTAACTGACCTTCCATCTTTCTTTCCTGCCAGTTATGTATTGTGATATGCTTTGATGATTTTGGGATAAATAAATAATCTAGCTTTGGGGTGCCCTCTGATCTACATTGAGTTCCACTCTCCTCACCAGCTACTGTTTTTGATTTTCATATCTCAAAGACATTCTATGACATCACAGACTCCCATTCCATGCCACAGACTTATAGATAGTACTGAGTTTTGTGCTTGAGTGTAGCACCTCAAGCTGTATTTTGCTGGGAAACGTATGGATGGTATGGTATCATAGTTAGTGGTGTTTTATGATTCTCTGCTACTGGAGTTGGTATTGTATTTTTAAGCAGGGACTGGACTGGTTATAAACTCATAGTTAGAACTGTAATTTGTAGTTAGTACTGGTATGATGGGTAGGATAGTGGGCTGTAATGGATGAAGGGCAGCAGTTTGGATTAACATATTGTGGAGGTTAGGAGGGTGTCCAATCTGTATCTGGTTGAAGAGGCTGAAGGAGGAAGTGCTGTGGCTTGGCAGCGAGCTGGAGAAGATGAGGGGAGGGGGAAGGGGCCGAGAGGCAGTAGGTCACATCAAGGAAACAACATGAGGGCAATGCAGGGGAGGAGCAGTGGCTCAAGGGAAGTGATGAGGAGGGGGTACAGGAGTGGAACAAACAAGGGGCCTATCATTAGTGTGAAGGCTTGACTCAGGGGAGGGTGCAGAGGTACAGTCAGGCAGGATGGGCAGGAAATAGGTTTGCTGAGCTGGCAACACTGGTGGAGGGGGAGGGAAGGAGTGATCACCAGAGGAGAGCAGAAGAGGGAGGAAGAGGGAAACCCACAAGGGACAGGAGTCAGTCAGAGGAGGACGACATGGATGAAGGGGAGAGAAGCACTGGTGGTGGGGTGGATGACAGGGGTGGAGTGGGGGTCAGGGAAGAGGAGGGATGGGGGATAGAAAGGGAGCAGTGAAGGGGGCTAGGGACAGGAGGGGGGATGGGGCAGATAGCACTAGGGATGAAGGGTGGAGTTAGTGAGCTGGCATGCTCTAAGACTGGATACCTTGGGAAAGGGATGGTGGCAGGGACAAAGAACAAGGAAGGGGGTGTCCTAATGCTTGGCCATTCCATAGTTAAAGGGATCAGATGGGGCTGCGAGGGGAGAGGCATAGCAGAATATGGGTGGAGGCTGTACCCGGGCTACTGGCAGACAGGGTGGGGCAGGCAGTTTTTAAGTGCACAAGGAGGGGCAGGAAGAAACCACATGTAGTGGTGCATGTGGTCACTAATGACCTGGTGGGGGAGAGGGTGGAAGTAGTGAGGAGGAGGTCTGAGGAATTAGGAGGGCTATGTGTTGAAATGGAGGAATCAGTGGCCTTTTCAGAGGTGCTCCCAGTACCCTGCATGAGTACAGGAAGGAATGGGAGGATTGGGGAGTTCAGCAAATGGTTGGGGAATGGTGTCAGTCTAAGGGGTATGGGGCAGTGGGGGACTAGGGCAGTATCTGGGAAAATAAGGATCTATATGCAGGGGATAGGCTGCACCTGAGTGGGGAGGGGAAGGGGGTATTAAAGCAGAGGTTGGAGGGGTATATAGCATCAAGGATAGATTTAAACTAGATGAGGGGGTGGCAGGAGGACAACTAGTAGGCAGGGATCCCAGAGGGGGGAGCCAAGAGTGCCTACCCCCTAAGCTATCGGAGAGGTATTTGAGGTGGGGACACAAGGAGAGATTTGGGTGGGGTGGGGGTAGGGGTAGAAGGACACAGATTGGAGGGTGGTCTTGCTGAGTGCGAGAAGCTTAGGTAAGAAATCAGCTGAACTACGGGCTTTCTTGGCTGTGGGAAGGATGGACATTGCAGCCATCACAGAGACATGGGCCACCCAGAACCAAGACTGGGATATGATGATCCCAGGGTGCAGGATATTCAGAAAGGACAGGTCTAGGGGGGAAGGGAGGACTTGGCAATCTATGTAAGGGAGGGGATAAGGTGTATGAGAGAGGAGGGGTGGAGGGCAGGACAGAGGCCTTATGGATGCAGTTTCAAGACTCTAAAAAAAAGACACTGAGAGTGGGGGTAGTGTAGAGGCCACCAGCTCAGGGGGATGACCTGGATAGAGAGTTGGTTGAGCAAATTAAAAGAGTCTGTAGGAAGAGGGACACCGTAGTGGTGGGGGACTTCAGCCTCCCTGGGGTGGACTGGAACACCCCCACCACTATGTGTGCAAAGGAGCAGAGATTACTAGATGCATTTCAGGACAGCTTCCTGGTGCAATTGGTCCACAGACCTACTAGGGAGGGTAGGACTCTGGACCTGTATTAACAAACGAGGAGGCTGTAAGGGATCTGGGAGTGGAGGACCCTCTGGCTGGGAGCAACCATCATACAGTGTGGTTCACACTCAATATGAGAAAGGTAACAGGAGGAACAGGTTCCAGGGTGATCAATTTTAAGAGAGCGGACTTTAGAAGGATGGGGGAATTTTGGTTGAACATCTGGTGGGAATTCAGACATGCATGAGTGCCAGCCAAAAATGGAATATCATTAGGAGAGTGCTGGCAGAGGCTACTGAGACCTGCACCAGGACACGGAGCAAGAAAGGGAGAGCAAAGAAGCTGAGCTGGCTGACTCAGGAGGTAATGGAAGGGAAGGGGTGAGGGCCAAGAGAAAAGCATTCCAGAGGCTTAGGAAATCAGGAGGGCAAGGGGACAAAGACTAGTACACGAAGAAGTCCAGCGATGTTACCAGGCTAGTCAGAGTGGCCAAGACTTCCAGAGAGCTGAGACTAGCACAGGGAATCAAGAAGGGGGAAAAAGACTTCTTCAGATATACTGGCAAGAGGAGAAGAAACAAAGACCAAATTGTGAGGATTAAGAAAGATGGGGGGTGGGTGGAGAAGGGGGAGGACCAGGCAGAGGCACTTAATGAATACTTCTGCTCTGTGTTCATGAAGGAAAGAGGGGGCAGATACCCCATGGAAAGGGGAGAGTGGGCAGAGGGTGAGGTAGGGTGACTGATATCAGAATTATGGAGCACAAGGTGCTGGAGGGACTGAGGGCACAGAGGGTGGTCAAGTCTGTGGGGCCAGATGGCATTCACCCTAGGGTACTTAGGGAACTAGCAAAGATCCTGGTGGGACCACTGGCAGACTTGTTCAGTACATCACTGGACACAGGATGCATGCCACAGAACTGGAGGATGGCCTATGTGGTGCCCAAAGGATGATCTATGCAAATACAGACCAGTGAGTCTCACTTCAATCGTGGGGAAACTCATGGAGTCAGTCCTAAAGGAGAAACTGGTGAGCTTTCCAGAGGACAATGGGCTCCAAGACGGCCATCAGCATGGTTTTGTATCATGCAGATCCTGGCAGACAAACCTAGTTGAGTACTATGACTGGATTACCAGGGAACTGGACAGGGGTTTGCAGTGGATGTCCTGTATTTGGACTTCAGCAAGGCCTTTGACTCAGTGCCGCATGGGAAGCTGGGGGAAACTGAACTGCTTCAGCCAGCCCTCCCTCCACGTGAGCTGAGATCCTCAGACAAATCCCTACTAAAAATTCCCCACTGCTGTACCTCCAAAGGGTCTGGAGCATTTGGGTACACAGCCCCTCAAGTGTGGAACCTCCTGCCACTCGACCTTAGACTGACATCTTCCTGAGATCTCTTTAAGTGCAAGCTACGTGAACACCTGCTTTCCACGGACCAGGGTGCCTGTTATGACCCTACCTGAGCTTGTCCTGCCAACCTCTCTCTTACCCCACCACTCCCTCCTTCCTACTCCTTACCCTATTTTACTTACAACATTAACACTGTGATATATGTCTCTGCCCATATGCACTTCATTTCAAGTTCAAAACTCCGACCTGAAGCCTACTTGCACTTGTCTAAAGTATGTAATTTTGTTGTAAGTTACTGCACCTTGACTACTGCATTGTTTACCTGTTATTGCTGTTTGCACTACTGTACCTGTTACTGCTGCTTACTGAAATGTTTGTACTGATGATCTATGGGTACCAGGTACTGGCGTAGCCAATGCCTAAGTGACCCCCAACTGACCCGTTTCAGGGTACTCCTCTCTACTTGCACTTGTCTAGAGTGTGTAATTTTGTTGTAAGTTACTGCGCCTTGACTACTGCATTGTTAACCTGTTATTGCTGTCTGCACTGCTCTACGTGTTACTGCTGCTTACTGGAATGTTTGTACTGATGATCTAGGGGTACCAGGTACTGGCGCAGCCAATGCCTAAGCGCCCCCCAATGGACCCGTTCCTCTACTCCTATTGCCCATGGACCTCCACAGCCCCCCCACTCCACCTGAACACCGTTTCCCCTGCCCAGATACAGTTCCACAACCCCGGACATTAGCTGCATCATCAGCCGCTGAAACCGCTCACCCGCTGTACCTTACCCGAACCCCGCTATCTTGGCCTCCCCGCTGGCCTGGCTCCATGATCCTGGGCTCCCTAGTAGGCTCCTGCCGCTAAAACCACTCACCCGCTGCTTTCACCTCCGTATTCTCACACTCATCGATCTGTCCAGCCTGCGTACGGTTTCCATGGACACGGTCTCATCCCTCAGCCTCCTGCCGCCATTCCCGCCATATCCCCCTAACACTGACTTTTCGCTTCTACATCCCCCAGTTAGACCCATTTGCTCTTAACCTCCGCAGCCCCCCCAACTACCCTGACTGAGCACCGACTCCCCTGCCCGGGAACAGTACCACAACCCAGGTGCACCCACCTTCCAGCCATTGATGCGCTCCCCATACACCTCACCCCATACCCCGCCATCCTAACTCTCCCCTGCCGACTTTGGTTCCATGAACCCGGGCTCCTCTTAGTGGTTCTGCGCTTCAGCCGCCCCGTGGCCGTCTTCACCTCCGATCCCCTCCCCTGCAGCTCTCTCTAGCCGCTGCATGGTTCCATGGACTCGGTCTCTTCTGTAAGCCTTCTACCACATATGCCACCATATTCCCTTCACCCAGATGTTTACCCGTAAGCCCCTGCCCTGTCAAATGTTCCCCAGCTTCCTCCTCCTCAGGCCCGGCGTGCCTATCATGTCCTCTCTGCCCTGTTTCGTACGCCTTTGCCCCTCCTATGGCCCACTGCAGGTAGTATGCTCCCTGCCTCCAGCTCTGCCTGACCTACTCTCCCCCACCTCAACCATGTACTGCCACCCATCCACTTACCGCCCCACACCCAAACCCTCCTGCCTCCTTCATCCCTGCTGCCACCTTAACCACTTAGCTGCAAGATTGCCTTCCTGCATCCCCCCTTTTACCTGCTCAACCAGTTCCCCTCCCCATTCTCTCCTCCTCCTCCTCCCCTGACCCACCTGTCCTTTGGATCTGCCCTGTATACCTTTACCCGCTCACTAAATGCTACCTGTACACTGTAAATCTGCTGTTTTTCTGTTGACCTGTTGATTGTCTCTGAAGCTGTACTCCTTTATTGCCTTTTACTGAAAACTGTTCTCTGTATTGTTACTGCTTCCCTGTATTATGTAAATGAACTCTGTATTGTTACTGTACCTCCCGGATCGTGCCTGAAAATAGTCACCTGTTTGGCTAGCGCAGCTACCCAGTAAACAAAAACTAAATAAAAAACTGGAATACATTGGGGTGGGGACAAAAATGGCCAACTGGATCACCAACTGGCTGAGGGGTAGGCAGCAAAGGGTGGTGGCGGTGGGGGAACTCTCATCACCAAGGGACGTTACCAGTGGGGTGCCCCAGGGTTCAGTACTGGGACCGGTGTTGTTCAGGATATTCATATCTGATATCTCAAATGGGATCTGGAGTAGGATCAGTCTGTTTGCAGATGATATGAAGATCGGTGCAGTGGTAGATGACATTGAGGGGTGGAGGGGGTTGCAGGAAGACCTGACCAGACTACAGGAATGGTCGGAGACATGGCAGTTGGGGTTCAATGCCAAGAAGTGTAAGGTACTGCACTTCGGAGCAAAGAACCAGGGGAGGAAATATGAGTTGGGAGGGGTACAGTTGGTAAGCACAGTGGAGGAAAAAGATCTAACGGTACTAATAACAGGGAGTATGAACCACTCAGCCCAGTGCAAGAAGGCGGCTGCAATGGCAAACAAGATGCTGGGGTGCATAGCGAGGGGAATCTTCTCCAGGCACAGAGAAGTGATGCTACCCCAGTACAGGTCACTGGTCAGACTGCACCCGGAATACTGCGTACAATACTGGCATCCATTCCTGAAGAGGGACATCAGATTGCTGGAGGGGGTGCAGTATAGGGCAACCAAGATGATACAGGAACTTGAGGGTAAATCCTATGAGAAGAGACTAGGAGAGCTGCAAATGTATTCCCTGGAAGACAGGAAGGATGGGGGGTATGATAAAAATCTTTAAGTACCTAAAGGGTATTAACAGGATTAATACAGAAGGGATTCTTCAGATCAGATGGGGGAGGGACATGAGAGGGCATCAGCTGAGATTGGAGGGGGCGAGATTCAGGAGGGAAATCAGGAGACACTTTTTCACAGAAAGGGTGGTAGATAAGTAGAACACTCTGCCCAAGGAGGAGGTATCGTGTAGAATGGTAGGAGGATTTAATAGAGGGTGGGACAGAGTGAGGGGGTAGTTAGGAGGGGACTGGAAGTTGGGGCAGGTGCAAGTTGAGGGGCTAACTGCACAATCGGGCAGACTCGATAGACCATGAGGCCTGTTTCTGCTGGCATTTCATGTGTTCGTATGTTTGTATTCATCTGAATGGCCTGGAAATGAGTTTGTGATGTCATAGAATTTTCAGGCAGTATGAAAAGAGATAGCAACTGCTGCACAGAGAGGGATTCAGGGTAGTTATAAAAGCAACAAAATGTTATTATTAATTTGAGAAAAAGGTCAAAGATATATCAGAATACTGGGTATCAAATAAGAGAACAACTAGATGACATCTAGAGGTGTAAAAACTGTTCCCTATCACCTTTAAGATGTCTTACAGAACTCCACCACATGAAATGACTTATAATATGCCTTTATGGCTCCAAACAGAGGTAGCCCTATGCAAGAAAGCGAATATTAGCACTAAGGCTTTGGTTTACACAGAGGCGAGGAACCAAACTTGCTGCTTAAATGGTACCCAAACAAGCAGTTTTTTAAAACTGCAAACTCCGAAATCTGGCTTCATAGCGAGATAAAGTAAAGGCTGCTGTTTACATTTATGCTAAAACTGCATTCATGTAAATAACATAAGTGCAGTTTCATAGCTTTTGCAAATTGTAAACATCAGCCTTTCACTGTTAAAAAACAGCCTTACTTTCTTCCTAAGATGTCTGCCAAGTGTGTTAAGTGATGAGTCATGATGACATCATTGAAGCCAGAGTCAGAGACCCACATAACTCCCTATAGTGCTAACTAGTTCTTCTTTCGCTCTGTTTTGAATTGTTTTACCAGAATGATCAACACCATGTGTTAACACGTGGATTATTTTGATCAGTACACGTTAGGCTAAGAGTTTGTTCATTTTATTTACTTTAACTTACTGAAAATGTTTTGCAATCCAGCTGACTTTCTCTTTGGCAAACTGCAGTACAGTATAGCACTTCAAAAACCTGATGATCCAGTGGTTATGTGATGCTCTGAATTTTCCCCCTTCCTTGAATATAGCAGTACCTTGCAGGAATGGCCTTCTCAGTCCCCTCTGTTATTCATTCTTCTCTACTCCTCACATCAAAAACTGGTGAGCTCATCATCCTTCTGCATCATAAATGCAGGTAGTCAGTCCTGAGGTTTTTTGACATACCAAAAATAAACAAATCTTTCCAGTAAGTTAGGCTGATAGCAGCAGGAAATAGGGAATGATGGGCTTTCCTAGCCTTAAAAGATCTAGGCTACCTTTGATTAGGCACTATTAAATGATGGGTATGCACATCATTATGCACATCATTTAATAGTGCCTAATCATAGCTGGCTTAGATCTTATATGGGTAGGAAAGCCTTTTTTTTCCACTTGTGCCATGCTGCTATCAGCCTGGCTTACCAGAAGATTACATTTATTATTAATATGTAAAAATAACATGGGAGACTGTGCTAACCATATTCATGATGCAGAAGGGTAGTGAGCACACCAGGTTTTGGTGTGGGGAGCAGGTGAGAAGAATAAATGCCAGAGAGGGACTGAAGAGGCCATTCCAGCAGGGTACAACTATATTCAGGTTAGTTGAAGACATGAAGGAGGATGTTGAGCAGATCACTGTGACATCTGAAATGTTGGGCTGCCAGCATCATGATCACTACCTGACTGTGGATGAGAGTACCCAGAGATGACAAATACTCAGAGTGGCAGGGCTGCACCTAAACTGTTACTTGAATTCATTGTAGGGAGAGTACCATTGGGTGGCGGGGGGAATGTTGATGTTTGTTAGGACAGTATTGAGAGAGTTATTTATAGCTCATTCAAGATTTGGAAGGGTGGTAGCCAGCCAACTCGCATTGTGGAGTAGAGCACAGAAAAGTACTGGAGAAGAATTGCTGGGAACTGTCCTGCGCGGTTCTGCAGATCACAGGTAAAGGAGTAGACTGACACTTGAAATTGGGTGGATTTGCTCAAGGTATTAGTATGCCTCTCCTGGTAATAATATTGTTATCCATTGTAAGTGCAGCCCTTATGAGGGCATGAATAGCAGTTTTTGTGGTGGGTCATGATGCTTATTGCTTGGCCCTCCAGGAAGACCTGGTTGTTGGTTAATGAGGTGGGGAAAAAACACAGCAGGGGAACTGTACATACTACCTTCACTGTACAGAAGGGTGATGATCCACTCAATGTTTACTATGACAGCAGAAGTCAAACATTGAGAATGTGGACTGGAGAGTGATTTGGAAAGTATTTTTTTAAAGTGCCAGCTTATGATGCGTATCGGTATAGGTGTGCACAACTCTCTGAGGTACAAGATTATAATCTGAGGTGTGATAATCCTCTTCATCAGACCGTAAGTACACATGCGGCCCCAGGCAGTACTAGGGACAGGGTATGGATGGTGGGGTGTTCAACAGAAGGCAGGCTAGGTGCAGCGGGTTCACATGGAAAAAGAAAGCCTTATTCGTGGATTAAGAAGAGATAATGAGCTTTGGAACTGAGCCAGACCGGTACTTTGCTGTATGACCCTGAGCAAGTCACTGAACTTCCTTGTGCTCCCAGGCCACACCTGTAAACAAGCTTTCTGCTTATTGTGTCTCTCCTGGTTAACCAAAAACAAAATACAGTACATCACATAACCACTAGATCATCAGGTATTTGAAGTGTTCACTGTAATGCAGTTTGCCAAAGAAAAAGTCAGCTGGATTGCAAAACATTTTCCGCAAGTTAAAGAAAACAAAATGTATTTATTTATTTAGTTAGTTTTTGTTGACCGGGTAAGTAAAAGAACAAAATCATAGCCTAACATGAGTACTGATCAAAATAATCTACGAGTTAATACATGGTGTTGATCATTCTGGAAAAACAATTCAAAACAGGGACTTCCGGTGACATCACCGACCAGTATGGGCGGCTGAGCCTGCTTTCTAATACCCCCAGGAAGAAAAGGAAAGTATTTTTTTTTAAATTGAAAGTTTAAAGTGAAAGCTTTAGTGTCTTCCAATCTAAGAAATCAAGGACGATCAAACAATACTAAATTTGGGAGGTGTAAACAATCCATACTCCAGTTTCAATGTCCAGAACAAATAGGAGGACCAGAGATACAAGCCCGGCCGCTTCCCATGTGTCTACATTTTTGGCTGAATCATACGATGAGGGTGAGGAGGAGGGCCCAGATACAAATGCTGACACCAGTAAAATCGATGGAAGAACTATCCTCTGATTGCTACACTGCATCGACCATTAAGTCTCAAACATCCAGAAGGATTTCAAAAAATTAGAGCAAAGAACCACTGCAGTGGAAACTCATGTATCCAAGCTACAATCAGAGCACATGGCGGTGGGGAGGACCCTGTGCTACTTATATAAAAGAGAAAGAGATCTATCTGTTAAGTTGGAAGACATGGAAGCCAGAGCGAGGAGAAGCAATATAAGGGTGTTTAGTATCCCGGAGGGGGCTGAACAAGCAGATATGCCAACATTTCTTGAATCATGGCTGCAGCAGGAATTTGAGCTCTTGGTGGATTCTGAGCTAGGTATCGAGTGAGCTCATTGCGCCATTGTCCCGAAACCAAAACAGGGAGCGCCAGCTACCTCTATTATCGTTCATTTTCTGAGCTACCCTATAAAAGAAAAAAATATTAAGACTGTCATGGAGCAAAAGAAATCTGACCTTTGATGGAAATAAAGTCTTTATCAACCAGGACTTCCCTCCCCAGCAGGTGGCAAAACATAAGAAGGTGCTGTTCATAGTCAAGCAACTGAAAGAAAAAGTTTTAAAGGCCCATGTGCGTTATCCTGCGAAGCTATGGATACAGGATGGAACCTCCACGAAGATCTTTGATTCCTTGATGGTGGCAGCCTCCTTTCTAAAGAATGTGAACACTCAAACTCCAGATCTAGCGGAAGAAATGGCAGAGGTTGAGGTAAATGAACTGCTTTGGGGAGTCACTTCTGCGAAAAAAGGCAGGAGATCGAATGGAAAATAAGGAATCATGCCACTGCACTCTGACTTCGTTTCCTGGCTTCAAAAGAAAACTGGCATTTGAGTCTGGAAAAGGAGATAGTCTGCTTTAATTTTTTGTTTCAGCTGGTAAAGGGATGAGGGTGCTGGGTACTCAAGATGGGACAAGTTGAGTTTTTATTTTATTTTACTTATTTATTTATTTTAGCGGTTCTATGGTAGTACCCCCCTCGAAGAGCCTACTTATTCTTTTGGGCAGTGATTTCAATCATAGTTAATTAATAAGAAACGGCTACACGATCCTAGTTTGTTATCAGAAGGGCTAATATTTCGGTGGGAGGGAGGGGGAAAGAAAAAAAAAAAGATTTAAGCAAAAGGACAGAAAATATAAATGGCTCAAGAGTTGGACAAGTCCTTTATTAGTTTAGATCAGGGGTTCTCAAATGGTGAGGCCAGCCTCCCTTGGGAGGCCCCAGCTTGTTCCAAGGGAGGCTCCAGGTAGTCTGAAAAAGTACTATATTTAAATTTTGAGTTTTATGTATTTTGTGTGAAGAGATTAAGCAAACTGAAAGAGGATAATAGTAGGTGAATTTTATGTATTTATTTACTAATAGGTGACAAGGGAATGTGAATGAGCCAAGGCTCATCTCAGGTGTACCCGAGGAAGGGTAGGGAGTGAATACATTTCAAAAGGTAACTGCAAAACAATCAGAAGTGCACAATGAACAATAGTGTAAACAAATATGAACAATAAACTAATAATGAGGGTGGTAATTGATCAATTTGATGGCAGAACAGCCCAAATATAAGGGTTGAGCATAGAAATGCTAAGAGCAACAGCAGGAAGGAGCAGGGTAGGAGGGGGAGAGGAGAAGTATGTAGCAAGGTTATTTCATGTAGAGAGCAAACAGAGAAAGTAGTCTGACCCATGAAGGTACTGCAACAAGGGGTAACAGTGGTTCAAGAATGAAAATAAGCGGAGCAAGTAGGCTGGCCTGTTGAAGGGGGGTTACAATAAGCTAAATAATAATATTTGTCTATTTTATTTATTTGTTATTCAGATAACATCTTTGAGCACATGAGCTCTTTTCAAAAGTTCCATGTCAGTATATTATTGTTAGCCTGTTATTGACAACAATCTGTAACTGTCTTGTGTTAAGTCTCTGGTTTATGTATTGTATTCTCCGGGTCATACTTGAAAATAGGCAGGCCTCTTGCCTAATGTACATACCTGGTTAACAAAAAGCAAATAAATAAAAATAAGTATAAGACAAAGAACTGAATGCTAGCCAAGTACTCAAAGTGGTTTCAATTTATTCATGGTGTACTGTGCAAAGTACAGTATGTTATTTTTCTTTGTGGAGGCCCAAGATATTTCAGTTTTTGGGGGAGGCTCAAAATCTTTTCTGTGGATTTGGGGAGGCTCATTGTGACAAAGTCTGAGAACTGTTGGTTTAGATCACCTGTTGCAACTTGTTTAAAAAAGGGAAATGCTTTGCAATTGTTTACAATACCAGGATGTTCACTTCTGGATATCCGGTGGGGTGGGGGAGACCTCACGGAAAGAGGAACACATGGTTTTACACCGCATTTCCAAGCCCAGAAGAGCAGGGCATACCTTCTCACTAAAGTGTTACAGCTACTAGTGAGGCTCTTCCACTCTCAAAGTGGACTATTGCCCACCAACCAGTTTTCCCTCTACTCACTGCCAAAGTTGGTTGTGTTGCAGTGTGTGGAGGCTCATTCATTGGCTTGACAACCGATTTTCCTGTTGTTTATATGTTTTTGGGTGTTTGTCTGTGTGGGTTTGCCTGTTTTACCTCTAGCAGCATACAGTACATTATGGTTCAAGCTGCGATTATTGTTGGAATGAAAAAGGGGGGAAGGATACTAAGACACATGCTGACAATCGGAGGGCAAAACTATGGCTAGCTTGAAAATTGGCACATGGAATGTGAAAGGTATCAATAATGTGGTTAAACGAACTCGTATACTGCAAGACTTACAAAGGGCAAAATGTGACATGGCCTGCATCCCGGAAACTAAACTTCCCCAGACTGAGCATTTAAAGTTAAAAAGGGCGTGGGTGGGCAAAGTGTGGGGTAATTCTCATTCTCAGGCAAAGAAAGCTGGTGTGGCTATCCTGATTCAAAGAGTCTCCCTCTACAGGTTAAAAAGTTTGCTGCAGGAGGGGATGGTAGACTGATTAGAATTTCAGGGGACTATAAGGGGCACCTAATACATATTGTGGGGATATATGCACCAGACGTGTTTTAAACTTATTTCTGAACTACTGGATGGCCAAATTCTCTGTATGGGAGATTGGAATTGTGTGGAAAACCTTGAATTAGACAGAAGTTCACAGGGAGGAGGGGTAAGCAGAACGGAATCAAAACTTTTAAGGACATTGAGGTCAGAGGGTGGTCTTGTTGATCCATGGAGGGTACAGAATCCAATTCTGAGGGAATTTACATATTTCCCAGGTGCTGGTGATTTTTACTCTTGGTTGGACCATATGTAGTAACAGAAATCCTTGGCCCATAATATAGTGGGTATAAGAACTTACCCAGTGGCCCTTTCGGATAATACATTGGTTTTATATAAAATTCAGTGGGGACCTGGGACTCGAAGTAAGACCTGGAGCTAAATGCATTTGATTCAACCAGAGATGTGATTAGAAACTACTTGTTAGAGAATGATACAGGAGAGATTGCCTTGAAAACTGTATGGGATGGGTTAAAAGCAGTAGTGAGAGGGCATTTGATCTCTCAGGCCTCTTACCTGAAGAAAATCCACTCTGAGAAGCTTCAAAAAGTGGAGGAACAACCAAGAGAAACTAGAATCAGAACATTAAAAAAATCAAAGAATCCTATACTGCTACCTAAACTTAAAGAGGCAAGAGATAAATTAAATGCTCTCACAAATAAAAAGGTTGAAAACTCAATTCGGTATATGAATCAGAGATACTATGAGGGAGGAGAGAGGGCAGGAAGATTACTGGTGCTTAGGCTTCATAAGCAAGAAGCTGACATATATGTAGCCAAGATTAAAAAGGGGATAAATGGATCCATAGAGATCGCTGACCCAGAGAGTATTGCAAAAGAATTTCAACAGTACCATGATTCGTTATATAAAAGAGAATCAGTGACAGGACATACCGAGAAGATTTCGGATTTTTTAGGGAAAATTAATCACCACAAACTAACAAGTGACCAAAAAAAAAAATACATCAATGCCCTATTTACATTATGGGAGATTTTAGAAGTTGTAAAATCTTTAAAGTCAGGGAAAGCACCAGGCCCAGACAGTTATATAAACAAATTCTATAAAGTTTTTTCAGACAATCTGGCCCCTTTTTTGGTAAAGCTTTACGACAAGGCCCATGAGAAGGAGGCAACCCCCGAATCCTGGGGAGGGGTGCTTATTACAGTTTTACCCAAACCGGGTAAAGAGGGAACAGCTTGCTTGGATTATCACCATATATCTTTGCTAAATGCAGATGCCAAGATATTCCCCAAATTGATAGCTAATAGGGTACTTAAGGTGATTGCAGACCTAGTTCGCCCTGACCAGATGGGATTTATTCCTGATAGGCACATCCAGGATAATATCCATTTATTATTAAATGTCTTGGAAATGACAAGTAAATTAATCCCCGGTTCATTACAAGCTGTTATTTCAATTGACGCAGAAAAAGCCTTTGATAGGCTAGATTTTCATTTTTTAAATGCTACTGTAGAAAAATTCGAATATGGAGACAAATTTCAAGGATGGCTATCCAATATATATAGAGTCCCTAAGGCAAGGGTTAGGGTGAACAGAGTGGTGACAGAAGCATTTGATATAGAGAGAGGTACCCGTCCGGGTTGTCCCCTGTCCCCCCTTTTATTTGTTTTAAGTATGGAGCTCTTGGCAGCCAGAATTAGGCAAGACCCAGGGTATCATAGGATAAGGGTAAAAGGGCAGGGCATTTGTATTTCCTTATATGCCGATGACACCCTTTTATATATTTCTAATCCAGAACAAAACTTAATCCAGACCTTGGACATTTTAAAACAATTTGGCTTTATATCACGGTTTAAAATAAATGACTCAAAAACTGAAATGTACCCAATTGGATTAAGGGGGACACATGCACTGCCCAGGGTTCGGAATTTCCAGTGGACCAAGCAGAATTTTAGATATTGTGGAATATGGATTCCCCGTGACTTTGGGTAACTGCTCCACACGAACCACCTTAAACTTTTGAAGGAGGTACAGGAGGATTGCAATAGGTGGAGGGAGCTTCCTCTGTCCCTGATGGGGAGAGTGGAAGTTGTTCAAATGAACATACTCCCCAGACGGCTCTTCCTTTTTCCTCCATCCCCATTAGGCCTTCTCCAAGTTTTTGGAAAGATATAAAACACATGATTTCAAAATTTATATGGAGGGGACGGAGACCCAGAATTAGATGGGCAATTCTAACTAGCCCTAAAACTAAGGGAGGACTTGTCTTGCCAGATTTAAAGGGTTATTTTTGGGAGGGGCAGCTACAATACTTGATTCACCACCTACGACAGGCCGATGCACCATTATGGTTGGAGCTTGAAAAAGATACGAGGGGAGTGGCTCGGGTAGGTGACTTGATTTTCATGGACCAGAGCAATTTTAAGCTATTAGACATTCCTAACACGTGGGTTCTTAATCTTAAAAAAACATGGTTAGAAGGTTGTTCTAGAAATAAACTAGAAGTGATTATGGGGATAGACACGCCACTAAAGGCCTGTCTGGACTTCCTTCCTTTTAAGGCTGCTGGTGGGCTACATTGGTGGGACCTGAAGGGAGTCTGAACTATAGGCCAATTGTTGGAGAATGGTAGAATGAAACCTTATGACAGGCTCAGTAGAGAACTGTCCCTTTCTGCAGGAGATTTCTTTCGTTACCATTACAGAATTACTTGCACACCCCGAATAGGGCTCTTCAATTTACTAAAGACCATAACCCTTTAAAAGTACTATTATTAAGCATGGTGGAAGGGCAAAAGGGAAAGGAATTATATCTTTAATTTATAAAGGTATTATGGATTTAAAAGATGGAGAAATAAATCTATTAAAGATAGATGGCAAAAAGAGGCACAGACAGAGATACTGGATTGGGGAGTGGGCCCAAGTATGGAGAGGGTTTTTTAGCACAACAGCCTCCCCCTCTTGGAGAGATTTTCGATGGCATGTGGCAATAAGGCATTTTCACACATCAGACAAAATGAAATATTTAACAGAAGGAGCCTCAGACAGGTGCTGCTCAGAAGTGGGAACTATGGCACATATTTTCTGGTCTTGACCAATCCTGGACAACTACTGGGGCGAAGTGCAAAGAGAGACAGTAAAGGTGTTTGAGATCCCCATCCCTCTGGACTTCAAATTCTGTGTGCTAAGGATTCCACCTGTGGAATTAAAGAGGAAGTCTCAAAGAGACTTATATTACATCCTAATAGCTGCTGCTCTTAAACCTATAACCCAAAATTGGCTCACCCCAGGTGCCCCAATTAAGAAATTTGGCTAAAGAATTGCCAAGCCATACTAGTAATAGAAAGAATAACAGTCCAACTAAGATTTCAAAAAGACAAATTTATTAACAGATGCATGCCCTTTTTTCATTATTTGGCCTACAGCCTGGGCAAAGATATTCTGGAAATACTAGCAGAACAGGAGTTATAACACCTTTGCTGGAGGGCTGGCACTTTAAGATTGATTTCTTATGGGAGTCACGTGGTGCGGGTTTCATGGCGGCTGCCTGATTGCGATTGTCCCAGCCTCCCGCTCCAATACGTCCTTAAATTCCCCAGTTTAGAGGGAGCAACTACACCACTGAAGCGCGAGTTGTGTTCCAGAAGACTACCTGAGAGCTTTGCAAGTGTCCCCGGTGCTGATGGATGCCAAAATGAAAAAGTCGCCACCGAAACACACCCCGCCAGCGTCCCCTGCTAAGGCCCTGTCCAAGAAAGCTAGAACTTCGTCCCAGGCATGTGGGCAGGAGACTGAAGGGGTAATTTGGACAAGGACCTTTGACTCTGGCGCACTCTCGCCGAATTAAACTCTTTCGCCCGAGGAGCTAGGGGCGTGACTGAAGAGCTCAAAGCAGTCACCTAAGCGCTTGGAGGACTTATCCCACCGAACAGGAGACACAGAGGTCAGGGTCACCTCTCTAGAGAAGTGGGCAGAGAAACAAGAGCCTGAGATAGTTTTTTTAAAACAGAAGCTGAACAGGATGGAATCGAAATTAGAGGACCTGGAAGGGAGAAGCAGGAGCAACAACATGATCATAGTAGGTCTCCCCGGAAGGGAGGAAGGCCCCGATGCCATCACCTTCATTCAAAAGTTCCTACATCAGATTGCAGGCCCCTCGCCCTTCGGGGGAAATTACACGACAGAACGGGCCCATCGTGCTTTGAGAGCCATGCCTCCTGCCGGTTCTCTGCCCCGTATCCTGATCTTTCGTTTCTTAAATTATCAGGAGAGACAGCACGTTTTTGCCAAAATCAAAGAACTCAAGGAGGTACGATGGGAGGGTTTTTTGCTAAGAATTGCTCAGGATCTCCCGTTATCGGTCCGGCAAAAGAGAGCAGAGTATCATCAGGCTGTTTCCAAGTTGATTGCTGCAGGTATCTGATTTCGGATGGGCTACCCAGCGCGTCTGCAGGTGGCTTTGTCTGGCCGGTGGGTCAGTTTTGACAGTGCGCAGGCAGCGGAAAAAGGGCTCCAAGTGGCTCTTCTGGAACTGTTCAAGAAGAAATAAAGGTTTAACCATGGCGGTGTTGCTGGTTTGTCGAGAAGGTCATGGAAAGGCTTCGCTGGAGTTTGACGTGGAGTGCTTGTTGTTTTTACGGGGCAGTTCGTAATCCCCTTCCATTTTATTTTTTTTTTTTTATTTTTTTTTTTTTAATTTTCCTCTCTTCTCCTGCAAACTGTTGAGGCTGTGGGGCCCTCAAGCTTTTGCCCTACTTGTGTGCGGAGTACTGTCCAGCTGTATCCCAGGGGACCTTTATCGTTCTCATTTTCGGTTAATGCGGGACTTAAACGGACTCAAGGGGCCTATTTATCCTGGATGAACTTATCCTGTCGAAAGGGATAGCGAGGCATGAGGCTGCAGGAAGCTCTAATTAAGCCTCGTGGGGCAGACTGAGATCTGCTTCAATCGGCAGGGTGTCTCTAGTGAGGTGGCTCAATTCACAGAGGGACTCTCGACAGCCTTTCGGGGGAGGGTGCCTGTTTTACCATCGGCACTCCCATTGCTAGAGTACTGTTGTGGGAGATCCCAATATCGGGTTCGATGGAAGGCGGCTTTCCTGAGGGGTTTGAATGGAGGGTGGCTCGGCTGCCTGGTCCTGCGACCACTAGAGATACTTTAAGGGTCTGGTCACAGCACCGAGTATCCTCTCCAGGGGGTTTTGACTGCCCAACTGTGCTGCTTTGTCTGCTTATTGCAGTAGCTCCTGGGTGTCATATTCCATTTGGGTCACTCCCCACCGTTTCTTTATTCAATTTTTAGTGATAGTGTTTTGACTATCCTCATTACTGGTATTTGGGGCTCTGTTGAGGGTGCTGTTTCTCAATTGGGGTAATCAGCCCTTCGGGGCAGTGGCTAATGTATGCCAGTCCTGTTTTTCCCCATCAGGTAAATGTCTGGATATTCTCAACAAGATTTTTCAATGTTTCACTGGTTAAGGTGTTTTGTAATTTGTGGAGTCGTTTAAAGGCCTACTTAATGGGCAGTTAGTTTAGTGTATAGAAGTGGGGTTTTTCTTCCGTTTGGGGTAGGTAGAATACAGGGGGGGGAATTTCCCACTCGGAGGGACAGCAGAGTGGGAGCTGTTTGTACCCAGGTGGGTCATATCCTGGGATGTGTGGTGGTTCTCGCTCCGGGGAGCAGTTAGGTTCTCGGACTTGGGGAAACATGGCACAAGTTATTGTTGGAGAGTAGTCTCTCCTTTGTCATAAGACAAGCGTTTGTAGCGCACAGTGGGAGGGGGAGGCGGGAGAGTAATCGGGAGCTTTGGAACTTGCGATCTCATGGGCCGGGAGGTGGGAGTTTGGGGGGGTGGGGAATATGGGTTCTTTTTTCAGCTTATGTTAGGGTGTGGTCTATTTGTTGGGGGGGGACATAAGGGGGGGTAGGGGTGAGAACAGGGGAGTGGGTGGGTAAGGGGATCCGGGTTGCAGTAAGGTTGGTAGGCAGGAGTTCGGGAAGATCTTCTCGTGAGGGTAGGACGAGGAAGGTGAGCGGATTGCGTTTACAGTTAAAGACGAATAATTTTAAAATAGAATGCAGGGATTATGGGTAGTACCCTAGAATTTATCTCGTGGAATATCAAGGGGGCTAGGAAGAACTTGAAGAGATACAAGATTCTAAGACACTTGCAACTGCAGAAAGCTCAGATAATATGTTTGCAGGAAACACACTTATTGGATTGGGAGGCTAAGGTTTTGAGACGTCAATTTGTGGCCCAGGTATACGCTGCTGGGGATAGTACTGCTAGTAAGGGAGTAGCCATTCTAATTTCTAGGAGCACCCCTTTCGTCTGTGAGGAGCAGCTGGCAGACCCTGAGGGCCGGTACATGATAGTAGTCGGGCTTGCTAGTCAAACTAGGATGGTGATAGGTAGCATATATGGGCCTAATGGGGACTCGCCCTGTTTTTCTGACAACCTTCCAAGGTTCTGTCTCCCTTTATCCATCTCCTATGTTCTTGGGAGGCGACTGGAACCTGGTGTTCAATATGGAGTTGGATAGAGAGGGCAGGCGTGTGAGGGCCTCTCACCGGCTCAGAGAGCCCTCAGGGAGCTGGCAGACAACTTGGGTCTGTGTGACCTGTGGAGGGTCTTGTCCCCCTTGAGCAGGGAATATACTTTCCTGTCTGAGGTCCATAAAACCAGGTCTCATATTGACTATTTTTTGATAAGTCAGTGTTTGCTACCTGGGTTGGTCAATTGCACAATCATGCCGAGGGTCATCTCGGATCACTCAATGGTCCGATGTTCCCTTAACCTTCTATCTAATACACCCAAGCAGACCATATGGAAGCTTAACAACCAGCTTCTCAGAGTACCGGAGATCAGAGATACTATTAGTCAGACTATAGAGCAGTATGAGCAGGAGAACTGCAATACGATGGGTAAGGGGGACATGGAGTGGAGTGCATTAAAGTGTGTGGTTAGGGGACAGCTTATTAAGTTAGTGGCCGTTAGAAAGAAAAAGGGGGAGGCTTTGGCAAAGCAGTTGTTAGCCCAGATTCGGGATATAGAGAAAGTTCTTTCAAAGTCCTCACCAATGGCACTAAGGGAAAAGCTGGCCAGGCTCAGACACCAATACGATGACATGTTGAGAGAAAAGGCTGAATATGCCATTAACAAAGCGAAAGCCCTATACTTAGACCAGGGGAAGTCGGGGCATCTTTTGAACCATGTAAAGGACGAAACATCTAGAATTATTCAAAGTATCTCTTCCCTTGCCGATGGGTGGATTAAAACTGCCCCAGTTGAAATATCCAAAGAGTTTGAGGATTACTATAGAGCCTTATATAGTCCCATGCCTAATAGATTAAGCGATGAAGTAATTAGGGCGTACCTGGCTGGGTGCAATTTACCGCAGTTAACGGAGGAACAGAAAGCATCGCTTACCGTTCCGATTTCCGAGTTGGAAATACTAAGTGTGATACAGACGCTCCCGGCTGGGAAAGCTCCCGGTCCGGATGGTTTTTCTCCGGATTTTTATAAATGTTTTAGTAGGCAGTTATCCCCAGGATTAATGCGTCTTTTTCACAGGATTTTTACCTCCGAACACATTGATGAGCACCTCTTTGAATCCCTGATAGTGCTTATCCCTAAAGAAGGGAAGGATCGGGATCAGGTTTCAAATTATAGGCCCATTGCTCTGATTAACTATGACATAAAAATACTGGCGAAGCTACTAGCGGTTCGGGTAGCGGGGGTGCTTCCTAGGCTAATCCATCCAGATCAGGTGGGATTCATGTCAGGTAGAATGGCATCAGACCATTTCCATAAGTTATCTCATATTGTTTCGGTTGCGAAGGATAGTAATATCTCAGGGGGTCTGTTTGTCGATGCTGAGAAAGCATTTGACAGGGTGGACTGGAGGTTCCTGTCGCTAACTATGAAGCATTTCGACTTTCCGGCTCATTTTATAGACATGGTGTTTGCGTTATATCGGTCGCCATCTGCTAAAATATACTGTAATGGAGTTTTTTACAAGTTTTCCTTTGTTGTCGGGACTAAGCAGGGCTGCCCTTTGTCCCTCTTTGTTTAACATTTATCTAGAGCCGCCGTTGTAGCATCAGACAGGAACCTAGAATCAAGGGGATTAGAGTTGGGTCTCAGGAGTTCAAGATCTCTGCCTTTGCAGATGACATCCTGCTACATGTCAGCCATCCTCGATCCTCCATTCCAGTGGTACTCGATCACATTGCCTCTTATGGCAAACTATCCAACTATAAAATCAACATAGGAAAAACTCAGTTCCTCCCGTTGAATGCTAAGACCTGCAAATCAGATATCTTACAGTTGGGGATCCATTGGTCTCCTCCTGTTCTGAGGTATCTGGGCATCATTTTGACTATTTCAGAAGTCAAAATGGTGAGACTTAATTTGGATGCCATAGAGTAACCATCAAGCAGGAGCTGGAGAGGTGGAGCAAACTTCCGCCTCTCTTTGGGGAGGGTCAATATAGTAAAAAATGAATATGTTGCCGAGTTTTGTACCCTTTAAGTAAGCTCAATGTATGGTTACCGTTGAAGTGGCACAGAGTCCTTCATTCAATTATTTTGGATTTTATCTGGGTAAAAAACATCTCCAGAGCCTATCATAAACTGGCTCCCAGGGAGAAGGCTGGTTTAAGACTTCCGCATTTTGGACTATATCACTGAGCAAGTAACCTATGTAAATATTTACGCTGGCTCTTGCCTCCTAGAGACTGGAGCACCTACCGTATGTCCCTTCTTGGGTGAGGGTGGAATTAGATCTAATTAGAGAGCCAGGGTGGATCCAAGGCTCTTCTTTTACCCACTGAAATCCCTCCCTCTAGATTAGTTGCTACCCCAATCAGGGTTTCTCTGCACGCACCTTCAAATGTGTGCTTCTCTCCGCTACTCCCTTGTGCTGATAGCTCTCAGCCTATATGTCTTAATCCCAACATGAAGATTGGGAGGGACATGATAAAGGTATCCTGGCTTCCTTTTCTGGAGGGGTTAAGGGTGGCAGATTTCATGCAGGGAGACAGGTGTTTAAAGGTGGCAGAGGTACTAACAAAGTTTAATATAGGCCAAATCAATCTTTCAAACTATACCAACTTATGCATTTTGGGGGCTCAAATCTAAACTTAAAGAGGGTAGGATTAATGGGACGTGGTTTGAGACCCTGACTCGTGGGGTCTGGGAACCGCATGAGTCTCCAGGGTGTACAAAGCTCTTTTGAACAGGCTTATACAGACACTGGTATTAGACCGGGGTACTGGGAGATCTGTCTAGGGATCAGAGGTTGAAACTGGGTCGGGTTTGGCAACATATGTACCAGTATATTACTCAGGACAGATTACGTATTATGCAATTTCATTTTTGCATAATTTGTTCTGGACCCCTTCAAGTTATACAGAATTGGGCATGCTCCAGATGCTCTATGTTTCTGGTGTCATCAAGCGGTGGGGATCTCAGGCATATCTTTTGGCACTGTCCACGGTAAAGAACTATGGGACCAGATCAAGCAAAAGGCAGATCCATTACTGGCATTGAATCTTGCTTTACCCTGAAATTTGTCTTGTGGGGACTATGCTGACCTTGTTGCTGTTAAGCCCAGAAGATACTATATAGCTTTGATTTCATCTTCGGTCAAGAAAATTATGTTAAGACACTGGTTGGACACTACTCCACCCGGGTATGTGGAATGGCTGCAGGAACTGCTTTTCAATTTGAGTATGGAGAAGTTTGGGGCGCAAGAAGGGGTAACTTTTCGAAATTTGATCGGGTGTGGGCCCCCCTCCAAACCTTTTACTTGCTCCATTCATAGTTAGCCGCGGTGGAGTAGTGGACCTAGACCCCTGCCTCATGTCCTCACGGGCGATCTGCCTCGCCTTTGCACCCGGTGGGGGCAGGGAATTGGGAAGGGGATAGGGGGGTTGGGGGGATTATTAGTTTGAAAATGTATTGGTAAGTGACTATTGGTAAAGGTATATGGCATATAGTGGTCACGGTTCATTTTATGTAAAGTTTGGTTTCTTCACCTGTGTGCCAATTGTATGTTAATAAACTTGAATTTAAAAAAAAAAAAGATTGATTTCTTAGCTGTTGAGTGTATCTGGTTAGTTTCAACAATGTTAGCCCCCCCAACCTAGTCATTTAACTAAGATTAATTTAAAGCTAATGTATTTATATGGCCTCTCATCGTGATGACTGTGAGCTTGAGAACAGGGGATATTTATTGGGGTATGTGTGCAGCTGTTTATGTTCTCATTATATTTTTTATTACTTGTATTTTTACAGTATTGGTAATGTCCCATTAGGAGGCTGGCTACCGAGCAGACTCAACAGACCATCAGGCCTATTCTGCTGGCATTTAGTATGTTAGTATGTGTGTGGATGTGTTGTTGTCTGTAAAATTGAAAAACATCAATACATTTTAATTCCCCCCACCCAAAAAACACAACAATTCAAAACAAAGAGTGAAAGAAGAACTAGTTAGCACTATAGAAATATATGTGGGTCTCTGTCTCTGGCTCCAAGGATGTCATCATGACTCATCACCTAACACACTTGGCAGACTTTAGGGAGAACCAAAGCTGTTTTCTGAAAGTGAAAGGCTGATGTTTACATTTTTCAAAAGCTATGAAACTACATTTATGTTATTTGCATAAATGCAGTTTCAGCATAAATGTAAACAGCAGCCTTTACTTTACCTTACTATGAAGCCAGATTTTGGAGTTTGCAGTTTTAAAAAAACTATTTGTTTAGGTACCCTTTAAAATAAACAAAATGAACAGAACCATAGCCTAACATGTGTATTGATCAAAATAATGCACATAGTTTTGACCATTTTGGTAAAACAATTCTATACAAAGGGAAAAAAGAACTAGTTAGCACTATAGAAAGCCATATAGCTGTCTGACTTGGCTCCAATGATGTCATCACTTAGCACATTTGGTGGCCATTTTAGGAAGCAGATAAGGCAGTTTTTTCGAAATTGGTAGGTCAGTTTTACATTTTTCAAATGCTTTGGAACTGCATTCAGGTAAATTATATGAATGTAGTTTTAGCATTAATGAATACAGCAGCCTTTCCTTTAGTCCCCTATGAAGCCTGATTTTTGAATAGCTTGTTGTCAAAATGTTGTTTAGGTATCCTTTAAGGGGACTTTATTCTCATTTCTCCAGGTTACTCACATGTTGGACAAGCACGTTAGGGGGCAGCAGAGAGACATCAACCACAGTACTGCTATACTCCCCTTAGTCAACCGGACAAAACTGCCACATCTGATCTCTCATTTATACCAGTGCCTATTTGATTTTACCAGCAAGGTAGATGGTTCAGCTCTGTACTGGCAGACCGAGCTACCCAAACCTCAGAAAGAGTATGTTTAGAAAAATATGGAAAGATCTATACAAATATGTCAAATTTGATGCCTACAGGCTTATGCAGCTTAAAGGCCTACACAACATGTACTTCACTCCAACAAGGTTGCACAAAATGCACAGATTATCAACAGATGTCTGCTACAGGTGCAATGAACATCAAAGCACCTTACTGTATATACTGTGGCACTGCTCTAGAGCTCAACCTCTGTAGCAAGTCATTAAAAATAAACATGACCCATTACTAAGCCTCAAAGATGCCTTTACCCTCAGTATGCATCACTGGTGACTATAAAGCCCATGTGTTAGGGGCACAAAAATACCACATGGCTCTTATCGCTGCATGAGCCAATAAAATCTTTCTCTAGGGTGGCCCAGTGGTGCTGAAGGTTGAGGCACTGGTTGCTACACCTTGCACCATGCTGGCAACCCATGTTTGGAAACAAGCCCGGACCACCAGGGATCAGCAGGGGTGAGAGAAGATTGAGCATCCGGAGGACTGCTCTCCTCTCTTGGGGAAGGGAGATCTTGTCATCCTGCTCACTGACTGCCCTCTGGCGGTGGCTGGAGGGCAGTACGGGTCAGGAGGCACATACTGGCATCATTACACTGGTGGGGAGGGGGTGTGAGAAAAGTAAAAATGGGAGCTGGAAGGCTCCATGATGGCCTGTCACGTCCCCAGTGGCTGCCCCAACTTCTAGACTGTGCTCTAGGAAGGGGAAAGCATCAGTGCTCCCGTCTCTGGCCCTGCCGTGAAGGGCAAGCCACAGGAGAATTCCGGGGTGAGTCAGGGTGGGGATGCATGAGGCACAGAGGTAGTTGTCTGCCAAGTCTCTGGGGATAAAAAGCTATATAGAAAAAAAAGAAAGTCTTAATCTGTCACTGACTAGTCCAGAAAAAACATACATACATACATACATACTACATAATAAGAATGGCATGCTGAGTTCTTAGTCATCCTGAAGACAGAAAACTCCATAGCTAGTAAGAACAGTAGGATAAAAGGGTATGAGAATAAATGGGAAAACTGTACGTACTTGTGACCCTAGACCAGGCTTTAATCACCTGTTCACAGATCACTCACTAGGGAAATGATAGTACACTTATGAATTTTCTTATATGCATGGCCTAATAACATTATGTGAATTAACTCTGTAACAGAAATCATCAGTGTTATAAGCTGAAGGTACCAGATGAAATAGCTTTTATCAATTAACTTACTGTATTATATATAACTTTGCTCTGTGAGGGATCCTGCCTTGTGTTAGTCAATGTTGGCTGCATTTGTCTTTGTGTAAAAGAACAATAAAGTATATGTAATTAAAAAAGAATGAAGGGTGCTTTAGTAACAGGAGACAGCCAATAGTACTACAGTTCAACTAGGGAACATATGTTTAAGTAACAAAGTATGTGCTGGAGAGATTTGATAGTGGAGATGAAGGGGGAAGGGGCAAGCACAACTGGGGGGGGGGTCAATGTTTATCCCAAGATTGGGTTCCCCAAACTATAGAGCATAGAGAAACCAAGATATAGTTAACAAAAGGAGATGGGATGGGGAGGTGGGGTCTTTTGGTGACTCCAAGAACCCATGGGAGTTTTGGTTAAAGGTTCTTGAGCTTGTTGCTAAAGTCTCTGGATGTTCAGAGTTATTGGTTTGAAACTTCTTAAATGTGTGCATATTTTTTAAGGTGCTCTTACATGTGTCTGTGTTCACAGGGTTTTGTGCTCACACAAGTGGGGGAAGGGAAATGGAGGGGCAGAATGGTGCACAAAAGAAAGAGATCTGCATGTAAACCAGAAATGGCAAAATAACTATGGGGTCTGAGGCTACCATCATTTCACGGAACATCAGGGGGTTTGCAGAACTGGTTACATGCAAGAAAGTGCTTACAGTGGGGGGTGTGGGGGGTGGGATTGGGGCACAAGTGGCCTTCTATAGGAAACTCACCTGACAAAGAAGAAACATAAAGAGCTAGAGAGGGGATGGGTTGGGGCTTACTATACAGCTCATTTTCTCTCCCATAAATGAGGTAAACTGGTCCTGGTCAGTAGGCTATTCCCTTTACAAGTGACACAAGTAAAGGGTGCTATATATTTGTGAAGGGAATATTCAGGGCTGCCAGATAATGTTCTGCAGTGTATATGCTCCCTCACTGTTTGACCCAGAGATCTACCAATGACTCTAAGATGTCATTCACAGAGAACAGTTCGAGAACCTCACTTTGGAGGTGGATCTTAACTGTGTGATGAAACCCAGCTTGGACTATTCGGGAGGGGTGACTAAATATGAGTGGGCCAAAAACAAGTGGAAGCAGGGCATGGTGGACCCAGATCTGTTGGATATGTGGAGAACGGCAAACTCCAGGACCAAGGAGTTTACTTTGTATTTGAACCTGCACAAGACATGGTTGTCATCGAGGCACACATCAGGAAGCATAGGATGACCAGGAGCAGTTGTAAAATTCAAATGAGTGTTTTATTATTATTAATACCAGCAAAATAAAAAATTAAAAATTGTTCAGTATACCTATTTACAAAGGCAGTACAAACAGAAAAAACAAAGTCTTTCATCTGAGGATATCCCTAATTCCAAGTTTCAGTCTTGCACTCTCTCTAGCAGAAGTATTGCTGCTCTTTTTATAAGTTTTTGTCTGGGAACTCGTTAAGAAGACATCCTGTTTTTCAGAAAATGTTTTTGTCAGTTTCCTTCCATGCAGGTGCAACAAACCAGTACATGGTGCCCCAGAACTGACCTTCTGTTGACAGTTTCTGCAAAAGAGGTAGTGTTGCATTCCAGGTTAACTCCCTAAGTTCCAAATAGCTTTTTGCAATCATTTCAGCAATATAACCATATACATTTTCAAACTAAGGGATCCCAGTTTCACATAAAGATTCACATGTATTTTATAACTTCAGATATGCAAGGAAGAAAAAATATAGAAGCAGCAAGTGAAGGCAGAGAGATAGCAGGGAAGGCGGAGGAAGGAATTAGCAAGACAGTTGGACTGGCCAGTTCCTAGGTCTCACAAGAAAATTTGACTGCGCAGTCAGATAGACAAGAGACAGAACAGAAGAAGATAAAACAGATCCTTGCATTTAACTCTTTCTACATGACAAATCTTTCTACATAACAAATGGGACAGGGTCTTATTGAGCCCTGTCACATACCCCCCTCTTTAAGAGGGAATCTGTTTTAAAAAGAACAGGGTTCCAAAACTTTCTTTAAAGTCACTTTTAACATTAACTTATAATCTGTACAGTTGTCAGTATATGCAGTATCCCTTTTCTCCATAATAACCAGTACAGCAAACAGTGAAGTTTAAACTCACACATTTTTTTCTCAGCCTTCAGAATTCTCAGTTCCTGATCCATATCTTGACAGAAAATTGGCATTGACATTCTCTTTTCCGGATTTGGGTATCACCTTGAATTTAAATGTCTGTAGTGCCAGGTACCACTGTGTGATTCTGGAATTTTGGTTAAGCCAGCAGAGAGGATAGTGATCTGTTATAAGCACAAAGTCCGCTCCTAGCAAATAAAACTTAAGGGACTCCATGGCCAACTTTGCCGAAAGGCGTTCCTTTTCAATGGTGGAGTACCTTATCTCTCTGTCATGCAATTTCCTACTGATATATAGAATGGGATGTTCCTTCCCATCTATATTTTGACTCAAGATTGCACCTAGGCCAACCTCTGATACATCTATCTATAACAAAAACTGTTTCTCAGAGTCTGGGCTTCATGAAATGGGCTGAACATAATGCAGACTTAATTGCCTGAAAAGTTTCATCACACTCTGGGGACTATTTCACATTATTTAGGAACCGTTTCTTCATCAGTTCAGTGAGGGGAGTAGCTAACTGGGCAAAGCTGGAAACAAATCTCCAATAATAACCAGCCAGTCCTAAAAATTACCTGACATGTTTCTTTGTTTTAGGGATAGGATTGTTAGCTATAGCTTCTAGCTTATAATTCTCTAGCGTTACTTCTCCATTTCCCAAAACATAGTCCAAATATCTGGTTTCCTGCATGCCCAATGCACATTTGGCAGGATTAGTGGTCAGACTTGCATTTTTGATAGCTTGGATAACTGCTCGTAGGTGTTCCAGGTGACTTTTCCAGTCCTGGCTGTACACCACGACATCATCCAGGTAAGCAACAAAATAACCAGTGTGAGTAGCAAAAATTACATCCATGTACTGCTAGAATGTAGCGAGTGCACCATATAAACCAAATGGCATGGTAGTGAACTGATAAAATCCAACAGGAGTGGCAAATGCAGTTTTGTCTCTGGATTCTTTAGCTAGCAAATCTGCCAGTAACCCTTGGTGAGATTGAGGGTACCGATGCACTTGGCACTTCCCAATTTGTCCACCAAATTATCTATCCTGGGCATACGATAATGGTCAAATTCAGATTCTTGATTAAGTTTCTTAAAATCAAGGCAGATTCTTACACCCCCTTTTTTTATTTACAATCACCATTGGTGATGACCAAGCACTTCTTGACTCTTCTATGATACCCAACTCTTTCATGTTTTGTGTAAGCAATAACCCACGACAGGGTGTGTGGTTACTGGGGGGTTAATCAACACTCTGGGTGCATTGTGAGGCATGAGGGTGAAGCCTGAGTGTCCTCACAGCACCCAGGGTGTTGATTAATCCCCAGTAACCATACACCCTGGAGTGGGTTACTGTGCTTATAACATAGGTCAAAAATAGTATTGTAATTTGTAGCCCAAACTGAGAAAATAACAATTTTCCCATGTTATAAGATAATATCCTTATACCTGATAAAAGAGTCCAGAGGGGAAAATACTTTTTTTCCTGTAATTATGGTCATTTGGTGATGTTCATATGTTATGTACATATTGCTTTCTCTTATAACATTTGTGCAAATAATACAGAGTGATTGATTTTGTTCAGAAACATTTTTATGATAACTTATGCACTGTGAAGAGCACACATGTAAACTTCTGTGACAACTGTCACACACTATTGCGACTCTGTGAAACATGGACATTTTTATTAACATTCCACTACACTTTGAACACATAGAACATTATAACATTGTCATTCTAATTGACTGCTACTGAATCTCTACTTCTATTACTACACAACTATCCCTTACGTATGAAAGTATGTCTGTGTTAGGTACATGATAATTGGAACTCACCGTTACAGCCACTCAGAAGAGCCCAACGCAGTAGGTGATCTTTCTGTCATTTTGGGTTAATTATTCCAAGAACAGCTGATTGGTAACGGAGAACGTGGTAGCTCCTCTATCTGTGTCCCACAACATAAACATTTGAATACTATTCAGAACTTGCAGACAAAGTGCAGCATTACAGTTCTACACTTCCTAAATCATCTACAGGAGCAATCACTTATCGTGTAATATAACTGACATATTCTGTTTTTACACTCTTTTTCTATCACATCGCTCACACTGCTGTGCATCTTTGCACTCTGTTACAGCACTATAATTGGTTACTTTTTCCTGTTTCTCTCTTACTTCCTATCACTGCTTACATTCTTTGGTGAACTAGGGTGCATGCAATAAAAATTTACTGCCTCATGGTTTTGCAAGTATGGTACATAACATTCAGATGCACTTTGCATTTCTTTTAATTCCTGCGCTACAGATTGTCTTCTTTCACTTTCAACACACACTCCTTTAGCTCCATTACACTGAGTAGTACATGTGCTGCTCTGTGGATGGTTATGATTCTCTTCCCATATGCTCTGTGCTGCTGTGGTATTGTGAGGTGTTACAGCATTTCAGACAGTGTCTCTACTTTTGTTACCCGTGCTGGGTGTATCTGCTCTAACATTATCTGGCACAGCTAGGTATACAGGATCTAAGTGTGCTGCTGCACTACATGTACTGACACTATCTGCTGTCTTTCACTATTTATTTTACAACCTCTGCTGAGTAGTGTGCGCCATTTCTTCCTGTCCTCAGTTGCTGCACTCCAGTAATTCTTCAAACTATTTTCACTACGATGACCTGTCATGGTCATTATCTCTCTAGACGCTAAGCCAGCATCAGACAATATCTGCTGTACTGTTGATGCAGTGATTTGTATATATTTTGCTGAGCTCTGCTGCGTCAGAGATTTTTGGCATGAAATTACCCAGGTAGTTCACACCCATGGGTTTGAACATATACCAATATGTATCACTTGGATGGACACTTCTCTTAGGGTTCAAATATAGTGAGGGGGCACATGGTGGATATTTACTAATGTACGACTTATACATTTTTATGGGGCATAATGGATTGGTGTCGTCAGCAAACAAAAAAAGTCTTAATTCCACTTTGTTCAATTCATGTGGGTTTGGTGTGATTTTTGGAGTGGGGGTTAAAACTAAGAGACAAATATTCACTTCCATTTACATCCTTCAAGACAACAAAGGAGTCTTGCTTTAACTCTCTTGCTCCCTCCCTTCCATGTCTAGCTAGATCTAACCGAAGTTCAAACCATACACACCATATTAGGCCTACTGGCATGTTTGGGTCAAGAGCTGTGGATGTTCTCAGGTTTTCCAAATCAGTTGTGCTGATATCTGGGTGATGGATTGTGTGATCTTATCCCTCATGTCTCAGCTGCTTCAGTATTGAGATAAAGACAATGTTTGCTGTCTTAAATTCTGTGTCACTGGTAATGTTGATCTGTCTATTGTTCTCAACATTGTTGAAAAACCAATTTATTCCTGCTCGTAGGCAGATCAGAGAACTGGCACTATAAGGTTTTTCATCTGCTCCCCAAACACTGGGATAAAACTCTCTCAGCACTTTACACAGGTCTGCAGGACTAATTTGCTTGTAGTTCACATTGATTTTTATGTTTGCTTGTGCACATGCACAAGAAACATTATGCAACAGCTTAGGAGAGAAGCAGGTTGTGGAGGTGCGGCACTGTTACAGCCAAGGGAGGCACTGCATTTGGGAGCTTTGCACTGGTGGACCAATGGAGGCACAGTGTGCCAATGACACTGGTCTCCAAAAGTGCCACCAAGGACAAACATTTTCGCCGCAACAATCAGGGGCCACCTCGTCATTGCAGTGTCAGTCATTCTGCTGCAATGAGGGACTGACCCGTCACTGCAGGGCGGAACGTTAGCTAGCATAATATTACTTGTGAACATGGGGGGCGGTTTGCCACTGTGTTCACAAACAGCATTATGAAGCTCCCAGTGCCGAGGGGGTGTCCAATCCCCCTCGGCAGCATGTGCCTCCCAAACAGTCTTTGTTTGCCAATGGGAGCCCCAATTCCTGCTGGCTTCAGTCCCTGTCCAAGTACCATTAGCCGACAGGGGAGCCCACTCCCCATTGGCATAATGTCCCCCACCCCACAAAATGTAGGTTTGAGCCGAGGGGGTGCCCAATCCCACTCGGCTATTGCACCCCCTCATATGCTGACGAGGGTGCCCAATCCCCCGTCGGCTACAGTCACCCCCCCAATAAAACACTAGGTTAGCACGCTGGGAGTCCACCCCAGTATGCCAAATGTCCTGTTAAATGTCCCTGTAAAAAAAAAAAAAAAACTCTTGTGATGTATTTTTTTTCCCCTGTAAAACAAAAAAAAGGGTCCCTCGTCGAGTCTGGCAGCCCCTCCCCAACCTGCGCCCACCCTCTGTGCACCATGCCTCCCCACCCACTCACCCCATACTTACCTCCGGAGCCCAGCGCAACGCTCTTCGGTGGACCGGGAACATGTCTGCACTCTTCAAATCCGACCGCGAGCTGAGGAAATGCCGGTAAGCTGTATAATGGGATAAATAGGGTTTTTTCAACTTTTTTTTTTATCATATAAAATTTTATTAGTTTTCCAAGTACTTCCAACCATGGTAGAGGCACTCAGACAAGCCTCCTATTTATGAACATGAATACCACAAGCATGTTTGTGAACAGAAACACCATGCACTTGAATGGGATATCCGATAGCAACATCTGCTAAGAAGTTTACATCTTACTTGCTATCCCCTTTATACAACACACAACCATACATTAAGTTCACGTTACTTTGAACCATATTTATATGTACCAGTCAATTTTTAAGATTTGTACCATCGTCCAACCAGGGAAGTCTCCAGGGACTAACTGCTCATAAAATAATCTTAAGTGATATGGGCCAGGGTCTTCATATTTCTCCTTATTAGCCAGACCATCCTAATCTTCTCAGAATGAAGATCTGAAGCATATAACACCAAGGTAGGCAGTAAGGACAGATTGACAGTGGCCTGGACAGCGCAAAGAGACTGCACAATCTACACCTGACACTAGGCATCCATTGTGGGTTTTTTCAACTTTAATGCATATCTCAGGCATTTTTTGGAATTTTGGTACCAAATTTTCAACATGGGGTTTTTGGGACCCCTCCTCATCAATTCTGCCACTGTCATGGCATTAATCGGCCCCAAAAGATGATTTTGCGGTCACTGCGTGGAATCACCTTTCGGGACCGATCAATGAAACGACAGTGCCAGTGTTCATGAGGTGGGCTCTCAAAAAGTCTATGTTGCAAATCTGGTGGCAAAAATCCAAAAATGACTGTTTTATGAGCATGTGTTGCGCAGTTGCAATGCACTCTTGCAACTTCACGAATTTGCAATATTTTCACTCCAGATTTTCAACATTGCCATTTTTATGCACCGCCTTATGAATGGTACAGCTGTAATTTTTCACATCCTGGCTGAAATGTGTTTTCGCTGTTCCAGCGCAGAATAGCACGGTCACTGTGGGAAATCCGTGTTCGGGACACATTGTGAAAATGACAGTGACACTGTTCATTAGTAGAGGTCCTAAAATGCCTATGTTGAAAATTTGGTGACAAAAGTCCATAAAATTACTGTGTTACGAGCGTGCATTGCGTAGTTTCCACGCACGCTCGTACCTTTGCACATTTGTAATATTTTCACTCCAGATTTTCAACATTGCCATTTTTCTACATCTCCTTATGAACAGAACAGCTGTCATTGTTCACATCCTGGCTGAAATGTGTTTTCGTACTTCCGGCACAGAATAGCGTGGTTGCTGTGGAAAATCTGTGTTCAGGACACATTAAGAAAATCACAGTGACACTGTTCATTAGTAGAGGTCCTAAAATGCCTAAGTTGAAAATTTGGTGAGAAAAGTCCATAAAATGACTGTGTTACACACATGCGTTGCGCAGTTTCCACGTTTGCTTGGAAGTGTGAGCATTTTTAATATTCCCACTACAGATTTTCAACATTGCCATCTCTTCACACCTCCCTGTGTTTCGTACATGTGGGCGCAGAATGGCACTGTCGCTGTTGGAAGTCAGTGTTCGGGACACATTGACAAAATCATACTGCCACTCTTCATGAGAAGAGGTCCCAAATGCTTTCATGAGGTGGGGATCACAAAAAGCCCATGCTGAAAATTTATACTGTAAATACCAACAAACGCCCGAGGCATTAGGGTGTCTAACCATAACGTTCTACCCTGTACAGATGGACAGGCATTGGGGTGTGCCTTTGGATTGCCGACTGTACTCCTCATGCCATCCCACCCCCATCCCCCAGCTACTGACAGGCATCGAGGTGTACCTTGGACTCTTTGGCTCAAGACTTCACCCCATTCTCCTATGCTGTACCCATTTCACCATATGTCCTTATGGAATGGGGTAACTGTAAAGCCAAACACCCTAAGGTACACCTCAACACGTGTTAGTGTCTACAGAATAGGGTGAGGTGACATGGCTTGACCGTCATGGGCGACGGCCCAAAAACTTACCCCAAATCCTGTCTGTCTCTACAGCATGGAGGTGGTGTTCGTTTGAAGTTCAACACTTCACTGCCATTCCTATTCTGCATCTGTCTAACTCCTGCATTTCCAGTGCTAATACCAGCAAGCAAACATTCGGCTTTGACAAATGCTTGTTTTACTTGTGACCCAGTCCTGTAACACATTTGTTGCCCATAGAGTGCTTTTTTGAGTATTTAACTCATTTTTGGCTCTCTTTAGAGCATCAGTTTCAGAGGCGGACAAGTTTACATGTCACCCTCTTTTTACTTCTTGTTCTCTGCTTCTATCTTTTTTCTTCTCCTTTCTGTATACTACTGATTCTGTTGTACTACTCCTGCTACTACTGTTAGATTCATTAGTGCAAAACTGCTCTGCAGTTTTTCTTATGCCACTGGAACATTTCATCTGAGACATCGCTATGTCCTTCTCTGTATTTTTTATACTGTGTTGACACTTTGAACTTTCAGAGCGCCCTGTTGTACATGTGTCAACGTTTACATCACTTGCATATAGTGACTTTGCCTGTTTCACATCACACCTGCTTTTCCAACTGCCAGGTTTTGCTTTCACTGAAGTATCACTGCTACTTTTTGTGATGTCATAGATATTCTCAATTACAGTACTATACCTTTTTCTACTTTCATATTGATCAACTACTATGAGTGATTTGTTAACAGTTCTACTACTATAGCTCCATGGCACTAGATACTGTGATGAACATGTAGTCTCAGAAATGACTTTTACCTCACTTTCAGGACACAGTTTATGTTCTTTGTTTTTCTGGTCAGCTGCTTCTCCATTTAGAAACTTTTCATTTACCGATTCCAACAAGGTCATGTCTCCAAATATATTAAACTCGTATGCCTTATTGTGCAGCACCTTTACTCTCTATATTACTTCCGGTTATGACGCCCACGTTTTTATCACAGATTTTTGCTGCTCCACACACTATCCTCTTTTTCCTGCCATATCCTCATCTCTGACCTCGATGCTACAACACTGTTTCTCCGGAGGTGGGTGGGAAACAGCAGCACTGTTAATTGTTCTCTGCCTCACGCCTGTGGAAATAACTATGTCACCTATCGCAGAAACAAACACAGATTCTGAGATTCACCGACAGATCTTCGGGTTGCACATAAACAAGATCGCCATGTCTTGCATGAGTATGCATTTCAACCACTGACTACTCACACTCAGCGATTGTATATTGTAGATTAATGTAGTTGCATGTGACAGTCATTAACCAATCAATTTACTTATATTTTCCAACCCATGTAATAAATGTCTTTAACTATGTCTGCTGTTAACCGCTCTGGTAATCTTTATGTCTTTTGTCTAATAGGGAGAGCATTTTCTGTCAGTATTACATGCTCAACCCCTTTTGCTTGGCCTGGCACTGTGGTAAAAGTACTGTTAAATGCCTTTAGTAAGTTACAGATTTCTGCAGTTTGTTCGGAGGTTAAGGAAACATTCACTTTTACAGCATCAGCAGTAACAGTTTGTTCCAGTCTGTCATAAGCTATATCAATATCATCTTAATCAGTTTCTGGTAAAACTCGCAAAGTAGCCTTTGGGGTTGTTTCAGCCCTTTTCTTCAGGAGGTTAGCATAGTATAACTTGGTAGGATTTTTCCTATCGGGGTCTCAATTTCAAAGTTAACTGTGCCAGCACATCTAAGCACTTTATACGGCCCTTGCCACTTCATTAACACTTTATTTTCTGTAGTGGGTAACAGTAGCAAGACCTTTTCACCTGGCTCAAAAATGTTTTCTTTTACCTCATGGTCATAATATGCTTTCTGCTGGCTTTGGGCCTCTTCCAGATTACTATGAGCAATTTCAACATATTTTGCCAGTTTCTTTTTCAGGGCACACATACAAGATGCAATAGATTGTTTTTGAGTGGGGTTATCTTCCCATGTTTCTCTTATTATAACTAGTGGCCCTCTAGGTTGTCTACCATGCAGCATTTCAAATGGTGAAAAACCTGTTGAGGCTTGTAGCACTTCTCTATAAGCTAAAAGCAGGTAAGGTAAATATTGGTCCCAATATTTCCCTTCCCCTTTTACGAACCTTTTTAACATGTGTTTGATTAAAACGCTCAGCAAAACCGTCTGTCTGAGGGTGATAAAGGGAGATTATTATGGCAGTGATACCTAATAGTTGGTATAGCCTCTTTTTTTTTTTTTTGACTTTCTTTCCCTCCAGTCACGGCCCCATGAAACCTCTCTCGGACATCCTAGTCCTGAGTCCTGCCCGCCTAAGGCCCTCCCAATCTGTGCTTCCTCTCTCTCCCCCCTGCAGCCAGTACCCCCAGTTTAACCCACCCGGGGTGGGTCGCCCCTCCTCTTGGGTGCTCTTGCAAGTCAGACTCTGGCTGCAGGGCAGGGCTCAGATAGAGGAAATGAAAGACCAGTTGGGGATGGCCCGGCGAAGGGCATGGGGGACAGGTGCCATTGCCTGTCCACGGTGCTGTTTTTTTCCTTTTTCTGTGCATTACCCCAACCCTCCTCCCTTGCATGGTGCCGCGTGTCGATGCTAGGCGCGCGGCAACCTACCAGCATTGACCATGCTACTTAAGTGCTTGCTTGGCATGCTGCAGTGCCATTGGTCTCCACAGGGGACGCTGGTATGCCAGAGCAACCCACCCTTCCTTCCTGGGGAGGAGAGCGCCACGAGGGCACTCATACTCAACCCTTCCCTTGCCAACTCCTGGCACCCGAGTTCACTTCCGAACCCAGGTCGCTGGCGTAGCGCGAGGTGTGGCATCCAGCGCCTCAACCCTCAGTGCCACTGGGCCAGGTACAGCTTCTTTAGTAATGCAGCACCAAAATTACTACCCTGATCAGTAATAATCTCTTTAGGTATGCCCACCCTTCTAAAATTGTTGGCAAGCTCTGCTGCCACTTTTGGGGCTGTGACAGTATGCATAGGAACTGTCTCTGGGTATCGAGTAGCATAGTCACATACTACCAAAATGAATCGATTACCCTTTTTACTTTTGTCTAAGGGGCCAACCACATCTATTGCAATTCTCTTAAAAGGCACATCTATCAAGGGTAGGGTCACCTTGTCTTTTTTAGTCACTGGAGCTACTTTCTGACATTCAGCAAAAGAACTGCAATAGGTAGCAACATCTTCATGAGATCCAGGCCAGTAAAATCTGTACAGCAATCTGGCAAGGGTGCGATCCCTCCCTGAATGACCAGCCATAGGACTATCATGTGCTATCTGTAACAACTCAGTTCTATACTTCCGTGGAATAACCAATTGTTTTATCTGTTCCTGTGTCTGAGGTTTAACATAAACTCAGTACAGTAACCCATTACATGTTTTAAACATTGGTTCACCCTGTTTTTGTTTCACCCACAGCTGCTTGAAATAACCTTGGAGAGAAGCATCATTAGTTTGCTCTGAAACAAAAATCACAATCAGTTATCAGTCTAGTTTCAGCATTTTCATATTGTAACCCCTTATGTCCATCAGTCTTTTGTTGCCACTGTTGTTTCAGGCATCTTCTTTCTTTCCTAGACTTCCAGATCTTGGAGCTGGGCTCAGATAAGTCCGTATCAAAGTCACTGAAAGGAAAAGTGTCTCCACCATCTAAGATTTTCTTTACCTGTGCTCTTGCTACCACTGGTGCTGAAACTGCAGGTTTCAGTTCCTCTGAGATTAACTCAGTAAATCCTGGACAGTCATTTCCAGTAATCACAGGTACAGGTAACTTGGGTAGTACCCCCACTTTGATTTGGTGTGACACCCCATTAATATTCAGTGTCACTTGTGTGGTGTGATAGTATCTTGTGTCCCTGTGAATGCAGATGACACCAGTACCTGGTCCTTTTACATAGTGTTTCCCAGCACTTCAACATGCAATAGGGCTTGTCTGCTTCCGGAATCAATAAGTCCCTTCAAAGTCTTATCTCCAACCTTGACATCTGTTAGATACTTGCCCCAATTTGCTAAGACCAAATCTGTTGCAGTGGTACCTTCCTTATTTTTATGCAGTTTCTTGTGATAGGGTCTGGCTTGTTATAGTTATAGCAAATAAAGTCTTTGGGTGCAGACTTGTTACCCCCAACACAGTTTTTATTTGATTTGGAGTTAGATTGGGAAAAAGTGGATCTTACTGGTCCTTGGCTGTTACTTTCCTGCTGTTGCATGGTCTGTTTGGCCATCTGATAGTCCTCGGCCGAAGAAAACTTCCTTTTCCCCACTTTCTGGTCGGTGTTCTTTTATCCAAAGGTCTACGTCTGTAGGCAGGATGTTGATGAATTGCTCCACTGCAAATGTGTCAATGATCTGCAGAACTGTTTTGCCCTCTGGTTGGAACCATCTAATAAGAAGTTCTTTGAGTCGGGTGAAGGCTTCTCAAGGATTGTCAATTGAATTGTACTTCAGGGACCGGAATCTTTGCCTGTAGGTTTCTTCTGAGATGTATCTTTTCAGGATTTCTCTATTCACAGGGTCATAATTTTCCGACTGTGCAGTGTCCATACTGCTGTAGGCAAGTTGGGCTTTCCTTGTCAGGTAAGTTACCAGTCTGATTGCCCATTGCTGCTTTGGCCACTGGCAGGCTACAGCAAGCCTTTCAAAAGTTGTCAGGTATGCTTCGATATCATCAGAGAGACACAGCTTTGTAAGTTTAAGGTCTTTTAAGTTGTTGGTGTTTTGTTGCTCTGCTGGACCTGTGCCAGATCCTCCAGCTTTGATAACTTGCAAGGCATCCAGACATCACTGCTCCTGTCGCTGAATCTCTTTTTTTCCTACACTGCTCCTCTTCTTTTCTGTGCTGCTCCTGTCACTGCATTTCTACTTTTTTCTGTTTCTCTGTCTCTCTTTGTTGTATAGCCCACCATCTGAAGAAGGCAAACAGGCTTTCAGGTTCTGTCACTGCCTGTTCTTTTTTTCCATTGCTTGTGCTGGCTGTACAGTCTCAGCTTGGACTTCTTTCTCTGCTAGTTTGGCTGCCATCTTTCTGGTAATGACTCCTGGGCTTGCTGCTGCAGAATCAATACCTTTTTGTTAGGCTTCCCTGGTACCAGGTCTGGTACCCATGCACAAATCTCCTAGCTTAGAGAAAGCACGGCATAAATCCCATTTAGTCTGACACCATCTGCCATCGAGGCACAGGTCAGGAAGCATAGGATGACCAGGAGCAGTTGTAAAATTCACATTGAGTGTTTTATTATTATTAATAACAGCAAAATAAAAAATAAAAATGTGTTCGGTATAACTATTTACAAAGGCAGTACAAACAGAGAAAACAAAGTCCTTCATCTGAGCATATCCCTAATTCCAAATGTCAGTCTTGCACTCTCTCTAACAGAAGTATTGCTATGCCTTTTATAAGTCTTTTTCTGGGAACTCGTTAAGAAGACATCCTGTTTTTCAGAAAATGTTCTTGTCAGTTTCCTTCTATGCAGGTGCAACAAACCAGTACATGGTGTCCCAGAATGGACCTTCTGTTGACAGCTTCTGCAAAAGTGCTAGCATTGCATTCCAGGTTAACCCACAAATTCCAAATAGCTTTTTGCAATCATTTCAACAATATAACCATATACATTTTCAAACCAAGGGATCCTAGTTTCACATAAAGATTCACACATATTTTATAACTTCAGATATACAAGGGGGAAGAAAAGATAGAAACAGCAAGTGAAGGCAGAGAGATAGTGGGGGTGGGATGGAATAGTAAGACTGTTGGAGTGGGCAGTTCCTAGGTCTCACAAGAAAATTTGACTGCACAGTCAGATAGAAAAGAGACAGAACAGAAGAGAATAAAATAGATCCTTGCATTTAACTCTTTCTACATAACAAATGGGACAAGATCTTATTCAACCCTGTTACAGTGGTCCAGGCTAGAGTACATCTATGCCCCTAAGAACCACTATAGTCTGCTAAGCGATATCTCCCATAGCCTGATCCATGCATTGGAGCATGCCATGGTGATTCTGAAGGTTAGAGTGGAGAGGGGGAACAGGGAAAACTCGAGCTGGTGATTTCCCACTTAATTAATGATGAGTGAGGAGTTCTGGAAGTACCATAAAGAGCAGTGGTAGGTCTATAAAGCAGCCAAGTGGGCTATGGCCCCCTCTAAGGTGGTTTTCTGGGAGGCTGGGAAGGCCTATATGAGGGACATGGTCATGAGTTATGTTGCCAGTTGCAAGAAGCATAGCAGAGACAGGCAAAGGGATCTGGAGGAAAAACTCAAATAGTTAGAAAAGAAAGCAGTAGAGAATAATTGTGAGGGTCTCCATGGGAGATATTAGCTGCCCATTGCTGACTGGGAGGTTCTTTCATCCCTCTTTTTTTTTAAAGACAGAGCATTTTTGAATGGGGTAATAGACCTAGAGGTATGCTGGCCTGGTTGGTCCAGGGGGAAAAGGTTCAAAAACCATTCCTAACCTAATGGGGGCCATCTGGGAGAATGGTGAATGAGGGGGAGGGCATGACAAAGGTATTTCAGATCTTTTACCAGGCACTGTACAAAGTAGAGTGTGAAGGAATGGACCAGCTAACAGTAAATTTCCTTGGTGGGATTCAAGTGCTGTCTATGATGGAGGAGCAGAGGGAGCAACTGGAGCACAGGTAACAAAAGCAGAGCTTGGAGGGCATGGTTTTGATGACATGAGGAAAGGCAGGGGATCTGGATGGGGTTGTAATCAAATATTATAAGGAGCTGAGGGAGGATCTAGTGGGGAAAAATGGAAGAGATGCTTGGGGAGGCCATTAAAGAAGGGGCCCTCCTGGTGTCTTATATGCAGGCATTGGTGTATAGCCTCCTTAGGCCAAGTAAGGACCCTCTGGAGCATGCATCCTACTGGTTCATCTCTCTCTTGAATTGCAACACAGATATCTATGCCAAGGTGCTGGCAAGACACCTGGATGCCCTCCTACCACAGGTGGTGTACTCAGACCAGACAGGTTTTTTCAGAGGGCAGGTGTTGTACCACAACATGTGGCATTTGCTGAATGTTGCACACTGGCGATCTTGGCATCCTGAACAAGCCCTGGTGCTGTCTGTGGATGCCGAGAAAGCATTAAACTGCATAGAGTAGTGCTATTTGTTTTATGTCCTGGAGCAATTTGGGCTGGGGGAATGCATACATCAAGATGGTAGAGCTCTTGTATGGGGCACCCAGGGTGTGGATAATAGTGAATGGGGAACCATTAGAGGAATTTTTGTTGGGACATGCTAGGGTTGCTCCCTGTCCCCACTGTTGTTTGCCCTGGTGATAGAACCCCTGGCAGTTAGAATCAGGGCAGACCTGAAAATAACAGGGGTCATGGGAGCCTTGGAACATCAGCACAAACTAACATTTTATGCTGACAACCTGCTGCTGTTCATTACAAAACCAGAAAACCTAGCACCAGCTATGTTGGAAGTTGTGGGAATGTTTTCCCAGTTCTCAGGGTAGAGACTAAATTTGACTACATTCAAGTTGTGCCTCTCTGGGGGGCATCCCCCATGGTTAATATGAGCTGGATCTTCCAGATAATGGGTTCAGCATTCATATACCTGGTTATCAAGGTGGGGAGAGAACTGGGCAGCCTGTATGTCTTGAACTACAAGCCATTGTTTAGCAAGATAATGGCAGACTTAGAAAGATGGAGGGCATTGCCCATCTCATGGATGGAAAGGATTAATCTACTTAAAATGTATGTCTTCCCTGGAATCCTTTAAATAATGCAGATGTTACTACTGGGGCCCTTAGGGGAAGATATAAAGAAGTTGGAAAGGGAATTTACTCATTTCATCGGGCAGAATAGGAGGCCATGGATGAGCCTACTAAGACTGAAGGGCGGTGTGGAGAAGAGGGGCCTAAATTTTCCAGACAGAAGAGAATACTATCTCTCAATCTAACATAGAGATGTGCAGGGATGGGTCATCCACACAGAGACAGCAGGCTGGCTGGACCTGGAGGTGGATGGGGCCAAGACTAGGCTATCAGTCTTTCTGGCTCTGGGGGAAGAGAGTGTTTGGGAATGGAGGTAATAAGAGCTGACTGGCTAGAATGACACTGGAGGCATGGGAGGCAGTGAGGCAAGGAGAAGAGCCAATAGAGATCACACTGTGTTGGTGCCAGTGGCAGGTAATCCTGCCTTTCTACCCTGGCTGGAGGATCAAGGCTTTAAACCATGGGAGTATCAGAGAGTCATGTGCCTGGGAGCCCTGTATGGGAGAGAGGGGATTAAGTCTATAGAGGAGATACAGAATCAGTTTTACACACCTTTATTCAACTTGTACAGGTACTTCAGGTCAGAGCCTTTGGTAGGAGCTTAACTAGAGAACCCCGGAAGTATCACCACTCTACCCCATAGAACGGGTAACCCTAGGCATGAGGACTTCACCCAAGGGTTATGTGGCAAAAGTAGTATGCCAAAATACAGATAGTCACTTGGAGTTGTTGACCAAGGTTAGGAGCCACAGGGAAAGAGACCCAGGAGTGGTAATATCAAAGAAAATTGGAGGACAGTTCTGAGGTCAGACATGGGATTACTGATTTGCGACAAATATAAAGAATTGCAATTAAGTTTATTTATAGATTTTGTTTGCCTAGTGTGGTCCATAAGTTTCACCCAGTGATCTCTCCTATCTGTGGACAATGCAAAGTCGCTGTGGGTACTTACCTGCACTATTTCTGGGAATCTGGGGAGCTCCATCCTTTTTGGTCAGCTGTCTCCTAGAAACTTGCACATACTGTATATTTCAGAATCCAGTGGCAGACATGTCAGTTTCTCTACAACTTGGTGTGGAGGACTTGGGGGAGGAGGGGTGGGAGCCCTACCCTAGAGTTATCAGAGCGCTATTAGTCTTGGCAAGACAATGTACCTAGAACACATGGGTATCCCATGAAACACCCACAGTGAGGCAATGGAAAACACACCATCCAAACCCTGACCTCGGAATGCCTTAACTACACCCTGCATGATAGGAAGGAACTCTTCCTAAGGAATTGAGGAAAATTCCTAGGTGCCCTCCGAGCAGCAGAAGCTGCCCTGCTGGGTGAGGGTATCATATGATCTGAGAACTGAGAAGATGGGCAGGATTAATTGATGACAGGCCCAGGTAGGCCACACCAAATGTAGATACAAAGTACCCCGAACTGCATATATTTGTAAAGACCATGTATGATTAAATTTAATTAATGTTAATCTTAATTTACCTGGCTTAATTTAAATTAGCTGGTATTGCTGTCTACTGTCTACTTTGATTGTCATTAGTATTAATTTCCCTCCTACCCTTTAATAGCAAGATATTAAAGGGACACTGTCAACCCCCTTGAGTCTCAATGTGTCCCTCGTTTAAAAAACACGTATTATGATTGACAACTTTCTGTAAAGATTGCTGATGTAGCTGGTAGTTTGTTTCTGATTCTTTTTTTCTTTAAAAAAGTGAAAAACAGACTGTTTACCATACTGGTGTTACCAAACAAATACAGGTTTGTTTACATCCCTTATTCAGCTCCAACTGTATCTTTTCTGGACTTGGGAACACCCACAACACAGTTTAGCCCCTCATGATGCAATGGAAGTTTAGGAGGCTACTGCCTCATGAGTGACTTCACTGTTTGTGTGTGTTTGTAAGGCTCAGGAACTATGCAGTAAAAACAGATCCAGGATTGTAAACAAAGCAAGGTTGTTTATAAATATTTATAAAGTGGGCACAAAATGTATGAATTCTTTCTCCTATATCACTGATGAACATACTGAACAGGACTGGACCAAGGACTGAGCCCCATGGCACCCCACTAGTGTTCTCCCTTTCTCTGTATTGGACTCCATTTATCACTACCCTCTGCTGTCTTCCCTCCAACCAACTTCCCACCCATCTGTGTTCTTCGCTGCACCTAGATCCTCTAGCTTCTGCAGCAGCCTTCTGTGTAGCACTGAGTTGAATGCCTTGCTGAAGTCAAAATAAAGAAAATCCACTGCATGACTCTTATCCACTGCCCTAGTTACACAGTCAAAGAATACTATAGGCTAGTCTGAAAAGACTGCCTTGCCACAGCCCGTGCTGTTTCCTATCTGGAATCCATTTTTCTTCTGGTAATCCATCCAATCCTCTTTGACTAGTGTCTCCATCAGTTTACCCACAATAGCAGTAAGACTGACAAGTCTGTAGTTACTTGGTTGCTCCTTGTCCCCACCCCTGTGGTGTGGAACTATGTCTGCTACCCACCAGTCTTCCAGAAGCACTCCTGACTGAATTGAACTGTTTGATACCATGGTAGGGGTTCAGCAAAGTGTGATGCAAGTTCCCTGAGTACCCTTAGATGCATCCCATCTGGCCCCGGGCCTTATTTTTCTTCAGGGCTACAAACCCTTTTCTGACCCTGTCACTTGTAAACACCTTTTTCCTCATAGCCAGGGTGCCTCTTTCTGCAGCCTCTGTGCCACTTTCTAGCAAAAGCCTGCTATCCTTCATTGTGAATACTAAGCAGAAGCAGAAGCAGTCATCCATAGAAACATCCAGAATGGCTACCTTCTGCTTGTCTTGTTCTATTTGTCCTGTTCTGTTATCCTGCCCCCATCTGTTAGCCTAACAAGTCCACTTCCTATCTTTATTTTTTCCCTACTATAGCTGAAAAACTGTTTTTTTCCATGCCCCTTGACCCCCTCTGCGGTACACAGCTCTGTATCTGCTTTTGCATATCCGACTGCCCTCTTGGCCTCCCAAGATTTTACTTGGCATTCACTCCATTCTTCATTGCCCTGCTTCTCCTCATACATGATGAAGAGCTTCATTTTGGCCTTCACTGCCTCCTGGAGCTTTTCAGACTGATCTCTTTCACCTGTTTCTCTTGGTAACCATCTTCAAGCATGACATTGTTGCCTAGAGAATGGCCCCTTCTGTTTCTCCCTATCTTTCCACCACTCCCTTGATTCTGTCGACTCTAAGTAGCCTAGCCCAGAGTAATTCTCTTATCTGGTTAAAGTTTGCTCTTCTGAAATCCAGAACTTCAGCCTTTGATGAGGGTATATTTCTACCAAGAGCCAGCTCAAACCGTATGATGTTTTATAAAATGGGTAGGCTAAACCAGCCAATCAGAGATGAAGCTCACCATGCATGAAATATGTTCTTTGCATGGCTAAAAAAAAAAGGATGGCAGTAAAAAGGCTGAACTCATCAAGCCTTAGAACTTTGGCATTTAAAAATGCCGCCATTGTTGTTGCCTCTCTCAAAGCAGTTTTCCCATGGCTGAACCCGCTTGCTCACTCACTTTGCTTTCGTGGTCTCCCTGTTAATCTCCCCATCCGCTGATCACTTGCTCAGTCAAGAGAAGGCAGCCAAGCAGGAGAAGTTGGTGGGGCTTTCACCGAAGAGGTGATTGGATTGTCAGATTCTCCGCCATCGTCTTTGACGGTTTACACAAGAGCTTCTCGGCTGCCCGGGTGGGAGGAGACACCGTGCTTTTCCTGATCCTGCACAGGTTTTGTTTTTGTGCAGCCGTTTTCACCTTTCTTTCACCAGCAGCATTCTTCAACCTGTCTCAGTAATCCCATCTTACTAAAGTACTATATGCAAATGACCTCATGAATATTATGCAAATAACCTCATGAATATTAAAACAATGTACACAGAAGGACTATTTTATCATACATTAGCAGCATTACATGTTTTTTTCTACATACAAGCAATATTTCTCTAACTGCAAACAGCAAAATAAAGCTAGGATCCCATTTTATAAGTGCAATAAGACACTCCAGGTGTGTGCATGGAACATATTTTACCATACACCAGGGGCTAAAGGCACATTCGGCCAAGGCCTCATGTCTTATTACGCCCCTGGCCATGCGGTAAAATCTGTTCCATGCACACCCTGTCATATCTTATTGCTTACATGGTCACTGGACTCCCATGGTTCCCCAATCCACATTCCATCCACGTTTCCTAGTTCATGAACAATATGTTGAAAAATGCATCTGCTTTGTGGATTCCTGGCTGTACCAGTTATCATTATTCAGTCATACTGTGCTGTGAGGAAACTTGTCACTGCAATAAATTAAAGACTATGGGAAACATTTAATCTCCTGTTGTGATTTATTGAGTCTGGAATGTCAAAATCTAGCCAGTGGTGTAAAAATTGTATAGTTATGGCATTACTGCATTTGAAAATTTAGTTGTTTCTCCTCTGTAGTACAGCTTGTTCCCCCAATTTATCTCTGTTAAGCTCACATCTTATAATGTATTTTGTGATAAGAAGTGAGATGCTAGATTCTTAAAAAGGTAAAGGCTGAGTTTGTTTTCAAATTGAGTGCTGTCCTTAACCAAAAAATTATATTCTAAAATTAAACCAGCCTGTTTTCTGTGTGTTGCAACTATGACACATTCCCGTGCTGTAACAGATACATAGTCATTCAGAGACACACACTTAGTCAGATGCACTGATATAATCTGACAGGTACACGCTCACACACTGATAGTTGGGCTTGCACTCTGCCAGGAAAATTCCGGCAAATGCACACAAATTAATGTGGTACACATAATCCACCCCCACTAAAAACCCAGCTGAAGCCCTGGTCATGGTTCATTCCATTTGCTCCCTGGAAACACATGAAATCAGTGGCCCCTTAGCTGGTAGCCCATTAGTCTAAAGCACTTATGTGTTGATGGTAGGCTATGTACTGTATTTTACTGCAGCACTGGAGGTGCTCCAGAGGGCAACCAGAGGCTCTGTAGTTCAGTCATTCTTGCTATATTAGAGAGCTGCCAAGACATTATGTTGGGCAATAAAGCTGCCAAGACATTTTGTTGGGCAATAACTATCAAGAAGGAGCCATCAATCCTATAATACCCTAATGATTGTAACCCTTCTGCTCTCCACTTACATCCTGTCTAGGTTTGTGTTTTATTATCAATACATGTATATAAGAATTCTCCAATATGTTTACCCTAAATACTGTGTTTTGTTAAGTGATATTTTATACCTTACATGGAAGATAGGCCTCTATTGTATTAGATGTGTGCTTTCTTATATACTCGAATTTCAATAAAAAGATAAGTGGAAAAAAAAAGAAGGAGCCATCAGTAGCCTGTTGGGCTAACAGGATGCAGGATATGTTCACCTCTGCATGCCATGTTTAATTGTTATGACACAATATACAGTAAGTATGCAATAAGACGCCAAGGTGTGTGTGTAATTATGGGGGAATAACTGTACACCTCATGGGTGTTGCTACACACAAAGCCTTTGTGCTGAGTGCCTTTAAACATCTGACAGCAAAGTGCAATTACAGTATTATCCCATAAGTATGCATCTCTGAAGTGTCTTATCATACTTTTAACAAAGTGAGAAAAATGTATTTCTAATTTTTATGCAAAAAATAAGATGCACTGTGTTACTGCATGTAAAAAAGTTATTTTTATTTTTAAGATTGATAACGTTTTTTCAAGATTATTAAAGTAGTCCCTTTCAACAGCAGGAAATCCCAGAACTGTAAATTGTGTCTGACAGTCTGACTGGCACTTAAGGCTCTGTAGAGTGTTGATGTGGTACACAGGATCTTGGTCTGAAAGAAGTAAATGAGTGTAATTATGGTCACGTCACTACACTCCTCTACTGGTCTCTTTGCCAAAAAGAATGCTTACATTTTTTTAACCATGCTATAAATCAGTAGAGTGGCAACTCAAAATCTGTTGCAGAGAAACTCAGCCCAGACCTGAAGCAAACATGAACACACTGTGTCTGTAGCTAATGTCTAACTAGCTTTAAGATGACTATACATTTTTATTTAGTTTTTGTTGACCAGGTATGTACACTAGACAAATCCTGCCTATTTTCAGGCACGACCCGGAGGAGGGGGATACAGATGAATGCCAACTGACCTTGAACCAGATTAAGCTGTTGGTGGTATTTATAGTGAATGAGGGAAATTTGGCCAGGACACCGGGGAAAATTCCCCTACTCTTGCTGCAGAGGGCACTGAAGCGCTGCAGAAGAGTGTGGAGAAGCTCAGTACGTCCCAGACTATGGATGAGGATGGTCAGGTTTCTGGAGCTCCAGAGGAAACAAATATCCAGCCTGAAGAGAGTGCTATCATAGATATGAATTCACCACCAGGAGTTATAGCGGAGAAATGTATGGAGTAACCTTTTATGGCTGATGCTGTTGGTGACCTGAATACTGAGGAAATTAAACTTCAGGAGGAACTGGAGGTAAAGAAAACTCAATTATTGGCTCTAATTTCTACTGCAGAACAGGAATATAATCTCAGCAGATCCAGATTGGAGGAAGAAAGGAAAAAACGGAAACGGTCAGTAGCTAGTCCCATATTAGGTACTAGCAAACGTCTACCAATAAATGCTGGTTCTACTCCTGAGGGAAATGTGGACAGTAATTATGAAGTTTTGACAAATGAAAATGGTTTACCAGGAGATGCAGAAGACTGGTCTCTGGAGGACGCTTTACAGAGAGCAGGATGGCTATATAAATGGAATTGTTGGGTTCCTGATCCGTTGGTACCGATTCCGGTTCTCTGGGTAACCCAAGTATACAACTCAGCAGTATAGATGGACAAAAGCCTAAATGCCCGAATGCTTCTTCTACACCTGCGCATTTCGATAAGGAGGCTCTAAGTTTAAATGCTGCGACAGACCCAGTTCCCCCTTCGCTGGATCTCCAGTACTCTGAGGTTCTAAGCGGTTGTTCTCAGCAAGAGAACTTTCAAGAGGACTTCCTAGCTATCGTTATGGAAAAGGTAGGAGAGAAGGGGGAAGGTTTGCAGCAAAAGACTGGGTGGGAAAATGACAGTAGATTCTCTGGAGAAGCGTTGCCTGCTGTGCAAGAACAGGGGAGTTCTAAGTCATATGCTGGGCTTTTTCGTAAGCCTGAAGAAGCATCCAAAAGGAGATTCTTAGTTCGGATTCAATATGTTGGGAAGGCTCCAATTCCTCCTGATACACTTTGGGTTGGGAAAACTCTTATTAAAGATTGGATGGGTTTTACCCCTATTGATGTGTATGCATTTATACATGCACCTGGGGATATGAACTACAATGTTAGCTTCTGTTCGATGGTACTTTTGGATAAATTTTGGAAACTATATTTATTTAGTTTTTGTTGACCGGGTAAGTGCACTAGACAAATCCTGCCTATTTTCAGGCATGACCCGGGGGAGGGGGATACAGATGAATGCCAACTGACCTTGAACCAGATGAAGCTGTTGGTGTTATTTTTTTTTTTTTTTAGTGAAAAGAGGGAAATTTGGCCAGGACACCAGGGAAATTCCCCTGCTGTTTTCAATAGGTGCCATGTTATCTTTAGCATCCACCTGAACTACCACCAATCCAGGCAGATGGGACCTCGGTTTAACGTCTCATCTGAAAGACGGCACCTCAGAAGTGCAGCACCCCTCTCATGCTGCACTACAGTGTCAGAACTGGGATATTAACCCAAGTGCCAGATGTGGTATTTGAACCCACAGCCCTCTGATCTCCCGGCCTCAGAAACGAGTGTGCTACCTACTGAGCCACTGACACTGACTATCTGACTATTACGAACAGAAAGACTTAGAAGAATGGAAAGAATTCTTGGCAATTCCCATAACTAAACCCACTATTAAAACTATAACAGTGTTGTTTAGGAATGAGGGGGTAGATGTAAACAATATTAAATTTTGGTTCGAAAAACGATGTACAATCTTTGAATATCCTAGGCCAATTATGGACGGGAATGGATTTTGGAATGGAGGATGGAACTTTTGGGTTAAATTAAAACAAACTGATAGGGGGATTCAACATCTGCCAAGTTCCTTTTTTTGTGGAGGGACAGGGGTATATTGTTTTATGCAGGACAGCCTAAAAGTTGTTACCGATGTGGAGCTTTAATGCATTTAAACAATGGCTGTGATAGCATAAACTGTTTTCATTGTGGGGTATTAGGTCATTCTGCTGCCCAATGTACAGCCCCCCAACCTGTAATCTTTGTGGGGATGAAGACCATGGTTTCCAGGAGTGTCCAGGGGCAGCCCACAATTCAGAGGAGTCTTTGGAGCATGAGATGTTTCTTTCTCAAGCTCGGAGGCCTTATAGGCATGGGGTAGAACATGATATGGTACATCCTCCTCCGCTTCGGCGTAGAGGAAGGGGTGGAAGTAGTCTACTCCTCTAGTGGTTGCGTATGGGAAAACAGGGTACAGCTGTCCCCCCTTTACCTCAGGCTAATAATAAAGATAAAGAGAGTTCTGGTGTAGAGGTAGTGGAACCCCCCTTTGCAACCCCCCAAATTTCTCCTAGGCGTATTTCAGCTCAGTCCAATGTACTCCCTCAGGAGCACATGGAAGTAATAGTCCTACAGGACGGTACTTTTCCAGGGAGTCCAGGAGTTCCCTCCTCAAGCTTGCTAAGGGTGGAATAGAAACATAGAAACATAGACTTTGACAGCAGATAAGGACCGCTTGGCCCATCTAGTCTGACCATTTCCCTACCTACAGGATAGGCCGCATATCCTAGTTAACCAACAGCCTATTTCTTCCTACCCCCCACAAGAATTGCCTTATCTCTGTCCCATGCATTCTTGAATTCTCCCGCAGTTTTTGATCCCACAGCCTCCTCGGGAAGGCTGTGCCAAGCATCCACTACCCTCTCTGTGAAATAATACTTCCTCACATTGCCCTTGAACTGCCCCCCTCTATCTTTAAATTGTGTCCCCTTGTTCTTGCACATCTCTTTTTCTGAAAGATGCTACCCTCTTGGACTTTGTTGATTCCACTGAGGTACTTAAAAGTTTCTATCATGTCCCCCCTCTCCCTTTTTTCCTCAAGGGTATACATATTAAGCTCCTTTAGTCTCTCATCATATGACTTCTCTTGCAGACCCTGCACCATTTTAGTTGCCCTCCTCTGGACTGCCTCTATCCTGTCTATGTCCTTGCGGAGATGGGGTCTCCAGAACTGGACACAGTACTCCAGATGGGGTCTCACCAACTGTCTGTACAGAGGGATAACAACTTCCTGTTTTCTGCTGCTGATGCCTCTCCCTATGCATCCCAGTATACCCCCAGCCCTCCCTACTGCCTTCTCACATTGCTTGCTAACCTTAATGTCATCTGATATGATTACCCCCAGGTCCCTTTCCTTTTTTGTTGTTGTTACTACCTCTCCCCATTGTGTATTCTTCCCCTGGGTTCTTGTTTCCCAAGTGCATTATTTTGCACTTCTTTGCACTGAATCCTAGCTGCCATACTTCTGACCATTCCTCCAACCTTGCCAAGTCCCTTCTCATCCTTTCCATGCCTCCTTGTGTATCAACCCTGTTGCAGATCTTTGTGTCATCTGCAAAGAGGCATACTTTTCCTTCCAGTCCCTCTTCAATGTCACTTATGAAGACATTAAAAGGACTGGACCTAATATTGAACCTCAGTACCCACTAGTAACCCCTCTTTCTTCAGAGTGGACTCCATTTACAATTACCTTCTGTGTCCTGTTGTCTAGCCAATGTTTTACCCAGGCTACCACCCTGGGACCCACTCCCAGGCTGGTTAATTTGACTATTAATCTTTTGTGGGACTGTGTCAAATGCCTTGCTAAAGTCTAGGTAGGCCATGTCCACAGCCCCTCCCTGGTCTTCTACTTTGGTTTCCCAGTCAGAGAAATCTATTAGATTCATCTGACATGACCTTCCCACTGTGAACCCATGCTGCCTTGGGTCCTGTGTCCCACTGGCCTCTAGGTACTCAACTATTCTTTCCTTCAGAAGTGACTCCATCACTTTCCCTACCACAGAGGTCAGACTGACAGGTCTGTAGTTTCCTGCCTCTGTCTTGGTCCCACTTTTGTGAAGGGGAATCACATCCGCCTTCCTCCAGTCCTCGGGTACTACACCATCCTCCCATGATTTATTAAAAAGAGTTGCCAGTGGTTTCACTAGTTCCTCCCTTAATTCTTTTAGAATTCTGGGGTGAATTCCATCAGGCCCCATTGCTTTGTCCACTTTCAGTTTTAGGAGTTCTTGCAGAACCCTTTCTTCTGTGAAAGGACTGGGATCGAACCCCCTATCAAGAGTGCTTCTGTTAATTGGATTAGCACTTCCCCTCCTTTTGTGAATACTGAGCAGAAATATTCGTTCAGTATCCCTGCTTTTCACTGTCCCCTCTGCCCACCCAACCGCTCATTCTATTCAGCCTCATCCTCCCTTTGTCTTTCTACATCTGCTGATGTACCTATAAAAGGTTTTATCCTTCTTAACTGAGTTGGCTATCTTTCCTCAGTTTGGGCCTTTGCTATTCTGACTTCCCTCCCTGCTTCCTTCTGCCTTAACTGGTACAGCTGTCTGTCCTGCTCCTTCTGTGTTTCCTTATACTTCCGGAATGCTATCTTTTTCTTCCTGACTTTCACAGCCACCTCTTTTGAGAACCATATTGTCTTTTTCTTTCATTTTGATTTGTTTATTTGCTTCACACAAAGGCTTGTTGCCTCTGTGATGGCAATTTTGATGATTCCCAATTGTTGCTCCACACCTCCTTCTAGCCTGTTTGCTAGTGCTTTTCTGAGGCACTCTCCCATCTTGCCAAAGTCAGCCCTCCTGAAGTCCAGTACCCTCACTTTTGTATGGCTTGACTCTGTAGCTGAGTTTAACGTGAACCACACTATTTGATGGTCACTTGTTCCCAGATGGCAGCCCACTTCTAGATCTGAGATCCTCTCACTGCCCCCATTTGAGAGTATGAGGTCTAAGATTGCTCCCTCATGAGTGGGTTCCAAACTAGCTGTCTGAGGCCTGCCACCTGTAGGGCATCAAGAATGGCCCTGCTCTTGGATGTGGCTGCAACAAATGTGCTCCAGTTAACATCTGGCATATTCAGGTCTCCCATCAACAGTATCTCCCCTTTCTCTGCCATTCTAAGAATGCCTTCTATCATATCCTTGTCCATTCCCTCCCCCTGACATGGAGGTCTGTACACAACCTCAGTGCGGATTGTGGTGCCCTTTGCAGTCTCCAAGGTGACCCACAGTGCCTCCTCTCCTCCCTGTTTACTCTTTTGTTCAGTTGCTTTTAACCCTTCATTTACATAGAGAGCTACTCCTCCCCCTCTTCTCCCCTGCCTGTCTTTCCTGTAGGTTATGTACCCTGGTATGTTAACATCCCAGTCATGGTTCTCTGTGTACCATGTTTCTGTGACTGCTACGATATCCAGGCATCCCTCTTCCATCAAATCCACCAGCTCAGGGAGCTTGTTGCCCAGACTACGGGCATTGGTACTCATTGCCCTCCATTTCCTGATGGCCTTACTCCTTTTTGCCCCATCCCTGTCCTTCTTGCCTTTGTCACTTTCTCTATTTACCCCTGCCCTTCTCCCTATCGACACCTCTATGTTGGTGTTTACCGCACTTACTACCATGATTTCTGGGGGGAGGGCTAGGATTTTCCTGCTCCTTTCCAGTGCCTTCCCCTTGGCTAGTTTAAATGCTTGCCAATGAAGCATTTTAACCTATCACCTAGGATCCTGGTTCACCTCCTGGACAGATGCAGACCATCACACCAGCATAGGCCTGCATCACTCCAGGTGGACCTCCAGTCCCCAATGAAGCCAAATCCCGGAGCTCCACACCAGTTTTTCAACCACTGATTAAATCCCATGGTGCGGAACACCCTAGCCTCTCTTGCGCCATAGATGGGCAGCACCTCCGAGAAGGTTACCGTGCATGCTACTTGTCATAGGCCCCTTCCCAATTCCACAAACTCTTCCTGCACTGCTCTAATCCCTTTCTTAGCCAGGTCATTTGTCCCTAGGTGGACAATGACATCCAGCTCCCTCCCCTGTTCAGACTCTGTGCATACAGTGTTACCTTTATCACCTTTACCCCTTTCTAATAGATTTTCTGCTTTCACTTCGTGGGGGGAGCAGGTGGATAGGGAAGACCCTGTGGAAGAAGGTTCGCAGATTTCGAGCCAAGTTTCCCCAGATTTGGAGGTTCAGAACTTACAAGAGGTGGTGTTACAAAAAAGGGTTACAAGGTCAAGTAAAAAAATATAAATAAACCCCCTTGAAGCTATCAGTTTACGAGTGGCATGTTTAAATGTCAATAGTATCAAATCAGAATATAAACGGAAAATAACTTTTGGTATTTTACAAAAGTTAGAGTTTGATGTGTTTATGTTGCAAGACACTAGACTTCATACCTTAGTTGAAACATCACAAGCAGCTAGAGAATGGTGGCGGAGTCCTTCCTTCTGGTCAATAGTAATGGAAACCTGTTGTGGAGTGGGTTTCTGTTTTCGTTCTTCTAATGTTCAGGTATTGCGTTTAGTGGATATTGATCCTGGTACAGCATTATTATTAGATGTAGTTATTAATTATTTTTCGTGTAGATTGATTACAGTTTATGGTTCACAATCAAAAGCTTTAAGAATCAAATTGTTAACAAAAATTCAGCCTTAATTGTTTACTAGCAGACAGATTTTTTGGGGGGGTGATTTTAATATAAATTTTCAAGTTCAGAAAATTAAAGAAAAGCAATATTGTGATAAGACTTTTTTGAAAAACCTGATATTTCAGGCTGGACTGAAAGATTTTCAGGGGAGTAGTATAAGCTCTATCAAAGCAACTTTTTTAAAGGTAATCTTTCCTCCCGCATTGATTTCTTATTTTTGAAGCAAATATTGGAAGTCTCTGAAATTTTTATTTTACCCACAGAAGCGTCAGACCATATGTTGATAGGGGTAAATATTGCAGTCCCCCCAGTAAGGGAAACTGGTTCAGGGTTTTGGAGATTGAATGTATCTTTATTACAAAATATCGTAATTGTGTCTGCTTTTAAAGAATTGATAAGGGATAAGGTTTCTACGATATTCTTTTATGATGATATAGGATTATGGTGGGAAGATTTAAAGATTTAAAAATTCTTATTGTAGAATTTTTTAAGATTCATGGGAAAGTTCAAGCTATATCGAAATACAAGGAATACTTAGTATTCAGATGTGAATTAGGGCCCAGATATTCAAAAGGGTTGCGCATGGCGCAACAGTGTTGCGCCATGCACAACCCACTGATGCGCCCTGGTGCAATATTTAAAAGGGAAAACTGCGTCAAGATGAACCCGAGATGCGCCAGAGCGATCAGGCAATGTATGCAGGTACAGGTGGGGATGTGCCCATAGCAACCTGCACAGCCCGATTTCAGCCCGGCTGTGCAGAGTCATGCATGTGCAACCCTCACCCCAACAGGAACAGTGGATGGCCACCCACAGGTGAGCTGCCACATTGCAGGGTGCAACACAGCAGCTGCCACCTGTGGGTGGCCACCTGAGTTCCTGCCGCACCTGGCCGCGCCCCCCCATGCCCCGATCACGGGCATCTATAATGGCCCCCCCAAGTCCAATATCCCTGGTGGTCCAGTGGAACGCACTGAGCCCGATCGCGGGCATCATTCATCACCACCCCAAGTCCAATATCCCTGGTGGTCTAGTGTACCCCCCACCCCACCTGCCCACTGAGCCCCACCACCCCGCCTCTCCCCATCAGCTGGGCGGCAGCACCCCACCTGCCTGCCGCCCGCCGCCTGCTGATCACGGGGTAGGACGCCCATTGGTTCATGCCAGAACCATCGGGCATGCAGCCCTACCGAGCTGTCAGTTGGTGGGGCGGCAGGGGTGGGGTGCTGCCACCGCCGCTGATGGGGAGTGGGGTGGTGGGGCTCAGTGGGCAGGTGGGTGGGGGGCACTAGATCACCAAGGATATTGGACTTGGGGGTTATTAATGATGCCCGCGATCGGGTTTCCAAAAGTGTCCACTGGACCACGAGGGATATTGGACTTGGGGGGATACAGTGATGCCTGTGATCGGGGCACATAGAGGTCCACTGGACCACCAGGGATATTGGACTTGTTTTATCTTACGTCACTTCCCGCGATCGGGTAGCAGGGGGTGTTGGTCCCGACGGCTGCTGCCTGGCAGGGCACCAGGCACAAGTTTCGGGGATCGGCGCACCTGCATGCTAATGGCATGCAAATAGGGATGTAATGAGATGCAAATGGCCCTCTGTACACCTTGCATAACTTATGGCCCCATTTGCATGTCCCCGTTTGAATATCGCAGGTGCTGTGCATGGCGCAATGGCACTTGCACCACCACATCTCCATGCTCCACTCTGGCCACTTGCGCTGGTGCAGTGCCACTGTGCCATGCACAGTGGGGGTGGCCAGGGTGTGATATTCAAAGCTGTTGCGCCATAGCGCAGCTCCGTTGAATATCGCCCAGGCCACACCTGTGCGCAACAAAGTTGAGCTGCGCCCCGGCTTGCGTCACAGCCTGGTGCAGTTTGAATATCCGGGCCACGGTGTGTTAATATCAAGGCAGTGTGAGGAAGGGTTGGATCTTAGAGAGGAGATTGCTGCAGTTAAACAAAATATGAGATCATATTAGTATGACCATTTATGTCCCCTTCAGAAAGAACAAACTTTTGGCACTCAGAGCAAAGCTGAAAGTATTAATCCTTTTGTCGGTTGTCAAAAGCGTAGGGAGAAGAAATTGATTAAATGTCTAAAAACACCACAAGGAACAATAGCAACAGATAATGGTACTATTATGGGGATCATTGCTCAATATGTGAAAGAAATGTTTGGCTCCCCGGTGGAATTTTCTCACTTTACTTCCCAAATTTTACAGACAGCAGCTTTATCGAAACTTGCTGATGAATTTTGTGAGATTTTGATATCCCCTTTTTCAACATTAGACATGGATAGGGTAATTAAGAGTCTCCACAAGGGGATTTCACTAGGCTCCGATGGTTTGTCTAATGAAATATATAAATTATTATGGGAGATTATTCCAGTAGAAATGCTGACTGTATATAGATTTTTTCAAGAAGAGTGTTATTTACCTCACAAAATGTATGAGGGTCTGTTAATTTTTTTGTCTAAATCCGTGGATCTTACGGATTTGGTTAACTGGCGTCCTATTACTTTATTAAATATTGATTTTAAGATCTTGCCAAATTATTAGGAAATAGATTAGCAATGGTTTTGGAAGATTTGATTAGTCCAACACAATTTTGTTCAATATCCGGAAGGAAAATTGATGATGCTTTGCTGTTACTTAGGGAGGTGGTAGAAGGGGATGGAGGGAATGGTTTGGGGGAGAATTCTGGGTTTCTGGTTAGTTTAGATCAGGTCAAAGCATTCGATAGGGTATCTCATTCTATCTTATGGGATTGTTTACTTGCATATGGGATTCCAAAAGAGTTTTGTAAGTTGGTTAGAAGTTTGCTATGGGTTAGCTTTTGTAGTTCCTTACGATAATGGTGGTATGGGTCCTAAACTTCAGGTATTGAGAGGGGTGTGTCAAGGTTGTCCCTTGAGCCTCCTCCTTTTCATATTTATGATTGATCCAATTATGAGACTTCTGCAGCAATCCCCCAGAATTTTAGGTCTATCTGGGGGATATTCTTCTGCCTGTAAAGTACTGGCATTTGCTGATGATATGTGTTTATTGATTCAGGACCAACAGTCTCTGATTATTGCGTTGGACCTTATTCAGGTGGTAGGAAAAGCTTCAGGGGCTACTTTGAACATTAGGAAAACAAAATGTATAGATTTGAAGGGTTTTCAGGATACTCCAAGAGTGCTTGGAAGTTGTGAGGTAGCTACAAACCCATGTAAAATTTTAGGAGTCTATTTTGGAGGTAGTGGAATGGCGGAATGTAATTGGTCTTGATTATTATCTGTGGGGAGTGAGATGGTGAGTAGATGAAACAGATGGAAAGTTTGGAAAAAGAAAAGGGTTTTCCTGATTAAGTCCTTTTTAACCCTGATTTTTCTATATATTAGCGCTATCTTTATGCTACCTAAAAAATTGGAGTTTCTTTATCTAGAGTTTTTTTTACTTGTTTTTGGGGTAGCCATTTAAACCTTATTAAAAGGAACATATTATATAAAGAAGTTAAAGATGGAGGGGTGAATATGTTAAACCCTATTTTATTTTTTTTCACGGTATTTTTATATACAGTATGAATATAGTACCCTTGATAAAAGGTACTACTCAGTTATGGAGTATGTGGGGGTTTTCTCTACTCAAAGGGATTTTGTTAGAATGGGAGAAGGATATTTTTTTTCATAAAAATAAAAGGAGTCCTCGTTTAGTAAAAAGGTGGGAGGGGGTATTTGACTGGATTATTAAATGGGAAGTAAAATATAATATGGTACAAACCTTCTCTAGGAAGCTTTCGTACAAAGAATTATTGGAAGGTCAGTTTCAGGAACACCCTTTTTCAAGTTTTTCATGCTTTCAACAGGAGTCAATATCTGCATATATTATGGATCCCCGGATCCCTGAACAACTGTGGGATACAGTGTGGTTGGGGGTTCATCAGAAAATAAATGTTAAAGGAAACCAGAAGCATAAAGCTTTGTATGATAGGTATTGTCCTAGAGAGTGTTGTGTGGAAGTGATAGAAACGATAGACAATTTATATTATTCTTGTCCTTATATTATTCAGTTTTGGGATATTGTAAAAAACTGAAGGAAAGATAGGCTACCTATACCTCCAGCTTCTACATTATTGTTTTTTGGGATCCCTGCTACTTGATTTAATCAGTTGTATATAGGTACGGTTAGGGTTTTGTTTGCTCATTTTTTATATTGGATATGGATTTGGAGATGTCGTTTAGTTTTGCAGCAACATGATATTTCTGCTTTAGGTCTTTATTTCATTATAATATGGGAAATTAAAAAATGGAAGTCTGATGAATTATTAAAGGGGAATACAAGAGAATTGGCAGAGAAATGGGCCTATTTTGATTTTTTTATAATAGGTTGGGGAGAAAAAAATATATATATAAAGGGTGGGAGAGGGGGGTATATACTGTTTTCTGTAATATGTTTAGGGACTTTGTATGAATTAATACTTATTTATAAGGTGCTTGTATTATTTAAAATGTTTTCCTTATGTTTGGGGTGTCGTATGGATTAATACTGATTTATGTTTATTTCTTTCTGTCAATGATTTGTATGATTTATTATGGATCTGTATATATTTTGTTATGATTTAATAAAAAATTCCCCTACTCTTATCGATAGGTGCCATGGGATCTTTAACATCCACTTGAACTACGACCAATCCAGCCAGATGGAACCTCGGTTTAACGTCTCATCCGAGACACGGCACCTCAGAAGTGCAGCACCCCTCTCATGCTGCACAACAGTGTCAGTACTGGGATATTAACCCAAGTGCCAGATGTGGGAACTGAACCCACAGCCCTCTGATCTCCCGGCCTCAGGGGCGAGTGTGCTACCTACTGAACTACTGACACTGCTATAAATGGCATTTTATTACCCCCCTCTGAGACACACACACACACACACACACACACACACACACACACACACACACAGACAAACACCATTTACTGTACCAGATGAAAAGCATTAATAAATAAAAGGGTTACTTCACAGCACTTCAATCCAAATGTACTGTAGGGTACCATTCATCAATGCCTACATGCATGTCCGCCTAGTATTGTTAGTAAGGAACTAGTGTTTAGACTGCATGTAAGAACTGCTGAACAGGGCCTCTGGACTAGTGTATAGGTACTTTAGCATGAAAACATGATGGCTGCAAGGTATGGTCAATAAAATCTACCACTGCAGACAGTCTCAGTTTTCATCCACAAAATTTCCTTTTTTTCTTTTATATGTTTAGCCTCTGCTTCCCTTAAATCAGCAATGCACAGAAATTGGGCAAAAGATTGATCTTACTTTTTTTCTCTCTTTAAAAGATTTCAGACATCTTCCAGTTTTATTTAGTGGTAAAATTTTCTAGCTCTCGCAAAATCTGAATATTTTATAAATGTTTGTTTTAATGCAGTTTTTTTCTCAAGCAAAAAAAGATGACCACCACATTTGACTCAATATAGAGGATAATGTATGGTCCTCTATTGTTAACAGGTTTGTTAACCGTTGAGAGGTTGCCAGGGTGACCATGTAAACCTCGAGAGTGAAGGTTGAGAGGTTTATGTCACTATGGCAACCTCGAGACATTACACAAACCGGTTAATGATAAAGGGACCATACATTATATTTTATAGTGTATGGTCCCCATAAACTGGCAAAACAAATGAATGTGACTTACGTTTGGCACCACCGCGGATGTTCTGGGTCATTTTCTCACCGCTGCGCTACTTTCAGGAAGGCCATTGGTGCACGAGATAAAAGGTACATGCATGCGCAGATGGGCTCCTTTTGTAATCCCATTGCTATGAAGTACTCAGGAGAGGTTTATAACCATTTACGTCATAGCAATGGGATTATCAAGATATAATTTTGCCGGTTTTTAGCAGTAATAAGAGCTCACCATACATTATAATAGCATTGTACACCTTTGCAAGTTTTAGGATACAGAAAATAAAAAAAACTCTTGGTGCATAGCATAGGAGATACAAAGGAAAGTAGATCTGACAAGTATGCTAATGTTTTATTATTTTAACTGAAACTATTTATTTGGGGGGAAAATATCATTGCACTGCGGCTTTGAATAGCATATACTTAATAAGGATATACATGTACAGTAGAGTAATTTAGTATATGGAGGTGATGTTCCTTAAGATGCCTTAATAATAAACTTTTGAAATAAAAAATAACTTTTAAGCTTTGGTTTGTTCCATTTCTCACCTTTTTGATTCTTCTTATTTTGCCAACGAATAGCAGAAAAGAAATCAACTAAATCCATATTTTATGATTTTAACACCACCCAAGTGTGGGTCTGTTAGGTCCAGTTATTTGCCTCCCTTGTCTTAGGGTTATGCCTAAATGTGGCCCTCCACTAGTATGTTCAGAGGGATAAGACTTTTGGTGGGAATGAAAGGAGAGAGTTCCTGGGGGTGTAGTTCCTGTGATCCAAAGCTAAGAGAAATCCATCTTGTGGTGCCAGCTTTGACTTTCGGGCATTGGGGAGGAGCTGTCAGGCTCAGGAGGTGGCAACATGGGTCTTAAGTGTAGGTTGTGTGTAACAACATGCAGTTGTAACAAGATGTAACAAGAACATTTCTAGTTTAAAACAATCTTGCTGTTTCTGTGACTAAATATATGTCTCATTTGAGGGTCACGTGGGGGACAGGCAGACACTGTTCAGGTATCATTAAGTGCTTACATCTACTTAAGTGGTGTGGCCATGGATGCAGGGATTTAGAATTTGTACAGCATAGAGCCAAAGGCCTGATTCTCAAAGCAAGGTGCCTGTGTCAAACTAGAATGATGCAAATGGCACCTTGCTTCATAAGTTGTGACATCCCCTATTCTGAAATGCGGTCTGTGCCAGAATGGGGAGCCGCTGTACCAAAGCAGGTCTGCAAAACCCTTGCAACCTACATCGAGCTGTGCCAGGTCACAAGGGGGTATAGGCCAGGGCAGGGCTGACACATCCCCCTTTTCAGGATTTTAAAAGCCCCGCTGAGGCCAGAGGACAAGACACCACTTAGACAAGCCTGGAGGTGGTCTAAGTGGCTTGGGCCACTGGGACGGGGGGGAATGGGGCTGCCAGGGGCATAATGGATGGGGGGTAGCAGAGGAAGAGTTGTGGGGTAAAGCTTTGACTGATAAAAAGTGAATTGGCATCCAGTGGGTGCGTCTACAACTTAATACCTCAATGTCATTTCTGGATGGGTAGGAAGCACTATACATTGGAGTAAAGAACATGGACATATAATGGCATTTACAAGAGGTATTATGCTGTAGACACCCCCCACTGGGTGTCAATTCTCTTTTTTGTCAATCAAAGCTTTCCTACAAAACTCTGCCACCTCTGTCCAATATGCCCCCTGCCCCCTCCTGGGGAGCATCAAGATGTCTACATATTAAAGCACCAGTAACAGTCTACAGCAAATATACCTAGGTCACCAGCTAGCACTGAAATAAGCACACTAAGGTATCACAGCACAGGACACTGGGGAACATTTAAGGGCGGTCAATAGAAAAGACTGCAACAATGCAGTCAACAATGCCTTCTTTTCTTTCCCCCTTCTCCTCTCCCCTTCTTGTCTTTCCCCTTCCCCTTTTTTGTATTTTGATGCACTTGGCTATATTCACTGTTCATGTATCAGTTTTGAGGTGATTTCTGATGCACTGCCACTTTTTTTATGCACTGTCACTTTAACTGTCCGTCCTTAAAAAGGATGATTGGGAACCTAATGATTACATCTTGAGAAAGCGTCACCCGACACAAAAATGTTCGACGTGTGAGGAACTGTTGCTGCTGCTATGTAATTTTTATGTTGAATAAATGTATTCTTTTCATTTAGACCAAGTCGTGTGGTCTTTGGCACCTACGCCATGTGGCTGCGCTTTGGTAGTTTCATATAGTTTGCAGTTTGCTTACAGCTCCAGTGTGCATCTCATTAGCCATCTGCAGCCACATTTAAAGGTTTTAATTACCCTGTCCTGTGATATCATATTGTGCTTATTTCAGTGCTAGCCATTACTCTGTGTTTATTTGCAGTAAACTGTTACTGGTGCTTTCATATGTAGACATTTTTTTGACCATTCCTGCATGTACACCAATAGTTTGGTGCACCGGCAAACGCAAGGTAAACCCACGGACCTTGGCGCCGGGACCCAGTTTTTTTAGAATCAGACACAGGGTCCCTGATGCATATGGAGACTGCAACATTCTTAGCTCGCCACAAACTGCTGCAATCTAAGGGACCTTTGAGAATCGGGCCCAAAATGTCAATTTCAAGCAAGCCCACAATGACGTCTTCTACTGTGTTTGCTTCTGGTCTCTCAATGGCTGGTAATTAAACTAATTGGCTTGATGGCCAAAGTGAAACTTCTAATTAGCATGGCCAGTTGTCAAAATCAGGCTGGTCTGAACCAGCTGGGAGTCTTATGTCTTCAACATTAAGACAGCAGCAAAGGCAAACCACACAAGGGTGAGAGACCTGGACATTAAGGAGGACAGATTTTAAAGGAATGGGAGACTGCATCAGAAACTGCCTAGTAGGGGAGGATAACCACAGTAGAGGAACAGTGGGGAAAATAAAGAAGGGCATAATTAAGTCACCAAGCTTCTGCATGAAGGAAGTGAGCAAAAGGAAAAATGAAGTATAAAGAAACACAAACGGAGGAAGACAGAGGTATAACAAGTAAAACAGAGGGAAGTATGTAAGGCAGTGAGGGAACTAAAGGCACAGGCGGAGCATAGGATAGCTAAAAGAGTAGCCAAAGGGGATAAGACTTTCTTCAGGTACATAAGTGAAAAGAAGAAAGCAAGGGGGGGAGAGATAATGAGGAAAATGAAGATGACAGAAGGAGACTACACAGAAGAGGATCAAGAAAAAGCGAACATCCTGAACAGGTACTTCTGCTCAGTCTTCACAGTAGAAGGTGAGGAGACAGACCACCTTGGAGCAGAAGAAACAAAGGGGGTGGGGTGAACACAAGCCCATTTTCAGATGAAAGGGTTCTGAAGGGACTTGCAGCTGTGAAAGTGGAAAAGACAGTGAGACTGGATCGAATACACCTGAGGGTACTAAAGGAACTCAGGGAGGTGCTTACTGCGCCACCAATTTATTCAACAGCACATTAGAAACAGGCATGGTTCCAGAGGACTGGAGGAGAGCAGATGTGGTCCTGCTCCCTAAGAGCAGCAGCAGCGAGGAGGCTAGCAACTATAGGCCAGTCACTCTCATATCAGTTACAGTTAACTGTTAGATTTTATTTATTTATTTATTTATTTTTAAACCATGTCAAATTCTGCAATACAATAAATGAATTACAGTACCACTAAATCAAATGAACCTAAAACATCTTCCAGGAACAAATTATGTTACATTCCATATATATTTTGCAGATAAAGCACTGATCTTTAAACATAAATATTTCATTCCAGTTGCACATAAAACAGAATTACCTTTCTATTTCTGCACTGTCACTTTTTTTGTATAATATTTTTATTGATTGTTATTTGCTCAATAACAGTTGTCAGCGATTACAGACAAATCCTATGCTTTTCTCCCATTTGAATAAAGCACATTACTTACATAGGATTATATTAGTCTTATTACAGCTATCCATTAAAACGATAATTTTCAACAAGAAATAAATCCTACAGGACTAATATGAGCCAGTCAACTGCTAGCACTTATATGACTAGCCGTTTCCACTGTTTGACTGTGGGCATTGAGCCTGAGACCCAAATATTTTGGATACCTTGCCATACCATGGCCAGTATAATTCTTATCCATCGTGGGTATAGATCCCAGTTCTCCTCCCCACTGCCCTCGACCCCAAATAAGAGTGAAAGAGGTGAGACCACAACTGGGTTCCCCCATAATACTGAAATTTCTTGGGCTACTGACCTCCAGTAATGTGCCAGGTTGGGGCACTCCCAGAAGTAATGGAAATATGTGCCTCATGTTGCCTTGCACCGCCCACATATCAGTGAGATTCCTGGATGGAATTTATGTACAGTGCTTGGGGGATAATAAACTCTATGGATAAATTTGTGTTGAGATTCCTTATATTTTATTTTATTTATTTATTTCTGATTTTGGATTAACCATTTGAGCTCAGAGCTCTTTACACAGGTTCCACGTTAGTACATTTAGAACAAGTAGGTGATTATATAGAGGATTGAGGCAAACAAGGCAACAGAATTAGAATAAAAACATTTAGGTACATTTGGGGCCCGATTCTATAAGGGTGGCACAAGTCACCGCCAAACACAACTTGCACCACCCGCAACTGTGATGTTGACCCTGCGCCCTATTCTAGAAGGAGCAGGGTCACCACAGCTAAGTCCTACAACTTGCAACATGCAGCCAGGTACTCTGAACAGAGGAACACTGAACCTGGTGAGCATGTCACAAGCCGCAACTGGCACACCACATTCCGCAAGTCCCCCCCCCAAGCCCAGAAAACCACATTGGCACCCTGCAGTTGCTCCACCAACTGTCCCCAAATCCCCATTCTACAATGCCCCGCCTTCACCACACCCCAGCACCCCCAATCCCCGATGTAACATGTCCCGAAGAAGGGGCGCTGTCATCCCCACCTGTGCCCCTGAGTGTGTCTTTACAGTACCGCGCTCCAACTGGACTCAGTCAGCGGCTGGCCGTGGTGGTGAGGTAGGGCTGTGCCAGTCGCTGGGCTGGGTATGGGTGGGGGGTGCTGGGTGGGCTGGCAAGGCTGGGTGGGGGCCACTAGACTACCAGGGTAGGGTATTTGCTGCTTTTGCTGGCCCCACTGACTCGGGGCCGAGGGCACGGTGGGGATGACAGTGCAGCGCTCCTGCAGGCATGTTACATTAGGGGATTCAGGGGCTGGGGTGTGGGCAGCCTCTGTGGGTGATTTACAATGGGGGATCTGAGGGCAGTTGGTGTGGGCAGCCTGCGGGCACTTACTGTACAAGTGATGTACAGTAGGGGATGGGTGGGGATCAGTGGGCTCCTAATCTAGAACTGTTTGTGCGATGCCCATTGGGGCAACAACGGGGGCGGTCTGGGCATGGGGGGGCACATTGACTGGGTTCTACAGAACCCTTGGAGAACGTATGTAAGTTAAACCAGCTAAATGTAGATGTAACATATGATGCCGGTTCTCCTCCGGGGGTTCTTATAGAATACTGACATTTGGGTCTTTGTTGTTGCCCTTTTGGAATGGGGCGCAACTGCTGCCATAAACCCCCTAGTGCCATATCTGAGGGGTTTTAGGTGCAAATGTAGTAACTGCTGTTCGGCTGGCGGACTACGCCACAGGCCACTTTGTAGAACTGCTAAGTTGCAAACTGCTGGCGAGTTGCTACTGCGCCATTCTACTTGGCGCAAGTGCTGTTATGCCAGGTGTAACATTTCTAGAATCAGGACCCAGGGTCTTTATTACATTCTAACAGTCCCATGTGTGAACTCAGTATTAAATGCCAATTTTCTTCATTTATTTGTATCCCCAGATCTGCTTCCTATTGTTGTTTAATCTTCCAAGATATGTTGGGGAAAAAGGATCTGTCCTGTTGAGCCACCCTCCCGAACAAACCTTTCTCCTGTTTTCATGCTCTGTACACTTCCCTCTCAATACTTGCTAGAGCAGACCCCACCCCTGAATCTCTGTTTAACCCTCTACTGAAGTTCCATACATGAAGGAATCTGTAATGATGAGTGTGTAGCACCCCCCCAGCCCTCTCTGTATCTCCTAAAATGCGTGCAGACCATCCTTACTAAATAAATCTCTAAGACATCGCACTCCCCTCTTCTCCTCTAGCCCTGGCAGAAAGCCCAGGTTACATGCCACTGGGATCAGCAAGTTGTGCTCCACCTCAGCCCCCTCCTCCTTTTGATATTTTCCCAGGCTTCTAATACCCACAATACCAATGTATTAGTTTCCCTTGTTTGTTTATATGTGCTACATCCCCCACTGGCTAAATACACTCACCCTGGGCATCCATCTTCCTCCAAGACCAGCCAACTAGCTGCTTGTCCCCCATTCACCTAATTATGTATAAAGCAATGTTGTATTGCCAAATAATATCCTTTAATATCTGGAAACTACAGGTCTCCTTTCTCACTAGAGGTTTTCAACCTCGCTAGGCTCATCCGTGGCTGCTTTCCCTGCCAGACGAATGTGGAAAAACCTCTCTCTAATCTTTCGATGTCCTTCCCTGATGGGCACATTGGTATCATTTGCATAGCATATAACAACCTGGGGAGCACATTCTTTTTTTTTTCCCTGCTTCTGTTCTCTTCATGGCAGCCCCTATCTGATCGACTCCCCCAACCCCATCACCCAACTCCTCTGGGGTCTTACCTTGAGCTGTTCCTGGCTCTGGGAACAGCTGCCCAGCCACCGGTGTGGAGCCTGAGGGGGGGTCATTCTTCATCCTACCACCGCAAGGTGCTTTCCGTTTTCTCTGCAACCTCCCCATTGCTGGTGCATGACATGTCAGCGCATGTACGTGGAGATATACACACGCTCCGGAGTCACGCAGTACACACTCTTCTGTTGGTGTCCCTGTCCCATCCTACCTAGCAGCAGTCATGTGGCAGGACAGCCAAGTCTCCCTCCCCAGGAGAGGAGAGCTGTCCTCTGGACGCTTAATCCTCTCCCTCTCCGTCGACTCCTGGCAACCTGCTTGCATCATGAACATGGGTCACCAACATAGCAGGAGGTAAGTCAAAGAGGCCTCAGACTTCCATGCCACTGAGCCAGCTGGAACACATTAATTTTAAATTAATTTATACGGCCTAGCCATGAGATTGGCAACACTCTCCATCTGTTCAATATTATTTAAAACTTTGAGGTATAGTTTAATTTATATAGTCTACCCACATCCCACCCAATATTTATCCCTAAATAGGTAAAGTAGCCCTCCACCTTCCTAAAGCCCCAAGTATCCCCCCCCAGCCCTTGGCCTAGAAACATAATTTCTGATTAATGTGCATTTAATTTATAGCCCAAGAACAAAGAACTCCTAAAACTGAAGGTGGATAAAGCAATGGGGCCTGATGGGATTCACCCCAAAATTCTAAAAGAACTAAGGGAAGAACTAGTAACACCACTGACTACCCTTTTTAATAAATCATGGGAGGATGGTGTGGTACGTGAGGACTGGAGGAGGGCAGATGTGAATCCCCTTCACAAAAGTGGGAGCAAGACCGATGCAGGAAACTACAGACTTGTCAGTTTGACATCAGTGGTAGGGAAAATTATGGAATCACTTCTGAAGGAAAAAAATTGTTGAGTACCTAGAGGCCAGTGGGGCACAGGACTCAAGGCAGCATGGATTCACAGCGGGAAGGTCATGTCAGACAAATCTAATTGATTTCTTTGATTGGGTGACCAAAGTAGTAGACCAGGGAGGGGCTGTGGACATGGCATACCTAGACTTTAGCAAGGCATTTGACAGTCCCGCACAAAAGATTAATAAATAAATTAGCCAGCCTGTGAGTAGGTCCCAGGATGGTAGCCTGGGTAAAACATTGGCTGGACAACAGGATATAGAGGGTAATAGTAAGTGGAGTCCACAGTGATGAAAGGAGGAGTTACTAGTGGGGTACCACAGGGTTCAGTACTGGGGCTGGTCCTTTTTAATGTCTTTATAAGTGACATTGCAGAGGGACTGGAAGTAAAAATATGTCTCTTTGCAGATGACACAAAGATCTGCAGCAGGGTTGATATGTAAGGTGGGGTGGAAAGGATGAAAAGGGACTTGGTAAGGTTAGAGGAATGGTCAAATGTATGGCAGCTTAGATTCAACGCAAAGAAGTGCAAAGTAATGCATCTGGGAAACAAAAAAAGTACACAAAGGGGGGTGAGATACTGACAACAACAAAAATGGAAAGGGACCTGGGGTAGTCATATCAGATGACCTAAAGGTGGGCAAGCAATGTGAGAAGGCAGTAGGGAGGGCTTGGGGATACTGGGATGCATAGGGAGAGGCATCACCAGTAGAAAACAGGAAGTTGTTGTCCCTCTGTACAGACAGTTGGTAAGACCACATCTGGAGTACTGTGTACAGTTCTGGAGACCCCATCTCCATAAAGACATAGACAGAGTGGAGTCTGTCCAGAGGAGGGCAACCAAAATGGTGCAGGGTCTGCACCAGAAGACACATGAAAAAAGAGTAAAGGAACTTAAGATGTACAGCCTCAAGGAAAGGAGGGAGAGGGAGGACATGATAGAAAATTCAAATACCTCAAGGGAATCAACAAAGTCCAAGAAGGTAGCATCTTTCAGAAAAAGAGATGTGCAAGAACAAGGGGGCACAATTTGAAGTCAGAGGGGGGACAGCTCAGAAGTAATGTGAGGAAGTATTTCTTCACAGAGAGGGTTGTAGATGCATGGAACAGCCTTCCTGAGGAAGTCATAGAGTCAAAAACAGTGGAGGAATTCAAGAATGCATGGGACAGACATAAGGCAATTCTAGTGGGGGGTATGAGGAAGTAGGCTGTTAGTTAACTAGGATCTGCAGCTTATCCATTAGGTAGGAAAATGGGCAGACTAGGTGGGCCAAGCTGTCCTTATCTGCCATCAGATTCTATGTTTCTATGTTTCTGTGAAGCAAAGGAACCAACATAGAAACACAGACTTTTGTCGTAATGCTGGTATCGATTCCTCAGGCTGAATAACAAAGAGAAACAAATCATCAGTGTATAAGATTATTTTATGTTGCCTTCCCCCCTTCCCTGGAATCCCTTGGATAGAGGGACTTTCTCGAATTTTAATTGCCAGAGCCTTAATAACTATTGCAAATAGGAGGGGGAGAGGGGAAACTCCTGCCATGTGCCTCTAAATAAGTGGAACTCGTCTGTTGGCACCCCCTTCACCAGTAGCCGTGCCACCAGATTCCAGTATAGCATACTTACAAGTGTCACAAACCCATCTCCCAACCAAAAACATCTCAGGGCCCAAAAAAGGTTGCCCCACTCTACTCTATGAAAGGCTTTCTCGGTGTCCATGGACAGTACTCAAGCCCATCCAGGACACTGAGGACCCCACCAAAAAACATTCACTAGACGTCTCATATTTTATGGTCAGACAGTCTTCCCTAGATGAAGCCAGTTTGTTCTGCATGCATGATTTGAGGAAGCACCTTCTCAAGCCTATGTGCCAACACCCTCACCATAATTTTACAATCATAATTCAGAAGGGAGATGGGTCTGTAGGAGGCACACTCAGTACTATTTTTTCCAGGCTTCGGAAGGATGCATATGTTTGCTTCATAGCACATCTTTGGCAGTCCCCACTCCCCCCTCGCCTCCTCCATCAAGTCTCTCAGAGGCTCCGCCAAAACCCCATGCAGCTCCTTATAGTATTCTGCAACTAGGCCATCCAGCCCCCCGCTTTATATTTTTTTTAAACTTCCAATAGCCCTCATAACCTCTTCCGACATAATCTGGGTGCCCAGCATTTTCAAGATACCCTCCCACCCCCCCCATGATAAATTTCTCCTGTGGTGACCCTTTAGATCTGGTTCAATCCTTTAAATATCTTAAGTGTCACGCTGTATTCCCGCCACACCTTTGACACACATGTCTCAACTGTAGTCACTGTAGTGTCATTTGCAGCACCGGTGTTGCTGTCGGGGAGGGGTATACATTTTACTTGTATCCTCTCCCGGGTCACCCTTGAAAAAAGGACATTCTGTTACCACACACTCCGCCTCATAAAGTTTTTTTTAAAACACCCAAAACTACTTGCGAATCAAGGGGCTTTCATGCACTAATTTTCCATATTGATCTTTGACCGCTAATATTCGTCCCGTGGTCCGGCCTCCTTTCATTAATCTCACCAGCAAGGGTCCTGGTTTGTTTCCCCACTCATAAAGGTGTTACCTAGCAAATGAAAGTTTTGATTTTGCTTCTTCAGTTAGACTTAAATTTATGGCTTCTCTGGCAGCCATAAGCTCCCTCATCACCTCCTGCACTGTCACTTTAATTAATGCACTATTTAAGAACCAGTGTGACAGGCTGGCAGATCCTGATGAAGCATGTTGCACAAAAACAGTTGGGCCTCCTGTTGAATGTAGTGGCATCACCTTGTAGGCACAAATTGTGTTTTTTTTTTGTTTGTTTGTGTAACCCCCCACTGGCCCCTTATTTAACCAGCAGGAACACCTCCCATAGTCTAGGGGAAAATAGAGGGGTGGGGGTTACATTGATTGCCACCATAGAAAAGGTGGGATATGCAGATGAAGTAGACATTATAAAACACAAACCAAGTGTGGCTACTACCTGGTACACACCTGGTGTGACCAATACTGTGGCCACAACCCATGTCCTGGGGAGAAAATGTTTGCTCAGGGCTGTGCTGGGTTTGCACTTCTGGACAGGGGTATCCAAGTAACTCCACACGGGAAGCAATAACATAAATGTCCATACCAGGCTGGGATTCTAGAGTGTGGTTTTATTCCCTTTATACTGTAGGAACAACACAAAGCGAAGATGGACCCCAAGGGTTACAGAAATGGTAAATGCAGACATTTGAGGTACAAAACTCCAAGAATTCCCATTTAACATAGGATGACTGTAGAACTTGTAGACTAGCCACCTGAAGAACACACACTTTCTCCTGGAATAGGCACATATGGCCAGTACTTGGTCTCTTCCCATATTGCATAAGATAAGATGTGGCACACAGACCATGATGGAGCACTGGAGGCTCAGCACTGGAGGACCTACATACAAGGGGCAAACTGGAGAAAACCCACTCACTGGGTAGAACTGGAGAAAACCCACTCACTGGGGTAGAACTTGAGAAAACCCACTCACTGGGGTAAAATTGGAGAAAACCCACTCACTGGGGTAAAACTGGAGAAAACCCACTCACTGGGGTAGAAGTTTCTTCAGGCATTGGCCACATGCACTGACAGAAAAGACAGGTGCCCTTCAGAACCCAGAGTGGTAAACTGGTCACTCCAGATGGGGGGGCTCCCACCTTTTGTTTCCAAGTTCATACTCGGCCATCCCTCTGGTAAATAACCTCACATTATCTAAAATGTACTGATGATGCTTTCTAGAAATGTATTTCACATATAACATCCTTAAAGGACACCACAGGGGTGTCAAAAACCAAAGTTCTGCTCACATGGCAGTCACAGACAGTACTCCACTGTAGAACAGCCACCTTTTAAACTGTTTTAGGTGACAGGGTCCCTTTGTCAGAGAAATCACCCAAGAAAATGCAGGTACATCTGGGCAGTTTCAAACAAACAAAAGTACTCAAAGGAGTTGTCACACAGGGCAGCTTCACAATGTCCTGGTAGGATCAGGGAATTGCCCCTAGCATCCTGGCAGCCTGCTCCATCCCTCCTGGGATGAAACACAGAAAAATCCCTGGAGACGGTTTCCACCACTTAGTCAAAGCTGGAAAAGTGCTGTACTCCACTAGGGTGAGAAAGAAAAACAAACTGGAAACACTGCAGCTCTATAACAGAGCTGCTGCTGGAACTGCAACTACACTCTGCAGACTCCAGCCACCAACTCACTACAGGAGTCTAAATTCCCACTCACAGCAACTGGCTGTGTGGCTTATGCTGCTATGAGAGTTCTAAAATGACATCACCTCTCCAGCTCCCAGCAGAGACCAGAAACAGAGAGAGAGAGAGAGAGGGAGAGAGAGAGAGAGAGAGAGAGTGAAATCCATTTACTGGCAAATCACTAGCTACCATCCCTGCCTACCACTAACTCTAATGGGATTCTTGTAATCACTGGGAACAAGGGCGTTACACTCGCCCCATGCCAGGTAAATGACTGTCCGTAGTCATTCCCTTACCCAGCACCAGGTCATCCTACCCTATGTGTTGCCTACAGGGAGATAGCGCTACCGTCTCCCCTACCATGTGCCAGGCACAGGCAGAGAACACTAAGGGCCCAGAGGCCATTGGCTAATGCATCAGCCCCTACTCTACAATCTTACTATGGGGAATCAGTGGCTCTGGGAGAACTGCCCAAATCATGCCGTAATAGACCAGAACTGCGGCCCCTATGGCCAATCAGAACCACAGCCTGTCTATCCTCCTAGCCCTCTAGGGAAAATCTATCTATCCAAACTACCCACAAGGGAACCTCCTCCCAACCCAGGGTATCTGCAAACCAAAAACACACCACAGCACAATACTGTACAAAGCATTGTAATCCCACATCCCCCACACATACACCTGTGGAAGAAAACAACACTGGTTAACACATGTTAACAACTACAGAATATTCCAAACACTCTAAAGCACAGAGGAACTCAGATAAATTGCCCAAATCCTCTTTTGGTCTTCTCTTCTTTCTCCGTTAGGAACACCTGAAAGAGAAAACACAAACAAACCACCCCAAATCTGCATACCACAGTATTACGACCGCTCCATCAAACACTAAAGAATCCCCAAAATATTATATAGAAAAGTAGAAAAGTAGAAAACAGTAGAAAACACTGACATTATATACAATACACTTTTTGGGGGATGGAATGCCCTAAAAGTCCCATCTAGTGACAGAATTATGTTGCCCGAATGCAAGGTCCATGAAAGAGTCTCTCCTGGGCCAGAGCCTGCTGAAACACAGTCCTTGAGCACTGTAGTCCAAAAGGGAGAGTCTTTGTGGACAGTTCAAACAATTTGGAAGTCTGTCAGGTGTAGGATATGTATTGCAAAGTCAGTTAGATCATAGAAAAGTTTGGACTTACCAGTCCCTTGAAGATCAAATAACAGAATCACCTACACCTCCAGCCGAAGACTCTCCCCCTCTGGTGGCATCATTTGGATATAGTTGGGGAAATGTCCTCCGGAAAACAGTAGATGAAACAGGAAAACAGCTGACCTGATGTCATCTCAGAAATCGAACCATGGAACAGGAAAAACAGCTGGGTTGCTGTCATCTGGCATTTCAGGTGATGAATCAGGAAAACAGCTGGTCTGAGGTCATCTGGCATCAAATCTGTCTCTAACTCAAATAAAACTGTGCATCTGATCTTTCTGCTACTGATTTCTGCTCAAACTGTTATCGATTGCACTGCTTTGATACTTCTCAGCACATTCATATAATTTTTGGACTTTACAATAAGCACACAAATAAACCATTTACACATGGTTAAAGTCACTGAAAGCCCCAGTATTTCTGTACAGGATTGTCTGTTTGTTGCAGCCTAATATACAACTCGTAGTCTTTCACTTGCTTACAACATTATACTGTTGCTAAATTCATTATAAATGCTCACAGTCTATGATCAGAATTTTTGTTTCTTGTGTTTCAGGTTCCAACTCACAGTCCTTCTTTGCAAAACAATCTCACTGCTCACACACAGATTCAGCTGACTTTTAAAATCACAACACAGTTTGAGCACAGTTATTTTGAATGGTACTTACTGAATCAGTAGCTGGCTTTCTCCAATTGAAATTTCTTGGCCTAAAACTAATCCTGGAAGGTCTCTGGGGTGAAACGGGCTGGTGATCCTGCCGATTGTTACCACAAATGCCACGCTTTCTTCCCAGTCAGTCGGATAACAGGTTGAGCCAGAATTTTAACAGAAAAAAATCTGTATTTACAGATGTAGAATATTCACAGTTCCTTTGATGGTTGCTCCTGGCTGACCAGCTCACACGCCACTCGCTCTGTCCTTCTTGAACACTGGGCTGCGCTCTGAAGCTGACTAGGGGGCTAGACTGATTGCAGTCACACCAATCACTCAATGCCATGCAAATGAGCCTCCCTCTCTCTCTCTCTCTCTCTCTCCTGTTGTGCTCTTACTCCATGGCGATCATCAAGCAGGGCAAAATTGAAACTCCAAACTGAACTTTTTTTCTTGGCTGAAATTTCACGGTGGGAGCATCATTTTTGACCACTTCTTTACTCAGAACTTGACTATTTCTTTAGCGACTCACCCAATTTACACTCTAGGAACATGAAACTTTCAGGGCACATTTATCTGTCTGTTTCCCAAAGTCTGCATTACTTTTTGCACTTAAAACTTGAAATTTAAAAGTTCTGTCACTGTTCTTGATGCAGGACAAAGGCATACACATTCTGGCTTTACAGTCTCTTGGTAAAGATGGCACAAACACACAGTAGCACTTGAGCAGCAGGCACACAACGGCACATACAAATGGCACTATCCTAGGCAGATCCTTTTGAGCAAAGCTTCCCTTCCAGTTTTGGGCTACCACACTGCCAGACAGACAAAATGCTAACCATACCCCAAGCAAACTATCCACTGTTTTCTCCACAAATAACACAACATCCTGGACCATTTTTGTAACCCTCCCACCAGTCCCTTATTTAACCAGCAGCCATACCTCCCATAGTCTAGGGGAAAAGAGAGGGGTGGGGGTTACATTGATTGCCACCACAGACAATGTGGGATATGCAGATGGAGTAGACATAAAACACAAAACAAGTGTGACTACTACCTGGCACACACCTGATGGGACCAATACCATGGCCACGACCCAGATCCCAGGGAGAAAACATTTGCTCAGGGCTATGCAAAGTTTGCACTTCTGGACTGGGGTACCCAAGTAACTCCACATGGGAAGCAATAACATAAATGTCCATACCAGGCTGGGATTCTAGAGTGTGGCTTTATTCCCTTTACACAGTAGGAACAACACAAAGCGAAGATGGACTCCCAAGGGTTACACAAATAGTAAATGCAGACATTTGAGGTACAAAACTCCAAGAATTCCCATTTAGCATAGGATGACTGTATAACTTGTAGACTATCCACCTGCAAAACACACACGTTCTCCTGGAAATGGCACATATGGCCAGTACTTGGTCTCTTTCCATATTGCATAGGAGAAGTTATGGCACACAGACCATGATGGAGCATTGGAGGCTCAACACTGGAGGACCCACATTCACTAAAAATACCACCAGTAGCTTAATCTGGTTCAAGGTCAGTTGGCATTCATCTGTATCCCCCTTCCCCGGGTTGTGCCTGAAAATAGGCAGGATTTGTCTAGTGCACTTACCCGGTCAACAAAAACTAAATAAATAAATAAGGGGTAAACTGGAGAAAACCCACTCACTGGGGTAGAACTGGAGAAAACCCACTCACTGGGGTAGAACTGGAGAAAACCTACTCACTCACTGGGGTAGAACTGGAGAAAACCCACTCACTGGGGTAGAAGTTTCTTCAGGCATTGGCCACATGCACTGAGAGAAAAGACAGGTGCTCTTCAGAACCTGGAGTGGTAAACTGGTCACTCCAGATGGGGAGTCTCACACCTTTTGTTTCCAAGTTCATACTCAGCCAGCCCTCTGGTAAATACACCTCACATTTTCCAAAAGGTATTGATGATGCTTTCTAGAAATGTATTTCACATTTAACATCCTCACAGGACACCACAGGGGTGTCAAGAACAAAAGTCCTGCTCACATGGCAGTCACAGACAGGACTCCACTGTAGAACAGCTAACTTTTAAACTGTTTTAGATTACAGGGTCCCTGTGTCAGAGAATTCATCCAAGAAAATGTAGGTGCACCTGGACAGTTTCAAACAAACACAAATACTCACAGAAGTTGTCAAACAAGGCAGCTTCATAATGTCCTGATAGGATCAGGGGCTTGCCCCTACCATTCTGGCAGCCTGCTCCATCCCTCCTGGGATGAAACACAGGAAAATCCCTGGAGACGGTTTCCACCACTTAGTCAAAGCTGGAAAATGGCTGTACTCCAATAGGGTGAGAAAGAAAAACAAACTGGAAACACTGCAGCCCTGTAACAGAGCTGCTGCTGGAACTGCAACTATGCTCTGCAAACTCCAGCCACCAACTCACTACAGGAGTCAAAATCCCCACTCACAGCAACTGGCTGTGTGGCTTATGCCGCTGTGAGAGTTCTAAAATGACATCACCTCTCCAGCTTCCAGCTGAGATCAGAAAGAGAGAGAGAGAGAGTGAAATTGATTTACTGGCAAATCGCTAGCTGCCTTCCCTGCCTACCACTAACTCTAATGGGATTCTTGTAACCCCTGGGAACAAGGAGGTTACATTTGTTTTTTGTAGAAATGAAGTTGCATTGCATTTTTGCCATCTTTTCTTGGTTGTTGTATTCCATTTATACCCTATTGCTCCCAAGCTCTGTATCAAATCTGGGATTGAACGTAAGAGCACATTGTAACTGATGTTACAGAGCTTATAAACAAGGACTCCCAATACTATTATTTATTTATTTATTTATTCAGTTAAATTTACTATCTGGGTAAGAAGCACTGGACCAAAAGCCCTATTTCAGGCTTTCCCCTGGCCAAAACCATATAAAAGATGGTATTACATAACAATATATTAAACAACAATGTTACAAAATTTACAGTGCAACAACAGTTAAAATTGCAAGCCTCAGATAAGTAAAGGGGCAATCCGAACTTGAATGATTTAAAACAAGTAATTGTACACAAAGCAATAGGTAGTGCAGCCCAGAAACCAAGAGGAGACATTGAAAAGGCTTTGGGGCCCATTTTTGTTTTACACAGAGAAGTAACTAATTGAAGACATGCGACCGTAAAAATGCAAAACTTTAGCTAGATCCTCAAGTGAAGTTGATACAGTTGGATAAATTGCTTTATGATCCAAACAGCACCCCCAAAATTTGATACGAGATGCACTAGAAAGTCAAGTTAAAGAAAGCAGGATTATTTAGGTCTCACCCCTAAAAGTTTCACTCTCGATTAGGCTTTTCACACAGGAAAACATGAGTTGTCTTATTATCGTATGTATTTTACTTTTGCAAAAGTCCAGGGTTGCCAGACATGACAGATGCTTTGTGGTTCCACCTCATCTGAAAGTGTGGCTCCACACTGCTCACCTTAATACATTTGTACTGAGGTGAGTGATGCAACGCTGCACTTTCAGATGAGATGGAACTGTGCAGCATATGCCATGTTTGGCAACCAAGGACTTTACAAAAGTAAAATACAGTAAGTTAAAATGGGACAAAAATGTTTTTTTCCTTGTGCAAAAAGTCTAATCTGGGCGTAAAGCTTTGGGGGTTGGGGACCTACAAATAATGACTGCTTTTCTTTAATTCAGAAAAAAGAAGACAGGGATGAGTTTGTGATGGAGCAGGAAGAACAAAGTGACATTATTGCAAACAACCTGAAATTTGTGAAGCTCTGCTTGTCCAATATTAAGAAACAAAGCAGAAGCACAAATCAAACACTGGGAGAAGAGAATCTAAAACAATTGCTTTACAAGTTTCCAATGAAAAGGAACTTTGTAGCTTATAAACTGCTCCAAACCTCTGATTAATGCCCTTACAAAGCTTCTCTATATACTCTGAATGAATAAGAGAGGGGTCCGAAAGGACACCCAGGTACTTAAAAAGAATAACCTGCTTAATAGATGAACCATCCAAATCAGAAATTAATAAGGAGGAACTCTTTTTCAGCAATACTGAAGAGCAAAACAACATAGACTTAGTTTTGAAGGAATTGAAGACCAGGTAATTACTTTCAAACCACTTGTTTCCTTCACAAAAATAACAGTTCAGAAATTTAGCAATCTCCAAACAACACTTGGAACTCTTAAAGATAATCCAATCATCATCATATAAAATCATTTCACAATTTGAATTTACCTCCAGAACTAGGTTTATAAAAAAACAGAATAATAGTGGTCCTAAAATGGACCCCGTGGAGCTCCCCAAGTAACTGATTTTTGAGGTGACATTTTAGGCCCAATCCCAACTGATTGAGCACAGTTAGTAAGATAATCCTGAATCCAAGAAGCAACATTATTTGAAATTCCCATCATTTCTAATTTATGACAAAGCAATTTGTGATCAGTGAGATTGAATGCTTTGGTCAGGTCCATGAACACAGCCTTTGTTAAATATCCCTCCTCTATAACATATCGAACCATGTACATGAGCCTAACCAAAGCAATATTTGTACCTGTCCCCTTTCTAAATCCATGTTGCTCCATACAAAGAAAATTCCATTTATCCAGATACTCATTAATTTGCTTAGATCTCATGTCAACTAGTCGTTGTGACTGCCTCGCCTAATCAGGGGCCCACCGCTCACTGCCCTCCACTTCAGTCTTGACAGCTACCTCTCCCCACCTTGCCCCTTCTACCTGCCTATCCCATTTCCCCCTCTCTCTTTTCTCCCTTTCCTCCCCCCCAGGCATTTCCTGACTTTTATCCCTCACCTACCTCCCTCCCCTTTAGAGCTCTTACCCTCACCCTCTACCCTCCGACAATGGCCTTCCTGCCTGCATACCCCATTCCCTCTCACCTGCAGTGCTTCTAAGATTGCCCTTGGCTGGTATGTCATGTTACCTAACATTTAGCACATTTTGAATTACTGGAATTTCCTAAGCCTCAGTCTCTTACTTCTTTTTATTGTGTAACTATGTATTATTATGTTGACCTTTGTATGTATGTATACCCCCCATTCCTTTGATGTGGAACATTGTAAATGAGCAGTTCCTGCTCAAAGGTATCTGTAATCCTAGATTTAAAAAAAATAAAAAAAAGATACAATCTTTTCTAATATTTTGCTCAATGGATTAAAAATGGAAATTGGCAGAAAATCATTCAAACTATTGGCATTTTCTTTTTTAGGTACAGGGACAGTACAAGCTAATTCCTAACAAGAAGGGGATTCCTGAGTTATAAGAGAAAAATTAAAAATAGTGCACAAAACGGCTGCAATCTGAGAAGCTTCCAACCTGAGAAAATGAGAATCTAACTCATCATTATTGTCCCCACTCTTATTAGGAAGTCCATTAAGTAGTTTCAAAGTGTTTCGAACAGTTATCATTTTAAAATGCCTCTTGAGGTGCTCACAAGATAACAAACTAAACTGTGAGAAGAATTTTCAACAGATTCAGTAGAATCATAAACATTACATGCTGCAAGATCAGTAAATCTAGTGTCTGACAAATTTACAATCTCACAGGGGTCCTTAATGTCATGGTCATTAATGAAAAGCTTGTTAAGAGTTTCTTTAGGTTTAGGACTTGGTGGAGATATTATTCCAAACTTTCTTAATGTCTTTCCAGTTATTATCCAACTTATTTTTAACATACTTTGCCTTTGAGGATCAACTTAAATGTATACACTTATTTTTAACTTGATGGTATTCATTTAAAAGAACGGCAGAAGGAGAAGTTACATATTTTTTCCAGATGCTATCCTGCTGGTCCATCACACTCTTAATTTCACTAGTAAGTCACCTATTATTCTGACATCTTACATTTTTTTTCTAAAGGGAAAAATATATTCTGTATTGAAAGTAGTTGAGTACAAAAGAAGTCAAGAGCACAGTCTGCCACTGGAATGGCATTGAAAAATATGAGGATGAAGACATCTCTTGGTCAAAAATCAATGCTCTAGAAATTGACATCTTTTTTTACTTCTCTACCTTCATTCTTATCTTGTACCAGTAACACTGTATCATGTTTCAGACGTGCTTTAAAAAATTATCTCATTACTAATTGTTAATGTAAATGTTTCTCTGAATAGATTTATTTGTTTGTGTAACTGTATATTTACATGGTTGTGTCATCTGTTACATATATGTTTTATACATTTGTTATATGTCCTGGTCATCCTTGTAAACAGGGATTTGGCCCAAGGGCTTACCATATTTAAATAAATAAAACAAAACAAAAAAGTCTAGTGCCTGTAATTTAACTTCCCCTAAATGAACCTGATCAAAACAACATGATAGGTCAAACTTGGGATGGATTTTGGGAGGATGATAATTTAAAACATAATCATTGCAAAATTATCACTAATGGCCCATTCAACAACACCTGGAATTGAGATTTCATGAACTCTTTTGGCTAATACCCAGTCTAGGAGAGAGTGTTGTCACTAAATTAATTTACCCTTGTGGGAGATGAAATAATTTCAATTAACCGAAATTTATGGACAAGAGACTTGAAATGATTATCCATTAGCCAATTTAGGTTCATGTCCACAGCTATAACCAAGTCATGATTTTTAATAACTTGTTTCAAGTTTTTCAGGTAATCAGCTAATTCAGTCAAACCTGTTCAAGGGGATATACGGAGATGACCTTCTGGTATGTGTTACACACTCAGACGTGTCCTTACCACCATTAATGGAGGTGATAGAGGTGTTTGGTACATGGATAAGGTATACAATTAATTAACAAGTTCTCAGGTGTTGCCTCTTTTGTGGATGTGACCATGAGGCATTGACGGCATTGATGCCCATCCAGTGGACAGGGTGGGTTTTAAATATTTAGGAGTACAACTCAGGAAAAAAGTACACCAATTGTATGAGGCTTAGACAGTGTAAAAGCATTGTTTATTAAGTGGAAGAATCTTCTGTTGTCTCTGACTGGGAGAGCAAACGTATTGAAAATGATAATATATTACTCAGATTTCTGTACCTGTTTCAGGTACTCTCTATCCCAAGATCATCTAGATTTTTCAAACATCTTAAGACCTATTGCACTAAGTAGCTGTGTGTTACCAAATCACCCAAGTTTTGCTAGGATCAACCCCTCTCTACCGTTAGGGGAGGGGGGCATAGGAATCCCACACTTTGAAAAATACAATTTGGAAACACAGTTATCTGGTTTGAGAGGTTGGTACAATGTAGGAAGTCAGAGTAAGGGCATCTTACTAGAAAAAGCAGTTTCTGGGAAGGAGAGACTGACATACTTGTTATACTCCTCCAGTGGTACACACTTGAAGGTGGCTAAAGACAACATGGTTATCACTCATCTACTTAAAATATGGCATAAAGTACATGCTCTCATGGGGGTGAGTCATACCACACAAGTTTGAGTCCACTGTGGGGTAATCCAAGGTATCCAGAATTTCTAGGTGATCCTGGGTATAAAAGATTAGGAACAAAAGGGCATAGCATTATTAGGGTATCTTTTTTGAGGGTGGGAAATTGATGTCTTTCAAGAGATGAGCATCCAACTATGACCTTTAGGAGAGACATGCTTTTAGATATGCACAGCTCCAGCATTATCTCACCTCTGTATTGGGGACAGCACCCAAGCTGCAAAAACCTTTTGACATAGCACCCAAAATACCTGAGGTTTAGTCTCTAGATTGTATAACCACTTCTTGAGAGGCATCAAAGGAAAGTGGGCTGATACAAGAGGCAAGTGGCAGGAAGTTCTAGCAATTGAATTCACTGAGGAGGAATGGGCAGATATTATAAGGTATGACTGGAGTATCCCTATTCAATGCAAATTTAAACAGATACAATTTCTCACAATACAAAAAGACTACTATGACCCAGAAAGGCTAGCTAAGTTTTCGCCCACGTATTCAGGTATGTACCCTATCTTAGGTGTTCTATAGGGGACCTAGCACATATGATGGTTTCATACCCTAAACTGCATAGATTTTGATGGGACATTGAGGAAATTCTTATCAGGGTGGTCAATACATGTATGGTACTCGAACCACAGATGATTTTGTTAGGCGACTTAGAAAAAATAGAAAATATTAATAAAGGAAATTGGAAATGTATTTATATAGCCCTTATCTGTGCCAAATTAATTACAGTAACTCTATGGAAAAATTAAGATCCACCCAGTAGCTAGGTTTGGTTGAAACAGCTAGGTGAGTGTGCCAGCCTAGAAAAACATTAGAGGTAATTCGGCATCTTAAGACAAAATATGGCTAGCATTTGAAGATAGGTAGGTAGATAAATCATTTATTGTTCTTCATATGACATTACAATGAGTTTAAAAAAGAAAAATTAATTTCATACGTATGTATGTATATAAAATAAGGTACAAAAAAAGGAACAATTATATATACAGTTCCAAAACAGGAAGAATATAAGACAACAAAATATTACAATAATAATAAATATATCAATGCCATTAACCTACCATGGCCCTGAAAGGCTTGACTGCTGCCGCTTCCTATTTCCTCCTTACTGTATTCTAAGCTTGGATCAGTTGCTACTTGGAACTGCTGCCCCCACCTCAAAAGAAAAGCACAGTCTGCTTCATTACCCCTTTATTCCATCCCCTACTATTTAAGACTTCATCCCTTTTCTTCTACTTCTTCATAGTATGTACAGACGTGGAAACTTGTACAAAAGCCTTTCTTCCTAAAAGGATATCAAAATGCTCAGCCTCTTGTTATGGGTAAATATACACTGGTTTCTACTAGCTATCAAAATTGCTCTGTCTGGTGATGTTGAGTCTAATCCTGACCCTGTCCTGCTAACCACAGGATCTGCTCCCCTACTGATTCAGGCTGGGCTAACACTGGAAGCTTGAAGCTAGTCCACCTAAATGTAAATAGCCTAAGATTTAAAATGCAAGAACTGGAAATCTGGATACATACCTATAGACCAGATATAATAGCATTATCCGGGACTTGGCTGAAACCTCAGGCCATGGTCCATGTAGTGGATCTCACAAATTATACAACCTTCAGGAAAGACAGAGTTGGCAAAAAAAGAGGTGGAGTACTAATCTATATGCCAACTCATCTCTAAATGTCTCCCTTGCTGATGTCATCAACCTTGATACTTATGGGGGTAAGGTCCTATTTATCAAAATATTACTTGGTGACACTAAACCACTTTATGTGGGCTGTGTTTATAATCCACCCTGGTTGGCCTCTGGGGCCCTTGCTGAAATTGCTAAAGTCCTAGCAGACCAGCCTCCTGGCGAAGTAATCATACTTGGTGACTTGAACCTTAACTGGGCTCAGGATACTGAACTTGGGCTTAAAGCCCAGCTACTTGATGCTTGCCTTACACAAATTATTAGTGAGCACACCAGATTTAATAATCAAGCTGGGAACCACTCCCTGCTGGACTGAGTAGTTGTTTCCAGGGTTAAAGGAGTTCCAGTGGGAGAGATTACTCTCCGACCACTGCACAGATCAGGGCTTCACCTCTCTGATCCCCCCTGCAAGCACCATAAGAAATTTAGAGATTAAGTACCTGAGCACTCGTAAAATTCACTGAAAGCTCCTGTGGCACCGGCATTTTCATAATGGCACTCCTCCACCCCCCCGGGATCTTGCTGGTAATACTGCGAGATAATGATACTGCACCGCCCCTACCATTATACTGCACTTATGTACAGAAATTAAACTATATATATATATTTCTGATGCCCAGCACCATTTTTACTGAATTTGTCTAAATCCCATGAGGGCCTGTGCTCCCACTTATGCATATCATTATGCAACAATGGGTTGCGTGAGGGGAGTTCAGGGTCTGGAGGGCTCACACTGCCACAACTACATACCAGTTACATTACACTTTCTCAAAAATGCATCAGTTAGGGTTTTTATTAAAGTGTAAAAAATTGGGAGATTTGACGTTAGGGTTACCAACCCTACCACCCCCCCCACCCTCCACATACCAACAGGTGTCAGAGTGTGCCTTAGAGTCTTTGGGCCTAGCTCTCACCCCATTCTCCTATACTGTACCATCTCATATTGTTTACACATGGAATGGGGTGAGTGTTAGGGCCGATGATTCCCAAGGCACACCTCATGCCTGCTGGTGTGTGGAGAGTGGGGGTAGGGGTTGGTAACCTTAACGTCAATTTCCCAGATTTTACGCATTAATAAAAACCCTAACTGATGCAGTAATGTAGTTTTTTTGAATGAAATATATATATATATATATATATATCTTTGGGCTATGACATGGGTGCAAGTGAGAGAGCAGAAATATCTTCAGGAGCTGTCACTGAACTCTTGATATCCCACGAGCAGTGAAGTGACAGCGAGTGGAGATATTTCTGCTTTCTTATTCCCACTGATGTCATAGGGTGGGTCTATCTTTTTTGTGTTTCAAAGTTACTTGCATTTGTTTGTTGCAAAAAGTGAAAAAATAAAATTATCTGCTCTTTTTTGCTAATAATAAAAAAAAAACTAAAAGGCATCTGTAAATGAAACACCACTCATTTTGTAGATATTTTTGTGCTGAACACATTTTGTGCTCACAGTACCATACTCTAATTTTTTTTATTTTAAAGTCATTCAAATTTATTTACCAAAAAAGTGAAAAACAAATAGAATTTTCTGCTGTTATTTGCTAATTATAAAAAAAAAATGAAGGGTAACTATAAATGAAACATCACTAATTTTGTAAATATTTTTGTGCTGAACAACTTTCGTGCTCACAGTACCATGCTATCATTTTTTTGTTTTAAAGTTACTTGCATTTGAATATGATTATTACTGCTACTGAGGCTGAGCATTCTAAATGAGTTCTGAACCATTGTGACATACCAGCATGAAGATATCCTGATATCTCACTAGTGGCCCATGAGATATCAGTGATATCTTCACTGTTCCAGACTCACACCTGTTGTGTAAATATATATATATATATATGTATATCGCTATATATATGTAAATATATATATATATATATTCATTGCAAAAAACGTCATTAATGCATTAGTTAGGATTGATAGCACAGCGACAAATGTATGGAAATGTGATGTTAGGGTTATTCCGCCACAACCCTACCCTCATTGTCACCAGGCCCAACTCTCACCCCATTCCATGTGTCAACAAGCTGACATGCTACAGTATAGGAGAATGGAATGAGAGTTAGGCCTGATGACTCCATGGCACACCCCGATGTCTATTGGTGTGTGGAGGGTGGTGGTGTGGTGGTTGGGGTAACCCTAACATCACATTTCCATACTTTTGTTGCTGTGCTATCAACCCTAACTGTTGCATTAACAAAGTTTTTTGCAATGAATTTTCTTTCTTTTTGAGAAAGTGCAATGTAACTGGTAACTGATATATGTTTGTTGGAGTGCCGGCCCTCTGGGCCCTGCACTCCCTTCATGTTGCCCATTTCTTGCATAATGGTATACATATGTGGGAGCATGGGCCCTCTGGGTCCTGCGCTCCCATTTACGCATAAGTACGGAGCTATACAGCAGCCCCATAGTACTGAAAAGGAACCCTCGGAACACGTATTTGGCAATATCTCAGTAACTGTAGCAACTATGAAAAAAATTCCACTGCAGTTATAATCATGACTTTGAAACCTCCACGTGGGGTTAGTTCACCCAAAGGTGGACTAAACTGAGGGTAGCAAAAATCTTTATCTTGAATCATTTTCGAGATACGGGTGCCAAAGGGGCCACGGGCCAGATACAGATTGGTCAATACCAGCAGGAACATCTGCCAGAACTAGACACATGGTGGATTCCCTGCAGGGGGAGGGCCTCAAACAACTGGTACAATAACCCACAAGAGACAGGGCTATCCTAGATCTAGTACTGACTAACAGGGAAGGGATCACAGATTTCCAGGTAGAAGGTTACCTGGGGGCCAGTGACCATCACATAGTATGGTTCAATTTGGCCACTACAGCTAAATCATCCCATTCCAAGCCAAAAATATGGGACTTCAGATGAGCTGACTTTGATAAGATGGCCAACAGAGTTAAGCTAGCCCTGGCAAAAAGAAACACAGGTGAGGGGGTACAGGCAAAGTGGGAAAACATTAAGGATGCAGTACTTGAAGCAATATCCCCTTGTGTTAGACAGAAAAGGAAGTGCAAAAGAAGAAGGAAACCACTTTGGTTCTCAAATATAGTAGCAGAAAAGGTCAGAGCCAAAAGGCTGGCCTTCAGGAAATATAAGGGAACACAGCGGGATGAAGATAGGGAGGCATACCAAACTGCCCTAAGGGAAGCAGGGAAGACAGTAAGGCAGGCAAAGTCCCAAACTGAGGAAACACTAGCACGAACAGTTAAAGAAGGTAACAAGACTTTCTATAGATGCATTAGTGAAAGGAGAAAGTCCAGAGGGGGTATTGCTAAGCTCAAAGGAGAAAAGGGGGCGTGTGAGGAGGAGGACCCTGTAAAAGCATCTATCCTAAATAGATACTTTTGCTCAGTATTTACTGAAGAGAAGGTAGGGCAGGGCCCACAGCTCAGCACCATGGACACGGGGGACGGAGGTGAGCACTACTCCCTTCACAAAAGAAAGGGTCCTACAAGAGCTCACTAAGCTCAAGGTGGACAAGGCAATGGGACCTGATGGCATACATCACAGGGTACTTAAGGAGCTAAAGGCGGAACTAGCAGAGCCATTAGCAGAACTGTTTAGTGAGTCTCTGAGCACAGGAGAGGTCCCAGAAGACTGGAGAAGGGCTCATGTGATCCCGCTCCACAAAAGTGGTAGCAGGGAGGAGGCAGGGAACTACAGACCATTTAGTCTTACCTCAGTAGTGGGCAAGATTATGTAGGCACTCGTTAAGGAAAGGATAGTGCAACACCTGGAATCCATAGGGACACAGGATCCAAGACAGCATGGATTTACAAAAGGAAGGTCCTGTCAAACTAATCTCATAGATTTCTTTGTCTGGGTAACCAGAGTGGTGGATCAAAGGGGAGCAGTTGATGTTGCCTACCTTGACTTCAGCAAAGCTTTCTACACTGTTCCACACAGAAGATTGATAAATAAGCTGGGTAGGCTCGGGGGTCAGAAGTTGGTCAACTGGGTGGCAAACTGGTTCACGGGCAGAAAACAGAGAGTGATAGTAAATGGTATACAGTCAGAAGAGATGCGAGTCACAAGTGGGGTACCTCAGGGATCAGTCCTGGGGCCAGTCCTCTTCAATATCTTCATTAGTGACATTGCAGATGGACTAGAGGGTAAGGCTTGTCTGTTTGCAGATGACACCATGATCTGCCAAAGAGTAGATGATCCAGATGGGGTGTGCAGAAAGAGAAGAGAACTGGATAAACTAGCAAAATGGTTGGAAGAGTGGCAACTGGGATTTAATGCAAAGAAGTGCAAGATCTTGCACATAGGGAAGAGAAACCCTGAAGCCACCTATAGGCTGGGAGGGGAGTTGCTGGCAGTCACAAAGGAAGAAAGAGACTTGGGCATCATCATCACCGATGACCTGAAATCATCCAAGCAGACCTCTAAAGCGGTAGGTAAGGCTAGGGAGATGTTAGGGTGTATTAGTAGGGGTATCACAAGTCATAAGAGGGAGGCAATAATCCCTCTTTACAAGACACTGGTTAGGCCCCATCTGGAGTACTGCGTGCAGTACTGGAGGCCACACCTTCACAAGGACATTAACCAAATTGAGGCAGTCCAGAGAAGGGCAACCAAAATGGTGCAGGGACTGCATCAGAAGACATATGAGGACAGATTAATAGAGCTCAATATGTATACCCTAGAGCAAAGGAGGGAGAGAGGTGATATGATCAAAACATTCAAACACCTTAAGGGCATTAACAAGGTGAAAGAGTCTAACATGTTTTAATGTAAGAAAAATAACAGGACAAGAGGACACAGCATGAGATTAAAGAGAGGCCAATTAAGGAGTAATGTGAGTAAGTTCTTTTTCACAGAAAGGGTGGTGGATGCATGGAACAGTCTACCTCAGGAAGTGGTGGCTATGAATACAGTGCAGGGCTTCAAACAGTCATGGGATAGGCATAAGGGAGCAATACAGATGAGTATGAATAGATAGACCACTGACAGAGCAAAGGCTGATGGCACATTTATAAGGTAGAAAAAGAAATGGGCAGATTAGATGGGCCTTGTGGTCCTTATCTGCCGTCAACTTCTATGTTTCTATGTTTCTATGGGTGCCGCAATGTTAGCCTATGGGAACTTTCTGGACAACAGAGCGTTGTCACTATGGGCTCGTTGAATTGAATGTTTTGGGACCAAACCACCAAAACGCACATCTGTGTGACCAGGGCTTGCCACCCTGCAAATTTCAGCCCAAAAGCACCAACCGTTTTGATGCAGTGGGGTGGCAAAGAATTGCTGTTTTTGGGTGCAGTTCTTTGGCAAATCGCAACACTTTCACGAACATTTGTGACAGAATGGGCATGACAGTTTTGTGATTTGCGAAAGTGTCACATCCATTCTGTTGCAATATGCGACATCACGGGGGGGGTTCCAATTGCTGAAAAGGTATTTCTGGGTGCCCCCCAAAAAACATAGTGCTGTGATCCTCAGGGCCCAACTAGGTAAACACAGCTGTCAGTGTTTACCTAGGGGGTCGCAAATTTAAACGCCAGGCATTTTTCTCTCTCACTAACTGAAAACAAGATGGCTACTGCATGACAGTAAAAGGGCCATTTGCGACAGTAAAATGTAGTGGTGGCAGCTTTCAAGAGGCACTTACATTTTTTCCCCATTGCCTATAATGGGAAACTTGTTTTTTGAATAACTTTTGAATGGATTAATATTTTTTCACCAAATCTTCAAAAGGCACATCAGTGACCCAGACTGCATCTTTCCTGAAGATTTCAGACCAAATGGACAAATCATGTGGGCTGTAGCCACAAGCAAAGAAACATGCAAAAATCCTGTTTGTGCGCGTTTTTGGTGCACTGCAACTCTGCAACCACTCGTCTGACCATAATGCAACTTGCCATTTCCAGAGATCTATGGTGCCCCACCATGCATGCAAAATTCCAGGCAAATCTGTTGTATGGTGGCATGTTATTAAAGTGCAAAATTTGGGGTTTAACATAGAAGTGGCCAGGCAACCCTAACTATAGCTGCACTACCATGCAGTTATTATATATATATATATATATATATATATTTTTTTTTTTTATTTCCTACATAAGGGCAATATAATGGTAGGGGCAGTGCAGTGTCATCGTCTTGCAATAGTACCAGTGAGATCCCAGGAGGTGGGGGAGCTCCATTATGAAAATGCCACACCACCGGAGGTTTCAGTGAATTTTATGAGTGCTCAGGTACTTAATCTCTAAATTTCTTATGGCGCTTGCAGGGGGAATTGGAGAAGTGAAGTGCCAATCTGTGCAGCAGTCGGGGCCTCACCTGTTCCAGTAATTCTCCTTTAAAGGTAGATGTCATAAGTGGATATTCCCTGAGCTGAAAAAGCTAATGATTCTGAGGGACAAGGCCTGGGGGCTCTTTAAAAGAACAGGCCTTAAGGCAGACTAGGATAAATACAGGGAACTGAGAAATCTATGCAAGAAGAATGCAAAAATAGCAAAGTGGGAATATATTAGGTGACTGCAAGGTAATGACCTGGCTGACCCCAAACGTTTCTGGCCACAGAGTAACTTCCCATTGAAAGGGTGTGCTTGCTCCTCAGAAGAAAATATTGTAGCTAATGGGCAGAGCATTAGTGAACCCCTTCCCATAGCTAATGTCTTCAACAGTTTCTTTACTGACCTAACCAGGTTCAAACCTGCCTCCACTGAACCCTCCTCTCCCCTCCAGAACAATATGACACAAGAGACCAACAACCCTGTTTCCATTTCAGGCTAGTCCGAAAACAGGAAGTGTACACCTTAGTAAGATGAATTAAATCTGGTAGCTCTGCCTGGTTTGACAACTGGAACCCAGGCTACTCAAAATTGCAGCCTCTGTGATTAATCTACCTGTCACCCTGCTCTTCAATAGATCCTTTATTGAAGGCAAAGTACCTGAAAAATGGAAAGTAGATGTGGTGGTCCCAGTCCACAAAGGAGGCCTCAAAGAACCAGTTGAAAATGACTGCCCCATCTCTTTTCTTAGCTCTCTGGCCAAGGTTCAAGAAAGGCTTGTTTACAATCAAATGCAGTATTACATGAAGCTGCATCTCCTATTCTTTGACAGGCAGCATGGTTTTCGGAAATGGCATGGTACCGATACTGCTATGATTAAACTGACCACAGATGCACTGAGGGCAATGGACAAAGAAATGCTAACTAGAGCTGTCTTTATCGACCTTACAAAAGCATTTTACTTAGTTGATCACAGACTGCCCCTACATAAGCTAAAATGCCTGGGCTTTGACATCCTTTTAAGTCACTGGTTCACACACTATCTGACTAATAGGATTTGTTCTTAGGAGCTGGAGTAAAACGCACCTCTGGTGAGAGGTAGGCATGCAGTAGCCTGTTCATATTATACTGAGGATGAAACATATTTTTAAGTTTGTGTTTGCAGCTCTTTTAAGGGCTGAGTTAGATAACTCTGTGACTGTCTGCTTAATTACAGCCTGAGGAGCCTCATTGGATGGTTCTCAGCTGGTTCCCTCCAGGTACTGCTTTAAATTCACTTGCATTAGCGAGTGGGTCCTGATTTGCTCTTAGGAGCAGGAGGAAAATGCACCTCTGGTGAGAGGTAGGCACGCAGTAGCCTGTCCATATTATACTGTGGATGAAACATATTTTTAACTTGTGTTTGCAACTCTTTCAAGGGCTGAGTTAGATAACTCTGTGACTGTCTGCTTAATTACAGCCTGAGGAGCCTCATTGGATGGTTCTCGTCCGGCTCTCTCCAGGTACTGCTTTAAATTCACTCGCGTTAGCGAGCGTGCACAGGGCCATGAGCAGAGACACGCATGTCTGTGCATGTTCTGCATGTTCTGTGTGGTTAGTGCATGAGTGTGTACTGCATACTACGACTGAATGTAAGTCTATGATATTTATAGCTTGTGACTTTACTGTGCAAGAATTATTCACGGGGCATTGTTTGACTGACTACCTCTGCAAATAACAATCTCCTTTAAACACTTTAATCAGGGTAGCATATACATTTCATTAGTACTTGAGATTTGTTTCTTCCTTGTTGGCGTATTACAGCCATCATCAAATGGCTGTTACTATAAAATCCTTGGATAGAAGAGAAGGCATCCAGTGCCCTAAATGTCTTATGTATACCTTTATTTTGGGCACTATCACACAGGGGGAAGGCATCTGTCCTAAATGTACTGAAAACATCTTTCTGAACCAAGAGCTTCAGACTTTCAGTGTCAGATTACTGGCACTGGAAGAGAGCCAAAGGGATATGCAACCTAGATGTATTTCTATAAATCCTAAGTGCTCTAACTGTTCCCCCGTGGACAGGACTGATTTCATAGTAACCCCTAATAGTGTAATGGTACCTGATCATTTAAATGTTGATGGACCTATATCCTGTACAATTAGTAATTCATCACACAAAAAAAGGCCCAGAGAAGGAGAAAATAAAAATAGTGACAATACTAATGATCTATGGTACGAAGTTCAGAGCAAAAGAACTTACAAAGAGGGGCGCAAAGCTGCAGCTTTTTCATTGGACACCACAAACAGGTTTCTCCCCTTGACCCTAGATGCAGCTTCCTCTGAGGCACCCTCTAAGGGCCTGATAAGGGATCATTTAATGAATACTACACATCCACCAGGCACAATGGAGGAAACCAACCCATCATACGAGTCAGCTAGTTTATGTCCTCCTCCTTCTTCTATTCCTTTAATCCCCTTGCCTACTGTAACCAATTTTACCCAGTACAGTTGCAATACTTCATTAAAAGGTCATAAATTCCTCATGGTTGTAGTCCCAAATGTGACAGATTTGAAAAGACAAATTTATGTGCTAGGTGATTCGCTTTTAAAACATTTAGATAGGGATATTTGTGCTAAAGACAATGCTAATCGTACCTGTTCCACTTTTTCTGGAGCCAGAATTTCCGATATCACTAGTATGGTAAATAACATTCTTAAAGATTGTGGTCCAGATCCTCTTGTGGTGCTCAATGTAAGCACTAATAACTTCATGCATGATGACTTAGTTGATATAAAAAAAGACACCGTGGCACTATTTAATTGTTTGGAAAATGTCACTTGCGATATTGCATTCTCTGAAATTTTACCAGTCCCTAGAGCATCATATCACATCAACTGTAAAATTAAAAGTTACAACGAGTGGCTGCATAAATGGTGTGTTAGACAGTCTCAGACTTGTATCACCCACTGGGAGGAATTTTCTTGCAGACCTGACCTCTTTGTTAGAGACGGTCTTCACTTGGGCTATCATGGTAAACTCCTCATCAGTAAACATATTCTTGACTATGTGACTAAGAATTTAAACTTATAGAGTTGGGGGTGAAACCATTGACTCACCCCTCCCTCAGTTTTAGTCAATGATAAATGCAACAGTTGCCATTTAAAATAATTAAAATGTTTATATTTCAATGCAAAGAGTCTGTCTAGTAAATTAGATGAATTAAAAGCTGTTCTTGCTCTCAATAATATCACTGAAACCTGGGGAAATGATAAGCTCGACTGGGGTTGTCATATACCTGGCTTCACATCTCATTTTCTTAATAGAAAAGACAGAAAAGGTGGAGGTGTTTCCATATTCTTGAGGGATGCATTACATTCAATTGATATTTCTAATAAAGTTAAAAATCCCTCTGTAATAACTGAATCTATTTGGGTCAAAGTAGTGATTAATAAAATACAATCTGTTATTTTGGGAATCTGTTATTGCCCTCCTAATACTTACCCTGAGTACCTAGACTATATTATCGATGAAACAGATACAGCCTGTACTTTGGGTGACATTGTCTTGATGGGTGATTTCAATATCAATGATATTGACTGGGTGAACCTAACTGCTGGTTCAAGTTTAGGGAAATCCTTATTGAATATTAGTGAACAATGTAATCTCACGCAATGTGTAAAAACACCTACTAGAGGGAATAATATCCTGGATCTGGTATTCCATAATACAAATCTGACTGTAGAAAATGTCAGGATCCTCCCACCAATAGGCAGTAGTGATGATAGAGCTGTTAGTTTTATATTAGAACATTCATTATTTATTGCTCATAATTCAACTAAAATTTATTTATATGAAAAAGCAGACATCTCTAGCATGATGGTTTATTTAAATAATATCAATTGGCAGGATACACTCTCTTCATCTAACATTAGGGGATAGTTCTCTAAATTAAATGATACCATCTGCAAATTACGGGATGATCACATTCCATTAAAATTTTAAAAAACTAGTGCTCACCACTGTCCTAAGTGGATGAACACATCTATTAAAAAGCTAATCAAACAGAAAAATATAAGACACTCCAAGTATTTAAAATCTCCTACCCAATCAAATTGAAACTCTTATTTGCAGCTGCAAAAGAAAGTAAAAGTAACATTCAGAAAGCAAAAAAAAAAAGTGGAACTAAGAATTAGCCTCGGAAGCCAATAAAAATAATAACAAGTCTTTCTTCTCTTATGTCAATTCACTAAAAAAACTATCTGTCAGGTGGGCCCTCTACAATCAGAAGAAAATATTATTCATGTTCCTAGTGACATGGCTAACCTCTTCAACACTTAAATTTGTGAAATCTTTCAAGAAAATCAGAAAAGTGACATTGTGTCACTCCCAAGACAATCCTATTACAATATCTGAATCAGAAGTCCATAAGAAACTCTTGCAGCTTAAGGGAAAAACTAGTGCATCTCCAGACAATATTTCTGGTCATCTTTTATTTCTTTTTGATGACAGTTTGTCTTTTCCTTTAATATTGCTATTTGAGCAATGTAATAATTTATCCTATGTTTCTGAACTCTGGAAAACAGCCTTTGTGATCCCTATCCATAAGAAAGGTTCTTGTAACAACTGGAAGAACTACAAACCAATTAGCCTTACATCTCCATTATGTAAACTTTTGGAAGGGTTCATTAAGGAGATAATTTCTGATACTTTGGTCAGATTGGATCCTGATCAACATGGCTTTAAGAAAGGTCGCAGTTGCTTGTCTAATCTGCTATGCTTTTATGAGGATGTCAGCTTTCAAATCGATAATAGATTACCATATGATATTGTGTATATAGACTTTAGTAAAGCTTTCGATCCTGTACCCAATTGGGCTATTGTTCAGAAGCTAAGTTCCCTACAGATTACTTTAATATTATAAACTGGATTGCACAATGGCTGATTGGTCACACTCAGTGTGTATTGATTAATGGGCATCTCTCAAATATTGACCATGTCTACAGTGGGGTTCCACAGGGGTCTGTGCTGGGCCCTTGTTTGTTTCAAGCTTTTATTGCTGATTTATCTCAGAATTGTCAATCCAAATCAATGGAAATGATAGAAACTTTCAAGTATCTCAAGAGAATCAACAAAGTCCAAGAGGGTAGCATCTTTCAAAAAAAGAGGTGTGCAAGAACAAGGGGGCACAATTTGAAGATGGGGAGGGCGGCTCAGAGGTAATGTAAGGAAGTATTTTTTCACAGAGAGGGTTGTGGATGCATGGAACGGCCTTCCGGAGGAGGTTGTGGAGTCAAAAAATGTGGTTGAATTCAAGCATGCATGGGACAGTCATAAGGCAATTCTAGAGGTGGGGGTAGAAAGAAGTAGGCTGCTGGTTAACTAGGATCTGCAGCTTATCCATTAGGTAGGGAAATGGGCAGGGTGTGCCAAGCGGTCCTTATCTGCCATCATATTCTTTGTTTCTATGTTTCTAAGAAAATTTTCAGATGATATTAAAATTGGTGGACCATGTTCTGATCATGACAGTGTTAAGATTATCCAAAAAGACTTAGACCTTATAACTAACTGGATCAAAACATGGGACATTAAATTAAATCATGACAAGTGTAAAGTCATGCATTTAGGTCCTCATGACTTATGTCATTCTTACTGTTTTGATGACAATGTTCTTGCAAGTACCCATGGAAAAAGATCTTGGTGACCATATAACACAAGATTTCTCACCTAGTATGGAGATAAATAAAACTATTCAAAAAGCAAATAGGCTGTGTGGTCCATACGTAGGAATATCAAATCTCGGGAGGAAAGGGTGCTACTACCATTATACAAAGCTTATGTTCATCCTCATTTAGATTATGCATCTCAGTTATGGTGTCCCTTTAAGAAACAGGACATTTTGCATATTGAGAAAATCCAGAGAAAATTCACAAAATACATCAAGGGGTACTCTGATATTCCATATGAATCCAGACTTACATCTTTGAATTTAATGTCATTATCTACTAGATGTCTGAGGGAGGAGCTTTTATTCATGTTCAATATCATTCAGGGCCCTTTTCATGTGACTAACATGGGTATTGACTTTAAAAACAACATCTATAATACTAGGGGTCGCCCCCTCCAACTACAAGGTAGGGGCTTTAACCGTATGCCCCATAAATACTTTTTTACAGTCAGAACTATCAATCCCTGGAACTCACTCCCACTGCATATTATTATTAGTGACTCAAAACTTATGTTTAAGAACAGATTGGATAAGTATATTTTTTCCAATGTTGATATTAAATATTATTAACTATAGGAGCAACTATGGGCCTCAAAGCCTCCTATCTCCTTACTCTCCTAGTATGACTCCTAGTATCAGATTAAATGGAAGGGTATCCACTCCAGTCTGAAAAAAACTATCACAGACAGTGTTCCCTTGGGCTGTATCCTGTGTCCCTTGCTATTCTCCCTATTTGGTAATGATCTGTCTAAAAACTGTGATGGGGAAAACGTACTACTCTATGCAGATGATGTGGTTCTGTATAGATGCTCCACTGATGTAAATATGATCAATGCCCAGCTTGCCACTGATTTCTGTACTTTAGAAAAATGGCTCTATGACAAGCTTGTCTTAAATGAAAAAAAAACCCAAAACAATCAAGGCAATTCTCTTTGGCCAAAAACAAACTGGTACAGACAGGCAATACCTACTTTCACTAACCACCTCCTCTGGCACACATACTGAAGTGGTTGACAAACTAAAGTACCCTGGGGTCTATATAGACCAAGAATTCACCTTTAGGCCTCACATAGATCATACCACCAAAACTATACATCAAAAAATTGGACTGAGCCGACCTGGTGGTGTAGAGGTTTGAGGCACTGGATGCCTTACCTCTAGCCATGCCGACGATCCGTGTTTGGGAGCGAGCATGGCCAATTGTAGGTTGGCATGGGGTATGTGTGTGTGTGTGTGTGTGCAGAGCAGGATGAGCTGCCATCAGGCAGATCTCCTCTCCAGAGAGGGAGCCTGAGCTCCCTTGGTGCTTGACTGCCTCGTGGTGGCGGCCATGGGGCAGTGCTGCCAAAGGAAGCCAGAGGTGCTAGGCCAATGGGGTGGGAAGGATGGGTCCATCATCAGAGCAAGAGACCGCATGCTTGCCTCCCTGTGCACATGCCTGTCTGTCTGGAGCCCCAGGGTAAATGGGGGAAAACCAGGAACAAATCGTGTGCTGCTGCAGGATGATTCCTCCGGGCCGTCTCCTCGGGGTCTGCCAAGGCATGCACACCGTAATAAGACCCCGAACACCCCCGGAGACTGGTAGGATGGTGGATGGTAGCAGCAGCCCACCAAAGGAGCATAAGCACCTCTATGGAAAAAAATTGGACTGCTATATCGCCTTGCTAATGTTTTTATCCCTGAGACAAGGCTTGCCATTGCAAACAGTGTCCTGCTTCCCATGTTGCTGTATGGTGCCCCTATACTTCAGTTCCCCAGGAATTCAGAGACTAACAGGCTTAAGCTTCTGTACACAAAATCAGTCATTTTGCAGCCAGTGCTCCACCCAGAAAACATCACTGCAAAGTCCTCTCCTTCCGTAACTGGACCTCCCTGGAGGGAAGGATGATGTAACCCTTGCTATGCCTTGCACTAAAGCTCACCAATGCTTATACCCCCTTCAAATATAACTAATATATTAGTTCCCAAACCTGAGAGTCACTTACTTTGGTCCTCAAACTGCTACTTGCTTGAAGTCCCCAGGGTAAAAACAAGTACAGGTAAGAGGTCCTTTGCATACTCTGCACCATCTCACTAGAACTCACTTCCAGCTGAACTGCAAAACTCCTCTTCCCTCGGGAGTTTTATAAAAGGGTTGAAAACCTTTCTACTAGAAAGCTGTCACTGCTCCTGCTATCACTGAATGATGGCCATAACTCCCTGTCCTGTTACCGTGTTGCTCATATAGATGTTCTGTTGCTAATCCTTGCTCTATTCTGTTCTCCCCATATCATAATGTTCATCTGTGTCTTAATCTGTATGGTATTGTGTTATTTTACTAAGCTCTTTAGTTCCTACAGTAAACTGTATTTGCCTTGTATGTTCTATGTCTGTAGATCAGAACCATCAATGTACTCAGATACCATGTAACGTATAGTATGCACCATACCTGTCTATTGTCTGCATATCTGCCTGTAATTAAGGCATCATTGTACCAGTGATCTGTCTATATATATATATATATATATATATATATATATATTGCATGTAATTATTTCAGGGTTGCCCCTGAAAAAGGGATCTCTGGTTCCAGTGAGCTCACCCGGTTATCAGAATTTAATAACTAACTAATGAACTAACTAACTAAAAGCCTCCCATAAAGAAGAGTCAAACAACTTGTTGAACAACAGTTTGTGCTTAATGCCACCAAAAGCAAATGCATGATTTTCCACAGCTCCAAGAAGCAATCTCTAGCAAGAGCCAGTACAGCTACAAAATGATGGTACTGTGGGCAGTGAGAAATGTATAAAAAAGAGGGTATGAGAAATCATTGAGCACGAAATAATACAGTTGTATTATGGAAAAGCTGAGTAACACCGGAAGAGAGAATATCGAAACAGTATTGTTGTCATAAATAGTTTTGTACATGTTATATGAGTGGATATAGCTGTATATGTACAGTACATTCATAGAAGTTTGTGTCAGTGTGGTGAATAGCACTGACAATTGTTTTACATGCTTTTTCACCTGTACTGGTAAGACATACACAGGAAGTACTAAGAAAAAGAGAGATGGATTTTTTTTTTTTTTAGTTATTCAGGTTTGTAGAAGTAGTGAGGTTTGGGTCTATGATGTCCCAGTTCCCATGTCGGTGCACTAATCACACTGCCTCCGCATTATCTTTATACTCTGAGGGGAGCACTAGTATCATAAACACTTGTTATCAATGTATATGGTAACTATAAAAAACAAAGAACCTTCGCACTGAGGCAATGGTTACCCCAAAGTGCACTGGCCGGGAAGCCAAGTTTCAAAGAAATACAAAATCACACATACCCCCACTATAGAAAACAGTTAACTTGATATAAACATCCAGGAGCAATATGTCAGCAGAGAGGAGCAATAGACATTTTAATTTTTTTTAACTATATATGCAACACAGTAACAATAAATGCCAAGGAAACAGGTTAATTACTCCAGATAGCCCAAATGAGATCTTATGTTGTTGGGGTTCCTTCTAGAATTTGGTGACAGAAGCACGGGAAGGACAGCTAACTTACTGAAGGCCACAGAGGTATTTTTCAAGCTAATGTCCATATTTTACACAGTGTTCCATTCAAATTACTAGTCCACATTGCTACCGTTTTGCTCTTTAAATCTCCTAACAATGACAATAAAAACTGCAAGCAGTCGTAACTAAAGCAGTGCTGCATAGTTGTAATTTTTTTCAGCTAAACGTGTATTTCTGGAGGTACTGTAGGCACTCTCTTTTTCTCATTCCTGTATCAATATATTTTGTAAAATATTTTAATACAGGGACAGATCTAGAAATGCTGGAGGAGTGGGCTTGATGCATGGGGGTGCTGTATTTTCTATGACCGATACATTATTTATTTATTTATTTTATTTATTGAAATGTTTCACTAGGAAAGGCACACTGAACAACAAGTTGCTCATTTCACAGTGTGTTCTGGGGGAGAAGGGACATGGAAATGATACTTACATACATATATCCAATCAAACATTATTACAATTCGTACACTAATGCCAGCCAATGCAAATCAAGAATTACAGATGGTAATATGCATTTTAAGTGTGATAATGAGGTAAACAGTGTTAACAATACTGAGGGAACAGATAAGTGCAACCTTCTAGAGTGCCAGCTTTGGCCGAAGGAGGCCAAGGTACAATTAATCAGCTGGCAGGTGGGTTTGAGCTGAGTAAGGGGTAGGAGAGGGGAGATTAGCCACAGGTACAGTTTACTGAGAGGAAATTATGAAAGGCAGAAGAGATGGAGTAGGGGAGGATGAGTGGTGAATCTGGTGAGGAAGGGCATTCCATAATTTAGAGAAGCAATGCGAGAAGGCCAACTGGCCTATGGCAGTTGACTGATGAGGAACTACCAATAAATGGGAGTCGTAAGATCTGAGGGAGTGGTCTGGTGGGGGGGAGGATGGAAAGAGAGGAATTAAGATATGGGGAGAATGTTCTGAACCAAAATTTAGACACGAATTTGGCAAAATGGAGGTGGCAATGATTTTTTAGTGAGGGAAAATCCAGGGAGTAATAGAGATTACAGTGATGGCTGAGAGGGGAGGAGTCTAGAGTGAAGCGACAGAAAGAGTTAGAGGGTATCCAGTCTGGTTAGGGAAGGCTTGGGAGCAGCACTGTAGATTACATCACAGTAGTCAAAAATAGGTAAGATCATCTTCTGGAAAAGTTCTTGTCTAGCCGGTAGCAGAAGGCAACTCTGATTCCTGTATAATGCACCATGCTTGGGGCGCATTTTCTTCAGGATGGTGTCCACGTGCCCAGAGAAGTTGAGGTGCTGGTCAAGCCAAACCCCCCAAGTACCTAAAAGAAGAAGTGTCCTCAAGGACGGTCCCATCGAGGGTATGGAAGGAGGGCAGGGTAGGGAGTCTGGCGAGTCTCTACCTAGTGCCAAAGATCATTGAGACTGTCTTCTTAGCATTGAGGGATAGTCGATGGGAGCAGAACCAGAGTTGGACTTTGTTGAAGTCGTGCTGGAATTTGGTTTCAACATCAACAGGGGACTGGCCTAGAGTGAAGAGGGCCAGATCATCGGCGTACATATGGATTGAGGTGGATGGGCAGGCTGAGGGGAGGTCATTTAGAAATATGAAGAATAGAATGGGGCCCAAGATGGGCCCTTGAGGTATACCAGTGTTGATGGGAAGGGGAGGGGATATGGTGTCCACTATTCTGACTGACTGGGTCCGACCTCCTAGGTAGACTTTGAACCAGTTTGTGGCAGCCGAGGAGAGGGAGGTTCATAGCAGGGTGTGGGAGACAGTGTTGAATGCCTTTGCTAGGCTGACAAAGATTGCTGAGGAGATATGGCCACAGTCCATCCCTGAAAGGATAGAGTCAGTGAGCCTAATCAGTGAGGTGGTAGTGGAATGTTTCTTCCAGAAGCCAGATTGGAATGGAGTGAAAAAATTGGAATCAGAGAGATAGGTAGAGAGTTGTGAGAGAACCAGGTGTTCTTGGAGCTTAGCGAGTATAGGAAGGAGAGAAATAGGGAGATAGTTGGCAGTAGCAGAAGGATCACTACCCTTGAGCAGGGGAAGGACAATGGCATGCTTTCAAACTGAAGGGATAGTGGCCGTAGTGAAGGAAAGGTTGAGAAGGTCTGAAAGAGGAGCAGAGATAACTGGAGCTGATAGATATAGCAGCTTAAGGTCCATCCCATTAGCCGAGCTGCCTTTAGAGGGATTTAGGTCATATAGTGTGACCAAGGTGTCAGAGGGTGACATTTCTGTGAAGGGGAAGGAGTTGGACGAGGGGGAACTCTGGGAGGAGGGGGGTCAGTAGGTAGGGGAGGTGGCAAGGAGGATAAGAGCAGAGGCACAGGAGGTGACATACTGAGTTAAATTTTGTAGCAACACTAAGGTGATCAGCAACTTGCATGTTGTTTATATTAAGAAGCGGTGGTGGGAGGGAGGAGGGAGGGAGAAGAGGGAGGAATTACCTTCCAGAATTTGGAGGGTTTATTAATGTTGGACTGGAAGGTAGAGCAGAAGTAGTCAGCTTTAGCTAGACGAGCGGCTTTTGTGCAATTTATTACGAAGCGTCCAGTAGATGTCATAGTCTTGAGGGAGCCTAGTGGCTTTATATGTTTTCCAAGCTTGATCCCGGGTACGTATACATGCAAGGAGTTCAGGGGTGATCCAAGGAAGGTGGTTTCCCCTAATCCTGGAGTGCTGCAGTGGGGCATGTTTGTTTCAGATCTCCAGGAACTTACTGTGAAAGTAACCATGAGCGGCATGTATAGAATTAGGTGAGGCTACTGGATCCCAGTTAGTGTGGGTCAGGTCATGAAGGAGGGGAGCAAGGTTCAGTGATTTATATGAACGGAATAAGAAGTTTTTTTGGGGGGGGTCTTAATCCTGTGTACTTTGTGAACCATAAAGATCATATGGTGGTCACTCAGGGCATCTGGTAGTACACCAGATTTAATGATCCTGTGGGGGTGGGATATCAGGACCCAGTCGATTAGGGAATGATTACTGGTTTTATGGTTCAAACAAGTAGGCTCAAGTATGAGTTGCGGTAAGTTATGAGCATAGATATCATTATGAGCTTTGTTAAAAGACGGAGATAACCAATTTTGGTTGAATTCACCCATTATATTTCCTATGTAATTAAAGAAATGGCATCCCTGTCTCAGCCTCTCTCATGCATGCAATACAGTAATAATAAATGTCAAAGAAACTGATTAATTACAGCGGATAGCCCAGTTGAGATTTTTTGTTGTTGGGGTTCCTTCTAGAACTTGATGACAGAAGCACAGGAAGGTCAGCAGACTTGCTAAAGGTCACAATGGCATTTTTTCAACCTAGTGTCCGTATTTTACACAGTGTTCCATTCAAATCACTAGTTCACATCGCTACAGTTTTGGTCTTTACACTTCTTAACAATGACAATAAAAATTACAAGCAGTCATAAATAAAGCAGTACTGCATATTAATATTTTTCTTCAGCTAAACCAGTGTTTCAGGAGGTACTGTAGGAACTCTCCTTTTCTTATCCATGCCTCACTATATTTTGTAAAAATGTTAATCCACGGACAGACCTACAAATACCGGAAGGGGGGGCTCGATGCGTGGGGGAAGGGGGTCCCACTGTATTTTCAGTGACTGACACATTATATTGCCCATATACTTAAAGAAACAGCATCCCTGTCTCAGCCTCTCTCCTGCATTCTTAAATTGCACGCCGCTTAAACAAAATTAACTTGCAATGCCTAAAGCAGGCAATACTGTTAAAGTGAGGATACACCAGACTTTTCAGCATTATCCTGGTTACTGTATCTGACAAGCGCTGACCACTGGATATTCCTTGGCTCTTTTCATGCAGATTTCTTCAGTTACAATAGTTTTCAGCCAACCCTAGACACATATCCCTGCATACAGACTAACTTGTACAACTGCAGAAACAACAAAAGAGTAAGAAGAAAGTATTCCAGATAAGCAATGGTGGTAGTTACTGTTGCTCGAGTCTGCTCATAGAAACATAGAAACATAGACTTTGACGGCAGATAAGGACCACTCGGCCCACCCAGTCTGCCCATTTCCCTATCTACTGGATAAGCTGCAGAGTCTAGTTAACCAACAGCCTACTTCTTGCAACCCCCCACTATAATTGCCTTATGTCTGTCCCATGCATGTTTGAATTACCCCACTGTTTTAAACCCCACAACCTCTCCAGGAAGGCGGTTCCATGTGTCCACCACTCTCTCTGTGAAAAAGAATTTCCTCACATTACCCCTGAACCATCCCCCCTCTAACTTTAAATTGTGCCCCCTTGTTCTTACACATCTCTTTTCTGAAAGATGCTACCCTCCTGGACTTTGTTGATTCCCTTGAGGTACTTAAAAGTTTCTATCATGTCCCCTCGTCCCTCCTTTCATCAAGGGTATACATATTAAGCTCTCTCAGTCTCTCTTCATATGGTTTCTGATGTAGACCCTGCACCATTTTAGTTGCCCTCCTCTGGACTGCTTCCATCCTGTCTATGTCCTTGCGTAGATGAGGTTTCCAAAACTGCACGCAATACTCCAGATGGGGTCTCACCAACTGTCTGTACAGAGGGATAACCACTTCCCTTTTTCTACTTGTGATGCCCCTCCCTATGCATCCCAGTATCTCCCTGGCTCTCCTTACTGACTTTTCACATTGCTTACCCACCTTTAGGTCATCTGATATGACTACACCCAGATCTCTTTCTATTATTGTTGTCGTTAGTACCTCCCCTGCTATTGTGTACTCTTCTCCTGGATTTTTATTTCCCAGGTGCATTACTTTGCACTTCTTTGCATTGAATCTAAGTTGCCATATGTCTGACCGTTCCTCCAACCTTGCCAAGTCCCTCTCATCCTTTCTACTTCCCTTGTGTATCAACTCTGTTACAGATCTTTGTGTCATCCACAAAGAGGCATACCTTTCCTTCCAGACCCTCCGCAATGTCACCTATAAAGACGTTAAAGAGGACTGGACCCAGTACTGAGCCCTGAGGTACTCCACTAGTAACCCCCCTTTCTTCAGAATGTGTTCCATTCACTATTACCTTCTGTGTCCTGTTGTGCAGCCAGTTTGCTACCCAGGCTACCACCCTGGCACCCAGTCCCAGGCTGGCTAACTTGATTATTAATCTTTTGTGCGGGACTGTGTCAAATACCTTGCTAAAGTCTAGGTAGGCCATATCCACAGCCCCTCCCTGGTCTATTACTTTGGTCACCCAGTCAAAGAAATCGATTAGATTCATCTGACATGAACTTCCTGCTGTGAATCCATGCTGCTTTGGGTCCTGTGCCTCGCTGGCCTCTAGGTACTCAACAATTCTTTCTTTCAGAAGTGATTCCATCATTTTCCCCACCACTGAGGTCAAACTAACAAGTCTGTAGTTTCCTGCTTCTGCCTTGCTCCCACTTTTGTGAAGGGGAATCACATCTGCCCTCCTTCAGTCCTCAGGTACCACCCCATCTTCCCATGATTTGTTAAAAAGTGTGGTTAGTGGTGTCACTAGGTCCTCCCTTAGCTCTTTTAAGTTCTAGGGTGAATCCCGTCCGGGCCCCATTAGCTTTGTCCACCTTGAGTTTTAGGAGTTCTTTCAGTACTCTTTCTTCTGTAAATGGACTGGTGTCAACCCCACTATCCAGAGTGCTTCTATTGTCTGGTTTAGGTAACTCCTCCTCTTCTTCTTTTGTGAATACTGAGCAAAAGTATTCATTCAGTATCTCTGCCTTTTCACTGTCTCCCTCTGCCCGCCTCCCGTCTCCTTTATTAATCTTCACTATCCCTCCCTTAACCTTTCTATACTCCCTAATGTACCTATAAAAGATTTTATCCCCCTTCTTAACTGAGTTGGCTATCTTTTCCTCGGTTTGGGCCTTTGCTTTCTGACTGCCTTCCCCACTTCTTTCTGCTTTAATTGATACAGTTCCCTGTCGTGTCTCCGTCTGTGATTCCTTATACTTTTTGAATGCAGCCTTTGTCCTAACCTTCCTGACACCTCTTTTGAGAGCCATAGTGGTTTTTATTTCACTTTGTTTCTTTATTTGTTTCACACAAAGGCTTGTTGCCTCCATGATGGCAGTTTTGACTTTTCTCCATTGTTCTTCCACCCCTCCTTTCTGGCCATTTGCTAATGCATTCCTCAGGTATTCACCCATTATGCCAAAGTCAGCCCTTCTAAAGTCCACTATCCTTGTCTTTGTATGGCTTGTCTCCATGGTTGTGTTTATTGTGAAGCACACTATGCTCGCTGTTGTGCAGAGGACCCTGTGCTATCTAGCATCAATTTATAAAGATCATTTGAATATATATGACATACAGAAACATTAAATGTCAAGGGAACAGTTTATTTACATCAGAATGCCCAATTGAGAACTTATTTTGTTGGTGTTCCTTCTAGAACTTGGTGACAGAACCACAGGGTGGTCAGGGAACTTGCTAAAGGTCACAGTGGCATTTTTTAACCTACTGCCTTATCTTACACAGTCAGAGCAGATGAATGCACCAGGATACAAGGCAGTGGTGCTGTTCATAACAATTAAGAATCAAAGAACAAAAAAAGCAGCACCCACTGCAGACAGACCATCAGTCAAGACACAGTATATAAAGTCCGCCTCCTTGGGCTATGTGGCTGAGTGTTTGTGTTTGTCTCTGTCAGTAGTTTAGTTTTGTGGATTTGCATGTGTTTCTGCTTGGAGGAACTAGACTGTTCTTGGACATGACATCTATGAAAGTTTCCTGGACTAAGAAACTGGAAAACATCACCAGCAGGTATTGGCATTCTCATTATAAATCAACTTTTTTGAAAGCCATCACAAAGTTAAGTCCAGCATAGAAGTTCTATAAACTCTGAGTTGTGGAGCGCTGCACCGAATCCACATTTCCGTCTCCCCTGGTCCTAAAGGTATCTGTGCTTGTCTTTGAGAACTATTCACAACCATTTAAACAAAGGGAAGACACTAACAAAGGGTTTTTACTTCCTGCATATGCCCTAGGCCAGTGCTCATCACCTTCAGGAATTTAACACATTCTGGGTCTTTGACCTACAGTAACAACAGTTTACTGGGCCCCAGTAGTTCACCATTTCCTCTGGATTTGATTATTTTTCATCATTTGTCTCCTGGTGGACAAGATTATTATATTACATCCTTGGGACTTACTTGCAGAGGAGCAGGGGACAACTCAGGCCACATCGGTGGCTAGGAGGAGTTCAATGATCTGAGTTGGAGCACCCAGTAGGAAACCAGGGCACCATTTTTGGTACTTGTGACTGGGCCTTTTAAGGGATGAGCCCAGCCACTCTTGGGATACTTGGGACTTACTCGCAGAGGAGCAGGGGGACTGTGCAGACTGCATTGGCAGGCTGCTTCTTGGGGGTTCAGAGGTCCTGAGGGACAGTACAGGCCACATCAGCAGTGAAAGAGCTGTTGTAGGAGCTGTATTAGGATCAAATTTGGAGCTGATGATGGCCACATTGGTGGCTAGGAGGAGTTCAGTGATCTGAGTTGGAGTGCCCAATGAAAAGCCAGGGCGACATTTTCGGGACTTGTGGCTGAGCCTTTTAAGGGACAAGCCCAGCCACTCTTGGGACACTAGTTTGCTACCCACCCACCCCAGCTCCAACCTCTATTAAATGCTTGGAGGAGGGGCCAGGTGGAGGTAGATCACTGATTGGTTGGGTGGTTATACGGGGGTTTTCTTCAGTTGTGACTCTGATTATTCTTGGAACTGTTAGGGGATGTAACTCTGTTCATACTTTTTTATTCTGCTTAGTAGCTTGGTCCAAGAGCTGTATTTTTAATTTTACGGGCTACATCACCCCATATGGCTGGCTGTAGAGGGTTGCAGGTAGGTCTACCTGGGGGTGGGGACCTGGTCAAGGGTGAACGTTCAAGAATGTTTGGAGAGGGCCTCTGGGGGTGGCCCCCAGCCACCAGGGCAGACATCTTTTGCAGGATTGTAGGGTGCACTGGCTGCGGCGCAGCCATAGTCCTAAACTGGGCCTGGAGTCTGTAGGCAGTTATTGCAGATCGGGGGGAGCTTGACTGGGTATGGAGGAAACTGGAGTTGTTGGGGGGAATAAACATGTCTTGGAGGGCCTGTGGAGAGCAGGAGGGCAGTGATAGAGTGTGACCTGGATCCATTTCATCAGGCAGGAGTGGAGAACCTATAGGGCGTGGGTTAGTGGCAAAGGGGGTAGCTACCTGGGAAGTAACCAGTAGAGGAAACAGGCTAAATCATGGGAGGCTGGGGGGGAACAGGTAGGTTGGAACTGACAGGGGTCCTACTGGAGGAGTGGATAGTGGGAAATCAGGACAAAAAAGGAGGTTGGTTTTGAGTGCTATGATAAATTTGAGCCATTTAGTAAGTTGGCTGGAGAGGACATGGTGAGGGGAAGTAGAGCAGGAAAAGGAGGGTGGAGGAGAGAGGGATACGGTGAATCAGACAAGAGTGGGCATCGGTAATTCAAATAAGTATGCAAGCAGGGGAAGGGGCAAATCAAGTGTCAAAGAAGGGGAAGGGAAGAACCAGAAGAGGGAAGGTGTGGAGGCTGCAAGTAGCTCAGTGAGAAAGGAAGAGAGCTTGAGATGAGGTAGAGACGTCCTTTGTGGAGGGAGGATCATATCAGAGAAATGCCCAAATGTAAGGAGGACCTGCAGGTGGGCATGGAAAGGGGCAAGAGGAAAGAGGAGGAGAAAGGAGACGGTGATGTTGATGGGAATGCCATGTTGGGGGGACTGGAGAGGTGAGAGTTGGAAGGGGGAGGAGGTTGGAAAAAAAGGCTTGACTGGGGTAGGGAGTGGGGTGGAGGCTAAACTGGGGGGAGCTGGGGAACTCAGTTATAAAAGGCACAACAAGAGGGGTAGGGTGCTAGGGGTTGTCTTGTAGAGTGTCCATAGAGAAGCCAAGGGGAAGTGGTCTCGAGGAGGGGGGAGATGAAGGGGGCTGGCAGGGGAGTCCAAACAGGAGGTGCACAAAAGATCAAGGGGGACACTAAGGTTCTCCTGTTGGGGGACTCCATGATCAGGGGTATTCATTGGGTGGGGCAGGGTGTGGGAAAATCCAGTCCAGTTAAGGTAGTGGGTATTTCCGGTCTGACTGTGTATAGGGTCAAGTTCATGGTGTATGAGCTGGTGAAGGACTGTGGAGGATCACTGGACTTCCTGATGCATCTGGGAACAAATGACATTGAGGGGAATAGTGTGCTGGAAATTCAGGCAAGGTTCTGAGAACTAGCCTGGGGCTGTCATGACAAAGGATGCAGTCTCCTTCTTGGAAATCCTTCCAGTGCCAAGGGTCAGTGTGGGGAACAAACAGAAGATCAGCAAAATTAATGACTGGCTCGAGCAGTGTGGTGAAACACAGGGGATTGGGGTGTTGGGAGATTGGGGGGGAGTTTGGGAAGACAAGGGACTGTATGACTGGGATAGGCATCACCTAAATCTGGTACAGAAGGAAGTTCTCAAATGGGGGATGATAGATTTCAGTCAGGCTAGATGGGGTTTAAACTTGTGAAGGAGGGCACTGCCAGGCTGATCCATCCAGCCATACTACCGGTAGGACTGTTCTGCAACCCCATAGCGGGGGAACAGATGGTACCATAGGGGAGAAGTGGGGACAGACGTATAAAAGATCTGGTGATGATATGGTAAAGAGGGGTAGGGACAAGGGTTGGAAGGTTGCTTTAATAAATGCCAGGAATCTGGAAAATAAGATACCTGAGTTCCAGGCCACGCTGTTTGAGGGTGGGGTGGCTGTAGTAGCAGTCACTGAAACTTGAGCCACCCCTGGCCATGACTGGGACCTTAATCTGAGTGGGTACCTTGTGCTAAGGAAGGACAGAAAGGTGGGAAGAGGGGGGAGGAGTAGCAATGTTCATTAGGGATAACATCGAGATTATGAGAGTGTTGTAAGCAGAGGGCAACATGGAGGCCCTATGGTCACCTTGTGAACCCCCGTGGGAGGGAAGATCAAGTTGGGGTGGTATATAGGCCCCAGGACTAGTGCAGGACCTGGAGGATTGCCTGTTGGCTAACATTAAGGGGCAGTTTGGACTGGAAGGGGAAGGAGTGGTGTTGATGGAAGATCTTAATATGCCAGCTACTGACGGGGGTACCATGACGTCCACTGTAACCAGGGAGCAGAAGCTGCTGGATGGCTTCCTGGATGCGTTCCTCAATCAGCAGGTGATGGACCCAATGAGGGAGGGTCATTTCCTGGATGTGGTTTTAGTAGATGGAGATCTTGTATGAGATCTGGTTGTGGAAGAACCCCTGGCTGGGAGTGAGCACAACACAGTCTGGTTTTGGTTTAAACTGGGGGGATCATTCAAGGACAATGATAGTTGATTTTAGCGGGGTGGACTTTCAGAACATGGGGGAAATTCTCAAGGGGCATTTGCTGGAAATAAAATCAGGTTTGGACACGGAAGGTAGGTAGGAGATCATTAAGCGGGGGCTACTGGAGGCCACCAGGACCTGTGCAAGAGTAAAGCGCAAGGGCGGTAGGTCTAGTAAACCATGCTGGTGGACCAAAGAGGTCCAGGAGGCAGTAAGGGAGAAGAAGGCTGCCTACGGTAGGTACAAAAAAATGAGAGGAGAGAGGGACAGAGAAAACTATCGCCTTGCAACCAGGAAAGTCACCAGAGTGGTGAGAGGGGCAAAGGTCTGGAAAGAGCAGAGGCTGGCGCAGGGGATATGGGGTGGGGTGGGGAAAAGGGGTTCTTTAGGTATATTGGTGAGTGGAGGAAGGTCAAGGGCCAGCTCAGTAGGTTGAGGACAGCTGGGGAGGTGGGTTGAAGGGGCTGGAGAGCAGACAGAGGTACTGAATGACTACTTTGTTCACTATGGAGGAGGCTGGGAAACTTCCAAAAAAGGGATTGAAGGACACAGAAGGTGCAGCAGACCAGACTATTGGGGTACCTCCTGAAGAACAAGCTGCTGGGGGAGGTAGGCCAGGGGTGAGATATTAGCCTGGTTCTGCTGAATGGGGGGGAAGGGGAACAGATGCTGATATTCTTATCGGTCGGGTGTGGGAAGCCCTCCAGTCCCTAAAAAAGGATAAATCTCCGAGGCCTGATGCTATTCATCCCAGAGTACTGAGGGAGTTGGCGGATGTTTTGACTGTGCCATTGGCAGATCTCTTTAATTCATCACTCCAGACAGGAAGGGTGCCAAGGGAAATTAAGCCATAAAAAAATGGAGGGTAATGAGTACCAATGCCCGTAGTCTAGGTAAAAAGCTCCCTGAAATGGTGGCCTTGATGGAAGAGGGATGCCTGGATAGCATGGCAGTCACAGAAACATGGTACACAGAGAACCATGACTGGGATGCCAACATACCAGGGTACACAATCTACAGGAGGGACAGGGAGGGAAGAAGAGGAGGAGGAGTGCTCTCTATGTTAGGGAAGGGATCAAAGCAACATAACTAAGGGGTAAACAGGGAGGAGAGGAGGCATTGTGGGTCACCCTGGAGTCTGGAAATAGCTCCACAATCCACACAGGGGTTGTATACTGACCCCTGTCTCAGGGGGAGGAAATGGACAAGAAAATGATAGAAGGCATCCTTGGGGTGGCAGAGAAAGGAGAGATATTGCTGATGGGGGACCTGAATATGCTAGATGTTAACTGGAGCACCTTTGCTGCAGCCACATCCAAGAGCAGGGCCATTCTCGATGCCCTACGGGGGCATGCCTCAGACAGCTAGTTTTAGAACCCACTTGGGAGGGAGCAATCTTAGACCTGGTACTCTCAAATAGGGACAGAGAGAGGATCTCTGATCTTGAAGTGGGTAGCCATCTGGGAACAAGCGACCACCAAACAATGTGGTTCACGATAAACTTAGCTGTAGAGTCAAGTCACACAGAAGTGAAGGTGCTGGACTTCAGGAGGGCTGATTTTGTCAAAATGGGAGTGTGTCTCAGAAAAGCACTAGCAAACAGGTAAGAAGATGGGGTGGAGCAACAATGGGGAAACATCAAAACCGCCATCACAGAGGCAACAGCCCTTTGTGTGAAGCACATAAACAAATCAAAATGAAAGAAAAAAACACTATGGTTCTCAAAAGAAGGGGCGGAGAATGTAAGGGAGAAAAAGACAGCAGTCAGGAAGTATAAGGAAACACAGAAGGAGCAGGACAGAGAACTGTACCAGTTAAAGCAGAAGGAAGCAGGTAAGGCAGTCAGAATAGCAAAGGCCCAAACTGAGGAAAAGATAACCTACTTGGTTAAGAAGGGGGGATAAAACCTTTTATAGGTACATTAGGGAGCAAAGAGAGACTAAGACAAGGATATTGAGGCTGAATAAAGAGGAAGGTGGTTGGGCAGAGAGTGACAGTGAAAAAGCAGGGATACTGAATGAATACTTCTGCTCAGTATTCACAATGGAAAAGCAGGGGGAGATACCTAATCCAGTCAATAGAAGCACTCTGTATAGGGGGTTGATATTAGTCCTTTCACAGAAGAAAGGTTTCTGAAAGAACTCTTAAAACTGAAGGTGAATAAAGCAACGGGGCATGATGGGATTCACCCCAGAATTCTAAAAGAACTAAGGGAAGAACTAGTAACACCACTGACTACCCTTTTTAATAAATCATGGGAGGATGGTGTGGTACCTGAGGACTGGAGGAGGGCAGATGTGATTCCCCTTCACAAAAGTGGGAGCAAGACAGAGGCAGGAAACTACAGACCTGTCAGTTTGACCTCAGTGGTAGCAAAATGATGGAATCAGTTCTGAAGGAAAGAATTGTTAAGTACATAGAGGCCAGTGGGGCACAGGACCCAAGGCAGCATGGATTCACAGTGGGAAGCTCATGTCAGACAAATCTAATCGATTTCTTTGACTGGGTGACCAAAGTAGTAGACCAGGGAGGGGCTGTGGACATGGTCTACTTAGACTTTGGCTAGGCAATTGACACAGTCCCGCATAAAAGATTAATAAACAAATTATCCAGCCTGGAAGTGGGTCCCAGGATGGTAGCCTGGGTAAAACACTGGCTGGACAACAGGACACAGCGGGTGATAGTAAATGGAGTCCACAGTGAAGAAAGGAGGGTTACTAGTGGGTTACCACAGGATTCAGTACTGGGGCTGATCCTTTTTAATGTCTTTATAAGTGACATTGCGGAAGGACTGGAAGGGAAAGTATGTCTCTTTGTAGATGACATAAAGATCTGCAACAGGGTTGATATGCAAGGTGGGGTGGAAAGGATGAAAAGGGACTTGGCAAGGTTGGAGGAATGGTCAAATGTATGGCAGCTTAGATTTAATGCAAAGAAATGCAAAGTAATGCACCTGGGAAACAAAAGCCCAGGGGTAGAGAACACAATGAGGGGTGAGATACTGGCAACAAAAAATGGAAAGGGACCTGGAGGTAGTCATATCAGACTACCTAAAGGTGGGCAAGCAATGTGAGAAGGCAGTAAGGAGGGTTGGGGGGATACTGGGATGCATAGGGAGAGGCATCACCAGTAGAAAACAGGAAGTAGTTGGCCCTTTGTACAGACAGTTGGTAAGACCACATTGGAGTACTGTGTACAGTTCTGGAGACCCCATCTCTGCAAAGACATAGACAGGGTGGAGGCTGTCCAGAGGAGGCTATCAAAGTGGTGCAGGGTCTGCACCAGAAGACATATGAAGAAAGACTAAGGGAACTTAAGATGTATAGCCTCGAGGAAAGGAGGGAGAGGGGGACATGATAGAAACTTTCAAAAATCTCAAGGGAATCAACAAAGTGCAAGAGGATAGCAGCTTTCAGAAAAGAGACGTGCAAGAACAACGGGGCACAATTTGAAGATAGAGAGTGGACAGCTCAGAGGTAATGTGAGGAAGTATTTCTTCACAGAGAGGGTTGTGGATGCATGGAACAGCCTTCCTAAGGAAGTCATAGAGTCAAGAACAGTGAGGTAATTCAAGAATGCATGGGACAGGCATAAGGCAATTCTAGTGGGGGGTAGGAGGAAGTAGGCTGTTGGTTAACTAGGATCTGCAGCTTATCCGTTAGGTAGGGAAATGGGCAGACTAGGTGGGCCAAGTGGTCCTTATCTGCCATCAAATTCTATGTTTCTGTGTTTCTATGATTGGAAACAGGCACATGTTGTGCCCATCCATAAAGGGGGATCGAGAGAAGAGTCAGGAAACTATAGACCTGTCAGTTTGACGTCAGTGGTGGGGAAGGTAATGAAGAGCATACTTAAGGAAGGCTGGGAGTTTTCTTGGAGGAGATGGGTTACCTGGATGACTAGCAGCTTGGGTTTGTGCCAGGTAGATTGTGTTAAACAAACCTTGTAGAATTTTATGAGTGGGTGACATCAGCACTCGACAGGGGGGGAGATCAGTGGATGTACTGTTCTTGGACCTCAGCAAGGCATTTGATTCGGTCCCTCACATTGGCTTAAGGGAGAAGCTGGGGAGGATGGGGGATGCCCATTGATGGTTAGATGGATTGGAGATTGGCTTTCAGGTCGCACTCAGTGGATACTGGTTAGAAGGGAGGTCTCATCTCCTAGGGAGGTCATAAGTGTGGTCCCACAGGGATCAGTCCTAGGGCCACTCCTGTTTAACGTCTACCTCTCCAATATCAGAGAAGGTATTGGGTGTGAAATGAATCTCTTTGTGGATGACTCTAAGCTGGGGGGGTGGTGGTGGAGGGGGAGGAGGGGAGATTGGCCCTGAAAGAGGGCCTGGGATACTCTGGCTAGGTGGTCCTGCACCTGGAAATTGAAATTTAACTGCTCCAAGTGCAAGATGCTACACCTAGGGTGGGAAAACCCCAACTAAGTATACACTCTGGGGAGATGAGTTGCAGGCCATGGCAGGGGAAAGAGACCTAGGAGTCTTGTTGGATGTTAACATGAATAATTCAAAGCAGTGCAGGAGGGCTGCGGTCAGGGCAAATAGGATGCTGGGATGCATCGCTAGGGGGATTACCTCAAGGAACAGGGAGGTGATTTTGCCACTGTACAACAGCCTGGTTAGACCAAATCCTGAGTACTGTGTGCAGTTCTGGAGGGACATCCAACTCCTGGAGAGGATTCAGAAGAGAGCAACCAGAATGATCTGGGGCCTTGGGATATGACATATGAGGAACAACTAGGGAAGCTCAACCTGTTCTCGCTGGAGGAGAGGAGGGACCGGGGGGACATGATTGAGGTCTTCAAGCACCTCAGGGAGTAAATAAGGTAAGCTGAGATAGGATCTTTCGACTGAAGGAGGGCGGAATTACCAGAGGACACAGTTGGAAGATTGAGGGTGGTAAGATTAGGGGGGAAAGGAGGAGGAGGTACTTCACCGAGAGAGTGGTGGAACCGTGGAATGCGCTACCCAGGGAGCTGGTACAGACAGTTACGGTGGAGGGATTCAAGAGAGGGTGGGACAGATATAGGCAAGGGGTGAAGCAGAGGCTGGTTTGCCTGGGGGGGCAGGACTGGGGATGGAGTAACAGTGGAAGGAGACAGATAGAGGGCTATGAATCTATCAATCAGGGTGCTGGAAGCACGTTCAGACTTGATAGACCAACAGGCCTACTTTGCTGGCACCTAGTATGTTAGTATATGTAAACAAACTGGTCTTTTATTCCATAGAGGTGCAAAAATAGGCAGCAGCAACAGCAACAGTTAGAAATCAGACATAGCACTAACGCTTCTCCTGGTCCCTGCCAGGCTTCATCAGAGTGATCTACCATAAAGTGCAAAGTGCTCATTGTTTATAGTGCAAAAGGTGTGTTTAAAATTCAGTTCCTTCCTCACTCTCAATTACAGCTTATGGCTGGGAAATGCTGACTGAGTTGACATGATTATGAGCTATGAAACTTTCTTGAAAGAGAATACTACCCAGATTAAAGCTAATAACCACTTTATCACACAAAATAGTGTGGTGCAACACTGCTCAGCTGAACTAACACAGCAGACTGCTTCATTTAGCATTAGCAGAGTGATTGCACCTCACCTCCAAGTTTGTCTAGTCCGTTCAGAATCTGGAGAGCTCAATTTTTCTACTGAGATAGCAAAACGTTTGCAGAGCTCCACCCTGCAGCTGTAAAAACTGCTTGATAGTATTAACACCAGGATTAGTACCCTTAATGGAACCACCAGCGAAAAAGTCCCTGTCTTCAAATATCTGGGTCTCTGCTTAGTCTCCCACCTCACCTTCAGTAACCACATTACCCACCTTATAAAAACAATGCACCAGAGATTAGGTGCACTCTACCGGATTAACCCTTTTCTCATCCCCTCAACAAGACACCTCCTAGCTCAAACCTTCCTGCTCCTGCTCATTGACTATGGCCTAATTCTCCCTATTCAGCAGCAGCTGAATCTGAGCTCTAGAGAGTTAAAACCCTTTATAACCAAATTGCCAGTTATGCAACACTACTCTCCACCCAGACCCACCGCTGTGGCCTCCTTAACAAGGCCAATTTGCCATTCCTGGCCTCCAGATTCAAGCTTCAAACTACCATTACGGCACAAAAGATCATCATGAATAAAGCTCCACCCATCTTCAACACTTTCTTTTAACACAAAGCCTCACTGTCCTGAACTAGATCCTTGGCCACAGCCTTCTTCAAAATCCCAACCTTTAGAGCTATTGCTGGCAAAAGGGACCTACTGTTCTAGCTCCCCAGATTCTATAACTCCCTTCCTATACATGTTGCTGACCAGACTCTAGCCTCTGCTGCCTTCAAATTGAAATTGAGTAACTAGTTACTTGACTCAGATATATATAATTTATTGTAAATTGCCATAAATACACACTGTAATTGTACCTGTCAGTCTGCAATATACTACTTGTTTTGCAACCTATGTCCTTCACAAGTGTCTGGTTGTCTATGAAAATGGACAGACGTTAATGAACAAACAATAAATAAATAAACTTCCTGGTGTCATTTCTCTTTCAGTACTGGATGACCTGTTTGAGCCATGGTAAAAAAAAGCTGGATCTTCCAAGAGGAGGTAGTCTAGTCACTATGATTGTGACTTTTTTTGTGGTGGGGCCCATAGGAACATGACTGCCAGAGGGACATGGTCCGAAATGGTGATGGGGTGCATTTCAGCATTTGTAATTTGTGGGACAAGAGACAAGGACACACTTCTCCAGGAAGCCCACAAATCTGATATTGTTTCACCTGCTGCAAGAGTAGTGGCATAGTACAGTCCTCTTCCCTGATTCATGAGATGATCCATTCTGTCTTCTGTGTTTTTAATGCACTGCTCAGACACATTAACTCTTTGTGACAGGTCTACATATCTCAGAGGTCCTTTGAGTCACCACCTCCTGTTTTTCGGTCTGGGCCATCATTATTTCAGACATTTTTTTTTATTTTGTTTAGATTTGCATCTGCTGCCATCTGCCAAAATGATACCATTTCAGGAGCCCCCCCCACGACCTGATAGGCAACACGGGCAGGAGTTTCAGTGGTGTACTGCACACAGACTCAGAACTGAAGTGGGTTATCAACAGAATGGCAAGATCCCCAGGTGAGTGGCTGTCAGATTGAGTTAGGGTACAAAAGTGTGTGCTGGTATATCCTTAGGCGCTGATGGATTTTGTAAGGGGAAGTTCAGAACTCAGAAATTAGGCTGCCCTTTTGCTGGCTGCCAAGCTATGCCCCTCAGTTTTCAGGATTTAAAAAAACTGAATGTCCTTAAAACAGAAACTTTGATATATAATTTTACTCCCTTTGTGGGTCTTAAGCAATTGTTACCAATTCAGTGATCCAGAGGAGCTATGAAATATCTGGGGATCCAATTAACAAAAAATCTAGATAATTTAGAAATGTTAAAGTTATGAACCCCTAACACAACAAACAGATGAAAATCTTAAAGTTTGGAGTATGCTTCCTCTGTCGTTACTCACTAGAATGGAAAGCATTAGACATGTAGCTCTGGCTCTGTGTACCAAGAAGACTACTATCCCTGCCTTGTAGGCTTGACCAAGGCTGAGGGGCCTGGGTTCCTATTTCTGATATTAAAACTGGTTGTTTCCCAGGATAACATTATTGTGCAATGCCTCCACCCAGAGTATATGGATTCAGTTACACTTTCTATCTAGCTGTCTAGCTGCACTGCGTGTTCAAGAAGCCACATGCCCCAACTGGTATCAGTCCCCAGTCTATGACACAACTCTGCAATTCTACACTTCTGGAATACCCAGTACTAAATAACTGCTGTAGGCCTGATATTGTTGCAGCTGTTTGGCCGGTGTTGGAGCTCTTAAATTAAAGTAGAATCAACCTTTACTTTTCTTTAGCATGCTGATAAACATTCTGACCAAACTGTACTCTGTAGATAAGCAGATGAACCCCACACTTTAATAGCTTGGGCCTTAAAATACTGAACTTGACAAACACAAGTTTAACTATTTACAGTTCCCTCCTGGATGCAGAGCTAAGTCTGTGTACTCACGGTTCCATAGTCAGGCATAATACTGTAGGTGCTGAAGGATCCTTTCAGGTAGATATGAGGTAGACATAATTCTGGGAACCTGAATCTAGCTGAGGTGCAGGCAGGAGCTTTTGTTGACCCCTCTTTCTAACAGGTTCTTGCAGCTTTCAGTCTGGGACTTTCTCAGTTTCTTAGCAGATGCCCCTTTTCTTGGGCTTGAAGTCACATTCTGGAACAGACCAACACTGGGACCAGGGCCAGCATGTCTCAGACCCCCCACGTCTAGGTTATGCCCCTCTGGGTGAGATGCATATGTCAGTACCAGGGCTGGCACACTATCAGGCTGGCTCCCAAGCTGATCTGAAAGACAGTCTCTTATTACATTCTGGCATTTAGCTGCTTTAAACCATCACATGCATTCAATCTCCCTGCCAGCATAGCAGGTGTGGTCCTTTTACAAATCAGGTCACAGTCTCACAAAGCAGGGGTACATTCCTAGCAACTTTAGGGAACACCCAAACTCTTTCACAGAGCAGAAAACTAGAGCTTAAGGCATGGCTCTCCACCAAAGACAGACAACTGAGCTGAAGGCATAGCCCCGACTGAATCAGGCACTTCACTTGTTGCAAACCCTTTTCACTGTAGCTTCTCACAAGCACCACCATCATAAGCCTCTTACAAGCTGAACGCAGTTAAATTAGATTATTTTGGCCAGCTGGCAGCTGCAGCTCTAGTTAGAATACTTACAAAGTCCTCACAGGCAACTTCTGGCAAAGCTCCGACCTCAGGATGCTTTCCTTCCATCCCTGTAGACACACTAACTCATCACTTTAGGCATTTCATGGACACAAAACTACCTACAGTCATTCACGCAGATGTCCACCCTATCCTTGGAGCTGATCAGATGCAGGGTGCAGACAGACTCAAAGCACCTCTTCAATTTTGTGGTTTCTTTGCCCCAAGCTGGTCTCCCCCTCTCTTACTCTTGAATTTATCTAAGTAGGCTTTTACTCACTCCTGATCAAACATGCAGCTTTATCACAGCTGGAATTGGAGACCTATACACCACTCTCACTGCTGAGGTAGAAATATTCTTGCAGCTCTTTCACAACTGCAGGCAGGATTCTTGCAGCTCTCTCACAGCTGAAGTCAAATCAGGATTCTTCCCCACATTTCCTTCAAATGTGGAAATATAACTGCTAGCCCTGGGGGACATGTATCTGGCAACCCCCAAGCCAGCCACTATAATTTTTGCAGCCACATTCTCTTAGCAAGGGGCCAGAGCACCTCTTCCTGTGGAGGGGTTCCCACTGAACTGCCTCTCGAACCAAATGTCTCTTGGGTTTTGGGAGCTCTCAGCAGCTCTTGATTGGCTGATTTAACTGTCTCTCTTGAAAACTAATATTCATCAGGCTCCCTCAAGGCCTGATAGGTTCCTTAATTAGGCTTCAACCTTTGTTCCTGTTTTTTGGCCCATAAATCCTTGTCACAGTACCAAAGGCTCTACCCAAAATTCTAGCATTCCGGTTGGCTGACATTAGGTCAAAGGCTGTGTTAGGCTTGGTCCCCACAACCTTACTGGCAATCCAATGTGCACTGCTGACAATATTTTTTTATTTTATTTATTTATTAAACTCTAGGATTACAAGTACCTTGGAGCAGGAACTGCTCATTTACAAAGGTTCCATGTCAGAGGATGAGGGGTAACATACATACATACAAGGGTAAACAATGGTTACAACCTTAATATATAGATTATTTAAACATAATTAATTCAGTCAAAAGTGCAGAGAGACAACACAAACTAGCTTCTAACAGATTTCATGGTGAAACAGTATAAGGGGTAGGAGGGAGTCAGGAAGGAGCTGGCAGGTAAAGTGCCATTATCAGGGGTTGTCGAGGGTGCAAAGAGCATGGTGAGGGGGGCTGGAGAGCCCCAATAATGAGAGTGCCAGTTGAGAGGGGATGGGTGGGTGAGGGTGTGCAAAGGGTGAGAGGGAGGAGGCTGGTGCAAATAGTGCAAGGCTGAAATGGCAGGTTACAGAATCCCCTTCAACTAGGGTACAGAGTGATGACCAAAGCTTAGGAGAGGCAGTCACATTGTGTGGTAGAGGTGAGGAATAGTCGTAGTTGCCTTTTAAAGGCACTTAGCATCGTAGCTGTAAGTGTTTCTTTGTTAAGGGTATTGAACCACTGCGAAGCCCTGTGCATGAAATTTATTATGTTATATGTTATGAGTTATGTGTAATTTCTGCTCAGTGCTCTCTTTGTCAAAGTGAATCTTAGATTGCTTTTGGGCTTTGCCCATATGATGTGCTGTGTACAAGTTGGTCTTGATGATGTGATCTCTCAATTTTGTGACATATGTGTCCACAGACACTTTGTCTGCTGTGGGTGTGTTCAGCTCAATCAACAGGTGCTCAGGTAATCTCATGGTTCTACCAGTCATCACCTTGAAGGATGTGCACTGTGCACTGGGTGGTAGCTGAAGGAGTACCTCTAACTGCCATAAGGAATAAAGGCAAAAGGGAATCCCAATCCTTGAGATTGTCCTCAATGAATTTGGATAGCATCTGCTTTCTCTGTCTGTTGGTTCTTTCTACCTGACCTGAAGATTGTGGGTGATAGGGAATGTAAAACTTCTGGTGTACACCAAGAAGTTTGAATGTTTCTTGCATCAACTCACATGTAAAGCTGGTTCCTTGATCAGAGTCTACCTTCAGAGGTAGATCCCACCTGGAAAACAATTGTTCTACCAGGACTCTTGCAGTTGCCCTCGCTGTGCATTGTCAAGTGGGAAAAGCCTCGACCCATTTGGAGAATAGGGCTGTGACCACAAGGGCGTACTTTCTGTTCCTGCTGGTGGTAGTCAGAGAGCCAATGAAATCAATTTGAATTGCAGGCCAGGGACCAGATTGTCTCTGGGGAAGTAATTTAGCATTTCTTTTGGTTGGGGCAGGATTGTTGTGGGCACAAACTAAACAATTATGGATGTAATGTTTAACACCCCTAGTGATGCCAGGCCACCAACCCACAGATTTCAGTCTTTGGACTGTATTTTCCACCCCCTGATGTCCTCCAGTCAGGGTGTCATGGACCTGATGGATGAACTAAGATCGCAATGATTCAGAAACTATCCACAACTTGTGGTTCAGATAGTCAGGCTGATACCATATAAGCTTTTGTCATGTGATAAATGCAGTTTGTCTGCATGTCTCTTTTAGGGGTTGTTGGTCAGCAGTTGTTGTTCAGTTCCTTTGTCTAGGAATCTGAACACCTTTTCAGCTGAGGATCACATTTTTGTGCTGTGGACAAGTCCAGTGGCACAAAAGATTCAGTTTTCTTCTTTCTCGTTGCAGCTATGTGTATAGCTACCAGAACTACAGCGTGAGCCATATCCCACGTGTCCCCCCTCGAGCACCCTCTTTTGCAAGAGTGTCTGCTTGGTCATTGAAACCATGGTATGGATCAAACTTTGAATGGGCATTCACCTTGTGAATGAACAGCTTGTGCTTAAAGTGTTGAGTCGAAGTGTGAATGTATACGAAGAGTGATTTGTATTTCACAGGGGTGCCATCAGAAGATGTGAAGGAGTTCTTCTCCCAGAATGGTAAGAATTCAGATAGGGAGCAACAGACCCAGTTAGAGTCTGTAAAGATGATGGTATCTGTGGTACCATGGTGTACCAGTTCAAGAGCACAGGCCACAGGTACCAGTTCTGCATACTGAAAAGACACAACACTGCAGTGTTTGGATGCATGGACAGTGTTACCATTAGGGTACATGATGAGCACTCCAAATTCAACTATCTGTTCACCTTGGTAGTACGAGGCAGAGCCATCAGTAAAGACATGACACAGGGAAGTGTCAGCAAGGAGTTTTGGAGTAGCGGGGAGAAAGAGGCCTGGATCAGGCAAATCAGGGGGCTGGACTGTACAATCATGTAGGCCTCCTTGGTACAGGAGACCATGGGCCAGAATTGAGGGCATTTTGGCAGTATGGACCTGTATGTCACAGTCCTGGAGAAGAAGAGTCCAGTGAGTTAGCCTGGTATTAGATACAGAGCTATTCTTCACTCTGTCTGGCAACAGAAAGTTTGTGGGGGTGTGATTGGTATGCAAAATGATGGATGAGTACCCAGTGATGTACATGAAGTGCTTAACAGCCCAGTAGGTGATCAGAAGGTAACTTTCACAAAGACTGTACTTCTCTTCCACTAGGGACAGCATCTGGAAAGCATAGGCAATAGGTCTCAGAATGCCCTTAACCTTTTGAGCAAGTACCGCAGACATGGCAATGTCTGAAGTAGCCATTTCCAGATGGAAGGGTAAGGATGGATTGGGGCTAACCAATGCTGGAGCAGAGGCCAAAGGCTGTTTCAGAAGGGTCACAGCATTGGTGTGAATGGGACCCCAAGTCCAGGGGACATCCTTTTTCAAGAGCTCACACAGAGGGGCGGCCTTTTGTGTGAAGTCACAAATGAAGTCCCTGGAATAGCTGACCATTCCCAGGAAATGCCTGAGTGTTGCCACATTGATAGGAAGTGACAAATCTTGTAGGCCTTGGATCTTCTTCTAGGCCAGGCTTCTGCCTTGTTCTGTGATATGCAGACCAAGAAAGATAACCTATTTCTGGCACAATTGTACTTTTGCAGGATTGCACTTCAGGCCTGCTCTCTGTAAGAGAGTCAGTAACTCATCAAACTCATCAAAGAGGTCAAAATATTGCTTTGTAGTGGCAGTTGCCAGGAGTAAGTCATCCACATACTGCAGAAGACATTGTAGGGCAGAGAAACCCTGCAAGGCGTCCATGTGTAGATGGAAGAGGGAGGGACTATTGTGAAAGCCCTGCAGGAGGCAGGTCCAGGTGTACTGACGACCCTCAAAGGTGAAAGCAAGCTTGTGTTGGCTTTCCTGAGCAAGTGGCAGTGACCAAAACCCATTGGAGATATCAAGGGTGCTAAACCACTTATGATCTGGTGTTAGCAATTTGAGCACATCTGGTACTGAGGCAGCTAAGAGTGGCTTGATTGATCCTCCTGTAGTCAATAGTGAGTCTCCAAGATCCATTGTTTTTTTTCACTGGCCAGATGGGTGAGTTGAGGATTGAGACACAAGGCCTAATCACTCCTTGCTGAAGAAGTGGCTGAATGGTTTCTCTGACTGATGGTAAGGCCTCTGCAGGAAAAGGATATTGCCTGTCATGTTCAGGGCCTGAAACTTCAATGATGGTTTACATTCTCTCACAATCATGTTTGTGTGTTGCGAAGACATCAAGGTGCTTCTGCAGAATGGGTAAAAGTTCTATGAGGGATTCATGTGCCTGGAATAGAGCTATGATGTCGTATTATTTGTAATTGACTGTAATGGCAGCAACCACATGGAAATCGGGAATCATGACCGTATGGTATTATCCTTTGATTTGGATCAAAAGCCAATTGGCCAAATCCACTACACAGCTGTGTAGTGTTAGGAAATAAATTCCTATGATGCCAGGGTGATGACATAATACCAAGAGGTCAGAAGTGTGATTTGTGTTGAGGGTTCTCAACACTATGGAGAGTACAATGAAGCAGTAGGTAGGTAGGCAATCTAGTGCCATCCACACATTGAGCACTGTTCCTTCATCCGGTGGACCAAGAGGAATTAGCTGGATAATCATCATGTAGTACAGACACAGCCATGCCTGTACCTAACAGTACAACAATTTTGCAGCCCCCGGCCACGGCCTTGGTACAAGGCCACCCATTTGTGTCAATAGTAATATGTTCACAATACAGACTGGGGCCTGTATTTGTCAATTGTCACTCTGAACTATTACTAGTGTTGTCAGGTAGGTCCTGAAAGCGCATGCCAGTAGAATCTTGTTGGGCATCTTCCAGGTCCTGCATAGGATACAGGGAAGCCTGGGTACTAGTGGTAGCTGCAATGGACAAGGCCTCAGAATTAGGATCTGCTGCAGCTTGGCCAGAGGAGGTTCCATTATTTCCTTGGCCTAGCAGAGATTGAGTTACACGAGCTAATGCTGCAATGGTCTGCCTTGGGATAGACTCGGCCACTGATTGGACTTTCCCAAGGAGTGTGAAGAGGTTATTGTTCTCCACTACTACATCATGGTAGGAAGGGCCTTGTCGATAATTTCGATTGCCCCAGTTGTCATTCTAATCAGAATTAGGGTTATTCCAATTTCTTTGTCTCTTCCTATTCCTGTTTTGGGTTCCCCCCAACTTATAGGCCTGTTTGTTGTCAGAGGGCATGGCCTTATTGTCCTGGGCCTTGCCCTCCTCTGTGTAGTGAGTTGTGGGCTTGCTGGCAGGTTGTACCATGGCCACCTTGGCTTTTGAGCCAGAATTCAAACCTTGGAGGTAGAGCTGGTAGACATGCTCTGTCCTCATGAGAATGTCTGAGAATTTGTCGGTTCTGGGGAAAACCGCAGGCTTGACCTTGGCACGCACGGCTGGAAACATGTTTTGAATAAATAAGGTCTTGTATTCAGTTTGATCTCTGTCCACTATCTCTTGTGAGAGCACCTTGCCAGTATGGTAGGCCAACCATAACCTCTAATGGTATGACGTTGGACTTTCCTTGGCATAATGTTTCACAGGATGGGCCACTATAATGCCAACCATGCCCGGGGAGTGTGTGGCAATGAGTTCCATGGTGACATCATCAGAAGTCACTTCCATGGCTTGGTGGATGTCCTCTGAGAGTTTTGCCCAGAGGCTGGGATCTACAGTCTGCAGGAGGATCTATACTTGGTAGCCCACCGGTAGACTGAGCATCTCGCATTTGGAACTAATGTTTTCCAAATGACAGCAGAGATTGTCATTGGGGGTCATGCAGACTATGCTGTTAGCAATCTGCTATACAGAGTGAGCTGCCTGAAGGGGATTAGTCTGAACTATGGTATGTGGATCAGGAAAAGGGTTGGAGTGTGCGCCGTGAAGGGCAGCCTCCACTGCGGTGTCAGCCACAGAGCTGACAAATGACTGCTGAGTAGTGGCTTCCTTCAACATGCTTTCCATGTGTTCCCAGAAGACCTGTCTTTGCTCCTCAGTCATCTGTGTCCTAGCAAGGGCTGCCTCGATCATCTGATCGATATCCATTTTGTCCTCCTTTTTCAGGATGGCAATTGGAGGGGCTCAACCTCTACCACCTCCCATACTGGGAGTCACCATCTTGGCATCACACTTTGGAGTCACCATATTTCTCATGATATAGTGTCGTGCTAGTACAGCATAGGGAGTTGCCATCTTGTGAATGGTGGGTGGGAGAAGCGCCATACTGAGGGTGTGGTAGGGCACTATCTTGACTGCTGTCATCACCAGAATCATCATCTCCGGATGACGTAAAGTTGATGGGTGTGTAATGGAACCCGCCCATCACTTTGACGTGAGCAGCCAGCACCTCTTGCTGATGATGCAGTTTTGCCATCTTAGCTCTGCACTGTATGTGACTAACATTTGCACTGTTCTGTCCAACACCTCGTGCAACCTCTTTCTGTAACACTTTATACATGGCACTCAATTTGCAGTTGTCCCTAAGCTCTCTATCCAAATTGTCACTTACCCATTTCAGATTGTCTCTCAACTCCTCATTTTCCTCTTACAAAGACTCATTTGTCTCACTCAACAAATCATTCATTTGCAAAACCTGCCTCTTATCCTGCTTCAACCTATCACAATCCTCTCTCATCATGCATAATTCTTGATCATTATTCTGTGCAGTACAATGCACAAGAGTCTCATCCTTGCTAAGCAGAGACTGAAGTTCCTCTTCCAGCCTCTGCTCTTTCCTAAGACTTTCAGATGCCTGCAAGTCCATTTTTTTCTTAAGAGCTAAGTGCTGCAGTTCAAGGGAATGAAACCTCACCTCAGAGGCTTCCAAAGCAGCACAGAGAGCCGTGACCAACAGCCCTTTAGAATCACGCTTTTTAGCTCATTGTCTCAATTCTGAGTACTGGGTTGAGATCCCCAGGATGGGGTTATCAAAGTTTTTCATGTCCAGTGCGAATTCATTCCAGCCTCCATGAGAAGCAAGAAAGTTAGAAACATTGAGTCTCAGATCTGCACAGATATTGGACAAGGTAGAAAAGGTTGGGAAACCCAAATGGACCCATCAGTGGTTAGCCTGCTGTGTATTGATCCACAGTGATTGAGCCAAACAGATGGTCGGGTGTCAACACTCACACAATCCTGCAACTCAAAACTGCCATTGAACAAAGTGAGATGGCATCAACCTTGCCCAGTAAGCAGCCAGACTTTACACCATTCTATGGAGTGAAAAACACGGGCGAAGTGATACGGGTGTGTACACCTACTTACTACCTGCAAGGGAAATGCCAGCAAACAGTGAATCTTCACTAGTTTAGACCACCTGCACACGGTTTCCAATAATGTAAGGGGTCTAAGCCCTTCTCAGGTTCTTGGTGGTAATAAACCAGCAGAAGAAACAACAGACAAGCTGCATATATGGTAATAAACGTGTTTATTACACAAAAAGCAGACATGCCCTAAAACATATCTTACCAAATAGATACTGGGAGCCAGAGTTTCCCAATACCTCAGGGTATGAAGATGGTCTCAGTGAGAAAACATAATACAGCAGGTTATATACTATGATAACTACCATAGCAACTATTGCTTTGTATGTGAGTTAGATACATAAAAAAGACCCTATTGGCCAAAAGTTTGGTGGCTCCACAGTGTATCTAGAGATATACAAAAAGTGTATAATCAGCTAAAATAAGAACAAAGAACTCGTGCAAAATACAGAAAATAAGTATGGTGTTACATAAGTCTGCATGATGTCAGTGTAGGCTATACAGTGACTTTTCAGAAGAATATACAAAGAACACAGAAATGTATTCTCGGCACGTTACTTATGTGTTTCCATAATAAGCATAGTAATAATATCCCTGGTAACTTATTCTTATATGGTAAGTGCCAACATCCTAAATGTTAGTACTGATTCTGCATAACATAACATATAACATAATATTGTCAGCAGTACATGGTGGGTTGCCAATAAGGGTGTGGGGACCAAGCCTAACAGCTGCAAACATGGCTGCGGTGTAATACAGTATCTATGCAGGCCATAGGAGTCCCAGCTTTAAAAGTCTTGTGCAGCCAGTTTAAACACATTTTATTTCCGAATCCCCCACAGTTTTGAAGCAAGACCTGTGCCTTGTAGAACGCTTACAATATTTAACATTTGTGTGCTGTCCCCAGCCTGTCTCTATCACCAGAATGTACAGTCCCCAGGTGCTAGACAGGCAGCTCATCAATATTTACAGGTTTCTCATTAATATTCATGAGCCCAAACACACAGCTTGATTGGTGCTCTTCATTTGAAACCTACAGAGGCTTCTCACCCACCTCACTTAGGTTTCTAGTCCTGCCAGAAAGCCATCCGCTTGACTGCAGTCGCGGTCAGAAAATGAAGTAGCGTGTCTGCACATGTGTGAGCCAGCTGCCTGCCAGAAGTGCAAGGGCTGAATGAGCAGTGGCTTGTACAGACTCCACTGGTCCAACTATGGGCAAAATAAATGCAGGGGCTGAATGGAGATTCAGGAGCACACTCAGGACTCGGGCCAGAAGTGACGGAAAATGAAGGGGGTTAATGGGGGAACACTAGGGCAACAGGAGGCAATCAGGAGAACAGGACAAATAAGGTAAGCCCCCCCAGGAGGGTTACAGACAAAATATGCTTCCAAGGGTACTGTATTTTTTGCAAACTCTGCCTAAGTCCCGTATGGTACTATTTTCATCACTCGAATAGGGTTAGTTCCCATTTTCTTCGGGTGGTCCATAGGCAACAGATAAAATTCTCTATACTGCAACTGCCAAAAGAGATAAGAGGCCTTAATTTGCCTAAATTAAGCTATATTGCCTGGCAGCCCAGCTGCACCTAGTGTGCAACTGGCTTTCCCTGCACAGCAACAGTCCTACTGGAGAGACATAAAGTTCACTATTAATGATTTAAGCAATAAGCCACGAGGGGGTGTGGGTTATACGGGGATTTACCATGGTTGGAGTGGTTTGCCCATGAGGTGCAGCTGAGTGCGTAAATCCTTGCCAGCCGTGGCAAATCCCTCAATAACCCTCATCCTCTGAGTGGCTTATTGCGATTATACCAGGGTTAATTTTTGTACTATAATAAAATACACCTTTTAAAGAGGTTGCTTTGTTTGTTTATTTTTATTGTATTTATTCCTGGGCTGCAGATGAATAGGATGTTGATGACCATTATTACCATTTAGCCATTAACAGCCAGTAGTTATCAGAGGATTTACACCGGTGGTAAATTGCCAGTCTGACCATTTCATTGGCTGTTCTCTTATGTCCATGGTATAATTATATACTGTATAACATAGATAAGCTACTGTTTGCTTTCACTATAAATAAGGTTCCACTTCACCATTTCTCCATGTTTACTGCTATAATGGTACAGCACTACAGCCTTGTATGTCGACAATACCTCCCTCTGACACTTACAGCTTGGTTGAGAGCCCTAGCCTATGACACAACATACCCTCCTAATGCCTCAGATACTAGGTTCAGTATGTGGAGCAAAGTGGGCTTATGGTATGTTTACTAGTGCTGTGATTTCCAATGTTTTAAACCTTTTGCCCCTTTGCAACAGGAATTTAAACTCCCACCCAGGGCTTTTATGCATTAACTGCAACTGAGATCCTGGGCCGGAATTTCAAAGGCCTTAGATTGCATCAAACAGGTCTGATGCAAGGGCACCTTGTGCCAATTGCTGCACCAAGTGGGAATTTGAAAGTCAGCCTGTATCACCCAGCAGGCTTCCCGCACCAAAGTGTGCTAATGCCATCCTTGTGCCACGAAAGTGGCGGCAGCATGGCACTGGGGGCTTGCGGCAGACCCAGACTGTTGCAGCACTTGGATCTGGGTTTTGAAAGATCCCCTTGAAACCAAGTGCCACGTACCCTTAGGGGACTTAGACGGCTCCCAGGGGGTCATCCTGTACATGCCACCATGTGGCCCGCCCCGATCCATCCCTGGTGGACGATCCCTGGTGGTCCGGTGGTCCCCCCGTCACATCCCCGACTCCCACATCTGTGTGTCCTGCCAACTCCCCCCCATCTCAGCACTCCCAGCCCCCTCCCATACCCAAATCTGGTGACTGGCACTGCACTCCACACGACACCATGGCTGGCCACCGAATGAGCTGTCAGTGGGTGTACTGTATACAGTATACAGTATGCGCATGGACTGCCCATTTGGCTGCCGGCCGGGTGGCATGTGGAGGGCAGTGCCGATCACCAGATTGAGGTACTGAAGAGGTGGGTGCCAGATGGTACTGAGAGGCACTAGTTCACCAGGGTACTGGATAGTGCTGCAGCGCCTGGTACCGTGGCGCGGGTGGTGTTGGGGGCAGTGCCCAGTTGCCAGACCCTGTCCATGGGTACTGTGGACTCCCAGCAGCCATTGCTGGCATTCCAGGTGGGGTGCCATTCATCCGGTGCAGCTCCCTTTGCGCAGGCCACTAGACTTAGGGTGCTGGACCCTGTAATTTAGAAATTTGGGTTTAGGGTCCCACAAGATTGTGACTGCACAAGCTGCCATTGTCGCAGCTTGTGTCGAGCCTTTGAAAATCTGGCCCCCTATATATAGGAAAGGGATAGGCCTTTAAACATTGCCCCCAGTCCTAATTTATTTATTTTTTTTGAACTTATAATTTTATTGTCAAGAAAGGTCAGAATGGTACAATGTCTGCTTTGTCTATTACATATAACAAATAATTCAATTACATGCATACATATTACAGGTGTAAAATTGTCCCTTCCTGAAATTACTTATTTTGTCTCTCTTCATTCCATCTAGGCATTACTTGCTCCTCCAGCCCTGTATTGTAGGTGGGTGGAATTTCAGCCAATTTTGGGTAAGTATTTTGATGGCAGCTGCCACCAGGATATAGAAAAGGTGCCGCAAGTGTTTAGTGTTAGCTTCTTTTGGTGGGAGGCCTAAGACCAGATTAGCCCATGTGAGCGTGTTATGCAAATTAAAGATTTTCCCAACCTCCCTAGCAACCTCTGTCCAGAAGGGTTGTACCACAGAGCAGTCCCAAAAGATATGCCCATGGTTGCCCTTTGAAGTCCTGCACTTCCAACATGTATTTACCCCAATACTTGAATAATGGCAAGACATTGCTGGGATGATAAAGAATCTAGTGTTCACACACCAACGAAAGAATCTCCAAGATGGAGAGCCTGTAGTTCTATGGGTATCTCTCCATATTAATTCCCAGTCTCTGTCTGTGAGTACTTGTCCCAACTCCTCATGCCAAGTATCCTGGATTCGCTGAACCAACAAAGTGCCTACTCCTTCTTGTAACGCCTTGTATATCGTAGAAATACATTTTCTGGTATGGTTTATTACACAGTCTGGTAAGTGAAGATTATTGACTGGGGAGGGATCGGCTGTTAGAGCTTGTATTCCCACCACTGTGGAGAGATAGTGTCTACACTGAAGAAATTTAAAGAACTCCTTGTTATGTTTCCAAAACTCCTTTCATAGTTCCTCAAATTATTTGAAGTCCAGTTTCTCCACTAGTTGCGCTGGGTATCTGAGGCCCTTCTGTGCCCATCTCCTGAGGGTCAGGTCACCATCTAGTTTTGGGAAATTAGGTAAGTGAACTAATGGAATACACTTCCATATCCTCGTTGGAATTTCCCACCATTGTCAAGCTTCCAGCCAGGCTCTCATGGTCTGCCTGGTCCATCTGTTACTTATGTTCTTAATATTTGCCGGCAAGACTGTCCAAGGTAGGATACCCAGGGGTGTGGGCTGGGAGGCCTCATCCTCTATGCAGAACCATGTGACTCATAGCCTGGGGGATATCAGTTTAAGTACTGAGAGGGATCGAGCAGCTAAATAATACTCATAGAGATTTGGTACTCCCATCCACCTTTATCTTTCGACTCTGCCAATAAGTCCCATCTTTTCCGTGGCTGCCTTCTGGCCCAGACAAACCCAGAGAGTCTGCGCTGGAACTCTTTCCACTCCTGCCCCAAGAAAGGGATTGGTAGAGTTGAGAACAGGAATAAATATCTACGTAATACATTCATTTTTACTGCATCTACCCTATTTGGGAATGTAAATGGGATATGTTGCCATCAGCTCAGGTTGCTGAGCATTTCTCTTCTCAAAGCTGCATTGTTATGGAGGTGTAAATCAGAAAGGTCCTTGGGGATCTGGATCCTGAGTCCTGATTTTGCTCTTTACCCGTTTAAATGGGATTGAGGTCCTAACTGTGTCAGAGAGCGCTGGGGTAAGAGCAAGGGTTTTGGATTTGGCCAGGTTTATTTTGAATCCAGAAAATTTACCAAAGTCTTTCAACAATTTTAATGCGAGGGGTATAGAAGACACAGGGTCTTCTAAGTATATCACTGTGTCATCTGCATAGAGAGATACCTTGTATGTCTGCTGATTGAACTGAATACCTATTATTTCAGGTTTTTCTCCGATCGCCTGGGCCAGAATCTCCATGCACAGGGTGAAGAGCAGGGGCAACAGCGGACAACCCTGTCTTGTCCCTCTTTCTATTACTAGTCAATCAGATAGGATCCTGTTAACCTTTACCCTCACTGTGGGGTGCTGATAACAGAGAAATGCATGTTAGGAAATTACCCCCAATTCCCCTGTGCTCCAACACCACTTCTATGTACCTCCAGCCCTGGTGATCAAAGGCCTTTTTGGCATCTAGAAATAAAGCTACTTGTGGGGTAGAGGTCGAAATAACATGAGTCATTATGTTCAGGAGTGGGCGGATGTTGTCCAACAAATGTTGGTGGGGAATAAACCCAGTCTGATCCAAGTGTATCAGTTTCTCTATATGTCCCTGCAGCCTTGTTGTTAGAATTTTTGTAAGGATTTTTAAGTCTTGGTTAAGGAGTGATATTGGTCGAAAATCTGCACAGGATGTGCCTGTTTTGCCAGGCTTTGGGATCACTGTGATCAGTGCTTCTTCTCACGAGGTTGGCAGGTGGTTTTCCTCTAGACAGGCCTGAAACACCTTTTGCAATTGGGGCACTAAGATTTTTTTAAGTTTTTTATAGAACTCAGCTCCCAGATCGTCAGAACCTGGGGATTTTCCCATCGGGAGCCCTGAAATGGCCTGATCTATTTCTTGTGGTGTTACAGGGGCTGACAATGTTGCTTGTGCCTCCTGTAATAGCCTGGGGAGGGTGATAGCCTCTAAGAAAGCTTTAGCGTTATTTTTGACTTGGTCTTCCATTTTGTCTTCCCTGTAGAGGTTCTGGTAAAAGTCCCTAAACTGCATTGCTATTTTCTTTGGTTGCACCCAGGTCCTACCTCCCTCATCCCTTATACCCTGGACAGTTCTCATTGCCTGTGGTTTTTTCAGTTGGAAAGCTAGGAGACGGGTAGCCTTCCCTCCCCCCTCATAATATATTTGACTTGCAAAGTGGTGCATTCCCTCTGCTTTTTTCTCCTCTATTTTTGTAAATTCAACCCATGCTTTGTTTAATTCCTGCCTGACTTTCTTCTTCCCAGGTTTTCTTTTAAGCTGGCTGTCTAACTCCTTAATTCATGCTTGTATTTGGGTGAATTTCGCCATTGCCATTTTGGGGGGGAACTGATGTGTAGCCAATAGCGTGGCCCCTTAACACCACCTTTAAAGTATCCCATCAAACTATTGGAGAACAATCCTACATTGGGGAGTCTATCATTAGATCTGTCATTGCTTTAGTTAGTTGTCTTATGAAGTTCTTCTCATTCAGTAGGGACACATTAAGCCTCCATGTCCTAATCCCCCTCTCTTGGCCTAAGTTTAATTGTATAATAACTGGGCCATGGTCTCACAATGTGATAGGCTGGATCTCAGCTTTGCTGACGTGAAATAGGTCTGATCGATGCATAAGAAATAAATGTATTCTGGAGTATGACTTCTGGCATTAGAATAAAAAGTATAATCTTTCTCTGTCTTATGCAGTGCTCTCCATACATCAACCAGACCAAGTTCCATCATCAAGGCCTTAAGTCTTTAGGTAGCCCCTCAATTGGTGCAAGTAGCTCCTGAGGACCTATCCATACTGGGTACTGGAGCTACATTGAAGTCTCCTCCAATGATCAACTGTCCCTATGGGAAAGAGACTAGCCTAGAGAAGACCTCCATCAGAAATGTATCAGTGCCTGTGTTTGTGGCTTAGGTATTTACCATATGTATTGTTTTGCCATACAATTCCCCCTGTGACCAAAATATAGCACCTGTGCAAGACTTAATCAGTCACCAATACCCTGATCGGACAGTCTCTCTTCATCAGGATGGCCATTCCTGCCTTCTTAGCCTTAGGGTGTGAGGCTGCCCAGACATGACCAACTCAGGTTCTACGTAATTTTACATGTTCTATCTCTGAGAGATGAGTTTCTTGCAGATAAGCAATGTCACACTTGAACCCCTTCAGCTCGTTCAGTAATCTTGTATGCGTAATTGGTGAATTGACCCCCTTGATATTATAGGAAATTATGTTTAAACCCGCCATGATGGTGTTAAATACAGTTGCTACCACTCCCATGGGGCAACTGATCCCCCATGGCTGGTCAGTCTTCCCTTTCTGTTCGCCCCCCCCACTGCGGACCTCTACCACCCCAGATTCATTTACACAGCAGGTGCTTAACCACACCACAGTTTAGCATTGTATGAACAAGAAAAAAGAAGAAAGAAAAAAACTTTTTATAGATCTCCTATTTCAACTAAGGAGACCAAAACAAGTAACAACAGTTAACAAAGGAGGTATACCAACTGGGCTATCCTCTGTTCACTTTACTGAAAGAACTATGCTTCCAAGGAAAAAGCAGAATCCCCTCACACAGCCGTGTGTGGGAAGATCACACAATGTGATCACCGAGAGGCCCTATGTGGAATAACCACACGGGCCGTAGGCACCTGCTCTACTGTTAAAAGTAGAGAATAGTGGCCACTTTACCATCTGTCACCTCAATGGTGCAGAGCAGATAAAGTCCCAGCATGTTGTGTCTCTGCTCAGCCACCCCTTCCCTCCTGTTTGTATCATAGTCCATATTCTCTTTAGTATTTTGACCCATTATCTATGTTGTCTCACCCCCAGCTTAGCATGATTCCTTTGTTCATCTTTTTATGAATACATTTCCCCTGAGTTAATTTCGCTCTATCTGCTCTATCTTTATCAGCCACCCCCATGGTAAACATACACAATTATTCATTACTTGTGCTAATTGCAGTCTTACTCTGTTGTTGATTCATTTGAAACAGTTAAAGTGTGCCCTCATGGAGTGCATGAAGTCACCCCTTCTCATGGGCTAACGAGAGGTGGGGCGAGGATCCCCCCTGACTGGTTCCAAATCAGTTCCAACAGTACTTCAGCACTTTGGGGATTTTGTAGTCTGCTTCCCCAGTTCTTGTAGCCCTTGATTTTCTGCTCGGACAACCAGTGTAGCTGCGTCCGACAGTGCAGTTCCGGAGAATGGTCCTGACGTGTCTCGTCGCCCATTTTGCTCCCTGCCTGCAACTTCCCAGGCTGACAAGGCCAGCTTGTGCTCCAACTGTTGTAGCTCCATATTTGGAAGGGCAATTCCCAGCTCTCGGAATTCAGGGGCTTCCTCAAACAATGAGCTTTACGTCTTTGGTCTTGATTCCAGATTTAGCTGGATTTTGGCAGGATGCTGGAGCTGTGCTTTTATTTCTTTTTTAATTCTAAGCTCTCTAATCACCTTTCTTACTTGCTGGCATTCTGCCTGCAAGACTGCCAAAAAGTCCTGATCAAAGAAGATAGCTGCTTCTTGAAATTTCAGGTCCTTCACGTGACAGGCTTCCTTTAGCAGCCAGTCCTTGCTTTGAAAGTGGACTATACGAACAATCCAGGATCTTGGCCTGACTTTAGGGTTTTTGGGACATGGCCCAAGGGATCTATGTGCCCGGTCCATTTCCAGGTTAAAGTCCAATGGTATTTCCAGGATGGTGTGTATAAGCTGCTGGATAAAATCTATGGGGCTGGCAAATCCCTCCTCCGCTCCCTCGGGCACGCAGAGTATTCGAAAATTGTTGTGGCATGCCCTGTTCTCCAAATCCTCTAGCTTAGCCTGAACCTGTCTGTCTCTCTGCAATAATAATAGTAGCAGGTGGTAATGTGAGTCTTGGGTCTCCAATAGCTCGGTGACTTTACTGGCGTTGGCTGACACTTTTTTTGTCTAAGGAATAAAAATCCTGCTTCAGGTCTGCCAGTGCTGAGCTGATTTTATTCACAGTCATGAGAATACACTGCAGGGTGTGAGATGTGCTTGTTGTTTCATTTGGCTCATCAGGCTCCAGCTCTATTGAGGCAAAAAGATGGTGAGCGACCACGAGGCGTAAGGCCTGTGAACTTCTCCATGTCATCGCTTAGGAGCAGCTGTTTCAATTTACCGCCCGACTTACATTTAAATTTGTCTGGTTTTGCATGCGGTGGTTTACCTGCCACGTTAGATGCACTTGTAGGTGAGATCTTACAGTTTTTTGATGGTCTAAATGGTTGAAATCTGATGATTAGTGGGGGGGGGGTGTAGATTGCGGAGCTCTGAGGCTTAGCTGCCAACCATTTGGTGAAGTAACCGGAAGTCCCCTAATTTATTTTTTTTTACAGTACTGACTTCCCATCAAAAAGAGGACACATAGCAAGATTTAGTTGGTATTTTAAATAGGGGGGTTACTGGAGTTGGTTTAAACATGTCAGCCTCTATCTTAAACAGATGGAATACTGAATTACAGACTGAATATACAGTACCGTAGAGACCTGGGCCAAATATGCTGTACTGATAAATGAAACATTGAAAGATTTGTTGCACTATTGGTATAAATGAAACTTGAACTGTGTGTAGTTTATAAAGGATAGTAAACACACAAATAATTTTAGATTGGTAAACTGAGCCCTGCAACTAAACCGGAAGCAGGAAGAGAGATTGTAGTTCGGGATTAGAGCAAACGAACTACAAACTAGTTTATTTCATGTGTTTTTTAAGTATTTTTTAACTCTTGGCACTGTAAAACTCTAGTTAATCCTTTAAGCAGACTTGTGGGCTAAAAATAACAACTTCGGTTGTATTTACAAAACGAGGGGTCTCGGACTACTTCCGCTGAGAAAATACTATAAAAATAGCCACTTCAGCGAGAGGAGCGAGCCGAGTGGAGCGCGGGTCGCACGCGGAGACGCGCGCAGAGACACGCGTGTCGCGTGTCTGCTGTGTCTGCTGGGGACACTGGGAATCACTGGGGGGACAAGCTTCAGAAGCTCAGTAAAACGGGGAAGTGGTAAGTTGGGCCCAAATTTAAACATCTAATAGGTCCTTAAATACTTAATCACAAAGAACAAATACAAAAATAACAAAAAATGGCCCACACAAGGCAAAAAAAAATTAAAAGGCAAAAAATCATGCCGAGAATGCCTTATGTACATGGCTGATGATGCTAACACAGAGTTTACGTGTGATAAATGTACTATAAATTCTGAATTGCAAAAGAAAGTACTTGAACTCGAGGCCAGAATACAGACCTACAAAGATATTTCTAAACTAGAAGAATATATAGATGAGGCTGCATGTGATGTTAGTAGTAGACAAATGTTGATCTTGAACAATTCAGTTCACCTAGATAGTACTAACGATAAAAATGAGACTAGTGGGGTATCTCAGTCATTTATCACAGTAGATGTACTTAATAGATTTGAATGCCTTACCAAAGACGATTCTATAAACACCAGGAATAAACTACCAAGTGGAAATAAAACATCTAACAATATAGAATGTGTACAGGTACCAAATGAGGTATCAAGTAGTAACATAACTCTGGATAACCCCACCTACTTCGCTGGAGAACAATTATCTGGTGAAAATAAACTGATAGAAAGGGATATTTTGATAATAGGGGATTCAATTATCAGGGGTATAGACACCTATATATGCTATAACCGTAATGAACACACTACAGTTAGTTCCTTACCTGGTGTTAAAGTACATGACATAGTTGGTATGCTACATGGTCTTTTTGAAAATACAGTCACCCCCCTAGTCATTTTAAATGTGGGGACCAATGACATAGGCAAAACAAATTGGAACTCCATGAAAAGGGACTATAAGATCTTAGTTGATGCAGTAAGGAACTATGGTGGGGAAATCATTATTTCTGGAATAACCTCAATGCAGGGAAACAAATCATTCAGGAACACAGAGATATCAATAATTAATGGTAAACTTAGACAATACTGTGTGGAAGAAGGGATTGGTTTTATGGACAATGAAAAAACCTTTAGTAGAGCTTCCTTATACAGAAATGATGGTGTTCATCTAAACTACGCTGGAGTCAGGATTTTGGGAAAAAAGGTTCTGGAGGTTGTTAAATTCCATTTAAACTGGATAGGAAGGGGGGAGACAGAAAACAAAAACTTAAACGATAACCCATCTTCCTGTGTAGATATTTCAGGGTGGAATGCTATTCTGATTAATGCACGAAGCTTACAGAACAAATTCAATGAGCTAACAATAATCCTACGCAGCAATAAAGTTCATATAGCCTTGGTCACTGAAACATGGTGGGATGAAAATGATGTATGGGACAAGGAAATTGATGGGTATAAACTCTTTTCTTATTGTAGAAAATATAGAAAGGGGGGCAGATGAGCTAACAATAATCCTACGTAGCAATAAAGTTCATATAGCCTTGGTCACTGAAACATGGTGGGATGAAAATGATGTATGGGACAAGGAAATTGATGGGTATAAACTCTTTTCTTATTGTAGAAAATATAGAAAGGGGGGCAGATTGGCAATTTATATTCACAATGATATTGCCTCAGAAGAACTAAAATGGGACGTAGGCCAAATTGAACTCCTTTGGGTTCAATTAACACCGAGTAATAGACCCAAAATCATATTAGGACTACTATATAGGCCACCATCTATGTCACGTGAAGACGATAGGATTTTATTGAACATTTTTGAGAAATTGGATCCAAACACTAGATTATTGATAACTGAGATTTTAATTTACCAAATATTGATTGGGTAAAGGCACGGCACTTGTCCCTAGAAAGGCAATATGTTGATATAATAGATCATAGGGGTCTTGACCAGATGGTCCAGGAGAGTACAAGGGGCAATAATATTCTCGATTTAATCTTTACTAACATGGGAGACATAGTAAATTCGGTGGTAGTTGGTGCCCATTAGGTAGTAGTGACCATAACATTGTATCATTTAGTATAAAGGAAGCTGAAATTAGGAAACCCATAGGAGCTACTGTAAAACTAAACATGGGGAAAGCTGATTTCCATAATATGAAAATTAAATTGGAATGTTGGGATTGGAATTCTGAATTTGATAATAAACCCATTCAAAGTATGTGGGACCTTCTCAAAGCTAAAGTGGAGGAACTAACTACAGAATTTGTCCCTGTAACTATCAAATACCCTATGGACAGAGCTATAAGACCTGCCTGGCTCACTACAAAAATTAAAAAGCTAATAAATAAAAAGAATAGACTGTTTAAGAAGCTAAAAGTTCTCAAAACGGCTAAATTACACACAGAGTATAAGGATTGTCAAAAAAAAGTCAAAATTAATATAAGGAAGGCTAAAATCACACATGAGTACAATCTTGTTAAGAGAGTGCAGGATAATAAAAAAGCCTTCTTTTCTTATATAAATAACCGGAGGAAGACTTCAAATAGTATAGGTCCCTTCACTATCGATGACGGATCCCCAGTTTCTAACCTTCAAATGGCGAATATTCAAAACAAATACTTTTGTTCGGTTTATAACTCAACAAAAATGTTACATACAACACAAAGCAACCTCTTGATCTAGAGATGATAAGATTGAACCCTGATAACATATTCAAACAGTTAGATGGACTTAACCCAAACAAATCCCCAGGCCCAGATGGTTTGCACCCTAAAATCTTAAAGGAATTGGCATGGGAACTGACCCATCCTTTGACACACATATTCCAAGTATCCTTAAATACTGGTTTTGTCCCTTATGACTGGAAGTTAGCAAATATAGTACCCATCTTAAAAAAAGGACCTAGTACCCAACCAGAAAACTTTCGGCCCATAAGTTTGACATCAATACCGGGAAAACTTATGGAGAGCATAATTAAAGACATTCTAAAAGAAGACCTGGAGGCACAGGATATGATGGATCCTATACAGCACGGGTTTGTGAAGAATAGATCATGCCAGACTAATTTACTGTCCTTTTATGAAAAAGTCAATAGAGAACTGGACATTGGCAACCCTGTGGATGTGGTCTTTCTCGATTTTGCTAAGGCCTTTGATAAATTGCCACATAAGGAATTATTGTTAGTGTTGGAAAATGCAAAACTTCCCATTAACATATGCAGATGGATTTCTGATTGGCTGTGGGATAGAAGACAGAGAGTGGTCATAAACGGGAAATACTCTGATTGGGCCGCGGTGACCAGTGGTGTGCCTCAGGGATCAGTGTTGGGCCCCACTTTGTGTAACATATATATCTTCTCCCTAAAGATTAGGAACAAGAATATATGGATGCAAAAATTTGCCGATGATTGCAGATTGGGTGTGGTCACAAATAAAGATGAACACATAGTAGCTTTACAGTACACACTGGACTCAATACATGAATGGACAATCACAAATAAGTTAGGGCTAAACAAAACCAAATGTAAAGTCATGCACATGGGGAAAAATGACATTGAAGCAACTTACCAAATAGACAATATTACTTTAGGGGTTGAAACTGAGGAAAAAGATCTGGGAATTACAGTAACAAAAGACCTGAAATTTAGAGTGCATTGTAGAAACCAGCTGAGAAAGGCTAACCAGATTCTAAATTGCATACTTAAGTATATAGCATGTAGAGATAGGAATGTGATGATGCCTCTGTACGTTGCTTTGGTCAGGCCCCACCTGGAGTACTGTGCAAGGGTTTGGTCACCCTATAACAAGGAGGATATATTAAATATTGAGAGAGTACAGAAAAGATTTACTAAAAAAGTAAAAGGATTAGAAAATAAAACATATTACAATAGACTGGTTAGTCTAAATCTTTATTCATTACATTATCGTAGAACAAGAGGAGATCTATGTTTCCTATACAAGAGTATGGAAGATGATAAGTTATTAAAAGAACTGGGGTTCATATATAAAATAGGGAGAACTAGTTCAAGGAAACACAATAAATAATTGTACCAACAAACTTGGGAACATAACTTTCGGAAATATTGGTACAGTTTAAGAGTTGTGCGATCCTGGAATAACTTACCCAAGGAAACTGTAAATAGTACAACTATGAGTGAATTCAAGAATGGGATTGATAAGTTTTTTGGAGACAGTAAATTTTTATGTCATTAATAATTGGAAGGCGAGCCTTATAGGATGGTATTGCTATCCTCGGCTTGAATAAACCTATGAAACCTATGACACCTATGAGCTATAGAATTATCTCTTCCACCTATTGGAGAGATTATGCATGGTAAAGCAGAATGAGGTATTTTATAACCCTAGATATCCAGACAAAATATATGGGTCCATCTTACGTTATCTGTTGGGGGCGATGTAGGGAGGCACAGGCTAACTATTGTCATATATTTTGGCAGTGTCTGAAATTATAGGGTTTCTGGCAGGGTACAGAAGAGGCACTGGGCTCCATGTTTCCAGACATGGCTTTACTGACCCTGACCTTGCTCATTTTGGCAGTCTCACCAACTGGGATTCAAGGCACTTAAGTTAACAGCAGCTAAAAAAAGGGTGACAAGGGTGTGGATCTCTCCTGAAGTACCTACACTGCTCAGTTGGACTAAAACTGTTAATGCCATCTGTTCTATAGAAACATTGACCTATAATATCAGGGGGCAAGAACAAATATGTGATTAATTCTGGTGGTGCTGAGTTCTTTACCAGCTAGATGTTAACCCAGAATCCTTCCATGATACAACTGTGAAACTGGAAAATGTGATACTATTTTAGACTTGCATATTAAGTTTAGGTGATATGGAATGTAATGTGTCTGTTTTATTCTGTATGTATGATTGGGGAGATTTGGGGCTGAACTGCTGGAATAGTATGTCTTCAGGGGCCTCTTGGAGAGAATAAATGGGGTATGTGGACTCTATTGATGGACTTTTGTGGGGCTGCCACCTTCTCCTCTGATATGAGCCTCCTCTCTGTTGATGATCACTGGATTTGGATATGTGCTGCTCTTCTTTTATACCATGTACTTTGTCTGTTCATTGTAACAGAAAATGTCAATAAAAACTAAAATAAATAAAATACAAGGAAGTAGGGCAATGATCGCTCCACTCATCTGTGCCACAGCAAGAGGGATAGAAAGTAACAACTATTCCCAACTGGCCAATCAAACTGAAAAATAACCCCAAATAATTAAACATATTAAAAAAGTCTAAATACTACAGGGCAATGCACAGCTCAGGAGGGACAGCACAGATATAGAATGTTCAGTGAATGTTTTCTGAAGTCTGATCTCCTGCCAGTATTGCATGGGGTGTTTCTTCACTCCACAGCCCTTCCACCCCTTCTCCTGTCCTTCCCTCAGTTCTTTAAGTTTCTCTTATTATACTCTTCCTTGGCCAAAGGTGCCACCCACCAAAACCCTTCTTATCACGGTATCTCAGGATTATCTCCTAGCATTCCAAATTACGTCATTTCCTGCACCTCATATCACCACCTATCTCCGAGCACCCAGTGCATATCATGGGGAATACATTTACTCCAGTCTGGTATTGACTTGCTACTCTTCTCCTTGTGCACTCTCATGTTGTCTTATTTGCATTTTTACCTTATTTGCTCTTGCCTTGGTTTCCTGACCCTGCATACATTTATATACAATTCTTATGTATTTATTATATGTACCAATGACTCCTTATCTGTTTCCTCCTGTTACTCCCTTGTGTTATATTATTGTACTTCCTTACTTGTATATTTTGTATATTTTTGATCCTGTTGACCTCCCCAGGTCCACCTTGTAAATGATCTTGCCTCAATGGTGTCTTGCCTGGTAAAATAAAGATAATTGATTGATCAGTAGCCAACATGCACCATATCTATCAGAACAACCTGGCCAGACTTAAGCTTACTTATTAGCACAATACTTTCTTTTATAGCTACTCCCAGCACCTGAGTACAAATGTTTAAGGATGGCTCACACGGGACATTGCTCACTTAACCTTTGCAAAACATTTTGCTACTATTTCTTTCTTGTGGATAGTCTGACTGTGACTGTGGGAAATGGCACAATGCCTCTTTCTTAGGTGAACCCTCTGAAGAGCTAAACAAAATGCAGTTATATATTCAAGGTGTGGGTTCTGAGGCCTTCACAGAATGAAGCCACCTTTCTGTGTTTTATATCACTTGATTTATTTTTCTTTGAAATACCCTGTTTCACCCTGCTATGTCAAGCTTTTTCAAGGGAATTTAATTTCATTTGTCTGCAATAATTTAAATAAAAAATTTAAATATTGCACATATTTTGTGAATGTTTTCCAAATAATCTACAATTCCCTTGCTACATGGAATCTATTCTATACCTTGTTACTGTTTGTCTCTCTTACACAGGTCTTTTTTCTCTTAATACATTACTGATAGTTTCAGGCAGAACTACTGTGAAAGACTGACAGGCAGTTGCCCGACAGTCATAATCCTGATACCGCAAGCCTGACACCAAAAATCCTGACAGTGGGATTTTTTTTCATGTTTCTGGGGGGGAGGGGCTTTGTCCCATGACCCCCTTAATTATAATAACAAACTCTGCCACCGGCAAAATCCCACTGTTAGGATTTTCAATGTCAGGTTTGTGGCGTCGGGATTTCAAGTGTCAGGCACCCAAGTTTCAGTCTTTCAAAATGCTACCTTTCCGGCACAAACAATAAAAGACTTTACTGTTTGTATACTGATAAAAATGAAAATAAAATAAAAATTATTGATTGAGGCTCTTCATCATTCTGTGCCTATTCTTTACTTCACACCAAAGTGTATTAAACACCCCATAACACAGTCACATGGTTCTCTCTGCTGCTATCATACTATCTATTTCATCATACACTACAGTATTTTAAATAACCATGTCGGTCTTTGTTACATTTTTTCATATAATTGTTTGTATAGTTCACTTTTTTTGCACATAAACAGAATGAATTTACTGAATTGCCTCCTTTATGTGTCCTCACTACTATTACTCAGTGTGTTTGCAGTTGTTTAACAATTTCTAAAAATGCTGCCTTCAGTCCTAGTGTTGTGTTTGGTTTCTACGTCTTTAAATAAACTTTCACCTTTCTGCAGCATTGCATCCACATGCACTTAAAATGCTTTCCCAACCTCTTTAAGGTTCCAATGCCATTCTGAGTCTGCTACTCAAATTCTGCAAGGCTTGGTAAGAGAGAGACAAAGTCTCAGAGTTCTGCATGTTTCTTATTTTAAGGGAAAAAAATCTCACACAAAAGCTAGAATGCTACATGGTTTACCTTGGTATGCGCATGTGTGCTGCAAAAAGAATGTTGTCCATGCTCCAACCCCTCTTGGACCTGCATACTCTCCCCACATGTAATGTGACAAAATGACATCATGCTGATGTTGCACAGGCATGCAGAAGCAAGCTGACAATGTTACTAAGCAATGGTAATCACTGAGTCCATGCTGGATAATTGATTCAGCAGAGTGGTAGCATGCAGGCTTATGTGGCACAGACATGTCCAGGACCAAAGTAAATTAGATGTTTTTGTGCAGTATTAGTCACAGCTTAGCAATCAAATCACAAATTGTAGTGAGAAGGAAATAATGTGACTTAGTGGGAAGTGAACCAAGGCCGTTGGAATACCATCCTGGAGCTCTAACCACTGAGTTACTGGCTCACATGGGTGGACCTGTGGTTCCCAGATGCACTTCCTTTCTCTAGTATTACATGTCCTGGAACTAGGAAGAACCAGGATGACAATTAGATGTTTTTTTGAGCAGTATTAGCCACTGGTTAGCAATTAAATCATAAATTGTAGAGAGAAAGAAATAATGTGACTTACTAAGAACTGAACCCAGGACCATGGAATACCATCCCAGTGCTCTAACCACTGAGCTATGAGCTCACATGGTTGGACTTGGGATTCGTGGCACACTTCTTTTCTCTGGTATTGTAGACACTGCAACTAGGAACAATCAAGATGACAATCAAATCTTTTGTGTGCAGTATGAGTAACATCTTAGCAATTAAATCACAAACTGCAGTAAGAAATAATGTTACCTACTGGGATTTGATCCAGGCCCCTTGAATACTGTCCTGGTGCTCTAACCTAAGAAAAGTAGAAATCGAATAAAGGCAGCATTTTTAGAAATTATTAAACAACTGCAAAAGCACTGAGTAATAGTAGTGAAGACAAGTAAAGAAGGCAGCTCAGTAAATGAATTCCATTTACATGCAAAAAGTGAAATATGCAAAAAGTAACATTGTTATTGGAAAGAATGTAACAAGGAACTGTAACCCCCCCCACACACACAATTGGGGGCTTACCTTGAGTATCTCCTTGGGCTCCAGTCATGCCCACTGCCAGGCAGACATCCTGCAGAAATGGTAAATCCATATGGTTGGTGTCTTCTATTAATATGCGTGAGAGTGCCATGATGTGTCTCTGCGCCTGTCCCTTTAAGGCCACAGTCAGTGTGTATAATGTAAATAGCCTGGACTGGATCCAAGTGTTCCCAAGTTCATGACCAGCCAGGCATCACCCTAATTTGCCCCACTCTGCTTTCACTAATAGAGCAGAGGGAGCCCTACATGATATTGCAATTATTTACTTTTAACTACTGTTTTAAAATATAGATTGTTGTTTAACCTGCCTGATTGTAGCATGTATTTCCTGATGGGAGCTGCCATGTTTTTGGACTGGGACTTCCCAAATTGGACCAATTAGGACATAGGGGACCTTGAGGGGTCCTCAGTTCAGGTGCCTTGTGGGAAAAACAGTGAGCTCTTGTGTTTGGTGCCTAAAGGAACCAATGGGAGCACAAGGTGGTGACCTGACCTCTCCTTCAGCCAATCAAAATGTAGAAAAAATGGACTGGTCTGAGAACTGTTTTAAACAGAGTGAAGTGCAGCCTGAGCTTGGGTTCGGAGAGGAGCTTCTGTGTGGCGGTTCATCCTCAGACTCTGTGGAGAAAGGAGCATGTATGCTCTGTGGGGATCTGGCCTAGGAGAAGCCTAGTTTTCTCTGGCATGCATCGTACAGTCCCCAAAAAAGGGAGATCAGGCACCAGGTACAGGCTGACTGTGAATCAGTGACAACAAAAACAGCTCCTCCGTGGACAAAGGTGCTCGAGTCCTCACTGAAATCCACTGAAAACAAGACTCAGCACTCAATAATTGGCGTGTATAACAGGCATAATTTAATAGAACAGATGCTAAACAAAGCCAAAACAGCTACAGGTTGCACAGCAAGGCAAACGTCCGACCGGTTTCGTACAAACTGCACGTCATCAGGGGGTGGTATCTTATGAGTCAAAAACATATTTATAGGGAAAATTACTTAAAGGAATATTTCCCTAAAAGTGCATCTCAAAGAGACAAACAAACAAAAAATCATATTCATTTTACTTCAAATATTTAAAATGCTATTATGCTGTTCCCATATTGTTGCATACCATAAACATACACATAATGGTTCTTGGTGTCCATGGATATTGCGTCCCTATATACCAACATACCGCATGAGGGGGGTCTTAGTGCATTAGACTATCTTTGGTCTCAGGACTCACAAGTTACTCATGGTAAAAAGAATTTCCTCTTGGAACGTGCTGAACATGTTCTGACCAAGAAATGTTTTCTTTTTCAGGATAAGTTTTATTTGCAAACTAAGGGCACAGTCATGGGTGCAACATTTGCACCTAACTATGCTAATTTGTATTCGGGTTTGTGGGAGAAGAATATTGTTTATGACAGAAACACTAATCCTTTTTATGACAACATTGACATTTGGCGCCGTTATATTGATGACATCTTTATGGTGTGGCGTGGCACTCTGGAGGAGCTTTGGCAATTTGTTACCTATTTAGAAACAGGTAATGAGAATTTGAGATTTACATTACAACAGGATGTCCTGTGTGTTTCTTTCCTGGATGTGAGCATTTCTAAGGAAGAAGATGGTAGCCTTAGCACTAGATTATTTCGCAAGGAGAGCGATAGGAACTCTCTTTTGCATGCATCCAGTTGCCACCCACACCATTTGGTGTCCAATATACCCAAGGCCCAAATGTTAAGGGTCAGACGTAATTGTAGTAGAGATGTGGACTTCATTACTTATGGTTCAGGTTTGTGTGACAGATTTCTAGAAAGAGGGTATGCATAGAATACAGTACAAGATGCCTTTAAGGAAGTGGCATGTGTGGAAAGAATAGACCTAAAACAAAAAATAAAAACACCTAAAGAACAGAGGGCTAACTTTGTCACCACCTATACTAGACACTCCAAAGCTTCTGAGAATATTATTCAGAATAATTGGAATGTGCTGTTAGGGGACCCACGGTTGATGGAAGTCACTCGCCACAGACCTAGAATGGTCTATCGGAGCGGTCACAATTTACGTGACAGATTAGTGCATAGCTATACTGGGCCTTATGGAGTAGGTGGCGACAGAAGTTGCTCTCCTTTGCCTTTTGGTATGTATAGTTGTGGCAACTGTAACTTTTGTAGATCTACACTTAAGTGTAACACTTTTGCTAGTTGTAATTGTGTTAAAACTTGTGAAATCAGGGATTTTATCACCTATAGTAGTGTGAATGTAGTTTATTTAGCTACATGTCAATGTGGTGCTTTTTATGTAGGCAAAACTACATGATCATTGAAGGTACGGATGGGTGAACATTTAAGATCCAATATTAATAATGATGCTAGAAGTGCACTTGCTGTCCATTGTGACAAAAGTAGAAAGACACATTTGGAACATATTTTCAGATTTTGTGGCATAGAAATTGTGAAATTAGGTCCTCGAGGAGGAGGTTTGGATGCCAAACTGAAATACAGAGTCTTTTTGGATCTACACATTAGGGGCCTTTATTGCCCCAGGACTGAATGACAAGATTGAATTGCTAAAGTTGTCTTAAGTCTAGATAATCATGTTTCTTTCTTTACCCCTTTCCTTCCCCTTCCCCTCCCCTTTCCTTCACCCCTTCCCCAACCCCCAACCCGACCGATACACACACCCTTACCCTTTCCCTTCTTATTCTCCCCTTTCCCCTTTTACATTCCCTTTTTCCTGGTTTTTCCTATCTTTCTTCTAGTGCCATAGAATTAATGGTATTCTGATGTGTAGAGGGTTATGTTAACACTATCTCTATTGATTTTTTACAGATAAATGTTGATGATTACAAAAGTCTGGGCATGGAACATATCGGTCTGTCCCAATGGCTGGGAGCTGATTTCCTGTCTAGTACTGTATAAATCCTTTTTTATGTAGCTTTCATTAGCTTTGAGTCCTGAATAGAGTATTTTGTATCTTTAGCTTTGCTGCATTTTTTAATTGAGTATGTACATTTCGATTTAGATAGGGAATCTTCAGCTCTTTTAGCTGATTTTGTAAAATGCTTATGAAGTTTGCAAAGTTTCCCCCTTCTTTCCATAAAAAATTCAGTGTATGCTTATGGTATGCAACAGTATGGAAACAGCATAATAGCATTTTAAATATTTGAAGTAAAATGAATATGATTTTTTGTTTGTTTGTCTCTTTGAGATGCACTCTTAGGGAAATGTTCCTATAAGTAATTTTCCTTATAAATATGTTTTTGACTCACAAGACACCACCACCTGATGACTTGCAGTTTGCACGAAACCGGTCGGGAGTTTGCCTTGCTGTGCAACCTGTAGCTGTTTTGGCTTTGTTTGGCATCTGTTCTATTAAATTATGCCTGTTATACATGCCAATTATTGAGTGCTGAGTCTTGTTTTCAGTGACTATGTATCAAGAAGTTTGCTCAGGAAGGTGGCTGACATTGCGAACTGGGCGGGAACCAAAGGAGAATTTGAAGAGTCTGATGCTACTAGAAATGAATGTGTTGTACGCTTGTTGTGGGGCAGATGGACGGAAGGTCAGAGAAGGGGAGATAGGGGAGCAAAACATGTGGCTCAAGGGCTGGTGCCAGGAAAAAGGACACAGATTTGTAGGGAACTGGCAACAGTTCTGGGAGCGAAAATTCTTTAAATTTGATGGACTGCATCTGACTAAGGAGGGAGTCAGTGTATTGGGGCAGATGTTTGATGTAATTGCAGAACATTTAAACTAGCAAATGGGGAGAGGGGTGCAGTACCCCATATGTCAAATGGGAAGAACACCCCTCCCCCCTCAGCTAGTGGTCAAACAGGGATTCAGCATGTTTGCAGTTCATTTGCATCACCAGGTAAGAAAAAAGGTCCGTCTCCCCATATGACGCACAGGAGAAATGCCAGACCTCACACAACAACTAACACACCAAAATCTGGCCAATGGAAAATCATGTACACAAATGCTCACAGCTTGGGAAATAAGATCCCAGACCTGCAGGCAATAATGTCAGAGGCTAAACTGGACATAGTAGCAATTAGTGAGACGTAACCACACTTGGGAGAATTCAGTACCTGGCTATGTACTGTTCAGAAGAGACCGAGGTGCAAAAAGGGAGGGGGGGGGAGTGGCCCTGTATGTCAAAGAAAATATCAAAGCTACAGAAATTCAGAATGCACATAGGGAGCCAGAAGAACTGTGGGTCACCCTGGAAACAGGAAATGGGACAGCCATAAGAACTGGGGTTGTCTACAGGCCCCAGACCAGGGAGGACATAGACACATTACTGTTAGAAGATATACAAAACATGACAGCTAAAGGGGAGGTTCTGATAATGGGAGACTTCAACATGCCGGATACAGATTGGTCAATACCAGCAGGAACATCTGCCAGAACTAGAGACATGGTGGATTCCCTGCAGGGGGAAGGCATCAAACAGCTGGTATAACAACCCACAAGAGACAGGGCTATCCTAGATCTAGTACTAACAGGGAAGGGATCACAGATCTCCAGGTAGAAGGTCACCTGGGGGCCAGTGACCATCACGTGGTATGGTTCAATTTGGCCAATACAACTAAATCATCCCATTCCAAGGCAAAAATATGGGACTTCAGAGGAGCTGACTTTTATAAGATGGCCAACAGAGGTAAGCTAGCCCTAGCAAAAGAAACACAGGTGAGGGGTACAGGCAAAGTGGGCAAGCATTAAGGATGCAATACTTGAAGCAACATCCCATTGTGTTAGACAGAAAAGGAAGTGGAAAAGAAGAAGGAAACCACTTTGGTTCTCAAATATAGTAGCAGAAACGGTCAGAGCCAAAAGGCTGGCCTTCAGGAAATATAAGGGAACACAGCAGAATGAAGATAGGGAGGCCTACCAAACTGCCCTAAGGGAAGCAGGGAAGGCAGTAAGGCAGGCAAAGTCCCAAACTGAGGAAACACTAGCATGAACAGTAAAAGAAGGTGACAAGACTTTCTATAGATACATTAGTGAAAGGAGAAAGTTCAGAGGGGGCATTGCTAAGCTCAAAGGAGAAAAGGGGGCGTGTGAGGAGGAGGACCCTGTAAAAGCATCTATTCTAAATAGATACTTTTGCTCAGTATTTACTGAAGAGAAGGTAGGGCAGGGCCCACAGCTCAGCACCATGGACACATGGGGGATGGAGGTGAACACTACTCCCTTCACAAAAGAAAGGGTCCTACAAGAGCTCGCTAAGCTCAAGGTGGACAAGGCAATGGGACCTGATGGCATGCATCCCAGGGTACTTAAGGAGATAAGGGTGGAACTAGCAGAGTCATTAGCAGAACTGTTTAGTGAGTCTGTGAGCACAGGAGAGGTCCCAGAAGACTGGAGAAGGGTTCATGTGATCCCACTCCACAAGAGTGGTAGCAGGGAGGAGGCGGGGAACTACACACCAGTCAGTCTTACCTCAGTAGTGGGCAAGATTATGGAGGCACTCCTTAAGGAAAGGATAGTGCAACACCTGGAATCCATAGGGCCACAGGATCCAAGACAGCATGGATATACAAAAGGAAGGTCCTGTCAAACTAATCTCATAGATTTCTTTGACTGGGTAACCAGAGTGGAGGACCAAGGGGGAGCAGTTGATGTCGCCTACCTTGACTTCGGCAAAGCTTTCAACACTGTTCCACTTAGAAGATTGATAAATAAGCTGGGTAGGCTCGGGGTGGGTCAGAAGTTGGTCAACTGGGTGGCAAACTGGCTGACAGACAGAAAACAGAGAGTGGGGGTAAATGGTATACAGTCATAAGAGGTGCAAGTCACAAGTGGGGTACCTCAGGGATCAGTCCTGGGGCCAATCCTCTTCAATATCTTCATTAGTGACATTGCAGATGGACTAGAGGGTAAGGCTTGTCTGTTTGCAGATAACACCAAAATCTGCAACAGAGTAGATGATCCAGATGGGGTGGGCAGAATAAGAAGAGATCTGGATAAACTAGCAAAATGGTCAGAAGAGTGGCAACTGGGATTTAATGCAAAGAAGTGCAAGATCATGCACATAGGAAGAGAAACCCTGAAGCCACCTATAGGCTGGGAGCGGAGTTGCTGGCAGTCACAAAGGAAGAAAGAGACTTGGGCATCATCATCACCAAGACCTGAAATCATCCAAGCAGACCACTAAAGCAGTAGGTAAGGCTTGGGGGATGTTGGGGTATATTAGTAAGAGTATCACAAGTCAGAAGAGGGAGGTAATAATCCCTCTTTACAAGACACTGGTTAGGCCCCATCTGGAGTACTATGTGCAGTACTGGAGGCCACACCTTCACAAGGATATTAACCAAATTGAGGCAGTCCAGAGAAGGGCAGCCAAAATGCTGCAGGGACTGCATCAGAAGACATATGAGAACTGATTAACTGAGCTCAATATGTATACCTTAGTGCAAAGGAAGGAAAGAGGTGATAGGATCAAAACATTCAAACACCTTAAGGGCATTAACAAGGTGAAAGGGTCTAACATGTTTCAATATAAGAAAAATAGTAGGACAAGAGGACACAGCATGAGATTAGAGGGAGGTCGATTAAGGGGTAATGTGAGGAAGTTCTTTTTCACAGAAAGGGTGGTGGATGCATGGAACGGCCTACCTCAGGAAGTGGTGGCTATGAATACAGTGCAGGGCTTCAAACAGACATGGGATAGGCATATGGGAGCAATACAGATAAGCATGAATAGATAGGCCACTGACAGAGCAAAGGCTGATGGCACATTTATAAGGTCGAAAAATTAATGGGCAGACTGGATGGGCCTTGTGGTCCTTATCTGTTGTCAGCTTCTGTGTTTCTATGTAAGGCCTGCCATCCAGGGACTCCTGAGTGCCAGAACAAAGCCTGCCTTGATCAGTGACAAAACTGCCTACCAGCTGCAGGAGTCACCAGTGGATAAACTAGACTTTGCTAGAGGCGCTCTGTTAAGTCTGGGCCCATGTCTATCCCGGCCCATGCCATCTGTTGTTGTGCCAGCTATAATTTTACCAGTGAGAAACCAGCTTTGGGGATCCAGACCCTGCACAACGAGTCATCACAGGTTGTGGCCACCTACAGGGAAAGGCTGTGAAGTGGAGGTGGGTCGTAGTGGTCCAGTTTCCCCATACGCAGCAGCTTCTAGCATTGGGTCTTCATTTCGCCAGACCATCCTAATTCGACAGGTACAATGAGTAAATCTAGGGTAGCTCCCTGCCACAGGCATCTTGATTTTCTTATGGTATCATCTAATTGTTCTCAGCTTAATTTCAAGGGTTTTCAATACACTAGGTCAGCTAGCCATGGATACAACTACTTTGATTTGCTTTATACAGTTAATGTAATTGATTTTTTCCTTCAAGGGATCCAACAACAGCTGCAACCCCAGGCACCAATTCTGGCCAGCCAGCATAGATCCTGGGTACCCAGTAGCTATAGGACTGTTTAACAAGGGGACTAAATTAATTGTGTTTAGTAACCTGGTTTTCCGGAACAATAATCATTTGTTTAAACTGGCTCCCCCTCCTTGTTCATGCCCCCTAAATAAACCTGATTTACTGTGTTACTTTGAACCCAGGTTGTGAGCATATTATTACCTGAATTAAAGTGATAGACTCTTCACTGAATGTGTTAAAACTGTGTGCTATATTTGAAAACTGTCTTTATGGGAGGTTTGCAGGGCGTATATCAGGACCAGAGACTGCTGGTAAGTGTGACAACTGGGAGCATATTGTTAATGTCTATCGCAAACTGTCTAGTAAATACTGTTAATGGTCATTGTCAATATCCAGGTAATCAGTCACTAGGTGGAATTGTGGGTGGTGAAAGCTTCCCAGAGGGCTGTACCAGTACAGACAGAAATCCACGCAACTGTACTCTGGGTGAAGGCACCAAATTATTCTGTTTACTGAGGGTAGGGGACACCTCAGTATTCGCCAGTCCTGAACCCAGACTCCTCAAACTGTTGTTAAGAATATGGGCAGGGGTACTAACGCTTGTAATAGTGCCGCCTAGGGGTTACATCTTGGAGGTACCACTGGGATTATCGCCCCTTAGTGGCCAAGATACGAAATTGCAGTTGTTTGCTAATTTAGCTCCAAAAATGGAGAACATTGCTATGGTTAAACTTGAAATTCCCCCTCACAAAATAGCTGTGCACCACCTGTTAGGGTGGAGTGAGGTGGAAGAGGTTGATCCTCACCATGCTTTAATGTTATTGGACATACCACTGGGGACTACTAAAGCATCCATAGAGGAAGGAATGAGCTAAGTTAAGTGTCTGGGTAAAATTACAGTACAGGGGTCAAATGCCGATTTATTTTCTCAGATTATAGTGGCTCTTATTTCATGTAGTGCCCCCATAGATCCAAAGACTGTGCCCCCTGTTATTATGCCTGAGGCATCCCAGATGGGATGGAGGATTATCACTATGCATAGAGGAGTGTCTTCCCCGGGGGGTGGGGGTCACCCAAAGTAGAAGGGTTAAAAGAGAAGCTGGGAAAAGTGCTAGCAGCTGAGGGACAGAATTTTGAGGATTTAAAAAGGTACATAGAGAATCCTGAGCGGGGGGCTACTCCAGTAAATTCTTCCCCTGCCCCTATGCCTCTACCTATGCTGTCTCTCCTTGCAGTGTCTCCCATAGTGGTACTGTCTGTGAATCTGGAATCTTACCGCAGGCTCAGGCTATTTTCAGGCACTCTTCCCACCCCCATGGGGGAAGATGACTTAGATACGTAGATGGACTGTGTTCCCTTTGGTCCAAGAGTGGCAATGCTCGGAAGGCGAGAAGCAAAAGAGACTCATGGAGAGTTTAAGAGGCACTGCACTTGAGGCAATCTGATTCCTAAGGTCCACTAACCTGATGCTTCAGGTAATGAGTATTTATTTGCATTAGAAGGTGTGTTCAGCAGTGCTGAATCAAGACAGGATTTGATGTGGAAGTTTAGGTCCACCAAACAGTGGAAAAATGAACGTTTATCTGCATATGTGACTCGAGCAGAAAGGGCCCTTCAGAGAGCTCACCACAAGGGTGGCATATTGGCCGGTGATTTAAACTGGGTGAGACTATAACACATTCTTAAGTCAGCCCGTTATTCTAGTGTGCTTATGCTAAAGCTAAAGTTCCAGAATCGCAAAGATAACCCCCCGCGTATTGCGGGTTAATGAAAGAAATTAGAGAAGCAGAGACTGAGGATGACTGTTGGGATTCCTATGCAGGCATTGTCAGGACTGCCCCTGCCTCTGAGAAACCCAGTGAAAGAGACAATGCCCTTGATTCCCAACAAATCAGTGACCTGCTAAAATAATTAAAAGAGTTGCAAGCTAGTGCACCGACCACTGCAGATATGGCAAAAAGCTATGTTACTAGTGCTTCCAATACTGAGGCTATCAGTGAAGCCCAACCTACTGTGAAAGGGGCCCGTGCCCAAGTTCTTGAGAGTAGAATGGACTCTAACATAATGGAGGAAATGAGAGCGTTACGAGCTATGGTGAGAGATCCTATTCATTCTTCTCGACAGCCTGTGCCCTGCACAAACTACGGCGAAGCTGAATCTGAGTCTAGGCCCAAGGAAAAGTACCGGTCTGCACCTCTTGACAACCTTAAACCCAGGAAAGACCCTGCTCACCCTCCTGATCCCCGACCTCAAGTATTCTGTTATCGTTGTGGGGAAGATGGGCACACTAAGAAAACTTGCTGTTCTCCCAAAGATTTGCACAGAGTAACTGCCAAGCTGCTTAATCAGGTCAGACAAAGTAATATAAAGCCTCAGTCTGGGCCTCCTCACAAGTATTTTGTGCCTAAGGTAACTTCCCAGCAACCTGCAAATACTGCTGCTCCTGACTGGTCCTTCAATGGAAACTACGATGCAGATTGACGGTATCCCGGCTCAAGCCGTATTCGATATCTGATCTCAGGTCACCATAATATTTAAAGACTGGTATGACCAGCATCTTACAGACTGCCCTCTACAACCCCTAGATGGACTGCATGTTTTGGAGTCTAAGCAATAAATCTTACCCGTACCTTGGTTACTTAAGAATATGATTCTCTTTCCCATCCACTGTAGCTGGCGTGGATGAACCCAAAGAGACATTGGCCTTAGTTTGCCCTCCAGCTGGCTTATATGATGGAATTCTTTTGTTGATTGACACTAATGCACACATGTTTGGCCGCCTAGCACAGATGAGCCAAGAGAGGCAAGCCCAGAAAACCAGACGAGCTTTACACATTCATGCAATGGTACAAAAAGCTTATGAGATGCAAATGCAGAGCAAAGAAAATGATAAGAATGAGCCAGTGGGATATGTCTGGAAGAAGGACCCATCACGTCTTGTCTTGCCACCTAATGCACAGTGCTGTGTCAGTGTAGAGGTGCATATCAAAAAGAACGTAACAAACAAGATCCTCATGCTAGATGCCCCAGAAGAGGGAAGGCAGCCTGATAGGCTCCTGGTTAAACCAAGTGTGCTGTCAGTTCCTGCTCATGCCTACATTAAAAGAGTTGTGGTGCAGCTTTGCAATGTAACCGACACAGACATAAAAGTTACTCGAGGCTGTACCCTGGCCAAAGTATACTGTGCAGATTCTGCAGTGCTGCCAACCAAGTGCCGCAGACAGAGAGAGAGAGAGAGAGAGAGAGAGAGAGAGAGAGAGAGAAAGAGAGAGGACAATGTGTCCCCAAATATGTTTGACTTTGGAGAGTCTCCCTTCCCCAGTGAGAGGAAGGACAAAATCAGCCGCAAGCTGGTGCAATGAAGCAAAGTATTTTCATTAAAAGAATGGGACATTGGATGCATTACTGGTGCTGAACACCACATCAGGCTCCATGATGAGAGGCCATTCCAAGAGAGGTCATGCTGATTAGCACTTACAGACATTGATGATGTCAGGCTCCATCTCTAGGAAATGTTAGCAGCTGGAATCATTCAGGAATCATGCATCCCTTACGCATCCCCATTTGTGGTGGTCCAAAAAACAATGGCTCAGTGAGAATGTGTGTTGATTACAGGACATTTAATAGGCAAATCGTACCAGATCACAATGCCTCGCATCCAGGACGCTCTAGATTGCCTCAGTGAGAGTCAGTGTTTTTCCGTTCTAGACCTCAGAAGTGGGTATTATAAGATTCCGATGATGTCAGAGAATAGAGAGAAGATGGCATTTATTTGTCCTATTGGCCTCTACGAATTTTTACGCATCTCCGAAGGCATATCTGGAGTGTCTGCAACCTTTCAGAGAATAATGGAGCATGCCGTAGGAGACATGAACCTCCTTGAACGCCTTATGTATTTGGATGATGTTATCATGTTTGGCAAAACACTTGAGAAGCATGAGGCTCGGCTGTTTAAAGTTCTGGACAGACTGGAAAAATTTGGGTTAAAATTATCTGTTGCCAAGTGCCAGTTTTTCCATAAAAATGTAAAGTATATAAGCCACATTGTGTCCTCTGAAGGCATCCAGATGGACCCAAGCAAAATAGAAGCTTTAACCACCTGGCAGAGGCCCAACAACCTCAAAGAGCTTCAAAGATTTCTAGGCTTCTGTGGATATTATCGCCACTTTGTAAAGGACTACACAAAGGTAATTTGGCCACTGTTAAATCTGACAAAAGGATACCCTCCTATCAACCAGAAGTTCAGAAAGGGAACTGTGAAGGAAGGAGACAAGGGCTATTCTAACCCTAATGAATCCTTTGGGTTCAGATGGACTTCAGATTGTGATGCAGCATTCCAAGAAATTATCTACCAGCTGACACATGCCCCCATACTCGCATATGCTGACCCAACCAAGCCATTTGTACTACACACGCAGTTGTACGCAGGGTTTATGCACAAGGGGGAGTGGAAAGGATGAGAAGGGGCTTGACAAGGTTGGAGGAATGGTCAAATGTATGGCAGCTTAGATTCAATGCAAAGAAGTGCAAAGTAATGTACCTGGGAAACAAAAACCCAGGGAAGAGTACACAATGGGAGGGGAGGTATTAACAACAACAAAAATGGAAAGGGACCTGGGGGTAGTCAGATCAGATGACCTAAAGGTAAGCAAGCAATGTGAGAAGGCAGTAAGGATGGCTGGGGAAACACTGGGATGTATAGGGAGAGGCACCACCAATACAAAACAGGACGTTGTCATCCCTCTGTACAGACAGTTGGTGAGACCCCATCTAGAGTACTGCATGCAGTTCTGGAGACCCCATCTCCACAAGGACATAGACAGGATGGAGGCAGTCCAGAGGAGGGCAACTAAAATGGTGCAGGGTCTGTAACAGAAGCCATACGAACAGAGACTAAAGGAGTTTAATATGTATACCCCCGAGGAAAGGAGGGAGAAGGGGGACATGATAGAAACTTTCAAGTACCTCAAGGGAATCGACACAGTCCAAGAAGGCAGCATATTTCAGAAAAAGAGATGTGCACGAACAAAGGGACACAATTTGAAGATAGAGGGGGGACGGTTCAAGGGCAATGTGAGGAAGTATTTTTTCACAGAAAGGGTGGTGGATGCATGGAACAGCCTTCCTGAGGAGGTCGTGGGGTCAAAAACAGTGGGGGAATTCAAGAATGCATGGGACAGACAGAAGGCAATTCTGGTGGGGAGTAGGAAGAAGTAGGCTGTTAGTTAACTAGGATCTGCAGCTTATCCAATAGGTAGGGAAATGGGCAGACTAGGTGGACCAAGCGATCTTTATCTGCCGTCAAAGTCTATGTTTCTATGTTACACATAGATGCCAGCATGAGTGGCCTAGGAGCTGTAATTTATCAAGAATATGAAGAGGGTCTGTGACCAGTGGCACTTGCCAGCAGAAGCCTTACACCATCTGAAAAGAACTATCCTGTTCACAAATTGGAATTCCTTGCTTTAAAATGGGCCATAGTTGAACAATTTCATGAGTATTTATATGGTGCCAAAATCCTAGTCAAAATGGACAATAATCCCCTCATATATGTACAAACAGTGGCCAAGTTAGATGCCACTGGACACAGCTGTCTGTCTGTCTGCTCTATCGACATATGATTATTCAGTAGATTACCATCAGGCCTAAACCATATTGATGCTGATGCCCTCTATAGGAGTCCTGCTTCAACTCCTGAGTAGGTACAAATGTCAGAACTGTCCATGAAGGCCCTGTGCCAAAAGTTTGGCAAAGATGAACACCCATTGGCTGAAACTGTAAATTGCTTAGTCGACTGCTTAGGACCCCTAGATACCTGTGTGCCTGCAGCCTACTGCAGTCTTGCAGCTCTAGATTTAAGTTCTTTGCCTCAGCTCGCTCCAGCAGACATCCAAGGAGAATAGTATCATGACCCCATGCTTAGGCTTCTGCTGGATGCTATAAACCAAGGGAAAGATGCTTCTAAACTACAAGTCAATGACCAAAGAACTGCTTTACTGTTCTGAGTGGGGCCCAGACTGAAGCTTCATATAAACTGCTCTATCGAGAAATCACAAATGATCAGGGAGAAGTTGTAAGAAAACAACTGGTGTTGCCTTCAAAATTTAAGCATGTTGTCTTGAAAGCCCAGCATAACCAAATGGGACATTTGGGCAGTGAGAGAACTGCAGACTTAGTTTGAGCCCATTTCTACTGGCCCAAAATGAGTGCGGATGTAGACCAGTACATTAAAACTTGTAGCAGATGTCTTCAAAGGAAGGCCCAACCACAAAGAGCAGCATCTTAGGTTAACATTGCCACTAACGCACCCATGGAGCTTGTATGTATTGACTTTTTAAGTCTGGAGCCCGAGGCAAAATATTTTGGAAAAATACTTGCAACAAATCACTTTATCAGAAATGCTCAGGCTTATCCCACCAAAGATAAAAAGGCAGCAACCGTAGCCAAGGTTCTTGTTGAAAAATATTTCGTACATTATGGTGCTTCCCAGCGGATACATTCTGACCAAGGAAGGGACTTTGAAAGTCAGTTAATCAAAGAAATGCTATCTCTGTGGGGTGTCAAAAAGTCAAGAACCACTCCATATCACCCATAAGGCGATATGTAACCCAAAAGATTTAATACGACATTGCTGGACATGCTGGGCACACTTCACCCAAAAGACAAGTCAAGATGGAGTCAGCAGTCAAGTACATTAGTGCACACCTATAATTGCACCAAAAATGATGCAACAGGTTTCTCACCATATCAGTTAATGTTTGACTGGGAAGCACATCTACCTGCGGACATTTTCTTTGGAATGTCACCAGATGTAGTTCAAGCCAATAACTATCTGCAATATGTACATAAACTCAAAGCGCAGCTTAACCACGCGTACAAACTTGCCCACTCCATGGCTGCCAAAAAAAAATCTAGCAAATAAAGTGAGAAATGATAAAAGAGTCAAAGCTCAAGAACTACAACCTGGAGATCATGTTCTAATGAGAAATGTGGGATTGCAAGGAAAACATAAGATAGCAGATTGTTGGAGTCACACTCCCTACATAGTCATTAGTAAGTTGGATAACCTCCCAATCTATAAAATATGGCCAGAAGAAGATCCCAGAGCTGTAAGAACAATCCACTGGACTCACCTGCTTACAACTGGGCAGATTGTCATAGATACAGTACCGCAAAGCACCATGCTGACTGGGCCTGTCACTAGATCTGCCGCTTGGAAAAATCAGTGAAGCCAGCCTCCTGCCCCTCCGCAAATCAGGCCTTCATCAAGCACTGCTGCTATTCATGATGACGCTAATTCTGAGTCTGGTGAGAGTGACTATGAAGGTGTGTATTATCCTTCCTTTGAGCTAGCCCAACTGTTCCAAGGAATTACCTCCTGCCATGTTGGACACAATGTTGATGAGTCAGAGATGCCAGACAATCTTGTCCTTTCATCCCTCCAGCTGTACCTCTCCACAATTCATTCGCTCTTCTGGTGGATAGTGGTTCCTCTATGGAGGCACCTGAAGTGGAGACCAAGGAGGATGCTGGGAACCTTCACAAAGGAGACCCACAGGAGGGTGGCATGGGACCCCACAGGGGAAGGAAACAACTCCTGGTGGGGGACTCAATCATTAGGGGGGTAGAAATGGGGGAGGAAGGGGAGAGGGAGGTAAGGTGCCTTCCTGGCACCACAGCTTGGAGGGACAGGAAGCGAATCCTCAGGACCATGGGAGGAGCTACACGAGGGAGGGAGCTGGATGTCATTGTCCACCTAGGGACAAATGACCTGGCTAGGAATGGTATCAGAGTAGTGCAAGAGGAGTTTGTAGAGTTGGGAAGGGGCCTTAGACAAGTAGCACATAAGGTAACCTTCTCGGAGGTGCTGCCTGTCTATGGCAAGGGAGATGCTAGGGCACTTCTCACCAGGGAATTCAATGAGTGGTTGAAAAACTGGTGTGGAGCTCAGGGTTTTGGCTTCATAGAGGACTGGGGAGCCACCTGGAGGGATGCAGACCTATACTGGTGCGATGGTCTGCATCTGTCGGGGGAACCAGGATCCTAGGTGAGAGGTTTAAATGCTTCATTGGCAAGCATTTAAACTAGCCAAGGGGGGGAGGCACTGAAAAGGAGCAGAGAAATCTGAGCCTCCCCCCACAAAACATGGTGATTAGTGAAGTAAACACCAAGGTACAGAAGTTATTAGGGAGCAGAACAGATTTAAATGTAAAAAAAGGCAAAGGCAGTAAGGACAGAAATGGGGCTAAAAGGGGTAAGGCCATCAAAAAGTGGAAGATGATGAGTACCAATGCCCGTAGTCTGTGTAACAAGCTCCCTGAACTAGTGGCCTTGATGGAAGAGGGTTGCCTGGATATTGTGGCAGTCACAGAAACATGGTACACAGAGAACCATGACTGGGATGTCAACATACCAGGATACACAATCTACAGGAGGGACAAGGAGGGTAAAAGAGGAGGAGGAGGAGTAGCTCTCTATGTAAAGGAAGGGATCAAAGCAACAGAACTAAAGAGTAAACAGGGAGCAGATGAGGCACTTTGGGTCACCCTGGAGACAGGAAATGGCACCACAATCCGCATGGGGGTTGTATACAGACCCCCATCTCAGGGGAGGAATGGACAAGGAAATGATAGAAGACTTTCTTAGAATGGCAGAAAAAGGGGAGATATTGTTGATGGGGACCTGAATATGCCAGATGTTAACTGGAGCACCTTTGCTTCAGGCACATCCAAAGCAGGGTCATTCTTGATGCCCTACAGGGGCATGCCTCAGACAGCTAGTATTGGAACCCACTCGGGAGGGCAATCTTAGACCTGGTACTCTCAAATGGGGACGAGAGAAGAATCTCAGATTTAGAAGTGGGTAGCCATCTAGGAACAAGCGACCACCAAACAGTGTGGTTCACGATAAACACAGCCATACAATCAAGCCATACAAAAGCAAGAGTACTGGACTTTAGGAGGGTTGACTATGGGAAAATGAGAGAGTGCCTCAGAAAAGCACTAGCAAACAGGCAAGAAGGAAGGGTGGAGGAACAATGGGGAGTAATCAAAACAGCCATCACATAGGCAACAAGCCTTTGTGTAAAGCAAATCAATAAAACACAACAAAGGAAAAAAACGCTATGGTTCTCAAAAGAGGTGGCAGGGAAGGTTAAGGAGAAAAGGACAGCATTCAGGAAATATAAGGAAACACAGAAGGAGCAGGACAGAGAACTTTATCAGTTAAAGCAGAAAGAGGCTGAAGGCAGTCAGAATAGCAAAGGCCCAAACCGAGGAAAGGATAGCCAATTCTGTTAAGAAGGGGATAAGACCTTTATAGGTACATTAGGAGTGAAGAAAACCAAAGGAGGATACTGAAGCTTAATAAAGGGAGGGAATGTGGGTAGAGGTGACAGTGAAAAGCAGGGATACTGAACAAATATTTCTGCTCAGTATTCACAAAGGAAGAGGAGGGAGTTACCTAAACCAAACAAGAGAAACACTCTGAAGACGGGGGTCGATGCCAGTCATTTACAGAAGAAAGGTTCTGAAATAACTAATAAAATTGAAGGCAGACAAAGCAATGGGGCCTGATGGGATTCACCAAGAATTCTAAAAGAACTAAGGGTAGAACTAGTGACACATGACTATCCTCTTTAACAAATCATGGGAGGATGGGGTGGTACCCGAGGACTGGAGGAGGGCAGATGTGATTCCTCTTCACAAAAGTGGGAGCAGGACAGAGGCAGAAAACTACAGACCAGTTAGTTTGACCTCAGTGGTAGGGAAAATGATGGAATCACTTCTGAAGGAAAGAATTGTTGAGTACCTAGAGGCCAGTGGGGCACAGGACCCAAGGCAGCATGGATTCACGATGGGAAGGTCATGTCAGATGAATCTAATAGATTTCTTTGACTGGGTGACCAGAGTAGTAGACCAGGAAGGGTCTGTGGACATGGCCTACCTAGATTTTAGCAAGGCATTTGATACAGTCCCACACAAAAGATTAATACACAAGATAGCCAGCCTTGGAGTGGGTCCCAGGGTGGTAGCCTGGATAAAAAATTGACTAGACAACAGGACACAAAGGGTAGTAGTAAATGGAGTCCACAGTGAAGAAAGGAGGGTTACTAGTGGGGTACCGCAGGGTTGAGTACTGGGACCGGTCCTTTTAATGTCTTTATAAGTGACATTGCAGAGGAACTGGAAGGAAAAGTATGTCTCTTTGCAGATGACACAAAGATCTGCAACAGGGTTGATACACGAGATGGAGTGGAAAGGATGAGAAGGGACTTGGCAAGGTTGGAGGAATGGTCAAATGTATGGCAAGTCAGATTCAATGCAAAGAAGTGCAAGGTAATGCACATGGGAAACAAAAACCCAGGGGAAGCGTACACAATGGGGGGTGAGATACTGACAACAGTAAAAATAGAAAGGGACCTGGGGGTAATTATATCAGATGACCTAAAGGTGGGCAAGCAATGTGAGAAGGCAGTAAGGAAGGCTGGGGGATACTGGGATGCATAGGAAGAGGCATCAGTAGTAGAAAACAGGAAGTTGTTATCCCTCTGTACAGACAGTTGGTGAGACCCCATCTGGAGTACTGTGTGCAGTTCTGGAGACCCCATCTCCGAAAAGACATAGACAGAGTGGAGGATGTCCAGAGGAGGGCAACCAAAATGGCGCAGGGTGTGCACCAGAAGACATATGAAAAAAGACTAAAGGAACTTAATGTGTATACCCTTGAGGAAAGAAGGGAGAGAGGGGACATGATAGAAACTTTCAAGTACCTCAAGGGAATTAACAAAGTCCAAGAGGGTTGCATCTTCCAGAAAAAGAGATGTGCAAGAACAAGGGGGCACAATTTGAAGATAGAGGGGGGATGGCTCAGAGGTAATGTGAGGAAGTATTTTTTCACTGAGAGGGTTGTGGATGCATGGAACAGCCTCCCTGAGGAGGTCGTGGAGTCATGAACAGTGGGGGACTTCAAGAATGCATGGGACAGGCATAAGGCGGTCCTAGTGGGGGTAGGAGGAAGTAAGCTGTTGGTTAACTAGGATCTGCAGCTTATCTGTTAGGTAGGAAAATGGGCAGACTAGGTGGGCCAAGTGGTCCTTATCTGCCGTCAAATTCTGTGTTTCCATGTTTCTGTCAACTATTCCAGTGCCAATGGAAAGTGAAGTGCAAAGCTTGATCTCTGAGGTAGCTGATTCTTTATGTCTTGTGAAACTGTCCAAACTTGACATGGCTAGTCTTGCTCAAGTAGAGGAAACCTATACCCTTGAACCTGCAAGAGAAACTAACCCAAGTGGGCCTAGTAAACCTGAACTCATTTCAGAAAATATGGCTATTCCCTGAGAATGCTAGCATTGAACTAAATGATTCAAACTTTGTCGAAATACCACTTACAGATGATCATAAGTCTACAGAACCAAAAAGCTTAAGTACTACTACAAATGCAAGTAATATGTCCAACTCAGAACTTCCAGAGAGTGCACAGGTATCTCTTCCTGCAGAAGCTGCTTCGTTGCTGGACAACAAGCCGGGAGTGATAATCCCGAATGCCAGTGTTGAGAAGACTGTGCCTATTCCCCCTACACCAAGACGGTCTGCTAGAGTTGTAAAACCAGTAGAATGCCTCACCTATGACTCACCAGAAAAGCCTGTAGACCTGCCTCTAAATGTGGTTCATAAAGGGACATACATCACAGCTAACTCCCTTCCTAAAATAGGATTCATTGCATTTTCCAATCGCATAATCAGGCCCTCTGCCCATTATGCTAGGGGCTGCCCTTACAAAGTAAAGAAGGTCAGTTGAAAGGGTACAAGGTATTTACAAGTTAGTACAACTGTTCAAAGGTTTCTAAATCAAAGGTAATGCATATGAGTAATTGTGTAAAACAAAATGGAAAAATGTAAATTTGACATGTCAAGATAAAAAGGCCATGCAAGGTAAAGCATGCTGTATTATATATATTTGGCCCCATGCACAATCTGGTGGGATTTATGCACCAGTGGCGCGCATCCTGTCTGCTTAGCTCCATACGTATGGACAGGTGCACACTGGCCATATGCATCAAGGGCCACCATCTGTCCGTGGGCATGCCCCCTGGCATGCAGGTTCACACAAGGAGGCTGAAGGAGGAGTTGCGGATCCAGTTGGGCAACCAATGGAATGCCTGGCATGGGTCACACAGTGGATCCCTTGTGCAGTACGGTGCTGGTCCAGGTGTGTAAATAGCCTCTGAAGGCACCCAGACCTGCGTGCCTTGCCCAGTGGACCCATTACTGAGCCCAAGTGGCACCATGGCCGGCATGCCACATGGGTGAACCAGCACACATCCACCCACTGCTACAACCCTGAATACTGAACAAACTCCCCAACACATGGCAGCCCTGTCCCATTGCAGGAAAGAATCCCCCCCACAACCACTTCAACCCCAAGTCCACCACTCCCCCCGCAGCATCGGTGGACAGGGAGCCACCCACCCGCGGTACCCCCGATACCCCATACCTGGCTGGTGGTGCTGTGGTCAGTGACGGCCAGCGGCACAGCCCTCCACACACCGCCACATCTGCTGGCCATCTGACAAACACAAGGGGGCACACTAACATGCTCCTGCATATGTCAGGTGGCCATGGAGGTGTGCGGAGGGCTGTGCTGCTGGCCATCACTGATTGCGATTCCACTGGCCAGGTACAGAGTATGGGGGGTCAGTGCTGTGGGTGGGTGGGGGTTCACTGGCAACCAGGCTGTGGGATGGGGGCATGAGTCACCTGGCTCATCTGTGTGTGTGTGTGTGTGTGTGTGTGTGTGTGTGTGTGTGTGTGGGGATGTTCTCCCATGCTATCCGTTACTGGTGCCCTCTTGTGCGGGGGGGGGCTGTCCTGTGTGGGGTGATGGGTATGCAGTGCCACTCCTAGGGGGGCACCGGCCATGTGTGGGGTGGTAGGCTGCATGGGCACTGCAGGGCAGCACTGGGTTGGGGGCTACTGCATCAAGGGCAGGGCATCACAGAGTGGGGGTTCTGCATCGGGGGTACAGGGTAGAAGCTTGCTCATGCCTTGTGTGTGTCGGGCACACCAACTGCACAGGGGGACAAGTGCCTTGGGGGTCCAGTATGTGAAGGGCAGGCTGTGTAACTCAGTTACAACGGGGTTCTCCTTGGCATAATGGGTGCCCACCTACGTGCCCTGGTGCACAGTACTATGCACCTTAGTGCATGGTGTGTAGTGCTGGCATGCCCCCGCCCACCCCAAGTGCACTGCTGTCTGTGCAGCTGGGGGATCAGGTGCTATGGGGATGCACGCCCTGGCTGGTGCATTCCGCGTGAAGGGCACAATTGGTGTGGAGTGGCTATGTGCCACACTTACTTGTCATGTAGCCACTCCGTTGGTTCATGCATAGGGCCCTTTGATAGTAAATCTGCACAGATAATGTATATAGTAGTATATGGTGGCAGCATAGTGCAATGGTTTAAGGCTCTGAGCTGCAAACCTGGAGACCTGGGTTTGAATCCCACAGCCCCCACTTGCATATTGTGTGACTCTGAGCAAGTCACTTAACTTTCTAGTGCTCCCAGGTCACACCTGTAAACAAGCTTTCAGCTTAGTGTGTCTCTCCTGGTAACAAAAAAAAAACAAATATGTTTGTAACCTGTATATAGCACAGTGTGTTAATGATGACAAGTGTTGTAAGTATTTTAGACTTGACACGGACGCCAAGTTTCCCAGGCAGGAGACAGTGTAACCCCCCCCCCCCCAAATCAGGGGCTTACCTTGGGTACCTCCCTTGGCTCCAGTCATGCCCACTGCCAGGCAGATGTCCTGCAGAGATGGTAAATCCATAATGGTCGGCGTCTTCTCTTAATTTGCGTGAGAGTGCCATGATATGTCTCTGCACCTGTCCCTTTAAGGCCAAAGTCAGTGTGTATAATGTAAATAGCCTGGGCTGGATCCAAGTCTTCCTGAGCTCTTGACCAGCCAGGCATCACCCTAATTTCCCCCCACTCTATTGTCTAATAGAGCAGAGGGAGCTGTACATGGTATTGCAATTATTTACTTTTAATTAGTTACCGTTTTAAAATATAGATTTTTGTTTAACCTGCCTTATTGCAGCAAATATTTTCCAATGGGAGCTGCCATATTTTTGGACCAGGACTTCCCAAGTTGGACCAATTAGGACACAGGGGACCTTGAGGGGTCCTTAGCTCAGGTGCCTTATGGGAGAAACTGTGAACTCTAGTGTTTTGCACCTAAGGGAACCAATAGGAGCAGAAGACAGTGACTGACCGCTGTTCCAGCCAATCAAAATGTAGAAAAAATGGACTGATCTGAGAACTGTTTTAAACAGAGTGAAGTGCAGCTTGAGGTCAGGTTCGGAAAGGAGCTTCTGAGTGGTGGTTCATCCCAAGACTCTGTGGAGAAAGGAGCATATATGCTGTGCGGGATCTGGCCTAGGAGAGGACTAGTTTTCCTCTGGTGTGCATCATACAGACCCAAAATAGGGAGATTGGTCACCAAGAACAGCCTGACTATGGATCAAGAGGTCTGCTCAGCAAAGCGTCTGACATTGCGAACTGGGCAGGAATCAAAGGAGAATTTGATGTTACTAGAAATTAATGTGCTGGACGCTGGTTGTGGGTCAAGGCCTGCTGTCTAGGGCCTCCTGAATGCCAGAACAAAACCTGCCTTGATCAGTGACCAAACTGCCTACTAGCTGGAGGAGTCACTAGTGGATAAACTGGACTTTGCCAGAGACACTCTGTTAAGTCTGGGCCCATGTCTATCCCATCCCATGCTGTCTGTTCTCGTGCCAGCTACAGTTTTACCAGTGAGAGACAAGCTTTGGGGATCCAGCCCCTGTGCAGTGAGTCATCACAGGCTATGGCCACCTACAGGGAAAGGCTGTGAAGTGGAAGTGAGTCATGGCAGACCAGTTTACCCATACGAACATACGAATCTGTCAGCAGACACAGGCCTTACGGTCTATCAAGTTAGTCTGCTTGAATGCGCAGCTAGCACCCTTATATTGCAGCTGCCCTTCCCTCTCCCCCACTCACCTTTACCCCCCCCACACCCTGTCCTATGCCCTTTTAAAACTGCCCACTGTGCTGCAGGACACCACCTCCTCAGGTAGAGTGTTCCATTTTTCCACCACCCTCTCTGTAAAAAAATGTCTCCTCATTTCTCTCCGATATCTTCCACCCTCCAACCTGAGACCATATCCTCTAGTGTCCCTTACTCTCCTCAGCTTAAATATCAGTTCTGTTCCCATTTTGTTAATCCCCTTCAAATATTTGAAGATCTCAATCATATCCCCCCAATCCCTCCTCTCCTCCAGGGTGTACATATTTAACTCAGCCAGCCTGTCCTCGTAAGTTTTGCCCTCCAGCCCCTGGATCATGTTAGTTGCCCTATGCTGCACCCCCTCCAGCAATCTGATATCCTTCTCCACAAATGGATACCAGAACTACACGCAGTACTCCAAATGTGGCCTGGCTAGTGACCTGTACAGTGTCAGGATCACATCCCTATTTCTGGATGAGATTCCTCTCGCAATACACCCCAGCATCTTGCTGGTCTTAGCTGCCACCTTCCTGCACTGAGCTGAGTTGTTCATGTTATTCATTATGATCACCCCAGGTCCTTCTCCTCCTCTGTGACCTCTATCTGAACCCCTCCCAACTGGTAGCTACTCCCTGGTTCCTAGCTCCGAAGTGCATAACCTCACACTTCTTCGCATTGAAGTTCAATTGTCACTTTTCTGACCACTCCTCCAGTTTGATCAGGTCCTCCTGTAGCCCCTGCCACCCCTCTAAGTCACCCACCACTGCCCCTATCTTGGTATCATCTGCGAACAGACTGATCTTGCTCCTAATGCCATGTGAGATATCCGATATGAAGAATCCAAACAACACTGGACCCTGGACTGAGCCCTGGGGTACCCCACTTGTCACCGCCTTTGGGGAATAGAGTGCCCCCAACCAGCTGTTGCTGCCTCCCCTTCAGTCAGTTCACAATCCAGTTTACCATCTTTGTCCCTGCCCCCACATATTGTAACTTACCCCCCAGCCTCCCATGAGACACTGAATCAAAGATCTTGCTGAAGTCTAAATACAGCACATCCACTGCATGGCCTTTATCCAATTCCCTTGTTACCCAGTCATAATATTCAATTAGGTTGTTCTGGCAGGATTTTCCAGAAATGAATCCATGCTGCTGACTGTCTTGGAGTCCAGTATACTTCAAAAAGGTCACCAACCTCTCTTTCAGGATTGCTTCCATAAGTTTTCCTACAATGGATGTGAGGCTTAGAGGTCTGTAATTGTCTGGTTCATCCTTTGGGCCTCTCTTGTGGAAGGGCACCACGTGAGCCATCCTCCAATCCTGTGGTATGCAACCTGTGTCCAGGGAGGTATTGGACAGGTCCACCAGTGGCCATGCCAATTCTTTCACCACCCTGGGATAAATGCTATCCGGACTTGGTACCTTATTCACCCTTAGTGCCTTCAGACCCTCCAGCACCCTGCCCTCCGTAATTACCCCATCTGTCACCCCTTCCCCCCCTTGCCCACCTTCCCCATCCCCTGATGTAGCTGTCCACTTTTCTCCTTCATGAACACAGAACAGAAGTACTCATTTAGTGCTTCTGCCTGTTCTGCCCCTTCTTCACCCACTCCCCATCCTTCCTAATCCTCATTATCTGGTCCCTGCAGCTCCATCTCTCCCTTATGTATCTTCTATTATGCAGCAGCTTCCAGCATCGGGTCTTCATTTCGCAAGGCCATCCTAAATCGACTGGTACAGTGAGTAAATCCAGGGTAGCTCCCTGCCACAGGTATCTTGATTTTCTTATGGTATCTGTCCAGAGGAGGGCAACTAAAATGGTGCAGGGTCTGCACCGGAAGACATATGAAGTGAGACTTAAGGAGCTTAATATGTATAGCCTCGAGGAAAGGAGGGAGAGGGGGGACATGATAGAAACTTTCAAGTACCTCAGGGGAATCAACAAAGTCCAAGAGGGTAGCATCTTTCAAAAAAGAGGTGTGCAAGAACAAGGGGGCACAATTTGAAGATAGAAGGGGGGCGGCTCAGAGGTAATTTAAGGAAGTATTTTTTCACAGAGAGGGTTGTGGATGCATGGAACAGCCTTCCAGAGGAGGTTGTGGAGTCAAAAACAGTGGTGGAATTCAAGCATGCATGGGACATGCATGGGACAGTCATAAGGCAATTCTAGGGGGTGGGGGTAGGAAGAAGTAGGCTGCTGGTTAACTAGGATCTGCAGCTTATCCATCAGGTAGGGAAATGGGCAGACTGGGTGGGCCAAGCGGTCCTTATCTGCCGTCAAATTCTATGTTTCTATGTTTCTATCACCTAATTGTTCTCAGCTTAATTTCAAGGGTTTCCAATGGACTGGGCCAGCTGGTCATGGATACAACTACTTTGATTTGCTTTGTACAGTTAATGTGACTGATGTTTTCCTTCAAGGGCCCCAGTAACAGCTGCAACCCGGGCACCGATTCTGGCCAGCCAGCATAGATCCTGGGTGCCCAGTAGCTAGGGGACTGTTTAACAAAGGGACTAAATTAATTGTGTTTAGTAACCTGGTTTCCCAGAACAGCCAGCCTGCCTGTGCAGTGGCAAGGCGTTTGTCTGTGGCACCAACATCCCGGGTTCAGGGACGGACCTGGGAGTCGGAGGGCTGGCCGGGGGAGAGGGATTGAGAATCCTATGGACTGCTCTCCTTCTCCTGGGGGGTTGGGGGAAGGGTCCAGTGCAAAGAGGACCCCTGGTGGAGGCTGGGGGTCCTACGTGGCCGGCACCACATATATCTGTGGGTGGTGTGGACACTGGCATCATTGCACGTCCCCACCCCTGTGGGGAAAAAATGCACCGGGAAAAAATGTCAGCCACTAATGATGGCCCCCACTTCAGCTGCTGCTCCCCACTCAGACTGAAGTCTTCCAGGGGGGAGGTCCCCGCCCATGACCCCACCCTGGGGGGCAAGCCAGGGTTTCGTGACCTGAGTTCCCATGGAGGGATCACCCATTCTGTGGCCCTGTCCGGGGGGGAAGCCTGGAGATGGGGGGAGCAGTGGGCAGGCCAGGGACCGGAGCCAGGGCTGGACAAAAATAAAAACAGAAACTGGTTTCTCAGAATAATAATCATTTGTTTAAATTGGCTCTCCCTCCTTGTTCACATCCCCTAAATAAACCTGATTTACTGTGTTACTTTGAACCCAAGTTGTGACCATATTATTACCTGAACTAAAGTGATAGGCTGTTCACTGAATTTGTTAAAAGTGCATGCTGTTTTTCAAAACTGTCTTTACAGGTAGGTTTGCAGGGTGTATACCAGGACCAGAGACCCTGATGGTAAGTGGGACAACTGGGAGCATACTGTTAATGTCTATCGCAAAATGTCTAGTAAATACTGTTAATGGTCATTGTCAATATCCAGGTAATCAGTCACTAGGTGGAACTGTGGGTGGTGATAGCTTCACAGAGGGCTGCACCAGTACAACTAGAAACCCATGCAACTGTACTCTGGATGGAGGCACCAAATTATTGTGTTTACTGAGGGTAGGGATACCCCAGTACTCGCCAGTTCTGAACCCAGGACCCTCAACCTGTTGTTAAGAATATAGGCAGTGGTAGTAACCCTTGGAATAGCACCACCTAGGGGTTACAGACCTAAAGGGATATTTAAAATATTTTAGATTGTGATAAAGGCCTTCGATCTGGTTGATCATTCTCCACTGTTTTAGGTTCTGTCATTTTTAAACATGTCAGGTGAGGTAGTTGGGTGGTTTGGTGAATATTTGTCCAATATAGCACACAGGATCATAGTAAAGGACTTGTTTTCTGAGTACAGGAAAATTGATTGTGGAGTACTACAGGGTTCTATTCTGGGTCTCATGCTCTTCTCCCATTTTCTAAATAATTTACCTGCTATTTGCCCTTCTTTAGAGTTGTTATTGTATGCCGATATTGTATAGGGAGGGGGAGAACCAGGGGACCCTGAAAACATTGGTTCAGAGGTTTTGATGATATGCAACACTGGTTTAGGTAGACTAGGATAATTCTTAACATAAAAATAACAAAGGTTATGCTTTTTGTTGGCCAACATAACAGAGTAAATTTAGATTTCAGAATCAAAGCACTTGACGGTGATTTTATTGAAACGGTAAGTGAATTTAAATATCTGGGATTGCCATTGGATAGCTGATTAACATATGTTCCTTATATTGCAAGGCTGGTTAGGATAACCCATCAGAAGATTTGTATGCTTTCTAAGATCAGAAAGTTTTGGGCAGGGAAACTAGGACACTGTTGGCTAACAGGTTCCGGTTCCCCTCATTTGACTATGGTCTGGTTCGCTGTTATTTGGCAGGGGATGGGTTGTTAACAAGAGTCAGCTCCTTATGCAATTTGGTCAGTCATTTTGTTACTGGACTTCAACTTCGAACTCACTATTGCACTCTTTATGAGAGCATGGGGTGCCTCTCCTTTGAAGATTATAAAAATTTTAAATTGGCTACCTTTATGCATAAGATTGCTCTGGGTAAGTACGCACTCTGCATAACCAGCCTTTTTATTCCATTCAAGAAGACTAGAGGCACTCGTGCTACAGAGTCTCATCCATTTTCAATTGTTGTCCCATTTAGGAATACCCAACAGGGTCAGAGATCTGTCATATAGCACAATCAAACCATATAATAACCTTCTGCTAAATATTGTTCAATTTAATACTGTTGTTAGTTTTAGATGAAATCTCAGTGCTTTGTACAGTTCATTGCTGATATGCCATTTTAATGACTGAGGCCCCCATATTGAAAAGTCCACTGCAAACCCGTGCAAGTGCATGTGCCGTGCATCTGAGATGCACCGGCCCAAAATAATGGGATATTCAGAAGATGCTCCATGAGATGCACTCAAGCATGTCTGGCTGACTATCCTGAAGATGCGTGATCACACAGCAGGAGATGTGCGGTGTAGCAAGTGACCTGATCCCATGTGGATCATGGGGAAATGCGGTGTGCAAAGTTGTAATATTCAGCCTGGATATGCAAATGACCTCATTGCACTGTCCAAGCCCATCTCCCACATGTGCAGCTCATTACTGGAATGTATTCAGGCCATTTGCATACCCCGGGCATGCTCAGTTCCAGCTATGGAGGGCTGCCCCACCACTCCACAAAGGTGAACAGGAGGTACTGCAGCCTATCAGGCAGGTGTGATGGACTGTTTGTGTGTAGGTGGGTAGACTGCATTGGTCTGGGTTCAGTGCTATTACCCAAAGTCATGTTCAGGGTCAGACTGGGGTACGGGGGCCCACCTGGACGGTAGCCACAGGGGCCCACCTGGACATGCAACAGGGGAGGGCACAGGGTGACACAGTCTGATCGGTATAGCACATGCAGGTTATACACCAGCACCATATGCAGCATAAAGTCACCTGCAGTGCCTCACACCCCCCCATATGGGTGGAACATGGTGATGACTGCAAGTAATGGCAGTGTGCAGAGGATGACCAGGTACACTAGTGGGATGTCCCACTTGTGTGCACCTATGGTGTACCACTGTGGGTGTGTGTGCCACAGGTCAGTCCTTGGCCTGTGCCAGGCTGGCACCCATCCACCAGGCTACCTGGGCACCATTGCCCCAGATAACACCCTGGGTGCATGTCACTGCCAGGTGGCACCCTGCAGGCCACATGGGTGCAGGCCATGGCCTCTGGTACATTTGCTGCATTGTGGCTGTCTGCTCCACTGGTGTGTCCGGGGGGCACCCAACAGCACAGGCATGTGGCTGGTGGTTGTCTACATCCAGGGTGCAGTGTGGGGGTTGCTCCCTGTACGGTGCTGGTGGTGACATGGCACCTGTGGCTCAGGGTTCATCCATCCTGGCATGACTGCTGTGTGTGGGTACTTGGAGCATGTTCTTCGTGCATCTCCAAGGGCTGCCTTCAGATGATGTGACTGCAGTTCTGCGGCCTGCCTGTAGGTGGCTGGCCATTTAGGCATGCTTTTTCCATGCTTAACTTTGAGTGGCTCATCTCTGAGATGCACAGCAGATGCGCAGCAGATGCACTGCACATTGTGGCTGAATATAGGGATGTGCGGCTCATTCATGGGAACCCCCTTTCTACAAGCACTGCATACATAATAGATGCGCAATGGCACATCTGGAGATGCGTGACTCATCTCTCCCTTTTGAATATCGTGGTTCTGCTAATTTTCTGGGATGCGCGATGCATCTCCACTTTGCGCCGTGCATCTCCTTTGAATATGTGGGCCCAAATGCAAATGTATTTATATTGTTTTCAACTGTATGTAAAATTTGTTATATGTTCAACTTATTCTGGTCACTAGTGAAAACAGGCATTATTATGCCTACCATGCCCACCAGTATAATCAATAAAACAAACACAACAAAATAGATAGTAGAATAGCAGCAGAGAGAACAAAGTACCATATGACTGTGTTATAGAGTGTTTAACAGAATCTGGTGTGTAGTGAAGTGTAGGCACAAACAGTTGAAGAGACTCATTGAATAATATTTATTTCATTTTTATCAGTATACAAACAGTAAAGTATGTTTATATCTGTTATTGTTGTAGCCTAAAAAAAATAAGTACCATATTAAAACAGACCTATGTGTAACAGGGATGAACATTAACAAGCTATAGAATGGACTCCATGTCTTAAGAGAAACTGTAGATTATTTGGAAAAAGTTCACAAAATATGTGTAATAATTCTATTTTTCATTAAATTATTGCAGAAGAATGAAATGGAATCCCCTTGAAAAAGCCCAACATAGCAGGGCAAAACACTGGGGTATTTGAAAGAAAAATAAATCAAGTGATATAAAATACAGAAACATGGATTCGTTTTGTGAGGGCCTCCAGAACCAACATATAGAATATAACTGCAGCTCTTTCCTGTTGATTCCTTACATAGGAGACTCTGTATGCTTAACTGAACATTTGCCTGACTTAAGTGATACATAACTGAGGTCGATATAGCCAACTGTGGCGTACCCTCATCTCCACCTAACCCTGCCGCCCTTATAGGGGGACCTGGACTCAATATCCCCAAGTGCACCAGAGAGACTTGTCCCAATTCCACATAGATTACCTCTGCAATAATATACAATAGATATGGCACCCATATTTACAGGATTTTGGCCCACTGGATGTTACATAACTTCCAGAATAAACACAATGTAAAAAGCATTTCTCACCTTCAGAACTGTGTCCTGTTCCATCTATTATTTTATGTTCTCCATTAGGTCACAGCCTCCATTTGTTAGACTATAAAGTAAGAACTACTAGTAAGTTTCTCTAGTAAATCAGTATTGCTAGAAGAATCAATTTAATGTACAGAGTGTAGAAGATTACAAATACATAGGTTAGCTATCTTATGAGTCAGAATCACTCATAAATAAAAAAATAAATAAAATAAAATATACAATCTTAGACACAGTACTCCAAATTGTCTTAAAAATTTGAGTCTCTCAGTTTTTTTTTTGCACTTGCCCGGCTCCCACGGCTTTTGGAGGGGTCATGCCCCCTCTACTCCGTCCGCCTGGGCTATTCAAGGTAACCACCCCTGCTTCTTTGCTCGGGGCCAGGATTGTATGATTTTTCCCCGTTTTTCTCCCTTGAACCCCCGAGGACACTGGCACGAAGGACGGAAGTCCAGGCAGACGACATGCTGACACATGCCATTGCCAAGTGCCCAGAGCATCCTCCCCTCCCTGGATCTCGGAGAGAGCTGCCATTGCCCCTGTGATCTGGTGCTTCCACTGGCCCCGAGGAATGTCGGGTGCACAGGACACCCCTGGTTACCTACCCCTTGCAGAGGACAGCATCCGTTGGGACACTCAATCCTCCACCCCCTTGCCGGCTCCCAACAACCCTGAGTCTGTTCCCGAACCTGGGTTGCCGGCGTAGCGTGAGGTGTGGCGTCAAGCACCTCAACCCTTAGCGCCATCCAGGCTAGCCTGAGTCTCTCAGTTTTAAAGACAAAACATGGAAGGCCCTATAGGCCAGAGAGAGTTTCAAAAAATTTTAATTTGTCTTTGGGCTAATCTGCTTTAAACACAGGAAAATAGGTCAATATACCATATGGAGTTTTCAAATAATATATTAATCCCTTGAAATTTTTTTTTTATATATAAACATCCACCACCTTATCAAGGATCATTCTCAGCAAAGTAGTTGTTAACTTTCACAAATGCAGCCAAACTGAATCCGCTAAAAAAGAAAAATCCCAAATAGACTGGCCTTTAGAACCACTCATTTAGTTCATCGGAACCTTCAGCACCTTACTGAGCTGAGTTCTTTATCCCATGTATTCCTCTTTGAGGGTCAGTTTCACTTTTACAAGATGATGGAATCAAAGTATGGTCAAAACAGAATGTCTTCCTGGGCACTTTGAACTCTCAGTTTCCCTCTTCTCTGGTGGGGGCACAAGTTAACCTTCTCTATTTCAGGGTGGAACCACTCACCTGAAAAGAAAGAGAGAAAAAGGGACTGCTCCACTGAACATAATACCTTTTTGGCAAACTTCTTAAAATTCATGAAAAGACCCCAGCCCATCGGCAACAGTGACATATATTTTATAAATAAATGTCCAGTGTGTTAGCACTCCAGGTGCTTTTGCTTTCAGTATTTAGTCCAGTCCAAGTTCGTCCTGTCTCCCTTCACCCTTGGACCCCTTGGTTTGATGGGTCCTTGAGGGAGATGCGGTGACTAGGGCGAAGGTTAGAGTGTTGCTGGTGGAGAGCCGCTCTTGATGCAGGTCCCTTTAGATTGATGGACCATTATCAAGCCTATCAATCCGCAATCATTCATAAGAAGGCAGAGTTCCTGTCCGGGGAGATTGCGGCTGCTCAGAACCGACCAGCTCAACTTTTTCGAACTGTGGACAGACTGTGCAACCCAGCCTGTCTACAGGTCCGAAAAACATTTTCACAAGTTGAGTGCGATGAGCTTGCTCAATTCTTTGCGACTAAGGTGGTCGACATCAGGGCAGAACTCCAACTGGCATACTCTATGAGCATTGCTTTGAATCACTGTTCGGTCACTGCCCCTCAGTTTTTCTGGAGTACCTTCAACCGGCCAGAGTTTGTGGATATCATGCAGATTGTCCAGGGTATGCACCCTACGTGCTGTAGTTTGGACCTAGGACCAACCACTCTGATTTTGGGTTGTAGTGACATCTTTGGTCCAGTCCTAGAACTGATAGTCTGGTGCTCCATGGAAACAGGTGAGTTTCCTAGCTCCCTGAAGGGGCAGTGGTGACACCCCTTCTGAAGAAAGCTTCTTTGGACCCAGACTGCCATGCAAACTACAGACCAATCTCAAACCTCCCCTTTAAGGGGAAAGTGATCGAGAAAGTAGTAGCCGTACAACAGGAGAACTATTTGACCATCCATGATATCTATGAACCTCTCCAGTCCAGTTTACGAAAGAGGCACAGTACTGAGATGGCACTGGTTCGGGTGCTCAATGATCTCCTGATGGCAAGAGATCAGAAGAACCACTCCATCTTGGTTCTTCTAGATCTCTCTTCGGGTTTTGACACTGTGGACCATGGGGTTCTGCTTGACCGCTTGAGGTTCATCTGTGTCCTGTCAGGTACGGTCCTCAGGTGGTTTTCATCTTTCATCACCGGAAGAACTTAGAGGGTGGTGTCAGGGATTTATTCCTGTGACCCAGTTCCATTATCATGTGGGGTTCCTCAGGGATCGGTGTTGTCCCCCATGTTGTTCACAGTGTACATGCTACTCCTCGGAGACATTGTAAGAAGGTATGGGCTGAGGTTTCACTGCTATGCTGATGATACCCAGCTCTGCCTTTCTTTTGCACCTGACCAGGATAGAGCTGTCTCAGTAGTTAATAACTGCCTCACAGAAATCCAGGAGTGGATGAGTTTGAGCTGGTTGAGGTTGAACTGAGGTGCTGGTGGTGGACCTGGGTTGCTGAACAGGGAGGTTGGGGGTGTATTCACCCACAAGACTTTTTCTTGGGGGTTTGCCACTCCTGACCTCTGAATAGGTGTGAAACCTGGGGGTAATCTTTGACGAGGGATTGACACTGTGTTCACAGGTGTCGACTGTCGTCAAATCCTCTTTTTACCATCTAAGGAATATTTCCAGAGTTAAGCATCTTGTTCTGTCCGGTGACCTTCCTATGTTGGTCCATGCCTTTGTGGCCTCAAGCCTGGATTACTGCAATGCCCTGTACCTAGGGCTACCGGGGGTGGATATCTGCCACTTGCAACTGGTGCAGAACTCTGTGGCCCAGTTATTGACAGGAACCTCTTGGTCCTGTCATATTTCTCCAGTGCTGCGTGAACTGCACTGACTGCTGACACAGTGGCAAATCATCTTCGAAGTCAGACTTCTGACTTATAAAGCCCTACACAGACAGGATCTGGACTACCTGAAAGAGCTTCTGGTCCCTTACTGCCCTGGGTGATCGCTTCACTCGACTGATGAGAGGTTGCTAGAGATTCCAAGGGTTTGCTTAAAATTTTCCAGAGCCCGGGCCTTTATGCATACGGCCCCTACCCTTTGGAATTCTCTACCCCATCAGTTATGCGAGTGCATGACTGTGGAGGGAATTAAACAGGCTCTTAAAACTTTTTTATGGACTCATGCATTTGGGGTATAATTGAATAATGCTTGTTGGTTTTTTCTGTGTGTTATAATATTTAGAATATATTTGATTTTACGCTGTAGCTGTTTTAACTGTTTTTGTGGCAATTGAAAGGCATCATGTAAATAAAATTGATTGATTGGTAGTAAAGTGTCTTGCACTCCAGACCTGCACCCGGGAAGCTTTTGCATTAGTGATGGAGAAATCAATGGAAACAAGAACAAGGTGAAGTACTACCATGCTTCAAGGGCTGCTGTACTGAGGCTAAAAGTTACAGACCACAGCACAGAAAAAATCACAGTTCTCACTCACATGCTGTGTGCCCCAAAAATATCTGTTTATTAGCCCCAATAGATGAATACACTTCAGCCTTTTTGAGCAAGTTAGAGCTGTCCACTAGTGTTCCATATAAATACTTGCATCAATTAAAGGTTACTATAGAAACATAGACTTTAATGGAAAATAAGGACTGCTTGGCTACCCAGTCTACCCATTTCCCTACCTACTGGATAAGCTGCAGATCCTAATTAACCAACAGCCGACTTCCTCCTACGCCCCACTATAATTGCTTTATATCTGTTCCATGCATTCTTGAATTCCCCCACTGTTTTTGACCCCACGACCACCTCAGAAAGGCTGTTCCATGTGTCCACCACCCTTTCTGTGAAAAAAAATACTTCCTCACGTTGCCCCTGAGCCATCCCCCCTCTATCTTTAAACTGTGCCCCCTGGCTCTTGCACATCTCTTTTTCTGAAAGATGCTACCCTCTCGGACTTTGCTGATTCCCTTGAGGTACTTGAAAGTTTCTATCATTTTCCCCCCTCTCCATCCTTTCCTCGAGGGTATACATATAAAGCTTCTTTAGTCTCTCTCCCTTTGTATGGTTTCTAGTGCAGACCCTGCATTTAATAATACATACCTGGAACCCCAGGTGTGTATTATGAAATGCATTTATAGCTGAAGACACAATACTCCTTTAATATGTCTAAACATATCAAAAAGTAATGTGTGCTGCAGCTTCTAATTTATCTAAAGGGGCAGATATATTCAGTAATAGTGAATAATTAAACTCTATCTACCTTTAAGCACATTTAAACACATACAGTATCACAACAAATGTATGTCCCATGGACAAATCGAAACAACCCACCTTCACACATATAAAGTGCTCAAGACATGTTCAAAACTGCATACAAATTCATCAGTGTGTACATCATTAACTAAACACATTTATTAATTTAAAATGGTTTATGCTGTAGTTTTCCAGTAATTGAGGATTCTCTGAGAAAGCTTTAAAATTTATGATTCAAGCACGTTATCTGTGAACTAAAGTGATCAGTACTAAATATGCAAGCAGTTTAGCAAGCATCTTAGAAACTGTAGACCAATCCCAGTCAGACTGCATTTTGCAAACTGTCACCTACTATTGCACTGTATAGCTTTCTATACCTTTGTATTTCATCCAAAGAGTTAACATTCTGAAGCACTGTATGTAATACAGGACAATTGCATTTGTATACTACTTAATGTATCCTGATATATTGTTTATTCTAAATATCCATATCTTGTATGCTCTGTTTCATTGTAATGCACCATCTCTGTGCCCGGACATACCTCTCAACTGTACCACATTACGAGGAACGTTCCTCATTTTACTTCAGAAAAGGTCCCTGTTCCACATTATGAGGACTTGTTCCACATTCAAAGTCAACATCTTAAAGCAAAAATCCATAGTAAATGATGGAAAAAATAACTTATTCAATTAATAACAGACATTCTGAACATAAATGCAACATTTTGACAGTGGTTTGAGCTTCTTAGGTAAAGATTTGATTAAGTGTTCCACATTTTGCCCATTTGTTCCACATTTTTACAGGCAATGTTCCACATTTGGGGGACAAAAGGTTGAGAGGTATGTGCCCGGGTCATGCCTGAAAATGATCCCTGGGATCAGTGTACCTAACCAGTTAACAAATTAATAAAAATAAAGAAATAAATAAGATAAAAACAGCTCAAAAAACATTTTGAAATTGCTTGGAGGTAGCATGATTTGGAAGAGTGAAAAGTAATCTCAGCTCATAAATTTCAGTCAGTGACAGTCATAGACAATTGATTGTTTCAAATATCAAACATTAAATTCTGAACTCAGGGGTATGTGTGACTATGTGTGTGTGTGTGTGTGTGTGTGTGTGCATGCGTGTGTGTGCGTGTTGGAATCTAACTGCCAGAAAGACATAGATGTAATATAAGACCTCCACTACAAATAAAATATACTGAAGTGATTGTAATGTGAAGTGATTATAATTTATATTAGAAAAACAAAGGAGAGGGGAACTGATTTTTTTAGGGTACTGCTTTTAATAACAAGAATTGAAAATGAATGCATAATTTACATCAAAAGGAGAAAGGGGATTAATCATCACTCTAGAACAATTCACTGTGTTTCATAGAGAATAATGCCTATGCAGGTGCGTGTTATGAGGATTTTTTACATACCGGAGGTGAGTGATACCCCGTAAACCCCGAGAGCGAAGCATAGGGGTTTATGAGATTATCATGCACCGAGAGTGTGTAAAAAATCCTCATAGAGCAAACTTTGCATAGGCATTGTTTTTTATAATAACTGGTGCAAGGTTTCAACAGAGAAACTAACTAAGCTGTATTTGTATGAGCAAGCATGTCTCTGAGCAGCCATGGTACTCACGCACAGTGAAGTGCGACTGTGAGAAGGAAAATGCCGTAATAACCCACTACTGAGTTATTGCAGAATTCTTCAGGTTATTACAATATTTTATCAGGAATGCTTTTCCAGCCATTACAGGGGGTCACCACTTATTATAATAACACTAACTGTACATAGATCTGAAATCCTAACAGTGTTAGAAGTGCATACTCAAGTCCAATTGTTCATTTAGTCCTCCTGCTCTTGAACCTTCCATTCTCTTTCTTACAGTTTCTCCCATCCCATCACCTGCCTTTGTCTCCCTAGCTCTGGGCTAATTGTGCTCCTGGCCCTAAGTCTTCTCTCCGTTCAGTGCAATGCTTAATTTATGCACTATAACACACATTTAGTTTATGTATCCATGTATTGAATCTACATTCTGTTTATTGTATTCAATTGAAAGTGTCCATACTGTTGTAATTTCATGTGGGGCTTCATATTTGTTCTCATTTGACTGCCTATATATATTTTTTTGCACTTCTGATGTTTGTAATGTGTTTATGTGTGTACCCCATTCCCCTTACCCCCAGGTCACATCTGAAAATGAGCCTTGGCTCAATGTGCCTTTGCCAGTTACCAAAATGTTAAATAAATAAATGAGTCCATCAGGATGTAGAGCCCCCATTTTATAACTCCAATAGGACTCTCCTGTTTGCTTTCCTAATGTTGTTATGCACTTTATTTTGTTGTATATCTTTAAACTTAGTGGCAATATTAAATATGTTATTATAGAGGCATAGTAGCACCCCTATACTTAGGGCTGAGTAGGCTGTTTAATCTTAAGCCCCACATTTTACACCTTAATAACGTTGGCATCGTTTGAAGAAACAGCCCAAAATTTGGCATGTGCAGTCAGGCTGCTAAATTCTTGAGATATGAAAAGTTTTGTGATGGCATCTTGTTCAGTTTCTGAGATATGGAGCACCAAGAAGCAGGAAAAAAATGCCTGGTTTCTCTATACTTAACATTGAGTATTTTTTGCTCTTATCTACAGCCCAGATGGTGTGGAATTTTTTCATGAAATTTTCAGGGTTGAAGGGGCCCATGCCAAGAGTGTGCCTTTGGAAGGTTTCATGACAATTATTGCATGGTTCCAGAGTTATAACAATTTTAGAGTTAATATCCTGACATGAACAATTTAAAAAAATTATCGCAGTTGCTTATTTTCATGATTTACCTCACAAATGGCAAAACAAACAAACAAAAAAAATCACAACTGCTTATTTTCATGATTTACCTCTCATGCTGACAAAAATATTGTTCACGCTGCCTGCCATATTTTTACTCATTTGAAACTCACCAACATTGAAAATGCATGCTCTCTAAAAAAACACCACCACCTGCACCTAGGACCCGTTTAGCTAGATTCTGCCATTCGTTTTTTTTTAAACTTTCCAGAATTACCTTTTCTGGGCACCTCAAAATCCAAGGTGCCCAGTTTAGTGAGAGGAACCATGTACCCACAGCCTCTGTATGAGAACAGTGGGACTTTCTTGAGTTCTGCAGCCGCAGCTGGAAGTCATGCTACGGGTTGCAGTGAGACCAATGAGCTGCGGATCCCCCATTCTATCTGCCTATTTCTGTCTGTCTGTCTGTCTGCCTATCTATCTACCTATCTATCTATCTATCTATCTATCTGTTAAGCAGACTAAGTGCCCACCTTTGGTGCCACTTCTTTTTCCCCCTCTCCTCCAGGTTGCCTGCACACCTTTCCCAATGTTTTTTAATTGATATATATAGTGCAGCCCACTTAAGTGCACATTGGATAAATGCACATCCTGGACAAATGCACATCTCAGTATCCTGATTTTTTTCCTATTAGTTCAATGTTAAATTTTCCTGATAAGTGCACTACACATAAGTGCACATTTCGGTTAAATGCACATTTTTTGGTTGAAAATGGACCTTTTTTCAATTCAGACCTGTCATAAGTGCACCTTAATTCTTTAGTCATTGAGAAACTCCTTGCCTGCATAGATTCAGGATCTGCATCGTGTGCCACAAACACAGTCTCTGAGCTGGCAAAGAAGATTTCTCTGCTTGACGCAATCCAGATGCTGGACTTGGCTTGGGGTGCAGTAAGGCCTGAGACGATAGTCAACTGCTGTTGAAAGGTGGAGTTTACAACGTTTGTGATGTCAGATGCCGAGGATGACAGTGCTGATGTGCTGCTGATTATGGATCTGCTGGCTGGGATGGAGGGGCCACAGAGTGAAAGGGAAATTTGTGAGGACATTTGGGGAGAGTACAGGCTCTGGAGCAGGGTGATGATAAGGAGAGAGGCCCAGAGGAAGAACCGGTCACTGCCGCAGCTGCCATAGCTTGCATGGAGGTTTGTACTAAGCCGTGAGAAACAGGATTTCAACCAGTTGTTAGCTATGTACACGGGTTGGCTCTGAAATCTACAAATTAAAAAAAATAAACTTTTCTAGTCAGTGCAATCATTAAGGTCATTAGGGATATTGATTAACGTGGATTGGAGTACTTCTCTATATGATGAACATGTTTACATGCTTTTAGTGTCACCACATGTGAGCACATGATCAAAAAATAAAGTGCATACTTATTAAATGTCAGAAACATTTTTTTCAGTTAAATGCACAGCTCACTTAAGTGTACAAAAAACTCATATCCTGAGGGTGTGTACTTAAGCAGGCTCCACTGTATGTATTTTTTAACTGATATATATATATTTTATAAGTGGACTGGGGTGCGGTACCACGTTTTTTGATCCCCCTTCAGGTCTTCCGCCTCATTCCTATTTTCTAGGTGGTGGCACCGGTGCCCACCCCAGTGCCATCGAACAGTCACCCAACCCTGGGTTGCCCAGCCCCCAGCGTTGGAATGTTACTTTTTGCTGACAGTAAGTAAACCATCCCTTGTTATTTTTGTTTTTTCCCTGCAAAAAAGAATATAGTCCTTCACCAATCTCACCCCACCCTGACATCCAACTCAGCACCCACCACCCCACACAACCCCACACAGCCAACACACACACTCACTCACCTGAACATGTCCGGTGGCAAAAATCCACTCTCCAGTCAAAGACTTGGCTTGCTGCTGGAGCTGCCAGCTGCAATATGAAACTAATGTTAAGAATGGTTCAATGTATTTCAATGGGATTTTGAACTCCGATGCATAACTTTCAATTTTTTTCATATCTTGACCCCACATGCCCAATTCCAAGTCTCATGGCGCAACTCACAGGTGTATGCAAGTTGTGATATGCGATGCTATGCCGGGGACCCTGCGCCCTATTCCAAGACAGGCATGGTCCCCTGCACCTATGACCCGTGACTTGCAGCAACCGCAGGCTTGCACCACGGGAATGATGCAATGGACCCGGGTGCTGCAAGTCGCAGCCCACATCTAACTGTACCCTGGACCCCTTACACTGAAACATTCTCTCAATCCCTGGGGGCCAGGGGGAGCTGGCTGGAGTGGTGCAGGCACATGGGGGCATGACACAATAATGACCCGGGTGGCACCCCAAAATCGGGGGTGTTGGGGGCAGCATTGTGCAGGGGGGTATGTGGAGCACATCAATCAGTGTTCTTGGGGGGGCATCCATCATTCTGCCAGGACAGATGCCCCTTAGACCACCTCGATGCTGGTCTAACCCGCAGAGCCATTGCGGGACTAGTAATTGCATAAGTGGGTTATGGCAGCTGCCCTTTCAGAATAGGGTGCAGGTGCTGCCATAACCCACACTTGCACAATGCCACACTGGGTTGCATACATAATGGGCGGCGTAGCCCACCTTTGGCGCAACCGGCATCCGGCATGGTGGAAGCCACAATTTGTAATGGCAACTTGCTTAGTGCATAGCACAAGGTGCAATTTGTGCCATGGAGTTTGGTATAAATTGTCTTGCACCATGCATAATGTGACTTGGAATCGGACCCATATTTTCAACATGGCCTTTTTTAGCCCCCCCATGACCAATGGTGGTGGAATTATGCAAATCAGGCCTGAAAGGCAATTTTGTTGTTCCTTAGCAAAATCATCTTTCAGTTGGGATTTGAAAAGTTTCACCACCCTTGTTTATGAGGTGGAATCATAAGAAGGCTATGTTGAAAATTTGGGGTCAAAATATGTAAAAAAGGCAAAGTTATATGCATATGTTGAAATTCTGCTTCTCTCGTTCATATCTTTGGTAATTTTAAATATTTTAACCCCAATTTTTTAAAATAGCCATTTTTTACAACACCTCATGAATGTGACAGCTGTCATTTTTCAAATCCTGGCCAAAATGCGTTTTCTCTCCTGTGGCAAGGAACAGTGTTTTGGTGCAGTGGAATGATGTTTCAGTGGAGATTTGAAAATTTTCACTTCCAGGTTCATGAGGTGGGGTAATTTATTTATTTAAGCATTTTACCAGGTAGGCACACTGAACAGGGTACAGCTCAATTCCAGATGCACCCTGGGGGAAGGGGGAGAGGGAGAAATACAGAAAAATACAAATAGCCAAATATAGACAACTGTACAGTTAGCGAAAGAAGAAATAGTGGAGTAATTTAGAATATGAACACCTACATTTAATTTGCCTTGAGGAGAAAGGACAATAATGCAACATATATTGTAGAATGCAATGGGACAGATGTGTAGACCACTAGCTACTACCTGAGGGGCCTGAATGCATGGCAGTATTTGCCTGACTGGACTGTAAGAAAGCAAACATTGTGTAAAGGCAGTGATAGGGGTCTGTGAACATGCAAATGTGGAGTAGAGCTGCACAGTAGAATTGGCACGATACTAGGACCTCAGCAGTTAGCAAGTTGCATGAGCAAGTAGTGGAGAAGTACATCTTGAGGAGGGAGTTGAGATGTGGTGGGCAGGAGGTGTGTCTAATGATGACTGGCAAACAGTTCCATATATTTGACATATGGTATTTAAAGGCTGCCTAGCCAGTGGCGGTGGACATGTGCGGGACGTGGAGTAGCTGGGAATCAATATTCCTGAGCAAGTAAGCTAGCAGTGGAAGGGCTGCTAGGGCAGTTGCAATGTAAGAGGGGAGGGACTGTGCCCAAAATTTAGCTGTGGTCCTAGCACAATGTATCAGTCTCCGATCATGGAGGGAAGGGAGGTCTAAAGACTGGTAAAGGTCACAGTGATGGGTTGTGGGGGTGGGGCAATCTAGGGCAAAACTACAGAAGGAGTGGAAAAGAGGATCTAGTCTGGCTAGGGAGGACTTGGGAGCTGCACTGTAGACCACGTCCCAATAGTCCAGTATTGTGAGGATCATTATTTGAACAATTGCTAGGCACATTGGTAGGGGGATGCAGCTTCTGTGGTGGTATAAAGCACCCAGCATAGGGTGCAGTTTCTTGTGGATAGCATCGATGTGTACTGAGAAGTCAAGATGCTGATCAAGTCAGACCCCAAGATATCTGAAGGATGTACAAGCCTCAAGGGGGGAGCCATCAAGGGTGTGGAAGATAAGGGTGGTGGGGAGTCTGGAGAGTTTAGCCCTCATGCTGAATGTGAGGGAGACAGTTTTCTTAGGATTAAGGAAGAGTTGATTAGAGTGAAACCAAAGTTGGACATTTTTAAAGTCCTGCTGAAGCCTGGTTGCTACTTCAGAGGGGGATGAGCCAGAGGCATACAGTACTGTATCGTCTGCGAACATGTGAATGGAAGTATTTGGGCAGGCCAAAGGCAGATCATTTAGGAAGATGGAGAACAACATTGGGCCAAGGACGGAGCCTTGGGGGAACCCTGTAGTGACAGGGAGGGGGGAGGAGGTGGAAGAGCCAATTCAGACAGATTGGGACCTGCCTGCCAGGTATGAATGGAATCAGCTAGTGGCAGATCCTGATAGACTAGCGAGGGAGAGCTTGGACAGTAGCAGGGTGTGAGAGACCATGTCGAAGGCTTTAGCAAGGTCAACAAAGATAGCTGAGGTGATTTCCCCATTATCCATTCCTGTGAGGATGGAGTCGGTGAGTCTTAGGAGAGAGATAATGGTGGAGTGCGATTTCCTAAAACCGGCCTGGTACGGAGTGAAGAAGGAGGTGAAGTCGAGAAATGCAGAGAGCTGAGAGAGGACAAGGTGCTCCTGGATTTTGGCTGGAATGGGAAGAAGAGAGATAGAGCGGTAGTTGCTCGGGAGGAGAGGTCACCGCCTTTATGGAGGGGGATGACTGTAGCATGTTTCCAAGAAGATGAGATTGACCCATGCATGAAGGAGAGGTTAAAGAGAGCAGCCAATGGGCTGGCAATAGCTGGGGCAGATATGAGGAGCATTGTGGAATCAAGATCCAAGGGGCATTTACCTTTGGAGGGGTTGAGTGACCCTAGGGCTTTTATTACCTCAGATGGTGTAACTAAGTGAAAGGAGAAATTTGGGGATGGAGGTGTAGCTGGGGTCGAAGTGGATGACTGCAAGGGGTTGAGCAGGAGAGAGGACAAGAGAGCAGATGCACAGCTTGTGAAAAAGGAGTTTAACTCGGTGGCCACAGCACTCAGTGCAGTGACAGTGTTGCCTGCTATGTTGAGGGCTGGTATAGGGGGTTGGACCAGTGGGGAAAAGAGAGATTCAGTTGATTTCCAAAACTTTGTTGGGTGATTGAAGTTGGAGTTGAAGGATGCCTGAAAGTAGTTTGTTCTGGCCTGACGGATACGCTTCATGCAGGCATTCCGCAGTGAGCGGTAGTGTTGTAGAGCCACTTGGGAACCTGATACGTTGTAGGTTTTCCAGGCTCAGTCCCTGATTCGAAGTTGATCAATTAGATCAGCGGTCACCCAGAGCAAGTGGGCACCCCTTACTCTGGACCTTCTGAGTGGTGCGTAGTAATCCCAGATAGTGAGGAATCTAGATGAGAAAGATTCAAGGGCAACATTGATGGTGGGTGCACGTGGGATGTAGGACCAATCAACGTTATGCAAGTCAGTTAGGAGTGCTGTCAGATCCAGGGATTTGTAGGACCTGGTGAGTACAGTATGGGGGGGAAGGGGCAGAGCCTTAGGTCTGAAAATTTTCTGCACCATATAAATCACGTGGTGATCGCTGGAGAGTCGGTAGGAAACCAGCATCGAGTATACAATGGGGTGGGGGTCAGGGCCCAGTCCAATAGTGTATGGTTATCGGATTTGTGGTTCAGGCAAGTGGGTTCCATTATTTGCTGGGATAGGTTTAAGGCATTCACTTGGATATGTATTTTGGAGCTAGCACTGGAGAGCCAGTTCAGGTTAAAATCACCAAGTATGTGCAGCTGTCCACCAGCCATGAGAGATTTTAGAGTGCACAAGTGGTCCAGGACGTCAGGCAGCAGGGTATCCTGGAAGCAGTAGGACCCTGCTACATAAAGGGGAACTGTGTGAGGGAGTGAGATTTTAATGATCAGGGTGTCTATAGTCAGTGTGGGCACAGGAAACCTGATTGGGGTAAACTGTCACTTGGAGGAGATGAACATGGCAGTGCCCCAACCCTCTTTTTACCCTGATGGTCCTACCTAATGAGGGAGTAGCCAGGGATTGAGAATTCTGCATCCAGATTATGGGGCTTCTGCCAGGTTTCAGTAATGATTAGGATATCAGGGCACAGAGGAAAGGACATTAGATTGAAGTGCCGTGAGTTTGTTAAGGATGCTGCATGTATTTAGATGTACTATTTTGAGACCCCTTGGTAAGTAGAGAGTAGGGGGAAGGAGGTGACCAGTATGGGGGGGGGGTGTTGAACCAGGGTTTCACTCAACACCCCCCGACTAGGAGAAGCAGTAGGGTCAATAGTTGTTTTATAGCCTGTTGATACTTGCGGTGGGCAGGGGGTTGCTTAGGAGGACACAAGGTTTGCGAGGAGTAGATTTGAGGGGAGACGTTTAAGGCTATCAGCCCCACGTGAAAGGGGGAGGAGGATGGCAGCTTCAAGAACACAATTATACTTGTGATATGGAAGGGGCTTCCCAAAGGAGGAGGTTGCTTGATAGGGCTGAGTGGCAATGATAGCATTGATTTTTAGGTAGCTAGGTTGCTGTTGCTGTTCTGGGTTGGAGGAGGGTGGGAAGGATGATGTAGGTATGAGTAGGGGAGACTATGACTAGAGAAAGAGGCATCATGGTGGACTTAATTTAGGCAGCAGCAGCTGCAAGAGCAGCCAATAGTGTGGGGGGATTATAAACTGCAAATGCAAAAGTGGGCTAATTGGTTCTAGCACTCACGTGACACAGCCTGTATAACTGGAAGCTCACCAAGGGTGGTGGTGGGAGTGGCGGGGACACACTCGCACAGCGCACAAACAAGCTTGAGCTCTGCCTTGGCCTTCTCAGTACCTGGGTGGAGACTTCTGCGAATGTGCTCGATGGAGGGCAGGAGACCCATACACCCTCACGACCACCAGAGGAGCTGTAATAAGTAATAAGGGTAATAAGTAGGCTATGCTGACAATTTGATGTACAAATACAGTAAAATGCCCAGGTTATGAACGAACATTGCAGTATTTCAGTGTTCACTTATAGCTTCACTAATTTTCAATATTTTGACTCCAAACTTTCTACATAGCCATTTTTCCACACCACCTCATAAAAATGACGTGTCATTTTTAAAATCTTGGATAAGACGTGTTTTTGAACTTCTGGTGCAAAATGACATTTCAGACAGTATACTATAAATGGTACATGCCATTTTTTATAAGGTGAATCATAAAATAAGTATCTTGAAAATGTTGGGTCAAAACTAAAAAAAAAAAAAAAAAGCACTATATATAATTGTTAACAAACATTGTGTGTAGTGCTACTCTTGACCCCAGCAGTTATGCTTTGTGATCCTGTTGTGGTGGTTGAGTTTGTAAGTGAGCTCAGTGACCCAACTAGATGGGGTGAGGATGGAGGGATGGTGCTGTTATGCATCACCGTGCAGGCCCGGGAATGAAAGGTGCAGGGTTGTCTGCACAGGTCTGGGTACCATATAGTGAAGACAACAGCCCTCTTCGTATAGGGCCCTAGATCTCTGCACCTATGTGTGGCAAAGGGCCCTGTGCATTGGCTGACAGATGCACTCTCTCTGCTGCAGTGCTTACTTTATTTTTACCTTGTAAGAAGCCACAGTATCTAGAGGCTCACTGCTCCCCACTGGCTAGCAAGCTGCCCACCCGAAGGATCGGAGCTCCCTCCTGGAGCCGAAAGTCACGGTGGTGCATTTAGAGGTAATTTAAACAACCTCTATTCAGCACCTGTGAAGGGGGGGTTAGCCCGTCAACACGCTACACACGTCGACTGCCCCGCCCGCACCACCCTCCCACCCAGGGCCGTCCCTTTGTTTATAGTCCCTACGTGATGACATCACTTCCTGTGGCTTGAAATACTAAGTCCCCTTTTTTCCCTTTGCAGGTTATACCTGCAAGCCACTAGAGGGACCCTCTGTTACTGCCTCAAGCTTTTCTAGTTTTGTAAGCCTCCCCCCTGTTTTCCTTGGACCCTCTTTCTACCCGTCCTCTTCCCTCTCTACCTCCTCACCTGATCCAGTACTAGCCTATTCCTGGACCCCCTCCCTTCCACCCCCAAGCCCATCCTGGTTTAACCACCTATCCTGGATTTCTCCAACATCCTATCCCTCATCCTATCTTCCTGACCACAGAGGCACTGTCCGCTTCCACACTTGATGCTGTACTAAATCCTGCCTAGATCTCCTGCTATTCGGCTTTACGCCTTTTCTCAAGTGGCCACTAGGAGTCGCTATTAAGCATCCCTTTTTGGTCCCAAACCTACCCTGTGTCCTGGCCCCAGAACATGGAGCACAGCTCTTACCTAGGTCCCGTGTCCAACTGCCCTGAGTTGGTCTTGAACCTGGTACCCTAGCCACTAGAGTCCGTGTCACTACCACTATTCCAAAGTGGCATCCACACTTGCTGAGTGAGGCAAAAACAACTTCAACCTACCACCCAGCTGCAACCACAAGCAATAAGTTAGCCCTCTTATTACAATGCCTCCCTTTCATCCTCACCCTGGCACCATTGTCTCTCCAACCTAATACCCCCCCTGGCACAATGGCACCTGATCCTACTATTTTTCTGGAGCTAGCCCTGCCACACCCTACTCTCATCATCTGCCCCAGTCATCAACACCCTCCCCCCAGTCCTCTCCCTACTACTACTTCCCCAGGCGCCCACTTGAGACTTATCCACCTCACGTTCACAGCCTGGAAAACCCTGCCCACCCAGTGTGCCCAAAAGCACCCCCTCTCCACACGACATACATATCGAAAGCTCAACCTCTACCGTCCCTGGCCAGGGCTGTGGTTATACTATTACTTCTGACAGGCAACATTCATCCAAACCCTGGCCCAGCTCCCTCAAACCCTCCTACAGGGTCACCCGGGCTCTGCATTGCGTCTATGAATATACGCAGCCTGATGAAAAAATTAGACTCCCTCCAATGTTGGATCACCTCACATAGGCCTGATGTCATCGCGGTGGTGGAAACCTGGCTATCAAAATCCACGCCAGACTCATTTGTCACTATTCCTGGGTACTCCCTCCACAGGGAGGATCGTGTAGGCAGAAGGGGGGGGGTTGTGCAATATACACCAGGGATTCTCTCACTGGACTGACACTCCCTGCCCCTGTTCTTGCCCATGAGCGCAGGCCCTAACCCTCAAGCTGACTCCCGACCCCTCTAGGGGTCCCCTCTATCTCACTGCTGCTTACATTCCCCCAAAAAACCAAACTGTGGCACTGGCTTCGCTAACTGATTATCTTTCAACCCTACCTCACACAGCTGACCAAGTCCTTGTAGGTGACCTGAATGTTAACTGGCTCAGCTCATCCATCAACTCCACCCGTGACTCTTTCGCAGCCATTGACATGTCCCAACTGGTCTCCCAACCCACCAGAATTAACACAAAGAAAGGTACCAGCACACTGCTAGACGTGGTCATCACAAACCGCCCTCTACAAATCCATGATACCCAGGTCCTTCCGGACTCTATAAGTGACCACTCTCCTATCATTTCCCACTGGGCCACCCCCACTCCCAAACCCACGGCTCATCCCACTCTTCGTCGGCGCCTCAGACCAGGTGGACTAAAAGGCCTTAAGCTACATCTTGCCCAAATTAACTGGTCTCCTATACACCATGCCTCTGATGTTGACTCCGCCCTTACCTTCTTCACCCAATCCTTCAACAATGCCTGTGATGTTTTCGCTCCCATGACAGCAGTCCGGACCAAAGTCCTCAATGCCCCCTGGATTACCCCGTCCCTGCTGCAACTACTAAAACACAGGGATAACCTGTGGCACCTGGCCACTGAAACAGGCCGTGCTGCGGAAAGACAGGCCTACAATGCCGCCAGAAACAAATGCACATGGGCCATCAGGAAAGCAAAAGCCGATCACTATCAGGCGGCGCTCACCTCCTCCTGGGGGAATGGCAGTAAGTTTTGGGACAACATTAAGCAACTAAATGGGAGCATGCGCTCTCCTCCCCCCTCCCAGATCACCATCGAAGGCTCTGTCTCCACTGACCCTGCCCACATAGCCAACTTCCTCAACACATCATTCACAGACCTCAGCTCGGTCCTCCCCAGAGACTTCTTTGACCCTCCTTCAACCCTACCCGCCCCTGACTTCCAATATCCTAGCTTCCACTTACGCAGGGTGACCCCCAGGAAGCTAGGCCACACCTGCTTCAAGCTCTTAAGAGCAATTATATTGGCAGCGACTCCCTGGACCCCAGTATCCTCCGCCGGGTCCTGGATCAGGTCCTTGGCCCCCTAACTACCCTGCTCAACAAGTCCTTCTGCCTGGGTCAATTCCCCTCAGGCTGGAAAACAGCCTCAGTCTTGCCCATACACAAAGGAGGTGACAGGTCCTCAGCCGGGAACTACCGGTCTATCTCCATCCTTCCACCCCTCTCCAAAGCCCTTGAAAAACTGGTGGCAACCCAAATCACAGATTATCTGACCAAATACAACATCCTCTGCCATGAACAGCACGGATTCCGTGCAGGTCACAGCACCAGCACTGCCTTTATTGAGTTCTCAAATTTTCTGCGTTCCTCCCTTGACTTGGGCTCACTAGCAGGGGCAGTGTTTATTGACCTCTCAAAGGCATTCAACACTGTCTCCCACCCCCTACTGTTGGATGCCCTCTATCACATCGGCTTTGCCGCCAGCCCAGTCTCCTGGTGCTCCAGCTACTTGTCGGACCGCTCTCAGCGTGTTAGAATTAATGGGACCCTCTCCAATACATGTCCCATCTGATCCGGAGTCCCCCAGGGTTCCATCCTAGGCCCACTCTTCTCTCTATACCTCAATACCATGCCCAGAGCTTGCACGGGAAAAATCCTGCTGTACGCAGATGATGCCGTTATCTTCGCCACCCACCGAAACCCCATCTCTCTTCAAGATACCTTGCAACTAGCTTTCAATGATGCTGAAGCCTGGTTCAAAAAGCACAGACTTGTAGTTAATCTAAAAAAAAACAAATCCATGCTCTTTGCCCATCCCCAAAACAAACTCAGTAATTTCCCACTCCGTATCCTCCCTGGCTCTAATCTTCCTCTCAAGCAAGTCCACCTGTACAAGTACCTTGGGGTCTCCTTTGACTCTGCACTCACTTTCCATGACCACATTGATACTCTAGTCTCCACTGCAAATACACGGCTAGGTATCCTTTATCGCTACAAGCACTGCCCCCCCCCCGAGGCCCTCCGACTAGCAGTCACCTCCTCAATCCTGTCCCTTGTGGACTATGGCCTGCCTGTCTATGGTGCCGCGGATATGACTGCCCTCAATAAAATTCGACACACCTTGAGCAAGGCCTGTAGGTTAATCATGGGAGCCACCAGATTAACCCATACCTGCCAGCTATATGACTTTGCAAAGCTGCTCAACCTGGATGAACGGCTCAGATATCAAACCTGCCTCCTAACGAAAAAAACACTCCTTGGACTATCCCCTTCCGGTCTGACAGCCTCTATTCACCTAGCTCAACCCTTAGTCCAAACTCGTAGCTCCTCCAGGGCCACCCTGTCTATCCAAAAACCAGGACCACACATGGTCAACGGTCCTTCTACTACAGAGCCCCCACCTGGTACAATACTCTCCCCAGTTCCATCACCGATATCCATTCAATCTCCAGTTTTAAAACCGCACTTAGAAGTCAGCTATTTAACATGCGTAGCTGTGCTTATCCCTGGCTGTAGGTGTTCAAGCTCATTGTACCCGACAAAACTCTCTGAGTAGCTTCACAATCAACAACTGACAAAACTCCTAGAGTGGCATGCCCCCTAACTATCACCTACCCTGTCCCAAAGCCACCTGTTCTTACTAACCTAGCAGTCCCTGCTCAAGACTAATTGTCTGCTTAACCAATGTTTGCTTTCCTCTCAATCTTATCCGAATAACTGTTATACCTGTCAATACCTAACCTGTTACACTGTTATTGTAAACAAAGTAATTCACAGCATATATCTGCCTTACTGTTGCCTGCTATGATGTAAAAAAAAAAAAAAAAATGATGTTACCTACAATGATGCAACGAAATGTTGTGCTTTGTATTGTCCTCTTTGTGACGAGGTACCTTTGGAAACGAGCCGCTGGCTCAAAGGTTGTAAACTGATGTATAAATAAATAAAAATATGCATCTCTATCTGAGGCCACATGGAAGCGCAGGAACCACAGGACCCTGTGTTTCCGCAGCCCACCGGACAGCCCAATGAATTCTTCATATCAGTTGCTGCACTTTAGTAGGTGGAAGGAGTCTTCCCTTGATGCAGGGCATCTGCATCTGTTCATGCATGTCTTTTTGGGACCTGTGTAAATGAGGCTACAATTCTACTATCTCAAAAAGAAAGGACATTTTTTGTGTAAAACTTTTTGTTAATGCACAAGTTAGGATAACGTAACACCACTAAAGTAGAGAAATATGATGTTAGTTTTTCTGACCCTAACTCCCTACCCCCACTCCCAAGCAGCAAAATGAAATAAAATAGGGTTTGGGGTCTCTACAGTCTTGGCTGTGGTTCTCAACTCTAATGCCTACCCCTTTCCCTGAAAAAACAACATCACACATAATCTCCTTTCCTCACCCAGGGCCCTGTGCAAAGAAAGCTACAACAAATTGTGTTGGCAACATGTGGCAAGACATACTTCTCTACCTTTGAAGAGTGTATCACTATGAGGCACTGGCTTGGACCCATACCTCATGCTTCAGACTGGAGGCTACGGTCTTGGGGGAGGGGTAAGCATTACGGTAGACAACCTCAAGCAAGATCCTACCACTGTTTCACGGAGACTCCAGAGACCCAAAACCCTAATGTTTTTTTTTTCTTTTTCTCTTTTGCTGCTTGAGGGGTGGGGTGAAATGCCACATTTCCCTACTTTTGTGGCATTAAGTTACCCTAACTTTTGCATTAACAAAGTTTTTTTGCAAATAATATTTAATATAAATCTGTGACTTGATGTTTTAATAAACACAGATATCCATTTTTACTGGGTAAAGTCCATGACCTGTTTCTAAGTAAATCTGCATTTGATACAAAGCAGAGCGAGGTTCCCTGGAGTAACTGGGGGGGGGGTTCTTATGTCAAATAGACCTCATATTGTGTGAAGAAACACCTGACCTGGTGCTTTGTGAGCAGGGGGCCCATGGTGGGACTCAACAAGGACAGCCCCAACAGAGATGTAACCAAGTTGGTGTCTGCATGGAACAATAAGTGCACCAGGCTGCCTTTGTCACACCACCCATGGCCCGAGGGAGGTGGTTGTGTGTATAACAGTGTGGAACATGTTTCCTGTTGGGTTTCATCTTTAGTTAGCCTTTGGAGGAGAGAGGAACACATTAGAAAAGTGAGAGACCTGAAGAGGCTGGTGGGGGTCCATTAAATGGTTCACTTGAATGATCTCACCAAAGTACAACTTTCAAGATCATCACCTAGCATGTAGCTTGACAGCCTGGTAAACTGGAGCAGGTGAGTGTAACATCATGAGCCAGACACCAATAAGGCAAGTGAGTGTGTGAGCTGTGATGGTTGAGATGTACTGGGTGCTAGCTTACCAAAAGAAGGTGCACTGACTGGCATCCCATGCCATGCATCTGCCTACCTGAAATGGTGTGCATGTGTGTTTGTGGGAAACAGCAATGACATGGGCCCCAAAGCTGGTTTTCTTTGATATGTGTAAATCCTGCTAATACATTGTTTTAAGAATGGATCTCAAATTGCTTTTTAAAATTTTCATTGTATTATTTATATTTGTGGCGTGGGTTTTTAGAATTATTAGTCACTCTTTATATTGAAATGTGGTTTCATGCCACTATACAAAACTATGGTCAGACCACATCTGGAATATGGGGTGCAGTTCTGGAGACCAAAATTACAGGGTGATAGAGACAAGGTGGAGAGGGTCCAGAGAAGGGCAACCAAGATGGTTCAAGGACTACACAAGAGGTCTTACGAAGAACAACTGGAGGAACTAAACTTATGCATGCTGGAGATGGGGGGGGTGGAGTATGGTAGAAACTGTCAGATATCTGAAGGGAATAAACAAGATAAGGGAAGAAAGCATATTCAGAATGAATGAAAACAAGTTAGCTAGGGTATATGCACTCATGCTGTATGTTTTTGTATTTTAGTACCATAGATGGTGTTCGGGGATAACTTGTGATATAATGAGCGCACAGTTTTGTGCAGCTCTTATATCCTTTGTAATTATCAACAGACTTTCAATTGGTAACTTAACTATTGAAGTATAAAAACAGAATAATAGATAGCAGACTGTGTATTACCAGGCTGTCATACCTTCACGAGGTTCTTGTGACGTGAACCTTGAGAGTGAAGCTCAAGAGGATCCAACATGTTCCCAGAACCTTTAGATGGTATTTTAGCTGAGCAATCACAGTCCTCTATTTTTTTTGCTTGTTTGTAATATGTGGATTGAAGTTCATTCAGATAAATGAAGCCCTTTCAGACACTTTAAACTTGGTTACAATGTGACTTTGCGGCTTTCATCCGGGTCGGTATAAGGGGTCATTACTCAAAATTGGCAGGGGGTGACCAGTGGGGTTCTTCAGGGGTCTGTATTGGGTCATGTTTTGTTTAACATTTTTGTTTCATCGCTCCAATTTAATGGCAACTCTTGGCTAAGTAAATTTGCTGATGACATAAAACTCAGAACATTAATAACAAATCAAGAGGATATTGCAAAATTCCAAAAAGATATAAACACTTTAGTTGCAAGATACAAAAAAAAAACTAGTTTAATATTAAAAAGCATGAAGTTATGCATTTTGGTAGGAAAAATCTGATGGCAAAATATTTCATAAATGGTCCGGAAATAGTATCTGCAGCAATGGAAACAGTTCTTGGGGATATTGGAGACCTATAAGCTGATCTTTGATAAACATTGCTCAAATGTAGCACAACAGGGTAACAGTAATATGGCATGTATGCAAAGAAATATAAGAAATAGGAACAGGGAGGTGATGATGCCTCTCTATGTAGTAAGGTCCCACTTGGAGTACTGTGCTCAATTCTGGGCACCCTATAAGAAGGGAGAAATGAAGAAACTAGAAAATGTCTAGAGAAGAGATACCAAGCTGGTATCAGATATAAAGAATCTTACCTATGAGGAGAGACTCAATGAACTTGGAATGTACTCCTTAAATCACGGAAGAGTAAGAGGTGATATGTGCTTGGTGTACCGGACTTTTGGAAGTAGATACTTGGGGGAATGTGTGGGACTGGAAGCCAGGCAGAAATGAAAACTGTAAGGGGACATGATGTGTCATTAAGGGGTGAAAACTATAGCAAAAAATAAACAAAAAAACTCTAGGGGTGGATGGCTGAATCAAAAGGTTATATCAATATGGAATGGTCTGCCAAGTGGAATGGTATCTAGTACCACTATTAATCAATTTAACAAAGCATTGGATGAAGCTCTGATATATCAGGTAGTCGTGGGAGTAAATCTTATAACATAGTCTGGAAAAATAGGTCACAAAAGGCTAATTGGCCTGAAATAAATCCTATGAATCCTATGAGCCTGTGGCTCCCAGCGCTACCTCCCATTGCTGCTCGCCCCCAGACCTGCAGATAGAGCCTGCGTAGCATTTTATGAAACAGCCAAGGGAGCAGTTTTACTGAATCACAGCTCCTGCCACCTCTGCTACTGCTCTCCTCCGCTGTCCTCCAGATAAAACTCCTCAGGCATTTTATTAATAGCCGTGGTGTGGCTCGGCTGACTGGCAGCTCCCATTGCCTTCCACTCCTGACTGGAAGCTTTTCTCCTCAGCTGAAGAGTTGGCCAGCTTTTACTGTACACAGCAGTTACAGTAAAAGCCAGCTTTTGCTCAGCTGTGAGTAGTGAATATGGAGCAAGCTGTGTGATTGCTCTCATGATACTGTTATTGGAGGTTCTTTGATAGCATTACAAGGTCCCATAATACATTCAACATATTTCAACAATGGTTATTATGAGTTTTGTTTTGTATGCTTTACAATTGTATTATTGTAAAAATCCATATATTACAATTCTATACTTTCTGATATTGTTCGGAATGTATAAAAACATAGATCCTGAATCATTGTGTCTATGCATTTTCACCATCTAAACAGTATAAAAGGGATATGCTGTGCATGATACACCACTCCTTGTCAAAGCAGAAGTGTTTCTACATAAAATCAGAGGCCAGATATTCAAAAGTTTGCCTAGGTTCAAAGCCTAGCTTGCACGACAAACCCGGCTTTGCATAGAAGTCCCATATTCAAAAACTCAGTTAGCATGGGCAAACAGGGTTTGCGCCCTGGCAATATTCTGTCAGTTGCCAGCCATGGTGGAAAATGGGGGCCTGTGCCATTCCCCAGCTCAGGGTTGGTATGGGGGGTGGTGGGGTATTATCTGCTGGGGTTGGGGTCCATTACACACCAGGGAATTGCTTTACCTTAATATACAGGGGATCAAGGATAGGGAGGGGGTCCATGAGTCACCAGAGAATGGTTTCATATTATTATACAGGTGAACGGGATGGGGGAGTGACAGTGGACGCCAGGTAATATTATTGAAAGATCGGGCATGGATGCGGGTGGGGGAAGGGACCACTGGACTCCAGAGAATGATTTATTTAAACATTAGGCATGGGTGTGGTGGGGGGACCACTAGGCACCAGGGCATAATTACTGAAACACTGGGCATTGGTGTATATGAGGGGAGGGACCACTGGACACCAGGCAATAATTACTGGAACATCAGGCATGAGTGCAGGTGAGGGGAGGAACCACCAGCACCAGGGAAAGTTTATTTTTCACATTGGGCCAGTGATTAATTGGGGGGTGATCAATAGCACCAGGGAAAGTTTAATTTTTAACACTGGGCCTGTGATTGGGTTGGGGGGTGGGGTGGGACTGACTAGCACCAGGGAAAGTTTAATGCTTAACATCGGGCCGGAGATTGGTGGTGGTGGTGGGGACCACTAGCACCAAGGAAAGTTGAATTTTTAACATCGAGCCAGCAATTGGGGGGGAAAGGGCACTAGCATCAGGGATAGCTCTCTGGTACTGGGCAACTGGGGAGCAGTGCTGCACAATCCAGCCTCACTCCCCATGCAAATTAGCCCATAATGGGAATGCAAATGGCCCCTTAGCACCTTGTATGCCCAATGGGCTCATTTGTATGTGTTCATTTGAATATCAGACATTCAGTGAGGGCACAAACCATTGCATACCTCTCAACCTCTCAGTATTAAAAATTATAGTACTGGACTTCAAAAATCATAGCAAATGGCCAGAATGTGGAGCACTCTTATTTTAAACAATAATATGTCTGCAAATGGTGGGCCCCATATGGTTAGTGATAAGGAATGTTTCTATCAACTTAGTTCAATGATTTACTAATTTGTGTGTTCAGTAATAGCTCTAAAATTATTAAGAACATCAGTAAACCTATGCGGAGCAAGGGTAAATTTGAGGGTGAAAATCATAGCGCTATGTGAAATTCATAGCAGTTGAGAGGTACGAACCATTGTAGTGCCCTATTTTGGGAGCCATGTCTGTCCAGCTCTAAGTGGCTTAGCGCTGGGTCAGCACTGCCCCATATTCAGTCGAATAGTGCTGGTGCACTGTTACACTGAATATAGCATCTTTGGGCACCTGGGCAAGAGCTAGGTGCAGCACAAATTTTTTTCACGGTGCTTTGTGCCTCTTAGAATATTAGGCCTCAGATGTCTTTCTGTTTGAACATCTTGGGAAATTTGTGCAAATGTTTTGACACCTGGGCTCTATGACTGCTGTCCTTTGCTTTGTTTGTGGAAAATCCCTTTTTGTAGCAACACGGGGTAGTTGCAGTGAATGTTTTCTAGTGTGCAGGTAACTTTTGAGATCTCCCATGGCTCTGGCATTCATAAGTTGTGTTTTGTAATGCAATACCTAATAAGACCCTGGCATGCCCAATTGAGAGTTTAAATAAGTAAACTACTTCCCTATGGGGCAAATGCATTTGTTTTTGACCTAATCTCCCCATGAATTATATTACAGTTTGAACTGTTTTCAAACATTTGTTTTTCTTGAACAGTACATACCAGATTGGGGATGAGTGAGAATTCAAAGCCATTCACAAATACAGAGCACATCCCAGTGCTGTAGCTTAGTTCTGGAGAAGTACTGTAGCTGAGGATATTTTATTGAATGTTTCTAATCTGCATGCAGAAAGTGAATCAAGCAATGAGCTATACTTGGTTCTATACTTGGAACATAAGACAGAAGAAAGCACATTCGCCCATTGTGTCCAGCTTTCCAGTCTATGTGGGGCTTACTATTCTAATCCCCTGTCCATAATCAAACCATCCAAGCTAAAGGCATTCTGGATTCTACCACCTTCATAGGACGTGTATTTCACCATCTTACAGTGTGTTGGGTGAAGATATGATGCCTACTATTTTTATACACTTTGTCTGACTTGAACTGTTTATTTTGGGACCGTAGTGAAATTTCTTTATCAACTATAGTAAGACCTAACTCCTTCATCCTGTCACTATCCTTTATTAATTTATATAGAAGGAGTCAGTTACTCCCTTTTCTCTTTTTTTCCAATGTGAACAACCCTAGGATTTTGATCCTCTCAGTATATGGTTGGTCCTGTAGTCTGGAAATAATTTTTGTCACTCTGTGCTGCACTTGTTTCACGATTCTGACATCCTTTTTTAAATATAGGCTCCAGAATGGGCTGCTGTCTAAATACGGTCATATGTGTGTCTTGTATAGCGGCACAATAAAATGTTCCCCTCGATTTATAAAGGATTTTCTTAAGCACCTTATTGGTCTATTAGCCTTTAGGGCAATCATGTTACAACAGTTCCTAGGAGACAAGTCGTTGTTTATGATAGCCCCCCAGATCCCTTCCTATATTTACCTTTTTCTGGATTGTCCCTCCCAGTGTATAATCTGTTACTGGGTTATCCTTTCCTAACTGTAACACCGCACATTTCTCTTTGTCAGATATAATTTTATTACTTTTTGGCCATTTGTCAATCTTGTGCAAATCCTGTGCCAATGTACTTTCCTTCTCGATGGTATCTACCTAACATTTTTTTTTTGAAATTCAGAAAACTATTAATAATTTCCAATACAATACAGAGGATGTAAACAGATACAGAAATAACTTGTCATAGAAACTAAATGCCCCACCCAACTCAGCCTCCCCCACGGAGTGTCCTCTTTCTACAATGTCTAGACTAGAAACCTATCCTTGTGCTTAGATATAGAAACATAGACTTTGACAGCAGATAAGGACCGCTTGGCCCATCTAGTCTGCCCATTTCCCTACCTACAGGATAGGCCGCAGATCCTAGTTAACCAACAGCCTATTTCTTCCTACCCCCCACAAGAATTGCCTTATGTCTGTCCCATGCATTCTTGAATTCGCCCACAGTTTTAGACCCCACAACCTCCTCAGGAAGGCTGTTCCATGCATCCACTACCCTGTCAGTGAAATAATACTTCCTCACATTGCCTCTGAACCGCCCCCCCCATCTTTAAATTGTGTCTCCTTGTTCTTGCACATCTCTTTTTCTGAAAGATGCTACCCTCTTGGACTTTGTCGATTTCACTGAGGTACTTAAAAGTTTCTATCATGTCCCCCCTCTCCCTGCTTTCCTCAAGGGTATACATATTAAGCTCCTTTAGTCTCTCCTCATACGGCTTCTCTTGCAGACCCTGCACCATTTTAGTTGCCCTCTTCTGGACTGCCTCTATCCTGTCTATGTTCTTGCGAAGATGGGGTCTCCAGAACTGGACACAGTACTCCAGATGGGGTCTCACCAACTGTCTGTACAGAGGGATAACAACTTCCTGTTTTCTGCTGCTGATGCCTCTCCCTATGCATCTCAGTATACCCCCAGCCCTTCCTACTGCCTTCTCACATTGCTTGCTAACTTTAAGGTCATCTGATATGATTACCCCCAGGTCCCCTTCCTTTTTTGTTGTTGTAACTACCTCCCTCCCCATTGTGTATTCTTTCTCTGGGTTCTTGTTTCCCAGGTGCATTATTTTGCACTTCTTTGCATTGAATCCTAGCTGCCATACTTCTTCTGACCATTCCTCCAACCTTGCCAAGTCCCTTCTCATCCTTTCCACGCCTCCTTGTATATCATAAGGTACAAGAACTACATGAGACTATCTGATTCAGATAGTATATAATGTATGCAACTTGCCCACCTTCTTATCAAAAAGCGATGGTTTATGGCAGAGACTGGCAATCATATGTTCAGTCCATAGGCTGAATAGAAGTTCCTGCAGCCATTCTTGGCAGGAGAAAGAGGACTGGTCTAGCCAGTGTCTAAGAACTAGTTTTTTCACAACCAAAGAAATCACAGAGATATGGTATCTTTTCTCTCTCACCTGGACTGAACTGTAGTCACCAAGGGTACAAATTTTGGGTTTAAAAAAGCCCTCTAGCTCCAATAAAGGGTCTGCTTTAACCTCAATAAGGCCCCAAAGTGGTGCAACTTTAGTGCACGACCAGAAGATGAGCAGGAGGGAGCCAAGCTCTTGTCCACATCTGTTACAGGTGTTTGAGGAAGCCCAGCCCATTTTAACAAGCTTTACAGGTGTATAGCAGAGGTTATGTAGGATATGAAATTGGGTGATCTACTTCACATCTGATTTGTATCATCTGCAAATTTTTTTTATCCAGCTGTGTATATCAGTGTGCATATCACTTTTATGAAAATCAGAATAAACATGGTCCCCTAACTGACCCTTGTAGGACTCCACTCGTCACTTTGCCCTCTTCTGATATTACTCCATTAATCCTAATATACTGTTTTTTATTGAATAACCAAGCTTCTATACATCTAATTAACTTGATATTAATCCCTGAGTTTTTCATTTTATTTATAAGAATATCATGAGGAACCTTATCAAAAGCCTTTTGGAAGTCTAAGTATATAATGTCAACTGGTGTATTTTTGTCTAAATTGTCATTGACCCTATTATAGAAAGTTAAAAAATCTGTCCCCCATATTCAAAGGAGATGCATGGTGCATCTCAGTGGAAAAGGGAGATGTGCTGCACAACTCTAACAATGCGTAAAGTGTGATATTCAGAGAGAGGGGCTACCCTAAAGCAAATGGGCCATGGCCCAAGCATAATGTATTCGGCCCATGTAGAGGGGTTGTTCCCATGAATATGCCTCACATCAGCATATGAAGTGGGAATATACCCCTCAAGGGACAGAAATATGCCGCATAGCGATAGGCTACAAAAAGTTGACCTAAATCAGACAGTCACCCACAGGCAGGCTGCTGAAGTGCAGGCAGGTGCACAGCTGCTGAAGTGCAGGCAGGTGCACAGCAGCCTACCAGCCCTGGCAGTCTAGTGGTAGTCCCTTCTCATCCCCGCTATGTACCATACTGCCCATCCTAACCCTGTGCTACAGTGGAGGGAGCCCCCCTGTGCCCGATCCCCGATCTACGTGGAAATAACCTCTGACCCCTGTTCCACAGCACAAGGCCCCCCCATGCCTGTTCTCCAATTGCAGTAGCTGTATCCCCTGACCACTTAACCAATGTGCAGACACCCCCTTCCATGCCCTGACCCTGTTTTCTGTAGCAGTATAGCCCAATGCAGCCCCACAGTGCAGAGGTACCCCCCACTCATTCCTGATCCCCGATTGCATTAACAATGTCCAATGACTGCTGCTTCAGCATGTAGTAGCCCCCCACTCTGACAGGACTGGACCCCCTGACCCCCGCTGCCCCCAACCCATCTGGAGCCCGAGACTAGCTCAGCCCTCCACACACCACCATGGCCAGCCACCGACTGAACTGACACTGAACATGTACAGCACAGAGTATGCACCCATTGGCTGAACCAATGAGAGCATACCCTGTACTGTATGCATTCAGTGACAGTTCAGTCAGCAGCTGGCCATGGTGGTGTGCAGAGGGCTGAACCAGTCATCAGCTCTGGTGGGGGGGGTATGGGGTTCGGGGGGCCCTGTCCTGATGGGGTGAGGGGCCACTATGGAAAAACTGGGGGTGGGGCATCCTGTAATTCAGTCATTGGGGTCCGGGCATGGATGGGTGTATATAGAAACATAGAAACATAGACTTTGATGCCAGATAAGGACCACTTGGCCCACTCAGTCTGCCCATTTCCCTACCTACTGGATAAGCTGCAGATTCTAGTTAACCAACAGCCTACTTCCTGCCACCCACCACTACAATTGCCTTGTGTCTGTCCCATGCATGTTTGAATTCCCCCACTGTTTTAGACCCCACAACCTCTCAAGGAAGGTGGTTCCATGAATCCACCACTCTCTCTGTGAAAAAGAATTTCTCCACATTACCCCTGAGCCGTCCCTCCTCTAACCTTAAATTGTGCCCCCTTGTTCTTGCACATCTCATTTTCTGAAAGATGCTACCCTCCTGGACTTTGTTGATTCCCTTGAGGTACTTGAACATTTCTATCATGTCCCCCCGTCCCTACTTTCATCAAGGGTATACATAAAAAGATCTCTCAGTCTCTCTTCATATGATTTCTGATACAGACCCTGCACCGTTTTAGTTGCCATCCTCTGGACTGCTTCCATCCTGTCAATGTCCTTGCGTAGTTGAGGTCTCCAAAACTGCACGCGGTACTCCAGATGGGGTCTCACCAACTGTCTGTACAGAGGGATAACCACTTCCCTTTTTCTACTTGTGTTGCCCCTTCCTATGCATCCCAGTATCCCCCTGGCTCTCCTCACTGACTTCTCACATTGCTTACCCACCTTTAGAGCATCTGATATGACTACCCCCAAGTCCCATTCCATTTTTGTTGTTGTTAGTACCTCCCCTGCTACTGTGTACTCTTCTCCTGGGTTTTTGTTTCCCAGGTGCATTACTTTGCACTTCTTTGCATTGAATCTAAGTTGCCATATGTCTGACCATTCCTCCAATCTTGCCAAGTCCTTCTCATCCTTTCTACCCCCTTGTGTATCAACTCTGTTACAGATCTTTGTATCATCTGCAAGAGGCATACCTTTCCTCAGACCCTCTGCAATGTCACCTATAAAGATGTTAAAGAGGACTGGACCCAGTACTGAGCCCTGAGGTACTCCATTAGTGACACCCCTTTCTTCGGAATGTGTTCCACTCACTATTACCTTCTATGTACTGTTGTGCAGCCAGTTTGCAACCCAGGCTACCACCCTGGGACCCACTTCCAAGCTGGCTAACTTGATTATTAATCTTTTGTGCGGGACTGTGTCAAATGCCTTGCTAAAGTCTAGGTAGGCCATATCCACAGCCCATCCCTGGTCTATTACTTTGGTCACCCAGTCAAAGAACTCTATTAGATTCGTCTGACATGACCTTCCTGCTATAAATCCATGCTGCTTTGGGTCCTGTGCCCCGCTGACCTATAGGTACTCAACAATTCTTTCTTTCAGAAGTGATTCCATCATTTTCCTACCACTGAGGTCAAACTTACAGGTCTGTAGTTTTCTGCTTCTGCCTTGCTCCCACTTTTGTGAAGGGGAATCACATCTTCCCTCCTCCAGTCCTCAGGTAACACCCCATCCTCCCATGATTTGTTAAAAACTGTGGTTAGTGGTGTCACTAGGTCCTCCCTTAGTTCTTTTAGGATTCTGGGGTGAATCCCATCAGGCCCCATTGCTTTGTCCACCTTGAGTTTTAGAAGTTCTTTCAGGACTCTTTCTTCTGTAAATGGACTGGTGTCAACCCCACTATCCAGAGTGCTTCTATTGTCTGGTTTAGGTAACTCCTCCTCATCTTCTTTTGTGAATACTGAGCAAAAGTATTCAGTCAGTATCTCTGCCTTTTCACTGTCTCCCTCTGCCCACCTCCCCTCTCCCTTATTAATCTTCACAATTCCTCCCTTAACCTTTCTATGCTCCCTAATGTACCTATAAAAGGTTTTATTCCCCTTCTTAACTGAGTTGGCTATTTTTTCCTCGGTTTGGGCCTTTGCTAGTCTGATGCCTTCCCCACTTCTTTCTGCTTTAATTGATACAGTTCCCTGTCGTGCTCCTTCTGTGATGCCTTATACTTTTTGAATGCAGCCTTTTTCTCCTTAACCTTCCTCCACCTCTTTTGAGAACCATAGTGGTTTTTTACTCAGCTTTGTTTTCTTTATCTGTTTCACACAAAGGCTTGTTGCCTCTATGATGGCAGTTTTGATTTTTCTCCATTGTTCTTCCACCCCTCCTTTTTGCCCATTTGCTGGTGTATTCCTCAGGTATTCACCATTTTGCCAAAGTCAACCCTTCTAAAGTCCAGTATGCCCGTATCATCAGGGATCAGGGCTGGGTGGGGGTTTCTTGCACATATGGATGGGGACTGGGGAAGGGTGGAGGGTTCCGTGTACATATGGATAGGGATCGGGGCTGGGTTGGGGTTTCCTGCACATATGAACAGGGATCAGTGCTAAGTGAGGGGCCACTACATTATGGAAAATGGGTGCTGACATGCAAGGTACATTGATTGGGGGTTGGGGACACAAGGGGGGTACATATGAACTGCCAGAGCTGCCAGGAGGATTGATCCTGTCACTGTTGTTTGGGACGGGGTCAGGGCAGGCCCGGTGCAGTCCTCCGGGCACAGCTAGGATAATGAGCCCATAATGGGCATGCATGAGGCCTCCTTGTGCCATGCATACCGAATGAGCTTATTAGCATACTGTGGCTGAATATCGCCCTTGAGGGAATGGCACATCCAGGTATGCGCCATGTATTCCCCCATAGGCAGTGTTTAGCCCCAGCCCTGGATGCACTGCACCCACCATGGCAGCTACCAGCTTTGTGCCACACATCCAGGGTCCCATATTCAAACAGGATGCACGATCTGTGCCGATCGTGCATACTGTTTTAATATTGCTTCTGTGCCAGCCGGCACATCTGTTTTGCGAGCCATACTGTTTTGTGCGTGTAACCAGCTGGCACTGAATATGTCCCCCCTGTTGTGCAGGATCTTCCTGCCCTGAAACCATGTTGTGTTCTATCATTTATTTATTTATTAAATTTTGGTGACTAGGTAGGCCCACTGAGCCCTGAAGGTCCCTTTTTCAGGGTCGACCCGGGATAACAATACAAGTTATAAGAATGAACAAGGACATAAGGAACATTTAAGGCATTGTGAGTTACATCATGAGGTGGTTACAGTAAAGAAAAATAGTGGATACAGGCATGGTTACAGGCATGGTAAAAGAAAAGCAGTGGATACAAGCATGGCTTACAGGCATGGTAAAAGAAAAGCAGTGGATGCAGGCATGGGTTCAGGCATGGTTATCATCATGACTTGTAAACAATTGGTAGTACTTTGCATATAGTTTATTCAGGGGTTACACATGGCCTCTGGCGGGCAGTCTGTCAACCAGATCATTCTTTATTATTTCATTATTAAATCATTGTTTGATTTGCGATTCCATAACTTTACACAATATTGCCGTTAAACTCATGATTTATCATTTCCTACTGATGGCCTACCGGTATTCCCTTTTTTGTGAATTGGAACTACTGTCGATCTGCAGTCATTTAGCACTACCCATGTTCCAGTGATCTGGTAAACAGTTTGATAATAGGTTTGGCTATAACAGCCACCATTTCTTTTAACATTCTTTTGTGCAAGTAATTAGGGCTTGCTAATTTTATGGGTTATGATTTTTAGTGCTGTACTTCTTTAGAAAAAGGATAACAGTTAAAGTTATTTTCAATCTACTTGTGTGGTGCTCCCTGTCTGACTGTTAAATACAGTGCAGAAATACAGTACTTGTTAATGACATTTGCCATCTGTCCTGGGTCTAACATACTATTTTCATCTTTTATTATGACGCCTACAGTATGATAAAGAATGCTTTCTGATTCTTTATTGTGTGGGCTACTGTGAAATCAATCCTATTTTTCTCCCTTTTTTGTCAATTGTTTTACTTTCCTTTGTTGCAATTTAAAATTTTGGATATTTACATAACCAGGGTTTTCCTGTATCCTATCTTTTTCCCTTAATTTGCTTACACACTTTGCCTGATAACCATAATGGCAGTTTACCCTTTTTATTATTGTAATGTATTCCTTGTACTAAATTAATTTTAGTGCCCAATAGTTTAGATTTAAATAACAACAAGAAGGTTTCAGCCAATGCCCCCATATAACCTTTTTTTCCATTCCCATTCAGCAAACTCTTGTTTTATAGTCTGAAATTCAGCTTTATTATAGTTAATTGTCTCACCTAAACTCTTGATTGCAGGGGTGTAGCCAGGAATGTTAAACTTGTACTCGAGATGAGAGGTGATGGAACTGTTGCCCCTGTGCCCACCCCCATAAACAGAAACATGTGTTACCTCACCACACAGACATTGCTCCACCCTCATTTCATTCAACAATATGTAGTAAGCCAATGATCATAATTGGGTCACAACATTTTATCTAACACACACTCGCAGTCGGACAGAAATTGGCTGGCACTTAGTTACAGTGGTTAGGATACATTGTGATAAGCCTCTGTACCACATCAAGGTAATCCGCCTTATAGATGTCCATTCACACCAGCACTTATGCATACTTACTTGATTAGGTCACTCATACAAGCATGGCCTCTAACTTTAGCACTCACACATCTTCCAAAGACCATTCACAGCCTCACACTAAAGCATCTAAGAAGTACATCAGGCTGTGTTTTATTTGTTGCCCTGGCTTGAGGCTCATGTTGCCCCTGGATCTTCCAGATTTTACTGTACTCAGCAGAGTACACCAAGTATGCCTGCCGACACCCATGCTTGATTGAATTGGTTCTCATACAGCATTCTATCATGTTATGGTCACTTGTACCTAGACACTCCCTGGCCTTTACCCCAAATAAATCATCTGGCATGTTTGTATTATTAAATCTACTGTAGGATGTTTGTGCCTCTTGTTGGTTCATCTACTAATTGTACCATAACATTGCTAGCAACAATTTCTATAAAGGTGTTCTCAAGGGTACTTTTACCATCCATATTATCCCAACAAATCCCTTGGAAATTTAGGTCACGTATTACCACAATGTCACCTAACTGTGCTGCTTAAGTGATTTCAGCCAGTAATTCCCTATTGTAGTCCATGCCACAGGCCGGTGGTCTGTAGCAAACTGCCAATGTGAAACCTTTTTCCATTATATGGTTCTATTTTAACTCAAAGTGATTCAGTATCTGTAATTATGTCCTTTACATTACATAATCTGTGGCTTACCAAACCGGTATCATCTGATAACAGCTAAGAGACATCCATGACTACCTAAATGGTGACTGTAAATTGCCAAAACAAATATTGACGATCTGCACTATAGCGAGAAGAACAATCAGTGACCGGATAATAAAATCAAAGAAAAATAACATGTACAAGTACTTTTTATGCAGAGGGCTGTGCCCCTGCACCCCCCCTTTGTGGGGGACAAGTCCCCTCCAACACTCCATCTCTAAATAATCAACTCCAGGGGGAACAGACACTGGAGGAGACAAGAAAGCATGGGGGTTCTCCATGGGACAGTGGTCTGCAAGGGTAGAACATTGCGGGGAGGGGGAAATCTGCTGGTGGGGGTAAACAAACTCAGTGAAGCAACACAGACCCGAAAAAAATGAAATAAATAGTAACACTGAAATCAAGACAGGACCCAAAAAAGGAAGAGCCACATGCCAGATTCAAACCCCAAACCACCAGCTTCCCAGACCATAGCCCTGTCCACCATGCTAGACAGCCAGCTGGATTCAGCTCTCAAAAACATACCCTTTAGCCTTCTCATACCTTCGTTCCCTCGCTAAACAACTCCATAGACATCTTCCCTATTAGCTCTTCTTTCACCTCGCTATTTACTTCAACTTGTTATTTAAAAAGTCATTCAAACTGAGTCACTTATATTGAATCACTCAATTTGAGTAGCTTGTATCACTGGTTACCTTCCAGACCCGATTTTATATAAAGACAAACCCCTCCATCTTTTTTTCCTGTTCTGTTCTTATTATACAGTGTGTAACCCTGTATATTTCTTCTCCATTCACTTACATAGAAACATAGATTTGGCAACAGAGAAGAACTGCTTGGCCCACACAGTCTGCCCATTTTCCTTACCTACAGTATCACCGTAGACCCTAATCGATCTCTGGTTCTTTGTCCCTCCCCCCTTCCTTTCCACTAATACACCTTTATGCCTATACCATGCATTCTTGAAACTCTCCACTGTCTTTGCCCCAATCACCTCCCCTGGAAGGCTGTTTCAGGAATCCACCACTCTTTCTTTCAAGAAGTGCTTCCTCACATCTCTCCTGAATCTGCCCTCTCCAGCTTCATAGCATTTCCCCTTGTTCATGAGCACCTTTATGGAAAACACTTCCCTTCTGTACCTTATTTATGCCTGTGAGGTATTTAAAGGTCTCCATCATAACTCCCCTCTCCCTCCTCTCTTCCATGGTATACATATTGAGGTCCTTTAGTATCTCCTCATAGGGCTTTTGATGCAAATCTTGCACCATTTTAGTTGCACTCCTGTGGGCTGTCTCCACTTTATGTCCTCCTAAAGATTTGGTCTCTAGAACTGGACACAGTTCTCAAGGTGGGGTCTTACCAGTAATCTATACAGAGGCAACACTGTCTCTCTCATTCTGCTGGTGATACCCCTCCCTATGTACTCCAGCACTACACTAGACTTTCCAACTGCCTTGCCACACTGCCTGGCCATGTTTAGGTCATCCAGCATGATTACCCCTAAGTCTCTTTCCTACATGGTACCACTCCACCCATTTTGTACTCCACCCAGGGGTTCTGTGCCCTAAGTGCATTATTTTGCACTTTTTCACACTGAAACCCAGCCACCATACCCTTGGCTACTCCTCAAGTTTTCTTAGGTCTCTCCTTATTCTTTCCACCCCCGGAATAGTCACATTGTTGCAGATCTTGGTGTCGTCCGCAAAGAGAAGGACCTTTCCTTTCAGTTTATAAAGCTTGTCACTTATAAAGACATTGAAGAGGACTGGTTCCAGCACTGACATCTGAGGTATCCCACTGGTCACCCTCCCTTCCTTGGTGTGATCTCCATTTACCACCACCTTCTGCTGCCTATCTCCTATCTGATTTCTTACCCAGTTTACCATCTTTGGACCAACTCCTAAGCTACCCAGCTTGCTTACTAGTCTCCTATGTAGACCTCTGTCAAAAGCCTTAATGAAATCCAGGTAGGCCACACCCATCACTCTCCCTGATCTAATTCCTCGGTCACCCAATCAAAGAAATCTATTAGATTTATTTGACACCCTCCTGCCCCACCTGTGAATCCATGCTGCCTCGGGTCTTATAACCTGTTGGATTCAAGATATTCCACAGTCCTTTCCTTCAGCAGTGTTTCCATTAACTTTCCAACCACCAACATCAGGCTGACTGGCCTATAATTGCCAGCCTCCTCTCTTCTACCACTTTTGTGAAGTGGAACTACATCTGCCCTCCTCCAGTCCACCTGAACCACTCCTGTTTCCAGTGAACTGTTAAATAGATCTGTTAGAGGTGCAGCCAGTACCTCCCTAGGTTCTCTCAACACTCTTGGATGTACCTGATCTGGCCCATTGCTTTGTCTGCTTTCAGATTAGCAAATCCATCAGGACTTTATCCTTTGAAAAAGGACTGGTGTCCACCCCTCAAAGTTCTTGTTACTTTTTGGATGTTTCTCCCCTTCCCCTTCCTCTGTGAACACTGAGCAGAACTATTTGTTCAAGATGTCTGCCTTTTCCTGCTTCCACTCTGCACAGTCCCCCCCTTCCCTTTTCAATCTTACAATCCCTCCTTTGGTATTCCTCTTTTTGCTTACATACCTAAAAATGTCTTGTCCCCTTTGATACTGACTGGGCTATTCTCTCTTCAGTTTGCACCTATGTGCACCTTACTGCTTTCCCTGCTTCCCTACTTCCCCTGATAACCCCCTTATCCACCTTCCTCTGCATGTCCTTGTACCTTCTGAATGTAGCCCTTTTAGCCCTTACCTTTACCACCACCTCTTTTGAGAACTGTAGCAGTCTCTTTATAGGCTGCAGATAGGCATAGCCTCTGCCCTCTTGCATTAACTCTAAAAATGGCATGCCGTGGAACTTCCTTTTTGGACTTTTGGAAGCATCCATCCACAACTGCAAAATAGTGCTCTCCCTTCCTGATGTTTGCTATTTGCTGCTCTGTGTTAAAGGCATCTGAAGGGAAGGGGGCTGTTATGTAACCCCTCAATTTAACCCTCGCAGGGCTGCAGACTGAGCATCTGTCCAGCTCAATCAAATAGATTCATTCTAGTTCTTTCAGCAGCCTAGGGGTTAACTCATTATCATGAAGCATACTGGAATTTCCCTTGATGAAGCACTGAAGCAGTGAGGGCCTCATTAGCACACTACAGTGTCAAATTGCAGACAGTCCAGCTCATATCTCTCAACCTCCCTCATCACAAATCAGGGACAAGGCTTAAAATGATGACGGACAAATGACCAAAATCAGGGACACATCTGAAAAGATAGTAATATTAATTCCAGATGCTGTGTACAACATGCTTCTTAGTGTGAATAGCATTTTCTTAATGAGAACTAGACTGTAACACTAATGGCTGGCATTATTTTGTAATTCAAATCCCTACTTTTCAGTGACAGAAATGCCAAATTCAGTAGAGACAGAAGAGATTTCTGAGGCAAAATCAGGGACATCCCTGAAAATCAGGGATAGTTGAGAGGTATGAATTGTGATCTGAGACCATTTTCTTCTGTTTTTTATATTTTTTCTATGCAACCTTTGTATATTTGCCATACAGTGCTAGTGAAAGGTGAGGGTTTGCAATACCTCTGTTTATCCACAGAATTGTGTTCACTGGTGACCTTTCCACTCTGATGTATTTAATGCTCATAAAAGGTACAGCTCAGACAGCACTAGACTGTAAACTAAAGCTCTTCCTTTATCCAGAGGGACAGATACAGTGCAGACTTCTCCCCATCCACTCATCCACTGTGATAAATTTAGCGCTGGTAAAAAGTGGATAAAGCCCTCAGTTTATGCACAGGTACCATGTGGAGCAGACTCAGTACAAACATACCCACACTGTGATGGATTTAGTGCTGATAAGAGGTGAGGGATTGAGTAATCCACAGAGACAGCTACAGTGTGGGGGAAGGGACAGTGCTTGGTTTCCACACAGTCTGCATGTAGTCCTGGTGAATGGAATGGGACTTCAAGGACTGGGGACTAAAGCCTTTTGTTTATCTACAGTGACAGGTACAATGTGTGACTGGTGAATGGTAAGGGACTGGCACCACTGGAGACTGAATCCCTCTATAAATCCACAGGGGAAGATGTAGTGTAGAACAGACAATCCAGGGTTTCCTCACTGTAATAGATACAGTGTTGATGAAAGGTGGCAGACTGACAGCACTAGAGGCTGAAGCCCTCTGTTTATCCACATGGGTAGGTACAGTATAGGCAGGGACAGTGTAGGGTTCTCACACTGATAGTTTCAGTGCTGGCAAAAGCTAAGGGATGGGCAACACTGGGGACTGTTCTACTGTCTTCATGACCACAGACTGTATTTGTAGGTCATTTATCCTAATGTTGCCTAAACTTGCCATCTGTGACCTTCAGAGCATGTCCCTGTGTTCTGCTGGAGAACTTGTCCATATGTTCAGGCCTGTCAATACCCCTGAGAATGGGAATACTGAGATCATGTCCCATCTTAGCTTGCTGTTCTACAGGGAGAAGCCAGTAACAACTAATAGTAAGCATAAATGTGGATATTATCTGTTAGATCCTTCCAGGTATTCCTGTTTTGAAAATGTGGCTTCTCCTTAACAGTGATATCTAAACAGAAAACCCACCAGCAAATTTGTCTTTATTTTCAGTACTGAGCACATTCTCTTTACTACAGCAGTAAATGTAAACACTTGAGGAAATATGAAGAAACTGATAGAGAGAAGCTTATAAAGGATGTAAGTAGGCATTATATGTGACTGCATATGTAGAATTAAAAAATGCTGCATAAATTCACTGCCATTAAGCAAGTGGCATATGGTGGGGGGGGCATTTGTCAACACAAAAAGAGGGCTTGGTCTGCACTCAGAGAGGAGTGAGAAGGTCAGTTTTCCTATGTGGTCCAGTGACCCACAGGGTGTAAAGAATTGGGGTTATTGAATATATGATGGATCATAATGGTCTGCAAAGCCTATTTTCTTAAAGCAGTAGTTTTTTTATCAATGAAGAAAAAAAGGTGTGTTGGAATTGACGACCATCTGACATTATTCACAATCCCCCCTTTAGAAATGAACACCGACACAGTTGATCTTACTGCAGTATAAGACCGCACCAAAGAATTCAACATCTATGCCAAGCTGGTGTTTCTTTGCTTGACATATTTGCTGCATTCTTTCAGCAGGGTCTTTATAGAGAACAGTACCACAATAAATGTTCTTAACCTTATCCTCACTTCCATCTGAATGCACCCTAACCCCCTTTCTGCCCCAATATCATGACATTCAGGGCTTGATTAAGTAAAGCTGTATCCAAATTTCCTTCCCATGGACCAAGTGAAATTTTTTCAATGCCAAAAAAAGACTAGCAATGCATTCCCTGGCCTTGAATAAATTTAATATGGAGTGGTATTATACTTTGCACATTCTTATCTTATATGATTCTGATATGTTCACCTGTTACGTTATGAGGCTATACTGAATTTTATAAATGCAGGTTCATAACTTTAGTAATATTCAATATTTTTCCACAAATTTTCAACATACTCATTTTGGTACAGCAACTCATGAATGTGACAGCTGTCATTTTTCAGCTTCTGCCCTAAATGTGTGCTTGCAGCCCAAAAGTTGATTTTGCAGTCCCTGTATGACATCACCTTTAGGCCAGGAGTTGAATTTTTTCTCTGCCCTTCTTTATGGGGCAAGGTTATCACAAGGCTGTGTTGAAAATTTGGTGTAAAAATGTTTTACAAAAAATAATTTTCAATATTTTTAAACAGAATTCCTCTTCTGCAGCCCTATCGGCTCTGGTCAGAGGTTGTTCTTCTTCTTGCTTTTGCTCACTTGCTTAAAACAGAAGTTTGTTGCCTTCACTATGCTCCCTTTTAACTTTGCCCACTGTTCCTCAACCCCAAGGGCACCACTACCTGCCAGGTCATCTCTGAAGCATTTACCTGTCTTTATAAAATCTGTCCACTTGAAGTGTCCCACCATATTTCTGTGACTGCTACCACTTGAACCCCTTCTTTTTTTACAACTACTTCAAGTTCACACCTTTTTTACATGTTTAAGCTTCTTGCATTAACAATCAATAGTTTAAACTCCTTATACCTAATATTTTGGGATGTAATTCCATTTGTCTTATTTGTATTATATTGTATGTTGGGTTTATGGTCCCAAGCCCCCACCTGATCTAGTTTAAATTTCTCATTATTGTTTACCCTATCGTTTTACCAACTACACACATTCCGTATTTGCTTAGATGCAGTCCATCCCACCTGAAGTAATTATAGTGTTCCTCAAACATTCCTAAGACCTTTTACCTTGAAATGTGTTTGAAAGTGTCCATTTATGTAACCATTCATTAATCTCTTTGATTTTGCTTGTTCTGTACCTATTAGCTCTGGGAACTGGGAGAATTTCAGAAAAAAATTACACCACATCCCCTTTACATTAATTTATCTTTTAACTCAATAAACTCCTCTTTTGTTGACTCATTACTTTGTCTTCCAATATTATTTGTCCCAGCTGGCACTATGACTAAGAGGTTTCCACCTGCTTAATTTAGAATGTTATCTGCCAAGGAGCTTATGTCTCTGATCTTTGCTCCTTAGAAATTACTAAATGTTCTAGTTAGTTTATCAGGGGCTCATACAGTATATACTGATTCGCATATTTCAGTATTGAATATCCCAAAACAACCACTTGTTTGGGGTGTTTGGTAGACTTTGTATTTTCTTGTACATCTGTCTGAGTTTCAAGGTTTAAGGTATCACCATCTCCCCCTTGTTCTGTGCTCCTGTTTATATCTAAATCTTGTCACGCATCTGACACACCAAGCAGTGAATTATTCTAATCTAAATGATATGCATCTCATCCCTCCTTCCCTTCCTCTTTACCCAGTAACCGATGCCCATTCTTCATCACTGCCTATGTTTGGTTCCCTTCATCTTGTTTTTTGTACTGTTTATATCTGCCAAACAACTCTTCTTAGCATTGTGTTCTTGTGGCTGATCTGTAGATGCAGTAACAGTGACAGTATTTGTTGACATAGCTCCTTGGTGATGTAATGCATGTTGACTCCTTAGAGTACTAACCTCCATTTTAAGATTTTAAATTTTTAATCTCAATGGTTTTATTTCCATACATTCATCACATTTACAGATAGTAAAGTTGGTATTTTATTTTAGGCTAAACTTGTGAGTTATGCATGTTATCATAATTTGCTAGGTAATTTGATTAGTCCCATTTCCTTATTCATTATCAGCTTTTTAACAACTTGAACATACCTTTTCTTTCACTTAAAGATAGTTTCCTGTCTCCTGTCTATCCTTGGCAGATGCTGGTAGACACTTCTACTGAGCTCACCTCTCTTCACTAGGGCTCAGCTTTTTTTTTATTTAGCTGTTTGCCCCCCCGGGCACCTATGCCTGCCATTGAGCCCCCTACCATCCCCAGCCCCATCCGTCTCTCCCCCACCATCTTAGTGGTGGGGATTCACAAGGAGCAGGGCCTGAGAATGGCAGGGGCCATCAAATATGGCCATGGGGAGACATGGTGTATTTGGTTTTCTTACCACTCCCCAGAGCAATAGCAAACGGTGAGTGTACGCATGTGAAGGTGTGCATGTGGTCCCGGAAACCGAGTGCTCTTTCTACCCTCCCCTATGTTACATCAGTCCTCAACCCTGCTCTGACACCTGGCCTCCACTAGGTGTCAGCCAAGAGTGAGGAACTGTACCTCCCCAATCCAGAAGATGAAAGCAGCTCAACAGCCACTACAGTTATCTCCCAGCCTTCCTCCCCAGATAACCCCCAGCAGCCCATGCTTGCTCCTGAAATCAGGTCGTCGATGTGGCACAAAGTGTGGTGCCTGGCATCTCAACCCTCAGTGCCACTGAGCTGGCTAGGGCTCAGCTTTTATGGGTGGCTACCCTGAAAGTGCCGTGCCATAGCGTGGTTACTGGCCCCAATTTAAAAAGTAATAAAATCAATACAATTTACTCCTGTAAGGAGCAACTGTACTTCTACAATAGTTGAGTGCTGTAATAAAATCTGCACCTTAAAATCCACAGGCTATTTTCTAGGGCTCTATTTTCTGTATTTCCTTCTGCCCATAACAAGACTACAGCCCCCACAATGCCTCACTGCTGCCTAACAATAAAGTAGATAATATAGATAGGGAGAAATATATTTTTTTCTTTTTGCATTTTTTTAGAACTAGAGGGAGTAATAGAAATGGACCACAATGAATGAATTTCACACTTCATTAATGGTCTGTGCTATACCTCTGCTTGCTAAGGCTCAGCTTTTATGGGCGGCTACCCCAGAGATGCCCAGCCATAGCATGGTCATGGGGCCCAATTTTAAAAGTAATAACATCAAAACAATTTACTCCTACTGTATCAGGAGAGACTGTACTTCTGTAGTAACTGAGTGTTGTAATAAAACCTGTGCTTTAAATGAGCACTACAGTAAAATTTTTGCAAAAGCATATGTTGTGCAGAATGTTTTGGTTTGTGTGTCGAGGTCCCGGGGGTTGGGGGTTGAACGGGCTGGTTGGATCAGGGTAGTTAGGGCCATGAGATGCCCTGGGGTGAAATGGGTTCCAGAACTGGGGTCCTCTGGTTCTGCTCCCCATACCCAAGGGCTCCATTGATTTTGGGCCGGTGGCCTGGATGGCTCCGGTACCTTGTCCAACTTGAGCAGTATTGTGCAATGCCAGATATATTAGGAACAAGACAGCTATTATTGCTGATCTTGTTGGGACAGCTCATCTGTCTTGCATCACTGAGGCCTGACTGGTTGATAATCCTGGCCCCATTTTGGAGGCAGCTATTCCAGTTGGTTTCTCGGTGATACACGGCTCGAGATCGGATTGCAGGGGTGGGGGTTTAGCCATAGGTTTTAGATTGGAATTGGGTCTCGTGGGAGTGCCAGTTGAGATTTCCAGATCATTTGAGTGTATCATTGTTGCAGGTGTGGGGTGCAGGATCGTTCTCGTCTGCCGTCCACTAGGGGATGAGAAATTGTTTCTGCAGGAATTCGCGGACTTCATTGTTGACATGGCATTTGAGTCTCCCAGTTTGATGGCCTGGGTGACTTCAACACCTGTGTCGACAATGAACTCTCACAGTTTCATCAGGATTTCCTCCAACTTATTGGTTCGTTGGACCTCACACAGGTAGTTACCTCTGCAACTCATGATCATGGTCACTCACTTGACCTGGTTTTTCTCCTGGGCTTGGAGGCCACTGATTTGGTGGTGGAACCGGTTGGTTGATTTGACCACCACACCATAAGATTCAATTTCCGGGCTCCCCTCTATAGTCCTTCCCCTGTGGAGATGGTAAGATACCACCCTTTGAGGGATGTGTCTCCTGACACAAGTTTACCGGGTGCAAGCGGGAGTCCTGAGGACTTGGTCCTGGCCTATAATAAGGCCATGGTGGATGCCCTGGACTCCATCGCTCCTGTCCATATTCATCCTCTCTCTCTCTGCACCCTCAGTCCCCTTGGTTTGATGGGACCTTGAGGGAGGAGGGAGTTGAGAAGAGTTGGACGAAGGCTAGATCATTGCTGACAGAAATCCTCCCTGAATGCTGACCACCTTAGATTAATGGAGCATTTTCAGCTGTATCAATCAGCAATCACCCATAAGAAGGCAGCGTTCCTGTCCAGGGAGATTGCTGCAGCTCAGAATCGACCAGCTCACCTCTTTCGGACAGTAGACAGGCTGTGCAACCCAACTGGCCTACAGGTCTGAAGAGCATTTTCACAATCTGAGTGTGATGAGTTTGCTCTATTCTTTGCTGATAAGGTGGCCAGCATCAGGGTGGAGATCCAACCAGCCCACTCTATGGGGGTTGATGGTGGTCAGTGCCTGTTCACTGCACCTCGGTTTTCTTGGTCTTCTTTCCACTGACCGGAGACCATTGATACCATGTGGATTACCCAGAATATGTGGTCGACGTACTGAAGTTTTGATCCTGGCCCAACGCGCCTCATTTTGGGGTGTATTGATTCTATTGGCCCCATCCTGGCCAAGATCATGTGGTGCTCTGTAGAGATGGGTGAGTTCCCTAGCTCCCTGAAGGAGGCAGTGGTTACACCATTCCTTAAAAAAGCTTCTCTGGACCTGAACTGCTTGGCTAACTACAGACCTATCTCTAACCTACCCTTTTTAGGGATGGTGATTGAGAAAGTTGTCACGCTGCAGCTGGAGAACCACATTACCATCCATGATATCTACAATCCTCTCCAGTCTGATTTTTGGAAGAGGCATAGCACTGAGACAGCTCTGGTTCAGATGCTCAATGATCTCCTGATGGCTAGAGATCAGAAGCGCCATTCCATCTTGGTGATTCTGGGTCTCTCCTCAGCTTTCTACACTGTGGACCATGGGGTGTTGCTTGAGCACCTGAGGGTCATCTGTGGCCTGGCTAGTCCAGTCCTCAGGTGGTTTCAATCTTTCCTCTCTGGCAGGTTTCAGAGGGTCGTGTCTGGGTTGTTCTCCTTGGACCCAGTCTCCCTGTCTTCTGGAGTCCCCCAGGGTTCGGTGCTCAACCCAATGTTGTTCACAGTGTATATGCTGCCTCTAGGAGACATTGTAAGATGGTATGGGCTGAGGTTTCACTGCTACACTGATGATACACAGCTCTACCTGTCTTTCACTCCTGATCAGGATAGTGCTTTCTCAGTCTTTAACAGTTGTCTCGTAGAAATCCAGGACTGGATGATATCCAGCTGGTTGAAAGTGAATTCTGATAAGACTGATGTGTTGGTTGTGGATCCAGGCCTCTGGATAGAGGGGTTGGTGGCAGGGCGTCCCTTTGGGCTTCAGCTCGGGAATAGTCATCTGTCTTTTTCAGAACAGGTGCATGATCTAGGAGTGCCCCTTGATGACTGGCTGACACTGCATTCACAGGTGTCTGCAGTAGTCAAGTTCTCATTTTAACATCTTAGGAACATTGCTCGGGTCAAGCACCTTGTTCCGTCTGGTGACCTGCCAACATTGATCTACACTATTGTGTCCTCGTGCCTGGACTACTGCAACTCCCTCTACCTAGGGCTTTCAGGGGTTGATATCCGTTGCTTGCAGCTGGTGCAGAACGCTGCAGCATGGTTGTTGACTGGGGCACCTCATTCGAGCCACATCATGCCTGTGCTGTGTGAACTGCACTGGCTGCCTGTTCAGTGGGAGATCACCTTCAAGGTCAGTCTTCTGACCTTTAAAGCCCTACATGGACAGGGCCTGGGCTACCTGCAAAGCTCCTTGTTCCTTACTGCCACGCCCGCTCACTCCACTCAGCTGATGAGGGGTTGTTAGAGATTCCCAGTGTATGGTTGAAAACCTCTGGCTTGCGAGCTGTTATGTTTGCAGCCCTGACCCTGTGGAATTCTCTACCTCGTCAGATTCGAGAGTGCCATACTGTGGGGAGCTTTAAAACAGCTTTAAAGATGTTTTTATTCTGCTAGGCATTTGGTGACTAGGTTTGTCATATGCTCCTGCTTGTTTTGTATTTTATTACCTGATCTTAATCTGTTTCTGATAGTTATGTCTTTATCTTTTAATTGTTTTTATGAATTGTACAGAGCTTTGATTCTAGAGATTGCACTATATAAATAAAATTATTATTATTATTATTACTGGTGTATTCTTCACTTTGTCTGTTATTAGAAGCATAGAAACATAGAAATTGTAGGTAGATAAGGACCGCTAGGCCACTCCAGTCTGCTTGTAAGCCCTACCCTTGTTCACAGCCTCTGACCCTACTTGATCAATGGCTTTCTCCTCTCCTTTCCACTTCTACAGTAGGGTTCTCTTATGCTTGTCCCATGCATGTTTACATCCCTACACTGTGCTTGCTCCCACTTACTCCTGTGGCAGACTATTCCATGTGTTTACCACCTTTTCCATGAAGAAAAATTTCCTCTCATGTCCCCTTATCCTGCACCTTCCAATTTCATTTCACGGCCCCTCGTTCTTGTACTCCTCCTATATTGAAAGATGTCGCCCCTCTCCCACAACTTGTTTATGCCTTTAAGGTACTTGAAGTTTTCTATCATGTCTACCCACTCCCTTGTCTCCTCCAGCAAGTTCATATTGAGGTCCTTTAATCTCTCCTCATATGTTTTCTGGTGCAAGCCTTGTACCATCTTTGTCGCCCTTCTCTGGACTGCTTCTACCTTGTTAACTCATTGCCTCCTAGAATACGCCTGTAGGTGGCAGCAAATGTAACCCAGTGTGTCCCAGAACGACTACAGAAGTCACCTAAAGACTTTCTGTGTGCCCTAGTAACATCTGGAGATGTCACTTACATGTTTTAATATTAATTGCCAGCCAGAATTGATTAGAATTGACTGCATAACACCATTAGAAAGGCAATGTTGTGCTGAACAACTTTGCCGCTGACATTTTGCGTGTATCATTTTCACTTTAGGAGTTATTCACATTTGACATGGTGTGTGTGGCAAACATTTTGTCCATCAAGAGCCACCTAAGCACTTTGAAGAAAACATGCATTCTGTGTATCTCAGCCAGTATAAAACAAAAACTGAACTGAGCACAATTGATTGCATGGCACTGTTGGAAAGGCAGTTTGTGCAGAACAACTTTGCCATGGATACGTTGTGTGTATCATGTATACTTTAGGAGTTACATGCATTTGTTTGTGAAATGGTGTGCGTGGTTCAGATTAGCCCCTCAAATATCACCAACGCATCTTGACTAAAATGGGGGAAAATTATGTTTAATACTACAGAAATAGCTGTTTTTTTTATAAACAAATTATTAAACTACATCTAATGTCTGTATGCTTAATTTGGTGTTGATATGTTACATACTTCCCAACAAAAAAAAGACATAGTAAATTTTTTTGTGGAAAAAAATATACATATATTGTTTTGCTGTTTCGACCAGCATAGGAAAAAAAATACCACTGTGGGAAAGGCAATTTTATGCTGAACAAGTTTTGCACTTATACTATGTGTCTAGCACTTACAGTTTTTGTGCTATTAGCATTTGTTTGCGGCATGCTGATTATGGCTTGATTTTGCTTAAGAAAGGCCCAGGATTCACTGTTAATGTTATACAGGAGACAAGTGCTGCAACTTCAGAGAGCTCCTGTGGAGGCAAATAGTTAATGTCCTTTATTTTATTTATTTATTTATTTAAACGATTGATAACCGGGAACGGCACGCTGAGCCAAGGCTTGATTCCAGGTGTGACCCGAGGGGAGGAGAGATGGAGTACATACATAGGCCCGGATATTCCAAAGGGTTGCGCCATGTGCTACAGGGATGTGTCAGTGCAAGTATGGAAATGTGCCATTGTGCGATATTCAGCAGGAGGCGGATGTGCAGCACAATAAGCAATGTGCCAGAGAGCAATAGTAATGAATGTATGTGCAACCGTAGGGGGCAGAACCATGAATAACATGCACAGTGTGATATTCAACAGCATGCACCATGCGCAATAGGGGAGCTAGTGGAAGTTGCACGACAGCGGAAATGATTCAAAATAAAAGGGAGCAAGAGGGGTGCAAGAATGCAAAAGGGAAGCCACAGGTGGGAGCGTGGTGACAGACACAAGGGTAGTACAGAAGGTAGCAGTGAGCAGGACTGGACAGGAGCAGGACAGGGCCCACCAGAACTGAGCCAGAAACAGGGAAGGAGTGGGGAGCCTGTGCCACTGTGCAGAAAAGTCTGTGGAGTGCCAAAGTGGACTAAGGGCAGTGACAGGAGGCAGGACAGCCACAGCCAAAGGCCGGAGGTGTACCTGGTGCAGGGGGAGCATCAGGAATGGACAGCGGGGGGAACGGGATAACAGCGCCCGGGGGGACACACCAGCCAGGGACATGGCCAGCGCCACCTTCCAGATGGAGGCAGTAATGAGGGGTGTGAGAAGGCAGGCAGCAGGGGGGCTCGGCTGTGGAAGGGCCTATCGGCGGTACACCCAGAACAGGCAGTACCGAGCCCACACCAGCTTTGAACACTACTCTGACACAGAGATTGTGGGCCAGTACCACCTGAACTGGGTGATCCTGAGGCAGCTTTCTGAGCTGTGCAGTGATGAGATGCAGGCACCCACATGACAGAGCCATGCTCTGTCAGTGGAGACAAAGGTGACAGCCACCATATGCCTGCTTGCCACGGGCACCTTTCAGGGACAAACAGGGGACACAATAGGCATAACCCAGTCTGCTGCATCATGCCTACTCACACAATTCCTCAGTGCACTGCTGCCACATGCTGCAGAGTACATCCATTTCCCCAGCACACAGGCGGAGAGCACAGCACACATACAGGAGTTCCACAGGGAAGTACAGTTGCCTGGCGTGCTTGGGGCCATTGACTGCACCCATGTGGCCATCCGCATGCAACCTGGCCCAGGCGGAGTGTCATACATCAGTCGGAAGGAGTATGCAAGCATCAACTGCCAGGTGGTGTGCGATGCCAGGGAGCACATTACCAATGTCTGTGCCACGCAGCCTGGGGGAGCACACTATGCCTTCGTCTGGCACCAGTCCACACTGTGCAACAGGTTTGAGAGTGGGGACATCCCCACTGGCCATCTAGTGGGTGAGTATGCATATCACACAGGATGACATGAGCAGATGTGGGGGGGTGAATAGTCAGAGGTGCCACAGGTGCAGGCCTTGTTGGGCCATGGCAAAGTGACACAGACCATCATACTGACATCCTCCCTCTACACACAGGTGACAGTGGCTACCCACTATGTCCCTGGCTGCTCACACCATACCGGCACCCTACGACCCCATCGCAGCTACGGTACAGTGAGGCACACGCTACAACATGGACTGTCATTGAGTGGGTGTTCGGGATGCTGAAGGCATGGTTCCGGTGCCTGGACACATCAGGTGGTGCCCTACAGTATAGCCCCTCGAAGGCCTGTGGGCTATTCCTGGCCTGCTGTATCTTGCACAACATGGTTACCAACTGTGGGATAGCTGTAGAGGTCAAAGAGGGGGCAGCAGTGGGGATGATGAGGACACCGATCCAGCTGGTGATGAGCAGCCACCCCATGGGTGAAGAGACCCCCACCTGATCCGGATGACAGCTGCACCGGGACACCATTACAGAAGAGCACTTTGGTCAACACAGGTAGGTCACGGGGCCATGCGCAACCACCAATGGCAAGGGAACAGCCCACAGACAGGCAGGGCAGAACACCAGGGGCTGATGGCGGTAAGGGAATGGGTCTGAATGTGGCACTGCACATGGTGTCAGGGATGGGCAGGGCCGAACACGACATGTGCACAAACACACACACACACACACACACACACCCACCCCCACCCCCACACACACACCACAAGACATGCACAAGGGGTAGTCGGCATGCCAACCCCAATTGCCACCCCTACCCCCACACAAGTCCATACATGACCATGCCTAGTGGCTGCCACTGTGTGTGCCTCAGACGCTGGACAACATTGCACACTGGTGGACAGCGCAACATAGGCATCATGATGCACACGCCACAGTGGCCAGCAGCCGGAAGGTTGTGCACAGGGACTGTGTGTGTGTAGGGCTGGGTACCCCACCCATGCATCGCACAATGCACACCACACTGCACATAGGGCAGTGGCAGACAGTGGTAATGGTGGGAGACAGATCAGTCATGCGGTACAGTGCCACGGCTGCCATGGATGCATGGGCGGCCCTGCCGAGACCTGCCAGCCATGCCAGACTGACCATTGGCCTCATGGGGTGGCACTGACAGTCCCCCTGGGGTAACTCTGCATGAACACGACTGTGTTCGTACAGGGGTCTGCAGCCCACTGAACATGCCCATGCCCGGTGTGCTTGGTATGCCCACAGCCGAACCCAGTGTCGACATAGCAGGTGTCGCATGGCGGTGGGAACAGGGGGTGGACATGACACTGCACAGTATCTGTGGCGGATGGGCACTGAACTGGGTGCCCAACGTGGTCATCACAGCTGTCAGTGCATTGGTCTGCCTGTCAATGGCAGCAGTCACATCCACCCGCTGCCGGGCCATCTCTGCCAGGAGCAGACCGTGGTCTCTGCTGCACCGCTCCTCTGCCTGGTGCAGAGCTGCACTGAGTGCATCCACCACCGTCATGAGCCTCATCTGCTGATCTACTGAAGCCTGGAGTAGACAGCTGTGCTCGTCAAAGAGGTCATCCGCCGGTCAGGCATGCTGTCCCTCGTGGTGTTCCTGGCCCTGCTGGCCAGCATCCCTTGATGATGGGTGCTGCACACCAGAGCCATGCCAGGGCATGTCCACACATGGTGCACTGCCACTGCCCCAACACTGTTCCCCCATCGCCATTGGCTGACTGCTGGCACTGCCCCTCCGGCTGTCAATCACGAGTGCTCACCAGTGATGTTGCAGCGGCTGCAACAGCCCCACTGCCCTGGACGCACATCAGTGCTGCCCCACTGGGGCATACAGGCACAGGCTGGGACTGTGTTGTTACGCAGGCCTCTACCGCGGCACCACCCACAGCAGTGCCCATGCCGTTGCCTGCTGTGGGACCATCCTGTGTCCCACATGTATCACTGTCCGGGATGTGTGGTCCATCATCATCGGTGCTGGATCCAGCAGCAATCCATGTCCCAGCATGCTGGAGACCATGGGTGCTGTCAAGCTGGGACAGAGGTAGGGCCTCATCAGCACCCATAGCATTCTCATCAGTCTGGACAGACGTGCAGGTATGCACTAGTTCGGTCCCTTGAACACCTGTGGAGGTAGATGGGTGATCCTCCATGTCCAGGGCATCCCACTTGGTGGACACCCCCACCACTGCTGACCCATGTAGAAGCTCAGGTGCTGTAAGGGAACACATTAGGATTAGTGGCTGTGCCCTGCCCTGTGGCATTCCCTCCAACACCCACACAGTCACAACACAGGACCTACCATGCAGTGATGGGCTGCCACCCATCTGGAAGCCACCACCAGGATTGTCCTCAATGGCACAATGCCGCATGCTGCTGGCCACCTGCTTCTCCTGTGGCGTCAGGCATGGCACATCTGGCTGGCCCCCAACGGTGGCAGCACGTGCAGCCCTGATGGCAGCCACCTTATGTTTGATCCTCCGCCTGTCCATGTTGACCTTCTTCTTATACTCCTGCATGGACTGCTGGTGGCTGCCATGCTGGTTCACGGTACGTGCCACCTCACCTCACCCCATGATGCAGCATGGGCCTGTGGCGTTTCCAGCTGTCCACTGAGCAGCAGTTCCCTGTTGAGATATGCCTCAAACAGGGCATCTGACTCAGCCCGATGGAAGTTGGGCCTCCTCCTTCTCCCCCTGTCCCTGTTTCTCCTCTTCTTCACGTTCGATCATGATTGAGCCAGTGGGAATGACAGGTGTTACCTTTGACTGTGCAGGCCCATTCAGCCCTCACAAACCACAGTCCCCACATCCCAACAGTATGCAACCCACCACAATAGACTGCAATAGCTAACTGTGTCCTCTGCAGCTCCATGTCACAATTATACAGCGCAACACATGCAAATGAGGTGAGGAGCAACTGTAAGTGGATGCCAATGCAGTGGTTGTACCGTGGAATGGCTGATGAGCTGCTTTGCATATGCTGGCTGAATATCGCACTGTTGCACATTGCGCAATGTTATTGAGCGTGCTCAGGCTATGGCACAGCACTGTGACATGCGCAATTAGCACTGCACAGCGCATGCCTGGGGTGCTGACAACGATGCATGCAGCACTGCTGACATACTACGAGTGGGAGGCAGTGCAGGGCACGGCTACCCTGTGCCTGTGGTGCTAGTGCGCTGTTCGCCCATGTGGCACTCATGCCCTGGTGTGCCATAAGCACCATGGAGCCACAGTGTGGTAGGCCACAGCAGGGCATCACACACAAGCACCCTACTGCGCTACACACAGGGCATCCCAATAGCTCTGTGGTGCTCCATGCGTGGACAGACCCTTGATCCTGCGGTCGACCTTTGCTCTCTAGGCGCCATGCATCTATATGGGTGCACCCCTATCAGGCAGTTTGGTGACAGCACGATGGGTACTGGCAGATCAGTACTGAGCTGCATCCGCACATGGGGCACATGTGCTACAGAGTGCCATTTTGATAGCAATACACACTGCAGGATGGCACAAAGGAGAGTACAGATGTGGAGTGCTATACAGCTGACCAACTTGGTGGCCATAGTTGAGCCTCATGCCGGTGCCCTGTTTGGCCAGGATCACTTGGTCAGGCCACGCAGTGCTGTGTGGGAGGAGGTGGCTGATGGCCTGGAGGAGGCAACTGGGATCGCCAGAACAGCTGGGCAGTGTCACCACAGATATGGTGACCTACGGCGGAGGAACCCTGACAGACTGGGGCGACTGCAGGCACGCACCCGGCAAGGTGCTGTGCCATGGCAAGGTAGGTGCTCCATCCATCCATTGGTAGCATCCATCTGTCCGGGTATCGCAGTGTGCATGTGTCCACCCTACAGCGGGTGGGGCCATCTAGTGGGGGTGATGGTGGTGGTGTGGGTGTGTCATGGCTGGGCTGTGTGGGCATGCACACACAGGGGGCTTTACTACTGGTTTGTACTGATGTTTCCCTCTCCATGTTTGCACCCTAGGCCCAGAGGAGTGCCGTAGGGTGAGGCAGGCCCATTTACAGCAGGAGCAGGGCAGACTGGGTGTGCCGCAGATGCAGCAGGGACAAGGTGGAAGGGCCATGGGCCAGCAGTGCAGGTGAGTGACATGTTTCTCCTTACATCTGTGCATGCTGGGTTGCAGGGGTGGTGGCGGGGCATGGCCACTAACACTTGGCCCCACTGCCGTGCACGCCACATGGTGCACTCAGCACTGTCCTGTGGCACTGCATGTATGGGTGGGCATCACAGGTGGTCTGTGAGTGCACTGGGTACATGGCTGTGCCACTGCCTTTGCACCGCATAGCCATGTCACTGTACAGCCACGGTGGTGCTGTGCAGGAAATGGGCGGTCGGTGTGTGCAGCGTTCCCGCACAGCTGTGGGTGCCTGGGTAGGTGGGTTATTTGGGTGCGGTCACTGTGGGTGGTCGCATGCCATCACAGGGGCGTGGGCCATGGCTGTATGCAGTGCACAATGGGTGGGCTGCAGGGGTCTGGCCAGTCACGCGTAATGACTCTGCTCCCTTGTCCTAGGTGGACAGTGCTGGACCGCACTCAAGTGGAGTGTGCAGGAGCTGCTACAGCTTGTGAGGGCCACCCTTGAGTTACTACAGAGAATGGATCAGGGTGGAGGACGGCGGCACCGGCGGAGGCACAGAGACCGAAGTGGGGGAGAGGGGCCGACACTAGGCCCACTATGCCCCTGATTTGTATTCCCCACCTGGACTAACCCTTACACCCCTTCATCCCACTCCCAGTTGTTCACCCTTGCCCCATGCCCACCCACCCCATCTGGTTTGTTGCTCTTCCCCCCATTGTAAATAGTTGCATATATGTTTTAGATTTTTTACACGTCTTTAATACATACATTTTGTTATGACAGCTTTGGTGGTCTCTGATTTGCAGCAGGCTTATGTTTCTTGGCTGCAATGATGTGCATGGCATCGTGGGTGGTGCAGGCCTGGGCGTGTGTGTGTCCAGCAGGGACCCGCCTATGGTGTGGGTGGGGGACTCGGTCCCTGTCTGTGGTATGTGTGTTGCTCCCTGTGCACTGGATGCCTGTGTGCAGTGGTCTCTGGTGCATGCACTGTGTCTCTGGTGCCCCTGTCAGTATGTCCATGGCCCATGCAGCTGGCACCCTTGCATGCCTGTGGTATGCATGGTCTTCTGGTATGTCAGTGGTGGCTGTCCATGCTGGGCACCCTCTGGCCACAGTGCAATGGCGGCTTGCCTCCTGTCACCGGTATGTGCACGTCTGCCTCAGGTGGTACTGTGGCCTATGCTGTTGTTGTCCCCCCTCCATGCTGTCGCTGGTGTCTGTTGCATGGTCTGTGCTCTGATGTCTGTCACTTGTGCTTCATCCACATGCTGGTTGTGGATGGCTTCATGGTGCATGTGAAGGATGGCTGGTACACCTGTGCCATGGATGGGTTGCAGGCTGTGGGTACACAGCATGAGTGGTCGCGAGCCAGTGGAATTTGTTGCCCCGCTATTGTGTCCCTGTGTTGGGGTGCCCTTGGGTCTGGGTGGGTGTTTATCCATGCCCTGTGTTGCACCCTGTGTGGCACATGCCTCTGTGGACCATTGTGGGCATCTGTGCTGGCTGTTGGGGCCAGTGCTGGGTCAGGGTGTGTGCTTGGGTGGGTGTGCGAGGTGCTGTCCTGCTGGTGGTGGGGTCCAAGACAGGCCTTGTTGCATGTGGGGTCCCTTGGGTACCGATGCAGGGTCAACCTCTCAGCTGTGCCATGGGGGGGCTGTGCAGGGCGGCACTGTGTCTGCAGTTGTTGTGACGGTGGCTGGTACTGCCCACTGTGGGGTGCTCACAGTGGGGTTGCCATGCATGGCTCCATGGTGCACAGGGTTGCATTGTCACAGTGGGGGTGGTGGCATGCATTCGGTGCCATGCACTGTTGGGCGCTGCTCCTGGGCAGATGTCTGGGGATCACTGTGCAGGTTGTGATTTGCATTGGCCAGATGGGGTGGCACTGGGTGGCTGGCCCTCCTTGTGTTGCGATCACTGCTTGTCAGGGGATGTGGTGCAGCACTGTGCCCCAGCTGTGGATTCGGTGCTGGTGTTCATGGGCTGGTGGTTCATCCAGCTCACAACAGGTTGTGCAGTTCATGGGGTGTGGGGGGTGCTGTCTGGTCTGCTGCGCGCTCCTCCACCCATGGCTTCCATGGGTGGTGCACCCCTGCATCCTGTCCCCATGCATCCCTGGTTGTGCTACTGTGCTACTATCCTACTCCACTGCACATTCCTGGTTGTGCTACTGCTCATCAGCCCTGCACCACTGCACATCCCTGGTTGCGCCATGGTGCAGTTGGCGCGATATTCAGTTGTGTTGCGCAAGTGCTCTTTGGCCTGCTCTGTGTTTGAATATCGCGTGTGTTGCGCATGGGTGCACTGTACTTATGCCTGATCCTGCTATTGCACTACTTTGTGGTGCAGTTTGAATATCCGGGCCCTAGTGTGTGACACTAAATAAAGAGAAACAGCAGTATTGCATACAACAGCAGAACGACTAGTAACAAGATGAGGTTGTTTGCAGGATGCCAGATACAAGAACATTTTAACATAGACAGTGGGTGGACCAGAATGGATATCTTTCTGGTCTTACATACAGTTCAGCAAGTGGCTACAACCTTGCAATAGAGTTCTTTAGTTTTTATAGTGGTAGAGCCAGGAGGCAAAGTGTTGACGTGTGAAAGTGCTCACTTTTTGGGAAGTACTGTAGTACAGTAAGTGCAGTAGATTGGCTTAGGACATGACAGGGACAGGTGCTAGAAAGAAGGGGGTCATCTGGGGCAGAGGCAAGGTGGAGGAGGAAGGGCATGAAGTTGGTACTTGCATGCAAGATACGAGGTGCTGTTTCTAATGGAAGGGGCAAGTTTGTTCCACAAACTGGGGAGTCAGAAGGAGAAAGTGGCCTGTCCAAAGGCAGAGGAAGGATGGAGTATGCAGAAGAAGCATACATTTCTGTATGTCAGTTCATTAGGGAAGTCAAAGTCAGGGGAGAGACTATCTGACAGGTAGGAAGGTAACATGTTGAACCAGTATTTAGATATGAGGATGAGGGAGTGGATATATCATCTGTGGGGCAGTGGGGTTAGTTCAAGAGGGGGGTAAAGATCACAGTGGTGAGTTCTAGAGGGTGTGTTAGTAGAAAGACAGCAAAAGGAGTTTTGGAGGGTGTCAAGTTTGGATAGGGAGGTTGCGGGGGCAGGTATCCTGTGATATGGGGCACTAGCAAGTGGGCACCTGCTGAAACAGTGACCCTCTTTCAGCTAGTGCCCTGATGGTGGTGTGGGGTTGGCAAATGGATGGGGTTGGTTGTGAAAAGGCAACAGGATGTTGCATGCGTATACTTGCAGGGGAGTGGGAGTGAGCCCGACGAATGTGGGGTGGGAGGGTATGTGAGGGGTGGTGCTGTGGGGTTCCAGTGAGGTTACATTGTGGCTTGGTGGGTTAGGTGCTGGCTTGGGGTGGCGGGGATACAGGGTTTGGGACCGGGCACCAGTAGTTTTTGTTGCATCTGGCTCGAGACAGTATTTTTTTTTTTGTTTGGGACATGCACACACCCCCCCGGACATGCACCCCCCTGGAGTTGAGAATCCTATTTTATGGGGGTGCGAGGTGAAGCCCCCCATGGAGGGTGTGGAGGAGCACATCCCCCCTTATAAAACAAAAAAAAGTTTTTGTGCACAGTGTTTAGTTTTGCTAGGATCCCACATCACCAAAATTCAATTTTGGTGATGTGGGGTTGCCATGAGGGCGTTCAGCATGCCAGATTCACCCTTATGACATAGAACTATGGGGGCAGTGCAGTAAACCATGTCCACATCATCAACAATGGGGAGGATCATTTTGGTTACAGTTTGCCTTCCAGTGGGAGGAGAAAGGGAGTCTCTATTGCAGAATAGCATCACAAGTTTTGGACGAAGTTTGGCAGCAGTTGCATTGATGTGAGATGAGAAGGAAAGGTGGGGGTCTAGCCACACGGCCAAGTATTTATATTTAGAGACCTGGTTGAGATGGATGCTATCGAGGGAGATGATTGAGGGAAGGCGGAGGATCTACAAAGTTTTTGAGTAGTGCCAGATAACATGGATACCATTTTGGAGGTGTTTAGTTTTAATTGGTTTTGGTTGAACCAGTGTTGAATATTGTTGAAATCACCTTGGTGGGTGGCCTGGACTTCGCATACAAATACTTCCTTACGAAGATGCAGCCTCCAGAATTGTACACAGTACTCCAGGTGAGGCCTCACTAGTGTTTTATACAATGGAATCACCACCTTCCTTCTTCTGCTAGTGATACCTCTGCCTATGCACCTCGGCATGCCACTGGCTCTCCCTGTAGCCTTTCTACTCTGCTTAGACACCTTTAATTTACCTGAAATGATAACCCCCAGATCTCTTTCTTCCTTGGTGACCATCAGCAACTCTCCCCAATCCTGTAGCTCTCTCTCCAGGGTTCTCTCATCCCAGGTACATTATTTTGCACTTCTTTGAATTGAACCTCAGCTGCCACACTGCAGATCATTCTTCAAGCTTCCCCAGGTCCCTCCTCATTTTCTCCACCCTATCTGGAGTATCAACCCTGTTGCAGATCTTGGTGTCATCTACAAACAGGCAGATCTTCCCCTTCAGATCTTCTGCTGTGTCACTGATGAAGACATTAAACAGGACTGGTCCAAGGACTGATCCCTGAGGCACCCCACTGGTCACCCCCTCTCCCTGGACTGGATCTAATTTACCACCACCGTCTGCCACCTGTCTGTTAACCAGTATGTTACCCAGTTTACTAACTTGTGGCCCATGCCCAGACTACTCATCTTATTACCCAGCCTTTTATGCGGGATGGTGTCAAAGGCCTTGCTGAAATTGAGGTAGACAATGTCCACCGCCCCCCCCCCAATTGCCTCCTTTGTAACGCAGTCAAAAAAATCTATCAGATTCATTTGATACGACCTTCCTGATGTAAAATCTATGTTGCCTTGGATCTTGGGCACCACTGGATTCCAAGTGTCCCATTATTCTTTCTTTAAGCAGTGCATCCATGATCTTAACCACTACTGAGATGAGGCTGACTGGCCTATACTTCTATACCTCCTCCCTGCTACCACTTTGTGAAGAGGGACTACATGTGCCCTCCTCAAGTCCTCTCAAACCACTCCTGTGTCAAGAGACTCAATGAACATTATAGGAGTCTTTTCTTAATTTACCTACTAGTTTTATGGCATCTGGGTATCTCCATGTTAGAATGGTGTATTGCTAGTTTTTGTCCTACAATGCCTCCTATCTCATGTGATTGTGATGTGTTTGGGACCACTGATTCAGTGAGGGAAAGTACTGCAGCAGTAATCTGAAGATAGGAGCCTGATGTTCTGGCCTCAACTGAATAACTCTAATTCAATATTTTTGTTTTCTATATGTCTAGGTTTAGTCAGTTAGAGTAAATATTTTGCTTTTAAACCTTTTAATTACATCCAGCTACACCCAGCTATAAAAAGCACACAAATCACCATAGGTCATCAATTCGACAGTAAGTAAAGACAAGCTGTTTTCTTACATAATACCCACTCAATTAGATCTCAAGTGATTGCTAAACTGTAAATGCAGCCTTCAGTGCCTACTGGATAAGGAAAAGTGACTTAAAATCACAGCCATACTGCCATAAAATTGACTGTAAACCAATATTTGCCGAATCTATGGTTGCAGACGCATCACTGTCACATGGAACAGGAGGCATTGTAGGAAAAAGAAGAGCAATACACCATGGCAATATGGTGATCCCCAGAGGTTGTAAAACTAATAGGAGAGGCCATAAAACTAGTAGACAAATTTAGAAAAAAAACCTAATAGCAAACAAAGGGAAGAACACACCAGGACTAAGCACACAGATCAAAATGCTCTGCACAACACATGTTTTTGCAAATTTATACTGTTACACTCCTTTAAAAAACACATACTATTTTCTAGGGCTCTGTTTTCTGTGGTCCCTTATGTCCCCTTACAAGACTACAGCCCCCATAATGCCTCACTGCTACCTAGCAATACAGTAGATAAGACAGATGGGGAGAAATATATATTTTTCTTTTTGTATTTTTTTAGATTTAGAGCTATTAAGAGCGATATATATATACATATAGATATATATATAGATAGATATATATATATATATATATAGAGAGAGAGAGAGAGACATGGAAACATAGGCTTTGATGGCAGATAAGGACCGCTTGGCCCATCTAGTCTGCCTATTTCCCTACCTACAGGTTAGGCCACAGATCCTAGTTAACCACCAGCCTATTTCTTCCTAACCCCCACAAGAATTGCCTTATGTCTGTCCCATGCATTCTTGAATTCTCCCACAGTTTTAGACCCCACAACCTCCTCAGGAAGGCTGTTCCATGCATCCACCACCCTCTCTGTGAAAAAATACTTCCTCACATTGTCCCTAAACCGTTCCCCCCCCCCCATCTTTAAATTGTGTCCCCTTGTTCTTGCACATCTCTTATTCTGAAAAATGCTACCCTCTTGGACTTTGTTGATTCCACTGAGGTACTTAAACATTTCTATCATGTCCCCCCTCTCCCTTCTTTCCTCAAGGGTATACATATTAAGCTCCTTTAGTCTCTCCTCGTACGGCCTCTCTTGCAGTTCCTGTGCCATTTTAGTTGCCCTCCTCTGGACTGCCTCTATCCTGTCTATGTCTTTGCAGAGATGGGGTCTCCAGAACTGGGCACAGTACTCCAGATGGGGTCTCACCAACTGTCTGTACAGAGGGATAACAACTTCCTGTTTTCTGCTGTTGATGCCTCTCCCTATGCATCCCAGTATACCCCTAGCCCTCCCTACTGCCTTCTCACATTGCTTGCTAACCTTAAGGTCATCTGATATGATTACCCCCAGGTTTCTTTCCTTTTTTGTTGTTGTTACTACCTCCCCCCCCGGTGTGTAATCTTCCCCTGGGTTCTTGTTTCCCAGGTGCATTATTTTGCACTTCTTTGCATCGAATCCTAGCTGCCCTACCTCTGACCACTCCTTCAACCTTGCCAAGTCCATACTCATTCCTTTCCATGCCTCCTTGTATATCAACCCTGTTGCAGATCTTTGTGTCATCTGCAAAGAGGCATACTTTTCCTTCCAGTCCCTCTGAAATGTCACTTATAAAGACATTAAAAAGGACTGGACCCAGTACTGAACCCTGAAGTACCCCACTAGTAACCCCTCTTTCTTCAGAGTGGACTCCATTTACAATTACTTTCTGTGTCCTGTTGTCCAGCCAATGTTTTACCCAGGCTACCACCCTGGGACCCACTCCCAGGCTGGTTAATTTGAATATTAATCTTTTGTGTGGGACTATATTAAATACCTTGCTAAAGTCTAGGTAGGCCATGTCCACAGCCCCTCCCTGGTCTACTACTTTGGTCACCCAGTCAAAGAAATCTATTAGATTCGTCTGACATGACCTTACTGCTGTGAACCCATGCTGCCTTGGATCCTGTGCCTCATTGGCCTCTAGGTACTCAACATTTCTTTCCTTCAGAAGTGACTCCATCACTTTCCCTACCACAGAGGTCAAACTGACAGGTCTGTAGTTTCCTGCCTCTGTCTTGATTCCACTTTTGTGAAGGAGAATCACATCTGCCTTCCTCCAGTCCTTGGGTACCACACTATCCTCCCAAGATTTTTTAAAAAGAGTAGCCAGTGGTTTCACTAGTTCCCCCCTTAATTCTTTTAGAATTCTGGGGTGAATTCCATCAGGCCCCATTGCTTTGTCCACTTTCAGTTTTAGGAGTTCTTGCAGAACCCTTTCTTCTGTGAAAGAAGTGGGATCGACCCCCCTATCAAGAGTGCTTCTGTTAGACCACAACGAATGAATGATTTTAACTCTTATATTTTTTTAAATGTATATTTTATGTTTTAAAACATTGTATATGCAAGATTATCTTATACAGGACAGCATGCAGTTTATAAATGCAAAAAACTTCATATATGTATCCTATAATTGTGATACATTATTTGTCTTCCTGTATGGCGTGATAGGAATCGGGGGAACAAGAAGTATTCTTAACTGCTATACAAGCAGAAAATGCCAGCTTCTTCAGTGGCTGTTGGTATTTAAGATATGGAGAACATCTAAAACAGAGATAGACATAGTTATTCATAGCTGCTACTGTAACCAGTGTCAAACTAGTAACAGAGGGATATTACATTTCATGCATGAATGCCTCCAAAAACTCAAACATTTCCACTTAGTCTAGGATAACATTTACAACATTTAAGCTGACTGCTAGATAGATTAACAGATCTGCTGAACTCTGGAATTTATACCTAAGCATTTAAATGAGAACTTACCGATCGTCTTCCAGAATGTCCCTCCTTTCTTGCAATGACCTAGGCAATATAGAGACTGTACACTGAAAAAAAAACTCACTGAGTGGTCAGCTGTACTGATAGTACTGTGTTGTAAACATAAACAAGCATTTGTCAATGCCGAACATTCACTTGCAGGTATTTGCAGTGGTGTTTGGCACGTATGGTGCTTTACCCTAATGCCCTGTACAATTGCTGGTATTTGCACAACAAATTTTCAGCATGACCTTTTTGTTACCCCCATTGTGCGCTACATAGGCGGAAACACGTTTTGGGCAGGATGTGAAAAATGACAGCTGTACTGTTCATAAGGAAGTGTGGTAAAATGGCAATGTTGAAAATCTGGAGTGAAAATATTGAAAATTCGCAAACTTATGAGCGTGCATAGGAGCTGCGCAATGAACACTCGTAAAACAGTCATTTTTAGGAATTTTTTCACAAAATTATCAACACAGCCATTTTAAGACCTCTGCTCATGAACAGTGTCACTGTGATTTCCTTAATGTGTCCCATACATTGATTTCGCACACCGACTGCGCCATTATGCGCTACATGGGCGGAAACACGTTTTGGGTGAGATGTGAAAAATGACAGCTGTACTACTCATAAGAAGGTGTGGTAAAATGGCAATGTTGAAAATCTGGAGTGAAAATATTGAAAATTCGTGAACATATGAGCCTGCATAGGAACTGCACAATGCACACTCGTAAAACAGTCATTTTTTGGAATTTTTGCACCAAATTTTCAACATGGGGTTTTTGGGACCCCTTCTCATGAATGATGTTACTGTCATGGCATTATTCAGACCTGAAGGGTGATTTTGCAGTCAGTGCGCAGTCACTGCACAAAATCACCCGCCGGACCTGAATAGCGTCATGGGCGCAGTGACATTCGCTTAAAACATGTTAAAAATTTGTGCACTAAGTAAAAAGCATACAAAGTTATGCAATAAGTTGAAAACCCCTATCTAGGCCATTATACAGCTTACGGCATTTCCTCAGTTTCGCGGTCGGCTTTGAAGTGCAGGCGATGTTCGGTCCACTGAAGATCGTCGCGCAAGCTCCGAGAGTAAGTATGGGGTGGGGGTGTGGGGAGGCTGGGTGCACAGTGGGTGGGTGCGGGTTGTGGGAGGGTGGGAGACTGCGTGGGACCGTTTTTCAATTTACAGGTTTTTTCACTTTGACAACGGGATGTTTGCCACGCTGGGGTGGGCTTCCAGCATGGCAGAAGATGGCTGGGGGTTGAAGAGCCAGCGGGGCTTGGGCACCCCCGTCGGCTGACAACGCGGGATGTTTGCCACGCTGGGGTGGGCTCCCAGCGTGGCAGAAGATGACTGGGGGGGGCCGAGGGCCGATGGGGATTGGGCACCCCAGTCGGCAAACACGTGAGGCGTTTGCCATGCTAGCATGGGCTCCCAGCATGGCACAAAGCTTTGGAGAGGTGGCGTGATGCGGGGCGGCGTGGCGGGGGTGGCGTGTGGCAGTTGCTGTATGACAGCGGTGGTTTTCTTTGAGCGAAGACCACCGCTGTCGCCACAACTCCCGCACCCATTAGTGCAGGACTGCCACGTCTGCTCAACTGAGCAGTGGACTGCAAGGGAGAGGCACACCTCCAAAGTGTGCTACTCTCCCAAAACGTTCCTTGCGCATGCGCGCAAGCGAACGTAAAAAGAACAATTTATCTCCATTATTGCCTAAAATTACAGTGCAGCATACATTAAGTAAAATAGTCTAAAGTAAAAGTGTTCCACAAGTAAGCCAATGCTGCTGTTATGTGAAGTACAATTGAAGACTCTTTACAGTAAATTGTTGGATTGTCCGTGAGGATAGGATAATATGGCAGTGGCAATAGCAGAAAACAGACTGAAAAACAATGTTTAGTTTTAGGTAAAAGTTCAATCACCTTCCTCCGCATGGTTGTCAGATGTCTCTGGTTCCACACCTCTCTGCAATGCAAATTCAGCTTCGATCTTAGTAACCCAGTGGCTTACTTCACTTATAAAATGGGTTGACATTGAGAAGTCAAAAGCAGAAACATCACTGGTTAAAAACAGTTACCTGTCTATTGATTAATATCTAGTATACCTACACTTGGTTACCATCAGCCTTACTACATGTCAAATTAGTCTTTCAGCTCAGTCCTGAAGAAATGAATGAATCAGAAAAGTTACCGGTATTGCACAGTAAAGGTGATCTACTATTACACAGTACCGTCTTACTGTTCCATAAAGCAGAATGAACTGCTGCTGTCCTGCAAGTTCCACAACCGAGATTCCTCCACTACCTCACCAACGATGAACTCTCCCACACTTTTCCCAACTCTGCTGCTACCAAATGGGCCACCGCGCTACTGCAAGACTTGTGAGTGAAAGAGAGAGAGAGAAGCAAGAAGCTCATGTGGTGCTGTAAGACTAAATCCGTATTTCGGGATTGGCTCCACTACTAACTCATTCAAATACGGAGATTCACTGCAGTAATGAAAGACACAGGTCAGGCACACAAACAGAGCACATTAAAAATAAACAACTGGTCTGCATTATTTGTGCTGCCTTGCTTCCAAATGATCTGAACAGAGAGAGAGAGGGCGAACGACTCACCATGCTGCTATAAAACTGCAGCCATAGTTCTGTGATCCACTCCATTAATGGGGGGGGGGACACAGGTCAGGCACAGAAACTGAGCACATTAAAAATGAAGAACTGGTCTTCTTAATTTAAAAACTTGTCAAGTAAACAAGTATTACTTGTAAAATGTAATTTTATTAAGTGGGATTACTTTCCAGCACAGAAGAATAACATTTAATTTCCACTTGTTTCCACATAATAAAAAATATTTTTCTTTCTTTTTTTTTTATTATTGTAACCCATTTTATAAGTGTAATAACCCACTCCAGGGCATGTGTGTGTTAGGCATTAGCGCACTTCCCAGGTGGTTGAGGATAACTCAGCATTTGACCTCATGCCTCACAGTGCACCTAGGGCATGGATTAATACCCAATACACCCATGACCTGTTGTGGATTATAGTTTACTTGGATTAGAGTACTGCAACATCTTTCCAGCATAGACCATTCTTAGGCATGCTGGCATCAAAAAGAATGGACAGTCTCCAGAGTTTGGAGATACTGGCACAGGGTATCACATTTCTTCCTCCGAGTTCTGGTTTGAAAAGACAGGTCCAGATAAAATTTCATAGCCTTTCCCCTCTATAGAGAGGGGATAAGCTACTCTGATTGCTGTAAGTACCATGTCTCTAATCTTAACTCTGACAGTATGCAAAAGGACAGTCTGGCCATGTTGTGGAGAGTTTGGGCCACTCTTAGGTTTACTTGATATGCCCATCTGAGGGAAAAAGTATCAAAATGGTCTGGAAGTTGCAGGTTAGCTGTAATCCATGTTTTCAAATACGCTAGGAGATCCTGGCCCTCCATTCCCTCCGGGACCCCCACAAGGCACACATTTCTTGTCCTCATTTTGCCTTCAAAGGCCTCCATGTGGCCCTGTAGCTGCATGTTCTCCTGAGTGAGAGCAGCTATGGGGGTCATAGTTGTAGATGATCATCTATCTGTGTCAGACACCCTGGTAGATAACTTCTTGAGCTGAACATCATGGGCTTCAGGTCGGGCCAAAGTCCATTCCTTCTTGGAGTCCATGGCCTGCATGAACTCCAACATGGTTTGCTATGGTGGTTCTATGGGTGAGAGTGGGTTACCTGCTTCAGTGCTACTTGTGCCTTCGTTCTGCTGTGTGGGCACTGCTTTGCAGGTTCCTGCCTATTATCTCTTGGGGTGGGTTATCTTGAGGAAAAGAATTCTGCAGTTGAGAGATCTCTTAGAAGTAGAAATTTGTGGATTTGTTGGATACAGATAGAGAGCACTTGTGAGGCACATCCTGCCTAGAAGATGGCTATTTGGTGCCCCATTACACTTATTTAATGGCATGTGCTGTGCCTCTACCATGCCTCTGCTCGCTAGGGCTCAGCTTTTATTTATTATTTATTTAATCAAAAAGTTTCACCGGGAAAGACATACTAAGCTGATAACAGCTTGTTTCAGATGTGTCCTGGGGGGAAGGGGGGAAGTGGAGAGGAGTGTTTACAATCAAGCAATAATTACATGGCAGGTAGAAGAACTACGTAACAAACACCAAACTACAATCATATAAAGTAGTTTATACAACATCAGTGCAATTTATGCAAGGATGAGGAGGAGAAATGCAACCAGTGGGTAACAAGGAGGTACAAATAAAGTGCAAAGTGCAATAAGAAGGAAGAGGTACAGAGAGCTATCCATCAGGTTTTGAAGTAGAACATATTTAAGGTGCTGGGGGATAGCAGGGAACAGCAGAAGGGATGGTCAAGAGAAGATCGGGAGGAGGTGGGGGTAGCAGGTAGAAAAAGGATGAACAAAGACAGCAATCAGGTGCAGTTACAGGTGTGAGTAGAGAAGTCATAGAGTACAGAGGAGAGTGAGTGCTGGGAAGAGGCAGGGCAGATGTTTAGGGGAAGATAATGCCATTGTTTGGGAAAGTGGTAAGAGAAAGCAGCCTGGCCAGCTTTTTTGCGTTGCTACCCCCAGAACTGCCCTGCCATAGCATGGTCATCAATCCCAAATTTAAAAGTAATGAAATCAATACACTTTACTCCTATGAGGAGCAACTGTACTTCTACAGTATTTGAGTGCTGTAATAAAACCTGCACCTTAAAAACTACAGGCTATTTTCTAAGCCTTCATTTTCTGTAGCCCCTTCTGTCCTCTAACAAGACTCCATCCCCCATAATGCCTCACTACCGCCCAGCAATAAAGTAGATTAGATAGAAAAGGAGAAATATCTTTTATTTTTATATTTGTTTAGATTGTGAGCTAGAGAGAGTGATAGAGATGGAGTACAATGAATAAATGATTTTCATGCATCTTTAATGGCCTCTGCTGTGCCTCTGTCTAGCACTAAAGGCACTATTTATCAAACTTGAAAGACTTGTTTTCCAAAACAAATTGCCTTTAAACTAGGATCACGTATGAAAAACAAATAGCAAAAGGTTGCATTCAGTTTAAAGCTTAAAAATGCTCCATCGTGTTATCTAGCAGAAATCTCTTTAGAGTTAAAGTGGGAAACATAACTAGACAAAGGTCTTTTTCCCTGATGAGCAGGAGGTCATTGAAAAGTCAGCCCAGGGCCAGATTAATGGATGTGGGGGCCTTACTAAAAGTCATATTTTGGGGCCCTGGGCCCCTAAATGACAACATTCCACTCTTCTGCGGTGCCAGGCCAGCAAGGCAGCGATAAACATTCTGAACTGGCGAAAGCTTTACTGTCATTGAAATAACCCCCACCACCACCATAATGTGGGTGGCAAGCTAACAGGCCTTCACAAGTCTAGGAGTGATTGATGGTTACCCTTACCCTTACTCCCACCTGGCTAGTTCGGTTCCAGTTTACCACTGAGAGATAGTGAAATGGCTAAAGGGGTGCTCCCTTTCAGAGACAGTTTGCAAAAAACTGCTTTTTATCCATGTGCAGTTTTGGCCCATTATGGAACTCTCATTGGCTGTCAATAAGGGCATGAAAAAGTTATCTGGATCACCATTTAAAAGCACCCTATGGAATCTTTGTGGGAGTCAAAATTTAACATGCAAAACATCAAATGAATCATTCTGCACAAATAAGCCATGTTATAGTTGTAATAAATTTGTGCAGGAGCATAAAGTAGTGAAAATGTGCTATAAAATTGATAAGAAAACTGGTATTTATTCAATTTCTGGCAAAGCAATGCTGGAAACTGCAGTTCATTTTTGCACAAACTAAAGTAGCTGCTAATGGTTTTAATGGTCATATTTTTTTACACCTCACATCACAGGTTGGCTCAGATACTTTTACAGAGAAAGGGCTAAACTGCACATAGCACAAAACTCAGACCTAATGGTCTTCATGGTCTTCCTGGTCTTCCTCCCTCCCTCCTCCCTCATCTCTCCTCTCTCCTCTCTCTTCATTGTGAACTTGAACATTGCTAGCCTGTGAATGTATATGTATGGGACAAGGAGGGAGGGAGGCTGTTGCTAGCCTTGCTTATAGAGAAGAAAGCAGCTAACTAAAAGAAGCTACATTTTCTTATTGATTTAACACTTATATCTCAGCAGGAGTCAGTGCATGTTGAGATTAAGCAAGACAGATACTTTATTAGAAGTAGAAGGGGTCTTATTTGGGGTTAAAAAAAGAAAGAAAAGAAAGAGAGTCAGTGTGTGTTCTGTGCTGTGAAGTGTACTGTATCAACTTACTTTGCTAAACCATTAGGAGGAGAGAGATCTTAATTGGGGGTGTGGCTTAGATACTATAAAAACGGGTGACTCAAATTACAACTTCTTGTTGCTAACCTTGCTTACAGAGCAGAAAGCAGCTAACTAAAAGAAGCTACATTTTCTTATTAATTTAACACTTATATCTTAGCAGGAGTCAGTGTCTGTTGAGATTAAGCAAGACAGATACTTTATTAGAAGTAGAAGGGGTCTTATTTAGGGTTAAAAAGGAAAGAAAAGAAAGAAAGTCAGTGTGTGTTCTGTGCTGTGAAGGGTACTGTATCAACTTACTTTGCTAAACCATTAGGAGGAGAGCGAGAGAGAGCTTAACTGGGGGTGTGGCTTAGACACTATAAAACCAGGTGACTCAAATTACAACTTCCTGTTGCTAACCTTTTTTCTTACTAATTGCCCTCCATCCCACCCCTCCACTCACCCACCCTAAGCCAGTTCTACTTTTATAGCCACTGGATTTGACTGTCAACAGGAACTTCCTGATTGGCAGTAGAAAGGGAAGGATCATAGAGAAACATTGGTTTTGTCAACCCTAAAGGGAAAAAGTAACTCACTCCCCCCCCCAGCTGGTGGTGGTCTGACACTGAGCAAAGAAGAAGGAGGATACTGAAGAATATAGGAAGTTGCTGTCCCAGAACAGGAAGGGTGACAGTTGTAAGGAGAGGAGAGAGTAAGCATACAGAGAAACAGGAGAGGGGACACAAAATAAGACATGATAGGAGTGGTGCAGTGCAATGGCTGCGGGGCAGCAGTGTACCAGGAGACATTCCAGAGGCTGCAATGCTGCCCTATTTGCAGGCACCTCTCTGGTCTGAGGGAGGAGGTTGCCCATTTCCAGGCTGACCTGGCTAGGATTCGTGAAACCTCCTTCCCCACCCAGGGACCACCAGGGCCAATGCCACTACCTCAGAGGTTGCCAAGAAAGAGGAGAGGCTGGACCAGGGTGGGCTCTGGGAGGGAGGGGGTGGTGGAACACAGTTGCATCCCTCCAGCTGTACCTCTCCACAATTAATTCACTCTTATGGTGGATAGTGGTTCCTCTATGGAGGCACCTGCAGTAGAGACCAAGGAGGATGCTGGGGACCTTCACAAAGGTGACCCACAGGAGGGTGGCATGGGACCCCACAGGGGAAGGAAACAACTTCTGGTGGGGGACTCAATCATTGGGGGGTAGAAATGTGGGAGGAAGGGGAGAGGGAGGTAAGGTGCCTGCCTGGTGCCACGGCTTGGAGGGACAGGAAACAAATCCTCAGGATCGTGGGAGCAGCTGCACGAGAAGGGGGAGCTGGATGTCATTGTCCACCTAGGGACAAATGACCTAGCTAGGAATGGGATCAGAGCAGTGCAAGAGGAGTTTGTAGAGTTGGGGAGGGGCCTTAGACAAGTAACGCATACGGTAACCTTCTCGGAAGTGCTGCCTGTCTATGGCAAGGGTGATGCTAGGGTACTCCTCACCAGGAATTCAATAAATGGTTGAAAACTGGTGTGGAGCTCAGGGATTTGGCTTCATTGGAGACTGGGGAGCCACTGGAGGGATGCAGACCTATACTGGTGATGGTCTGCATCTGTCTGGGGGGAACCAGGATCCTAGGTGAGAGGTTTAATGCTTCATTGCAAGCATTTAAACTAGCTGATGGGGGGAAGCACTGAAAAGGAGCAGGAAATCCCAGCCTCCCCAAAACATGGTAATTAGTGACAAACACCAAGGTAGAGAAGTCATTAGGAGAAGGACAGAGGTAAATGTAAAAAGGCAAAGGCAGTAAAGACAGGAATGGGGCTAAAAGGGTAAGGCCATCAAAAAGTGGAGGGTGATGAGTACCAATACCTGTAGTCTGTGTAACATGCTCCCTGAACTAGTGGCCTTGATGGAAGAGGTTGCCTGGATATTGTGGCAGTCACAGAAACATGGTACACAGAGAACCATGACTGGGATGTCAACATACCAGGATACACAATCTACAGGAGGGACAGGGAAGGTAAAGAGGGAGGAGTAGCTCTCATGTAAAGGAAGGGATCAAAGCAACAGAACTAAAGAGTAAACAGGGAGCAGATGAGGCACTCTGGGTCACCCTGGAGACAGGAAATGGCACCACAATCCGCATGGGGTTGTATACAGACCCCCATCTCAGGGGGAGGGAATGGACAAGGAAATAATAGAAGGCTTCCTTAGAATGGCAGAAAAAGGGGAGATATTGTTGATGGGGGACCTGAATATGCCAGATGTTAACTGGAGCACCTTTGCTGCAGGCACATCCAAGAGCATGGTCATTCTTGATGCCCTACAGGAGGCATGCCTCAGACAGCTAGTATTGGAACCCACTTGGGAGGGAGCAGTCTTAAACCTGGTACTCTCAAATGGGGATAGAGAAAGAATCTCAGATTTAGAAGTGGGTAGCCATCTGTGAACAAGCGACCGCTAAGCAGTGTGGTTCACGATAAACAAAGCCATACAATCAAGCCATACAAAAGCAAGAGTACTGGACTTTAGGAGGGCTGACTTTGGGAAAATGAGAAAGTGCCTCAGAAAAGCACTAGCAAACAGGCAAGAAAAAGGGGTGGAGGAACAATGGGGAGTAGTCAAAACAGCCATCACAGAGGCAACAAGCCTTTGTGTAAAGCAAATCAACAAAACACAATGAAGGAAAAAAACGCTATGGTTCTCAAAAGAAGTGGCAGGGAAGGTTAAGGAGAAAAGCATAGCATTCAGGAAATATAAGGAAACACAGAAGGAGCAGGACAGAGAACTTTATCAGTTAAAGCAGAAAGAGGCTGGGAAGGCAGTCAGAATAGCAAAGGCCCAAACTGAGGAAAGGATAGCCAACTCTGTTAAGAAGGGGAATAAGACCTTTTATAGGTACATTAGGGAGCAAAGAAAGACCAAAGGAGGGATACTGAGACTTAATAAAAGGGAGGGAATGTGGGTAGAGGGTGGCAGTGAAAAGGCAGGGATACTGAATGAATATTTCTGCACAGTGTTCACAAAGGAAGAGGAGGGGGAGGTATCTAAACCAAACGGGAGAAACACTCTGAAGATTGGGGTCTGTACCAGTCCATTTACAGAAGAAAGGGTTCTGAAAGAACTAATATAATTGAAGGTGGACAAAGCAATGGGGCCTGATGGGATTCACCCAAGAATTCTAAAGGAACTAAGGGTAGAACTAGTGACACCGCTGACTACTCTCTTTCACAAATCATGGGAGGATGAGGTGGTGCCTGAGGACTGGAGGAGGGCGGATGTGATTCCTCTTCAGAAAAGAGGGAGAAGGACAGAGGCAGGAAACTACAGACCAGTTAGTTTGACCTCAGTGGTAGGGAAAATGATGGAATCACTTCTGAAGGAAAGAATTGTTGAGTACCTAGAAGCCAGTGAGGCACAGGACCCAAGGCAGCATGGATTCAAGATAGGAAGGTCGTATCAGGTGAATCTAATAGATTTCTTTGACTGGGTGACCAAAGTAGTAGACCAGTGAGGGGCTGTGGACATGGCCTAGCAAGATTTTAGTAAAAAGGCATTTGATACAGTCCCACACAAAAGATTAATACACAAGTTAGCCAGCCTTGGAGTGGGTCCCAAGGTGGTAGCCTGGATAAAAATTTGGCTAGACAACAGGACGCAAAGGGTAGTAGTAAATGGAGTCCACAGTGAAGAAAGGAGGGTTACTAGTGGGTAACCGCAGGGTTCAGTACCAGGACCGGTCCTTTTTAATGTCTTTATAAGTGACATTGCAGAGGAACTGGAAGGAAAAGTATGCCTCTTTGCAGATGACACAAAGATCTGCAACAGGGTTGATACACAAGATGGAGTGGAAAGGATGAGAAGGGACTTGGCAAGGTTGGAGGAATGGTCAGATGTATGGCAGCTCAGATTCAGTGCAAAGAAGTGCAAGGTAATGCACCTGGGAAACAAAAAACCCAGGGAAGAGTACAATGGGGGTGAGATACTGACAACAGTAAAATGGAAAGGGACCTGGGGTAATTATATCAGATGACCTAAAGGGCAAGCAATGTGAAAAGGGAGTAAGGAAGGCTGGGGGGATACTGGGATGCATAGGGAGAGGCATCAATAGTAGAAAACAGGAAGTTGTTATCCCTCTGTACAGACAGTTGGTGAGAACCCGTTTGGAGTACTGTGTGCAGTTCTGGAGACACCATCTCTGCAAAGACATAGACAGAGTGGAGGCTGTTCAGAGGACGGCAACCAAAATGGTGCAGTGTCTGCACCAGAAGACATATGAAGAAAGACTAAAGGAGCTTAATACGTATACCCTTGAGGAAAGAAGGGAGACAGGGGACATGATAGAAACTTTCAAGTACCTCAAGGGAATAACAAAATCCAAGAAGGTAGCATCTTTCAGAAAAAGAGATGTGCAAGAACAAGGGGGCACAATTTGAAGATAGAGGGGGGGACAGCTCACAGGTAATGTGAGGAAATATTTTTTTCACAGAGAGGGTTGTGGATGCATGGAACAGCCTCCCTGAGGAGGTTGTGGAGTCAAGAACAGTGGGGGAATTCAAGAATGCATCGGACAGAAATAAGGTAGTCCTAGAGGGGGTAGGAGGAAGTAAGCTGTTGGTTAACTAGGATCTGCAGCTTGTCTGTTAGGTAGGAAAATGGACAGACTAGGTGGGCCAAGTGGTCCTTATCTGTTGTCACATTCTATGTTTCTATGTTTCTATGGACACAATCCAAAATAATGATACCGCTAACCTGACAAGCAAGGTACAGGCTGCTGCTGCACTGATGATGATGCACACCACATGCGAATTACTCGAGTGGTCCACGGTCCAACTAGTCTCCTAGGCCAGTATCTAAAAGCTCACAACGGGCATCCTAGTCTGCAAACTGCAGTGCTCCACTGCTCTCTCAAGGCCCAGCCTCCTTCCAGGATGAGAGTCCCGATCGTTGACCATGGCGATCACTGGCAGTGGCGAGTCTTGGCGACGACAAGCTGTCCCTGGGCCCAGCTTCTCTCTCTACTGCCTGGACCAGCCATTCAGTTTGAGACCTCAGAGTTAGACCAGCAGATGGTAAGACCGTCTTGGACAAGTTGACTGAGAGAGAATACAGGCAGCTGCTGCATGCTGCTGATTCCTGCTACCCCGTGTAGCCACATCTCCTACTGGTACACACTGGCCAATAAAATGGTGCAGCATGCAACCAACTGTAGTGTTCCGGGGAGGCTCGCTCTTGCTCAGAGTGGGGCGGGGGGGGGAGGCAAGGCTGGACTGGAGCGGAGGAGTAGGAGAACTTTTCTTCTTTGGCATGCCGCCAACCCACCGCACTAGTTACTCTACTCCCCTAGTAGACAGTACAGTACAGCAAATAATTGGGGGGTGGGTGGGGCCCTCCTGAGCCATGGGGCTCTATGCCATGGCGTAATTGGTGTATAGGTTAATCCGGCCATGATTCAGCCACTATAATAGAAGAAAGGGAAACAGTATAATGAAACCTTCAACAATAGAAAGATCGCCCACCATTTTCTGATTTAAACATGAAGCTGCAATAAAAAGTAGCAGAATGCCAGCAGTATGCTTGTGGATTAAACTGGACAGAAGCCTACAGGAACTCAGTTTTACCACCTGCAGTAGATATCTAGATGTGAGAGTTCCCCCACCTAAACATTTCCAGTTTAACCACTGAATATGTCATAAATAAAAAAAACAAGTTTGTAAGAGGTCTGCAGGATTACTGTCTGTGACAGATTTATAATTGGAATAGAGAAAATAGGTCTGCTAGCCACTGAAGATTCTGCACTCATTCTAAAGCATGTTGAAGACAGCCTACCAATAAATACAGAATCCTAATGTAGCTAATATACCTGACTGGGATTGGGTAAGTCAAGTAACTAAGCCAGCCCTCACTTTGTCGCTTTCTGTAACAGGACACCAGCCAGCAAGGCAGCATTTTTGCCCACAACAGCTTTGGCTACTATAAAAGCTCTCCTGTTTCCCTGACTCCTCATCTTTCTTCAATCATTTCCATTCCAGTTTCCATAAATCTGATTCCAACTCCCTGCTAAGACTCACAGACTCTATCCTATCAGGCATGTGTCAGGGCCTAATTACATCCACAGTCTTTGATGACCTAGCCAAGGAATTTGATACTGTCGCACCCCTCCTCTCTTGGAAAAGCTCAAATGGGTAGGGCTATCTGGCCATGCAGTTAGTTGGTTCTGATCCTACCTTCAGGTCAGGTTTCAAGCTGCCTGCATAGGAAACTCTTTCCCCTCTGCTTTCTATCATCACAAATGTTCCCAAAGGTTATGTCTTCGGCCCGATTCTTTTCTCCATTATCCTAAATTATCTCCCTATTGCTTGCAGCTCTGTGGCCATTCACATGTATGCAAACATCAGTGACCTATGGTCCTGGTGCCTCGACTGCTGACCTGGTTACTCTGCTCCAGATTGATTTTTCCAATATCCTAAATGTTTGTGGGATAATAATTTGACCCTCAATGCCAAAAAATGGTCTCTATGACCTTTGGCAGCAGGCAGAGTTTGGCCAGACTCATCCCTCTTCCTCATTCCATATCCTAGATGGCATTATGATTGAGGGCATCCCCTCCTTCAAATACGTAGGGATGTGGCTGGATTTACAACTTGTCTTCTACGTGCATGTGGATGCCATCCACCAGGAGATCCCCCCCCCCGACTTGGAACTCTTTACAGGAATAAAGCTTACATTTTGCTTTCTGCACGAAGAAAAATCCTTTTGAAAATGATCTTTCCAGGGAGTTCTGGTGTAGAGAGCTACAGGATGGCAGCTTGAGCTGTGTTCTTTGTCAGCCACTGGAGAAATTTCCTTAAAAGCTTGCTGGAAAACACCCTCAGATGACTAGCCGAGTTATTTACAAACAAGCCAGAGCCCCAAAGTACTGAATTTTGTGTTTTGTTGTATGCTCCAGTGTTTATTCATGCTTACCAGACCCAGTGCATCATCTTGTAGCAGGAACCCATGGCCTTCTGAATATGGAGCCCTCGGAGGTGGCAGTCAACAGGGAGGATCTCTCCGACATCAGGGCAATGCTGCAAATGCTGGCCCAGGAGATACCAACTTTGAAAACATCAGTAGTCCAGCTGGAGGAGACAATGGATGAATAAGAGCAAAGAATTGCTGGAGCAGAGCTTTACTGCATGCATGAGGACTCTGCTTTGATCAGACACTAAGAAGAACAGATCCACTTGCTTATTCTAATAGTAGATGACCTTGAAAATGGAGGCCGAAGGAACAATGTAAGAATTATTGGTCTCCCAAAGGGGACCAAAGGAGACAATTTGGGCCAGTTTCTGCAGTCTTTCTTTCCTCGACTACTAAACTACAACTGGAACTCTCCACTGGAAATCGAGCAGGTGCACCACTTCTTGTGCCCCCAACTGGCTCAGGGGTCACCTCCTCACCCTATATTGGTGTATGTTTTGAGATTCTCCATGAAGGACATGATCTTGAGACTCATCAGGGACAGGAGGCCATTGAAATGGAATCGCCATTCTGTGTTCATAGTTCAAGATTTTTCTAAACTGGTAGTGGAGCAGTGCAAGGCTTTTGCTTCACTTAAGAAGGACTTGGCTTCCCCCCCAAAAATCAGATTTCATATGCAGTACCAAGCTATTTTGAAGGTGTGGTGGGAGGAATGCTGGCACAGATTTACCTGTCTGCAAGATGCCCACATTTTTGTTTGGACACTAAGACTCCAAAGCAGCAACAAGGCCGGTCTGATCCTCCTACGAACAAGGATTAGATGGAGTGGCCATCGGCTAAACCTGGTTCGGACCAGGGTGTGAGATCCTTTGGTGGCAAGTCTCACTTGGCATCACAAGGCTTGGCAGAGCTCCCTAATAAAATGGGGGACAGAATGTCAAGTGGAGGGCAACCAAAAAGGCAGAGGGAATTGAGGAGGTCTGGCCCTTCAGCAGTACCATCTATGGTGAAACTCGGCGATATTAGGTACCCTTCAGCTTCTCATACTTCACTGGTCACAGTGGAGGGCTTACCAACACCTGATCCAAAACATCCATGCCTTTCCCCTGAACCTCTGGAATGTGCATCGGATCGGAGGGATATGGCGTGGGAGATTATGGGGAGAACAATTTGCTGGAGGCATTGCAAGTGGCAACAGGTGATAATTCGACATTGATCGGTGAAAGGGCAGCTCATGGTGCTTCTGCTGTAGAGGAAGATCCATTGCAGGATGGGTCTCAGCAAGCCACTATCCTGACCCTGAGCTGTTTGATTACAACCCCATCAGCCTCAGGTGATCCGTTCTGTATACAGGGGTGTGGTGATGATTACGCACAAGATAAGAACTTCTTGTGTTCAAACAACATGAAGTCTTGCTATATTATGATGTATGCAGTATAACCCCAGGTTAGAACTGCTCCGGAGGTGAAAGAGTTAAGTTTCATGCAGAGCATGGAATCTTGAGCACAAGCTCGGTTTAACAATCTGTCTGTTGTGCTTCAAACCTTAACTGTCAGATTCTTTACTCCGCCTCACTGAACAGTCGCTCCGGAGATTTCTCCTACTGCTCGGTTCATTTTGTCAGTTTTAAAGTGTATTTTCTCGGTTTTTAAGCCGCATTTGTTTTAAAATCAAACCAGCAACCGGTCGGTTCAAGCTCTGTCTGTGGTATCGTAAGTAAATTAAGGTTTTACATTTATTCTGTGTGGAACTTTAAGCATATTATCGGTTCAGTTTGGAACGATCAGGTTGTTAGTAAAAATTACTTCAAACTTCATTAGAAGTACGGTTCCTGGTTCTTATCGGTTCTAAAAAACGGATTTCATTACGGTTTTCCACGACCGTGACACACGTCTGGAACCGATAAGGGTAGTCTTCTTAGCTAAGGGCTGTTAATGGGCAAGTTTTCTGGTTAGGCTGGCATTATATCTGAGAAACCCAAAAGAAAAACTGGGCCCACTGGGTTTCAACACTGTGATATGTCTGGGAAGCTTTGCTAAGGCTGACCCACACACCCATGTGTCTATTGTCTGAGGTTTGACCACCTCAGTTCAGACTGCCAGATTTATGTCAATTTCCCTGCAGCTACCGGGATAAGAGGATTGGTAGGCTCAGGAAAGGAGAGCTAAGAAGTCGCTGATCCAGATAGCCAGCCCGGTTCGGTGCCAGCCGACAGAGGAGTCCCCTAGACAAGTGAGTCTTCCTCGGCAAAGGAGAGCTGACTCAGATGAGTCGGTTCCAGTTAAAAGGACTAGGAAGTCAGCAGGTCTGGAGCCAAAAATCCCTTCTCCAACTGCTGCAGAAATAGCAAAGCGATAAAATTATCCAGTCACTTTCCCGGTTCCGTCGAACCGTCACCATCAGGCAGGTGGTCCAGTTGGAATTAGGTTCCTCGGTTCAGGAGTATGATGTAGAGGATTTTTATGTACGGAGGAGGGAGGAAGATTATGAGAGTGAATATGATTTTGACAGTCTGGATGTGCCCATTAGACGGACATTTCTCCAGACAGACCTATAGAAGTTTCTCCCCTAGGCTTTCTGACTCTCCTTCTCATTTTATTTTCTATAAAAAAGTGGCTGAAACCCTCCAGCTTCCTATGGAAGAAGCTGTGGATGACCAAGAAGAGCCTGACTATGTGGAAATGATGGATATCCCAGAGTCTAGAAGACTGTCTATTCCTATGCAAAAATCTTTCAGGAAACAGGCAGTAAAGATTTTAAAAACCCCCCATTCTGTACTTCCTGTGGACAAGAAAATGGACAGAAGGTACACTTTGTCAGGCTCTGACATGGAGTTCCTCTCACAACAATGCATCCATGCTGGGGTAGTGCAGGCCGCAGCCTGTGATAAGGCAAATATTCCTTTGGCTTCACACCCCCCCGGATAAGGACTCCAGGAGGATTGATGCCATGGCAAAGAAACAGTACATGGCAGCATCTTTGGGATTCAGACAGGCAAATTATATGGCTTATGTCGCAGATATCAGAAATCCAGATGGGATACTGTTATGGCTCTTGCAAAGCAGCTCCCTGAACAACTTGCCAGGGAGCTGGAGCAGGTGGCTGCTGATGGTATTGAGGCATCCAAGGTGCAATTCCATGCTGCAGTGGACTCTAATGATGTATCTTCCAGAGTCATGGCTACATCTGTGGCTTTTCGTAGAATGGCTTGGCTCAGGTGTACTAGCCTGTCACAGGATACCCAGGCTAAGGCCATGGATTTTCCTGTTGCGGATAACTCTCTGTTTGGGGAGCAGACAGAGAATTATATGAAGAAAATGGATGAGTACAGGACTACCTATAGGAGTGCACAGGCCAAGGAAAGGCAGGCCACTCATCAAAGGCAGTTTTCTAGTGGCAGGGGCAGGCCTCTTCACAGGCCTTTTTACCAAGCCCAGGCCTCCTCTTCAGCCTATGCCCAGAGAGGGTTCTTCAGAGGGAGAGGCAGGCGGGGTGCGAGCAGGCCCGCTCCCACCCCTCAGCCTAAAGCTCCTGCCAAACAGGCACCCTGATGGGTTGGCCAGGGCTGATTCTCCACTACCTGTAGGGGGCAGGCTGGCTTACTTCGTCCAGGACTGGATGTCCTTAACATCAGACAAGTGGGTCCTGGAAGTAGTAAGCCAGGGACTGGCTCTCAGCTTCAAAAAATTTCCAAAGATGAGAGCCAGATCCTTTCCACCTGCAAATCCTTTAGAGGCTCTCGCCTTGGAAACAGAAGTCTCAACCCTCCTGGCTCTCAGAGCTGTGGAGAGGGTTCCTCCCCTACACCAGGGCAAAGGGTTGTATTCCAGGTACTTCCTTACCCCAAAAAAAGACAGGAGAATGGCGGCCCATCCTGGATCTCAGATACCTAAACAAGCACTTTTTAAAACCAAAATTCAAAATGGTGACTCTGTGAGTTATTTTACCCTCTCTAAGGCCAGGGGACTGGCTAGCATACCTGGACCTCAAGGATGCCTACTTCCATGTCCTCATCAGAAGCTCCCACCGAAAGTACCTCAGATTCGAACTGCCCTCAGGCCATTACCAGTTCAGAGCAATGCCCTTCGGTCTCACCTCTGCCCCAAGGGTATTCATCCCTTCAAGTCACCCAGCAGCTGCTCACATCTTTAGGTTTCCTCCTCAATCTTCCAAAGTCAGTTCTACAGCCTGTTCAGCTTCTCACCTTCATAGGTGCAGAACTGAACATACAACAGGCCACAGCCTTCCTTCCTCTGGAAAGGGCAAAGACCCTGGTTTCTCTGGCCTCCTCCTTCACTCTGCAGGTCTCTCGGCCAGCAAGGCATTTTCTGCAGCTCCTAGGGCACATGGCTGCTTCCACAGCAGTAGTGCAGGGAGCAAGATTTCAAATGAGGGACATTCCGTTCCATTTGAGAGCCTTCTGGTCTCAAAGGAGATCCTCTAACCAAGTTGATCCCAGTAACTCGAACCCTGATCCAGGCCCTACAATGGTGGCAGGATCAGACCAACCTGAGACAAGGGTACCTTTTATCCCGCAGTCTCATTCCTTGACCCTTATACAGATGCATCCTCTTGGGGTGGGAGCCCACTTGGGCAACCTCACCACTCAGGGATTGTGGCCCCTCAGGAATCTCTGCTCCACATCAATCTGTTGGAACTCAGAGCAGTTTTTCTAGCACTTCAATCTTTTTCCACATCTGTTCAGAACAAAGTGGTGCAAGTCAGAACAGACAACACCACTACAATGTGGTACATCAACAAGCAGGGGGGGGCACTCGGTCGACGGCCTTGTGCACCGAAGCAATGAAGTTGTGGTCTCTGGCTTATTCCCGGAACACCTCCTTTTTGGCAGCTCACCTCCCAGTCAAAGACAATGTCCTGGCAGATGCTCTCAGCAGGATTTCCCAGGGCCATCACGAATGGACTCTGGATCCCCTTATCCTGGAGGTGGTGTTTGCCAGGTGGGGCATTCCTCAGATAGATCTTTTTGCAGCCCCAGACAATCACCAACTTCCTCTTTTCTGTTGCAGGCCCCCAGTGTTGGGCTCAGTCCCTCTGGATGCCTTCCTCCTCAACTGGGAAGGGAAGTTTCTCTATGCGGTCCCCCCCTTCCCCCTCCTGTTCAAGGTGTTAGTCAAGATCAGATCTCAACCTTGCAGGATGATCCTGATTGCTCCAGACTGGGCGAGACAACCATGGTATCCACTTCTGCTATCCCTAGCAGTCCAACTTCCACTGTGCCTTCCCAGGAATCACAATCTGTTAACCTGTGCACAGGGGAGGGTTTGGTACCTGAATCTCAAATCTCTCAATCTCAAGGCCTGGTTCTTGAAGAGTTAGAGTTTGCTGACTTACACCTTTCTCAGGGTGTGCTCAATGTTTTGAAGACCTCAAGGAAGCCTTCCACCAGAGCTACTTATAACTCTAAATGGAAGAGGTTTTCTATATGGTGCTCTGGCAGGGTATTTCTCCAGAGTCTGCCGGCTTGCCCACAGTTCTGGATTATATGGTGCATTTAAATGCTTTGGGGCTGAGAACAGCTACCCTAAAAGTGCACCTGGCAGCAGTGTCTGCTTTTTTATCAGCAGGTAAACCCTCTTCTCTTTCAGCTGATCCGGTGTTCTCCAAGTTTTTCAAAGGGTTGCTTCACATCAACCCTCCTTACAGGGATCCTGCTCCCGCATGGGATCTTAATATTTGCATTGCCCAGCTTATGCAACCTCCCTTTGAACCCATGTCTTCAGCAGAGCTTAAGTACCTGACTTGGAAGACTGTGTTTTTGGTAGCCATCACTTCTGCTAGGTGCATAAGTGAACTACAAGCATTGTCAGTGGAGCCTGATTTTATCTCCTTTCATAGAGATAAAGTGGTCCTCAAGACTAATAGAAAGTTCTTGCCTAAGGTGGTCTCGGACTTTCACCTGAATCAATCTATGTCTCTTCCTGTGTATTTCACTGACCATTCCTCCTCTGGTGAGAGGAGATTGCACAGTCTAGATGTCAAAAGGGCCCTTAGCTACTATATAGAGCGTACCAAGGGTCACAGGTTTGATTCCTCCAACTCTTCCTCACTTACGGTGAGGTAGGTAAGGAAACCTGCCACTAAAGATCCATTGCCAGGTGGATTGTTTCTTGTATCCAATTTTGTTACCAAAAACTGGGTAAGGTTCCCCCTTCAGGTCTGAGGGCTCATTCTACAAGAGGTACAGCTGCGTCCTTGGCTGCTGCCAGGGACATTCTTATCTTAGAGATATGTCAAGCAGCTACTTGGAAAACAGTTCACACCTTCACAAAGCATTACTCTCTGGACACCCAGGCTAGGAGTGATGCTCGGTTTGGCACAGCTGTGCTTCAGAGCCTATTTCCTAGGTAGGTTCTGCCCTCCTCCATGGAGGTACTGCTGTGTAGTCTGCATATGTCATAATATAGCAAGACTTCATGTTGTTTGAAGAAAAAATTACTCACCTTAGTAATGTTGTTTCTTCTAATGGAGTCTTGCTTTATTATGACCTCCCCCCCTACCTGCCCCTCTCAGAACCTCTTCTTGTGTTTTGGGATGTGGGTGGGTAGTGACCTGTTGGCACCTAGTGTTTGCCATTTTGTTTGCTGTTATATTTCATTCTTTGGTCCCCTGACTTGAGTCTTGTTGTTGGGACCATAAAATGTGTTAGTATTTAGTGGCCAGTTGGCTAGTGTAGGTTTACAGCTTCCACACAGAACCTTTAGTGAGTTTTGCTCGTAAAGATCTGACAGTTAAGGTTTGAAGCACAACAGACAGAGTGTTAAACCAAGCTCGTGCTCAAGATTCCATGCTCTGCATGAAACTTAACTCTTTCACCTCCGGAGCAGTTCTAACCTGGGGTTATACTGCATATGTCATAATATAGCAAGACTCCATTAGAAGAAACAACATTACTAAGGTGAGTAATTTTTTCTTCAGGTACTCTGGGCATCTAGGTGGAAAGAATGGGAATGGAACCAGTTATGCAAGACATGGGGCTATCTGGAAGGGCTCTCTGGACTGTATATGAACTGGTCTTTGGGGGATGGGTTTAAGGACACTGTTATGTTTGGGAATGCCACAAGCACTCAAGGGGCCTAGGAATTTTATATTTACTGGACTCTTAGTTGGACACTTGTGAATGCTGGTGAGATGCAACTTAAACAAATTATACCAAGGGGGATCTTTTTGGCTGCCAGTATTGAAGTAGCTATGGGATGAGGGGTATAATTTTGGGGATATCATAATTAGCAATTAAAGGGTGGTTAACTCTGGTTTTTTCGGGTTGCGGGAGGTAACTGAGCATGCTCCAGGGGGCCATTAATAAGGGCAGGTTTTCCTGCCTCTATGCCAGCTAAGAAGTGGGAGGGCACTGCTGGGGTGGACCGCTGGCTTATCTTTACCCACTCCTTGAGCTTTGCAGGGGAATATATGTTGGGGGGGGATGTTACTGGTATTAGAGATTATGTAAATATTATGATGTTCTATGGGGGAAGGAGACCGATTCCGGAAAGGGGAGAGGGTATTTTGTTCATGTGGAAGTCTGTTATCATTTGGAAGGTTTTGGGACTTTATGCATGTTGAATGCTTTTTGGGTACATGTTAGATGGTGGGGGATTTTCGGGTGTTATGTATGTGTATGAGACATCCACCTTCAAGTTATCTAGATCACACAGAATAGTTACCAGTTTTGTTCTTATAGCTACTGGTATTGTCAAATGTACACCTAAAAAGGTTTTATGGCACACGTTTCTCTGATGTCTTGGAGTGTTCAGGGATTAAACATCCCCATCAAACATAAGAACGTATATTCTATTTTGAGGTCCTCTAAAGGTGATATTGTATTTTTACAAGAAACCCCTTTATTGAAAAAAGATGTGGGTAATTTGGTTCATGGTTGTTTCAGTAGAGTTTTTTCAAGCTCTTACAGTTTGAAGAAAAGGGGTATCTCAGTTTTGATCAGGTGTGGGTGCCCATTGGTGGTGGAGCAATGGATGGCGGATAAGGAGGGAAAGTGGGTTATGATTTTATGCAAGTTAGATTTAGTACCAATTTTATTGATTAATGTAGATGCACCTAATGATGATGCCCCTGATTTCTTTTCCTTTCTGGCTCATAGGATTACCAAATGGTACCCCCTGCCTATGATATTGTTACTTGGAGGGGATTTTAATTTAGTCTTGGACCCAGTCATGAACAGATACCCCATTGAAGGGGGGGGGGTCCCTTCCCATTACCAGTCCAGGGCAGTTTTAAATCAGATTATTTCAGAATTCAGGTTGGTTGACTGTAGGGGAATTCTACATTTGAACACCAAAGATTTTACTTTCAGGTCTCCAAGATTTCAGTCATTTAGTAGATTGGACTACTTTCTCTGTAGTACCTCTTTAATGTCAGACTTGTTGGAAGTTCGACATTGCCCAATTCTGTTATTGAATCATGCTCTAGTAGATCTGGTATGGAGCACTCGGCAGGTTATAGCTCGCTCCCCATGATGGCAGTTTAACCCTGCTCTATTAGGTATGGAAGACTTTAAACTCTGGCTACAGGGAGAAAAATTTTTTTTTTTTTTTCTTTCCAATATCCCCCCCCCCCAAGATTTATGTGCTTATGGTATGAGATGCATTTAAATCCTATATTAGGGGCTGGGTTATCTCGTATGCCCCCCATGCAAATAAACAGCATAAGGAGATAGGGAATCTCTCGACCCATGTTAGGCTATTGGAAGAGTCAATTTATGCCTCTTTGGAAGATAAAAATAATAAAATCTCTGAAATGTTGCTGTGTAAGGAAGGGCTAAATGATATTTTCCATCCAAAGGCTATGAGAGCTTTATTTTTTATAAGACAAACATACTGGGAGTCCAGAGATAAGACGGGGAAGCTTTTAGCTTACTGTCTAAAGTACAAGGTGCTAGAAGCTGACGTGCCATTTTTACGGAAGAAAGAGGGGGGAACTTTTCTCTGATGCTAGGCTGACAGCTGAAGAATTTTGGGGATATTATGCAAAGCTGTATACCTCCTCAGTGGATCCCACCACTGAACAAGTTGAAATATTTTTCTCACATCTCATTTTGTCTTGTCTGTCTCCAGAGGAACTAGCTCCACTTGAGGCAGACATTTCTTTATCAGAGGAACAATACTCCATTAAAGTAATATCCAAGGTAAAGCCTCAGGTTCTGATGGATATAGCTCTGAGTTTTACCAGGTATTCGAGTCTCTTCTCTTACGCTGTACGATGGAAGTTCTGGCTGCAATTGAAAAATCCAGCATGCTACCTGACACTATGAGGGAGGCAACTATCACTGTCCTGCTTAAACCTGGGAAGGACTCTTCTATATGCGGTAATTACCATTCAATTTCTTTGCTGAATGTAGACTATAACATTTTTATCAAAATTCTGGTTATCCATTTAGAAAGAATCCTTCCTTCACTGTTCAGCAAGTCACAATCAGGCTTTATGAAGAGTAGGCAGGGCAGTGATAACTTGTGAGTGGTTATTAATTTTGTTCATGTGGCGGTCGGCAGGCCGGATTCTGCAGTTCTCATTGGATTAGACACTGAAAAAGTATTTTATTTTATAGAATGGCAATATTTACAGTTTGTTCTTTCCCGGTTTGGATTTGGTCCTATGTTTTGTCATTAGGTGGGCTGCCTTTTTTCTTCACCTAGAGACAGGGTTTTAGTTAATGGGGTACTCTCTGAGTGTTTTTCTCTGTTTCTGGGTACCAGACAGGGGTGTCCCCCAAGTCCCCTTTGTTCCTTTTAGCCCTTGAGCCTCTAAATGTAGCCATTTGTCAAAATCCAAAGATTGTGGGAATTCCTGTGGGAGGGAAACGCTATGCTATCTTACTGTATGCAGAAGTCATTTTGTTGATGTTAATGAAGGTTGAAACTTCGCTCCCTGAGGCCTGGAGAATCCTAGGTGTGCAACAAAACACATCTGCACCTGGACCAAACGTGTATCCGGCCACCCCAGGCCAGCACCCGCCCACCCACCACACCGCACGGAGCCAGCTTGGCGGCTGGCCGCAGCCCCACAAACCCTCCCACACTTCGCTCAGCATGCTCGCTCCCCCAACACATGTATGTATAGCGACATCCCGTCACCATTCGGTCACCCTCCCTACTCCCTCTCCATCTGGGTATGTGCTGCAAGTAGGTCACTGTTTCGGTAGGTGCTCACTTGCGACTAGCCCATATCACAGGACCTCGATTGCTCTTTAATAAAGGGTTGGTGAAACAATATCATTCATTGTTTGGAGGACACTTTACAACTTGATCTTCCTAAATCCCCCTTTTAGGGGATTTTCAGGGGCCCCTTTACTTTAAATTCGAATGTGTTGGTATATAAGGGTTTTCTCTTTGCTTCTGCATTGGAGGCAAAGAGATTATTACCTTTACACTGGAGGTCAGTGGAGGTTCCCTCTATGTCTAGATGGAAGCAAGCTTTATCTAAGGTGGCCTCCTTTCACAAAGTAATTTTTTGGAGCAAAAAGCTCTCAAGCATTTCCACAGAGGGTGGAACAAATGGGTAACCTCAAGGAACATTTTCACTGGGGATGTGGCAGAGTGTACTCCGACTTTGACGGGAAAGGCTAACAGGATCATTTTTTTGGGGGGGGGAGGTGGATGTCCCTGTTAAAATACGTCAGTGTTATAATATGTTAATCTTAAAATATGTCAATGTTAAAATGTTAAATGTTAAGAATATTAATTTGGTATACTATCAATTATCACCTGTTAAGGAGGTTCTATGTGCAGTGACAACATGCCTAAAGGTATAACACTAATATGTTGTAATATGCTTAATGGTGAGTATATTGGAAAGTTTTATTTTTGTGGTAGTATATACTTAGATGATAGAGTATATTGCTCTCTTTTCAATGTGTTAAAACTTGACTATTACTTGTGGTCTAGTTATTCTCTTGTATTTTGATGGTCCTTCAATAAAATGTTTATGTACAAAAAAAAAAAGATCCTTCCAATTTAAGACTACGGTGACAGTATCTGAAGTTCTGCTTCAAAGTACATTCTGGCCAGACTGGACCCCATCTTTCCCCAGTCTCTCAGTTTGCAATGACTGTTCCCCTCTCACCTACCATTGTTCCCTCTTTCCTCTCCTTCCTTGAAGTCAGGTGGCACTGTCACTGTGCTTCCTTTATCTCCAAATTCTGGCTTGGTTGCCTTCCCCCTTACCTTACCTCCCCTCCCTCCTTTCACCCCACTCTGACTTACTCCCTCTGTAACTCTGACCCCAAATCTCTTATTCTTCATTTCATTAAAATGTCTGCATGCCACGCTCCTTTCTCCTACCAGTTCCCTAAGCTCTGATTTTCACTTCCTCTTGTTATCGTCTCTGTCTCCTCTCTCTTTTTTCCCTATTTTAGACTTGTCTACCAACTGTATCTTACTATTGTGATATTAGTTTATGTTCCTTATTTTTGCACATTGTTGTCTACATTAGTGTTCTCCATATCCCTTACCCCCCAAGATACATCTGGAAACAAACTGTCATTTCAACTCAGTATGTTTTTCCTGGTAAAACATTTTAAAACAAAAAAATAAGCAAAATAACAGGTACAAACAGCAATCTACACAACAAAAGGATCAAGCGGCAAACAAGGAGGGTGAATGGGCAGAGAGAAGATGTAAACAGGTGGTTGTCATGCAGCAAAAATGTGTTTAACATATACAATCAGACTTTGAGCACTGCACAAGAGAAAGTTATGTCAAATAGACTTTTACTTCAACACCAGTTCCAAACTGTTTTTAGCCTATTTAATCTGTTTCAAAGTATCAGTTTGAAGTTACATTTTTCAGTCTTATCTCTCAAAATAATCCTGCTGCAGAAATGGGCTATTTAAAGAGGACCTTCCTCAGTCACTTTGACTTTCATACATTATCTTGCATTGATTCTGGAATTGTATTTCATTACTGTCTGCTGCAGTTAGTTTTGCATTCTGAGCTGCTAAAACTGGGGTGTGCCAGAGCTTCTATAACAAGCCTGGTGTTGCTGAGGGCCCAGGGTTATACTGCTGACATCATTGTAGGGCAGAGTCAATTTCACAAAAGAAAACATACTGAAAAGGCATTTAGATTTTGGCATAATGCATTGCTAACAGGGTGTCTTGGGGAAGGAGAACACATCATGTATACCAAGTACTGGTGGGTTTCCTTGCCTCATTGTTGCAATCGATAGTACTGCACAGTGTGAATCACTCCTCTATCCTACAGTGATGTCATAAGGAGCTTGTAGCCCAGCAGCTGAACAGCAAAGGCAAGTACAGCATGGTTCAGAAACAAATCCAAATTATGGAAGGCAGAGTAAACCTTGGCCAGAAATAACAAATGCATTCACCTTTACAGGTCTAGTACTGCATATAATGACTATAAGTTGTAACTTTTGGACCATCAGTGAAGGTCCTCTTTAAGTTTTGCTGTGAACCAAGACAACGGTTTTCTGACAATGTATCAGGTTAAGCTCCACAATTTCTGAATGTTTGATACCAGACAGTAGCGGAAGCTATGGACCTGCTTTTGAACATGTCCTATACAAAAACAAGAGATGTCTTACAATAATTTCCACTAAGAAAAATGCAATGCCAGTTTTGGAACATGTAACAGTGGTACCTTTTGATTTGTTAAGTAAGGCAGAATCAGAATTGCAAACTGACACACTAAACGAAATACAGACAAATCAGTCCTATTTTGCAACAGGCTTGTTTAGAGTGCCTATAACACAACCCATCTTTAGGCCTTCTTACCACATTGTCCCATGGTGAGGGAAGGGAAGCAATAACTTTAGGGGTGAATCCTGTGTCTAGGGATATTCTGTTGGAATGTCTAACCACAAGTTACCCCCTGTGTATTGTACACTTTCCAGGTCTTTACTATCTATGTGCCCCTAGAGGGATGGCAACTGAAGTACTGCTATAAATGTCCTTGAGCACTGACAGTCCCTGCCTGAGTCACACTACCTGTATTTCTTCAGGGAGACCACTTACATTCCTTTGTGTGGCAGCCTCTATGCTACTGGAAAGGGTATCCTTGGCCACCCTACCACCTGAAACCATTTTTGCAGCCTGGGCATATCATTAGGATTTTCCTCTTATTCCACATCACTGTCCCCTTGGCTCCAGGGGAAAATTGAGCCACCTTTGTCAAAAAATAGATTTCACTTTACGCTGAACACCTTACACTGTCCCCATATGACAACTTAGGACAAGCCTGAGCTCATTTAAATGTAAATCCATAACCTTGTTTTCTTGGTTTGCATCAGCAGTTGCATTTGCAGGTTTAACACTGTTCCCTTTAGAAACTCACTTGGGCACAGGGCTGGACTCTTTAGGCTTAAATTCCTTTGCAAAATGCCAAGCATTTATTTACAGGCTGGTGCACACACAGCAATGGGTAGTGGGAATTCTGCAGCCACAGCCCTCGGTTTGGGGCCCAGATTCAATTCAGCAGTAATAACAATAACAATTCTGTAATGTTATTGTTACTGTACACTGTTCCAGACCAGCTGACCTTTGGATAAGGACTAGTTAGCAGCAGAATTACTTTCAATGTATTAACAGTTAAACACAACCCTCTTCAGTCCATTACCTGCAGTTACACATTCACCTATTTCATTTAAAGGTGACCCACTGTGATATCAGAAGTTGGTCATGGTGCCCTTGCAGCTGCAAGTGGCTTTGGGGACATCAGTTGGTACTCCAGCCCTGTAAGCACATAACAAGTGATCGGTACCTCTGGCAGAGGGCAGTTAAAAGGGTTAACCCTTCCAAGTGCACATTCATACAGGACATATGAAGTAAAGGTACCTCATTGGCCTGCCGTGAGCCTTTGTTCCTTCATTAGGGTCAGAGTCAGCACTTAAATGCAGTCACAGCAACAGTGGCTCAACAAACTGAAGGGTCCGTCCCTTTCTCTTAGGATAAGAGCCTTTGGTGCCAGCTACCCTGGTCTTCTACAATTCACAAAGGCTCTTCTTTGCCACCGTCCTCTGTTAGATAGGATTTAATCTGCCACTTCTTCACTTTTTACATAATACTCAGGACACATGATGCAAAAGCCATCAGGAGGACCTCCTGACAGTGGACTTCCAACTGTCCCCTGCCCTCCCACTCTTGGACTCCTGATGTAGATCCACAGTGGAGGGAGCCAGTGCTACCTGGACCCAGGAACCCTGCCACTATCCCTAAGTCCCCAGGACACCTCCAGCTATTCAGTGAGAGAAGTACACCCATAGATGCTGAGCTGGAACACTGCACACTGGTGCTCTGGACTAGAACACAACACTTACTGTAGACTAACTTTTGACAGGTTGGATCTCTATTTATATGCCACTAGAGGGGTGGAAAAACATTGCCCAAGAGCCTTCCCATCAAATGGGCAACTGCATGTGCATTGCAGTTTCTGAGATACAGTGTCACACAAGCAGAATACATATTGCAAAACAGGAAATACCTCATTAATATTTAGAACACATTTCAGAATCTTGACTGGGTCAACATAACCCTATCAATGCACTTTAATTCACTGGTACATTACTTTTACTTTTGGGCTAGAGTAGCCCTGATTATGCAAATACATGAAAAATTATGCTGGTGGGGAACTCTATTGTTAGGAGGATAGACTTGGGAGTTGGGGGGGGGGTAAAGTGCCTGAGAGGTGCTTTGACTTTTAGGAATGGAAAGTATATTCAAAGGATCACAAGGGCAGCAGGAGATGGGAAGGAACTAGACATCATCGTTTGCCTGAAGACAAATGACCTCACAAGGGACAGGGTAGGGGAGTGCAGGGAAATTTCAGGGAGTTGGGGAGGAGCCTCAAGCAGGTGGCATACATGGAGGCTTTTGCAGAGATGTTACCTGCGCACAGCCAGGGAGAGGAAAGGGCACTCCACATCAGGGCATTTAACAATTGGTTGAAGGCATGGTGCATGCCAGAGGGCTTCAGCTACAGAGGGGACTGTGGGCCAGCCTGGGAGGATATGGGCTTCTATAGGGGAGATAACCTGTTTTTTCCAGGAATGGGATTCCAGTTTTGTGGTAGGTTTTAAATGCTACTTGGATGGGCATTTAAACTAGCCAGTAGGAAGCTATTAAACTAAGGAAGGCAACAACTGCCCTTCTCTGATGATGGAGCAGCAGGGATGAAGGGCCAGAAGAGAACTCCCTAGGGCAGGGTGTGAGAAGACAAGGGTGGGGTCAAAGGCAGAGGACAAGGTGTAAATCAGGAAAGCAAGAATAAAAAATTACAGGACACAGGTAATGGAGAAATTAAAAAGGAAGAGGTGGGTACAGGGAGCTTCAGGGAATAACACAGGCAGGTAGAGGGAAAGAAGACATGGAGAGAGTAAGATATGGAGAGCCATGTGCAATGCTGCCGAGTCTGGGAATAACATTCTGGACCTGGAAGCCACCATGGTGGAGGCTAGCCAGGATTTGGTGGTCATAACAGAGCCATGGTGCACTGATAGACATGAATAGGATGTGGTTATACTGGGCTACTCTCTGTCCAGTACAGACAGAGAAGGGAGGAGGGGAGGAGTGGTTGTGTTATATAGGAAAAATAAAATAAAGGCTATGAAAGTACAGGGGCATCCAGAGGAAAAAGAAGGGTTGGTGGTGCCATGGGTCATCCTGGAGATAGGCTCTTGGGCTGCTATCAGTATTGGGTAGTATACGGACCTCCACCACAGGGAAAGGAGTTGGATAAGGCACTACGGGAAGCTGTCATCATGACTATAAATAAAGGGGCACTGCTGCTAGTTGGTGACTTCAGTCTGCCAGACTGGAGCCTTCCAAAAGCAGCTTTAGCAAGCTGAAGGGCCATCCTTGACTCCATACAAGAGAAGTTTCCTCAGGCTGCTAGTCAAAAAAAAAACACTAGAGGCTGGGTCAATTTGGGATAAATGGACTTCAGAAACTGCCTTTTTGGGGGAGGGGGGATTGCCAGGGAGATGTACAGGCGCAGTGACGAAAAATAAAGGAGGGCATAATCAAGGCAACCGGCCCCTGCATGAATGAAGGGAGTAAAATGAGAAGGAAAATTAGACTGTTGTGGTACTGTAGAGAAGTGGGCAAAACGTGAAAGAAAAAAGGTGGCATTGAGGAAGTATAAGGAAACACAAAGGGAGGAGGACAGGGAGGTGTTCTAAGCAAAACAGGGGAAAGTGTGAAAGGCAGTGAGGGGAGCAAAGGTGTAGACAGAGGAAAGGATAGCCAAAGGTGTAGCTGAAGGGAATAAGAGTTTCTTCAGGTATCTCATTGCCTCCTAGGCATCATCAAATCTAACTGCAATGTACCCCAGTGTGTCCCAGAATGCCTACAGAAGTCACCTACAGACTTCCTGTGTGCCCTAGAAACATCTGGAGAAGTCACGCACATGTTTTAATATTACTTTCCAGCCAGAATTGATTAGAATTGACAGCATAGTACCATTAGAAAGGTAATGTGTGCTGAACAACTTTGCCACTGACACTTTGCATGTATCATGTTCACTTTAGGAGTTATTCATATTTGTTTAAGACATTTTGTCCATCTGGAACCACCTAAGCACTTTGAAGAAAACACACATTCTGGGTATCTCAGCCAGTATAAAACAAAAACCGAATTGAGTACAGTTGATTGCATAGAACTGTTGGATAGGCAATTTTGTGTGGAACAACTTTGCCACTGATACGTTGTGCGTATCATGTATACTTTAGGAGTTATATGCATTTGTTTATGGTATGGTGTGTATGTTTCAGATTTGTCCCTCAAACCTCACCAACACACCTTGACTCAAATGGGGAAAAATTATGTTTAATGCTACAGAAATAGCTGTTTGTTTTACAAATTATTAAAATTACATCTAATGTCTGGATGCTTAATTTGGTGTTGATATGCTACATATTTACCAACAAAAACCGTTTGTGTTGCATTTTTTAGTGGAAAAAAATGTTTTGTTTTACTGTTTCGACCAGCACAGAAATAAAACTAAATTACCTGCTATTCCTTGCATACCACCATTGGAAAGGTAATTTTATGCTGAAGAATTTTGCCACTCATACTGTACTTTGTGTCTAGCACTTATGTTTTTTGTGCTATTGGCATTTGTTTGTGGCATGCCAATTATGGCTTGATTTTGCTTAGAAAGGCCCAGGATTAAAGGGGCACTGTCAGCTTTACCCCCCCAAATAAACTTCCCATGTATGCCAGAACAGTGATCGCTTACTGTATTTTTAAATTTTACAGGTTTCAACATTCTGGCGTCGGCTAAAAGCTACTTAGTGCCTGGAAGCAGTGGTATGCTGAGCATGCCTATGACACAGAGCAGTGGCACAACACAAATTTACATGCCCCTCTAAATAGTTACCTGCAGCATATCTTTCAATATCCTGAATTTAAGTTGGCATGTTTTAAGTAAAACCGAGTGCCGGTAGTGGCAGTAAATACATTTAAACACTGGTGCCGAAATCCCGAGCCTGCGTGAATGTGGGCCAGTGCTGCGCATGCGCGGGATCGCTGTTTCACTCTGCTATTGGTCATACATGGGATTTTGGCTCCTGGAGTGGTCCACATTTGCGCAGGAGTGAATTTTTGGGGCCGGTGTTCAAATGTATTTATTAGCACTATCAGCGCTTGGTTTTACTTAACGCACGGCAACTTAAATTTAGTATAATTATAGACATGCTGCAAGTAACTATTTAGAGTGGGCATGTGATGAAAATTGATGTTCATGCCGGCGCTCCATGTCACAGGCGCGTGCTCTCAGCATACCACTGCTTCCGGGGCACTAGGTAGTTTTAGCTGGGACGTCGGAATGTTGAAATTTGGAAAAATTGAAAATTATGGTAAGCGAGTACCGTTCTGGCATACATGGGGACTTTATTTGGGGGATAAGGCATAGATTGGTAAATTGAATCACACTGATGCAACCAGATGTAAAAACGATGGGTAAAACTGACAGTGCCCCTTTAACTGTTAACAGTATACAGGAGACAAGTGCTGCAACTTCAGAAAGCTCCTGTGGAGGCAATGAGGTATATGACAAAAGGAAAACATGAAAAGGGACAATGAGGATAAGGAGGGCAGCAGAGGAAGACTGTGGAGAAGAGGACCAAGAAAGAGCTGCCATCCTGAACAGGTACTTCTGCTCAATCTTCACAGTGGAGGGAGGGGGGACAGATCACCAGGAAACAGCAGGAACAACGGGGGTGGGGGGCAACATAAGTCCATTTTAAGAGAAAAGAGTCTTGAAGAGACATCCGGCTCTGAAGGTGGACAAGGCTATGGGACTGGATGGAATACAGTCAAGGTACTAAAGGAATTCAGGGAGGTGTTAGCTGCTCCATGGATGGCATTATTCAATCATTATTTAGAAACAAACATTGTTCTAAAGGACTGGAAGACAGCAGACATGGTTCCCTTACATAAGAGCAGTAGCAGAGAGGAGGCCAGTAACTGTAGGCTAGTTAGTTTCACTTCAGTGGTGGGTAAGTTAATGGAAACCCTGGTAAAGGAAAGTCTGTTAAAGTACCTTGAAGGCAATGGACTGCAAGACCACAGGCGGCATGGATTCAAGGTGGGGGTGGGGTGGGGTGGGGGCATGCCAGATGAATATGATTAATTTCTTCAACTGGGTGACTAAGGAAATAGATAAGGGAGGGCAGTGGATGTGGCCTATCTGGTGATGATGATAAATCTATATTTTCAACGGGACAGAACTGTTAGGAGGACTTTGCAGCCCTGTTTACAAAGTTGTCCTTGGATACAAAGTTTCTTATATACAAAGGTGGAATACAAGAGGTTTCAGACTGACAGTGTAATATACATACTAGCTGCAAAGTTTCTTATATACAAGGGAGGGATAATTTAACCTTCTAACTTGTAACAGTGCAGCCTATGTACGTGACATTACTGTACAATCAGTGCACCTGTACAATCAATAACAGGGGCAGATTTTGAGTAAATATTTGTTTAACAAGGTTTTAAATGGTTTGGTAAATACTAATCTGGATGTTAGCAAGGCCTTTGACACTGCCACACAGGAGACTGATACAGAAATAGAGCAGGCTAAGGATGGAATCCAGAGTGGTGATTTGGGTTACAAACTACTTAACAGATAGGTGTCAGAGGGTGGTGGTTAACAGCACTCAGTTTAATGATGGGACAGTGATCAGCAGGGTGCAATTGGGCTCAGTACTGGAACTGATCCTCTACAATGTCTTCATAAGTGACATTGCTAAGGAACTGGAAGGAAGGGTATGCCTTTTTGCAGATGTTACCAACATCTGCAACAGGGTGGACACTCAGGAGGGAGTGGAAAGAATGGGCCGGGATCCAGGGAAACTCAAGGCGTGGTTTACTCTAAAGCATGGCAGCTGGGATTCAATGCCAAAAAAGTGTCAGACCCATGTATCTAGGGCATAACAACCTAGGAGCTGAGTATAAGGTTTTGTGTGTGTTTGGTGGGGATACTAAGAGTCGTTAAGCAGGAAAGGGATATTGGGGTTATTATAACTTATGACCTCAAATTGTCAGGGCAGTGTGACAAAGCTGTGGGTAAAGCTAGTGGGATGCTGGGGTGCATAGGGAGGGCTATCTCTCACAGGAGGAGGGAGGTGGTGTTGCCACTGTATCGCTCACTGGTGAGACCCCACCAGCAATATTACTGTATATCCAATCCTGAAGGCCGCACCTCAGAAAGGACATAGACAGGGTGGGAGCAGTTGATTCATAATTGTTTTTACAGATATGTGGGTTAGCAATGGGCACCAAATTTGTACCATCATATGCTAATTTATTTTGTGGACACTGGGAAAATCTGGCAACTTTAAATATACAGAAAAGCACATTTGTGCAACATATACATAGTTGGTAGCGGTACAGTTATGGCCTTTGAGTGTGTAGGATGGAACTGTGGAGGAAGATCACTCCTTCATGGTTTGATTCAAAATGAATGCAACTTGAATCTCCATTACAATATTCATTCAAAGGAATGTACCTTCCTTGACCATTATATCAGTGTAGTTGATCAGGACTGTATGGAAACAGCAAGCTTCTGGAAACCTACCTCGGGTAATATTGATCTACATGCCCACAGTGCCATCCTAGAGGGGCAATAAACAATGTTCCTTCGTCAGAGTTTCCTTTGTCTACATAGAAATTGTCTCTACCATCACAAATATTTGACACAGGTCATGTGAGCACATGACAAGATGATCACCTAAGCCTTGTTGTTCACCACTGCCTACCTGCATCCCTCTGACATTTTGTGGTTTGAGGCTCCCATTTGGACTAATGTTGCAACTATCTGTGTAGTGGTGATGTCACTGATGGACCCAGTGACTCAGTTTCCTACATCAGTTCTAAAGAGGAAGAAAGACACTGATTTATTTCCCTGACCTACAACATCTCTTAGGCCAAGGTGGCCACCGTTTCTGCCTCTGGAGATTGCTGACTTGTAAGAACTTATTTTAAAACAGTCTGTCAATATCCTGGCTATAAAAAAAGATGTTACTGAGCCGGTCCAGTGGTGCTGGAGGTTGAGGCGCTGGTTGCTACACCTCACGCCACACTGGTGACCCGGGTTTGGGAGTGAGCCCGGGTCACTGGGGGTTGGCAGGGGGAAGAGAGGATCGAGGATCTGGAAGACTGCTCTCCTCTCCTCTCTCAGGGGGAGGGAGACTTGCCATCCCACTTGCTGACTGCCCTCTGGCAGTGGCTGGAGGGAAGTATGGGTCAGGAGGCACGTACCAATGTCTTTAAGTCAGTAGGGAAGTGGGAGAAAAAGAGGAAAAGGAGCCTGTCATGTTCCATGATGGCCCTGCATCCCCAAAAGCTACCCTTGGTGTCTGGATTGGGTCTCTTGGGGGGGAAGATCTCTTGGGGAGAGCTGGCACCCTCCTTCCTGGCCCTGCTGTGGGGAAGGGGGCAATCCATGGTGGAATATCCAGAGGTTGTCAGGGCTGGGACACATGGGACCAGAGAGTGAGTTCCTCTGTGACAGCAGCAGGTGGGTCATAAGCAGTAATCCAGTACAATGGCTTACAGGCAGACTAGATGGACCAGGCAGTCCTCATCTGCTGACAGTTTCTGTGTTTTATTTTACAGCCACCGCCAGGGCTCAAGGTGGAAAACAGATAATAGAAAAAAAAGCTGTTACTGACTCACAGGAGGGTTTCAGACAACCTGGTACTTTGACTGGAGCAACTAAGGACAAGGTTATGGCACTGGACACTTGGATGGGATGGTGCACATTCCTACTTGCCATTATCTGCTGTGGTCTAGGGTTTCAGAAAAGGTTGAATGGGCTGGAGAATAAGGGCTGGAGGAACCATATGTGGCTGATGGGCCTTCCTGAGGGTAGCGAGGGTCTTATTTATTTGAAAACTGGTAACTGAGAAAGGCAAGCAGATCCAGGGATCATTCCTAGGTGCTACCTGGGGAAAAGGAAATGGGGGATACAATAAATCAAAACAGCAGCAGAGAAGAATTCCAAAGATAAAGTGTAGATAGTGAAGAGTTTAACAACAAGATGCAAGTACAAATAACAATAAACGGTGAACAGAAGTTGGTTCTGTGAACAGCACCAATATTTTTTATTTATTTATTTTTATTTATTAAGATCTAGGATTACAAAATACATTTGAGCCAAGGCTTTTTTACAAAAGTTCCATGTCAGAAAAATACAGAAATTGTAGAAAAGTAACATTTCAGGGAGACTAGACATTTCACAGTGTAATACATATTGTAATAGTTATTAGGACCCAATTAAAATGACAAAAGCAGGTTGATACAAATAAGTGCAGCACTTGTAGTGACATGAACTGACCCCAGGGGGGACCACGGCAAGGGTGAAAAGGGCACCGGGGCAGGTCAGGTAGGGTGGTGACAGGAGCAGGAGGGGGAGGAGGGGAGGAGCTTTAGTTGATGCCTAAGGGAAATGGGGAAGGGTGAAAGATGGAGAGAGGAGGGGAGCTGGTTCCAGAAGGAAGGAAGGAAGGCAATAGGAGAAAGATGACTGCCCAATGGTTGGGGGGCGGGGGCAGAAGGTGAGTATCCCTGGGTGGATGGAGTATGAGGCAGAGGAATGGGTGAGAGGAGGGTGGCTAGGTAACATGGCAGAGACCCAAACCAGTATTTGGAGATGAAGGAAATGCAGTGGGACTGGTGACATGATGGTAGGGGGAGGGTAGACAGGGAGGAGATGGGGACTGGTGATGAGTTGGTAGCAAAGCAACAGAAGGCATTACAGAGGGTGTCCAGACTGGCAGAGGAAGAGGAGGGGGGAGTACCTCAGACCACATGTGTGTAGTCAAAGACCAGGAGCACCATTTTGTAACTAACTCCCGGCAGACCTGTGAAGACAGGCAGTCTTTGTTCTGGTACAATGCTTCAAGCTTGGGGAGGAGCTTGGAGTGGATGGCATCAATGTGGGCAGAGGAGTTAAGCCTACTGTCCAGCCACACACTGAGATACTTAAAGGAGGGAACCACTTTAAGAGAGTTACCACTCATGGTGGAGAAGGCAGGGAGGGGGTGAGACTGGACAGATTCTGTCTGGTGCCAAAGGACTTGGACACTGTTTTCTTAGTGTTGATCCAAAGTGGGTTGGACTGGAACCAGCACAGGGCATTGTGGAAATATTGTTGAAGCAAAACTTGCACTGCCATGGTGGAGAGACCTGAAGTGTAGAGAACTGTGTCATTTGCATACATGTGACTACGCGACTTGGTACAGGCAGAGGGTAGGTCTTTGAGGAAAATGAAGAACAGGACTAGACCTAGGATGGAGCCCTGCAGGATCCTAAGCTATATTGGTAGGGGAAGGGACAAGATGTCTACCACCTGTACAGACTGCTGAAGGCCCAAGAGGCAGGATCAGAACCAGTGAACAGCAGGGGCTGAGAGGTTGGCAGAGCTCAACATGTCCAGGAGGAGTGGATGGGCCACCGAATTGAATGCCTTGGCAAGATCAATAAAAATGGCTGCCATGATGTGCCCCTGATCTGTCCCATTTAGGATGGAGTCTGTGACACATACCAGGGAGGAGACAATGGAATGGTGCTTCTGAAAACCTGACTGGAAGGGGGAGAGGAAGCTGAAAGAGTGGAAGAAGTCAGCAAGCCTGGATTAGGCAAAATTCTCTTGCAGCTTTGCAAGAGAGGGGAAGAAGGAGATAGTTCAGAAGTTGCCAGGGTTGTAGAGATTGTCCCTTTGTGGAGGAGAGAACTCTGGCAGTCTTCTACAAATGAGGGACAGTATAGATGGTGAAGGAAAGGTTGGGGAGGTGAGTGAGGGGAGGTGATGGCGGTGCTCAGAGATGGAGAAGTTTAGGGTCCGAGACCCATCAGGACTAAATTTGGACATGTTGACTGTGGAAAGGGCAAGTTGGGTTTCTGGGTAATGACATGGGAAATAAAACCCTTGGGAGCAATGGGGTGGAGAGGGAGGTGGACGTGGGGGAGGGAGGAGAGGAGCCAGGGTAAGAGAGGAGAGCACAAGTAGTGAAAACTCACTGAAGTGAGCAGCAACAAAGGAGGTTGGAGAGAGGTGATACATTAACAATGAGGACCGGGGGAGTGGAATGGGCTGGGATATCAAAAAGTGAGTGAATCGCCTTCCAGAACATAGAGGAGGAAAATTGTTCAGGAGGTTAGCCCTAAAATGGAGGGATTTTATGGCATGGATGGCTTTTGTGCAAGTATTTCTGAGCACCCTGTAAGCAGAAGGTCAGAAAGGGAGTGGGTAAAATTGTACTGGGCTCAGGCTTTGTCATAGGACTTGCACACACCAGTGATCCAAGGGTGGTGGGAAGACTTAACCCTGGACTTCCTGATGGGAGCATGCTTGTGCAAGACAGAAGTAAATTCTGAATGGAAAAGGGAGAGGGCCATGTTAGTGTCTGGGGTGGAAAGGATGGGGACCAGTCAGTTACAGCCAGGTCACTCAGTAGAGCATTTTTGTTTAGCGACCGGCTGAATCTGGACCAGTAAGTTGCTTTTCTGGTTCAGCCTCAGCCTGGAATTCATCTTTTTTTTTTTTTTATCACAGCTGATATTTATTCTCCCCTGGTCAGCCCCCATCTGACAGACCCCCCCCCAGCCCTATCCCCTGGAATCACCGGTTCTTACCTTGCCCAGCCTGGGAGCAGCGCCTGCAGGGGGTCGGTCTTCATCCTACTGACCGGCATTTTTGCCACCTATTTTCTCCCGTAGGCACCAGGAGTCAGCGTGCATGTGCCGAACAGCACCAGTAATGGCCTCCATCCCCCACCCCCTGGCGTATTGCCTAGGTACCCTCTGGCTCAAGCTTCCTCCAGCCTCCACTGGGGGTCACCATCAGCCGAGGTAAACCATGCTTTCTACCCTGAGAGGAGAGCTTACCTGATGGCATATGTATCCGGCCCCGCCCTCCCCCCTGTGCCGACCTCAGACATCCTGGGCTCATTCCCAAACCCAGGTCGCCGGTGTGGGTCAAGGTAAGGCACTAGCGCCTTAGCCCTCTACACCACTGGGCCAACTGGAATTCATCTTTGAGCTGTATTGGGTCCATCATAAGCCCCACCAATAAACCTAAGCCCCCAACAGAGCAACCGCACCCAGTTGTCATACACTCCCTGAGGAATTTGTACTGGGAGATCATTCTTTGCAAAACTAGTGAACTGAAATAGGTTATCCACCTCAACAAGAGACTCTCATTTTATCTGGACTACACAAAAGCTTTCTTAGAAGTGTGCTATGCATTTGACCGGATTAAGTAAACACTATGCAGGCTGGCCTAGTGGCGTGGCAGTAATGTTACTGCCCATCATGCTGGCAACCTGAGATTGGGCGTGATCTCAGGTTGCTGGAGACTGGACTGGGGAGAAGATTGAGAGTCCGATGAACTCCTCTTCTGGGGGTGTGGCGGCATCTGCTGAATGATTGCCACCATGTGGAGGCCTGGTGGTACTGCAGGTTCAATGAGTGGTAAGAAGGGTAGGGCTGCAGGTTCCACAGTGTGCCACCCCAGCATGGAGGTGTGGGAGAAAACAGGTGGAAAATGGCAGGTGCAACCAACCTCCACCTGCTGCACTACTGGGACTCTGCCAGTCAGGATGCTGGATATGTATCTAGGGTACCCCTTCCCCTTCTGACCCCACCATGGGGGGCAATCCATGGGGGATACCCAAACTGGCCAGGTCAGCTTGGGGAGGTTTGAGATAGTGGGGGTCAGCAGGGAGAGGGCTGAAGAGACTTCTGCCTGCCTCAGCCAGGGGGACAAACTGTATATGGAAAAAAGGACTATGTAATAAGGGAATATTTAATAAGTTGGGCTTTTCTGCATTGCTGATTGTGACAGTCAGTAGCTCTCCCTATCACTTTGAGTCACTTGAGAAAGTGACCTCTTTTTCCAGCTCAAATTCAGCAGTCTGCAGTGGTCAAGCAAAATCCAAAGGATATGTCTGCAACTGGTAATGCAGGGCCAGTGCTCACCACAATAGGGGCAACCTGCCCCAGACAGTACTTGAAGGACCACAATGTTAGTGATGGCACACAAGACCAGTCAAGACAATCTTCATGGTTAGAGTAAATCAATTTATTGCAAAGAACAAATTCAAGACCGACTGAGGAAGACTCGGGAGAGAGTCGAAGCGCTGGGATCTGTTCCTGGACCAGCAGAGCTGCTGCTAGACATTGGTTAGTTACTTTCCTTTGGAATTTGTTCCTTGAAATAAATTGATTTATTCTAACCCCAAAGATTGTCTTGACTGGTCTCGTGTGCCATCACTAATGTTGTTCTCCTTGCAGTGGTCAAGCAAATTCCCCAACCTGTTCTCTCCTGTTGGGCCTTCCATCTCTAGCTGATCAGCTGTGGGCTGGTTTGCTACTTGAATCCAGAGATCTACACTGTAGCCTGGTTGTGCATTGCAGAGAAGCTGGTAGTATTCTCCTCCAAGCTAGTCTGGCTGTTTTTCCCTAGGCTTTGGGACTGAAGCCTGGCATGTTGAGCTCCTTTACCCCATCCCCACTGAATGCATTGCATATTTTGTTGGGATTTCATTGTTTTCATTATTTGGGGCCTTTGATCACATTACCATCTCAGAGATATGCTGCTGGGGGTGGGGGGGATTACTAGTATATCGCTTCCTCCCTTCTTTTTTCATGTTTTTTCCCCTCTGTTACCGAGACTCAGGTAGCTACTCCAGTCTTCCTTTGTTCTTTGCTTCTGGTCTCACTCCAACCTGGATACTTGGCTCTGGTTTATTAGAGGCCCTTTGTGGATCCCTTTCCTGTGTCCCTTGTCTCTGTCTCTATGGGCACCTTAGAACTGCTTCCTGTGGGGTAAGAAGACTGCCTAATGACCCGCGATTTTGCCTTATTGGACATGTCTCATGTATGGCTTCTCAGTGGCCCTGTCTTGTGCCCCATCTCCAGCCAGCTTGCTGTTCTTTATGATTCATGGAGTCATCCTCTTACTGTGGTAAGTTGTCCCTCCCCACACACAGAGAGCAATCAATGCCTTACTTTGGTTCGGTGCTGTTGGACTGGGGACTATGAGAGTTGTTCATTTTTCATTTTAGTGTGTGCCTTTTCTTGCTGGGTCTTTATGGGACTTCTCTTTCCCTTTTAGCTTGACATAGCCTTTGGAATGCACCTTTGTCCCTTGTGACTGTACTTTGCCCTGGGAGGACAGTGGAACCAGCAAACAAAAGTGCTCTGGTTGCTGTACCTGAAGGCGGCCCAGGTTGAATCAGGTGCCGTGCTGCAGCTCATATTTGTGAGGGAGTGTCGACTGGTAGTTCTGGTGCAAGAATGACCCTTGTGACTGGGCCAGGGAGCTTTCTCCCACCACAGAGTCAGATGTGTGCATGTCAGGCTACTCAAGAAGGCTATGCTCACACCAGGGGAGATGGGAAGGACAAACAAATGGGAGAAAAACCCAATTCCGTCTACATGTCTGAGGCCATTGAGACTTCCCTGGGTCCTAGTGGCTGCTGGCATGGAATACTAGACAGCATAGTGGACTGCCTCAGAGGGCAGGCTGGCCTTCTTCCTGGAGCATCTACCATGGAGGATAAGCCATGGGGGTAACAAAGCAGTTACCGGGTGGTTGGAGGTTGCAGGCCTAAACAGGGTAGATCCCTGGCATCAGGGTATATCCCTGAAGAATGGGTAAAAAAACCCTCTATTAATAAAAAAACAAGAAAAAAAAAACAGGTCTTTCCTTAGGGCTTGGTAAACTAGGCGGTTAACGGGAGGTGCTGTTTGAAGGGGGTGATGGGGCACTAGGTCTGGCTCCCTTATGTCATTCACACACTGAGTACATTGAAGCAAAACATTTTAGTTTCTTCAGTGTGCTGCTTTAAGATTCACAAGAGACAGAGGAGGAGAAAAGAGCTAAGGAAGAAGTGAGGTAGCAACATGTAGCAGTAACCTGCCAGGATACAGATGGAAAATTCAAGGCTGATTCTTTTTTATGTGTTTTTTTTAAACTCAGCTTTTTATTCAAAACAGTACAACTACATATGCCAGTATGAAAGCCAAGTGTATAGGTATAAAAAAACAAAGTTCAAAACTACTTATCAATATGCCATATGTAACCCCCCTGCAAATGGGGGTTCCCAAAAGTCTTCCAGGAGCTTGCTAAGTGCTCCAAGTCTGGATGGTGTTCAGCGCTTAAGGCGTTTTAAATGGCACTGCAGCGAGTTCTTTTAGAGCCTCTGTGTACTGTCTCTTTAAGAGCTGTCTGCTTGCAGACATAATTAGTTTGTGTGTGTGGGGGGGGGATTGTGTGTTTCCCTGCTCGAATCCCGCTTGAGCTGCTGGCTAAGTGCTCCGTTTATGCCGTCATTAAGTGGGTAGAGTGAGCACTTTCTAAAGATGTAACTGTTTGCCTGAAATCATTTAGAGTATTAGTGAGAATGTAGTTTATCTAACCTGCTTCCTTTGCAGCACAAACTGTGCAGTGTAGCTCATTTCATTTTGGTCCCGGACTGCTGAGTGGGACCAATCAGTATGTGAGGAATCTAAGATGGAGCTTGCTTTGGGCCAATCAGGACTGGGACTCTCTTCCGGAGGCTACTGAAATCGGGCTGTATGGTGCCTGACTCTGGGTAATGTAGTGTTTGGATCCTTGGCGTCTTTTTGCACCAATAGAGGGAGCCCTGCTGTGACTGACAACTGAACTGACCAACCGAACTCTGTGGATCTAAGTGAAAGACCCTGTGCTGTCTTCTGGCAAGCCAGACTGAAGTTGGAGAGTGAAGAGTGAAGGAGCTCAGCTCTGCTCTGTTCGAGCGGCGTGGTAGTTCATGCGGGAGGCGCATGTAAGGCCCGAATCCCAGCCTGTCTGCTGTTGTGGAGGAAGAGAAAGAGAGAGAAACAGGTGTTTTTGGACTGAATCCAACATTTTTAAGGAGAAAGCAAGCTGCTGCTGCTGTTTGGGACCAGGCTTAACCTGTAGACGACAGAAGATTTTGCTGAAGTGTGATTGGCATGTCAGGAACTGAAGCTGCTGTGTGTGCTCCTGGGTATTTTGAAGTGTTTTGCGATCAGGTTAGAGGAGCAGCCTGCCTGGTATAGTAATTTCCTTTACATATGAATGTGCTTAGTGCGTGTGGGGACTCACAATTTTATTTCCCCTTTGCTGTGAACTGTGTGCTGAAGCTGGAAGCAAAACCCAGCTTGATTCGGATGGAATCCGCCTGTTATGAAATGCAGTTGGGCCCTGTCATGGGGGCCTTGTCTCCATACCCTGCTTTTCTGGCTATCCAGCATGAACATTCTCCATCCTGTTCTCAGCTCTGGGTATCATGAGTACAAATCAGGGTAGCTCCCTGCATCTTTCATTTAATCAAAGTGTGTCATCTGATTTCTCCGTGTTTTTGTTTCCACGAACTGAACCATCTGGCTCCGGATTACAAGTGTGTGTTGTGCATGTATTTTCTCCTTGTAGGGCCCCATCCATCTGCACCAGCCAGGCAACCCCGGGCAATGGACCTGGCTAGCCCCCCCCCCCCCATCCTGTGTACCCAGAGAGGTGACATTTTGGACGCTAAATTGCATGCACAGTACTGTGATTTGTGTGTGTTACCAATCAACCTGATTTGCCCCTCTCTTGTTGCTGCCTCTGAATAAATCAGATTTGTTATAGTTGAATTATATTCTGTCTGTGGTGTCAATACATATAGAGCCAGCATTGCATTGTTGTTTTGTGCATTACCTAACCTTGTTTTACAGGGGGTCCTCAGAGACGGGCTGCAGAATCAGTCTCGAGGGTAAGTGGATATCGTATGTGTAAGGAGTGTGCATATGTGGGGTATTGGGAAGGTAACTCCTGTGTACCATGTGGGCCACTAGTGGTAAGCAAAGGGGGGTCACAGTGTCCCAGAGGGCTGTGCCTAAGCTAGTTTAATCACTATCAACCCTGACCTGTGGGTGGAGGCACTTGTCATTGGACGTAGGCCCCTTAACCTGTCACTAGCGATACAGGCAGGGCTAGTAGCCCTTGGAATAGCACCACCTAGGGGTTACATCTTGGAGGCACTGCTGGGATTTGCACCCCCTAGTGGCCAAACTTATGAATTGCTGTGAAAAATAAATGGCTACCCCAACAGAAGTGGCTGTACACCAGTTGGTGGGGTGGTGTACTGGGCAGGAGATCGACCCCCAAAATGCTGTGCTTATCCTGGATATTCCCCTGGGTACCAATAAGAACACTGTAGAGGGAGTGCTTTCCACTGTAGAATGTTTACAAAACCCTATGGTGGTGGGTCGACAGGCTAATCTGCTCGCCCAAACTTTCATGGCCCTAGTAGAATGTAAGGACCCAGTAGATAGTTCCAAAGTGCCACAGACTATTACCTCAGAAGGAGCCCTCACTGCCTGGGGGGTGATAACTAAAGGCAGTAAAGACCCGGGGGGGATGAGCCCCCCCCCACTATCTGAGACATTCGAGGAAACATTTTCTAAATTGTTTCTGGAGGAGGGGAAAACTGTGGAGGACTTGAAGAAACTATTCCTGCCACCTGGGAGTGTCACCTCCATGTTATTCATACCCGTTCCAGCCCCTGTCTTTTCAGCAACTTCTATACCTGCCCCTGAGCCAACAGGTAGTCATGGACCTTATCGCAAGCTCAAGGTATTCTCTGGCATTCACCTACTCCCAATGCAGAAGTTGATCTGGAGACCTGGATAGATTCTGCTACTCTTGTGGTACAAGACTGGCAATGCTCAGAGGCCGAAAAAAGGGCCCACCTGGGGTAGAGCCTCCAGGGGCCTGCCCAACGTACCTTTCACTCCCTGAGGTCCTCTGACCCTGACGCCAAAGCCCCAAGAGTACATAGTCACCCGTGAAAATGTGTTTGGGGGTACCACTAGTGTTGAGGCCTTGAAATGGAGACTTAAAGATGTTAGACAGCAGCCAGGGGAATTGCTATCTGCCTATATGGATCGATTAGAGGGGATTTTGCAAATCATTTTTTCAGAAGGGAGGCTGGACCTCTAGTGAAGTGGACAGGGTAATACTGAACATATACTCTGCTCTACCTGGCACTCCAGCTGGGTGTTGCTCAAATTGCAACTGCGTCAAAAGAAATCTGGTCCTTTGCCTTTCCATGTGTTGATGAGGGAGGTATGGGAAGTTGAGGAGGGGGAAGGCTTGTCAGAGCCTGGTGCAGTTGTAGCTGCTATATCCCCTGCTCCAGGTGCGGGGTCAGATGCTGATGGCCAGGAATCACTGAAATCACATGACACAATCCGAGACCCACATGTTAGCCAAGGGGGGTCCAGCCAGAGAGGGACAGCTATGGATGCTCTGCCCTGGACTGAACTGCTGAGAGAGCTCAGAGAAACAAAAACAGTCTTTTTATGAAGATCCCTCCTGCGAGCATAGGCTCCGACCCTTATCAGACTGCATCTGCTATGGAGGTGGGGTGCCCATCCTGGCATCTCCTGCTGATAACAGCTCAAAATTTGATGTTTTGACTATGGAATTCAGGAAATTGATGAGATGTATCCAAATGCTCACCACACCATGGACCAGAGGTGGAACCAAGGTTTTCTGTTGGAAGTACCCCCGCCCCCACCCCCAGTGTGATACCTCGATCACCGCAAACTCCAGAAAGTATGTTTTGCTATAATTGTGGGAAGGATGGGCACATGAAGAGAGAGAATGCCAGTCCACAAAAGACTTAGATAAAGTTGCATATAGGCTTTAAGGGGAGCTTCAGAAAGTGAGACAATGGCTGAGGAAAGCCAGAAATTACCGCAGTACAGGATCCAGGAATCTTAACACAAATCCCTATGTGGCTAAATCATCTGCCCAGGTCCCTGCTGCTGTCCCTCTAGAGTGGTCCAAGGTGGTGGGTCCCTCCATGGAGATGACAGTGACAGTAAATGGAGCATCTACTAGGGCTGTGCTGGATAGTGGCTCCCAAGTAACCATCATGTTCCAAGACTGGTACCAAAAGCATTTGTCTGATGTGCCCTTACAGCCTTTGGAAGGACTGCACATCTGGGGGTTAGGTGAAAAGGCATACCCCTACTCTGGCTACATTAGAATTTGGCTGTCTTTTCCCACCTCGATAGCTGGAGTGGCTGAACCCGTGGAGACCTTGGCACTAGTGTGTCCCCCTACTGGACTGTACAATGGTGTTCCTTTACTGATTGGTACAAATGCTCATATGTTCGTGAGGTTGGCCCAATTATGCTATGAGAAACAGGGTCATCGGACTGGTAGAGCATTAAGGATCCCTGCCTTGATCCAGAAGGCTTATGAGTCACAGAAGAGTGCTGAAGAGATGGATGCAGATGAACCAGTTGGCGTTGTGTGGAAGAAGGATCCTGAAGTTATGATCCTGGTGCCTAATGCTCAGTGTACTTTGCAAGGAAAGGTCCACCTAAGAAAAGATGTTAAGAATAAAATACTCATGCTGGATGCTCCAGGTGATGGAAAATTGCCAGAAGGGTTGCTGGTTAAGCCTAGTATTTTACCCGCTCAGGCCCATGTCTATGCTCGATGGGTAATGGTCCAAGTTCACAATGTGTCCGACAGAGAAATTCAAGTGAATAGAGGTTGCACCTTGGCCACTGTGCACTGTGCAGGCATGGCAGTGCTACCTAGCAACAAGTATTCAGGGGAGAATGATAGAGTGACACCTGACTTGTTTGATTTTGTTGACTCCCCAATGCCAGCCGAATGGAAGATGAGAATCAGTAGGAAGCTTGCTCAGAGAGACCAGGTGTTTTCCCTACAGGAATGGGATGTGGGATGTGTGCAGGGACCTGAGCATCATATCCGGCTGCATGATGAGTGGCTATTCCATGAGAAGTCCCGACTGATGGAGTGTGCAGTGGGGGACATGAACTTATTGGAGTGCCTAGTACGTCTGAATGATGTTACCATGTTTGGAAATTCATTAGTGGAACATGAAAGCAGACTTTTCAAAGTATTGGACCGTCTGGAAGATTTTGGTCTCAAGTTATCCATAGACAAATGCCAGTTCTTTCAAATATCAGTAAAATATGTGGGGCATATCGTATCCACTGAAGGGATAGAGACTGACCTAAGCAAAGTTGAGGCCTTGACCACCTGGCCCCAGCCCCAAAATGTAAAAGAATTACAAAGGTTCCTAGGCATCTGTGGTTATTACCGGCTGTTCATTAAAGACTATTCGAAGGTGATTTGCCCTCTTCTGAATCTTACCCAAGGTTACCCTTCCACAAACAAAAAACACAAAAGAGTGGCCTCCAATGAAACCACAAGAGTGTATTTCCGCCCAGGTGAATCTTTTGGGTCACGCTGGGCACCTGATTGTGAAGCTGCTTTTCATGAGATCATATACCAACTCTCTCATGCTCCAGTCCTTGCCTATGCTGATCCTGCAAAACCTTATGTAGTACATACTGACGCTAGCCTACAGGGCTTGGGGGCTGTGTTATATCAAGAGCACGAGAATGGCCTGAGACCAGTTGCCTTTGCCAGCAGAAGTCTGACCCCATCTGAAAAGAACCATGTGTGGGTGTGTGTGCGTGTGTGTGTGTGTATGTGTGTGTGTGTAGAGCAACAGGCAGGCATATGAGCCAACTAACATCAGATCAATGCCCCTAGTCCAAGAAGAAGTGACCCACAACAGGGCAAGCCACACATAGCACAGAGGCACAGGTAGTAAAACACCTAGGAGCCTCAGCTCATGACACAATAAAGGCATCAACAGCATACACACCATGACCAGCATATAAACATGGAGATCAGGCATAAGCAAGAGAAGATGATGGCCTTCGATGCATCACCTTACGCAGCTCAAACAAGCAATTATAATAGCCCCACTACTGCTCAGAAAACTACAGCCCACCCATTCCAACTGCTACCCCTCAGCTTCAAAAAAGTAGAGGATTCACTCATCGAGTTAGATACCACAAAAAGTGCCGGAGATGATGGCTTTGAACGATTTTTTCTTAAACTTGGCTACCACTATCTTATTGCCTCCATCCTCCATATATTCAGCCTTTCTGTTTCATCTGCCATAGTTCCATCATGTTGGAAATCTGCTCATATCATACCCCTATTTAAACCAGGGGACCTATGTGACTTAAATAACTACAGACCGATCGCCATCCTACCAATCCTTTCTAAAGTCTTCGAAAAGTTTAATTATAAACAGTTGAAGACCCATCTCAAAACGTTTTCTCTCCTCAACATAGCACAATCAGGCTTTCTTTCTAATCATAGCACCATTACTGTTGGCCAAAGTCACCAACGACTGGATTCCAGCTAAGGATGCTAAGAAAATCCGGTGCAGTATTCTTAGACCCAAGCAAAGCATTTGACACCGTTGACCATAATCTAATTGTAAACAGCCACCAACATAAGGCGCCACCCTGTTACTTCCCAATGGTTCTCCAATTACCTAACAGGAAGGATGCAGAAAATCAAAGCAGGTGGGCTGTTCTCTGCCTCTTTACCTATCGCTAGAGGTCCTGCAAGGCTCCATCTTAGGTCCTATACTCTTCTCCTACATCAACAACCTCAACTCAGAAATAACCAGGTCTACCCTGCATTTTTTGCAGATGACACAGTCTTGTACACATCAGGCCCTTCATTGCTGGAAGTCAAGGACACTCTCCAAGCTGACTTTACACAGTTAGAAACCAATCTCATCCATAACAAACTTTGCCTAAATGCTAAAAAAACTAAGGCCATGATTTTCTCCCCTAATGCCGCTCCCAACCTGCCCCAAGATTTCATTGTTACCTCCCTAGGTGAACCGCTGGAAGTTACCTCCAAAACTAAATATCTCGGCTTCTGGTTAGATAGTAAGCTGTCCTTCAATGAGCATATTGATGACCTGTCCAGAAGGCTAAAAGCTAGACTAGGCTTCTTTTTCCGAAATAGGTCCTCTTCCCTGGAAATTAGACTCCAGGCTTGTTCAGACCCTTTCCTTCCTTACTTGATTACAGGAACATCATCTATACCTCCTCAGCAGTTACCAGCATAAACAAACTAGACATCCTCTACCACTGTGCCCTCGATTCATTACAAACTACCCACTCCAAACCCATCATTGCGAGCTGAGCGCGAGCTGTTGGCTGGACATCACTTACCTTTAGGCGTACGCTTCATGCTGGCATTTGGACCCTAAAACTTCTGAACAAACGTCCAAGTTATTAACAACTCTCATCCGTACTCCCATAGTCCTTATTCCCTCAGAAAAGCAGATTTTATCCTACTTGATGTCCCCAGGACTCGCACCATCTTTGGCAGAAGAGCCATCTTAATTGCCCTACCAACTATATGGAACCAGCTGCAATCTACTCTGAAACTATCCAGTGTAGTCTCTGTGAATTTCTTCAAAAGATAGTGGCCTCAATAATAAAGGATACCTGTAACTGCTTTTAATCCCCTTCCCCATCCTTCCCCACTCCTCCATGCCTCCTCTTACTGCACCGCTATTTTTGAACTTTTTGGAAGTTGCACTAGATATTTTCAGACTCTGATAGTGGATCGAGTTATTTTTGCAGTACCTAGTCTGCCTTAATGCATTGTCATGCCTTTACCTATATGTATCGCATATTTCACTTGTAAATACTGTATGTCCTTAATGTGTTGTTATGTTATTTCCTATATGTAGTGCTTATTTTGCTTATAAATGTGCCCAGGACCTCCTTGTGAATGAGCTTGCTCAATGGAGTTTTCCTGAAATAAACTTGAACTTGAACTTGATGGGGCCAAGCCCCATGAACAAACCACAACATTGACGGAAACCTGACAAAAAGAAGGTCACCGAGCAAAGCTGGAGATGACCCAACATGAAACAGTCAGCAAGGCAAAGCCACATGGCCACGTCCAAGAGCCACAGGCCCCACGATCCCAGGGGGCCTAACCAGAGACTGAGGACAACATTCCATGCAAGAAGCAAAGGGGAATGTTGATGAGGCAAAGCCAAGCAATGACAACCAAGAAGAGGGATGCTAACAAGCACCAACCCCATCCCAAATAGCAAAGAGACTGTCGATGAAGCAAAGTCAGGTGACACAGCCATAGAGAATCATGAGCCCCACAGGGCCAGGCAGGAAAGCCAGGAACTGACCAAGGATACCCAAAAGAATGACCAGATCAGTGGCAGAAAGGACAAGGCAAAGGCAAAACCAATGATGGCAACATGCAAACAGCACTGCACAAGAAGGAGACTGGGCTTGCAGTGAGTATGCTGCTGAGGCAAAGCCGAGTGATGTCCAATCAATAACAGAGACACTTTAAGTGGCAACATGGACCCAGGCAGCAAAACACATCCATGGATCAAATCCAGGAGATGAAGCTGGAGGGAACCAATGGCTCCACTGAAACGTGGGCCAGGGAACAACTCATGGCATCCTGAAGAAGGGCTGGACCAGCCACAAGCCAGTTTGAAGGCAAAGCAGATAACAAAAAAAAAAAAAAAGAAAAGAAAAACAGCTATGCACAATGCAGGGGACTGCACATATAGTGGGTACGACAATGAGGCAGAGACAGAGATGACCAACAGAAAAAAACAGTGCTGAAACAATGACAAATTGCAACCCAACAGGGAGATCATCAACAGTTCAAGGACAAGGGTCAACAGGGCTGAAGGGATTCACAGGCCCCACAAAACTAGGGGGCCAAGCAGAAGACCAGGAACTAGGCACAAAAACAATGAAAGCACCGACTGAGATACTCTGGAGGACAGCCAAACTGAGCATAAAGCCAAACTGAAGGCAGAGCCAATGACTGAAACGTGATCACAGCCATGCTCATTGCAGGGGAATGGCCATGGAGCAGGAACATCGATGAAGCAAAGCCAGGCGATAACCATCTTAAAGGGTAATCCCAAATAAATGGCAACGCCAACCCTAAGAGCAAAGACAGCACCAAAGCAAAGCCATGTGCGGGAGTCAAAAGGAGTCACAAGCTGTGTGGTAATGGAGGGATGGGCTGTAAAGAAAGAAACCAACCTTGGCATCCACAATGGTAGGAATAGCAGTAAAGGCCATCTAGATGACCAGCACTCACCAGAGGTGGAGCAATGCAGCCATCAGTGGAGACCCATATCAGGAAGGGCAGGGTAACAAGCCAGGAGCAGGAACCCAGAAAACCGTGGGAGAGTGGCAGGGAACCATAAAACTGGAAAACCATTACCAGCCAACATACAACAACAATAATGCAGCAGGCATCGTTGGTGGCACAGGGAACAAAGCCCATGTGTGAAGCAGGAAAACAGGGTCACATAGCTGAAAACAGGAGATGAAGGGTGGCAAAGCACACAGCAGTGAAGTTCAAGGAGGGAGTTCTTCAATTCAACATGAGGTCAACAGCAGAAAAGGAAAGAACTGTGGAGGTGTGAGGCCAACCACTTTATACAGACGCCGACAATGAGCTTCATCTTAGGTGGCCTCAGAGGCAAAAGTTTCCATATAGGTCCAACACCGATGGTGTCTATGTTCCATAGGTGTGGTTTACTGGCGGGAGATAGCCCCGAAGAAAATCTATGTTTTCCATTGTTAGCTGGCTAACTTTAGGAGTTTTGTGCAGCTGGGAGTGGGATATCAAACTTACTGCTTAATTCAGGGTGGGACAGTAGTAAATTTGCTGTGGGGAACCAACCAAGACTTCTGGGATGTCGGGGGGGGGCAGGATAATATAAAATAAAAATGAATATCACATTGTAAAACATGCTCAACAATATTTATTACTGGATAAAGACATAGAAAAAGGGAAGCCATAATTCCAAGCATGTCTTGGGCAAACCTCAGAAAACAGTCAACAAATAGTTAATAAGAAATTAAACAATAAACGTAAAAAGAGGAAGGAAGCAGCACACAAATGAAAAGCAAACAATAAACTAAACCAGACTTATCACAATGGAAAATTAAAACCAGTACGTAAGAAACAAGGAAACCTAATGTAAGAAAACTTTTAAGAAAACCCCAGCAAATGTTCTGTTCTAGGGCCTGCCATTGAACTGCATAAGATTTTTGTTCATGATAAAATGAAAAGGCAATTACAATGTACACTAGGAAGCAGAAAACCATGGTCAATGACGAAACAATGATAAAAACTGAATGACAAAATAAGCTGCAAAATAGAAGAAACTTGTTCAATAAGATCTACACAGAACCAAATTTATTCCTTAACTGTAATACAGAAATCATGGTTAAAACAAAAACTCCAGAAGCAAACAAGAATAATATAGACAAGCTTATAAATACACTGCATATCAATAATGTGAAACATGGAAGATTTGGGCTACATACTCTGAAGGCTTGCACTACGCATACCTGGGTTGCTATGGCACAAATGGACGACTGCACATGAAAGCAATATTCAGCCACTTGCACTTGTCAGTCACGATAGTGCATGAGCATAAACATAATGTATTCAGTGCAGAGAAAGGGGGTGGTTATGTGACTATTCTGCAGGTATGATAGTCAATGATTTGGTGCTGTGCTACCAGCCTTTAGCATGATTCAGCGCTGCACAGATTAAGACCTATAGAAAGCTGGTCTTAACAGTGGTAAACCTGGAGGCATGAGACTGAATCCAGATAAGACTGAAGTGTTGGTGATGGATCCTGTCAGCAGGGAGATAAGTTGATTCCTGGACATCTGTCTAGCCTTGTGCTAGGGATAACCAGTTCAGACCTTCTGAGCAGTGCGGAATCTGGGCATTGTGCTTGATAGAAACTGACACAGCACAGGTGTCAGCAGTTGTTAAGTCCTCATTTTATCATCTGAGGAACACTGCCTGGATAAAACATCTGGTCCCACCCAAAGATCTCCTGACACTGGTCTACGCCTTTGTGTCTTCCCATCTGGATTACTGCAATGCTCTATACCTAGGGTTACCGGGGGTGGATCTCCGTCGCCTACAGCTGGTGCCTAACGCAGCAGCCAGGCTGTTGACAGGGTTGTCAAGAACTAGCCACATCACACCTGTACTGCGTGAGCTGCACTGCCTGCCAGTGTGATGCAGGGTCACCTTTAAGGTCACATTATTGACCTATAAAATCCCTACACGGACAGGGACCGAAGTACTTGCAAGACCTCCTTCATCCCTACTGTCCCTCTTGCTCCCTCCGCTCTGCTGACGAGGGATTGTTGGAGATTCCCAGGGTCTGCCTACAGACATCTGGTGCTAGGGCCTTTTCTTTTGTAGCCCTGACCCCCTGGAATTCTCTTCCTCACTGGATTAGAGACTGCCTGCTCACCGAGACTTTTAAATTATTATTGAAAACTTATTTATTTGAAATGGTGTTTGGGGATACTGTCTGAAGTGTTGTGATTGTTGTGGTCATTGTATATTTTATCTGACTTGTTTTTATATTGTTAAGCACTTTGGTTGCTGAAAAGCACTTTAAAAATAACTTTTGATTGATTGATTGAGAACTACAGCAAGCAAAATGGCACACATTGTGCACCTGATGAAGCCTGTCCTGGAGGCTGATTTTAAAAAGTGCTCTAAAAACACACTTGTTTGAGCTGGCTTTTCCAGACTATTGACTTCGCTGTAGGATGGCTGAACTTTTTGTATTGATATTTTAATATGATATTTATTGAGTTTTTATTGTTAAGTGCCATGATCAAGGTGAATTGCACTATAAATAAATCCAATTGACTGATTGATTGATGAGAAACAGGAAAATGCACACTTCAGGCCCCAGTGCAGGTCCTATGTTGCAAACAGTACCATCTACAAGTCACATCTGAAGTACTCTCTGTCATTCCAGGCCATGAGTCATGTAGCTGTGTAAACTGCTGCATGAGCAGCTCAGACAGACACCCACTGCAGCCATACAGTCTGTGGGACTCAAGGTGACAGCAGCACTGTGCTTCCTGGCCACAGGAACCTTTCAGATACAGTACCTATGGGTGACACCACCACGAATATCACACAGTTTTCCATCTTGTAACTGTTGAGCCAGATTCTAGATGCCATTCTGGCCCATGCTGGGAGTTCATTGAATTTCCCATCACACCAGAAGAGCGAACAGCAATCATGCAACAGTTCTGTTGGGTTGTTCACCTACTGGCTATACTGAGTGTCACTGACTGCTCCCGTGTTGCCATCTGTGCACCCACAGAGGATGGAGTGGAGGCTTACATGACTACAAAGGGCTTCCACTCCATCAGCTGTCAGCTAGTGTGCAATGCAACAGGGTACATCACCAATATCCTGGCACAGTACTCCAACAGTGCTGTAATGCCTTCATCTGGCACAATTCTATTCTGTGCAGAGGTCTGACAGTGGTACCTAGTAGGCACCTCTTGGTGAGTATACACCCAGGTCTCTCTCTAACCATAGCTGACCCTGATGTCACTATCCAATGCCCCTTTCCTACGCAGGGCACAGTGCATACCCACTGCATCCCTGTCTGCTAACACTTGTTCTACAACTTGCATCCATTGCAGAGGACAGGTATAACATGACACACATCGATACATGTTGTGTCACCGAGCAGGTCTTTGGCATGCTCAGTATGTGGTTCAGATGCCTTGAATATTGGAGGATGGCCTGGAGTCAAGGGAGCACAGAGACTGCTTCATTTCAGATCTCTATGGACTCAGGCAGTGAGTATAGATCACAGTAATGGTGTAACAAATGTATTAGAAATGTAACAGAAAATGATATTGAAACAATACTGGGTGTAAAAAATGAGTTATCCAGGTGGAGGGAGAGGGACTCAAACAAAATAATCCAGCCATCCAGGCAAGGGAGAGGAAGAGGATTCAAAATAAATACAAGCTATCAAAGTGGGGAGAGGATTCAAAATAAATAGAAGCCATCTGGGGGATCTGAAATAAATAAGAACCATCCAGGCCGGGGTGGGGGAGTGGGAAACATGATCTGTGACAAGGCTGGTTAATGAGGTGGCAAACTTGTGGGTAGGACACAGGTGTCACAAGCACCCCTATGTGCAGCCCATATCCCCAAAACGGACACATGACTGGTGTTCGCAATGTGTCCTGCTGGGCAGTAGGGGGGATATTGTCCATGCAATGGGGGATGGGCATGGGGATGGTATGAGCTGCCCATGGCCTTGTGAGATACAGACCTCGTTGAGGAGCAGGCCATGGTCAAGAATGTGTGGCATTTAGTCATCATGGGCCGGCATACGTGGTATGCTGGGCATTCTTGGCGTACATGTGCCAGCATTGCAGGAGTGGCCAGATGCTGAGATGTCTGCCATGTGGTGACATTCCCCCCCCACCAGAATGCCCAGCAGTGTGGCCAGCAACTGCAGTTACTCACATGACTGGATCAGTCCCACTTGACTTTCATAGCCACCTCTGGGGACACCTGTTAAGGTTACAGGCTGCAGCATGCCAGCCATAATTACCTCTGCAGGGGCTAGGGGCTCTGTAGTGCAAGGACCACCGCCTGTGGTCTAGAGGTCAGACTGGGCCCTGGCCATGATGTCCATAGGCCTTCTCTTTAGGTCAGCAACCCTCTTACAGACATCCTCCACTGTCCTTCCCCTGCCTTTCACAGCATTCTCCAATTCAGTGATGTCATTCCAGGCCTTTGATATTTCACCCCTGATCCCCCTGAATGGCCCACCACATCCTCCCTGGTCACAAAGACATTAAACAGGGCCACTACCTCCTCCTTCAAAAATGTTCTCTTCCTTATGTGCTCCTCCATCATGATACTTGTTGGAAAGGGGAAGGTAGACAGCGCTGAGCATTGTAAACACACAGCAGAGCACAGATACAGTAGCGTGCAGATCCCAGTGCCCCCTAACTGGGACATGTATGTGTTCCTGCAGGGCATAGTCGAACACCCAGTGAGCTGCCTGCATATCATGGACTCATGAGCATGCGCAGATTCAGCAGACCAGATGGGCCAAGTGGTCCTTATTTGCTGTCAAATTCTATGTTTCTATGGTTGCTCCTTTTATATATTCCAGGCACAATTAGGCATACAAAAGACTGAATGCATTCCAGTAATGACATGCAAATGTGGATTTATGACATGGACTGTGAAATGTGCTAATTTGCGTACACTGAATATTGGATTTTTTCAATAAGCACTACTGCAATCATGCAGCTCTTGAGCTATAGCCAGTGTGGCATGGATATGACGTCATGCAATGTTTGCCAATGTCATATGCTGCACTGGTGTGCAATGGCACTGCTTATAGGCAGTGCAGTGCTGCACATATGCACCATGTGCTCAGGAATCACAATGCCCATCCCCCACCTTGGAGAATCTATAGTGCTGTGTGAATTGATGTTAGCACACTGCAAACACCAGACATACAGTGCTAACAGTCTACCTACTTGGTAGGGTCATCACAGGCAAAGGGAATACCCGGAGATGTGAGAGGGAGGTACCAGGAACTGTTGTCCACAGCCAGATGAAATAACAGATTTACGCAGCCTAGTCAGGGAGGCATGCCAGACTGACACCATGTGGCTGGCTGTGAAACTGGCCAATCTGGTGGACCTTGTGGATGACTGGGAGGAGCTGCTGCTGGGCAAGGGGTGAGGCATCCAACAGGCCTAGGTGCAAGGTCTGGACATCTGTGGGTAGCACCTGATCCATAGGACAGGCATTGCCTGTACAGACAACCGGAGCTGCTACAGGTACAGTGACCTCAGCTGGAGGGAGCTGCAACACCTGCAGCAGCTGAGTGCATTGGTGGACAGTGGCTTTGTGCCAAGGCCAGCTAAGTATAGCCAACTGTATGTATGGTTGCTGTGGTGTTTTGTATGCAGTACTGTTTCAGTGCTCCAGAACTACTTTGTTACTTTCGCTGAGATGCCGGGGTAGTGTGCCTGTGTTTACCTGCTGGTATACTGTTTCCTATGGAAACTGATTTTCTGTATTGTCCTACGAAACCAGCCAGTCCCTGGGATTACTAGAATCCCATTAGTACTCTTGTGCTCTCTTTGCAATCCTGAAACATTGAGAAACCGTGAGTAAGACCTGGGTTTCTCCGTGAGAAGAATGTAGGAGTGTGCTGTGTACTAAGGTCAGCCAGAATTTTGAAATCAGAAGTGTGGCATGGCTTGGGAATTGTGTTGGTGGGGGCTTCCCTTCATGCCTAAGGTCAGCTGCTGATTTGGTTTCTTGCAAGCAGGAGTTGTCCCCATGTTCTCCGAGTCGGAGCAGTGGTTGGGACTCTTCTAAACCTCTTGGAGGACAGTCCTTGTGGCCTGCCTCCTGGGGTTTGTAGCTGTGAGGTTACTAGCGACTGGGTGGGGGTCTGTGAGTTTGAAACATTGGGAGCTCCCTTGGGATCTAGCTGAATGCCCCAACCTGCTGCTGTGTTGGAACCTCCTGAGCTGTGTTCTGTATGTTGTGGGACTGTTACCTGGACTAAAGTCTGCTATTGGGCGTAGGCCTATCTACCGACACTGTCTATGTATCTATGTATCTATGTATCTATGTATCCATCAGCAGCCGAGTATTACCTTTCCTATGGAAATTCTGTGAGATTTATTTGCCTTGTTCCTGCATGACTCTGATTCAGGGCTTGTTTTTACACCACAGCCTGTTCTCCTCTTAAAAGCTGGGAGCATTTTATGTGTTTTTTATGCAAGGACTCCTATGACTTTTATGGACTTATTAATGGATTTTAGAAGTTTAAGTGATTTTTCTTTTTGTTATTTTTTATTTCCATACAGTTTGTTTTCTATCGTTTGACAGGCAGTGAGAGTGTCTGCATCTTTGCTCGTTCCCCAGGGTGTTAGAAGGCCTGGGGACTGGATCATTGTACTGTAATATTATTACAGACACTGAGAGTGCCTTTATGAGGTTCAGCCCCTGAGGCAGTGAGAGGGCCCAGGAGCTGTACATTTCATTTGAAGACATCTGTTATCAACATTTAGTTTGTCGAGATTTTATTTTTAATTTTTCTGTATTTATTTGTGATTGTTAATTTAACTCTGTTAAGATACTGAATTATTTATATTTTATTTAATATTAAGGAGGTTAGTCGGGGTTTCATTTAGGTTGATTCTGAGTTATTTTGTTTTAGTTGTATTAGTCTACAGGTCAGCTAAGTGTGTGCTGCCAGTGTTGAGGTGTCCGAGGCCTGCCCCCATGGTCAACATGATTCACCCTCTGTCCAACACGCCCTCTGCCCTTTTTCCTCCCCATTGCAGTTTACAACTTACCAGTGGTGTCGGGTGCTGGGCATTGCTCGCAAAGGAAGAGAAGGGCGGGGGTGAACAGTGGAGGATGAATGAGCGGGCCACCACATCAGGGTCGTGAGATCAAGGAGATGCCCTGGGGTGAACTGGAACCCAGAATGTGGTCCTCCATGCCTGGTTTCCATATCCAGGGCACCACTAATATTGGTGGGCAGGTGGCCCAGGCAGCCCTGTAGGTTCATCCAACTCAGGCTGTGTTATGCAATGCCAGGCCCATCAAAAACAAGGCTGCAATTATGCAGATCTTGTAGAAAGAGTGGCTGTGGCTTCCATCACTGAGACCTGGCTGTATGAGAATTCTGGCCCCATTTTGGGGGCTCTAACCCCAGCCGGGTACTCGGTGATTCACCACCTGAGATTGGATCGCGGTTGGGGGGGGGGGGTTGCAGTCTGTTTCAAGACCGAACTTAACCTCACGAGTGTACCAGTTGAGGAAACCGAGTAATTCGAGTGTACCGTGATAGCAGGCGCAGGCTGTAGGATCGCCCTCATCTACCGTCCACCCAGAGATGAGAAGCGATTCCTTCAGGAAGTGGTGGACTTCGACATCGACATGGCATTTGAATCGCCCAGACTGATGGTTTTGGACGACTTCAATGCCTGCGTTGATGATTAACTCTCGCAGTTTAGACAGCACTTCCTCCAGTTGATGTCATCTCTGGGCCTTACACAGATAGTTACCACTGCTACCCATAAACATGGTCACTCCCTTGACTTAGTTTTTCTCCTGGGGATCGAGGCCTCTGATTTGGGGGTGGAACCAGTTGGGTGGTCCGATCACTATGCCGTGGGGTTTAGTTTTAGTGCCCCCCCTTCGTAGGCCTACCCCTGTGGAGATGGTCAGGTATCGCCCTTTACGAGATGTTAGTTCTGAAGGCCTGGCAGCAGTACTTGACCTATCACCCCTTCCAGTGGTAAACAATGACCCAGATGCCCTTGTGGTAGCCTTTAATATGGCTATCTTGATGGCCCTGAATGTCATTGTTCCTGTCCATGTTCGCCCTCTCTCCTTTCGCCCTCGGTCCCCATGGTTTGATGGGACCGTGAGGGAGATGCAGCGACTAGGTTGAAGGTTAGAGCATTGCTGATGGAAATCCTCCCTTGATGCTGAACACCTTAGATTGATGGAGAATTACCAAGCCTATCAATCTGCAATCACCCGTAAGAAGGCAGAGTTCCTGTCTGGGGAGATTGTGGCTGTTCAGAATCGACCAGCTCAGCTCTTTCGCACTGTGGACAGGCTGTGCAACCCAGCCTGTCTACATGTCCGGAGGGCTGTTTTGCAAAGAGTGTGATGCACTTGCTCGATTCTTTGCAACTAAGGTGGCTGACATTAGGGCGGTTCTCCAACCAGCACACTGTAAGGGTGTTTGTTGCTTTGGATCAGCGTGAGGCTGCTGCTCCTTGGTTTTCCTGGAGTGCCTTCGACCAACTGGAATTCATGGATATCATGCGGATTGTCCTGGGTGCATGCCCTACGTGCTGTAGTTCGGATCCAGGACCAACTTCCCTGATTTTGGGTTGTATTAATTCTATCAGTCCGGTCCTAGCATGGATAGTCTGGTGCTCCTTGGAAACAGGTGAGTTTCTGAGCTCCCTGAAGGAGGTGGAGGTAACACCCCTCCTGAAGAAAGCTTCTTTGGACCCTGACTGCCATGCAAACTACAGACTGATCTGTAACCTTCCCTTTTTAAGGAAGGTGATTGAGAAGGTAGTGGCCGTGCAGCTGGAGAACCATTTGACCATCCATGATATATATGAACCCCTCCACTCCGGTTTTTGAAAAAGGCATAGTACTGAGACAGTGCTGATTTGGGTGCTCAATGATCTCCTGATGGCTAGGGATCAGAAGAACTGTTCCATTCTGGTTCCTCTAGATCTCTGATCAGCCTTTGACACTGTGGACCATGGGGTTCTACTTGAACATCTGCGGTTCATCTGTGGACTATCGGATGTAGTCCTCAGGTGGTTTACATCTTACCTCACTGGAAAAACACAGAGATTGGTTTCTGGGGTTTACTCCTCGGACCCAGTTTCTCTGTCTTGTGGGGTTCCTCAGGGCTCTATGTTGTCCCCCATATTGTTCACAGTGTATATGCTGCCCCTCGGAGACATTGTAAGAAGGTATGGGCTGAGGTTTCACTGCTATGCTGATGATACCCAGCTCTACATTTTTTTTTGCACCCGATCAGGTTGGAGCTTTCTCGGTCTTTAATAACTGCCTTAATGAAATCCAGAAGTGGATGGATTTGAGTTGGCTGAAGTTGAACTCGGAAAAGACAGAGGTGTTGGCAGTGGATTTGCTGCACTGGATGTAGGGGTCAGGGGCTGGTTCACCCTCTGGACTTTATTTCGGGGGTGTTCACTCCCGACCTCTGAACAGGTGCGTAACCTGGGGGTAATATTTAATGAGGGATTGACTCTGCATTTGCAGGTGTCTGCTGTCATCAAGTCTCATTTTACCATCTGAGAAATATCTCCAGGATTAGGCACCTTTTCCGTCTGGTGAGCTTCCTGGTCCATGCCTTTATGTCCTCGCGTCTGGACTATTGCAACTCCTTTATCTAGGGCTTCCTGGGGTTGAAATTGCCACCTGCAGCTAGTGCAGAACACAGCAGCCCAGCTTCTGACTGGTACCTCTCGGTCCAGCCATATTTTGCCAGTGCAGTGGCGGATCACCTTTAAAGTCTGTCTTCTGTCTTTCAGAGCCCTACATGGACTTGGCCCTGACTACCTGAAGGAGCTCCTGGTCCCTTACTGCCCTTTGAGATCGCTCCGCTCAGCTGGTGAGGGATTGCTAGAGATTCCGAGGGTGTCTTTGAAATCTTCTGGGGCCTGTACATTTATGTATGTGGCCCCTACCCTCTGGAATTCTCTACCCCGTCAGTGCACGACCGTGGAGGGATTTAAAAAGGCCCTGAAAACATATTTGTGGACCCAAGCATTTGGGGTCTAACTGTATTTGTCTATCTGCACTAGTTGTTTATAACATAAGATTTGAAATGTTTAGTCTATTTTATTTTGTAAGGCTCCTTAGTTTTGTGAAGGCGCCATAGAAATAAAGATTTTTATTATTATTATTATTAGGCAGGTAGGAAAAGGCAGCAGGTAGGGAGCTCATTAGGGCTTTCTGCATAACGACATCATTGTTTACTCAGCTAGCCTGAGAGGTGATAGATGATAGATAGATAGATAGATAGATAGATAGATAAATAAATAGATATTTTATTTATAACGCACCCATTTCCATAGACTCTGGGCACTGCACAAACATTTCTATAACAATATTTATTTATTTATTTAGTTTTTGTTTACCTGGTAAGCACACTAGACAGTCACGTGTCTATTTTCAGGTGCAACCCAGGAGAGTTACAGAGATACAAGCAATAACAGTACAGAGGCTATCATCAAGTTACACAAAGGTACAGTCAGAATACAATCAAGAAGGACCAGCCGAAACAAAGTTCAAAGGCTTGGGTCCAACTGTCAGGCAAGGTACAGAGTACAGACAGGTATAAGCAATCAGCTACAGTCAGGTAACAGGCAGAGAACAATTTTAGTGTAGTTCATTATGAGGCAGAACAACCCAGGGAGGGCAGCCAGGAAAAATTAGAGCCAGTGTCAGCAGCAACAATATTTGTGAATATTGCTTATTTGTTATTTATTTTTGGAATAAGTGCACACCCGCAACCAGGATTTTTTTTAATTTTTATTTCAGGCACTTCACGGAGGGAGGGACTACAGGGGACAGAGGCAGCTTGAGGCTTGTTTTAGGTAATCCCAAAGGGAGGACCTGAAGCAGCTGTGGGTGGGGGCAGTTCTTACGTGAGTTCCCCTTGTAACCATTTAGTGACTGTGCCCCTCACTCTTCTTTTAATGAGTGGGGCATGTCTGTCTTGTAATTCAAGTTCAAGTTTATTGCAGGAAAAACTCCATTGAACAAGCTCATTCACAAGGAGGTCCTGTGACATATACACTGATAACGAACATACATAAATAAATAAGAAAAAATAAAAATAAATGGAATTTAAATGATAGACAGTAATATAACATGCATGCATGTAATCGTATAATACAAGTTGGTTAATACATACGAGAACACCACATTGGATGATGAACATTTCTAGGTAGTATACTAACAATGCAAGACATGGTAACCGGTATTTGCAATACATTCATTTTAGACAATTGAGCTGCAACAGAAAAATATAGAGTAGGTAAGGTAGAGGTGAATGTGGTCAGGAAGCTGTCTAGAGCAACCGAGGGGTCCGGGGTCTGCATGTACTGGGGACTAGTCTGTCAGGCTGAAGTCAGTATGGAAGTTGTTTACTGTAGGTCAAAGTTTGAGTAATCTCTCATCTGTAAGACTTTTGGTGGAACCCTGAAATTTTGAACCTTCCAGATGCAGTATGTAGGGCAATGGTCCGAGATCAATTTGGGGAGGAGGCCTGAGGCGATAATTCGGTCAGGTCTATTACACAGCATCCAGTCAAGCAGAGAGCCATTTTCCCCAGAGGAGGAGGGTCTGTGGGTTTGATGATAAGTTGGGTGAGGAAAGGCCAGATAGAAGGGGTTCGTGGGTTTTGCATTCCCACTCAGCTAGTTAATGTTGAAGTCCCCAAACATTAGAGTTCACTAGTCCTCACCTTGGGGCTAAGGCAGTCAAGTAGGTAGGAGAGCCCACGAGCACCACCTTTTGGGGGGTTATATACACAGGCGAAGTGAAGCTTCTTAGTGTTACCTAGTAGAAGGAGGGCATGTATAAACTCACAGGAGGGTGAGATGGGGGCGAGGTATGTCAGTCACTTTTAGATGAGATTTGTAATAGAGCACCAATCCACCACCACGCTTTTTGCCCGCCCTGTTCTGTCTGATCGCAAGGTAGCCAGGGAAAGCACAGATGGAGTCGGGGTGCTCAGGTTTGAGCCAGGTTTCAGAGACCCCAAGGATGTCAGGTTTGTAGTAGGTGACCCATGCCGTTAGATCTGAGTAATTGGCAAGGATGCTCCGTATATTGAGGTGGGCAATCTTTAGACCCTTTACCTCTTTCCACTGTGGGGGCAGCATGATGAGTTATGTATATGAGGGGGTTGGAAGTAGGTTTCGGTTTGTAACCTCAGCACCAGTCAGCTAGGTTAGGAAGCAAGTGTGCTAAGTGAGAATCACCTGTCAAATTTAGCTGTAGTTGATTTGGTCAGAAAATGTGCTGGGAGACTACAGGCGGGGATCAGGTTAAGAATGGGGCTAAGTATATTCAATATTGTTTGGCCACCTCTAGGGGTTCAGAGGAGAGTGAAGCAGGCTGAGCACAGTATGATTTAGGTTCAGAGCAGTTTGTTGCCATGAGTCCCCAATCTAGACAGGGCAGGGCCGCAGCAAGCAATGCTTGTTTTGCAGGCTTTTCCTTCTGCCTGCTCCAGCGCGACAGAAACTGCAGCCAGAAATGTGAAGGGACAAAATGTCCTGCCTATTTAGCCAGCTGATGTGGGTTAGAGCAAACAAGATCTGTGAGATGCACTCATTAGTGGAAGAAGCTGAGAACCTGCAAATGATAAAGCGAGCTGATAGGTTCTGCAGCTCATGAGATCTCAGCTATATAAGTAGATACTCACCAAGAACAGTGGTGGGAGCTGGCAGGGCCTCCACTTGCAGCAGTCCACTGAAGTAGGTAGGCGGCTGAGCTCCTTGTGTGTGTACCTGTTCCTTTTCCCTGTGGGAGACGAGTCAGCAGGGGTCCAGCTTAGGGGAAGAGTGAAGCAACTGAGGTCCCTCACGACCACCACAGCTAAGGAAGAAAGAGAAAAGGCACTGTATTTATACATAGGCAAGCAGAGGCAGGGGCAGTTCGAAATTCCTGTGCAAATTAATTACAAGCACCTGGGGCACAATGGAGACTTTGCAGCTTAGTAAGCAGTTAACTATGATTTCTTATGCTGTGCAGTTTAAAAATTAAGGCACCAGAAGCCACTGGAAGGTTTTACTGGCTGAAATTCCTGTGCAGCAAATTAGTTACAAGCACCTGGGGCACAATGGAGACTTTTGCAGCTTAGTAAGGCAGTTAACTACGATTTCTTATGCTGTGCAGTTTAAAATTAAGGCACCAGAAACCACCAGAGGGTTTTGCTGGCTGAAATTCCTGTGCAAATTAACTCCTTGTGTGTGTACCTGTTCCTTTTTTCCCTGCGGAGACAAGTCAGCAGGGGTCCGCTTGGGGAGGGCGAAGCAACTGAGGGCCCTCACGACCACCACGCTGTTCCTTTTTTCCCTGCGGGGATATGGGTTGGCAAAGGTCCGGCTTGGGGGGAGGGCAAAGCAACTGAGGGCCCTCATGACCACCACAGCTAAGGAAGAAAGAGAAAAAGGCACTGCATTTATACACAGGTAAGCAGAGGGAGGAGCAGTCTGAAATTCCTGTGCAAATTAATTACAAGCACCTGGGGCACAATGGAGACTTTTGCAGCTTACTAAAGCAGTTAACTACGATTTTTTATGCTGTGCAGTTTAAAATTAAGGCACCAGAAGCCACTGGAAGGTTTTACTGGCTGAAATTCCTGTGCAAATTAGTTACAAGCACCTGGGGCAAAATGGAGACTTTTACAGCTTAGTAAGGCAGTTAACTACGATTTCTTATGATGTGCAGTTTAAAATAATGGCACCAAAGGCTACCAGGAGATTTTACAGTCTGAAGTTAAAATTACACTTAAGGTTCCTGTGCAATCAGAGAGATTTCTGTACAAGCTTAGCAGATTTTTAGTGTTAAAAAAACTATCTTCATTACTCTGGCGACTTAAAATATAGCAGGTCTGTTTTGAAAAAGGCGCCAAAGAACAGGAGCCTTTGTCCTCTACTGGCAGCAGTCCACCGAAGTAGGTAGGCGCAGCTGAGCTCCTTGTGTGTGTACCTGTTCCTTTTTTCCCCCTGCGGGGAGACGAGTCGGCAGGGGTCTGGCTTGGGGGGAGGGTGAAGCAACCGAGGACCCTCATGACCACCACGCTGGTCCTTTTTCCCTGCAGGAGATGAGTCAGCAGGGGTCTGGCTTGGGGAGGATGAAGCAACCAAGGGCTCCCACAACCACCACAGCTGTTCCTTTTTTCTCTGCGGGGAAATGAGTCAGCAGGGGTCCGGCTTGGGGTGAGGGCGAAGCAACCGAGGGCCCTCACGACAACCACAGCTAAGGAAGAAAGAGGAAAAGGCACTGTATTTATACATGGGTAAGCAGAGGGAGGGGCAGTTTGAAATTCCTGTGCAAATTAATTACAAGCACCTGGGGCACAATGGAGACTTTTGCAGCTTAGTAAGCAGTTAACTACGATTTCTTATGCTGTGCAGTTTAAAATTAAGGCACCAGAAGCCACTCGGATGGTTTTACTGGCTGAAATTCCTGTGCAAATTAGTTACAAGCACCGGGGCAAAATGGAGACTTTTGCAGCTTAGTAAGGCAGTTAACTATGATTACTTATGCTGTGCAGTTTAAAATTAAGGCACTAGGGGCAATAAAGAGATTTTACAGTCTGAAGTTACACAGGCAACAGCTTAAACACAAACTGAAATTCTATCCATCTCTTTAAAACTAATCGGTCATTAAAAGCCTGCTGGAACAGATACGCTTTTAATGCTTTCTTAAAGGCTTCTACCGAGGAGGCCTCCTTAAATAATCAGGCAGGGAGTTCCACAGAGTGGGTGCAGCCGCTGAAAATGCCCTCTCTCCAGAATGCCACAGCCTCAGTCTGGGAACTCCAAGGAGGGCCCCTCCGCAGAACGGAGTGCCCAGGGCAGATGATAGGGGACAAGAAGATCTGCAGATCGATAGGTCCCCCCTTCATGTAGGGATTTGTAGGTCAGGAGCCCTACCTTGAAGACAGTCTTCCACCTGACTGGCAGCCAGTGCAGACCACGGAGGACTGGGGTGATATGATCAATCTGTCCTCACCCCAGTCAGTAATCTTGCTGTCGCATTCTGCACCAGCTGCAGCCTGTGGAAGTGCCCCTGATAACCCTAGGTACAGGGCATTACAATAGTCCAGCCTGGAAGTGACAAAAGCATGCACAAGTGTGGTCAGATCCTCCGGCAGAATCAGGGCTTGGATTCGGGCAATGTTCCTTAGATGATAAAATCCACTCCTGATGATGGCTGACACCTGAGCATCAAGCGTCAAACCATTGTCAAGGATCACGCCCAAATCCTTCACCTGACTAGACGGAGTAAGGGGAACACCCCCCAACACAAGGTAGGGGGTAACCCCTCACAGCGCCCTCCAACCTGATGAACTGAATCCACAACAAGTACCTCTGTCTTGTCTGGGTTGAGCCTAAGCCAGTTTTGAGTCATCCAAGCCTGGATCTCATCGAGACAGCTGTTAAATACAGAGTCCGACACCTGGGTATTGGGCGACAGGAGCAGTACAGCTGGGTGTCATCTGCATAGCAGTGAAAACCCAGCCCGCTGCCTGATAATGTCATCCAGTGGCAGCGTATACACCGTGAACAACAAGGGTGACAAGACCGAACCTTGCAGTACCCCACAACACAGAGGTTTTGGGTTGGATGTGGCTAACCCCATCGTCACCCTCCACACTCTGGCTATCAGGTATGACCTGAACCAGTTGATGACAATACCAGACAGGCCACACCAATACCGAGGTGGTCAAGCAACATCTCATGGTCCATGGTGTCAAACGCTGCAGAGAAGTCCAGGAGTACCAAGATGGTCCGGTCCTCCTGTCCCTCGCTACCAGGAGATCATTAAGCACCCTCACCAGGGTGGTCTCTGTACTATGCCCCACGCAAAACCCAGACTAGTAAGGCTCATAGGTGGAGGAAGAGGCAAGATGTCTCTCAAGCTGCATGGCCACCACTTTTCAATAACCTTCCCTAAAAATGGGAGGTTTGAGACTGGCCTGTTATTGCTGAGGCAGTCCGGGTTCAGGGAGGGTTTTTCAAAGGGTCTTACCAAGGCCTCTTTCAAGGCCACTGCAAAGGCCCCACTCCTCAATGAACTCCAGAGAACCCCAGCAATCACAGGCCCAACTAGGTCCAAACAACCAACCAACAGTTGGGTCAGATCTGGGTCCAGTTCACACTGGGTTGGCCGATCTTCAGGATTATTTTCACCACCTTCTCCACCCCAACCAGCTTAAACTCATCCCAGGCAGGAGGAGTGTTTTGACACTCTCCAGTCCAGTCCCTGCATCCTCTTTGAGAGATACTTGAGGAGACCTCATCCCTGATAGAGGACACCCTTGTCGGCAAATACAGACAGCTCCTCACATCTAGTGCTTGAACCTGCTCCCCCAACACAGAGACAGGCAGGATGTAATAGCCCATCCACTGTGCGGAAAAGCTGAGCTGGTCTGTTCATCGCCTCAGCAAATCTCTCTAGACAGATATTCCACCTTCTTATGAGAGATTGCCCTCTGATAGTTGGTATAATGCATTTAGAAGTCTCGCAGCAGCATAACCATTTTTGAGTCAGCTGCACAGGGGAAGTTTAGAATGTTCAGTTAGTCTGAGTTAGAGTGTCACAGTGGCAGGAGGTATGCCAGTGGGGCTCTGAAAAGGGAGTCCTGGTCTTTTCTCACCCTAGTGTGGTAAAATTATTGGTTTGTCTTTGAAGTGGTAGAAACCGTTCACCAGTAGGACTCTTAGTTTCACTCCAGGGGAAGCGAGAGGGGCTGCAGTCTCTGGTGGATCCAAGGGATAATCCCCTTAAAGTCCTGAGGTTTTACAGCTGCCTTAAAGAATAATTGTGAATGGTATCTGACAAGCTACCACTGAGGAAAGGATACTTCTCTGTTGTTCTTTCCAGGACTGGAAGGAAGGAGCAACTAATCTGTGAGTACAGAATTGGAGACATGCTCTCTTGGGAGATTGTCTGAGGTGTGTGTGCCCAAGGTAAGGCTATATCACACTGGTCAGGACCCCTTTTCACCTCAGGGTGCTAAGTTAAAATAAAGTTTTGGAGACTTTAGCAATTCAGTGGGGATTGAAGGCTTCTTTTGGTGTAACCCTGAAGGAATGGCAGAAACTGTATTTGGGGTAAAGGTTGGGAGGAATGCCATCTGGAGTTTCAATGCAGGGCTAACTGGTTTGTTGATGGGTGCCAAGGTCCCCTGGGCAAAGGCCAGTGCTCAGGATGAAATTTAAGTATGTGGCTCAGATCACAAGAATACACTTTGGAAAAGTGTTTTTGAAAATGGCTCAAGTGTGTGGTTCAGGCCACAAGCGTACATTTGGAAAATGGATAGAGATGTTTCTGTGGAAAACTGTACTGCCTAGCAAAGTGGTTTCTGCAAGAAAGAGTGTACCTATTTTGCAATGACAAACTACTGGGGGATCCACCTGTGATTTTAAGTAACATCTGTGAATAAAGTCGTACTGCACAATCCCAGTTACTGCTTTGGACATTCAGCTTATTGCTTCTGTGTGAATGTTATTGGGGCGGGTAAGAGGAAGTAAGCTGTTGGTTAACTAGGATCTGCAGCTTATCTGTTAGGTAGGAAAATGGGCAGACTAGGTGGGCCAAGCGGTCCTTATCTGCCGGCAAATTCTATGTTTCTATGTTTCTATGTTTCCTCAGCAGTTAGGTCTAGCATACGTCTAGCATCCTTTCTCCTGGATCTGGTGGTAAATTCAAAGGTTCATTTTTATGTTTGCTTGCACTTGCAGTGCACAAGAAATATATTGAGGTTAGTAGAGCATTGCAGAGGCTTGGCAGTGTAGTGGCCAATGCAGGGGACAATTTAATGGGCGCGTCCCTCAGCCACCAATCAACAGGGAAGCTGCAGATGATGGCAGTTTCAGAGTGAGCACCAGACTTGAAAGAAATCTGCCACATCAATCACGGACAGTTTCTTCATTGCAGTGGCAGATCTCTTTCCCCCTTCCTGGCAACCAGGCACATTCCAGCCATGTGCATTACAGTGCACAGTAATGCACATGACTGCACATACGAGTAACTTGTTTGCTCAGTGTACCTTTCCTGGTGAACATATCCTTTGCTGGCAACAGGGTGCCCAATCCCCATGTCGGCATGCCCCCCCAAGTCCGAACATATCTTTTGCTGACAACGGGGAGCCCAGGGCCTGTGTCTGCATGCCCCACCCCCCACTATTATGGCATACGTTCCCCCCATTAAATGTGGCACACTGGGAGCCACCCAGTGTGCCAAAACATCAATGGCTCCTGCCGCCCGCCACACTCCCAAAAAGTCGACATCAGGTGCCCAGTCCCCATGTTGGCATGTGATTCCCCATTAAATGTGGCATGGGAGCCCACCCCAGTGTGCTGAAACATGGCCTCCTGCCGCCCACCACACACTCCGAAAACTGACATTGGGGTGCCCAACCTCCATATTGGCATGTATTCACCCCCATTAAATGTGACACACTAGGAGCCCATCCCAGTGTGCCCAAACATGGTGGTCCCTATCGTCCACCACACTCTCCCAAAAAGCTGACATCAGGGTGCCTAATCCAAGTGTTGACATGTATCCCTCCCCATGTGGCACACTGGGAGTCCACCCCAGTTTGCTGAAATGTTTTTGTATTTTCTTCCAACACTGGGATGCCCACTCCCGATGTCAGATGGGCCCCCTCCTCCCAAACCCCTCTATGTGATTTGCCTACATTGGGGTGCCCAATCCCCTTGTTGGCATACCGCCTCACTATTCTGGCACACTGGGAGCCCACCCTAGTGTGCCCACATTAATAAAAAAAAAAATTTCTGTGTGAAAGAAGAAAACCGTCCTTCAACAATTTTTTTTTTGTACCTGTAAAAAAGGAAATGGTCCATTGTTGTGTCGCAATCCCTCCCCATCCCAACCCTCCTCTGCACACCCACTTCTCGCACTCCCTCACCCCATACTTACTCCTGGAGGTCGGGCGCTGTCATCTTCTGTGGAACAGGACACGCCTGCACTCTACAAAGCCAAACCACAAAATGAAGAATTGAAGGTAAGTCATAATGGGAGTCAATGGGGAGGGTTCAACAGAGTTGATAGCTCAGCTATTTTTAGAATTTTGCCCCAAATTTTCAACATGGGGTTCTTGGGACTTACCTCGTGAACTTACTGAGCATTGTCATTTTGTTTCTCAGTCCCAAAGGCGATTTCAGTATCATGTGAGGAATAACCTTTGGGACTATATCAAAATGACAGTGCCATTGTTCATGAGGTGGGGCCCCAAAAGCCCATGTTGCAAGTTTGGGAAAACTTCAAAAAATTACTGCTTTAAGCATGCATGTCAGTTTGTATACATGCTCATAACTTCATCAATTTTTATATTTTCCTCCAAATTTCCAACATTGCCATTTTTTCACACTGCCTTATGAACAGTACAGATGTCATTTTCGATTCTTCACAAAATGTGTTTTTGTGCCTGTGGCGCAGAATGGCGCAGTTGCTGTGTAAAATAAACTTTTGGGACAGATTAACAAAATCCCAGTGCAACTGTTCATGAGGGGAGGTCCCAAAAAGGCTATGTTGAAAATTTGGTGAAAACATTCCACAGATGACTGCATTACGAGCGTGCATTGCACATTTTCTACACACACACACTCATAACTTTGCCACTTTTTCATATTTTCACTCCACATTTTCAACATTGCCATTTCTTCACACCTCCTCATGAACAGTACAACTATCATTTTTCACATCCTGCCCAAAATGTGTTTTGCACTTGTGACACCGAATGGCACACTTGCTGTGTAAAATCACCTTTTGGGCTTGAGTAACAAAATGCTACTGCCACTGTTCATGAGGTGGGGTCCCAAAAAGCCCATATTGAAAATTTGGAGTGAAAATACCAACAAATGCCTGGGGCATTAGGGTTTCCAACCATAATGCCGCACCCTGTACAGACTGACAGGCATCAGGAGGGTGGCTTGGGGTCATCGGCCATAATGTTCATGCCATTCCACACCCACCCCCACCTTGCAGCCACTGACAGGCACTGAGGTGTGCCTTGGGGTCTTCGGCCCTAACTTTCACCCCATTCTCCTATACTTCACCCATCTCAGCTTATTTCCTTATGGAATGCGGTGAGCATATGCCAAAGACCCCAAGGCACACCATGACACCTGTCAGTGTCTGCAGGGTGGTGGTGGGGGTTGGCATTAGTTCAATACTTCACTGCCATTCGTATTATGCATCTCTGTAACTCCTGCAGTACAAATACCAATACCAGCAAGCAAACATTCAGCACTGACAAATGCTTGTTTAGTATTGTACCCCCACACCCCATCCTTTAGATAATGAGCCTGGTATGCACTCTAAAGCTAGGGGTGGTACCAATTGTGTAATGCTGCCAAGAGAAAATGCATGCCATGAATGGGTGCTGGTTCTTAGTGGGGGTGCCAGCTGAGAAAAAGTGGCTAGGGATTACAAAATGTGGGGCTCATCCAAAGGGATATGGTTGGGTGAGAGGAAAATGCTGAGGATATGTTTAGGATATTTCTGTTTGGTGGCAGTGCACCATAACAGAAGATTGTTGCCAGAAAAGAAAAGTCTGTGCCAAAGAAAATGCCATCACAAAGTATTTGCTGCTTGTGGTCCTGTGAGAGAAAGTGGAAAATGTGCTGCTTGTGTGATTCAACTGTGCTTATAAAGAACGGCTGAGCTGAGCAATATATGCCCTTACCCTGCTGATTAAAGTGCTGTAAGAACTGTTAAAAGATACAAATTTCAAGCAAAAGTATTTATGGACGTTGATAACAGTAATGCCTAAGTACCCAGAAAATTTCAAGTGTTTGCAGTGAAAATTGGAGGCGCACTATCTAAAATGTACTGAAAACTGTGTTGAAATGCTTCAAAGTGCTTTGCCCCAGTGAAATTGCCAATTGAGGAAAAAAGTGACAGTTTGCATTTTTAATTTGCCCTGCTTGGCAATTGTTGTGAAACAGTGCATGAGAGAGAGAGAGAGAGAGAGACAAGAGAGAAGCTCATTTGCATGGCATCGTGTGATTGGTCCAGTGAGCTAAGTCCAGCCCTTTACCTGAATGTCTATGCTGAGGAATATTCAGGAGGACAGCGAGCAGCATGCGAGCAGTGCAGCAGCAGGAGGAACTGCCAAGAGTAAGGACTGTTTAAAACACTATTTTTTGACTTTACAATTTAAAGCCGGGCTCAGCCCTTTCTGACCACTGGAGTAGCGATCGCAGTGATTTTGCAACTGATTCTGTGGGTCTAATAGGCCGATCCACCGTGAAAGGCCTCATATAACGCAGCAGGCTACTTACCATCTGAGGAGGTAACCAGCTACTGCCTGAGTGAGTACAAAAAGCAAAGTAAAATAAACTGTGAGCAAATTGGAGAACTGTAAAACAGTGCAGCAAAGTTAAAAGCAGAGAGAGACTGTGAGATTTAAAAGGTGGACTGAGGGCAGTGACTGTTTTTGACAACAAAATCAAGGGCAGTACTGATCAGCAAGGCCAAGCAAATGCAGTAAATGTATGAATGTGCTGAATTTGAGCAAAATGTGAGACTGAATTTGTGAACAGAATAAAACAGTAAAATACAAGATCAGAAAGCGTTTCCAACAAAGTGAACTGTGTGTATGATAAATGAAAAGTTATAGCCACCATTATGGGCATAGTCAGCAGTGGAAACAAAGCAGTAGCGCCATGTTGTTCTAGTGTCTCAGAAGCAGCAAAGTTTCAATGAGTTATGAACATACGAAATTTGCCAGCAGATAAAGGCCTAGAGGTCTATCAAGTCTGCTTGAATGTGCAGCTAGCACCCCTTATTCTGCAGCTGCCCCTCCCTTCCACCCTTCCCCTTCATTAACCCTCCCCCTTGTCTTGTCCCATCTAAACTCATAGCTTAAAACTGCATTCCAACTCAATTTACTGCTTCTACTGTGTAACCAGCCTCACACCTCACTTTCGGCCCTCCTTTTTATCCCCATTACTCTATTCTTTCTCCACTCTTACCCTGTTATTCCTCCTCTCCATCTTGTGGTACTTGGACCTCTGACCTTTCATGCTGAGATATCACCCTACCACTGTGCTATCGATTCCTCTCCAGTTATGCAAATGCAAGCCAGGCAGCCTGCTCAGCAACCTAGCAAAAGTAAACAACGCTGTTGCAGTGTGTGTTAAAGTCAAAACACAACATTAAGTACAAAATAGTAATAGTGGGCTTGTGTATTTGTTTGCAGAAAATGTCATCTAATACTCCCCACTACACACTCCATGTCAGGGCATGGATTGCACAGCAAGAGAAAGAGCTAGCTCATTTTGAAAAACTTTACAACTGTGAAGCAGCACCATCTGATGTTGCTTTACCAAACTTTCCGTTAATGTGTGCATCATCTGTTTCAATCAATCAATCAGTTTTTATTTATGACGACTTTTCAAGAACCAAAGTATGAATACATTATAGACAAAACAACAAACATTCAATTAATAAAACATAAAAAATAAATAGGCAGCAGAAATAAAACTAAACATTGTCTCCAAAAGCCAGATTAAATAAATATATTTTCAAAGAGACTTTAAAAGTCTCAGTGGACAAGCACTCTAATCCGACGAGGTGAGAGTTCCTCAGGGTCAGGCCACAAAAGAAAAAGCCCTGGCCCCTGATGACTGAAGATGGACCCTGGGAACCTCTAACAATCCCTAATCAGTGGAGCGGAGTGGACAAAGGGGGTGGTAGGGCCGAAGTAGGTCTTGCAAGTGACCTGGTCCCTTAGTCAGGAAGGGAAGTTCTGTTAATCCCTCATTGTACAGACTGTCGAAAACAATATGGGATGTATGAAGCAGATGGTACAGTAACTGCAAAGCAAAATCATCCGCTTAGCTCCTACATGAATGCTGACAGAGGACTCTGTAAGATTGGAACAGTAGCAGGCTGGGTGCAGTCAAAGGGATTCCACTGAGTTTGTCAGGAGTTCTTGGAGAATGTCTGTGAAGATACCTTACAAGAGCAAGAAGGAATGGAGTTTTCCATGCCGGAGAAGGTGGAAGTGGACACTGCAGAAGCAGAATCTGTAGATCTGTGGGCAGAATGCCCAAGCCCAAGCCTTGTGGGAAGAGGATGAGGCAGCTGCCTCTGTGTGTAGTGAAGGATAGACAATTTTGGGAACTGAAGCAAATGTCAGCTCCTGGGCAGAGCTTATGGAACAGGAGGAAATGAAGGAAGGTGAAGCAGGTATTGTGGGCCACCAAGAGTTGCCACTAGCATTGGCTTTGGTGGAGCCTTCAGAGACAGAAGAGGGCTGTAGCAACATGCAACCGATGCAGAGGTGGACTGCTTTTACTCTGCACTGAGTTTTAGAAACTGGCTTAACCAGAACTGGGCACCACCAAGCAGTGCTTCTGGATTAGACCTAGTGAAAAGCAACAAGGGAGAATGTGTGATTAGACATAGGGCTGAGGCCAAATATGGACAGACATATCCATTCTTTCCTAGAAAAGTTTGGGAAGAAATTGAGAAAAACAGGCATGCCTGGTTGTGGGAGGAAACTAGTGCCAACCTTCGTCCAAAAGTTAAAAAGTTTATACAAATTAAAGTATGTCATGAGAGACTACAGTTTTGGAAGCATGGCAGGACTCTGTTTATAGACTCTGTGAGAACAGCGGACAAGGCTGGCCAAGAGACATTCTACAATATCAGAGTGGTTCATCAGGATGGAGACACAGTTCTTGCTCCACATCCCGAGTGGTACTATCCATTAAAGTGCCACACACCAGTAACCATGCCAGTATGCCAAGTGAATGCAGCAATGCCAGATCAGCAATCTGCAACGAGCGGCAGCAACTGAGAAGGAGGTGCATCTCTTCTGGTGATCCAGGTTCATCTGCAGCAACATCCAGGTTTGTCATCCTGCAGAGGAGAAGATTTCCCATCCAGGTCCAGCAGGAGGCATGGAAGAACCCGATCTGAAGATTTCATCTGTCCAGCAGCAGAAGATCATTGGGCCGAGGTCCATAGAGGTGATGTAGACATCCATCTTTTGCCTAGAATCTGGTAAGGCGACTTTTTCTTCTTACATTTTATTTAACTTTTGCCAACAAATGAGGATATCCAAGGAACTTTGGTTCATTAATAGATACTCATGAACTGGACTGCAGTGCTAGCAGGTCTCATGCCTGTCTCAGAACTGTGTTTCAACAGGTTTTGGCCTAGGAGAGACTCTATGTATAGTGCCCTGTACACTCTGGGCATTTCTCCTTAGAACATTGGCCTTTGTAGGGCTTCCCTCCCCCAAAATGTTTTTGTAAATGATTTTTATTTTCTACGTTTGTACTTTTACAGAAAACCCCTTTTAAAAAAAATAACTTTTGGGGATTGTGTAGTATTTCTGGTGGGAAGTTTGGACACTGTGTGTTTTACAGGTTGTGTTTTGTTTGCAGGATGTATTTTTGCAATGTTTTCTTTTGCAGGTGTTCCTGAAAGAAGACAAGAAGAGGATTCTTAGGACTCTTCAGTGTCCTCCTCTTTTATAGTTGCTAGGCTTGGTGTAACTGCGTAGTACAATGCTAACCATTTGTCTGCTTTGCAGGTGCAGAGTTTTGTAGTTCTTAGATTTAGGAAATGTAATATTAAGTGCATGTTTCTAAAGTGATCTACAGTTCTAAATTGAGAAATGGTTTTGGCACTGGGCACTAGGGTTGTCAGAACCCTCTGAAGTTCTGGGTTCTAGTTCTAGTCTAGAACTTTTGGAAAAGTTCTAGTGTTCTAATCTTTTTTAGAACTTTTTAGAACTCGAACCCTATTTTTTTATTGTGCTGTCAGTAACGAAGATAGTAAAAAAATACATGTAAAGGAAAACTGTTCAAAATAAGGGGAGAGAAATTATCTTGTGTGACATTGATAGGAATACAACTAGGTTTATCTATAGTTTCTTCTGTTTGCTAAAGTCAGCAACTTAATACTGAACAGACCCACCCACCCACCCATATGTTAAAGTTTTCCTGCTGCAGCTGCATCATAGTTCCTTAGTGAAAGAAAGAGGCACATTAGCCATTTATGTACTAGTATATACTCTATCGTCATGAATTAGGGAAAAATAACTGATATTACCTAATTTCAGCTATTTGCTGCTTTCTGTTTTAAATGAGTGAATCAAAAGTTGCTATGTTTAAAAGAAAGCTTTTATAACAAAGTCAAGCCAAGTACTACAGCAGCAACATGTGGAACTGTTACAAAACATATTATGTCATAACATATTCAGTCAAGACATTGGAATAAAAAAAATATTTGCAGAAACCACAAGAAGGCTGCTCCAATCCTAAGTTGTGCCTGTGTGAAAAGTTGAGCACCAAGACACCAACTCAAAATATTGTTGCGTTTTATTGATAGATCACAGTAGAAATCACATGTAGATAAAATAGTTTAAACAGACAAAAGGTCCTTTGTCTGTTTAAACTGTTTTGTCCTGCATGGCGTTTCTGTACTGTGATGCTATCACTTAAAACGCACAATACAGTATATTTTTGGAAGTGTTGGTGCTGTGTCTTTTTGTTCTTAATAAAAAAAATATGCCAGTCATTGTTGCTGGCAAAATGCATGCAATTTTCTAAGGTAATGCATACATATACCAACATTTTTGTTGGCAAATTGAAGTAATACATACAAAAAATTCTAAGATGATGCATTTTTGCAGCTGATACTTCAATAAAATCTGTATTTCAGTCACATAAATAAAAACAGTGGTTTTCTCACCACATACTAAGGAACATTTATGTAGCTGCAGCAGTTGGCATGTGATGTTTAAGGGACAGCGTCTGTCAACCCCATTATGTATCAAATTATCACTACTTATAAAGCAAAAACACTATGATATCACATTCTGTGAAAACTGCTGATGCAGATTTTCTTTTATTTCTGATTCCTTTATTCTTTTTAAAGGGACAGGACAATTGTGCTAGGTGGCAGCAGTTTGCAATGTATTTAATAAGAATATATATTATGTACAGTAGGTTCGGTCTGTCATCATTTTTCCTCACCATCCCCAGCTGATCACGAATCTGTAAATGAAAGAACTAAAACAACACCCACCTTTCACCCCATCACCCATTCCACTTTTCTTCCACCACCTCATCTGTGCAGTAGCACCCATGCCACCCTTACACCCATGTTAAAACCAACCCACAACCCTCACCCATGTACTAGCATCCATTTTTCATTTATGGCTAACATTTCTGTAATTGAAAAATAATAAACAGCTAACAATTAGAACTCATTGTTTTGTCCTCTTTAAAATTGAAAATAGACCGCCTCCTGTCCCAGCCCATGCTGATGCACCACAAAGTCACAGAAGGTAAATCAAAATATATGTTTGCACTTTAACTATAAATAATATGATACAGAAAGGATTGACGTGACAGTGTCCCTTTTATGACAAATTTGGGCCTGTTCCACTGATGTTAAAATTGCCCTGTATATAAAACTTGTTGACTTTAGTTTAGACCCTAGCTACAAAGCAGTTTGCCATGAAATGGTGAAAGTTTTGGGGTATATAGTCCAAGGTAGTAGATCAAGAAAGGAGAGAGACGACAACCAAAGTCATCACAGTCTGTAAAGTTTCCTTTTGGTGCAGAGAGACTCCAGTCCACACAGTATTTTACCAGCCACCACCATCTGAGTTGTCATCATCACCATCAACATCCACAACATCAATCACTTCAGGATCAGTTTGTATACTCTTGTAGGGATACGAAAATCTTGACTTATTAACTTTGATAAAAGTTAAAGTGTGTACATTTTCTGGCAGCAACCTATTTCTGGTGTCTGTCACAATATTGCCAGCTGTACTAAACATGCATTCTGAAGAGACACTTATTGCAGGACAACCAAGATATTTACAGGCTTCATCATACAGCTCTGTCCAAATTGACTTTTTTGATCTCCAGTATTCAAAAGGGCATGCATCAATAGGAATAGGCAGTTCTTGCAGGTAACTGTCTACCATGTTGGACAGAGACCGCTCAGAAGAGGAATCAGCAGAAGCAGCTGGTATGGCAGCAATTTGGGAAAGGTTTTGCCACAGATTTAGCTTGCTACTAAGGGTTGAAGAAGTGGCAGTTGTGGAACAACTACTGTTAGTGTTTGGTGACTTTTCCAGTTCTGTATCCCTTTGTGAAGATGAACCTGCATGTTGTGGTGATGACAACCTGATGGTACTGTGCGTGTCTGTGTTTGACTCCTGTGAGTGCTGCAGCTCATCTAGCAACATACATTTGTACTGCTCTATATCATCTGTTTTGGAAGATGTATAGCCTTGAACCTGGGATCTAAGAGAGTTGCAAGGATGTAATGTCTTGATTTCGCTATTGCAACTAATTTGTCATTGGTTTTGAAGCGCTGCCATTCTCTTTACTAGATTCCCATGATATAGGCGACATGTTGTCTGCGCTTCAGATCTGTCTTTTCTATTTGTAGATTTAGAACACTAAGATGATGTGAAATGAGCATTATGAGTGGGATAACCTGACTCACAGATGCACCTTCAGAAGACATGTCCCTTGTAGCTGTCTCAAAAGGAGCTAGGATACAGCACACTGTCTCCATTAATTTCCACTGCAGCACAGACAGCATAATGCCATCTCCAATAATGTAACTGGAGCAGTACTCATGTACAGCTTGCTTTTGCTCAAGAGGCGCTGCAGCATATAAGCGTTGAGTTCCAACGAGTGGAAACATTTTGAATCAGCTTTTGCTGGGGCAGCTTGTGTTTTTGCAGTTCGGACAATGTCCGGATAGCCTTGGTTGAATGTGAAAAGTGAGTCACAATTTTTGCAAACAGCAATCATACCATCCACTTGTGTTTCGTTGCTGAGAAATCCCGTGACAATTAAGTGTAAGCAATGTGCAAAGCAAGAAGCATGCAGAAATCCTCCATCCTGTATTGCTTTTAAGATGTTGGCTCCATTGTCACTTACTATGAAGCCACATTTTAGAACGTGAGAATAAACCCATTCGTCAAGGAGGTCATTTAGTTCCTGCAAGATGTTTGCAGCAGTATGACTTTGCCCAAACTTCTTTATATGCAGCAGCGCCATCTTTTGGGGTGTCTTTGTTTTTGAAGAAGCACAAGAAAACGTGACCCAATGAGCGGTAAGGGACATGTAATCTATGTTTTGAGTGCTGGTCCACATATCTGTTGTGACATGAATAACCCCACCCTCTGCAGTTTTAAGTGCAAGCATCACTGTCACTTTTAAAGCCTGATAAATGTTTGGTATTTCAACATAGGAAAAGTACCTTTGATGAGGAACATTGTAACGAGGTCTGCTAATGTCATGAGCTCCTAAAATCCTCATGATCTACCAAAGAGTATGGGAGAAGGGTTCGGCTAACAGTTCACCAATTCGGTGATTAAGATGAAGGGTCTTTGGATGATTTCTAGTAAGGTATTCTTCCTTTCAAATGCCTGAGACAGTGTTAGCTGTTTGCAGCATGTCCCTGCTGGTTTATTATACACCGTGCTTCGATGGGCAGATGGACGAGAGATGGTGGACTAGGACTTATACATTCAGTGCCATCACTGGATGTGCAACTGGTACTAATGGTGCTGGCATTGGTGGTAACAGTGATCCTAGGGCTGGCAGTGGTTCTGCCCGCATCAAGTTCAGACAATTCAGTATCCATTTCAGATTCCTGATCCTGACCCTTCTCACGGCGGTCTGGAAGATGGAGGACATTGGTTTTGGTTTTGGATGATCAAGCAAAACCAATGCTTTTTCAGATGGCGTTTAAGAGCGTAGTGCCAAGGCATGACACAACTTTACCATGGCTTACACTCTGTTTACACAGGAACAAATTGTTCTGCATGGATCAGTTTTACTGACTGAGAAATAATTCCACACCTCAGATGTGACAGATTTTGTTCGAAACTAGGAAGATAGCTAAAGACTGTTTGTGTCTTTTCACCTGTCCTAACTGAACCTGGGACATGCTCCTTGGTGCTAGAAGAGTGGACAGAAGACTCTGATGGATTTTCATTGCTGGCCAACACAGAAGTGGTGGATTCAATGGATATGTCCTTTCATTGCCAACAGTGCTGGATGTATTTGCAAGTGCACTACCTGATTCATTGTCAGCAGACTTGCTCATTTCACTTTGTTGAGGAAGTAATGATTTGTCACGAGACACAACAGTGTGGGACTGAGACAAAGAGCTACTGTCTGAGTCAGAGAGGGACTCACTGTCACTTGCATTATTGCTGCTAGTCACAGGGATCTTAATGGCATGAATGGCATACCTTATGGTGCCTCTCCTGTGACTCCAGCAGCTGTACAGGTTTTCTTAAAAGGTCCCCTTTACCACACTTCACTGTTGCTCTTTTGCTGTTTGTTGAATTTTTATCACGTGAAACATTTTGGTTATTTCTGTTAGCACCAGGATTACCACTACCACCAACACCTGCTCCAACACCAGCACTAAATGCTTCATCTATGTTGGTGTCAGCCATAACAGACAGTAAGTACCAGTACTACCAGTCCAGTATACTGCAGTGAACACACCAACACCCAAACAATTCCTGTGTAACAAAGCAATGTGATCTGTAATCGTTGGCTACAACTCCAAAATTTTATTTTGGTTGTGTGACACTGTGATACGTGGACTGAAAGTAATTGAAGAATATGACAGTTTGCAACTAAAGGATCCCAGGTTCAAGGCTTACAGAATGATTGGGCTGCTGGGCATAGGCATACACATAGCAATCAAAGGGCACACACAGCAGGGTGATGGGCTGACCACAGGAGACGGAGTCACATACGCAACCCAGGGAATGAGAATTATATTTCTCTTTGTCATGTAAGGTTAATGCCACCACACAACTGGCCACTGGGCTTCTCTCTGTAACACACACACTGGGTGGGTACAGTGCAGTCAAAGGGCACACAGCAGCAGGGTGATGGGCTGACCACAGGAGATGGAGTCACATACGCAAACCAGGGAATGAGAATTATATTTCTACATTTCTGTCATGTAAGGTTAATGCCACCACACAACTGGCCACTGGGCTTCTCTCTGTAACACACACTGGTAGGGTACAGTACAGTGCAGTCAAGGGCACACACTGGGCTTCTCTCGTGACACACACACTAGGGTTCAGAAAGATTTATTTGCCTTTTTCCCCCCTTGTATGCTTGTTGCTGGCAGCTGCTGAGTGTGCAGTGTGCTGCAGTTTCAAATAATCACATTTCACATTCACAAAGGTTCTTATAATCTTCAGTCTTCTTATTTTTTTTTTAGTCTCTCTCCGAGTCCTCCTCCAGTCCTCCTGATATTGGTCTCATCAATCCCTCCCTATTCCCCAGTCCCTTCCCCCAATCTTGATTAATCCCTCCCGATTCCCTCCTTCTGTCCTGAACCGGCCCCTAGTCCCACTCCCAGTCTCCCCCGATTTTTAGCTTTTTTTCTTGTTCTCGGTCTCACAGGAGAAGAAGTGGCCACGACTGGACAAGAGTAGTGGACGTGCTAACCGCTTTTGCTACAGTTTGCTGGTGCTGCCTGCTGCTGCTGCCTCTGTCTGCGATGATCCTCAGGCAAATGGTGCGCCTCCTCGTGGTGCATCTCTTTAAATACCCCCACAGATCCCGCTGCTCGCGTTGCTTACTCGACCCCACGTCGTCTCGCGTCTCGCGGTGATTCGAACCCTTTTGCGAAACGTTTAGTGTTCGAGTTCAGTTAGAACTCGAACACGGTGGGTTCGAGGAGGGTTCAATCTTTGCCGAACCTGTTCTGACAACCCTACTGGGCACCTAGTAGGTAGAATAGGTCAGATAGATTTTCCATAGAGGGCTGGGGGGAAGACAGGTTGGTGGTACTGAATCCAGATAGAGGTCACCAGTGATGTTAGTCAGGACATGCTTCAGGCAATCTCTTGGAGCCACTGAAATTCCATAGGTAGTCATAGGGTAGGAGCTGAAGTTTCTTCAGCAGGCCTCTATCCTTTAGTGTTACCTGCCTGTGCCTAGCACATGGTAGGGGAGGACGGCCTGGTACTGGACCGTAACCTGGCTGCATACAGCCAGTGTGTCTGGATGGCGGTGAGTGTAACCAGCCAGTCCCCTGGGATTACTAGAATCATACACTGTGTCTCAAGGTGGCTGTAGCTTGAGAAAACATTTCATTTTGTTGGGCTGCACTACTGACGTACTGAGTGCATCACAACAAGATCGTGACATAGTCAGTACAGCAGAATGCGGCTATTCTAAGCATGGAATTCCATGCTGAACAGTGTTCCACCATACACTATAGTGGTGTGCAATGTGGAGGCTGTGCCCAGTCCCTAGTCATATCCAGCTGTGCACTATATCATAGCTGTGTATACATGTCCAACAGGTCCATGCATGGCCCTATCCATCTCCGCCATGCACATGAGACTACAGTGGCCCAGTACTGGTATATAGGTGTGTGTACTGTTTAGGGTGCATGGTTAATGTGCCATGTGTTCTGCTGCTTGCTTTTGATCACATGTCATCTTTGTGTAAACCCCCATCCCCAGGTCTAAGAGTATGCCTGGGGTTAAATAGGGAGGGTGCAAACAGCAGACACTACATTCCACGACCACCAGTTCAGCTTTTACCAAGGCTGGTTGCACTACTGGGTTCTTCTGAGCCAGTGAGTTACCTCCTCGGGTGCTGGGCTGCAAGAGAAGTTATGGGTTAAGTAGCAAACAGTTGAAATAAGTGAATGTCCACTCTAGTTTAAAACATAAAACAGGGGATCCTGTACTTTAGTTAATGAATCCCACTACAATTCACAACTTATTTATGCAGTTCATTCTCCTCCAGACCTGGGAGTCCTCCATGGATTCAAAATGGTGGATTACTCTGGTTGAGCTGACCCCTCCCACTTCCACAATCGTTCCCTGGGCTGGGTGGCCACAACAGGGATCAAACTGGGCAGTAGTTTCAACTTCTTAGGAGTCGGCTGACTCATATTACTTAGGCAGCAGCATAAATCCTCCCACTCTGGCTACATACTTGATTAAGCAACATGCGAGCAGGCTCCCAAACTTTCAGCACGAGTGTGCGATGGCCACTGACGGGGAACCCTTGCAATCAGGGCTCCAATCCATGCTCCTTCCTCCTCTGACTTTCCCCTTCTGAAACTCAGGATTGGGATCACAACCCACACTGGACATCCTCACCCACCTCCTTACTACACAGGTGTACTCTGTTGCCATCCAGTTTTCCTTCATTCTCTGGGGCTGCAGGTTCGTGGCTACCCCCCACTGACTGGCTGACACTTTTTTTTCTTCCCAAATTGGCTCTAACCCAGCCAGGGGATAACACAGGAGAACTAATGCTTTTCACAGAGCCAGAAATGCAAAGGAGAATGGCTGCTACCGTGTCAGACCGCCACCACATTCTGCTGACCTCTCAATGACACAGGCCTCATTCAGCAAGAGCAGACAATCACCCCTGCCCTGAAACCCCACCCCTACTCCCTGCCCTGGTAAAACTCCAGGAAACCCCTGCATTCTCTAGGCTCACCTCCTTCCTTGACAGCATCTCCTTCCACATCCCCTTCCAGTCAGGTTCCAGAATTCCCACTCTTCAGTATCCTCCAACCTTCACATTACAGATTCCATTTTTCCTGCTATGGACAAAGGCCACCTCACCTCTGCTATCTTTATAGACCTAGCAAAGCTTTGACTTGGTGTCCCACCATCTCCTCCTCAATAAACTGGTCACCTCAGGTCTCTCTTCCTCTGCAGTGAAATGGTTCCAGTCTTATCTCTCTGACTACCAGCAGTCCGTACAAGTCACTGACACACTATTTCCTCCTCTCACTACCTACGCAGGTGTCCCCAAGGCTCTCATCTTGGGGCCAATTCTTTTCTCTCTCTTCATAAACAACCTTCCCTCCATCTGCATTGCTGTGAATATTCAAATGTATGCCGACTATATGGTGCTCTACCTGTCAGACCCCTCTAGCAATGCACTCAAAGCCCCTCTCTAGCTTGACTTTCTCAATGTTATAAAAAGGTGTAATACAAACCAACTCACACTGAATACTTAAAAGACTGTATCAATGACATTTGGCTCCTCCCAGAAACTTGCTAAACTCCAGACCCCCTAATCTTTCACACCCTCGATGGCACCAAACTGGAATCTGTGTCTGCCTTCAAATACTTTGGAGTCTGGTTCGACCCCAGATTGGATTTCTCCCACCTCATTGACTCCCTACACACCAAACTCCAGCCCAAACTAGGAGCTTTGTATCATTCCAAAGACTGCCTAATCCTTCCTACTTGTCGTGAGCGTGTCTCAAAATTAATACTCCACTTGTTTGATTACATAGACGTGGTTTTTGGATCAGCCCCCTCCTCTTCCTTCAGTAAGCATGACACCTTGTGTAACACCTTCTGTGCTTCACCACTGATGTCCCCCAACTTACTCACCATTGTTTAGTTTACTCTGCATACTCTGTCCTTCCTCCCCCCCTGCCATCAACTGCACAGTGCATCCATCCTTTATAGTTAAATATTGATTTAACTCTCTCCCAACCTACCTTTTCTCTGTCCTCTCACCAGCCAGTGCCTCTGACTACTCTCTCCACTCCAGAGACTCATGCACTTTCTCCACCCCTCAGGTGAACTCCTGTGCCAGATAATCTGTTTTCTCTTACCACCTCCCCTACTCTGGAATTGGCCCCCTTATTCTCTACGTTACCCACGTCCCTCTCCTCCCTTAAATACCAGCTAAAACTCTTTCTCCAGCCCTCCTGCTCCTGCATCCCTACCTAGGCTCCCACTTGATACCCCTTATTCCCTCTTCATCTGGCTGGTGGCCCCCTCCAAGCTAGTCTTCTAGCCCTAAGTTCAATGTCTTCCTGAACCCCACCTCCTAAGCTTTCTCTCTGCACAAACCCTTCCCCCATCTCAGTCCACCCATCCCACACATCCACTGCTCTTTATTTCTGCTCATTCCATACAAAACTTATTGTTTTCCCTTATTATTCCTTGATATGCAATTGTAACATGGATCTTTTATTTACGTAACTGTTTTTGGATTGTAAATATCTGTATATTCTTCACAAACTGTTTGTTCATTGTAACTCTTTTTGGATTATAAATATCTGTGTGGTCTCCTCCTCTTCTTTCCCTGGGTCACACCTGGAAACGAGGTCCAGCTCAGTGTGCCTTTCCTGGCTACCAACTTTTTAAATAAAATAAATAAATAAAATTATTGCCCAAAATCTCATCACTGGGCCAGAAAGTCATGGTTTAAATCCAACATGAGAGACAGGCTCATATCAAAATACCAAGACTTGTAGTCGAGGGGTGCTGCACTATTGGAGGTGAAGATGTACAGATGAGAAATTAAACAAAGGTTTCTTGAACTCATTTTGGTTATTGTTCCTCATTTCTGGTTATTGTTTGGGTGGAAGTTAAAGATGATGAGCACTTTAAAAACAAGCATTTGACAATGCCGAATGTTTGCTTGCTGGTATTAGCATTGGAAGTGCAGGAGTTAGACAGATGCAAAATAGGAATGGCAGTGAAATATTGAACTCATGCCAACCCAACCTCCACCCTGCAGAGATGGACAGGCATTGGGGTGTGCTTTTGGTTGTCGCCTATAATGCTCACGCCATTTCACCTCACCCTATCCTGTAGCCACCGACAAGTGTTAAGGTGTTCCTTGGGGTGTTCGCTTACAGTCACCCCATTCCATAAGGACATACACTGAAATGGGTGCAGATAGCAGGGATTTATTTAACTCTAAAAATTATTAGCATTTTTCTCATAAAAGTGCTAAATCTTTGTGAAAATGCATAGTTTTGCCTCACTGTGTTTAACAAACACAGCACTTCTAGAAAATCTATATAAATACTTTCTGTGCAGTTAGTATAATCCCAAGAAAAACTGCTAATCAATTATTTAAAACCCTGGTATAGGAGAATGGGGTGAACTCTGGGGCTGAAGAGTCCAAGGCACACCTTGATGCCTGTCCCTGGCTGCAGAGTGGGGGTGGGGTGGAATGGTGAGCATTACAGCTGGCAAACCAAAGGCACACCCCTGACAGCTGTTAGTCTGTACAGACTGGGATGTTATGGTTAGAAATACTAATGCCCTGGCGTTGTTGGTATTTGCACTACAAATGTTCAACATGGCCTTTTGTGACCCCCCTCCATGAAAGCATTTGGGACTTCTGCTTATGAACAGTGGCACTGTGATTTTGTTAATCTGTCGAGCGTTGATTTCCCACAGCGACCACACCATTCTGCGCCAGATGTGGAAAACAGTTCGCAGGACGGAAAATGACAGCTGTACCATTCATAGGAGATGTGAAGAGATGGTAATGTTGAAAATCTGGAGTGAAAATATTAAAATTCTCAAACTTACATGCGTATGTGAAAGTGCACAATGCATGCTCAGAATACAGTCATTTTGTGGAATAATTTCACCAAATTTTCAACATAGGCATTTCCACAGTGATCATGCTATTGCACAGAATGTGTGAAACACATTCCGCCAGGATGTGAAAAATAACAATGTTGAAACTCTAGAGTGAACATATTACAAATTCCCGAAATTACGAGTGTGCATGGAAACTGCATTCATAACTTAGTAATTTTTTTGAATCTTTTCAGCAAATTTGCAAGATAGACTTTTTGGGTGCCCACCTCATGAACCATGACACTGCTGTTTCATTAATCAGTCCTGAAAGGTGATTCCACACAGTCACTGTGAAATCACCTTTCAGGACAGAATAACCAGATGACTGTGACTGAATTTCACGAGGTGGGGTCCTAAGAACCCGATGTTGAAAATTTGGTGCCAAAATTCACAAAAATGGCCAAGATATACACCTAAGTTGAAAAAAAACCAAAACATTTATGCCGTTATACAGCTTACTGGCATTTCTTCAGTTCACAGTCAGTTTTGAAGAGTGCAGACGTGTTCCTGCTCCACCGAAGATCATCGCGCCAGGTTCCAGAGGTAAGTATAGGGTGAGGGGGGTGTTGGGAGGTGGGATGACCAGCGGGTGGGTGCGGATTGGGGGGGGCAACGGACACAACGAGGGATGTTTTTCTGTTTTCACAGGTTTAAAAAAAACAACAACTTGCGGGACTGTTTTTCTACTTACAGGGACAATGAGCATGCTGGGGTGGGCTCCCAGCATGCCACCTGGGTGTTTGTTGGGGTCTGGAGCCGACGGGGATTGGGCACCCCATCGGCACATACAATGTGTTTGGGGGGGTGCATGAGCCGAGGGGGATTGGGCACCCCTGTTGGCACACCACGAATGGGGGGACATTATGCCAACAGGGATTGGGCTCCCCCATCAGCAAATTAACTGGGGGATTGGGCACCCGTTGGCTTTCATGGGACTGCGGAAGTGGACTGCGACAGCTGCTGCCATGTTTATTGAAATATGACAGCAGACAAGGCAAGCTGCTATTTGCTGCTGCAATCAGGTACCACCCCAGCATCAGACTATTCAGGAAAAACAGCTGATTCTCCAATGACTGGGCGCTCCCTGATTGCAGTGGCAAATTTCTTTCAGGCAGATGGCATGCTTCAAAACTGCTGTCATTGACAGTGTGCTCCTCCATTGGCACCACAGAGACCAGCCCCAAAAAGCACTGCTAGCATTGGCTACAACACTGCTCACCTCCACAACCCGCTACTCCAGCAAGCTGCCACAAAATGTTTCTTGCACATGCGCACAAGCAAACATAAAAATAGGGTATAACCCTGGTATGTTAGTCAACATTCCCTCTAATGGTAAAACAGAATGGTTTTAGTGCAGTTTTCTTTTGCTGTGTATGAATAACGCTGTTCAGATTCTCCCCAGAAAAACTGTAAGAATGGGGCATTTGTCCAGCAACATAGGCATGATATGTACTGCCCCCTTCTCTGTTCCTGGCACTTTCTTCCCACATCTCTCTCCAGTCCTATAATTTTATGTTTGCTTGCACGATGTGCAAGAAACATAGTGCCATCATCTGAGTTTTTGTAGGTGTGGCACCTGTCTTCCAATTCAGTCAGTGTGTTTGCAGGCGCAGCCACAGTTCACCAATGGATGCTGCAGCTGTCTATGACAGCAGTTGAAAATGCAGTGCCGTATAGTTGAAAGGGAGTGCCCGCTTCAGTGAGCAGTGATAAGATAGTGTGCTCATGAAGCTCCCTCACACACAAACGACATTGCGCGGCTCATGCCCCCCATGCACACACTGGCGCCAATGGGGTGCCCAATCCCATCGACTCTGCTGCGCCCCCCAACAGAGTTCCAGGTGCCACGCTGGGAGCCCATCTCAGCATGGCAACAGTCCGTGATATGACGGGGTGCCCAATCCCCATCGGCTCCACTGCCCCCCAAACAGCCTTCCAGCTGCCACTTTGGGAGCCCACCCCAGCATGGCACAAGTCCCAGGCCGCCTAAGAAAAAACCTGCAAGAAAAAAGTCTCCCATTGACTGTCCTGACAACCTCCCCACCTCGCACCCACCCCTCTGCTCAGCCCACCCCCACACCCACCTCATGCCATGCTTACCTCTGGAGTCCAGCGCGACAATCTTTGGTGGACTGGGAACACGCCTGCACTCTTCAAAGCCGACCGCTAACTGAGGAAATGCCGTAAACTGTATAATGGAATAAAAAGGGTTTTTCATCTTGATGCATATCTCAGGTATTTTGATTTTTTCACCAAATTAAACATGGGTTTTGAACCCCACCTCATGGTTTCTGTCACTGTCATTTTTACTCAGCCCCAAAGGTGATTTCGAGGTCACTGCGCAGAACCACCTTTGGGACCGATTTACAAAATGACAGTGTCACAGTTCATGGTGACCTCAAACCCTATGTCAAAATTTGGTGAAAAATTCCCCAAAATTACTGTTTTACGAGCATGCGTTGCGTTGTTCCTTCGCACTCTCGTAAGTTCGCGAATTTTCAATATTTTCACTCCAGATTTTCAACATTGCCATTTTACCACACCTCCTTATGAGCAGAACAGCTGTCATTTTTCACATCTCGCCCAAAACATGTTTCCACGCATGTAGCGCACAATGGCGCAGTCGGCGTGTGAAATCAATGTTCGGAGCAGATTAATAAAATCACAGTAACACTGTTCATGAGCAGAGGTGTTAAAATAGCTATGTCTGACTACTGCCTTTGTCAGGGGATGAACCCCTGACAAAGGCAGTTGCTGAAGCGCTGGGGTAGTGGACACTGACATTGCTGTTACCACAATAAAATTTAATTTTGGATTTACTTTACCCATTTGTGGTCTGGTATTGTACTAGAGTGCAGTTTCCTGTGGGCTCACATTGTACTTAGGTCTGGCAGACCTGACGCTGCATTCCTCCTCAACTGCTGTTGTAGGACTTTGAATTTCCTGGGCACATACCAGAGTGAAGGTGGAATTAACTGTTTAAATTTTTATTAAAGTGCATGACACAAACTGAGCTAACACCCTGAAGGCAAGGTGTGCACTTCTTCAGCACTGCCTCTTGGGATTCAGAGGAACCGAATGGTCGGCTGTGGTGGAGTGCCATAGGCTTGATGCGGTGAGTAGGATAGAGGTAGTTAGGTGCAGGAGATGCCCTGAGTTCAGATGGGACCCGGAGAGAAACCAGACATGTCTGGTTCCCATCTCCAGGGTCCTACTAGACTGACTGGACAGATAGCCAGAGGGGCTGCAGCATCTACCAGTCCCCTTAGGGCAGTGCTTTGCAATGCCAGATCGATCAGAAATAAGACTGCAGTTATGGCGGATTTGATTTCTATGGTTGATCTGGCTTGCATCATGGAGACCTGGGTGAGTGACAGTGCTGGGCCACTTTTGGAGGCAGCCATCCTCCCGGGTACTCTGTAATGCACTGCCCTAGGGTGGAACACGGGGTGGGGGTGTAGCCTGCTGTTTTAGATCTGACCTGGGCTTTACTGTGCACCCAGTGGGAACTACCAGGTCCTTTGAATGTGTGGCATCATGTGGGGGCCTGGGTTTAGGCTGCAGGATCCTCTTTATTTACCACCCTCCTGGGTTGGGGGAGAGTTCCTGCAGGAGGTGATGGATCTCATTGTCGGTGAGGTGTTGGAGTTCCCCAGATGTTTGGTGCTGGGGGACTTCAACGCTTGGGCTGATGACGAGTCCTCCAGGCTTGGTTCTAACCTCCTCCAGATGATGTAATCTCTGGGCCTGACACAAAATGTTACTTCTGTAACTCACCACGGTGGCCACATGTTGGACTTGGTGTTCTCATGGGGGCATGAGGTACGTAACCTCAAGATTGATCAAGACGTATGGTCTGATCATTACACAGTGAGGTTCTCATTCGGGGCCCCCCCCAAGAGCCTTCCCACTGTTGAGGTGGTCAACTACCGCTTGTTGAGGGAATGTCCCTGGAGAGTTTTCTGGTGGTGGCTGATCTAGCTAGTGTACACGCTGCATGTGCTAAGAGCATGAGTGAGGCAGTTGTCACCTAGAATAGGGTGATGTCCGCAGCACTGATGCACTCAGCACCCATGTATGACCCAATTTCTCTAACTTGAGATCTCCCTGGTTTGATAGAGATCTCAAGGCGATGAAGATTAGAGGTTGGAAGTCAGAGCGTTGCTGGTGGAGGACCAGGCTGGAGGAGGACAAACTGGCCCTGTGTGTCCACTATTGTGAGTACCAGGGGGCAAGCAATAATAAGAAGGCAGAGTTCCTGTCCAGGGAGATTGCTGCAGGGAGGAACTGACCAGCAGTACTTTTTGGACTGTAGACATGCTGTTACACCTGGTCTCTCTGCAGCCAAAAAAGTGTTTTCTGTCACTTTGTGTGACGAGTTTGCTCAGTTCTTCACTGACAGAGTGTCCTCTATCTGGCAGGGAATCCCACCAGTGCATCATATGACAACTCGCAGTGATCGCCTTGGAGGTAGTAGAGGCACTCCATTTGTCTAGGGGGGAGTTTAAACTGATGGAGGTGGCTTACGTCACTGAGGTTGCTTCGAAACTGAAGCACACATATTGTGAACTGGACCCGGTGCCAATGCATTTCTTAATGGGATGCGCTGATTCCGTTGGCCAGTGTTTGCCTTGATTGTCCGGTGCTTGTTGTCAGAAGGGATCTTCCTGGATTCCTTGAAAGAGGCTGTGGTGAGGCCTCTTCTGAAGAAACCATCTCTTGACCAGTACATCTTGGTGAATTACTGACCTATCTCCAACCTTCCATTTTTGTGAAAGGTTGTTGAGAAGATTGTGGCGCAACAGCTTGAGGAGTACCTCGTGACCTTTAATATCTATGAGCCATTCCAGTCTGGTTTCCACACTAGGCATAGCACAGAAACAGCATTAGTTCAGGTGCACAATGACCTCCTTTGGGCGAAAGATAGGGGAGATGGGTCAGTTCTCATGCTCCTTGATCTCTCTCTTCCGCTTTCAACACTGTTGACCACTTTGTGCTGTTTGATTGTCTCAGAGAGTACTGTGGGCTTGCCAGAACTTACATCTGCTGGTTTGAATCCTACCTCACTGACAGGAAGCAATGGGCAGTGATGGGGAATTTCTCCTCCTCCCCGAAGCTCCTGTCGTGCGGAGTACCTCAAGGATCGATCTTGTCGTCAGTGTTGTTTGCAATGTATATGCTGCCCCTGGGTGAGCTCATTAGGAAGTACAATGTGGGTTTTCAATGCTATGCAGATGATACCCAATTGTATTTGTCCTTTGCCCGGGAACATCTGACGCTGTGGCAGTATTAAACATCTGCCTGACCGAGATCAATGATTGGATATCCTCTAGCTGGTTGCGACTGAACCCTGACAAGATGGAGGGTACGGCAGTGGAACCGGGCTGAAGGCATGAAAGGAATGCCTCCAGTGTGGCAATTGGTCTTTGCCTGGGGCCTACACCATTGATGGCTTCCTCTAGGTGTGAGATCTTGGCGTGTTCCTGGATGACGGATTGACATTTGAATCTCAGGTGTCATCGGTTGTCCAAAGTGGTTTTACCACTTGAAGAATATTGCCAGGCTCAAACCTCTAGTTCCACCTGAGGACCTGTCCACTTTGGTCCACGCCTTGTAAATGTCCAGGCTTGATTACTGTAACGCCCTTACTGGTCTCAGAAGGTACTTCAACTGCAGTTAGTGCAGAACGCAGCTGCCAGTTTGCTGACAGGCCTTTCAAGGTTCTGTCATGTAACTCTGGTGCTGCATGAACTGCACTGACTGTCGGTCAGGTGGATGGTTATCTTCAAGGTGGGTTTACTCACCTTTAAGACCTTACATGGATTAGGCACTGGATATCTGTCTGATCTCCTAACACCTGCTGACCCAGTCCACTCCCTCCGTTCCTCCTCTAGGGGCCTCCTGGCAATTCCCAGGATAAGACTTAAAACTGCTGGTGACAGGACCCCCCTTGGTGAGTCCACTTTATTTCAGATCTTCTTCTCATCCGCAAATAGGCACAACCTCCCATTTAGTCCCTCCATAATATCCCCAATGGATATGTTAAAAAGTATTGGCCCTAATACTGACCCTTGTGGAACCCCACTTGTCATCCTTTCCCCTCTGGAGTGAACCCCATATACAACCACCCTTTCACCTCTGTCACCAAGCCAATTTTCCATCCAGTTTGTTATTTTCTTCCCTACTCCTAAACTGCCCAATTTGCTCACCAGTCTCCTGTGAGGGACAGTATCAAAGGCCTTGCTGAAGTCCTGATAGGCCATGTCCACCACCGCTCCCTGATTGCTCACCCTCATCATCCAATCAAAGAATTCAATCAGGCTCATCTGGCATGACCTTCTCTCTGTGAACAGGTGTGGTCTGTCATCCTGTAAACCACTATCTGCAAGGTATTTAACTATACTTTCTTTTAGGAGGGCCTCCATAATCTTACCTACCACTGAGGTAAGACTGACTGGATGATAGTTACTCGGGTCTTCTTGCCCCACTCTTATGCAATGGTACCGTGATCTGCCCTTTTCCAGTCCCTTGAATTATTCCTGTGTCCAATGATAGGTTAAACAGCCTTGTTAATGGTGCTACCAGCTCCTCCCTAAGCTCCCAGAGCACTCTGGGATGTAGGACATCTGGACCCATTGTCTTGTCCACCCTTAACTTACCCAGTTCCTCTAAAACTCTGCTCTCCTTGAACTCGCTAGTGTCCACCTCCCTAGCCTCTGTTTCCCTCCCCACAGCTCTGGTCCCTTTCTGTCCCTTTCAACTGTGAAAACTGAGCAGAAATACCTGTTCAGCAAGTCTGCTTTTTCCAAGTCCCTCTCCTTCATGGCTCCCCCCTCCCCTTTAATCTCATTATATCCTGGTTGTTCTTTCTTCTCTCACTGAAGTATTTGAAGGACATTTTGTCTCCCCTGCTGGCCTCTCTTGCTGTCGTCTCCTTTGTGACTGCCTTTGCCTTCCTGATTGTCTGCCCTGCCACCCTTGGTTTTTCCCTGTATACCTCCCTGTCCTCCTTTCCTTGTGTTCTTTTTCATGTCCTGAAAACCCTCTTTTTCTCCTTTATTGCCCTTGCCACCGGTCTAGAAAACAAAAGTGGCCTCCTTCTTTGTTTGCTCTTGCCTACTTTCCTAATGCTCTGATTAGTGGCATTTAAAATTCCTCCCTTTATTGCCTCCCAAAGTTCTACCATGTCTCCCAGCTTTTCCTTGCCTTTCATCTCTACCCTGAAAATCTCCCTCAATCTGTTGAAATCTGGTTGCCGAAAGTCCAGTACCCAAGTGGTGGTATGACTCCCTTCCGTGACCTGGGTGACCACAGGTGGCAATGCAGTTAGGCAGTGGTTTGTGGGTGAGTGGACATCGGCTGGTGCCGCACACACTTGCGTGCATGCATGTTTGTGCACCCTTACTGCATACATCCTAGGGGACAGAGGGAACACATGAAAATACCCTGGCTGGCAGGATGATGCCGGCATCCTGCAGGCCCTGTGCCTGGCTACCCAGGCATTACCTCCACATAACAGATCCATTCGTCAGCAGATTTTGGGGTGTCTCTGACACCCTGCCAGAGGGGCTAAGCTCTGGGGAAGCTCTCAGAGGTAAGAATAAGTCTTGGGGGACACCGGGGGATGGGGCTGGGGCTGCCGAGCAGAAGGGGGTTCATCAGAGACGTGGGGCATAAACTCCAGAAACTGCAAAAAAAAAAAAACTCTGGTGGAGGGAAGCTTTCTAATTGATTTCAGTGACTGAGGGGAAAATAAAAGAACTTTGCTGGCTGCTGCTTAGTGACAGAGTTCTAATACCTCATCTGATTAAGGAAGCCCCCTGTTAGTTACTGTCCCTGTTTATTTCCCTTTGCCATGGAAGTTGTGGTCAGGTTGTATAACTGGGAAACAAAGATCCAGAGCAAAGGCAGGAGATCAGGGGGTGCCGTATGTCATCATGTGGGGGAATTATCTGTTTTTTTCCACCGGTTAAGACCCCCTGATACCCCACTAATGGGAGCATTTTGCAGTCAATTTCTGGCAAGTGCTGCCATACAATGTTTTCACATCAGATCAGGGACACCACACAAACCCACTACTGGGATTACTGGATGGGCTTACACAGAAAGCAAGCTCTTCCCCCTTTCCTGATCTTGTTTATATTCCCAGCCTACTGCAGGTGGTCAGGTCCTGACTTCAAGGGGTCTCTCATAAGGTGACATAACATGCTGTTCATAATATCGCGTCCCTAAAATTGTGTCGTGCATGAAATAGTTACAAGCTTCTCTACTGCTAAATCACCTCATTCAGACTGTCTCAGAGAGCATTCTACCACATGTTCCAAATGAGTCAGTCTGTCTAGTGCTAGGTTTGGAAACAATGCTGTGCAGATATTTTTGATACAGTTTTGAATAGTTTGATAGTACCAAATATCTGTGAATAGAACGGGATAGTGTGTTAGCTGGATCAGCTATCATGGCTAAGTGGATAGAACACCTTGGGCAGTGCACTATCTGAGCCTAGGGCAAATCCTTTTTGTGCTAGAACCGAGGAATAAAGACTGCTGTAGATTATTTTTTCTTGATGTGCCACAGGTATTCAAATTTGACGTGAGAAAAGTTTTGACCATTTCACATGACATGCAGTTTCCTGTTCTCTCTCTTCACCCCCTTTCCCCTCCCCGTCTGTCACTATCTCTCTCTCTCGGTGTCTTTGTTTCTCATTTTCTGACAGCAAGAAAAGGTGAGAAACTCAGTGGTTTTAGTAGTAGTCTCTGGAGGCACAGGGTGCCGGTACAACAAAACAGAGATAGCAACAAATAGAAATAAATACAATATAGCAATTACTAAAGAATAAATATAAATAAAATCTCAATATATTATAATAGCATTTTCAGCAGCTATCTAAGATCATACTGGCATGGGATAGTAGATATCTATCAAATGCCTACTAACCATATGCAAATATGCCAAGGCTTAAAACACATGACAACAGTATTAAAGGGAAACATTCATCTAGGATTAAATTTATCAATATTGCTACCAATGGAAATCTGCTTTGCATAAGCTATTGACCAAACCTATAACACTTTTAGGACCAGAATTATAACCCATTCAGTTGCCCCTAGGGGAAAACACATATAGTCGATAAATATTTTAACCAGGAGAGGCATGCTAAGCTGAAGCTTGAATCCAGGTGTGACCTGGGAGCACAAAAAAGTTAAGTGACTTGCTCAGAGTCATACAAGTGGGGACTGTGGGATTCAAAGCCTGGTTGTTAGGTTTGCAGCTCAGAGCCCTAAACCACTGTGCTATAATGCCTCCTAGAAGGGCAGAGGAAACTAAACAAAAAAAATTTCTTACCTAGTCCATGGGGATGTGAACTTGTCTCTAATTTTGAAGAAGTTGCTATAAACAAAAGTTGTGTGCTGCCAGTGCCAACAGTTTCCAAGCTCCTTTGGGGTTTATATTGCTTCGTACAATGTTTTGTGACATTTCAGTTTAATAAAATGTTTAGTGACTGTGTGCTTTGCAGAATATTTTACTGCTGTGGTAACACTGTAAAACATTTTTATTCCTGTACTTATTTAGTTCCATTATTTGTTAGCACTGAAGTAGTTGTGTTTTAATTTGTTTGTTGACATCATGTTCTGTCATTTGTAGGAGTGTAATCTAGTAGCTAGCGCACAAGCTTGGGGCCCAGGAGATGAGAGGTTCAAACCTCAGTAAAGTCAAATAATAACTGTGTGACTGTGAGTAAGTCACATAACCCCCAGTTTTCCTATCCACCTGGCAGCACAACCCCACTAGAAGTGAGGTGGCACATCTCAGCTGGACTATCCTGGTAAATAAGTTGTAAAAAATAACTGTTTTGTGTTGGTGTGAGATTAGATAGATGGCTGTCAGTACAGAACCCTTCTGAACACAGGTGCCAGAACCTACAGGTGAGTGAGGGGTGGACACCCCCATACAGTACAGAACCCTTCTGAACACAGGTGCCAGAACCTAGAAGTGCGTGTAGGGGTTGACACCTCACACTTTTGCCCATGAGCATTCAAAGTGCTCCTAAATGCATGCAATGTCAGAAATGAAGCAATCACTGTCTCTTATTATTACAGTGCCCCCCCCACACACATACACACTCACTTTTCCCCATGTTCCAGCACTATTTCTTCTGAAGGTTGCAAAATAAAACAAATCTTTATTTGAACACCATTCAGAAATACGTTTCCTTTCACCAAAGTAAAAGAAAATAAAACACAGCAGATTTTTTTTCCATTTCATGATTCCAACTGTTTCACTCTGTGTTTCCAGCAGTAAATCTCCAGTAGCCCCTTCTTTTTGAGATAAAACATCTTCACTTCCCTGATGCTCCCAGGTGCAATAACTAAATGATTAAGTGGCTGGTTGTGACAGCTCATCAAGAGGCCTAACTCTTCTTTTCCTCTTACTTTGAAAGAGGCAGTATAGCACAATTGTTTAAGGCTCTGAGCTGCAAACCTAAAGACATGGGTTTGAATCCCAAAGTCTCTACTTACACCACTGTGTGATCCTGAACAATTCACTTAACTTTCTTGTGCTCTCAGATTACACCTGGACTCAAGCTTTAGCTTAGTGTGCTTTTCCTGGTTAAAATATTTATTGGCTATGTGTTTTCCCCTGATATGATGTCATTTCCTGAGCCTGTGATTTAGAAAATAGACGCCTGCAGCTATAAAGGGAGGGGCAACTGAATGGGTTATAATTCTGACCCTGAAAGTGTTACAGGTTTGGTCAATGGCTTATGTAAAGCGGATTTCCATTGGTAACAATAATGATTAATTTAATCCTAGATGGAAGTTTCCCTTTAACAGGAGTCTTGTTTTGTGCCTTTTTGGGGGTTCTTTAAAATGTGCTGACCCTGTTTACTCAAAGTAAATCAAACAAATTATGTCACAGTAGACTTTTTTCATTACCTTGCATTTTGTGTGTGTGTGTGTGTGCTTTTTTCTGCTTTCTCACTATTGTCCTGTTTTTCTGTCTGAATTAACTGATGAAAAGAACAGAATTCCTGACAACACCTGCCACCAGCTGACTCAGTGGTACAGGAGGTGACCCACCAGACTCTTTTTATGCACTGTTCATACTCTTTAATATGTAGGTAATATTCAGAGGGGATCCAGTATCCAGCAGATACATTAAAGTTAATAAATATTACTTAGTTTACTTGGTAGTATAGTCAAGAGAAGGCTAATGCCCATCAAGTCCATCTCTCATTTTAATTAAATTTAATTTAATTAGTATTTCGAAAGACCTTTGAAAGTGAGCTGTTTTACAAAGGTTCCACATCAGGGTGGGTAATAAGACAATACCCATATTCAGTGGTTACAGAGGCCTGATCATTAGGCATTAAAAAGTGATTACATGACAATTAGACAAATAGGAGAAAAAAAACAGAGCAGTTGTAATCGAATACTGAGCTATTTCTAATTGGTTGCCCTAGGTAGCACACCCCTGGAAACCTCCAAATCCATTGATAGACTATGGCAGAGTACCTGCATAGCGTTTAACACTATCCCAGATGGCGAGAGGCTGGGTGACAGTGAAACAAGGGAGATTGGCTTTGAACCTACTGCAGAGAGTGAGAGGGGGGATAGTGAAACGGGGGGAGCAGCTCCAGAGGGCTTTGTCGAGTATGGTGTATGTGTGTGTGGGGGGTTGGGAGGGCAGTACCAAGTGCATTTAAAGAGGACTGATAGCTTACTTAAGCCCTTGGCTAGCTGGAATGGAGGCAGGTTTGCAGGTAGCCCTGCTGGGTGTTACCTTGAGGGTAGGCCTGTCTATCAACTGGGGGCTTGAGAAGCAGGTGCATTTTGAGTTAGACATTAGGTACTGTTTGAGGCCTACTTTGAATTGATACAGGCTGTTGTTTGTTTGTAATTTCATCGGGAGTTCATTTATCCAGAGGGGGTCCTGATAGGAGAAAGCACGCTACCCTAGTGAGGTTCGATGGAATGGTATGGACAGTGCTCCATTCTTCCTCCATCTGGTGATGTGTGTTGAGAGAGAAGCCCCGAGAAGGTTTCCTATACAGAGTGGGATTTTTCTGAGGAGTGCCTTCTTTCCCAGGAGGCAAGTTTGGTATTTGATCCTGTATTTTAGGTTAAGCCAGTTTGTACGCTTATACAGGGTGCAAGTATGAGTGTAGTGATCAGGACAGGGTGAGGTGGCATGCCTTATTGAGTGCAATTTGGACCCTTTTGAGCACTGTATCAGTAGCATCTCCATAGGCCACCAGCCCGTAGACTATCGTGGAGAGTATGGAGCTGGAGACTGAGATTCGGAGTGCTTCTGGGGTGAGGGATTTCTTATACCTATAGAGGACCCCGATCTTTGTGTTTACCACTCTGACAAGGGAGTCTACATGGTGCGTATAAGTGAGAGAATCATCAAAGGTGACTCCAAGGTACTTGAACAAGTGCACCTGCTCAATCTGCTCACCAGCCTTGTTGATGATTATGAGGGGAGCATGCTTGTGTTTGTTGTAGGGGCTGGGTTGTAGCATGGCCTTAGTTTTCTTGTAATTTAGTAGCAGCTTTTGCCTACCGAACCAGTCCTCAAGTTTATTGAAAGAGTTCTGTAGTTCTGTTTGTAGGGCAACCTGAGAGGTGCTACTGCTCAGCAGCATGGCATCGTCTGCATACAGAATAAGTTTGGTGTCACATGCTGTGGGTAGGTCAATTACAAAGAGGCTGAAAAGCATTAGTAGTGGGTCTAACTTACCCTTCTTTTAAGGATGCATGCACCTAATCAATCTCTAACAAGGCTCAAAGAATCTGCCTCCACCACTCCGCTGTAACACATTCCACAGTCTTACCATCCTTAGCATAAAATATTCCTTCCTACTATTTTTTTATCGCATGGCCCAACATCAGTTGTTTATTATGGGATCTTAATTTTATTCCCCTATCTTTATATTCAAGGCCAAGTTCTGGCATAAGTTCTCTGTCCATCAGTACCTTAAGTGTCAGTGGCTCAGTAGGTAGCACACTTGCCTCTGAGGCTGGGAGATCAGAGGGCTGTGGGTTCAGTTCCCACATCTGGCACTTGGGTTAATATCCCAGTACTGACACTGTAGTGCAGCGTGAGAGGGGTGCTGCACTTCTGAGGTGCCGTCCTTCGGATGAGACGTTAATCCGAGGTCCCATCTGCCTGGATTGGCGGTAGTCCAGGTGGATGTTAAAGACCCATGGCACTTATCGAAAAGAGCAGGGAAATTTCCCCGGTGTCCTGGCCAAATTTCCCTCATTCACTAAAAATACCACAAACAGCTTAATCTGGTTCAAGGTCAGTTGGCATTCATCTGTATCCCCCTCCCCTGGGTTGTGCCTGAAAATAGGCAGGATTTGTCTAGTGCACTTACCCGGTCAACAAAAACTAAATAAATAAATATAACTGTAACATATCACCCCTTGTTCTTCTCTCCTCCTGTGTGAACATGTTCAATTCGACAATTCTTTCCTTATATGACCAATCTCTTAACCTCAGAATTAACCCTGTAACCCTTCGCTGCACCCTTTCCAATATAACCCTGTCCTTCATTAGATAGGGACTGAAAAAAGGGGGTTCCATTATCCAAATGTGGCCTTGCATATATTCTGTAGAGGGGGAGCATACAATGTTCATTTAAAAAAAAAAAAAGATGGCAGCCCTGCTGGGACCATGCTATCTGTGAGCTTCATTATTGAGCCCAGTTTCATAACTTTTAAAAACTTTTTAAAGCTTTGCTGGAATTTTAACTACTAGTTAGAGGTAAGGCTTAGTGTTAGTTCAGGGCAATCATTTATGAGGTAGTGCAGGAACGCTGACAAGTGTAGTTTTATTTTTAACTTGATATGAGTCTGAGTCTGAGTGCTGTTTGAAATGGGCCAGCTGTAATATCATATAGCCGCTGCCCATTTTTATTATAAATAGACATCTGTGTAGCCACATGAGCTGTTTCCTGGCTTGAGCTGCTGTGGCAGTGGAAATCATTATTCTCACAAACTGGAACCGAGGTGGATTATTTATTCCTGGATTCTTTGTTTGAAGAGAGTTACAGCAGAGCAAAGTTACAGCAGTAGCTGGTTGCTGCATTGAATCCTTGCTCGTGGACCCTCAGACTGTTGGGTGATTACTCACAGTAGGGTACCTGCAGAGTGGCAGGGGTGGACCTTGTACAAGTAATTTTGGGGTGCAGGGGATGAAAGAGCATGGAAGAACACCCCTCCAACTCAGCTAGCGATCAAACAGGAGTTCAGCATGTTTGTAGTTCATTTGCATCATCAGGTAAGGAAAAAGGTCCGGCTCCCCATACGATGCATAGAGGAAACGCTGGACCTCACCCAACAGCTCACACACTGAAATTTGACCAATGGAAAATCATGTACACAAATGCTCACAGTCTGGGGAAACAAGATCCCAGACCTGCAGGCAATAATGACAAAGGCTAAACGGGACATAGTAGCCATTAGTGAGACATGGTTCACCAGTTACCACACTTGAGAGACTTCAGTACCTGGCTATGTACTATTCAAAAGAGACCCAGGTGCAAAAAAGGGGGTGGAGTGGCCCTTTATGTCAATGAAAATATCAAAGCTACAGAAATTCAGAATACACATAAGGAGCCAGAAGAACTGTGGGTCACCCTGGAAACAGGAAATGGGACAGCCATATAAACTGGGGTTATCTACAGGCCTCCAGACCAGGGGGAGGACATAGACACATTACTGTTAGAATACATACAAAACATGACAGCTAAAGGGGAGGTTCTGATAATGGGAGACTTCAACTTGCCAGATACAGATTGGTCAATACCAGCAGGAATATCTTCCAGAACTAGACACATAGTGGATTCCCTGCAGGGAGAGGGCCTCAAACAACTGATAGAACAACCCACAAGAGACAGTGCTATCCTAGATCTAGTACTGACTAATGGGGAAAGGATCACAGATCTCCAGGTAGGTCACCTGGGGGCCAGTGACCATCACATGGTATGGTTCAATTTGGCCACTAGAACTAAATCATCCCATTCCAAGGCAAAAATATGGGACTTCAGAGGAGCTGACTTTGATAAGATGGCCAGCAGAATTAAGCTAGCCCTGGCAAGAAGAAATACAGGTGAGTGGGTACTGGCAAAAGTGGGCAAGCATTATGATGCAATACTTGAAGCAACATCCCATTGTGTTAGAGAGAAAAGCAAGAGCAAAAGATGAAGGAAACCTCTTTGGTTCTCAAAAACAGTAGCAGAAAAGGTCAGAGCCAAAAGGCTGGCCTTCAGGAAATATAAAGGAATACAGCGGATGAAGGTAGGGAGGCATACAAAACTTCCCTAAGGGAAGCAGGGAAGGCAGTAAGGCAGGCAAAGGCCCAAACCAAGGAAACACTAGCACGAACAGTAAAGGTGTGATATTATAGGAATTTAACATACTTATTAGATGGTCCCTAAGGTAAATGTAAGAAGTTGATGATTTGTAGACAGCCCTTAGAGTGTGGGGTGTTATGGAAGTTTGTTTACTGGAGCAGTGCATTAAGATGGCTGCACAATAAAGATGAGTAAAACTCATGCTGGTTTCCATGATTACTAACAAGCAAAACATGGTGTCAGAAGCAGATATCAGAACCTGAAAAGACGGAAAAGAACATTAAAAAGAACTCTAGAAGAATACAGTCTGGTGAAAAACCGAAAGAGAAAAAAAATGAATAAAGTAATCCTCCGTACATATGCAATTGTCTGGAAATGTAGCTGAAAATTGGAAGAGATTTAAACAAAGGTTTAATATTTATTTAATTGCAAGTGGCGCTGAAAGCGAAAATGGCAAAACAAAGGCCTCAATCTTTCTCCATGTAGCTGGGGAAGATGTGTTAGACAATTACAACAGTTTCCAGTTCAATGAGGGCGAAAACATGGATCTTGATGTAATTATGAAGAAAATTGAAGAGTACTTTGTACCAAAATGAAAGCGTAACCTGAGAGATATGTTTTCCATGCGACAAGAAAAGGTGGTAGCTTTCACGGTATTTAACAGAGTTACGTTAAGCTCTGCAAAGCGTGCGAGTTTGGAGATCTGAAGAAATCATTAATTAAGGATAGAATTATATGTGGAATCACAGACAATGGGCACAGAAAAAGACACTTAGAGAGCAAGATTTAACTTTAGACAAAGCTATAAACATGTATAGAGCTGCTGAAACTACCAAATCACAGGCAAAGAGCTGAACAAAGAAAATAAGGGCGCTGTGCACGCACTAAAGAAGCTTGAGATAAATAAGTGATATTTTCAAAACAAAGCAGCAGAAGGAGCAGCAGCCTAATCAGAAAACATGGTAGATGTGGAAATAACCATAACCCCAAAGCTTGTCCTGCCTATGGGAAGTCCTACAGTATGTGTGGCAAATATAACCATTTTGCTAAATGCTGCAAAATGAAAAGTGAACAAAATAAAGGTCACACTGTTGAAGAAGATGAGCCGGAAGAGTTCTTTATAGATTCCGTAGAGCTGTGTGTGTCTGAAAAAAAGGAATGGATTGTACCTTTAACTGTGAATGAGACTATCATACCATTCAAGCTTGACACAGGAGCACAGGTGAACCTGTTTTCATTGTAAGACTATGAAACTCTGCCTGTAAAATCTAAAATTCACCCAGCTAAGATAAAAGTAACTGGTTATACAGGAGAGAATATTGCAGTAAAAGGGAACTGCATGGTAGCTTTGAAGCACAAAGGCCAGCAGTTCAAGGTGTCTCTGTTAATTGTAGAAAAGGATGTGCAACCACCCTAGGCATAAGTGCCTGTGAGAAACTCAATTTAGTGAGAAGAGTGTTTGTCATGACATCACAAGCTGAAGCTAAATGTGACTCATTATTTACAGAGTATAGCGATGTGTTCAGAGGTCTAGGATGTTTGCCTGGGGAGCACAAAATAAACATAGATGACCAAGTGCCACCCGTAATACACCCTGCAGGAAAGTGCCATTCGCACTGAGGGACAAACTAAAAGAAGAGCTGAACCGATGGAAGCCACAGGTGTAATCAAGAGAATTGATGAACCTACAGACTGGGTGAGTTCTTTAGTCATAGTTGAGAAGACGAAGAAAATGGCCAACTCAGAATATGTCTTGACCCCAGAGACTTAAACAGAGCTATAAAAGGAGCATTTCAAGTTACCTAGCAGAGAAGAGATATGTCACAGTTTGCTGGTGCTAAATGCTTCAGCAAACTGGACGCTTCTTTGGGATTTTGGCAAATGAAGCTAGATAAGGCTAGTTCAAAGTTATGCACGCTTAATACTCCAGAAGGAAGATACAGATTTCTTCATCTGCCATATGGGATACTGTCTGCTCCAGAAGTTTACCATAAAAGAATTCATATGATTTTTGAGCACATTCCAGGTATTGAAACCATGATGGATGACATCATTGTGTGGGGTTCCACAAAAGATGAACATGACTTCAGACTAAGACAAGTGCTGGATCTGACAAGAAAAGCAAATCTTAAACTCAACAAAGAAAAATGTGAGTTTTGTGTAAAAGCACTAACTTTTGTGGGTGATATTGTTACAGATCAGGGCATTAAACCTGACCTTAAAGATCATATGCAAAGTTTGTCCTGTGTTGGTACACCATACGTTTTTGTGTGTTCCCTACCTTTAGTCGTTTGGTTCTGTGCAGTGTTTCTCATTGCAGCATTATTAATTTACATGTTATTTAGTTTTTAAATTGTGCCCGCTACTGTTCTTCATGCTCTGTTTACTTTCGTGCTGTGCATCCCCGGCTGCTCGTGAACGTCCTTCTTGATGATGTCATTAGGTAGGCGTCTGTCAGTGTAAGAGTGGGAGTAAGCCAGCACTGCTTCTCCAATGTCTTCAGATGAGGATAACGAGTTGCTGGCATTGTCCTGTACAGCTGGCAACGCAGTCCTTCATGTTGTTCCTCACAGTGGTAGAACCCCTGCAGCCATCTCTAATCCTGTGGCTTCGGATTCCGATGAACCGACGTAAACGAGGAGCAGCAGTGATAGCGATCCTATGGCGATTTCTGAATGGTAAAGGCATCCTGACAGCTGTCAAAAAATTGTTCCGAATAGTTCAATTTACATTACCCGAATAAGCCTACAGAATTCATATTTTGGTTTGCATAGTCTATGTACAGTGCTGCAATGTAATGTACCACATATTGTAATATATATAATTTTTGGATGATGCATATTCTTGCTGTCTCATTCTGTTGATAGGGTTGAGCTGCCTAAGACAGTGGCTTGTGCAAAAGGAAGTATATTCCACACACCCTTTAGCCTATTGTATTGCAGTGTCCCAAAGTCAAAGCCCAGTAGCTTGTTGCCACCCATGTTGTATATCAAAGATTGTGCACACCTGGAGGTAATGTTTAAGGCAGCCGTGGGCCACTGTATCGCACATCAGAGCAATACCTTAGCCTCAATCCATATCATGTAACCAGTTGTCAGGTTGCTATAGTGCTCACAATGTAGGCTTTGGATGTCTGACAGTATGCACCCTCCAGTTGTTGTTGTGGTCACACTCTGCTTCCTGCTGTCACTTTGGTTATTTATCCTCCACTTTGTGGTGCCCCCATCTTAAAAATTCACCTCTGGTTGGTGTGGTGTCCTCAGTCAGTACAACATCATTTTTCCTGGAAGATGGTATCCTGCAATCAGTCTGCCCATCTTTCTCTTCCTGAGCTGGCCACTGTACTGAACTTTCAGTGACCGCAATGTGTACAGTATAGGCGAATATGCAATACCATTCAATGGCAGTTGAGTTGCCCTGGCAGTCGCTGAAGTAACTTGCATGCTGTGCTGGTTTTTAATGGTGGAAGATATAAAACTGGGGAGGGGGGGCAAGTAGACCATTGTGTGGAGAAATTGTACGGTGGGAGGGATATACATAACATGAACATGTGGTGTCCACATAACATGTGACAAAATTAGCGGTGACAGCAGGTGGTGTGGTATGGAGTTGCCTGACATTTTTGTCCTGGATATGGTGTGTAATTATTCATGATGTGGGCAGCATCTGGATTTGGGGACATGCAGTCGATGTTAACCAATGTACTGCATTGTGGATGTGGAGGTGTCAGGATGTTTTCCAAGTAAATATCTATTGATGTAATACCATGTTTCTTATTGCCTATCAGGTGTACTTGTGGCAATTGTTCATTAATGCCACCCTGTGTGAAAATAGATGCTGCTGGTTTTACTCAGCTGTATCAGAAAAATTTTCAGAAATGGATGGTCTACAGTGCATCACCGATGTTCAAGGATTTAAAAACATGTGCTTTGATGAGGATGTCCTCATGTCATGCTTGCATGAGTACATCGAGCTGGATGGCCCCGTTGGTGATAACGAACCAAGAAATGAGTGAGTATTCACCAATCTTCACTGTGAAAAAGTCTTTCTATGAAATGTCCTGCTGGGAGGAAGACTCAGGGCAGGGAGAAGAAGGAAATGTGCACCGCTAGTGGGTATAGTAGAGTGCATGACTCAGGGCAGGGGGAAGGTGGAGCTGAGAAGAGCTAGGGGCTAGCAGGTAATAGTTGCTTAGAATTGGCAACTGTGGATGCAGCAGAGGAGTGACAGAGCAGTGGCGCTGTGGGGAATGATAAGGAAAGCATGGAGGTTTGGAGGCAGAAGTATAAGTAGAGTAGGGGTGTGCAGGTCAGTGTCACTGGCTGGTTAAAACAGTACTGGCATTTGTAGAACACATAGATGGTGCAGATTCGGTACTAAAGGGACAGGGCAGGGTGGACACTGCTGAACAAGAAAGGGTAAAGTGGAGTGGTTACAGGACATGGGCCGGAGAGGTACTACTGCTCGGGTATTACATACTGAAATGGGTCAGGTATGGTAGTAAGTGCGCTTGTAATGGCAGGAAGATAGCACACATAGTACTACTTGTTGGTACAACCAACTTGGCAGGGGAGACTGTCAATGTGGTGAAAGGGAGGTTACAGGAATTGGGTTGGCACAGTGAGTAGGTTTTGTGGTCAGTGTCATTCTGTGCGGTACTTCCAGTACCATGTTGTAGAAGCGTGATGAAAGAAAGGATAGAAGAGGGACTGGTGCCACACCCTGAAATATGGGTTGGTGCCACACTGAGGAAGTATGTTGGTCAACAGTGAGTTATACGCATGTGACAGGTTTCACTTGATCACATAGGATTGAGAGATATATGTAGCTATGAAGGTGGGTTTCAAGTGGTGGAGGGGTTGCATAATGACAACTGTTAGGAGAATGATTTACATTCAAATATTTTAGGATGCTGAACAAAGAAAATAGAGAAGGGGTGTTTGAAATGAAGATTGTAAGTGACATGATGGGTTACAGTGTAAGAATGGAGGGAAAGAATTAGGATGGATATGAGGAGCCACTGTTTCACTGAGAGGGCGTGAGTAAATGGAATGCTGTACCAGGCGGGTTGATTTCATGTAACACAGTGAGATGTTTCAAGTTGGGATGGGACAAAGTTAGGGTGATGGTATTGGTGGAGAAGGCAGACATAGGCAAGTGTGGGAATTGAGGTGGAGGGTCCACGGAAGGGGGGGAGCTCACATAGTCCATTCACCGACAAAAGGCTACTGAACCAAGTAATAAATTGAAGTTGGACAAAGCAATGTGGCATTGCATATTTTATCAAACAACTGCAAAAGTAGTCACTGGATAAATATATTCCATTTGTGAACAAGTTATGGTACTAAAGCAGGGTATGTTATTATAGAGATACTGAAAATTGCAAAACTTTTCACAATAGCGTGAGCAAGGCACAGCTAGGAAGCTACAGACTTGTTTATATGTCATCAGTGGTATGTAAAATTATGTGTTCTGTTCTGACACACATACTCTTGACTTTGTATAGGACAGCTGACAAGACCAAAACAGGTACCATGGATGCAGTGTTAATCACTGTCAGTCGCTCAGCAGGTAAAGCACTCTCTGCTGAGAAGGCACTGTGTTCTATCACCACACCATGCAGTTCTGTGGTTATATAAATAAGTATGAAAAATATCTGTTTGCTAATGATCTGTGGTGGGTATGTAACAAGTTTCCTGACCTTCTGCACAGCTATCTCATTTGCAGTCAGCTCACCTACATAGCAAGCCATTGTGTTGCCTAAGAGGTGGGCCCGACTGGGCAGTAGTAGAATTTTGTCATTTAACAGTCAAAATGTCCCACATTCATTCCAAATAGCACTGACAGCTTCATGTGCTGCACTTTCAGTTACTTACCATCTGTATACCCACACCGTCCACCAGTTCCTCCAGAAATAACAGAAATAGTGGATATACCATGACACAACATGCATTAAAAAAATACATGCTATGTGAGGCCAATGAAATTCCTTGCTATGACTCAGTAACAACTGTTGAACACCACTTCGTGGGTGTGGACATACCCTACTGTGATTGTGGCTATGTATTTCACATAGTCACATCTACATGTGACAGTGTCAAAGGTCATTACCCCTGTTATTAATTTGTCATGTCATGATGACAAAGAAGGTAATAGTAAACAGAGTACACCCTGAAGAAAGTGTTGTTACTAGCTGTGCATTTACAGCTTCCATACTGTAACCGGTTCTGTTTCCTACACTTCTAAGTGATACTGAGTACAGACACTACCGTAATTTCATCACTAAGCACTATTTCATTACTCAACAAATCAGACAGCTTTGAGTTTTTACATGGCATCTGACAACGCTGATAGAGATGACCACTTTGTTCATATCACTGGTTCTTGTGTGTGTCATGCTACCCTATCTGGTCAGTGCCTCAACATTGCTGCATCACACTCACTGCACCCTCCATTGTCAGCTGTAGTACCCAAGTCATAGGCACTCGTGTCCACTATGATTGCTCCAAGTACCTCTTCTGGGATGCTATATGATTTGTGCACCTCTGAACCAGAAGGCCAATGTTTTCCTTCTTGCTTGTTAACACATTCCCCCCTTACTTTACACATCTGGAACTTAGTGTCAATAAAGCCTTGCTGCTGAAACACATCCCATTTTCCCAACCTCATGAGGTCTCTCTCACGCCTGCTTCCCTTTAGAAGTATCCACCCTGTCGCACATCTTGTGCATCACAAACAGTGAAATTTGTTCTCCAGCACTTCCATTATATCACAATGACATTGGTTGCATGAGTGGCACAGGCACTGATCCATGCAGTACAACGATTATCAGCCCCAGTGTGACTGACAACAGAAGCAAAGGCATTCATTGTTTAATTTTACTTATGTGGACTCACTACTTTTGTGTTTAATTATTACATATTGACTTGGATTCATCTCATGATCCACTGTTCTCACAAGTTGTGAATGGTTAGAGAGTGAAGTTAGCAGTGAACAAGTGACAAAATACAGTGATGTCATTGACTACAGTGCTTCAATTGAAAGGGTCAGCTGTTCTGCATTACAATGCATCTCATTTTTTTTCTATTCTTTTGTCCATAGACTTCTTCGATACATGGCATATCGAAGGTTTGTTTACTGGGTGTGGCAACGCCTGGGGAGAAAAAACAGAAAAATTCTGCCTGCATGTGCAGTGACTACTATAAGGGGCCAAGTTCCCATTGGACTCCTATAAGGGCTTCCACGATGCCTAGTTCGCACAATGGTATGTTGTATTTTAGTTGAATTCTTTTTCAGTAATGTATTTACTGTCACATCAGCTACTTGTTGATCTGCTCACGTGTGGGCATGCAGTGCATATGAACTGATACCATGGATAGTGAATCACATGCCCAATACAAGCATAGCTGCTCATGCGGACCACACATGGGATGGAATTGTCAAATTGACATTTGTACACTCTCTTCCCTGTCAGTATCTGCTCCTGATACCTGTGCTTGGTGTACAAAGCACAGTGCCCAGCATGCAGAGTGAACACATTTGCTTGGTGCCACACAGCCGACACCTGTCATCCGACTCATCCCCCTTAATATTTCTCAACCATAAGACTAACGACTGTACTAAATACTGGCAAGTGTTGTCATTGACACCCACTGTTAATGAAATGGTTCATGTGGTCACATAAAATGAAAGTAATTGTTTATACTTTGGTATAGTTATTAATGTACTGTAATGTTTGAATTACACTATTTTGTTTTTTCTGTTGCTCATTCTTTCTCAGCTTTGGCCCCCGGTCTGCCAGTCATGTCCAGGCGCCGCATCCTCTGGCCACCGTCACATCACTCTGGCTCACACCTGGGCCTACACTGTATACCTACTCACTTTGCCACCCGTCCATACTGTGGTGGCGTGCAGACCCCCCTATCTCCGCCTACACAGGATCCAGTTTCCAGTGATCCCTCACAGCCGGGACATCCTGCCGAACGACCAGCAAGCCGTCACAACTGTCACCATTTTTTCCCTGTTCGTATTCCCCAGAGACAGAGGGCATGCAATGACGCTGGTTGCTGTGGCTGCACATGCGTCTGCGCGCATCCTCATCCAGGTATCTTCCCTCAGTTCCTCCCCAATGTATGGCATGTGTACCTGACCCCTGGCCTCCGTCCGGGGGGCAGTTTGATGCCGACCACTGTGCTCCCCCCTCCCCAGAGAGGAAGAGTAGTCCTTCAGATGCTCGATTCCTCTCCTCCCCTGCCATCCCACGGCAACCCTTGCTCGCTCCACAACCCTAGCTGCCGGCGTGGCGTGAGGTGTGGCATCCAGTGCCTCAGCCCTCAGTGCCACCGGTCTGGAGAATTACAATATTTTATCAGATGATCATGTAAATGAAACTATTACTATGTCCATGTTACTGGACACAGTTTCTGTTTCACCACTTTGGTGGAGGAGGTACACAAGGAGCTGTACATCAATGTTTTTCCTGATCAAAGTATAGCAGACTACGTAACGCATGCCTGAGTTATCAAAACAGTTTAACCAAGGAACCATCAGTAATATTTGCTGTGAGTATGTCAAAGGAACACAAAATGTTAAGTAGGAAAAAGCACCATATTCAAGATGCATTAGCACAATTTTTAATGACACAGCTAGGAGACCAGGTTTACATTTTTTTGTTTCACAGTACTTTGCAGCAATCGATTTGACCATACAGTCACTATGGTAACAAACACAAAACCAAAGTACCACTGCAGTATGCACACAGTACAACAACACAGATTACAAATATTGGAGATAAAGACAGTGTAGCATTGTCATTCATGTTTAACAGATCCAGAGACAGCAGCGGTAAGGTGGTGAAAGGCCACGCTGCAACACATCACACTGTTGCTGTGTGTGGTATGGAGACAGCAGCAGACATTTACAGTGCATCACAGGGCACACTGTGGCAAGGCTGTCGTTTGACAAGTGGTGACCAACAATGTCACTAATGGCATTACTGGCAGGGTTTCTGACAATGGTACCCTTTCTGGTACTTACATAAAGTGGTGAATGTGGGCACTGATTTACCAAAGGTCCCTATGGATGTGCAAAAACAGCAGCACATTCACGCACAGGATTGGATATTTTCAACTGCCCCAAATATGCACTGCATTATGATAATTACTAAACATATTCCTACTTCTACACTGGTCAATTCACCAGGGATGTGCTCGTTATTATGAGTATTAATACAGTTCACCATGGTGGTGTGCCTGTCCCTTTTGTGCAGCCTGAATATGCCCCTTATGAGGACTGTTACTGTACTGATCCACAGTGGTGTACCTGTCCATACCACCACCTTGATAGGGTCTTTTTATGTATATGCAGCAATTCAGTTACACTGATGGTGTAGTGGAACTGCAACACCACCCTTGCAGGTATTGTCCCGCCCAGTTCACCACACCAAGACATTTCTTGTCTCAGTGCAACCACAACACTGTTCACACCATGACATCTGCCACTGAATGAACTATCACTGGGTGATGAGTACAAGATCTTCATGTTGTTCAGCATGTTGGACACTGCATGAGAGAGAGGTGGTGCATCACCATTATACCAACAGTGTAAATTCATAGTTACATACACGTATCCTGCCAACATATGGTTGTTTGATGGACCGTTACACCTCCGTGGATATATTGCTACTCATCATAACGGGCATATTCTTGCTGTGGGTTTTGACTTGTCAATCAACCACCATGGATGGTATAAGGATACTTAAAAAATGTCAGTGTCCGACAACTGTATCAATTCATATTCTGGAGAGTTCCCAGCTACCACTGGCTACATACCGCCTACTCCCATTTTGCAGACCAGGTTTTTGCATAAGGGTGGCGTCAGCATGCTTTTGTGTTTTCACTTGTGATTTTCCTCATACTGTCTATGTCATTGTCTCCCACTTCATTGTTTGTTGCAAGTGCTGCTTCATACTATTATTTGACGCAGAAGTTCACTGCACCCTGTGATGAGAATTGAGAATCATGCCATGTGTGTAACATGGCATATCACATTCACATCATGGTTGCACAACTCTGAGCATCAGTGAATAAACCGTTGAACAGTTTGAACTGTCATGACAATGTCATAAATGTCATGCAACATTTGGCATGGAATCATTTTGTAAGACTGGTTACAAACTGTATCTATATATTTCTATATTTATAGATATATACATATATATGTATATATAGATATATGTATAGATATGCCAGTATGCTATGATCGTGAGGATAACAATTGGCAAAAGGAGGCAGTGGTGCACTGCTGTGTTGCTCTGAAACTAAGATGTGAAGACATGGGTTCAATACCACATCCCATACCTGCGTACCATGCGACCCCTATCAAGTCAATTAACTTCCCTGTGCTAACAGCGTGCACCTGTCAACAAGCTGTCACCTTTGTGTCTGTCTCCTGGTTAAACAATGGCTGGAAACAAAGAAGTATTGTTCGCAGTTGTGATATCACATTCATCTTCACTGTAGGTTATTTATCATCACAGTACGTACACCATATGCAGATACTGCACATAACCATAGTCAAACAGTAGGTACTGATTTGCTGTAGTAATCATTGTGAGCCAATTGCATGTAGTCCCACAGCAGTCAGTGCCAAGCACATCTTTCACGCAGCAGAACAGTTTTATTTTTCTGGTATTCCACATGTTCAACTGTAACTTTGTCCCTCCACAGCAACACAGACTTGAACAGTACTCAGCAACAACAGCAACTACCTGCTCCACTTCACTGAAATAAACTGCTGACCAGAGCAGACTATTTGACAGCATTACCATATCAGCTTCACTGTCTGCGAGTGGTCAAGTGAATTCAACTGGTAGCTTGGCAATCGGCAGTGATGACGTTACCAGATAGTATGGTCCGGTGAGCAGTGGTTTTGGGTGAAGTGAAGCAGAGGGTTGTTGTCCATGTCGCAGAGTAGGATAGTTCATTGTCAGCCCATGTGTAGGTAGTAGCAGCATTGGTCGTGATGTATCCAGTGACCATGGGATTCACAAGGGGTGGTGCGGGTGCTGCATCTTCCTGTTGTAAACTGTTCTGCTGTTGGAAAGAACTGGATTGAAAGTGAATGTGGTGCCACTGTATGTGATGTTGTGTAGATGGTTGTTCCTGCTGCTTGCTTCAGTCAATCACTGCATCATGTGTTGCAACACTGACCTGCAGTATCTGTCTGTGGTACACCTACTGTGTGGATAGATGACATACAGTGATGAGAAATTCAATATTCTCAATGTAGTTTTGCGCACACAAACATATTGCTGCAATTTGACAAATGTTATCCTCACCACAGTTGCATGTAAACATATATGACCATCTATACATATAAGCAAATTATCAGTGCACTGTTGATTATGTCTCTAATATTGTTCTTTTCTTTCATCCTAGGGCAGCAAGTAACTACTGAAGCAACGCTGAAACTTGATTTTGCTTCTACAACTGTTGCTCAACAGTCTTTTTCTAATTGCAAAATGTGACAAGTCACAGTTCCACTAGTACAAGTAATTGAACTTCTTGTGTTCACTAATGATAAAAACAGTAACTCACTCAGTACCATTAGTGATTGTGAATTATTTCATTGTATTTCATATATAGTTTACTTTGCTTAACAATGTCCATGCAATGTTCAACAATCATTTGCAAGGAACAATGTTGCATGAAGACACACACATGCCAACCTATTGTCCATTACACATGCCACACACTGACATGAAGATGTATTTTCTGTTGCTGTGATATCCTTTCTCATTTGCCACTGCTGACGTGCGCTGTCGTACATTATTCATAATGTGATGTTGCTCACTCTTCTGTTGGTGCTTGTAGTTTTTCTGCACCTGTGGATGACAAATATAGACACTGCGAAAAGTACAGTGATGGTGTATGGGTTTCAGTATTCTTGCACTAGTGAACTCACACAACTGATGTTCACAGGTGCAGGCACGAGGTGTGTAATGGGTTCTGAAACTGTGAATGCCAAATGTGTGGTACGACACCATTTTTACAGGTATGCAATTGTATACAGAACATATAAACTACATAAACAATACTGGATGGCTGACCATACACAACAAGCCTGTGTTTCCATCGAGGTTGTTGATGACATCATGGAGACCTCGAGGGCGACGCTCGAGAGGTTTCCATGATGTCTTCAACAACCTCGATGGAAACACAGCCCTAGTTGTGGATGGTTAGCCATGTACTATAGGATGGTTAGCCATGCACTCTATTACATAATATATGGTTCCTGTATTTTTTTTTTTTTTGTCACCCAGAACTTTACGGTTACCTTGGTTATGTTCACTCATGCTGCTCACGTTCTGGCTCCCTCCTGCTTGTCCTGCTGTGACTCAGTTCTGCGTGACCCTGTACCGGTAGCACATCACCACTTGGTTTAAAAATAAAATAACAGCGATTCAGTTTTGTGACATGGAGCCTTATGAAGCTGTCGGTGTCAAAACGAGGAGGGTCCCCCGTCCAGCGCGCACTTCATCACGCCACCATGTTACACAACTTTTTTTCCTAAGAGCATTTTCTGAGCCAATCAGGTGGCAGGGCAAGGTAAAGGTTGTTGCACTATCGATGTGACAAGAGACCAATAGTACAAGAGCTTGTTTGACCTTTGAAGTGTCCTACAACAAGATTTTGAAAGGCACGGCTTTCTATTCATAATAATCCCTAACCACATACTATTAATCAGTACTGCACCATTTGTTTGTATGGTCTTTATGTCACTATACTGACAATGTCATGAAGAACTATAATTATGCACAACTAAAGACACAATGGACTGTTATGCTGAATTAGAAATATAGTGTGTGTGGGTGCGGGTCCCGTGATGCAATGCAGGATAATTCAGTACATGGCACGACTCATACATTGTAGACATTGTAGGACACAGTAAAGCAACTGCCGGTGCATTCACACTCTGACAATGTCTGCTGCTCAGTGTGGAGCCCGTCCAGCCTCAAGGCAGCATAGTGAAATAACAAACCAAAAAGAAAGAGGACCGAAACACACCATGACCCAAGCCACCTTTCCAAGTTTTGTAAGCACTGTTGCGCATGATGTCACTTTCATTTCATCACCTGGTGATGCGTTAAGTTACATGGCAGCGATACACAGTAAGGTTCAGCTGCCCCGACTGCAAAACACTTTCGGGCATGGCAAGTGGACCATATTACTGTCATTACTGATAAATGCAACTGTGCCCTCATTATGATTTATACATCAATACTAACCTTCATTCCCAGGCTTGTTGAAGCGTGTGCGATGTTGTTCAACAAGCAGTTCCTTATCTTGTTTCTCAAACCGTGACGAAAGTGGAGGAGGTATGGAACGTGGTGGCATGGCCTCTTTGCCATGCGATAACTGGGATGTTCCTCACGCATCTTGAAAACCTCAAATGTTAACTGTTTCACATATGCTGTGTATGACAGAACAAATACAATGTAAATGTATATGGAGACATTTCATTGTGTAAGCAATAATACCTGACTTGGTGTGCGGTATTGTACTGTGCCGGACCACACAGTGCCTTATACCGCACAGGGCACAATACCGCACTCCCTGGAGGGTGTTATTGGGCTTGGAAAAATATGCCACTATATTACCGTGTAGCTTGAAAAACATATATTCTCTTTTGAAAGTTAATTGTTTGAATAATGTGAAACATGTTGTTCTGTAATAACACAGCTCCTGTGCCTTCATTACAGATGGTTGTCATTGTTATACACACACACACACACACAGAGTAATGAAATTGTTTTTGTTTTGTACTGTATCTGTTGTTCCCCCAAACCACACAGCCCATGCTAGCGTCCAGGTCGGCACAGACATGTGAAAACTCACAATCCCCGAAAAGGACATGAGTACATAGGATGTATGATCCTTCTCCTCACACCCCGACTAGCAGTGGTGACCTATGCTCATTCCCAAACAGGGGTCATCGGTGTGGCTTGAGGTCTGGGATTAGGTGCCTGAAGTCTCACGCATCACCAGTTAGAAACTCACATCACCTGTTGAATGACAGTGCTGAGTTACAGGATGCCACCTCCTGTGCCACATTGTCTTAAATGTTTAATGACTGCAGCACTATAAAAGTATGGCACTTACCATATGTGATTGGCATTTTACCTCCTTCACTGTCGCTGCTCCTCCTCTGGATTTAGGAAATGATACTGTCCACTGCTTCTGTCCATCATTTTTAAATCTTTGAGGCTGGCTCGAATTCTCATTAAAATGCATTGCTGATATAAGCAGTCTGTAAGAAACAATACATGTTATCCATGCAGTGGGGCTGTGCACAGTCAGTCAGTAATTAAGCAATAAGGCATGACCAAGGGTTATGTTAATGGTCTATTAATCAACTTCTAGGGGTGTAATGTGGCACGAGGTGTAGCCGAGTGCCACATGCCCCAGAGGGTGATTAAGTGACCATTAACATAATCCCTGGGAGTGTCTTATTGCTATTATAATAAAACATATTTTTAAACAGTGTTAAACCTTGTTCAACATATGGTTAAGCTCTACATGTATGTTAATAAAAGATTAACATACGGCTGTTAGAATGTTTGCAGCCAATCAGAAAGCTCCATTTCTCAGACCCTTTTTATAATAACAAAAAATAGAAAGAGGCAGTTCAACTACTTCTGTTGAAAACTCACCCACCCCATGGAGGTTGCTGCCTACTTTCAACCATTCTCAGCAGACACTGCAATTGGCTAATATACACGTGTAATACACAGCTTCAAATAAGCGGTTCAGTACAGCATGTGATGTGTCAATGAAGATAATAGCAGCGATGTTATCAACTACTTTTTTTATGATTTTAGGCACCCCATTTATCTATCTGTATACATTTCTGATACCAGCAAGTAAGAAAGTATGCAGATCATACGTATGTCATGTCAACCTACCGTGCCTCCATACTGTCATAGAAGAAATGCATAAGTTTTGGAGCAAAGAAAAGCAGAACCTTGTGGAAGGATTCAAGAGATGATGTCTGCTCTGTGGGAGATAGTCATCTGATGTCCTTCATTAGTAGGTTGTTGTAGGCAATAACCTCCATTTCTTTGTGCGCTCTACTACCTACAATGCACAGACACAAATGGTAGTGTGCCACTTCAGTTGTGCATCCATGTTCACAGTGTAGAATTGTTACTGTGCAACATAAATGTTGCACATGTATTCCTTCAAATTGTACATGAGAAAAAATAAAAATAAACCTAAGCTACAGAGCAGTCACCTGTGATTACGCAGTGATATCCAATCCCGTGATCCTCATAGTTGAGGAACCAAATGCCACACCTCGTGACATACCACTGCTTTAACTTAAAGAAAGAGTAGGGTCATTTATGTATTGTCTGTGGGAGGTAACAACTGAGCATTCAGAGGACTACTTTCCTTCCTCAGGGAGGGCGGTGGTGTTTGGGCTGCATTTGCCAGCACAACTGGATGGTTTTGGCACACAGTAAGGATGCTTTGCTGACCCCGCAGAGGTGGAGATGGATGCTGCACCTATTGCAGTGGCATGGTACTGGATAAAACCAAGACCAAACACATACTAAGAATTGGCATGACCCAGTAATGACAGCCTGGGCCTGGAGACGTACGTCTCCGGGGAGACGCTGAATAGCGAAGGGCAGGTACGAGTAAGTGGTGTAAAAGTATTGGAATGCCATAAAAGTAGTAATGTTATGACAGTTACGCTATATTTCAATAAGCTTATATGGCAAAGTATCTAATAAAAGATAACAACAAACCTTTCTCAATCCACTCCCGTTCCTCCAGTGCACCATGAAGGCAGCTTGGATACTCACTGCTGTCATGCACATGAATGTTGACCATGATTAGAAATGGATTTCCATTTAGCAACAACAAGGTCACCATTTCTGCTGCTTGAGTTGGTGCACCAATACAAGTGGTTGGAAATAGGCTTTGCCCAGCGGCCAAGCACTCTACAGTTTGCTCGTCTGGATTTCTCCTCAAGTTTTTTCTTGATTCCTGTTTCATGGTGAAATCACACACAGAAAATATTAAAAGACAGAAATGTTCAGTTGCCATTCTGTGTTTATCTGCTTAAGTCAGTAGACATAATCACCTTTTGCCACATGCCAGACATCAAACCAATGAGTAATGCTGGGCTCCTGCTCACGTATGTGTTTTTTCACACTGACATGTCTATCCATGGTAAGGCTTTGGATTTTTAAGCCAGCAGACTTAACAGTATTAATGCTTATTTTTAGTCCTGCAAGCTCCATAGCATTTGAGCTGGAAACCTCATTGCTCTGTGTGATGGTATAAAAGGAATAAGATGAATTTTAACTCAGCTAGAACTCCCACCTATAAGAATGGAAGATGATGGAGACATAGAAAGAACAGTACAAACACAGTCAGATAAAAACAATCTTGACTGATTACCTGAACAAGCTTGACGTCAATTATTTTTGAATGAACAAGGTCCATTAGGGAATATGACCCAAATTTGGCAGTATGCACAGGGGAACAGCACCGGGCATCCCCTCCAAGTTTGATTGGCCTTCCACGTAACTCATTGAACATGTTATCCTGGTGCTGTTTCCACACATTACGAGTGAAAGGTATCAAATAGGTCGCTTGAATTAGGTTAAATGTTCGCAATGATATGTGCGGCATATTAATATGTTTGAAGAAATTCAGCATGCGTACTGGGCTTCCATCACTGAAAAATATTCCACAGGCCATCATCAGATTTCCTGCTGGCAGCTGGTCAAGTTTGGGCTGTGTCTCCCATCTCCTCCGATGACCGTTGACACACACCTGTTTGAGCACTGCCATAGTGCCAAAAAGTCGCTGCAGCACAACTTTACATGTCCAAAACATTGGAAGCATGTCTATAGAAGGGCAAGTAACATGCTCTCAAAAATGATAAAGGTTCGCTGGTTCTCGCAGGTACATCCGAATGAAGTTCGAACATCTATGAAAGGAACAGTGAAATTGCACACAGTGAATTAAGGCTAATTATGATTTCCCTTTTCCAATACAAAACATAAAACAGTGTGTACAGGGTTCAAAACTCGAATGCTGAAGAGCACATGTTATGCAGTTCTCCAGTTAATGTGTAGTGCCGTGGAATGTTTCATTGTTTTTGCTAAGAGCTGCAAGAAACTGTAACAAGGGTGCACTGAAAACTTGTGTATCGGTTTTATCAATAACACTGTCTTCGTTGTCTGAATCAGAGTCAGTGTTTATGAAATCTTCGACTGTCCATTCTGGATCATCAGCCGAATCATACTTGAAGTCTTCATCACAGTCTTCGTCGTCACTGTCTCCATACATGATGGTACTGTCATTGACATATTCTTCACTTTCATGGGGAGCACAATACTGTGTAGCAGTATCAACAAGTGTTTTCTTCTCTGGTATGTACACTTGAACACCACTGCTTATACCGAGGTTCAGCTGTCTGCGTACCTCTTGAGAACTTTGTTTTCCCCAGACCATGGGGCATGTACTTTGCAGTCTGTGTTGCCTTGTTTTGAGTTTCCTGAAAGAAATAAGAAATCAAGCTCATAAACCTGATGTACTCCCAAACTGAGATGTACATATATTAGTTCATGAGAATCCGTTTGCCACTGTGTTGTCACTGGTCACATTTTATGGATTAGCAAACATAGAAACATAGAAGTTGATGCCACATAAGTTCCTCAAGCCCCATCCACTCTGTCCATTTCTTTTTCTACCTTATAAATGTGCTATCGGCCTTTGCTCTGTCAATGGCCTATGTATTCATACTCATCTGTATTGCTCCCTTATGTGTATCCCATGCCTATCTGAAGCCCTGAACTTTATTCATATCCACCACTTCCTGAGGTAGGCCATTCCATGCATCAAGCACCCTTTCTGAGCAAAAATTCACCTCCATTAATGTGTCCTGGTGTGTTTTGTGATGCAGTCCCTGCAGCATTTTGGTTGACATTATCTGTAATGCATAAATTTGGTTCATGTCCTTGTGAAGGTGTGGACTGCAGTACTGCACACAGTCTTCAGATGTTGGCAAACCAGAGTCTTGTAAAGAGGGATTACTACCTCCTTCTTCAAACTTGTGCTACCTCTACTAATCCACTCCAACATCCCTCTATTGTAACCTAATGCTTTACTGATCTGCTTGTATGATTTCAGGTCATCGGTGATGATGATGCACACTTATCTTTCTTCCCTTATGACTGCAAACAACCACCTTCCCAGCCTATAGGTTGCTTCAGGTTTTGTCTGGTTTGTTGAAGGAAGCCCCCCCCCGCCCATGGTGCAGAGCTGTTCTCTTCAGTAAATACTGAGCAGAGGCATCTATTTAGGATGGATGCTTTGACATGGTCCTCAACGTCACATGCCCCCCTCATCCCCTTCTATCTTAGCAATACCACCTCTGGATTTCCTCCTTTCATTAATGTATCTATGGAAACTGTTTTCACATTCTTTCACTGTTTGTTGTAGTGGCGGTCCTATGTTTTTGTGGTGGAGCATGGTGAAACAGGAGGAAGGGATAGGAGCGGTGAAGATGAGGGTCCCTCATGAGACTGGGGAAAGGGAGAGGTCATCAAGATGATGGAGGGTGTCCTCAATGATAGGATAGGGGGGTTACTGGTACAAACTGGTATTTGGACAATAGGCAGCTGGGAGGAGGATGCACTGAGAAGAACAGATTATAAGATGCCTGACTCTGGATCAATCAAGGACTAGTAATCGCTAATGATACCAGATGCCACCAGGGGAGGAAAGAGGGATTTGGGATCGGGAGACAGACTACAGAGACAGGAGATGATCAATGGAGAGAGTCGTGATCGGACAGAGATTAGGAGAGATGAGATGGTTTGCAGGCAGGTACTGTGACTGAACAATGAGCAGTAAGACACTCACGGAGTGATCATGGAAGAGATGTTAAGATTGTTAAAATCCATTCTATGACAACACTGTCATGTCTTATTGCTTACAAAGGGGATCAATAAGGGGTGCAGAGCTGGGATTGTACAAAGGAAGAGGAGGCAAAAATGACAGGAAACAGGTGTAAGCTACAATGGGGCAGGATCAGAGGGGAGAGACTGACGTCTTATTTCACTGAAAGGGTGGTGGAGCAAATTCAATGCACTGCTGAAGGAGCTGGTAGAGGCAGAGACTATGGCCAGGTTTAGGAGGGGATTGGACAGGTGGGGGGGGAATGACCAAGTACAATGCAGGTGGGACACATGCGACTGAGGACAGCATAACAGAAGGGAAAATGGAGGGACACCATAATCTGCCCTCAGTGCGGGCGCTGAAAAGAGAGCAGACTACAAAGACTGTTATTCCTATTCTGCAGTCATGTTAGTATGTCAGCATGGCACTACATGAGCATGACATTTGCCACTATCACATTTCCTGTGACATAGGAAGCAGGAGGTGAGACTTTCATTCCTCTACCTGACCACTAGCAAATTCAATTGGATACCCAAATCAATGTTTTATTCATGCATACAGTGCAAGTAACCTTGCAAGTTGTAGTGCTTATTTAGGACAGTAGTACTCATAGTACGTGTGAGGTCTGACATCCTGAGTCTGTCAGATGACCAGTAACATCGCTGTGAGAAATTGGTGGTGGTGGTGACTGTTGTGCAACAACATCTGCCATTTCACAGGATCCAGAAGATGTATTTTCTGCATTTTCATGTTGCTCACAGTTGATGGATTGCAGTGAAGGGCTGACAAGGCAGCAAGCCAAGATGTCCAAGAACCTATTGAAAGAAATATTGAGAAATTGAAATATTGCAGTACTGTATGCAATCACATGATACATAGGTAATAAAATACATGTGAGAAATATACCTCTAGTCTTCTCCTTTTTTGAACAGCAGTGCTGGTTCGTGATGGCTTTATGGAGTTATGAGCAAAAACTGATGGACAAGCATCCAATTTCAGTCTTCGTTGACCAGGGATGAATCCAGTAATATCCAACAGAGTTTGAGAAATAGAAAACTGATCATCAGCAAAATGATCAGCACAGATAACAGTATGGTCTGTAGGCTGCCATCCAGCACGCTTCACAGATTGTGCCCACTGCTTTTGTCATTTGGGATCTTTTGGGAATTAATAAAAACTACGTTTGTAGTCTTTACCATTGTTGCATCCCACGGCACAACAGTGCTTCATTGCTACACTGATTTGAAAACATGGAGGAACAGAAAAATAATCGCATAAACGATTCAGTGATATTACATTGAGAAATGTAAATGTGGAATGTTAATCATGAATAAGCAAAGTCATATAAGATGCTGGAACCTGTTAGTATATAAGCACTGTTAGTCCATGACATAAACATGTGGGATGACATGCAAGAGACAGTCATCGAAACTGTTGTTACACACAAAATACTGTGTGATCTTACTAGTAGACAAAAGAGTAGTGGAACACACGGTGCACTATGATTTACATTGTAGTACCTGGAAAAAAATGGATGTGTTTAGCGCACCAGATGTGGCTGTGGAGGTGAAATGCAGTCAGTGGGAATCATGATATATTTATCTTGATACATGACCGCTTATCACAGTTTGTCTGCATGCTACACGCAAGAGTAGGGCACGTAATTGAAGGTGTAGGGGAACATTTGTGGGAAATATTAGGAAGTATTTCTTCACTGGCACAGTGTTTGAGAATTGTAATGGATCATAGTGTATCTGTAGGACAACGTGGTCATCAATACAGAATTGTGTACAATAGCAATTTTACTCAGTACCATTGTATATATATTACACTTGCCACCTCAGTTCCTCACTTAGCAGTCCAATACATACATACGAAGAAGCCAGCAGAAGAAGGACATTTGGTCTCTCAAGGCTGCTCGTATTGCAGGGTCTGCAGCTTCAGCAAATGGACCTGCCCTCACTATCCACTCCTCCCATCCTCCCTACCAATGATTTTTACATTCCCCCTATGCCTGTCCAAGCCTCTATTAAAGCTGCCAACTGTCTTCAATGACGTTATCTCTTCCGGCAGCACATTGCAAGTGTCCACCACCCGCTCTGTGAAGAAGTGCTTCCTGACCTCCTCCTAATCCTACCACCTCCATCTTCAGACTGTGCCACCTTCTGATATGGTTGACACCAGCACATATACTCTCCTTATCCAACTTATTTATTCCTTTGAGGTACTTGAATGTCGCAGTCATGTCTCCTGAATTGCTGTCCTGTCTTCCCAGGAGTACATGTTCAGTGCATTCAACCTCTCCTCAGATGCCTTGCCCTGCAGACCTGCTATCATCATTGTATCCCTCCTCTGTACCTTCTACATAAGGTTAATGTCCTTTTTCAGGTGTGTGCACCTGTAGTAAACTCCATACTATAGATGCGGACTTACCAGTCATATGTAATAGGGCAGTATAAACTCATGTACCCTACTTCTGATCCCCCTAGCTATGCATCCCAGCATCTTGTTTGCCTTTGCTTCTTTCTTGCACTGTGAGGAGTGATTCAGGTCAATAGTGACCATCAGTACCAGGTCCTTCTCCCTCTGTGAAGCAGATAGTAGGACTCCACCCAGGTAATACTCTGTCATGGGATTCTTTGCTCCTATATGCATAAATTTGCCTATCAGTTATGGTAACTAAATTCTGTTATGGATTATAACAAGATCTGTCTCTACTGTGGAATGCAGAACAATCATGTCATTAGAATCGCATCAAGACGAGTAAGTAATGCAATGTGTCACACAGATTCATAGAATCACATCACTCGCTTGCAGTAAGTGACACATGTGCAAATAAGTGAGGAATTTATTATATTACTTATTTATAGAATTTTGTTGACACGTTAGGCCCATTGATAGTATAAGTGTCTTTTTCAAGATCGACTTTGGGGGAAGGTGAAGACAGACGGTAACAACTGAAATTGTACCACATGAACATGTCAGTGGTATTTTTGGCATTGATGATATTGTAAAAATTTAATAAAGTGACATATAGTTATAATTGGATCATTGTGACACACTGCATTGGTGTGTGACATAACAGAAATAGATGTCCAAATGACTTGTAAAGTCAGTGACAGAAACTGTATATCACAGGAACATACAGTGCATCACCTTGCATTGGTATCATGATACATGTACAGTTGCACATTACAAGTGACACTGCATGAAGTGGTACAACAAGTGTTATGAGGTTGACAATAGTTGTACAAAAGTAATTGTTATAACATGCTGAAACCAGGTTAGGAACTAACACAGAAGGTGATCACTGCATGAATCACACCAAGATGGTGAATTGGATGTGGGGATCATAACTAGACAACGCAGTTTGAAACACAGACTGGTATCAGTATATGACATAAGACATACAATGACACTTACAGCTCTGCAATATAGTGTGACACAAGGAAAGAAAATGAAAGTGCAGAGGACAACAGATAACAATAAAAAACTGCAGTGACAGAATATAATATAGTAACATATGCCCCATTGATTGCTGCAGGCAGGTGTCACTTTGAAAGATGGAACACTAAACAGTGACTAATTCTGTGAGTATAAGAAGAATGTCAGTGCATTTCATTCACTACAGACTAGTATCCCTGCAGAATCATACTGTAAAATAACGGGAAGCGGCAGTAGGGAAACTAAGCTGACAGTTCCTCGGTCACAACCTGCGCAAAAAAAATATTTTTACACATGTTCATAACATTTATGAAGTTGTCAAATATATTGCTCAGTTGTTCTGCAGTTATGTGTCCTGGTTATGCAGAATTACTGCCAGGTCATTTTTGGTAGTGGCGCTTCACGGCATTTTTCTGTGCAATACAGAAAGATGTAAACATGATGGGTTGTAATCGGTAGTGAAATAAATCCAAACAGATTACTTTTTTCGGCGGTGAACACCGTGTATGACTGTACAGACAGAATCCTGTCAGGGTACCATTATACTATTATGAGATGCTCCAAATCATAACGTGGGAAGCACTATGAATGAAAAACCAATTAAACATTTACCACAACAGGTGAAGAGACACATAAAAAGAAAGGTAGACATTCATAAAACAAAGAAGTACACTGATCAATGACAAATTACATAGGGACATCGTGGGTTACTATTGCTACTGTCAATGTGACAGCCGAGCTACGGTACCAGAAGAAAACACAGTGATCCTCTTCCCCGAGTTGAAGCAGCAAAACAAGCTTGTTAAACGTTTGTTAGTAAAAATCAAGTTGGTAACAATAGAAGTACCTCCTAACAATGTAGAAATAAATTTATAGGCAGCGATTGAATTAATGACTGACACAGAAATACGGCGGAAAAAAACGGACGTGCACAGCTTTCAAATGGGCCATATACCTAATGACGTCAACGCGCTGTATGCAAATGAGCATTTGCATCGCCCTTCATCTCAACAACTGAAGTACAATCGCTGGGAATGAGCACAACAAATAACGGTAATGAAATCTATTAAACATTAACTTTTAATGGACAAATTGTGGCACACTACATTCCACAGACCATTTACAATGCTATAACATGCAGAAGCAGCAATATTTAGACCTTTGCATATGATCTTTAAGACATCTGCGATAGTGAATATGCAAAAGCCCAGTTGCAAAGATGATGTCAGGAGGTCCTTAGGGATGATCAACTACCTAGGGAAGTTTATCCCTCAACTTTCAGCATGATTAGCCCAACTCAGATGGCTGTTGGAGCAGAAAAATGAATGTATGTGGTCACATGAACAGGAGCAAAGCTGGAAAGATCTGAAGAAGGCTATTACAGAAGCACCAGTGTTAAGATTCTACGATCCTGCTAAAGAAACAAGAATATCAGCTGATGCTTCACAGTTTGGCTTAGGCTCATTACTTCTGCAAAATTATGAAGGAATCTGACAACCTGTAGTATACGCTTTCAGGGCCTTGACGAGCACTGAGATAAGGTATGCCCAAATAGAAAAAGAGTTACTAGCAATAACTTACGCCTGGAGCAATTTCATCAGTATGTGTATGGTCAGGCCTTCACAGTGGAAACAGACCACAAGCCTCTAGTAACTATAATGGCCAAGTCTCTAAATGACTGTCCAATGAGAATACAGAGAATGCTAATTAGATTACAAAAGTACGATGTTCAGTTGATCTATAGTCCTGGAAAGTACATGAACACTGCAGACACACTTTCACATGCTGTAGACAAGAGTAAAAGCCCGAAAGTCAAACAGACAGAGAAATAAAGCATATGTTGACATGATCGTGACCTCTTCCTGTGTCCAGTGAGAGACAAGAGCAGATCAGAAGAGAAATAGAGGCAGATGAAACAATGAGAATCCTGAGAAATACCATATTAAAAGGTTGGCCAAAGGAGAAAAGTGGCTGTCTGTTGTCTATTCATGATTTTTGGACATGTAGAAGTGACCTATCTGTTGTCAATGACATTATTTTCAAAGGCAACAAATTTGTTATGCCAGGAAAACTTCACAAAGAAATGCTATGCAAAATACATCAAGGGCACTTAGGAGAAGAAAAATGCAAGCAAAGAGCCAGAGAACTAATATATTGGCAGAGAATGAATCAAGATATTGCCCAGGTAACTGCAACCTGTGAATTGTGTCTCACCTACAGACCAAAGCAGCCAAGCCAGCTGGTATATCCTCATCCAGTGCCAGGTACACCATATAAGAAAGTAGGTGCCGACTTGTTTGATTGTAATGGGAAACCCATATAGTTGTAACAAATTATTACTCAAATTATCCAGAGGTAGCAACACTGCCTGCAACTACCAGTAAAGCTGTAATCACCTGCATGAAGTCAATCTTTGCAAGACACGGTGTTCCAAATAAAGTGTTCACTGATAATGGTCCACAGTTTTCCAGTGCTGAGTTTAAACAGTTCACTTATGAATGGTAATTCATATACAGTACTTCTAGTCCCAATTTTCCAAGATCAAATGGACTGGCAGAGAGCTCTGTAAAAACTGTGAAAAGTCTTATGAATAAAACACATGATGGAAAAGAAGATTTTTACAAAAGCCTACTGATCTACAGAAGTGCACCATTACAGAATGGGCTTTCTCCAGCACAAATGGTTATGGGTAGGAGGATCAGGACAAATCTGCCAATACATGAAGAGCTTCTGAAGACTCATGACTAAGAACAGGTGAAACAAAGCAAAGAAAAACCAAAGGAAAAGCAAAAACAGTTACATGCTAGGAGAGCAAGAAACTTATCTGATTTAAGGCCTGGAGATCAAGTGCACCTTAGAGACTACGACAAAGGAATGTGGCTGAAAAGGGGCACTGTACAAGCACAAACTGCTCCAAGGTCGTACCAGATTAAAACAGAAAGAGGAGCGGAAGTGAGACGGAATTGTGTGGATTTAAGAGTTCTGACAAAGGTCGAAGATGCCAATTTGACTGAAGTTGACTTACCAACTTTCACAGCAGTCAGTCAAGGCAACACCAAAGAGATTGATATAAGGACTTTTCAGGTGCATCCACTGAAAAGTCATCAGAGAAGGAAGCGAGACCCAAAAGAGAAATTTGGCATCCAGAGAGACTGATTGAAACTTGTTAGATAAGTACAGTGGAGTGAGTGGTAAAGACTCACTAGAGAGTAAAGTACTAGTGACCTCTCCTCTCAAGATTAGGTTTAGTTTAATTAGAAATCTCAGTTTGTAGAAGTTAAAATAATAATAATAATAATTTAGCTAAGTTACTATAATCCAATAATTCAGTTTGAAAATAATATAGAACTTTTCTTTAAGTGAGGAAGATGTGATGTTATAGGAATTTAACATACTTATTAGACGGTTCCTAAGGTAAATGTAAGAAGTTGATGATTTGTAGACAGCCCTAGAGTGTGGGTGTTATGGAAGTTTGTTTGCTTGGAGCAGTGTGTTTAAGATGGCTGCACAAGAAAGATGAGTAAAAACTCATGCTAGTTTCATGACTACTAACAAGCAAAACAAAAGGAAGGTGACAAAACTTTGTATAGATACATTAGTGAAAGGAGAAAGTCCAGAGGGCATATTGCTAAGATCAAAGGGGAAAAGGGGGAGTGTGAGGAGGAGGACTAAGGAAAAGCATCTATGCTAAATAGATATTTCTGCTAAGTATTTACTGAGGAGAAGGTAGGGCAGGGCCCACAGCTCAGCACCATGGACACAGGGGGGAAAGAGGTGTGCACTAGTGCCTTCACAAAAGAAAGTGTCCTACAAGAGCTTGCTAAGCTCAGGGTGGACAAGGCAATGGGACCTGATGGCATACATCTCAGGGTACTAAAGGAGCTAAGGGGGGAACTAGCAGAGCCATTTTCAGAACTGTTTCACAAGTCTCTGAGCACAGGAGAGGTCCCAGAAGACTGGAGAAGGGCTCATGTGATCCCACTCCACAAGAGTGGTGGCAGGAGGAGGCAGGGAACTACAGACCAGTCAGTCTTACCTCAGTAGTGGGCAAGATTATGCAGGCACCTTAAGGAAAAGGATGGTGCAACACCTGCAATCCATAGGAGCACAGGATCCAAGACAGCACGGGTTTACAACAGGAAGGTCCTGTCAAACTAATCTCATAGATTTCTTTGACTGGGTAACCAGAGTGGTGGACCAAGCGGGAGCAGTTGATGTTGCATACCTTGACTTCAGCAAAGCTTTCGATACTGTTCCACATAGAAGATTGATTAATAAGCTAGGTAGGCTTGGGGTGAGTCAGAAGTTGGTCAACTGGGTGGCAAACTGGTTGACGGGCAGAAAACAGAGAGAGGTGGTAAACGGTATACAGCCAGAAGAGATGCAACTCACAAGTGGAGTACCTCAGGGATCAGTAGATTGGGGACAGTCCTCTCAATATCTTCATCAGTGACATTGCAGATGGACTGGAGGGTAAGCTGTGTCTGTTTGCAGATGACACCAAGATCTGCAACACAGCAGATGATCCAGATGGGGTGGACAGAAAGAGAAGAGATCTGGATAAACTGGCAAAATGGTCAGAAAAGTGGCAACTGGGATTTAATGCAAAGAAGTGTAAGATCATGCACACAGGGAAGAAATCCTGAAGCCACCTATAGATTGGGAGGGAGTTGCCGGCAATCTCAAGGGAAGAAAAAGACTTGGGCATCATCATTACAGGTGACTTAAACTCATCCAAGCAGACCACTAAAGCAGTATCCCATGTAAGCTATGCCATGCAAGCTTATGGAAAAAATTATTAAGATCAAAATCGAGCATGAATTAGAAATATTAAAAATAACTGACATATACCAGCATGGGTTCAAACATGGTTTTTCATGTGCAACTAATCTTATCTCTTTCTATGAGCATATCAGTTACCATTTAGATAATAACATACCTATGGACGTTATATTACTCGATTATAGTAAGGCGTTCGATAAAGTCTCACACTCTTTATTGATTAAAAAACTTATCAAAATAGGACTCTCATCTATATTAGTCTCCTGGATAAATCAGTGGCTGGATAACAGAACACAGAGAGTTAGGGTCAATAATGTAATGTCCAGAGAAAGGGGAGTGAGTAGCGGGGTTCCCCAGGGTTCTGTGCTGGGGCCTGTTCTTTTTAATCTCTTCATAGGGGACACGTGCATATCTAGTAGCAACAAAATGGTGAAGTTTGCAGATGACACCAAAATTGGGGGAAAAGCTAATAGTCAAACCAAGGACTCTGGCTTACAAGCAGAACTGTTGCTAATAGAACAATGGGCATCTATAAATGATATGTATTCTAATGTCTCTAAATGTGCAACCCTTCATTTGGGAAAAAATAATCCATTGCAAACATATTACTTAAATAATTTGGCTATTAAAACCTCTTCAGAAAAAGATTTAGGTGTCTTAATTAATAACAATCTGTCCTCTACATCACATTGCACTAAGATAGCCAATCAAGCAAAAGTCACCCTTAGAAGGATCAATAAAACATTTATAAACAAAGCTGAACAGTGTTTACTTCCACTCTACAGATCCCATGTTAGACCTTATCTAGATTATTGTTCCCCCTTTTGGAACCCCTATTTAATCTCTGATATTAATAAAATTGAATGTATTCAACATAAAGCAACACAATTAATACCTCACCTTTCTAAACTTGATTACACCACTAGATTAGAACAAACAGGCTTACATTTGCTCTCTCAAAGAAGACTTAGAGGGGATTTGTTATTACTATTCAAAATCACAAAACATCCAGATCAGATGCAAAATTGCGGATTAAAATATTCTACTAGAAAAATAGTTGCAAGATTACACAATAGACAACTGGAGATTATGAAAGCAAGAACAAATAAAAGAATGAATTATTTCACTATAAGAGCACCTAAAATGTGGAATAAACTGCCTCAGGAAATAGTTGACTCACCCAACATTTTGATTTTTAAAATAAACTAGATAAATGGTTAATCAATCAGGATTTACTCAATGATCCACAAATGTGGAGGACGAACCATGATGGGCAAATTGCCTTTGTTTGTCCCACACTACCAAAGTACCAAAGTACCAAAGTAGGAAAGGCTAGAGGAATGTTGGGGTGTATAGTAGGGTATACAAATTGTAAGAGGGTGATGATCCTTCTTTACAAGACGCTGGTTAGGCCCCATCCGAGTACTGTGTGTGGTGCTGGAGTCCACACCTGCACAAGGACATTAACAAAATAGAGGCAGTCCAGAGAAGGGCAACCAAAATGGTGCAGGGACTGCATCAGAAAACATATGAGGACAGATTAACAGAGCTCAATATGTATACCCTACAGCAAAGGAGGGAGAGAGGTGATATGATCGAAACATTCAAACATCTTAAGGGCATTAACAAGGTGAAAGAGTCTAACATGTTTCAATATAAGAAAAATAGCAAGACAAGAGGATACAGCATGAGATTAGAGGGATGCCGATTAAGGGGGACTGTGAGGAAGTTCTTTTTCACAGAAAGGGTGGTGGATGCATGGAACGGCCTACCTCAGGAAGTGGTGGATATGAATACAGTGCAGGGCTTCAAACAAGCATGGGATGGGCATAAGGGAGAAATAAAATGAGTATGAATAGATAGGCCATCGACAGGAGTACAGGCCTATGGCACATTCATAAGGAAGAAAAATGGGCAGACTGGATGGGCCTTGCGGTCCTTATCTGCTGTCAACTTCTATGTTTCTCTAGAGATTACTTTGTCTGGGATGTAGTGCAGCTTAAAACATTTGCTTGGCATCAAGGAAATGTGGTAGATCCTCCACTACAAAGTGACAGCGGTAGTGAGGGTATCTCTTCCGTTTTCTGACTGGTTGAATCTACTGTGATTTGTGGGGTGTTCCGTGGCAGTGAGTTACCCATACAGTTGCTGAAAATGCTGCTTTGGGGTGTTGGAACCTTTGTGGGAGAGTGTTCCTTCTCAACTCTCTTCCTACCAAACTGTGTCTTCAGGACCACTCTGCTTGTTGGCTCCTGTTTGCCTGGAGCATATGGTTTCTCAAATTTTGAATGAGCAATATTATAAACTGTGCTTAATTTATTTCTAAGTACCATTAAGGGTTGCTCTACACTTGGTGGCAGCTCATGGGGAGTTAGATTTAGAAGGTGGATTTTAATACTATTTTGAAAAAATGCTTGGACTCTGAAGTGTGGACTCAGACTTTGTTGTTTGTTTTATAATTTTTATATATAATTATTTGTTGTATTTATGGAGGTTTGAATGTTTAGATATTAATTGTGTTAGTGTGTGTCTGTGATTTGACTGGTGGTTTAGGGAGGATATTTTTGGGTTAGCCCTAAGGGGTACTTATTGCAGTTGTAGTTGCCTGTTTTGATTAAATTTGTGTTATCACGGTCAAGATGGGCAAAGAGATAGAGTTGTGAGACATGTTTACTCCAGAGACCACCTGTAGTAATGCTGTCCTTTGTTGGCTCCCCATTAGCCCTCTCTTGGTAGTTCTCTGCTACTGCAGGGGCTGGGAATCCTCAGGAGGTGGTGCAGTAACCACGGTGCAGATCCTGGGTATACCAATCGGGGACTGACGGTGGTTGGGTTTAGAGGGCACCCGGGAGGGTACAGAACCAGGATCAGGGACTGCCAAGCCTGGTACCCCTCCTAGGGATCTGCTTAATGTCACCAAGCAAGAAGTAATGGATCTGCTGTGCTCCTTCCCTTTGGGCCATGCTCTGTAACACTAGGTCACCATAGAACAAAACAGTAGTAATGAATGATTACATTGCAGTTCCTTAGCGGACCTTGTCTGTATTACCAAGACTTGGTTGGGGGATGATGCCAGCCCTCTACTGGAGACATCTATCCCACCTGGTTATTTGGTGATACATTGTCCGAGGTGGAATCATGGGGGAGGGGTCAGGTGGCCATTTAAATCTACATTAGGGCTCACTGCATACCCATAGGTCCTTTCAGTGTGTTGCTGCTAGATGTGCCCTAGGTATTAGTTGTGGAATCATCCTTATATACCGTCCACTGGGACATGGAGGTGATTTTATGCAGGAGCTGGCAGATTTCATTGTCAATCAGGTATTGAATGCTTCTAGATCTAGACTTTTATTGCTGGGGGACTTCAATGCATGAGTACAGGATGAGACCCCACTCTGTTGGTGTCATGGGGGGGTGACTGGGGCACAGTGGCAGTGGGAGGAACATGAGAAGGCACCCGGTGGAGGTACCCTGCAATGTGGGACAGAGCCAATTGGCCAGGTAGGGGGGCATGGCCAGACCATTATGACCCAGATCCCAGGTGACAGCAGCCCTGACACCTGCCCCACAGAACCCACAGTTCCTGGCAGTGTAATCAGGCATCCATCCACTGCCACACGGTGGGAGCTGTGTATCTGGGGAATACTGCAGTGCTTGGGACAGGTCCCCATTCACCAAATCCACCCCGTAACTGGCACCCACTGCCCCCCACCACATTTGGGGGACTGTGGATCCTGTGGGTCCTGTGGGGCAAGTGCTAGGGCTGCTCTCAACTGGGGTCCAGATCATGATGGTCCGGCTGTTCACTCCACCCTCCCGGCTCAATCACCTCTGTGCTACATCACAGGGTACCTCTGCCAGGTGCCTCCTCTTGTCTCTCCCACTGCTGCCTTGCCACCACCACCCTCATCACATCACCAGGGCTCCATTGGCCCTCATTCCCCACCTTCTAGCCCCCCCTCAATCACCACCCTGCCAGGTAGTGGAACAGGGTCCTTAGACCAGCTTCTGGGTGGTCTAATGTGAACCCCCTCTTGTGAGCACGACAAGGCTTCTGGAATTTCAAATAGAGGGATGGTGCAGCCATGTCATGGCACAAGCCCCTTTGTGACTGGGCACATGGGCGCTTCTGCCATAAGGGTGACACAGAGTAGCTTTGGTGCATGGCATCCCAATTTTGACACAACCTGCATTCGAAAATTGGAGTGCCGTGAAATTTGCTGCAAGGTGCCACTAGGGTCAAAGCTGCTTGGCGCTGGCACCTTGCACTAGAGTTTTCTGTCTGAAAATCAAGCCCATAGAATTTGTCAGCAGAGAAGGACCCCTTGGCCCACCCAGTCTGTCCATTTTTCCCTGCCTATAGTATCAGCACAGATCCTATTTGATCTCTGGCTCTTTCTCCATCCCCCTTTCCTTTCCACTAAGATTCCCTTATGCCTATCGGATGCTTTCTTGAACCCCACCCCTATTTTCACCCCCCACCTCGATTGGTAGGCTGTTCCAGGAATTCACAACACTTTCTGTGAAGAAGAACCTCCTTACTTTTCTTCTGAATTTCCCCCCTCCAGCTTGATAGCAAGTCCCCTTGCTCCTGAGCAAATTGTTCTCTGAAAAATACTTTCCTCCTTTACTTTATTTACCTCCATGAGGCATTTAAAGGTCTTTACTGAGAGGGAATTCCTAAATTGCATGGAAAAGAGTTCCAGACAAGTAGGGCCACCACCTAGAATGGCCTAGCAACAGACAATTTAAGACGCACCTCAGTACAGCCAAAAAGAACCCTCAGTGGAGCTGACAGGTTAAGTGGTGGCATACCTTGCTGAGAGCCTGGCCGCATATCATGTGGGGCTTTGTAGAAGCATAGAAACATAGAATTTGATGGCAGATAAGGTCCACTTGGCACACCTAGTCTGCCCATTTTTCTACCTAACAGATAAGCTGCAGATCCTAGTTAACCAACAGCTTACTTCCTCCTACCCCCCACTAGGACTGCCTTATGTCTGTCCCATGCATTCTTGAATTCCCCCACAGTTCTTGACTCCACGACCTCCTCAGGGAGGCTGTTCCATCCATCTACAACTCTCTCTGTGAAAAAATACTTCCTCACTTTACCTCTGAGCTGTCCCCCCTCTATCTTCAAATTGTGCCCCCTTGTTCTTGCACATCTCTTTTTCTGAAAGATGCCACCTTCTTGGACTTTGTTGATTCCCTTGCGGTACTTAAAAGTTTCTATCATGTCCCCTTTCTCCCTCCTTTCCTCAAGGGTATACATATTGAGCTCCTTTAGTCTTTCTTTGTATGTCTTCTGGTGCAGACCCTACACCATTTTGGTTGCCCTCCTCTGGACAGCCTCCACTCCGTCTATGTCTTTGCGGAGATGGGGTCTCCAGAACTGCACACAGTACTCCAGATGGGGTCTCACCAATTGTCTGTACAGAGGGATAACAACTTCCTGTTTTCTACTATTGATGCCTCTCCCTATGCATCCCAATATCACCCCAGCCTTTCTTACTGCCTTCTCAAATTGCTTGCCCACCTTAAGGTCATCTGACATAATTACCCCCAGGTCCCTTTCCATTTTTACTGTTGTCAGTATCTCACCCCCATTGTGTATTCTTCCCCTGGGTTTTTGTTTCCAAGGTGCATTACCTTGCAATTTTTTGCATTGAATCTGAGCTGCCATACATTTAACCATTCCTCCAACCTTGCCAAGTCCCTTCTCATCCTTTCCACTCCATGTTGTGTATCAACCCTGTTGCAGATCTTTGTGTCGTCTGCAAAGAGACATACTTTTCCTTCCAGTTCCTCTGCAATGTCACTTATAAAGACATTAAAAAGGACCGGTGCCAGTACTGAACCCTGCAGTACCCCTCTAGTAACCCTCCTTTCTTCACTGTGGACTCCATTTACTACTACCCTTTGCGTCCTGTTGTCTAGCCAATTTTTTATCCAGGCTACCACCTTGGGACCCACTCCAAAACTGGCTAACTTGTGTATTAATCTTTTGTTTGGGACTGTATCAAATGCCTTGCTAAAATCTAGGTAGACCATGTACACAGCCCCTCCCTGGTCTACTACTTTGGTCACCCAGTCAAAGAAATCTATTAGATTCATCTGACACGACCTTCCCATAGTGAAACCATGCTGCCTTGGGTCCTGTGCCCCACTGGCCTCTAGGTACTCAACAATTCTTTCCTTCAGAAGTGATTCCATCGTTTTCCCTACCACTGAGGTCAAACTAACTGGTCTGTAGTTTCCTGCCTCTGTCCTGCTCCCACTTTTGTGAAAAGGAATCACATCCACCCTCCTCCAGTCCTCAGGTACCACCCATCCTCCCATGATTTGTTAAAGAGAGTAGTCAGCGGTGTCACTAGTTCTACCCTTAGTTCTTTAGAATTCTGGGTGAATCCATCAGGCCCCATTGCTTTGTCCACCTTCAATTTTATTAGTTCTTTCAGAACCCTTTCTTCTGTAAATGGACCGTTATCGACCCCCGTCTTCAGAGTGTTTCTCTTGTTTGGTTTAGGTACCTCCCCCTCCTCTTCCTTTGTGAATACTGAGCAGAAATATTCGTTCAATATCTCTGCTCTTTCACTGTCACCCTCTACCCACATTCCCTTCCCTTTATTAAGCCTCAGTATCCCTCCTTTGGTCTTTCTTCACTCCCTAATGTACCTATAAAAGGTCTTATCCCCTTCTTTTTTTTTTTGAACTCTCAATCTTTATTTTTATAATAAAGAGCATACTCTTAAAAAGAAAATTTCTATATAACATAACAATAAAAAAGCAACTAATAAAACATAAATAGTTAAAGGGAATAAACATAAAGTGCACATACAGTTTATATTTCATCATTATTCCACTTGTTGCCATAAATATTACTTAAAGGTAACTAAAGTGAATCAATTAATTCCCCCTACTTATGAGTCAGAGGGCTCAGCTCAGGGTACAAACTCCGGTCGAATGGATATAATATATATTACCCATCTTCTCCACATCTTTTCAAAGCCAGTCTGGGACTTATTTAATGTGGCTGTAATTTTCTCCATCCTATAAATATCTATCATTAATTGGTGCCATTGATCCAGAGTGGGAGGCAAGGAGGACAACCACTTTTTAGTAATGGCTTTTTTGGCGGCAAGGGAGGCCAGGTTAATAAAATTCCTTGTTGGGATGTCCATGTGACCCAGGGGGTACTCGCCAAAAAGGAAAAAGAAGGGGTCACAAGTAATATTTGAAGTTATTATTTTTTGAAGGGCCTCATGGAAACGTACAAGAAAAGGTTGTAGAGCCTGGCAGGACCAGAAAATATGGCCTAAAGTGGCTTGGGTACATCCACATCGCCTCCAACAATCTGCACCCAACTGGATACTGTACTTCTGAACCACAACAGGAGCCCTGAAATACCTTACTGTTAGTTTCCAGGCAAATTCCTTCCATTGTCCAGAACCAGTGCCCCTCTGCATTGTCTTTATATGCCTTTCCCAAAGGGGTACGGGTATTCCCATCCCTAAATCCCTTTCCCATGCTAATCTGTTTTTGTCTAAGGGGTTTTCTTTCAGAGAATGTAGACCTTTGTACGGAGTTGAAATTGTATGAGGTGGGACTGGTCTCCCATCTATTGCTCCCAAGAGGGTCTCTAGAAGTCCGGGAAGAGGACAGTCCCTCCACAGGACCTCTTTTAGTGAACAGAGGTAGTTCCTGGTTTGAAAATATCTAAACCTGTCTGAGTATGGAATGGCATATTTTTGGATTAAATCCGTAAATGATAGAATTATTCCCTGTGGCATAAAATGGTATACCAGATGCAGGCCCTTTTCTGCCATTTAAGATATCCCTTATTCAACTTAGCGGAACAAAGGCACCTATGTAAGGCAAGGAGAGCATGGCGGCCTCCATTTTATGAATTCCTGTGAGGATAACACCTTTGCCAGGACCTCAGTGTGGATCGGGTATATGGGTTGCCTATATTTTCTACTTTTAAGTCAGAGGGGAAAGAGAGCAGAGTGCGGAAAACATCCCTAAGTTCCTCCTCCTGTGTCTCCACCGATTTCCACCTGGCTATATACTTTGTGTCTAGCCAGTATAGTGGTATTCTAATTTGGGAGGCTAGGTGGTATAACCTAAAATTAGGTAAAGACATGCCTCCTTGTTGTTTGGGAAGCTGAAAAACTGAGAGGTTGACCCTTGGTTTCTGTTTCCCCCAGATGTAATTCGATACCTTCCTCTGCAATGTCCTGAAGAAAGCATCTGCTATCTGCATTGGAAGAGTTTGAGCCAGATAAAGAAAGCGGGGAAGAACCACCATCCTAACAGATTCTGTTCTCTGGTAGAGGGACAGAGGGAGAGCTCTCCATTTTTCTAACTCGGCACTGGTCTTAAGCAAAAAGGGGGTGTAATTCAGAGAGAAGAGGTCTTCATCCAACAGACCAATCCAGACCCCAAGTACTTGATACTCTTCAAATCCACTTAAAGCAATACGTGTTCTAAGCCCTGCTGACGGAATAAAATTCATGGCCAACACCCGCCTTGGCCTGGTTAATTTTATATCCTGACATTTCTCCAAATCTATTAAGTATATTCCGGGGAGGGAGGCCTCAGGGTCAGACATATATATCAAGAGATCGTCATGTAAGTGCAAGCTTATGAGTAACAGGTGCCAGCTCTATTCCGGACAAACCGCCTCCTGTCTCAAGGTCTGAGCTAGAGGCTCCAAATATATTGCGAATAAGGAGACAGGGGCAACCCTGCCTGGTACCACGAGACAATGAGATGAGGCTAGAAAATGAACCGTTTATCCAGATGTAGGCTCTAGGATCTGTATACATTAATTTTATGAGATTAATAACTGATTGTGGGATTCAATCCTCCCAGTACTGCCCACAGGAAAGGTCATTCGACCGATCATGCCTTCTCTCGTCCAGAGAAAGCAGAAGAAATGGGGACCCCTGTTCCTCACCTGATGCAGTAAATGTAACATTCTTTTTATGTTATCCTGTGTTTGGCATCCTGGGACGAAACCAGTTTGATCCATGTCTATTACCTCAGGCAGGAATGTTTCAAACCTTTTGATATTATAGATGCAAATATTTTGTAATCTATATTAAGGACAGAAATGGGTCTGTATGAGGAGGATGTAACATCCCTGTCTGGTTTGGAATGCTGTATATAAGCGTGCCACCAGGAGTCCGGATTGATTCGCCCAATTGGACACTTCTACAGGCTGCTAATAGAGAGGACAGGTCCTCCCTGAAAGTCTTATAAAATCACCTGTATATCCATCTGGGCCCGGACTTTTACATGTTTTTAAGGCCGAAACAGCTTGATCCAGCTCCACCAGGAGATCGGTCTCTCCAGAAAAGTTTCTGTTCTTCCGAACTCGGGAGCTTAAGACCCCCAGAAAGGCCTCTGTTCCCCGGCATCCCCTCTCCCCTGTTTGGTATAAAGCACTATAGTAGGCCTGAAAAGCATGCTCTATCTCCTTAGGAAGTGTAACTACCTTCTTGGAATTCGGATCTCTGATCTGAGTAATGTTAGATCGGGTCTTATGTTGTCTGAGTCTATGAGCTAGTAAACGCGTGGCTCTAGGGCCCCCTTCGTAGTATTTTTGTTTAATGAATTGTAAAGCTTGCTCAGTACGAATATCAAAGATACCTTGAATTTGATCCTTAGTGGCCTGCAGGAGGGGAATAACTCCTTCATCCCCTGCAGCATGCTGAGCCCGCAGATCCTGGAGTTGTTTGTGAAGTTTATCAAGGCGTAACTGTTTCTTTTTAAATTGGGCTGCATACTTTATTATCTCACCCCTAAGGACTGCTTTAAGGGTGTCCCAAAGAGTTCCTTCCTTTGTCCCCTGCTGCCTATTGTCAGTTAAGATCTGTTTAATTTTGTGCTTCATCATTTCCTTAAAGTCTTTTATGTTTAGCAGGAAATTGTTAAATTTCCACAGGGTATTATTTTTTTCCCTTTCCCATGTCATGTTAAGTGTTAAAATGGAATGGTCAGATAACACCATAGGGGTCTGTGAACAGCTTTGAATTTTAAATAGATGTTCCTTAGGGACTTGGATATAATCTATCCATGTGTATACTTTATGGGGAGCTGAAAAATGCATATATTCTCTCTTGTTGGGGTGAAGGTATCTCCAGGCATCTACTCATTGGGCACCCAAGAAGTAGGACTGCATCACCCGCTGTGCAGGGGATTTTTTAAGGGGGTTTATGCTAGAGGTATCCAGTTGTGACAAGGTTAAGTTATGGTCATCTCCTATTATTAATACTCCCTTGTGTCTCTCCATGATCCTCTGAAATAACTTTTTCCTCACTTCTGGTCCTTCCCCCGGGGGAATATAGATAGAGGCCAGAGTAATATCCTGCCCCTCCAGCTGGCCCACCACCAACGCAAGCCTTCCCTCCGGGTCCACATAAGAATCCGTTAGGCGGAAAGGAATATTTTTGGGGACCAAAACCACTGCCCCTCTTCTCTCCCCCACTCCGTAAACTGAGGCCACTATTATAGAAAACCCAAATTTGAATAGTTTTTTGATGCTCCTGTTTGTTTAGGTGTGTCTCTTGTAATAGGAGAAATGAGGGTTTCAGCTTTTTAAGGGAGGTAACCACTCTGTACCTTTTAATAGGGTTATTTAACCCGTTAACATTATGGGAGCAAACCCTAATTACAGATGAGTTAACCATCAGGCTTATTCTTAATACTCTGAGCTGACCCCATTGGGGCAAGTAAAATTCTGTAGAGAGGGCCCTGCCTAAGTCTATAAATAGCATGGCATAGAAGGACTTTCCTTCTTCGACCCTGCAAAATTCAGTGTTTCTCACAATCTGAGCCTATCACATACAGCATATCTATCTTAGATTGGCAACCATTAAAAGAAGTGTGCACATTACTAAGTTAAATATTTAAATAAAACAAATTCCAACATCTTGAACCTATTTACAGTAGTACTTCCAGAAAGTGAGGGTATAAACATTACCCCTCTGAGTAAGGGGACCACAGACCTAAGAGGAATTGGGACCCTAAGGGAGGAATGTGACCCAGCGTCTGGTCAGGCCTCCTGATCCCACAAAATATCGAGGTCGATAAAAGGTAACATCAGCCACAAAAGGGGGGCAGCCATGCTTAAATACAGGACTGCCTTCCCTAAGAATCGCCCTGAAGGGGCAATAACTGAGGAGTCTGCAGGGGGGTACAGTTGGTAAACAGGAACACTTCTCCAACACAGCCCACTTCTGCTTTCTAGCATACTTTCACCCAAAGAGACAAAATTCTTTCAGTACTCTGGCATTCTAATAGGTTGAATCACTTATATAATCTGCAGCCTTCAATGTAGACTAAAGCGGAACGACACTAAAGTGAAAAATTCCAGACTGAAAAAACAAGTAAGGACTCAATGTCTCGATATCTCCAAGTCTCAGAACCAACCCCAATTGCTTAGGGGCAGAAGAAACTATCAGTCACCTTTATTAGCCCCCATTTAACCAGTTCAGGTGTTCGGGCTCTGATCTTCTAGGACTGCTTCCTTGGGGTGATTGTAAGCACTCCCAATAAATTCCTGATTTCCTGCACTGAGCGGAATCTCTTGATTGCCTGTGCCTGCTCGCTTGTTCAGGAGGCTCTGCCATTCTGAGCGGGGGGGGGGACGCTTTTCTTGTGGCGTAGGACCAGATGGCTGGAAACTCCATCACCTCTTCTTTAGTTCCGGTATAATTTCTTCAGGGCTTGTGTATATTTTGTTGCCAGAGTCCCAGCAGACCCGTAACTTCGCAGGGTACGGTGTTTGAAAACGGATTCCTTTCTCCTTCAAGATCTTCAGAATTGGTGCGTAAGCTACCCTTTTCCTCATAATTTCTGTCGGATAGTCATTATCAAACAGCAACCTGGATGAGTTGTACGTGACGTTTCTCTTAGCCCATGCTGTTCTCAAAATCAGTTGTTTGTCCCTGTAGCTGGAGAATTTTAGCACAATCGAGCGTGGCCTGGCTGTTTGCTCTGTGGGTTTGCGCACCAGGGCTCTGTGCGCCCTCTCAATTTTAAATTGAAATGTTGGGGGGAGGGCTAACACATCTTTAAGTAGGTCGGTCAAGAAGTCCTCCATCTTGCCAGTTTCCGACTCCTCTGGGAGGCCGTATATGTGGAGATTGTCCCTTCTGGAACGTGCCTCTAAATCTACTAACTTATCATGAAGTACTTCATGTTGGTTGACTAAGAAGTCGACAGCTTGATGCAGGCGGAAAGTCTCCTCAGCAATTTCCCCCGTGGCCTCCTCAGAGTGCTACAATCTCTCCTCCACCTCCGTTAATCTGCTCTGCAAGGCTGAAAATTATTTTTTGTTCTCCGCCCGAAACGCCTGAATCTCAGTTAAAAGCGTCTCATATCAGGACCTAGAAAGCCTTTCACATTCTCTGTCTGTGTCAAAATCTTGCTCTCCGGCCACACTGCTTGCTGCAAATACACTATGGCTGGAGGTAGGCTGTCTGTCGGATCCGCTTGCATCGACTTTATCCTTGTGTCTCCAAGGGCGCAGCTTCACCTTATCTTTACTCCCAGACATTGTCTCAATGTTTACTGAGCTTTTGAAGTCTGTTAGGCTGAATTAGGGAGATTTATCTGGTTGGGTGTGCCGGAGCCTCTCTTATGCAGCCATTCAGAATGGTGACGCCACTGGAAGTCCTTATCCCCTTCTTAACAGAGTTGGCTATCCTTTCCTTGGTTTGGGCCTTTGCTATTCTGACAGTCTTCCAGCCTCTTTCTGCTTTAACTGATAAAGTTCTCTGTCCTGCTCCTTCTGTGTTTCCTTATATTTCCTGAAAGCTATCTTTTTCTCCTTAACTTTCCCTGCCACCTCTTTTGAGAACCATAGCGGTTTTTTCCTTCGTTGTGTTTTGTTGATTTGCTTTACACAAAGGCTTGTTGCCTCTGAGATGGCTGTTTTGATTAGTCCCCATTGTTCCTCCACCCCTCCTTCTTGCCTGTTTGCTAGTGCTTTTCTGAGGCACTCTCTCATTTTCCTAAAGTCAGCCCTCCTAAATTCCAATACTCTTGCTTTTGTATGGCTTGATTGTATGGCTGTGTTTATCGTGAACCACACTGTTTGGTGGTCGCTTGTTCCCAGATGGCTACCCACTTCTAAATCTGAGATTCTTTCTCCGTCCCCATTTGAGAGTACCAGGTCTAAGATTGCTCCCTCCCAGGTGGGTTCCAATGCTAGCTGTCTAAGGCATGCCCCCTGTAGGGCATCAAGAATGACCCTGCTCTTGGATGTGCCTGCAGCAAAGGTTCTCCAGTTAACATCTGGCATATTCAGGTTCTCCATCCACGATATCTCCCCTTTTTCTACCATTCTAAGGAAGCCTTCTATCATTTCCTTGTCCAGTCCCTTCCCCTGTGATGGGGGTCTGTATACAACCCCCATGCGGATTATGGTGCCATTTCCTGTCTCCAGGGTGACCCAGAGTGTCTCATCTGCTCCCTGTTTACTCTTTATTTCTGTTGCTTTGATCCCTCCTTTTACATAGAGAGCTACTCCTCCTCCTCTTTTACCCTCCCTGTCCCTCCTGTAGATTGTGTATCCTGGTATGTTGACATCCCAGTCATGGTTCTCTGTGTACCATGTTTCTGTGACTGCCACAATATCCAGGCAACCTCTTCCATCAAGGCCACTAGTTCAGGGAGCTTGTTACACAGACTACGGGCATTGGTACTCATCATCTACATTTTGATGGCCTTACCCCTTTGAGCCCCATTCCTGTCCTTACTGCCTTTGTCTTTTTTTACATTTACCTCTGTTCTTCTCCCTAATGACTTCTCTACCTTGGTGTTTACCTCACTAATTACTGTGTTTTGTGGTGGGAGGCTGGGATTTCCCTGCTCCTTTTCAGTGTCTCCCTCCTTGGCTAGTTTAAATGCTTGCCAATGAAGCATTTAAACCTCTCACCTAGGATTCTGGTTCCCCCCCCGGACAGATGCAGACCATCACACCAGTATAGGTCTGCATCCCTCCAGGTGGCTCCCCAGTCCCCAATGAAGCCAAAACCCTGAGCTCCACACCAGTTTTTCAACCATTAATTGAATTCCCTGGTGAGGAGTACCCTAGCATCACCCTTGCCATAGACAGGCAGCACCTCCGAGAAGGTTACCGTATGCGCTACTTGTCTAAGGCCCCTCCCCAACTGTACAAACTCCTCTTGCACTGCTCTGATCCCATTCCTAGCCAGGTCATTTGTCCCTAGGTGGACAATGACATCCAGCTCCCTCCCTCGTGCAGCTGCTCCCATGATCCTGAGGATTCACTTCCTGTCCCTCCAAGCCATGGCGCCAGGCAGGCACCTTACCTCCCTCTCCCCTTCCTCCCCCATTTCTACCACCTAATGATTGAGTCCCCCACCAGGAGTTGTTTCCTTCCCCTGTGGGGTCCCATGCCACCCTCCTGTGGGTCTCCTTGTGAAGGTTCCCAGCATCCTCCTTGGTCTCCACTGCAGGTGCCTCCATAGTGGAACCACTATCCACCAGAAGAGTGAATGAATTGTGGAGAGGTACAGCTGGAGGGATGCAACTCTGTTCCACCACCCTCCTCCCAGAGCCCACCCTGGTCCAGCCTCTCCTCTTTCTTGGCAACCTCTGAGGTAGTGGTATTGGCCCCGGTGGTCCCTGGGTGGGGGAGGAGGTTTCACGAATCCTAGCCAGGTCAGCCTGGAGATGGGCAACCTCCTCCCTCAGACCAGAGATGTGCCTGCAAACAGGGCAGCATCACAGCCTCCAGAATATCTCCTGGACTACTGCCACCCCACAGCCATTGCACTGCACCACTCCTATCATGTCTTATTTTGTGTTCCCTCTCCTGTTTCTGTGTATGCTCACTCTCTTCTCTCCTTAAAACTCTCACCCTTCCTGTTCTGGGACAGCAACTTCCTATATTCTTCAGTAGCCTCCTTCTTCCTTACTCAGTGTCAGACCACCAGCAGCTAGGGGAGGAGAGTGAGCTACTTTTTTCCTTTAGGGTTGACAAAACCAATGTTTTTCTATGATCCTTCCCTTCCTACTGCCAAACAGGAAGTTCATGTTGACAGTCAAATCCAGTGGCTATAAAAGTAGAACTGGCTTACGGTGGATGGGTGGAGGGGTGGGATGGAGGGCAATTAGTAAGAAAAAAAGGCTAGCAACAGGAAGTTGTAATTTGAGTCACCTGCTTTTCTAGAGTCTAAGCCACATCCCCAATTAAACTCTCTCTCCTCCTACTGGTTTAGCAAAGTAAGTTGATACAGTACCCTTTCCAGCACAGAACACACACTGACTTTCTTTTCTTTCTTTCTTGTTTTAACCCTAAATAAGACCCCTTCTACTTCTAATAAAGTATCTATCTGCTTAATCTTACAGACACTGACTCCTGCTGAGATATAAGTGTTAAATTAATAATAAAATGTAGCTTCTTTTAGTTAGCTGCTTTCTGCTCTACAAGCAAGGCTAGCAACAGGAAGTTGTAATTTGAGTCACCTGCTTTTATAGTGTCTAAGCCACACCCCCAATTAAACTCTCTCTCCTCCTACTGGTTTAGCAAAGTAAGTTGATACAGTACCCTTTTCAGCATAGAACACACACAGACTTTCTTTTCTTTTTTCCTTTTTTAACCCTAAATAAGACCCCTTCTACTTCTATTAAAGTATTTGTCTGCTTAATCTTACAGACGCTGACTCCTGCTAAGATATAAGTGTTAAATTAATAAGAAAATGTAGCTTCTTTTAGTTAGCTGCTTTCTGCTCTACAAGCAAGGCTAGCAACAGGAAGTTGTAATTTGAGTCACTTGCTTTTATAGTGTCTAAGCCACACCCCCAATTAAGCTATCTCTCTCTCTCTCTCTCTCTCTCTCTCTCTCTCTCCTCCTACTGGTTTAGCAAAGTAAGTTGATACAATACCCTTTGCAGCACAGAACACACACTGACTTTCTTTCTTTCTTTTTTTTAACCCTAAATAAGACCCCTTCTACTTCTAATAAAGTATCTGTCTGCTTAATCTTACAGACACTGACTCCTGCTAAGATATAAGTGTTAAATTAACAAGAAAATGTAGCTTCTTTTAGTTAGCTGCTTTCTGCTCTACAAGCAAGGCTAGCAACAGGAAGTTGTAATTTGAATCACTTGCTTTTATAGTGTCTAAGCCACACCCCCAATTAAGCTTATCTCTCTCTCTCTCTCTCTCTCTCTCCTCCTACTGGTTTAGCAAAGTAAGTTGATACAATACCCTTTCCAGCACAGAACACACACTGACTTTCTTTCTTTTCTTTCTTTCTTTTTAACCCTAAATAAGACCCTTCTACTTCTAATAAAGTATATGTCTTGCTTAATCTCAACAGACACTGACTCCTGCTGAGATATAAGTGTTACGTTAATAAGAAAATGTAGCTTCTTTAGTTAGCTGCTTTCTGCTCTACAAGCAGGGCTAGCAACAGTTGGTTAACAATGCAATCTTAAAGGTGGTGCGCCACCCTATTGGAAGCCAGTGTAGCTGCTGATGCACAGGCATGATGTGTTTCGTGACTCCTGATCCATATATCAACCTACCCATGGCATTCTGCACCAGTTGTAGGCAGTGCACTAACCTTCTCGATGGCCCTAGCTAAAAGTGTTACAGTAGTCTAGTCTTTAGGTCACAAATGCATATTCCAGAGTCACCAGGTTTTCTAGCATCACATAGGGTTTCATGCAGGAGGTATTTCTGAGTTGGAAAATCCACTGCTGACCATCACCAACAACATATGATTTTCAAACATCAGCCTGAAGTCCACAATGACTCCCAGATGTTTTGTCCTATCCTCAGCTGCCAGGGTCAGGGTATATTGACCCATCAGGGTTCATATGGAGCACATCTTTGGGTCACTAACTACTCATCAGAATCTCAGTGCTGGGGAAGCTGAGATCACTCATATCTCCTTTGTACAAGGTACAAGGATGTGCACATTAAAAGATTTACAAGCTCTTTTGAAGTTGTTGAATTTACTGAGAAAACTACAGCAGGCCATTTGGGAAGTATTAAGTAAGAAATAAGGCATTACAGGTCATTTTTTGTCTGGGGGTCAATGCACACCATGGTGCGAGAGGCATGAGGTGCTTGTGCAGATTGCCTTCAGCACCTGGAAGTGCATTAACCCTTACAGTCTGAAGTGTCCTACTGTGCTTATATATCAAAATGTTAAACTGAGAAACAATTAAAAAGGCAACTTTAAAATTAAAACAGGTATTTTTTTGTTAAAAGTAACTAGAAAAAGTAATTCTTCCCCACCTGTCAATCATTTGTCTTTCCACACATTAATAGGTGGAATGTTTATTTATCATGAAATACAGGAATTCAAACTACTGCAGAATTCCTCTGGAGGATTGTTCCACCACTCACACACATTAGAAGGCCTTATATGGTGCTAGAGTCACAATTTTATCTGTGGCTGGGTAAGCAGCAAAGATCACCTTGACAAGATGGCAATGTGACAACCTGACACATTTCTCATACATGCTTGTGCAAGTAGTCCAACGCCAGAGATGATCCAGAGCAAGATGTCATTTGTAATTGTGAACAGAAGTGGATTGTGCAGTGACTTGTACAGAGGGGCAGGTGAAGGAGATATGGGACACCTTCATCCAGCACCACTTACAATACCCTACTACTTCAGAGCCCCATGGCTCTCTGTTTCACAGCGGAGGCTACAGAATGGCAGAACCAGCAGTCAGGGAGAATTCTGTCCAGAGATGCAAGAAATGTTTAGAATATATCGTATCATGGAGCACCAGAAAGTAGAAATATTGATTGGACAACTAAGTGAAGTGGCCTGCAAAGAAGTTATCTCCTGGTCAGGGAGAGAAAAGACCACAGCAGACCAAATCTTACACTGACTAAAACAAACCTTTGACACAAGAACAATCCTGGAACTGAAAATTAAAATTTTCTCTCAAACACAGGGCCCAAGACAGAGACTTTCTGAGAGCATGCCTTAAGCCTATGGGAAGCATTGGGGGCCATTGAAAGGGTGAATCTGAGAGAGGTTCATGGCCCAGACCATGTCCTCATGAACAAGTTCATCAAAGGGTGTGCAGCAAGGCTTTAAGTGAGATGTTACACCTCCAAGACCCTGATACCAGTTTCTTGGATTTCAAGGAGGAAGTGATCAAAGTGCTGGAATCTGGAAGACCAGGAGAAGAGATGGTAGTCTATCAGCAACTCATGGTGACCCTGAGTGCGGCATGGTCAGGATGCCCATGTCACACCCAAAATGGGAAGATTTGTGACCTCAGAGTCTGAATCTTAGAATAATGACCCAGGCAGAAGGAACTCACAGGGAAAGACAACTGGAGTGGCCTGCAATGGGATTAAACGTGGTGCATCTTTTGGTGACTCGGACACAAACATCACATAAAGCAACAAATGCCAGTACCATTACGAAAATGTTATTTTTATTTTAGTCTTTGGTAATCGGGTAAGGCCCACTAGGCACAAGTACCTGTTTTCAGGGGTGACTTGGGAACACTTGGGAGGTTAAGTGACTTGCTTAGAGCCACACAGTATGCAAGTAGAGGTTGTGGGAATAAAACCCTGGTCTGCTGGATGTGTCAAGCTCATTCATAGCTCATTACTCCAACCTCTAGGCTATACTGCCAATGACAGAGCCGATTGCAGTTTTGGCCAGCAAAATGTCAGGAAAAGTATAAACTCAAGGGTGACTGGAGAGGAAACCTCTCAGTTACCATAATGAGAGATGGAGGGACTACAGTGGCCCACTTCAGTATCCACAGAGAGGAGTCAGACAATGACCACAGACCAATTTGACCCTCAGAGAGACAAATATGCTGAAAGTGTGGTATCAGTGGCCATGAGGAATGATGGTATGAACAAGCTGCTCCAACAGTGGAGGTTAAACAGAGAGTTCCTGGAATGAGGACCAACTCCTGGTAGCATAAGCCAAGGCCCACCAAGCAATCTGTAGTCATCTTGGTTTGTTGGCAGGTGCCCAACTGTTCCATTGAACGTGAATGGCATAGAGTTGATGGCCCTCCTTGACACTAGATCCCAAGTCACCACTCTGCAGGGACAATACGTCCACCAATATTGGGCTCCAGATCAATTAAAACAACTACCCAAGGCTTGGATTAAGCTAATAGCTAGCAGTGGATCAGAGTTTCCTACCTGAGTTACATTGAGGCTGACATACTATTGGGAGAGATAACACATTCCCAGCAGGACATCCTCATCAGTGACGCCACCAGTGATAGCTCGCCACCCATTATACTTCGGATGTCAGACTGATTACCCTGAGGCCAGGATCAGAGATGACAATATTGTACAAGGCCAAAGTAGGACTGCAAGGTCAAGATTATGAAGTATCTGTGGAACCTCATCAGAGCAAAAAGAAGGATTCATTAATAGTGACTTGGAGTGTGGTAACTGACCAAAGGCCAGATCGCTGTCTGAATCTTGAACTATGACAATCACCCTGTCAAACTGCACTAGAATCAGGCAGTTGTCAAACTTACAAAAGTGTTTTTTCAGGAGATAGTGGAACCCAGTGAAGAAGTAGATGCACCAGTAACTCAGCATAATGTGACATAGTTGCCAGCCTCAACAACAGAACAGACTACTGGCCAGTGCTGGTTAGATGAGATTGACCTGTGTATACCCAGACCCTGATCGACCAGAAGAAAGATATTTTGCAAGTGGCCAAGAAGCACCAGTATGCATTCAGACAGGTCTTGACTTTTTGACAGGCAACGTCTGTGCAGCACCACATCCATACTAGACAACACTCTGCTATCGGGGAGTGATTCAGATAAATTCCACCAACAATGTACCAGCCTAAGAAAGGCATGCTATGTGAAATAAAAGAGGCACAAGTCATCAAAGAGAGTCACAGTCTGTGGGCTGCACCATAGTACTTGTAAAAAGAAGGATGGTAAGATAAGGTTCTGTCGCCAACTACAGAAAGTTAAATAACATAACACACAAACATGCATGTCCATGTCCAAGAATTGAAGGTTCTTTCATTGCTCTTAAGTCTGTTTCTCTCTTTTCAACCCCTGACTTGACCCATGGATATTACCAGGTCGCCACTGCACCAAAGGACCAGGAAAACCATTCATCACCCCAGTGTGTCTCTTTGAATTCACCAGGATGCCTTTTGTGCTTTGCAATGCTCCTGGAACATTTAAAAGGCTAGTCAACAACTGTCTCTGAAACTGGAAGTTTGATATCTTACTGCTCTACCTCGATGATGTCATGATCTTTTCAAAAACCCAACAAGAACATCTGCAGTGCCTGGAGGAAGTCTTGAACAACTAGCCAAGTACAGTCTTAAGATCGAGCTATCAAAATGCCTTCTGCTGAAGCTACAAGTGAACTATTTGGGACATATCGTAGCAGCACATAAAGTGATCCAAAAAAAGACTGAAGTCATGAAAGAATAGTCAGTTCCATTAACCTTTAGACATCTCCAAAAGTTTCTAGGCTTCATGGGTTATTTTCAATGTTTTGTGAAGGACTTCACCAAGCTTGCTTCACCTCTTCATGAGCTACTCCAGAAGCAACAGTGGGTCGTACCCCAAAGAACAGCCAAGTGTAATGGACTGCAGAACAGGATGAGGCCTTTGATAGTTGAAAACCATACTCACTGAGGTACCAGTCCTAGCCTACCCAGACTATAAGCAACCCTTTGAGTATACACAGACACCAGAAAGTGGGACCTAGGAGCAGTGTTGACCCAGGAGCAAGACAGAGTAAAGCGTGTGATTGCTTATGCAAGTCAGGGCTTAAGAGGCTCAGTGCACAACAACAAATGATACAGTTCCTTTAATCTGAAGTTTCTTGCCCTCATGTGGGCTATAATGGAGACAATTCTGAATTGCCTGGCTGCAACTCCATTCGTAATTTTCATGGACAGTAACCCATTAGCTTATTTGAATACTGCCACACTTGAAGCCTTAGAACAAAGGTGGACATCAAGGTTGGGGAATTACTGTACAACTTCACCATTAAATACACATTCAGAAAGTCAAATGCAAATGCTAATGCACTTTTGAGATTGCCCACTTAGACTTAAGTCAAAATAGGGATATCTCCAGGAGAATCTAGAGATGCTACAGTTCCTCCATGTTCTCATCAAAATTGTGCATGCCTGTTCCCAGACCCACGCAGAGAACCTTCTGAGGCAGAATCTGAGCTACCAAGCAGTCTAGCAGGATGTGGATGTAGAGACATATGGGTACAGATACAGATCAGAATCCTTTTGTTTGTCAAGTAAAATAGCTGATAAAGGAAGGACGAAATCTTGTCATGGATACACTGAAGGGGGATTACTCAGAGCTTGTCAAGCTGTTGAAACACAGAAATCATATGAATATTGAGCACATTAAGTTGATGTGTAAAAGTAGTGATCCAAACACCCATTGTGAAATCATATCAGTCTGGACAATTTGGTCACAAGAAAATGGAAGCCAATATCTGCAGACACTTCTACTGGATTGGCAAGCAGGAAGATGTAAAAACTGGTGTGAGAAGTCCATCCTGCAGTCTCAAGTGCAATGACAAATGTGACCAAACAGCTCCACTCAAGTCAATCATCAGCAGGGCACTACTCAAGCTAGTTGCTCCAGCCCTTCTTAAGTTGGAACACAGCCTGAATGGAATTACACATGTGCTGACAATGACTGACCATTACTCCAAGTTTATAGTAATAGCACCTGTTAAGGATCACATTGCCAGAACCACAGTAGACGTCTTCTTTGTTCAGTTTGTTCGACCCTATGGATATCCAGCCAAGATCCTGACAGATGAAGGACCCTTCTTTGAGTCCCACCTAGTCCAACAACTTTGCACTCTGTATGTAAGCCAGAAAGTAGGGATGACTGCATATCATCCCCACTCAAATGGACTTTGTGAAAGGGTGAACCAGACCCTGATAGGGTTGCTAAGAGCTCTTCCCGAACACTGCCGTGTGTATTGACTAATCATTTCCCCAGAACTTACATACCTATGCAACAACAGTTAATTACTCCACAGGCTACAATCCCTATTTCATGACGTTCACAGGCAATGGAAGGCTCCCAATGAACTTGGTTCTAGATGTCTACCCAGGAGAAACTTCAGCTAAAGTGTCTACTACAGACTGGGTGTAAGACCATCACTATGGAGCACAAGAAGTAGGATGGATTGTGGAGGAATGCATAAATCAAGTTTGACGGGCAGAAAGTAGAGTATGACGCCGAAGCTCGTGCAGCACCATTACTGTCCGGAAAATGGGTCCTACTGAAGAGAACTCATCAATGCAACAAACTTGCTTCAAAAGGAACCAGATCCCTATCACATCATAGCCATTCTGTACTCAGACCTTCTAGTCTATCAAACAGGCTGAATATGGATGAGGTTCCAAGATTGTACATTGGAACCTTCTCAAATCAGGCATATGGTGTGAGGAATCAGAAGGAAGGTCTGTGATTGACCTTGAGCTGAATAAGAGGTAGGAGTGACTCAAGGAGTCCACTAAAGTGGGATCCCCTATGCAGTGGTTCACAAATCTATGGTTTCACATGCCTAATATAAATCTCTCGGTGACCATTTTCCCTGAACCAGTCATGAAACCCTCAGCAATCATTTTCCTTGAACCAGTCTGTCCTTTTGCTAAGCCCTATGTTCCTCAAATTTAAAGGTTACATAGAACCACATTTAGGATACCCCTGAAGCTATTGTGATGGAAGTTGTACAGACTGAGGCACCATTTTAACAACCTGAAAAGAAGCAAAGAGGCATGGTCACTTAGTTACAGAATAAGCATAGATGTTTTATGTTATATCATTAGTAGTCATTATAGAGATACAATTAGAAGTGTTAAGAAATAGTACTAGTCTTACAGAGTTAATAGAAGTAAAGTGTTAAGCAGAATACATGGGGTCATGGATTTTGGCAGACCCAAACCTGTAGTGCTCCGGGTTGGGGCCCACTAGAAATAGGTTTGGGACCCCAGGGGGTTTAGCAGGGGAGCACAGTAGGTGCTCCGGGACCCCAGAGGACTCTTCACATACTGTAGGTGGAGGGCAGTTATAGGTGTGCCATGGACCCATATGGGGACAGCTGTGTGTGCCAGGGACCATTAGGGCCCATGAAGTAGGACTGGGTCCCACAGAGGAGTAATAGTGAAACTCAGGGAACAGTTAGGTGGTGTCAGGGGCCCCAGGGAACAGATTTGTTTAAATAAGGTATAGTTGCCACTATCGACCCCCCAGCATAGCCTAATTTTCCCCTGTAGCCAGCATGCCAATATCCCCTGTAGCCAGTGGCCCCCACAGAAAATCCTCACAGCACACAGTATCCCTTGTTACATCCCAGTATCCCTGCAGCCAGTAGCCTCTGTATCCCTAGCACAGAAATGCCCTCCCATGGTGGCCATTAAACCCCACCAGTAAATTACTCTAGCATAAAAGCCCCAGCATGTCCTCTGTAGCCAGAACCCTCCTATAGCAGCTGCGGTGCTCCCCCCATAAGCCCAACTCTGGGCTACACTGTTAAAACATTTTATTTCCTTGCTGCTGCTCTCTCTCCAACCCCCCCAACAGGCAATGGGAACAAGTAGCAGATGAGCACTGGGGGTGCCTACACAGCCCATTGTGTGGGCTGTTTGAAAACACACATGGCTAAGTGCTGGCTTGTTACCCTGAATGAAACTTGATTTAAATCAAACTTGAACTGTTATATTGCTGCATTTTCAGATATTTAACTTGTATTTACTATAGCTCTGAGAAAAGGTACCATCCCTAGCTCTGAGCTATCCTCTGTTACCACAAATGAGTGTGGGGTACTGGAGGATAGGGGCACTTCCTGGATCACCTGCCTCTATCATTCTCCTCTGTCCTGCAGTTCTAAACATTGAGGGGATCTTTTTAGCAGTGGAACCCTTTATTACACACTAGGGTTAGCCTTTTTAAAGGCTTTTCAATCAAATTTTGGGCATCTAGCACTAGCAAGAATCCGGAAGTTGCATGATCACACACTTCCGGTTTTCCAGCATAAAATGACTCACACTAGTGAGTGGACAGCTATTAGACACACTGGCTAAGTGCTGGCTTGTTACCCTGAATGAAACTTGATTTAAATGAAACTTGAACTGTTATATTGCTGAATTTTCAGATATTTAACTTATATTTACTATAGCTCTGAGAAAAGGGTACCATCCCTAGCTCTGAGCTCTCCTCTGTTACCACAAAGGACTGTGGAGGTACTGGAGGATAGGGCACTTCCTGTATCACCTGCCTCTATCATTCTCCTCTGTCCTGCAGCTCTAAACATTGAGGGATCTTTTAACATTGGAACCATTTATTACACACTAGGGTTAGCCTTTTAAAGGCTTTTCAATCAGATTTTGAGCATCTAGCACTATTGAAACTGGAAGTAGCCGATCACGACTTCCAGTTTTGAGCACAAAATGACTCATGCTAGCGAGTGTGTGGGCTGCACATGGAGATGCATGCAGAGACACACGTGTCTTGCACGTGTCTTCTGTGTCCACCGGGGAATCAGGACCAGGACACCAGACCCTTCATTACTCAACTAAGGTAATCTAAAAGCCTTGATAACCTCACTAACTGCTTCCATATTAGATAGTATGAAGAAAGCAAATAAACTATGCTCACCTTCCAGATGTATACCACTGGCAAACAAGTACCTAACTTTATCTGTGACAGATGTACAGTATATTGGTTAAACACCTACAGGATGAAATAAAATGTCTACAGCCTAAAGAGACTCTAAGCTCTGAAATCAAACCTCTGGAGGCATTCTTGTATGATCAGGTATTCCCGGACTATGTTTTATAGTTCATATTTGTTTTTAAAAAAATGTTGATGTTTACTTTAGTTTTAGAGACTCTAAATGTAGCTGTAGCTGAGGGTAGCAAACTGTGTAGCAAATTGTGTTTTAACTTGTCTGGAGCAGTGTATTTAATTGATTATTATGTGCTGTGCTGTATTTATTTGATTGATGTACAGCACCCAGAGCCTCCGAATGGGCGCTTTTAAATAAAATTTACCTTGCCTTGCCTTATATTGATCATATGTCACTTCTAGTAGAGGCAAACACTTCTCCCACAAAACATTTGGAAAACACTTTTCTTATTAACCACCCTTAAATATTCTACCTACTCCCATTCTTGCAGTGCAACTAGTCACTATCTCTACCCCTCAACTACTGCTACTAATAACCTAACTCAGCACCATAAAGGTGTAGACAACTGGACAACAATACCCCCAAAAACACCAAAAAGAAATCATTCACCCCAGTACTCACACAGTCTCAATACACAACTCATTTGAACACCTCCTCCAAAGGATTGACGAGGTTCCAGATGATACATTGGGAGTATATAGCAACACCATATCTAAGGTCTTAGCACCTTTACCCCAGCTTCATGCTGAACAGCCCCCTACTCTTATCAAACATGGATCTTCTAAGAATGTCTCTGTAAACAACATAAATCATTCTAACAAAGAAGGACCAAAATCCCAGTCAGACAATGAAACATGTATTAACTTTACAGCCAAACCCCTCTTGGCCATGACCTCTCAGGCCACTATTTCAGCACCACATCCTCCATCAAGCCAGGCAGTACCAAGTACAAAACAACAGGTATTTGTCCTTGGAGACTCTATTATAAAATATGTTGATCGGGCAGTATGTAATCCCGACAAGGAACATCGAACCTGTTCCAGTTACAGAGGGGCCAAAATTGCAGATATCATTTCAATGATTAAACCTGTCTTATCATTGGCTGGTGAAAACCTTTAGTGATTATCCACGAGGAAGCAACAATGTTGGGAGATCCCATCTTCAGCAAATCAAACAGGATTATGTTGCCCTATACAATGTATTAACTGAACGTGGCTGTAAATTATGTAACTCTGAAATATTACCCATCCCAAGAGCCACCAGGTACATCATTACTGAAATAAAAGCTCTGAATGAGTGGCTCTGTAAATGGTGTTACCAGCAAGGAATAACTTGTCTAACACACTGGGAGGAATTTGAAGACAGACCATCATTTTACTGCTGGGATGGTTTGCATCTCAATAGAAGGGTAGTACCATCCTAGGATGTAAAAGAACATCCTTATAAATAAACATTTAAACTGATAAAAAAGGGGGAGATTGTGGCAACCCCACATCTCTTATTACAAATTCTTCTTACAACATAGTACCAACCTAAACATTCTAACCTTGAATGCTTGATCAATGACTATTTCCAAACATGCTGAGCTCGAAATATTGGCTCAGTCTTTAGATCTTGCTTTAATAGCCCTTACTGAAACTTGGGGTAACACAGACAAAAATGTACTGTTGAAATTCCTGGCTTTTAAACATTATTATAGAAATAGAGTGGATTCAAGAAAAGGAGGAGGGTTAGTTTATATGTAAGGGAAGACATCCTGCCTTATGAGTCAACAATTAAAGAACAAACTGAAAGTTTATGGGTTTATATTAGACCTACGGGCATTCCCCAGCAACTCATCGGGACTTGTTATCGACCACCTTCTTCTGATATAAACCAGACCAGGCAGTTAGCAGATGAGATCACTCAGATAGCGCTTAAAGATTCAGTCCTCATACTGGGGGACTTTAACCTTCCCACTATAAACTGGGACACCTTACCTGGTACTAACCAACATGATGAGCAAATTCTCTCGGTCATTATTAACCTAGTTCTTAAACAAATTGTTAGAGAGCCAACAAGGGGAACAAACATATTAGACCTTGTTATAACACATTTAGAGGCTCTTACATCTGATTTTCAGAGTTTAAATCCTTTGGGTAATAGTGACCACATGACCATATTTTTTTCCATACAATTTCCCTTACAACCTAAAACTAATAAACTTAAAATAAAACAATATCATAAAGCTGACTTCTACAGTATTAATCACTCTCTAAAGTCTCTCAACTGGGAAAAGTTTCTTTCCCCACTGGATACTGAAGAAGCCTGGGACTTTCTAAAGACAAAAATTCTCCAATTTGAAAAACAATATGTCCCAGAAAAATATAAGTATAATAGCAAAGACAAAATACCACCTTGGTTTAACAGAACTGTCAAAACTAATCACACACAAAAGTAAACTTTCTCAAACTTAAAAATGCTCAATAGATCAGAAAGATATAGCCTTAGCAAGATACAGGAGGCAGTCAAAGAATTAAAAAACAAATCACCTTTGCAAAATGCAATCTGGAATTCAAAACTGCACACACAAAAGACTGTCACAAGGCACTATATTCATATCTAAATGGGAAAAAAGGTAATAACAACCTGATTGGTCCATTAGTCTCTAACAATATAACCATAACATCTGATACTGAAACAGCTACAGAACTAAACAAATATTTCTCGTCAGTTTTTGTCCAGGAACCAATGATCATTTCACCTACTGTAATAGTACCAAATTTAGAAATACATAAAATCTCCTTTCAGGACATGTGGTGGGTATTGGATTCACTAAAACAACACACGAGCTCAGGCCCAGACAATATGAGCTCCAAATTTATTTTAGGGACAAAAGACTCGATCATTCTACCCTTAACAATTATCTTTAATAAATCCCTTCAAGAATCCTCAGTTCCTGTTGATTGGTGTACAGCCACTGTTACACCCATTTTTAAACAGGGTTCACACTCGAAAGTTGAAAACTATCGGCCTATTAGCCTAACTTCCATACCATGCAAATTAATGGAAAAAATTATTAAACAACAACTAGAAAGTGAAATGGCAACTCTAAATATCAAGGATGATTATCAACATGGGTTCAAACCAGGTTTTTCCTGTACCACGAATTTGCTGTCCTTCTACAACCACATCATTTATAGCCTTGACTGTAATATACCCATGGATGTTATTCTTTTGGACTACAGCAAGACATTTGATAAAGTGTCACACGTCATCTTGATTAATAAACTTATCCACTTAGGTTTTCACCATCCATTATTTCATAGATAAACAACTGGCTGGGAAATAGAACTGAGAGTAAGGGTAAATGGTGCATTGTCCGACAGAGGAGAGGTGACTAGTGGGGTCCCAATCGGTCTTGGGTCCCATTTTGTTCAACTTGTTCATTAGTGACATGTATATCTCGGCCAATAACTTTATGGTTAAATTTGCTGATGATACCAAACTTGGGGGTAAGGTCAACAACCAGAATAATAGTCATAACCTAAAATCTGACCTAGCCTCAATTGAGAACTGGGCACTTGCCAACAGAACATACTTTAATGTTTCCAAATGTGCAGTACTTCACTTGGGAAAAAACAACCCCAGACAAACTTAATACCTAAACAACATCATTATTAGGACTTCTAATGTAGAAAAAGACCTGGGAATATTAGGAAATGATAAATTATCTTCTACTTCTCACTGCTGTAGAGTTGCAAATCAAACTAACGCACTACTTCGGAGGATTAACAAAACTTTTATTTCTAAATCAGAAAAATGCCTTATGACTCTGCATAGGTCCCATGTCAGGCCCTATCTGGATTATGGATCCCCATTTTGGAGTCCTTACTTAAAGACTGACATTAACAGAATTGAACAAGTCCAAAGTAGAGCCAGTAAACTTGTCCCCCCATCTCGCTCATATTTAGACTGTAACATCAGACTACAAAAACGACTCTATTCACTCAAGCTAAGAGGGATTAGAGGTGATGTTTTGCAGTTGTTTAAAATTCTTGAATCTCCTGTTCAAATGACAATATGTGGTATTGCTTACTCCCAAGAAAAATTGTGGCTAGACTCCATAACAAACAACTAAAAGTGAAAAAGGCAAATAACAACAAAAGGCTAAATTATTTCTCCATTAGACACACTAAATATGGAACACATTACCACAGGACATTATTGACTCACCAACTGTTACAACATTTAAAAATAAACTTGATAAATGGATGGAAGTTCAGAATTTGGGTTAATGTTCGATGTATATGGAGGACAATCCCGATAGGCAAACTGCCTTCTTTTGTCCTACAAACCAGGTAAACCAAGTAAGAGACCATAGTGGCTCACTCTTGGGGTTCGAGAATGAAACCCTGAGCCTTCATGAGAATGGTCGTGGCAACCATTAGAGGAGTTCCTGAGTGGCTGGCAGGGGGGAAGCATGCCAAGATCAATGCCAACTCAAGGCATACCTGAAGTGGTTGAAGTGGGTTTGTTGGATCTTGTGAGTCCTCCACTCTTGTCTGTAGTGACAGTGGGAAATCACAGCAGTGAGAGTCTGGAGACAGCAGCAGTTCATAATAGGGGCCTGCTCTCCTTCCAGTTGGTGGCATCAGTCCAGGTCACAATGGTGGGAGCTCAGTTTAGTTTTGTTTGTTGTTTAACTCCTCACTGCAGTTACACAGCTTGGCCCAGCTCTTGTCTAAGTCAACCTCTTGTCAGGCAGCAACAGCAAATGTTCAGCTGCAGCAGTGTTCTCGGTTGGTCCCAATCCTCCCTCCTCCACTGTAACTGTTGCCAAAGCCAGTCCGACTTTTCCAGTCAAGCCTTCCTCCTTCTCCAGTTCTCCTTCCCAGCAGCATTAGTACCTCAGGTGCAGCACCTCCCCTTCAGGACCCTTCAGGCCTGGTTTGTGGTGGTGAGTGGGCGCTGACACAAGCAGAGAGTGCTGACCTTCATCTTTAGGAAAAGGAAAGTGTTTTTTTTCATTTTAAAATAAAAAGCCATCATACCACGCAGCACTAGTAAAAGTGACTGAGGCTGCTTGGGTGGGAGCAACCCTGCTTTAGGACCACCCATAGAGGTGGCTGAGAGGCTCCATATGAGCCACTGAATTAAGGGCAAGCCAGGCCTTGGAAAAGGCCTCCCTGGAAGGTGGAATAAATTACAGCCCCACAGGAAGCAAGCCTGAAGGGGTGGGCACTGCTGAGCACCAGGACTGCTCAGAGGGCAAGAAAACAGTTGTTACACAGGAGCTTTGTCAGGAGTCACTTACTTGGGGGGGGGGGCTTGGAGACAGCACCAGAAATCCATTGGGTGCATAGACAAAGCTCTATAGGAGCAAATACTGAGGGGCAGATATTTAAGTCATTGATCATTATTTATAAAACTGCCTTTAGAACTGCATTAAAGTATCACTTCTCCCTGTGCTTTATAAATAAACTGCCTATTCTGCACTGCAAATAGCCTGTCCTGGCAGTTGCCACTACCCGAACCTGTTTGGTGTCCTGTTACTCAAATGAACTATCTAACTCTGGTGCTAAATTTGCCCAAATTGCCTGAATTTGTATGGTGCCCCTTCCTGCTTGTACACACTACCTCAACTCTAGGATGTCCATTCTGCCAAACAAATTATCTGAAATTACATGATGCCCCTTCTGTTTAAAGAACTACTTGAATTTGTGTGTGGTGCCCTATTACCCAATCAAACTTCCAGCTAACAGTGGTGCTCCTTCTGTGGACCTAATCTTTTGGTGCCCTCCTTCAGAGTCTGCGTATGTGTGTGGTACCCTACCCCTGAACTACAAATGTGTAGTGTCATTTGTTCTAAAAGATTGTCTGCTAACAGTGTGACCCTTGCAGAGATGGCCTACCTGCTTTGGTGCCCTACTTGAAATGCATAATTGGTGCTGCACCTAAACTGACTATCTGTTATCCATAGTATCCTCTTGAATTGCCTTAAAATTCTGGGTGCCTTGAATCAAACTACCTAAGTGCTTGGCAATCAAGGTCACTGTTATGAAACCAACTGGTAGCTATGCTAACCCAAACGACTGCCTTAAGAACCTGTCAGATCTGAAATGTCTCTTCTGCAACATGTGACACACAACTCTTGTATGGATTCCAAAGTGGGGCATTGGAACCAGCTAGAAATAGGGTGATAATTAGGACAGGCCCCAATGCTGTGTTGCCAAGTGAAGTCCCCTCCTTAATAGAAGTCCTGGGAGTCTAGGAGCCCTACCGGCACATTACCTAGGGATTCCATCAAGCAGTGGGGTGGTTTTCCTCTTCAAGACCAGCATCTGAGGACCAGCATCCAACAATCAGCATCAGAAAACCAGTTTCCAGAATCCACTTTCATTGCAAGTATTGTCTGTCTCAATAGCCCCCACAGGTTCTTAGCCAAAGAATCAGCTCTGTTGTAATCATCTTCCTTCTGCAAGTGTATTCTGTCTTGGCGAACTCATGGGCTCTTGGCCAAAGAATCAGCTGTATTGCGACCATCATCTTTCACCCAAATGTATCTTCTGTTCTGGCAGCCCCCAAGGGTTTGTAGCAGAAGAATCAGCTCCATTGCAACCAATGTTTGTCCACAACTGTCTTCCATCCCAGTGGCCCACATAGGTTCCTAGATAAAGAATCATCCCAGTTGGGGTCCAGTTCTTTCCCCAAAAGTCTTGTATCCCAGTGGCTCACCCAGATTCTTAACTTAACTCTTGCTGTGCCACAGACTGATATATCATTAAGAATCAAAGCCTCTTTTCAAGCAAGTTATCTGCAAGTGCTTTCTGTTCTGATGGCCCACATGAATTCTTAACCAAAGAATCAGTGCCCATTGCAGTCTAGTGCTTTTCATACATCCTTGTGGTCTATTTGGGGCTTCAGTTAAGTATCTGGTCCCACTGTTTTAGACCCCCAACCATTGCCCCGATCTCCCAGCATCCTGATCTGGACTCAGATGTGAACTTGATCACCTGTCCTATACTGTTGTATCTAAAGCCCATGTGATTGCATGCAAGTAGTCTTAGACAGTACTAGTCAACCAGAAAATATGGTACCATAGGGTACTACAGTAAAGTACTGTATTTAACGTGGTAAAGTGCACATTTTAGTCTTTATTTATTGGTTATTCAGCTATTTATTCATCCATTATTTATTGATATTGTGTGTTGTTATTGTTGATGAAAACCAGCCTCTGTGACCCTTGCTGACTTTTCCACTAAGCAAAATTGCTGGCTACGTTTTGACCTCTGAGTACAACTCCTGAATCTCCTTGCTGGGCAACTACATCTGCCCCATTTGGGAACCTTCAGTGCAACTCACTGTAAGACCTGCCCAAAGGTGCCACTCATGCTCATAAGGAAGAGCTTGTTCCCACTTCATGATCCAACTCATGAGAGCACGACATGATCAAGGCTGGAGATAGTCTTTTTAGAGACGGTGATGATTATGTCATTAACATGTGCATTCAGAGAGTGTTGCTGTAGGGTCTGCATTATTACCCTATATGGATAACAGTGCAAGGGTGGATTTATTAATGTCTGCTACACTAATGCAACTATGTATATTTGATATGTTTGCCATGAAAAATAGAGCATCATTTTCATATTCTGAGTGTGTAAAATTGACTGGAGTCAAAGTGTGGGGAGGGTGGAGAATATGATCTATAGTGTATACTGTATGTGGATTTCCTGCACCGTCTGAAATGATCTGGGCATAGAATGAAGTGTTTGCCATTTTAAGGGATATCTTCAGTTTATTTTGGTGAGTCTTCCATTGCTCATGGTGAACAGTTATTTGAGAGAAATGCCAAAGTCTTTCAAGGCAGCAGTCATTACGTTTCTGGGTTTGTAAGTGATCTTAGAATCAGGGTGGTCTTTTGGTTCAGTTTGTTGCATGGGATTGAACAGAAACAAGGTCATCAAGGGCATGGGACAAACTATCATTATAGTGATTACGTTAGACATTGATAGGGTGTGGACTAATAATGGAAGGGACAAGTTAGGGAATATGTGATGAGAAGAGAGCAGAGTCTCTTTCTTGTCAGTGGTCTGGAGAACAGAGGTTTGGAGGAACAGATATGCCTTGATAGGATTTTTTAATACTTACCATTTTTTTTGATTTCATTGATTGCATTCATTAATGACAGTACATACTGTACTTATCACCACATATGTATGAGGATTAACAAGTCCAGTGGAACAGAGGAAGAAACAAATTACTGATTTCAAACTATGTTTTCCATAAGAAACTTCTAACTAAGCTAGACACACACACAGACACACACACACACATACACACACACACACGCAAGCACGCACACACGCACAATATTCAGACCATTATTCAAATTTAGTTCTTAGTGAGAATATAGTCTAATAGTCTCACTTGGGTCCTCCACATAATCCTTTCCATGACAAGAAAAATATACTCATCTTGCTCCTCTCTGTGAAGGTAGGGTTAATAAAAACAGCATTGATTAATAGCTAACTTAATATATAATACCATTATTTTGAAAATAGGTCCAAGCAATTATGTTCTACCAAACATTAAACTGAATCCCAAATATTATGACCTCTCAGATTCAAAATCCCATATTATTGTCTATATACATGTATCCTAACATGGTGGGGTGATATAATAAACTGTAAGGACAAGCAATTGAATATTTAATTTGCTAAAGTCCCTCTGCCTCCTGCATAATAATTGACATCTCATCTTCTGAAATAGCTGGAGATTTGCCTTCATGGCCCAACTCTTGCTCGTATTGTTCATGTAGGGAGGTAGAAATTTGATTGGTCTCAATGAAAATATGCTCTTTCTCCCTACTATGACTCACGGACTCCATCCTTACTGGGATGGATAAAGGTCTAATCACCACCGCTATTTTCATTGACCTAGCAAAAGCTTTCAACACGGTATCCCATTCTCTTCTACTATCCTGCCTATCAGGGGCTGGGTTAGCAGTGTCCACCACAAACTGGTTCAGTGCCTACCTACTAAATAGAACCCAATCCACTAAAATAGCTGACTACACCTCCCCCCCCTCCCTATCACCACCAGCATTCTCCAAGGCTCAGTTCTTGGCCCCATCCTCTTCTCCATCCTTCTAAATGATCTGCCTAACTCTTGCTCCACTACCACAATCCACATGTATGCTGACGACACGGTCCTCTTTACCTCCGGCCGGACCCATGAAGAAGTCACCTCCAAACTTCAAACCAATTTCAACAAAATCCAACACTGGTTCAATACCAACCAACTCTCCCTAAATGCCAAGAAAACTGTCTCTATGTCTTTCAGCACTAGACAGCGTCTATCCAAACTCATCTCCTCTGATCTTCCATACCTTAAATAACACCATCCTTGATGAAGTGCCCTCCTTCAGGTATCTAGGGTTTGGCTTGATTGCCAGCTCTCCTTTCCCACACGTGGATGCCATCATTTCAAAACTGCGCCCAAAACTTGGTGCCTCTATAGAAACCGCACTAGTCTCCCACTACCTGTCAGATGAATTAGTCCAGAAAATGATTCTACCCTCCTTCGACTACTGTGATGTCATTTACAGCTCCACCTCTAAGACCACCCTAGCCAGACTGAACCCCTCTTTAATGCTTTCTGCCACTTAGCCCTCGATGCCTCCCCACTCACATTACTGCGAGCTCTACCATTTCCTGGTCCTGCCATCCCTAAGTAACCGATTGCCTAATTCATGAGTGTTAAATTCACTTCCAAGTTCTGGCTTATCTCCTCCTCCTACCTCAAGTCCTCCCTATCTTCCCCATCTACCCCCACCCACGTCCTCAGGTCTACTGATGCTAGGCTATTAGTCATCCTCACCGAAGGACCACCGAGGCCAATCGGCCTTCTCTTACCTCTCTTCCCTAAACTCTGGAATGGTCTGCTGGCCCAGATCCGCCATTCTTCATCCAAACTCCTATCCTCTGCCCTCACTAACTTCCTTGCACCAAATTGCAACTGCCCTGACCTCCCCACTGATAGCTCCTCTTCCCCATCCCCCCTTTGCTCCTGACCAGCGGCTCGGCCTTTGCCTAATTGTCCGGCTTATACACTGCCCTACGCACTTACACTCTCACTCTTACTCACTCTTATTCACTCCTAATATCTCCCTTCCCCCTCCTTCCTAAATAACCTACTCTCTTCAGCCTTACTCACAGCCACTAATTCCCTTCTCCTTCCGCCACTGCACCTAAACCACCCCCCTACACACCTAGTGTTTACTAGTCCACTCCTCCTCTACCCCCTATCTTCGCTCTCCAATTCCTACTGTCAACTTGGTGCATCTCACTTCAGCTCAAGTTCTGTTACTGGCACTTATGTAATCATGTATTGCCCTCGATGTGTACCCATGATATGTATACCCTGTCCTTGATGATCATGTTCTGTACTGTTCTCCTTATGTAACAAGTTCAAATGTAATCCCACCCAACTATGTTCATTATCTGTATTGCTCTACTCCTAATTTCAACTGTAGTATGTATACCTTCCTCCACTGTAACCCCTCCCTCTAGATTGGCACCGTGAGGCGAGCATCTTTTGCTCAGTGTGCCTTTCCTGGTGAAACATTTTCAATAAATAAATAAATATGTGACACATAGCTTTGCAGGAGCCAGCAGCTGGAACTGCACTCCTAGTTCCAGAATATCTTGTCTATATGACAACAATTTTCTCATTCTTTGTTGCGTGCTAATAGCAAAATCTGGAAACACAGTGAAATGATAAGATTTATATAGCAATGTCCCTTTAAATCTGGATAATTTCAGAATCAGGTCATTATCTGATTTGAAAGCCAGACATATGAAAATAGTGACTTTAGCTTCAGGAGCCAAATTGGTAACATTTATATTTTTATTCTCTATTGCCGACTCAGAAATTTTTTGTTTATTACCTTTTTTGTTTAGGAGCACAAAATGCTTTTATTAAACAAGCATTTGCCAAAACCGAATGTTGGCTTGCTGGCATTGGCATTGGTAGTGCAGGAGTTAGAGAGATGCATAATCGGAATGGCAGTGAAGTGTTGAACTGACACCAGCCCCACTCCCACCCTGCAGAGACAGACAGGCACTGGGAGTGCGCCTTTGCATCATTGGCCATAACACTTACGCCATTTCACCTCACCCTACCCTGCAGACACTGACAGGTGTTGCATTGCCTTGGGGTCTTCGGGCCTTATACTCACTCCATTTCATAAGGAAATACACTGAGATGGGTGTGGTATAGGAGAATTGGGTGAACATTGGGGTGGAAGACCCCAAGGTACATCTCGATGCCTGTCACTGGCTGCAGGGTAGGGGTTGAATGGCATGAGCATTACGGCCGATGATCCCAAGTCACCCCCCCGATGCCTGTCAGTCTCTACAGAGTAGGGCATTATGATAGGAAACCCTAATGCCCTGGCTGTTTGTTGGTATTTTCACTCCAAATCGTCAAACTGGGGAGGCAGTATAGCACAGCGGTTTAAGGCTCTGAGCTGCAAATCTGGTGACATCCAGCAGATCAGATCTTGGTTTGAATTCCACAGCTTCCACTTGCATACTGTGTGACCCTGAGCAAGTCACTTAACTTCCCTGTGCTCCCAGGTCGCACCAGTAAAAAGCGTTCAACAGTATGCTACTCCTGGTTAAACAATCAAAAAAAGTGTTTGTGACCCCATCTCATGAACAGTGGCACTATCATTTCATTACTCAATACAAAGGTGGTTTTGCACAGCGACTGTGCCATTTGCGCACAGGTGTGAAAACACATTTCTGGCAGGATGTGAAAATGACAGCTGTACTGTTTATGAGGTGGTGGAAATGGCAATGTTGAAAATCTGAGTAAAAATATGAAAAATTGATGAAGTTACTAACATGCATAGAAACTACACAATGCACTCTATAACGGAATAATTTTTTCGAATTTTTCACCAAATTTTCGACATGGGCATTTTTGAACCTCTCCTCATGAGCACTGTGATTTTGTTAATCTGTTCCGAAAGTTGATTTCCCACAGTGACCACGCCATTCTGCACTACAGGTGTGAAAACATGTTTCAAGAAGGATGTGAAAAATGACAGCTGTACTGTTCATATGGAGGTGTGAGAAAATGGCAATGTTGTAAATCTGGAGAGAAAATATTAAAAACTGGTGAAGTTATGAGCGTACGTAGAAACTGCACAAAATGCACTTGTAACGCAGTTATATTTTGGAATTTTTTTCACCACCTTTGCAACATGGCCTTTTGGGACCTCCCCTCATGGACAGTTGCACTGTTGTTTCATTAATTGGTCCCAAAAGGTGATTTTTTATTTTATTTTTTATTTTTTATTTTAGCTTTTGTTGCCATGCAGCGACCATGAAATCACTTTTTGGGACGGAGATACTAAATGACAATGACATGTTCATGAGGTGGGGTCCCAAGAACCCCATGTTGAAAATTTGGGGCCAAAATTCCAAAAAAATGGCTGAGATATCAACCTAAGTTCATACCCCCTATTGCCTCCCTTTATACAACTTATGGTCATTTCTTCAGTTTTCAGTTTGGCTTTGAAGAGTGCAGACATGTCCTGGTTCAGAGAAGATAATGGCTCCCAACCTCTGGAGGGTAAATATGGGTGAGGGGGTGCAGGGAGGTGGGTGTGCAGAGAGAGGGTGGGGATGGGGGAGGAGGACATGGGAGACAATGGTGAACCATTTTCTTGCTTGCAGGGGGAAAAAAATGACCGTGAGGGAAGGTTTTCTTTTATTTACAGGTTACACAAAAAAGAAAAAAAATAGGTACAGTGGGGTGGGCTCCCAGTGTGCCACAATTTTGGGGGGGGTCCAACGTGGGGATTGGGCACCCTGATGTTAGCAAGGGTATAGTTGGGGAGGGTACGTTATCCAACACTGGGAGTGGGCATTCTGGTGTCAGAAAGGAAAGGGGAAACTGTTTAACCAGGAAAGACACACTAAGAGGAAAGAAACACTAAGAGGGGGAATGCCGCCATGGGGATTGGGCATCCCGATGTCAGCTTTTCAGGGGTGTGTGATGGGCAGCAGGAGCCACCATGTTACGGTGTGCCACATAATGTGGAGGTAGGAACATGCCAACACAAGGATTGGGCACCCCGATGTCGGCTTTCTGGGGATTGTGTGGCAGATGGCAGGAGCCGCCATATTTATTGAAATGTTTCACCAGGAAAGGCACATAATGGAGGCATGTCATCTGTCACTGCAGTGATGAGCCTGTCTCTGACTGCAGCTGCAGATTCATTTCAGCTCCATGGTTCTCTCTGAAACTGCTGTCATCGGCAACATGCTCACTGGTTGATGACTGAGGGACATACCCACTAAAGCATCCCTTGCATTCGCCACAACACTGACACACCTCTGAAATGTGCTACTACCACAAGATGTTGCTTGCACATGCACACAAGCCAACATAAAAATGATAGATTGCCAGGAAGCAAATCATAATCCTGGATAAAGATGTCTTTCAAAAGATTGCTCACTGTTTCAAAATCAGAGTTAAACGTAATTAGCAGTCCACCAATTCTCAAGTTATGATATCAGATCTGATTTTCTAGCCGCTCAACTTTTCTACTGATGTTATAATTAACTTTCACAAAGCCAAATGATGTTGCTTCTACTGATTTAATTTTTCAGTTAATCATTTCAGCGCCTTCTGTGTTGGTTTTTAACTTGTGTTTTCATAACATTGATGCCCTCTCTATTGTTTCATGCATCCTGCTTCAAGAAATCTGCTTTTGAATTGAGGGCTTCAAATCTACTGAAATGATACAGCCATTCCAGAATGTGACCCAGTGAGTCCAAAGTATATGTTTTTTTGTGAAGGCACTATGTTTGCAGTCAAAGTGGGAGCACTCTTCTCAAGTTACACATCTCTGCATCCCACCCAGTGGCGGAACTAGAGGTGGGTGCCCTCCTGGCTGCCCTAGTGTGAGTAGTGGTGCCCCACCACCATCTTTATTCAATGTTTAGTGCCCATTGTGGAGCCCATTTTTGACTGAATGCCCCCCCACCGCCCCAAATTCTCCCAAACCTGGCTCCACCACTGATTCTACCAGCTGTAGGAAATGCGAGGCAGGTGTTGAAACTGGTAAGCTTGAGGGGTTGATTGGGCTCTGCAGTTCTCCACTACTCTCTGTAGTATCTCAGGCAACCTGTCCATTTGCAGCTCCCCCAAGGTTTTTTTTTTGCTTGTGCTTTTAGAAGACTCCTGGATATCCTGTGAAGATAAAAGCTGCTTGTCCACCATAGATTTGTCTGGTGGAGTTTTGAGAGGGCTTAGAGAATCTGGAGACAATGCCTCCTGAGCAAGTGTACTGAATGGAGCTCCAGTCCCTTCCTGCTGGCTGGGATTGACAGGGCGGGGTCAGACTGCTGGTTGGATGAATTTTTCTAGTGGGTATATCGTGGATGATATAACCATCCAAAGAAGTGCTGGCTCTGTTTTTGCATTTATTGGTCATTGCTTCATATCTCAAGTAAGAAACAAAATACTGTGAGTATTTGTTAGGTTTCTTAAATGTTCCCTCAAGAGCACAAATACATGGTGCCTGCTCTAGTCAGCCATCTTGTTCCCCCCATGCCCTGATAAGTTTACTGAGAAATTAACTATGAGAGGGTCACTAACAGTGAGATTATATATATACATACAGTATATATATATATATCTATATATATATATATATCTATATATATATATATATATATATATATATATATAGGATATGACATGGGATGACTTGTGGGTATTGGTCTGTTGATAGCTCATGAGTGGCAAAGCCACAAGGAAGAAAGGAAGAGATCAACATCTTCAAATGAAGATAAAAATGATATCATAAGTCAGTACAGATCATATTTGATTTATACTGTAGGGGCCCAATTTTCAAAAGACCTGACATGGACCAGAGACTAAGTCCCGATACACAACTCGCCCGTGCTGTGAAAAAATCTCTGCAATGGCAACAATGCTATTTTAAATGTTTTGTGCACACAGGCAGCAAGTGCACAGTGGGCACAAATGTGGAGGAAGGCTATGCCTGGTAATACCAAGCATAGCATTTTAGTACAGCTGCACATAGAGTTTATCTGCAAGCTGCCGTATCTCATGGAAATGGTTGTGAAATTGCTCTATGAACACTGTGCATAAGTGGAAATAGGAAGCCCCACTTATGTGCCTATTCTGATGCTGTGTGCATTTTTTGAACTTCAGAAAAATTGGGCTCATTGGCCCAGATATTCAAACTGCGCCATGCTGTGGCGCAAGCTTGGGCGCAGTGCAACTTGGCTGTGCAGGGGCGTTGAATGGGCAATATTAAATGGAGCTGCACCATGGCACAGCATTGTTGAATATCACACCTCACACCCGCAGTGCATGGCGAGTGGCACTGCACCAGCGCAAGTGGCCAGTGTGGAGCAGGGGATGTGCTAGCACAAGTTCCATTGCGCTATGCACAGCAACCGCGATATTCAAAACTTTGACATAAAATGAGGCCATAATGTATGCAAGGTGCAAATGGGGCTAGTTGCATGTCATTGTATGTGTTGCATGCAGGTGCGCACTCGATGACTTGGGCCTGGAGCCCTGCCAGGCAGCAGCCGCCGGGGACCATGCGCCTGCAGCATGGCAATTGTGTCCATACCCAAGGGTTCTGATCAGGTCAGCAGGTAGTCGGTCATCATCAGAGGTTTATCCTACTCGGGCGGTGTTATGCAATGCCAGGTCTATTAAAAACAAGACGGCTGTTATAGCCGATCTTGTTGGGTCATCTGACCTGGCGTGCATCACCGAGACTTGGCTGGATGAAAATGCTGGGCCAGATTTAGCTGCAGAAGTTCCAGCTGGGTACTCGGTGACACACCGCCTGGAGGCAGGATCGTAGGGCGGGGTGTTGCCATATGTTTTAAGTCAGAACTGGGCCTGGTGGAGGTACTGGCGGGAGTCACCAGATCCTTTGAGTGTATTCTGGGCGAGGGTGGGGTGCAGGATACTTCGCACAATCGTCACCAGGTGATGAGAATGTTTTCCTGCAGGAAGTCGCAGACCTCATTGTCGACCTGATGCTGGGGTCCCCAGATGGTTGGTTCTGGGGACTTCGATGCTTGGGTCGATGATGAATTCTCTCAATTTGGTCAAGACTTCCTGCAGTTGATGATATCATTGGGCTTCACTCAGTTTGTTTCCTCCTCAACCCATATTGGTGGACACTCATTGGACCTGGTGTTCCTTCTGGGGATGGGGATATCTGACTTGGTGGTGGAACCGGTCGGATGGTCTGACCATCACCCCATTAGGTTCAGTTTTGAGGCCACCCCTGTTAGGTCATCCCCTTTGGAGATGGTCCGATACCGGCCCTTGAGGGGCGTATCCCCAGATGACCTGATGGCAGTATTGGACCTATCAAGCCTACCGATAGATTGCTTAGACCCAGGTGACCTGGTACATGCTTATAATGAGGCAGTGACAGGGCCCTGGATTCTATTGCACCAGTTACGTGTTCGTCCTCTCACTCCTCGCCCCAGGTCTCCTTGGTTTGATGAGGCCGTGAGGGAGTTGAGGAGGGTTGGACGAAGGCTGGAGAGGCATTGGCGGAGGTCCGGTCTTGATGATTACAGGCTTAGTTTGATGGACCATTATGTGGTCTATCAATCCGCAATCTCTCGTAAGAAGGCAGAATTCCTGTCCAGAGAGATAGTGGCTGCACAGAATAGACCAGCTCAGCTTTTTCAGACTGTGGACAGACTGTGCAATCCAGTCTGTCTTCAGCCCAGAAGAGCCTTATCTCAAGAATGGTGTGATGAACTTGCTCTCTTCTTTGCAGATAAGGTTGTCAAAATCAGATCAGATATCTGCTCTTCCCTCCCTAACGGGAGCGATGGTGGTTGGCAGGAGATGTCAAACACCCAGTTTAGATGGTCTGACTTCAGCCTTCCCACAATCGATGATGTTGTGATGATCATTCGAGCGCTGCGACCGACTAGCTGTGATTTGGACCCTGGCCCCACACGCCTCTTAGTGGGTTGTGTGGATAAAATCGGCCTAGTCCTGGCTTTGATAGTCTGGAAGTCTTTGGAGAGGGGGATCTTTCCAGATCCCCTTAAAGAGGCTATAGTTAAGCCTCTATTAAAGAAATCCTCCTTAGATCCAGATTGTCTAGCAAATTACAGACCAGTCTCTAACTTACCCTTTGTGGGTAAAGTTATTGAGAAAGTGGTTGCAGTGCAGTTGGAGGATCATCTGACCAACAACAATATCTACGATTCTCTCCAGTCTGGATTTAGGAAAAGGCATAGTACCGAGACAGTGCTTGTTCGGGTACTAAATGACCTCCTAATAGCGAGAGATTGCAGGACCCGATCCATCTTGATACTACTCGATCTCTCTGCAGCGTTTGACACCGTTGACCATGGTGTGCTGTTAGAGCGTTTGCGGTCTATCTGTGGACTATCTGATACAGTCCTTAGATGGTTTTGATATTACCTTGAGGGTAGGACTCAGAGAGTGGTGTCAGGAATTTTTTCCTCGGCATCAGTCTCCCTATCCTGCGGGATACCACAGGGTCCTATCTTAGCGCCTGTGTTGTTTGCGGTGTATATGTTGCCGTTAGGAGCGATTATTAGATGATACGGTTTGGGTTTTCATTGCTATGCAGACGATACCCAGCTGTATATGTCTTTTGTGCCCAGCCAGGATGCTGCCTTGTTGGTATTTAATAACTGCCTTGCAGAAATCCAAGACTGGATGAATGGGAGTTGGCTGAGGTTAAACCCGGAGAAAACTGAGGTGTTGGTCGTGGACAAAGGCCGCTGTGAGGCAGTCTGCGGATGGATCACCATCAGGCTTATGGCTTGAGGTGTTCAGCTGGCGACCTCAGATCAGGTGCGGAATCTTGGCGTAATAATTGACGACCGTCTGACGCTTAAATCTCAGGTGTCAGCGGTGGTCAAAACTTCCTTTTTCCATCTGAGGAATATTGCCAGAGTGAAGCACCTGGTTCCTCCAGAGGACCTTCCAATGTTGATCCATGCCTTCATTACCTCCCGTCTTGACTACTGTAACTCCCTATACCTAGGGCTATCGGGGGTTGAACTTCACCGTCTGCAGTTAGTGCAGAATGCAGCAGCCAGGTTGTTGACTGAATCTTCTAGATCCAGCCATATAATGCCTGTGCTTCATGGACTGCACTGGTTGCCAGTGTTTTGGCGAATCACCTTCAAGGTCAGTTTGCTGACCTATAAAGCTCTACATGATCTGGGACCTACCTACCTGAAAGAGTTCCTTTGCCCCTACTGTCCCTCCCGCCCCCTCCGATCCACTGATGAGGGATTGCTAGAGATTCCCAGGGTTCATTTGAAAACATCTGATGCTAGATCGTTTAGTTTTATGGCATCGACCCTGTGGAATTCTTTACCTCGTCAGGTGCGAAATTGCCCGACCATCCTTAGTTTTAAAGAAGCTTTGAAGACCCACCTTTTTAGCATAGCTTTTAATGATTTATATTAGTTTTAATTTTATTGTATTTATTGTTTTTGAAATTGTACGGCGCTTTGGTTTTAAGAAAAGCGCCTTTTAAAAATAAAGTTGAATTGAATTGAATTGAATGTGCCCCACTGCCCAATCGCAGGCTAAGTAAATAAAAGATAAACCTATATCCCTGGTGGTCCAGTTGACGGCTGTCCACCCGATCGCAGGCTAAAATAAAAGAGAAACCTCAATCCCTGGTGGTCCAGTGGATCTGTCTCCGATCGCGGGCTGAATTAAAATATAAAGTAACCCCAATCCCTGGTGGTCCAGTGGACCTGTCCCCCTGATCATGGGCTGAATTAAAAGTAAGAGACTCCTATTATCCCTGGTGGTCAGTGGACCCCCCACCCATCCACTGATCCCCACCGCCCGCTCCCCTCCCTGGTTAGCAGCTGGCGGCAGCACCCCACCCGCCTGCTGTCCGCAGCCTGCTGACTGACACCGTCAGTAGGGCTGTATGCCCATTGGTCCCAGCGTGAGCCAATGGGCGTGCAGCTCTAATACTACACATTCCAGATATGTGAATGAATCCATTCACATATCTGGAATGTGTAGTACGGATGGGCTGCACTCCCATTGGCTCGCCCAGGACCAATGGGCTGCAAACCCCACTGACGTGTCAGTCGGCGGGCTGGGGTGGCAGGGTGGTGGTGCTGCTGCCAGTTGCTGACCTGGGGAGGGACGTGGAGATCAGTGGGCGAGGAGGGGGGTCCACTGGACCACCAGGGATAATAGGTGTCTTTACTTTTAATTCAGCCTGCGATTGTGGGGACAGGTCCACTGGACCACCAGGGATTGGGGTTACTTTATATTTTAATTCAGCCCGCGATTGGGGGCAGGTCCACTGGACCACCAGGGATTGGGGTTACTTTATATTTTAAATCAGCCCGCGATCAGGGACAGGCCCACTGGACCACTGGGGATTGGGGTTACTTTTTATTTTAATTCAGCCCGAGATCAGGCAGACAGGTCCACTGGACCACCAGGGACTGAGGTTTCTTTTTTAACTTAGCCTGCAATTGGGCAAGCAGCGGTCCACTGGACAACCAGGGATATAGGTTTATCTTTTATTTACTTAGCCTGCAATCGGGCGGGCAGTGGTCCACTGGACCACCAGGGATATAGGATTAATTCTTTCTTTACTGATGCCCACAATCGGGCATGGGAGGGCGCCACCGTGGAGGTGCAGCCGGAGCTCGGGTGGCCACCCACAGGTGGCAGCTGCCGTGCTGCGCCCTGCAATGCGGCAGCTCACCTGTGGGTGGCCATCCATTGTTCCTTTTTTTTTGGGATCAACTTTGTGCTGCCACAGGTAGGGGTTGCTCATGCATGGCTCCGCACATCCCGGGCTGAATATGGGCTGTGTAAAGTATGCATGGTGGCGTCCCCCACCTGTGCCTGCAAGATTACTGATGGGCTCTGGTGCATCAGGATTTGTGCTTGCCACTTTTCCTTTGAATATCGGAACAGGCGCATCAGTGGGTTGGGTGCTAACACTGTTGCACCATGCGCAACACTTCTGAATATCTGGGCCTTGATATATAGGTGGTATTTTGCTAGAATGGTAAAAAAAAACTACAAAAATAGTGGTCACATCGGCATAGTGGTAGCACTACTGCTTCTGACACCAAGGACTCAAGTTCAGAAATGAGCTCCAGCTGCTGGGGTCCAGATGGGGTGGGGAGCAGAAGATTGAGCATCCCAGAAGGTGCACTTTTCCTCTGGGGGGGAGGAAGGGCTGTTGCAGCTGCTGCAAGACTACCACTTTGGTGACCACAGGTAGCAGTGCAGTCAGGCAAGGAAGTGGAATGAGTGGATGTTGGCTGGTGCTCACAGAGGCATGCTTGCATGTGTCCGCTAGGGCCTCCTACTGTGTCCACATCTCATGGGTGGTATTAAATATAAGAATATCCTGAGCACCATGATCCTAAATGCACTCAGGCCCAAACCCCAGCCATGGTCCACTGTGGGGACACTTAGGGAATTTCTGCCTCCATGGCACTGTAGGAGGCAGTTCAGCTGGACCCCACCACAAGAGGGAAAGCTTGTGGAGTTGGAAGCCCCCCCCAGGCAAGTGGCAGGGATGTTGGAGGATGGGGCTGGGTACATGCAATGGGAGGTCAAGTCAGGCAGGAAAACAATGCAAATTATGAAAAGCTATAAAACTAAAAAGCAAAAATATAAACTAGACTACAGTATATATTCAAATAAAAAAAGGCATCTCATATTTTGAGCTAACAGTATAGCCTCAAGGTTAGAGCAAAGAGCTGTGAAAAAGCTTGGTTCATCCGACAGATCTGGGCTTGATTTCCAAAATGTAAACTTGTATACTGTGTGACCCTGAGCAAGAACCTGAGGTGGGGGTATAAAATGGGGGGATCAGGACATCGGAACAGGAGAAAGAATTTGGTATAGTAGTCACCAGTGACCTTAAGGTGGGGAAGGCATATGGGATGTTGGCAAGTATAGGCAGGGGAATTGTCAGCAGGAGGAGAGAGGTCCTGGTGCCCCATACCAGGCTATGGTGAGGCCGCACCTGGAGTATGGAGTGTGGTTCTGCAGGCCTTACTTGCTTAAAGACATAGAGCTGACAAAAGGATTAAGCAAAGAGTGACCAAGATGGTGCGAGGGGTGGAGGGCATACCATATAAGCAGAGATGCAAAGAGCTGGGGCAGTACACACTGGAGACCAGAAGGGAGAGGGGGGACATGATTGAGGGCTTCAAATATGTCAAAGGGATAAATATGCTGGGCCTGGGAAGATTATTTCAAATGAAGAAGAACACCATGACAAGGGGGCATGGCCTGAGACTACAGGGAGGACACTTCAGAGGGAACGTGAGAGGGCAGTTCTTCTCGGAGAGGGTGGTGGACACCTGGAACGGGCTTCCAGATGAGGTGGTGGGGGTGGAGACAGTGACGAGATTCAAGAAGGCTTGGGATAGGCACAAAAGGGTTACTGGGGAGCAGGATGGGTATCCAAGGAAGGAGGCAGGTAGTTTAGCATGGGGAAAAGGGCAGACAGGATGCCTACAAGTTCTACGATTCTGTGATTCTGTGAAGTTATTTAACCTTCCCAGTGCTCAAGCTTTATGAACCTGATCACTGAGCACATTCAGAAATTTATAGTCATGTGAGAATAATTTTCAGAGCATGCTCAATGTGGCCAAAAGGTGCAAGATAAATTTCTAAGCATGCTCAGTGACCAACTTTATTATGTTTGCCCTTGCCCTTGCACAAAGTTAATGGTTTTGAGAGGTCTGTCACTGTTGGTCCAATGCAGGGCAGTCTGCAAAGGGCTCAACAGTGTCAGACCAGTCATCAGCTGGACTGATCATGGCACACTTCTGGTCTTGCTGGGCAGAAACTTTATTTAATTCAAAGAAAAGAGCCAACCAAATCATAGAGCGGCACTTTCCTTTGATCTGCATAAGCTGCTCAGCATCATGATCAGACAGCTGTGCCCCCCCCCAAATAAAAAGAAACTATCCCACCCTCTGCCAAGTATCATTCCCACCTTCCACTGCTTCCCTCTTCTTAATTTTCTGACACTGGTTTGCTCAATCCTTGATGCCAGCTAGTATCCTCCACCCCGCCCATTTTCACTGTGCAACATCGAGGAGCCCACCCCGGTGCCACCAAACATAACACCAACACTGGGATGCCCAATCCCCAGTGTCAGTACCTGAAACAAACAAAACCATCCATCATAGTCTTTTCTTTTTTGGTTCAATGTATCCTGTAAATAATACAACCATCCATCGATGTCTGTTGCCACCATCGGCACACCACTGAGTTACCCTCCCCTCATCCAATCCTCCCACTCAGCACGCACCACCCCCACCCCTTACATGCCTACCGTGGGTCCAATGCTTTAATCCTCTCTGGATTAGAGATACATCTTCACTTTTCAATGCCAGTATATATATATATATATATATATATATATATTTATAAATGGGCAAATATTTTCCTGAAATCTGATTGGCTAAAAGTCTTATTCACCCATGTCCTTATCAGGCCATAATGCTGCAACCGGCACTAACTTGTGCCAATCTGACCCAAGAACAGCAAGGTATCACTGCCACGATCACCAGCCATTCAAAATGTACTCCAGTGAGCACTCTGGGACCACGCTGGTCCGGTGTGACAAACATCCAACCCCCCCCAAGTCTTCACCATGATCACAACATGTCTCTCTCTGTCTCCTTCTTTGTTTGAAGTGGCTGCTTGTCTGTGTCTGTAGCTTAGTTTTTGTGGATTTACATGGTTTTCTGCTTGGAGTAACTACACCATTCTTGCTCACTACATCTGTGAAAGTCCCCTGAACTGGATTTCTGCAAAACATCATCACCAAGTATCTGCATTTTTCATTTAAAATCAACTTTTTGGAAGCTATCCTAGCAAAACATAAGTCAAGCAACTAAGTCTGACAAACTCAGTGACTCTAGGTCTGCTTGAATCCACATTTCGTCTGACCTGCTCCATGATCTGTATGTGGGCTTTTCAACAACCTCTTTGAATGACAAAGAAGCATGCAGACAAAAGGATTTCACATCCTGCATATGCATGAGCACAGTTCATCACCTTCAGAATTCTAACACATTCTGTGACTCTGTACCTCAGCTGTTGATCATTTCTTTTGGCTTATGACTTAACCACCGAGGTATCTACAAGATGCTGAAATCCTTTCTCCTACAAATTCTCCTTATGCTGCTCCTGCTCTCAGGAAATGTTCACCCCACCCCAGGACCACCTGGGCAGCCAGCAGTGGCATCAAGCAGAAGGACAGGGACACTCACCATGGCATCCATCAATGCCTGCAGCATCCTCAACAAACTTGATTCCTCCAAACATGGCTCCTACAGCACAACCCTGATGTCCTCTCAGTTGTGGAAACATGGCTAAACCCTAAAATCCCTGATACCTCAGTCTCTATCCCTGGCTACTGCATTTTCAGGCAAGACAGGATTGCTAAACGGGGCGGGGGCTGCGCCATCTATCTTAAGGATACCCTTATGGGTCACATCATCCCATCCCCTAGCCTGAGCAACTCCTCTCAGGTCCTCACAATCAAAATCATCCTTGGTGCACATAACAAGGAACTCACTGTCATCTCAGTTTACCTACCCCCAAGAGACCAGGCTGCTGGCTTCCATAACATCATGGAATATCTAAGGGTCCAGCAACATAATTCTGAAACCATAATCATAGGTGATTTTAATGTTAACTGGTTCTCCACTGAGGCCGCTACCTATAAGGATGCAGCCGCAGTGCATCACCTCACTCAACAGGTCAATGCCCCCACTAGGTGTAACTATAGGACAGGCTCCCTTAAGCTTCTAGACTGGATTCTATCTAACCACCCTGAACGCATCTCCAATGTTTCTGTACTCCCAGATACAATAAGTGACCTGTCATCTGCTCCTGGTCAAACAAATACCACAAGCCCCCTCCCAAGCTTATCTATGCCAGGGTTATCAAACAAGGACACCTCCAGCTGTTAAAATCCCATCTAACCAGGCTGAACTGGGCAGTGCTTGACTCCCTCAATGACGCCAACAAAGCTCTGGACTTATTTATCAAATGTTTCAATGAAGCCTGTGACATCTATGCACCAGTGAAAAAGATGAAGGTCAAAGGACAGACCAACCCCTGGGTTACTACTGACCTTTTAACTCTGCTCAAGCACAGAGACCACCTCTGGCATTGTGCTCGTGCAACTCCGACGCAAGTAAACATACAATTATACAAAGCAGCCAGAAATGATTGCACTCGAAAAATACGGAATGCTAAACGCAGCTATTACAAAGAGGCTCTGACCAACTCTTGGGGCCAGGGAAACAAATTCTGGAACAACATGAAAGAACTCACAGGCAAGGATCCTAAAGCACCACCCACTATGCTCAACCTTCATGGCACTCCTACACTCGACCTAGGTACCATCACCAGCACTTTTAATAATGCATTTACAAACCTGGACAGTGTCCTTCCACCAAATTTTTGACGACCTCCCCTCCAGCTCCTCCCAAGTTACCCCCCAACTAGAACGTACAACCCAAAGTTTTTTTTTTAAGGAGGGTTCCACCACAAGTAGCTAGAAAATACATTCAAAAGGCCATCGGCAAACAAGGGTACAGTGGTGACTCCCTTGACCTGAAACTGCTGGCACAAGTCCTCGATGAAATCTTAGAACCACTTACAAAGATCTTTAATCTCTTGCTTAGATTGGGCCATTTCCCCTCTCTCTGGAAGAAAGCCACTGTCACACCGGTTCACAAAATTGGAGATAGGACACTGTACACCAATTACAGACCTATCTCACTCCTCCCCCTACTATCCAAAGCTCTGGAGCGAATAGTGTTGGACCAACTAGTTGAATTCCTGGATAAGTACAATGTACAGTGCCCAGAGCAGCATGGCTTCAGAAAAGGGCACAGCACCACCACTTCACTACTGGAATTTACAACCTTCATCCATGCCACGCTTGACAAAGGAAATTGTGGAGGGGCAGTAGTTATAGACCTTACCAAGGCATTCGACACAGTTAACCACCCCCTACTGCTCAAGCAACGGTCCTCCATTGGGATCTCCAGTGATGCCCTTCCATGGTTCACCAGCTACCTTGATAATTGGATACTACGTGTAAGGATTGCAGGAATCTCTTCGGATGAGAAACTGGTCCACTCCGGAGTCCCCCAGGGGTCTATTCTGGGCACTCTACTCTTCTCCCTCTTCATCAACAATCTCCTCAGTGCCTGCCACCAAAAAGTATTACTATACGCAGACGATGCAGTCCTGTTTTCCAGCCACCATGACATTACAGTCCTTGAATCCCAGCAGCAGCTCGACTTCAAGTGCATCGAAGACTAGTTCAATTCTCATGAACTTGTCCTGAACCACAGCAAGACTAAAGCCATGTCCTTCTGTAACCGGCAGAGCAGGCACAACTCTCTGTCCCTCACCATCAAGAACCATGCTGGGAACCCACTCCAACATGTCAAGGAGTTCAAGTACCTTGGTATTACCCTGGATAGTACCCTCTCCTACACTCGGCATATTGACACTGTTGCCAAGACCGCCAATACACGGATTGGACTACTACACAAACACAAGCACTGTATGCCTGCGGATGCCCTTAAACTAGCCATTTACAGCTCTGTCACCTCTATCATTGACTAGGCCTTGCCATCTATGACTATGCCTCAACAAGTGCCCTCCGCGCGGGATCTCAGTTGCTCTCAATAAAGCCTGTAGACTACTGACGGGTGCAGCCCGACAAACTCACACCTGTGACCTCTATGCACAGGCCAGCTGGCTACCCCTAAGCAGCAGAATACAATACCAGACCTGCTTACTTGCCAAAAAGATTATCCTTGGTCTCATGCCACCTGGTGTTAGCTCACTCCTTACTACCTACAGTGGCACTCAACAAACACGTGGTGCCCAATCTCAAACCTTTCAGGTTCCCAGATGTCGTACCTCCATGGGTCAGTGGTCCTTTATCTATAGAGCTGCTCAATGGTTCAATTCCCTCAATAAAGAAGCACTTTACTCTACTACACTTGGACCCTTCAAAAGGAATCTCAAACTTTACCTCACCTCTACCACTCAATATGACTGCTTCTCTGAACAGAGATCTCTCTAAACACCTCCCAGCTCACTCATGTCTCACAGCCCGCCGTTTCCCAGTCTCATTCCCTCTGGCACTGGGCCTTCCTTGTGACTCCTTTCCTGCTTCACATCTCCACTGGTACAAGACATTTTCCACCACCATCGGACAGTGGCCCATTAGCCTGCCAACTTCCTCTCCCGGTCGCACGCCTGCAATACTAACTGCCTAAGGTGCCCTCTATCTCTTATTGTTACTGCAGCCAGCTGCCTACTCAAGCTGCTCGTTATATGAATATTATCTCAAAGTATGTTATAACTGAGTATCTTTATTTTTTCTTTTAGTTGTTTTGGTTGTTTTTTGTGCATTCGTTTACTACCTCTGTATGTATGTTGATCCTCATCCTTTGACGTGGAACCTTTGTAAACGAGCAGTTTCTGCTCAAAGGTATTTGTAATCCGAGAATTTAATAAATAAATAAATAAAAACATATCCCTCAAAGAAAAAACAAGCAAGCTGTAATTCTAACCTGCACATCTTTTCACTACAAAGCAAAGAGCTCCACAGACCGCAATAAACAATTTAACCACAGTAGGTGACACTGGCACGTCAAAACCCGCTTCTTCGCCATTAGGAATTTGTAAAGATGAGAAGAAACACCTCCCAAAGCACCTGCTCTTCTGATAATGTAAAAAGTGCAGCACAGACCCACTCCTCTATTGCAATAAAATCTTAACGTCCATTACCAGGACGTAAAATGTGAGTGGGTCAATACAGTGCTTCCTGAGGGACACGGTCGCTGCTGAAAGCCCTTGGGATGCACAGAATAGGTGTATGTTATACTCAGATGCTATCAATCTTTTGTCAAGCAGCACATATCACATAAATAAATAAAAAGTTACAAAAATAAAACAGCCTAATTCTGAGTACCGGGGTTGGGGGGGCACGACACACACAATCGCTTGGGAAAAAAACGTCACACACAAAATACCACTGCTTACTGTCACTGTATTAAAACACCAGATTTATCAGTTAAAAGAAAAAAAAAGTTATAGGAAATGCACTAGTCGATCTCTGTGTAGGTGCTTGTGGTGCTGATTTGTGGGGGTGAAACACGTATGATACCACTTGAATACAGGGACTATTTTGTTACTATTTCAGCTACTAACACCTCTTTTTAAACTTATAGTCTTCAAATCTTTTTCTTCCTTTTTTTGGATTAATTTACTTGTTGGGACCATTTTATAAGTGCAATAAGACACTCCGAGGTGTGGGTTATGGCCTGATAAGAGCACTTCCCAGGTGCAAAAGGCACTCGGCGCAAGCGCCTCATGCCTCATAACACACCTGGGGCGTGCTCTTATCAGGCATATACCACACCTCATAATGTCTTACTGCTGGCATATATATATATATATATATATATATATATATATATATATATATATATATATATCTGCTGGCAGTATAGCCTAGAGGTTAGAGGAACGAGGTGTGAATGAGCTTGGTACATCCAGCAGACTAGACCTGAGTTTGATTCTCACAACCTCCACTTCCTTACTGTGTGACTCTGAGCAAGTCACTTAACCGCCCAGTGCTCCCTGGTCACCCCAGAAAACAGGCACTTGCGCCTAGTAAGCCTTTACCCAGTTACCAAAGACTAAAATAAAAAATAAAAAAATTAGATATACGGCTCAATGTATTTCAATGGGTTTTGAACTTGTCCTCATAACTTTGGACCCTACCTCATGAACAAATTAGGTAAACTTGTGCAAATCTGTCCCAAAAGGTGACTTCATGATCATTGCATGTAATCACCTTTCAGGCTGGATCTGAAAATTATCCCCCCCCCGTGCATGAGGTGTGGTAATAAGAAGATTATGTTGAAAATTTGGGGTAGAACTATTAAAAAACAACAAAGTTATGAGCATATACTGAAATGTTTGCAACACACCTTTGTAACTTTGGTAATTTTCAATATTTTGACCCCACATTTTCAACATAGCCATTTTTTCACACCTCCTCATGAATGTGACTGTTGCCATTTTTCAAATTCTGGCCAAGATGTGTTTTTTCACTTGTGACACTAAATAACCTTTCTTGCAGGATTTGAATATTTGCACTTGCTCATGAGGTGGGGTCATAACAAAGCTATGTAGACAATCTCGGGTCAAAATATTAAAAGCAAGGAAGGTATGAGCATAAACTGAAAATATGCAATGCACGCTCGTAACTTTGGTAACTTTCAATATTTTAACCTCAAATTCTCAATATAGCCATTTTTTCATATCACCTCACATATATGACAACTGTCATTTTTCAAATCTTAATCAAAATGTGTTTTCACACCTGTGCAAAATGATGTTTCGGTCACTATTTTATAAATGACACCTGTCATGTTCAGAAGGAGTAGTAGTAAAAAGACTGCTGAAAATTTGAGGTCAAAATGTAAAAAAACAACTATGTTATAAAGAAACATTGTCTCTTTCCAACATTTACTCATAGGCCCAGATATTCAAACTACACCCAAAAAGAGCGCAACAGCAGGAGCAAGCGCAAGTCCATTGCACCCATGCGCAAGAGGCGCGATATTCAAAAACTGCGCCGGCCAAGATGCGCCTACAGCCGACGACTGAATATTGCACCACCTGTGCCATAGCGCAACTAGGGAGGGGAAGCTGAGCATATCTGATGCGCTATAGCACAACAAGGGATGTTCAGCTGAGCAGTCCAGAGGCACCATAGCGCAACCAAGGATGCCCCCCAGCAGCAGTGCAGCAATGCAACAGCACAACCAGGGATGCAGGGGCCCACCACCCATGCCACAGATGGGCAGAGGAACACACAGCAGAACAGACTTTGTACCCCCACACCCCATGCACTGCACAACTGGGGGAGGGCTGGAATAACCACTGACCCATGGAGACAAGCAACCAACCCACAGCTGGGCCATGGTGCCCCATCACACCCCCTGGCAAGCTGTGACCGGCACACAAGGAGGGCCGACCACCCCGTGCCACACCATCCCCCCAATGCAGAGCACACCCTGCACCACGTCCCCCAGACACCCTGCCCAGGAGCAGCGTCCACCAGTGCAGGATACCCCATGCATGCCACCACCCCCGCTGTGACAATACAACCCTGTGCACCACAGAACCATGCAAGGCAGCCCCACCACGAGCACCCATCAGTGGGTGGCAGCACACAGCGATACAACAACAGCATACACAATGCCACCATGCACAGCCCCCCCGAGGTACAGCTAAGAGACTGACCATGTGTCAGCACACGTGGTACCCCACACATTACAGGGCATGCTCCAGACCCCACCATCAGTGATACAGCACTCTGCACACCCTCCCAAGGACACACCACGACCCAGCACTGGCCACAACAGCCAGCGCAGACACCCACAGTGGTGCATGGAAGCATGCACCACACCGGATGCAACACAGTGCATGGACAAACACCCACCCATACCCAAGGGCACACCAACACAGGGGCACAGTAGCGGGGCAACCAAGCTCCAGTGTGGGGCCATGAAAACCGTGTACACGTGGTCAGCGGTCCTCCATGGCACAGGAGTGCCAGCCACCCTGCGCAGGCACTGTGGATCTGTACGCCACCTGCATTCGCCCAGAGCACAAGTGACAGACAGTGGTGCACATCCCCTGCAACACACACAAGCCACAGCATGGAGGTGGGACAACAACAGCGGAGACCACAGTGTCACCTGAGGCAGACATGCACCACACCAGTGACAGGAGGCAACCCAGCATTGTGATGGTTACAGTGGCTGCCCTGCATGGACAGCCACCACTGACATGCCAGCAGACCATGTAGGTCACAGACATGCAAGGGTGTCAGCTGCACAGGCCATGGACGGGCTGACAGGTGCACCTTGGACATAGAGCATGCACCATGGACCACTGCACACAGTCATCCAGTGCATAGGGAACAACACACACACCACAGACAGTGACTGATATCTACTCCCACACCATAGTCATTTCCCCACAGACACACACACACATACCCATGACTGCACCACCCCTGATGCCGTGCACATCACTGCAGCTGAGCACCTATAGCCTGCTGCAAATCAGAGACCACTACAGTAGTCATATCAAAAGAATTGTATTCAAAAACATCCAACAAAACTATGTACAATTATTTACAAATGTGTGGGGGGAGGGCCACAAACAAGGTGTGGGTGGGTAAGGGGCAGGGGTGAACCAATGATACAGGAAAGGAGGGGTGTGAGGGTGGGTCCAGGGGGTAGGGGAAATCAGGGGCAGTTTGATGATCAGTGGGAGCCCTGCTGCCTGCTCTGGCTGCTCCTCCTTCCATGCCGCCGCCTGACCCCCAGCCTCTTGATCCTCTGCAGGATGTCCAGCAACACTCTGGCCACAGTAAGGATTTCCTGCAGCACCTCCCTTATCATGTGTAGCTGCCAGACACCTAGGACAAGGGAGCAGAGTCAATAGGTGTGAATGCACAGCCCCATACAGCCCACCCACTGTGCATGGCATACGGCTGTGGGACATGCCTCTGTGATGGTGTGTGACCACCCACAGTGATCGTGTTCACAAGACCCACCCACCCAGGTGCACACAGCCATGTGGACTGCTGCACACACCCACCGGCCAAGTCCTGCACAGCACCACCATGGCTGTTTAGTGACATGGCTATGTGGTGTGAAGCCAGTGGCACAGCCATGTACCCGGTGCACGCATGGACCACCATTGACCCACTCCCAGACATGCAGTGCCACTGGACAGTGCTGACTGTAACAAGTTGTGTGCATGGCAGTGGTGTCAATGGATGGTGGCCATGCCCGCTGCCCGCCCTGTTACACAGCATGCAATAGTAATCATGGAGGTAAGGCACTCACCATCATCAGGCTGGTCCCTCTGCCACTGTGGACCTTCACCCCTCCTGTTGTTCTGGTCCTCCAGCTGGCACCTCCGCTCCCTCACCAGCCGTCTCTCTTCTGGCCCTAAGGTGCAAACATGGAGAGAGGAACATCAGTACAATCCTGAAGCAAAGTCCCCCTGCCCCCATGTGTGTGCAATCCCACACAGCCAGACCCACCCACTCTATACCCTGATAACACCACCACAGCCAACACCAGATGCCCCCCCCATATTCCAGACACTTGCAACCGTGATACCCATAAGGAAGATAAAAGTGTATGGATGTTACACCTACCTGGCTGTGGCACTGTGCCCCTCCTGGCATGTGCCCGCAGTTGGGCAAGCAGGTCCGGGTCCCTCTGCCTCAGGTCACCATACCTGTGGTGGCACTGCTCTGCCATCTGCCCCATTCCTGTGGCCTCCTCCAGGGCATCAGCCACCTCCTGCCACACCTGGCTCCTGGACCTGTCCAGGGGTGCCTCCCCAAAGAGTGGGCCAAAAAGTGGCTCAACAATGGCAAACTGGTTTGCCATTTCAATCTGGCTCTGCTGGGCAGCTCTCCTCTGTGCCATCTTTCTTGCTCAGTAGGGACAAAATGGCGCTCTACAGCATGGTTCCACCATGTGCAGATGCTGCGTGGCACAGCGCTGCCATTCTCTATCACGCTGTCACCGAACAGCGCGATAGTGGTGCACCCACGCCTGACGCATGACACCTAGGGGGCAAAGGTCGGGCACAGGGTCGGGGTCTCTGGCGCACAGACAGGCACAGTGCGATTGGAACACAATGCGTGTAGCGTGACTGGGTGCCTGTGTGCTACCTCCAGTAGTGGCCTACTGCGCTATTGCTCCACTGCATCTACAATGCCCCAGTGCCACAGCGCCATATAGGTGAACATTGCTGTAGCGCCACTGGCACAATGGTGGCCATGCCCTGCATTGCCTTCCATGCACAGCATGTCAGTAGCGCGGCAGAAGCCTATGTCATCAACCTAGGCATGTGAAGTTAGGTGTGTACAGAACTGCACCCTTGGCTCTGCACATTCAACACAATTGTGCAAAGTGCAAAAGCACGATATTGAGCTGTTATATGCAGATCAACTAATCAGCCATTCAATGGCGCAGCACTGCAATTTTCATCCACTTAAAGTTGCGCCTCGCCTCATTTGCATGGGTTGCGCTATAAAAGTGTGGCATTGGGCTGCATTGGCCATAGTCGGTACTGCAGTCTATTCGTGAGTTGCATGCTGTTTGAGAGTGTGGACTGTGGATTTTGGGACATGCATGGGACTGCACAGTCATAGGTAACAACTTTCATTCTCACAGGCCGAATCATGACCGAGCGAGTTGTGGGAGAAGAGGAACAGAGTTGTGGGAGGAGGAGAAGGAGGCAAAATTTTACCAAGGCCGAGACGGATGCCCTGTTTGAGGCCTACCTGGACCAGAAGCCACTTCTCAGTGGATGCCAGGGAACACCATAGGCCCCTGCTGCTGTATGGGAGGAGGTGGCACGTGCTGTGAACCTGCATGGCAGCCACCAGCGCTCCGTGCAGGAGTGCAAGAAGAAGATGGGCACAGACAGGAGGAGGATTAAGGAGAAGGTGGCTGCCATCAGGGCAGCATGATCTGTGACAGGTGGGGGACAGCCGGAGGTGCTATGCCTGACCCCACAGGAGGAGAGGGTTGCTGGCAGCATGCAGTGTTGTACCATTGAGGGTGTTCCGGGTGGTGGCTTCCAGACAGGTGCTAGCCCATCACTGCATGGTAGGTCATGGTCTGTCTATTGGGGGGGCAGGGTAGGTCACATGCAGTAACTCGACTTTGTTTTCCCTTACAGATCCTGAGCTTCTGCGTGGGTCAGCGGTGGTGGGCATCTCCACTGAGGCCAGTCAGATGGAGATGGAGGAGGGCCCATCCACCTCCACAGGAATACACGGCTCGGTGCAACAGTGGGCCCACCTGGGTGTCCAGAATGATGTTGGAACAGGTGCGGAGGAGGCCCTGCCCATGTCCCAGCGTGCCAGCATCCATGGATGCCAGCATGCTGTGACTCGGGCTGGTGCCAGGTCCATCACTGATGATGATGTCGCTAACGTCATGGGCAGTGACACGTGTGTGCCACAAGATGGCCACACAGCAGGTAACATCGTGGCCATGGCTGTGGGTGGTGCCGCCGTGGAGGCCTGCGTGTCATCACAGTCCCAGCCTGTGCCTGTCAGCACCAGTGGGGCAGCACTGGTGTGTGTACAGGACAGTGGAACTGTTGCAGCCTCTGCGGTGGCACCAGTGAGCCCTGAGGATCGGCAGCCGGAGGAGCAGCATCAGCAGTCAGCCAATGGGCTTGGAGGTACAGTGTCAGGGGGCGGTGTCAGTACACCACCTGTGGACATGCCCAGGCCTGGTCCTGGTGTGCAGTGCCCACCCTCAAGGGGTGCTGAGCATCAAGGTCACACACCCTGAGGGACAGAATGCCAAGCAGGCAGATGACCTCTTGGATGAGCACACCTGCATACTGCAAGCATCAGTCAACCAGCAGATGCGGCTCGCGATGTCGGTGGATGCACTGTGTGTGGCTCTGGAGTGGGCAGAGGAGCGTCACAGCAGAGACACCGCTCTGATCCTGGCAAGGATGGACCAGTTGTGGGAGGATGTGACCACTGCCATCGACAGGCAGACACAGGCATTCACTGCTGTCATGGTCACAATGGGCACACAGTTATTTGCCCATGTGTTGCAGACACCACGCAGTGCACTGTCCACCCCCCTTTCCCGGCATCGGGTGACACCATCCTTGCTGACACTGGGTTCAGCTGTGGGCATCCCGAGCATGCCTGGCACAGACATGTTCAGTGTGCTGCAGACCCCTGCATGAGCACATCGCGTTCACACAGTGGAACCCCTTGGGGACCATCGGTGCCACCCCATGAGGCCAGTGATCAGCCTGTCAGTGCTGGTGGGTCTCGGCAGGGCCACCCACGCATCTGTGGTGGCTGGGGCACTGTGGCGCATGACTGACCTGTCTCCCAACGTGGCTACTGTCTGATGCTGCCATGTGTGCTTTGTGTCATTCAGCGGGCAATGCACGGGTGGGTACCCGGCCCTGCACGCAGACACACAGTCCATCTGCACTCCTCCCGGCTGCTGTCTGCAGTTGCGTGTGCATGATGATGCCTGCATTGCGCTGTACACCAATGTCCAATGGTGCTCAGTATCTGACACACGCACAATGACAGGCAGTGGGCATGGTGGTCTGTGGACATGTGTGTGGCTAGGGGTGGTGTTCTGGGTCGGTGTGCCTCCTTCCCTTTGTGCATGCCTGATGCATTGTGTGTGTGTGTGTGTGTCTGTCCGCATGCCATGTTAGACCTCACCCATCCCTGGTGGTGTGTGTGGTTCCATGCCCGGCCACTTCCCTTGACGGAATGCACCCCTGGTGTGTGTCCATGCATGTTTGTGGGTTGTGCCATAGCCACTGGTGGTTGCACATGGCCCTATGACTTACCTGGGTTGGCTGAAGTGCTCCTCCATGATGGTGTCCCAGTGCAGCTGTGCCAGCCAGAGCAGTCGGGGGTCCCATTGCCCAAGGGGGGCTGCCCATCACCATTGTCACTGGTGTCCTCATCATCCCCATTGCTGTCCCCCTCTTCGACCTGTATGGCTATCCCTCATTTATTGGCCATGTTGTGCAGGATGCAACAGGCCAGGAATAGCTCACAGGCCTTTGAGGGGCTGTACTGTAGGGCACCACCGGAGGAGTCTAGGCATTGGAAATGTGCCTTCAGCATCCCAGACACCTGCTCAATGACATTACATGTGGTGGCGTGTGCCTCATTGTAGCGTTGCTGCGATGGGGTTGCGGGCTGCCGGTAGGGTGTGAGCAGCCAGGGACAGAGTGGGTTTCTGCTGCCACCTGTGTGTAGAGGGTGGAGGTTAGTTTGGTGATCAACATCGCCCTGCCTCGGGCCATGTAGGCCACTACCCATGTCACCTCTGACCATGCCCCCCCAGGCCCTATGACTGTCCATGTGGTTTGCATACTCACCCACTAGGTGTCCAGTGGGGATGTCCTCACTCTTGAATCTGTGGCACAGTGCCGACTGGTGCCAGATGAAGGCATTGTGTGCTCCCCCAGGGTGCATGGCACAGACATTGATTATGCACCCCCTGGCATCGCACACCACCTGGCAGTTGATGCTAGCATAGCCCTTGCAATTTATATATGTGGCCCCCTTGGGGCCAAGTGGTGTGTGGATAGCCACATGGGTGCAGTCTATTGTCCCTAGCTCACCAGGCATACGTGCTACCCTGTGGAACTCCTGTATGTTTGCTGTGCACTCCGCCAGTGTGCTGGGGAAATGGATGTACTCCGCAGCATGTGGTAGCAGTGCGCTGAGGAAGTGGGTGAGGTGGCGTGATGCGGCCGACTGTGTTATGCCTGTGGTGTCCACAGTTGGTCTCTGGAAGGTACCTGTGGCGAGCAAGCACATGCAAGCTGTCACTTTCGTCTCTATCGACAGAGCATAGCTCTGTCGTGTGGGTGCCTGCATCACATCACTGCACAGTTCACAGAGACGCCTCAGAATTTCCTGACTCAGGTGGTAGCATCCCATAATCTCTGTATCGCTATACAGCTCGAAGCTGGTGCGGGCTCGGTACTGTCTGTTGGGGGCATACCACCGAAGAGCCCTTCCACGGCCGCACCCCCCTGCTGCCCACCTTCTCACCTTCCTCATTACTGCCTCCATCTGGATGGTGGCACTGGCCATGTCCAGGCTTGTGTTCACCCTCCCCGGCAGCTGTTTCTGTGTTACCCCCACTGTCCTGGCTGCTACTTCCCCTGTACTGGGAACACCTGACTGTGCTGGCCTCACTGCTGTGTGGCAAGTACTTCCTCCTTCTGCACTGTGGCTCCCCACACCTTCCCCTGAGTCTGTGGGTTCCAGGTGCCCTTTCCCTGGCCTGTCCTGTGTGTCCCTTCTGCCCAGTTTCTCTGGCTACAGTTCAGCCTCATGTGCCTTCACTGTAGCGTTCTTGTGCCTCTCCCGTGCTCCTTTTTATTTTGGCTCATTTCCGCTATGGTGCAACTTCTGCTTGCTCTCCTATTGCGCATGGCACATGTTGTTGAATATCACACTGCATCATTTATGCATGGTTCCTCCCCCTTCAGTTACGCATACATTCATTATCATTGCGCTGTTGCTCAGCGTGATTTGGGGGGCGCAATTGCCTCCCGTTGAATATCGCAGAATGGCACATTTTTGGACTTGTGCTGGTGCAACCCTATTGTGCATGGCGCAACTCTCTTGAATATCTGGGCCATAAACTTTATTTTTGCATTTTTTGGCCCCTAATGTTACCTCACCTCCTGAACATGACAGGTGTCATTTTTCAAATCCCCTCCAAAACTTGTTTCCACAGTCACACTGCAAAAATCACCTTTCAGATGGAATCTAAAAAAATTACACTGTCTTGAGCATAACCTCAGGTCATAAAAAGACTGTTGGAAATTATTGGGGTCAAAATGTGGCAGCTCACTGAAAATCCCCTCAGCTGGCCTATCCTGGGGTAAAAATAAACCAAAAATACATAAAAGCAGGACACCACTGAAAATGAAATATTGCTTCTCATCTGGTCTATCCTGGGTAAATATATAGCAAACCTGTGTACAAGCAAGACCCTGCACAACAGGAATGCAGGCAGCAAACATTAAGCATGGACAAATGCTTGTTTGTTTTGCTCTTGTTGCCCAAAACAGCATGTTTGTCTTGACAACTTTATTTTCACACATGTTGTATAAAGAGGAAGTATAGTAGAGGTTTGATTGTTTGTGATGACTACTGTATATCAAGAGTGTGTCCACTAGGGATGCTCAGAAACACTGGGATTCCACTCCAGTGGCATCCAATGGATTTTCAGAATTAGAATTTTCCAGATCAGCTTCCAAATCTGATCCTGGTGGACTGGTAAATGCCCAAGTCTGGCACACTTCTCCCCAGAAATTACATACTAATCATTTACCCCTTCTTTCCATGCTCAAGCGCTAACACTGCATATAATTTTAACAAAAATACACACATGCAACCCCCCCATCAAGTCACTTACTGGAAATACTTACACCAGTGAGGACTCTCCTGCCACGTGTCTACTGTCTGACTGTTCCTTCAGGCCTCTTATTTTATGATCTCATTGGTTCTTATCTATCCAAAGTCCCAGACCCCCTCCTGCCAGTCCCCTTCCTCACAATTTCATCTTGTGCAGGTATTAAAGCATTCAGTCAAAGGTGACCAGAACAAACCTTCCCTCTTCCTTAGCTGGTCTCCCACTGTAGACTGAAGAAATGCAAGCATTCACATGCATGTTCTCGCATTCAGCCCATGGTGGGTACCAGGCTGAGGAGGATGGTGAGTTTGTGCCAGTTGCTTCTGGCCTAATAGATACACACACACAGGATGAAGAGGATTTGAAAAAATCTGGCAGGGGGAATCTGCAGTGATGATGAGGTACCAACGAGGATTGGAAAACAAGGAGATCAGAAAAAAAAGTCAGACAGTGGACTTGTGGTAGGAGAGGCCTAGCTACTGGTTGTTTGTGTATGTACTGTTTGTCAGTGACCTGACAGCGGAGGGTACCAGCACTTGAGAGTGGAGAAAGAGGGGGTGAGTAATTTGAAATATAGCTGTCTGGGAGGGGTGTTACTATAAGGTTTCCATGCCCAAAAATATGAGCTGTAACGTAAGGTGCTGAATCAAGTCATGGGAGTGGATAAGGGAGAAGAAGTTTCTTGCAAATTTGTCAGGAGGGACGTCAGTGTGGAGACTGAAATCGCTAGTTAGAACTATAAAGAAGCAGAGAGACAGGAAAGTAAGAGAAAGTCAGAAAAGTCTGTAAGGAAAGTAGAATTTTATGTAGGTGGAAAGAAAGAGTACAGCAAGATGTCGAAATGTATCAAAGGATTTCTGATGGAGGTGGGTAACTTTGAGGTTAGATTTAACAATGATGGTAATTCCACCACCTCTGCACAACATGCAGGCTTTCTTGAGAAGACAATATCCAGGGGATACAGCTTCAAGAAGAGGGGATGAGTCAGTAGAAGTGTGCCAAGTCACAGTAAGACACATGATGTATAAACCATTGTCAGTTATACAATCAAAGAGGAGCAGTGATTTCCCAGTAATAAAATGAGTGTTTAACATGTATATTTTCAAAGAGATGATATAGTCTGTGAATTAGGGATAATTAAATGATAATGGTAAGCCATAAATGTCCCTCATCCTGATCCCTCTATGCTCCCCCATTTCAACCTAATCCCTTAAAAAACTAAACAGATATCCCTTTCCCTGTCCCACAGGTCCTTGCTCCCTTCCCACTATGCTGTCCCAGTCCTTTCACACAGTTTCTCTCTCCCTTCTTGTTGATCCCTGAGCCCTCCCTGCTCCCGCTTCTGACCCAGTTTCTTTAAAAACAGTTCATTATGTTGGCTCACGCATGTGCAGCCAACATATTGTGGTAGTAGCAGATTTGGAGGCACGGTCACTGTTGGGCGAATGCAGGGCACATATCAGTAGGTGCGTCCCTCATTCCCCAATCAGACAGCATGCAGGCACCACATCAGCAATTTGGAATGTGGCCACCAGATTTAACAAAAGGTCAGCTGCAATGAGAGCGGAGCTCTCATGCAGCATGACCACAACACGCCTCCCGACATGCACGCAACACTGCCGCTGCCTCCTGTTAGAATGCCGACGCGGGAGCCCTCTCCCCGTCGGCATAATACTCCCTCCCATTTACAATGTATGCCGAGGGGCAATCCTTGGCATCATGCGTGCCCCTAACAGTTTTTCTTTGGTGACGGGGGCCCCAATCCCCGTCAGCTTCAGTGACCGAGTGATGTTGCTGACGGGGGAGCGCACTCCACGTCGACATTATGTAACACCCCCACTTTTTTGTTGTGTGCCGACGGGAGTGCCCAATCCCCGTCGGCATAATGTAATCACCCCTTTTGTTATGTGCCGACGGGAGTGCCCAATCCCCCGTCGGCTACAGCTGCCCCCCCAAAAAGAGTCCATTGGCATGCTGGGAGCCCACCCCAGTGTGCCACATGCCCTGTTGAAAACAATGGTCCCTTGATTTTTTACCCTGTCAAAAAAGAAAACGGTCCCTCGCGGCCTCCCTGCCCCCTCCCACAACCCATGCTCACCAACTGTGCACCCTGACTCCCCAAACCCCACCTCACCCCATACCACCCTATACTTACCTCCGGAGTCTGGAGCGATGATCTTCGGTGGCCCGGGAACACGTCTGCACTCCTCACACCTGACCGCGAATTGAGGAAATGCCGGTAAGCTGTATAATGGAATAAATAGGGTTTTTTCAACATTGATGCATATTTCAGGCATTTTTTGGAATTTTGGCACCAAATTTTCAACATGGGATTTTTGGGACCCCTCCTCATGAATTCTGGCACTGTCATGGCGTTAATCAGCCCCAAAAGGTGATTTTGCGGTTACTGCGTGGAATCACCTTTTGGGACTGAGTAAAGAAACAACAGTGCTAGTGTTCATGAGGTGGGCTCTCAAAAAGCCTATGTTGCAAATTTGCGGAAAAAATTCCCAGAATGACTGTCTTACAAGCGTCCGTTGCACAGTTTCCACGCCGTAACTTCGTGAATTTGTAATATTTTCACTCCAGATTTTCAAAATTGGCATTTTTTTCACACCTCCTTATGAACAGTACAGTTGTCATTTTACATATCCTGGCCGAAATGTGTTTTTGCACGTCCGGCACAGAATAGCGCGGTCGCTGCTCAAAATCAGTTTTCAGGACAGTTTCAGGAAATGATGGTGACACTGTTCATGAGCAGAAGTCCTAAAATGCCTATGTTGAAAATTTGGTGACAAAATTCCATAAAATGACTGTGTTACAAGAGTGTGTTGCGCAGTTTCCACACACCCTTGTAACTTCACAAATTTGCACTATTTTCATGCCAGATTTTCTACTCTGGCATTTTTTTACACCTCCTTATAAACAGTACAGCTGTCATTTTTCACATCTTGCCGTAAATGTGTTTTCACACCTGTGGCGCACAATGGCGTGGTCACTGTGCGAAATCAACGTTTTGGACACAGTAACAGAATCACACTACCGCTGTTCAAGAGGGGAGGTCCCAAAATGCCTACGTTAAAGATGTGGTTAAAAAAATTCCAAAAATAATTGGGTTACTGACGTGTGTTGCACAGTTTCTATGCATGCTCATACCTTCACCAATTTTTCATATTTTCACTCCAGATTTTCAACATTGCCATTTTTTGCATCTCCTCATGAACAATACAGTTGTCATTTTCCACATCCTGCTCAAAATGTGTTTTCACCCCTGTGATGCCAAATGGCATAGCTGCTGTACAAAACCACCTTTCAGCTAACAAACTGATAGTGCCGCTTTTCATAAGGTGGGCTCACAAAAAGCCCATGTTGAAAATTTGGAGTGAAAATACCAACACATGCCTATGGTGTTAGGGTTTCCAACTGTAGCACCCCACCATGTAGAGACTGGCAGGCATCAGGGGTGTGACTTGGGATCATTGGCTGTAATGCTCATGCCATTCCACCCCCACCCTGCAGCCAGTGACAGGCATCGTGGTGTGCCTTGCACTGTTCGGCCACAAAGTTCACCTCATTCTCCTATACTGCACCCACCTCAGTGTATTTCCTTATGGAATGGGGTAAGTTTAACACCTAAAGACCCCAAAGCACACCACGACACTTGTCAGTGTCTACAGGGTAGGGTGAGGCGAAATGGCTTGAGCGTTATAGCTGATGACCCAAAGGCACTCCCCAATGCCTGTCGGTCTCTACAGGGTGGAGGTGGGATTGGCGTCATTTTAATACTTCACTGCCATTCCTATTATGCTTCTCTAACTCTGGCACTACCAATGCCAATGCCAGCGAGACAACAGTCAGCATTGACAAATGCTTGTTTTTATTTATTTACTTATTTTACCAGGTAAGAAACGTTGAGTTAAAGCAGCAGTACTAGATAAAAAAATGGATCTTTTGCAACAGTTTGTTTCCTGTGCTCTGTTGAGTACTTACCTGGCAATCTTTCTTGTTCTCACTGTACTGTCACCCTGTAATTTGCTCCATTTTTCTTTGTTTTTGTTTACATTTCTCCCACCAGCCATATTGAATTGGAACCCTCTTCTGCCAACCACACATGTGCATGATTCGTAGCACTACACAGGGACAGTGGGAACATGCAGCACAGGGTCCCATGGAAGTAAACAAAAGACTTGATGTGACTTGAGGGGGATTTTCAGCTGCAAATTACACAGCAGCCATATTTACTGTGGATCCACAACAGTGGAAATAAATTTTAATTACAGTATCTAAAAAACTAAAGATCGCTAGAAAAAAAAATATTTACAGATATGGAAACCCAAACTATGGTTGCATGCTTTCAGCCAAAAAAATTAATTTTAATAATCATTTCCTGATTATCTAGTACTGCTGCTTTAAAAGGCCTGTTTCAGGAGTGACCCAGTGCTACAGGTACAAAGCAACATCAACTATAATCTTTAGATTTGTTGTGTATGTATTAATTTTTGATGATTACTAGGTATTCAGAAGTGTCCAGCATAACATTTTGCTTGCTCTTGTATTTTTTAAATTTTTATATATAATTTTTTTTGCGCACTGGCACTTTAACTTGCACTGTATGACTACCTGTGGGCAGCAGAAGGTGAACATCTTTTGACAAAGTGCATGCCTGCACGAAACATTGGGAGGTTTTTGTGGCCCTGTTTACTTGTACCTCGCTGTTGCTGCTGTATGGAACTTTGCACATTATTACAGCACTTTAATAAATATCGAGATTGACACAATGTTTGAGTCAGTGTAAGAATTTCCTTTCAGTGTGGTCATTCATGCCTGTTTCTTAAATTGAAAAATTCTCCTTGCCCCATTGAAGCTGATGCATGCTATAATGTTAGAAAAAGATAAGTCAGAAGACCTCAAACTTCCTATAGAACTCTGAAGCAAGAGGTCAAATAAGGGTGAGTCAGTGGAAAGTCTCACAGATGTATTTATCAAGCAACACAACCTTCATTGCCAGTCAGGAGGTAAATTTCTTAGACCAAGAAGGCTGGTCTGCTGAAGGAGTGTAGTCAATCAGTGGCTAATTATAGACATAGCCATATGTTAGAGTTGTTGAGCCTGCAGCCATTCTGGCAACAATAACTGTCATGGTACACCCTCTGGTTTTCTTCTCACCTCAGAATTTGTCTTATTTCACAGATTACCAAAGCAGCTGAGAACACAACCTTACCAAACAATTGTGAACATTTGTATATTAGTGGCTAAAAAAAGCAATAACCAAATGATGGTCAACCCCTCACTGCACCTCAGTTGGAGACTTGGCGTAACCTAATGATAGAGATTTATTGTATGGAGTGCCATCAGACAGCAGTCGCAAACATTATAATACATCTGGCAACAATGGGTTATGTATATCATGAAATATACTGTAAGCCAAATTTTGTTCCATAAACAAAATAGAGGTAAGTCCACTAGGCTTTTATTGCCAGTGTATGGACACTTTGTGATGTCGGAGTCCCCTGGGGATATCTTCTGGGGAGACACCTTTTTTCTTTTCTTCTTTGCTTAGACATCATATCCCCATTTTTTCTGTCCATTTTTTTTTGAAGACCTTGAGTTTTGAAGGGAAATATCAGGATTATATGGATGCAGTATTTTTTGGATTGTATATCAATTTAAGATAAGAAGTTGTTTAACTTGCTTGTACTAGCCATCTACAGACATACCAGCTTGTTTCTTATTTAATTACCTGTACCTTCATATCTTGGACATTATCCCATGTTGTACCTTGTTTTTTTGTTTCTGAAAAACATCATTAAAATTAAAGTTTGAAAAAAAAATAAATTGCTTACAGGCTGCAGGAGAAACCAGACCAGCCATGAGTATGAGTATAGCTCACAATGATGGAGATTATAGGCTATACCAAGGACAAAGTGACATATGTTAGTACATACTATATACAAACAGGTACAAATTTAAGATTTATAATCCATGGTGGATACAGAAACCCCCTCTGGCAATAACCATTTTAGAATCTTTCAGAAAACATGCTAGTCCCAATTTTTTGTTATATTTGTCTACTGATGATACTTACAGTACATGCATCCCATTGGTCAACAATTCCCGATCCCATTAGTTAACAGTCCATTCCCCATGGCACTATGCTGGCCAGATCCCTTAAAAAAAACTTTTACCTTACATCCTTCCTTCTGTTTCCCAAGCACTCCTTGATCTCCCTTCCAAACTAATTCCATCAAAAATAGTTCACCCATCTCCCTTCCCTTTGATCCATAATCCTTACCCACTCCCTCCTTCAAACCTAATCTCTTAAAAAAAAGTGCCATGCCCCCCTTCTTGCTTGTCCATGATCCTTCCTTGCTCCCCCCCCTACTGCCTTCAAACACTTGGTGCCCAGTGGCACTATCCATCTGCCCCCCACAAAGACAGTGACCAGTCAGCCCCTGCTGTCTGGCCCCAGTATCACAATCCATGATATAAACAAAAAGGGGTTTGTATAGGTAGCTGAACCTTCCGTTCATATAGCTCTTTGTGGTATTTGATTCAGACAGAGGCCATTTGTGAATGGGAGTGGAGTGCTGTGCCAGATGGCATTTTGGGAGAACAATGGTGGTGCATCACTGAACCCTTTGGAGTGCTTGAAGTGGAATGGGAAGAAAATGGGGGAGGACACTGGACACTAGGAAGTGCTTTCAGTTTAATGGGAAAAGGGAAGGGGTGCCATATGGAATAAAGGAGGGACAAGGAAGGGAGGGTGGGCCACTGTATAACAGGACATGCTTGCAGTAGGATAGGCAGAGGGTGGGAATACCACTGTACCACTGGACACCAGGAAGTACTTTGAGTGGGACTGGGAGAGGGGAGGAGTGCCACATGGGACTGAGGTTTCTCCAGAAGGGGACAAGTGCAGGAATCATGTCATGTCACTCTGCTCTTGGTCAACAACACTGTCTCTCAACCCAGCCACCTGCTCCATGTTCCCTGTGTCCAATCCTGAAGCTGGGTAACCAGAAAGGTCAGTGGGTGGCCTTACTGTTCACTTTTTTGAAAACAATTTTATACACTGGTACAGTTGACAAAACAACAAAAATATATCCCACCACAACCAATCACAGCAATTTATTTAGTAATTATAGAGGCAGTCAATATTTGTAGATTGACACAATGCTTGAATTTGCTTTGATGGATTGCTTAATTTTATCTTTGAATTCTTGCTGACAGAATTACCAAAATGGTTGTTGAATTATGTTTAATTATATACATATGATAAAGTGTACCTTTTTTGTGTTTATTTTAATAAAGTATAGTTCTTTTTACTGGTTGGGGACTCTATAATAAAAAGGATTAGGTGGGGGGAAGGGAAGACAAAAACAGCGCAGTTTGGATGGAGTGTCTGCCGGGTATAACAGCAGCAAAGGTCATTCATTATATCCCCTCAAGGGGGAGGCAGCAGGATGAGAAAACGCACCTACTGTTCCACCTGGGAACAAATGACCTGGCAGGAAGTAGCCTGAAGGAGGTGCAGGCTAGATTCACAGCTCTAGCTAGACACTGTAGCAGTCTGGGGTTTAAATCAGTGGCATTCTCAGAGGTGTTTCCAGTACCGAGGACAAGCACTGATAGGAAGTCGAGGATTAGGGAGTTCAACAAGTGGCTGGTGGGGTGGTGTGAACAAATGGTATATGGCTTGGTAGGGGACTGGGGATCTACATGGGAGGATGAGAGCCTATTTGTACTGGATAGGCTGCACCTGAACAAGGAGGGGGTTGCGGTACTGAAATGCAAGCTAGGAGAATACATAGTGGATGCCTACAATTTAAACTAGTGTAACCCCTAGATGGCGCTATCCCAGGGGCTACTACCCCTGCCTGATTTGCCACTAACAGGTTGAGGGGCCTGGATCCGATGGCGGGTGCCTCCACCCAGAGGTCAGGGTTTGCAATAGTTAAACTAACTTGGTCACAGCCTCTGGGACACTGCAACCCCCTTTCTTCCCACTAGTGGCCCACACAGTATATCAGAATTACCTTCACAGTATACACTTACCCCCAGGACTGGTTCAGGCTTTGGGACTCCCTGTAAAGTAAGAAGATACAGTGCAACAATCACAGTACAATACTTTAACATAGACAAATACCTCAGGCGGTATAACTTTGCTGAAACAAGCAGCTCTGATTTATTTAGGGGAAATATAACAAGGACAGAGGGAAATCCAGTTAATTAGCTTATCACTTTACTCATCTACCTATGGCTCTGTGCACAGGCCTATCCCTACCAGTTACTGTCCCTGGGTTCCCAAGCCCTAGTGGCTAGTCCAAACCGTGGCAGCTGGTAGGGGCCCTTCACACAGAGAAAATAAAAATTAGTTTAACAGTCAGCAGTACAGTAATTCCATTTGGATTTAATGTGGCAATTCAACAGGGAGTGACCCTGAATTAGTACTCACGACCTCCAAACAAGATAGGGTCCTTCAACGTCAGCAGGGCTACTCTTGAGCTCCACGAGACTCCTCACACATTTATATGACAAACTGCAACAGGCAAAGTCCTTTAATGGCAGCAGGATTCACTTGAGCTACACAAGCCTCCTCACACATTTATATGGTAAAAGAAAGTACTATACCAGGCAGGCTGCTTCTCTATCCCGATCGCAATTACTGCACAATACCGGAGAACACACAGCAGATTCAGTTCCTGACAGACCGAGCGCAATCCAGCAATTTCTCCAGTCTTCTACAGGGTGAGCCTGGTTTCTACTCTTCAGATATCCTTTGATTCTCTTCACAGGACGGATTCAGTCCTAACAAGCAGTTACACAAGCTGCAGACTGGAACTCGGGGCCTTACACACGTTTCCCGACTAAAACTGCACACCGAAAAAGCACAGGGCTCCTTCCCTCTTCACTGCCAGAGCTCAACTGAAACTCTAGCAGACAAAACCGGGCACTTCCTTTGAGTTCCTCCCAGTTCTTGGCTGGATTGGCTGTCACTCACAATAGACTGCCCTGTTGGTCCAAAAAGGGCAAGTCAAACTACATCTCCCAGAGTCACTGCCCATACAATCCTCTTGTGGCTGGCTCAGATTACGAGTCCAAGTTCTGATTCGTCCAAGGCACCATTTTAGAGCTACCTTAACCCACACTGATTGGTCCAGTTCAGCTGTTCAAAACTAGAATGGGGAACTAGGCAAACACAGTTCTGACTGCAAAGAAAGCAGGTTAGACAAACTGTATTTTCATTATTACTCTAAATGATTTCTGGCAAACAGTTACATCTTTCAGATAGGTTCCCTTTGCACTCCTAGTGACTGCAAAATGGAGTGAATTACAGCAGCTCGAGTGGTACTCAAGCAGACACACACAGTCCCCCATACAAACTAATTATGTCTGCAAGCAGACAGCTCTTAAAGAGACAGTACCAGAGGCTCTAAAACCACTCACAGACAAATGGCTTAAATGCCAAACACCATTCAGGCTTGGAGCATTCAAGCAAGCTCCTGGAAGTCTTTTGGGAACCCCCATTTGCAGGGGGGTTACACTAGGTTGGGGGGGTTGGTAGGGACAAATCTGCTCCACAAGGAGGAAAGCTTGGGGCTACCAGCCCCCAGGATAGCACTACATGGCTGGGAAAGAGGGAGACAGATGCAAGGGGAAATAAAGGGGGATACTGGTGGAAGGGATTGTTAGCAATTGCCATGAATTTAGGAAATAAGATGGTGGACCTGGAGGCCATCATAATGGATGAGAGATTAGATTTAGTCACAATAAGTGAGACCTGGTGGACAGAGCGGCACACCTGGGAAACAACCATTCCAGGTTATAGAATGTTCAGAAGGGACAGAGTAGGCAAGAAGGGGGGAGGCATTGCCTTATACATCTGGGAAGGCGTCTGTGTTACTGAAGGGCAGGAGGAGGAAGGGGAGACTGAGCTGATGTGGGTAACACTAGGTAGGAAGATGGGTGAATCCCTGTGGCTGGGGGTGGTATACAAGCCACCTGCGGAAGGAGAGGAAGATGATAGATGGCTATTTCAGGCAATCACAAGGCTGGCACAGAAAGGTGAACTGGTACTGGTGGGTGATCTGAACCTCCCAGATGTTGACTGGGAAATCCCAGATGCAGCATCAGCAAGGAGCAGGGAGGTATTAGCCGAGCTGCAGGGAGTATTCCTTCAACAGCTGGTCAGGGAACCAATGAGGGGAAGCAATTTGTTGAATGTGGTCCTGACTAACAAGGAGAGTATGGAGGAGAAGCAGGTGGGAGAAACCTTGGGCACTAGTGACAACAGCATGGTACAGTTCAGGGTAAGAGTAGGGAGGGAGACAAGTAAGACTAATACGACAGTCATGGACTTCAGACACACAGACGTTAATAAGATGAGAAAGATAGTTAGGGAAAGAATGGCGGGTATGGAGAAGATGGGGCAGTGGAAGATCTCTGGGAAGCTATTGGGGAGGCATTCGGGAAGCAGCAGAAATGTGCATAAAAAAGGTCAGGAAGAGCTAGAAGGGGAGAAGACCACTCCAGTTCACTGGGGAGGTGGCAGGGGCAGTCAGGGAAAGGAAGAGGTTGGTAAGCAAGATGGAAAGCATGGGTTGGGAGAGAAAATAGCAGGCTGGGTGAAGGCCTGGCTAGTAGGGAGAACTCAGAAGGTAGTGCTTAACAGTGTGCAGTCCAAAATGGCAAAGGTGAGAAGTGGAGTGCCACAGGGGTCAATTTTGGGTCCACTCCTCTTTAACATCTATTGTATATCAGCAATATTGTGGAGGGTTTAAGAGGGAGGGTGTGCCTATTTGCTGATGATACAAAAATCTGCAACAGGGTGGACACCCCGGAGGGGGTGGAAGGCATGAGGAGGGACCTCAAGATGCTCGAGGAAGGGGACAGGAAATGGCAGCTGAGGTTTAATACAAAGAAGTGTGCTGTGATGCACCTGGTGGGGAGAGGGGAGGAAATCAAAGTATCAGATCAGGAAAGGATCTGGGGATCATAGTCTCTTCAAACCATAAAGTAGGTTTCCAATGTAGTAGAGTGGCAGGAAGGCCCAATGGAATGATGGCATGCATAGGCAGGGGGCATTACTAGCAGAAGGAGGGAAGTTATAATGCCCCTCTACAAAGCCATGGTGAGGCTACAGCTAGAGTACAGTACAGGGTTCAGTTCTGGAGACCACACCTCCCCAAAGATATAGATGCATTGGAGAGGGTTCAGAGAAGGGCAGCAAAGATGGTTCAGGGTATGCAGGGGAAGACATATGAGCAGAGGTGTAGGGAGCTGAATCTGTGCATGCTGGAAACTAGGAGGGAAAGAGGGGACATGATTGAAACCTTTAAATAAGTAAAGGAGCTCAATAAGGTAGGTGAAGGGGGGGGGCTGAGGAGGAAGGAGGGAGCCAGAACTAGAGGGCACAGCCTCAGATTGCAAGGAAATAGGTTCAGGGCAATGTGAGGGGGCACATGTCACAGAGAGGGTGGTGGATCCCTGGAACAGATTGCTTGGCAGAGTGGTGAGGGCTGAGATGGTGGAGGATTTAAGAGGACATGGGACAGGCATATGGGTATGAGTGGGGGCGTGGGGGGCGGGAGGAGGAGGGGGTATGTGAAAGGGAAGGGTTGGGCAGACCAGATGGGCTGGAAGAGCCCTTTTCTGCCTTCAAATTTCTATGATTCTATGACTCTATGATTTACAAAGCAGCATATTTTAGTCTTAGCTCATGTAATTTCAGCTGCCACCATGTCTAGGTGTTTTGTAGCCTCAAAACATCTCTGAGACAAGCATTCTTATCTTACAATCAAACAAATCCTAAATGTAAGGTATATTAATGTCCCAGTTAAAAAATAAATATAATTTTCTCAATTAAAACACTAGACTAAGTGGATGATATGATATGATGTAATACATTTTTTCTCTGAACTATCAGATTGAATAATAAAAAAAAAATAAAATTGTGTAATGGAAACCTCAATAACAGTAACAAGGTACATATGAAGAAGCCAGCAGAAGAAGGCCATTTAGTCAATAAAGTCTGCTCATATTGCAGGGTCCACAGCTTGAGCTAATGTCCCTGCCCTCCCTCCCCATGCTTCCCATCCTCCCTACCCATGATCCTTACCTTCCCCCTATGCCTATCCCAGCCTCTCTTAAATCTGCCCACTGTCTTCAATGAGATGACCTCTTCTGGCAGTGCATTCCAAGTGTTCACCATCCTCTCTTTGAAGAAATGCTTCTTGACCTCCCACCTAAACCTCCCACCCTCCAACTTAAGACTGTGCCCCTTCTTGTTATGGTTGCCACTCAGCTTAAAGAGACTCTCCTTATCAACCTTATATAAGCCTGCTGACCCACCATCATCTTTGTTGCCCTCCTCTGGACCTTCTCCAGCAGGTTAATGTCCTTTTTGAGGTGTGGGCACCAGTACTGAACTCCATACTCTAGATGCGGCCTTACCAGTGACCTGTAGAAGGAGAGTATAACCTCTTCTCTTCTACTACTGATCTACCTAGATATGCGTCCTAGCATCTTGTTTGCCTTTGCTACTGCTTTCTTGCACTGCGTGGAGTGCTTCAGGTCACTAGTAATCATCAATCCCAGGTCCTTCTCCTTCTCTGATGCAGTTACTCAGACTCCACCCAGGTTGTGCTCTGTCCTGGGATTCTTGGCTTCAATATGCACAATTTTCTATTTCTTGGCATTGAAGCCAAGCTACCAGATCCTGGATCACCTCCCCAGCTTTTCCAGATCTTCCTGTAGGTCCTGTATCCCTTCAGTTGTGTCCACGCTCCCGCAGAGCTTGGTGTCATCTGTGTATAGGCACATTTTGCCCTCAATGCCATCCCCAATGTCATTGATGAAGACATTGAATAACACCAGCCCTAGCACCGACCTCTGCGCGACCCCACTGGTTACCTCTCTGGTGCCAGATAACTCTCCCCCCACAACCACCCTCTGGGTTATGTTCCTCAGCCAGTTTTCCACCCGTCTGGCCATCTTTTCCCCAACCCCGAGATCCACCAACTTTCTGATCAACTTTTTGTGGGGCACAGAGTCAAAGGCCTTGCTGAAATCAAGATAGAGGATGTCTACCGCTTGGCCCCTGTCTTCTGTCTTAGTGACACAGTCAAAGAAATTCAATCAGATTCATTAGACATGATCTCCCCCCCCCATTAACTCATGCTGCCTTGCATCCTGGAGACCATGCTCCTCTAGATATTCCACTAACCTTTCCTTCAGTATGGTCTCCATGAGCTTGCCCACAGTGGAGGTCAGACTGACTGGTCTGTATTTCCCTGTGTCATCCTTGGGATAGCTTTTGTGGTGGGGCACTACATGTTCTGTTCTCCAGTCCTGCGGTACCACACCTGACTCTAGTGATCTATTAAATAGGTCTGCCAGTGGCCCTGCCAGCTCCTCAGCCAGTTCCTTTATTACCCCTGGATGTACTCTGTCTGGTATGGATGGAAAGCATATTTCAGAGAAGACTCTGCACAAGAACAAGGGGGCATGACATGAGGCTGAAGGGTGGAAGGCTTGGGGTAATATTAGGAAGTACTTTTTTACTGAAGGGGTGGTGGAGCCATGGAACAGCCTTCCCACAGAAGTGGTGGATGTGAAAACAATACAGGGTTTCAAGAGTGCATGGGATAGACATAAGAGTACCCTGGAAATGTGCAGAGCAGGAGAGCTGCAGATCAAATAGGATCAGGGGCTGCAGCAGTAAGTAGAGAAATGGGCAGACTAGGTGGGCTATATGGTCTCTGTCTGTTTCTATGTAACTCTCTTAATATGCTTATTTTGCAAGACATCAAGCATGTGAATGCTGTAAATGATTGATATTTGAAAGCTCTAAAGTACGACTAACGTTAATTTAAAAGTAGAAGCAGAGTTGTTACTGCCTGGTGACCAAATAAAACTCATGCTTCTGTGCCAGGTACTATCCATGGCAGCATACCCCATCCAAGGTTGGCACCAGCACCTGCCTCAGTGACCCTATATGGTGGGCTATGGAGCCTGCTCCCTTGCAAGGAGGCTTGGGACATGTGCACTGAAAGCCACTGTTGCATGGAAACCCATTAGAAGGCTTTGTGCAGTGCTGGGTAGGGAGGGAGGGTAAGGGGTCAGATGATACAATTAACTATCACTGACTGGCATAAAGATTTCACAAGAAATACAACAAGGCATAAGTGGCCTTCTCAGGGCTGCCCCAGTAACCTAGCAGTGCATGTCATGGTGCTGTGCAGGTGACCCATATTTGGAAGCCAGGTCAATGAGTTGTGTTGCGTATCAGCTGAAGCAGGGATAGCTGCCATGTGCAGTGCATCTTAACAGAAAAGAGCTGGCAGTGGGTTCCAGCACCACAGTGACACCTGCTAGAGGGCCAGAGAACTTGGTCCCCCTGCAATATGATGTGTGCATGCATAGGCCAGTGTTAAGCTACAGCTGATGCCATGGGAGGTGGGAGGGATGAAGGGAGTAAGCTTGGGAAGAAAATGCATACACCAGACGCTGTCTGAATTAAGCAAAAAGGCATGACAGCCAAAGATTCACATTCTAGTATCGCTTTGTCAAGGCCTTGAAGCATGTGAAACATTGGCTACAGCGAAGTTGCATTGCTAAGTGGAATATTCATCAGTACAAGCTATTTATTAAGCCTTCAATCAATCTCCAGAGGGTTTTTTTTGTCTATCTGTGAGCCAAGCTGTGCTGGAAGATAGATTATTCAATTCATGCAATGGTTCAAGTTTGTAGCACCTGAGCTACCTCACCATTGCCATTGGCAGTTTCCACACACTGGCTACCCAAGGTCCTGGAAAACCTAGATTATAAACAAAGAGGATAACGTATGAGCAGCCATACACTACAAGCCTGCATCTGCACTGAGACGGTTCTGTGGCAACCAGCAACCTCAACAGCAAAGCTGAAGAGGTTGACTGGTTTCTATAGAAAACTGGAGATGCAGATACAGGCTTGTCTGTGCATGGATGCCCATACATTATCTTTTATAGTGTATGGGCATCCATGCCCATTTCAGGCACTCTGTTTCCTTTCACTGAACTGAGGGATAGGGAGTGAGGAACTTGAGGGTTGGTGGTGGGCTTAAATCACTGAGTCAGTGTGTTGCAGCTTTTCCTGGCAACCAGGCAGCTCAAGAGCAAAGCTCAAGAGGTTTGTTGGTTCTGAATACACAGATTTGTCTGTGTATAGATGCCCTACATAATCTTTTATAGTGTGTGGGAATCCATGCCCATTTCAGACAGTCAGTTTTCTTTTCAGTGAACTAGGGGTTGTTGGGGGGCACTTGAGGGCTGATGGCAGGCTCAAATTGTTGATTCATAGTGCTGCAGCTTTTTGCAAGTTCAGGTTTAAACAAAGAAAAAACAGCTTCCAGCTTGACTGGATAGAAGAAAGCAAATGTGTGGCAGGATTCTACCTTGTGCTGCAGTAGTGACGTATTTTGGCCACATATTATAGAAATATTAAAACTATATGGTTTCCCTGATGATTATATTAAGTGGGTATGGATTCTTTATAATAATTCTAGTTCTGCAGTGATCACAAATGAAGTGATCTCTCCCTACTTTGATGTCAAAAGAGATACTAGATAAGAATCCCCTCTCTCTCCACTTTCATTTAACCTGACCACAGATTCCTTGATAAGCAAATTAGTTACTGATACAAGTATTCACGGTAGAAAAGTGGGGCAGAGACAACATTAGATTTCTGTTTATGCTGATGATATACTAATTACTGGTTCAGAACCTAGTACTTCAGTCCCCAAAATACTTGACATATCTTTGGTTTATACTTTAAATAAAAACAAAACTAAAATTTATTTCCCTTAGTAATCTATGTAGGAAGGAGGACATTCAAAATAATGGACTGATCTTGGCTTAGGATAGCATAGACTATTTAGGTATCCAATTATTTAGATCAGTTCCCAAGACAATTACTAAAAATCTAGTAAGGGCAAAATATAATGCTTTAAATAATCTTTCACGATGGCACAAACGTCCTTTAGGCATGTGGGGAAGATTATAACCTGTTTATGTACATCTTCATCCTAAGATTTTGTATCTCTTTAACTTGTTCCCTTGTTGCATAAATAAACAAGAGCTAGCCAGAGCTGATAGGGCTGTGAAAAGCTATTAAATGACCAAAGTTATTTTCTTGTTGGTGTCATATAGTGCTCTTTAGAAACAATCATCAAAAACTGCCAATCTGCTAAACCAGTCTCTTGAATTTATTTAGTCAAATACTAATGGTGTGTGTGTGTGTGTGTGTGTGTGTGACTGCTCCCAGATTAAGTCTTCCTTTTTCCTGTAACTACAGGGCAATTTTTCTATGTTTTTCTGTATGGTTTCCCTGATGATTATATTAAGTGGGTATGGATTCTTTATAATAATTCTTGTTCTGCAATGATCACAAATGAAGTGATCTCTCCCTACTTTGACGTCAAAAGAGATAATAGATAAGGATCCCCTCTCATGCCACTTTCATTTAATCTGATCACAGATTCCTTAATAAGCAAATTAGTTACTTATACAAGTATTCACAGTAAACTAAAATTTATTTCCCTTAATAATCTCTGTAGGAAGGAGGACATTCAAAATAATGGACTAATCTTGGCTTAGGATAGCACAGACTATTTTGGTATCCAATTATTTAGATCAATTCCCAAGACAATTACTAAAAATCTAGCAAGGGCAAAATATAATGCTTTAAATGATCTTTCACGATGGCACAAACTTCCTTTAGGCATGTGGGGAAGATTAGAACCTGTTAACATAAATCTTCTTCCTAAGATTTTGTATTTCTTTATCTTGGACAATGGCCTTATAACCTCTGCAATATTTATTGACCTGGCCAAGGCCTTTGATAGGTCTCTCACCCTCATCTTCTGTGCTGCCTTAGGTCAGTTGGCAATCCATCCTTATGGCCGATGCCATCTCCCCATCCCTCCCCATTGCCACAGGAGTCCCCCAGGGATCTGTTCTTGGGCCACTCCTTTTTTCAATCTTTCTCAATGATCTCCCACAGATTTGTACATCGACTAACATACACATGTATGCAGACGACACCTTACTGTGCACAACAGGCAAAACAGTCTCTGATGTCACCATCAGTATCCAGCTCGACTTCAACAATGTCCAGCTCTGGCTTAGAGATCACCACCTCATCCTAAACATGAAAATAACAGTCTCTATGACTTTCAGCACTAGGCAGAGGTTGGCAAGGCTCTCTTCCCTACCCATTTTTCACACAATTGATGGTACTGTATTAGACAACACCTCCTCCTTCCACTACCTCGGAGTTTGGCTAGACAGGCATCTCAGCTTCTCAGTCCACATTGTTGCCATTCAGAAAAAACTTTGGCCAAAACTAGGGTTCCTTTACTGCAACAGTAGCAGTATCCCACTTCCTGCTAGGCGCGAAGCAGTACAAAAAATGATATTGCCAATCTTCGACTACTGTGACATAATATACAGTGCTGCCACTCAATCCTCCTTATCCAGGCTGGAACCTCTCTTTAACTCCTTCTGCCAGTTTGCCCTTGATGCCCCTGCTCTAACTCACCACTGTACACTGTACTGCTCTCTAAATTTTCCCACCCTTGCCAACAGGAGAACCCTTCAGGCTGCCAAATTTACCTCACAATTCTGGTTAGGTTTCCTTCCCTCTTACTTCTCTACCTCCCTATCTGCCCTTCCTCCCTCCAAATACTCCCTCAGATCTGGCGACTCGCAGTCTCTGATTATATCTCACAGAAGCACTACTTCTGGTCAAATGGCCTTCTCTTGCCACCTACCTAAACTATAGAACCAACTACTGACTCAAATCCACCACTCCTCCTCAGTTAGTTCACTCTCTACATCCCTAACTAACTACCTAGTGACAAACTGCAACTGCACCTAATTCTCAGTGAGTTCCAGTCTCAACTGCTGGTCTATACCTCCCCCTTCCTCCAGCTGGGCCTAATAGTCCCCCTAACTTTACCCCTTCTGCCAACAAGCACTTATTTGTACTTCTCCTGTACCACCCCTCACCCCCTTTCCTGTTGTGCTCTAATTCTACCCTATCACCCAACTCCCTCTGTTATCAATCTGGAAATAATAATACTCATGGTTGTTGTAATCTTGCACTGTCTGTATTTGTAACATTAACTGATACCTGATTCTATGTATACTGTTTTTTTCATGTTATGTACTCCCACTTCCCTTCCCCCAGGACGTACCGTGAGATGAGCACATTGTTGCTCAGTGTAATTTTCCTGGTGAAGCATTTCAATGAATAAATAAAATAAATAAATGAAATATAATATTCAATCCACAGAGATTAACATTTACAATATGGTCAGAAATGCAATACAACTCAAGGTCGATCTCTCCTCATGTATTAATGAGGCCACTGAAACATTCTTAGGTTGCTTACAAGTACAGTGCAGTCCTGATTATCCGAACCCCAATCATCTGGAAATCCCTGTTTAACAAACTGGACTCTTGTCACCCGAGTTCTTCTATGTCTTATGAAAGTGGATAGGATGTTTGAGTAGGATAATCAGTGTTGTACTTTTTAAATGTTTCTTTTAAATCTGCCACAAGACATCACTTCATTACTGACTAATCTAGCAGCTGTAGCGGACGAGATCTGTGGAAGAGAGCCATGTTGTCATGGAAAAAAAGTGCTGTGTGGACAGTGTTGTGTTCTCCTGCGTAAGCTTGTGTTTTTTCAGACTTTTCCATATCAGCTGTTCTCACTCCTTATTCCCTTGCTCCCACTCTTACACTAATACATTGCAGTACTATATTCAAATAAAAATGAAACTTACAGTGCTTATTTTAAAACTCCAGCACCCCACACTCATTCACTTGCTCACACGCACACTCAGACAGACTGAGAGTAGCATCACACGAGAAGTGAGTGACTGGTATCGAAAGTGATAAAGAAGTTTTCTTTCAGTTAAGTTGTCAGCATTTCCTTACAGGTAGTCACAAGCCAGAGGTCAGGTTTGGGGTTTGGGCAGAATGAGTGTATTGTTTGTCAGGTTTGGCATGGTGTTGCTGGCAGTGTTGTAATTTGGGGCCGTGCTTTAGATTTCTGCCAGAGATGGATGGAGGGCAACAGTATTGTACCTCTACAGTACTGTATTTCTGAGTGCTATGTGTTTGGGGAATTAAAGGGAAAGAGAGGCTAAAAAAAGCACATCAACTGTTCAGTACATTAAAATAAATGTAAATTCCAATCATCTGAAATCCTGTTTATCCGAACCTATCTGATGTTGCCTGGGCAGATCAAATAACTGTGACTGTACTGTATCTCCTTCCATAGTGTCACTTTGTAATTTCTTTGTTGAATCTATTAGAGGGAGTGCACAGGAAACACATAGATGGTGGCCACATAATTCAGGGGAATGTACACATAATTGGAACTGGGAAAGGATCTGGTCTTTTTAGACTAAAGCATTCAGCACAGTTAATCTTAAATTATTGCTGTTTAAGGCAATACACAATTTATATTACACTCCATTTCAGAGATTTACGATGTGACTAGAATCTACTCCTACTTGTAATAAATGCAACTCTGGCATTGGTAATCTCATACATATGTTTTGGGATTGTTCCTGTATCAAAGGTTTGTGTGGAGAGAAGTAAAGAAACTTTTTAAGGATGTCCCAGAAATATCCAATTATCTTAATATACAACTACTATTATTGGTTATTTTAATAACTAAAAAAATGGTCAGCAGAGCTCATTACTGTCCCTGAAGTGTGGAAAAGAAGTCGGATAGAAATACTCAGAACTGAGAAATTAGCCCTTTGCATTAGAGATCAATCAATCTTCTCTATTTAAGTAGGCAAAACATCTTCGAGAGAACTCATTTACAAAGTGGACCTGGGCATCAAACATACTGCTGAAAAAAAACTGAAACACACAGAGATAAACAAAGCAATGGAAATACACAGAGAAACATAATACAAACATAAGACTTAAAATAGCAAAGTATCACTCATACGCCTATGCGGAAGGGTTTGCATAAGTAGGAAATATTTACAATATGTGCATATTTACAAGAAATATAATATATTTACAATATAAGCATGAATCCAAGATGCTGTGAAGAGCTTACAGAACTTCAGGAATACCAGGTAGTGGCACCCATGCAATTTGGGGCAGCATGGAGGAAAGGGAAGCTGTGGTAAGGAAGGGAATAAGGTAAGCACCAAGGGGAAAGGGAGGAAGAGTGAGAGTCCAGTTAGTGGTATAAGGGGAAAAGGTGTTTGTAATGAGGAGAGATAAAAATTTATATGTGATGGAAGAGCATAAACTTGATTGGCCCTTATTATCAGTGTATTAAAGGGCGCTATGAGAAACAATTGCATGTATCAGTGGTGTGCTCAAGGAGACAAGTTTGATAAAAGATGGGGAATTGTTTTTAAAACTATTTATTCCTCTGAAACTAATGAAATTCAACAATTTATCTGGAATCCAACCATAACCCCTTTCCCTAGAAAGAAAGCACAGACACAAATCTTGGAGGAAATGGTTGCAGCCATGCGTTTATTGATTACAAACCAGGTTAAGAGTAGCGTGTGCGCATGGGAGGATCCACGGTCCAAGGTCGTAAGGGCCAAGGCTATTCGGTCGCCCCATCAGGTGCCACTAGCCTTGCAGGATAGTTGTACATGCTGGAGGCAGACCTCGACCCTTCCCCTGGGTCGGGATACTCAGCTTCCACCTCCATGCCAGCCAGAGCAGGGGGGATCATGAGCCCTTCTGAAAATCTGGATCGTTACCCTACCTAACAACCAACTATTCTATGCCATCATGATCCTCCTGAGATGCCAACAACGTGGCTGCAACAAATAGACATTAACCTATGCCCTGAATATTGCTCTGACCTATTTAGTTCTCCTACTTGTAACTAAGTTTTACGCCCTTTTGGAGGAGGTAAAAAACCCAGGAAAAAAAAAAACTTTTGCAGGGAAAACCAGGAAAAGCTACTCCCCAACCCTTATTGTGGTTACCCTTAAGGGGTCAAATTGGGGGCCCTAACTGCTTGGCCCTGCTACCCTGCTTTTATGAGGGTGGTACGGTGGGTGATCCTTCAAGGTGGAGAGGAGAAAGAGAAGGAACTGCTGCCTACAGTCCAGGATACTCGCTCTCCTCTTCCCCCACAGGATGTGACTACCCTTTCCCATGAGGGAGGCCTTGGTGGTCCTGGCGACCAATCACTATATTCCCCCAACTCCTCTTCGGGACCACCCTCTCATCTTCTCCCTCCTCTTTCTGTGTCCCAGGGAGGATGGTCCCAGGCAAAATTCAGCTGCTGCCATCTGTTGCAGCCTCTGCAATATCCAACAGAAGAATATATTTAGAAATCTTAGTAAATCTTTTGCACCTTTCTGATGCATACCACTACTTTTCTCTTTCTTTCTTCTTACTTTCCTTCTTTTAATTCTTTCCCCTTCAATCTTGTCTCATATGTCTTTAGGTTCATTATTTCTTTTCATAGACTAGAGGGTTGTCTCTTCATATTTAAGTGCTCTTTCTTTTTAATGGCAATAATGCTGTTTGGATGAATTCTGGTTTAATATACAAGGTGTTTGTATATATTGTTCAGTTGTAACATGTTTTACTTGCACCTACGTATGAACTATTGTGTCGATTATTAATACTGTACTATAATTATATATTCAATAAAATTTTATTGACAAAAAAAATCAGTACTGCAGCAAAACAACATAACGATGTCACTACTGCAGCAAAACAAACATACTTTATAGAGAATAATGTATAGGCAACCACCTACTTTATTGATAATATTGTATGGGCAATCATATACAATAAGACTGTGTTTCCATCCAGGAGTTAGGATGGCAGCATATGAACCTCAAGAGTGAAGCTGAAGAGGTCTATGCTGTCATCTCAACCCCAAGATGGGAACACATGCTGAGTTGTGTGTGGTTACTCATATTTGCTCTTACATATTTTATTTTTTTTTCTACTCAGGAGTCATAAAAGTGTCCTCCACAGTAAAACATCTGCCATTTCTTTATTCTGTTCTATGATCAAAATTAAATTGACAGACTTTTTACAAGTTAAAAGGTATAACTGTGTGTTGGGTAGTCAGTAAGCAGTTGGGTGTAGGGTGAATGAGAAATTTCAAATTGTATGACCTTTGAACTGTGTGCAGCAACTGTGCAGAATGCACACAACATGGATTCTGAGCAGGCAGATTTATAAATATCTTACACAGAACAAAGGCTAACCAAGTACTATAAACTGCAGAGGCTGAGTTCAGTTTATGAAGGACATTTGCATATTGTATGGGTGAGACAGGTCCGGGAATTTTATTTATAGAAAACAGTGGTAAGAGGTGCAGTTACATGGTTAATATTGGTGGAGATGGTGTTAGGTAAACATCTTCTTCAGAAATGATAATCATGGTGATCTAATGGGACATACTGCTCACTTGTAACTTTCTCAGGTCTATGTATTTCATTTAAAATGTTAAGACACAGTAATTTCCTCACAGAGAAAGAGATAAGCATGTTTGAAACCCATGTCCTTATATAACAATGTTGAAGGAGATTCTGTACTTTCACATAATGAAATATTGAGGGCTTAACCAGGCTGTCAGTCTTCTCTTCCTTTTTGCACTTGTATGTGGCAAATTCATGTAAAGTATCAGTATCAGCAATGAGAAAATGATGATTCATACATTTTCAAAAATAGACATGAACAGTATTGCATAAGTAATTATATTTGAAAAATGTGGTGCATAGTAAGGCTAGCAAAGCAATTAAGGAGGCCTTTTTAGGACCTTCAGACAGAGAACACTCCAATCTTTCATATACCCAGCTGCAGGCATATTGCGTTTATACCTGACCAGCCACTGCCACCACTACAGATGTACCCCATCAACTGCACCCACGGGAAGGGCTTATTAAGCTGTGCGAGTACCAAGTTCTCGGAAATACTTGTAGAGTACTCATATTCAGAAGCCCCAAAATATTCAGTATTTGTTTTTAATTGTCATTTTTAGTGTGCTTGGATTCTACGGAATCTGTTCCATTTGTTTCAGTCAGAATTTTGGAAATGTGAAATCCAATTCTGTTCTGATTTTGATTAAGGCATGAGAGTTGAATCGGTGACAGAATCAAAATTTCTGATTCCACATTCTAATAGCATTCTAGTACAGATACACTTGTCAAACTGTTAAAAAAAATGAAACAAACAAACAAACAAACAAAAGAAACATTACTACTTACCCTGCCTATGATATTCCTCTACTCCCAAACTTGTGTCGCACCACTCTCCTACCTTGTGATGGCTGCTTCTGGGAAAGCCTGGGGGTCTCGCCTCTGTCTGGTGTCTGGTGAAGTCTGGTGGTACTGATGGTCCTCCTGCTCTGCCATCTACCCAGTCCAACAACAAGCCAGGTCTAATCGTCCTCTGCAAGTCCAAGCTGAGAGGGCCCCCAGCTTTTGAACCCACCACCTTGCTACAGTGAAATCAATCTTCCCATTGACAGCAGTAGACTGCTGCCCAATTCGTCACATTGTGCAAATGAATATACACTTGTCCACATATATCTAGCCTGAGGCCCACTAGCAGCCAAATGGAACCACTAGCTACCAGAGCTAGCCACTGCCTCTGTAGAGTCCTCTTCAATGTGACTGGACCCTCACCTGACTCGCTGAACCCCATTAATTATCACCATTAATTTAGCAAAACAAACAAAACTGAAGGCCAGCCTGACCATCATGCTCCTCCTGTCTTAAGTTTTCCCCCATGAACCTCCTTGAGTGGGCTGGAAAAATAGAGAGGTGAGGAGGTGGTCTATCTACATCAAACCTTGGGTAACTCCAGGCAACTTACTATTGGTCCAGGCTCTGCAGTGGCTGAAAAAGAAACACATGGTTTGGTGTAGGTAGGCTACCTCCTCACCACCCAGTTTTCCCAAGACACTCAGGGATTAGTCATATGAGAGCACTCAAGAGAAGACAAGCATGATGGCTCGGCTGGCCTTCCAGTTTGTTTGTTTTGCTAAATAGATTGTGGGAATTGGTTGGGCCCATTGGATCTGGTGGGGGCCAGGTTGGGGGACTTCTTGGAGGCAATGTGATTAGCTGGCAGTTGCTGGCTGTCTGTAAACACAGCCCACTACTGACACCACACAAAATCTCCAGGAGACATTAAAGTCTCAGTTTCATTAATTTTTACTTGTTGTCTGGTAAAGGCAGTAGATACATACATAGATACATAGACAGTGTCGGCAGATAAGGGCCTATGGCCCACCCAGTCTGCCCATTTGAGCTTGTAAGTTCAGTTTGTTTTCCTAGAAGTCTATTTCCCCTTACCCCTGACCTCTAGAATTCCTTTATGTCTATCCCATGCATTCTTAAATCCGTGATTGTTTCAGCCCCACCACTTCCTCTGGCAGGGTGTTCCACTTGTCCACCACCTGTTCTGTGAAGAAATTCTTTCTCATGTTTCCTCTGAATCGTCCTCCCTCCAACTTCATCACATCCCTCTAGTTCTGAAACATCTTTTCGCTTAAAAATAGTGTTTTCCTGCACCTGTTCCTCCCTGTAAGATACTTGTATGTCTCTATCATATCCCTCTCTCCTCCTCTCCTCCAGGGAGTACATGTTCAGTTCCTTCAACCTGTCTTCATAGGACTTGTGATGCAATCCATGCACCATCTTTGTTGCCCTCCTCTGAACCTTCTCTACCCTGTCTATGTCCTTACGTAGGTATGGTCTCAGAACTGTACACTGTACTCCAGGTGGGGCCTCACTAGTGTCTTGTATGTGAATTATGACCTCCCTTTCCTGCTGGTGATGCCCTGCCTATACATCCCAGCATCCTATTTGCTTTACCTGATGCCTTGTCACACTGTTCCTACCTTGAGGTCATCAGAGATGACAACCCCAAGATCCCTTTCCTGCTTGGTGCATGCCATATCCTCACCCCCAACTGATATATTGTGCCAGGGTTTTTGTGCCCCATATGCATTATCTTGCACTTCTTTGCATTGAATTTCAACTGCCAAACCCTTGACCATTCTTCAAGTTTCTGCAGGTCCCTTCTCATTCTGTCTATACCCTCTGGTGTGTCTACTCTGTTACAGAGCTTTGTGTCATCAGTGAACAGTGAAATTCTGCCTTCTAGATCCTGCGCAATGTCACTGATGAAGATGTTGAATAGGACCGGTCCCAGCACTGATCCCTGTGGTACCCCACTGGTCACTCTTCCCTCTGTGGAGTGACAGCCATTTACCACCACCCTCTGTGTCCTGCCACCCAGCCAGTTACCTACCCACCACACTACTGTCCTGCCCACACCCATATTCCCCAGTTTGTGTAATAGTCTTCTATGTGGCACAGTGTCAAAGGCCTTGCTGAAGTCCAGATAGGCCATGTCCACTGCCCTCCCCTGATCCACCTCCCTAGTCACCCAGTCAAAAAATTCAATGAGGTTGGTCTGACATGACCTCCCCCTGGTGAAACCATGCTGCCTTGGGTCCTGTAGTCCATTGACAACCAGATGTTCCACCAATCTCTCCTTCAGTAGTGCTTCCATGATCTTTCCCACTACCGAGGTGAGGCTGACTGGTCTGTAGTTCCCTGCTTCCTCTTTGTTCCACTTTTGTATAAGGAGACTACATCTGCTGTCCTCCAGTCTTTGGGTACCTCCCCTGTTTCCAGTGATTGGCTAAACAGGATAGCCAGAGGTTCAGCCACCACCTCTCTTAGTTCTTTAAGGACCCTGGGGTGCACCCCATCTGGCCCCATTGCTTTATCAACTCTTATTACTTCCAGTTCCTTCAGGACCCTTTCTCGTGTAAAGGGACTTGTGCCCATTTCTGCACCATTCTCACCCCTTGTACTCCCTTCAGACCCATTACCCTCCTCTTCCTCAGTAAAGACTGAGCAGAAATACCTGTTCAATATGTCAGCTTTACTGTTGTCATCTCCATGCGCTCCCATCCTCCCCTTCAGTCTCACTATCCCTCCCTTTGTCTTTCTTTTTCACTTATGTACCTGTAAAGGTTTTGTCCCTTTACCCACTGATTTTGCAATGTGTTCTTCTGTCTGAGCTTTGGCTTCCCTTACTGACTTCCCTGCCTCCTTTGTTTCTCCTGGTATCTCCCTATCCCTTCTGCCTGTGTCTTTTGTATTGCCTGAATGCAATCTTTTTGGCTTTCACTTTCTTTGCTACCTCTTTGGAAAACCATAATTGTCTCCTCTTCCTTTTCCTCTTGCTACCCTGCTTAATGCATAATTCTGTTGTTCTTATAATCCCCATTTTAAATACTGCCCACTGTTCCTCAACCCCTGATTCCTGTCCCATTCCCCTTAATGCCTCTTTCAAGTATCTCCCCATTTTCCCAAAGTCTGCCCCCCTAAAATCCAGGATACGTGTTTTTGTGTGGTTTGGTTCTGCTCTTTCTGTGATTTCAAACCACAATGACTGGTGGTCACTGTTACCCAGGTGCTCCCCCACTGTTACCCCCATCACACTGTCCCTGTTTGTGAGCACAAGGTCCAGTATTGCCTTCTGCCAAGTTGGTTCCATGACCAGTTGCTTGAGGAAGGCACCCTGAAGGGAGTCCAGGATAAATCTGCTCCTAGTTGATGTTGCTGCTGGGATGCTCCAGTCCACATCTGGAATATTGAAGTCTCCAACCAGTACTACCTCACCCTTGTCTGCCATCCTTTGGATGGCTAGCATCAGCTCCCTATCTGTTTCTTCCTCCTGGGCTGGTGGTCTATAGACCACACCTGTGGATGGCTGGCCCATTTTCCTTTCCAGCTTAACCCACAGTATCTCTCCCCATTTTGTTCCTCCTGGATCTGTGTGGCCCTTATGTCATTTTTTCACATACAGTGCCACTCCTCCTCCCTTCCTGCCTGCTCTGTCTCTTCTGAATATGTTGTAGCCAGGTATGGCCATCTCCCAGTCATGGTTATCATTACACCAGTAGTGTATGTTACAAAACATCAAGGATAACTTAATCAATTCACTTACAGTTCACTAGAGTCTTTTGGCACCTTTATGATACAGATGTTTTGCTGCAGAAGGATACATTTCTAGATCAGACAAAGATACAACTGGAACAGTCCAACAGGGACAAAGTAGCTGTAAGCATTGGTTGAAGGTGGAGGGAGTGAGAGTAAGCGACCCTGCTTCACTCCACTCAGAGCTTCTGAGGGGTAAATACTTACAAAAGACATCTTCCTTTTAAAGGCGGAAATTTCTAACAAATGATCTCAATGAACAATGGCAATTAGTTGCCATGGTTCCATTAATTATATACTTAATTCTACGTATATGTTGGAAACCCTCTACTATATGCTACGCTATTGCAGATGTATGTTTCAGCATTTCAGATAAAAGTTAATTTCTGAATCCAATTGATGAAAAAAAATGTAAACTGTATTTCAAAACACATTTTAAGACACACTATAGCAGTTTACTTACACCAGCATATAATGTGTCATTATTTTCTAACAATGTTTGATCTTTAAGATGGTGTTGCTAAATAGCAGTGTCACTTGGTTTGACTCCTGTACCTGAAGACATACTGACAAAGCAAAAAGCCTTAATGCACTGCTGCAGTTTGAACAGTTGCTTGCCATTTATGCAAAAATATAAGCAACATTTGATTTAACTATCATAACATAGCTGATCAACCTTGCACCACACCAGCGACCGGGTTTGGAGAATGAGCCTGGGTCGAGTCGGGGTCAACAGGGAGGAAGGATTGGCGTCAGAGGACAGCTCTCCTCTTCCGGAGGCTCCCTGCTTAACGCTTTGCTGGCCTCTGGCGGAAGCTGAAGGCATAGCAAGCGTTAGAGCACAGAGAAGGGTTGTGAGTGGCAGATGTCAGTGAAACACCTTGATGTTGGGGCTCTGGCCACTCCATTACAGAACAGGGAAATACCTTCCAGCTTCGATGGAGATGGAGCACTGGAGCTTACCCTCGATTTGCAGCCGCCTGCCTGGCACCCTTCGACCGATGAAACTAGATGTATGGGGTGTTTGAACTCCACCTTGTCCCTGCCCGGGGTTAATCCGAGGCTCCATCGATGACAGGGGTAGACCAGATAAGGCAGCTTGCAGAGGGATGACTCCTAGGTGCTCCTGATGGATATTGGAGCTGGTGGGAAGGAAGGTGAGAAAATAGAAGGTATAAAAAACAAAATTAAAAAAAACATAGCTGAGGACTGGCTGTGAAAAAATAAAACTACAAAAATATAACGTATGTTTAATACAGATCCAAAAAATAGAGGACTGTGGGCTGGATATTCAGTGATGCGTGCTAGCGCTATAATTGCACCATGCATGTGCTAGTACTTGTATGGGTCCCAACCAGATATATTCAAAGGCATTGCATTGGCACTGTATCCTATGAATACAGGGCAGACAGTATGCCACACAAATGATATGTGCTGATGCAGCGCAATGCATGTGCGCAGCACTGAATATAGGCCTGAAGATAGTGCTGAATACAGAGGGCAGCAGTGGGTGTGAGTAGGCCACCAATGAAATACACACAACACAGCAGCAAATGTACTGTATGAAGAAGAAGAAGTACTATATACAATAGGGAAAAACAACAAGGACAATAACCTATGCAAAGAAGGGGGAGAGAACAAAAGCAAATGTTGCAACCGCCTGTACGAGGAAGGAAGGCGGGGGAAACAAACAAGGAAAGTCCATTCCTTCAAGGGGCTGCAGCAGATGGTGGTGGAGGGTGCAGCTGCTGCAACGTTGCAGCCATATCCCGTGTTGCCTATGTGTTCTTCTCCAAGTGCCAGATCATGATATACTGCAGGTGGATCTGCTTGCACAGCAGGTCATCCCTTCCATCACTCAGCATCTGATCCCTCCTGCCACCTGCATTCCTTCATGCACCTATGTAAAGAAATGTTCTTAACTCAGCCAGCTATGTACACCAGATGAGGGACACAGGATTGTCACACTGTGCACAACAGATGTATAACCGGATGAGACAGAGGTCAACATGCCAAACAGGTGGATGGAGTCAAAGTGCCACAAGGGACTGTGCATGACCTACCAGTGAGAACATCGTGTACCTTAGCAATAGAGAGCTGCACATACAGTGAGAGTGCTGTGCTGCAGCAGAGCTGGACAGTGGTGTGCAACGGACTTAGGACACTGTTGAACAGATGTGGAAACACAGCATTTACCCCAGAAGCACAGAGCACAGAGCACAATAAGCAGTACAACAGCACACATGACCTTGAGGTACACCCACACACCCAGCAGCCTGCAGATCAGGGATCCAGCACACAGGCCCACACAGGTGTTCAGAACACTGGACGTGCAGAAGCCACTGTGCTCAGGGGCTGGGGTGGGGCCCAGGCACACACAGCACAGCTATACATGAACTGGGCCATCATGCAGTGCCATGTAATGCATGCATGGCATCACCCGTGTTCTGTGGAATGATCACACAATGGGCATTACTGTTTTTTGTAGACACTACTAACTATGCATCACAATGCAACACAAAGGTTCAGTAGAAGTCCGTTAATAACTGCCTCTGCTGTGGACCACATTCCACATAGGGCTGACTCTTGTGGTATGCAATGATGTGGTGCCCAGTGCAGACAGAAGTAGGTCTGGCACTGATTCTGGCATTCTGGCACAGGCACTGCATGCCATACATGGCATGTCAAAGGGGTGTACTGGTACAACAGAGGCAAGTGTCTACCATTACCAGAAAGACATGCATACATAGACCCAGCAATGTGGCACAAGAGACCTGACAAACAATGACAGGCATAACCACTGGGGGCAGTGAGCATTACCACCATTGCCCAAGTGTGCGAGGTCAATGGCAGAAGGGTCATGACATGCAAGGTTTAATGCATGCGAAGCACAATACACATACACAGGGCAACAAGCCTATTACAGTGACGAGGAAATCAGTAGACGGCACAGGTCCTGACACACCACCGTGTCAGTGGTGGAACGATGTCCCAAGGGCTGTGTGAGCATCCCCAGCCACAATTGCATGCAAGTGCCACCCTCACAGGCTTGCATGCAGCCTGCCAAGACACACATGGATATCCCCCTCCCACATCAGAATCATGCATCATAGTGTAAACATGCAACCCAGAGGGTGAAATGCACAGTGCAGGGTACTTACATGGGTGTATGTCTGCGGAACATCCCTCCGCTGACTGCCCAAGCTGGGCCATGTCATGGCCTTTGATGCCCCCTTCCTGCCTCTGGTCCTTTAGGCTGTACTGTTGCTGCCTGGCCCTGGTCTGGCCCTAATGAGCCCCAGTGTCTGTGGAGCAGGACAATGGAGATGTAAGCAATAGCATACAGCAGAACACATGGCACGGTACCATACACCCTACACATTACACAAGCTTATATACTGGTACTGGGCACCAGCAACCACATGTACATGTTCTAGATGGGCAGGACCTTGCAGGGCATGTTCTGCCAATGTGCATGGCTGTTGCACCACACGGGGCCACATCATGGACCAGTTGCAGCATGAATGTTAGATACCCCTGTCATTGGTACGGCCCAGCACAGTGTATGCTGGCCAGTGTAGATTTTATATCTCATTCCTTTGTTGATTTGGCTTGTTTCATGGAAACCTGGCATGGTGATGATCCTGGTCCAATTTTGGAGGTAGCTGTCCCAGCTGGATTTTACATGGTACACTGCCTGAGGAAGGATCGCAAGGGGTGGTGGCCATCTGCTTTAGATCTGAATTGAACCTGGTGGTGCACCTTCGGGGATACTTTGTCGTTTGAATGTGTGGGTGTGTGTGGGGACCCAGGTGAAGTTGCAGAATCCTCCTCATATACTGGCCTTTGGGATGCAAGGGAGTTTTTCTGCAAGAAATTGCAGACTTTGTTGCCGAAAGGGTGTTGTAGTCACCAAGATGGATTATTCTGGACAACTTCAGTGTCTGGGTCAACAGTGAACTCTCACATTTTGTACAAGATTTCCTCTAGGGAATGAAATCCCTGGACCTAGCATAAGCAGTTGCTGCTGTGACTCACCAACATGGGCATGCCTTGGATTTGGTGTTCTTCCTGGAGCTTGAGGTGGAAATCCTCAGGATTGATCCAATTAGCTTGTTGGTTCATTGTGTCATCATGTTTGATTTCAGGGCACCCCTCTGTAGTCCACCTCCTGTGGCGATTGTCTGGTACTGCCCTTTGTGAGGCCTTAGACCAGATGAAGTTATGTAGTGCTGGACACCTCAGGTATGTTGGCAGCATGCACTGGGGGTTTGAAGTGGGCAGTGGCAACTTATAATAGAGCTGTTGGTGCAGCCTTTGCATCATAGTGCCAGTTCATGTACACTTGGTTTCACACCTTGTCTCTCTGTGGTTTTATGGTAAACTAAGGAAGATGAAAGCAAGGGGCAGAGGTTGGAGCATTGTTGGTGAAGATCGGGGGCCCAAGAGGATGAACTGTCTTTGCATATTCACTATGATACAGTAATTATCAAAGGGCAGTCTCCTATAAGAAGACAGAATTCCTGTCTAAGGAGATTGCAGCTGAAAGGAACTGACCATCTCAGCTTTTACTGACTGTGGACAGGCTTCTTCATCTGGCCTGTCTGGAGACTATGAAGACTGCTTTATTTGCTAAGTACAATGAGTTTGATTGGTTCTTTTCAGATACAGTGTCCTCTGTTTGGGCTTGGATCTCATCAAGTGGGCTGATATAGCCCAGCAGTGTCGAGTTAGTGAAACACATTGGCAGTCAATGGTCCCAGGGAGAGAGTTTCTGCAAGTGGCAACGGATAAGGTTGGGTAGGTGATCTCAGAGTTGCGACCAACATATTGCGAACCGTGTCCAGGCCTGAACCAGCTACTAGTGAGCTGTATCAAGCAACTGGGCCTGGTATTCATTTAGATTATCAAGTGTTCCTTGTCAGAGCGGATTTTCCCATTTGCAGTGAGAAATGCATTGGTAAAACCCCTCTTGAAAAAGTCATCACTGGACCTGAACATCTTTGCGAATTACAGACCTGTATCTATCCTGCCTTTTCTAGGCAAGATTATTGAGAAGGGGGTTGTGCTGCAACTTGAGGCACACCTCATGACCTCTGACATCTATAAGACTCTCCAGTCTGGTTTTAGGTCAAAGCACATCACAGAGACAACATTGGTCAAGATGTGTAATGACCTTCTCAGGGTGAGGGATAGAGGAGAGCAGTAAATTTTTGTCCTTCTTGATCTATCCTTAGCATTTGACACCATGAACCATGGACTTTTATTAGACTGACTCAGGGGGTATACTGTTCTCACCGGCAAAGTCATCTGCTGGTGACTCACCGGCAAAGTCATCTGCTGGTTTGAGTCCTGCCTCATAGACAGGACACAGAGAGTAGTGATGAGAAGTTTTTCCTTGTTCCCAACAGGCCTGTATATTGGCGTGTCTCAAGGATCACTCCTCTTGCCCATGTTGTTTGCAGTGGACATGCTGCCCCTTGGATTTCATTGCTATGTAGATGATACTCAGCTCCATTATATGTCTTTTACACCCAAGGCACGTGGCATGGTGGATACACTAAATCAGTGCTTGGCTGAGATTTAGGACTGGATGTCATTGAGCTGTCTTAGACTCAATCCAGATTAAAACTGAATACTGGTGATTGAGCCGGGTCAGATGGAGGGAGTGGCAGCTGCTGAGAGGGAGACGTGGCTTCGGCTAAGCACCTGTAGGTTTTTGGCTGCCGTGAAGGTGAAGAATCTGGGTGTCATTTTGGATGTCGGGCTGACATCTGAGGTTCAAGTGTTGCCATTAGTCTGAAATGGCTTTTACCATCATAAAAACATCATCCAGATTCGATCCCTTATCCACCCAGAGGACGTGCCCTTACTGGTACATGCTTTTGTGACCTTGCTGCTGGACTACTGTAATGCTTTTTACCTTGTGGTCAGAGAAGGTATGTTGTGGCACCTGCAGTAGGTGCAGAACGCAGCTGCTAGGTAGTTGTCTGGCCTTCAAAGGTTATGCCATATCTCCCTGACACTGTGCAAACTGCTCTGACTGTTGGCCAAGTGGCATATCTCTAATAAAGTTGAGTTCCTAACTTATAAGGACCTACACAGGCTGGACCTGGGTTGCCTGTGTGATCTCATGCACCCTAGCTTGCTTATACGCCCCTCCACTCCACCAAAGAAGGCATTCTGGTTGTTTCAAGGACTAGGCTCAAAACCTTGGGGAAGAAGTCCTTTAAGGTCATGAGCCTGGTTGTTTGGAATTTGCTCCTGAGGGCCCTTTGGGAGTCTTCTTTGGTGGAGGTCTTTAACAGGGGGCTTAAAACATACCTATTGGCACAGGCATACAGAAAGTGAGAATCCCTAATTGGTCACCATAGTGTGAAACACAGAGATATAATAACAGAAGACTTTTCTCCTATAGGGAAACCCCATTATAATTTGCTATTATAACCTACGGGTTAGAACTGTGAACATGCGCCGGGTTTCCCTTGCTCCACTCATGCGCCTGCCACTGCTCTCTCTCCGTACATAGCATCAAAAAGATGACCACCTTGCTTATCACTCAGCGGTAAGTCAAGTGCACTAGAAATGCCTCTATGCAAGACTATGATACTAGTTCTTCTTGGCCATACCATGTAAGTATAATTAATTTACTTTTATATTACAGCAAAATCAAGCACAAATTGCATGACACTGGCCTACCTGGTTGTCCCACTATACAAGTCCTCAGCTTTCCTTAGATACTAAAGTAAGGTTCTGCATGTGGCACCATGATACATAATCTTGTTTTTATAAAATATAAAATTAACTCACTGGTATGGCCAGGGAGCACTAACATCATAGACTCACACAAGAGATAACTATGGAATACAATACTGTAGAGGAAAAATAGGATTTTGGAATTTTGATGGATGAAAAAAACAACATTGATGTCATAAAAATATCTAATTTGTGCATAATTAATTTTGTAGTAACTGTTTGCCCTGAGGAAGAGGGGTTTTCTTTTGAAACGTTTGGCAATGCACATTTTAACAGTACTGTCACCAATTGGGGCATAATACAATGTGATAAAAGCTGACTACATTGTTTGATGAATGGGTCATCATCTCCAGAGATGGTTTGGACATAGGCAAGCTCTGTCTAGAGCAGACTCCTCCTTGTCATTTTTCTTCACAGGAGTGTGGCCACCCTGGATTTCAGTAGGATTAAATATTCATTGAATCCCAGGGGTGTCATACTTTTATATTGTAAAAATCTGACGGCACTCATTTTGTTTGTGTTTGTTGTTTCTATATCCCCATCTAGGAAGTGGTTTAATATAGTTAAATGCCATAAATCTCATTTTACTTAAATCACCACCATGCACTGTTTTAAAATGTTTGCCTACTGAGCTGTCACATTTGTCACTGAATACTGCCCTGATAGGTTCCTCTACTTTTACCTTGACAGCTCTGATCATTTTCTCAATATAAAGTTTCCTACATGAACACCAGATTCCATAAACTACATGATCACTCTTACAGTCAAAGAAATGTCCAATTTAACTGCTATCTTTTTACTTTTATCTGTCGGGTGTGTAACTAGCTTATTTACAGGCTGAATATGACCCACAACAGTAAAAACCTTCTAATGTCAGCTTGGTTATAGTGTTTTTCTTCGCAGGGTCAATAAAATTACTATAGGTAATTAATCAGCTATGTTTTTTACTCCCTGGAAAACACCATTGATGGTTTCTCTCCTACTCTGTCTCTGACATTCAAATCATTATTTAACATTTTCCAATTCTTGAAAATTGTTTTTGAAATGTTATCTGATATCTGGTTCTTTTCTGTTACTACAACAATTTTGTTTTCTACAGTATTATTTTTTTGTCTAGATGTTCACAGAGTTGTGCAATCACATTTCAGTGCTCAGTGAAACCGTTCCAACAAAGTGATAAGTTTGTACCCTCTCTTTTGGAATCTTTCAAGTAAGTCACCAGATTGCTTTCTGTACAGGTTATTATTTGAGCAATTATGTCATAATTGCAAAAAATTACCATTGGGAATACTTTTAGTACCTTTTTAAAATGGGAGCTGGAGAACATAAATAAAGTATTACCAGCTGTGCTTTTTCGGAAATTTCAATTTTTATCCTTTTGCCTGGATAAACCCCACATAGTCATGTAATGAGATAGATTATTTATGTTAGCTGTAAATTTTAAACCCCATGTATTACAGTAATGCCATACTAAAGAAACTGTTGCTTCCAACTCCAACCCTCTCCCTATAATCAGTATATCATCAACTAATAGTTGTTATAATTGACAACTAAACAATATTTCATGGTTGGGAGGTTGTTCTGTCCTGATAAAAGTTTACTGTACCCATCCAAACATTACATTAGCATAAGAGGGAGTGAGAGTGGTGCCCATTGCTGTTTCACTAGTCTGGTAGTAGTGCCATCAACGTTGAAACAGTTTTTAGTCAGGGCAAACTCTAGACCTTCAAGCAGAAATACAGATACAATCATGTTAATCAAGTCACGTTGTCTCAGTTTTTTTTGGATACTGCTTGAATACCAAACTCATGGTCAACAGATGTATATAGTGCTTCTACATCTATTGTTAGCCATATAAAGTTACCCTGCCATGCCACCCCCTCCAACTTCCCCAGGATGCCCATAGTGTCCTATAAACATGATGACTGTTCTTTCACTAAATCTTTCACTTTCACAAAGAAGTCCAAGAGTTTGGACAGAGTTTCAGTAACTGAGCCATTGCCTGACACTATTGGATGTCCCAGGGGATTTGTTGAATACTTATGCACTTTTGGAAGTACATAAGAGGTGGGGGTGATGGGGTAAGATACCTCTAGGAACTCATATTCATTTTTACCAATCCAACCAAGATGTAAATATCTGCCCCAAAAAGTTAATTCATTCTTTTTTGAAGATTTTATTTGGATTTGATTGAAGCTGCTTGCAGAGTGTCCAATTGCTTAGTTGTTGAAGGACCTCATTTTTATACTGTCCTATGGTCACAGGATGATATTTCCACTTTTATTAGCTTTCTTCACCCCATGTTATTCCATTGATTAATTTCACTGAGTACATTTCTCTCCGTCTCTGATATATATATATTTTCTTTCTGTTAAGTAGTTATTACTCTGATTGTTACTGTATTCATTGCCCTCCTTTCCTCCCCTCCCCCCAGGATGCATCTGGGAAAAAAATACTCAGTTCCGTATATTTTTCCTGGTGAAATTTTAGAAATATATAAATAAACATATAAATACATATTTGGGTATTTTCTTGGCCATTTAGTGCTGAAAAGATGTTCAATATCAGTTGAGACTACTTTTATGAAGGGTAAAATTTTTGCTTGCTAGCAGATCCAATAAAGACTTGGGCTTTAATCCTCGCTCTGTCTTGTATTTTCATAAAACATTATTCAGATGATTTTTCAAATCTTAGAATTAAAATTGCCAAGTCCATTATATTATCAAGTATTAATTTACCTAAGTCTCTATTTGCAAGCATTTCCAGTAGCCTTTACTTATTTATTTATTTGAATTTTGGTAACCAGGTAAGCCCATTGAGACAGTACAGTCCCTTTTTCAGGGGCAACTCGTGAAATGCAGTACAAAGACAATGACATGGTGGGTACAGTGGTTACATTTACATAATTTACAATTACAATTACATCATTTGCACTTACATTAACATTATATACAAATATATATATATATATATATATGAAGTTCAGACAGTGTGAATACCAAACATGATAACTGGGATGCAGAATCATGAGTCATCAGAAGCAGGAACACAGGGAAGAGGCAGAGAGGTGGAGTAATAGGGAGGATTGGAATTGAGGGAGAGAAGAACAGGACAAAGTAGAATGTGGTGGGGAGTTCCAGCAAGACCCTGCCAAGAAGGCAAATGATCTCCTTCCCACAGTTAACTGGGGTCTGGGCATGACAAGAAGGGTGAGGGAGGCAGACCTTAGAGCACACAGGTGGTGCCAATGCTGAATAAGTTCACCAAGGCAGGGGTGTGTGTAATGATGGACCAGTTTGTACACTAGACTCAAGGTGGCATACTGGCATTTAGATTCTTACAATAGCCAGCCCAGGGGAGAGAGGACATCACAGTGGTGGTGACGGGCAATGGCCACTAAGGCATATCTTCCCACCCTATGATAAGTCTGTTTGAGGTGAGAGAGGATGGTTGAGTTGGTTGTGAATAGTAGGGTGGTGCCATAAGTGGAGGAAAGGGTGGTGGAAGTGTCTTTTTTTTCATTCTCTGTTTAATCCCCCTACTTCCAACCTGGCTGTCCTCTCCTTCTGGCTGCCAAGTCTCACCCTTCTGCCACTCCTCTGATCTGCTGTCCTCTCCTCTGCTGCCGCCGACTGTCCAGATGTATTCCTTCATTGGGGGCCCCCCTTCCTGGGGTGGGGATTCGAGAGGGGTGATCGAGGTACTGTTATCAGCACCCTCTCGCATCTTGGTCAGCGCAGAGGTAGATTTCAGGGGCTTCCTGGCTTTGCATCCAGGGAAGGTGGGCCACTGTCATCCAGCCAGCATGGTTGGTCATTTTTCACTTTTTCTGTTGCCCCACCTCCTGGAAGGCACACCACAATGTCTTTGCAAACTTGCACCAGTGGCATGTGGTCACCCACTCTGCAAAGTGCAAGGCAGAATCTGGCCACAAGGAGCCACTCCAGGGCGATGCCCTCTGGAACTGTCCCCTTGGGAGGCGAGCATCCATGGGATGCTCTTGAGGCCTCCCTGCTGGCCTCCTCTCCTGATATCCCAGGGGAAGCAATCTTATGGCAAGAAGCCAAAGAGAGGAAGGGTTGGAGGTGATAAAGCAGGCCTAACTTCAGGTTTAGTGCCTTAGTTAGGAGGGTAACATGGGTGTCCAGAGAAAGAGAGGTGTCTAAGGTGATGCCCAGATATTTAAAAGACTGGACGGATTCAAGGGCATCACCATTATGGGAGAGTATCGCAAGAGAGGGGTAAGGATGAGGTGAGGAGGAGGGGTTGAAGAACAGCATACATTTGTTTTTTTTTGTGTTTTTAGTGTTGAGGACTCTAGTGGGTTTTCTAGGAACCAGCCCTCAAGAGTTTGGAAGTCCGATGTGAGCATACTGTTAAGCTAGCTGACATCTGATGAGAATAAGCGGACAATGGCATTGTCCGCATAGAGGCTCTGTCACAGTTATTTGGTAATTCATTAATAAAGAGGGAGAACAGTAATGGGTCCAAAATGGAGCCCTGAGGCACACCATGGGTTAGGCTCCAGGTCATAAAAGTGAATATTTTTGGGCGACTTGCAAAACAGCGAGTACACCCTGCCAAAAACCAATTCAACGCATCACAATAAATGCCAAACACCAAGTTGGAGCACATGTAAAATAATATTTAATGTGGAGGGCTATGCCACCCACACCCCTCATACTTATATTATCATCTCGGTGGGAGGGGGCAGACACTGGAGGAAAGAAGAGGGACTAATGACAGCAATATGTTTTTAAAAAGCCAAACACCTGCAGCCATTCAGTGCCACCTCATGTTGTTCAATGCAAGGCTTTAGCCAGAACTTTGAGATGCTTAGTATGTCTGGGGTGTGTTGAGTAACCCACGCCTCACATTCGATAAACTTGGGGTGCAGAATCCAGACATTTATGTGGGCAATTTTCAGCCCTTTGGGTGATTGACGTTGAGCTGTTAGAGGGGACAGTATGAATAAGTGACATGTAGGGCCTGGGTTCAGCTCTATATCTCCCGCCCGGGTAAGGAGGATGAGGAGGGGGAGGAAAGTCCAGACTGGGGATAGGAGTTGCTTCAGGTTAATGCAGTCGAGTGGCATGCATAGTTGCATGTAGACATTTGCGGAACCACCACCTGAGGTAAACAACATCCCGTTTGGGAAGGCAGAAAATAAGGAGATACCTGCATGTGGGTTCCATGGACACTTGCTGAGGCAGTGAGTACTGACTGTACTGAGGTGGGTGCATCAGGGGAGGGCAATAAAGTAGTAAACAATGAAAAGGATCAATAGGCAGGAGAGGGTAGCCAAACAGCCTGTCTTACCCATGGTGGGTGGACAATAGATGCTGTTCTTTGAAGTAATGAGGTAGGAGGGGAGATAGTAGTAAAAGGTAGAGGCTGAGTGTTTGTGAAAATGGGTAGACTGTGTGGCCTAATGTTATTGCAAGATAGTCTGACATAAGTGTTAGGAAATGCAGCAGGTTAGGGAGTAAGTGAAAATGTTGGCTTGTGTGGCGATGACCTTGCATAAAGTTTTGTCAGTTGCTTCTTCATTTAATGCTTCATAGATTTGTGAAAGGATGGCATGGGGTATACTATTGTGATTTAAATTGTTAGTAAAATGAAAGCATAGCCTGATTTTTCTAAACAATTGAAGTAGCTCAACTTCTAGCTGAAATCTTTTTTGGTAGTGGGTTTGGGACAAAACTGAGTCCTCTTGTAAGTATCTCATTTGATCAGGTATAAGTACATGGTTAGACAAATTGATTATTTGACTTTGTTCTTATTCCCACTTCTCAGATTGTGTCTCCATTCCCTTCCTGTTTCTTCTCTTGTTCCCCTCTCCCAGAAATAGCTAACAGTGGCTGGCTTGGGCTAGATATTTGAGGGCAACAAGTGTGTATGCATTTGTGCAACTTGGCTAGTTCAGCTGTGGCCTGGGATGCTATCATCAGTGTGAGAGAACAGTTTCACTGTAGCAAGGTGGCAGGTTTGGGGGTCTCTTAGTCTGGATTTATGGAGATTATCTGAGGCAGACACAGGAAAGAAGTGCTATCTCCTATGTACAGCTGCAAACTCCAAAGTTCAGGAAATCCACAATGCTGCAAAAAACATGACAGGAGAAAAAATGCTGTGACCAGACAAGGTTTACTACATCACAGACCAGTGAACAAAATATGGTCAAAGATGACTGGCCCTTCACCTCGCAGGAGGCTTCATCAAGGGGCCAGCAGCCCCCCCTTCCGATGAAGTCTCAATGTGAGATGAAGCACCGGGAGTCTTAGACCTTATTATGCACACCTATCTGTGAGCTCACTGAAATTAATGATTTCAGGCCTGAGTCTATGCTGAGGGTCCCAGGGCAGTCAAGCCATCTGGGAGGGGCAGGGTAAAGGCTTAGACTATTTTCAAAGTCCAACTGTTGTGTTTGGCATAAGATTAAAATGCAGCATTTTATACCAAATATGCATTCATGTAACAGACATTTTTGCAGTCTTCAGTCTATACCAGATTTTTGACCTTCAGTGAGAAAATGTTTCCAGCAAAAAGTCAGGCAATGGGTAGAATCCCTGTGATTTAAACAATTTAATTAAAATCGCCTGCATGTTTGAAAACAATTGGGAGTGCAAAACACCCTCAGCTTCTGATCCCACACTAACAATTGGGATACTTTGTGGATCTTTTAAAAATCTGGCCCTTAGAATCTGTGAAGCACAATGTAGAATGGGGCCACTTTTTCCTTTACAGAAAGTGTAGCAGTTATGGATAGGGCCGGGGTCTGAGTTGGAGATGTTTATAGGTAACGACAGGAGTATGAAATGTATATAGTTGGCAGTGTGAGGGAATAGCTTTTTTATTTAGTAGTCTTCCATAAAGTTTAGGTCAGAGTGCTTCCAAAAATTGACAAAAGGCAATACTTTTTCCTCATTTACATTTTGAAGTACATTTTCCTCACAAAAGATGAACTTACGACAGAAAGAAAGAAAGAAAGAAAGAAAGAAAGAAAGAAAGAAAGAAAGAAAGAAAGACCAGTGGTCCATTTAGTCTGCCCAAGTTCTCTATTTAGCCCTGACATTTACTGTCCCTCCAGGGTCCTAGCCCTCCCCATCCACCCCCCCATTCTCCTTCCAAGTGTCTGCTGTCCTGAACCCCCACTATACCTTTCATCTTTTCCTAACTGTGCTTGAAACCACTGACAGTTTTAGCACCCACCTCTTCAGCTGGAAGATTGCTCTATGGATCCACCACCCTTTCTGTAAAATAATACTTTCTTGTCTCCCTCCTGAACCTCCCTCCTGTCAGGTTTCATGCATGTCCACATGAACACGAACTGGTATTCAAACTAAATAGTTCCTCACAGTTCATCTTATTAATTCCCTTCAGAAACTTGAACGTCTCTCTCATATCTCCTCTCTCCCTTCTGGTCTCGGGTGAGTACATGTTCAGTGCCTTGAGGCACTCCTCACAGGACCTGCACTGTTGGCCCAGAATCATTTTTGGTACCCTACACTACACTGCCTTCAGCATATCCCTGTCCTTCCTGATGTGAGGGCTCCAGAACTAGGCACAGTACTCCAGATGTGGCCTAAACAAGGGTCTATATACGGAAAGTATTACCTGTTCCCTTCCGTTATCAATACCCCTCCAAACTCCAAATGCATCCCAGCATCCTACTCGCTTTGCTATATGCCTTGTTGCACTAACTATTTTTTTTTGTTATTCTCTTCTTTATTAATAGGTCAATATTACATGAATAAAGTACATTAGAGAGGATACTGTATTACAGTAGTTAATACATATTTGGTATGGGGTAAGTGAAATACAAAATGGAGCAGGTTGCATTAATATATAATATCAAACAATACATAATAACTTATTATAGTACATCCCTCACATTTCTGTAGTTTTGATGTGATCCTCAGTACATACACACACACACACACACACACACACACACACACACACACACACGCTTGTGTATTAATCTAAGGGAGGAGGTCCTGCCTATATTGCATTACCCATAATAGTCATCCATTCCAGAATTCCCTATGACTTCTCTCCCTATCATTAATTTTGTCAGTAAGCTTTTCCATCTCATAAATTTGGTATGGCAAGTCTTCCCATTCCCTTCTCAAGGGTGGGTCAGGTGTGAGCCATTTTCTAGATATAGCTTTTTTGCAGCAGTGAGAAGTATGACCAATACATTTTTGGATTATAAGCTCTTTAGCTGTGGAGGGAACCGGTGCAGGAGTGCCATACCCTTCTGTAATTGGGTTAACTCAGGAAACAGTTCCAGCACCGAACTCTCCACCAATTTCCAAAAATCCCCAAGAACTGGACATGTCCAGAATACATGGCTATGTGTAGCTAAGTTCTCCCCACATGCTCTCCAACACTCTCCTCTTGTCATATTTTGCTGTAATGTTAGGTGTTCTAAAAAAATTCACTAAGCATTTCCCGCCAAATTCCTTCCAAACATAGGAGGAAGTGGCTTTAAAAGTACAGTTGAATAATTCTTCCCTTTAAGATTCCATAACCTTCTTGACTAGGTCCATCCCCCAGGACTCCGGAATTTTAGCTAGGGATTTATGTTGATTGGGTTGTATAGCTTTATACAATACCGACACTATATGATTAGATACATTTTTAGCTTTGGTTTCTATTATTATCTGGACTAAGGGATGTGCTTCGGAAACTTGCCAATTCAAACCACATTTCTGTTGTCTATAGTGTCTTATCTGGTGAAATCTAAAAAGTCAGCATTCCTCAAAGAGTATAACTGCTGGCATTGAGGGAAGGAAAGAAAGGTTCCTGACCATACCATTGGAAGATGTGTTTCAGGCCGCTTCTACCCCAAATGTGGAGTCCTGCAGGGCTGGAGAAAAAAGTTCATCCTGAAATGGGATTATCAGAGCTACAGCTGAATTACTTATTTGGGGGTCTTCAAATTTTGAACAACGTATTTGTAAAATATGGGTTATAAATCTAGATTGTATTCTCTCTCATAGCCGAATCTTTTTAGGTGGGGGAGATCCAATTATTAAATCAAAGTCCTGTGTACTTTGCAGAAGCTCCATCCTCTTCCAATGTGTATCTATGTTTGAGTCCCACCACTGTAAAGCATGAGCTAAATGGGCTGCCTGGTAGTATGACTTTAAATGTGGTAGTGCCAAGCCCCCTTCAGATTTTGATAGCTGAATCAGTCCTAAAGCCTTTCTAGCCACTTCTCCCTGCTATAAATAAGCAGAGATCATTTTATCCCACATTTTAAAGTCAGATATAGGAATAGGTATTGGGAGATTCAAAAATAAATATAAAAAGCGGGGAAGGACTGTCATTTTTATGGAATCTACTTTCTGAGAGAGAGAGAGAGAGAGGGATAGGGAGGGACTGCAGTCTTTTTAATTCAGTTTTCAGTTGTTTAGTTATGGGGTGAAAATTGACTTGATAAAGGTCTTTTAAGTCCCTAGGTATCTGAATACCTAAGTATCTAAATTTAGTTGAACTCCATCTTAGGGGGAAGTTGCTTCTTAAGTCTTCAGTAGGATCAAATTGCCATCTTAGAACTTCGGTTTTAGATATATTTAGTTTGTAGCCTGAGATGGCTTCTATTTCATTCAGCCTATCAAAGAGTTTAGGCAAAGAAGTAGCTGGGTTTGTTAGATAAATCAATAAATCATCTGTGTAGAAGGCAGTCTCTCCTATTTCTAGTCTTGTTATCATCTCATCTTCTCTAAGTGATTGTGCTATGAGTTCTACATATAGAGTGAATAAAAGGGGGGAGAGTGGGCAGCCCTGTCTTGTCCCTCTGGTCAGAGTAAAATGGTTTGAAAAGGAACCATTAGTTTTTACAACCGCTTGGAGTGAGGTATACAGGGTCCGAATTATTCTATTAAAGTCTTGGGGGAAGCCAAATTATCTTATAACAAGATGTAAGAATTTCCATGAAACTCGATCGAAGGCCTTATGGGTGTCCATACTTAGTAACATGAAGGGTGTTGGGGAGTCTGTTACTTTCTCTAGGAGGCAGAGGGTTCGCTTAATATTATCTGTAGTTCTACGATTAGAGATAAATCCGGTTTGGTCCTGATTAAAGTTGGTAATATAAATTCGATACGGTGGGCCAATATGCTAGCAAAAAATTTATAGTCTTGATTGAGTACAGAGATAGGTCTATAGGATTCACAGTTAAGTAGGTCTTTATCAGGTTTTAAAATGGTAGAGATGTTTGCAAACGGCCAGGAGGGGGGTGTCATCTGTCTGCAGTGCTTGAAATACTGAGCACATTGGTGATGAGACCTCCTCTCTAAATACTCTATAGAACTTGGAGGGTAGTCCATCCATACCTAGACACTTGCCTGATTTAGCTTTCTTAATAACTGAGTTTATCTCTTGGAGACTAATTGGTTGTAGTAGCTTAGTTCTTTGTTCAGGAATAAGATGGGGCAGTGTGATAGTCGAGAAAAAGCTCTCATATCTTTTTTTTTCTGGTTCAGTCTCTTGGGAGTAGAGGTGCTCATAAAAGCTCCTAAATCCCTCTAAAATATCTTTTGTTTTGGACAAGAGCTGTCTACTATGTAGATGTCTTAATTGCTTAATAGTTCCCCTATTCCTCTGGGCCCTTAATCTGAAAGCTAATCGTTTAGTGGCTTTTGCCCCACCCTTTTAGTATTTTTTTTTAAATAAAGTAGGGCTTGTTCTGTTTTATGTTGTAAGAGTTCCTGGGGCTTAGCTTTAATTGATTTTATCTTAGAAATGGCAGTCTTATCTCCTTGCATATGTGCAGTTTGCCAGAACTGGAGTTCTCCCTCTAGTGTTGCCTGCTGTTGTTCTTGCTTTTTCTTAACCTGGCTGGCAAACTTGATGGTGTCACCCCTTAACACTGCCTTCAATGTGTCCCATAAAATACTCCAGGTAGTTTCAGATGTCTTATTCTGGTTAATAATCTCTGGGATTCACTGCTTTATTAATTTAATATATTCCCCATGCTTGAGGAGAGTGGTGTTAAAGCGCCACTGTCCAGGGCATCTTTCTACTTCTGTTCGAAGGTCTAATATCAAGGGGGCAAGATCAGACAAAAGGATTGATAGTATCTGTACTTCTTTTACCTGGTCTCTATGCTTTGAAGTTATCAGGAAGTAATCAATCCCAGAACAAGAACTGTGGGCCGCCGGGTAATGAGTGTAGTGTCTCTCCAGCATGGAGGTGTCTCCAAGCATCTATTAAGCCTAGATCTTTTATTCTCCTGCCATGTTTTTGGCCTTTTGTGGACCTGGGAGCATCTGGATTAGAGCTGTCCCTACCAGAGTCCATCAATAGGTTCAAGTCCCCACCTAGCAGCAACATCCCTTCTTTAAACTGTATTAATTTCTCAAATAGCTTTTGTATCTGAGCTGACTCAGTCCCCGGTGGGATATATAAACTGACTACTGTATGAAGTGTCCCCACCACAATCCCTTCACTATCACTAAAGTACCCTCTTGATTGGAAAAGGAGTCTTGTAACTGAAATGCTGAATATTTTGGTATCAGGATTGCAGTGCCCCTTCGTTTGCTAGAACTGTGAGAGCTTGCCACCACTGTTAACATGACAAACTTAATTAGTTTTTGGTGCTCAGTGGGGTTCATAGGAGTCTCTTGTAGGAGTATCATTTGAGGATGAAGCTTCCTTGGCTAGGACAATATTTTTCCTCTCTTAGTAGGGCCACTCAAGCCATTAACATTTTGGGATATCATCTGTATATCTTGAGGATGTGACATGGTTTTATATCATAGCTAGCGACATTACATGCATCTGCTCTCAAATGCCACTCTATCCTCATAATCCTACATTCCCCCTCAGCCCCCATACTTGATCTTCTCTTTCGTATCTCTCTCTCGTATTGTCATGATAACCTTATTTTCTAAGAAAATATAACTATCTACAGATTTCCTCAGAAACTTTTCCTGAGGAGAAGAATTATAAACTGTGTACAATACTGAGTTGACTTCCAAAATCTGGGAAAACTTTCCAGATGTTTGCCCCTGTCTTTGGGGCTGCTGTGGGAATTGCAGCTTATATATCAAGTTGCTACCCGAGGTATAAAACACCCCAAAATCTTGAAAATAAATAATTTGCCTAATCAGGCCGATTAAAGTAAAACATACAATATAAAACTAATAATAATAAACCAAGAAAAGATATAAAGGTGCAGTTCGAGTTTAGTCCATGAATATCTGTAGCCTCCTCCCAGCCTGTCTGGCTAATCAGTCCTGAGATTTTAAGAAGTTTTAGTAGGTTATAACTGAGAAATTAAACAGAGCAAATAAAAGGTTCAAGAAACATGAGATCCACACATAATCTCTCCATTATTGCCAGCATACATGGTCTACCATTGCATCGTGTGCGAGATCCCTGTCCCCAAAGTCTGAGTCTAAGATATTGTAATATATTAAGAAACCAAAATGAAATAAACAGAGGTCCAACCAGACTTCCTTATAACCTGGGTTCAGGCTGAAGCCTCCTGTGAGGTGTAGGGAATCACCCCCATGGCTCCTTAGCCCCCCCAGAGTAAGGGACCCTCTCGAACCCTACAGGAGGTTAGGGCCATGCGCAACCATCTCCTCCCATCGCTCTGCCTCCAGCCTGTAAATGGTCCCAAGATTCCAAGGCTACCTGGGATCCAAGTCAGACATCCCTAAGGGAGGAAAGACAGTAGTCTCAGCCTAGGGCTAATGTCGAGTTGGGAGGACACACACAGAATTAAACAAGCTGCTCCCCGCCATATCAGCAGGCCTATCATCTTGTAACCATCTCATAGGACTAGCTTGATCACTTGACAGTTGTTATTACCATAGTGGGCCTAGGCCTGGGCTATAGTTCTGTATTTTTATAAGGCATTAAGGATCTCACCCCAGTGGGGACTACTCCCCTAGAGGCTTGGACCCCCACCCCTCTATGTTTAAGTTTGCCTCCCGCAGCACCCATCGGAAAATCGGTACCGCATGGAATCTCACTACTGACCTTTATGCCCTCAGCCTACACAGCCCTCCTGTCATCTTCTAAGATGGTCATATTAGGCAATTCTCCCCTTCTAAGCAGGTCTGAGCCCTTTCCTTGAGCTCATAGACCAAAAACAGAGCACCCAAGGGTAGACTGGGGTAGCCCCATCACCTCCTGCTAGGCCCAAGCATAATCCCCATCCAGAAACAGCCCTCAGAGCCACAAGTATCCCTCCCCCCAACAAAAGACCCCTAGATCCTACCACACCAGGTCAAACTTCATCAGCGTTGTTGCAGCTCTTCCCTTCACGGGTTGCTCCTTGCAAACTGTCCGAGGAGTTGCTTGATGGAGTTCAGGGTAGCTTGGTGAGAGATAGTGTCCTTGAAGAGCGATCATCGTGAGAGGGCTCTTACTGGGTTATATCTCTGTGGTAGAGGCATCCTCGTGGGTAACTCGTAGTTTCTCCGTTTTAAGTCAGACCAAGCCTCAGTGGATGTATCATAGTTTTGCTGACCTGTTGGGTACTGAATGACTAACTTTGCAGGATAAGGAGCCCTGAATTTCAATTTTAAGCCCCTCAGAACTGGGAATAGGGGGATATATTCTTTTCACCTTTGCATCGTAGCTGGTACATAGTCATTGTCTACAAACAGTCTCACATTGTCGTAGAAGATTTTTCCCATAGCCCAGGCTTTTCTTAATACTGTTTCCTTGGTAGAAAAGCGTAAGAATCTGATCATTATTGAGCAGGGTTGAGCTCGTGGTTGGGTAGGCTGTGGGCCTAAAGCCCTATGTGCACACTTGATTTCTAGATCCAGATTTGAGTCAAGGTTTAAAGCTTCCCATAGCAGGGTTACCAGAAATTGTTCAAGATTATCTCCTTTGCTTCCTTCAGCCAGACTATACATTCTAATATTTCTCCTCCTGTGCCTATTCTCTGCATCTTCTTGTCTTTCGCCCATGGCCTGGGAAATCTCAACCAAATGAGAGATTGTAGATTGGCATCCCTCTATCGCCTCTTTTTGTCCATTTTGTGTTTCCTCTAGAGACTCTACTTTCAGCTGTATTTCTGTAATATCTGCTCTTGCCTGTTCCTGCTCCTTTTTAAAGCCTCTGATGTCAGTTTTAATCTCTCGTAACTCTCCCAGTATTATATCTAATGTGTCGTCCATATCTCTATTGATGTTGCACTTAGTATTGCTGGGTTTCTTAGCTGGAGTGGCAGTCCCTGCAGTACGTGAGCATGTGGATGTACTCGAGTCAGAGACCTCTTGATCGGAGATGTCTGGATCAATCGGTAAACTAGCAAAATGGTTTCAGTTCCCTTTTAAAGAATGTTTAGCCATCTATAATATTTCTTGCTTAGCCAAACTGCAATGAAAAATGGATGTTTTAGGATTGTTAGGGTGTGGGAGGTACAGAGCTCACTCAGAGTGCTGCCATGCGGTCAGGCGCTGCACTGGAAGTTCTTGTTGCACTGACTCAATTTTTAATTATTTATTTATTTTTAAACTTATTTTCCCCTTCAGTTGCTGCTTTGCCAAGACTCCCTTAGACATCCTGGCTTGTTTCTGCCCACCTGAGATCCCACTTCCCAAGTCTCCCGTGCGATGCTCCGACCCTCTCACTTACCTTGCAGTGAGAACTCCTTGGCTTGTACCCTCCAAGGTGGGGCCATCACTCCTTCTTTGGTGCTCCCTGAAGTCAAGTTTCAGCTGCAGGCAAGGCTAGGGGTGGAGAAAGAGAATCAGGAGACCAGGTGGGCATGAAGGCCAGGTGCCATCGTCTACTCAGTGATGCAGGGCTTTTCCTTTGTTCATGCACATAACCCCCCTCCCAGAGGTGCAGAGGTGCAATGACATCCAGCGTGAGATGGACGCGCTCCCACACCTGCCTGCAAGATGTCCATCGACACCTCACTCCAACTTGATGTGGACCCAGGCTGCAGTACACCCAGTCTCTGCTGGGCATTGTTAGCACCGGGGAGTCACAACCCACCCTACCCCCAGGAGAGGAGAGCTTTTGTCAGACGCTCAATCCTCTCCTCCCTGGCCAACCCCCGGCAACCTGAGCTTATTCCCGAACCCAGGTTGCCGGCGTGGTGCGAGATGTGACATTCAGCACCTCAACCCTCAGTGCCACCAGGCCGGCTGCTGACTAGATTGTTTGAGGCAGTCACTGATGATAACTCCAAGATCCTGTTCCTCAGCACTAGTGTTAAGTCTTACCCCATCCATCCAGTACTCAGTCCTGGGGTTCTACATTACATAGCACTTTTTGGCACTGAATTTCAACTGCCAAACCTTAGACCACCCCTCTAGCATTTGTAAATCACTCTGCATTTCCTTGATTCCCTCATCACTATCCATCCTCCCACAGAGCTTAGTGTCATCAGCAAAGAGACACAACCTGCCTGAGATTCCCTCACCAATGTCACAGATGAACACATTGAAGAGGACAGGACTCAGGACAGATCTCTGTGGTGCCCCACTTGTGATCACCCTCTGTTCTGGTTCAACCCCGCCGATCACAGCCCTCTGCTGCCTCCCCTTTAGCTTGTTACTGGCCGTGTTTACTATGACCTTAGCTGCACCCAGGTCCTCCGTCTTGTTCAGCAAGTGACTGTGAGGCACTGAGTCGAATGCCTTGCTAAAGTTGAAGTAAAGTAAATCCACAGCGTGGCCCCTATCCAATTCCCTCATCATCCAGTCAAAGAAGCCTATCAGGTTAGTCTGACAAAACCTCCCTGCCACCAATCCTTGCTAATTACTACCCTGGAGACCACTGCACTCGAGGTAGTCAATGAGGCCCTCTTTGACCAGAGACTCCATCAGTTTCCCTACAATAGAGGAAAGACTGACAGGCCTGCTTGTTTCTTGCCCCCCCTTATGGAGTGGAACTACATCCTCCACCCTTCAATCTTTGGCACTACCCCTACCCTTAGTGAGCTGTTAAACAGACCTACCAGAGGTTCAACCAGTACTGCTAACAGCTCCCTGAATAACCTTGGATGCAACCCAACTGGTCCCTGGGCCTTATCTAGCTTTAGGGCTGCCAGTCCCTTCTGGACCCTTTTGCTTGTAAATATTGACTGCTTCATCTCTGGGTAGAGATGCAGCGAATTTAAATTCCGCTGGCAAAGTGCCTGTAGGTGGACATTTCGCGTTGGCACTTCGCTATGCAGAGTGCCCTATAGCAAAGGCTCATTTCGCCTTGTTATTATTATTACTTTGCATTGTCATTCCGCCTTAAACGTGAAGTAAGGTGGAGTGACAACAATATTGGCAGGACTCCACCCAAACAGTCACCAGAATTAATGTGCATCCCCAAAGTGCTATTGTCTTGTGTCCAGAAAACTCCCCAGTGCTGAGCTGGTGAAGTGAAATGAGAGTGCAACGAGAAATGAAAAGTCTCCCAGAATTAATAGCGCACTCAGTCATGCGCGAAGTGGTCATCACACACAGAGTCACCAGAATTTATGTACATCCCCAAAATGCTACTGTATTGTGTCCAGAAAATTCCCCAGTGCTGACAAAGAGAATTGAGAGCATAACAAGAAATGCAGTCTCCCAGAATTAATTGTGCACTGCAAATGCAAAGACAGATTAAGATTACGCTATGCACTCAAGGGATGCATATGAAAAGGCACAACAACACCTAACCAGTGCTCACAAGTCACAAATCCAAATCTGGAAAGGAATACCTTTTGCCAGTTTGGAGATTAGTGCATGGCAGTAGCGGTCCACTGTCAGTAAAGATACCACAAAGCAGTATAAAAAATTAATGCAGGTGCAGTGGATAGCAGGTTCACACTACTGCAATTACTCTGTGGCACAATAAAAGGTGTCTGATTTAATGGCACACATCGCACACACACTCACTACAAGTAATGCATAGCAAATTGAAAACCTTTAGTAATATAACCAAATGTTTTAAACAGACAAATTGTTCACTGCTGCACCACAACAATCAGCAAAAAAATATCAAGAATTACTGAAAATATTACTGTGTGTACATTAACACAGTTATGCAAGAAAAATATAACCAAAACAGAAAGACTGCCTTTTTCTCCCAGTTAATGTGCTGTGATAAACTCAGGTACTGGAGGTGAGGGGGTTTCCCTGAATAAGATAGTCAGGGTACAGCTGCAGCTGATTCAGCTGATTGGCTGCAGCTGCACAGACAGGAAAGCTTTAAAAACAGAGAAAAAAAGCCACCAGGCAGTTGCTGCAGGGGTAGAGGGCTGACAAGCTGCCTGGATGTGTTCCAGATCAGGAGTCCCTTAAGCAATCCTCAGGAGATTGGTCTCCTGAATTAAGCCAAAAACAAAAATGTATTTTCATTGTGAGTTTTCCGTTTTACTGTTTGTGTTCTTCCAGAAGGTCTAGCCTTCTGGAAATGGGAATTTCTTGTTAGGGCCAGGGATTGTTCAGACAGCGCTCCCATCCAGAGCTAGGCCTCTTTATTTCTGTTTCTGTTTCATTTTCCCTGGTGGGGCTTAAAAAGAAATGAGCAGAAGCCCAAAGTTCTGTGTTACCAGCCATATTAAAGAAATAAAAATATACCTGGTTGTTTGATGCTAACAAACTGGTCTTCCTGAGACTCCTTAACCACTGTAAAGCTGAACCTGAATCCCATGGCAAGGTCGTGCCTTGTCACACGTGGTGTGAGCAGTGGGATCCAGGTCGGTATAGAATTTGGCTGCAATCTGAACCACCCCGGAGTAAAGGTGACCAGACATGGAGGACGTGGTGAAAGCCTTGATCCAGGCTACGGCATCCCAGCAGGAAGCTACCCAGGCTCAACATGAGACAAACCAGTTGCTGCTCACACAGATGGCCCAGGACCACACTGTCCTCCAGGAAATGGTAAAGCATCTCACTGAGACCACGCCGGGAGAAGGTCGCCTGGTAGGGCCTACCCCAGAGGGTTACCGAACTACACGGGCTTCCCACTGTTTGCAGAAAATGACAATGGCTGATGACATTGAAGCATATTTGCTCACCCTTGAAAGGACAGCTACTCATGAGTTATGGCCTCAGGATCAGTGGGCCAGCATTTTAGCTCCGTTTTTGTGTGGCGAGGCCCAGAAGGTGTATTATGATCTGGATGAGAGAGTCGCCACCGACTATGCAAGACTGAAGGAAGAGATCTTGGCCCTTGACGGCGTGACTCCAGCCCTTTGAGCCCAGAAGTACCACAGCTGGAGATTCCAGAAGTTGGAGAAGCCTTGGTCACAGATGTACGACCTCCTCCACTTGGCCAAGAAGTGGTTAAGACCCGAGCTCCATAGCACTGCCAAAATCTTGGAACTCCTGGTAATGGATTGGTTTCTAAGAGGACTACCACCCAACCTACGACAGTGGGTTGGACAGGCTGACCCCACTTCCTGTGATGAACAGGTCACCTTGGTGGAGTGGCACTATGCCATGAAGGAACTTTCTCTGGACATTGGGGTCGGCTACCCCCGGGACTTGGGGCAGATTCCAAACTGGAGATATCGACCCCCTGAGAGGTCGGACCGAATAGGATGAGGGAGAAGGATCACCAAAGAGCGGTCTAAGGCCACGAAGGGGCTTTTGGGTTCAAAAATAGAGGGGGATATGGCCAACCCTAGAAGCCCAAAGGGTCCAGGGTCACCCTGGGAATGCTACCACTGTTATGAGTGCGGGGAGCAGGGACATGTAATTGTCAACTGCCTGAATGGGGTCGAACCAATGCAGTGCAACTGGGGTGGGTCCCCACAGAGTGATTGTCATTTGATTAATGTGGTAGGAGTGGTCGCCACTTCACACCGATTTACCTGGGTTGTTAAGGTAAACGGACAGGCCGTAACGGCCCTTGTTGACTCGGGGAGTGAGATCACCCTTATAGTTCACAGTTTGGTGCAATCCTCTCAAATTAATTTCCAGAAATGTACCGGGATCACCTGTGTCCATGGCACAGTGTTTTATTACCCCACGGTGCTAGTTACCGTGGAAGCACAAGGAGAGGAGAGACAGGTCACGGTAGGGGTCCTCCCTCGGTTGGCACATCCTGTCCTGGTGGGTCGAGATTTCCTGGGGTTTTAGACATTACTTCATGAGGGGGAAACACAGGAGGCCAGGGCCCCAGTAACTGAGACTATGTTGCTAGGAATTCCCGAGGGGTCAGAGGACTCACCTGATTATTTCCCTTATGGGCATTGGGACTCCAAGTTGTATGGGGAGGCAGAAAAGTCCTGGAAATCATGAAAGGAATGTAGGGATTGTTGTGGACCAAGATACTGGCTGTCAATGGCAGGTCCATGCTGGTGGGAGGTAGAACCCCGCTCCCAGATGGACAACAGGATGAGCGGTCTGGTGTCCGAGGGGAGAGTTGTAGGGAGGAAGAGGAGGACCCAGAAGTGGAGACAGAGCTGAATCCCCCTGAATTGAGTACCTTCAGGATAACCTCCAGGAACTTTGGTCGGGACCAAATAGACGATCCTCTCTTTCAGAACATCTGATCAGAGGTTGTGGAGATTAACGGGGTGCCGGTAGATGGCAAAACCCAAGGGATCTGGACCATATTTCACGTTAAATAATGACCTCCTATATTAAGTGATACCAGATGAAGAGCATGAGGTGGAACAGTTGCTGGTCCCCTGCCAGCACAGGAAGGTGATACTGGATTTGGCACACACTCACCTTCTCGGAGGACACCTTGGGGTAGAAAAAAAGCTGCGCCACATACTCCGCAGATTCTACTGGCCTGGAATTTATGCCAAGGTAAGAAGGTACTGTGCTTCATGCCCAGAATGCCAGTTGGTGTCCCCACAGCTGAAGTTAAGAGCCCTGTTGGTGCTCTAGCCAATCATCGATGAACCCTTCGCGAGGATTGCATTGGACCTGGTAGGCCCCCTAGACAGGTCAGCCTTGGGCCACCAACACATCCTAGTCATCATAGACTACTCTTCAAGATATAAGGAAGCAATTCCACTCCGTAACACAGCCTCAAAGACGATTGCCCGAGAACTCATTCAAGTCTTCGCGAGGGTCGGATTCCCAAAGGAGATACTAACGGACCAGGGTACTCCCTTTGTCTCATGTTTAATGAAGGAGCTTTGCAGACTCCTCCAGGTCCGAGGCCTGAGGACTTCAGTGTACCACCCCCAGACAGATGGTCTGGTCGAATGATTTAATCAGACTATGAAGGGGATGTTATGGAAAGTCATGAGCTGAGACGGAAAGGACTGGGACTTACTCCTTCCCTACTTGATGCTCGCTATCTGAGAGGTCCCGCAGGCATCTACTGGATTCTCCCCCTTCGAGTTGTTATATGCCTGGCGGCCCAGGGGTATCCTCAATATACTAAAGGAGGACTGGGAAGAGCAACCACCATAAGGAGCCAGTGTGATTGGGTATATCTCTCAAATACAAGAAAGGTTGGCCTGGGTCACTCCTATTGTCCGGGAACACTTAGAAAGGCCCAAGAGACCCAATGGACTTATTATGACCATCAGGTGAGGATCCGGAAGTTCCAGCCGGAGGATCAGGTGATGGTCCTGGTTTCCACAGCGGAAAGCAAACTGCTCACCAGGTGCCAGGGTCCATATGAGGTCGTGGAATCTGTTGGTGATGTGAACTATAAAGTAAGCCAACCCGATCGCAGGAAAAAGTTCCAAATATGCCATATTAACCTCCTGAAGGCATGGCAAGACGGGAGGCCTGCTGTATCTCATTGGCTGTAACCCTGGCAGAAGGTAAAACAGAGGGGCAAGTCCATATCTCACCCGAGCTGTCTCCTACACAGTACAAAGAAGCAGTGGAAATGGTTCAGCGAAACAGGGATGTGTTTTCCGAACAACCTGGTCGGACGGTCACAGCCTACCATGACATTGTGACAGCTCCGGGTGTAAGGATAAGAGAAAGACCCTACCGTATCCCAGAGGCTAAGAGGAAAGAAATCTGAGCTGAAGTCAAGAGGATGCTGAAGCTTGACATTATAGAAGAGTCCCATAGTGAATGGTTGAGCCCCATCATCCTCGTGCCAAAACCAGATAACACTTGGAGGTTTATTAATGATTTCAGAAAACTAAACAAGGTATCGCAGTTTGATGCATACCTCCTATCTAGGGTCGATGAACTGATCGACCAGTTGGGAAAGGCCAGATACCTAACCACCTTGGACCTTACGAAAGGATACTGGCAGATTCCACTCACAAGGGCAGCCCAGGAGAAGACCGCCTTCATCGCCCCGGGGGGTTTATACCACTACAAAGTCCTCCCATTTGGTCTGCGTGGAGCACCTGCGACCTTTCAACGTATAATGGACCGACTATTGTGCCCACACTCTCACTATGCTGCTGCCTACATCGATGATGTGGTCATCCATAGTACGGACTGGGAAACTCACCTTCGGAAGTTCGAGGTCATACTAGATACATTACGGGAAGCCAGGTTGACAGCGAACCCCACCAAATGTAACATCGGCTTGTCAGAAGCAAAATACTTGGGCTAAGAGGTTGGACGAGGATTGGTGAAACCCCAGGTGAAGAAGGTAGAGGCAATCCAAAACTGGCCCCAACCAAACAAGAAGAAGCAAGTGAGTGCTTTCCTAGGGTTGGTCGGTTACTACCTGAGGTTTATCCCTCACTTTGCCACTTGGGCCACTCCATTAATGGAGTTAACCAGGGCAAGAGCACTGGACATCATGAGGTGGTCGGAGGCAACGGGTGGGGCATTCACTGACCTCAAGACAGCCCTCTGTTCTGATCCGATACTGGTCTCCCCAGATTTTGATAAAGAAATTCTGAAAACAGATGCCTTGGATGTTGGATTGGGGCAGTACTCTCCCAGGTGGTAGCAGGTGAAGAGCACTCCATCCTGTACCTAAGTAGGAAGTTGTTACCCCAGGAACAGCGGTACACCGTAGTGGAAAAGGAGTGCCTTGCAGTGAAGTGGGCAACGGACACCCTCAGATATTACTTACTAGGTCGCAAGTTCACTCTGGTGACGGACCATGCTTCTCTCAAGTGGATGCAAACCAACAGGTAAAAAAATGCCAGAGTGATGAGATGATTCCTTGCACTACAACTGTATCACTTCGTGGTCCACCACAGAGCAGGTACAATGAACAGAAATGCGGATGGACTTTCCCAAAGACCCTACCTCTCGGCACAGGCTGCCCAACCCTATAGTGTTGAGCTGGGGAGGGGGATATGTGATAAACTCAGGTACTGGAGGCGAGGGGGTTTCCCTGAGTAAGATAGTCGGGGTACAGCTGCAGCTGAATCAGCTGATTGGCTGCAACTGTACAGACAGGAGAGCTTTAAAAACAGACGAAAAAAAAGCCACCAGGCAGTTGCTGCAGGGGTAGAGGGCTGACAAGCTGCCTGGATGTGTTCCAGATCAGGAGTCCCTTAAGCAATCCTCTGGAGATTAGTCTCCTGAATTAAGCCAAAAACAAAAAATTATTTTCATTGTGAATTTTCTGTTTTACTGTTTGTGTCTTCCAGAAGGTCTAGCCTTCTGGAAAAGGGGATTTCTAGTTAGGGCCAGGGATTGTTTAGACAGTGCTCCCACCAGGAGCTAGGCCTCTTTATTTCTGTTTTTGTTTCATTTTCCCTGGTGGGGCTTAAAAAGGAAAGGGCAGAAGCCCAACGTTCTGTGTTACCAGCTATATTAAAGAAATAAAGATATACCTGGTTGGTTTGATGCTAACAAACTGGTCTTCCTGAGACTCCTTAACCACTGCAAAGCTGAACCTGAATCCCATGGCGAGGTTGTGCCTTGTCACAGTACCTACATGACAAATAGCCCCTCCCCCAAAGCACACTTCACAGTACACAGACTGACTGTTCTAAATTAACATTCAAAATCCACACACAACAATAATAAACACTTGATGATATGAGCACAGAAGGGTTTCCTACAATCAATGTACTAAATTTTGAACAAAAAAATGACTCAAAAAGGCATTTTAAACAGCTTTTAGAGGTTTTGAATCACAGAGTTCTGAGAGCAAACAGTCTCCAGCTACCACTACAGACACACTACCCAGGCCAGAACTGAGGCTGTGCAGAACATGCTAGAGCCCATGTGACCTGCAATCCCCTGCAGAATTTTATTTGGAGCTCAATTACAAGGCAATGTGAGGCGAATTACATTGATTTCAATGTACTTCACCTTAAAATTGGAAGAGAAGTGGTTTGGGGAAGGTGGAATAATGCAAAGTCATTGGTTTCAATGGACTTCGTATTCCTCATTATGAAGTGAAGTACTCTGCTTCACATTTTGGAGTACTTTGCAGATTCCGCGTTAGTCCATGAATTACTTTGCGGAGTGAATTGGGGCCACTTCACCCACCACTACTTACAGTACTGTAACTCACATGCTGTACAGGAAAGAATGTGAATGCCTATGGCTGTACTTCCCCAATGAGCTGAGCCTGTATCAAAAAACTCGCCAATTTAAAAACTCTTATTAATGAGTACAGTGGTGGGGTGGTGAAATCTGGAGAGATACTAGTATAAAACAGGCTTACAATACATCCAAGTAACTAGTAAACAAATTAATTTAGTGATTTGTGAAATCGTGATCATGATTTGTGACTGCATTTGTGACCGTGATGATGAAGAATGTAATTCGGTGTGAGATAACCAATATGGAACTGTATGGAAATGCAACTGCCTACCACTGTACTTTCCCAATGAGCTGCCTGTAACAAAAAACTCCCAAACTTAAAAAACACTTATTAATGAGCACAGTGGTGGGGTGGTGAAGCCTTGAAAGATACTATAAAACAGGCTTACAATACAGCCAAGTAAGTAGTAAAAAGATCAATTTTGTGATGAGTGAAATTGTGATGCGATCATGAATCGCGATGTATGACTGCATTTGTGACCGTGATGATGATGAAGAAGAATGTGATTTGGTGTGAGATAACTAATATGGAATACTATGGGAACACAATTGCCTACAGCTGTACTTCCCTGATGAGCTGCCTGTAGCACAAAACTCCAAAACTTAGAAAGACTTATTAATGAGTACGGTGGTGGGGTGGTAAAGCCTGGAGAGATACTGAATGATGATGATGAAGAATGTGATTTGTATCACAAGAGACTCGTGAAGATGATGGTCCAGACTTAAAAATGCATATTAATGAGTAAAATGTTCATGCAGAATTATGCACCACACCCGTCCAGTACTCTAAAGGGAAGCCAAAGAAACAACTGTGATTTACATTACAGATGGAGATTAGGCCCTAAAGAGATGCAAATGCACAGACAGATTAAGATTGTGCTGCACACTGAAGGGATGCAGCTGCAAAGACACAACACCTAATCAGTGCTCATCAGAAATTCAAATCTGGAAAAGAATACCTTTGCCGGTTGGGGCGGGCCACGGTCTGCGGGGGAAGGGGAAGTGTACTGCAGTAACAGTCACTAGTACTAGTACCAGTGAAGATACCACAAAGAAGTACAAAAATCATGCAGCTGCAGTGGATAGCAGGTTCACATTGCTGAAATTACTATGTAGCACAACAAAAGGTGTCTGATTTGATGACGCGTATCACACACACATACACACACTAAGTAATGCATAGCAAATTGAAAACTTCAGTAATATAAACACGTATTTTAAGCAAACTAAAATTATGCACTGCTGCACCACAACAATCAACAAAAAAAGTCAAGAATTATTGAAAATATTACTGTGTGTACATTAACACAGTTATACAAGAAAAATATTACGAAAACAGAAAGAACTGTCTTTATCTCCAAGTTGATCTACCTACACCACAGATAAGCCCCTTCCCCAAAGCACACTTCCACTGTCTCTCAGTACACATGCAAAATCCATACACAAACAATAAACGCTTGATGATATAAGCACAGAAGGGTTTCCTACAATTGATGAACTAAAGTTTCAGCAAAACAAATTATTCAAAAAGGCTTTTTTAATAGCTTTTAGAAGGTTTGAATCACAGAGAGCTCTCAGAGCAGACTGTCTCCTACAGCTTCCTACACACACTACCCCGAACTGAGGCAGTGCAGAACAATCTAGAGGCCATGTGACCTGAAATCCCATGAATCACTGCAAAATTCACCTTTGGAGCTTAAAAACAAGGAGAAGTGAGGCGAAGTACATTGTTTTCAATGTACTTCACCTTACAGTTGGTGGAGTAGTGGTTTGGAAAGGCAAAATCATTGTTTACAATGGACTTTGCGTTACCCATTATAACACGAAGTACTCTGCTTCGTGTTGTGGAACACTCTACAAATTCGCCTTCACTCCGCGAATCTCACTCCATGCAGCGAATTGAGGCCACTTCGCCCATCTCTATCTCTGGGATCTCCATAGTGGCCATTTTGATGCCACTCTCTGACAAGGGCCACCATCCTCCCTTGTGAAAACTGAATAAAAGTAACCATTAGGGATGGCAGCGTGTTGCCCATCCTCCTCTATCACCTTAACCTCCCTCAGCTAGCCTTACAATCACCCCGCTTCCTTCCTTCTTACCCTAATATATCAGAATTGTTTTTCTCCCTTCTTGACCCCTCCACAGTATGCAGCTCTGTCTACTTTCGCTTCCCTAACCACCCTCTTTGCCTTCTTATTTCTCAGTATGTGTTCCCCCCATTCTTGCTCCCCCTGCTCTTCTTTACACTTGTGGAAAGCCTTTTTCTTTTCCCTTACCGCTTCTGTGACTCTTGCTGAGAGCCATGCTCGTCTCTTAAACCTGTTCTTTTTGACTGCTGTTCTTATGCATAACTTAGATGTCTCAAGAATGGCTCCCTTAATTGCCCCTATCTCTCTTCCAACCCCCATGAGAAAGAAAGCAAGAAAGAAAGAAAGAATGAAAATTGGCCCATCAAGTTTTTTGCAGCCAACATTATTTTCCATAACTGTGCTAATTAATAACGGTAATTCAATTTTCTGATAATTGTGCTAACACAGTTTGTCAAAAATTGTGCTAGTCATTTGTTTTTGAAAATTGCACTATGCTGTTCCTACAGTTGCACTGTTTTTGAAAAGTTGTAGTTAAATTGTTGTACTGATCACTGATCTCATTTATCTTTATAATGACAATGTACTTTTATTGTAGTGTAATTTATTGTGCTGCCATGTATTGTATTGTATTGAATGTACGTTGTCTGTATTATGCAGCTGCCCAGGTCATCCCTGAAAATGGGCACTTGCGCTCAGTGGACCTATCGGGCTAACGAAAACAAATAAATGAACAACCAGACAGACAACAAACAAACAAACACTAAGCCAGTACATCTTGGGAAGGTAGGTGAATGGGGCTGGATGGGCTGGAGCAGAAGGGGAGGATAAAAACCTTGATAATTGTAGACCTGTGCTAATATCTGCTTTTAAAGTAGCACTATTTCCTGACAATTGTGCTTACAATTGTGGTTTCCCAAAAATTGGGCTGCCAAGGTTTTTTTTTTTTTTAATTGCTCTATTTTCTTTTGAAAACTGCAGTGCTCCTGCTTTGTAAACCACAATTATGGTACATTCATATAGTTTATAAGACATAAAGTAAGTTATTCAGAAATAATTACATTTGGGGGTTCTGGAAAGAGAAAAACAATAAACATTTAGCATTCATGGTTTTCCACGTTTTAGAACCCGGACACTGAATTATTTACTTATAATTCATTGTAATGCCTATATTTATGTGATGAATAACACAAGCCAGAGTGTGGGTTAAAACATTTTATCCCACCCCATGTGACCAGATAGCGACCATTCTGGAAGCCCATTTTATGTATTTGCACAGTATCTCTCTTATTCTCTCTCTCTCTCATTTATCTGTTTATTTGAAACCTGGTTAAGACCTTGAGCCAAAGACCAGTTTGCAGGGGTAATCAGAACATGTAAGAAATCTACAAAGCATACATGTAACAAATCAAACAACTATAAATATACAGTTCCGCAGGCAAATGTGTCTATCCATAATAGCATTTACATTGACAATTTATAGCAAGATATACAGAATAAAGTGTGGGGGGGTAGTGTGTGTAATGAGATGTTTACACACATTCAAGGTGTTAGATGCTGCATAAACCCCCGACAGCGAAGCTTGAGGTGTTTTTGAAAGTATCTAACACCGAGGGTGTGTGTAAACTTCAAGTTTAAACACACCACCCCATATCTTATTTTATATAATTGCTGGGTTTGTCTTTTTCACCACAGCAATTATATAAAATAAAAAGCCGTTCTTGTGCAGCCATTGTCCGGTTAGGTTTCAGCGCACAGTCCGCAATCGCCTTTATTAATTTAAACTTTTTTGTTTATTTATTTCTTTTGGTCAGCATCTGAAAGTTAAGTTTTTTTTGGTAGTTGATTTTGTTTTTGAAATCACTTACCACTGAGTTTGAGTGGTAGTTCAGTGTCCAAGGTGAAGACAAGGTGGCCGGTGGTCTGAGTAGAAGAGCTGTGGCTGGTGCACGCATGGAGCAAGGGAAACTGGGCATGTGTTTGCTGTTATAAACACTCCTTTATAATGACAAATTATGCCATGGTTTCTCTATGGGGAAAAAGGCAAACCCAGTTATTATAATGTTTTAAAGCATGTCTGAAGCTCATAATAGTGTTATAAGTACCAGAAAAGGATGAAAGCACAGAGTTGTAAAATGATGGCTCTTTATAAAACATTGTTTTGTGACCAACTGATGTTCTCATCCTGGGAACAGCAAATTGAAAAGTCTGTCTTATCTATGTATCTATCTGTCCATCCATCCATCCATCTATCCCTGTATCTGATATGCATATGGACTGGTGTTGAGGTTTATAGTGGAAAACTACTGCTCCAAGGATGGCAAAGTGACTGACAGTAGGTTAACATACAAACATAGAATTCGATGGTAGATAAGGACCCCTTGGCCCACCTAGTCTGCCCATTTTTCTTACCTACTGCAACACCGCATATCTTACTTGATCTCTGGCTTAACTCCGCCCCTTTCCTTTCCACCAAGGTTCTCTTATACCTATCCCATGCATTCTTGAATCCCGTTACAGTTTTTATCCCCCCCACCTCTGCTGGTAGACTGCTCTAGGTATCCACCACTCTTTCTGTGAAGAAGTACCTCCTCACATCTCCCCTGAGTCTACCCCTTTCCAGCTTCATAGCATGACCCCTTGTTCTTGAGCATCTTTTTTTTTCTGAAAAATGCTTCCTTCTTGAACCTTATTTATATCTCTGAGGTTTTTGAAAATCTATATCATATTCCTCCTCTCCCTCCTTTCCTCCAGTGTGTACATATTGAGGTCCTTTAGTCTCTCCTTATGGGGCTTCTGATGCAGACCCTACATCACTTTAGTTGCCACCCTGGTTATATCTGCCCTCCAGGTTTTAATATCTGAAGTTAGGGGTGAAATATGCAAGCTATAAAGAGAATGAAAGCAGGCACTCATTCACTCCATCCAATAAACAGAACCAAGGCAAAGGTGAAGTGCAGGAAACATATTGTATTGCCTTGTAATAACTGCAAATTGCCCAAACTGCTGGACTGTAGCCACTGTAGCACTGACTTCAGTCAGTTATAGCCCAGCAGGTTTGGCAATTTCCAGCTTGCACAAGAAAATAAAGTACATTTCCTGCGTTTTACATAGACAATGACTTGAAGAGCAGAAAAGGCCACAGGTCCATCTAGTATGCTCCGAAAATGTTATCTTGGACTTGGTTGTGTTTACTGGATGGAGTGCATGAATGTCTGCTTTCTTTCCTGTTATGATGTGTGCCTGTGAAAGAGCAACATGCAGAATGCTAGTGGCCCTGCTTCTTTCTTTAAAATGTAGAAGCTGCAGACCAACATTTGATGTGTGCAGCATTGGAATAAGTGTTCCATTCCACAGCAGTTCCTCTAATCTGACCTCAAAACCATTAGTATGTCATTGTACCACAACCCTTAGAATGCAGCATTCATACTTGTGCCAGACCTTCTTTTTCCTTTTTATATACTTGTATTTATGTAAGTGATAAGACATGACAGTGGTATAGTTGAACAGATATAACCACACACCCCAGGGCATAGTGCCATCAACAGCTTGAAGTGCAGTTTCCCAGCACAGCCAACACAATGGATTGTCTTTTTATGCACACAAAATGTTTTTTTAATTCAGATTTTATGTCTCCTTTCACCAGCGTTAGCTTTTACAGACCCCTCCGGTGCCTCCCTCAGTCCCCATCTACCTGCATCTATCAGCTCCCATGAAACCTCAATTTAAACCAAATGAGGGTGGGGTATGGGGTAGAGGAGAATGTACCCCTGATTGTGCACAGTGTTGATGGTGGATGAGGTGATGCGGACTGGGGCAGATACGGCAGGGTCCGCAGAAATCCAGTACCGGGATCACTTTTCCTTGTTTTGCTGTGCATTCCCCCATAGTCCCTGGAAGATGTATTCCTGAGCATACACAGTGTTGATATTGGATGAGGTGGGGTGGTGCTGGGGCAGATAAAGCTTGGTCCCCAGAAAGCCAGTACTGGGACCACTTCGCCTTGTTTTTATTGTGCATTTCCCCACAGTCCCTGAAAGATGTACCCCTGAATGTGCACAGTGTTGATGGCAGATGAGGTGGTGGTGGCAGATATAGCAGGGTCCCTAGGAAGTCAGCACTGGGACCACTTTTCCTTGTTCTGTTGTGCGTTCCCCCACTGTCCCTGGAAGATGCTGGCACACGAGGAGAACCAATGTGTTTGCACAAGCACTGGGTGCACGGCATGGATCCCCAGCCAAAGTGCATCACTACTTTTTTTACTGAACACACAGATAAAATACCAGTAGATGACAGCAAAGAACACAAACCTGAAAGGAAAACATAACCATTCTGTTTTTTTTCATATACGTGTAGGTGCTTATACTCCTGTGCCCCAGCAGGGTATGCTCTCTCAGCCGGCTCCACCACCCCTCCATCGTCCACCATCTCCTTGGCTTATCTGATGGTGGTATACCCCATGGATGTTCCCCCCATGGCAGAGTTGGGAGGGGAGGGCCATCCTCCCTCCACTGAATCATAGTCCAGCATTCGCTGCTGGTACCAGAGATGGGGTGGTTGGATGTGAGTTGAGGGGCCATCATATGACCCTGCCGTGCTGACCTTTTTCCTCTTTCTTTTCTCCCTGGCCTGAGGTCACAACTACAGAGGGTGTATGCATGTACAGGCACACATGCACTCCAGCCCACTTCCTCCACCACCCTCCTTGACATCATGTCAGCCTCCAGTTGTCCGTGCTGTGACACCTAGCTTCCACTAGGTGTCAGCCAAGATGGGGATAACTTTGGAACCCTCACTGGAAGAGGAGAGCTGCCGTGCAGCATGTTCAGTCCTGCGCGCCCCCTCCCCTTCCTTGGCTGGCCCCCAGAAAACCCTGCTTCTTAGGACCAGCATAGCGTGAGGTAATGCACTGTAACAGCACCTCAGCTTTAAGTGCCACCGGGCCGGCAAACATAACCATTATTAAAGGAACCATGGTTTACATTGCTTAAACTAGTTTACCTCCACACTTAAATATAAGGTAGTACTTCAGCTAGATCCTACATATAATACCTCTCTGTTTTCTAATGAGGTAATGTCAAACCAACTTAATAAATTAATTTAATTAAAGAAATGTAACATAACAGAATGTCTGTTTAACAGTCAGTTCACAGACTGAGTGTCTTAGTTAGTTTTTGAACCATCTCAGGATAACATCTAGGGGAAGTAGCAGAGATCATTTCAGGAACCTCAGTAGTGACTGGTTCTGCATCACTGATAACTGACATAGCAACATCTGGTTGCTGACAATGGTCATTTGCAGGATTCACAACAGAATCAGACAACTCAGTCGGAGTGGAAGCAACAGTTGGGACAACTTGTTTTGTACAACTTGCTTCTAGCAGTTGGTCTACATGGTGACACCACATAAGATTTGGTCCTACTTGCATTGCAAAGGCCAGTTGATGTTTACCCATGAAAACGTGCTCAGGAGTGCATGTCCTTTAGCTGTCATTTGACCAAACTGTTTCTTTTCCACCTTACACTGGAGATTAGGCTTCTGTAAATTCACTTATAGTCTTTCCTTTTTTTCCCTGTACCAAATGGTCCCCATCTGCCCAGACACCCCAGCCCCATCACCCCAACATCCATTGGGACCTTCCTGCTGGCCAGTATACTCCAAGAGCTTGCCCACCCTGGCAGGGTTGATTGGGTCTCTGCAATCCCCCATCAGGAACCAGATCCAGTCACTGATCTGGCGAGCCTAGCTGGCTGGGTGTGAGGCCTGCAGGTGTCTGGATACCATCCTGCTGCCAGTTGCTTTTTCTCCTTTCCCCCGAGTGGCATGGCATGCAATGACGCTATGATGTGTGCTGTGCCCTCCCACGGACTGGAATTTGGCATGTACCCCATCCCTTCTGCCTTCCTAGGCAGTCACAGGTGCATTTCCCCTAGCTTCTGATAGGGGCCAGGCAAACACTGTGCTCTGCAAGTCTTCTGGATGCTCCTCCCCCAGCTGGCCCTCTGATGCACTGGGTTCACTTTCGAATCTGGGTCACCTGCATCGTGAGTGGTAGCGCTACTGCTGCACCGAGAGGCCGGCTTATCCAGCTGTGATCATAAAGACCATCCCAGGAACAACATGACTGGAGTCTGATATGTTGTAGCATGAAATGAGGTTAGGTAAGCTAGCAAAATGTTTGCATTCTTCTGACAGTTGAACACAGACTTCCTGCTCAGTGCTTACACAGACAGTTTGAATGCCTGAATGAGCCTCTGTGACAGACCATTTGTGGCAGGATAGCATGGGGCTGAAGTAATGTGCCTGATACCATTTCTTTTGATGAAAGTTTGAAATTCTTCTAAAGTAAATTGAGGCATTATTACTCATAATTTTCTCAGACACACCTGCTGTGGTGATCAAGGTTCTAAGTATTTAAGTGGTCTGGGCCGATGTATCTGATTTCATACAAAATACTTCTGGCCACTTGTAGGGTGCGCCTTCCATTACCAAGAACATCATTTCCATAAAGGGTCCAGTGTAGTCAATTTGAATTCTTTGCCATATGGTGGAGGGCCACTAAAATGGATGCAGTGGTGCCAGTTTGGGTAACAGCTATGTGTGCTGGCAGGCTTGATGCTGCATCTCCTTAATTTGTGTATCAATTCCAGGCAACCAAATGTGGCTGCAAGCGTTTTCATTTTTTTTTTACTTACTATACTTTTGTGCTTCCCGGCAATGTCCCCCTCTGCCATTGCACCCCAAGAGCAGACCCTGGCGTCCTCTGCTGCAGTGCCCCCTGGATTACCCCCCCAGGGCCACCCCTTTAACTCTGGAGGTGCCAGTTAATGGATGTGAGGCAGAAGCAGCAGCCGCCATGAGTGGGAGGTGTTATTCAGTCGCTGGGAAGAATTTTTCTGTGTGGTTGGGGTTCAATGAATGCTGCAACACAATCACGTCATGCTTCTGACCTGCCCCCCCCTTAGTGAGACACTAGTAAGTGCTCCGGTAAACGACGTGTCCCGTGGTCACCCTGGAACACCTAACAGGAGGCTCACTACCCCGCTTCCTCCCCTTGACAATGGATAGCCTGCAATGGCTGCTCAATCCACCACCGCCCAGGCCAGCCCTCGAGCATCCTAGGCTTGTTCCCAAACTCGAGGTGCCCGCTTTGCAATGGTAAATCTTTCTGCTGTGCCAGCGGGCTAGCAAGTGTTTTCATTTTCACTGCTTGCATGTGCCCTTCACCCAAAGCGTCTAAAATCCAAGCATAAAGTTTGAAGGGTACTACCACAATGGTACTGCATATGACGAAGAGTTAATCTCATTAAGTGTAAAAAACAGATACAAGTGAATCCCAACTGTTTTGACTGACCTTTGAGAGTAAGTTCACACAGCTGCATCAGAGTGGGGTCATTTAGAGTTTCCCTCTGAACAGTGGCCCTTGTCACTGGAAGAAGTTTCAGCTGTACTCCATAGAATAAGTCCACAGAATCAGACTCTGCTACTGTACCTTAGTTAACACAGTGGCAGTCTGGATAAGCCATCAGCAATGGTGTGCTGCTTCTTACCCTGAAACTCTACATAAGTGTTTCCAAAGGAAAAAGTAGCATCTCTGCAGCAACTGAGCTGCAGCCATCTCTAGAACTCCCTTCTTTGGACTGAAAATAGAGACATAGAAACATGCAATTTGTCAGTAGAAAGGAAAACCTGGCCCACCCATCCTGCTGAGATGTTCCCTGTCTAATCTATCTCCGTAGACCCTAACTGGTCTCTGGCAACCCTCCCTCCTCCATGCCTGTTTTGTAATACACCCCTGTCTATCCCATGCATGCTTAAAGCACCCCAGTGTTTTCTCCTCCACCACTTCCCCAGGCAGTCTGTTCCAGGTGTCTACCACCCTTTCAGTTAAGAAATGCTTCCTTGCATCTCTCTTAACCCCCTTCAGCTTCACTGCATGTCCTCTGGTCCTGGTGCTCCCTCTTCTTTGAAAGAGACTTCCCTCTGTCACCCTTCCCTCCCTTATGAGGTACTTTGGGCCTCTATAACGTCACTTGTTGCTCTCTCTTCCAGGTAGTATATGTTGATACTCCTCAATCTCTCAATGTAGGGCTTCTTGTGCAACTCCAATACCATTTTAGTTGCCTTACTCAGGACTGCTTTTCCCTGTGTTTGTCCTTTCTGAAGTGCAATCTCCAAAACTGGACAAAGTACTTCACGTGGGGTTGCAGCAATATATTGGCAGTACAACCTCCCTCCTCCTGCTGGATATACCCCTCCCTTTGCACCCCAGTATCCCACTAGTCCTACCCACTGCATGGATTTGTTAAACTGCCCTGCCCCCCAAGGTCCCTTTCTATTTAGTGACTGTCGGCACCTTCTCCCCCCCATTTTCTATGCAGTGCCTGGGTTCCTGTGCTCTAGGTGCATGATCTTGCAACACGGCGTGAACTGGCTGTCATGCTTTAGACCACTCTTCGAGTTTCCCCCCAGATCCCTGCTTATTCTGTTCACATGGTCCTGAGTGTATACCCTATTACTGATTTTGGTATCATCTACAAAAAGGCAAATCTTTCCTTCCAGTTCCTCGGCAATGTCACCTATGAAGACATCAAAGAGAACCAGTCCCAGAACTGAGCTCTGCAGTACTTTGCTGGTCACTTCTTCATTATTCAAGTGAATGCTGTTTGCCACTACTCTCTGTCTCCTGCCTGGCAAACAGTTTCTAACTCAGTTTGCCACTGTGGATCCCACCCCGAGGTTGCTTGCTTTTTTATCAGTCTCATGTGTGGCACAGTGTTGAAGGCCTTGTTAAAGTCCAGATACACCATGTCCACTGCCTTCCACTGATCTATTTCCCTGGTCACCCAACCAAAGAAATCCATCAGATTTGTTTGGCATGACCTCTCCTCCCATGTGAATCTATGCTGCCTGTGGTCTTGCAACCCAATGGATTCAAGACACTCTACCAATCTTTCTTTTAGCAGAGTTTCAATTAATTTCTCCCTCTCCATTGTATGCCAGGTTAACCAAAAACCCAGAGCTGCATATCAGTTCAAACATTTCCTGACCAGTGCGGCCCACTTAGCTATTGCCCAAGGCAATCTGTTACCTATCATTGACTACTGCTTCCCCATATATTCTGCAGTATCTTTGACCCTATGCATGTGTCTAAACTCTTTCTACACTATTGTTTGTCAATTTGTACTTCTGGCACCCTACTCTATGCACCACTGTAGCCTTTACCAGGTACTAGGGTGGCTCCCTCTCTCTGGCCGTTCTGAATATGCACTGGGCTGTATCATTGACAACACCCTTAGAGATGATGGTGTTTCACCTTATGCATCCTTCTTGAAGGATAGAGCTGCTCCTAGAAACCTGTTTGTTTCGTTGGTTTCCCCCATGGAAGTCTCTAAAGTCTCCATGGCAATGGGTGGCAAAGCTATGTCAGTTGCTGCTCCCTCTCTCTGGAACAGACTCCCTGCCCCACTCCAGTCTGCAGACACTCACAGCTCTTTCAAACACTGTTTCAAAGCCTGGCTGCTGAAAGAGGCAAAATGCCTGTGCTCTCTGGGGTAAGCTTCTTCAACTTACTACCTATCCCACCTACCTTAGCTGCCAACGCTGCTCTTATAGTTGCCTTGCCTAACATAGCGCACTGTGAGTACCCTCTTTTTTGCTAGTCTGGTTGTTAGTGCCTGTTACCTTTGGCTGTGACTCCAATGACTTGGTCTCTGAATTTTTGCCCAGAATGTAATTGTATATTGTATACTGTCACCCTTTCCCCCAATTCCTTGTAATATGTAGTGTATTATGTTAATTTCCCCAACACTTTGTACACTGTGCTGTTTTTCCTGTTATACTGTTCTGTTTGCATTCTGTATAATTTTGTTTTCTAGTATTTATTTTATTGTGCCATACTGTTGGCCCGGGTTGTGCCTAAAAACGGTTCCCTGGATTAGTGCACCTACCTGATAATCAAAGACTTAAATAAATAAATAACATTTCCCCAATACTGAAGTAAGACTGACGGGCCTATAGTAGCTTCTTCCCTGCTGCTGCTATTATGTAGATGGACCATGTCAGCTCTTCTCCAGTCCTCCAGAACCTTGCCTGTTTCCAGAGAGCTGTTGAACAAGGCTGTCAGTGGGGCTGCTAGCACCTGCCTGGGTTCCTTTAGAACCCTTGGATGTAGCTCATCTGGTCCCATAACTCTGTCTACCTTCCTACCGAGTCATAATGTCATACGCTTAATAGCATACGACATTATAGGTAACCCGTAATAGCACTGTCTAGGACAGCGAATGGTACAATACCACGTATACTGCTGTACGTGGTATCGTACCATTCACACACTCCCAGGCAGAGGATAAGACCTCTGCTGGGAGTGGGTTCTATCGAGCAGCTTCCATGGCTCACTGGACAGAGCCACAGCAGCAAGAACCCAGGCACTGTGTCTGGGACCGGGTTTGATTCCCGGTCCCAGAAATTTTATTTTATTTTGGTCTTAGTGCACTCCCCGAGTTGGACCCCGGAGTTAAGAATATTTAGTTGGGGGTCTGTGGAGATGTAGCCTCAGCGGAGGGTGTGGGGGTGAGACCCCACAGAAAATAGAGTTATGCCGCATGGCATAACTCGCGCTGTATTGGCAGCGCAATTTAGCTATATGGCGTAATGTCTTGTGACATTATGACCCCGTGCCATCTACCTTCAGAACTGCAAGTCCCTTCCAGACTCTTTCATCTGAAAATGGACTCGTGTCCACCTGCCCCTACCCTGTTCCTGCTGTCCCCTGGTGGTCTGTCCCCCTTACCCTCCACTGTGAAGACTGAGCAGAAATACCTGTTCAGGATGTGTGCTTTTTCTTGGTCCTCTTCTGCACAGTCTCTTTCCTCTGCCCTTCTAATCCTCACTGTCCCTCCCTGTGCCTTCCTCTTCTCACTTATGTATCTGAAAAAAGTCTTATCCCCCTTAGTGAGCCCTTTGGTGATTCTGTCCTCTGTCTGTGCCTTTGCTCCCCTCACTGCCTTTCCTGATTTCCACTGCTTTACTAGGTTTACCTCCTCGTCCTTCTCTCTCTTTGTTGCTTATACCTCTTGAATGCCACCCTTTTTCCTTCACCACCTTTGTCACTTTCTTAGAGAACCATAATGGACTCTTTCTCCTTCTGCTTTTATTCAGTTTCTTCACATAGAGGTTGGTTGCTTTAGTTATACCCTCCCTTATTTTTGCCCACTGTGTCTCCACCTCTCCCTGGCACCCCTCCCCTATCTTTGAGGCAGTGCCTGAGGAAATCCCCCATTTCTTTAAAATCCACCCTCCTAAACTACAGGACCCTCATCTTTGAGTGTTTAGCCTCTGTTCCCGAGCTGAGGAATTGATAATCCGTTACTGATGTGACCCTCCTACCATACTGGTATTGATTAGATTGTTTTCATTCCCCACACCAGATTTTAGGCTTCACAATGAATTTGTGTATAACTGTGCTCTGCTGATGAAAGAGAACTTGATGCAGTGAGCCATCAATTGCTATCCTTCATTCCATGTGATGACACCACAACAATGGCATATGGTGAAGCATCTCATGTCAGATAGGTAAGGAGGCATCATAGTAAGTCGATACCTTTTCAGAGGTTTTTTAGTGTCTTGGCCTCTTTGAATGCCAAGTCACACTGCTTAAACCATGTTCACTGGGTATCTCTTTGCAGAAGAACACTGATGGGATGTGGCACTGTAGCTAGGTTTGCTAGTATTTTAGGTAACAGGTGTTAAGTCCCAAAAATGAATGAAAAAGTTGAGACGCATTTTGTGGTTTAGCTGCTTTTGCTGTTGCTTCCACCTTGTCGGGTGACTTGTGTAAGCCACTTTCATTGCCATTATGCACACAGTGACAGTTATGCAAAAGCTGACTGGTATAGCAGTATAACGCTGTTGCCTTAAAAAAATTTTATTCAATGCTTTTTTGGGGGGTTTTGTTACTGAAACTGCATTATACCATGGTGGTTTATGTTTTTCTGCTGGAACTGTGTTATACCACAATACCGGTCAATGTTTGTATAACTACCACTGTATGCTATTGATCTTTTTGAAAAATAAATAAAGTTTCCCACTATTTACTATAAATCCATACTCAGCCAGCCTAGACAATACTTTCTGTAGATTTTCTAAGTGCTCCCTGTCATTCACTCCTGTAATAATTATATAATATAAGTAACATTGGTGCTGAGTATCCCTTGGAGTACCTGGTCCGTCACTTTATTTATTATTTATATAAATTTTGATGAGTGGGTAGGCCCACTGACACAAAAACAGTCCCTTTTTAGTGGTGACCCAGAATTAGTTACAATCAATATGTGAAACGTAAATATCATATACAATGCGCATACCAAGTCAATATACATACAGATACAGGTATTAGTTACAGACATTGGGTTGGGAACATTTTACAATCATTAGGCAAAGAATTCATGCAAAAACATACAGCAGGTAATGCAACAAGTGCAGCACACAGAGTGGAAGATATGATAGACAATGGTAAGCAATTAACTTTCTGGCAAATCATGTGAGTTGATGCAATTCCAAACACTTACTAATTGTATGTAACTAAACCTTTGTGAGTATTGATGGTGAGGATCTTTTTTTATTTTCCTCAATTTCTATCTGTAAACAAGCTCGTGCTAGAGAAGCATTTCCCCCCTGACTGCCAGGCATATATGTCCTCAATACAGGGTGGCTGGTAATGATCATACTATAATACAGGATTTATTGCCACTTTGAAATCTTTGCAGATACATGTGTGGCCCCCTCGCACCAGTCTACATTAGACAAAATTCCAGCTTCTTCAATGCATGCTGTCCAAGTTTAACTTCTTCTTTGAAACATATTGTGTATGGCACAGGTTGGGCCTTATGGAACTTAGTAGTTGCCTTCTCCTTAAACAACATTTTTGCTTTCATATGCTTTAAAGGAGAACACCTGTTCTCACAGCACCCGACCCCCAAACCACCCCCCCCAAAGTACAACTCTCCTATTAGGTTTTAAGCCTCCCAAAAAATAATAATTTAATTACCTCTGTGGTTTAATATGTGTTCCTAATGTAACAGTGCTAATGTAAACATCCAGAAGCTGCACAGAACCATTTCGCATTCTCAGCATTGTGCATCACTCATCGTGAAAGTGATACAGTGGGTGGTGCGCTGTGCTGAGAATGATAATACCATCCCAACTCTGGGGTGTTTACATTTGTGCAGTTAAACTGGAACACATATTAAACCACAGAAGTAATAAAGAAATATTTTGGGGGCTTAAAAGCCAAATTGAGGGTTGTGATTTAGAGGGTGGGGTACTGGGAGGACAGGTGTTCTTTAAGGTTCCAGTGCCTTACTGAAATGCTCCTAATAACTGTGCAAGCAACTGAGACAGGCTCTATGTGGTCACATTAGCAGCTGTCTGAGGCATTGTCTGAACCCTCTTAATGGTACGCCAGTCTAGCACAATGTTCCTCAGCCACTGTCACCCAAACAGTGCAAGGACCCCAATTTGTTTTACATAAGATGCAACAGATACTCATTACTGCCATATGTCATATTTACAATAATCACTCATTTGGGAGATCTTTTTTCTCCTGTGTAGGTCTTTAACAATTCTGATGTCAGATGCAGTTTTATGTTTGGAAATAACTCAGCACATTCTTTATGAGAAAAGACAGAAATCACTAAATCCACATCTAGTTCTTTTGTCAGTGTTAGATGTTCAGCTTGGAATGTGATTCAAATAATGTTATGATTTGGTTCCTTTAAATCGTGCAAGTTGAGATATGCAGTACCATCAGCCATAAAGTCACTATATGACTCAGTAACATACTACACCGGAGCACCTCTCCTTTTCTCTTTTTTAGGCTGTTTACTACTATTTATTTATTTAGTTTCTGTTTACCAGGTAGATGCACTAGGAAATACAATGCCTATTTTCAGGCACGACCTGAGAGAGTACAACAAAAATAACAGTAGCACAGTGACACAAGGGTACAGAACAATCTTACATACATCTTCAGTAGTCAAACAATACTGTAGCAAGTGATCAGCACATTTGCTGTATTTGTCCCTGTTTATTATAGTTTCTACACTGTCTGTCCTTAAACCACGAGTGGCTGGATAATTTAATACCTTTTACTGGACCAACATATGTCTTATACAAAGATGGTAAAGTACACAAGGTTTTGGGGCTCCACAGGTCCCTTCATAGGTATAACTTTAAACCAGCAACCTTTCAGGCTGTGTTAATACATTCTACAATGAAAACAGTTTAATTTGGCACTAGGGGTCATCTTCACCTTTGGCCTTACAGACAGCTTCTGTGTGGTGCATTAGTCAAATTGTTTTTCACTTCAATGGCATCTTTGCTACAGTTTCCACTGTGACTGCTATTTTAGTAGTTTACTTGCTTAGGTTAACAAATGCTTTTGAATACAATCATTAAGCATTCTACATATTAGTCTATCTCTTATGTGTCACTTAAACCATTACCCACATTTCAGTGCTCTGCAAGTTTCCTTAATTATGCAGTATACTCAGTTATAGACTCATTCGTATGCTTGTTACATCTGTAGCATTGGAAATGCTCCACTGTTATTAATTGTTTGGGGGATAACTGGTTCTGTAACACTTCCGCAATCTAAGCATGCATATTGTCTGCTGGTTTTAATGTTTCTGTTAGGCTCTGCAGCAAATCCCATGCCTTTACCCCATAATATAGCAAGACTTCTACTTTTTTCATCTTTCACTTAATTTGCCTGTTGATATTTTTCAAGCCTTTTGACATACATAAGCCTATCCTTCACTGCACCATCAAAAATGTCCATCCTTCCAACACAGCCTGCCATGTTTACGTTCGCTTGTGTGCATGCACAAGGAATGTTTTGGGAGAGTAGCACACTTTGGAAGTGTGCCTCTCCCATCCAATACACTGCTCCCTTGAGCAGGCGTGACTGCCAATGGGTGCAGGACTCTGTATGACAGCCGTGTTCCTCTGCTTCAAAGGAAAACACCGCTGCCATACTGAGCACCGCCACCATCCCTCTCATCACGCGCCTCCCCAGCGTGTGCCACCCCCAAAGCTTTGGTGCCATGCTGGGAGCCCACCCCAGGCTGGCAGCAAGCGTTGACTGCCGATGGGGTGCCCAATCCCCGTCGGCTCCATGGCCCCCCAAGCTATCCTGCTGCCATGCTGGGAGCCCACCCCAGTGTGGCAGCGTTTGCTTTTGTTGCCGGCGGGTGCCCAATCCCCGTCAGCTCTTCGCCGTGTAATTTGCCGACAGGGTTCCCAATCCCGCTGGCTCCTCAGCGCCCCGCCATCTTCTTCCCACCCCAGTGTGGCAAATGTCCCACATCGCTGCTTTTTTAACCTGTAAAATAGAAACGTCCCAGCACGCTCCCAGCCCCTCCCAAACCTCACAGCCCACCCATCTGCGACCTCAGCCTCCCCCACCCCTACTCCATACTTACCTCGGACTCTGGTGTGATGATCTTCAGTGGACCGGGAGCAATCCTGCACTCTTCAAAGCGACCGCGAACTGAGGAAATGTAGTAAGCTGTATAATGGGCTAGATAGGAGTTTCAACTATTGCATATCTCAGTCATTTCTGAATTTTTCACCAAATTTTCAATATGGAGTTTTGGACCCCTTCTCATGAATGATGTCACTGTCATGGCGTTATTCGGGCCCAAAGGGTGATTTCGCAGGCACTGCGCAGTCACTGTGTGAAATCACCCTTGGCTCAAATAACACCATGACAGTGACATCATTCATGAGAAGGGGTCCCAAAAACCCCATGTTGAAAATTTGGCAAAATTCCAAAAATTACTGTTTTACCAGCGTAGTGTTGTAGTTCCTACACAGCCTCATAAGTTTGCGAATTTTCAATATTTTCACTCCAGATTTTCAACATTGTCATTTTATCACACCTTCTTATGAGTTGTGCAGCTGTCATTTTCATCTCACCCAAAACATGTTTCGCCCATGTAGCGCACAATGGCGCAGTCGGTGTGTGAAATCAATGTATGGGACACATTAAGAAAATCACAGTGACACTGTTCATGATCAGAGGTCTTAAAATGGCTATGTTGAAAATTTGGTGAAAAATTCTAAAATGACTGTTTTACGAGTGTGCTTGCGCAGTCCCACACACGCCTCATCGCTTGCAAATTTTCAACATTTGCACCCAGATTTTCAACATTGCCATTTTACCACACCTCTTCATGAGCAGTACAGCTGTCATTTTCACATCCTGCCCAAATGTGTTTCTGCTCATGTAGCGCATAATGCAGGTAGTCGGTAAAGAACTCAATGTATGGGACACATTAAGAAAATCACAGTGACACTGTTCATGAGCAGAGGTCTTAAATGGCTGTGTTGAAAATTGAGTGACAAAATTCCTAAAATGATGTTTCACAGTGTTCATTAGCGAGTTCCTACTGCACTTTCGTAAGTTTGCAATTTTCAATATTTTCACTCCACATTTTCAACATTGCCATTTTACCACACCTCCTTCTGAGCACTGCAGCTGTCATTTTTCACATCTTGCCAAAACGTGTTTCCGCCCATGTAGTACACAATGGCACAGTCGCTGTGTGAACTCAGTGTATGAGACACATTAAGAAAATCAAAGTGTCACTGTTCATGAGCAGAGATCTTAAAATGGCTATGTTGAAAATTTGGTGAGCAAATTCCTTAAAATAACTGTTTTACGAGCGTGCGTTGTGCAGTTCCTACGAAAGCTTGTAAGTTTGAGAATTTTCTATATTTTCACTCCACATTTTCAACATTGCCATTTTACCACACCTCCTTATGAGCAATACAGCTGTCATTTTTCACATCCTGCCCAAAACGTGTTTCCGCCCATGTAGTGCACAATGGCGCAGTCAGTGTGCAAAATCAATGTATGGCACACAGTAAGACAATCACAGTGACACTGTTCATTAGCAGAGGTTTTAAAATGCCAGTGTTGACAATTTGGTGAAAAAATTCCTAACAATGACTGTTTTACAAGCGTGCATTGCACAGTTCCCAAGCACGCTCCTAGGTTTGCAAATTTTCAATATTTCCACTCCAGATTTTCAACATTGCCATTTTACCACACTTCCTTATGAGCAGTACAGCTGTCATTTTTCACATCCTGCCCAAAAGCGTGTTTCGCCTGTATAGCGCATATGGGGCTAACAAAAAGTTCATGCTGACAATTTATTGTCCAAATACCAGCAATCGCACAGGGCATTAGGGTAAAGCACCATACATGCCAAACACCACTGCAAATACCTGCAAGCTAACGTTCGGCATTGACAAATGCTTGTTATGTTTACCCCTGTGCTTGCACATAAAGTGAACACTTTGGAATGACTTCGTTTTGACAGATGTGTCACTGTTGGTCCAATGCAGGGCAATCTGCAAGAGGCTCATCAGTGTCCAACCAATCATCAGACAGGCTGATCATGACAATGTTCTGGTCTTGCTGGGTGGAAACTACATGTAGTTTAAAGAAAAGAACCAACCCAATCATAGGGTGGCTATTTCCTTTGATCTGCACAATGCTGTTTATCAAGCACAGCTGATCAGCATCCTGTGGTCTCCCCAATGTAACATGACATAAAAAAAGTCTCTCAATCCGTCTCAACCCTTCCACTTTACTTGTTTCTGACACTGGGGTGCTCAATCTGTGGTGCCAGCTACTACCCCAACCCTGCCTGTTTTCACTGTGCAACACCAGGGACCAAGCCCTCGTGCTGCCAAACATAAGAAAACCATTCCTCAATCTTTCCCTCATCTTTCTTGTTAGTTTTCTAACACTTGCATGCCCATTACCTGGTGTCTGCTACTTACACCCCACCTCACCCATTTTTATTGTGTAACAGCAGGGAGCCCATCTCTGGTGCTACCAAACATAACACTGACACTGGGATGCCCAATCCCCAGTGTCAGTACCCAAAATAAGGAAAACCATTCCTTTTTTTAATACATTCTGTAAAGAGAAAACCACCCACTGATGTTTGTGCCCTGCTGCCATTACCCTTACGCTTACTCCCAGAACCCATTCATTTTACAACATGGGGTCTAGTCTGCTAGCCTGTCCCTACTTACACTGTTTTCAGCATGCAGACACTGACCTCAGTGCCACCAAAATAACAGATACTGGGGTGCCCAATCTCATGCCAGTAGCTGAAAAAAAGAAAACCATCCCTTGTAGACTTTTTTTTATACACTGCATAAAAAAAGAAAATCAACAATCAATGTCTGCTACCACCAACATAAAAATCCCCAACCCAACTCTCCCACTCAGCACCCACCACCACAAACCCCCAACCCCTACTTACCTACCATGGGTCCAATGCCATTATTCTCTCTGGACCACAGACAAATATCACTCTTCAATATTGGAGAACAACAGGAGGACAGAGGTGCTTTTAGAACTTTACTACTCTACTGGGACTAAAGAACTGGAAATGTACTACAGGGCCTTCAATTTAGGGAAAAACAAAAACAAACAAAAACAAAACAGTTATTGTGTTTGTCTGAGTTGGGTGAAGTGAATTATTATCTGTGTAGCTAGCTAGGTGAAAAAGGAAACTGTGAATGAGTGGCTTACTCAGAAGGATGCCAGGTGTTTAGGATTTAAAAAATGCCCTAGATAGGTTCTGGCAGAGACCAGCAAGAGGAAGGAAGTGCTGTTAAAACTTTACTACTCCACTTGGACTCAAGAACTAGAACTCTGCTACAGGGGCCTTCAATTTAGGGTAAAAACATACAAACAAAAAAAGAGTCAGCGTATTTGTCTGAGTTGGGTGAAGTGAATTGTTATCTGTGCAGTTAGCTAGGTGAAGAAGGAAACTGTAAATTAGGCATAGTGTCTTAGGCAGATGGAAGCCAGGTGTTTTGGATTTAAAAACTGCCCTAGATAGTGTTTGGCAGAGAACAGCAAGAGGAAGGAGGTGCTGTTAAAACTTTACTACTCTACTTACTTATTACTTGGTATTACTTGGTATGAAAGAACAGAAGAAGACCAGAGCCCATTGAGACTGTTCCCCACACTATGTGGGACATTATTTATTTATTATCCCTCAACCAAACATCTAATTTGTTTTTAAAGACAGTGGCACTAGTTGCCTCTACCAATTCTTGTGGCAAGGTGTTCCATACAATGGATGCTTTTATTGGAAAAAGTTTCCTTTTGCTGGTTTTATAAGTTTTTACTTCAAGCTGTTTATTATGCAGTCTTGGAACATGTCTCCTTTGAGAGTGTTAGACCACATTTTCCATTAGATCTGGTGAATTTATTAAATTAAAAACATAAGCATATCACCTCTTAATCTTCTAGTTTGAAGAGAGAAGAGACCAGTATTTTTAATCTGTTCTGATAATCCAAGTTTGTTAATCTTGGAATCATTTTAGTTACTCTCCTTTGAACCTGTTCAAGAATTGCTATGTCTTTTTTTTTATTTGGATTCCAGAAAGGGGAGCCATAATCTAGATACGGTCTAATGTATGCCCTATACAATGGAACAAGGCATTGTTCAGTGCGATTAACAAAAGTGCATTTTATTTGCCTCAAGTCTGTTGATCATGCAAGTAGTTCTAACACAGTGATCATTTGATGTAAGTTTATTATTAACATATATCCCTAAATCTTTTTCACAATTTGATGAGTGAAGTGGTAGCCCATTTATATAATATATCGTTTTTGGATTATTTACACTGAAATGCACTACTAAACATTTGTCTTGGTTAAACTGCATATGATTTTCATTTGCCCAAAGTATTAATTTTTCCAAATCCTTCTTTAATGCAGAAATATTTTCTTGATTATTAACCTTGCCCCCCAATTTAGTATCATCTGCAAATTTAACCATGAAGTTATTTGGCTCTGTTTGTAAATCACTGATAAAGAGATAAAACAATGTTGGTCCCAAGACCGGCACCTGTGGTACACCACTTTTCACACAACCTGAATCAGGCAAGATATCATTAATTCTGACTCTCTGAGAATGATTTGTCAACCAGTTTAAAGTCCAGTTGACAATATCAGGTGACAAACCTAGATTGTGCATTTTAGTAATGAGTTTTTCATGTGAGACTTTATCAAAAGCTCTACTAAAGTCCAAAAGAACTACATCAGTAGGGATACCCACATCTAGTAGAGTACTTATATTATTGTAAAAAGATATCAGATTGGTGGTGCAGGAATACTTGGGAGTAAACCCATGCTGATTTGAATCATAAATTCCTAATTTTTTACAATCTTGATCTATTAGAGACTTCATTACTCATTCCATTAATTTACCAGCCACAGAGGTCTGGCTAATTGGATGATAATTTTGCACAGAGCCTCTAGTGCCTCTTTTAAATATGGGAATAACTATTGCTGAACGCCAATCATTTGGTACAATGCTTTCTTGTAAGGAGTTGTTGAAGATAATTGACAAAGGTATAGAAATATTCATAGAGGTTTCGATCAGAAACCATGGATGAATACTGTCTGGGCCTGGACTAGTATTTTTTTTAGTTTTTTTGATAGCCTGTATAATGTCAGTTGGATAGAACCTATGATAATCTACGTGGTGAACTTTAAACATACTAATAGGTGATTTTTGAGAGAAGGCAGAACAAAAGAACTTATTAAAGAGATTCAAGGGTTTCTATATCAGATAGAGAAGAGCCATTGGTTGTAATGGGATCAATGGTCCTTGATACACCTTTTTTACTATTCATATAGGAGAAAAGAGATTTGTGACAGTCTTTTGTGTGAGCTAGTTGAAATTCTAGCTTATTTTTTGCCAATTTAATAGAATTTTTTAAGTTTTTAACAGATAGTCTGTATTTATGTAATAGAGTAGTTTTAAATGGAACAGAACTATTCTTAAGTTTCCTAAAAAGTTTAATTTTTAATTTAATCTGATTTTTAATTGTCTTGTTGAACCAAGGGGGAATTTTTCCTTTATTATTAAATTTCCTCTTAGATGGAATAAAGGTATTTTCCAAATAATGCACAGTGTTTTTAAAAAAAGTCCCAAGCTTGTTGTGTTGTACAATTAAGAAGATTAGATTCCCAGTTTATGTTTTGTAAGTATTCATTGATTTTAGAAAAATGTACTTTATTATAATTTTTTGTACAGTATAACTTCCTTTGTGTAGTTTTAAACTGTTGAATTTCAAAAAGAATAGATGAAAGATCACTGGTCCCAAGTGGATCCCAAATGTTTAAATTGCTAATTTGTTGCTCTATGTTAGTAAATAATAGATCCAAAATATTAGGACCTCGAGTGGGTTCAGTAACAAGTTGTTGTAATCCAGTACTAACTACCACATCTATTAGTCCTTTCTCGGCATAGGACTGTCCTGAGAATGAGTCCCAGTTAATATGAGGGAGGTTAAAGTCACCAAATATTACAGTGTCTTGAGATTCTGAAAAATTTGTAATTTCTTTAAACATATCAGTTGTGTAATCTGAATTTGCAGATGGAGGTCGATAGATGTTACCAATAGTTATATAGGACTTCTCCTTCAATAAGATTTTGACCCATATACTTTCCAAAGGAAAGGGAGAACACACTTCAAAAGAAGGAATATCATTTCGTATATACATGCAAACTCCACCGCCTTGCTTATCTAATCTGTTTTTATGATATAACTTATAACCTGGAATTTCTCTGGACCAAATTGAGGATGCGTCCCACCAAGTTTCAGTTACTCCCACCACACCTATATTTAAAGTTTTACATTTGGCTTTGAGTTCTGCTAATTTGAGTTGGTTTAAAGATCTTGCATTCAAAGCTAGGAATTTACATTTAGTTGTAATAATAATTTGGTAAGTACTGGGACTAAAGAACTAGAACTCTACTACAGGGACCTTCAATTTAGGGTACAAACAAACAAAAAAAAGAGTTAGTGTTTTTTTCTGAGATGGGTGAAGAGAATTGTTATCTGTGCAGTTAGCTAGGTGAAGAATGAAACTGTGAATCTGGTGGAGTGGCTTAGGTGTTTCGGATTTAAAAATTGACCTAGTTGGCTTCTGGCAGAGAACAGCAAGAGGAAGGCAGTTAGACATTTACTACTCTACTGGTACTAAAGAACTAGAACTCTACTACTGGGACCTTCAATTTAGTATAATAACAAACAAAAAAAGAGTTATTGTGTTTGTCTGAGTTGGGTGACGTGAATCGTTATATGTGCAGTTAGCTAGGTGGTGAAGGAAACTATGTACTCTGTGGAGTGGTGTAGGCAGAAGGAAACCAGGTGTTTTTGATTTAAAACATGCCCAAGATAGCTTTTGGCAGAGATCAGCAAGGGGAAGGAGGTGCTGTTTGAACTTTACTACTCTACTGGGACTAAAGAACCAGAACTCTGTTATTAGGACCTTCAATTTAGAGTAAAAACAAACAAACAAAAAAGAGTTAGTGTGTTTGTCTGAGTTGGGTGAAGTGAATTGTTATATGTGAAGTTAGCTTGGTGAAGAAGGAAACTGTGAATTGGGGGAGTGGCTTAGTTTGAAGGAAGCCAGGTGTTTAAAATTTAAAAATTGGTCTAGATAGCTTTTGGCAAAGAACAGCAAAAGGAAAGAGGTACTGTTAGAACTTTACTACTCTACTGGTGCTAAAGAACTAGAACTCTACTACTAGGACCTTCAATTTAATTTAAAAACAAAACAAAAAAAAAGTGTTAGCGTGTTTGTCTGAGTTGGGCGAAGTGAATTGTTATCTGTGTAGTTAGCTAAGTGAAGAAGGAAACTGTGAATTAGGTGGAGTGGCATAGGCAGAAGGAAGGCAAGTGGTTTGGATTTGAAAACTGCCCTAGATAGCTGTTGGCAAAGAACAGCAAGAGGAAGGAGGTGCTGTATGAACTTTAATACTTTGCAGGGACTGAAGAACTAGAACTCTACTACTGGGGCCTTCAATGTAGTGTAAAAACAAACAAACAAAAGAGTCAGTGCGTTTGTCTAAGTTGGGTGAGCTGAATTCTTATCTGTGCAGTTAGCTAGGTTAAGAAGGAAACTGTGAATTGGGGGAGTGATTAGGCAGAATGAAGCCATGTATTTTGGATTTAAAAACTGCCCTTAAAAGCTTTTGGAAGAGAACAGCAAGAGGAAGGAGGTGCTGTTCGAACTTTTCTACTCTACTGGGACTATAGAGCTAGAACTCTACTACTGGGACTTTCAATTTAGGATAAAAACAAACAAAAAAGGGTTAGTGTGTTTGTCTGGGTTGAGTGATGTGAAGTGTTATGTGTGAAGTTAGCTGGGTGAAGAAGGAAACTGTGAATTAGGGGGAGTGGCTTAGGGAGATGAAAGCCAGGGGTAGGATTCACAAACCCCGTGAAAGTCCCACAGCTGCGGAAAAACATCAGTGCAAAAAGGTCACCACCTGCGGAGCCACAGGACTCCTGTAGTGGCTGGTATTCAGAAAGGTGGAGCGGGATTATGACCGGCACCATGATTTATGGTAGCTTTTGGGTGGTGTTGCCAGGGATATGACCGCAGCTGCAGAAAGATGTTATGGTCTGTGGGAGCAGCCATAACACCCTCACCAACTGCTGCATCTGTGACTCGCACTCTCTGGCGCTGCAGGATTTTCAGTCTGCCAGTGGAGTTGTGGATGGGGACTCAGTTCCTGAACAGCTTTTGAATCCTGCCCCAGGTGTTTAGGATTTAAAAAACTGCTCTAGATAGGTTCTGGCAGAGAACAGCAAGAGGAAGGAGTTGCTGTTCAAACTTTACTGCTGTAGTGGGAATAAAGAACTAGAACTCTACTACTGGGACCTTCAATTTAGGGTAAAAACAAACAAGAAAAAAATGGTGTGTTTGTCTTAGTTGGGTGAAGTGAATTGTTATCCATGCAGTTAGCTTGGTGAAAAAGGAAACTGTGAATTAGGGGCAGTGGCTTAGGCAGAAGGAAGCCATATGTTTAGCATTTAAAAACTGTCCTATGTAGCTTTTGGCAGAGAACAGCAAGGGGAAGGAGGTGCTGTTAGAACTTTTCTACTCTACTGGGACTAAAGAACTAGAACTCTACTACTGAGACCTTCAATTTATGTTAAAAACAAACACACAAAAAACCCCACAAAGAGTTAATGTATTTGTCTGAGTTGGGTGAAGTGAATTCTTATCTCTGTAGTTAGCTAGGTGAAGAAGGAAACCATGAGTAAGGGGGAGTGGCTTAAGCAGAAGGAAGCCTGGTGTTTAGTATTTAAAAGTTGCCCTAGATTGCTTTTGGTAGAGAACAGCAAGTGGAAGGAGGTGTTGGTAGAACTTTACTACTTTACTGGGAATAAAGAACTAGAACTCTACTACTGGGACCTTCAATGTAGGATAAAAACAAACAAACAAAAAAAGAGATAGTGTGTTTGTCTTAGTGGGGTGAAGTGAACTGTTATCCATGCAGTTAGCTTGCTGAAGAAGGAAACTGTGAATTAGGGGGAGTGGCTTAGGCAGAAGGAAGCTAGATCTTTTGGATTAAAAAACTGCCCCATATAGGTTTTGGCAGAGAACAGGAAGAGAAAGAATGTGCTGTTAGAAATTTACTACTATTCTGGGAATAACAAACTAGAAGTCTACTACTAGGACATTTAGTTTAGGGTAAAAATAAACTAACCAAAACAAAGAGTTAGTGTATTAGTCTGAGTTGGGTGAAGAGAGTTGTTTTCTGTGCCGTTAGCTGGGTGAAGGAAGACACTGTGAATTGTGGGAGTGGCTTAAGTAGAAGGAAGCTGGGTGTTTAGGGTTTAAAACCTGCCCTAGATAGCTTTTGGCAGAGAGCAGCAAGAGGAAGAAGGTGATGTTATTACTTTACTACTGTACTGGAACTAAAGAACTAGTACTCTACTACTGGGACCTTTGATTTAGGGTATAAATTAAGAAAAAAAAGAGTTAGCGTGTTAGTCTGAGTTTGGTGAAGAGAGTTGTTATCTGTGCAGTTAGCTAGGTGAAGAAGGACACTGTGAATTGTGTGAGTGACTTAGTTAGAAGGAAGCCAGGTGTTTAGGATTTAAAAATTGACCTAGTTGTTTTCTGGCAGAGAACAGCAAGAGGAAGGTGGTGGTGTTAGAAGTTTACTACTCTACTGGGAATAATGAACTAGAACTCTACTACTGTGACCTTCAATTTAGTTTAATAACAAACAAACAAAAAGAGTTATTGTGTTTGTCTGAGTTGTGTGAAGTGAATTGTTATCTGTGCAGTTAGCTAGAGGAAGAAGAAAACTATGTACTCTGTGGAGTGGCATAGGCAGAAGGAAAACAGGCATTTTTGATTTAAAGCTTGCTCTAGATAGCTTTTGGCATAGAACAGCAAGGGGAAGGAGGTGCTGTTGGAACTTTACTACTCTACTGGTACTAAAGAACTAGAACTCTACTATTAGGACCTTTAATTTAATTTAAAAACAAAACAGAAAAAAGAGTTAGTGTGTTTGTCTGAGTTGGTTGAAGTGAATTGTTATCTCTGAAGTTAGCTTGGTGAAGAAGGAAACTGTGAATTGGGGGAGTGGCTTAGTTTGAAGGAAGCCAGTTGTTTACAATTTAAAAATTGGCTTAGATAGCTTTTGGCAGAGGACAGCAAAAGGAAAGAGGTGCTGTTAGAACTTCACTACTCTACTGGTACTAAAGAACTAGAAATCTACTAGTAGGACCTTCAATTTAATTTAAAAAGAAAACAAAAAAAGAGCTTGTTTGTCTGAGTTGGGTGAAGTGAATTGTTATCTGTGCAGTTAGCTAGGTGAAGAAGGAAACTGTGAATTAGGTGGAGTGGCTTAGACAGAAGGAAGGCAAGTGTTTTGGATTTTAAAACTGCCCTAAATAGCTTTTGGCAAAGAACAGTAAGAGGAAGGAGGTGCTGTTTGAACTTTAATACCTTACAGGGACAAAAGAACCAGAACTCTACTACTGGGACTGTCAATTTAGTGTAAAAACAAACAAACAAAAAGAGTCAGTGTGTTTGTCTAAGTTGGGTGAGCCGAATTCTCATCTGTGCAGTTAGCTAGGCTAAGAAGGAAACTGTGAATTGGGGGAGTGATTAGGCAGAAGGAAGCCAGGTTTTTGGATTTAAAAACTGCCCTAAAAAGCTTTTGGAAGAGAACAGCAAGAGAAAGAAGGTGCTGTTTGAACTTTTCTACTCTACTGGAACTATAGAGCTGGAACTCTACTACTGGGACTTTCAATTTAGGATAAAAACAAACAAACAAAAAAAGACTTTGTGTGTTTGTCTGAGTTGGGTGACATGAATTATGTGTGAAGTTAGCTAGGTGAAGAAGGAATCTGTGAATTAGGGGGAGTGGCTTAGGGAGAAGGAAGCCAGGGGCAGGATTCACAAACCCCGTGAAAGTCCCGCAGCTGCTGAAAAACTTTGGCGCAAAAGGGTCGCCACCTGCTGAGCCACAGGAGTCCTGCAGTGGCGAGTATTCAGAAAGGTGGAGTGGGATTACAATCGGCTCCATGACTTATGGCAGCTTTTGGGTGGTGTTGCCAGGGATATGACCGCAGCTGCAGAAAGATGCTATGGCTGGTGGAAGCAGGTGTAACAGCCTCCGCAACTGCTGCGGCTGTGAATCGCACTCACTGGCACTGCGGGGTTTACAGTCCACCAATGGAGTTGTGAACTAGGACTTAGTTCCTGAACGGATTGTGAATCCTGCCCCTAGTGTTTACGATTTAAAAACTGCTCTAGCTAGGTTCTGGCAGAGAACAGAAAGAGGAAGGAGTTGCTGTTCGAACTTTACTGCTGTAGTGGGAATTAAGAACTAGAACTCTACTACTGGGACCTTCAATATAGGGTAAAATCAAACAAGAAAAAAATAGTGTGTTTGTCATAGTTGGTTGAAGTGAAGTGCAGTTAGCTTGGTCAAAAAGGAAACTGTGGATTGGGGCAGTGGCTTAGGCAGAAGGAAGGCATATGTTTAGCTTTTAAAAAACGGTCCTATGTAGCTTTTGGCAGAGAACAGCAAGGGGAAAGAGGTGCTGTTAGAACTTTTCTACTGTACTGGGACTAAAGAACAAGAACTCTACTATTGAGACCTTCAATTTATATTAAAAACAAACAAAAAAAAAACAGAAAGAGTTAATGTGATTGTCTGAGTTGGGTGAAGTGAATTGTTATCTGTGAAGTTAGCTAGGTGAAGAAAGAAACTGTGAATTAGGCAGAGTGGCTTAGGAAGAAGGAAGCCATGTGTTTTGGATTTAAAAACTGAGCTAGACAACTGTTGGCAGAGAACAGCAAGAGAAGGGGTGTGCTGTGAGAACTTTACTACTCTACTGGGACTAAAGAACTAGAACTCTACTACTGGGACCTTCAATTTATGTTAAAAAAAAAAAGAGTTATTGTGTTTGTCTGAGTTGGGTGAAGTGAATTGTTATCCGTGCAGTTAGCTAGGTGAAGAAGGAAACTGTGAATTAGTGGAGTGACTTATGCAGACTGAAGGTAGGTGTTATGGATTTAAAAACTGCCCTAAGAATTTTTGGCAGAGAACAGCAAGGGGAAGGAGGTGCTGTTAGACATTTACTAGTCTACTGTTACTAAAGAACTAGAACTCTACTACTGGGACCTTCAATTTATGTTAAAAATAAAATAAAACTAAAACAAAAAGAGTTAGTGTGTTTTTGACTTCCGGTTGAGCTCTCTCAAAGATGGCAGTATAAACATCAAGCTCCATGCCCACCTTGTCCCAAAACACTCTCTGACTACATTAAGCTACAGCTAAAAGCAATTAAAAACATTGATACTTTGGGGGCTTTGCATCGGAATGCCAACCAAGAACTTTTGGATCCTCCTGCTTTACTTAAACTGTATTTAATACACTGCCACGATGTCGGCGGCTGAGGCCTCAGACTTCGAGCAATCGCAGACTTTGGAAGAGCAACATGATTAAAACACTCCAGGTTGACAGAAGCCAGCTAAGAGTAAATGCATTAAAGTAGACATGATTTAGAAAGAGCTTCTATCTTTCTGAACAGAGATTAAGGAACTTTATGGGGAATTATGAAAGCACGTATTAAACCCTGAGCAAAGAACAGATGCCTTGGAGCGCCAAATCATGGTACTGGAAACTGAGTTGATGATATGGAACTGGAAATACAAAATCTACAAGACCAATTTGCACAATTACAAGCAAGGCAGGACGATGCTGAGAACAGAACACAATGTAAAAATATTAGGCTGTACTGTATTCCTGAGGGCTCTGAGTGGCAGGACATAACTGATTTTACTATTTCTTTATTAAAAACAGCATTAGAACTACCCTCAGATTTCCAAATTGAGATGGAAAGAGTACACAGAGCATTGGGCCCTCGCCCCACAGATCCAAACACCAGACCTCAGTCCATTATTGCAAGATACCTTAGTTATGCAGTTAAGGAGAAGGTGCTAACAAATGCATGGCATAGGGGAAACGTTTTCTATGGGCAGACCCATATATATTTGGAAAATGACAATGCCCCACAAACAACAAGAAATCAGCGAGCATATTCAGATATTTTACCAGCACTGAAGGAGGCATTCATTAAATTTACCACGCCATATCCAGTACGACTTGTGGTGCAGCTCCCCTCCTACCAGCAACAATTCCACATGGCTGAGAAGGCCAGGGAAGCACTTCAGAAGCATGGACTACAATTTAAGACAAGGTCAGAACAGAGACAACAAACACAGGATCTGCCTAGATGGCAGACCGCGATGAACATACGGAATCGGTGAAGGGGTTGTTCCCAGAAAAGATTGTCTGTCTCTAATAGACTAGCTGAATTTCATCGACTGGCCCATGGACGAACCTGAAGAGTAGGAACATTAACTTCGGCATCATTATGTGTTAGGCTGCTGCGAGCTAGACCTTGGCCTCCAGTGTACTGGGGACCTGAACTCCCTATACCATTTGAGGACATGTTTATCGAGGTACCGCACACTTATTTGAACTGAGGGACTTCTTAAGACTTTCATGGTCTATCTGAAGAAATGGAATTGAGTATTGCATAAAAAATTTATAATAATGCTTGTACATTATTTAAATATGTTTGATATTCTAGACATCTAGCAACGATGTTTACCCCAATATATATGAGATGATAGAAGCTCTAGATATTTAGAATGGAAACTCAGCTTGGAGTTAATGTTTGGGCTGCCAAATAATTTTATTTAATGAGGGGCACTACTAGTAAAATCAAGATATAATGGTTCTACTTTGAACACATATAATTTTGGAAGATGGTGGGCACTTATATATTGGAGAGGGACAGTTCAAATTGTATTACTTTGCAGGGCTGATGATTTTTTTTCATGTGTAAACTTTTATGTGATTTATTTTGGGCCCACCTTTAATTTGTTATTTAGGGGGACAATACCCCCCCCAGGGGGCCCGGGAGATAACTATCCCTGGATATCCTCTAGTGCGCTTTCCTTTTTTGATGGTGACACATACAGGGAGAACAAATGAGATCTCCCCTACATTGGAAGTTCAATACAAGTATGCATGTAACAAGTTTACTTTTATCAGTCTGATACAGATCCTAAATAGTATCCAGGGGTGGCCACAACAACATCTTGACCACAACAATATATTGTTAGCCCTGTTGGCTCAGTTGTGTAGATTGAAATGTTATTACTATGTTACTAGCTATGGTGCTTGTACCTTTTATATAATTTTCGGCAGGATACAACTAGATTTTAATTATCTATATGACAGTGAAACTTTAAAGATGGTAACAGAAGTTTTGTACAAGTTAGAGTCAAATGGGAGAGACTTCCAGGAGACATTTGGAATGCTAAAAAATGATGGCAGCCTATTCTGATAGGCTGGAATGTATGCTGCGACTTAGGGAAACATTGTAGGCCTTGTTTTTTTGCAGAAAAATTATTTTCATTTTTTACAGTATTAAAGATGCCAATTAGCACTGTAAAATGTTTTTCATTTAACATAAATGGAATTAATAATCCGAGTAAGAGATCCAGATTACTTCAATACCTTAAAAAACAAACTAGTGATAAAATTTATCTACAAGAGACACACCTTTCTGAGAAGAAGCATCAGAAATTAGTCTGGGAGTCGGTATCAAGTTTCTGCTTCTTCATATCCTAAGGGGAAAAGGGGGGGTGTTGCAATTTTGATCCCTTTTACTACCCAGTTTCACCTGGAGTTGCAGTATACAGACCCCCAGGGCTGTTTTGTGTTCCTTAAAGGTCTAATGTATGGAAAACAAGTAACCTTGGTGAATGTTTATTTTCCACTACAACATGCTCAAGGGAGGCTTCAATGTTTTTTCAATAGGTTGTTGGATCATATGAAGGGCTGTCTGATTATGGGAAGGGATATCAACCTTACACTGATGTCCCAGCTTGATTCTTCGGCACCTTCCTAATACCATCTCTCCCCATCACAGAAACAATTTTGGACCCAGCAGAATTCTCTTGGGATAATTGATATTTGGAGACATTTTTTCCCCACTACCAGAGCATATACTTTTTATTCCTCTAGATACAATACATATTCTAGGTTGGATTATTTTTTTTATATCCAAAGAACATGTAGATTGGCTACAAGATTTAACAATTGGCCCCAGATTTTTATCAGACCACTCCCCTTTACTTTTGAAGTCAGATTTCAAGATTCCAAAACAGACCACTGGGTGGCACCTGAATATCTCATTACTTAAAGATGAGGCCTTTAAAACTAGATTTAAGGAAAAGATCACACAGATTCTAGAAGAGAACTCTACCCCGACATCTCGGCCTCTATTATATGGGACACTCTGAAGGCTGTTATCTGGGGCCGGGGGAGATTATTGCCTATATAGCCCACTGGAAAAGGCAGTGGGAAAGTAAATATGTTAAACTCCATGCAGAACTACAAAATCTACAACATTCCACAAATTTAGCCACCGCAGAAGTGAGAGACCAGATTAACCAGAAGAAGGCAGAAATACAAGAGATTCTTGATGGAAAAAAAAAACAGCAGGCATTATTTTATCTTAAGTCATATAAATTTGAAGGTGGACCCAGAGGTGCTAGAAATTTAGCACGTAGACTTAGGAACCATAGAACAGATACTTATATTACCCACCTTAAGAATCCGCACCACAATATTTATGCCAGGAACACCCCTCAGATAATGGAAATTTTTAGGACCTGCTATTCTCAATTATATGATAATCCCCCCAGCCTAACCAGCAGGCATATGAGGAGTTTTATAAATCTTATTTCTCTTCCTAAAACTACACAGGATATGGTAGAGAGAATAAAAGGCCCGATTAGAGCAGAAGGAATAAAGAGAGTAGTACCTTGAAAACACCAGGCCCAGATGGCTTACCTTCTGAATGGTACAAAACATTTTTAAGCAAGTGGCTCCCGCCTTATTGACAGCATTTCAGGAGATTCAGGAGGTAGGGCACCCCCCTTGGGCCTATACTAATATTTCCCCCATTCTTAAACCAAATAAACCAGCAGATCAACCTACTTCTTATCAGCCCATATCTATTCTCAATATGGAGTACAAGTTGTTTATGTCTATTTTAGCTTTTAGAATCGATGAGATGCTGCCATCCCTTATAGACTCTGACCAGTCAGGATTTATTCGTTCATGTAAAACCACAGATAATATATGTAGAACAATACACCTACAAGACCATATAAATCAGAGGAAAATACCAACAGTATTTGTCGGCCTCGATGCTAATAAAGCCTTCGACCAAGTTAGGAGGCCCTTTTTATGGCAGACGTTGTCCCTATTTGGATTCCCAGTGGAGTTTATAGCTATACTACAGCATATATATTCTTCCCCTAAGACATATCTTAAAATAAATGGCCAGCTAGCCAACTTAATATCTATTAGTAGAGGGACAAGACAGGGTTGCCCTTTGTCACCCCTACTCTTTGCTGTCTACTTAGAGCCTTTAGCTGAATTCATCCAACAACAACCATTGATTCAAGGAATACCACTTGGTGGGAGAAGTGTCACTATTTTCTTATATGCTGATGATATACTTTCGACATTATTGGACCCAGAAACCTCTATTCCAGCAACACTGGAGGTGATTAATATTTTCTCTGCTATATCCAGCAGTCAAATAAATAAACAGAAAACTGGGATACGAGCCTTAAATTTTGTCCCTACCCAAGAACTGAAAGAACTTTTCCCTGCCAGTTTGAGAAATAATAAGATAAAGTATCTGGGGCGAATATCCCTAATAAAGTAGAATACCTGGATCTCTTTAATTTAGAACCACTGGCTCTTGAAATTGAATCCTTAATAGGAACATGGTCTCATTTATTCTTGTCCTTTTATTCTAGAATACATGCCATCCGCATGACAGTTTTTCCTAAGATACTATATTTTTTCCAGACTCTACCTTTACCTTCTCCCCAGATTTATTTTATGTCTTGGAATAGAATGCTGTCCAGATTTGTATGAGCTGAAAAACAACCAAGGATCCATTGGTCACTACTACAACTAGCAATAGACAAAGAAGGCCATAGTCTCCCAAATTTGAGGGACTACCGTAGGGCAGTAACCTACAAAACAGTTATGACATGGCTTAGTGGGCAGTTGAATCCAACCTGGAAACATATTCAATTTGTGTTAAATTACTTATTTAATATCCTACCTATAGTGTTTGCCCTTCTTGCTTCTCCCCCACAGCTCAGGATTTTTACCTTTGGAAGGCATAACACCTTAAAAACCTGGCTTGAGATAAGGGCCCTTCCACAGTTATAGGAAACTTTGTATTATTTTTGGTTACTAGTTAGTGAGAGAGACTTTATTCCCACACAGATGAATTATGCTTTAAAAGAATGGCATACTAGGGGGCTGTCAATGATATACCAATTTCTGGATATGCAGGGAGTGCTACCCTTTGTCTCTTTGTAAACAGCTTTCCATCTCCCCAATTCCCATCATTATAGATATTTACAGATGAGAACATTTCTGGGTCAGAAAAAAACACCCTGGAATGCTTTTCCAAACCCTGTACCCCCATCTGATGGGCCTTTTGATAGAGGCCATTCAAGGCTGGGAAAACACACACTGGATAGGTTTTATTTATAAGGCCCTCAGGGAACATTGTCAAGAATCCACCAGGAAGGTATTACAGGCCTGGAACATAGAGCTACAGACACATCTGACTTATGTGAAGTGGTTGGAGCCAATTTTACCCTCTATGAAAGCTTCTCAAATCCTATACTGGGTTGAATTTATATGGAAATGCAGACTATGATTTTTTAATACCCCTAACAGATTAGTTAAGTTTCTGCCAGCCAGCTATGGCATATGTTGGAGAGAATGTGGGGAGTCTTTAGCTACTCTGTCTCATATCTTCTATACCTGTCCAATGATAGCCCAGTACTGGTGAGAAATTGAATCTAGTTTATGACAATTCATGGGAATTGACTTTACACTCTCTTCACTGCTGGTGCTACTATATGTAAGTGACAATGATTCTGTTTCCCCTAGTAAAAGTAAATTATATTTATATCTGGCTGCAGCAAAAAAAAAAAAAATAATAACTCACCTTTGGTGTACCAGTACTGCCCCTACATTGAACATGTGGCATAAGGTGATGTTAAAAATGTATTATTTAGACTAGGTGATTGCCAAAAAAAACCAGGTAAAACTAACTGGCTTGGAGGCCTTGGGTATTTTATGTTACCCCTATAGATGTATCCTTTGTTCCCTGAGTAGTATAGAAAGATGGATAATTAACCTGAAAACACTTTTTGATTCATGAAATGTATTTATTGCAGTCTCAAGATTTGTCATTCCCAAGCTGCTATATTTATGTAACAGTATTGATAAATGTCTTTATCACATGTCATTGTGTATATTGCATCCTTGCCGATATGCTGAAAAATAACTAAAATACAGAATATTAAAATAAAAAAGTGTATTTTTTTGAGATGGGCGAAGTGAATTGTTATCTGTGCAGTTAGCTAGGGACAGAAGGAAACTGTGAATTAGGCAAAGTGGCTTAGGCAGAAGAAAGCCAGGTGTTTTGGATTTAAAAACTGACCTAGACAGCTTTTGGCAGAGACTAGCAAGAGCAAGGGGGTGCTGTGAGAACTTTACTACTCTACTGGGACTAAGGAGCTAGAACTCTACTACTGGGACCTTCAATTTAGGGTACAAACAAACAAACAAATAAGAGTTAGTGTGTTTCTCTGAGTTGGGTAAAGTGAATTGTTATCTGGTCAGTTAGCTAGGTGAAGAAGGAAACTGTGGATTAGGGGAGTGGCTTAAGGAGAAGGAAGCTGGGTATTTTGGATTTAAAAACTGCCCTAGAAAGCTTTTGGCAGAGAACAGCAAGAGGTAGGAGGTGCAGTTAGAACTTTACTACTCCACTGGGACTAAAGAACTAGAACTCTACTACTGGGACCTTCAATTCTGGGTAAAAACAAACAAAAAAAGAGTTAGTGTGTCTGAGTTGGATGAAGTGAATCATTATCTGTGCAGTTAGCTAGCTGAAGAACGAAACTATGAATTGGGGGAGTGACTTAGATAGAAGAAAAGCAAGGTGTTTAGCATTCAAAATTTGCTGTAGTTAGCTTTTGGCAGAGAACAGTAAGAGGAAGGAGGTGCTGTTAGAACTTCACTGCTCTACTTGGACTAAAGCACTAGAACTCTACTACTTGGATTACCAAGTTAGCAAAAAAAAAGCAACAAGCAAATAGAGAGTTAGTGTGTTTGTCTGTGTTAGGTGAAGTGAATTGTTATCTGTGCAGTTAGCTAGGTGAAATAGGAAACTGTGAATTAGGGGAAGTGGCTTAGGCAGGAGGGAGCTGGGTGTGTTGGATTTAAAAACTGCCCAAGAAAGCTTTTGGCAGAGAACAGCAAGAGGAATGAGGTGCTGCTAGAACTTTTCTAATCTACTGGGACTAAAGAACTAGAACACTACTACTGGGACCTTCAATTTTGGGTAAATACAAATAAACAAAAGAAAAGAGTTAGTGTGTTTGTCTGAGTTGGGTGAAGTATAATGCCATCTCTCCAATTAGCTAGGCGAAGAAGGAAACTGTGAAAGGCTGGAGTGGCTTAGGTAGAAGGAAGCCAGGTGATTAGGATTTAAAAATTGATCTAGTTAGCTTTTGGCAGAGAACAGCATGAGAAAGGAGGTGTTGTTAGAACTTTACTACTCTACTGGTACTAAAGAACTAGAACTCTACTACTGGAACCTTCAATTTAGTTGAATAACAGACAAACAAAAAGTGTTAGTGTGTTTGTCTGAGTTGGGCTAAGTGAATTATCTGTGCAGTTAGCTTGGTGAAGAAGATAAGTATGACTTAGAGAGAGTGGTTTAGGCAGAAGGAAGCCAGGTGTTTTGGATTTAAAAACTACCCTAGAAAGCTTTTGGCAGAAAACAGCAAGAGGAAGGAGGTGCTGTTAGAACTTAACTAGTCTACTAGGTCTAAAGAACTAGATGTCTACTACAGGGACCTTCAATTTAGATTGAAAACAAACAAACAAAAAAGATCTAGTGTGTTTGTCTGAGTTGGGTGAAGTGAATTGTTATCTGTGCAGTTAGATAGGTGTAGAAGGGAACTGTGAATTGGGGGAGTGACTTAAGCAGAAGGAAGGCAGGTGTTTTGGATTTGAAAACTGCCCTACATAGCTTTTGGCAGAGAACAGCAAGAGGAAGGAGATGCTGTTTAAACTTTAATACTCTACTGGGACTAAAGAACTAGAACTCTACTAGAGGAACCTTCAATTTTGGGTAAAAACAAACAAAACAAGAGTTAGTGTGTTTGTCTGAGTTGGGTGTAGTGAAGTGTTATCTGTCCAGTTAGCTAGGTAAAGAAGGAAACTGAATTGGGGGAGTGGCTTAGGCAGAAGGATGCCAAGTGTTTTGGATCTAAAAACTGCGCTAGATAGTTTTTGGCATAGAACAGCAGGAGGACGGAAGTGCTGTTAGACCTTTATTACTCTACTGGAACTGAAGAACTAAAACACTACTATTTGGACCTTCAATTAAGGGTAAAACAATCAAACAATAAAAAAGAGCTTGTGTGTTTGAGTTAGGAGAAGTGACTTATCTGTGCAGTTAGCTGGGTGAAGAAGGAAACTGTGAATTACGGTGAGTGGCTTGGAAAGAAGAAAGCCGGGTGTTTTAGATTTAAAAACTGCCCCAGAAAGCTTTTGGCAGGGAACAACAAGAGGAAGGAGGTGCTGTTAGAACTGTACTACTGTACTGGGACTAAAGAACTAGAGCTCTGATACAGGAACCTTCAATTTAGGGTAAAAACATACAAACAAAAAAAGACTCCGGCCCAGATATTCAAAAGGGTTGCTCCATGCGCAATAGGGTCGCGCCAGCGCTAGTCCGAAAATGCGCCATTCTGCGATATTCAGCGGGAGGCAGTTGCGCCCCCCCAAATCACACTGAGCAATAGCGCAATGATAATGAATGTATGTGCAACTGAAGGGAGAGGAACCATGCATAAATGGCACAGTGCGATATTCAACAACATGTGCCATGCGCAATAGGGGAGCAAGCAGAAGTTGTGCCATAGCGGAAATGAGCCAAAATAAAAAGGAACAAGGGAGAGGCACAAGAATGCTACAGGAATGCCACAAGTTGCTGAACTATAGCCAGCCACACAGGCAACACACACACACAGGGCAGGACAGTGAAAGGGCACCTGAACCCACAGGCTCAGGGAAGGTGTGGGGAGCCACAGCCACAGTGCAGAAGGGGGAAGTTCCACACTGCACTGAGGCCAGCACAGTCAGGTGTTCCTGGTGCAGGGGAAGTAGCAGTGGGGGGAACACAGAAACAGCTGCCAGGGGGGTGAACACAAGCCAGGGACATGGCCAGTGCCACCATCCAGATGGAGGCAGTAATGAGGGGGGTGAGAAGGTGGGCAGCAGGGGGGGCACGGCCGTGGAAGGGCCCGTCGGCAGTATGCCCCCAACAGGCAGTACTGAGCCTGCACCAGCTTCAAGCTATATAGTGATATTGAGATCGTGGGCTGGTACTGCCTGAATTGGGCAATTCTGAGACAGCTCTGTGAGCTGTGCAGTGATGGATGTGATGCAGGCACCCACACGACGGAGCCATGCTCTGTCAGTGGAGACTAAAGTGACAGCTTGCATATGCTTGCTCACCACGGGTACCTTCCAGAGACCAACAGGGGACACCACAGGCATAACCCAGCTGGCCAATTCCTCAGTGCACTGCTGCCACATGCTGCGGAGTACATCCATTTCCCCAGCACACCGGCGGAGTGCACAGCAAACATACAGGAGTTCCACAGGGTAGCACGTATGCCTTGCGTGCTAGGGGCAATAGACTGCACCCATGTGGCCATCCGCACACCACCTGGCCCCAAGGGGGCCGCATACATGAATCGCAAGGGCTATGCTAGCATCAACTGCCAGGTGGTGTGCGATGCCAGGGGGTGCATAATCAATGTCTGTGCCGTGCACCCTGGGGGAGCACATGATGTCTTCATCTGGTACCAGTCAGCACTGTGCCAGAGATTCAAGAGTGGGGACATCCCCACTGGCCACTTAGTGGGTGAGTGTGCAAACCACATGGACAAACATAGGGCTTGGGAGGGGCATGGTCAGAGGTGACATGGGTAGTGGCCTAGATGGCCCGGGGCAGGGTGATGCTGATCACCAAACTAACCTCCACCCTCTACACACAGGTGACAGTGGATACCCACTCCGTCCCTGGCTGCTCACACCATATCGGTGGCCCGTGACCCCATCGCAGCAATGCTACAATGAGGCACACGCCACCACACGTAATGTCATTGAGCGGGTGTTCGGGATGCTGAAGGCACATTTCCATTGCCTGGACACCTCCGGCGGTGTCCTACAGTACAGCCCCTCAAAGCCCTGTGGGCTATTCCTGGCCTGTTGCATCCTGCACAACATGGCCAATGAATGTGGGATAGCTGTACAGGTCAAAGGGGGACAGCGATGGGGACAATGAGGATGATGGTGACAATGATGATGGGCAGCCCCCCCTTGGGTGACGGGACCCCCGACTGCTCCGGCTGGCACAGCTGCACTGGGACACCATCACAGAGGAGCACTTCAGCCAACCCAGGTAAGTCATGGAGCCATGTGCAGCCACCAGTGGCAAAGGTACAACCCACAAACACGCATGGACACACACCAGGGCTGCATGCCGTCAAGGGAAGTGGCCGGGCATGGAACCACACACACACCACCAGGGATGGGTGAGGTCTAACATGGCACACGGACAGACACTCACACACACACGCGTGTACACACACACACACACAACTCACCAGACATGCACAAAGGGTAGGAGGCACACTGACCCAGAATGCCACCCCTAGCCACACACATGTCCACAGACCACTACGCCCACTGCCTGTCATTGCGCGTGTGTCAGATGCTTGACACCATTGCACATTGGCGACAGCACAATGCAGGCATCATCATGCACACGCAACTGTGGACAGTAGCTGGGAGGGTGTGCAGATGGACTGTGTGTCTGCGTGTCGAGCTGGGTACCCACCCATGCATTGCCCACTGAATGACACAATGCACACAGGGCAGCACCAGACAGTAGCCGCGTTGGGAGACAGGTCAGTCACATGCCACAGTGCCCTGGCTGCCATGGATGCGTGGGTGGCCCCGCTGAAACCCGCCAACACTGACAAGCTGACCACTGGCCTCATGGGGTGGCACCGATGGTCCCCAGGAGTTCCACTGTGTGAACGTGACCGTGCTCGCGCAAGGGTCTGCAGCACACTGAACATGCCTGCGCCAGGCGTGCTAGGGATACCCACAGCTGAACCCAGTGTTGACAAGGATGGTGTCACATGACGCCGGGAATGGGGGTGGACATTGCACTGTACAGTGTCTGCGCCGCATGGGCAAATAACTGTGTGCTCCCTGTGGCCATGGCAGCTGTGATTGTATGTGTCAGCCTGTCAATGGCAGCGGTCACATCCTCCCGCATCTGGTCCATCCCTGCCAGGAGCAGAGCAGTTTCTCTGCTGCGATGCTCCTCTGCCCACTCCAGAGCCACACTCAGTGCATCCACCACCGTCACAAGCCGCATCTGCTGATTGACCGATGCTTGCAGTATGTGGGTGCCCCTCTGGCTGCCACTCCCAGGGCTCACTGGTGCCGCCGCAGTGGCTGCAACAGTTCCACTGTCCTGTACACACACCAGTGCTGCCCCACTGGTGCTGACAGGCACAGGCTGGGACTGTGATGACTCGCAGGCCTCCACGGCGGCACCACCCACAGCCATGGCCGCGATGTTACCTGCTGTTTGGCCATCCTATGGCACACACGTGTCACTGCCCATGACGTTAGTGACATCATCATTGGTGATGGACCTGGCACCAGCCTGAGTCCCAGCATGCCGGCATCCGTGGATGCCAGCATGCTGGGACATGGGCAGGGCCTCCTCCGCACCTGCTCCAACAACATCAGTCTGGACATCCAGGCGGGCCCACTGTCACACTGAGCCACGTATTCCTGTGGAGGTAGATGGGCCCTCCTCCATCTCCATCTGACTGGCCTCAGTGGAGAGGCCCACCACTGCTGACCCATGCAGATGCTCAGGAGCTGTAAGGGAAAACAAATTGCATTACTGCATGTGATCTACCCTGTCCCCCCAATAGACAGACCATGACCTACCATGCAGTGATGGGCTACCACCCATCTGGAATCCACCACCTGGAACACCCTCAAGTGGCATAATGCTGCATGCTGCCAGCAACCCTCTCCTCCTGTGGGGTCAGGCGTAGCACCTTTGGCTGTCCCCCACCTTTCACAGATCATGCTGCCCTGATGGCAGCCACCTTCTCCTTAATCCTCCTACTGTCTGTGCCCATCTTCTTCTTGCAGTCCTGCACGGAGCGCCAGTGGTTGCCATGCAGGTTTACAGCACACGCCACCTCCTCCCATGCAGCAGCATGGGCCTGTGGTGTTCCCTGGCATCCGCTGAGAAGTGGCTCCTGGTCTAGGTAGGCCTTGAACAGGGCATCAGTCTTGGCCTTTGTGAAATTTGGCCTCCTCCTCCTCCCACAACTCTGTTCCTCTTCCTCCACAACTCACTCGGTCATGATTCAGCCTGTGAGAATGACAGGTGTTCCTGTGACTGTGCAGTCCCATGCATGTCCCAAAATCCACAGTCCACACTCCCAAACAACATGCAACTCACCAATAGACTGCAGTAACCGACTATGGCCAGTGCAGCCCAATGTTGCACTTTTATAGCGCAACCCATGCAAATGAGGCAAGGCGCATCTTTAAGTGGATGCAAATGCAGTGACTGTGCCATTGAATGGCTGATTAGCTGATTTGCATATGACGGCTGAATATCACGCTTTTGCGCTTTGCGCAATTGTGTTGAATGTGCTGAGCCAAGGGCGCAGTTCTGTGACATGCGCGGTACACACCTAACTGCACATGCCCAGGTTGATGACACAGGTGCCTGCCGTGCTGCTGATGTGCAGTGTGTGGGAGGCAATGCAGGGCACGGCCACCATTGTGCCAGTGGCGCTACAGCACTGTTCACCTATATGGCGCTGTGGCACTGGGGCGTCATGGGCACACTGGGGCAACAGCGCAGTAGGCTGCTACAGAAGGTGGCACACAGGCACCCAGTCACACTAGATGCATTGGGTTCCAGTCACACTGTGGCTGTCTGCGCCAGAAACCCTTGACCCTGTGCCCGACCTTTGCCCTCTAGGTGCCATGAGTCAGGCATGGGTGCACCACTATCGTGCTGTTCTGTGATAGTGCAATAGGAAATGGCAGCGCTGTACCATGCAGCATCTGCACATGGTGGAACCACGCTGCAGAGCGCCATTTTGACTTAACCGAACAATAGAGATGGCACGGAGGAGAGCAGCACAGTGGAGCCAGGTAGAGATGGCAAACTTGGTTGCCATTGTGGAGCCACTTGTTGGCCCACTATTTGGTGAGGCACCCCTGGACAGGTCCAGGAGTTAGGTGTGGCAGGAGGTGGCCGACGCCCTGGAGGAGGCCACTGGTATGGGGTGGATGGTGGAGCAGTGCTGCCACAGATATGGGGACCTGAGGCAGAGAGACCCAGACCTGCTTGCCCACCTGTGGGCTCATGGCAGGAGGGGCACGGTGCCATGGCCAGGTAGGTGCAACATCCATACACTTTTATCTTCCATACGGGTATCACGGTTGCATGTGTCTGGCACATTGGGAGGGGACCATCCAATGTTGGCCATGGTGGTGTTATCAGGGTGTGGGGTGGGTGGGTCTGGCTGTGTGGGATTGCACACACATGGGGGCGGGGGGACTTTGCTACAGGATTGTACTGATGTTCCTCTCTCCATGTTTGCACCTTAGGCCCAGATGAGTGACGGCTGGCGAGGGAGAGGAGGTGCCAGCAGGAGGACCATCAGTCCAGGAGGGGTGAAGGTCCACAGAGGTAGAGAGACCAGCCTGATGATGGTGAGTGCCTTACATCCATGATTACTATTGCATGCTGTGTAACAGGGTGGGCAGCGGGGCATGGCCACCATCCATTGAAACCACTGCCATGCTCGCAACTTGTTACAGTCAGCACTGTCCAGTGGCACTGCATGTCTGGGAGTGTGTCAATGGTGGTCCACGCATGCACCGGGTACCTGGCTGTGCCACTGCCTTCGCACCTCATAGCCATGTCACTGAACAGCCACGGTGGTGCTGTGCAGGACTTGGCCGGTGGGTGTGTACAGCAGTCCGCATGGCTGTGTGCACCTGGGTGGGCAGGTCTTATGGACGCGATCACTGTTGGTGGTCACACACCATCACAGAGGCATGTCCCATGGCCGTATGCCATGCACAGTGGGTGGGCTGCGTAGGGCTGTGCATTCACACCTATTGACTCTGCTCCCTTGTCCTAGGTGGACAGCAGTTTCAAGCCATCTGACGGACACTGCAGGAGATACTGCAGGTGGCCAGGGCCTCCCTGGAGATATTAGAGTGGATTGACCGTGTGGGAGTCCGATGGCAGCATGGCAGGAGGAGCAGCCAGAGCAGGGAGTGGGGCTCCCGATGAGCATACAAACACCCCTGATTTTCCTTACCCCCCTGGACCCACCCTCACACCCCTCCTTCCCTCTACCATTTGTTCACCCCTGCCCTTTACCCACCCCACCTTGTTTGTGGCCCTTCCCCAACCTTTTGTATATACATATATGTAAATAGTTTTGTGTGTTTTTTACAATACATTTGCTTTGATATACCTAATGTGGTGGTCTCTGTTTTGCAGTGGGCTATAGGTGCTCAGCTGCAGTGGTGTGCATGGTGTCAGGGGTGGTGCAGTCATGTGCATGTGTGTGTGTCCATGGGGAAGTGACTATGGTGTGAGAGTAGCTATCAGTCACTGTCTGTGGTGTGTGTGTTGTTCCCTGTGCACTGGATGACTGTGCAGTGGTCCATGGTGCATGCTTTGTGTCCATGGCACATCTGTCAGCCCGTCCATGGCCTGTGCACCTGACACCCTTCATGTCAGTGACCTGCATGGTTCTCTGGCATGCAGGACAGCCACTGTACCTGTCACAATGCCGGGTTGCTTCCTGTCACTGGTGTGGTGCATGTCTGCCTCTGGTGACACTGTGGCCTCTGCTGTTGTTGTCCCACCTCCATGCTGTGGCTTGTGTGTGTTGCAGGGGATGTGCACCACTGTTTGTCACTTATGCTTCAGGCACATGCTGGTGGCGTACAGCTCACAGTGCCTCGGTAGTAGCTGCACCCTGTGCCATGGAGGAGGCTGGCCATGTGTACATGGAGCCCCTGTGGCCACACCGCCTGGGGGCATGGTCTGTCCCGCCACTGTGTCCCTGTGTTGGTGTGCCCTTGGGCATGGGTGGGTGCTTGTCCATGCACTGTGTTGCATCCTGTGTGGTGCATGCTTCCATGCACCACTGTGGGTATCTGCGCTGGCTGTTGTGGCCAGTACTGGGTCGGGGTGTGTCCTTGGGAGGGTGTGTAGGGTGCTGTACCACTGGTGGTGGGGTCCGGGGCATGCCCTGTCATGTGTGGGTTACCTCATGTGCCGATGCATGGTCGGTCTCTCAGCTGTACCTCGGGGGATGTGCATGGTGGCACTGTGTATGCAGTCCTTGCATCGCTGTGTGCTGCCACCCACTGATGGGTGCTCATGGTGGGGCTGCCTTGCATAGTTCTGTGGTGCACAGGGTTGCATTGTCACAGTGGGGGTGGTGGCATGCATGGGGTATCCTGCACTGGTGGATGCTGCTCCTGGGCAGGGTGTCTGGGGGTCACAGTGCAGGGTGTGCTCTGCATTGGTGGTATGGTGTGGCACGGGGTGGTCGGCCCTCCTTGTGTGCCAGTCACAGCTTGCCAGGGGGTGTGATGGGGCCAGTGGTTATTACAGCCCTTCCCCAGTTGTGCAGTGCATGGGGTGTGGGGTGACAATGTCTGTTCTGCTGTGTGTTCCTCTGCCCATCTGTGGCATGGGTGGTGGGCCCCCTGCATCCCTGTTTGTGCTGTTGCTTTGCTGCCCTGCTGCTGGGGAGCATCCCTGGTTGCACTATGGTGCATCTGGACTGCTCAGCTGAACATCCCTTGTTGAGCTATGGCACATCAGATATGCTCAGCTTCACCTCCCTAGTTGTGCTGTGGTGCAGGTGGTGCGATATTCAGTCATTGGCTGTAGGCAGATCTTGGCCTGTGCAGTTTTTGAATATTGCACCTCTTGTGCATGGGCACAATGGGCTTATGCTTGCTCCTACTGTTGTGCACTTTTTGGGTGCAGTTTGAATATCTGAGCCTCCGTGTATTTGTCTGAGATGGGTGAAGTGAACTGTTATCTGTGCAGTTAGCTAGGTGAAGAAAGAAACTGTAAATTAGGTGGAGTGTCTGAGGCAGAAGGAAGGAAGCCAGGTGTTTTGGATTAAAAAACTACCCTAGATAGCTTTTGGCAGAGAACAGCAAGACAAAGGTGGTGCTGTTAGAACTTTACTACTCTACTGGGACTAAATAAGTAGAACACTACTACAGGGACCTTCAATTTAGGGTAAAAACAAACAAACAAAACAAGAGTTAGTGTGTTCGTCTGAGTTGGGTCAAGTAGATTGTTATCTGTACAGTTTGCTAGGTGAAGAAGAAAACTGTGAATGGGGGGGTGTGGCTTACTCAGAAGGAAGCCACATGTTTAGGACTTAAAAAATGCCCTAGATAGGTTTTGGCAGAGAGCAGCAAGAGGAAGGAGATGCTATTAGAACTTTACTGCTCTATTGGGACTGAATAATTAGAACTCTGCTACTGGGACCTTCAATTTTGACCGAGAACAGCAAGAGGAAGGATTTGCTGTTAGAATTTTCCCATTGTACTGGGAATAAATAAATAGAATTCTACTACAGGGACCTTCAATTTAGGATAAAAGCAAGCAAATAAAAAAAGGAGTTAGTGTGTTTGTCTGAGTTGGGTGAAGTGAATTGTTATCTGAGTAGCTAGCTAGGTGAAGATGGAAATTATGAACTTGGGAGAGTGGCTTAACCAGAAGCAAGCCAGGTGTTTTGTACTTAAAAAATGCCTTAGATAGTTTTGGCAGAGAACAGCAAGAGGAAGGAGGTGATGTTAGAACTTTACTACTCTACTGGGAGTGAAGAATTAGAACTCTACTACTGGGACCTTCAATTTAGAGTAAGAACAATAAAAAAAGAGTTAGTGCGTTTGTCTGAGTTGGGTAAAGTGAATTGTTACCTGTGCAGTTAGCTCGGTGAAGAAGGAAACTGTAAATAAGGGGGAGTGGCTTAGGAAGAAGAAGGCCAGGTGTTTGGGATTTAAAAAAAATACCCCAGAAAGTTTTTGGTAGAGAATAGCAAGAGGAAGGGGTGCTGTCAGAACGTTACTACTCTACTGGGACTAAGAAACTAGAACTCTACTACTGGGACATTCTAAAAATGAAAACACACTAAAAAAGTGTGTGTTTGTCTGAGTTGGGTGAAGTGAATTGTTATCTGTGCAGTTCACTAGGTGAAGAAGTAAACTGTGAACTGGGGAGTGGCTTAAGTAGAAGGAAGCCAGGTGTTTAGGATTTAAAAACTGCCCTAAATAGCTTTAGGCAGAGAACAGCAAGAAGAATGAGCTGCTGTTAGAACCTTACTACTCTACTGGGACTAAAGAACTAGAACTCTGCTACAGGGACCTTTAATTTATGGTAAAAACAGAGAAATAACATAAGTGTCAGTGTATTTGTCTGAGTTGGGTGAAGTGAAATGTTATCTGTGCAGTTAGCTAGGTGAAGAAGGAAACTATGAAGCAGAGGGAGAGGCTTTGGCAGAAGAAAGTCATGTAGTTTGGATTTAAGAAATGCCCTAGAAAGGTTTTGACAGAGAACAGCAAATGGACGGAGGTGGTGTTAGAACTTTACTACTCTACTGGGACTAAAGAACTGGAACTTTACTACAGGGGACTTCAATTTAGGGAAAAAAAACTGTTATTGTATTTGCCTGAGTTGGGTGAAGTGAAATGTTATCTGTGTAGCTAGCTAAGTGAAGAAGAAACCTGTGAATTAGGGGGAATAGCTTACTCAGAAGGAAGCCATGTGCTTATGATTTAAAAAAATGCCCTAGATAGGTTTTGGCAGAGAACAGCAAGCGGAAGAAGGTGCTGTTAGAACTTTACTACTCTACTGGGACTGAAGAATTAGAACTCTACTACTGGAACCTTCTATTTAGGGTAAGAGTAATAAAAAAAAGAGTTAGTGTGTTTGTCTGATTTGGGTGAAGTGAATTGTTATCTGTGCAGTTATCTAGGTGAAGAAGGAAACTGTGAATTAGGTGGAGTGGCTTAGGCAGAAGGAAGGCAGGTGTTTTGGATTTAAAAACTGCCCTAGATAGTTTTTGGCAAAGAACAACAAGAGTAAGGAGGTTCTGTTAAAACTTTAATATTTTACTGGGACTAAAGAACTAGAACTCTGCTACTGGGACCTTCAATTTAGTGTAAAAACAAACAAAAAATAGTTAGTGTGTTTGTCTACGTTGGGTGAACTGAATTCTTATCTGTGCAATTAGCTAGGTTAAGAAGGAAACTGTGAATTGGGGGAGTGCCTTAGGCAGAAGGAAGCCCGGTGTTTTGGATTTAAAAACTGCCCTAAAAAACTTTTGGAAGAGAACAGCAAGTGGAAGGAGGTGCTGTTCGAACTTCTTTACTCTACTGGGACCAAAGAGCTAGAACTCTACTACTTGGGACCTTCAATCTAGGATAAAAACAAACAAACAAAAAAACAGTTAGTGTGTTTGTCTGAGTTGGGTGATGTGAATTGTTATGTGTGAAGTTAGATAGGTGAAGAATTAAACTGTGAATTAGGGGGAATGGGTTAGGCAAAAGAAAGCGTAGTGTTTAGGATTTAAAATTTACCCTAGAAAACTTTAGGCAGAGAACACTCAGTGGAAGGAGGTGCTGTTAGAACTTTACTAATCTACTGGGACTAGAGAACTAGAATTCCATTAGAGGGACCTTCAATTTAGGTAGAAAACAAACAAACAAACAAAAAGTTAGTGCATTTGTCTGATTTGGGAGAGGTGAATTGTTATCTGTGCAGTTATCTAGGTAAATAGGGAAACTGTGAATTAGGGGGAGTAGCTTAGGCAGAAGGAAGCCAGGGGCAGGATTCACGAACCCATGAAAGTTCCACAGCTGTGGGAAAACTTTGGCGCAAAAGTGTCGCCACCAGTGGTGCTGCAGAACTCCCTCAGCATTGAGTATTCAGAAAGGTGGAGCCGGATTACGAATGGGTCAATGACGTATGGCAGCTTTCGGATGGTGTTGCCAGGGATATCACTGCAGCTGCAGAAAGATGTTACGGCTGGTGGGAGCAGCTGTAAAACCGTCTGCAACTGCTGCAGCTGTGAATCGCACTCACTTGTGCTGCAGGAATTTCAGTCCACCAATGGAGTTGTGGAGTGGGACTTAGTTTCCGAACAGCTTGTGACTCCTGCCCCAGGTGTTTAGGATTGAAAAACTGGTCTAGATAGGTTCTGGCCTAGAACAGCAAGAGGAAGGAGTTGCTGTTTGACCTTTATTACTCTAGTGGGAATAAAGAACAAGAACTCTACTACTGGGACCTTCAATTTTGTGTAAAAACAAACCGAAAAAATAGTTATTATGTTTGCCTTAGATGGGTGAAGTGAATTGTTATCCATGCAGTTAGCTTGGTGAAGAAGGAAGCTGTGAATTAGGGGCTGTGGCTTAGGCAGAAGGAAGCCAGATGTTTAGAATTTAAAAACTGCCCTATATAGCTTTTAGCAGAGAACAGCAAGGGGAAGCAAGGGTTGTTAGGACTTTTCTACTCTACTGGGACTAAAGAACTAGAACTCTACTACTGAGACCTTCAATGTATGTTAAAAACAAATAAACAAACAATAAACAGAAAGAGTTAGTGTAATTGTCTGAGTTGGGTGAAGTGAATTGTTATCTGGGAAGTCAGCTAGGTGAAGAACGGAACTGTACATTTGAGGGAGTGGCATAGGTAGAAGGAAGCTAGGTGTTTAGGATTTAAAAATTGACCTAGTTAGCTTCTGGGAGATTAGAGCAAGAGGAAGGTGGTTCTGGTTTTTTTTTAGTTGTTTAACCAGGAGTAGCACACTAAGCTGAAAGCTTTTTTACAGGTGTGATGTGAGAGCACAGGGAAGTTAAGTGACTTGCTCAGGGTCACACAGTATGCAAGTGAATGCTGTGGGATTCAATCCCAGGTCTGGTCTGCTGGATGTCACCAGATTTGCAGCTCAGAGCCTTAAACCACTGTGCTATACTGCTTCTATAGAAAGGTTTTGGTAGCGAACAGCAAGAGGAAGAAGGTGATGTTTTAACTTTACTACTTTTCTGGGTCTAAAGAACTAGAATTTTACTACTCTACTGGTACTAAATAACTAGAAATCTACTATTGGGACCTTCAGTTTAGTTTAATAACAAACAAACAAAAACAATTAGTGTGTTTGCCTGAGTTGGGTGAAGTGAATTGTTATCTGTGCATTTAGCTAGGTGAAGAAGGAAACTATGAACTCTGTGGAGTGGCATAGGCAGAAGAAAACCAGGTGCTTTTGATTTAAAACCTGCCCTAGACAGCTTTTGGCAGAGAGCAGCAAGGGGAAGGAGGTGCTGTTTGAACTTTACTACTCTACTGGGACTAAGGAACCAGAGCTCTGTTACTAGGATCTTCAATTTAGCGTAAAAACAAACAAACAAAAAAAAAGAGTTATTATGTTTGTCTGAGTTGGGTGAAGTGAATTGTTATCTGTGTAGTTAGCTAGGCAAAGAAGGTAAGTATGAATTGTGGAGAGTGGCTTAGGCAGAAGGAAGGCAGGTGTTTTGGATTTAAAAACTACCCTAGAAAGGTTTTGGTAGAGAACAGCAAGAGGAAGGAGGTGATGTTGGAACTTTACTACTTTTCTGGGTGTAAAGAACTAGATCTCTACTACTGGGAACATCAATTTAGGTTAAAAACAAACAAAGAAACAAAAAAGTTAGTGTGTTTGTCTGAGTTGGGTGAAGTGAATTGTTATCTGTGAAGTTAGCTTGGTGAAGAAAGAAACTGTGAATTGGGGGAGTGGCTTAGTTTGAAGGATTCCAGGTGTTTACGATTTAAAAAATGGCCTAGACAGCTTTTGGCAGAGAACAGCAAGAGGAAGCAGGTGCAGTTAGAACTTTACTACTCTACTGGGACTAAAGAACTAGAACTCTACTACTAGGACCTTTAATTTAGTTCAAAAACAAAACAAAAAAAAGAGTTAGCGTGTTTGTCTAAGTTGGGTGAACTGAATTCTTATCTGTGCCATTAGCTAGGTTAAGAAGGAAACTGTGAATTGGGGGAGTGCCTTAGGCAGTAGGAAGCCAGGTGTTTTGGATTAAAAAACTGACCTAAAAAGGTTTTGGAAGAGAACAGCAAGTGGAAGTTGGTGCTGTTTGAACTTTTATACTCTACTTGGACTAAAGAGCTAGAACTCTACTACTGGGACCTTCAATTTAGGATAAAAACATTAAACAAACAAAAAACAGTGTGTTTGTCTGAGTTGGGTGATGTGAATTGTTACATGTGAAGTTAGCTTGGTGAAGAAAGAAACTGTGAATTAGGGGGAGTGGCTTAGGCAAAAGAATGCCTAGTGTTTTGGATTTAAAATTTATCATAGAAAACTTTTGGCAGAGAACTCACAGAAGAAGGAGGTGCTGTTAGAACTTTACTAATCTACTGGGACTAAAGAACTAGAAATTAGAGGGACCTTCAATTTAGGGAGAAAAAAACAAATAAAAAAACAGTTAGTGCATTTGTCTGAATTGGGAGAAATGAATTGTTATCTGTGCAGTTATCTAGGTAAAGAAGGAAACTGTGAATTAGGGGGACTGGCTTAGGCAGAAGGAAGCCAGGTGCAGGATTCACAAGCCCTGTGAAAGTCCTGCAGCTGCGGGAAAACTTAGATGCAAAAGGGTCTCCACCGGTGGAGCCACAGGACACCCGCAGCAGTGAGTATTCAGAAAGGTGGAGATGGATTACGACCTGCTCAATGACTTACAGCAGCTTCTGGGTGGTATTGCCAGGGATATTACCGCAGCCATGGAAATATTTTACGGCCGGTGACAGCAGCTGTAACACCCCCAGCAACTGCTGTGGCTGTGAATTGCACTCACTGGTGCTGCAGGGATTTCAGTTCACCAATGGAGTTGTAGAGTGGGACTTAGTTCCTGAATGGCTTTTGAATCCTGCCCCAGGTGTTTAGGATTGAACAACTGCTCTAGATAGGTTCTGGCAAAGAACAGCAAGAGGAAGGAGTTGCTGTTCGAACTTTACTACTCTAGTGGGAATAAAGAACTAGAACTCTACTACAGGGACCTTCAATTTAGGGTAAAAACAAACAAATAAAAAAACAGTGTGTTTGTCTGAGTTGGGTGATGTGAATTGTTATGTGTGAAGTTAGGTGAAAAAGGAAACTGTGAATTAGGTAGAGTGGCTTAGGCAAAAGAAAGCCTAGTGTTTTGGATTTAAAATTTACCCAAGAAAACCTTTGGCACAGAAAACTCAGAGGAAGGAGGTGCAATTAGAACTTTACCAATCTGCTGGGACTAACAAACTAGAATTCTATTAGAGGGACCTTCAATTTAGGGTAGAAAAAAACAAACAAAATAAATGAGTTAGTGCATTTGTCTGAATTGGGAGAAGTGAATTATTACCTGTGCAGTTATCTTTGTAAAGAAGGAAACTGTGAATTAGGGGGAGTGGCTTTGGCAGAAGGAAGCCAGGGGCAGGATTCACAAACCCCGTGAAAGTCCCGCAGCTGTGGGAAAACTCCGGCACAAAAGAGTCACCACCAATGGAGCTGCAGGCCCTGCAGCATTGAGTATTTGAAGGTGTGGGAGCCGGATCACGTAATGGGTGAAATGACGTAAAGCAGCTTTTGGGTGGTGTTGCCAGGGATATCACCACAGCTGCAGAAAGATGTTATGGCTGGTGGGAGCAGCCGTACACCCTCCGCAACTGCTGTGACTGTGAATCGCACTCACCAGCACTGCAGGGATGTCAGTCCACCAACGGAGTTGAGGAGTGAGACGTAGTTCCTGAACAGCTTGTGAATCCTGCTCCAGGTGTTTAGGATTGAAAAACTGCTCTAGATAGGTTCTGGCAGAAAACAGCAAGAGGAAGGAGTTGCTGTTCGAACTTTACTACTCTAGTGGGAATAAAAAACTAGAACTCTACTACAGGGACCTTCAATTTAGGGTAAAATCAAAAAAAATAGTGTGTTTGTCTTAGATGGGTGAAGTGAATTGTTATCCATGCAGTTAGCTTGGTGAAGAAGGAAGCTGTGAATTAGGAGCAGTGGCTTAGGCAGAAGGAAACCAAATGTTTAGAATTTAAAAACTGCCCTATATAGCTTTTGGCAGAGAACAGCAAGGGGAAGCAGGGGCTGTTAGGACTTTTCTACTCTACTGAGTCTAAAGAACTAGAACTGTGTTTGTCTGAGTTGGGTGAAGTGAATTGTTATCTGTGAAGTTAGCTTGGTGAAGAAGGAAACTGTGAATTGGGGGAGTGGCTTAGTTTGAAGGATTCCAGGTGTTTATAATTTAAAAAATGGCATAGATAGATTTTGGCAGAGAACAGTAAGAGGAAGCAGGTGCTGTTAGAACTTTACTACTCTACTGGTACTAAAGAACTAGAACTCCACTACTAGGACCTTTAATTTAGTTTAAAAACAAAACAAATAAAAAAGAATTAGCGTGTTTGTCTAAGTTGGGTGAACTGAATTCTTGTCTGTGCAGTTAGCTAGGTTAAGAAGGAAACTGTGAATTGGGGGAGTGTCTTTGGCAGAAGGAAGCCAGGTGTTTTGGATTTAAAAACTGCCCTAAAACCTTTTGGAAGAGAACAGCAAGTGGAAGGTGGTGCTGATTGAACTTTTCTACTCTACTTGGACTAAAAAGCTAGAACTCTACTACTGGGACCTTCAATTTAGGATAAAAAGAAACAAACAAAAAAAAACAGTTAGTGTGTTTGTCTGAGTTGGGTGAAGTGAATTGTTATGTGTGAAGTTAGCTAAGTGAGGAAGGAAACTGTGAATTAGGGGGAGTGGCTTAGGCAAAAGAAAGTCTAGTGTTTTGGATTTAAAATTTACCATAGAAAACTTTTGACAGAGAACACACAGAGGAAGGAGGTGCTGTTAGAACTTTACTAATCTACTGAGGCTAAAGAACTAGAATTCTATTAGAGGGACCTTCAATTTAGGGTAGAAAAAAACAAACAAAAAAAGGAGTTAGTGCGTTTTTCTGAATTGGGAGAAGTGAATTTTTATTTGTGCAGTTATCTAGGTAAAAAAGAGAAACTGTGAATTATTGGGAGTGTCTTAGGCAGAAGGAAGCCAGGGGCAGGATTTACAAACCCCATGAAAGTCCCACAGCTGTGGGAAAACTTTGGCGCAAAAGGGTCACCACCAGTGCAGCCGTAGGACTCCCGCAGCATCAAGTGTTCAGAAAGATGAAGCTGGATGACAAACGAGTCAACGATGTATGGCAGCTTTTGGGTGGTGTTGACAGGGATATCACCACAGCTGCAGAAAGATATTATGACTGGTGGGAGCAGTCGTAACACCCTCTGCAACAGCTGCAGCTGTGAATTGCACTCATTGGTGCTGCAAGGATTTCAGTCCACCAATGGAGTTGTGGAGTGGGGCTTAGTTCCAGAATGACTTGTGAAACCTGCTGCAAGTGTTTAGGATTTAAAAACTGCTCTAGAAATGGTTTTGGCAAAGAACAGCAAGAAGAAGGAGTTGCTGTTTGAACTTTACTACTCTAGTGGGAATAAAGAACTAGAACTCTACTACAGGGACCTTTAATTTTGGGTAAAAACAAACAAAAAATAGTTAGTGTGTTTGTCTTAGATGGGTGAAGTGAATGGTTATCCATGCAGTTAGCTTGGTGAAGAAGGAAGCTGTGAATTAGGGGCAGTGACTTAGGCAGAAGGATGCCAGATGTTTAGAATTTAAAAACTGCCCTATATAGCTTTTGGCAGAGAACAGCAAGGTGAAGCAAGGGCTGTTAGAACTTTTTTACTCTACGGGGACTAAATAACTAGAACTCTACTACTGAGATCTTCAATTTATGTTAAAAACAACAAACAAAAAAACAGAAAAAGTTAATGTGATTGTCTGAGTTGGGTGAAGTGAATTGTATCTGGGAAGTTAGCTAATCAAAGAACAAAACTGAATTTGGGGGAGTGGCATAGGTAGAAGGAAACCATGTGTTTAGGATTTAAAAATGGACCTAGTTAGCTTCTGTGAGATTACAGCAAGAGGAAGGTGGTGCTGTTAGAACTTTACTACTCTACTGGTACTAAAGAACTGGAACTCTACTACTGGGACGTTCAATTTAGTGTAATAACAAACAAGCAAAAAAAACAGCAAGAGGAAGGAGGTGCTGTTTGATCTTTAATACTCTATTGGGATAAAAGAACTAGAACTCTACTACAGGGACCTTCAATTTAGGGTAAAAACAAACAAACAAAAAAAAAGTTAATGTGTTTGTCTGAGTTGGGTGTAGTGAATTGTTATCTGGCCAGTTAGATAGGTAAAGAAGGAAACTGTGAATTGGGGGAGTGGCTTAGGCAGAAGGATGCCAGGTGTTTTGGATCTAAAAACTGCCCTAGATAGATTTTGGCAGATAACAGCAAGAGGAAGGAGGAGGAGGAGCTGTTAGAACTTTACTACTGTACTGGAATTGAAGAACTAGAACACTACTACTAGAACCTTCAATTTAGGGTAATACAATCAAATAAGTGTGTTTGTCTGAGTTGGGTGAAGTGAATTGTTATCTGTGCAGTTATCTAGGTGTAGAAGGAAACTGTGAATTGGGAGAGTGGCTTAGGTAGGAGGGAACGGGGTGTGTTGGATTTAAAAACTGCCCAAGAAAGCTTTTGGCTGAGAACAGCAAGAGGAAGGATGTGCTGCTAGAACTTTACTACTCTACTGGGACTAAAGAACTAGTACTCTACTACTGGGACCTTCAATTTTGGGTAAAAGCAAACAAACAAAAAAAAAGTTAGTGTGTTTGCCTGAATTTGGTGAAGTGAATTGTTATCTCTGCAATTAGCTAGGTGAAGAAGGAAACTGTGAATTGCTGGAGTGGCTAAGGTAGAAGAAGCCAGGTGTTTAGGATTTAAAATGTGTCCTAGTTAGCTTTGAGCAGAAAACAGCAAGAGAAAGGAGGTGTTGTTAGAACTTTACTACTCTACTGGTACTAAAGAACTGGAACTGTATTACTTGGACCTTCAATTTAGTTGAATAACAAGCAAACAAAAAAGTATTAGTGTGTTTGTCTGAATTGGGTGAAGTGGATTGTTATCTGTGCTGTTAGCTAGATGAAGAAGGTAAGTATGAATAAGGGAGAGTGGCTTAGGCAGAAGGAAACCAGGTGTTTTGGATTTAAAAACTACCCTAGTTAGCTTTTGGCAGAAAACAGTGAGAGGAAGGAGGTGCTGTTAGAACTTGACTAGTCTACTGGGTCTAAAGAACTAGAAGTGTATTACTGGGGCCTTCAATTTAGGGAAAAACAAACAAACAAAAAAAACAGTTAATGTGTTTGAGTTGGGTGAAATGAATTTATCTATGAAGTTAACTAGGTAGAGAAGAAAACTGAACTGGTAGAGTGGCTTAGGTAGAAGGAAGACTGGTGTTTGTGATTTAAAAATTGCCCTAGATAGCTTTTCACAGAGAACAGCAAGAGGAAAGAGGTGTTGTTAGAATGTTACTAGTCTACTGGTACTAAAGAACTAGAACTCTACTACTGGGACCTCAATTTAGTTTAAAAACAAACAAAAAAAAAGAGTTAGTGTGTTTGTCTGAGTTGGGTGTAGTGAATTGTTGTCTGTCCAGGTAGCTATGTAAAGAAGGAAAACTGTGAATTGGGCTAGTGGCTTAGGCAGAAGGATGCCTAAGGACGGATATTCAGACAGTCTGGCAGGGGCATAAGCCTGGGCCAGGACCAGGCGATATTCAGCGGTGATGCGCCATGGCACAGCACAGTTGAATATGGCATGGGCAGTGCACATAGTGTGCACTGTGCAGTGGAACTGTGCCAGCACAAGCCACAGACTGGGAGCATGGGGATGTACCAGCGCAAGTGCTGGTGCGCTAGGTGCATCACCTGTGATATTCAGCTGAATGCATGCAAATGAGGCCATAATGTATGGAAGGTGCAAATGGAGCCATTTGCATGTCATTATGGCCCCATTTGCATGCGCTGCACCGCGTGTCCCTGCAAATTGTGCCTGGCACCCTGTGATGCTGCTGTCATAGGGGGTTGGCTCCCTTGTGGGCTATAGTAGCCCACTCCCTCCTGTATGCCTGATCACGAGCTGTAGTACGCATAATCTTATGCCTAATTGCAGGCTGTAGCAATGATAAATAGATTCCTTTGCCTGATTGTGGCCTGTAGCAATGATAAAGTAATTCCTATGCCCAATCACAGGCTGTAGAAATGAAAATTAAACCCTGATGCCTGATCGTGGGCTTTAGCAATATCAGTGAACAACCTGGTGGTCCAGTGGTACCCCCTCCCAACCCAGCCACAGAGGCTCCTGACCACTCCAGTACCCCTCCATCATTGGTGGGCAAGCAGCACCCCACTAGTGTACCACTTCTGGACACCCGCCGAGATGACAGCGTGGTATGAGTCTATGCGCCTGTTGGGACCCAGTGTGGACTTATGGATTTGTAGGTTATATCAGACACAGGACCATATATATAAATGAACACGCTCTATCTGCCACATTCGGTCCTGTGTAGTACAGTATGGTCTGTGAAGCCCATTGGTCCACACTGTGGCCCAATACGTGTACAGATCATACCGTACACTGTCATTCAGCGGGTGGCTGGGCGGTATGCGGGTTGGGTGCTGCCATCCTGGCTGGCTGGGGTACTCTGTCGGTGGGTGGGGAGGAGGGTATCACTGGACCGCCAGGTTTTTTACTCGTATTAATACAGCCCACGATTGGGCATAGGATTATATTTCTAATTACTACAGCCCACAATCAGGCACAGGTATTTATTCATATGTACTACAGCCCGCGATTGGGAATGGGTATGTATTCATATTTATTACAGCCCATGGTTGGGCATAGGAACTGATTTATGATTACTGCAGCCCGTGATCGGGCATAGGGCTTTAATTATCATTTCTATAGCCTGCGATCGGACATAGGATTTTATATATACTTCCTACTGCCTGTGATCGGGCATATGGGGTGGAGGGACCACTGGACTATTGGGGGAACAGGTGCTTTTGGACAGCGTTCCTGCTGGGCTGGTGGCCACCCATGACTGGTGGCTGTTGTGTTGCACCTTGCAATACAGACCCCACCTGTGGGTGGCCAGCATTTGAGCCTCTTATTTATGGCTCAGCTTCAGGCAGCAGTGTGTGGCACATGTAGGGGTTGCACCAGCATATGCGCTGCACATCCAGGGCTGAATATTGGGATATGTTGCGTATGCACGGGCATGCCCCCTGCTTCTGTGCCACATATATTACCAATGCACCCTGTTGCATCGGGAGTTGCACAGTGCAACCTGCCCCTTTCAATATCGTGCCAAGGCACACTGGGGGGTTGTGCATGGTGCAACCCTATTGTGCCAGGTGCAACCCCTTTGAATATCCCAGCCCAGGTGTTTTGGATCTAAAAACTGCCCTAGATAGCTTTTGGCAGAGAACACCAAGAGCACTGGATAGCCTTTGGCAGAGAAGTATAAGAGGAAGGAGGTGCTGTTAGAACTTTACTATTCTACTGGAACTGAAGAACTAGAACACTACTACTGGGACCTTCAATTTAGGGTAAAACAATCAAACAATAAAAAATAGATAGTGTGCTTGAGTTAGGAGAAGTGACTTGTTATCTGTGCAGTTAGCTATGTGAAGAAGGAAACTGTGAATTAGGGAAAGGGGCTTAGGGAGAAGGAAGATGGGTGTTTTGGATTGGAAAACTGCCCTACAAATCTTTTGGCAGAGGACAGCAAGAGGAAGGAGGTGCTGTTAGAACTTTACTACTTTATTGGAATTAAAGAACTAGAACACTACTACTGGGACCTTCAATTTAGGATAAAACAAACAAACAAAAAAAAGAGTTAGTACGTTTGTCTGTGTTGGGTGAAGTGAATTGTTATCTGTGCAGTTAGCTAGGTGAGGAAGGTAAGTATGAATTCTGGAGAGTGGCTTAGGCAGAAAGAAGGCAGGTGTTTTGATTTAAAAGCTACCCTAGAAAGGTTTTGGTAGAGAACAGCAAGAGGAAGGAGGTGATGTTGGAACTTTACTATTTTTCTGGGTCTAAAGAACTAGATCTCTACTACAGGGATCGTCAATTTAGGTTAAAAACAAAGAAACAAAAAAGTTAGTGTGTTTGTCTGAGTTGGGTGAAGTGAATTGTTATCTGTGAAGTTAGTTTGGTGAGGAAGGAAACTGTGAATTGGGGGAGTGGCTTAGTTTGAAGGATTCCAGATGTTTACGATTTAAAAATGGCCTAGATAGCTTTTGGCAGAGAACAGCAAGAGGAAACAGGTGCTATTTGAACTTTACTACTCTACTGGTACTAAAGAACTAGAACTCTACTACTAGGACCTTCAATTTAGTTTAAAAACAAAACAAAAAACAGAGTTATTGTGTTTGAGTTGGGTGAACTGAATTCTTATCTGTGCTGTTAGCTAGGTTATGAAGGAAACTGTGAATTGGGGGGAGTGCCTTAGGCAGAAGGAAGCCAGGTGTTTTGGATTTAAAAACTGCCCTAAAAAGCTTTTGGAACAGAACAGCAAGTGGAAGGAGGTGCTGTTCAAACTTTTCTACTCTACTTGGACTAAAGAGCTAGAACTCTACTACTGGAACCTTCAAGTTATAATAAAAACAAAGCAACAACAAAAAAAAAAAACAGTTAGTGTGTTTGTCTGAGTTGGGTGATGTGAACTGTTATGTGTGAAGTTAGCTAGCTGAAGAAGGAAACTGTGAATTAGAGGGAGTTGCTTAGGCAAAAGAAAGCCTAGTGTTTTGGATTTAAAATTTACCCTAGAAAACGTTTGGCAGAGAACACTCAGAGGAAGGAGGTGCTGTTAGAACTTTACTACTCTACTGGGACTAAAGAACTAGAACTCTATTAGAGGGCCCTTCCATTTAGGGTAGAAAGAAAACAAACAAAAAAGAGTTATTGCGTTTGTCTGAATTGGGAGAAGTGAATTGTTTTCTGTGCAGTTATCTAGGTAAAGAAGGAAACTGTGAATTTGGGGAGTGGCTTAGGCAGAAGGAAGCCAGGGGTAGGATTCACAAACCCCGTGAAAATCCCGCAGCTGTGGGAAAAGTTTGGCGCAAAAGGGTCTCCACCGTGGAGCCGCAGGACTCCCGCAGCAGCGAGTATTCAGAAAGGTGGAGCCGGCTTGCAACTGGCTCAACGACTTATGGCAGCTTTTGGATGGTGTAGCCAGGGATATTACCACAGCTGCGGAAAGATGTTACAGCCAGTGGGAGCAGACGTAACACCCTCTGCAACTGCTGCAGCTATGAATTGCACTCACCGGCACTGCAGGGATTTCAGTCAACCAATGGAGTTGCGGAGTGCTACTTAATTCCCGAACGGCTTTTGAATCCTGCCCCAGTTGTTTAGGATTTAAAAACTGCTCTAGATAGGTTCTAGCAGAGAACAGTAAGAGGAAAGAGTTGCTGTTCGGACTTTACTACTCTAGTGGGAATATAGAACTAGAACTACAGGGACCTTCAATTTAGGGTAAAAACAAACAAAAAAAATAGTGTGTTTGTCTTAGTTTGGTTAAGTGAATTGTTATCCATGCAGTTAGCTTGGTGAAGAAGGAAGCTGTGAATTAGGGGCAGTGGCTTAGGCAGAAGGAAGCCAGATGTTTAGAATTTAAAAACTGCCCTATATAGCTTTTGGCAGAGAACAGCAAGGGGAAGGAGGTGCGGTTACAACTTTTCTACTCTACTGGGACTAAAGAACTAGAACTCTACTACTGAGACCTTCAATTTATGTAAAAAAAAACATAAAGAAAAAAAACAGAAAGAGTTAATGTGATTGTCTGAGTTGGGTGAAGTGAATTTTTATCTGGGAAGTTAGCTAGATGAAGAAAGAAACTGTTAATTAGGTGGAGTGGCTTAGGAAGAAGGAAGCCATGTGTTTTGGATTTAAAAACTGACCTGCAGTAGACAGCTTTTGGCAGAGAACTGTGAGAAAAAAGAGTAAGTGTGCTTGTCTGAGTTGGGTGAAGTGAATTCTTATCTGTGTAGTTAGCTAGGTGAAGAAGGAAACAGTGAATTGGGGGAGTGGCTTAGGCAGAAGGAAGCCAGGTGTTTAGTATTTAAAAGTTCCCCTAGATTGTTTTTGGCAGAGAACAGCAAGTGGAAAGAGGTGCTGGTAGAACTTTACTGCTTTACTGGAAATAAAGAACTAGAACTCCTACTACTGGAACAATCAATGTAGGCTAAAAACAAACAATCAAAAAAGAGCTAGCATGTTTGTCTTAGTTGGGTGAAGTGAATTGTTATCCATGCAGTTAGCTTGCTGAAGAGGGAAACTGTGAATTTGAGGGAGTTGCTTAGGCAGAAGGAAGCCAGATGTTTAGTATTAAAAAACTGCTCTATATAGCTTTTGGCAGAGATCAGCAAGAGAAAGGCAGTGCTGTTAGAACTTTACTACTCTTCTTGGAATAAAGAACTAGAACTCTACTAGTAGGACCTTTAATTTAGAGTACAAAATAAACTATCAAAGAAAAAGAGTTAGTGTGTTAGTCTGAGTTGGGTGGAGAGAGAGTTGTTATCTGTTCAGTTAGCTAGGTGAAGAAGGACACTGTGAATTGTGGGAGTGGCTTAGGTAATAGGACGGCGAGTGTTTAGGATTTAAAAATTGCCCTAGATAGCTTTTCTCAGACAGCAGCAAGAGCAAAGAGGTGCTGTTAGAATGTTACTATTCTACTGGTACTAAAGAACTTTAACTCTACTACTCTGACCTTCAATTTAGGGTAAAACAAACAAAGATAAAAAGAGTTAGTGTCTTTGTCTGAGTTGGGTATAGTGAATTGTTAATGGTCCAGTTAGCTAGGTAAAGAAGGAAACTGTGAATTGGGGGAGTGGCTTAGGCATAAGGATGCTAGGTGTTTTGGATTTAAAAACTGCCTTAGATAGCTTTTGGCAGAGAACAGCAATAGGAAGGAGGTGCTGTTAGAACTTCACTACTCTACTGGGACTAAAGAATTAGAACACTACTACTGGGACTTTCAATTTAAGGTAAAACAATCAAACAAAAAAAGAGTTAGTGTGTTTGTCTGAGTTGGGTGAAGTGAATTGTTATCTGTTCAGTTAGCTAAGTGAAGAAGGAAACTGTGAATTAGAGGGAGTGGCTTAGGAAGAAGGAAGCTGGGTGTTTGGGATTTTAAAACTGCCCTAGAAAGCTTTTGGGAGAGAACAGCAAGAGGAAGGAGATGCTGTTAGAACTTTACTACTCTACTGGGATGAAGGAACTAGAACTCTACTACTGGGACTTTCAATTTATTTAAAAACAAAAAATAGAAACAAAAAAATAGTGTGTCTGAGTTGGGTGAAGTGAATTATTATCTGGGCAGTTAGCTAGGTGAAGAATGAAACTGTGAATTGGGGGAGTGGCTTAGGTAGAAGAAAGCAAGGGGCAGGATTCTCAAAGTACAGCAAAAATCCTGCAGCTGTGGGAAAAAGGCTTGCAGCACTGTGGAAACGCAGTCGTGTGATATTCTTAAAGAAAATGCCACAGCTGAGGGAGTTCTGCAAAAAGTCCCACAGCTGTGGAATTCCAGGAGCTGCAGGAATTCCACAAGTGCTTTGACTCTGCAGCTGCAGATCCGCAGCTGTGGAAATGGCTGAGGAGGCACAGCAATAGTACAAGTAGCTGAAGCAGCAGACATTAACATTGCTGCTATAGTATGAGGCTGACAGCACCCACAAAGATTCCAGCAACCAGTCCCTCAACTGGGACCACTGCAGCACCACAGGTACCAGCAATACCATGGCACCACAGTGGCCGACTGTCACTGCTGGTCATCCCTCCCTGGGGCATTCCTGTTGCCTGCAGGGGTAGCACTCACTGCAGGCTGGTTAGGTTCTACTGCCTTTGGGGCTCCATCATCAGCTGCACTGTGTCTGGTGGTTATTGCCTGTTGCCATATCATGGCAATGTGTGCTTTTGTTGCTGTAACATCAGCCACTGCTATACTATCTGGGATGCTATTACCTGTGCCTCACATCCACCTTAATTGATTCCAGTTGTTGGGCCACCACTGCAGTTTGCTGAGGGAGAGTTACACATCATTCCACTTTGTGTAACATTTTTTCCGCAAGTGCGGAAAAAGCCTGGCTGAGAATAGCCCTTCAGGGGGTGTGCCTTACTTATCTCACACCTTTTTTTGCTCAGGGACTTCTGCAGCTGCACTTTTTTCCACAGTCCCTAATGTTTTTTTCTACAGCTGCTGAGGTTTTTGCTAATAGCACTTAGAGCAATCTCCCCTTTTTTTGTGTAGGTACAGCAATTTAGAGGACTTAGGGAAGGTTTTGCACCTTCTGAAAGCTTTGTTAATCCAGCCCCAGATGTTTAGGATTTAAAAACTGATCTAGTTTGCTTTTGCAGAGAACAGCAAGAGGAAGGAGGTGCTGTTAGAACTTCACTGCTCTACTCAGACTAAAGAACTAGAACTCTGCTACTCGGATATCCATTTTAGGGAAAAACAACACACAAATAAAAAAGAGTTAGTGTGTTTGTCTGAATTAAGTGAAGTGAATTGTTATCTGGGCAGTTAGCTAGGTGAAGAAAGAAACTGTGAATTAGGGGGAGTGGCTTAGGCAGAAGAAAGCAAGGTGTTTTGGATTTAAAAACTGCCCTAGAATGTTTTTGGCAGAGAACAGCAAGAGTAATGTGGTGCTGTTAGAATTTCAATACTCCACTGTGACCAAAGAACTAGAACTCTACTACTGGGACCTTCAATTTTGGGTACAAACAAACAAACAAAAAAAACAAGAGTTAGTATGTTTGTCTGAGTATGGTGAAGTGAATTGTTATCTGTGCAGTTAGATAGGTGAAGAATGAAACTGTGAATTTGGGGGAGTGGTTTAGGTAGAAGGAAGCCAGGTGTTTAGGAATTAAAAACTGCCCTAAATAGCTTTTGTCAGAGAAAAGCAAGAGGAAGGAGGTGGTATTAGAATGCTACCACTCTACTGGTACTAAAGAACTAAAACTCTACTACTGGGACCGTCAATTTATGTTAAAAACAAAAAACAACAACAAAAACAGAGTTAGTGTGTTTGTTCTGAGTTGGGTGAAGTGAGTCATTATCTGTGCAGTTAGCTAGGTGAAGAAGGAAACTGTGAATTAGGGGAGTGACTTAGGCAGAAGAAAGGCAGATGTTTTGGATTTAAAAACTGCCCTAAAAAGCTTTTGTCAGAGAACAGTAAGAGGAAGGAGGTGCTGTTAGAACTATACTACTCTACTCTTACAAAAGAACTAGAACTCTACTACTGGGACCTTCAATTTATGTTAAAAAGAAAATAAAACTAAAACAAAAAGAGTTAATGTGTTTTTGACTTCCAGTTGAGCTTTCTCGAAGATGGCGGCATAAACATCAAGCTCCATGCCCACCTCATTTCAAAATGCTCTCCGACTTCATTAAGCCACAGTTGAAAGCAATTAAAAACATTGATACTTTGGTGGCTTTGCATCGGAATACCAACCAAGAACTTTTGGAGCCTCCTGCTTTACTTAGACCATATTTAATATGCTTCCTTGATGTCGGCGGCTGAGGCCTCAGATCCCGAGCAATCACAGGCCCTGCAAGAACAACAAGATCAAAACACTCAGGTCGAGAGAAACCAGCTAAGAGTAAGTGCATTAAATTGGACATGATTTAGAAAGAGCTTCTATCTTTCCAAGCAGAGATTAAGGAACTTTATGGGGCATTAAGAAAGGACATAGTAAACCTCGAGCAAAGAACTGATACATCGGAGCACCAAGTCATGGTAGTGGAAACCCGAGTTGAAGATACAGAACTGGAAATACAAAATCTACAAGTCCAATATGCACAATTACAAGCAAGGCAGGAAGATGCTGAGAACAGAGCACGACATAAAAATATTAGGCTGTACTGTATCCCTGAGGGCTCTGAGTAGCAGAACATAACTGATTTTACCATTTCTTTATTAAAAAATGGCATTAGAACTACCCTCAGATTTCCAAATTGAGATGGAAAGAGTAAACAGAGCATTGGGCCCTCGCCCCACAGATCCAAATGCCAGACCTCAGTCCATTATTGCAAGGTTCCTTAGTTATGCAGTTAAAGAGAAGGTGCTAACAACTGCATGGCATAGGGGAAAAGTTTTCTATGGGCAGACCCGTATATATTTGGAAAATGACTATGCCCCATAAAGAACAAGAAATCGGCCAGTATATTCAGGTATTTTATCAGCAGTGAAGGAGGCATCCATTAAATTTACCACGCCACCTCCAGCATGACTTGTGGTGCAGCTCTCCTCTTGCCAGCAAGAATTTCACACAGCTGAGGAGGCCAGGGAAGTGCTTCAGAAGCATGGACTACAATTTAAGACATGGCCAGAACAGAGACAACAAACATAGGATCCGCCTAGAGGGCAGACTGCGATGAACACATGGAATCTGCGAAGGGGACCTTCCCAGAAAATATTGTCTATCTCTAATAGGATGGCCGATTTTCATCGACTGGCCTGTGGCTAAACCTGAAGGGTAGGAACATTAACTTTGGCATCATTATGTGTTAGGCCTGCTGTGACCTAGACCTCAGCCTCTAGTGTACTGGGGACCTAAACTTCCTATACCATTTGGGGGTATGGTTATCGAGGTACCCGTATACTTATTTGAACTGAAAGACTTCTTAAGGCTTTTGTGGTCTATCTGAAGACATGGACACAAGTATTGCATAAAAATTTATAATAATGCTTGAACATTATTTAAATATGTTTGATATTCTAGACATCTAGCAATGATGTTTACCCCAATATATATCAGATTTCAATTTTCAATTTCAGTTTCAACTTTATTTTTAAAAGGTGCTTTTCTTAAGTCAAAGCGCCTGTACAGATAAATATGACAATAAATATAATAAATCAAATCAACAGAAATCCTTAAAAGCAATATTAAAAAGGTGGGTCTTCAACTCCCTTTTAAAACTAAGGATGGTCGGGCAGTCTCGCACCTGATGATAGAAGCTCTAGATATTTTGAACGGAAACTCAGCTTGGAGTTAATGTTTGGGCAGCCAAATAATTTTATTTAATGAGGGGCACTAGTAGTAAAATCAAGATATAATGGTTCTGCTTTGAAAACATTTCATTTTGGGAGATGGTGGGCACTTATACATTGGAGATGGACAGTTCAGATTGTATTACTTTGCAGGGCTGATGATTTTTTTCATGTGTATACTTTTATGTAATTTATTTTGGGCCACCTTTAATTTGTTATTTAGGGGGACAACACACTCCAGGGGCCCCGGGAGATAACCATATCTGGATTTCCATCAGTGCACCTTCCTTTTTTGATGGTGACACATACAGGGAGAACAAATGAGATCTCCCCTACATTGGAAGTTCAATACAAGTATGCAAGGAACAAGTTTATGTGGATCAGTCTGATACAGATCCAAAATAGTATCCAGGTTTGGCCTCAACAACATCTCGGCCCCAACAATATATTGTTCGCCTTGTTGGTTCAGTTGTGTAGATTGAAATGTTGTTACTATGTTACTAGCTATAGTGCTTGCACCTTTTATATAATTTTTGGCAGGATACAACTAGATTGTGTTGATCAATATGACAGTGAAACATTAAAGATGGCAATAGAAGTTTTGTACAAGTTAGAGTCAGCTGGGAGAGACTTCCAGGAGATATTTGGAATACTAAAAAATGGTGGCAACCTAGGCTGTCAGGCTGGGATGTATGCTGCGACTTAGGGAAGCATTGTAGGCCTTGGATTTTTTTGCAGAAAAGTTCATTTTTTATACTATTAAAGATGGCAATTAGCACTGTAAAATTGTTTTCATTTAACATACATGGAATTAATAATCCGATTAAGTGATCCAGATTATTTCAATACCTTAAAAAAGAAAGTAGTGATAACATTTATCTACAAGAGACACACCTTTCTGACAAGGAGCATCAGAAATTAGTCTGGGGGAGTTGGTATCAAGTTTTACTTCTTCACATCCTAAGGGCAAAAGGAGGGGGTTGCAATTTTGATCCCTTCTACTACCCAGTTTCACTGGAGTCACAATATACTGACCCCCAGGGCAGTTTTGTGATCCTTAAAGGTCTAATGTATGGAAAACAAGTAACCTTGGTGAATGTATATTTTCCACCACAATATGCTCTAGGGAGGCTTCAATGTTTTTTTCAATAGGCTGTTGGATCATATGCAGGGCTATCTGATTATGGGAGGGGATATCAACCTTACACTGATGCCCCAGCTTGATGCTTCAGCACCTTCCCAATACCGCCTCTCCTCATCATAGAAACAATTTTGGATCCAGCGGAATTCTCTTGGGATAATTGATATTTGGAGACATTTTTTTCCCCACTACCAGAGCATATACTTTTTATTCCTCTAGATACAATACATATTCTAGGTTGGATTATTTTTTATATCCAAAGAACATGTAGATTGGCTACAAGGTTTAACAATTGGCCCCAGATTTTTAGCAGATCACTCCCATTTACTTTTGAAGTTTGATTTCAAGATTCCAAAACAGACCACTGGGTGGCGCCTGAATACCTCATTCCTTAAAGATGAGGCCTTTAAAACTAGATTTAAGGAAAAGATCACACAGATTCTAGAAGAAAACTCTACCCCAACATCTTGGCCTCTATTATATGGGACACTCTGAAGGCTGTTATCTGTGGGGAGATTATTGCGTATACAGCCCACAGAAAAAGGCAGTGGGAAAGTAAATATGTTAAACTCCATGCAGAACTACAAAATATAGAACATTCCCCAAATTTAGCCACCACAGAAGTGAGAGACCAGATTAACCAGAAGAAGGCAGAGATACAAAAGATTCTTGATGAAAAAACCCACCAGGCATTATTTTATCTTAAGTCATATAAATTTGAAGGCAGACCCAGAGATGCTAGACATTTAGCACATAGACTTAGGAACCATAGAACAGATACTTATATTACCCACCTTAAGGATCCACATCATAATATTTATGCCAGGAACACCCCTCAGATAATGGAAATTTTTAGAACATACTATTCTCAATTATATGATTCTCCCCCCTGCCTAACCAGCAGGCATATGAGGACTTTTAAAAATCTTATTTCTCTTTCTAAAATTATGCAGGATATGGTAGAGAGAATAAAAGCCCTGATTAGAGCAGAAAAAATAAAGAGAGTAGTCTCATATAGTAAAACCTTGAAACCACAAGGCCCAGATGGCTTACCTTCTGAATGGTAAAAAATGTTTTTTAAACAAGTAGCTCCAGCCTTATTACATTTCAGGAGATTCAGGAGGGAGGGCCAGCCTCCCCCTTGGGCCTATACTAATATTCCCCCATTCTTAAAACCAAATAAACACAGCAGATCAACCTACTTCTTATCAGCCCATATCCATTCTCAGTATGGATTACAAGTTGTTTATGTCTATTTTAGGTTTTAGAATTGATGAGATGCTGCCATCCCTTATAGACTCTGATGAATCAGGATTTATTCGTTCATGTAAAACCACAGATAATATACATAGGACAATACACTTACAAGACCATATAAATCAGAGGAAAATACCAACAGTGTTTGTCAGCCTTGATGCTAATAAAGCCTTCGACCAAGTTAGATGGCCATTTTTATGGCAGACTTTGTCCATATTTGGATTCCCAGTGGAGTTTATAGCTATACTACGGCGTATATATTCTTCCCCTAAGACATATCTTAAAATAAATGGCCAGCTAGCCAACTTAATATCTATTAGCAGAGGGACAAGACAGGGTTGCCCTTTGTCACCCCTACTCTTTGCTCTCTACATAGAGCCTTTAGCTGAATTCATCCAACAACAACCATTGATTCAAGGGATACCACTTGGTGGGAGAAGTGTCACTATTTCCTTTTATGCCGATGATATACTTTTGACATTATTGGACCCAGAAACCTCTATTCCAGCAACACTGGAGGTGATTAATGTTTTCTCTGCTATATCCGGCTATCAAATAAATAAACAGAAAACTGGGATACGAGCCTTAAATTTTGTCCCTACCCAAGAATTGAAAGAACTTCTCCCTGCCAGTTGGAGAAATAATAAGATAAAGTATCTGGGGGTGAATATCCCTAATAAAGTAGAATACCTGGATCTCTTTAATTTAGAACAAGTGTCCCTTGAAATTGAATCCTTAAAAGGAACATGGTCTCATTTATTCTTGTCCTTTTATTCTAGAATACATGCCATCCGCATGACAGTTTTTCCTAAGATACTATATTTTTTCCAGACTCTACCTTTAACTCCTCCCCAGATTTATTTTATGTCTTGGAATAGAATGCTGTCCAGATTTGTATGAGCTGGAAAACAACCAAGGATCCGTTGGTCACTACTACAACTAGCAATAGACAAAGAAGGCCATAGTCTCCCAAATTTGAGAGACTACCATAGGGCAGTAACCTACAAAACAGTTATGACATGGCTTAGTGGGCAGTTGAATCCAACCTGAAAACATATTGAATTTGTGTTAAATTACTTATTTAATATCCTACCTATAGTGTTTGTCCCTCTTGCTTCTCCCCCCCCCAGCTCAGGGATTTTAACTTTGGAACTCATAACACCTTAAAAACCTGGTATGAGATAAGGGCCCTTCCACAGTTATAGGAAACTTTGTATTATTTTTGTTTACTAGTTAGTGAGAGAGACTTTATTCCCACACATATGGATCATGCTTTTAATGAATGGCATACTAGGGGGCTGTCAATGATATACCAATTTATGGACATGCAGAGAGTGCTACCCTTTGTCTCTTTGCAAACAGCTTTCCTTCTCCCCAATTCCCATCATTATAGATATTTACAGAACATTTCTGGGTCAGAAAAAAATACCCCGGAATGCTCTTCCAAACCCTGTACCCCCTCTGATGGGCCTTTTGATAGAGGCCATTCAAGGCCGGGTAAACAAACACTGGCTAGATTTTATTTATAAGAGTCCTCAGGGAACACTGTCAAGAATCCACCAGGGATGTAGTATAGGCCTGGAACATAGAGCTACAGATGTATCTGACTTATGAGAATTTGTTGGAGCCAATTTTACCCTCTAGAAAGTTTTTCAAGCCCCATGCTGGGTTGAATATATATGGAAATGCAGGCTTTGATTTTTTTAATACTCCAGACAAATTAGTTAAGTTTCTTCCAGCCAGCTATGGCATATGTCAGTGAGAATGTGGGGAGTCTTTAGCTAGTATGTCTCTTATCTTCTATACCTATCCAATGATAGCCCAGTACTGGTGAGAAATTGAATTTAGTTTATGATAATTCATGGGAATTGACTTTACACTCTCTTCACTGCTGCTGCTACTATATGTAAGTGACAATGATTCTGTTCCCCATAGTAAAAGTAAATTATATTTATTTCTGGCTACAGAAAAAAAAAATAGCTAGCCTTTGGCGTACCAGTACTGCCACTACATTGAACATGTGGCATAAGGCGATGTCAGAAATTTACTGTTTAGAATGGATGATTGCCAAAAGAACTGGTAGAACTAAGCATTTTGAACTGGTCTGGAGGCTTGTGTATTTTATATTACCTCTATAGATGTATCCTTTGTTCCCAGAGTACTTTAGAAAGATGGATAATTAACCTGAAAACACTTTCTGATTTATGAAATGTATTTATTGCAGTCTCAAGATTTGTTATTCCCAAGCTGCTATATTTATGTAAAAGTATTGATGAATGTATTTATCACATCATTATGTATATTGAATCCTTGCCAATATGCTGAAAAATAACTAAAATAAAGAATATTAAAATTAAAAAAGTGTGTTTTTCTGAGTTGAGTGAAGTGAATTGTTATCTGTGCAGTTAGGCAGTGGCAGAAGGAAACTGTGAATTAGGCAAAGTGGCTTAGGCAGATGGAAGGCAGGTGTTTTGGATTTAAAACTGCCCTAAAAAGCATTTGGCAGAGAATAGCAAGAGGAAGTAGGTGCTGTTAGAACTTTTCTACTCTACTGGTACTAAAGAACTACAACTCTACTACTGCAACCTTCAATTTATATTAAAAACTAAAACAAAAAGAGTTATTGTGTTTTCCTGAGTTGGGTGAAGTGAATTGTTATCTGTGCAGTTAGCTGGCAGCAGAAGGAAACTGTGAATTAGGCAAAGTGGCTTAGACAGAGGGAAGCCATGTGTTTCTGACCTGGACTGCTTTTGGCAGAAAACAGCAAGAGGAAGGGGGTGCTGTGAGAACTTTACTACTCCACTGGGACTAAAGAACTAGAACTCTACTACTGGGACCTTCAATTTAGGGTACAAACAAATAAAACAAGCAAAGTAAGAGTAAGTGTGTTTCTCTGAGTTGGGTGAAGTGAATTGTTATCTGTGCAGTTAGCTAGGTGAAGAAGGAAACTGTGAATTAGGGGGAGTGGCTTAGGAAGAAGGAAGCCAGATGTTTTGGATTTAGAAACTGCCCTAGAAAGCTTTTGGCAGAGAACAGCAAGAGGAAGGAATTGCTGTTAGAACTTTACTATTCCACTGGGACTAAGGGACAAGAACTCTTCTATTGGGACCTTCAATTCTGGGTAAAACAAACAAATAAAAAAAGAGTTATTGTGTCTGAGATGGGTGAACTGAATTGTTATCTGTGCAGTTTGCTAGGTGAAAAACAAAACTGTGAATTGCGGGGGTGGCTTTAGTAGAAGAAAGACAGGTTTTTTAGATTTAAAAATTGATCTAATGAGCTTTTTTCAGAGAACAACAAGAGGAAGGAGATGCTGTTAGAACATTACTACTCCACTGGTACTAAAGAGCTAGATCTCTACTACTGAAACCTTCAATTTATGTTAAAAAAGAGTTAGTAAGTTTGTCTGAGTTGGGTGATTTGAATTGTTATCTGTACAGTAAGGTAGGTGAAGCAGGAAACTGTGAATTGGGGGAGTGGCTTAGGCAGAAATAAGGCAGGTGTTCTGGATTTAAAAACTGCTCTAAAAAGCTTTTGGTAGCAAACAGCAAGAGGAAGGGGTGCTGTGAGAACTTTACTACTCTACTGGGAGAAGAAAACTAGAATTCTACTACTGGGACCTTTCATTTAGGTAAAAACAGGCAAAGAAAAAATGTGTTAGTGTGTTTGTATGAGTTGGGTGAAGTGAATTTCTATGTAGTTAGGTAGGTAGGTGAAGAAGGAAACTGTGAATTGAGGGAGTGGCTTAGGCAGGAGGAAGCCAGGTGTTTAGGATGTAAAAGTTGCCTGAGATTGCTTTTGGCAGAGAACAGCAAGAGGAAGGAGGTGCTGTTTGAACTTCACTACTGTACCGGGAATAAAGAACTAGAACTCTACAACTGGGACCTTTAATTTAAGGTAAAAACAAAACAAAAGAGTTACTTTGTCTTAGTTGGGTGAAATTAATTGTTATCCATGCAGTTGGCTTAATGAAAAAGGATACTGTGAATTAGGTGGAGTGGCTTAATGAGAGAGAAATCAGGTGTTTTGGATTTAAAAACTGACTCAGACAGCTTTTGGCAGAGAAGAGCAGGAGGAAGGGGGTGCTGTGAGAACTTTACAACACTACTGGGACTAAAAAACTAGGACTCTGCTAGTGGGACCTTCAATTTAGGGTAAAAACAAGCAAAAAACAAAAAAACAAAAAGAGTTAGTGTGTTTGTTTGAGTTGAATAAAGTGAATTGTTATCTGTGCAGTTAGCTAGGTGAAGAAGGACATTGTGAATTTGGGGGGTTTCTTAGGCAGAAGAAAGACAAGTGTTTTGGATTTTAAAACTGCCCTAGAAAGGTTTTGGCAGAGAACACTGAGAGGAAGGGGGTGCTGTTAGAACTTTATTATTCTACTGGGAATTAAGAACTGGAACTCTACTAGTGAGATATTCAACTTTGGTAAAATCAAACAAACAAAAAAAAGATTTAGTGTGTCTGAGTTGGGTGAAATTAATTATTAATCATGCAGTTAGCTAGGTGAAGAATGAAACTCTGAATTAGGGGAGTGGCTTAGGTAGAAGAAAGACAGTTGTTTAGGATTTAAAAATTGCTCTAGTTAGTTTTTGGCAGAGAACAGCAAAAGGAAGGAGGTGCTGTTAGAACTTCAGTGATCTTCTCGTACTAAAGAACTAGAACTTTACTACTTGTATTTTCAATTTAGGGAAAAAGCAAAAAGCAAAGGAAAAAGAGTTAATGTGTTTGTCTGAGTTGGGAGAAGTGAATTGTCATCTGTGCAGTCAGCTAGGTGAAGAAAAACTGTGAATTAGGGAGAGTGGCTTAGGAAGAAGAAATCAAGGTGTTTTGGATTTAAAAACTGCCTAAAATACTTTTGGCAGAGAAGGTAAGAGTAATGTGTTTCTGTTAGAACTTTACAACTCTACTGTGACTAAATAACTAGAACTCTACTACTATGGACCTTCAATTTAGGGTACAAACAAACAAAGAACAAAAAGAATTAGTGTGTTTCTCTGATTTAGGTGAAGAGAATTATCATCTGTGCACTTAGCTAGGTGAAGAATGAAACTGTGAATTTTGGGGAGTGGCTTAAGTAGAACGATGCAAAGAGTTTAGGATTTAAAAACTGCCCTAGATAGCTTTTTGCAGAGAAAAGCAAAAGGATGGAGGAGCCATTAGAACTTTACTACTCTACTGGTACTAAAAACTAGAACTTGACTACTGGGACTTTCAATTTATGTTAAAAACAAAACAAAAACAAAAACAAAAAAAGTTAGTGTGTTTATCTGAGTTTGGTGAAATGAACTGTTATCCGTGCAGTTGGCTAGGTGAAGAAGGAAACTATAAATGGGGGAGTGGCTTAGGCAGATGGAAGGCAGGTGTTTTGGATTTAAAACTGCCCTTAAAAGCATTTGGCAGAGAATAGCAAGAGGAAGTAGATGCTGTTAGAACTTTTCTACTCTACTGGTACTAAAGAACTACAACTCTACTACTGGGACCTTCAATTTATGTTAAAAACTAAAAGAAAAAGAATTATTGTGTTTTCCTGAGTTGGGTGAAGTGAATTGTTATCTGTGCAGTTAGCTGGCAGAAGAAGGAAAATATGGATTAGGCAAAGTGGCTTAGGCAGAGGGAAGCCATGTGTTTTGGATTTAAAAACTGACCTAGACTAGTTTTAGCAGAAAACAGCAAGAGGAAGGGGGTACTGTGAGAACTTTACTACTCCACTGGGACTAAAAAACTATAACTCTACTACTGGGATCTTCAGTTTAGGGTACAAATAAATAAAACAAACAAAAAAAGAGTTAGTGTGCTTCTCTGAGTTGGGTGAAGTGAATTGTTGTTTGGGCAGTTAGCTAGGTGAAGAAGGAAACTCTGAATCAGGGGAAGTGGCTTAGGAAGAAGGAAGCTGGATGTTTTAGATTTAGAAACTGCCCTCAAAAGCTTTTGGCAGAGAACAGCAAGAGGAAGGAATTGCTGTTAGAACTCGACTACTTCACTGGGACTAAAGGACAAGAACTCTACTATTGGGACCTTCAATTCTGGGTAAAACAAAAAAATTAAAAAAGAGTTATTGTGTCTGAGATGGGTGAACTGAATTGTTATCTTTGCAGTTAGCTAGGTGAAAAACAAAACTGTGAATTAGGGGGGTGGCTTTAGTAGAAGAAAGCTAGGTCTTTAAGATTTAAAAATTGATCTAATTAGCTTTTGGCAGAGAACAGCAAGAGGAAGGAGGTGCTGTTAGAACATTACTACTCTACTGGTACTAAAGAGCTAGAACTCTACTTCTGGAACCATCGATATATGTTAAAAAAGAGTTAGTGTGTTTGTTTGAGTTGAATAAAGTGAATTGTTATCTGTACAGTTAGCTAGGTGAAGAAGGAAACTATGAATTAGGGGGGTTTCTCAGGCAGAAGGAAGACAAGTGTTTTGGATTTAAAAACTGCACTGAAAAGCTTTTGGCAGAGAACAGCAAAATGAAGGAGGTGCTGTTAGACTTCTACTACTCTACTGGTTCTAAAGAACTAGAAGTCTACTACTTGGACCTTCAGTTTATGTTAAAAGCAAAAAACAAAAAGAGTTAGTGTGTTTGTCCGAGTTGGGTGATGTGAATTGTTTTCTGTGCAGTTAGCTAGGAGCAGAAGAAAACTGTGAATTAGATAGAGTGGCATAGGCAGAAGAAAGCCAGGTGTTTTGGATTTAAAAACTGACCTAGACAGCTTTTGGCAGAGAACAGCAAGAGGAAGGGTGTGCTGTGAGAACTTCAGTAGTTTATTGGGACTAAAAAACTAGAACTCTACTACTGGGACCTTCAATTTAGGATAAAAGGAAGCAAACAAAAAAAATGAGGCAGTGTGTTTTTCTGAGTTGGGTGAAGCGAATTGTTATCTGTGTAGTTAGCTAGGTGAAGAAGGAAACTGTGAATTTGGGGGAGCAGGTTAGGGAGAAGGAATCTGGGTGGTTTGGATTTAAAAACTGCCCTAGAAAGCTTTTGGCAGAGAACAGCAAGATGAAAGAGGTGCTGTCTGAACTTGACTTCTCTACTGGGACTAACGAATTAGATCTCTAATAGAGGGACCATTAATTTAATGTAATAAAAAATAACAAAAACCAAAGAGTTACTGTGTCTGTCTGATTTGGGTGAAGTGAAGTCTTATCTGTGCAGTTAGTTAGATGATGAAGTAAAGTGTGAATTAGGTGGAGTGGTTTTGGTAGAAGGAAGCCAGGTGTTTTTGATTTAAAATCTGCCCTAAATAGCTTTTGGCAGAGAATAGGAAGAGGATTTGGGTTCTGTTTAAACTGTCCTACTCTACTGAGACTAAAGAACTAGAACTCTACAACTAGGACCTTCAATTCAGGGTAAAATTAAAGAATAAAAAAAGAGTGTGTTTGAGTTGAGTGAAGTGAATTGTTATCTGTGTAGTTAGCTAGGTGAAGAAGGAAACTGTGAATTGGGGGAGTGGCTTAGGAAGGAAAAAAGCCAGGTGTTTAGTATTTAAAAACTGCCCTTGATAGCTTTTGACAGACAAAAACATGAGGAAGGAGGTACTGTCAGAACTTTACTATTCTACTGTCTCTAAAGAACTGAACTCTACTATTGGGACCTTCAATTTATGTAAAAAGAAAAAATGAAAAATAGTGTGTTTGTCTGAGTTGGGTTAAGTGAATTGTTATCTGTGCAGTTGGCTAGGTGCAGAAGTAAACTGTGAATTAAACAGAGAGGCTTAGGCAGAATGAAGGCAGGTTGGATTTAAAAACTGACCTAGACAGCTTTTGGCAGTGAACAGGAGGAGGAAGGGGGTGCTTTAAGAAGTTTTCTACTCTACTGGGAGTAAAAAATCAGAACTCTACTACTGGGACCTTCAATTTAGGGTAAAAACAAGCAAACAAAAAAAAAAAGAAAGAGTTAGCGTGTTTGTTTGAGATGGGTGAAGTGAATTGTTATCCATGCAGTTAGCTCTATGAAGAGGGAAACTGTGAATTAGTGAGAGTGGCTTAGGCAGAAAGAAGCCAGATGTTTAGGATTTAAAAAGTGCCATATATAGCTTTTGGTCGAGAAGAGCAAGGGGAAGGAAGTGCTGTTAGAACTTTTCTACTCTACTGGGACTAAAGAACTAGAACTCTACTATTAGGATCTTCAATTTAGCGTACAAACAAACAAACAAAAAGAGTGTGTTTTTCTGAGTTGGGTGAAGTGAATTGTTATCTGTGCAGCTAGCTAGGTGAAGAACAAAACTGTGAATTTGGGGTAGTGGCTTAGGTAGAAGGAAGCCAGGTGTTTAGGATTTAAAAATTGCCCTAGTTAGCTTTTGGCAGAGAACAACAAGAGGAAGGAGGTTCTGTTAGAATTTAACTACTCTACTGTCACTAAACAACAAGAACTGTACTACTGAGACTTTCAATTTAGATGAATAACAAAGAAACAAGAGACAACAAGAGTTAGTGTGTTTGTCTGAGTGGGGTGAAGTGAATTGTTATCTTTGTAGTTAGCTAGGAGAAGAAGGAAACTGTGAATCAGATGGAGTGGCTTAGGCAGAAGGACGCCAGGTGTTTTTGATATAAAATTGCCCTCTATAGCTTTTGGCAGAGAACAGCAAGAGGAAGGAGGTGCTGTTAGAACTTTACTACTCTACTGGTAGTAAAGAACTAGAACTCTACTACTGGGACCTTCGATTTAGGATACAAACAGATGAACAAAAAAACAAGAGTTAGTGTGTTTCTTTGAGTTGGGAGAAGTGAATTGTTATTTGTGCAGTTAGCTAGGTGAAGAATGAAACTGAATTTGGGGAGTGGCTTAGGTAGAAGGAATGCAGGTGTTTTGGGCTTAAAAACTGCCCTAAAAAGCTTTTGGGAGAGAGCAGCAAGAGGAAGGAGGTGCTGTTAGAACTTTACTACTCTAACGAACTAGAACTCTACTACTTGGACCTTCATTTTATGTTAAAAACAAACAAAAAAGAGTTAGTGTGTTTGTCTGAGTTGGGTGAAGTGAATTGTTATCTGTGCAGTTAGATAGGAGCAGAAGGAAACTGTAAATTAGGCGGAGCAGCTTAGGCAGAAGGAAGCCAGGTGTTTTGGATTTAAAAACTGACCTAGACAGCTTTTTGCACAGCAAGATGAAGGGGGTGCTGTGAGAACTTTACTACTCTACTGGGACTAAAAAACAATAACTCTACTACTGGGACCTACAATTTAGGGTAAAAACAAGCAAACAAAAAAATAATGTGTTTGTCTTAGTTGGGTGAAGGGAACTGTTATCTATGCAGTTAGCTTGGTGAAGAAGAAAACTATGATTCGGGGGGATGGCTTTGGCAGAAGGAAGCCAGATGTTTAGGATTTAAAAACTGCTCTATATAGCTTTTGGCTGAGAACAGCAAGGGGAAGGAGGTGCTCTGATAACTTTTCTATTCTACTGGGACTGAAGAACTAGAACTCTTCTACTGGGACCTTCAATTTAGAATACAAACAAACACAAAAAAGAGTTAGTGTGTTTCTCTGATTTGGATGAAGTGAAGTGTTATCTGTGCAGTTAGCTAGGTGAAAAATGAAACTATATTTGAGGGAGTGGCTTAGGTAGAAGGAAGACAGGTGTTTAGGATTTAAAAACTGCTGTAGATAGCATTTGGCAAAGAAAAGAAAGAGGATGGAGGTGCTGTTAAAACTTTACTACTCTACTGGTGATACAGAACTAGAAATCTACTACTGGGACCTTCAATTTTGGGTAAATGCAAACAAACAAACAAACAAAAAAGAGTGTGTTTGAGTTGGGTGAAGTGAATTATTCTCTGTGCAGTTAGATAGGTGAAGAAGGAAACTGTGAATTGGGGGAGTAGCTTAGGCAGGAAGAAGGCAAGTGTTGTGGGTTTAAAAACTGACCTAGAGAGCTTTTGGCAGAGAACAGCAAGAGGAAGGGTGTGCTGTGAGAACTTTACTGGTCTACTGGTACTAAAGAACTAGAACACTACTACTAGGACCTTCATTTTATGTTAAAAACAAACAAAAAAAGTGTAAGTGTGTTTGTCAGAGTTGGGTGAAGTGAATTGTTATCTGTGCAGTTAGGAAGGAGCAGAAGGAAACTGTGAATATGTTGGAGTGGCTCAGGTAGAAGGAAGCCAGGTGTTTAGGATTTAAAAATTGTTCTAGTTAGCATTTGGCAGAGAACAGCAAAGGAAGGAGGTGCTATTAGAACTTTTCTACTCTACTATTGGGACCTTAAATTTAGTTGAATAATAAACAAACAAACAAAAAAAGAGTTAATGTGTTTGTCTGAGTTGGGTGAATGGAATTATTATCTGTGCAGTTAGCTAGGTGAAGAAGGAAACTATGAATTAGGTGGAGTGGCTTACGCAGAAGGAAACTAGGTATTTTGGTTTCAAAACCTACCCTAGATAGCTTTTGGTAGAGAATGGCAAGAGGAAGGAGATGCTGTTTGAACCTTTCTACTCTACTGGGACTAAAGAACTAGAACTCTATTACACGGACCTTCAATTTTGGGTAAAAACAAACAAAAAAGAAAGAGTTAATTTGTTTCTCTGAGTTGGGTGAAGTGAATTGTTATCTGTTCAGTTAGCTAGGTGAAGAAGGAATCTCTGAATTATGGAAGTGGTTTAGCTAGAAGGAAGCCAGGTGTTTAGGATTTAAAAACTGCACTGGATAGCCTTTGTCAGAGAAGAACAAGAGGACGGAGGTGCTGGTAGAACTTTACTACTCTACTGGGACTATAGAACTAGAACTCTACTACAGGCACCTTCAATTTAGGTTAAAAACAAACTAACAAAAAAGAGTTAGTGTATTTGAGTTGGGTGAATGAAATTGTTATCTGTGCAGTTAGCAAGGTATAGCAAGAAACTGTGAATTGGGGGAGTGGCTTAGGCAGAAGGAAGCCAGGTGTTTTCAATTTAAAAACTGCCCTAGAACCCTTTTGGCAGAGAACAGCAAGAGGAAGGAGCTGCTGTTAGAATTTTACCACTCTACTGGTACTAAAGAACTAGAACTCTACTTCTGGGACCTTCAATTTATGTTAAAAAAAAACAAATAAAAAAAAGAGTGTGTTTGTCTGAGTTGGGTGAAATGAACTGTTATCTATGTTGTTAGCTAGGTGAAGAAGGAAACTGTGAATTGGGGGAGTGGCTTAGTCAGAAGGAAGGCAGGTGTCTTGGATTTGAAAACTGCCCTAAAAAGCTTTTGGCAGAGAACAGCAAGGGAAAGGAGGTGCTGTTAGAAATTTACTGCTCTACTGGTACTAAAAAGTTATAATTTTACTGCTGGGATCTTCAGTGGATATTAAAAAAAAAAGGAGAAGGAGGCCAGGTGTTTAGGATTTAAATGTTGCTTTAGATTGCTTTTGGCAGAGAACAGCAAGAGGAAGGAGGTGCTGTTAGAACATCACTGCTCTGCTCAGACTAAAGAACTAGAACTCTAGTACTTCGATTTCTAATTTAGGGAAAAACAACAAACAAATAAAAAAGACTTAGTGCGTTTGTCTGAGTTTGGTGAAGTGAATTGTTATCTGTGCCATTAGCTAGGTGAGGAAGGGAACAGTGAATTGGGGGAGTGGCTTAGGTAGAAGGAAACCAGGTGTTTATGATTCAGAAATTTCAGTAGATAGCTTTTTGCAGAGAACAGCAAGAGGAAAGCGGTGCTGTTAGAACTCTACTACTCTACTGGTACTGAAGAACTAGAACTCTACTTCTGGGACATTCAATTTAGCTTAAAACAAACAAACAAAAAAAGAGTTATTGTATTTGTCTGAGTTGGGTGAAGTGAATTGTTATCTTTCCAGTAAGCTAGGTGAAGGAGGAAACTGTGAATTGGGGGAGTGGCTAAGGCAGAAGGAAGCCAGGTGTTTTCGATTTAAAACTGCCCTAGGGTCCAGCCCGGTGGCACTGAGGGTTGAGGTGCTGGACACCACACCTTACACCACGGTGGCAACCCGGTTTCAGGAATGGACTTGGGTCATCAGTGAGTCGGCAGGGGAGGATCAGGATTGAGCATCTGTAGACTGCTCTCCTGATCCAGGGGAGGGTTGGAGAAATCCACCACACTGTAGCAGCCCCTGGGGATGGCTGGTGGCACTACATGTCAGTGGATATGTGGGGGGGCAGCATTTCAGATGTAGGCACACAGTACCTGGATGTCATTGCACATCTGTGCTCCAGTGGGGTAGAAAATATTAGGTGGAAAATGGCTGGGTGCAACCATGCAGCTTGATGGCTGTGCCCTGCCTCACCGGGAAGACTCATGTGGAATTGCACTGTGGGGCTCCGGGGCCAGACTGGCTGGACATGGTATGGGGAGGCCCTCCAGTGGACTGGTGATGGCTGTGCCAGATCCCCAACATGTGAGTGTGACTGGTCCTATCCCAGCAGGCAGGGCTGGTGGCTGGATGCCCCCACCGGTAGTCACCACAGTAGGTGAATAAATAGTCTAGTGAAAAAAAATGCCCTAGAAAGTTTTTAGCAGAGAACAGCAAGAGGAAGGAAGTGCTGTTAGAACTTTACTACTCTACTACTGGGACCTTCAGTTTAGTTGAATAACAAACAAAGAAGAAAAAAAGAGTCAATGTGTTGTGTTGGTATAAGTTAGGTGAATTGAATTGTTATTTGTGCAGTTACTGTAGCTAGGTGAAGAAGGAAACTATGAATTAAGTGGAGTGGCATACATAGAAGGAAACCAGATGTTTTGGATTGAAAATCTGCCCAAGATAGCTTTTGGCAGAGAACGGCAAGAGGAAGGGGCTGCTGTTTGAACTTTTCTACTCTACTGGGACTAAAGAACCAGAACACTGCTATTAGGACCTTCAATTTAGGTTAACAGCAAACAAACAAAAAAAAGTGCTAGTGTGTTTGTCTGAGGTGGGTGAAGTGAATTGCTATCTGTGCAGTTAGCTAGGTGAAGAAGGTAAGTATGAATTAGGGAAAGTGGCTTAGGAGGAAGGAAGTCAGGTGTTTTGGATTTAAAAACTACCCTAGAATGCTTTTGGAAGAGAATAGCAAGAGGAAGGAGGTGCTGTTATAACTTGACTAGTCTACTGTGACTAAAGAACTTGAACTCAACTACTGGGACCTTCAATTTATGGTAAAAACAAACAAATAAAAAAAAGAGCTAGTGTGTTTGTCTGAGTTCGATGAAGGGAATTGTTATCTGTGCAGTTAGCTAGGTGAAGAAGCTAAGCATGAATTAAGGATTGTGGCATAGGCAGAAGGAAGTCAGGTGTTTTGGATTTAAAAACTGCCCTAAAAAGCTTTTGGCAGATAACAGCAAGGAAAAGGAGGTGCTGTTAGAAATTTACTGCTCTACTGGTACTAAAGAGCTAGAATTTTACTGCTGGGACCTTCAATTGATGTTAAAAACAAACAAACAAAAAAGATAAGGAGGCCAGGTGTTTAGGATCTAAAAGTTGCTTTAGATTGCTTTTGGCAGAGAACAGCAAGAGGAAGGAGGGGCTGTTAGAACTTTACTACTGTACTGGGAATAAAGAACTAGAACTCTACTACTGGGACCTTCAATTTAGGGTACAAACAAATAAAAAAAAGAGTTAGTGTGTTTCTCTGAGTTGGGTGAAGTGAATTGTTAGCTGTGCCATTAGCTAGGTGAAAAATAAAACTGTGAATTTGGGGGAGTGGCTTAGGTAGAAGGAAGCCAGGTGTTTAGGATTTAAAAATGGGCTTAGATAGCTTTTGGTAGAGAACAGCAAAAGGAAGGAGGTGCTGTGAGAAGTTTACTACTCTGCTATTACTAAACAACTAGAACTCTACTACTGGGACCATCAATTTAGCTGAATAACAAACAAGCAAACAAAAATAAGAGTTCACATGTTTGTCTGAGTTGGGTTAGGTGAATTGTTATCTGTGTAGTTAGCTAGGAAAAGAAGGAAACCGTGAAAAAAGTGGAGTGGCTTAGGCAGAACGAAGCCAGGTGTTCAGGATTTAAAAGTTGCCCTAGATTGCTTTTCACAGAGAACAGCAAGAGGAAAGGGGTGCTGTTAGAACTTTACTACTGTACTGGGAATAAAAAACTAGAACTCTGCTACTGGGACCTTCAATTTAGGGTAAAGACAAACACAAAAAGAGTCAGTGTGTTTGTCTTAGTTGGGTGAAGTGAATTGTTATACATGCAGTTAGCTTGGTGAAGTGGGAAATGGTAAATTAGGGGGAGTGGCTTTGGCAGATGGAAGCCACATGTTTAGGATCTAAAAACTGTCCTATATAAGTTTTGGTAGAGAACAGCAAGGGGAAGGAGCTGCTGCTAGAACCTTACTACTCTACTGGGACTAAAGACTTGAACTCTACTACTGGGACCTTCCATTTAAGTTAAAAAGGCAAAAAACCAAAACAAAACAACAGCAAAAATTAGTTTGTTCGTCTGAGTTGCATGAAGTGAATTGTTATCTGTGCAGTCAGCTAAGAGAAGAACAAAATTATGAATTTGGCAGAGTGGCTTAGGTAGAAGGAAGCAGGTGTTTTGGATTTAAAAACTGCCCTAAAAAACTTTTTGCAGAGAACAGTAAGAGGAAAGTGGTGCTGTTATAACTTTACTACTCTAGATGGTACTAAAGAACTAGAACTCTACTACTGGGACCTTCATTTTAGTTTAAAAACAAACAAACAAAAAAAGAGTTTCTGTGTTTGTCTGAGTTGGGTGAAGTGAATGGTTATTTGAGCAGTTAGCTAGGTGAAGAAGGAAACTGTGAATTAGGTGGAGTGGCTTAAGCAGAAGGAAGGCAGGTGTTTTGGACTTGAAAACTGCCCTAGATAGCTTTTGACAGAGCACAGCAAGAGGAAGGAGGTGCTGTTAGAACTTTACTACTCTACTGGAACTGAAGAATAGAATGCTACTACTGGGACCTTCAATTTAGGGAAAAATAATCAAACAAAAAAAAGTTACTGTGTTTGTCTGAGTTGGGTGAAGTTAATTGTTATGTGTGCAGTTAGCTAGGTGAAGAAGGAAACTGTGAATTGGGGGAGCAGCTTAGGGAGAAGGAAGCTGGGTGTTTTGGATTTATAAACTGCCCTAGAAAACTTTTGGCAAAGGACAGCAAGAGGAAGGAGGTGCTATTATAACTTTACTACTCTACTGGGACTAAAGAACTAGAACTCTACTACTGGGACCTTCCTTTTTGGGTAAAAGCAAACAAACAAAAATGTGTTAGTGTGTCTGAGTTGGGTGAAGTGAATCGTTATCTGTGCAGTTAGCTAGGTGAAGAATGAAATAGTGAACTGGGGGAGTGGCTTAGGTAGAAGAAATTCAGGTGTTTAGGATTTAAAAATTGCTCTAGTTAGCTTTTGGCAGAGAACAGCAAGAGGAAGGAGGTGCTGTTAGAACTTCACTACTCTACTCAGACTAAAGAACTAGAACTCTATGAGTCGGGTTTCCAATTTAGGGAAAAACAACAATAAAATAAGAAAGAGTTAGTGTGTTTGTGTTGGGTGAAGTGAATTATTATATGTGCAGTTAGCTAGGTGAAGAAAGAAACTGAATTAGTTGGAGTGGGTTATGCAGAAGAAAGTGAGGTGTTTTGGATTTAGAAACTGCCCTGGAATGCTTTTGGCAGAGAACAGCAAGAGTAATGTGGTCCTGTTAGAACTTTACCGCTCTACTTGGACTAAATAACTAGAACTGTACTACTGGGATCTTGAATTTCGGGTTAAAACAAACAGACAAAAATTAGTTAAAGTGTTTGTCTGAGTTGGGTGAAGTGAATTATTATCTGTACAGTTAGCTAGGTGAAGAAGGAATCTTTGAATTATAGAAGTGGCTTAGCTAGAAGGAAGCCAGGTGTTTATGATTTGAAAACTGCACTGGATAGCATTTGACAGAGAAGAACAAGAGGGAGGTGGTGCTGGTAGAACTTTATTACTCTACTGGGACTGAAGAACTAGATCTCTTCTGCAGGGGCCTTCAATTTAGGTTAAAAACAAACAAACAAAACAAAAGAGTTAGTGTGTTTGTCTGAGTTGGGTGAAGTGAATTGTTATCTGTGCAGTTAGCTAGGTGAAGGAGGAAATTGTGAATTGGGGGAGTGGTGTCAGTAGAAGGTTGCCAGGTGTTTAGAATTTAAAAATTGCCCTAGTTAGCTTTTGGCAGAGAACAGCAAGGGTTAGGAGGTGCGTTTAGAACTTTACTTCTCTACTGGTACTAAATAACTAAAACTCTACTACTGGAACTTTCAATTTAGTTTACCAACAAACAAACATACAAACGAGTTAGTGTGTTTGATTGAGTTTGGTGAAATGATTTTTATCTGTGCAGTTACCTAAGTGAAGAAGGAAACTATGAATTAGGTGGAGTGGCTTAGGCAGAAGGAAGCCAGGTGTTTGTATTTAAAACCTGCCCTAAATAGCTTTTGGCAGAGAATAGTAAGAGGAAGGAGGTGCTGTTTGAACTTTACTACTCCACTGAGACTAAAGAACTAGAACTTTACTACTAGGACCTTCAATTTAGGGTAAAAACAAATAAAAAAACAAAAAAGAGTTAGTGTGTCTGTGTTAGGTGAAGTGAATTGTTATCTGTTCAGTTAGCTAGGTGAAGAACAAAGCAATGAATTGGGGAGTGGCTTAGGTAGAAGAAAGCAAGGTGTTTAGGATTTAAAAATTGCTCTAGTTAACTTTTGGCAGAGAACAGCAAGATGAATGAGGTGCTGTTAGAACTTCACTGCTCTACTTGGATTGAAGAACTAGAACTCTACTGCTCAGATTTCAAATTTACGGAAAAAAATGACATGCACATAAAAAAGAGTGTGTCTGACTTGGATGAAATGAATTGTTATCTGTGCAGTTAGCTAGGTGAAGAAGGAAGCTATGAATTAGGTGGAGTGGCTGAGACAGAAGGAAGCCAGATGTTTTGGATTTAAAACCTGCCCTAAATAGCTTTTGGAAGAGAACAGCAAGAGGAAGGAGGTGCTGTTAGAACTTTACTACTCTACTGGGACTTAAGAACAAGAAGTCTACTACTGGGATCTTCAATTTTTGGTAAAAGCAAATAAAAAAAGAGTTAGTGTGTCTGAGTTGGGTGAAGTGAATTGTTATCTGTGCGGTTAGCTAGGTGAAGAATGAAACAATGAATTTGGGGCGTGGCTTAGCTAGAAGAAAACCAGGTGTTTAGGATTTAAAAATTGCTCTAGTTAACTTTTGGTAGAGAACAGCAAGATGAAAGGCAGGTGTTTAGGATTTAAAAACTGCCCTAGATAGCTTAGGGCAGAGAAGATAAACTGGAAAGAGGTGCTATTAGAACTTTACTACTCTACTGGGACTAAAGAACTAGAACTCTAATACAGGGACCTTCAATTTAGGTTAAAAACAAACAAACAAAAAAAAGAGTTAGTGTGTTTGTCTGAGTTGGATGAAATGAAGTTTTTTTCTGTGTAGTTAACTAGATGAAGGAGGTAAGTTTTAATTAGGGAGAATGGCTTAGGGTGAATGAAGTCAGGTGCTTTTCATTTAAAAACTACCCTAGAAAGGTTTTGGCAGAGAACAGCAAGAGGAATGAGGTGCTGTTAGAACTTAACTAGTCTACTGGGACTAAAGAACTAGAACTCTACTACTGGGACCTTCAATTTAGGAAAAAACAAGGAAACAAATAAAAGAGTTAATGTGTTTGTCAGAGTTGGGTGAAGTGACTTATTATCTGTGCAGTTAGCTAGGTGAAGAAGGAAACTGTGAATTAGGAGGAGAGGCTCAGGAAAAAGGAAGCTAGGTGTTTAGGATTTAAAAACTGCCCTAGATAGCTTTTGGCAGAGAAGAAACATAGGAAAGAGGTGTTGTTAGAACTTTACTACTTTCCTGGGACTAAAGAACTAGAACTCTAATATAGGGACCTTCAATTTAGATTAAAAACAAACAAAAAAAGAATTACTGCATTTGTCTGAGTTGGATGAAGTGAAGTGCTATCTGTGCAGTTAACTAGGTGAAGATGGAAACTGTGACTTGAGGGTGTTGCTTAGGTTGAAGGAAGTCAAGTGTATAGGATTGAAAACTTGCCCTTGTTAGCTTTTGCCAGAGAACAGCAAGAGGAAGAAGGTGCTGTTAGAACTTTACTACTCTTCTGGGAGTAAAGAACTAGAACTCTACTACCAGGGGTGTAGCCACGAATTTTAAACTTGTACTCAAAACTGATGCACTGTTGCCCACTCCCCTGTTATGTAAACATAAACCAAATTATGTGCTGCCATGCCACACCAACAATAGCCCCCCCATTTGCCATAGATACATAGACAGTGTCGGCAGATAAGGGCCTACGGACCACCCAGTCTGCCCATTTGAGCTTGTAAGTTCAGTTTATGTTTTCCTAGAAGTCTGTTGCCCCTTACCCCTGACCTCCAGAATTCCTTTATATTTATCCCATGCATTCTTAAATGCCATGATTGTTTCAGCCCCCATCACTTCCTCTGGCAGGGTGTTCCACTTGTCCACCACCCATTCTGAGAAGAAATTCTTCCTCATGTTTCCTCTGAATCATCTTCTCTTCATTTCTGAGTTCAAGTAATCAGTTTCTTCCTGTAATCCTCCTTCCTTTGTTTTTCTGTCTCCCTGGTAAGTTGTTTTCGTTTATGTATCTGGCTGGTGGCATTAGTATCCCATAGCGAACAACAAAGGCAAAAGGGCTCAGAGTGACACAGACATAATGTGACTCACAATGTCCTTATGTTCTTTTTGTTGCCCCTGCCTGATTTTTTTTATTGTACTCTGCTGAGTATGGTGAGTGTGCCTGTCGACACCCCTGTCTACTACTGTTATCTTCAATTTAGGGTAAAAACAAACAAACAACAAAAAATAATTAGTGTGTTTGCCTGAGTTGGGTGAAGTGAAAAGTCTTCTCTGCAGTTATGTGAAGAAAAAAAACTGTGAATTGGGGGAGTGGCTTATGCAGAATGAAGCCATGAGATTTGGATTTTAAAACTGCCCTAGAAAGCTTTTGGCAGGGAACAGCAAGAGGAAGTCGGTGCTGTTTGAACTTTACTAATCTACTAGGACTAAAGAAGTAGAACACTACTACTGGGACTTTCAATTTAGGGCAAAAATAAACAAACAAAACAAAAGAGTTAGGGAGTTTGTCTGAGTTGGGTGAAGTGAATTGTTATCTGTGAAGAAAGAAACTGTGAATTGGTGGAGTGGGTTAGGCTGAAGAAAGCAAGGTGTTTTAGATTTAGAAACTGCCCTAGAATGCTTTTGGCAAAGAACAGCAAGGATAATGTGGTGCTGTTAGAACTTCACTACTCTACTGGGACTAAAGAAATAGAACTCTACTACTAGGAACTTCATTTTTGGGTAAAACCAAACAAACAAAAAAAGAGTTAGTGTGTTTTTTCTGAGTTGGGTGAAGTGAATTGTTATCTGTGCTGTTAGCTAGGTGAAGGATAACTTTACTTCTCTATTGGTACTTAAGAACTAGAACTCTACTACTGGGACTTTCAATTCAGTTTACAAACAAACAAAAAAGAGCTAGTGTGTTTGGGTTGGGTGAAGTGAATTGTTATCTGTGCAGTTAGCTAGGTAAAGAAGGAATCTATGAATTAGGTGGTGTGGCTTAGGCAGAAGGAAACCAGGTGTTTTGGATTTAAAACCTGCCCATAATAGCTTTTGGCAGAGACCAGCAAGAGGAAAGAGGTGCTGTTTGAACTTTACTACTCTACCGGGACTAAAGAACTAGAACTCTACTACTTGGACCTTCAATTTAGGATAAAAATAAAGAAACAAAAAAAAGAGTTAGTGTGTTTGTCTGAGTTGGGTGAAATGAATTGTTATTTGTGCAGTTAGCTAAGTGAAGAAGGAAACTATGAATTAGGTGGAGTGGCTTAGGCAGAAAGAAGCCAGGTGTCTGGGATTTAAAACCTGGCCTAAATAGCTTTTGGCAGAGAACAGCAAGAGGAAGGAGGTGCTGTTAGAACTTTACTACTTTACTGGGACTTAATAACTAGAACTCTACTACTGGGATCTTGGGTAAAAACAAACAAATCAAAAAAAAATAGTGTGTCTGAGTAGGGTGAAGTGAATTGTTATCTGTACAGTTAACTAGGTGAAGAACGAAATGATGAATTGGGGGAGTGGCTTCGGTAAAAGAAAGCATGGTGTTTAGGATTTAAAAATTGCTCTAGTTAACTTTTGGCAGAGAACAGCAAGATGAAGGAGGTGCTGTTAGAACTTCACTGCTCTACTTGGACTGAAAAACTAGAACTCTACTACTCAGATTTCCAATTTAGGTAAAAAACAACAAACCCATAAAAAAGAGTCAGTATTTGTTTGAGTTGGGTAAAGTGAATTGTTATCTGTGCAATTAGCAAGGTAAAGAAAGAAACTGTGAATTAGGTGGAGTGGGTTAGGCAGAAGAAGGCAGGGTTTTTTAGATTTAGAAACTGCCTTAGAAGGCTTTTGGCAGAGAACAGCAAAAGTAATGTGGTGCTGTTAGGAAACCCGTGAAGTGGGCGCATGAGGAAGGGTGCCATCCATTACAGCAACTCCTTCCTGAAGCAATCCACTCACAGTGACAGTAAGGTAGGGTGACTGGATGAGGGGGTGGGTGAACTAGGCAACAGGATGTCATGATCACGACGCATGCAGGGGGTGGGAGTGAGCATGGTGAGCGTGGGCTGGGAGGGGTGGAGAGGCTGTAGGGGGTGGCAGTGGGGTTGCTGGTTGAGCTGCGTCATGGTGTCAGGGATTTGCTAGTGGCTAGGGTGGCTGAGGTACAGGGTTCGGGTCCGAGCGCTGATGTGATTTGTTAAAAACAAAGAAACAAAAAAAGAGTTAATGTGTTTGTCTGAGTTGGGTGAAATGAATAATTATCTCTGCAGTTAGTTATGTGAAGAAGAAACTGTGAATTAGGTTGAGTGGTTTAGGCAGAATGAAGCCAGGAGTTTTGGATTTTAAAACTGCCCTAGAAAGCCTTTGGCAGAGAACAGCAAGATGAAAGAGGTGCTGTTTGAACTTCACTACTCTACTAGGACTAAATAACTACATCTTTAATAGAGGGATATATGATTTAGGGTAAAAAGAAACAACAAAAACAGAGTTACTTTGTCTGAGTTGGGTGAAGTGAATTCTTATCTGTGCAATTAGCTAGGTGATGAAGGAAAGTATGAACTAGGTGGAGTGATTTTGGTAGAGGGAAGCCTGGAGTTTTGGATTTAAAAACTGCCTTAGATAGCTTTTATGTCAGAGAACAACAAGTGGAAGGAGTTGCTGTTAGAACTTTACTACTCTTCTAGGACTAAAGAACTAGAACTCTACTACAAAGACCTTCAATTTAGGTTAAAAACAAACAAGCAAAAAAAAAGAGTTAGTCTATGGGTTGGATTAAGTGAATTGTTATCTGTGCAGTAAGCTAAGTGAAGAAGAAAACTATGAATTCGGTGGAGTGGCATTGGCAGAAGGCAGTCAGGTATTTTGCATTTAAAACCTGCCCTTAATAGATTTTGGCAGAGAACAGCAAGGGGAAGGAGGTACTGTTTGAACTTTACTACTCTACTGGGACTAAAGAACTAGAACTCTACTACTAGGACCTTCAATTTAGGATAAAAATAAAGAAACAAAAAAAAAGTTAGTCTATTTGTCTGAGTTGGATGAAGTGAATTGTTATCTGTGCAGTTAGCTAGGAGAAGAAGGAAGCTATGAATTAGGTGGAGTGGCTTAGGCAGAAAGAAGCCAGGTGTTTTGGATTTATAACCCACCCTAAATAGCTTCTGGCAGAGAACAGCAAGAGGAAGGAGGTGCTTTTAGGACTTTACTACTCTACTACTGGGACCTTCAATTATGGGTAAAAAAAGAGTTAGTGTGTCTGAGTTGGGTGAAGTGAATTGTTATCTGTGCAGTTAGCTAGGTGAAGAACGAAATGATGAATTGGGGGAGTGGCTTAGGTAGAAGAAATCCATGAGTTTAGGATTTAAAAATTGCTCTAGTTAACTTTTGGCAGAGAACAGCAAGATGAAGGAGGTATGGTTAGAACTTCACTGCTCTACTGGGACAGAAGAACTAGAATTCTACTTCTCAGATTTCCAATTTAGGGAAAAAAACAACAAACTCATAAAAAAGAGTTAGTGTGTTTGTCTGAGTTGGATGAAGTGAATTGTTATCTGTGCAATTAGCTAGGTGAAGAAAAAAACTGTGAATTAGGGGGAGTGGGTTAGGCAGAAGAAAGCGAGGTGTTTTGGATTTAGAAACTGCCCTAGAATGTTTTTCTGTGCAATTAGCTAGCTGAAGAAGGGATCTCTGAATTATGGAAGTGGTTTAGCTAGAAGGAAGCCAGTTGTTTAGGATTTAAAAACTGCACTAGATAGCTTTTGACAGAGAAGAACAAGAGGAAGGAGGTGCTGTTAGAATTTACTACTTTACTGGGACTAAAGAACTTGAACTACTACAGGCACCTTCAGTTTAGGCTAAAAACAAACAAACAAAAAAAAAGAGTTAGTGTGTTTGTCTGAGTTGGATGAAGTGAATTGTTATCTCTGCAGTTAGCAATGTGAAGAAGGAAACTGAATGGGGGAGTGGGGTAGGCAGAAGGAAGCCAGGTGTTTATGATTTAAAATCTGCCCTAGAAAGCTTTTGGCAGAGAACAGCACAATGAAGGAGGTGCTGTTACAACTTTACTAATGCAATGGGAATAAAGAACTAGAACTCTTCTTCTGTGACCTTCAATTTTTGGGAAAAAAGAAACAAACAAAAAAAGAGTTAGTGTGTTTGTCTGAGTTGGGTGAAGTGAATTTTTATCTGTGCAGTTAGCTAGGTGAAGGAGGAAATTGTGAGTTGAGGGAGTGGCTTAGGTAGAAGGATGGCAGGTGTTTTTGATTTAAAACTTGCCCTTAATAGCTTTTGGTAGAGAACAGCAAGAGGAAGGAGGTGCTGTTTGAACTTTACTACTCTACTGGGACTAAAGAAAGAGAACTCTACTACAGGGACCTTCAATTTAGGGTAAAAATAAAGAAACAAAAAAAAGAGTTAGTGTGTTTGTCTGTGTTGGGTAAAGAGAATTGTTATCTGTGCACTTAGTTAGGCAAAGAAGGAAACAATGAGTTAGGTGGCGTGGCTTAGGCAGAAGGAAGTCAGGTGTTTTGAATTTGAAACCTGCCTTAAATTGATTTTGGAAGAGAACAGCAGGAGGGGGGAGGTGCTGTTAGAACTTTACTACTTTATTGGGACTTAAGAGCTAGAACTCTACTACTGGGATCTTCAATTTTGGGTTAAAGCAAACAAACAAACAAAAAAAGAGTTAGTGTGTTTGTCTGAGTTGGATTAAGTGAATTGTTATCTGTGCAGTTAGCTAGGTGAAGAAGGAAACTATGAATTAGGTGGAGTGGCTTGGGTAGAAGGAAGCCAGGTGTTTCGGATTTAAAACCTGCCTTAAATAGCTTTTGGCAGAGAACAGCAAGAGGAAGGAGGTACTGTTAGAACTTGACTAGTCTACTGGGATTAAAGAACTAGAACTCTACTGCTGAGACCTTCAATTTATGGTAAAAACAAACAGAAAAAAAGAGTTAGAGTGTTTGTCTGAGTTGGGTGAAGTGAATTGTTATCTGTGAAGTTAGCTAGGTGAAAAAGGAAACTGTTAATTGGGGGAGTGGCTTAGGTAGAAGGAAGCCAGGTGTTTATGATTTAGAAATTTCCCTAGATAGGTTTTTGCAGAGAACAGCAAGAGGAAAGAGGTGCTGTTAGAACTCTACTACTCTACTGGTACTAAAGAACTAGAACTCAACTACTGGGACCTTCAGTTTAGTTTAACAACAAATAAATCAAAAAAGTGTGTTTGTTTGAGTTGGGTGAAGTGAACTGTTATCTGTGCAGTAAGCTAGGCGAAGAAGGAAACTGTGAATAAGGCAGAGTGGCTTAGGTAGAAGAAAGGCAGGTGTTTTGGGTTTGAAAACTGCCCTAGATAGCTATTGGCAAAGAACAGCAAGATAAAAGAGGTGCTGTTTGAACTGTACTACTCTACTTGGAGTAAAGAACTAGATCTCTAATAGAGGGACCCTTAATTTAGGGTAAAAAGAAACAACAAAAATAAAGAGTTACTGTGTCTGTCTGAGTTGGGTGAAGTGAACTCTTATCTGTGCAGTTAGCTAGGTGATGAAGAAAAGTGTGAATTAGGTGAAGTGGTTTAGGTAGAAGGAAGCCTGGTGTTTTGGATTTAAAAAATGCATAGATAGCTTTTGGCAGAGAACAGCAAGAGGAGGGAGGTGCTTTTAGAACTTTAGCACTTTTCTTGGACTAAAGAACAAGAACTCTACTACTGGGACCTTCAATTTAGGTTAAAAACAAAGAAAGAAACAAAAAAAAGAGTTAGTGTATTTGTCTGACTTGAGTGATGTGAATTGTTATCTGTGCAGTTAGCTAGGTGAGGAAGGAAACTATGAATTAGAGGGAGTGGCTTAGGTTGAAGGAAGCCAGGTGTTTAGGATTTAAATATTGCCCTTGTTAAATTTTGGCAGAGAACAGCAACTGGAAGGAGGTACTGTTAAAACTTTACTACTCTACTGGTACTAAAGAACTAGAACTCTTCTACTAGGACATTCAATTTCTTTAAAAAACAGATAGACAAACAGAAAAAAGAGTTAGTGTGTTTGTCTGAGGTGGATGAAGTGAATTGTTATCTGTGCAGTTATCTAAGTGAAGATGATAACTGTGAATTGGGAAGTGGCTTAGGTTGAAGGAAGCCAGGTGTTTAGGATTTAAAAATTGACCTTGTTAGCTTTGTGCAGAGAACAGCAACAGGAAGGTGGTGCTCTTTGAACTTTACTTCTCTACTAGGACTAAAGAACTAGATCTCTAATAGATGGACCTTTAATTTAGGGTAAAAAGAAAAAAAAACAAAGAGTTACTGTGTCTGTCTGAGTTGGGTAAAGTGAATTCTTATCTGTGCAGTTAGCTAGAGTTAGAACTTTACTATTCTACTGTCACTAAAGAACTAGAACTCAACTACTGGGACCTTCAATTTATGTAAAAAGACACAAAAAATGAAAAATAGTGTGTTTGTCTGAGTTGGCTGAAGTGAATTTTATCTGTGCAGTTAGCAAGCTAAAGAAGCAAACTGTGAATTGGGGGAGAGGCTTAGGCAGAAGGAAGACAGGTGTTTTTGATTTAAAAACTGCCCTAGAAAGCTTTCAGCAGAGAAAAGAAAGAGGAAGGAGGTGCTGTTTGAACTTTACTACTGTAGTGGGAATAAATAACAAGATCTCTTCTTCTGGGACCTTCAGTTTTGGGTAAAAGCAAATAAACAAAAAAGTGTTAGTGTGTTTGTCTGAGTTGGGTGAAGTGAATTGTTATCTGAGCAATTACCTAGGTGAAGAACGAAACGTTGAATTGGGTTAGTGGTTTAGGTAGAAGAAAGCCAGTTGTTTAGGATTTAAAAATTGCACTAGTTAGCTTTTGCAGAGAACAGCAAGAGGAAGGAGGTGCTGTTAGAATGTCACTGATCTGCTCAGACTAAAGAACTCGAACTCTGCTACTCAGATTTCCAATTTAGGGAAAAAATAAACAAGTAAAAAATAGTTTGTGTGTTTGTCTTGAGTTGGGTGACGTGAATTGTTATCTGTGCAGTAAGCTAGATGAAGAAAGAAACTGTGAATTGGGGATGTGGGTTAGGCAGAAGAAAGTCAGGTGTTTTGGATTTAGAAACTGCCCTAGAATGCTTTTGATGGAGAGAAGCAAGAGTAATGTGGTACTGTTAGAACTTTACTACTCTACTGGGACTAAAGAACTAGAACTCTGCTACTGGGACCTTCAATTTCAGGTAAAAACAAGCAAACATAAAGAAGAGCTAGTCTGTTTGTCTGAGATGGGTGAAATGAATTGTTATCTGTGCAGTTCGCTAGGTGAAGAAAGAATCTCTGAATTATGGAAGTGGTTTAGCAAGAAGAAAACCAGGTGTTTAGGATTTAAAAACTGCACTAGATAGGTTTTGGCAGCGATGAACAAGAGGAAGGAGGTACTGTTGAACTTTACTACTCTACTGGGGCAAAAGAACTAGAACTCTACTACAGGGACTTTTCTATTTAATTTACAAACAAACAAACAAAAAAGAGTTAGTGTGTTTGAGTTAGGTGAAGTGAATTATCTATGCAGTTAGCAAGCTGAAAAAAGAAACTGTGAATTGGGGGAGTGGTTTAAGCAGAAGGAAGCCAGGTGTTTTTGATTTAAAAACTGCCCTAGAAAGCTTTTGTTAGAGAACAGGAAGAGGAAGGAGGTGCTGTTAGAACTTTACTACTGTAGTGGGAATAAATAACTAGATCTCGTCTTCTGGGACCTTCCATTTTGGGTAAAAACAACCAAAAATGTGCTAGTGTGTTTGAGTTGGGTGAAATGAATTGTGATCTGCACAGTTAGCTAGGTGAATGAGGAAACTGTGAATTGGTGGAGTGGCTTAGGTAAAAGGATGTCAGGTGTTTAGGATTTAAAAATTGCCGCGGATAACTTTTGGCAGAGAACAGCAAGAGGAAGGAGGTGCTTTTAGAACTTTATTACTCTGTTGGTACTAAAGAACTAGAACTATACTACTGGGACTTTCAATTTAGTTTACAAATAAACAAACAAACAAAAGTGTTAGTGTGTTTGTGTGAGTTGAGTGAAGTGTATTGTTATCCGTGCAGTTAGCTAGGTGAAGATGGAAACTATGAATTAGGTGGAGTGGCTTAGGCAGAATGAAGCCAGGTGTTTTGGATTTAAAACCTGCCATAAATAGCTTTTGGCAGAAATGAGTAAGAGGAAAGATGTGCTGTTAGAACTTCAGTACTCTACTGGGACTAAAGAACTTGAACTCTTCTACAGGGAGTTCAATTTAGGTTAAAAACAAACAAAAAAACCAAAAAGAGTTAGTGTGTTTGTCTGAATTGGGTGAAGTGAATTGTTATCTGTGCAGTTAGCTAGTTGAAGAAGGAAACTATGAATTAGGTGGAGTGGCTTAGGCAGAAGGAAGCCAAGTGTTTTATATTTTAAACCAGTTCTAAATAGCTTTTGGCAGAGAACAGCAAGAGTAAAGAGGTACTGTTTGATCTTTACTACTATACTGGGATTAAAGAACTAGAACTCTACTACTAGGACCTTCAATTTAGGATAAAAATAAAGAAACAAAAAAAAAGAGTTAGTGCATTTGTCTGAGTTGGGTGAAGTGAATTGTTATCTGTGCAGTTAGCTAGGTGAAGAAGGAAACTGTGAATTAGGGGGAGAGGCTTATCAGGAAGGAAGCCAGGTGTTTAGGATGTAAAAACTGATCTAGATAGCTTTTAGCAGAGAACAACAAGAGGAAAGAGGTGTTGTTAGAACTTTAGTACTCTGCTGGGACTAAGGAACTAGAACTCTACTACAGGGACCTTCAGTTTAGGTTAAAAACAAACAAACAAACAAAAAAGAGTTAGTGTGCTTGTGTGAGTAGGATGAAGTGAATTGTTATATGTTCAGTTAGCTAGGTGAAGATTGAAACTGTGAATTGTGGGAGAGGCTTAGGTTGAAGGAAGCCAGGTGTTTAGGATTTAAAAATTGCCTTTGTTAGCTTTTGGCAGAGAACAGCAACAGGAAGTTGGTGCTGTTAGACCTTTACTACTCTACTGGTACTAAACAACTAGAACTCTACTACTGGGACCTTCAATTTCATTTAAAAACAAACAGACAAAAAACAAGAGTTAGTGTGTTTGTCTGAGTTGGGGGAAGTGAATTATTATCTGTGCAGTTAGCTAGGTGAAGAAGGAAATCATAGGTGGAGTGGCTTAGGCAGAAGGAAGCCAGGTGTTCTGGATTTAAAACCTGCCCTAGATACCTTATAGCAGATAACAGGAACAGGAAGGAGGTGCTGTTTGAAGTTTACTACTCTACTGGGACTAAAGAACTAGAACTCTACTAGTAGAACCTTCTATTTAGGGTAAAATAAATAAAAAAACGCTTAGTGTGTTTGTCTGAATTAATTGAAATGAATTCTTATCTGTGCAGTTAGCTAGATGATGAAGGAAAGTGTGAATTAGACTGAGTGGTTTTGGTGGAAGGAAACCTGGGGCTGGATATTCAAACTGCACCGAAAAAGTGTGCAACAGCAGGAGCAAGCACAAGTCAATTGCGTAAAGGCGCAACAGACGTGATATTCAAACATGGAGCAAAACAAACCGCGCAAGCAGCCAATGTCTGAATATCGCACAAACTGCACCATAGCACAACCAGGAAGGGGAAGCTGAGCAGAAATGATGCACCATAGTGCAACAAGGCAAGCCCAGCTGAGCAGTCCAGAGGTGCCATAGCACAAGCAGAGCCCCCCCCCAGCAGAGCAATGGAACTGCACAACCAGGGAGGCAGGCTGGGGCCCACCACCAGCCATGCCACACATGGGCACAGGAACACACTGCAGAACCAACAAGACACCTGCACACGCCAAGCACAGCATCACTGGGGGAGGGATGGATGATCCACTGGCTCATGGGGACAAGCCAACAAAGCACAACAGGGCCATGATGCCCCAGCACAACCACTGTCAGGCTGAGACTGCCACACACAGGAGGTCGACAACCATAGTGCACATCAGCCACCCCTTCTGCACAGCACACCCTGCACCATGACCCCAAGACACCACCCATGTGCAGTGACTGTCACTGCAGTAAACACCATGCATCCCCCCGGCACACTGCAACCTCATGTAGCACACAACCATACAATCCAGACCCACCCTGGACACCCAGCAGTGGGTGGCAACAGATGGCAAGACCGACTGAAAGTCACTCCCACACCGGAGACACCTCTCCATGCACACACACACATGCACACACACACACATTCCCAGGACCATACCACCCCAGATGGCATGCACACCACTGCAAATGAGCAACCATAGCCAGCTGCAAATCAGAGACCACCACAGTATTCATAGCAAAATATATATGTATTGGAAAACAGAAATTACAACACCAAGATCAAGAACGCAACTATATACAGATATGTACAAGACAAGGGGGTAGGGGTACAAGGTAGGGGTGGGTAAGGGTAGGGGTGAACAACTAGGAGAGGGAAGGCAGGGTGGGAGGGATGGGTGAAGTGGGAAGGGAAGCACATTTAGCCCTGGCAGGCTGGTCTGCTGCTGCCTGTTGCTGTTCCTGTCTCCTCCGCTGTCACCTGACCCCATGGCATTGAACGTCCCTGAGTATGTCATGCGTCACAATCGACACCCTTGTCAGCCGCTGGAGGGCACGGTCCATCCTGCATAGGATGCTGAGGCCTAGGAAAAGGGAACACAGTCAATGGCCGTGACTGTCCACAACCCTGAACACCACCCTTCCTGCAAGGCATATAGCCTAGTGCCCCGCACCTGTGATGGTATGCACCCACCCACAGTGACCATGCACAAGACACACCAAACCAGGCAGCACCAGCTGTGTGCACCACTGCACACACACACACTGCCCATGTCCATCATAGCACAAACAAGGCTGTCAAGTGATGTGGCAATGTGGTGGGATGCCAGTTCCACAGCCATGTGCCCAGTGCATGCATGGACCACCAGTGACACACACACGAACGTGCAGTGACATTGGACAGTGATGACTGTCACCTGTGTCATACATGGTTGTGTTGTCCATGGCTGGTGGTCATGCCCACCCCCTCCAGCATGCAATAGCATCCATGATGTAATGACACTCACACTCATCAAGCAGCTGTGGCTGCTGCTGCTGCTGCTGCTGCCGCTGTGGCCCACCCCTCATGCCTTCTCTGCCGCCTCCTGGGCCCTGCCACGGCCCTCCTCAGGCTGGGCCTGCACTCTCTCTGCCAGGCCTGTGGGTGACAAATGTAGAGAAAAACATCAGTGTGACCCCAAAGCAGACTGCCCCCTGCCCCAGTGAGTGTGCCTGCCCACACAGCCAGACCCATGCATCTCACACCTGCACACACTGACACAGCCAACCATGGCAGACCCATCCCCCATGCACCGTCACCAAAACACAGGCACACCCCTACGGAGAATACATGTGCATAGATGGTACACCCACCTGGCCTAGGCACAACGCCCCTCCTGGCATGTGACCTGAGGCATTGCAGCAGGTCCGGTTCCCTCCTGCGGAGGTCACTAAATCTGTGCCTGCACTGCTTCACAGACCAGCACCACCCTGTGATCCTCACCAGGTCAGTGGCCACCTGCAGCCACACATGGGTGCGGGCCATGGTGAGGGGCTGCTCACCAAACAGTGCACCAAAGTGGGGCTCAACCAGGGCCACCAGGTTGGCCACCTCCACCTGACTCCATTGGGGAGCTCTCCTGCATGCCATAATATCGCTCGTACAGCAGGCAATATGGCGCCCCGCAGAGTGGCAACCCCAAGTGGAAATGATGTGCAATAGACCACAATAGGTTCCAATCGCGATGTTCGTATAGCGCCGTAGGTTCACATAGCGCTGTCAACAAACAGCGCAATAGAGCCATACACATGGCAGCTGAACAGCAACAGGGGGCAAAGGTCGGACACCAGGTCAGGGGTCTATGACGCAAGGCCATGCACAGCGCCATCTGACGTCTACGCATCCTGTGCGACTGATCACCTGCGTGCCAGTGCCACAGTGGACTATTGCGCAGTAGTACCACAGCGCCATATGGTGCCCAGTGCTGTAGCGCCACTGGCACAATGGTGGCCATGGCCTGAATTGCCGATCGTGCACAGCACGTCATCAGCGCGGCAGACGCCTGTGTAAGCTACCTGGGCATGTGCAATGCAGTGTACCACACAGTCACAGATTTGCGCCATTGGCTCAGCTGGCTCAACTGTATTGCGCAAAGTGCAACGGCGCGATATTCAGCCGACACGCAAAATCATCTGATCAGCCATTCAAAGGCGCAGTGGTGCGATTGCATCTCATTACAGTTGCTCCACTCCTAATTTGCATGCATTGCGCGCTATAATGTGCGACATTGGGCTGCGCTGGCCAGATTCAGTTACTGCAGGTGAGAGGTGGGTTGCATGCTGTGTGATGTTCTGGACAATGGTCATGGGATAACACTGTAGACTGCACAGTGACAGGTGTCCACTTCCACCCATACAGATCACCATGACCGAGCAGAGCCAAGGTGAGGGTGAGGATGGTGGGTGGAGGAGGAGGCCCAACTTCACCATGGCGGAGACAGAGGCTCTCTTCCAGGCCTACCTGGAGGAGGAGCCACTACTGAGTGGATGGCGGGGCACCCCTCAGGCCCGTGTGGCTGCATGGGACGGGGTAGCTCGGGCAGTGAACCTGCACGGAAGCCACCAGAGCTCCATGCAGGAATGCAAAAAGAAGATGGGGACAGACCACAGGAGGGTGAAGGAGAAGGTGGCAGCCTTCAGGGCGGCATGTGCTGGCACTGGTGGGGGCCAGCCAGCGGTGGTGGAGCTGACCCCGGCTGAGGACCGACTGGCTGCATCAATGCAGTGGAGTGCTATTGAGGGTGTACCAGGAGGTGGATTCCAGACAGATGGAAGCCCATCACTGCACGGTATGACATGGTGGTGGTGTTGTGGGGGTGAAGGTTGTTCACATGCACTCACATGTCCTCTCTTTCTGTTACAGATCCTGTTCATCTTCAGGGGATGGTGGTGGTGGGTCCAGGCAGTGAGGAAGACCTGCTGGACATGGAGGAGGGTCCATCCACCTCTGTCACCAGCCAGCATGCACTGCACCAGCATGCACGCCGGGCTGCCAACACTGGTGTCGGTGAGTCGGTGTGGGGTGCACAGCCTGTGTCTCAGCAGTCTCGCATGCAAGCATGCCAGCACGCCTGGACTGTGGCTGTAGCACGCACTGCACCATTGATGATGCAAGGACTGCAATGGCAGTGACATGTGTGTGTCCCATGACAGACACACAGCAGGCCAGCACGTGCCCCTGGGCCTAGCTGGTTCCAACATGTGTGCCAGCATGTCATCACAGTCCCAGGCTGTGCCTGTCAGCACCGGTGGGGCAGCACCGGTGGCTGTGCAGGTGTCTGGCCACAGCAGTGGAATGAGTGGTCCCTGGGGCACAGCGGTTGGAGGGGCAGCAGCAGCAGTCACCCACCAGGCCTGGGGGTACAGTGTCCAGTGGTGGAACATGCCCACCACCCTTTGATATGCCCATTCTTGGTCCTGGTGAACAGCGCCCACCCTCAAGGGGTGTTGAGCATCAGGACCTTCCATACCCTGGGGGACAGGATGCCATTGTGGCAGAGTACCCATTTGAAGAGCACACCCGCCTGCTGTGGGAATCAGTACAGCAGCAAAGGTGGGTTGCAACGTCCGTGGAGGCACTGTGTGTGGCTGTGGAGTGGCACAGCAGGGAGTGTGCTCTGGACCGTGCAGAGATGGTCCATATGCGGATGGATGTGACCACCGCCATTGACAGGCAGACCCAGGCATTGGTCGCTGTCATGGCTGCATTGGGCACACAAGCAGGTGCTCCTGTACCATGCACCCCACACAGTACACTCTCCACTCCCCATTCCTGGCATCATGCAACACCAAGCCTGTCGATGCCGGGTTCTGCTGTGGGCATCCCGAGCACCCCTGGTGCAGGTATGTTTGGCATGCTGCAGACCCCTGTGTGGACAAGGTTGCATTCGCGCAGTGGGACCCCTGGTGGTCCATCAGTGCCACCCCATGTGGCCCCTGCTCAGCCTGCCAGTGCTGTTGGGTCACGGCGGGGCTGCCCAGGCATCTGCGGTGACCATGGAACAGTGCAACATGACTGACCTGTCTCCCAGTGTGGGCCCTGTCTGGTGCTGCTCTGTGTGCAATGTGTGTCATGGTGGGCAGTGCACTGGTGGGTGCTCTGCCCAACACGCCGACACATGAACCACCTGCACACCCTCCTGACTGCTGTCCACAGGTGCGTGTGCATGATGATGCCTGCATTGTACTGTACACCAAGGTGCATGGGTGCCCAGCATCTGACACACGTATTTGGACAGTACAGGTGGTGGGGGTGGTCGGTGGATCTGTGTGTTTGCCATGTCTGTTCTGCTCTGCTGTGCACCTGCCCATGTATGCTTTGTGCCTGGTGTGTGTGTGTCCATATGACTGTTCAGCCCTCTCTGATGGTGTGTTTGTGTGCCTGGACCCTTCCACTCCCCTTGCCGTCATGCACCCCTGGTGTGTTACCCTGTGTGCCTGTGGTTTGTGCCTGGACAGTGTTGGTTGCACATGGCCCCTTGACTTACCTGTGTCATGTGTAATGCTCCTCTGTGATGGTGTCCCGGTGCAGCTGGGCCTGCCGGATCAGCCAGGGGTCCCGCCATCCTAGGGGGGGCTGCTCATCACCATCAACACCGGCGCCACTGACGTCCCCATCGCTGTCCCCCTCTTCAACCTGTAGGGCTATCCCACAGTCTTTGGCCATGTTGTGCCGGATACAACAGGCCAGGAATATCCCACAGGCCTTTGAGGGGCTGTACTGTAGGGCACCGCTGAGGTGTCTAGGCATCGGAAGCATGCCTTGAGCATCCCAAACACCCACTCAATGATGTTGCATGTGGCGGCATGCACCTCATTATAGTGTTGCTGTGATGGGGTCATGGGGCGCCGGTATGGTGTGAGCAGCCAGGGACGGAGTGGGTATCCGCTGTCACCTGTGTGGAGATAGTGGAGATCAGTGTCATGTTCAGGTCCAAATTACCCATATCCCTGTGTGCCACTACCATGGCACCTGTGGCATTCCCACCCTTGCCCCGAGTCTGCATTTCCTACATGCGTACTCACCCACTAGATGGCCTGTGGGGATGTCCCCACTCTCGAATCGATGGCACAGTGCGAACTGATGCCATATGAAGGCATCATGTGCTCCGCCAGGGTGTGTGGCACAGACATTGATTATACGCCCAGTGGCATCACATACCACCTGGCAATTGACACTGGAGAAGCCCTTTCTGTTCCTATATGCGGCCCCATCGGGGCCAGGTGGCATGCAAATGGCCACATGGGTGCAGTCTATGGCCCCTAGCATACCAGGCATATGTGCTACCCTGTGTAACTCCTGCATGTTTGCTGTACGCTATGCCGCGGTGCTGGGGAAATGGATGTGCTCCGCAGCATGTGGTAGCAGTGCGCTGAAGAATTGGGTGAGGATGCGTGACATGGCCAACTGTGTGATGCCTGTGGTGTCCCCTGTCAGCCTCTGGAAGGTGCCCGTGGTGAGCAGGCACATGCAGGCTGTCACCTTGGTCTCCACTGACAGAGCGTGACTCTGTCGTGAGGGTGCCTGCATCACATCACTGCACAGCTCACAGAGCCGCCTCAGTATTGCCCTGTTCAGGCGGTACCGGCCCACAATCTTTACATCTGTGTACAGCTCAAAGCTGATGTGGGCACGGTACTGCCTATTGGGGGCATACTGCTGATGGGCCCATCCACGGCCACGTCCCCCTGCAGCTTGCATTCTCACCCCCCTCATTACAGCTTCCATGTGGAAGCTGCCACTGTCCATCTCCCTGGCTTGTGACCCCCGCTGATGTTGCTCTGTTACCCCCACTGTCCTGACTGCTACTTCCACTGCACCGGGCACCCCCAGCTGGCCTCTGCAGCCTATGGCCCACACTGCTTCCCTTGCCTGCCCTGGCCTGTCACTGTCTGTCTCTCTCTCTCTCTTCCCCACTTGGCATCCCTGTAGCGTTCTTGCGCCTCTTCCTTGAGCCTTTTTATTTTGGCTCATTTCCGCTGGGGCACAACTTCTGGCTGTTCCGCTCTTGCACATTGTGCAAGTCTTTGAATATCGCATTGTGTTCTTTATGCATGGATCCACCCCCTTCAGTTGCGCATGCCTTCATTTGCATTGCACTGTTGCTCAGCATGTTTTCGGTGGCGCAACTGCCTCCTGCTGAATATCGCAGAATGGCGCATTTTCGGACTTGCGCATGCGCAACCATGTTGCGCATGGTGCAACCCTTTCGAATATCCGGCCCCTGGTGTTTTGGATTTAAAAACTGCCCTCAATAGCTTTTGGCAGAGACCAACAGGAGGAAAGAGGTGCTTTTAAAACTTTACTACTCTACTAGTACTCTGCTAGAACTAAAGAACTAGAACTCTACTACTGGGACTTTCAATTTAGTTTACAAACAAACAAACGAAATAGTGTGTTTGAGTTGGGTGAAGTGAATTATAGTGTATGGTGGAATGCGGTTGTGTATGGAAATCCATACACCGCAAAAAGTTGTTCTGCTTCAGTAGTGACATCCTCACTAATGCAGAATAAAAAGTAATTCTGCGTTAGTGAGGATGTCACAATACAACTGCCCCCAAACAGTGCTATTCATTGGATGGGGGTGGTTGATGAACTATGTGTGCGAGCCGACTCGGTGATCAGCAAAATGAGAAGGGAGCATCCTGTGGCAACTGTCAAATCATGGAGATAAATCAAAGTAAGAATATTTCTTTTTGGGGGCCATACACTATATAGAAAAGTGCATGGGAGCCCCCATGCACAACCAGCTATTCTAATACCTTGTGGTTTCTAGTGACGATAGGGACCACTCAAGCTTCTCTCTCGAGGTCCTCATCATCACTGGAAACCACTCAGTATTAGAATAGCGTGGTTGTGTATGGGCTCCCATACACTATCCTATATGTTATCTCTGCAGTTAGCTAGGTGAAGAAATAAACTATGAATTAGGTGGAGTGGCTTAGGCAGAAGGAAGCCAGGTGTTTTAGATTTCAAACCTGTACTAAATAGCTTTTGGCAGAGAACAGCAAGAGAAAAGAGGTGCTGTTTGAACTTTACTGCTCTACTGGAACTGAAGAAATAGAACACTACTACTGTGACCTTTAATTTAGGGTAAAACAATCATACAAAAAAAAGAGTTTGCGTGTTTGCCTGAGTTGAGTGAAGTGAATTGTTATCTGGGCAGATAGCTAGGTGAAGAAGGAAAGTGTGAATTAGTGGGAGCGGTTCATGGAGAAGGATGCTGGGTGTTTTGGACTTAAAAATTGGCCTATAAAGCTTTTGGCAGAGAACAGCAAGAGGAAGGAGATGCTTTTAGAACTTTACTACTCTACTCAGACTTAAGAACTAGAACTCTACTACTGGGATCCTCAATTTTTGGTAAAAGCAAACAAATAAACAAAAAAGGGTTAGCGTGTTTAAGTTGGGTGAAGTGAATTTTTTCTGTGCAGTTAGCAAGCTGAAGAAGCAAACTGTGAATTGGGGGAGTGGCTTAGGGAGAAGGAAGCCAGGTGTTTTTGATTTAAAAACTGCCCTAGAAAGTTTTAGGCAGAGAACAGAAAGAGGAAGGAGGTGCTGTTAGAACTTTACTACTGTAGTGGGAATAAATAACTAGATCTCTTCTTCTGGGACCTTTAAGTTTGGGTAAAAACAAATAAACAAAAAAAAAGTGTTAGTGTGTTTGTCTGAGTTGGGTGAAGTAAATTCTTACCTGAGCAATTAGCTAGGTGAAGAATGAAATGTTGAATTGGGTTAGTGGTTTAGGTAGAAGAAAGCTAGATGTTTAGGATTTAAAAATTGTGCTAGTTAACTTTTGGCAGAGAACAGCAAGAAGAAAAGAGGTACTGTTAGAACGTCACTGATCTGCTCGGACTATAGAAGTAGAACTCTGCTACTCAGATTTCCAATTTAGTAAAAAAATAAACAAATAAAGAGTTTGTGTGTTTGTCTGAAGTTGGGTGAAGTGAATTGTTATCTGTGCAGTAAGCTAGATGAAGAAAGAAACTGTGAATTGGGGAAGTGGGTTAGGCAGAAGAAGGTCAGGTGTTTTGGATTTAGAAACTGCCCTAGAACACTTTTGGTGGAGAGCAGCAAGAGTAATGTGGTACTTTTAGAACTTTACTACTCTACTGGGACTAAAGAACTAGAACTCTACTACTGGGACCTTGAATTTTGGGTAAAAACAAACAAACAAAAAAAAAGAGTTAATATGTCTGAGATGGGTGAAGTGAATTGTTATCTGTGCAGTTCGCTAGGTGATGAAAGAATCTCTGAATTATGGAAGTGGTTTAGCTAGACGGAAGCCAGGTGTTTAGGATTTAAAAACTGCACTAGATAGGTTTTGGCAGAGATGAACAAGAGGAAAGAGGTGCTGTTAGAACTTTACTACTCTACTGGGACAAAATAACTAGAATTCTACTACAGGGACTTTTCAAATTAGGTTACAAACAAACAAAAGTGTTACTGTGTTTGTCTGAGTTAGGTGAATTGAATTATCTATGCAGTTAGCAAGCTGAAAAAGGAAATTATGAATTGGGGGAATGGCTTAGGCAGAAGCAAGCCAGGTGTTTTTGATTTAAAAACTGCCCTAAAAAGCTTTCATTAGAGAACAGGAAGAGGAAGGAGGTGCTGTTAGAACTTTACTACTGTAGTGGGAATAAATAACTAGATCTCTTCTTCTGGGACCTTCCATTTTGGGTTAAAACAAACAAAAAAGAGCTAGTGTGTTTGTGTGAGTTGGATGAAGTGAATTGTTATCTGTGCAGTTAGCTAGGTGAAGATGGAAACCATGAATTGTGGTAGAGGCTTAGGTTGAAGGAAGCCTGGTGTTTAGGATTTAAACATTGCCCTTGTTAGCTTTTGGCAGAGAACAACAACAGGAAGGAGGTGCTGTTATAACTTTACTACTCTACTGGTACTAAACAACTAGAACTCTACTACTGGGACCTTCAATTTCATTTAAAAACAAACAGACAGAAAAAAAAGAGTTAGTATGTTTTTCTGAGTTGGGTGAAGTGAATTGTTATCTGTGCAATTAGCTAGCTGAAGAAGGAAATCTTAGGTGGAGTGGCTTAGGCAGAAGGAAGTCAGGTGTTTTGGATTTAAAACCTGTTCTAGATAGCTTTTAGCAGAGAACAGCAACAGAAAGGAGGTGTTTGAACTTTACCACTCTACTGGGACTAAAGAACTAGAACTCTACTAGTAGGACCTTCAATTTAGGGTAAAATAAAGAAACATAAAACACTTAGTGTGTTTCTCTGAGTTAATTGAAATGAATTCTTATCTGTGCAGTTAGCTAGGTGAAGAAGGGAACTATGAATTAGGTGGAGTGGCTTAGGCAGAAGGAAGCCAGGTGTTTTAGATTACAAACCTGTCCTAAATAGTTTTTGGCAGAGAACAGCAAGAGTAAAGAGGTGCTGTTTGAACTTTACTGCTCTACTGGAACTGAAGAAATAGAACACTACTACTGTGACCTTTAATTTAGAGTAAAACAATCAAACAAAAAAAAGAGTTAGTGTGTTTGTCTGAGTTGGGTGAAATGAATTGTTATCTGTGCAGATAGCTAGGTGAAGAGGAAAACTGTGAATTAGTGGGAGTGGTTTATGGAGAAGGATACTGGGTGTTTTGGATTTAAAAATTGGCCTAGAAACCTTTTGGCAGAGAACTGAAAAGTAATGAGGTGCTGTTAGAAGTTTACTACTCTTCTGGGACTTAAGAACTAGAACAAACAAAAAAGAGTTGGTGTGTTTGTCTGAGTTGGGTGAAGTGAATTTTGTCTGTGCAGTTAGCAAGCTGAAGAAGGAAACTGTGAATTGGGGGAGTGGCTTAGGCAGAAGGGAGCCAGGGCCCAGATATTCAAGAGGGTTGCGCCATGCGCAATAGGGTTGCTCCAGCGCAAGTCAGAAAATGCGCCATTCTGCGATATTCAGCGGGAGGCAGATATGCCCCCCAAATCACACTGAGCAAGAGCGCAATGATAATGAATGTGTGAGCAACTGAAGGGGGAGGAACCATGCATAAATGGCACAATGCGATATTCAACAACATGCGCCATGCGCAATAGGGGAGCAAGCGGAATTTGCGTGATAGCGGAAATGAGCCAAAATAAAAAAGAACAAGGGAGAGGTGCAAGAACACTTCAGAGAAGGCACATGTTGCTGAACTATAGCCAGACACACAGGGCAGGACAGACACACAGGGCAGGACAGACACACAGGGCAGGACAGAGAAAGGGCACCCTGAACCTACAGGTACAGGGAAGGTGTGGGGAGCCACAGCCAAACTACAGTGCAGAAGGAGGAAGTGCCACACAGCACTGAGGCCACCAGAGGAAGGTGTTCCCGGTGCAGGGGAAGTAGCAGCCAGGACAGTGGGGGAACACAAGCTAGGGACATGGCCAGTGCCACCATCCAGATGGAGGCAGTAATGAGGGGGTGAGAAGGCAGGCAGTAGGGGGGCATGGCAGTGGAAGGGCCCATCAGCAGTATGTCCCCAACAGGTGGTACCGAGCCTGCACCAGCTTTGAGCTGCACACCAATACTGAAATCATGGGCCAGTACTGCCTGAATTGGGCAATTCTGAGGCGGCTCTGTGAGCTGTGCAGTGAAGTGATGCAGGCACCCACACGATGGAGCCATGCTCTGTCAGTGGAGACAAAAGTGACAGCTTGCATGTGCCTGCTCACCACGGGTACCTTCCAGAGACCAACAGGGGACACCACAGGCATAACCCAGTTGGCTGCATCATGCCACCTCACCCAATTCCTCAGCGCACTGCTGCCACATGCTGTGGAGTACATCCATTTCTCCAGCACACCAGTAGAGTGCACAGCAAACATACAGGAGTTCCACAGGGTAGCACGTATGCCTGGCATGCTAGGGGCAATAGACTGCACCCATGTGGCCATCCCCACACCACCTGACCCTGAAGGTGCCTCATATATCAATCGGAAGGGCTATGCAAGCATCAACTGCCAGGTGGTGTGCGATGCCAGGGGGCTCATAATCAATGGCTGTGCCACGCACCTGGGGGGAGCACATGATGTCTTCATCTGGCACCAGTCAGCACTGTGCCATAGATTCGAGAGTGGGGACATCCATACTGGCCACTTCGTGGGTGAGTATACAAACCACATGGAAAAACATAGAGCTTGGGAGGGGCATGGTCAGAGGTGACATGGGTATTGGGCTAGATGGCCCAAGCAGGGTGACGCTGATCGCTAAACTAACCTCCACCCTCTACACACAGGTGACAGTGGATACCCACTCTGTCCCTGGCTGCCACAACATACTGGCAGCCCATGACTCCATCGCAGCAACGCTACAATGATGTACATGCCACCACATGCAATATCATCGAGTGGGTGTTCAGGATGCTGAAGGCATGTTTCCATTGCCTGGACACGTCTGGCGGTGCCCTACAGTACAGCCCCTCAAAGGCCTGTGGGCTATTCCTGGCCTGTTGCATCCTGCACAACGTTGCCAATGACTGTGGGATAGCCATAAAGGTTGAAAAGGGTGACAGTGATGGGGACGATGAGGATGCTGGTGAAGATGGTGATGGGCAGCTCCCCCTTGGGTGACGGGACCCCTGGCTGATCTGGCTGGCACAGCTGCACGCACCGGGACACCATCACAGAGGAGCACTTCAGTCAACCCAGGTAAGTCATGGGGCCTTGTGCAACCACCAGTGGCAAAGGCACAACCCACAAACATGCATGGACAAACACCAGGGGTGCATGCTGTCAAGAGAAATGGTCGAGCATGGAACCGCACACACCGCCAGGGATGGGCAAGGTCTAACATGGCACGTGGTCATACACACACACACACACACACACACACACACACACACACACACACACACACCTCACAAGACATGCACAAAGGGTAGGAGGCATGCCGACCCAGACCGCCACCCCTAGCCACACACACATCCACAGGTCATCACACCCACTGCCTGTCATTGTGCATGTGTCAGATGCTGGGCACCATTGCACAGTGGTGTACAGCACAATGCAGGCATCATCAGGTACATGCCACAGTGGACAGCAGCCAGGAAGGTATGCAGTTGGAACATGTGTGTGCGTGCAGGGCTGGGTACCCCACCCATGCATTGCATGCAGAATGACTCAATGCACACAGGGACGCATCAGACAGTAGCTGTGCTGGGAGACAGGTCAGTCACATGCCACAGTGCCACGGCCACCACGGATGCATGGGCAGCCCTTCCGATACCCGCCAGCAGTGACAGGCTGACCAATGGCCTCATGGGGTGGCACTGATGGTCCCCCAGGGGTTCCACTGCGTGAACATTGAAGACTCCATGCCCCTACTAACACCTTTCCCCTTGACCCACCCTCACACCCCTTCTTCCCTCTCCCATATGTTCACCCCTGCCCCTTACCCACCCCCACCTGTTATGTGGCCCTTCCTCCTCTTGTAAATAGTTGTAAATAGTTTTTTGTTACTTCTTTTAAATATATGCATTTTGTTATGACAACTGTGGTGGTCTCTGATTTGCAGCGGGCTACAGGTGCTCAGCTGCAGTGGTGTGCATGGCGTCAGGGGTGGTGCACGCATGGGCATGTGTGTGTGTGTGTGTGTGTGCAGAGGTGAATCGCCTATGGTGTGGACAGGGGGATCAGTCACTGTCTGTGGTTTGTGTGTTGTACTCTGTGCACTGGATGCCTGTGTGCATTGGTCCACTGGGCCTGCACTGTGTGCATGGCACCCCTGACAGACTGTCCATGGCCTGTGCAGCTGACACCCTTGCATGTCTGTGATATGCACGGTCTGCTGGTGTGTCAGTGGTGGCTGTCCATGCTGGATAACAACTGTACCCGGCACAATGCCAGGTTGCCTTCCATCACCAGTATGGTGCATGTCTGCCTCCAGTGGCACTGTGGCCTCCGCTGTTGTTGTCCCCCCTCCATGCTGTCACTTGTGTCTGTTGCAGGGGATGTGCTCCAGTGTCTGTCACCTGTGCTCTGGTGGCATGCTGGTGGAATACAGCTTCATGGTGCCTGTGCAGGGTGGCTGGCACACCTGTGCAATGTAGGGGTGCTGGCTGTGTGTACACATCAGCCGTGGCCACACACCAGTGGTTTGGTTGACCCACTACTGTGTCCCTGTGTTGGTGTGCCCTTGGGTATGGGTGGGTGTTTGTCCATGCACTGTGTTGCATCCTGTGTAGTGTATGCTTCCATGCTACACTGTGCATGTATGTGCTGGCTGTTGTGGCCAGTGCTTAGATGGGATGTGTCCTTGGGAGGGTGTGCAGGGTGCTGTACCACTGGTGGTGGGGTCCGGGGCATGTCCTCTTGCATGTGGGGTACCTCATGTGGCAACACATGGTCGGTTTCTCAGATGTACCTCAGGGGGGATGTGCAGGGTGGCACTGTGTATGTTATTGTTGCATTGCTGTCTGCTGCCACCCACAGGAGGGTGCATATGATGGGGATGCCTTGCATGGCTCCATGGTGCACAGGGTAGCATTGTCACAGTGGGGGTGGTGGCATGCATAGGGTGTCCTGCACTGTTGGGCGCTACTCCTGGGAAGGGTGTATGGTGATTGTGGTGCAGGGTGTGCTCTGCATTGGTGGGATGGTGTGGCATGGGGTGGTTGGCCCTCCTTGTGTGCTGGTCAGAGCTTGCCAGGGGGTGTGCTGGGGCACCATGGCCAGCTGTGGGTTGGTTGCTGGTATCCATGGGCCAGTGGTTATTCCAGCTCTACCCAGTTGTGCAGTGCATAGGGTGTGGGGGATGATGTCTGTTCTGCTGTGTGCTCCTCTAACCATCTGTGGCATGGATGGTGGGCCCCTGCATCCCTGGTTGTGCTGTTGCATTGTTGCCCTGCTGCAGGGGGTGTCCCTGGTTGCACTATGGCGCATCTGGACTGCTCCGCTGAGCATCCCTTGTTGCGCTATGGTGCATCAGATATGCTCAGCTTCACATCCCTGGTTGTGCTATGGCACAGGTGGTGCGATATTCAGTCATCTGAAGTAGGTGCATCTTGGCCTGCGCAGTTTTTGAATATCACGCTTCTTGCACATGCGCGCAGTGGACTTACGCTTGCTCCTGCTGTTGCACACTTTTTGGATGCAGTTTGAATATCTGGGCCCAGGTGTTTTTGATTTTGAAACTGCCCTAGAAAGCTTTCAGTAGAGAAGAGAAGGAGGAAGGAGGTGCTGTTAGAACTTTACTACTGTACTGGAAATAAAGAACTAGATCTCTTCTTCTGGGACCTGCAGTTTTGGGTAAAAACAAAAGGTGTTAGTGCATTTGTCTGAGTTGGGTGAAGTGGATTGTTATCTGAACAATTAGCTAGGTGAAGAACGAAATGTTGAATTGGGTTATTGGCTCAGTTAGAAGAAAGCCAGGTGTTTAGGATTTAAAACTTGTGCTAGTTAGCTTTTGGCAGGGAACAGCAGAGGAAGGAGGTACTGTTAGAACATCACTGATCTGCTCGGACTAAAGAACTAGAACAATACTACTCAGATTTCCAATTTAAGGAAAAAATAAACAAATAAAAAGGTTTGTGTGTTTGTCTTGAGTTGGGTGAAGTGAATTGTTATCTGTGCAGTAACTAGATGAAGAAAGAAACTGTGAATTGGGGAAGTGGGTTAGGCAGAAGAAGGTCAGGTGTTTTGGATTTAGAAACTGCCCTGGAAGGCTTATGGTAGAGAACAGCAAGAGTAATGTGGTGCTGTTAGAACTTTACTACTCTACTGGGACTAAAGAACTAGAACTCTACTACTGGGACCTTCAATTTTGGGTAAAAACAAACAAAAAAAAGAGGGGTGAAATAAATTATCTGTGCAGTTCACTAGGTGAAGAAGGACTCTCTGAATTATGGAAGTGGTTTAGCTAGAAGGAAGCCAGGTGTTTAGGATTTAAAAACTGCACTAGATAGGTTTTGGAGAGAAGAACAAGAGGAAGGAGGTGCTGTTAGAACTTTACTACTCTACTGGGACAAAAGAACTAGAACTCTACTACAGGGACTTTTCAATTTGGGTTACAAACAAACAAACAAAAAAAAGAGCTAGTGTATTTGTCTGAGTTGGGTGAAGTGAATTGTTATCTGTGCAGTTAGCAAGCTGAAGAAGGAAACTGTAAATTGGGGGAGTGGCTTAAGCAGAAGGAAGCCAGGTGTTTTTGATTTAAAAACTCTCCTAGAAAATTTTCGTTAGAGAACAGAAGGAGGAAGGAGATGCTGTTAGAACTTTACTACTGCACTGGGAATAAAGAACCAGAACTCTTCTTCTGGGACCTTCAATTCTGGGTTAAAACAAACAAACAAACAAATAAAAAGAGTTAGCGTGTTTGTCTGAGTTGGTTGAAGTGAATTGTTATTTGTGCAGTTAGCTAGGTGAAGGAGGAAATTGTGAATTGGTGGAGTGGCTTAGATAGAAGGATGCCAGGTGTTTAGGATTTAAAAATTGCTCTATTTAGCTTTTGGCAGAGAACAGCAAGAGGAATGAGGTGTTGTCGCTCTGCTATGCGGAGTGGCCAATAGGAAAGGCATACTTCACCTTTTAATTATTACTTTGCATTGTCATTCTGTCTTAACATGAAATAAGGCAGAGTGGCAACAATAGTGGCAGCCCCCCAGTGCCCCCACACCCACACAGACACCCAAATTGATGTGCATCCCCAAAATGCTGCTGTCTTGTGTCCAGAAATCTCCCCCAGTGCGGACATAGTGAAGTGAGAACACAACAAGAAATACAAAGTCTCCCAGAATTAATGACACTCTTAGTCATGTGGGCAGTGGATGTGGTCACATCACACACTGTCACCAGAATTAATGTGCATAACCAAAATGCTACTGTCTTGTGTCCAGTAAATTCTCCAGTGCTGGCAAAGTGAAATGAGAGGGTAACAAATAATGCATAGTCTCCCAAAATTAATGATGCACTCTGTCATGCAAGCAGTGGCCACACACAGTCACCAGAATTAATTTGCATCCTCAAAATGCTACTGTCTTGTGTCCAGAAAATTTCCTACTTCTGACAAAGTGAAATGATAGCATAACAAGAAATGCAGTCTTCCAGAATTAATGGCACACTCAGTCATGCACACGGTGGTCACACGCAGTCACCAGAATTAATTTGCATCCCCAAAATGCTACTGTTTTGTGTCCATAAAATTCCCCAGTGCTGGGAAAATGAAATGAGAGGATGACAAAAAATGCAAAGTCTCCCATAATTAATGGTGCACTCTGTCATATGAGCAGTGGCCACACACAGTCACCAGAATTAATTTGCATCCTCAAAATGCTACTGTCTTGTGACCAGAAAATTCCACAGTGTTGATGAAGTGAAACGAGAGCGTAACAAGAAATGCAAAGTCTCCCAGAATTAATGGTGTACTGCAAATGCACAACAGATTAAGATTGCTCTGCACACTCAAGAGATGCAGAGTCAGAAAGGCAAAGGCACAACAACACCTAACCAGTGCTCACAAGTCACATATCCAAATCTGGAAAAGAATACCTTTTGCTGGTTGGGGGGTTAGTGCACAGCAGTAACAGTCCACTACCAGTAAAGATACCACAAAGCAGTATAAAAAAAGTCATTCAGGTGCAGTGGATAGCAGGTTCACACTGCTGCAATTACTCTGGCACAATAAAAGTTGTCTGATTTAATGGTATGCATTGCACACACACTCACACAAACACTACAAGTATTGTGCAGCAAATTGAAAACCTTTAGCGATATAACCAAATGTTTTAAACAAACTGAAATTATACACTGCTGCAACACTACAATCTGCAAAAAAATGTCAAGAGTTACTGAACATATTACTGTGTGTACATTAACAGTTATACAAGAAAAATATAATCAAAACAGAAAGACTGCCTTTTTCTCCCAGTTAATCTACCTACACCACAGATACGCCCCTCCTCAAAGCACACTTCACAATACACAGACCAACTGTTCTAAATTAACATTCAAAATACACACATAAACAATAAACACTTGATGATATGAGCACAGGAGGGTTTCATACAATTGTTGCACTAAATGTAGAGAAAAAATGGCTCAAAATGCTTTTTTAACAGCTTTTAGAGGATTTGAATTGCAGAGCTTTGAGAGGAAACTGTCTCCATCTTCCACTACACACACACTACACAGAACTGAGGCTGTACAGAACAAACTAGAGCCCATGTAACCTGCAATCCCATTAAGCACTGCAAATTAATCTTGGCACTCAATAACAAGGTGAAGTGATGCAAAGTACATTGATTTCAATGTACTTCACCTTAAAATTGGTGGAGAAGTGGTTTGGGGAAGGCAGAATAACATGAAGTCATTGGTTTCAATGGACTTCGTGTTCCCCATTATAACGTGAAGTACTCCGCTTTGCCTTGTGGAGCACTTCACGGATTCTGCGTTACTCTGTGAATCACCCTGCAGAGTGAATTTTGGCCACTTCACCCATCTCTACTTAGGTTGAAGGAAGCCAGGTGTTTAGGATTTAAATCTTGCCCTTGTTAGGTTTTGTCAGAGAACAGCAAGAGGAAAGAGGTGCTGTTAGAACTTTACTACACTCTGGGACAAAAGAACTAGAACTCTACTTCTGGGATCTTCAATTTAGGGTAAAAACAAACATACACAAAAAAAAAAGAATTAGTGTGCTTGCCTGAGTTGGGTGAAGTAAAGTGAATTGTTATCTGTGCAGTGAACTAGGTGAAGAAAGGAACTGTGAATCAGGAGGAGTGGCTTAGGCTGAATGGAGCTGAGTGTGTTGGATTTAAAAACTGCCCTAGAAAGCTTTTGACAGAGAACAGTAGGAGGAAGGAGATGAAAGAACTAGAACTCTATCACTGGGACCTTCAATTTTTGGTAAAAACAAACAAAAAAAGCTAGTGTGTTTGTCTGAGTTGAGTGAAGTAAGTTGTTATATGTGCAGTTAGCTGGGTGAAGAAGGAAACTGTGATTTGAGGGAGTGGCTTAGGTAGAAGGAAGCCATGTATTTAGGATTTAAAAATTGCTCTAGTTAGCATTTGGCAGAGAACAGCAAGAGGAAGGAAGTGCAGTTAGAACTTTACTACTCTACTATTGGGATCTTCAGTTTAGTTGAATAACAAACAAACAAACACAAGAGTTAGTGTTTTTGTCTGAGCTGGATGAATTGAATTGTTATCTGTGCAGTTAGCTAGGTGAAGAAGGAAACTATGTATTAGGTGGAGTGGCATACACAGAAGGAAACCAGGTGTTTTGGATTGAAAACCTGCCCTAGATTGCTTTTGGCAGAGAATGGCAAGAGGAAGGAGGTGCAGTTTGAACTTTTCTACTCTACTGGGACTAAAGAACCAGAACTCTACTACTAGGACCTTCAATTTAGGGTAAAAATAAACAAAAAAAAAAAGAGTTAGTGTGTTTGTCTGAGTTGGGTGAAATGAATTGTTATCTGTGCAGTTAGCTAGGTGAAGAAGTAAACTATGTATTAGGAGGAGTGGATTAGGCAGAAGGAAGGGGATCAGTGCAATTTCCTGAATAGAAACTTCCTGACTACAAATAAACCGACAATTAATTACCGACCTTGCAAAGTGACTGATGAAAAATATACTGACAAATAGTATTCCTGACACAGATGCAATGACAGACTGATGAATTATTTCAGCATTGCAGAAGCTACTATTAGCAGACTGACAAAATATTTCAGCATTTGCAGAAGCTAGTATTAACAGACTGTAAACTAAAACCAACCAAATTAACCCAGGATGAGTTGAGTTTCACAAACAACCTGAGAGCCACTCTTTCTAAGAGAAATATTGCCACAAGAAAGTAATATATCCTGATGAAGTAGGTGTAACACAGAGCTACAAAATAGTTGGGGAACTAGATATTTGTGTTTGTGGCGCATATCTCACATGGTAGGTCTAGATAGGAAGATACAGTTACATATTGTGGTTAGCTCATTTTTGGTTCTGTAACTGCTTAGAAACTGCTTGCAACAAAAGATGAGTTTGACTTTGTACACAGACTCAAACTCGTTAACAGTCAGCCTTGAGCAGGAAGAACAACCGAGTGTTTTGGACATCTAAGGCTCTGACTTGAGCGGTAGCAGGAGACCCGTACTCAACTTACCTGAGACATTCAGTTGCCCGCCCTGGAACCATTTAATCTTGCCATTGGGAAAGTCACAGTCGCTGACCGTCTCGAAAGACTTGCTCCACAGCAATCGCCCCTTGGCCAGCACGCCCCAAAAAGTGTTCAGATCGTACCTCGGGGAAAACGTTCACCTCTGGCATGAAGGAGCTAACACTCCAGGTAGAGGTGGTGTTGCTATGGCCTAGCCACCTCTGCAGATGCAACAGATCCAGCTGCCTTATGGAGGGTCTTCTGTAGCAGACGTTTTTAGAAAAGAGGTAGCTCCTGTAGAGGACATGCAGAAATCTGCTGCTGTGCTTGCATTGTGCTGCCATGTTTCTGGAGAATAAAGGTGCTACCATAGCCAATCATAGAATGTATTATTCACTGAAATGATGGCCTTTCACTAGTCGTGTTACTGAGTGTCTGTGTCTGTTGGGAGAATCTTCTTCAGTAAAACTGCAACACCGGGAAGGTAGGATTCGGGAAGTAAATTACGGGATTATTGTCGTCAGGAAGTTTAATGTTGGGTGATTGTACTAGATCCGAAGGATGTCAGGTATTTTGGATTTAAAAACTACCATAGAAAGCTTTTGGAAGAGAACAGCAAGAGGAAGGATGTGCTGTTAGAACTTGACTAGTCTACTGGGACTAAATAACTAGAACTCTATTTCTGGGACCTTCAATTTATGGTAAAAACAAACAAAACAAACCAGTGTGTTTGTCTGAGTTGGGTGAAGTGAATTGTTATCTGTGAAGTTAGCTAGGTGAAGAAGGAAACTGTGAATTGGGGAAGTGGCTTAGGTAGAGGGAAGCCATGTGTTTATGATTTTTAAATTTCCCTAGATAGGTTTTTTCAGAGAACAGCAAGAGGAAAGAGGTGCTGTTAGAACTCTACTACTCTATTGGTACTAAATAACTAGAATTCTACTACTGGGACCTTCAATTTAGTTTCAAAACAATCAAACAAAAAGAGTTACTGTGTTTGAGTTGGGTGAAGTGAATTGTTATCTGTGCAGTAAGCTAGGTGAAGAAGGAAACTGAATTAGGCAGAGGGGCTTAGGCAGAAGGAAGGCAGGTGTTTTGGATTTGAAAACTGCCCTAGATAGCTTTTGGCAGAGAACAGCAAGAGGAAGGAGGTGCTGTTAGAACTTTACTTTTCTACTGGAAATGAAGAACTAGAACACTACTACTGGGACCTTCAATTTACGGTAAAACAATCAAATGAAAAAATAGAGTTAGTGTGTTTGTCTGAGTTGTGTGAAAGTGAATTGTTATCTATGCAGTGAGATAGTTGAAGAAGGAATCTCTGAATTATAGAAGTGGTTTAGCTAGAAGGAAGCCAGGTGTTTAGGACTTAAAAACGGCACTGGATAGCCTTTGGCAGAGAAGTATAAGAGGAAGGAGGTGCTGTTATAACTTTACTACTCTACTGGGACTAAAGAACTAGAACTCTACTACAGCGACCTTCAATTTAGGTTAAAAACAAACAAACAAAAAAAGAAGTTAGTGTGTTTGAGTTGGGTGAAGTGAATTGTTATCTCTGTAGTTAGCAAGGTAAAGAAGGAAACTGTGAATTGGGGAGTGGCTTAGGCAGAAGGAAGCCAGGTGTTTTTGATTTAAAAATTGCCCTAGAACGCTTTCGGCAGAGAGCAGCAAGAGGAAGGAGGTGCTGTTAGAACTTTACTACTGCACTGGGAATAAAGAACCAGAACTCTTCTTCTGGGACCTTCAATTCTGGGTTAAAACAAACAAACGAACAAATAAAAACATTGTGTTTGTCTGAGTTGGTTGAAGTGAATTGTTATTTGTACAGTTAGCTAGGTGAAGGAGGAAATTGTGAATTGATGGAGTGGCTTAGATAGAAGGATGCCAGGTGTATAGGATTTAAAAATTGCTCTATTTAGCTTTTGGCAGAGAACAGCAAGAGGAAGGAGGTGCTTTTAGAACTTTACTACTCTACTGGTACTAAAGAACTAGAACTCTACTACTGGGACTTTCAATTTAGTTTACAAACAAACAAAAGAGTTAGTGTGTTTGTCTGAGATGGGCAACGCGAATTGTCATCTGTGCAGTTAGCTAGGTGAAGAAGGAAACTATGAATTAGGGGAAGTGGCTTAGGCGGAAGGAAGCCCGGTGTTTTGGATTTAAAACCTGCCATAAATAGCTTTTGGCAGAGACCAGCAAGAGGAAGGAGGTGCTGTTTGAGCTGTACTACTCTACTGGGACTAAAGAACTTGAACTCTACTACTAGGGCCTTCAATTTAGGGTAAAAATACAAAAACCAAAAAAAGACTTAGTGTGTTTGTCTGAGTTGGGTTTACTACTAGATAGGTTTACTAGGTTTGCTAGGTTTCTATATGGAAAGAAAAGGAGGCTGAGGCCCATCTTGATTCTTTCCCCCCCACCAGTGGATTAACATAAATGAAACTAATTTAGTTTAATCCAATTGTCAAAATTATTTTTAAAAGTGTCAACATTTAAAATATCCACCAATTCTTGAGGTAATAAATTCCATAGTCTAGATGCACATATAATTATGTAATTATTTCTTTTGTTTACATTTTATTTCTTAATAATAATCTGTTTTTCTATGTGACCTAAGTGTTTTTTTTTGTTTGAACAAATAGAAAGATTACACTGAGCTAGCAAAGATGGAGATTGTAGCACTTTGTGAATAAACAGAATATCACCCCTACAACGTCTAGCTTGGAAGGTGTGGAGGCCAGTTGCCCTCAACCTCTCAGTGTATGATTTACAGTATTTGTCAAACCAGAGACCATTTTTGTAGCTCTGCACTGAACCCGCTCCAGTAAAACTATCACCAACAAGGTAGGGATTCCAGAAGGGGAGATCCATAGTCCACATGGGGCCTAATATGTGATCTATACAGAGGAATCAAACACTCTTTAGTTCTTGTAACAAATGAGTGCTTGATTTGACTCAACAATGAATGTGCTAGATTAGTAACTTTCATGCAGTGATCATGTGAAGTTTATTTGTTATTGACACAGATTCCTAAATCTCTTTCTACCGATGATGATTTTAATGGGATATTATTTATTTTATATATATTCTTTTTTGTTTGTCCTACCAAAATGGAGAACGACACATTTATTGATATTAAATTCCATGGAATTTGATATTGCCCACTGTTCAGTAGAAAATAAATCGGAAGTTAGACATTCTAAATTAGTCTCCGTGTCCACATAACCACCAAGTTTCGAGTCATCTGCAAATTTGGAGAGCCAATTTCGAGATTAAATTAACATATCACTGATATATAGATTGAACAGTGTAGGTCCCAAAACAGAGCCCTGGGGTACTAACACTAGTGACTAAGTATTGGCTAGAAATAGAGTTATTAAAATTTACCGTTTGCGTTCTATTTGACAACCAGTTCCTTATCCACTTTGTAAAAGAAGATGAAAACCTTAATAATTCCAATTTGTGAACCAACCTATTATGTGGTGCTTTATCGAACACTTTACTGAAATCCAAAAGTATAACATCCGATGGAAAATTATTATCTAGGCCAATGTTTATATTATTATAAAAAGCCACCAAATTAGTAGTACATGAGTACCCAGTTTTAAACCCATGCAGGGAATTGTCAGTGAGATTAAGGTCTCCCATTTCTCTCTCAATTAACAATTTAATAATCTTTTCCTTGATCTTACAGGCATCGGATGTCAGACTTATTGGGCGATAATTTTGAACATTTGCTTATTACATTTTTTATAAATAGGTGTAACTAATGCTGTTAACCAATCAAGGGGAAATCTGTCCAGTTGTAAGAGATTTATTAAAAATTATTTTAAGAGGGACTACGATTGCCTCAGCTGTTTCAAGTAAAAATCTTGGTGTAATATTATCGGGCCCTGGACTACATGATTTTTTTTTTATAGTATGTAAAGCAGTCAGGATCATTTGCTCTGAAATAATATAATGTGTAGATTTTGAGGGCTGCTTCTGGAAACTAGAGAATAAAATATCACAGAAGCAAAATATGAATTAAATATATTTGCTGGGCTGGATATTCAAAAGGGTTGCGCCATGCGCAATAGGGTTGCGCATGCGCAAGTCCGAAAGTGAGCCATTCTGCGATATTCAGCAGGAGGCAGTTACGCCACTGAAAACATGCTGAGCAACAGCGCAATGCAAATGAAGGCATGTGCACCGAAGGGGGTGGATCCATGCATAAAGAGCGCAATGCGATATTCAAAGACTTGCACAATGCGCAACAGTGGAACAGCCAGAAGTTGCGCCCCAGCGGAAATGAGCCAAAATAAAAAGGCTCAAGGAAGAGGTGCAAGAACAATACAGGGATGCCAAGTGGGGAAGAGAGCGCGAGAAAGACAGACAGTGACAGGCCAGGGTAGGCAAGGGAAGCAGTGTGGGTCATAGGCTGCAGAGGCCAGCTGGGGGTGCCCGGTGCAGTGGAAGTAGCAGTCAGGACAGCAGGGTAACAGAGCAACATCAGCCGGGGGGGGGTCACAAGCCAGGGAGATGGACAGTGGCAGCTTCCACGTGGAAGCTGTAATGAGGGGGGTGAGAATGCAAGGTGCAGGGGGACGTGGCTGTGGATGGGCCCGTCGGCGGTACGCCCCCAACAGGCAGTACCGTGCCCACATCAGCTTTGAGCTGTACACAGATGTAGAGATCGTGGGTCGGTACCACCTGAACAGGGCAATACTGAGGCAGCTCTGTGAGCTGTGCAGTGATGTGATGCAGGCACCCTCATGACGGAGTCACGCTCTGTCAGTGGAGACCAAGGTGACAACCTGCATGTGCCTACTCACCACGGGCACCTTCCAGAGGCCAACAGGGGACACCACAGGCATCACACAGTCAGCCACATCACATCCTCACCCAATTCCTCAGCGCACTGCTGCCACATGCTGCGGACACATCCATTTCACCAGCACTGCGGCAGGCGTGCACATCAAACACATGAGAGGTTCCACAGGTACTTGCGTATGTCTGGCATGCTAGGGGCCATAGACTGCACCCATGTGGCCATTGCCACCACCTGGCCCCGATGGGGCCGCATATAGAGAACAGAAATGGCTACTCCAGTGTCAACTGCCAGGTGGTGTGTGATGCCACTGGGCGTATAATCAATGTCTGTGCCACACACCCTGGCGGAGCACATGATGCCTTCATGGCATCAGTCCACACTGTGCCATCGATTCGAGAGTGGGACATCCCACAGGCCATCTAGTGGGTGAGTACACATGTAGGAAATGCAACAAGCGTGGGAATGCCACAGGTGCCATGGTAGTGGCACACAGGGATATGGGCAATATGGACCTGAACATGATACTGATCTCCACTATCTCCACACAGGTGACAGCGGATACCCACTCCGTCCCTGGCTGCTCACACCGTACCGGTGCCCCATGACCCCATCACAGCAACGCTATAATGAGGCACATGCCGCCACATGCAACATCATTGAGTGGGTGTTTGGGATGCTCAAGGCATGCTTCTGATGCCTAGACACCTCTGGCGGTGACCTACAGTACAGCCCCTCAAAGGCCTGTGGGGTATTCCTGGCCTGTTGTATCTTGCACAACATGGCCAAAGACTGTGGGATAGCCCTACAGGTTGAAGAGGGGGACAGCGATGGGGACACCAGCGGCGTCGGTGTTGATGGTGATGAGCAGCCCCACCTAGGACGGCGGGACCCCCAACTGATCCGGCAGGCCCAGCTGAACCGGGACACCATCACGGAGGAGCATTATGCACGACACAGGTAAGTCAAGGGGCCATGTGCAACCAACACTGTCCTGGCGCAACCCACAGGCACACAGAGTAACACACCAGGGGTGCATGATGGCAAGAGGAGTGGAAGGGACCAGGCACACAAACACACCATCAGGGAGGGGCAAACAGTCATATGGACACACACACACACACACACACACACACACACACAGGCACAAAGTGTACATGGGCAGGCACAGCAGAGCAGGAACAGACATGGCAAACACACGATCCACAGACCACACCCACCACCTGTACTGTCCAAGCACGTGTCAGATGCTGGGCACCTTGCACCTTGGTGTACAGTACAATGCAGGCATCATCATGCACACGCACCTGTGGACAGCAGTCGGGATGGTGTGCAGGTGGTCTGATGTCGGCGTGATGTGCAGGGCACCCACCAGTGCACTGCCACCATGATGCACAGTGCACACAGGGCAGCACCAGACAGGGCCAGCACTGGGAGACAAGTCAGTCATTGCACCATTCCATGGCCACAGCGGATCGTGGGCGGCCCCACTGTGACCCAACAGCACTGGCAGGCTGAGCAGGGGCCACATGGGGTGGCACCGATGGACCACCAGGGGTCCCACTGCATGATCACGACCTTGTCCGCAGTGGGGTCTGTAGTATGCTAAACATACCTGCACCAGGGGTGCTTGGGATGCCCACAGCAGAACCCGGTGTCGACAGGCTTGGTGTCGCATGATGCCGGGAACGGGGAGTGGAGAGCATACTGTGTGGGGTGCGCAGTACAGGAGCACCTGCTTGTGTGCCCAATGCAGCCACGACAGCGACCAATGCCTGGGTCTGCCTGTCAATGGCGGCGGTCACATCCATCCGCATATGGACCATCTCTGCACGGTCCAGAGCACAGTCCCTGCTGTGCCACTCCACAGCCACACACAGTGCCTCCATGGATGTTGCAACCCACCTTTGCTACTGTACTGATTCCCACAGCAGGTGGGTGTGCTCTTCAAATGGGTACTCTGCCACAACGGCATCCTGTCCCCCAGGGTATGGAAGGTCCTGATGCGCAACACCCCTTGAGGGTGGGCACTGTTCACCAGGACCAGGAATGGGCATATCAAAAGGCGGTGGGCATGTGCCACTGCTGGACACTGTACCCCCAGACCTGGTGGGTGACTGCTGCTGCTGCTCCTCCAACCGCTGTGCCCCAGGGACCACTCGTTCCACTGCTGTGGCCGCAACAGTGCCAGACACCTGCACAGCCACTGGTGCTGCCCCACCGGTGCTGACAGGCACAGCCTGGGACTGTGCTGACATGCTGGCATACACGCTGGAACCAGCTAGGCCCAGGGGCACGTGCTGGCCTGCTGTGTGTCTGTCATGGGACACACACATGTCACTGCCCATTGCAGTCCTTGCATCATTAATGGTGTGGTACATGACACAGCCACAGTCACAGCGTGCTGGCGTAGCTTGCATGCCAGACTGCTGAGACACAGACTGTGCACCCCCACTTGACTCACCGACACCAGAGTTGGCAGCCCGGGCGTGCATGCTGGTGCAGTGCATGCTGGCTGGTGACAGAGGTGGATGGACCCTCCTCCATGTCCAGCAGGTCTTCCTCACTGCCTGGACCCACCACCACCGTCCCCTGAAGACGAACAGGATCTGTAACAGAAGAGAGACGTAGGGAGTGCATGTGAACAACCTTCCCCCAACACCACCATCATGTCATACCGTGCAGTGATGGGCTTCCACCTGTCTGGAATCCACCTGCTGGTACGCCCTCAATAGCACTCTGCTGCATTGATGCAGCCAGTCAGTCCTCAGCCAGGGTCAGCTCCACCACCGCTGGCTGGCCCCCGCCAGTGCCAGCACGTCCTGCCCTGAGGGCTGCCACCTTCTCCTTCACCCTCCTGTGGTCTGTCCCCATCTTCTTTTTGCATTCCTGCATGGAGCGCTGGTGGCTTCCGTGCAGGTTCACTGCCCGAGCCACCCCTCCCACACAGCTGAACGGGCCTGAGGGGTGCCCCGCCGTCCACTCAGTAGTGGCTCCTTCTCCAGGTAGGCCTGGAAGAGGGCCTCTGTCTCCGCCATGGTGAAGTTGGCCTCCTCCTCCTCCTCCGCCCACCATCCTCACCCTCACCTTGGCTCTGCTCGGTCATGGTGATCTGTATGGGTGGAAGTGGACACCTGTCACTGTGCAGTCTACAGTGTTATCCTGACCATTGTCCAGAACATCACACAGCATGCAACCCACCTCTCACCTGCAGTAACCGAATCTGGCCAAGCGCAGCCCAATATCGCATATTTATAGCGCAATGCATGCAAATTAGGAGTGGAGCAACTGTAATGAGATGCAAATCGCGCCACTGCACCTTTGAATGGCTGATCAGATGATTTGCATGTGTTGGCTGAATATCGCGCCATTGCGATTTGCGCAATACGGTTGAGTAGGCTGAGCCAATGGCACAGATCTGTGACTGTGTGGTACACTGCATTGTGCATGCCCAGGTAGCTTACACAGGCATCTGCCATGCTCATGATGTGCTGTGCGCGATCAGCAATTCAGGCCATGGCCACCATTGTGCCAGTGGTGCTACAGCACTGCACACCATATGGCGCTGTGGCACTACTGCGCAATAGTCCACTGTGGCACTGGCACGCAGGTGATCGGTCACACAGGATGCGTAGACGTCAGATGGTGCTGTGCGTGACCTAGCGTCATAGACCCCTGAGCTGGTGTCTGACCTTTGCCCCCTGGCACGGTTTGGCTGCCATGTGTATGGCTTTATTGCGCTGTTTGGTGACAGCACTATGTGAACCGACGGCGCTATACGAACAGCGCAATTGGAACCTATGGTGGTCTATTGTGCAACATTTCCACGTGGGGTTGCCGCGCTGTGGAGCGCCATATTGCCTGCTGTACGACCCCAAATATGGCACGCAGGAGAGCTCCCCAATGGAGCCAGATGGAGGTGGCCAACTGGTGGCCCTGGTTGAGCCCCACTTTGAGGCACTGTATGGGGATGAGCCCCTCACCATGGCCCGCACCCAGGTGTGGCTGCAGGTGGCCACTGACCTGGTGAGGGTCACAGGGCAGTGCCGGTCTGAGGAGCAGTGCAGGCACAGGTTTAGTGACGTCCGCAGGAGGGAGCCGGACGTGCTGTGACGCCTCAGGTCACGTGCCACGAGGGGCGTTGTGCCTAGGCCAGGTGGTTGTACCATCTATGCACCTGTATTCTCCATAGGGGTGTGACTGTGTTTTGGTGGCGGTGCATGGGGGATGGCTCTGCCATGGTTGGCTGTGTCAGTGTGTGCAGGTGTGAGATGCATGGGTCTGGCTGTGTGGGCAGGCACACTCACTGGGGTAGGGGGCAGTCTGCTTTGGGGTCACACTGATGTTTTTCTCAACATTTTTCACCCACAGGCCTGGCAGAGAGAGGATGCAGGCACAGGCTGAGGAGGGCCATGGCAGGGCCCAGGTGGCGGACGGAGGAGACGTGAGGGGTGGGCCACAGCGGCAGCAGCAGCATCAGCAGCAGCAGCCACAGCTGCTTGATGAGTGTGAGTATCATTACATCATGGATGCTATTGCATGCTGGAGGGGGGGTGGGCATGACCACCAGCCATGGACAACACAACCATGCACGACACAGGCAACAGTCATCACTGTCCAGTGTCACTGCACATCTGTGTGTGCGTCACTGGTGGTCCATGCATGCACTGGGCACATGGCTGTGTTACTGGCATCCCACCACATTGCCATGTCACTTGACAGCCTTGTTTGTGCTGTGATGGACATGGGCAGTGTGTGTGTGTGCAGTGGTGCACATAGCTGGTGCTGCCTGGTTGGGCGTGTCATGTGCATGGTCACTGTGGGTGGATGCATACCATCACAGGTGCGGGGCACTGGGCTATATGCCTTGCAGGATGGGTGGTGTTCAGGGTTGTGGACAGTCACAGCCATTGACTGTGTTCCCTTTTCCTAGGCCTCAGCATCCTATGCAGGATGGACCGTGCCCTCCAGCGGCTGACCAGGGTATCCATCGCGACTCATGACATCCTCCGGGACATTCAGCGCCATGGGGTCAGGCGATGGCAGAGGCGACAGGGACAGCACCAGGCAGCAACAGACCAGCCTGCAAGGCAATAAGTGTCTTCCCTTCACTTCACCCATCCCTCCCACCTGCCTCCCTCTCCAGTTGTTCCCCTACCCCTTGCCCACCCCTACCTTGTACCCCTACCCCTTGTCTTGTACATATCTGTATATAGTTTTGTTCATGATCTTGGTGTTATAATTTCTGTTTTCCAATATATATTTATTTTGTTATGAATACTGTGGTGGTCTCTGATTTGCAGCTGGCTATGGTTGCTCAGTTGCAGTGGTGTGCATGCCATCTGGGGTGGTATGGTCCTGGGTATGTGTGTGTGTGTGTGTGTGTGTGTGGCGTGTGTGTGTGTGTGCATGGGGAGGTGTCTCCAGTGTGGCAGTGACTTTCAGTTGGTCTTGCCATCTGCTGCCGCCCACTGCTGGGTGCCCAGGGTGGGTCTGGCTTGTATGGTTCTATGCTACATGAGGTTGACATGTGCCGGGGGGGGGATGCATGGTGTTTACTGCAGTGGCAGTTACTGCACATGGGTGGTGTCTTGGGGTCACGGTGCAGGGTGTGCTGTGCAGACGGGGGGCTGCTGTGCACTGTGGTTGTCAACCCCCTGTGTGTGGCAGTCTCAGCCTGCCAGTGGTTGTGCTGGGGCGTCATGGCCTTGCTGTGCTTTGTTGGCTTGTCCCCATGGGCCAGTGGATCATCCATCCCTCCCCCAGTGATGCTGTGCTTGGGGTGTGCGGGTGTCTTGTTGGTTCTGCAGTGTGTTCCTGTGCCCATGTGTGGCATGGCTGGTGGTGGGCCCCAGCCTGCCTCCCTGGTTGTGCAGTTCCATTGCTCTTCTGGGGGTTGGGGGGCTCTGCTTGAGCTATGGCACCTCTGGACTGCTCAGCTGGGCTAGCCTTGTTGCGCTATGGCGCAACCTTTCTGCTCAGCTTCCCCTTCCTGGTTGCACTATGGCACAGTTTATGCGATATTCAGACGTTGGCTGCTTGCGCAATTTTGTTTTGCTCCATGTTTGAATATCGCGTCTGTTGCGCCTATGCGCAATTGACTTGTGCTTGCTCCTGCTGTTGCGCACTTTTTCGACGCAGTTTGAATATCCGGCCCGCTGTGTCTAAATCTGAACTAATGATGTTATTATTATGGACAACTGGTCCAATCTTCCTAGTGTTAGTCTTCTTACTATTATATAGGAATATAAGGTTTTATGAAAATCTTTAGTATGTGCTATTTTAAATTCTAATGATTTTTTAACTTTTTTATGGTGTTCTTAAGCCAATGTAGTTTGGATTTATATTTTAAATAAATTGTTTCCTTGTTTTGAGATTCCTTCTTTTTAAGTTTACGGAATAATCTTAATTTTTTATTAATTAATTATTAATTTTTTTTGCTGAACCATCTTGGTATCCTAACTTTTGTATTGTATTTTTTAACTAGGGGGACCCATGCTTTCTCAAGTTTATGAATTAGAGTTTTTAATAAGGTCCAAGCATCATTTACTGGTAGATGTTGCATGAGGGTTTCCCAAGGTTTATTTACAAGTAATTTATTTATTTTATTAAAATTAGTTTTGTCATAATTTCTGAAAGTAGTGAGTTTCTGAACATTGGGATGCACAATCTGCAGGGAAAAGAGGATGGCTGAATGATCACTTGTGCCTAATGGTGTCCTTATATGAATGTCAGAAATTGCATTTTTAATGTTGGATATTACAAGATCTAAATTACTAGGCCCTCTAGTTGGGGAAGCAATAAATTGTGAAAGGTCATGCTCAGAGAGACAGGACAAAAAATGTTTGTCCTGACTGGTGGTGCCCTTTAAAGATATCCAATCAATACTGGGGAAATTAAAGTCACCCAATATAATAGCGTCCCCTTTTTCAGAAAAATAAGAAATATCATTTAAGAGGGTTGAAACATAATTAGAATCCGGTGATGGGGCCTATAGCATATGCCCCAAAATATCTGAGATTGTCCTTTAAATTGAACAGAGACCCAGATACTTTCTGTCATAGTGGAATATTGAATTTCATGGGATTCAATATCATCACAAATACATAAACAAATGCCGCCACCCTGCTTATTCATTCTATCTTTATGATAGAGTTGGTAACCCTGGATGAATTTCATTAGAATGGATGTACTGTCCCACCAGGTTTCTGTATCTGCTATAATTCCTATATTATGAGTGAATATAATAGCTTCTAATTCTGATAATTTGGATACATTTAGGGATCGAGCATTTAGTGACAGAACTTTACAAAATGCTGGAGTCTTAGTATACTTCAGAGACTTGGGACTGATCCCATTCTCCCCCTTGTTCAAGAAAAGAACTGCCACACCTGCTGATGTGGAGTCCATCCCAAAAGTACAATGACAGCCTATCAACAAAGTTTTTCCAATGAGTAATGCAAGGAATGCCCTGCTTGAAACACCATTTACGTAGCCTTTCATTAATGTTTTTGATTTTGTTAAAAATAGTCTTAGTGGCCATAGGAATTGGTAAAATTTCCAAAAAACTAACTGTACACCCTTTATTGATTAGTAAATTGTTTAAAGCAATAATGTCATGCTTAATAAATTCTGCAAACCACCTCCTAAAGTCACCCACAGCAGAATCCTACCCTGTGGACAGCTAATCAACCTAAAAATCCACCTACTTAATCAAGACTGGTCCACCATCAATTGGGCTACTAATACAAACACAGCACTGGACCACTTCATCCACATCTTCAATGAAGCCTGTAACATCTTCACCCCACAAAAAAAGCACAAAGTTAAATCTCTCTGCAACCCATGGCTCTCGGGCACACTCCTAAAGAAGGTAAAACACAGGGACCATCTCTGGGAACAGGCCAGATCAACTGAAATCAAGCAGACATCCCAAAAAAACAAAACAGCAAGAAATGACTGCACCAAATCCATACGCCAACAGAAATCTGATTACTACAAGAAAGCACTCACTGACTCATGGGAAAATGGGAGAGCTTTTTGGAATAACATAAAAGACGTCACAGGACAGGAGACCAAATCACCCCTGACTGTTCTCAAAATAAAAGGGTCTATTACACTGAACCAAAAAGTCATTGCCAATACTCTCAATGATGCTTTCACTGACCTCAGCAGTGTCCTCCCCCTGACTATTTCCATGTCAGTGACACTCATCTGCCCACCAATCAGACTCTACCAAAAAAACACCCCCTTCTACTTCAGAGCAGTTAACAAAAAGACAGTCAAGAAATACATCTTCAAAGCCATCAGCAATACCAGAGCAAGTGCTGATTCACTGGACCTCAAACTACTGTAACTCACACTAGAGGAAGTACTGGAGACACTCACTAAGATCTTTAATCTCTCCCTCTCTATGAGCCAGTTCCTGGATAAAAGGAAGTCAGCAACAGTCACTCCAAACCATGAAAGCAGTGACCGGACCTTACTTGGGAATTAACTCCCTATCTCTATCCTCCCACCCCTCTCTAATGTCCTAGAATGGATAGTAGTGGACCAGCTCACTGACTATCTGAGCAAACATAATATTCTCTGCCAGCAGCAACATGGGTTTAGAAAAGGGCACAGCACTGCCACTGCCCTCCTTGAGTTCATGGGTGCCATCCAAAACTCCCTAGACTAAGGTCTCCTAATTGGTGCTATATTCATAGACCTGACAAAGGCTTTTGACACCATCCACCATCACCTTCTGCTATGTCAGCTACTGGACATTGGCTTCTCAACTGAATCTGTGGCATGGTTTGACAGCTACTTTGGAAACTGGACTCAATGTGTAAAAATAATGGACATACTCTCTGACACTAAAGAAGTTCACTCTGGTGTCCCCCAGGGCTTCATCCTGGGCCCACTACTTTTCAGTCTGCTTCTCAACCCTCTCCCCACCCTCAGTCCACTACAGATAATACTGTATGCGGATGACGCAGTGATTCTTGCCTCCCATCAAGACCCTTGCCACCTTCAACAAGCCCTTCAGCATGGTTTCACCTCCGTTGAAAACTGGTTCAAAGATCATAAGTTAATTCTTAACCAGAAAAAAAAACAAGACCATGATCTTCTCCAGCCACCAAAACAAGCACAAACATCTCCAACTCTCCTTGAACACCTGCTTAGGTAGCCCTCTGGAACAGGTCAAAACCTTTAAATATCTAGGAATCACCTTAGACTCCCACCTGTCCTACGCTACCCACATAACCAATGTTGCAAAAACTGCGAACTCCAGACTGGGTCTACTATATCGTCATCGGCGGCACCTGACCAAAGAGGCCCTCATTGCTGCTGTTCAAAGCTCCATTGTCTCCCAGATAGACTATGGCCTAATCATCTGTGGCACTACCACTCGCACAGCCCTCAGAAGGGCATCCATCACCCTAAATAAGGCCTGCCGACTCGTCATTGGAGCAAATCACCTCACACACACCTGTGACCTTTACACACAAATGAACTGGCTGCAACTTGAAAATCAAATCCATTACCAAACCTGTCTGATGGCAAAAAAAATCCAGTTGGGGATCACCCCCCCAGAGTCTGCACCCTTCTCCAAACAAAAACCAGCCCTAGAATCACCAGGGGAGCAAAGCCTCACCTGTTTCAGATCCCTCACTGCCGCACAAACCAAGGCCAATGATCATTCACCTACAGGGCCCCCACCTGGTTTAATGGTCTCGCCTATGATACTATCACCACCACCGGTCTTGGTGCCTTCAAATCCAAGCTCCAAAATACCCTAGTTGCCTCCAGCACCTGTGACTGCCATGGATAAATCTATCCATCACCAAGCCTCCTGTGCTCACCTCGGCTGGGCCCGTGCCCACCACACTTGCCCTCCAGTGGGCCACCTTCCTCTCTGCTCTTGCTACTAACAATGCCACCTGGCTGCCTCGCATTCTTTCAAACCACACTCACTATCCCCTCCACCAACCCTTCTCTCCTACCAGCAACTCTCTGACACCTGCTACAGCCCTCTCCCTTTCTCCTCCTACCCCCGATCCTATCGTTATCACTTGTATTCATTTGCAACATATGTAAACCCCATAACCTATGATGCTAAACCTTTGTTATGATGTGGAACCTTTGTAAAAGAGCCCTGGGCTCAAAGGTAATTTTGTAATCCTAGAACAAATAAATAAAAAAAAAATCTTCAGAACTATCATGTAGTAGATTATTGGTTCCAGCATGAATGATTACCAATGGACTGCTACCTGCTTTGCTTAAAACTTCAGGCAGCATAGTAGTAATATCCAAAATCTTTGCATCATGAAAACTGGAGCAAGTACGGTTTCATTTATCAGGATTACATATGATACAGTCAATGTGCTTAACCATTGAGTTCCCAAGTATGAAAGTCTGCCTTGGTTGTAAGCAGGGGGAGACTAAGGGACTACTGTTTGTATTCGGATTAGATAACATATTAAAAGTAGAAGGTGAAGCTTCTTCCAGCAAAGTAGTAGTTAACTTCCTTGGTATATAAGATTTTAACTGCCCAATGGAAGTTACTGAAATATTAGTAGTTGAAGACTGGTTTACAATCTCGTGTGGTGAGGATCCAGTGGATATGAGACAGTCCTCCACCTCCAAAGGAGAAAATTTGTTATGTAGTATTAATGGTGAAACGTAATAAATCTGACCTCCTTGATGTTTAGTTTTGCTATTTGTTACTGTTGCCCAATCGTTTGTAGTAACATAATTTGTTTTCATTTCTGGGGCAGACACTGGAGTATATATTTGGGAGGCCATAACATCAGTGAATTTTTCCGGCAATTCTATCTCCTCATTAGGTGATCCAAGGGTGGACTTTGTAACCCCAGTATGAAGCAACCTAGTAATTTCATCCTGAAGGTTGTCTATCAGAAGGCATTTGTTGCTTATAAAATTGTTAGTGTTGTGTCCTGAGCAAAACATCAGACAAATAGAACACATGAAGTGAATTGTTGTATGTGCAGTTAGCTAGGTGAAGAAGGAAACTGAATTGGGGGAGTGGCTTAGGAAGAAGGAAGCCAGGTGTTTAGAATTTAAAAACTGCCCTATATAGCTTTTGGCAGAGAACAACAAGAGGAAAGAGGTGCTGTTAGAACTGTACTACTCTACTGGGACTAAAGAACTAGAACTCTACTACAGGGACCTTCAATTTAGATTAAAAACAAACAAACAAAAAAGAGTTAGTGTGTTTGAGTTGGATGAAGTGAATTGTTATCTGTGCAGTTAGCTAGGTGAAGATGGAAACTGTGAATTGGTGGAGTGGCTTAAGTTGAAGGAAGCCAGGTGTTTAGGATATAAAAATTGTCCATGTTAGCTTTTGGCAGAAAACAGCAATAGGAAAGAGGAGCTGTTAGAATGTTACTACTCTACTGGTACTAAGGAACTAGAACTCTACTACTGGGACCTGCAATTTCAATTAAAAACAAACAAACAGAAAAAAGAGTTAGTATGTTTGTCTGAGTTGGGTGAAGTGAATTGTTATCTGTGCAGTTAGCTAGGTGAAGAAGGAAACCTTAGGTGGAGTGGCTTAGGCAGGAGGAAGCCAGGTGTTCTGGATTTAAAACTTGTCCTAGATCACTTTTATTAGAGAACAACAAGAGGAAGGAGGTGCTGTTTGAACTTTACTACTCTACTGGGACTAAATAACTAGAACGCTACAAATAGGACCCTCAATTTATGGTAAAAACAAAGAAACAAAAAACAGTTAGTGTGTTTGTCTGAGTTTGGTGAATTGAATTAACTGTTCAGTTAGCTAGGTGAAGAAGGAAACAGTGAATTAACGTGAGTGGCTTAGATAAAAGGAAGCCAAGTGTTTTGGATTTAAAAACTGCCCTAGAAAGCTTGTGGCAGAGAAGAGCAAGAGGAAGGAAGTGCTGTTAGAACTTTGCTACTCTACTGGGACTAAAGGACTAGATCTCTACTACTGGGACCTTCAATTTAGGGTAAAAAAAAACAAAACAAAAGAAGAGTGTGTTTGTCCGAGTTGGGTGAAGTGAATTGTTATCTGTGTACTGTAGGTAACTAGGTGAAGAAGGAAAATGTGACTTGGGGGAGTTGCCTAGGTAGAAGAAAGGCAGATATTGGGATTTAAAAATTGCCCTAAATAGCTTTTGGCAGAGAACAACAAGAGGAAGCAGGTGCTGTTAGAACTTCACTGCTCTACTGGGACTAAAGAACTAGAACTCTATTACTGGGACCTTCAATTTTGGGTAAAAACAAATGAACAAAAAAAAGAGTTAGTGTGTTTGTCTGAGTGGGGTGAAGCGAATTGTTATCTGTGCAGTTAGCTAGGTGAAGAAGGAAACTGTGAATTAGGGGGAGTGGCTTAAGCAGAAGGAAGCCAGGTGTTTTTGATTTAAAACTTGCCCTAGAATGCTTTTGGAAGAGAACAGCAATGGGAAGGAGGTGCTCTTAGAAGTTTACTACTCTACTGGGATTATATAGCTCTCCCTCACCTCCACCCCGCACCCATAGCCAGTTCTACTTTTATAGGCACAGGATTTGACTGACATCAGGAACTTCCTGTTTGGGAACAGGAAGAGATTGATCACACAAGCACAAAAGACTCACCATTCTAAAAGGAAAATAGTAGCTCTCCACCCCCCCCCCAGCTGCCGGAGGTCTGACTCTGAGCAAGTAAGAAGGAGACTACTGAGAAATATAGGAACTTCTTGTCCCAGAACAGCAAAATCAGGAGCTTTAAGGGCACAGAGGCAGTAGGAAAGTAGGGAGAAAAAAAATTATATAAAAATTAAAAAACAAATAAAATTAAACAGACAGAGGAAAGCATAAGTATACAAAATAACAGTTAAGTATCCACAAACAAGACATGATGGGAGTGGTGCAGTGCAGTGGCTGCAGAGCAACAGTCTTCCGGGAGATGTTCTGGAGGATGCGACATTGTCCCATCTGCAGGCATCTCACTGGGCTGAGGGAGGAGGTTGCTCATCTCCAGGCTGAGTTGGCCAGGATTCAGGGGACCTCCTCTCCCAGCCAAGGACTACCAGGGCCACCACTGCTGCCTCAGAGGTTGCCAAGAATGAGGAGCAGTTTGACCACAGTGGGCTCAGGGAGGTTGAAGGTTGAGGAACAGAGGTGCATCCCTCCAGCTGTACCTCTCGACAATTCATATGCTGTTCTGGCAGAGTGTGGTGCCTCTGTGGAGGCACCCACAGTGGAAACCAAGGAGGATGCTGGGAACCTCCACAAAGGAGACCCACAGGAGTGTGGCAAGGGACCCCACAGAGAAGGAAACAACTTCTGGTGGGGGACTCCAATGTTAGGAAGGTAGAACTTGGGGAGGGAGGGGAGAGGTAGGTAAGGCGCCTGCCTGGAGCCATGGCTTGGAGGGACAGGAAGTGAATCCTCAGGATCATGGGAGCAGCTGCACAGGGAAGGGATCTGGATGTCATTGTCCACATAGGAACAAATGACATGGCTGGGAAAGTGATCAGAACAGCAGAGGAGGAGTTAGTGCAGTTGGGGAGGGGCCTTAGACAAGTAGCACGCATGGTAACCATCTCAGAAATGCTGTCTGTCTATGGCATTGGTGAGGATAGGGTGCTCCACACCATAGGATTCAATCAATGGTTAAAAAACTGGTGCAGAGCTCAGGGTTTTGGCTTCATTGGGAACTGGGGGTCCACCTGGATGGATGCAGGCCTATATTGGTGCAATAGTCTGCATCTGTCCAGGAGAGGAACCAGGACCCTAGGTGATAGCTTTAAATGCTTAATTGGCAAGCATTTAAACTAGCCAAGGGGGAAGGCACTGAAAAGGAACAGTGAAATCCTAGCGTGTGAAAAAAATCAGGATAGTTAATGAGGTAAACACCAAGATAGGGATGTTGATAGGGATAAGGGCAGGGGTAAATGGAGAAAAAGACAAAAGCAGTAAGGGCAGGGATGGGGCAAAAAGGGTAAGGCCATCAAAAAATGGAGGGTAATGAGTGCCAATGCCCATGGTCTAGGTAACAAGCACCCTGAACTGGTGGCCTTGATGGAAGAGGGATACCTGGATATAGTGGCAGTCACAGAAACATGGTACACAGAACCATGACTGGGATGTCAACATAGCACGGTACACAATCTACAGGAGGGACAGGGACGGTAGAAGTGGAGGAGGAGGAGTAGCTCTCTATGTAAGGGAAGGAATCAAAGCAATGGAACAAAAGGGTAAACAGAGAGGAGAGGAGGCACTATGGGCCACCCTGGAGACTGAAAATGGCACCACAATCTGCATGGGGTTTGTATACAGATTTCCATCTCAGAGGGAGGAAATAGACAAGAAAATGATAGAAGGCATCCTTAGGATGGAAGAGAAAGGGGAAATATTGTTGATGGGGGCCAGAATATGGCAGATGTTAACTGGTGCACCTTTGTTGCAGCCACATCCAAGAGCAGGGCCATTCTCAATGCCCTACAGGGGGGCATGCCTCAGACAGCTAGTGTTGGAACCCACTCAGGAGGGAGCAGTCTTAGACCTGGTACTCTCAAATGGGGACAGAGAGAGGATCTCAGATCTAGACGTGGGTAGTCATCTGGGGACAAGTGACCACCAAACAGTGTGGTTCACGATAAACTCAGCTGCAGAGTCAAGCCATACAAATGTGAGGGTACTGGACTTCAGGAGGGCTGACTTTGTCATAATGGGAGAGTGCCTCAGAAAAGCACTAGAAAACAGGCAAGAAGGAGGGGTGGAGCAACTACGGGAAAACATCAAATTTGCCATCACAGAGGCAACAAGCCTTTGTGTGAAGCAAATAAACAAATCAAAATGAAAGAAAAAAACACTATGGTTCTCAAAAGAGGTGGCGGGGAAGGTTAGGGAGAAAAATATAGCATTTAGGAAGTATAAGGAAACACAGAAGGAGCAGGACAGTGAATTGTACCAGATAAAGCAGAAGGAAGCAGGAAGGCAGTCAGAATAGCAAAGGCTCAAACCGAGGAAAAGATAGCCAACTCAGTTAAGAAGGGGGATAAAAGCTTTTATAGGTACATTAGGGAGCGAAGAAAGTCAAAGGGAGGGATTGTGAGGCTGAATAAAGGGGATGGTGGGCAGAGAGGAACCGTGAAAAAGCAGGGATAATGAATGAGTACTTCTGCTCAGTATTCACAAAAGAAGAGAAGGGGGAAGTACCTGATCCAATCAATAGAAGCACTCTGGATAGGGGGATCAATCCCAGTCCTTTCACAGAAGAAAGGGTTCTGAAAGAACTCCTAAAACTGAAGGTGGACAAATAAATGGCGCCTGATGGGATTCACCCTAGAATTCTAAAAGAACTAAGAGGAGAACTAGTGACACCACTGAACTACTCTCTTTAACAAATCATGGGAGGATGGTGTGGTACCTGAGGACTGAAGGAGGGCAGATGTGATTCCCCTTCACAAAAGTGGGAGCAAGACAGAGGCAGAAAATTACAGACCTGTCAGTTTGACCTCAGTGGTAGGGAAAATGATGGAATCACTTCTGAAGGAAAGAATTGTTGAATAACTATAGGCCAGTGGGGCACAGGACCCAAGGCAGCATGGATTCACAGGGGGAAGGTTATGTCAGATGAATTTAATTGATTTCTTTGACTGGGTGACCAAAGTAGTAGACCAGGGAGGGGCTATGGACATGGCCTACCTAGCCTTTAGCAAGACATTAGACACAGTCCCACATGAAAGATTAATAAACAAATTAGCCAGCCTGGGAGTGGGTCCCAGAGTGGTAGCCTGGGTAAAGCATTGGCTGAACAACAGAAAACAGAAAGTAATAGTAAATAGAGTCCACTCTGAAGAAAGGGGCGGTTACTAGTGGGGCACCGCAGGGTTCAGTACTGGGTCCGGTCCTTTTTAATGTCTTTATGACATTGCAGAGGGACTGGAAGGAAAAGTATACCTCTTTGCAAACCACAGAAAGCTCTGCAACAGGATTGATACACAAGGGGGGGGTAGTCAGGATGAGAAGGGACTTTGCAAGGTTGGAAGAATGATCAAAAGCATGGCAGCTTGGATTCAATGCAAAGAAGTGCAAAGTAATGCACCTGGGAAACAAAAACCTTGGGAAAGAGTACACAATTGGGGGGGAGGTAGTAACAACAACAAAAATGGAAAGGGACCTGGGGGGTAATCATATCAGATGATTTAAAAGTTAGCAAGGAATGTGACAAGGCAGTAGGGATGGCTGGAGGGATACTGGGATGCATAGGGAGAGGCATCATCAGTAGAAACAGGAAGTTGTTATCCCTCTGTACAGACAGTTGGTGAGACCCCATCTAGAGTACTGCATCCAGTTCTGGTGACCCCATCTGTACAAGGACATAGATAGGATGGAGGCAGTCCAGAGGAGGGCAACTAAAATGGTGCAAGGTCTGCAAGAGAAGCCATACGAGGAGAGACTAAAGGAGCTTAATATGTATACCCTTGAGGAAAGGAGGGAGAGGGGGGACATGATAAAAACTTTTAAGTACCTCAGGGGCATGTTTCAGAAAAAGAGATGTGCAAGAACAAAGGGACACAATTTGAAGATAGAGGGGGGACAGCTCAGGGGCAATGTGAGGAAGTATTTTTTTCTCAGAGAGGGTGGTGGATGCATGGAATGGCCTTTCTGAGGAGGTCATGGGGTCAAAAACAGTGGGGGAATTCAAGAATGCATGGCACAGACGTAAGGCAATTGTTGTGGGGGGTAGGAAGAAATAGGCTGTTGGTTAACTAGGATCTGTAGCATATCCAGTAGGTAGGAAAATGAGCAGACTAGGTGATCCTAGCGGTCCTTATCTGCCATCAAAGTTTATGTTTCTATGGACCAGGAACTGAAGAAATCAGATATGCATTCAATGTATTTCAATGCGTTTTGAACTTGTCCTCGTAATGTGGTCTTTTTTGAAAATTTTTCAATTTGGTCTTTTTGGGACCCCACTTCATGAACAAAAGTAATAAAATTCTGCAAATCCATTATGAAAGATGATTTTGTGGTCGCTCTGCAAAATCTCCATTTTGGTAGGGTTTGACATTTTTCTCTACTCTTTTCATGAGGTGATGTCACAAGAAGGCTATGTTAAAAATCTGGGGTAAAAATATCTAAAAACAACATAAGTCATGAGCGTAGATTGAAATTTTTCAGCACACATGCGTACCTTTGGTAATTTCAATATTTTGACCCCAAAATTTCAACATAGTCAGTTTTTCATACCACCTCATGAATGTGACAGCTGTCATTTCAGAAATCCTGGCCAAAATGTGTTTTCACATTTGTGGTGTGAAACCACCTTTTGGATAGGATTTGAAAATTTTCTCTGCCATTCTTCATGAGGTTGGGTCATAAGATGGTTATGTAGTGTCATAAGAAGGCTATGCTGAAAATGTGGGATAAAAATATTTAAGAAAACAACAAAGTTATAAGCGTACGTTTACATTTTTCAACACATGCTCGTAACTTTGGTCATTTTCAATACTCTGACCCCAAATTTTCAACACAGCAATTTTTTCATACCACCTCATGAAAGTGACAGCTGTCATTTTTCAAATGCTGGCCAAAATGTGTTTTTGCACTTGAGGTGCGAAATAACCTTTTGGGCAGGATTTGAAACTTTTCTCTGCCCTTGATCATGAGTTGGGGTATTATGAAGGTTATGTTGAAAATCTGGGGGAAAATATTACAACAAAGTTATGAGTGTACATTAAAATGTTTCAGTGCACACTTGTAACTTTAGTCATTTTCAGTATTTTGACCCCAAATGATCAGCATAGCCATTTTTTCACACCACCTCATGAACATGACAGCTATCATTTTTCAAATCCTGCCCAAAATGTCTTGGCACACTTGTGGTGCAAAATGATGTTTCAGCCACTGTTTCATTAATGACACCTGTCATGTTCAGAAGACATGATCACAAAAAGACTATGTTGAAAATTTGGGGTCAAAATGTGAAAAAACAAGTTATGAAAAACGTTGAATTGTTCTACTGTTTACTTATACTTTCATTTTTGCAGATTTTGGCCCCCTAATGTTCAACATATCCCTTGTGTTACCCCACCTATTGAACTTGGCAGGTGTCATTCTTCAAATCCCCTCCAAAACTTGTTTTTGCAGTCACCCTGCAAAATCATTTTTTGGATGGCATTTAAAAAATTCCACCTACCTTGATCATAACATAAGGTCATAAAACGACTGTTGGGAATTTCAGGTCAAAATGTGACAGCCAACTGAAAATCAAATATTGCCTCTCAGCTGACCTATCCTGGGTATATACAGTCTAAAAATGTGTAATAGCAGGACACCACTGAAAATTAGATACTGTATCTCTTTTGGTCCATCCTGTTTAAATATAGAGTAAAAATGTGTACTAACAAGACATGGTACAACAGCAATGCAAGCGGTGAACATGTGGCACTGACAAATACTTGTTTAATCCCTTATGCTGTTCTGCCAAATGCACTTTTCTTTTATTGCTTACTCCCCACTTTGTTGCCTTTTCCTCTGACCCAGCTATTCACAGTTACTGTAGTTTCTGAAAAGTCCTGTTACTCTCACTGGATCCTTTTGTCTTTCAGCAAGCTTATTCCACATTGTTCCCAATTTGTAAAGTACACATGACTTCTGAAAACAACTTTATATCGGAGAAGACAGACTGTAAGACAAATATCAAAGCAGTCTTATATCAGTGCATCATCACTATTTTACTGAACACATGGACTGACTACCAGTAGGTGGCAGCAGAGGGCACAGCCCAGAAGGTAAACGGAATCATTACAACTGTGGGCAGAGCCTGAAGCCATCTTGATGTAGCTGGAAAAAAGGGAGACCAAAGCACAAATTTAAGGTGTTTTCAGTGTATCCTTCCACAACTGCAAATCACTATGCCAGTTGAATAAAATGCTCCATTCTCTCTGCTAAGCAGACCAGTTCCAATATTATTTTTTCAACTTGTTTGTCTCTCTTATCATGCCTGCTTTAAGTGCCCTGACAGCTGATGTCTCTGAGTAGGCACAAAGGCAAGTTAATTACACCATTTCTTTGAAGCAGTTTAACTGTCTGCAACAATGCAATTAAAAACTTTTTGCAGGTTAGTGTCAAAAAAAGCTTTGCTTGAGTAGCCAGCTAATGGGATGGGGGTGGGGGGAGAGCTGTCTAGTTTGTAGCCAGAGATGTATCAGGCATTTGTTAAAATAAAACATCAGAAGTATATTTGGCCTGTTTCAACACAGAATTTAATATATTCACTTGCTGTCTGTTAATTGTATTTATTATTGAAATGTGATTTGCTAGTCTTTGGAACATAAATAATTTCCTGACATAATTTTCAACAGAGGACACAGCAAGGTTTTAGAGGAAGTAACTCCAGAGGAGTTTCAAATTACTTTATCAGTCCCGAGAGTGTGTGTGTGTGTGTGTGTGTGTGTGAATAATTTATCTTCTCTAAAGAGCTGCTTTATGTTAACTCTCTCAGGACCTAACTGTTAGTGGGATTGAAACTCCCATGGCTTTATATTTGTAGGAGGGGTAAATGCTAGCCAACTAATGTTTTAGGGGTTTCAATGGGCATCATAGAGGATTGCAAAGAAATCATAGTGGTGTCAACTGCAGTACCTGGCTACCCCAGAATGATAGATAGATAGATATTTTATTTATATAGCACCCATCTCCAAAGACTCTGGGTGCTGTACAATATGACACATGTAACATATACAGTACCACACAATAATACATTTCTAAAACTAACTACAACAGTATACAAAGTATAACTAAAAACAACAGCTTAACTAACCATCACAAAATATACTATATATATATAAAACCCCTTTCAGTTAAAAGCTTGATTAAATAAATATGATTTGAGGCCCTTCTTAAAGGCTTCCACCGTGGGAGCCTGCCTAAGATATCCAGGCAGGGTAGACACAGTGGCTGCAAATGCCTCATCACCAGAATGCCACAGACTAACCCTGGGAACTCCAAGGAGGCCACCCCCTGGCAGAACGGAGAGCCCGGACCAGGCGGTATGGCACAAGGAGCTCTTGCAGATAGACTGGGCCCCTCAAGTACAGGAATTCATAGGTTAACAGCCCTATCTTGAAGACAATCCTCCACTGAACTGGCAGCCAGTGCAGTTCACGTAGTGCTGGGGTGATATGTTCGCATCTTTTCACTCCCAACAACAATCTTGCTGCCATGTTCTGCACCAGCTGCAGTCTGCAGAGGTTGCCTCCAGATATCCCTAGGTACAGGGCATTGCAGTAGTCTAGCCTGGAAGTGACAAAAGCATTCACCAGTGTGGGCAGGTCATCAGGCGGGATCAGGGCTCGAATTCAGGCAATATTCCTGAGATGGTAAAACCCGGTTCTCACCATGGCTGACACCTGTGCTTCAAGTGTCAGGCCACTGTCCAGGATTACACCCACATTCTTCACCTGCTTAGAGAGGGCTAAGGGCACACCCCCAACACAAGTGCAGGGGGTAATGTTCTACCCTCCATCCTGATGACCCGACTCCACCACCAGTACCTCAGTCTTGTCTGAGTTTAGTTTAAGCCAATTGTGAGTCATCCATGTCTGGATTTCCTCAAGGCAGCTGTTAAATACAAAGTCTGACACCTGGCTATTGGGAGCACAGGACAGATACAGTTGTGTATCATATGCATAGCAGTGAAAACTCAGTCTGTACTGCCTGATAATGTCCCCCAGTGACAGCATATACAGCCTGAACAACAGAGGTGATAAAACTGACCCCTGCGGAAAGACACAGCCCAGAGGCTTTGGGTTTGATGAGAAAATTCCCGTGGTCACCCTCTGCACTCTGTCTATCAGGTATGACCTAAACCAGTTGATGACATTTCTGGACAGGCCACACCAAAACCATAGTCAGTCAAGTAACACCTCATGGTCCACGGTGTCAAACGCCACAGAGAGGTCTAGGAGGACCAAGATGGTATGTTCCTGTCTATCCCTCACCATTAGGAGGTCATTAACCACCCTCACCAGGGCCGTCTCTGTACTATGCCCTGCTCAGAACCCAGACTGGAAATGCTTATAGGTGGAGGAAGCAGTGAGATGTCTCTCCAGCTGAATGGCTACCACCTTTTCTACAACCTTCCCTAAAAATGGGAGGTTCGAAAGAGGTCTGTAGTTGCTGAGGCAGTCCGGGTCCAAAGATGTTTTTTTCAACAGGGGTCTAACCAAAGCCTCTTTCAAGACTAAAGGAAAGATCCCACTCCCTAAAGAACTCCAGACTACCCCAGCAATCACAGGACCAATTAGGTCCAATCATTCCACCAAAAGGCAAGTTGGACCAGGATCTAAATCACAGTAGGTTGGCCGCAGCTTAGAGATTATCTCTACCACCTCCCCAACCCCAATCAGCTCAAACTCCTATCCCACACAGGAGGAGTTCTCTGACTCAACTCAGGCTGGACTCTGCAGCCCTTTTGAGAGACGTTCAACGAGACCTCAGCCCTGATGGAGAACACCTTGCCATCAAAAAACAGAGCCAGTTCCTCACACCTTACGCTCAAATTTACCCCTCCAGTACACAGACAGGCAGGATGTAAAAGCCTGTCCACTGTGCAGAAGAGATGAGCTGGTCTGTTTCTCACTGTAGCAATCTCCCCAGAAATAAATTTTGCATTTTTATGGGAGATTGCCCCCTGACAGTCCACATAATGTGTCCTCAGGACCAAATTTGTCCTCCACCAAACCAGATCTCCTCCAACACCTCTCTAACCTCCGATCCCTAGTCTTTAAACCTCAGAGATTCTCATCATACCAGGGAGATCTTTGATGAGTAGACAGGGGTCAAACATGTAAGGGTGCAATTGAGTCAAAGGCCACACCAGCCACCCCATTATAGGCTGCTACTGCCTCCTCTGACCCACTCGCACAAGCTGCCCCAACACCCCGATAGGTCCAGCACCATCATAAGGTCCTTTGGAGAAACCCCCCTTAAAGATCGGTACATCTCCATAGGGGCAGGACCATCTGGGGGGGCCCTAAACATAAGCCCCATGGTGCTATGATCTGACCAAACCACCGAATCAACACTAAGGTCCATAATATCCAATTCAGAAGAGAAAAAACAGATCCAATGTATGACTGCCCGAGTGCATCGCTGACATTACCTTTTGTGTCAGGCCCAGTGCCCCCATGCTCTCAAGAAGATCTCTACCAAATTTTGATAGCCTCCCATTGACCCAGGCATTGAAACCCCCCCCCAGGATCAACCACCTGGGGACTCCAATACTAGGCCTACGACAAGCTCCTCGATCTCTTGCAGAAAATCCCCATCGCTACCTGGGAGGCGATGGAGCAGAAGGACACTGAAGCCCACACCCATACCTCCTCAGGCAGCCACACATTCAAAGGACCATATAGGACCCATAGGCAGCCCTGTGAGGTTCAGGCTAGATTTAAAACAAATGGCCACCCGCCTGCCCCTATGATCCTTCCTCAGCTGTGTATCACAGAGTATCTGACTGGCACTGCCGCCTCCAAAACTGGGGCAGCATTTTCATCCAACCAGGACTCTGTGATGCAAGCCAGATCGACAGAGGATATCAAGTCCACCATTATAGCCATCTTGCCCCTTATCAATCTGGCATTGCACATCACAACCCAAGTAGAATGAGGTGAGGCAGCTAGACCAGTCCTCTACCCACCCTCTAGGGTGGAGCCCTTGGGTATGGGGACTGCATACCTCTCACCCTGCCAGGACCAAAATGAGTGACACTGTCCATTAAAATCAGGGACAAATGCTCACAATCAGGGACACATTTCTTACTTGATGTACAGTGCAGTGCCACAATTTTTACATCTATTCAAATGCACTCCACATCCTGTCCTAAGGGTAATATTGTGCACTGTCATTAAAACATACAGTACTCTCTTGTAAAAGCCATGCATAAGTAAACCAAAAGTTAATTGGCTGAACAGAACTGCAGTCATGTTATAAGTGATTTCCTAAAAATGAATAACGTGGTAAAAGTAACAATTGTAAGCAGCATCATTGGCTATATGTCATTACTGTGTAGATAATGTCTGGGTTATTAAAAATAAAACAAAAACAAATAAAATTCCATATTGTAGCTTATTCAGCATTGGTATACAGCTAGATACCATCATAATACAGTAACTTCATACAGTATGTACCTAACATGGTGTCACCACTCTACAAGTAGTATATTGCTTCACACATGGTCCCCTTTATTTTTTTCTCCCTTGCTCAATGCATATATTATTACATAGACAATAACAGCAGAAAAATACCAACTATCCATCTAGTCTACCCAGACTTCCCTATCTGCCCCTAGACCTATTGTCCATACAGGGTTTTATCGCTCCCGGTCCACCCCCTTGCTCCCTTCATTAATGCTGCTGACCTTTTTTTTTGTCAGTAAAGTTTTTATTGTTTTAAAACAGCACAACACATAAAAATGCTGCCAAGTAAAATATATTAGTGCAATTACTATAAAATAAAAAGTAAAGAAAATGTGCATTATACAACCATAACTAAAGATCAAGAAACTAAACATTTAATTATTCTAATTTTTCATCCTTATCTTCTATAGTATATAAATATCATACTAGTATAGTGTAATTAATATACTAAACAAGTACAATGTAATGTGTCAAAAAAGCATAAATAAACCAATAAATAACTAGGTCAATATATTCTTAATCAAAATAAAAACTTGTGAAGTTTAAATTACACAGAAAAAAAGATGATTACTTGGGGCAGAATTCACAAAGCAGATGCGCTGGGTGCAAATGAGATGCCCCATTCCCCAAACAGGGGGAATCACAGAAGGATGTGCCACAAGATGCACTGTGTGCATCCCCGCTATGAATCACACTGAAGTGCCATAGTGCAATCTGAGATGCCCCAGCACAACTGGGATGTGCAGAAGCACCCTGGACAGCACAACACTGAACACAGAACAAGTAAGCAAGGGACACAGGAGCAACAGGGAGAGACTGCAGTGGCACAGAGGATGCGGGGGAACAGACCAGCAGGGACTGTCCAGAGTGCCAAATGGTCAGAGAGAGGCCACAGCAGATGAGGTTCACAGACAGAGCACACATGAAGACACCTGGAAGCACCAGAAACACACCCCACACGGGGACCCAACAGGCACAGATGCCATGCACAGTGATGCCTGGTAAGGTGGGCCACAGCAGCAGAGGTGCACTGTGTAGCACAGCAGATGGTGCCATACATGGTCCGATGCACAGGAACCCAGTAGTGTGGACAAAGGAGATGCCACACAGGTGGACAGGCACAATGGCGGACAGGCCGAAGGCCATGCCCAGCACAGGTGGAACATGTCCACAGGCAATGTGAACCAGAAGAAGAGCAGCACAATAACAGGGGACCAGCATAACAGAAGCAGCCATCATGCACCACTCACAGAATAGGGGCCCTGTGAAATGCCCACCAACAGGCCAGAGGCAACATGGAGGGGGGCACACTGAAGCAGGTATGAAAGAGGGACAGGATGCATGTGTGCACAGTACCACAGGTACACACATGTGAATGGGAACAAAGGTACAGTGGAAACCAACAAGCACAACAGAGCACATGCACAAGGTGCAGTGAATGACCACAGACACCATTAGCAGTATAAAGAACTTTAGTAACAAAAGAATGAAAACAGATGAAACTATGTACAATAACAACCATCATTAGGAACAGGGAAGGTGTGGTGTGGGAATCAGAACAGGAACAACATTAACAGTACACAGGAGGGTGATGGTATGGAGGTGGGGGAACAGGGGACAGCTTCAGACAATGGGGATGGGCAAGGAGTGGGATCTACGATGCCGAGTCAACAACTAACTCATTGACCAGCATCACAGTGCCAGGCTACCTGTTGACTGTGATTTGCAGTCAGCAAGGAGCCGTGGACAGCAGGGACTGTTTTTTCATTGGGGGGGCATTGCCCCCCACCCCCCCCATTACAATCGATACCAACTCCGAGTTGGAGTTAGTTCAGGGAGGAGATGCAGGATGGGGGTAAGTGTTGCCTGGTCCTGGGCACAACCCCTACAGTGACATAGCGCTGTTGTCGGCAGCAAAGTATGTCACTGTAGGGGTTTCACTGTGGGAGGTGCATACCCAAAGAGTGTGGGTTTAGAACAACAAAGGGGCTACATAGATGTGTCTATGGCTCTGTCATGCTGGATGGGCCACAGCACAGTGGCCACCCCTCTGTCTCAAGTACTCAGCACCCAGACCAGCAAAGCGAGTGCCTGCAGGAGCTGTCCTTGCCACCTGTACAGCAGTTGAATGGTCCTCCTCAGTGCCCTCTAGAGCTACAACCCTGCCAGCCACCCAACAACTTAACTCTGCCAATACCCTAGCACACCAGGCCATACTCTTCATGGACCTACAGTGGGGACACAGACAACAGGTACTAAGTACCATGTTCCACACTGACCCCCCCCGCTCACCACATGAGTGTGCAGGAGGCAGCCATCATGGCAATGGCAGACAGCCTGTCAGGCACACCACATGCCAGCAACAGGCTGGCACACAGTGCCACACTGTGACAGTGCAATGGTATGCAGACAGCACAAGGCCCACATGTGCATGTAGAGGTAGGTGCAGAGGAGCATACAGCCATGTCCCATACAGCATATGTAGATGCCAGCAGGCTGCACAAGCATGCAGGCCCCATCCAAACACCACTGGAGAATCACAGTGTGCCCATTATCTGTGTCAGACATGCACAAGGTGGATGAACACACGGGGGCCATGTGCACTGTGGCCCAAGCACACACCACCATGGCCACACCCAATGCTTGTGTGTAACATGCATCACACGGACATGCAGAAGGGACTGGTAATGGCCTGTAGTGGGCACCCCCCAAAAACACACAGAGGATGCACAAGAAAGACACACACCTGCACCCGCATGACCTTGTCCCTGGTCTACAACACCAGCCCTAGTGAGTCTGGCTTCCACCACCACTGCGGCCCTCCGCCTGTCTGCCAACCCTGTAAGGGGAACACAGGCAAAGAACACCATGAAGTGATGGTAGGTGTGTAAACCCCATCCCCTGTGGCCCAAAGCAACAACACTGGTGCCATCATGCAGTGATGGATCCACCCCCACAGTGCTCCAATGAAGGCACCCTGGTCAGCGTGTAGCAACACACAGCACCCCAGCCCATGCCCACCATGAGTGTGTGCAGCTGGACGTGTGCCATGCCAACAGCTGTACCACACTGCATCTGCCACAGTGTCTATGCACCCCCTGACATCACCATGATGCACACTGCTATGCACGGTGGCCATGCCTGCACACCATATGCCGAAGGTGCACGGCATGCCACACGTGTGTGTGTGTGTGTGTGTGTGTGTGTGGTGGGCATTGTGGTAGCCCCCTGGACACAAACCCCTGCCTGTCCGTGTATCTGTAGACTGATGTGACTTACCTGGGCATGGCACTGCATCCCTGCGTGCATGATCTCAGAGGCTCTGGAGCCTGTCCAGATCCCAGCACTGCAGATCCCAATACTGGTGCCTGCATTGCTCCCCTGTGTGCTTCACCTCAGTCCTGCACACCAGGCGTTCTGCCACCCACGCCCACACTGCTAAGCGTAGTTCTCTGAGGTCATCGGAGCCAAACAGCTGTCCCTCCACATGCATCACCAGTGCCACAAGGTTGACCAGCTCAACCTCCCCCCAGTTCATGGCCCTGGGCCCTGCTGCCTGAGCATGTGGCATGTGTCCTCTCTGTCTCCTGGGCAGGTGTGCACAGATTGGGTTGCTGGTGTGCAATGGCCCAGTTGTGCCATATATACAATTGGGGGTCATGCACCGCACCACACAACACTGTAATGTGGCATGGCAGTGTGATTGCTGCCTATTGCGTGTCACCGTGCATTCGCACTGTGCACCACATGGGTGGGAGACCAGGGTCAGGGGTCATGACCAGGTCGTGCATGTGTGTTCCATGCCTAGCTGCCATATTGTGAGTGGAAAACAATGCCACTCACAGTGCACTGTTGCCGCACACACTGCCAGTGTTGCACCATGCACTGCAGGTGTGCACTGATGCCATGTCTGTCGAAGTGCAATATACACACTCAACGAGACAAGCAGCACAGCACCAATGGCACAATGGGGACCTGGATGCCCTTCTATACTCAATCACACGGTCAGAACCACCGGATTGGTTGCACTATGCCTGTCATGCCACTGCTCCTGCATCATGCATGCGTGGAAATGCACTGTGACACTTGTGCTGCATTCAGAAAATGCGCCAGGTCGACTGCGCATGTGCGGGGATGCACTCAATGCATGAATTGTGCATTGCTGATTGAGATGAGCTGAGGGCAGTTATGCAATTCACAGACAATGCTCTGAAATCAGCTCATTGCCAAATTCAGGAGCATCTCACCTGTTTAGCATCTCATTACAATTGCCCCCACTCTCATTTGCATGCCCTGAGCTATAAATGCTCCTGAATGCACCGTTACAGAGCTCAGGTGACCGAAAGGTATTGAATCCTTTGAGGCAGGTGTGCTTACATTTTACCATATTCAGTGTGTCAGCACAATATGGCAGTCGGGAGTTTAGGGCTTACAGGCATACCTCTCAATTGTTCCTGTTTTTCAGGCATGTCCCTGAGTGTGCCTCACAGTGTTCCACTGTTCTAGCTTCAGTTGGGAGGTCTGTTGCCAGTGAGTAAAGGATCATAGTACAACAGACTGCCAGACATGTTTGTTACAGTCCCACTCCCCTTTAGATAGTACCTGGCAAACAAAGCCAGACAATTTTGCAGGACATGTTAGCTATTATTACCATTGTTAACACTGTGTCCCTGATATTGGCCACCTGTCCCTGACTGTTCTAATGTCCCTGACATGCAATGCAGGCAGTTGAGAGGTATGCATACAGGGTGCTGTGACCCTGTCACAGCCAGCCACTGTGCTTGCACACATTCATAGTTGCCTATACTGTGCTAATGCCTGCATATTGTCACCCACAGAAACCACCATGTCTGGACAGGATGCAGCTGCAGGATCAAGATGTCCAAATTTCACAGTGGATGTGGACAGGGTGCTGATAGAGGCCTACCTCATATGGCAGGACATCCTGGCTGGCAGGGTGGCAGCCGTCAGCAGAGGGATTAGGGCTGGGAGGCAGTGGCAAGGCATGTCAATGCCCAAGGGAAGTTTAACAGAACACCTCAGGAGTGCAGGAAGCACTTCAATGATGAGAAAAGGAGAGCAAAGGAGAAGGTGGCACACATTGAGGCCTCCCTGGGTGGGACTGGGGGCTGGCAGCAGACAGGTGTGTGCCTCACACCCACAGAGGAGCTGCTAGTGGCCAGAATGGGCCAGCTAGCTGTGCATGGAGTTCTGGAGGGGACTTTCAGACATGTGGCAGTCCATTGCAGCACTGTGAGTTTACATGTCCCAGGAACTGTGCCTTTCTGTGTGTGTGTGTGTGTGTGCCATGGGTGCCCTGACCAGCCCCACTGTGGGATGCTAGGTGACTATGTGCCTGTGTGCACTGAACATGTAGCTGTACACCCTGTCCATCTACTGTGCATTGCAGAGGCATGACGAGCCACCAATGTGCAGCCCAGAATGTCCCGAGGGGCCAGGGACCATGGTGTGAGGTGCTGGTGGTCATCTGGGATGTCATCCCCATGGGTGGTGTCCAGGGTATTGGGCCAGTCACACACATGTGCAAGGGCACCTGTACAGGTACCGGGTGCATGCCTGCATTCACTGGTTCTTGCCGCATCAGTAGCCCCATGATCAACTGTCACCTGCATGGCATGTCAGTCACACCTATGGCACATGTGCATGCCCCCCTGTACATGCCTGTCTGAACACAACAGTCACACATGTCAGTAACCATGTTTCCCTTCTTTCTTTTACAGCTCCATCACACCTCATGGGTGCTGCTGTGGTAGCTGGTCCGCATGGTGACCTTGCGGGGGAGGATGCCAGGCCATCACACCGGGCTGCAGCCAGGGCTGTGGATAATGCCATAATGCCATGCCAGGCCCTTTTAATGCCACGCAGCCCTGGCCACAGCGTCAACAGTAGCAGGGCCGTCCGACCCCCTCTGTGACCAGTGCCATGGCTGGAGGCCAGGAATGATCATGGCTGGTCAGCATTCTGGGTTTGGCTGATGATGACCCAGTGGACAGGGTAGACATCACAGACACCCTTCTGGTGCTGGCATCTGGTACGTGGGGGCATACAATGATGATGATGATCCATATGCCACACAAATCTTGGGGGACATGGCTGACAGTGGACCAGCTGAGGCACAGGTGCATGCATGGGTGGCACCATGTGGTGTCGGTGGTCCTGAAGCCCCCAGCACACCTGTAGAGCCTGCACACCCACCCATGGTGGTGGTAGTTGATGGGAGCCCTGTGCCTGGTACTGCTGTGGGGACAGGGGTCACCAGCATGTTCAGCAGGGTTCTGTGGTGCAGCAGCGGGTGGCAGGGGACCATGATACGGGTGTCCATGGATGCACAGTGGTTGCCTCAGCCCAGTCCCCACCCATTCAGTGGCCTGCTGTTGTGCATCCACCTACAGTGGATGCCACACAGCAGGCCAGCACTCCAGCTGCCCATCAGTGCCATCCGTGTGATGCATCCCCTGCCGATGAGGTTGAGGGCTATGCACGTATCTTATGGGACACTGTGGAGGGGCAGGCATCCCTAAGGGTGGAGCTCAGGGGCATTCAGACACAGTTGGCTGTGGAACATGAGTCATCAGCTGTGTGGCATGCCCAGAGATTGGCAGAGGCTGGCCTACTGTGGATGGGCATGACCACAGCTCTGGATTGTATTGTGCCAAGGCAGCGAGTGCAAACAATGCCTCATGCTCCCCCTGGGTCACAGTGTCAGGTGAACCCATTTCTGCTGATCCCATCACCATGCATGGCCATCCGCAGCAACCCCAGATCCCACATGGATCTCGGGGACAACACACCAATGAACACCCATTCACAGTTTCACTGCAGTACCCCTACAGGAGTGGTGGTCACCCCCCTGCAGCCAGTGGCACTGACACAGCATCCACCAGGCATGGGCATGGTCACTCACATGTCTGTGGCAGCTGTTGTGTCTCCCACTCATGCCTGGATTGACAGCCCACATGGCCCCTGTTGCCTGCACCCGTTGTGGCCCACACATCAGGCTGACTGTGCCTGGGGCAGCATGGGTGGCATGTACCTTCCCCAGTAGGATGCCTGTGTGGGTCACCTGTGTGTTGCACCGTGCATGGCCGGGGATGCCATTGTTGTGCTGTGTGGCATGGGCATGATAAGTTTGGACCTGTTTCTACTGTGCATGTTTGCCGGCGGCTGTACACTGATCCATGCCATCCCCAGCACATACACCATGTTCCCCTTGGCCATGTGTGTCCTGCTGTGCATGTGTGTGTGTGTGTGTGTGCAGCGCTGTCACCCCTCACAGGTGTGCTACACAATGGGTGTATTGCCATCATCTGCCCTGTGATGTGGTTGTGGGTGTATGTGTGAGTGTATGGGTGTGTGTGGGTGTATGGGTGAGTGTGGGAGTTGGGTTGGGGTGGCCGCCACGTTTGTCCCACCTGTGTTACTCACCTGCAGTCCCCAAAGTGCTCTTCCACGATGGTGTCCCTGTGCTGCCAGGACCTGGCGACCAGGCATGGGTCCCTGCATGCCAGTGGCAGTCCACCACAGGGGCCCCTGCTCCACTGCATCCTCCCTCTCCCCCTCCTCTTACCCAAAACTGTTGCCCTCCTCAGCCTGGACAGCTATTCCATGGTCAATTGCCATGTTGTGCAGCAAACAACAGGCCAGGAATATGCTACAGGTCTTCTCTGAGCTATATTGTAGGGCACCACCAGACTTATCTAGGCATCTAAAGCACATTGTCAGCATGCCAAAGACACGCTTGATGATGGCACGCATAGCAATGTGTGCCTTGTTGTAGCACTCCTCTGCCTCTGTGCCAGGTCACTGGAAGGGTGTGAGACACCAGGGTCAGAGGGGGCACAACGCAACACCTGTGGGGGCAAGAGCAGTCTGTTACAACCCCGCATACATGTGCATTGTGTACCACAGCCCCTCCTTCCACCATGGCGTGCTGCTGCAGCTGCTGATTATCCATCCCTGTCCCTGTGGCACCCCTCTCAATGCAGCTTCCTCCCCCATGGTCAGCTGGCACCATCATGCACACATCAGCAACAGCATGCCCTGGCTGCACTCAGCTGCCCTGTATCTGCCCATGCATGCTGTCATGACTGCCCACACCTGTCCCATCCAGCATTGCCTGCCCATCATTGCTGAGCTGTCGCCCATGCCTGGCTGTGTGTGGTGCATTCTGCCCTGCAATTTATGCCTGCTGTTGTGCATCACCTCACCTCCCATGCTGCACTGTGGTGCTGCACTGTCCCCCATGTTGCTGCACAGGTCCCTCAGTGTGCCCACTTCCAATTTCCCATCTGTGCACCTCCCCCTGGCAGGCCCTGCTGTGGCTCATGCACACCTGCTCTCCCTCCCATTGTTTGTTGCACCATGGTGTCCTGTTCGTGGGCATGTATGCATGCTCCATTCATCCACTAGGTGGTCACTGGGTATGTCCCCAGTCTCAAACCAGTGGCATAGGGTGGATTGGTGCCATATGAAGGTATTGTGTGTACTCCCAGGTTGTGTGGCACAGACATTGCTGATACACCCTGTGGCATTGCACACCACCTGGCAGTTGATGGAGTGGAATCCCTTGCAGTTCATATACGGCATGGCCTCTTCACCAGGTGGTGCATGGATTACCACATGGGTGCAGTCAATGGCCCCTATAATGCCTGGCATGCATGCCACCCTGTGGAACTTCTGCATGACTTCTGTCCACTCTGCCTGTGTGCTTAGGAAGTGGATGACTTCAGAAGCATGTGGGAGCAGTGTGGTAAGGAATTGTGTGAGGAGATGGGACATGGATGGCTGGGATATGTCAGTGGTGTCTCCAGCTGGCCTCTGTAAAGTTCCCATGGTGAACAGGCACATTGCTGTTGTCACCTTGGTCTCCACTGATATGGCATGCCCCCTTCCAGTGGGTGCCTGCATTTCATTATGGCACAGTTTACAGTGCTGCCTCAGAGTAGCCCTGTTCAGGAGGTATTGGATGACATTTTCTGTGTCCATCAGTTGTTCAAACTTTAGCCTGACATGATACCGCTGTGGGGCAGGCCACCTATGGTGCCTTTGCTGCCACGGTGTTGGTTTGCCCATCTCCTCATCCCCATTATCAGTCACAACATCAGGAATGGTGCACCATCCCTCTCTGTGCCCTATGCTCTACTGCTTCTATTATGCCTGTTGCTGCTGCTATCCTGCAGTCTGCCTGCTGGCGGCTTGCACGTAAGTCTACTTCTTTTATACTTATCTCCTTATTGCACATTTGGTAGTTGCGCTGTGAATGTGCCATGGTTGCACATTCATTTTGCTTTGTGAATGGCTCTGCACTGTGTATGCAGCTACACGCCCCCTCCAGATGCACTGCATATCATTATTTTTGCCCTCCAGTACATCTGGTGTGGTGCAGCACATCCAGGATGCCCCGGGGTATCTCTGCCCTTTCTGAATGGCACCATGGCACATTTTTATGTTGTGCTGGTGCATCTCATTTGTGCCCAGCGCATCTGCTTTGTGAATCCTTCCCTTAGAGTTTTGATAATCACCACACATGAGACTATATGACTGTAATTGATATGTAAAGAAACAGTGGGCAGATTAAGGCATAAGTAACGTCAAGCCATGGTAAATTAAAAGCTTGTTAAAAGAGGAAGTGGAGAGGCTTAAGAGTCAGATGCAGACATAGTCTAAGAAAGAAGAATGAGAAATTAAAGAAAAAGTAGATATAAAAGAGGTAGGGCCAAGAAGAGAGTGAGAGGCCCCAAAAAGGTTCTTGCCATGCTAAATACACTAACATTTCTGATGCATGAGTATGATCAAAAGAGGTCCTAAACCATAATGTAATATACAGTCATGGTAATGCCATAAATTGGTCAGACCTGCATAGTAACCTATAAATGGTATCCCATTTTTTAAACAGTTTGGTAGTGTTATCCTTTAAGGACAATACTAGCTTCTCTAACCTGAGAATTTCCAATAAATTATTTCTCCATTCCTTTATTGTAAGAGTCTTTTCCTCCAACAAATACTTCAAAATAATATGTCTGATGGAGGTACCTATCAGGAGGAGACTGCACCTCTGTTCTTTAGACCAGCAGGTGTTTTTTTCAAAATGAACATCAATGCATGTGCTCAGATGAATGTGATCTGAAATCAAGGGAACATCATGAAATAAATACCCTACTTCCACCCAAAGAGGCTGAACAAGAGGGCAGTACCAAAACATGTGTAGCAATTTGCCAGCCCTAAGCATGCATTTATGGCAAAGTGGGGAAGGGGACAGACCCATCTTAAATCTCTGTACAGGAGTATAATAGAGGTTGTGTAAGGTCTTAAAATGAGGGAAGGATTCACAAAGCAGATGCTCATGTGATCCCGCTCCACAAGAGTGGTAGCAGGGAGGAGGCAGAGAACTACAGACCAGTCAGACTTACCTTAGTAGTGGGCAAGATTATGCAGGCACTCCTTAAGGAAAGGATAGTGCAACACCTGGAATCCATAGGGGCACAGGATCCAAGACAGCATGGGTTTACAAAAGGAAGGTCCTGTCAAACTAATCTCATAGATTTCTTTGACTATGTAACCAGAGTGGTGGACCAAGGGGGAGCAGTTGATGTCGCCTATCTTGACTTCAGCAAAGCGTTTGACACTGTTCCACATAGAAGATTGATAAATAAGCTGGGTAGGCTCGGGGTGGGTCAGAAGTTGGTCAACTGGGTGGCAAACTGGTTGATGGGCAGAAAACAGAGAGTGGTGGTAAATGGTATACAGTCAGAAGAGATGCAAGTCACAAGTGGAGTACCTCAGGATCAGTCCTGGGGCCAGTCCTCTTCAATATCTTCATTAGTGACATTGCAGATGGACTGGAGGGTAAGGCTTGTCTGTTTGCAGATAACACCAAGATCTGCAACAGAGCAGATGATCCAGATGGGTGGACAGAATGAGAAGAGATCTGGATAAACTAGTAAAATGGTCAGAAGAGTGGCAACTGGGTTTAATGTAAAAGTGCAAGATCATGCACATAGGGAAGAGAAACCCTGAAGCCACCTATAGGCTGGGAGGGAGTTGCTGGCAGTCACAAAGGAAGAAAGAGACTTGGGCATCATCATCACCGATGACCTGAAATCATCCAAGCAGACCTCTAAAGCAGTAGGTAAGGCTAGGGGATGTTAGGGTGTATTAGTAGAGGTATCACAAGTCGTAAGAGGGAGGTAATAATCCCTCTTTACAAGACACTGGTTAGGCCCCATCTGGAGTACTGCATGCAGTACTGGAGGCCACACCTTCACTAGGACATTAACCAAATTGAAGCAGTCCAGAGAAGGGCAACCAAATTGGTGCAGGGACTGCATCAGAAGACATATGAGGACAGATTAATGGAGCTCAATATGTATACCTTTGAGCAAAGGAGGGAGAGAGAGGTGATATGATTGAAACATTCAAACATCTTAATGGCATTAACAAGGTGACAGAGTCTAACATGTTGAAATATAAGAAAATAGTAGGACAAAAGGACACAGCATGAGACTAGAGGGAGGACGATTAAGGGGGAATGTGAGGAAATTCTTTTTCACAGAAAGGGTGGTGGATGCATGGAACGGCCTACCTCAGGAAATGGTGGCTATGAATACAGTGCAGGGCTTCAAACAGGCATGGGGTAGGCATAAGGGAGCAATACAGATGAGTATGAATAGATAGGCCACTGACAGAGCAAAGGCCGATGGCACATTTATAAGGTAGAAAAAGAAATGGGCAGACTGGATGGGCCTTGCGGTCCTTATCTGCCATCAACTTCTATGTTTCTATGTTTCTATGAATTAACCTGAGGTCTACAGTGCTGAAGATCCTAAATGCCAGATACCAAATACTTTCGCAGTCCCATTCATCAGTGAGGGTGCTCAGAGCTTGAGACCACCATCGAACTGACTCTGTCACTGAACCTCTGACCAGATCTACCAGAAGTGCATACAATGCGGAGACTAAAGCTGATAATTTTATGCATCCCAGAAAAGAGAGGGAGTTCTCATTAAGGGGCACTGATAGGTCAAGTTTGTTCTGAATCACTTGCTTAATGGAAGTAAACAATGCACTTTCCATAGGGGAGATTCCAAATGTGCCTACTAGAGTTGAAAAATATAGAAATGAATCATTCTTGGTGATATCCTGAACCAAGTAGATGTCTTTTTGTCTCCAAACTCTATTGTTAAGAGGTTTTCCATCCTTTAAAAAGTTGGGATTATCCCAGTTTGGCTGAGTCCTAGATTGGCCTAGATTAAGATTCAGGAGGAATGTTAACTGGTTAATGTGCCTGAGGAAATCAGCAATTATTTTATTTTTATATGATCCAAGTGATTTTGAGAAGAAAAGTGACCTTATATCCACGCTCTGCTTATTCATAATTTCTTGCTCAGTATCTACCCAGTCAGGGATGTATGACTGTGTTGACTCTAGTTTAAACCAGGAAGCTAATTGGGCTATTCTGGCTGCTAGAAAGCAGAGATAAAAATCAGGCTCCTTCAGCCCCCCCCCATATTAAGTTCTGCACATTTTGGTATAGGCCAACCTGTGTCTTTTATAACCCCCAAATAAAATGTGCCTCTTGAGAAGAAATTCCTTGAGTCCCCTTCTTTGTCAAACTGCAGGGAATCATCATAAATAAATAAAGTAACCTAGGTAAAAGAGTCATTTTTATGGATTCCAATCTCCCCCAAAGGCCTAGAGGTAATTTATTCTATGTAATTAAATCTTCTGATGTTTTTTGTGTAACCCTTGCTGTATTTTTAGATACTGTCTTATTTATAGTCTTATAACTATGGATCTCTAAGTATTCTATATATTCCTTAGACCAAATAATCCTGTTTCTTACAATATCTTCTTTTATACAGTACTTGTTAAGTGGTAAGAATTTGGTCTTGTCTGTGTTTAATTTGCAACCAGAGATCTCTCCAAAGTTTTTATTATATCAAAGACAGAGGGTTAGTGAAGGAGACAATTCAGAAATCATGAGAAGGATGTCATCTGCATAAGCTGCAACAAGCTGTTCCTTTTGACCCACTTTAATACCTTTTATCTCCTTCTCACTGATTAATCATCTTATTAGGGGATCTATGGTGAAATTAAATAATAGAGGTGATAAAGGGCAACCTTGTCTGGTGCCTCTCCCAACTTCAAAAAATGCAGAAGAAGAATTTTGGTATAGAATATGAACCCATTTTAGAAATGAATCAGTGAACCTATATAACTTAAGTGAGTTAAATTTGTGGGACTAAGCCACACGATCAAATGCCTTATCAGCATCGAGCGAGATAAGGCCACTAGGTATTGTTAGACTGTTAGCAGCCTGTAAAACATGGAATAGTTTCCTTGTAGTGTCGGCTGCATTTCTTCCCTTCATAAAACCTGCCTGGTACTTAGATACCAATAAATGAGCCACTGTCTCCAATCTATTAGCAAGCACCTTAGCAAGAAGTTTGAGATCAGAATTAATGAAGGAGATAGGCTTATAGCTTGTTTATGTATCAGAGTTGTTAGACCCTTGGTCATTTCTTGAGAGAGCTTGTGATCCACCAGTGCTTGACTAAAGACCTTCACTAAAATAAGGAGCTAGTTTTGAGTCAAATTTACTATAGACATTAGAAGAGAAACCATCAGGGCCAGGTGCTTTGTTCTTTTAAAACTTGTTTAATGGCTACCACAATCTCTTCCTTTGTTATTAGTGACCCAGCCCTTGTTTAAGAGGGTCTGGCATAGTAGGATCTAACCTTGATCCAGACTTGTTATATTGGGACCAGTAAGTATACTCCTTCCCCTCTGAGTGCAAAATACACCCAGCATCTACTAGGCACAAGTTTTCTACTAGGTCTTTCAGATCTTTGTTGCAGAGGCAAAAAAACAGCACTCCTCAGCTGAAAAGTAAAGTGCAAAATACTTTATTACTTAAAAGCCATGCTTGACAAGCAGGTGCATACAAGGACAAACAAACACCTTAGCTGGTTTCGTACAGCCTAGTACGTCATTTATATCTACTCTGGATTTATGCGGTTGAAAGGTGGATCTATCCAGAACAGGGTCCAATGTGCTGTTCCTGTCATCGGCTACTATAATGGTGCTGTTAAGTAAAATTCCAACTTTGGTAAATATTAAGTTAAATACCGCATGAGACAGGGGACTTGGGCTGTACACATTAATACATGTGAAGCATTCCTCCCCCAACCTGCCATTAACAATGAAATAGTGGCTCAGAGGATCTTCTATGATGGTACAGGGATGGAAATTCAGACCACTCTTGAATAGCACCAATACCCCCACCTTTTTAGAATTATTTCTTGCTCCAAATACCTGTCCTACCCACTCCCTTTGCATCAGAGTACAGTGAACTTTCCTAAGGTGTGTTTCTTGCAAGAAAGCTATTGTAGCATCTAATTTTCTTAGGTGCCTTAGCACAGAATGTCTCGTGACCTTATGGTTAAGACCTCTGACATTCCAAGCCACTATTTTTAATTTATCATTTATAGCCATGTTGAAGATTGTCTAAGTAAATTATTTGTTGAAAATGTATCACATGTAAATAGGCATTTAGCAACAGGAAGCCTCAGGCCCTCACCCCCCCCCCCAGAATAGGAAAAGATAGTGAAGTAGAACAAAATAAGTAGATGGTGAGAAATGAATAGGGAGGATGAAACAATCAAGAAGAGAAAGATTAGTTCACAAAACAAAGAACAGCACATAAGTATGTAATCACTGAAACTGAGTAAATGTTTACAATTCTGCACCTGTTCAATGACCTTCAAAATCGAAGTCATGCTAACTAAGTGCCCTGTAACGACCAACCAGTACAATCCGGAATGGCTTTGTTTAGGCATGGCCTCCCCCATCCTCCCTCAGTTACAACTACAGCCAGTGAAAGTTGTGACCAACTCCTCTAAGTGCCACCTTATTCCTTCCTTCCATGCTTTGTGTCAAATTATAGCTATCATCAAGGGTTCCCATAAGTAAGATATTGTGCACATAGGGAACTCTTCTATGGTGAATCTGTTTAGAAAAACAAGGTTGAAAACCCCACCAACCACCTCTTTGATTACTAAGCCTCCAAAAGAACAGGAAGCAAAATGTTTATGTAGCTAGATCATCCCAGAAGAATGTTAAAAGGAGAAGGGAGATATGGGGGGTTGCTATAGGTGAAACAGACTGCAGAAGCTGCAATTAAAAGCTTTGTAAAGCATGACTTGTTTAATTAATCGAACCTCCCCCTAGTAACATTAGTGTCCTGTAGCAACGGTCTGTGAATACCCAATTACTGCAATGATTTAATGGTAGGGTTTTGCTACAATGCATAACTAGATAACAAAATAAAAGGGGTAAAAAACCCTTAGAGACATGGCTATCCCGTTATATATGCAGTATTTGTTGAAAACAGAAGCCATGAATCCAACATAAGGTCTAACACAAATTAAGCCCCAAATCAATTCACTACCTTAACATTTGCAAAAGATACAATCTTACCCTCAGATTCATGACCCAAAGAGAGCTGTGATCCATCCAAGACTGTGTCATATTTCAGGCATTTCTGCAAGCAGGGTTGCATCTAGAAATCAGAACCAGCCACTTATTCAGTCCTTCATGACAAAGGAACACAGCAAAGAGCCTCACAAAGATGCCTCCCTGCAGATCAGACTTCATAACATACAGAGATAAAAAGAACAGTGTGCTCATGAGCCGACTCCACAAAAAAACCCTGTCCTCTGACCTCAGTAGACTTGAAGTCTCAGTACTCATTTAAATTATTTAACCAGGAATTGAATTAACTATGTGAGAAGTGCCACATAAGGTTTAACGTCACTAGGCAGTCCCATAATGCTTCAATCACCCAGCAGTCTCTTGCAGCTTAGAGTGAAAAGTGCATACATACATACATGACCCTGCATGGCCACGCATATGACAGATGTGATCATGCACATCTAGAGAGAACACGTGTCACACTGGAACCAGCTAGAAAGTGCCATTGGAGGGAGTTTTAGAATGCTGAGGTAATCTAACAAACAGATAGGAAGAAAAACATAACTGAAAAATGTTTGCGCAGTGTAAGCTTCAGAGTAAACCATCACCAAGATCTCAGACATGGTTGCCAATAGTTGTATGGGGAAAGTCATCCGCCCCCCTTTGAGACACCACTCAACAATAAATAAATTTATGCACAGCACATTCTTAAAGTAATGGTAATTATCTTAGTTGTATGCCCACAACTCATAGAAAAAGAAACGTGGGTAACTCCCTACGAGAGCCCCCAGTGTGCTCTTCTGGACAGGTCAGGGTAAGAACAATGATCAGTTCATATAGCATAACCAGGTTAATTTTTAGTCTGACACCCACATCTGCTCCTGACATCAGTCAATGTAGATAGGCTAGGTGTTTGTACTGCTACTGGTATTTGCCTTACAGAAATTCATACAGCCATGCAGGCACTGGCAGCAAAACCTTAGGCAATGTCACCAAACACCCTATACCTTTGAGCTGAGCAGATCCAGTATCAGGAGATTGAATTCAAATACACTGAATCCAGGTTTGCCCAAGCACAGAGCTCAACCACTGTCCACATTCATTAGAAGCGATGCAAGCAGCACCACAATAAATCTTATACATATTAAAGAGTGGCGCCCTCAGATACGGGGCAGCAAGGAAATCTCCCCCACATAGCTACGTCATAAGCTGAGCCACTGAGGGACTTTGAGAACAGAACCAGGAGGCATAATCTTAGAATATTTGTTCTTAAAGAGGGTATAGAAGGGGATGACTTGCTTTCGTTTGCTACCAATCTCCTCAAAAAATAGCTGGTCCCCTAGTTTTATGTCATGGAGAGAGCACATAGATCGCTGAAACCCAAACCAAACATAGGGAAAAGCCAAGATCTTTTGTACTGAGATTCCAAAATAACCAAAAGAAGGTTCATGTTCAAAGAGCCCCTAGAGGCAAAAATAACATCACCTTTATCTGATTTATATAGATCTATTTTGTGTCTCCCCAAATCATCCCCAATAGAAATTGCCTGGGTTGAACTGGGATGAGTTTGATTGATTCATTTGGTTCTAATAACTAAGTTATCTTATTGAATTAGGATCACAAACATGTAGAAAGTTAGACTACAAAATGTCTGGAAGAAAAAATTATTTGGTTAGACAGGGGGCTCTTCATCTCAATGGTTAAAATCTATTCTGGTAATTCTAGAGAAAATAGGCCTGGGTCACTTATGGAATGATTATAAACAGGGGATATCTATCTTGCATTCATATATGGAAGTAATAAAAGCTAAAATAAAACAAGATTCTTTCAAGCAAGATATAACAAGAATAAGAGCTTTAAAATTACACAACTGGTTCTCTCAAAATAAAATTAATCAAGTACTAGAGCCCTATTTATTACATCTCATGGATAAACAAGACAGAATTTTATTTCTGAAATTCAGACTGGAACTGTATCCATCTAAATTTCTGAAATATCTATATCTATATATATAGATATAGATATATATATATTCCAAAGACAAATCACAGTTTAAGGACCTACGTCGCGACTGAGGTACTAAGGTTCATACTAAGGTTTTGAGAGAGCAAGAGAGCCAAAGGCCCATGAGAGCTCCCATGCTAATCAAAAGTCATAATATGTTGGAAGTGTATCTGTTAATAAATAAGCATCCAACCATGCTATAAATACTGTTTTGTTTTTGCTAATAATGATGTTAAGTGGAAGTTTGTTCCAGGGATTAATAACCCTTAAAGTGAAGAAACATTTTCTCCTTTGGTAATTAAAGGTTTTACTAATTAATTGGAGAGGGTGGCCTCTGGTATCATATATATTGGCCTTAAATTGTGGTCCTAAGTCTGTCATTAAAATGGGGTCATGGATAATATCGTATAAAAATAATAAATTCCCATGTAGATGATGAGTCTCTAATGACAGCAGGTTCAGGCTATTTAATCTATTTTTATAAGACTGGTTATACATTCCATTTATATGTTTGGTGTATTTTTGCTGGACTTTTTTTAACTGATTAATATGGAATTTCTTATATGGGCACCAGAACTAAAACACATACTCCAGATGTAACCTAGCATAGGCCCTAAACAGAGGAATCATCACCCTAGGATCTCTCATTGTGATATTACGCTTAATAGAACAAATAATTTTATTTGTCCTATTAACCATTTCATTAATATGATGGGCATATTCCAGGTTATTAAAGACTGTCACCCCCAGATCTTTCTCATCAGTAGTGGTCACTACAGTGCAATTTCCCAAGACATATGTTGTCATAGGATTCTGTGGGCCTAAGTGCATAACCTTGCATTTGTTATTATTTAACTGCATGCCCCATTTAGTAACCCAGGCAAAGATTATATCCAGATCACATTGGATGATATCAGTGTCATCATTGTTAGCACTAGGGCCTCCAATTTCGATATCATCTGCATATTTAATAGATGTGGACAAACAGTTCCCATTTTCTTTTTGCCTTTTTAATGCTAGTTTTACATTGTTTTTGAGTTGAGAAATAAACTGCCCAGTTTTGTATGGTTTTAGATTTTAAATATTCAGCATATTTATAATTTTTTAACTTAATGAGTCTTGTAAAAGATTTATTACCATTTTGGATTTAGTTTCCCTTTTTTATATTTCTCTCAGGTCGGTATGAAGCTATCTTTTATTTGTAATAAGGTGTAATAAAGTAATTCCCAGTATTCCTGAATTGATAGATCCTCATGTGCTTTATTCCAATCAATTTTTCTTAAAGCTTGTTCCAAAGCCACTATATTAGATCTATCATATTTGTATATCATGGCTGATTCAGTGTCTATTGAACACATACACTTTAAGGTAAAAGTAATAGAACTGTGATCACTATTACCAAGTGGTGCTTCTATCTGTACATCCTTTATCATTAAGGATGTCATTATGCAACACTAGGTCCAATATGTTGCTACCTCTTGTGGGCAGAAGAACACTTTGTTTTAAGTGAAGCTGTGCACAGGTGGTCAAGAGTTTTTTTTTACTGTTAGTGGACTTGGCAAAGTAGTTACTCGAGTCTATATCACTAAGATTAAAATCCCCCAGTACCATGATGTTCCCCAATTCACAAGCAGTCTCTAATTCATATATAATTGCTTCCAGGTATACCGTGGAAGAATTTGGAGGCCAGTAGCAAGTACCCACTATCAGGGGTAAGAAGTTTACTGGTGTTATTTTAACCCATATAGGTTCTGTAGTTAATGTTTTTTTTATTTTGTCTGTCATGTCCAGACAGTCCAACCAATCACTTATAAAAAGGGCTATACCAACCCACTTTTTACCTTCACGTTTATGTGAAAAGATTTTGTAACCTTGTATATGGGTGTCCCAGGCAGATTTAGTGTCCCACCAGGTTTCAGTTATGGCGACTATGTTAATACTTGCCAAAACCAGTCTAGATTTTAATTCATCTATCTTATTGTTCAGACATCTGGCATTAAGACACAGCAAATTAAGATGAGTAGAGATTGTATGGGATTGCTTTCCAGAATTAATGTTATGAGTGGCAGCAACTGCTGACCACACCCCCCATGTACTAGTTTAAATTATGATTAATCACTTTAGAGACTTGTTTACCCAGAAGAGAATTACCCCTTCTGCTTAGATGGAGCCCATCTCCACAAAATAGCTATAATTTCCCATCAAACTCCTCCTAATGCATAGTACAGTTGATATCTTAGTGTATAAACCATTTTCATAGCCACTTATTAATATGCTTGATTTTATTGTTAATGAAGTCTGGTGCTCCTGGGCGTGGTAAGATTTCTGACAAGTGAATATCACACCCTAGGGAAACCAACATGTTAGTAAGAGCTACATAGTCCTCCTGGATGGAATTAACTGAATTGCCATAGATGTTATTGGTATCAGCGTGTATAATCACAACTGGGTTATCGCCTGAGTTATGCAAAATATCTTTAACCATAAAGGTGATGTCTGCTATTTTTGTCCCCCTATAAGAAGAGCAAGTTCAGTTGAACTTATCTTGGTTACATATAGTCCTGTCTAAATGCTTAATCATGGTGTTCCCCAAGACAAACAACTGATGAGTACTGACAGGGGGGCTTATATCCATATCGGGAACATCATTTCATGATATGTCTGAAGCAAATAAACAAATCAAAATGAAAGAAAAAGCTACTATGGTTCTCAAAAGAGATGGTGAGGAAGGTTAGGGAGAAAAATATAGCATTTAGGAAGTATAAGGAAACACAAAAGGAACAGGACAGGGAATTGTACCAGTTAAGGCAGAAGGAAGCAGGGAGGGAAGTCAGAAAGCAAAGGCCCAAACTGAGGAAAAAAATAGCCAACTCGGTTAAGAAGGGGGATAAAACCTTTTATAGGTTCATCAGGGAGTGTAGAAAGACAAAGGGAGGGATAGTGAGGCTGAATAGAATGACGGTGGGTGGGCAGAGAGGGACAGTGAAAAAGCAGGGATACTGAATGAATACTTCTACTCAGTATTCACAAAAGAGGAGAAGGGGGAGGTACCTAATCCAATTAACAGAAGCACTCTGGATAGGGGGGTCGATCCCAGTCCTTTCACAGAAGAAAGGGTTCTGAAAGAACTCCTAAAACTGAAGGTGGACAAAGCAATGGGGTCTGATGGGATTCACCCCAGAATTTTAAAAGAATTCAGGGGAGAACTAGAGACACCACTGACTACCCTTTTTAACAAATTATGGGAGGATGGTGTGGTACCTGAGGACTGGAGGAAGGTGGATGTGATTCCCCTTCACAAAAGTGGGAATAAGACAGAGGCAGGAAACTACAGACGTGTCAGTTTGACCTCTGTGGTAGGAAAAGTGATGGAATCATTTCTGAAGGAAAGAATTGTTGAGTACCTAGAGGCCAGTGGGGCATAGGACACAAGGCAGCATGGGTTCACAGTGGGAAGGTCATGTCAGATGAATCTAATTGATTTCTTTGACTGGGTGACCAAAGTAGTAGACCAGGGAAGGGCTGTGCACATGGCCTACCTAGACTTTAGCAAGGCATTTGACACAGTCCCACACAAAAGATTAATAATCAAATTTACCAGCCTGGAAGTGGGTCCCCGGGTGGTAGCCTGAGTAAAACATTGACTGGACAACAGGACACAGAAGGTAGTTTTAAATGGAGTCCACGCTGAAGAAAGGGGGGTTACTAGTGGGGTACCGCAGGGTTCAGTACTGGGTCCAGTCCTTTTTAATGTCTTCATATGTGACACTGCAGAGGGACTGGAAGGAAAAGTATGCCTCTTTGCAGATGACACAAAGATCTGCAACAGGGTTGATGCACAAGGAGGTGTGGAAAGGATGAGAAGGGACTTGGCAAGGTTGGAGGAATGGTCAGAGGTATGGCAGCTCAGATTCAATGCAAAGAAATGCAAAATAAGGCACCTGGGAAACAAAAACCCAGGGGAAGACTACACAATGGGGAGGGGGGTAGTAAGAACAACAAAAATAGAAATGGACCTGGGGTAATCAATCAGATGACCTTAAGGTTGGCAAGCAATGTGAGAAGGCAGTAGGGAGGGCTGGAGGGATACTGGGATGTATAGGGAGAGACATCACCAGCAGAAAACAGGAAGTTGGTATCTCTTTGTACAGACAGTTAGTGAGACCCCATCTGGAGTACTGCATCCAGTTCTGGAGACCCCATCTCCGCAAGGACATAGACAGGATGGAGGCAGTCCAGAGGAGGGCAACTAAAATGGTGCAGGGTCTGCAAGAGAAGCCATAAGAGGATAGACTAAAGGAGCTTAATATGTATACCCTTGAGGAAAGGAGGGAGAGGGGGGACATAATAGAAACTTTTAAGTACCTCAGTGGAATCAACAAAGTCCAAGAGGGTAGCATCTTTCAGAAAAAGAGATCTGCAAGGACAAGGGGACACAATTTGAAGATAGAGGGGAGATGACTCAGGGGCAATGTGAGGAAGTATTTTTTCACACACAGGGTGGTGGACACATGGAACAGCCTTCCTGAGGAAGCTATGGGGTCTAAAACTGTGGGAGAATTCAAGAATGCATGGGCCAGACATAAGGCAATTCTTGTGGGGTGTAGGAAGAAATAGGCTGTTGGTTAACTAAGATCTGCAGCTTTTCCTGTAGGTAGGGAAATGAGCAGACTAGGTGGGCCAAGCAGTTCTTATCTGTCATCAATGTCTATGTTTCTATGTTGCTATGTCTCCCTCTCAACTGTCACTGGTACCATAGGGGCCATTATGGTTAACACTGCTTGCTGTTTTAATAAGGGGACAGTGTCATTGACTGCAGTTTCTGGAGTAATAATGGACTCCTGTACCATAGCTGTGCTATCTATACATGGTAGATTGATATCAGAATAAAGGGCTGAAGCTACTAGGTTAGATAGACTCATTACTGAAGTATCACACAGAAGATCAAAGCTATTGCATAATGGAAGGGAAAATACGTCAGCCTTTCATCCCTTTTTAGGGGCCCTGGTATTATACACTGTGTACAATGGTTCCTCAAGGTTATTAATCTCTGACTAATCCCTGCTTCTTTTTTTTATTATGGCCTCCAGCTACAGGAGACATACTTAGGTTGGGGGGAATTGATAGAGGGCTCCATTAGAGTAGTATTCCCTAGGAAAGGTTGGCAGGGGTAACAACTGGTGAGGAGGTCGGGGTATGAGGGGGCCCTTGTGGTACTTGAGCCCTAGATATACTCATTGCCTCATTTAATAAAAAGTGTTCAGGGGCGTGGCCTACCACTGAACTGAATGGATTTCTGAATTTTGAGCTCTGAAATTCATGTCAAATCTAACATCATTTTATCCATCTAAGCCTGTCATAAAAACTTTATACAGAATCTACAGCATCTGGAGACTTATTGCAGTAACTATACATAGGGATTTCTTTTCCTGATCACTGTTTTTATCAAGATTACAGCCTTGGTAGTTTCTCTCAGGATACAAACTTGCAGGCCTTCCTCATGGCTGAAATATCACCTCACTCGACTACTTTGGACAAGGTAGAAGCTATGTTTGCAAAACTAATAACTGATATGAGTGAACTAAAAACTGTAACTCAACATAATACAATGACTTTAAATACTATTGATTCTCATCTGGCTATTACAGAAAACAAAGCCCAACAAAATACAACAGACATCCAAGAACTTATAGCTACTATAAGACAGCAGGATCGTACTATTAAGGATCTACAAAATAAAACTGATGACATTGAGAACAGAAATTGGAGGAACAATCTAAGATTCATTGGTTTTCCTGAGGATACTGAACAAAAAATACCTCCTTGTTCCTACTTCAAGTTCTACCAAAAATGCTTAGTCTGCCTGCAGATCATGGCCTAATAATAGAGAATTCACATCACTCATTAGGCCCCAATCCATCGACAGAGCAAAGACCCAGACCCATCGTGGCTAGATTTTTAAATTTTGCCCTTACAGAAATGATCCTACAAAAGGCAAGGGGAATTGGCAACCTTACCTGTCAAGATCATCGAGTCATTATATACTGGAACTTTTCTAAAGAAGTCTCAGACAGAAGAAGAGCCTTTACCACTACCAGACATATTATGCACCAAATTGGTCTCCAGTTCTCCATGCATTACCCAATGATAATGCAAATATTTATAGGGAGCACCTACAAAGAATACAACACTCCAGAAGCCTTAATGTGTTTCCTTGACAGCTACCGCTCATCGGTGTTTAGTGAGACCCGAACTGTAGTCACTGCCCTGGTACAAAATACAGCTGCCTCGGCTATGAATCTTGCAGTTGTAAGCATCATTCCCTCTGACAACACCGCATCAACCATTAGCACCGCACCCACTACCACAGGCAAGACTATTAGACAATCTGCCAGAATTCTGGACAAAGTTATAAATTCAGTAAAATGTACTGCACATAGCTGCTGCTCTGAGCCAAAAACAGAAAAAGCTCCTACTCGGAAAGCAACATCACTAGTTATTTCCTCGATCCCTGTACACAATAAGTTTACCCCTCTTCAAGACTGCCCTGACTCTTAAGCACACTTCACTCTTCAGGAAGATATACCTACTGAAGATACTCCTTCTTCAATTCCCGACATGGAGTGTAATTCTGCAGACACTTCTTGGGCTGATGTAGTTGCTAGCTCGACAATTACAATTTCAGAACCTCCCAAGAAAAAAGACTGTGGCAAAGGGAAAAATAAGCCTGATCAATTATTGTGAATTTCATCTAGTGTTTCTTCATTCACCAGTCGCGATCTGGATGTCTGGTCGATCATACAAGCACTGGGACTATACCTAGGTCCTACAAGATTACAGTTAATTAACTTGTATGCCACTTATAGGAGGAGTTACCAGCTGGGAGGAGTGCAGCTAGCCCAGACAGAGGAGGAGAAGGATCTGGGTGTCCTCATTACAGGGTCAATGAACAACTTGGCACAATGTCAGATACCAGAGGGTGTAGACAGAATGAGAAGGGACCTGCAGAAACTTGAAGAATGGTCAGGGGTTTGGCAGTTGAAATTCAATGCAAGGAAGTGCAAGATAATGCATTTGGGGCACAAAAACCCTGGCACAATATATCAGTTGGGGGGTGAGGATATAGCATGCACCAAGCAGGAAAGGGATCTTGGAGTTATCATCTCTGATGACCTCAAGGCAGGGAAACAGTGTGACAAGGCAGCAGGTAAAGCAAATAGGATGCTGGGATGCATAGGCAGGGGCATCACCAGCAGGAAAACGGAGGTCATAATTCCACTATGCAAGACACTAGTGAGGCTGCACCTGGAGTACACTGTGCAGTTCTGGAGACCTTACCTACATAAGGACATAGACAGGGTTGAGAAGGTTCAGAGGAGGGCAACAAAGATGGTGCATGGATTGCATCACAAGTCCTATGAGGACAGGTTGAAGGCACTGAACATGTACTCCCTGGAGGAGAGGAGGGAGAGAGGGGATATGATAGAGACATACAAGTATCTTACAGGGAGGAACAGGGTGCAGGAATGCACTATTTTTAAGCGAAAAAGATGTTCCAGGACTAGAGGGCATGGGATGAAGTTGGAGGGAGGACGATTCAGAGGAAACGTGATGAAGAATTTCTTCACAGAACGGGTGGTGGACAAGTGGAACACCCTGCCAGAGGAAGTGGTGGGGGCTGAAACAATCACGGGATTTAAGAATGCATGGGATAGACATAAAGGAATTCTGGAGGTCAGGGGTAAGGGGCAACAGACTTCCTGGAAAACATAAACTGAACTTACAAACTTAAATGGGCAGACTGGGTGGGCCATAGGCCCTTATCTGCCGACACTGTCTACGTATCTATGTAGGAAGGCAGCTGCAAAGGCCAACAAAATGCTCGGTTGTATTGCAAGGAGTATATCCTCGAGGAGGGAGGGGGTGATTCTGCCACTGTATAGGTCATTAGTTAGACCACACCTGGAGTACTGTGTGCAGTACTGGCGCCCATATCTGAAGAGTGACATTAAGTTACTGGAGGGGGTGCAGCGCAGGGCAACAAAGATGATCAAGGGGCTGGGGGACTTATCATACGAGAGGAGGTTGAAGGAGTTGAACATGTACTCACTGGAGGAGAGGAGGGACAGGGGTGACCTGATTGAAACCTTTAAATACATGAAAGGAATAAACAAGATGGGTACAGAGGGGCTGTTCAAAGTAAGGGAGGGGAGGGCCACCAGGAGCCATGATATGAGACTGGAGGGAGGAAGGGTCAGGAGGGAGATGAGGAGACACTTTTTTACAGAGAGGGTGGTGGCTGGGTGGAATACGTTACCTGCAGAAGTGGTATCCAGTAGAATAGTGGACTGCTTCAAAAGGGGATGGGACAGGACAAGAGGGAGGGTTAATGAAGGGGAAGGGTGGAAGGGAGGGGGCAGCTGCAGAATAAGGGGTGCTAGCTGCACATTCGAGCAGACTTGATAGACCTCTAGGCCTTTATCTGCTGGCAAATTTCGTATGTTCGTATTATAAGTCCTGCATATTTGCCACATAGAGGGAGCCTCTTTCAATGCTACAGATTCATACGTTATACCTAAGTAACCCACAAGATGGCAGTATGCATAATAGCGTTGTAATATATGGTTATTTAAAATAATAATATTGAAAAGTATATAAAAAAATTTCAGGTAATACACCAGAGCCAAAGTGATAATAGTATCGTTGGCAAGTGGTAATACTGTTGTTTGGAGCTCGTAATACTATCGTTGGAGCTCTGAACGATAGTATTATCACAAAATCTGAAGAGTGCAAACTCAAGACCCTAGGCTTCTTCCTGACATCCCCAAAGCTGTGCATGGTGACATTACTAAAACCATACCTCCTGAGTGGACGCGGTTTCTTTGTGGGAGGGCCAATTATTTTAAAAAACATGGTAGGTGTCTCTCACTTAGCGAGAGAAAAACTTTCCTTCAGTTCACTACCCATACCTTTTTTCTACCTATCCTTCATAGGCTTCAGCAAGAAAAGAAGTAAAGGTAAGACTGCCTACCAAAGAAGAGGCACTCAAGGCACGAGACAAACTGAGCAAGCAGGCGGGCAGGTGAGCAAGTGTGGTGTACATGGTGAGAGTGAGCCCTCACTGCAGCAGGAACCTAGCCTCACAGCACCACATAAACAGCTTAAAAAAAAACTTGCATCCATATGTTACAAAAAAATAAAACATAGGTGAGTGTCTATCACTCGGGAGTAATACCAACTCGAGGTTCTGGGGAGAAGGGAACCTCTCGATGGTATTACTCCCTTGTAATAGACACTCGCCTATCTATTATTCTATTTATATACGTCATGCACAATGCTGATAATTTAGACTCCCTTTAACAAAGCAGCTGGTTACCTCTGCCTGATATACATGTTAAACATTACTGATAAGAATAACTAACTGCAGATTTTTTCAGGAACACCTTGTTGTTTAAAGCTGCATTTTTATACTAGTTTTTTTATACTAATTTTTATGCAGCTAATATATTATTTATCTGGTACCCTAATTATGAGTAAATATAGCTATAGTGACAATGTTGTCTCTCTAATACCTAGGACTGCATTTGCTCGAAGCCTACTATAAAAACTAAAATATCAATTTAATTGGTGGTTATTTATTTATTTGTACAAGTGGGATTTATAATCTTTGAGTCCGGGACTCATTTACAAAGGCACCTCATCACAGGAAGGGCAAGACAATAGAACACTGAGCAGATACAACATTACAGGTGCAGACATTGAACACAGAAAACACTTAGTTGCATGTTGGTATAAAATGCAGGTTTACAATTAAAGATGTACAATTTCTCTGGAGTTGCGTGGAATGCATCCTTGTATAAACATAAAGGGGTAGGTAAAAAGGGGTAGGGGGAAGAATGGATCAGCAGTCCAGGGGACATTGTCAAGATTAGGGGGGCCAGGCAGAGAATGGTCCTGCAGTAGGATTAGAGGGGCAGGGTTAGTCGCACCTACAGCAGCAGACATTAAAGAGATGGTTCCGGATGATTATTGATAGTTGTTCCCTGGAGCTGCTTAATTGTGACTTCTAGGTACTCTGTCCTACCAGATCCTTAATAGGCGATGTTCGAGCGCAACTATACGTAACCTAATATCACATTGCGCTGTATTCTTTCACTCATATGAAACTTTCCTGCAGTTTTTTGAATCTGGGTCCAACTCTAAACTCTACTTCAAATTTGTCAATATAAATTCTGTAGTCACCAGATATGTATGACAGACAGATTACACCATTTTTACTACCAACTTCTCTAAAACACACAGAAAGGAGTCTATATTGATCTTTGACATCCTGTTATGCATACCCTATACAGGAGATAGTTTCTCTTTGTGTTATGATTTTATGACTGTAATATTCTCACTTCTCTTGATTATTACAGTTTCAAATTAAGGTGATGTTAGATTTTTAGAAATGAATAGTTTTTTAATCAAACTTCTATACTTCGAGAATTTTTCTTTAATTCAAAAGCTTACAAGGAGCTGTATCATATCTACACTACTTAGTTATTAACTACATGCCCAGATATATTAAGAAGGGGTCTTGGCTCAATTGTTTCTGATTTGACCCATACTTCTCTGTATATCAAAATGACTATGTTTTTGACTTCATTTGCTTGTTGGTACTATGTACCATTTACACTATTTAATGTGTTATTGTTGTTATGGTTAGTAAGTTTTATTGCAGAAAGTTACCCAATATTGAGCTTAGCAGATTTCTCAATTTTTTCTTTGTATAAGGCCTTAGTTTCCATAAACTTTTTTCATTTTCCTGCCAGTATTTTCTGAAACACTGGATTCTGTCTTTGCCCTGAGCTATGCTTTCCATTTAAAAAACTTGGTGCCTTGGTCCCTCGCATTCTGTTCTATTCAGGAAATTTAAGCTTTTTAACACCCTATGGCTGACCTATTATTATATATATAGAGGGCCGGATATTCAAACTGCACTATTTTGTGGTGCAAGCCCTTGCGCTGCACAAAATAGTTTGAGGAGGTGTGGTCGAGCGATATTCAAAGGAGTTGCGCTATTGAGCAACTCCTTTGAATATCACCCCCCCGGCCACAGCCACTGTGCATGGTGCAGTGGAACTTGCGCCACCGCAGTGGTCAGAGTAGAGCATTCAACTCCTAGGTGGCACAAGTACCATTGTGCCATGCACAAATTTCCGATATTCAAAGGTGACATGCAAATGGGGCCATAATTCATGCAAGGCGAGGGGGGGCCATTTGCATATGTTTATGGCCCCATTTGCATGCCATTAGCATGCAGGTGCACCGATCCACGAGAACTTGCGCCTGGCGCCCTGCCAGGCAGCAGCCGTCGGGGACCGACGCCCTGCAGCCCGATCGCGGGCAAATGTTGTGAAATCCCCCCTTCCCCGACTGGCCGATAATGGGCATAAGCTAAATCACCTCTCCCACCAGCCCGATCGCGGGCAGCAAAGTGTTCCCCGAACATATCCCTGGTGGTCCAGTGGACCGATAAGCCCGATCGTGGGCTGCATTATGTTGTGACAGCCCCCAAGACCATATCCCTGGTGATATAGTGTCCCCACCCCACCCACCCATGAAGCCCCACCACCCGCTCCCCGGCGGCGGTGGGCAGCATCCACCCGCCTGCCGCCCGCCGCCTGCTGAGAGACTGCTCGGGGCTGCATGCCCATTGGCAGAGCAAGAGCCAATGGTGCGTAGTTTTATACGTAGGGAAACCAGATATGTGAATGAATTCATTCACAAATCTGGACTGCCTTGTACGGTATGCATTACTCGGTATTACTCGGTATTTACAAAGTGGAAGCAGGCACTAAGCCCATTGAGACCACTTTCCCACACAAGTGGGGAATATTTTTTAACTACCCAGAAGATACATATCCAATTTAGATTTAAACTGGATACAGGAAGTCTGAGTCACTATATGCTGAGGCAGGGAATTCCAAAGAACTGCAGCTCTCATGGTAAAATAATATTTCCTCTTATTGGTGAATGCCTTAGTTATTTTTATTTGCCTGTTGTTACATCTCAATCCGTATACTTTATCTAAGTATGTTAGTCCACGTGATTTCATTAAACATTCATCATTCAAAATATTAAATAGTAACAACAAATCTTCTCTGTCCCACCTAGTCTGTAAATCATACAATCCCAGTGCTTTCATCCTATCTGAATATGATAAATATTTTAATTCTGGTATTAATTTAGTCATTCTCCTCTGAAGACTCTCCACCATTTTTTTATCTTTTTCTAAATATGGTGCCCAAAAGGATACTGCATAATCTGTGTGGAGTCTAACATATGTTGTGTATAGTTTAATAATACATTCCTTATTTCGTGTTCTAAAAGCTTTTTTTATTATTGCATTAATAATATGATTCCCTGTTTGAATGACCTTATTTCACTGATTGCTACAATCAAATTTATTATTTACAGTTATTCCCAAATCTTGTTCATAGCTTACTGTCTTTATTTTATTCCCATATATTGTATAATTGGCCATAGGGTTTATTTTTCCCAGATGCATAACCGCGCACTTCTCTGTATTAAAACACATACCATTCTCATTAGCCCAGTTTTCAATAATCAATAAATCCTTTTTAAAGAGATTAATTTTTATTTCAGTATCTACTTCTGAAGAGATTTTAGTATCATCCGCAAATTTACTTAACTGACAAGATACCCCAGATTGTAGATCTCCAACAAATAAGCCAAAAAGAACAGGGCCCAAGACCGAGCCCTGAGGCACTCTACTCGTAACTGGAATACAAGCAGAGACTGAGTCTCCTATCCTTACACACTGGGATCTATGCCTCAACCAGGTCTCAATTTATTTAACAGTATATCTGTTAATTTCCAACTTTACTAATTTTGATATTAATAAATTATGTGACACTTTATCAAATGCCTTTCCAAAATCAAGAAAGACAATGTCAGCTGGGAGTCCTCCGTCCAGACTAAGACTAATACTCTCATTAAAGGTAACCAGATTTGTCGTGCACGATGTACCTGTTCTAAATCCATGCCGTGTAATATCTATTATACCTTTCAATATAAACTCATGTTCCATTTTTTGTTTTAATATTCTTTCCAAAACTTTACACAAGATAAACGTCAGACTAATCGGTCTATAATTATCCACTATGCCTCTATTACCCTTCTTATACACTGGCACCACAGTGGCTAGTCTCCAATCCTCAGGAACCCCTCCACTCATATATGATTTATTAAATATCAAGTATAATGGGCATATAAGTGAATCTATGACTTGTTTTATAAAAAAAAGTAGTAATACCATCTGGTCCAGATGACGATGTTTCCTTTATAACTCTAACTGCATCTTTTATTTCCCGTATTGATATTTCCTCATATCTACTAGTATATGGAGGAACTATTTCATTCACATGATCTTTACTTAGGAACACAGACCCAAAGTATTTATTAAATGTATTACTTATATCTATTCTATTATTTAGTTCAATCCCATTATCAACAATAGTCGATATTGGCAAGTTAGAATTCTTGTTTTTATTTATATATGCATAAAAGGCCTTGGGATTATACTCAGAAGTAGATAATTTATATTCAATCCATTTCCTTTCTTTCTTAATTAGGGATTTAGTGATATGCAGCTCTCTTTTATAGTTCTCCCTTTTTTCTATGCTAGGGTCCAATTTTAATTTTTTATAAGCCTTCTCTTTTATTTTAATCTGTTTTTGTATATTTGCTGTTAACCAAACCGGGATTTTTCCTTTATTATTATTTATTTTAATTTTAGGAATATGTATCTGTTCCAAATCATATTTTGTTCCTTTTAGAAACTGCCAACATTCATCTACATTTTTATTTTTATATTCTAGATTCCAATTTATTTTAGTCAAATTGGCATTAATTTCCCTATAATTCCCCTTGTAATAGTTATAACGATATTTATTCTTCTTAATATTGTTTTTAAATTGTTTTTTTGAGAATATAACTGCATTACGGTCACTAGATCCCAGTGGTTCTACTACTTTAATAGTATTAAAACTATCAAAAATATTTGTTATAGTCAAATCCAAAATATTACTATCTCGGGTTGGTTCCATGACCATTTGTTCCAGACCAAGGTTTATAAAGGTACTCAAAAAGTTTTGTTCTATTTTAGTAAAAGCTGTAAGTTTATGCCAATCGACACTGGGTAAATTCAAATCTCCCATAATAATAACATCTGAAGTTTCAGAATACTCCATTATTAAATGGAACAATGCGGAATCATAATCTGTATCTGCATTGGAGGGACGGTATATATTTATTAGAATAAGTTTTTTCCTTAAATATTCTAACTCTATACAACAACTTTCAATGTCTACCTCATTTTCTTTGAATATAGAGATTTCTTTTGATATAAGTGTATTTCTTATATATATATATATATACACACACACGTGTCCCTCCACCATTTCTATCACTTCTATTTTTATAATATAGATTGTAACCTGGGATGGCATTGAACCACTGGGAAGCTTCATTCCACCAGGTCTCTGTTATTGCTATTACATCTAAGTGTCCTTGTTTAATTCTCCCAACTAATTCTGTTAATTTGACACTATTTAGACTTCTGGCATTACACATAAAAAATATAAGTTCTTCACTTAATGATAAGGACTGTACTATATCATTCCCATTTTGCCCCCCTATATTTAGTTTAAACGTTGTTCAATTACAGTCAGAAGATTTTTTCCAAGTACATGACTACCCTTTTTACCAAGGTGTAGGTCATCCCAGCTAAAAAGACTATGATCCCCATTAAATCTTTCCCAATGGGTAATACATGTTATGTTATTATGTAAAGCCCATTTCCTCAACCATTCATTAATTTATTTTATCTTATTTTCAATCTTTACAGAAGCTTGTGGTATGGGCAGAATTTCGGAGAGACATATTTCTGTTTTTAATAATCTTAGGGTATTAACCAGAGATATATAACTGTCTTTAATGTCGTCAGTTGTAAACTTATTTAGATCGTTTGTACCCACGTGAATTACTACCAAAGTGTTTATACCTGCATCTTCAACAATTTTAGGGACTACTCTCTCAATATCTTTAATCCAAGCTCCCCTGAAACTGGAACACATTCTGTTCTGTTTGTCCTTTCTACAAATGTAACCATCGATATATTTTATTATAGAATCAACCAATACTAAAACCTGTCTTGGATCAGATGGTTCATTCATTTCTAATGGAGTAGTCAGATTTTCAACTTCTAGTATGGACTTAGTTAGATGACTTTGATTTTCCACATAGGTACTGTTTATGGCACTTGAACAATTTTCCACATTATGAACTTGTGCAGTAGTAGTGACAATATGCTGCTGCCTAATATCACCATGTTCTCCCATGTTGTTACTACGATCTTGTCCATCTGTTATGGTCCCATTTTTTGACCCATTATTTTGTAATATATCAGTTAGAATCTGAAATCTATTTTCTAGAGGAATTTCAAATTCCATTGCCCTCCTTCCTTTTTTTTTTGCCTTTTATTGATTACTGGACTCCATTCCTTACCACTATTTCCAGATTCTTCTTCTCTTACCCTCTTCAAAGAATCATCTTTTAAAATATATTGATTAATAGGGACTATTTGCTGAGATTTTTTAAACTCATTCAGTTCAAAATGTAGAATCTCATTTTGTTTGTTTAAATCGATGATCTTTTTTTCTAATATTTCAATCTTTATTTTCAAATCAGCATTCTGGATATATTGGGCACATTTTAAACCTTCAAATCCAACATTCGTTTCTAAGCAAAAATTTTGACACAGGATACAGGTCATTGCAATTTCCCCTGTTGTCAGGGTTACTATACCTTCATTAATATTCAATTTTCTTATTAGCCCTAACCTAAACAGGATATAAACCAAGATGGCAATAATATCTTGTCCCACAGCTAATCCTCTAATATACATAACAAACTAATAACTATATTTTAGAACAAATATGCCTACTACCCCCTCAGCTACACGCCACAGTAATTGGCCCAAATATATCCTATTCGCAATTGTGTGCCAAAGAACTGAATCCAACAACACACAATCTTATAAGTTACCCTAAATTGGTCCATGTCCCTTCACTTTTCTTTTATATTTGATGATATATCTGCCTAAAATGCCTGACACGCTTGACACGCGCTTTAGACACGCGTCTTAAGCGTTGCCTTCTGCAGGATGCCTTTGCTCGCTCCACTCGTGCTCGCCTCTGCTCACCACAGGCTGTGCTAAAATACCCTCCTGTACCCGGAACAGCTGCAAAGCACACGGGACCAACAAATTGCACTAAAGCACTATAATTTGACTAAGATTACACTTTCCTGATGTTTCCTTTTCTATAATGCCCACTAAATCTTCAGCCCAAAATTTTAAGATGTTTTTCAAATTAAATAAACAACGAGGTTTGTAGTCCTCAGAACTACTGACATGGACTACAAAGCTCCTCTCCCTGCTTCCGTGTTTGCAGGGCTCAAAAGACGACAGTAGAGCTTCTAAACAAAATAAGTGATGGTGACTATTTCTACACAAGATCACTTTTAGTGCAGCTCAGTGACTCCAGTTACTAAAGCAAGCACCTGTCTGCTTTTAAAAAGTTTTGCTTGCCGCAGGGCATGCTAAAATACTCTCCCGTACCCCGGAAGAGCTGCAAAGGTCACGGGATCAACAAATTGCACCAAAGCACTATAATTTGTCTAAGATTACACTTTCCTGATGTTTCCTTTTCTATAATGCCCATTATATCTTCAGCCCAGAATTTTAAGACGTTTTTCAAATTAAACAAACAACGAGGTCTGTAGTCCTCAGAACTACTGACATGGACTACAAAGCTCCTCTTCCTGCTTCTGTGTTTGCAGGGCTCAAAAGACGGCAGTAGAACTTCTAAACAAAATAAGTGGTGGTGACTATTTCTACACAAGATCGTTTTTAGTGCAGCTCAGTGACTCCAGTCCATTCATTTGCATTGCGCTGTTGCTCGGCATGTTTTCAGTGGCGCAACTTCCTCCTGCTGAATATCGCAGAATGGCGTAATTTCAGACTTGTGCAGGCGTAACCCTATTGAGCATGGTGCAACCCTTTTGAATATCCCATCCAGAATGTGAAGGCACCAAGTAAAAGATCACACGTTTTAAAACATCTTAAGAAACATAAAGCACAAATTGCATTTTTACAAGAAACCAAGCTGTTAGCTCAAGACAATGACAGACTCAAATGGGACTGGGTTGGCCAGGTATATGCAGCCTCCACTACCACAAAGAAACATGGGGTAGCTATTCTAATCCATAAGAATTTAAAGTGGGTTCCATCCAATGTTGTCATAGATTCAGATGGTAGATGGGTGATTGCTTGTTTTGGTACAACATCTGGCCCATTAACTTTAGTTAACATATATGCCCCCAATTCTGATAACCCCAAATTATTCCACAGTATAGCTCTTCAATTAACAAAATTAACTTTAACTTATTGCCCCATTCTAGTAGGTGGAGATTTTAACCTAACACTAGATTAATTCCTGGACAGAAGTAACTCCAACCCGAATACTCATCCAAGAAGTATAGCAGCTCTTTCCTTGCTAATGAAAGATTATGGATTATCTGATATTTGGAGACTATTTAACCCCAGAGACCGTGAATATTCCTTTTATTCCCCACTTCATAAAACATATAGCAGGACTGATTATAGGTTTGCTTCCCCCAAAATTACCGAAAATACATTAGATTCAGATATATTACCAATTCTTATTTCTGACCAGGCACCTGTTAGATTGCATTTTACCTGGAGCTCCCCACCGCTCAAATCCCCCACATGACATTTAGATCCATTATTGTTGAAAGATCCCGAATTTCTACCCTGGATTAGAATACAAATAAAATAATTCTTACATTATAATAATCCATTAGACACAAATATGGGTATAACCTAGGAAGCATTCAAGGCTACAATTCATGGTAAAATTATTAGCTTTGCCACCCATAGAAGAAAAAAAGAGGGCAGGAATTCAATGATTTGGAATCCCAGCTTAAAATAAAAGAAACACAATATTTTGTAACTCTCACCCTGATCCCATCTCTCACCTTCATTTAGAAATTCTAAACATACGTATGCAAATCAACAAACTTATATCTCACAAAACTGAAATTGTCCTTTTAAGAATTAAACATAGATATTGGGAGTGTGGTGAAAAAGGCAGCAAAATATTAGCTCATTGACTTAGATCCTAACAATTAGAACATTATATAGCTAGTTTAAAAGACTCTTCCAGTCAAATAAAGACAGATAACCCCCCCATAAATAGAATTATGGCAGACTTTGATTAAAAATTATATGCACCACATCCCATTCAATTTAATCCTATTAAAAATGTTCTTGACAAATTAGTACTACCTCAGCTTTCTAAGGACACCGCTGAATTACTAGACAGACCCTTCTCAGAAGAGGAGGTTCAACATGCACTTTTTGCTCTTTAATCTGGTAAAGCCCCCAGAGGAGACAATTTTCCTATAGAATTTTACAAACCCTTAGCAGGCCTACAGTGGCCCTTATTATGCAAAGTATACCAAAAGACCACCCTCCTTGGCAACTTACCTCCAACTATGATGGATGCAATTATTGCAGTTCTCCCCCAAAAAGATGAAGATACCTCCCTCCCATCTAACTACCATCCTATATCCCTTCTCAACAATGATGGTAAAATATTTGCTAAAATGTTGGCTATATGTCTAGATCCTTTTATCCTTCAACTAGTCCATCGTTCACATGTAGAGTTTGTTAAAGGTAGGGTTGGTTTGGACCACCTTCAATCCCTATTTAATCTTATGTATAAGGCAAAAAATCTTAAATCTCCAGCCGCAGCACTAACAATTGATTTTGAAAAAGCATTTGATTCCTTAAACTGGAACTTTCTTTACTTAGTTTTATCACATTTCAGTTTTAGTGACCAATTTTGTACATGGATTAGATTACTATACACCTTGCCCTCTACTAGAGTACTTACTAACTCCACTATATCACCCTCTTTTACTCCACTATATCACCACCTTATCCCTGTCCCTTTTTATATTAGCCCTTGAATCTCTGACAGCTGCACTTAGACAAAACAGTGAAATCAAAAGTATTTCAATAGGCAACTCACAATACACTTCACTAACATATGCCGATGACTTATTAGTTCTTGTTGAAAATTTAGACTCTGCCGACCAACCTCTTATCAAGTTATTAAAATTGTTCACTGAACTTTCTGGGCTGGCAGTGAACTATAATAAAACTGAGGTGTTGCCTCTCAACAACCTTAGTAGACCACAGATAAATATACCTCTTGGATTCCATTGGGCACCCCAGAGCATCACATATATTATGTATAAAGATTTTACCAGACTTTAATAAGATTTGGGAAGCAGACCTTTCTCCTTTTCTTATGGAAATCAACACAACCTTAGATAGATGGAAAACAATAAACCGTTCTTTCTCTGGCAAAATTTCAGTTATTAAAATGGTTATAACACCGAAATTACTCTACCTATTTTCTAATATACAGTACCACTTATGTTACCCCCCATATTTCTTTCTAAAATAGATAGACTAATATGGCCATTTCATTTGAGAGGGGAAGTTCCAAGGCTCAGCCACACCAAACTTTGAGCCCATTAGTCTAAAGGCGGTCTAGGCCTACCCTGGTTCTTGACTTACTTGTGGGCATTTCACACTGCACAAACTATTAAATGGTTCTCTAAACCTAGTATTAAAGTTCCATTATGAGTGGATATGGAAGCAACTTTGGCTCCAGGTACATCACCTGCTATCTTCATCTTCGATACTCTTCTACACAATTTTAGGCAGCACCCAACCATCACTCCATCAAATAAATACTGGTTTAACCTACATAAATGATTAAAATCAAATTCTAACCCAGTACGGTACACTCCCATTTGGGGTAATCATAACATCAGTCTTGCAGGATGTCCCTTATACTGTACTACAGCTCTTGGAAAAACAAAGGAATTATTTTTCTGGGGGATGTTGTTTCAAATGATTCTCTTATTTTAGATTCTTTCACTAGTCTACAAGCTACATGGAATATACCTAGACAAAACTTTTGTAAGTTTTTACAATTGCGCTATGCACTAACCACTTTTTAACAAAAAAGGAATAGATCCCTCCTTTCTAACACCTATGCTAATGCTTGGATAGAAAACCAGTCTGCTGTTGTCAGTAGGATATATAAATCCATCAGAGATATCTTACCAGATCAGTCCCTGTCTTCTAAAGCGAAATGGAGTTTAGCTCTTAACTACAAGATAACTAATGCACAGTAGAGCAAATGCTGGACTCTTTGCCATAGCACCTTTAAAGATTCATGTAGTATGCTTTTACAGTTCAAAATTCTCCATCTCTGGTACATTGAACCCCATCTCCTACCTACCAGCGGTTATCACCTGTCTGGTTTTCTATTTTTTTCGGTCTGCACTTAATGTTTTAAAAATGCAAACGAATATGTACCTGCTCTATTTGTATTATGACTGCCTCATCCTTTGCTGTACCAAACACTTGTAAACATGTTTTTGTTTCTTCTGTACTACTATACCATTGTAACTCCCTACCCCAGGGCGCATCTGGAATTGAGCAGTACACTGCTCAGCATGCCTTCCTGGTAAATCTCTTAAATAAATAAATAGAACACCTTCCATCCTACACCATTTTGGACTTATTCCAAATGACAACTGTTGGAGGTGCAACTCTCCAGGTGGAGATTTGCTGCATATTTTATGGTCATGTAAAAATATATTCATGCTATGGAGATCAGTATACCATTTGGCTTCCAATATTACTGGTCATAATATTCCTTTCAAACCTAGATACTTTATTTTAGGTATTATAGATCAACATAATAGTTTATCTATATATCAACACAGATGGTTCAATATTTTTTCTTGCAAGTTAAAATTTTTATTCTAATAAATTGGAAATCTCATATAGTACCTACAATATCTGTTGTCCTTAACAACTTAACTCAAACTACGTCCTTAGAACGTATCTCACATTTGGCTTTGGACAGACTTAATGAGTATAAACTCTGCTGGCAGGACAGTTTAGATTATATAAAGTCTGCCTAAATCAAACAAGACACAGGCATTATCTGCTGTTTCTTACTTCTGCTTAGCTTATATAATACATATGTATATTCGCATGATATTCTAGTTTTATCAACTATAATCATTTGTTTTATTTCATACCATACCTAAGATCTGTTAGGCTAATTTGATAATCATGCATACTATTCTCTATGCTTATAATGCACCGATGCAACTTATTTTTCTACATATTACTATTCTAATAATCTACAGCAGATATCTTCAATACTACTTATACTTCATGCTGTTTTATGTACATTTTTTTGTCAATATGTAAGAAAAGTTACTGAAATAATAAATAAAAGGATTAAGTGCAAAAAAATAAGAAGTGTTCCATCATAGCTTTTTGGTTCTGTTCTAAGTTTAACATCCTGGAGTTAAATTGTACAATTTCTATATGCAACTCAGATATCTCCTTACATTTAGCACATGTATAAGGTGGTTTAGGAAATGGGGTGAATACTATAGTGTACATATCACACATAGAACATTTAATCCCAGCATCCCCCTCTATAGTCATAATAGTATCAGCTATGGTAAGGTAGCAGCGTTTTAATTTGTGTATCAGAGAACTTGTTTATCTGCACTAATAAAACAATCACTTGCCTTGACTGATTATGCCTGGCTAATATAAACAAATGTTGGACAATTTCTCCTGTTAAGGTTTTCTTACCTAGCTAATAAATATGGAGCAGCTGCCATGGGTTACCTAATTCCATCAGTCCCATAAGGCATGCTGCACACATCTCCATACACAGAACCGTGTGCTCACCCTCTCGAGCTCGCCCACTCACAGAGGGGTGAGTAAACATAGCCAGTGACCTGGAAGTGAAGCTTTCGGGTCCCGCTCCACTGCACTGTCTAATATTGCTCTTAAATAGTAAAAAACAGGCTCAATGCCTGATAAGTTTTAAAAAGGACCCCCAGAAAATTAGCAGTGATAGAAAATACAAGGGGAGCAAAGACAGGTAGTTTCCCCTGTAGGCACAGAAAATACCGCTCCTGTTTCTGCTTCCTGGGGCAGGGCTCAGCTGGAAACTAAGCACACACAGATGATTTACAAGTTTAAAAAATAACAGGTACAGCGAGTAACCTGCACACACCCAAACTGCCTCACAGACTCATGCATCTATCCCGCAGCATAGGGGGTGCAAAATGTTCTACTCAAATCAAACGAACACTCGCAGAGGGGCGAGTAAATATAGCCAGTGACCCGGAAGTGAAGCTTTCGGACCATGCTTCACTGCACTGTCTAATATTGCTCCTAAATAGTAAAAAACAGGCTCAATGCCTGATAAGTTTAAAAAGGACCCCCAGAAAATTAGCAGCAATAGAAAATACAAGGGGAGCAAAGGCAGGTAGTTTCCCCTGTAGGCATAGAAACTACCACTCCCAATTCTGCTTCCAGGAGTAAAGCTCAGGTGGAAACTAAGCACACAAGATGATTTACAAGTTTAAAAAATGATAGACAAAGTGAGTAACCTGCACACACCCTGAACTGCCTCACAGACTCATGCATCTGTTCCGCAGCATAGGGGTGCAAAATGTTCTACTCAAATCAAAGGTAGTAATGAATTAGAAACACTAACACATTTTACTGCACTGTTCAAAAAATATCAAGAAAAACATGGAACCTTCCTGGACCAATATTTTTTAACAGATACTATGACTGAAGATGAGATTCTGAGACTATTGATGAATTCCCCAGTGGAATTCATCACTAGAGATATGATAAACTTCATGAAATGGATTTATAGTAAAATGCTAACAGCAAGAGTTATTTAAATATTTACATGATATAATGAATTAAAATTGCTTAAAAGTTCAACTTTACTGAAATAGGAAAATGACTGATTATAATTCTCCTTTTCTCTGCACATTGTCTATGTTTTCAAATGAATGTATTGTTTTAAATTGTTATGCCTGGTATATTTTTCAAAATTTTTAAATGGCTGAAAAGTCGATTGAACAAAGGAATATTGAACTTGAACTCATGACCTCAGGTGCTTGTTTATCAAAACATGTTTGTTTACAGTTCTTGATCAACTCCCATTGCATCTTTCCTGGATTTGGGACCCCCCCAAAAATTAATTATGCAGTGGAAGGGGAGGAACTCGCCACCGCCATATCGGCTCTGGCTAGAACTTGTTCTTAAAGAAGCCGCAGTTTACACTACACTAACTATTAGCACTAGCACATCTATCGCAGTTTCACAAACACACTGTCCCCTGATGGTTGTTCTTAAAGCCCAGTGATAGTTTACAGTCCAATGACTAGCCATAGATGTCACCAGCTGTGACGGTAGTGTCCTATAAAGAAAATAAAAATATACCAGCCCTAAGAATATTGAGCAGGTAAGAGCCAGCTCCTAACAGCATAAATTCAAACATTTGCTAACATACTTACAGTAATGAAAGTGCAAAACTTTAGCACTAGCAATTTTTAAGTCCAGATTTAACAATGAGTATTTGCATGACATTATAGAACAAAGTACGATCTGCAGCATGGAGAACAGAACAAGTACCTCAGAGTGCCAAACTACAGGGTCAGATTTACTTTTATACTCAGTCGGATGTTATTTAGAAAAACCAACAGCTTATGTAGCTGTTAACAACCCACATTTTTAGTCTTACTTGAAGCTGCGGCATCGGTCTTCATTATGGGCCAAGGACTGTTATTGGCTACATGCAGGAGAACCCGCCATATACATGTACTGTAACACTGATATCCTTGCACTTGGCAGATGCCATCTGATCGTCCATGTTGAAGAGATGTCTGACAAAATGGACCTGCCCAAGGACAGCCAATTATAACTTTATTACCTATTTTCAGATAGGTAATTCCCACATCTAGATAATAAAGTAAGTATAATGTACATACCATAAGACCTTGGCTGTGAACTTGACTGCACCTGTATATTTACCAACTTTCTGATCCCATTATTATTAAAAAGGCACTATTGATTTATTGGTTTAACACACACATGCAAAAAAAATACATTTTAGTCCCAAATCAGTCCTCTGAATCTGACTCCCGAGTGTTCCCTCCCATGGCAAAATCAGCTGGAATGGCCTCCAGTTGCTTACCAGCATCAGCTGGAATGTTGAATAAAAAAGTATGACCCACATATGTGATCCACAGCTTTGCAGGAAGCTATAATGAATGCAAAATCCCTAAACCTCATACGCCGGACCTCACCTCATCCAAAGCGCGGTGTTACTGTGTGAAAAAGCTCAGGTCAGAAAAAACAAAGATCAGGTACCCATCAGTTAAAGTCAGTTGCCCTCTGGATTTGGAAGCTTATAAAATTAGGTCCTGTATACGTGGCCCAGTGGTGATGGTTAACAATGTTCCAGGCTGGGGTCAGATCTGCAGTTCTATTTCTAGGATTGATTTGCTAGGATTTATATATGCAGTCTTTGTCATCCAGTTCCATTACAGAAACTATCAGTTTGATAATAAGTCTCACTGTGTTGTCCTCCTCTATCCCTTCTGGGAGTCCCAGAAAACTAACATTAGCCATTCTATTGCTATGTTCCAGCTGTTCCATTCTGCTGCTTAAGAGCTTATTCTCATTCACCAGCCTGACTGCTGTTGCTGAAGGTTTGTTGGTAGTATCTACAGCTGTTTTGGCTTCCTGGGTTGCTAAATCCACTTTGGTTTCAACACTGGTAATCCTATTGTTAAAGGATTTCACCTTGTGATCCAGGTCCCTAATTAGCTCCAGCAGAGCTGGATTGGTTGGCTCCTCAACTGGAGTTCTGCTCTCTCCCTTCCTTGAGCTGCAGCATCTTGCAGTTTCTGTGCGGAGGGTTTCCAGGTCAACTGAGTGGCCAATTGCTGAGACTTTCTCATGCCCATAAAAATATAATTTTTATATCACCCAGTAGCTGTCAATCTCTGCTTCTCCAGATTACTTAAATATGATGAAACAGCTGCAGAAACATTGCGCTTTATTTAAAGGATTGCGGATCTGTTAAAAGATCTCCTCTACAGGCTCTACCCTGCTTGTGGTGATATTTTTAAACACTTGAAACTCACAGTTTGAATTTGTGGGTACGTCAAAGGGCTACATTTGTTGATGCACAGTGTGGTTTGTTCTAAGTCTAGTATGGAGTTAAAATGAAAACTAAAGGTCTATAGTGAAACACAGGACTTGTTATGACAAAGAAGACTGGACATACACTTTGAGGAAAAATGTCTATTTAGAGTCTGATGGGTGGTGGTCTAAGTGTGAGAGGGTCACTGTTTTTGATGTTATAAAAAATAAATCATTGACATTTTAATGTGAAAATATTAACTCAATAGCATATTTGCATCATTTACTGGTACTCTATGTTTGGCCATGTGTATTACTTCTCTGATCATGTATTTTGACTATGTCATGTCTGGCAGCTATCTGAGCATGCATATTGACTATGTACTGCCTGATTGTTATATGTTGCCTCCTGGGTAGCCCCTGAAAATGGTCATCTATGTCCCAGTGGGCCTACACAATTATCAAAATAAATAAATAAATAAAATATTGATTTATTGATTTATTTATTTAAAATTAGTAACTGGGAGAGGTACAGGCTCATTTCCAGGTGCGACCCGGGGGATTATATTGGTATTGTGATATGTCTTGCTTGGCAGGACTTGTTTTCTGCCATTGGTTTTGGTTAGGAAAGGACATGGCTGTCAATAAGAATGCAGGAGTTTTTCTTCCATTTTATAATGGTCTTGAAATAATAATCAGTTATAGCATAAGTGCTCCCCCTCTCCCCACAAAAAACTGATTGAAAGCCTGCAGTTCATTTAAGTTAGTTCTATTTTTTTAACTTTCTGTCTTCATTCCATTTTAACATTTTAAAGGGGTTCTTGGTCTTGTGACATTTTGCTGTTAGTCTGCAACTAGGACCCTGACTTTCTCTTTCCGTCTGTCATGCCCATCTCTCGCTGTACAGGCAGATGCCATATTTTTTGGCCTGGGCAAATAACTTAGTTGGTCACATAAAATAAAAGTAGAAAAACATCTTTATTCATTACAGGAGAATTCTGCACACCAAGTGGCTATGCCTTAAACACTGAGAGGTTTCTAGAGCCCCTGGTATGATAAGGCACTGCTAGGTAGTGCAACAATTATAACAACATGAGTGTTCTGTGTTCTGAAGGGTGGCAGCTAACAGCAAGCCCCATACTTAACTGTGCATGTCACATCACCCCGGGGTCATGAAAGTGAGTACACCTCAAACACAAAATAATAGAACAGCACAAAACATTAAACCAATTATGAAAATCAATCATTTAATTATACAACCTGATCATGGTCAGACTCACTGCTGGGTGGGGGTGGGGGTGGGAAAGAATCAGAACTATAATGGTAACCAGTCAGAATAGTACCAGGAGGGAACACCATAGCGACCAGGAGCTTGGTCAGAGCAATGAGTGCCACAGTGCACTGAAGGGAGAAAGGAATAGAAAGAATGGGGTAGCAACTGGAGATTACCCATAACTACAATATGCAAACTGACATGAAACTATTGTAGAATATGAGAAAGGATTGATAACTCCCACCATTGCCACTGGAAATGATACGCCACCATTGCACTCTTCAGAATAGCAGACATCACAGTGCAATGAACCAGAAGAAAAGGTGCTGCACCAACCTTAAAGACTTTACAGTCAGTCAAAGACATGCTACCAACAGCTCCAAGTATGGCAGTGACTGAGAACTCTGCTAAAAGCTGAACGGACTTTACTACCTATTCTGAAAGTACATACCGGAGGACTGTGGCATTGCAGCATTGCTGCTTTGTCTATTACAGGACATTTCCACTGATTGAATTCTCACTTGCAATGTTAGTAAAGTGTTTATTTTGCATATCTCAGCAAAAAATATGATAGCACAGTTCAGACGTCTACACACTTTTTAATGGTTAATACGTGGTTAACTGCATTGAGCATCCAACGTTTTAATTATTCTTATATTACTATCACAGGAGGTTTTCTTTTATCAAATGTGGCTTACAGATAGAAGAAAATGTAATATAAAGCAAGCTAAAAATGTGAATTTGAAATTCCCTCTCTCAGCCAGTATTTACAGCTGGAATATTTGGCTATCTCCCTGCCAATGATAGTTTGGGGGGGGGCGGAGGCTCAGATGGCGTCAAGGCTCATCAATGCTTTTGTGCTGTACACCAAGGGAACATGTAGTTCAAGCTGAAAATCATGGGAAAAAGCTGAAGGTTTAAAGTTGAGTTTGATTTTTTAATACTTCCTTCCCTTTCCCTTCATACTTTTTCTGCAATATAACTACAGCTCAGATAAGTTGTTTGCAGACTTTTCAGAAATGAAATGGGTGATTAGCTGTAGTGAGCTTATAAAAGTCTAGCTAATCATACATGTTTATTGCAGGAGGCTCCTCCCTGCATAATGTGGCATGCAACCCCACAATCTGTGGCATATGGAGAGAGAGCTGAAAGACCTGTTTCTGGCTATTTTTTTAGCTGATGTTCAAATGTGGGTTCTCCTCTCTGCTTTGCTGATGAACTTCCTGGGGGAGGGTAGAAAACAATGCTAAACAGGTCAGGAGCATATGAAGCCCCTTGCGCACCAGGGCTCAGCAACTTGGGTCATTCGAACAGAGAATCACTGATTTTAAATGAGGTTTGACTCTTAAGTTTGAACTGTACCAACCCCTTCCCTCCCCATCTAATATACTCAGTTCTATAATCACATAGTTTTTGGAACTGTCTGATTTTGAAAGCAGCACAAGGGAAGTCACAGAGTTTGGAACTGTTTGATTTTGAAAGCAGCACAAGAGAAGGCACAAGGGAAGTCACAGAGTTTGGAACTGTTTGATTTTGAAAGCAGCACAAGGGAAGTCACAGGGTTTGGAACTGTTTGATTTTGAAAGCAGCACAAGGGAAGACACAGAGTTTGGAAATGTCTGATTTTGAAAACAGCACAAGGGAAGGCACAGAGTTTGGAACTGTTTGATTTTGAAAGCAGCACAAGGGAAGTCACAGAGTTTGGAACTGTTTGATTTTGAAAGCAGCACAAAGGAAGTCACAGAGTTTGGAACTTCTGATTCTGAAAGCAGCACAAGGGAAGTCACAGAGTTTGGAATTCCGATTTTGAAAGCAGCACAAGGGAAATCACAGAGTTTGGAACTGTTTGATTTTGAAAGCAGCACATGGGAAGTCAGAGTTTGGAACTCTGATTTTGAAAGCAGCACAAGGGAAATCACAGTGTTTGGAACTGTCTGATTTTGAAAGCAGCACAAGGGAAATCACAGAGTTTGGAACTCAGTGCTTTGGCTTCTCAGAAGGAACTAGAAAGGGGACAGGATCACATCTACAGTACAGTAGCTTCTTGTTGTTTTACATTGTTTCTTGTGGATTCTACTTGGTAGAAGGTTATTTCTTTTCTTTCTTACTACTAAGGGACTAGCAGGGTATTGTTTGAGGATGTTGGAATTTTGAAACCTGTTTTGGTAGCTATAAGTGGGCTCATTTGTTTGATTCACTGTGTGGCAGGCTGCATTTGTAGAGGCCTATTTCTTCTGCTTTAAAACATAATTGGTGTGATTCAACTGGGTCGCAGATCTGTTTCTTTGAATTTGGTGACATGAATCTTCTAATTCCAAGCCTATTTTGATGTGTTCTTGGTGAAGCTGTTTGAATTGGAGTCCTGTTTCTTTGGGTAGCAAACCTATTTTGGGGGCTTTGAGTAGAATTGTGATTCATTGTTGCTGGCTTCACTAGCTGCAAAGTTTGAGTGCAGAGTGGGAGAAGGGTGCTAATGGTCTGACCAGAGGCCTCAGCTACCTGATTGTTTCTGGAAGACTTGGGCTGGTCCCACCCTTGGTCCATTATTTCCTTTATACCAGGGGTTCTGACATCACTGCCTCAAACAGGCAAAGGATATGCCCCTGTCATAGCAAAAGCAGACATCCAGGAAAGGAACAGCAGCAAGTGAAGAGGTGACTGCTCTCTCAGTGGAAGGGAAGTAAATGCAAATCTAGGAGCTTTCATTATTACTTCTTCACATTGATATTGCGTTGGGGAAAGGAGGAGTAGGAGTTTGAAGAAGGTTGTGCAATGGCTACTTAAAGTCTGTTTTTGAGTGTGGATAGGGAGGATAGGAATATAAAAAAGCAGTTGCTCAATATATCTAAACATGTGCAACAAAGGAGGTAAGGGAAATAAAGAAAATGTTTTGCACTGATAGAGGAGGGAGAGAGGAAACTTGGGGGAGTGTTTGGTATCCTGCATCTGGAAGGGCGGGGGGTGTCGCTGGTGGGCAATGACAGCAATGGGTAGGGTGGTAGGCTGCAACAACTGCGGTGCACCAATCTTTCTAAAAATTGCCTGGAGTGTGGGAGGATGTTTAGTGTGCAACCACATAGAAAAACTTAGAAAAGAGATTGAGGGTCTGCAGGAGGAATTAAGACAGGCAAGGCAGATTGGGGTGGGTTTAGCCCAATACTGGAGGGAGGAAGAAGGGGAGATGATGGAGGGTGATTCAAGCCAACAGTGGTGAGGAGAGAGTCAGAAGAAGGGAAGCAGAGACAAACGGGCCCAGGCCAGGAAGAACAATTGCCAGGGAAACCAGGTTAGGAGACAAAAGGCAAATGGAAGGAGGAGATAGGGACTTGTGAGGGGAGGCAAAGAAGTGGCAAAAGTCATGGAGTGGAAAGAGAGAACAGGTTACTATGAAGAGAGAAGGAATGGGCATTTGTGAAGGGCCTTTAGAAAATAGTTGTGCACTGCTAGAGAGGAAGAAGGTGGAGGAGGGAAATGATGAAATTAGAGGAGTAATTGATAAATGCCTGGACCAAACTGGAGCGGGGGGAAGTTCTGCTGGGAGATTGCAACAGGGTAAGGGAAATAATGTGCAGGAGGAAGAAGAGGAGCTGGAAATGAGAGAGGGAGATGAATGGAAGCAAGCAGGCAGTAAGGGGGTGGAATCTTAGTGCTGGGGGACTCAATACTAAGAGGAGTTAGGTGGGGTAGCAAGAGGGAGAGGCATAGTCGCATTTGGGTGGAGGCCATGCCAGGAAAGACAGCGGAAAGGGTGGGACAGTCTGTTCTCAAATATGCTAGAAGGGGTAGGGACAAGCCTCATTTAATTAAACATCTTGGGACAAATGACCTGGCTGACAAGACAGTAGATACAGTCCAGAGGAGGTTTGAGGAACTAGCACAATTATGTGAGGGGGCAGGAAGATCAGTACCTTTTTCAGAGATACTTCCCGTGCCAAAAGGCAAGCACAACAAGAAAGCTGAGAATAGAGAATTTAATGGATGGCTAAGAACCTGGTGTTGTGCTACAGGGTATGGGCTGTTAGAGGTGGGGAGGGACCTGGGAGGACAGTAGTCTCTATGCCAGGACAGACTACACTTGAGTGAGGAGGAAAGAAAGTGTTGAAACAGAGCATGGAGGAGTACATAGAGGAAGTTGGGAATTTAAACTAGGAGTGGGGGGTATCAGTTGGGGAAGAGATATGCAGAGACCACAGGTTGGGAAACCATATGAGCTTACCCCTTATAACAGTGTCAAAGGACAAATGGCAAGTACTGTTGGTGATGCTAGGAAAGGAGGGCAGGATGGGAGGGGGGGAAGGGTGGAAGGTGGTTACCCTTAATGCTAGGAGCCTTGGGAGGAAAACTGCAGAGTTACAGGTTCTCATGGCAGAGGGAGAGGTGGACATTGCAGCCATCATGGAAACATGGGCCACACAATACAATGACTGGGACCTGTCTGTACCAGGATACAGGTTATTTCGTAGGGACAGGGTGATTGGGAAAGGGGGTGGCACTATATGTGAAGGAAGGACTGAAGTGTGCAAGGGAGGAAGGGGAGGAGGATAGTACAGAGTCACTTTGGATGCAAATCCAGGATTCCAAGAATAGGATTCTTAGAATGGGAGTGGTGTACAGGCCACCATCTCAGACGGAGGAGTTAGACAGGGAACTAGCGGGACAGATCAGGATGACCTGTGAGAAGGGTAGTGTGGTAATTGTGGGGGACTTCAACATGCCAGGAGTGGACTGGAGCACCCCAGCAATCAGGAACAGAAGGGAGCAGGTACTGCTGGATGCCTTCCAGGACAGCTTCCTGCTGCAAATGGTCAGTGAACCAACCAGGTTAGGAAATACCCTTGACCTTGTGCTGGCGAATGGGGACTTTGTGAGAGAACTTACAGTGGAGGAACCGCTGTCAGGGAGTGACCATCGCTCAGTATGGCTCACATTGGATATGGGCAAGGAAGGAGTAGAATCTGGCACAATAGTGCTGGACTTCAGGAGGGATGGCTTTGGGAGGATTGGGGAAGTGGTAAAAGGGTACCTGGCCAGAATTCAATCTAGTATGGACACTAACCAGAGGTGGGAGCTCATAAAGCTGGGGATAGTGGAGCAACAAAACCTGCTGCAAAGCCCAGAGCAAGAAGGCTAGGGCTAAGAAACCAATCTGGTTGAGCAAGGAGGTCATGGAAAAGGTAAGGAGGAAAAGAGCTGCCTTTAGGAAGTACAAGAAAACAGGAGGGGAGGAACGGAGGTACTTGACAGAATCGAAGGAGGTGACAAGGGCAGTAAGGGAGCCAAAGCATCTACGGAACTCAGGCTGGCACAAAGCATTAAGAAAGGGAGAAGGACTTCTTTAAGTACATCAGGGAGAAAAGGAGCTTGAGGACCACATAGTAAGGATTAGGAAGGAGGGTTGGGTGGAAGCAGGGTGCGATAAGGCGGAAGCACTAAATGAGTACTTCTGCTCAGTATTTGCTAAAGAGAAGAGAGGGCGACACCCAAGGTGGGAGAAATGGCAGAAGGAGGGGGGGAGTGGTGACAGATGGGGAAATCATGGAGATCAGAGTTCGAGAGGGTTTGAAGGCACTGAGGGTGGACAAGGTGCCAGGCCCTGATGGCATCCACCCCAGGGTATGAAGGAGCTGGTAGAGGTCATTGCAGGACCTTTGGCAGACCTATTTAATGCCTCACTACATTCAGAGTGTGTACCTCAGGACTGGAAGATGGCTCATGTGGTGCCCCTCCACAAGAGTGGCCCCAAGGATGAACTGGGAAACTACAGACCAGTGAGCCTCACATCCATCGTGGGTAAGCTAATGGAGACTATCCTGAAGGAGAGGCTGGTGGCCCTCCTAGAGGCCAAAGGACTACAGGACAGCAGACAGAATGGCTTCATACGTGGCAGATCCTGCCAAACCAACCTGGTCGAGTTCTATGACTGGGTAACTAGGCAACTGGACGGGGCCATGCAGTGGATGTCCTGTATCTGGACTTCAGTAAGGCATTTGACTCAGTGCCACATGGAAGGCTGGGAAGGAAGTTAGTAGGCACAGGGGCGGGTGCAAAGCTGGTGAGATGGGTAGGAAACTGGCTGCAGGAAGGCAACAGAGGGTGGTGGTGGGTGGGAGCTCTCACCCCAAGGGCAGTGACAGTGGTGTTCCACAGGGCTCGTGTTGGGACCAGTGTTGTTTGGGATATTCATTGCAGACATATCATGGGACATCAAGAGCAAGATCAGTCTGTTTGCTGATGATACCAAGGTAGACACGGTGGTGGATGACCTAGGGATGGCAGGGGCTGCAGGATGATCTGGCAAAGCTTGAAACCTGGTCAGACACCTGGCAACTGGGCTTTAATGCCAAAAAGTGCAAGGTGCTGCATTTTGGGATGAAGAACCCAAGGAGGAGTTACCAGCTAGGGGGAGTGCAGCTAGCCCAGACAAAGGAGGAGAAGGATCTGGGTGTGCTCATTACAGGGTCAATGAACAATTCGGCACAATGTAGGAAGGCAGCTGCAAAGGCCAACAAAATGCTGGCTTATATTGCACTGGGTATATCCTCGAGGAAGGAGGAGGTGATTCTGCCACTGTATAGGTCATTAGTTAGACCACACCTGGAGTACTGCGTGCAGCACTGGCGTCCGTATCTGAAGAGGGACATTAAGTTACTGGAGGGGGTGCATCGCAGCGCGACAAAGATAATCAAGGGGCTGGGGGACTTATCATACGAGAGGAGGTTGAAGGAGTTGAACATGTACTCACTGGAGAGAGAGAGAGGAGAGACAGGGGACATGATTGAAACCTTTAAATACATGAAAGGAATAACCAAAATAGGTACAGAGGGCTGTTCAAAGTAAGGAGGGAGGGCCGCAGAGCATGATATGCGACTGGAGTGAGGAAGGTTCAGGAGGGAGATGAGGAGACACTTTTTTACAGAGAGGGTGGTGGCTGGGTGGAATGCGTTACCTGCTGAAGTGGTATGCAGTAGAACAGTGGACTGCTTCAAACGAGGATGGGACAGGACAAGGGGAAGGGTTAATGAAGGGGAAGGGTGGAAGGGATGGGCAGCTGTAGAATAAGGGGTGCTAGCTGCACATTCGAGCAGACTTGATAGACCTCTAGGCCTTTAACTGCTGGCAAATTTTGTATGTTCGTATAACCTTATGATGGCAATAAGGAGACTGACTGAACTACAATGAGGACCTGTAAAGGGAAAGCATTAATAAAACACTCACAGAAACGGTTCTTGCTGAGTCATATAACCCCACAGAATAACCCCCCACCAGTGTGTCTTTATTATATCAGGCCATTCATTGACTCCCATTCTACCTTTGCCCTGGGATAGTGATAATTTGGGGGGTGTTTATTTCCCCTATTTTATTTTTCTTTATGAGATGGAGCAAGGCCACTTACGACTTGACAATATTTTTGTTCTCCAGTCATCCCATTGTGGGTTGGGTTGTTTCTCTGCTTGGTTGCTACGTGCATTAGTGACATAGCAAGTACTTCCCACCCTCTTTTAATACACTTGGGGCCGAGAATGGCGGTGCACATTTAAAGTTACTCTTCTTTCTGAAAAGCTGGGCTATATTATCAAAGCCTTAGTCAATAAAGATACGGGTACTAGTTCATGGAAGGAATTAACTGAGATATTACCTCCATTAATGAACTTGTAAATATTAATATTGCTTGAAATTGATATCATATTTGTCCATTCTGTATATGCCATGTATGCTGTTTATTGTATTATTGTCATAAGAACCCTTGTCATCTTGTCTTTTTCTAGCTGTCAATAAACAGAACATAACTGTTTACCTAATGGTGAAAACAATAAAAATTATACTACCTTTATTATACTATGATTGGAGAGAATCTCCCTCATAATAGTAAGGTAAATACTGTATGTAGAATAGACCTATAATATGACATCAGCTGTTAAACACCAAAGATTAAAGGTATACTCTCGTAATGTAAATGGGTTAAATCATTTAGTTAAATTATCTAAAACTAGCCAGTATAAAGAAGCAGTGCTCTACATTTGTTCTACTTCAGGAGACTCACTTAAATCAGATGGAACATGACAAGTTACTTAAGTTTGGGTATGCTCATGTCACAGCCTACTCTTTTTGGAATGGTAAGTGAAGGGGTGGCAGTATTTATATCTAAGCAAACTTCGTTTAAGATTATGGATTCTTTTAAAGATACTCAGGGATGCCTAGCTATTGTTAAAGGCCTCTATGAGAATCAAATGCTAATTATGTTTATTCTGCATCTCCCGCCTGGCTCATGTGCTGCCTTAGCTAAACAGCTGTATAGAATGATAGCAGAATTTCAAGAAGGGATGCTCTTACTGGGATGGGATTTTAACTTTGTTCTTACTTCTCAGGACACTCAAAATCCCAGTCCACCTAGTAATACTCCATTACAAAAACAAAGTAGATAATTTTTTTGAATAAATGGCCTGGATGGGTATCTGGCAATGTCAACACCAAAAGGATCTCCTATACACGCATTACTCTGCACCACATAATATTTATTCCAGGAGAGATCATATTCTAATCTCAGCAGAAGATCTGTATTTAGTGCATTGTAGTACAATAGACTCCATCATGGTTTCAGATCATGCCCCAATGAGCATGGAACTAGCCCTGGGTACTGCCTTAGGCTCCACTCTCTGGAAATTTAATAATTCATTACTGAATCTTTCAGATTTCAAGGAATTTACACAAGACAGGATAAAAAAGATCCTGAGGGAAAGTGATACTGGGGATGTACACTAATTTATCCTTTGGGACACATTGAAAATAGCCCTGAAAGAGGATATTACTGCATATGCTTCCAGGCTGAAAAAAACAGGACGAAGCAGATGTGGTCCCTACAGGAAAAACTAAAGTTCATTTAACAGTTACATATGAAGGGAGACCAACTGGCCTATATTCAGCTACAACAGGTGAGAAAGAGAAGTCAAGAAATTTTAAATCTGAAAACAGAGATGGCTCTGTGGTATCTGCAACAAAAATATTATGGGGGTGGGCACGGTACTCTAGGGTGCCAGATTATCGCTTGAGACAAAAAAAAGCACTGCAAATGGTTACTCTCATTAAACACCCGTCTTCCCAAATACAGGAATACAAACCACATTCTTAAGGCCTTTCGAGATTACTACTCTATGCTCTATCAGGCAGAGAATACTCCTTCCCCAGAGCATATCCAGGAGCATTTAGAACCTCTTAAGCTTCCAGTTCTCTCAGAAGAGTGGCAGCAGTGGCTGTGAAAAAATATTTTCTCAAGGAGAAATATTTGAAGCCATAAAATGTCTTCAGAACAATCAAAGCACTGGCCTGGATAGGTATACAGGTGAATTTTTTAAGGTGTTCAAACACACTTTACATCCACTGCTTCTTCAGGCTGAATCTAGTCTTCTTCACAGGGAACAGTCTCCTACCTGGCAGAAAGCTACTATATCAGCTATTTTAAAACCTAGGAAAGACAGCACCCTATGTTCATCCTATCATCTTATTTCAGTACTTAACACAGACTACAACATTTTTACTTCTGTGCTAGAAAAGAGGCTTGAACCAGTGTTGCCAATGTTAGTACTGATCAAACAGATTTTGTTCCCATGCGTCAAACACAAGATAACATCAAGTACATCTTGTTTAACACCACCAGATCAAAGGTTCTTTTGTTACTACTCAGTTTAGATGCAGAGAAGGTCTTCAATCAGGTGGCATGGCCTTATCTATATTTCAAGTGCTGCAGCGCTCTGGAATACCAGCTAAATTTGTATCGATACCAGAATCATTCCAATCGCATATGTTAAAATAAACAGCAGACTTTCACTATCATTTCCCTTGTGCAGAGGAACTCACCAGGGCTGTCCCCTTCCCCCTTGTTCTTTGCCCTATAGTTGAAAACACTAGCTCAAACAATCAGAAAATGAACAGATATTACAGGCTTGGAGGTGGGGGAACAGAAGTCAGCCCTTGATGCAGATAATCTTTTGATTTATTTAACCAACCCTGATAATGCTTTTCCACATTTATGGGCTGTACTTCAACAATTTGGGGATTTGGCCACCTATCGGTTTAATGCCACCAAGCAGAGGTTCTCCAAATAAACTATACCTCATCTGTTACTACTCGTAAAAGGTTTCAGTTCAAATGGGATATGTCATATTTCAAATATTTAGGAGTTTATATAGCTATGGACCCTCATATATTAATTAAACTTAACTATGATAAAATCACTCAGGATCTGTGCAAGGATATAGGTGCCTATTCACTAAAGCAGGTGGGGTTATATACAGACGGTACATACCCCCCCACACAGCTCTGCACCCTCAGGAATTCCGCGCCTTGGCTATATTCTCGAATGCCAGCCAACAGTGGCTCCCATCCGCAGTCCCACCCCCCAGTGCACAGGTTCAAGGGGGTTGTCCGATATGGAGCTGCGTTCCCAAGTAGGCACCAATTAGCTCCCTGTCCCGGGTCTCTTGCTGGATCCCCTGCACCCATGGGGTGCCATGTTGGCAGCAGGCATGAACGCACCTACAGCACAGGAGGGTGGAGGTCCCCTAGCCCTCCCAATGTGCCTCATCAAGAATGGCTTGGTGTGAGGTCCATTGACCCCTGCTGTCCCTGCCGTGACCAGTGGCAGCATCCCAGGGGTGTGTGTAACACTTATGGCTGCCTTCAGAAGGTGTAGCCATTACCCCCCCCATGCACTGTATCCACACCATTATGAATGGCGCAGTGTGCAGACACGCACCCCATGGGGGCCCCCAGCCCTATGTGGAGCTGTGCATTTGGCCGGGGTTTTGGCTGCATCAGTGTCAGTGGCTCAGTAGGTAGCACACACACCTCTGAGGCCAGGAAATCAGAGGGCTATGGGTTCAGTTCCCACATCTGGCATGTGGGTTAATATCCCTATACTGACACTGTAGTGCAGCATGAGTGGGGTGCTGTACTTCTGAGGTGCCGTCTTTCGGATGAGATGTTAAACCGAGGTCCCATCTGCCTGGATTGGTGGTAGTTCAGGTGGATGCTAAAGATCCCATGGCACTTATCGAAAAAGAGTAGGGGAATTTTTTTACTGAGACATCAAGAAAAAAAAAAAACATACAAAAAAATCACATATGCCTTACAACAAAAACTAGAATAAAAAAATAAAAGAGAAACACAGGGAATACATTATATCAATTCTAACAAAAAAAAATTCAAAAATCCTCCCCTTTCATCTTCTTCAAGTAATAGGAACATCTGAGTCTGTAACCCAAGGAAGACTTTTCCATAATTCCAACAATCTATCATTTGTCAGCTTATTTTCTTCTATCTGATACTGTTGCTTTATATCTTTCATTATTTTATTGTGCAATTCCACATGACTGCCCTGTTTCTGTTGTAGAGTATACCCACACTTCATAATCCAAGTATTCCATTTAAGAATTGATATGAACCAGTGCAGTGTGCTTCAATTCCTTTTTGCCCATTCTTGAGAAAAGAAACAGTAGAACAGATTTTCATACTTTATATTAATAAACAGGTTCCCCCCATTCTTGCTCAAGAAAATCCCAGAAACCTGATATAAAGGAACAAGTAAAAAACAAATGTTGAAGAGTTTCCTCTTGTTGGACACATGTCAGTCTGCTACATAAACTTTCTTGTACAGATTTATGTTTTTGATTTGCCTTGACATTTAATTTCTCATGGCACATTAGTCAGTGCACATTCCACATTTTGTCTGGCACTCTTTTATTATTTAACCAGGCCAGGATATTCAAAGCAGTTGTGCATGGCATAACTGAGTTGCACTGGTGCAAGTGCGGACTTGTGCCAAGGAGCGATATTCAGCGGGAGCCGATGTGCAGCACAAGTCCCATTGCACCAATGACAACTATAATGACTGCATATGCAAGAGCAGGGGGCGTCCCCATGAATATGTGATACAGTGCGATATTCAACCATGGAACCATGGCACAAGTACAGAGCAACTCCTGGATGCGCCGCACAGACTTGAGTCTATAAATGCAAGGCACAAGCACACAGACAGCACTTGCACCAGGGGCAAGGGAGCGAGAGAGCGAGAGAGTGGAAAGAGAAGGTGGAGGCACAGAAACAGATAGAGCAAGGGAGAGAGAACCTGTGGGGGACAGAGTGACTGGCACAGGCAGCTACAGGGGCATGGGACAGAGGTGGCAGTGGAGAGTGAGCCAGATGCTGACAGAGTGAGAGGGAGAGGCAGGCAAAGTGCCATGCACTGCACCAGGGTGGCATACAGCCCACAACAGCTGACCACCCAGGAGGAGTCAGGACATCAGGGGCCATGGACAGTGCACCCTTCATAATGGAGACCATAATGAGGGGTGTGAGGAGGCAGGAGGAACAGTGACGTGGCTGTGGGAGGGCCTGTCGGCAGTATGCCCAGAACAGGTGGTACCATGCCCACACCACCTTCGAGAATTACACTGATACAGAGATTGTGGACTGGTATCACCTGAACAGGGCCATTCTGAGGCAGCTCTGTGAGCTGTGCAGTGAGGAGATGCAGACACCCATAAGGCAGAGCCACGCAATGTCTGTGGAGACAAAGGCAACAGCTGTCACTTGCCTGCTCACCACAGGCACCTTCCAGAGGCCAACAGGGGACACCACAGTCATAACCCAGTCAGCCACATCCCAGCTTCTCACACAATTCCTCAATGCCCTGTTGCCACATGCTTCTGAATACATCCATTTCCCCAGCACACAGGCAAAGTGTACATCAACCATGCAGGACTTCCGCAGGGTAGCAAGTATACCTGGCGTGCTTGGAGCCATTGACTGCACCCATGTGGGCATCTGTATGCCACCTGACCCCGAGGGTGATGCATACGTGAACAGGAAGGGGTTCTCTAGTGTGAACTGCCAGGTGGTGTGTGATGCCAAGGGGTGCATTACCAATGTCTGTGCCACACACCCTGGGAGTGCACATGATGCATTCATCTGGCACAGTTCTGCTCTGTACACCAGTTCGAGCATGGGGACATCCTCCTGGGCCACCTAGTGGGTGAGTATGGGATGGCCAAGGGGTGCCGGGCAGAGCAGGGCAAAGGATGGGGCGGGTAGGGTGGGTGCACTGGTGAGGGTGCAAGGAATATGCAAAGGGGCACAGCAACAGAGGACACATGGCTAACCATGTCATTATCCACACAGGTGACAGTGGCTATCCACTCAGGCCCTGGCTGCTCACCCCCTACTGGCGCTCATCGTCCCCAGCAGAGGAATGGTATAAAGAGGCACACACCAGCATGCAGAACATCATTGAGCATGTATTTGGGATGCTGAAGGCATGGTTCAGTTGTCTAGACAGATCTGGCGGTGCCCCACATTACAGCCCCTTGAAAGCCTATGACCTATTCCTGGCCTGCTGCATACTGCACAAAATGGCCATTGACTGTGGGATAGCTGTCAAGGCTGATAAGGGGGGACAGTAGTGGGGATGATGAAGGCAATGGGCCAGAGGCTGGTGGACAGCTCCCCCCCCCCCGGGCAGAGAGATCCCTGGCTGCAGAGAATTGCAAGCCAGCACAGGAACACCATCACACAGAAGCACTATGGTGCACGCAGGTAGGTGGTGCCACACCCATACTCTGGCCACACACACACACACAGGTACAGCACACTGGCAGGGGTGTGCATGGCAATGGGCATGCACACGCAGAGGCGTCGTGCAGTGGTGGGGGTGTCAGTACCACACAGCCACACACAACTACATACAGCAGTGCACAGCAACACACACACACACACACACACACACACACACACACATGTGCCCAGGCACTGGCATGTGGCAGGGATCAGATGCAGTGCACCGGTGCACAGGCACAACCTGTGCAGATCTGCTGTCATCACGCCCATGCCACACGGGCCAGTTGCTGGGCAGGCATTCACACAAGCAGCATGCGGTGCAGCACACAGGTCTCACACCTGTAGTATGCACACACACACGCACCACCCATGCATGCACAGTGCAGTGACAGCAGACTGCAGCCGGGGCAGCACGCACATCAGGTCTGCTGTGCAGAACCAAGGCCACCGTGGCCATGTAGGCAGCTAAGTCAGGGCTGATAGGCAGCTACAGGCTGTGCATTGGCCACAGGGGGTGCTTGCAATAGACCCCCAAGGGTTGTACTGTGGTACCATGACCGGGTCCATGCAGTGTCGTGTAGGCACCCAAACAGGCCCGCCCCAGGCATGCCTGGGATGCCAACAGCAGAGCCCAGCATCGACCGGGAGGGTGTCATTCACCACTGGGATTGTGGGGTGGACAGTGTACTACGCAGTGTCTGAGGTGTCCGACCATGCCCTGTGGCAGCCAACAGTGCAAAGCCATTCATTATCGCATTGGCTATGCGACTTTGGGATGCGTTCATGTCCTCCCACAAACACTGGATAGCCACCAGGAATTGCACAGTGCCTCTTTCATGCTGCTTGGCTGCCTGGCACACCTCTGCAAGCAGTACAAGCACCCAAGTGGCAAGCATCACCTGTTGCTCCATGGAGGCCTGCAGCAAATGGGTGTGCTCTGCCAATGGGTTGGTGACCAGGGGATCCTGGGTGGGGCACTGTCCCTCCTGTGATGCATGGCTGCACTGCACATCTCCCCTCAGGTGGATGCTGCACAGTGGGGTCATTATGGGGTAGATCCCTCTCAGGTGATCTGGCAATGGACCCTGTGTCAAGCTGCCCTATGGCCCATGCTGCCTGCTGCTGACCTCATGGCTACTGAACACTGCCCAGTACCTGTGCAGCCACACCACCACATGGCACTGCCATGGCAGTGTACACAGCAGCACCTGCAGTGGCGGCAGACAGCTGTTCCACCACTGTCAGGCCACTGGGTGCACTGCCAGTGATGGCACCTGGTATGGGCATCTCCCCCACAACACCACCCATGCTGTCCAGGATAACGGTTAGGTCATCATCGGTGTCAGACCCCACCATGATCTGTGTCTCCACACAGATGATGCCATGGCTGGCATCCTGCAGAAACACAGCCACAGCCACAGCCAGAGCCTCATCCAACTCAATGGCCAGCTGTACAGTGGTGGCGTACTGCAGCCGATTGGGCCCCAGGATGCCTGTGGAGGTGGATGGCTGGTCATCCAGGGCTGGGTCTGCCTCCATGGCTGCTGCTGTTGCCTCACCACAGCAAGCAGGCATGCTGGTGCTGAAAGAGAAAACAGATGTGTTAGTGATGCAAGGCCCCATCCCACCCACCCTGGCCACTGCTTGCTGTGTGTGCCCATTGTACATACCATGCAGTGATGGGCTTCCACCCATCCGAACACCACCACCCGGCACACTCTCCACAGTGCTGCAGTGCATGGTGGCTGCCGCCAACACCTCCTGCACTGTGAGCTGTGGCACAGCAGCTGTCCCCCCTCCGGTGGCTGTCTGGGCTGCACGTATGGCCGCCACCTTCTCCTTGATGTGGCATTTATTGGTGCCCACCTTTCTCCAGCACTCCTGCACCCACCGCTGGTGGCTGCCCTGCTGGTTGACACACGCCACCATGTCCTCCCAGGCCGAATCCCTGGCCTGTGATGTGCCTGTGGCACCACTCAGCAGTGGCTCCCTGTAAAGGTAGGCCTCAAACAGGGCATCTGCTTCTGCCTTGGTAAAGTTGGGACTGCATTTGCAAGCCGGCCCATGCTCCTCACTTTCTTCACACTCCGGCATAGTGCTACCTGTGGACATGAACATGTGTGTCAGTGTCAGCAGCAGCCTACCCCATCCACCCTGCTGTGCTGGCTGTGCTCAGCAGCAAGCACAACTTACCTCAGATGGTTGCAGTACCAGTCCATGGCTGTGCTGGTCCAAGGCACTTTTATAGTGCAACGCATGCAAATGAGCATTGGCGCAATGGTAATGATATGCTAATTTCACCAGTGTGCCGCACATTGGCTAATGAGCTCATTTACATGTGGCGGTTGAATATCGCGTACTTGCTCCTTGCCAAATTGAATTTCTCCGGAGCAAGTCACAGCACAATATCCAGGCATACACAGTGTGCAGAACCATAGTGCACATGCATCAGGCAGTGTACTACCGCCTATTGCGCACTGTGCACCTACTATGCAATAGAAGCCATGGTGCACTGTGTGCCATGGCTTCTATTGTACACCAACACATAATGTGCCAGATGACCCCTGACCCCTGCTGTGACCCTCTGACCCCTTGGGACTCCACCACCACTTATTATGCCTCCACTTATCTCGAGGCACGCATTCCATGCACGTTGTGCACACGTGTGCCTCTGGCCATCATTTTGTCTCCACATATCTCTACCAGTGTAATTGCAGAGTGGGGCGTTTGCTAGGCCCATAATTGGTCTGACATTGAACTGGTTAATCTGGGCTGTTTGGGCAGGTGGCCCTGCAACAGCTCTGGATGGAGGTCTGGCAGGACATCGCTGCCAACCTGGTGCAGAATTCTGGGATGGCCAGAACCAGTGAGCAATGCCACCACTGGTATGGGGACCTCATGCGGTGGGACCTATAGCACCTGAGACAGCTGCAGGCATGCATCTGTAGAGGGGCCATGCTACAGCCAGGTAAGTCTTCCCATGCTGCATGTGTGCCCCACTGATGTACTATGGTGATGGCTTGGCTGTCTGGCATGCCCTGCAGAGGGGTACACTGTCATCATGCACATTGTGGTGTGGCATTGCCAGCCACAGCTTGCATTGTAATATAGCCTTGTGGGACATATCTGGCAGGGGCACATGCTGTGCACAGGGATGGGGGTGGTGGGCACATGCTGTGAGTGTTCTCTGATGTGTATCTGTCTTTGTTCCATTCCCAGGACCTGCAGACTGGCACTGAGCTCAAGTGGCAGGAGCACCTGGGCCAGCCCAGCAGGCCGCAGCAGGACCCAGCAGTGGTGGTACAGCAGTGGGACAGGCACCAGTGGGGCCACAGTGAGCAGGCAGGCACTGTTGCATTCCTGTGCACATTATTGGGTGGTCAGTGGGGAAGTGGGTGTGGCCATGACCACCTGTGCCATGTGTCATGGCAGCTGTATGTTGTACACTGCGTGGGGCATGCCACTGTAGGGTGGCCATTGCACTCATGTACCAGCTGTTGGTGGGGTGGGTGTGCACCCAGCTGCCACTGGTGTTGCAGTGGTGCTGCTGGTGCCCTGTGCTGTCTGACTGTCGCTGCACAGTTGGGTGGCCATTGGGCAGCGGTGTCCACCTCCGTGCACTGTCATGGCATGCTGGGTTGCTGGCAGGCATTGACCCACCCCCTGTGGCTGGCTGGGGTGACACTCCATGGGTGTGTGTTCCCACTGCCCATTCACAGCGGGTGGGTGTGCTACCTTGGGACCTTGCACTGATCACTTGTCCTGTTCTTTGTCATAGGTATCCAGTGGAGGTCAAGGCTGCCCCTGTACTGCAGGCTGCTGTGGAAGATAATTCTTATTACATCAACAATGATGGAGGCAGTCCAGCAGGTGCGCCAGCTCATCCTGGTGGACCGGCGGTGACAGAGGCACCAGGAGGTGGCATGGTGTGACTGCCCTTAGTTCAGCACCAGCCTTTATTTGCTGTCCCTCCCCCATCTGTCACCCTTCCCACTGTACAGTCCCTGTTCCCTGTCCCCTTCCTTCACTTTCCTACCCTTTCCCACCCCTTGCATTTGTAAATAGTTTTGTTCGTTACAGGTATTTTGACTTACCTGCCTGTGTTGGTGTTTGCTATGCAGCTGGCATGAGAAGCAATGCTGCAGTGGCATGGTGTGTGTCTGTGTGATGTGCATGTGTGATGTGCATGTATCAGTGTGCAGGTCATGCATCGTGGTGTCCTGCCCCTTGGTTGGTGGCTGTGTCTTGGGGTAGCTATGAGGCAGCTGTCTGGGATGTGTGACATGTGTGTGCTTGGCAGCATGGTCCTGAGTGTGGCTTGCTGGGGTCTAGGTGGGTGGGGGCACAGCATGCAGCCGGGGGGGGACTCCATTGGTGACCCACCATTGGCCATTGGTGCCACCTGTTGCCTGTTTTCTGTGCCACTGTTGTGTTTTGGGGTGGGGGTCTGGGTGACTGTGTGTGCCCTGCTGGGGGTGGCCAGCTGTGGTCTGCCACTGTGCATCCCTGGCACTGTCCCCAAGTGTATTCCTCTGCTGTGCCCCACGCTTTTACTCTGCTGATGTGCTTCCACCATTGCCTGGGGCTTGTCTTTGTGCACCATGGTGCATGTCCAGTTGCACCATGGTGCATGTCTGGTTGCACCATGGTGCAGCTCTGGTTGCACCTTGGCACATCCCTGCCATATTCAGCCATGTTGCACTGGTGCATTTCACCATGCGCAGCCTCTGAATATGGCACTCATTGTGCCATGTCACATCGGATTTGCACTACACCGGACTTGTGCCAGCCATTGGCACACTTCTGAATATTTGGCCCCAAGATTTTAAATGAGTCTCTGTATTCTGCAGGGCACTTTACAAACACTACCTCTACAGTATATGTTAATGAGAGCAAAATGTGATAAAGTTGCTTTCTATGTATTGTGTGCATTTGTTGCACAGTTATACCCCACTGCTTTAACCTCAAAAATGTTCCTATTATATATTCTGGTGTATCTATTGATGTTTTAAATGTTTTAAAGGTCTGAGTTTCCCACTGATATAACCAGACACTACATTTCTCTTTTAATAACCTTTCCCAACCTGTTGTTTGATTTACAAGTAATGGTTTAATATTATAAAATAGGAAAAAAACTATTGAAAAATAGAATTGTATTTGGCATACTCAGACCACCTTGTTCCCAGGGGAGGTACAGTATATTCCTCTTCAGAGGGTTTAAACGACTACCCCAGCATGCCTGAAAAAAGATGCTTAGCAGTGTTGTTTCAAACATTTTTGGTGGGGGAATATATAACTAATATATAAAAATATTGGAATAAGATAGGTTTTTATTAAATATACTTGCTTTTTCTTCCCAAACTTCCATCTATTGCACTGAACAATTTTTACCTTACAGAGTTCTAACTGTTTGCTCCAGTTTATAACATCTAGCTCCGTGGTCCAAAATCCACCTCGAAAATAGTAATAGGGTCTGGCTTTATAACAATGTTTTCTATGACATCCTTGTAGTTTAATTGATAATTTAACCTTTGTCCTTTACATTTATGTATATTAAGAGTTGCTCCAGGCATCGTCTCATATTGAGAACAAAGTCTAAAAACTTCTAAAATCAATGTAGGGGAACCTACCATTATAGCCATATCATCTGCATATGAGATGGCTTTAAAATAACACAGTTGTCCTTTTATGCTCATTGTTTCAGTATTCTTGCTAACATTAATTTTCTTTAAAAGCAGATCAATGAAAAAATTATAAAGAATTGGACTCAGAGGACAGCCCTACCTCACCCCTTTCTGTAGTCTAATTGTTGGGCCCTTCCACCCATACACTACTGGGACTACAGTTGCAGTCTGGTGGATACCGTTTAACCAGTCAATCTTCTCACTGGAAATATGGTATATTTTTAGCGTTTCCCATAGGAAAGTATGACAAACCCTGTCAAATGCTTTTTCTTGATCTAACGAGATAAAAAAAATCTATCCCTCCCATTTTACCCAATTTTACAAGCTCCCCTATTAGCAAAATGTGACTGTATATATGTCTACCTGGGATTGCATATGTTTGAGATGGGGATATGACAATATCAGCTATAGTAAGTAATCTTTTTGCTAACATTTTTGTAAGGCATTTAAAATTGGATTTTAATAAACTTATTGGTCTCCAATTTTTTAGATCGGATGTGTCTCCTTTTTTGTGAATGTACGTTAGAACCCCCATATTTATATATAATAATATTTGCTTTGTACTTAACATATAGTTGAAAACTTCTGTGAGTTCTGATAATAATGAGTTCCCTATATGTTTAAAAATTTCATTTGGTAACCCATCCGGTCCGGGTGTTTTTCCATTAGCTGGAGAGGATAATGCTTCTTTTACCTCTTGTTCCTGTATTGGCCTTATCAGGTTATCTAGCATTATTTGCTTAGGTTTCTCTATTTGTAGATCCTTTAAAAAATCAGAGAACCCATCATTCTCGTATTCTGAGGGTGCATACATATTACCAGTATATTCAGAGACTCTGTGCAAGATATCTCTTTTACTTGTCAGGATATTTCCTTCCTCATCATTTAATAAAGTCATAGCCTTTGCTTGTACTGTTTCCATACAAGCTTCAAATGGACAAACTATTTCAGCTTTTTCTTTAGTTCTAAATTTCTACTAATAATGTACAATTTTAGTTTTGGAGTCTTGGAAATCCATCATTTTTTCCTAATGTCATTAATTTGGTCTGTGAGGTTTTGTCCAGTTTCATGCACTATGGACATTAAGTGTTACAGCTTTCTCCTATTTTGTAGGTGCTGAAAATATGTTTTTTGGCTCATGAATTTACTAAGACACTTACATAGATTTATCATATCTTTTTTTGTATCTTCCCACCTTCCTACTGGGTTATTAAACAGGATACACACAGATTTTCTGGCTATAAGAAATTCTTGTATTATACCAGAAAAGTGAGAATCTGTTAAAAGTGATATATTTACTTTCCAAAAACCTGGACGCTTCTGTAGAGAGTTAGGTGTCCCAATTTTAACAGAAACAATGTTATGGTCTGAATATTCTGCTGGAATTGTTTCTGTGGATATAATATTTATTCCTCTAAAAGTAAAGATATAATCAATTCTAGATACTAAATGATTTTTTTGAAATGTTGGAGTATCTTTTTTTGTACGATATGAATCACACAGATGAGCTTTCTGTATTATATGTGCTAATAGATTTGAATCACAATATTGTTTTGCTGTTTTGGCCTTTAAAATTCTGTTTCTGTTTTTGGGGTTGACTTGTCTTAGTTTCAACTTTAATTTGCGAGGGAGGAACTGTAGCTGGGAGATATTTGCAGTCATTTGTGACTAGACCTGTTACTTAACCTCTGTGAAATAGGTGTCTGAAAGGAAGGAAGGCACTCCCCGGGGTGGAGGGTCAGAGTTGTAGTTATTTGTTTCTGGACTGCATAGGTTTACTCCTTCCCACCCTTCCCCTCACCCCACCTGCCCCAAGTGCATAACTTCCTTTACAGCAGGGGTTCTGACATCACTTCCCCAAAACTGCTAACAGCATACACCTGTTCATATCCTTAAAGGCACAGCACACTGAATAGTGGGTAGAGACACTCACACGCTTGCACACACTAAAACAAGAATAAAAAAAACAACAAAAGAAAAGCATCTGTAACAGGAAGGGACACAGACACGTGGGGAGTGGTGCAATGCACTGGCTGTGGCACAGCAGTCTTCCAGGAGACATTCTGGAAACTGCGTTGCTGCCCTATTTGCAGGCACCTCTCTGGTCTGAGGGAGGAGGTTGCTCATCTCCATGCTGACCTGGCAATGATTCAGGAAACCTGCTCCCCCACCCTGAGACCACCCAGGCCACTGCCACTACCTCAGAGGTGGCCAAGAAAGAGGAGTGCTTAGAACCTCCACAATGGAGACCCACGGGAGGGTAGCACAGGACTCCACAGAGGTAAGGAAACAACTCCTGGTGGGGGACTTCATTGTTAGGAGGTAGAACTGGGGGAGAGGGGAAAGGGAGGTAAGGTGCTTGCCTAGCGCCATGGCTTGGAGGGACAGGAAATGAATCATCAGGATCGTGGGAGCAGCTGCAAGGGGGAGGGAGCTGGATGTCATTATCCACCTAGGGATGAATGATCTGGCTGAGAATGAGATCAGAGCAGTGCAACAAGAGTTTGTGGAGTTGGGGAGGGGCCCTAGACAAGTAGCACACATGGTAACTTTCTCAGAAGTGCTACCTGTCTATGGCATGGATGAGACTAGGGTACTCTGCATCATGGCATTCAATGACTGGTTGAAAAACTGGTGCAGAGCTCAGGGATTTGGCTTCATTGGGGACTAGGCCTCCACCTGGAGGGATGCAGGCCTATACAAGTGTGATGGTCTGCATCTATCCAGGAGGGGAACCAGGATCCTAGGTGATACATTTAAATGCTTCATTGGCAAGCATTTAAACTAGCCAAGGGGGGGAGGCACTGAAAAGGAGAAGGGAAATCCTAGCCCTCCCCAAAAATTTGGGTAGTTAGTGAGGTAAACACCAAGATAGAGCAGTTGATAGGGATAGCAGCAGGGGTAAATGGAGAAAAAGACAAAGGCAGTAAGGACAGGGATGGGGCAAAAAGAAATAAAGTCATAAAAAAATGGAGAGTAATGAGTACCAATGCACGTAGTCTAGGTAAAAAGCTTCCCAAAATGGTGGCCTTGATGGGAGAGGGATGCGTGGATATCGTGGCGGTCACAGAAACATGGTACACAGAGAACCATAACTGGGATGTCAACATATCAGGGTACACAATCTACAGGAGGGACAAGGGGGGAAGAAGAGGAGGAGGAGTAACTTTTTATGCAAGGGAAGGAATCAAAGCAACAGAACTAAAGGGTAAACAGGGAGGAGAGGAGGCACTGTATGTCACCCTGGAGACTGGAAATGGCTCCACAATATGCACAGGAGTTGTATACAGACCCCCTTCTCAGGGGGAGGAAATGGACAAGGAAATGATAGAAGGCATCCTTGGGATGGCAGAGAAAGGGGAGCTATTGCAATGGGGGATCTGAATATGCCAGATGTTAACTGGAGCACCTTTGCTGCAGCCACATCCAATAGCAGGGTCATTCTCAATGTCCTACAGGGGGCATGCCTCAGACAGCTAGTTTTGGAACCCACTCGGGAGGGAGCAATCTTAGACCTGGTACTCTCAAATGGGGACAGAGAGAGTGTCTCTGATCTTGAAGTGGGTAGCCACCTGGGAACAAGTGACAACCAAACAGTGTGGTTCACAATAAACTAAGCTGTAGAGTCAAGCCACACAAAAGTAAAGGTACTGGACTTCAGGAGGGCTGATTTTGTCAAAATGGGAGAGTGCCTCAGAAAAGCACTAGCAAACAAGCAAGAAGGTGGGGTGGAGCAACAATGGGGGAAACATCAAAACTGCCATCACAGAGTCAACAAACCTTCGTGTGAAGCAAATAAACAAATCAAAATGGAAGAAAAAAACACTATGGTTCTCAAAAGAAGTGACAGGGAAGGTAAGGGAGAAAAAGATAGCATTCAGGAAGTATAAAGAAACACAGAAGGAGCAGGACAAAGAACTGTACCAGTTAAAGTAGAAGGAAACAGGGAAGGCAGTCAGAATAGCAAAGGCCCAAACCAAGGAAAAGACAGCCAACTCGGTTAAGAAGGGGGATAAAACCTTTTATAGGTACATTAGGGAACAAAGAAAGATGAAGGCAGGGATACTGAGGCTGAATAAAGAGGATGGTGGTTGGGCAGAGAGCGACAGTGAAAAAGCAGGGATACTGAACAAATATTTCTGCTCAGTATTCACAATGGAAAAGCAGAGTGAGATACCTAATCCAGTCAATAGAAGCGCTCTGGATAGGGGATTTGATATTAATCCTTTCACAGAAAAAAGGGTTCTGAAAGAACTCTTAAAACTGAAGATGGATAAAGCAATGGGGCCTGATGGAATTCACCCCAGAATTCTAAAAGAACTAAAGGAAGAACTTGTAACACCACTGACTACCTTTTTAATAAATAATGGGAGGATGGTGTGGTATCTGAGGACTGGAGAAGGGTGGATATGATTCCCCTTCACAAAAGTGTGAGCAAGACAGAGGCAGGAAACTACAGACCTGTCAGTTTGACCTCACTGGTAGGGAAAATAATGGAATGACTTCTGAAGGAAAGAATTGTTGCATACCTAGAGGCCAGTGGGGCACAGGACCCAAGGCAGCATGGATTCACAACGGGAAGGTCATGTCAAACAAATCTAATTGATTTATTTGACTGGGTGACCAAAGTAGTAGACCAGGGAGGGGCTGTGGACGTGACCTACCTAGACTTTAGCAAAGCATTTAACACAGTTCCACACAAAAGATTAATAAACAAATTAGCCAGCCTAGGAGTGGGTCCCAGGGTGGTAGCCTGGGTAAAACACTGGCTGGACAACAGGACACAGTGGGCAGTAGTAAATGGAGTCCCCAGTGAAGAAAGGTGGGTTACTAGTGGGGTACCGCAGGGTTCAGTACTAGGGATGGCCCTTTCTAATGTCTTTATAAGTGACATTGCAGAGGGACTGGAAGGGAAAGTATTTCTCTTTGCAGATGACACAAAGATCTGCAACAGTGTTGATATGCAAGGTAGAGTGGAAAAGATGAAAAGGGACTTGACAAGGTTGAAGGAATGGTCAAATGTATGGCAGCTTAAATTAAACACAAAGAAGTGCAAAGTAATGCACCTGGGAAACAAAAATGCAGGACAAGAGTACACAATGAGGGGTGAGATACTGACTACAACAAAAAATGGAAAGGGACCTAGGGGTAGTCATATCAGATGACCTAAAGGTGGGCCAGCAATTTGAGAAGGCAGTAAGGAGGGCTGGGAGGATACTGGGATGCATAGGGAGAGGCATCACCAGTAGAAAACAGGAAGTTATTGGCCCTCTCTACAGACAGTTGGTTAAGACCATATTTGTAGTACTGTACTGTGTACAGTTCTGGAGACCCCATCTCTGCAAAGTCATAGACAGGGTGGAGGCTGTCCAGAGGAGGGCAACCAAAATGGTGCGGGATCTGCACCAGAAGACATATGAAGAAAGACTAAAGGAACTTAAGATGTATAGCTTTGAGGAAAGGAGGGAGAGGGGGGACATGATAGAAACTTTCAAATACCTCTAGGGAATCAACAAAGTCCAAGAAGGTAGCATCTTTCAGAAAAAGAGATGTGCAAGAACAGGGGGGCACAAATTGAAGACAGAGCGGGGATGACTTAGAGGTAATGCGAGGGAGTATTTCTTCACAGAGAGGGTTTTAGATGCATGGAACAGCTTTCCTGAGGAGGTCATAGAGTCAAAAACAATGGTGGAATTCAAGAATGCATGGGACAGGCAGAAGGCAATTCTAGTGGGGGGGGGTAGGAGGAAGCAGGCTGTTGGTTAACTAGGATCTGCAGCTTATCCGTTAGGTAGGGAAATGGACAGACTAGGTGGGCTAAGCTGTCCTTATCTGCCATCAAATTCTATGTTTCTATAGCCTCCTGCTAAATAAGTTGTTGTGCTGTGTATAGGTATGGTTGAATAATATTTAATTCTTTGCATCTAGCTGCTTTTGTTTGTGGCGCTTAATGATTAATTGACCTAAAGGTTGTCCCTTGTATAACTACATCCAAGATAAGAATTCGACCTGGCATTACATCAAATATTTTCAATATTGGTAACTCTGGTAATCTAAATATTATTCACAGTCCAGAACGTGAGTCTTGCCCCTTAGACTACACTGAGGGCCCATTAAACCAGTCACTAGTTGCCATCTGTACTTCTTTCATGGAGTACAAACGTACATCCTGCAGAAAGAAAACCCCAAAGTTCAAGCAAGTGAGAAGTGAAAAGGCAGTCTTTCTTTTCCCCTGTCTTTTTATACTATTCACATTTGAGGTGTAAATAAAGAACGATACAGACATTTAACAAAGAAGAAGGCTTTTTCCCTCATTGATACCTTCCTTTCCTTAGCTCTTTGTGTTTCATTTTGGTCTTAGCCTTCCTCTTTTGTGGGCCTTTCGGCCTATCTTGCTTTTCTGTGTCAGTCGTCCCATCTGAGACTGAAGAGGCTATAGAAGAATTATCTGATTCTCCCTCAGATATTTTAAAGTATAAAATGTCATATCTGTTTGAGGTTGTTACCTCCATTCATTTCTGTGGGTTATAACATTTGCAGTTTGTCTGGTGGCTCTCCTCATCTCTTCTAAGGCAGGCCTTGGGGGGGCCATAATAATCGTGTTACCATCCCTCCCTCCTGAAGTTGTGGCTACCTGTATTCAAGTGTGGTATCACAGGTTCTCCCTCAGTTCCCTGTTACACACTTCTAAATTGTTATAGGGAGATTCTGCCAATCGGAGAATCCAAATAGTATAAATGAAAAAATGTAGACTCTTTACCCAAAATAATAGTTATGAGAAATATTTTACTTGAGGAAATTCATCACACAATATATAAACCATTAGAAGCACTTGTGTTTTCCTTATATATTGAAATTTGGTGAACGGTTTTCGGAACCCACGTGTTCCTTCCTCAGACCACAATTTCAAGTGCTAAAATTATACTAAATGGAAAAGATGAAAAGTTTTTGTTTTAATTATTAATTCTTTAAAGTGAGTCACTAAAGCATTAATAATTAAAATAAAAACTTTTCGTTTTTTCCATTTAGTATGAGCCTTGCAGGAACTATATGTGACATTCATTGTTTTATGTTCAGGTGTGTTCCCCTGTTAAACACATATATAACTTTTCTACATTTTATTCATGTATTATGCTTCAAACATACTTACTGTAATTATGTTTATTTAATTTTAGCACTTGAAACTGTGGTCTGAGGAAGGAACACAGGGGTTCTGAAAACGTTTACAAAATTTCAGTACATAAGGAAAACACAAGTGCTTCTAATGATTTATATATTGTGTGATGAATTTCATCAAGTAAAATATTTCTCATAACTATTATTTTGGGTAGAGAATCTACATTTTTTCATTTATATTACCTGTATTGAAGCCCTTTCACCCTCCTTTTCTTCCGAGCTCTGTTTACTTACTTCATTTTCAGGTCTTACTACTTCATGTACCTCTGGAGTTTGTACAGTAGTTTGTCCCCCCAAAGGTATCTCTGCTGGCAGGGTGTCAGAGGGGGCTACTGAGGTAGACTGTAAACTTTGTCCTGATGTTTTCTTTTTTTTTTACAATGTAAACTTTATTAATACATTTCCATTATAAAGGGCAGTTACAGCAAGTCAGGGTGTAACGTAGCACTTGAACAGTGAGAACTGCCCATCCCACCCCTCTCATCCCACCCCCCTTACAGCAGCAACAAAACATAATCACCCTAATGTGCAGTGCGCGATTCTGATGAATGTATGGGTAGGTCCAGAATGTGATATATCCTCAGAGAGGTAACAACAGTAAGGAATGAAGGGGATCCCATATCTTACTATATACTGCTAGTCTATTATGAAGACTTGCAGTTGCCTTCTCTGTTCGAAGATTAGCAATGATTTCATGTAACCATTCCAGGAGGGAAGGGGCTGATTGTTCCTTCCAATGACGTAGTATGAGTTTCTTAACTGACAGCGCAACCATAGAAATATGGTATTTCCGAATTCTAGCACTGACCAGGGTCATATCCCCTAGAAGACACACCTCCGGAATAAAATACTTCTGTAGGCCCAGTAGAGGATCCAGAGACATCTTAATTGAATTCCATAAGGAGGAAACCTTTGGACGGGACCAGAACATATGCAGGAGGGTACCCTCTTCTTGCAAGCACTTAATACATGTACTAGAGTTTGAGAAGACCCATTTTTTTTAATTTAATAGGGGTACAGTACATGTTATGTAAAATGTGATATTGCATGAGACGCAATCTATCTTGGGAAACATACTTATGACAGGATCTCCATAGGGATTGCCAGTCCAACTGGTATTGAGGGAGGAGTGAGTTCAAGAACTAGTAGGTCCAAAGGTGTCCCCATATTTTTTATAGTACAACACCCTGTATAGCTTAGATACTATGCCTGATGATCCAGACAATAGGGAGATTTCAGGAATCAGAGCTGATACCTTCTGGGAGGGGGGAGAATTCCCCAGAGCTACAGTGAGAAGAAGTCGTAACTGCAGGACTTTAAAGTGAAATGAGACCGGAATAAGGAACTTGTCAATAATTTCATGTGGGGACAACCAGTGCCCTTCCCCATCTACCAGGGAAAGCAGTTTTCCATCGCCTAAATGAGGCAACCAGTTATGGGGAATCCACTTACCATTAAAAGTAAAAGATGGGGAATTCCAAATAGACTGAGCTAAATCAGTCTGAGGGGAATAGTGAAGAAATAAACATAACTGTGTATAAACTCTTAAAGAGATGCTTATTGTGGTGCAGTCTGCCATCTTTACATGGGACAGCTTGAGGTAAAATAAATTTAAGGGATCCAGGCGTTTGGTTTTAATTGTGTCTAACTCAATCTTAAATCATACTGGTTGTGCCATTTCAGGGCCTGGGGATATCCATCTCAGACATTTTGCTAGATGACTTACCCAGTAGTATAATGCCATATGGGGAATCCTCAGCCCCCCCCTCAGGTTTTGGGGCAACTAGTTTATGATAGGCCAACTGGGGATATTTATCTGCCCAAATAAATCTGGGAAATACACTGTGCAGTTTCTTAAACCAGCGTATGGGAATAAAAGAATTGAGAAGGGATAAAGGGTAATAAATTCTAGGAAATACATTCATCTTAATAATATTAATCCTGCCCCATAATGATACTGGAAGTTTAGACCATCTATCAAGGTCATGAATAATAACCTGTGAGAGAGAATCCAGATTATCTTTGACCCACACTAAGGGGTTACGGGATAGCTTTATGCCCAGATATTTAATTGCTCTAGGAGTCCAACCTAAACCTAAGGGGGAAATATCATCCTTAAATACCTTGTGGTTTAATGGGAAAAATAAGGATTTACTAGCGTTCAACTTATAGTTGGACAGCACACTGCACTTGGCTATTTCGTTCAGTAAGGGTGGTATTGAAGAAACTGGATGGGAAAGATGTATCAGCAAATCAACTGCGTACGACGTGAGTTTAATCTCATGATGCTCAACTCTGATACCTTGTATAGAAATATTTTGGAGAATGTTTTGGATGAGGGGTTCCAGATATAAGTTAAACAAGAGAAGCGATAGGGGGCAACCCTGCCTAGTACCTGAATGAAGTGAGAAGTAGTTTGAGAAGGCCCCATTAGTTGAGATTCTTGCTATGGGGGATTTATATAATGCGGCAACCCAGGAAATGAATACCGGAGGAAATTTAAAGGCACTCAATACCTTGAAGAGAAAACTCAAATTCACCTGGTCAAACGCCTTCTCGGCATCCAAAGAGACCAAACCTGCAGGAAAGTCAGCATCTCTGGAAACTGAGAAGACATGGGATAACGTACGCAGATGATCCACTGAAGAGCGTCCCTTCATGAAGCCTACCCGATTCATACCTAATAACTCGAGGAGCACCACGGATAACCTGTTAGTTAAAATCTTTGAGAGAAACTTGATATCCTGATTTAGGAGGGATATAGGCCTATAGCTCTGAATGAGCTCAGGGTCCTTGTCTGGCTTGGAGAGAAGCACTGTCAAGGCTTCAAAGAGATGGCCATCAACCTCTGTCCCAGATAGAATATGCTGAAATAAACTATTAAGTATTGGCAATAGAAGTTCTTGAAATGTTTTATAGAAAAGCGTAGAAAATCCATCAGGCCCAGGAGTTTTATCCGAGGGCAAACCACTGATAACCTTGGTGATTTCCTCCTGAGTTATAGGAGAAACCAGAGAATCTATGTAATGTACAGGGAGGGAGGGTAGATGTGAATCCATCAGACACTTCTCCACGCTTACTGGACTGTGGGGTGCTCCATGTCCTCGTAAAGCGATTTGTAGTATGCTGCGAACTCTTGAACTATCTCAGTGGGAGATGTTTTCAGAGACCCATCAACAGAAGCCTTGATAAAAGGGATAAATCTCACTGATTCTTGTTATTTAATACGGTGTGACAAAAGGCGCCCTGCTTTCTCACCTTGGTCAATATAACTAGCTTTAGTGTGTATGATAGCTAACTCCACCTTTTCCCAGAGTAGTTCTAAATATGTGTCTCTCAACCCTAGGAGCCTCGCCTTATCCCCCTCTGAAGAGTTAACCAAGACATTGGATTAAAGAACCCGAATTTGGGATAACAAGGACAGTAATTCTCTCTCCCTAACTCTTTTCCTGGCCACCGAGAGGCTAATAAGAATGCCTCTCATGTAAGCCTTGAAAGTCCCCCATATAATATCTGGTTTTGCACTGTTTAAAGGGTTGGACAGAAAAAAGGCCTCAATGTGCTCCCTTATGGTATTGCAATAATTATAATCCTTAAGCAATTGATCATTAAGCTTTCATCTTGTTTCTCTCTTTGACACATCCTGAATTGTCAGATCACACAGCACTAAAGAATGGTCGGAGATAGGGCTAGGCTGTATCGATGAGGACCTAACCCCAGGCAAGACAGTCTGAGAAATGAATATGTAGTCAATACGGGACTGTGACCCATGTACCAAAGACCTGAATGTGAACTCCTTGAAATCAGGATTTAGGACAGCCAGATATCACAGAGCCCGCATTGATCCAATAGTTCTATAAAAGCCCTCTGACCTGGAGAGACCCCCCCCGATGCACCTCCTGACCTGTCAAGGTTTGAGTCAACAACTTGATTAAAGTTGCCCCCAGGATAATCCTTATGGGAAGGAAAGGCAGGATTAAATGTATGAGTCTCATGAAATAAGCGAGGTCATCAGCGTTAGGACCATATATGCTGCCCAATAGCAGAGGTATTGACCAGAGAGTACCTATAACTAAAACAAACCTGCCCTCAGGATCCCTGATAGTATGAGTTGAGACAAAGGGAATGCCCCTGTTAATAATGATCATAACCCCACAGCTGTTTGAGGAGCCTTGCGCCTCATAGACCATCCCCACTTGTTGCCTCCTCACTTGTGAGGCTTCTGTTTCTAATAGGTGCAATTCCTGTAAAAAAGTAACCTGAGTGCGTAAAAAACTTAAGTGTTTGAGAACCTGGTATTGTTTAGATTTTTCCCTGATCCCCTTGACGTTCCGTGTTGCAAACTAAGGATGCTAGATTCAGCCCTGCACCCCGGGTGTATGCACAAATAATCTAACCCCCATTGCTGCTGTAGGCCCTCCACACCACCCAGCCCCCGTGAGAAACCCATGATTAAACCCTCCAATACATCCTCACCCCCCAACAAGAACACATAACCCCCAGCCTCCCACACTGTCACAAACAGCCAGCACAGCACTGGGACCTATCCTCCCCTCCACCACAGACATATACCCTGCTAATGATCTCCTCGTAAGCTTCGTAATACAAAGCAATCAATAAGCTGCATTAATGAGGGCTTTATGTCTAAAGAGCGGTCTTGGGTTTCCAGGGCCTGCAAACCTCTGTTACTGAATCCACTAGTAATTAAGAGAGGAAAATAGAACTGGATGTCATACATGTGAATATGACAAATCGTCACAAGAGTCTTGAGAGGGAGTTGAAAAATGTCTGTTTCCCATAGGGAACTACCTCGTGAACTAGAGCCAGAGAGAAAATTAACATGGGGGGGTGAGTCCATCATCGAGATGAGAACATGAGAAAACAGGCAAGATTCAGGGAGCTCGCCAGGGTCTGTCATGACATAGGATGCACAGTTTCCTTCTCAGAAATCCTGCCAGTGCCAAGGGCTAGTGGGGAACACAAAAGAAAAATTAGGGAGATAAACCAGTGGCTCAGGGGTGGTGTGAGGCCAGAGGGTATGGGTTGATGGGGAGTTGGGGGAGACCTGGGAGGATAAGGAGCTGTATGCTAGAGATAGACTACATCTCAATTTGGAGGGGAGGGGAATCCTTAAGTTGAAAATAGAGGAGTTCATTGGTGAAAAGTGGGGTTTAAACTTGTGAAGGGGGGTGGGATAGGAGAAAAGGCAGTCAAGGGGATGCAGATAAAGGAGGGACTCTGTCTCCACCCCCCTGGGGACCAGGAGGATTGCAGGAAAAGACCAACTGGCAAAGTGCAGACCAGGAGAAAACAGAATCCCCAAGGGAACACGAGCAGGGGAAATGGAACTATAGGGAAAGGGTGGAAGGTAGTCCTGCTAAATGCCAAGAGCTTGGGCAATAAAATGCCTGAGCTCCAGGCAATGTTAACTGAGGGAGCAGTGGATGTGGCAGCGGTCACTGAGACTTGGGCCACTGTAAGACATGACTGGGACCTGAACCTGGAGGGTTACACTATGTTCAGGAAGGACGGGGAGAGAAGGGAGGAGGGGCAGCAATGATAGTAAAAACTGCATTGGCATAGGGGGGAGAGGCGGAGGAACACGTGGAGGCGATTTGGGTCACCTTGATAACAAGGGGGCAAGAGGTAAAAACAGGAGTGGTGTATGGACCCCCTGCCCTGGCGGAGGGGCTGGAGGACAGTCTGGTGGCAGATGTTAGGAGACACTGCAGACTGGGCAGAGGAAAAATGGTGGTGTTAGGGGACTTAAACATGCCAGGAACAGACTGGGAGAGACATGACATCCTCTGTGACCAGGGAACAGAGGTTGTTGGATGTCTTCAAGGCAGCGCTCCCTAACTCAGCAGGTGAGGAACCGACCAGGAGGCATGGTACTGGATGTGGTCCTGGCAGACAGTGACCAGATTGGGAGCCTGGAGGTAAGGGACCCATTGGCGGGAGTGACCATGCCATGGTCTGGTTCTGCCTGGACCTAGGAGGGTAGAAGGCTGCACAAAGATGGAAGTAACCCACTTCAGGGGGTGGATTTTAAGGAAATGTGAAGGATCCTTAGGAGCATTTGGATGGGATGGGTCAGACATGGACTGCTGATAGTAGGTGGGAAATCATCAGGAGAGGTGCAGGATGCTACCAGCACACCTGTGCAAGTAAGACAAAAATCGGTGGGGCCCAAAAACCCTGTTGGTGGACCAGGGGAGGTCCAGGAGGTGGTGGAAAGAAAAGCAGCCTATAAGAAATTCAAGTGCTCAAGGAGTGAAAGGGATGGGGAGTATGAGCTGATGGCTAGAAGGGCCACTAGAGTGGTGGAGGGTGGCTAAGGCAAGGAAGGAGCAGAACCTGGCCAGGAAATTAGGAGAGGGAAAAGGGTTCTTTAGATACATTGGGGAAAGACGAAGGTGAAGGGCAGATTAGCAGGATTAAATCAGGGAAGAGATGGGCACAAGACCCAGAGGAGCAGGCTGAGGTACTAAATGAGTACTTCACCTCAGTTTTCACCAGGGAAAATGGGATGCTGCATCTACATGGGAGGAGACAGAGATAATGAGGAGGGGGCCCCTACCAATCCGGCAGGTCTGGGGAGAGGGGCATCACTGGCAGGTGGGGAGGGCTAAGCAGGAGAAGAGTTACTGGAAGTGGAAATCACAGCAGAGAGTGAGGGAAGCCTCAGCTCCTTAAAGACGGAGAAAAGCACGGGGCGGATAAATTACATCCTAGAGTGCTGAAGGAACTTGCAGATGTCCTGCAGAAACCCCTGGCAGAGCTTTCACCATCTCTGAGGACAGGTGGGTGCCCCAAGACTGGAAGGTGGCGCATGTAGTGCCTATCCACAAGGGGATCAAGGGAGGTGGCAGGGAACTACAGGCCTGTCAGCCTGACATCAGTGGTGGGCAAGGTGATGGAGGGCATTGTCAAGGAGAGGCTGAGAGGGACCTGGATAAGTCAGGGTGCCTGGGCGATAGACAGCATGGATTCATCCCGGGAAATCGTGTCAGACAAACCTGGTGGAGTTCTATGACTGGGTGACAAGTGCTGCCTTGGACCTGGGTAGACCAGTGGATGTCCTCTTTCTAGACTTCAGCAAGGCATTTGACTCTGTTCCTCACGTGGGCCTGTTGGATAAACTAGGAGAAATGGGGTGGGAAACCAGATGATCCGATGGATAGGCAATTGGCTCCAGGACCGGACCAGAGGGTCGTAGTTGAGTGGGATAGTCTCTTCCCAAGGAGGGTCTTGGTGGGGTCCCACAGGGATCAGTCCTTGGGCCCCTTCTGTTCAAGCCTATGTATCTGACATAAGGACAGGAATCAGAGTGAGATGAGTCTCTTTGCAAATGACTCAGAAACTGGGGGTGGTGGTGGATGGGGGAGGGAGGTGGCCCTGCAGGGGACCTGGAGGCTCTGGAAAGATGGTCTAGAAAGTGGAAGCTGAGGTTTAATGCAGGAAATGCAAGGTACTCCACCTGGGGCCAGAAACCCAGGCCAAGTGTACACCCCTGGGGGAAATACTACAAGTCTCAATGGCTGAGAGGGACCTGGGGTGGTGGTGGATGTCAAGATGAACAACTCTGAGACTTGTAGGAGGGCAGCAGCCAAGGCCAACAGGATGCTGGGATGCATCGCTAGGGGGATCACCTCCAGAAGGAGGGAAGTGATACTCCTCTGTATAACTGCTTGGTGAGGCCGCACCTGGAGTACTGCGTGCAGTTTTGGAGGCGCACTAAAGAGGGATATTAACCTCCTGGAGAGGGTCCAGAGGAGGGCAACCAAAATGATTTGGGGCTTGGGGACAGGACCTATGAGAAGAGGCTCAAAGAGCTAAATATGTACACTTGGAAGAGAGAAGGGACCGGGGGACATGATAGAGGTCTTCAGGTACATGAAGAGGGTAAATAGGGAGGAACAGTGAGGGTGCTTCTGAAGGAAGGAGGGAGGGGCCACTAGAGGGCATGGGTGGAAGCTGGAGGGGAAGATTCAGGGAGAAAGGAGGAGGTGCTACTTCACTGGAGAGGGTGGTAGAGCCATGGAATGCACTACCTGGGGGGCTGGTGGAGGCAGAGACAGTGGAGGGGTTCAAGAGGGGTGGGACAGGTACAGGAGAAGGGTTCAGAAGCAAAATCAATGCAGCAAGAATATCCGGAACTGGGAAGGGAGAAGTCAGAGAAGGCGAGGGGGACAGCAAGGTCAGCACCCAGGGTGGGGGCTGACCAAACGAGCAGACACGAAAGACCATTAGACCTATTCTGCTGGCATTTTATTATGTTAGTATGTTAGTAAAATGAAACCGGATGAAAAGTGAAACAAGATCCAGAGATGGGAAAACCGTGGCAGCAACTACCTAGGGGTTGTGGACCCCGAATTCCGAGAAGCCCCCCCTGCAAAACTAGAACGACATAATAAACAAAAGCAGTCCCTCTCAAGACACAATAACCGGACCTGTGTTAAATGGGCGAGCCGCGTCCTCTTGTGGTCATAACCTGATCCAGCCGCCAGTCAGAGGCTCCCTGAAAGTCCAGAATCACTCAGAAATCTGAAATCCCACCATATAAAATTTAAACATAAGGCATAACCCAAAACCTTGTCCTGTGTACTCCCCCTGGAAACTAAACAAGTAATATTATCTTGGATGCAGTCCAAAACAAACCCTTCGGGAGCTCCCCCCAATACTCTCCCTGAAACACTATTCCCACCAAAAGGCCAGGGCCTGTTAAAAGTAAAGTCAGGCCTCTACTAGTAACCCAGTTCTGTTAGAGGGCATAAACTTGAATGAAATCCGTCTTTAGAAAGAGCGCTGTACACACAAAAAAACAAGCGACCGTTCTGAAGTTCCTGGTGAATCCCGAAGATCAGGAGGCCCTCTCAGGTTGTCTGGAACAAATCTGGGAATGCCGACTTAAGGCTTTGTAATGCAGCTTCAGGATCCTCGAAATTGAGCCATGAACCATTTACTGAGACTTGTAGCTTCGCTGGGTACCCCATCCTGAACTTTAATCCTGCCACTATAATCTTAGATACAATCGGGTGGAAGGCTTTCCGTTTCAACCGGACCGAACCAGGGATATCCTGAGCAATTCTCAGCTTCACCTTTTCCCATCTGACTTATTGCAGGGCCTTGACTTTCTGTAGGAAATGCTGCCTTTCTAAGTAGTTCATAAAGCGGCAAATGATCGGGCGAGGAGGTGCATCAGGTGGGGGTTTTGGTCACAGAGATTGGTGGTGGCCCCGTTCTATTATATATGTTGGGCCAAAGGGAGAGGGACCAGTGACCCTTTCAACCAGCTTCTGGGTAAAGACTACGGTATTCTGGCCTTCTTCCCCTTTGGGGAGCCTGAGAATTACCACATTATTTCTCAGACTATGGCCTTCCAGATCTTCGAGTTTTGCTTCTAGATGAGACAGCTTTTGTTTCGTTAGAAGGAGCTCAGGATCCAGACTTTCCAATTTTCTCTTGATCGAAATTATTCGGGCAGTGTTGTCTGATACTGTCGTGGAGACTTCCTCTAACTTTCTGGAGAGGGATTTCAGGTCGATTGCCATATCTTTCATCTCTTCCCGGAATGGTTTAAATTCCTTGAAGAATCTGTTAAGTGTTAGGGGTTCTTGGTCCCCAGCTTGACACGAAGGTTCCGGTTTGTCTGGGCCACTCAAGGCTTGGGATTTCTTCGAGGCCTTCTCAGGAGTGGCGTGGGGGGGGGGGGGACTATGTTTCTGCGGGGCTATATTCATATAAGCCTCTATTTACTGCAGATGAACCCAAAACAGGAGCACACACTGTTTAGAGACAAGAAAAACTTGCAGGCAGAGGAATTAAAGTTTAACAATGTTAAATGACGAGTTTATATTCAGGAGGCAGGAGCTTAGCGGAGGAGCATCTACTCAGCACTCTGCATCACGTGATCTCTCCGTCCTGATGTTTTCTGATTTACCACCTTTTTTTCTGTGTGAGAGTTATTAGTAGTCTCTGTTCTTCCCCATCTGCCTGTTCTTGGATATTATGCACCTCCCATTTGCAGTTTTGGAAAGTGTAACTCTGCTGTTCACAAAGGCTACATTTACACTCATTTAAGCATTGAGACCCCACATGCCCTAATTCTCCACAAACTGTACACCTTTGCTGGTCACATACACTGCTTAAGTGAGCAACAGAACCACATTTATAACACATTTTAGGCTGGCCTGGGTAGAATAATATACCTTTGTCTCTACTTAGAAAAAATGAATTGGGAAGATGTGTTATTCCTTATCTGTTGTTTTTTAGCATTACTTTCATTTTCTACTGCCCAATCCATGTATTTTCTGAGTCCAAGATAGACTCTGGGTCCTCAATCACAGTACACCTTTGTTGCAGCCAATATTTGAGATCATAATCACTCACATCTTTGTTATGAAAAAGTACTGTAATAGTTTTTGTGCAGGTCTGGTAAGAGGTGTTGCTACAAAGGATGACCATGGTGCTGAGTTTTTTAGATGATTGTACCTAACCCAGAAGCGTTCTAATCCACTCACCACTTTAAAGCTTACATTGAATGTAGTTTCTCCTGCCGCATGTATTAGTGTGTATATCTCATTAGAGAAAAATTTAATTGTCCCGTTCAATAGTATTCTTGCCACAAATAGTCTATCTGGGGGTTCTGACAACCCCCCAGTATATAACAGCCTTACAACATTATGTCGTTTAGCAGGAAAGATCAGTGTATTAAACAAGGAAGAAAACGTTTTAGGAGTCTCCTTATTGATCAAATTTAAAGGCCTTTGCTGTGTGCCTGCGTTCACTTCAGGGTGTCCCCAGGGCTGCTGAGACAGAGTTACTTCAGTTAACCGAGATGCTGGCTCAAGCATCTGTAATCTCGGATGTTGTGTTAAGTTAAACTCTAGAGGTTCCTCTATATTAAGCATATTCTGGCTTGAAGTAGATGGTTTAAGCTTGGGGGGTTGTACACATTTAGGAATTTGTATCGGGGTATCACCCAAAACCCACTGACCTGAAGCATTATCTTGTTTCCATGCAGCAGATTGCAGAGCCGCATCCACCAACCAGGACTGCTGCTCATTTTCCTCCATTCCAGCACGTCTTAGGCCAGGATTCAACTCTCCTGTATAAGCCATTCCATATGCTATTTCTAGCATTTTTCTTTGTAAATCATCCCTTTCTGCTTGCTCCACAGCTGACGCCAAACTATCAGATGCTGTTTGTGCTGGTACTGCATCATCACTCTCCAGCTGTGAAGATTTGACAGTCCCCGCTGCCTGTCAGTTTGTAATTCTCTTAGTTGTTTCTCCAGCTGCATTTTTTTGAAACAATACTGTCCTTCCTCTTTTTCAAGCCAGGTTTGTAATTCTATAACCTCAGGACATACCTCTTGGGATTCTGTTTCTTTTGGAACCTCTTCTGTATTACTGAAGTCTAAACCACTTTCTGATGGCAACTCAGGCAAATTTTGTTCACCGCCCAAAAAAGCTGTTGCTTACCATCTGTATCCCCCCTTCCCCCAGTCACCCCTGAAAAAGGGATTTCTAGGCCCAGTGGGCTTACCAGGTCAACAAAATTCAATGAATAAATAAATTAATGCAGGTGGGCTATGTACCGGGGTTACGTGGCATGTAGCCCATCCACACCTTTCATGAATAGAACCCATAGAGATTTGGTCGCATATCCCCCTACCTCTTATCTAGAGGGTTTATAGTGTTCAGATTAACCTTTTACTCATGCTTTTATATTTAGCGCAAGTGCTCCTAGTTATACCCTCTAATTATTTCTTCAAACTCTGGCACAAGCAGATACTAAACTATCTATGACAGGGGAAGTGGCTCAGAATCCGCACTGCCTTATTATATCTTTCCAAAAACACATGGGGGCTTATTGTTGCCTAATTTAACTTCATATCATTCAGTAGCTCAAATTAGGACATTGCTCTGCTGGCTCTTTCTGAGCAATTATGCACCATGGAAATCTGTTGTACTTTTTGAAGAAGATATGGTGGACACTGCCTCCTTTTTTTCTGTATGCCCCCCTCACTAAATTACTTTAGAATGGTGAAAAATTCATATACTAAACTGACTCTGAATTATTATCTATGGGCCATCAACCATAAAAAGTTGGTTGCAGAAAGATTCCTGGTCAGAGTGTTAAGGGACGCAATGATTTTTGTACCAGGTGCATTAGACTTCGGCTTTCTTATATGATCCTGTTTAGGCCTACGCTATTTTTTTCAACTCCTTAAAGCCCATGATATAAAGTCATTTGAGGGTCTTCAAATCACATTTGCACTTCTGAGGTCTCACGTCTTCCGCTGTTTACAAATATGCCACTTTTTTTTTTTAGTTGTTTAACCAGGAGTAGCACACTAAGCTGAAAGCTTTTTTACAGGTGCAACCTGGGAGCACAGGGAAGTTAAGTGACTTGCTCAGGGTCACACAGTATGCAAGTGGAAGCTGTGGGATTCAAACCCAGGTATGGTCTGCTGGATATCACCAGATTTGCAGCTCAGAGCCTTAAACCACTGCGCTATACTGCCTCCCCAAACTCCACTTTATACATGCTTCACTTCAAAGGACAGTGTGGGGGGATTTCTCTCCACTATTACAGTTAATCATGGCAGCTATTAGTGGACAAGATAATATCTCTCATATGTACCAGGCCTTGTTAACCCAGCAACCATATTATACTCAGCATGTGAGACAGGCACAGGAGGGAGATCTACAGCACATAATCACAGACCAACAATGGGAGGTTTGTCTAAACAATATACATAAAGTTACCTCCTCGCACTTATGGCATGAGTACTCTTGGAAATCTAACATCTGCTTTTTCATCTCGCCCTATAGGCAAAACAAATTTTGAGATACAATGGGAGCTTCCTGTTGGAGAGGATGCAATGAACTGCAGGCTTCTTTAGAGCATATTTTCTGGCACTGTCCAACCCCTCAGCCCTTTTTACAGCCCTACAAAAAGATTTAACAGAATTTCTAGGGGAGAATTTTCAGCTCACCGCATAATCGCTGTCACTACTGGATGCTCATAAAGGCTTTAGAATTCCTGCCCTTTGTAGTTATCCAAGCTCTTGATGGTTATGGCAAAGAAAGTTATAACAAAACTATGGCATGTACTCACAGTCCCCACTGTGGGAGCGCAGAGAGATCAAATGACACAAATTTACTATCTAGAGAAACTTACTATGCTACTTAATAATGTATATCCTAAATTTTAGTTGCAGTGGTGAAAATGGGGGATATTTATTTCCACAAAGAGACTTTCTTTTCTCCCATGAAATGAGATACAATATGTATGGATATATGACACCTGAATACAAGAGGTATGATACAGTACATGTACTCTAAGCACTTTATAGTATAATAAAATGTTTATCATCCATATAAGCTGTTATACTGTTACATATGCCTTTGTTAATTGCAGCCTAAATTATTTATTTATTTTAATTGTCTTTTTACCTGTTTATGTGATGTACTTGCATATGTTAATCCTTTTTAGGGAAATAAATAAAAATGAAATTGAAAAAAAAAAGTGAGTATATCTGGGGAATAATGAGTCAACCATAACTCAAGCTCAGCAGAATTAGCCATAAAGTTATGGACATTCAAGTGAGCCATTTTTAGCCTCCTAGTGTCAAACCAGTGGGGGGAGCTAGCAGGATTAGCAAAGGTGATGGGGCCTGGGTTTGGTTCAATGTCACCAGATAAGGTAAGATATACATGTTGGATACAAACACTAGTAATTTAAGCAAGAACCCATGCCTGGTTTGAGGGAATATCATTAACTAACAATAAAATAGAGAATAAAAATGTAGTCTCATTATATGTGATATGATTGGCATGACAGGCAGGGACCACGGTAATAACTATTTCAAATTTGAAAATTATACTTATTTACAAAAACAATGCACTGCAATGGGTGCCTTGACGATATCTTTATGATCGACTTGGACTCCACCCACATTTTAAATGCAGACAGGAATCCATACCAACAGTTCATTAAGTTATATAAACATGTTATTGATGATATTTTTTATGATTCAGGAAGGTGATGCACAGGAATTAAAACATTTTTTTGGATACATTAACAATTGTTTTGACACATTGGGCTTGAATTTCAAAGGCTGACACAAAGTTTGCATCAAGCCCTGCATCTAAGAGATTTTTCTGTGTAGATGTGCCAAACTTCTATGCTGCAACTGCACCCAATTTTATATTGTCAGGCATAGCTGCAACAGTTTCATCAGTTAGCAGCACCCTTCACCAAATATTTGGTGCAAACCCCTGTAAGAAGAGTCCCCAAAATGCTACAAGTTAGACCAGGAAAAAGCTGGTCTAACTTGCAGCATTTGGTGTTCAGGACTGAAAATCCCACTTGCTTGCCTGGAGAATGCCACAAGCCCTGTGTGCTAAACCTAAGTGCACCAGGGACTTGTGGTATTCTCTGAGCTGTGAAAATGAAGCCCAACATCTTTTGCTATGGAATTTGATTCTAAAGCAGTGGCCTAACTAGGTTTGCTGATGAAAGAGAATAACCTCTATACAACTGATTTTTATAGAAAAGAGATCGACAGAAATATATTATTACACGCTAAAAGCTACCATCCACCTAATTTAATCAACAGCATCCCACTTAGTCAATTACTGAGATACTAAAGAAATAGTAAAAATGAGGAAAAGGTTGACAAAATAGTAATGGACTTTTGAATAAATTTAGAGAAAGAGGCTACAAGAAAGAAATCCTTAAGGGAGCTGAACAAAAGGTTAAATTAATTGATAGGGAGAATATTTTAAAGGATACAAGCAAAAAATATCCCAGCAACAAAATCTGAGTGATCACTACTTATTCTCATCAGTTCTTTAGAATCAAGCAGGCAATTAATAAACATTGGGGGCCATAACAAAGCACGGGTTTGGGAAGAATTTCTTTTTAAGCGAGACCATGGATTACAGCTTACAAAACCTAGAACATTAAACAGATGTTGGTAAAATCTCAACATTGGAAGGCACCAGCTCCTCCTACAAAATGGTTGAGTGCAAATATGAGGTTTCTTAAGTTGCGGACATTGCATTCATTGCTCTAATACTTTCAAATTAAAAGAATTTATAAACACAAGTGGAAATGAGAAATTCAAAATTAATCATTTTTTTGACATGTGATTCAGACTATGTTATTTATGGCATAAAATGCCCCTGTGGACTAATGTATGCAGGGAAAATAACCCTACCACTGAAGTTAAGAATTAGTGAACATAAAAGTGCAATAACACAGCAAGATCGTAAATTCTCATTAGCTAGACAGTTCTTGAGAGAAAAACATCGTATTTCTACTCTGAGTTTTCACTTTTCATAAGGTTAATAAACCATCCTGAAGAGGTGACTGGAACAAACAATTGCTTAAAAAATGAAGGATGGTGGATGGGTTAAATCAAGAGATCACCTGACTCTCTTTTATGTAGATGGAATTTTGGATTAACCCAGCAATCAGGTTTCTTGCAACATGAAATAAATTAAAACAGTACAGACCGATTCTCTGCTTGGAAACCCCTACACAGTCCCTTGGGACCCCCCAATCCACGTTTAGGATAACACAGTAACACTTGAAGTAGCTTTTAAAATTTAAATGCAATTGAAGGGATGTAGGCGATGATAAATGTGGTCTCATTTAAAACTCTTGAAAGAAAGATTACGCTTTGCTGCATCCTCAGATTCCCCAAACACCTTCAGCTACAATAAGCTGTTATACTCTGGCTTTAAGGGAACTTCCTGAATTGGATCCAGGCAACCAACCCCATCATACCTTCAGGTGTTGATGCAATGACGTTAACTTCAGCTGGGGTCATGGGTTGCCTGGTGATGGTGCACAGTCAGATATAAAAACAGCTTGAATAGGAGACAGAGACCCCTTTGAAACCTGATGAAAAGCCCATGCAGTAGGACTCTGAAAGTGGCTGCCACTATTATGTAAAAACTTTTAGTGAATAATACCGTTTTGATTGCGACTGGCTTACATGAGTTAAAATTATTAGTTTGCTGTTTTCTCTTTGTAGAGGTGATGTTCCCTCATAACGTTTACAGAGCTAGAGAGGTAGTGGGATGACAAAGGGGAGGGGGCAGCTGAAAACTAGGGGTGCTAGCTGCACACTTGAACAGATGTAGATAGACTGGGTGGTCTGTTTCTGCTGGTACATTTGTATGTTCATATTAGGACACCAAAAGTTAATGTCCTTATGAACTGAAAATTGCAGCTGATTAGTTAGCATAGGTTTATATAAGTTTGCTTTGTGATGATAATTTCTATTTACTATAAATTGTATTTTTTACAGACTATAAATTTAGTGGTCTTGAAATACACAGAAGGAAATATAGTCAGACATGTTAACAGCTGTTTAGTAGGTAAATTAAAATACCATTTTTAAAGGTACACTGTAATTTATAATGACCGCTAGACACTCGTCCTCTGTGCAGCTTAGCCTCTGCTCAGCATTTTTAAATCATGAACAAAAATGAGAAAGGAAAAATGCGACCCACTGGGAATTGAACCCAGACCCCTGGCAATACTGGAATGATATTTCCAGGGTCTGGGTTCAATTCCCAGTGGGTCACACTTTTCCTTTCTCATTTCCATCCATGGAGCAATTTATACTGTAAGCAATATGATGCAGATCAAGAGAGTCATTGAGTATATGGGTCTCCTATATCATCAATGTTTGTAAGGCAAGAATTTATATGAATAAGTATTGTGGTGAAAACAATCTTTATTTTCAATAATTAATTACTGGACTTTATGAACAAATTATTTATCACTAAAAATGATCATGTTTATTTTTCAGTATGAAAATATAAAATATGTACCAACTGACTGTATATTGCCTCATAATATAAAATAGGAGGTCAATATGAAGTTTTGCCCCACTTCGTGTATACAATCATGAGAAACAAATATGGATGAAAAACATAAACAAGGCACTGCGTCAGCATGTGGTCTAAAAGCAAAACAAAATGGTTATATTAAATGCACTCTGAACATAGAAAATAGAGTTAAAAATCTACCTTTTGACCTTAGGTAATGAAACATAGATTTTTAACTCTATTTTCTATTTTCTGAGTACATTTAATATAACCATTTTGTTTTGCAAATATGGATGAATATTTTTTGAGAATTTGAATATTACATTTTGTTTTATATTTATATTATTTAGCTATTTACCCTGATGAAGAGACCAGCAGAGTCTTGACATGTTGGTTTTTATATGTATTTTGAAAAGAATGGCAAGAAAATTAAAGAAGTTTATGAAGGCATTTATTTGCCCAGCTTTTTGGATTTATTCTAATTAAAGAGTTTTGGGACACTGGACAACTATTCATACAGATATATAAAAGGACTGTTGGACTTCACAGTCCATTGTTTGTCTTTTCTTTTGCAGAATTATAACACAAACATGCCCTGTTTTACAAGGATTTCTTTAGGTATCTTCAGGTGAGACATTTTCCTGACTCTCAACTGGCTGCGGTCAGGGACCATGCAGCATCTTCTCCCCTGATCTCAGTCATGCTTCCATATGTTCAGTCCCACACAACTAGGCACCTATGGCCATTCACAGCTCACAATCATGCACTCACTCTATATTGCAACCAAGTTGGCAGAAGAAATAGGTAGAGGTCAGGAAAAGAAAAAATGGGAGTCATGCTGTTCTGAGATGGGTTGCATTGCATCCTCTCACATTTGACACGAATATGCCTAGACACATTTAGCATGTTACCTCTGCACACCAGTAATTATGGTCAAATATAGCTCAGGGCATGTGGCAGGGTATTGGAGAGACTGTGGGGAGGGGAGAGAAACACATATCCATATAATATGGTGCTGCTCAAGGCTAGTGGACTCCCTAAGGGACCTAAAGCAGATAATCAAAATGATTGGGGCACAAGTCCTCCTGGACTTCAGGAGGGCAGATTGTATGAAGATGGGTGAATGCCTCAGGGATGACCTGGCAGGGGGGATGACATGCGTGCAGTGGAGGGATAGTGAGTGAAGCTAAAAGGAAGCATAATTAAGGCAACAGACCTCTGTGTCAAATAAGTGAGCAGAAGCAAGAGAAAAAACAGACCATTATGGTTCTCAAAAGAGGTGGCTGAAAAAGTAAAGACAAAAAGTGTAGCATTCAGAAGGTATAAAGAGATGCAAAGTGAGGAGGATATGGAGGTGTATCGGGGAAGCAGAAGGAAGCAAGAAAAGCAATAAGGAATGTGAAGGTGCAGAATAAAGAGAGAATAGCCAAGCTGGTAATGAGAGGCGACAAAACATTTTTTTAAGTAGGTAAGTAATCTGGCAAGAGCTGATAGGGCTGCAGGATAGGAATCTGGGATAAAAATATTAAAAAAAAACATTTTTACACCTTATTTTCAACTCAGCCTTGTGATGAACCTGCATCATAAATTAGGGCAGATAAACTGTTCAACTCCTGGCCTAAATGTGATGTTGTGCAAGCACTGCAAAATCAACTTTTGGGCTGCAAACACACATTTTGGGCAGAAGTAGAAAAATGACAGCTGTCACATTAATGAATCACTGTGCCAAAATGGCTATGTTGAAATGTTGTGGTAAAAATACTGAATACTACCATAATTATGAGCCAGCATTTTCAAAATTCAACATAGCAGCAGTGCAACAATCTGGTGAAAATTTTGACCTGTACTTTTTTATGCTATTTTAGATTGCCACTTATAGGTTCATAAGTTCAAAGAAGAAATATCAAGTTCATAAGACCAAGATCCATAAATGAACTTGTCACCGATTAGGTAGAACATAGGAATCTCCTTTCACCCATAAAACAATCTAACCTTTTCATAAAAATCGGTAAACTTTTGCTCTCCACCACATGATTAGGCAGAGTATTCCAAACACTGACAATTCTCTGACTGTACCATTGGTTTCTGATATATGTATTATTAACCTCTCCTTTCAGTTTCAGGTTATATGATCTACAGTAGTATCCCTCGTATGGGATCAGAATTCCTAACTAATCCAATTGTTTCAAAGAGTGTCTCATCTTGGAAGGAACATAACTCACCCCTCATTTCCTATATTCCAAGGAATATAAATTCAAGCACTTTAGCCTCTTATGATATTGAAGTAATTTACTGGCTTAATTTGTCTTGTCACCCTTCTTTGAATGTTTTCAAAATTATTTTTCCCTTCAATAGATGTAGGGGCACCTCCTGACTTGTATGATACCCTTCTTTTAACAATTTGAGTCTGCTTGAGTACTTTTTTCATGTCTGAAATAATAAAAGGAGTACTCCTTTTAATATGGCTCGGACTAGGTTTTCATCAGTATTTGTAGCTGTTTTTGAACAACTATTGTTCTGTAAGGTCAAGGAGCACTGCCTGCTGCATAATAACTAATTTTAGTCACAACAGAAGTGATATATAAACAACAGATGGACAAAAACAGCTGAAAATACTAATGAAGACCTAGTCCGAGCCATTTTAAAAGGAGTGCTCCTTTTATTATTTTAGACAAGAAAAAAGTACTAAAGCAGACTCAAACTGTGAAAAGATGGGTATCATACAAGTCAGAAGGTACTGTAAGTGGCAATCTAAAATAGCATAAAAAAAGTATAGGTAAAAATTTTCACCAGATTGTTGCACTGCTGTTTTAATAGATGAACTTGCTAGAATCATGGAACACAAGACTGTGCAAGGTATAATACCACCGCATATTAAATTTATTCAAAGCCAGGGGATGCATTGCTAGTCTTTTTTTTGGCATTGAAAAAGTTTAACTTGGTCCACAGGGAGGAGTTTGGATACAGCTTAACTTAATCAAGCCCTAAATATCATGATATCAGGGCAGAAAGGGGGTTAGGGTGCATTCAGATGGAAGTGAGAATAAGGAAAAGAAAATTTATTATGGTACTATACTCTATAGAGATCCTGCCAAAAGAATGCAACATATATGTAAAGCAGAGAAACACCAGCTTGGCACAGATGCTGAATTCTCTGGTGCGGTCTTATAGTGCAGCAAGTTAAATTGTGTCCGTATTCATTTTTGAGTGGGGGATTGTGAAAAATGTCAAATGGTTGTCAATTCTGACCCACCTTTTTTCTTCTTTGATGACAAAACTGCTGCTTTAAGAAAATGGGCTATTTAGACCATTATGATCCATCATATTTTCAATAACCCCAACTTTTTACACCCTGTGAGTCACTGTCTCACATAATAAAACTGACCTTATCACTCCTCTCTGAGTGCAAACCAAGTCCCCTTTTTGTGTTTACAAATCCCCCCCACCCCCGTCTGTCACTTGCTTAGTGGCAGTGAATTTATGTAGCATTTTTTAGTTCTACATACAGTATACAGTCGCATAAAATGCCAACTGACACCCTTTGTAAGCTTCCCCTCTACCAGTTTCTTCATATTTCCTCCAGTGTTTACATTTACTGTAGCAGTAAAGAGAATGGGCCAGATTTTCAAAGGCCTTAGACTGATGCAAGGCGCTTGCGTCGAACAGGTCTGATGGAAGGGCACCTTGCACCAAGGGCTGCGCCAAGTGCAAATTTGAAAGGCAGCCTGCATCACCCAGCAGGCTGCCTGCACCAAAGTGTGCTAGCACCAGCCTTGCACCATGAAAGTGGCTGCGGCATGGCACTGGGGGCTTGCGGCAGACTTAGACTGCTGCAGCCCTCAGATCCGGAATTTGAAAAATCATTCCAGGAACCAAGTGCCAAGTACCCTTTGACCAGCGAGGGGCTGGTCTAAGGGGACTTAGACAGCTCCTGGGGGGTTGTCCTGTACGTGCCACCATGTGGCCCACCCCGATCCATCTCTGCTGGGCGATTCCTGGTGGTCCAATAGTCCCCCCACCACCATCATGGTCCCTGACACCCACATCCATGTGTCCTGCCAACCCTCCATACCCATCTCAGCACTCCCACCCCCTTCCATACCCCAATCCAGTGACCTGCACAGCCCTCCACACACCACCATGACTAGCCACCAAGTGGGCCATCAGTGCATGTACTGTATACAGTATACAGTACTCATATGGACTGCCCATTTGGTGACTGGCCAGGGTGGCATGTGGAGGGGTGTGCCAGTCACTGGATTGGGGTATGGGAGGGGGTGAGAGTGCTGCAATGGGTACCAGGGGGCACTAGCACACCAGGGTAATGGAGAGTGTTCCAGTGCCAGCACCAGTGGTGCGGTGGTGCTGGGGGGCAGTGCCCAGTTGCCAACCCCTGTTCATGGGTGATGTGGACTCCCCGCAACCATTTTGGCATTCCAGTTGGGTGCGCCGTACATCAGGCACAACACCCCCTTTGCTGCAAGCCACTGGACTTAGGCACTGGGACCCTGTAAGATAGAAATTCAGGCTCAGGGTCCCAGGCGCACTGCACTTGGTGCAAGCTGCCATTGTCGCAGCTTGCGTTGGGCCTTTGAAAATCCGTCCCAATGTGTTTAGTACTAAAAAATAAGAAAGAAGTGTGCTGCGGGGCTTTCTGTTTAGATACCACTGTTAAGGGAAAGCTGCACTTTCTAAACAGGAATACCTGGAAGGATCTAACAGATAATATCCACATTTATGATTACTAGTTACCATCTTCTCCCTGTGGAACAAAGCAAAATGGATTTGGAGTGGCAGGACAAGTAATGTGGTGCTCAACAATGAAAAAACTGAAACAAGCAAAAGGATGAGGAGCACCCACATATACAGAAAGCACCAGAACTGCAAAAATATTATTCACAGTTCTTTATTTAACTAATGTAGTGCCCCAAAGTTGAGGGCATAACGGATAAAGAAAAAAGGTGCTCTAGGGTAGTGTAAAGTCCACTGCCAGTGTGTCCCCACTTCCCTTTTTCCAGACAGCAGCTGCAGAAAAATTAAAAAAAAGTTTTGTTTAGCTTCCCCTGGTTGCCTGCTTTGTTCTGGAACTCCCCCCCCTTTGGGAAGCAGCGCGAGCCAGGGGAGCATCTTTCAAATCCAGCTCATGCTGGGCTGTTAGGGAACTGGCCAACATTGCCAGGGACATGCGTCCCAAATGCTGGCCAGTCCAGGAAGTTGATCTGTGGCCAGAGAAGTGGACAGTCAGTCACTGCCATCCTGAGGGCAAAGAAGAGCCCACGAAGAGTGCTTGCAGGCACTCTAAAGGAAAGAGAACATCCACATTCTGTGGTGTGGGGAAAGGAGGGGACATAGGTCTGTGGCAGTAATTGAAGTAGGCTACCTGTGGTCAGCCTCTTATTCCCTCAGTGCCTCATAGGTCCATGAGTGTGTGGTGGTCCCAGTGCTGCAACCTTAAGTCCAGCCCAGTCATCCTCCGGTGCCATGGTGAGGGCTCTGTTTAGCCCCATTCCTTATTTTTATAGTTGTTTAAATGGTCCCTTAGTGATAGCATGAAGAGAAGAGCCACATCAGGAGCAAGAAAAGAGACCATCTGGCATCCTGAAGTCCTGTGAGGCCCCCTGTCACCTGAGTCATCCGTCTCCCTGCCTGTCAGCCTGCTTGAAGCCCTCCCTCTGCCAGCAAGCACCTCCCACTTCCCACAGCAGCTTCCTTCTCCCTGGGCTGAGGCAGTGAATTGGTGGCAGCAAAAGAGTGCTGTCAGCCTGAAACAAATTGAAAGGTATTTTTATTTTATTTTTTTTGTTAAAAGTGCCGTAAGAGTGCCAGGAGGATCAGCCAAGAGTCGAGAGATGGGGTTGGCCAGAGGGCCATATTTAAATATTTTACTGTTGGTTGGGGCTAGCGACACCCACGGTGAGGGACCTGCCTTAAGGTCCATAGGGGAAATTTAATAAATATTCATAAGGGTGTGGTGCTGAGGTGGGGCAAGGAGAACCGACTGGCAACAAGGCCTTGATCAGGCCTGAAGCTATTTAAAGGGGCAGCATAGGTCCTAGTGTTTAAAGGGGCATCACATGCCCACTACAGGTTTGAGGGGGCCCAGTAGAGCAAGACCCAGAATAGTTTAAAGGGGGCCTAGCAGAGCAAGCCCAGAATAGTTCAAGGAGGTAATCAGGCCCAAGTTATTTAAAGGGGCCCAGTAGAGAGGGCCACAGCCAAATTTATTTATTTACGAGTTTTTAGAAAACCTAAAGCTCAAAGGGGCCAAGAGCAGAAAAGGCCCACTGTGTTGAAAGATTTAAAGGGGCCCAGCAGTAATAAGAGTAAGGAAGGCCCAATAGAAAGAAGGGCATTTATCCTGAGGGTTGCCAGGGGTAGTCAGGTACTAGTACCTTAAAGAACCTGCAAGTGCAGCACTGTTGTCAAGGATCAGCAATGGAAAAGAAAGATGCTTAGCTCACTACTGTTATGTAGTGACTGTCCATTCCTGAAAATGTGCATCTGAACTGTTGTGTTGATTGCAAAGTACCAAGACTGTATTGTACTGGGATTGTGGTTATTTGCCCCTGCCACAAACAATTGTCCTGGGATTCTGGTTATTTGTACCTGCTATGAACTATCGCCCTAGACTTTGGTAATTTGCCCCATTCCTTGAAAATTGTCACTGCAATGAACAATTGCCCTAGATTCCAACAATTTGCACTATACCATGGCATTTGGTTGTTGCTAGGGCAATTTGCCTGAAGCAGGGGCAAAGTGGAATTACCAGTGTTCTTAGTGCAAAGTGTATGTACTCAATCTTCTGCTGCAATACCCCTGGTGGGGTTGTTCACAGCTGATTCTTCACCAAACCAGTCTTCAGCCAGTGAAGAACTTCACAGCAGTGCCCTTCCCTGTCATCCATTGTTGGCCAAAGTTGACGTAACCTGGTGTGATTCACGGCCACTGGTTCCTGGTTTCCTTGTGGCTCAGTCAGCCTGGAAGTGGAACATCCTGGGAGAAGCCTCATCCATCACTCCCAGTTGTTCACCGAAAGTCGAGTCTGACATGGCCACTGTGTGTCTGAGTCCACTGGTTTGTTGCTTTTCTGGTTCCATACAGTACAGGGCCCAATCTTTGCCCTGCATCCTACTCTTCCTGCTTGTTTCACCCTGCTGGCACCGTGTTGTCTTCTGGGAGTCAGCTTGATCTTGGTCCTCCTGTGTATCCTTCACCAAAGAAGCTTCAATGTACCTTCATCCTTGGCAATCCTTGCATGTGAATTCAACGCCAAGTCTTTGTTCCTTCATCCTTGGCAGCCCTGGTCGAGGGTTTGTGCCAGAGAACTTCAACCAGCCTTTGTTCCTTCATCCTTGGCAGCCCTGGTCAAGGATTTGTGCTGGGGAAATTACTGCAGATCTCCACCCTTGGCAATCCTTTCAACTGGATTCATGGCCAAGTCTTTGTTCCTTCATCCTTGGCAGCTCTGGTCGAGGGTTTGTGCCGGGGAAGAGTTCAACAGAGTTCAGCTCTCTTGTGCTAGAGTATTCTGGCAACCTTGGAGAGTGGGTTGGCTGAAGAATCAGGGTCTAGTTAATAAATCTATCCTATCCTCTCCAACCTCTCCTAAGGTTTCACACAGGTGTAGCTTGGCACCAAGCAGGAGCCCCATATTCCCTTTTACTCCATTGCTATTCCATTCTTCAGCTGTGCTCTTGAAGATGGCAGGAAAAGTTGGACTTCTGATAACAGCAACAGACTTTTAGTGGTGTTTTTTCCACTTAGCACCTCACGGTTGGGATAGAGTGTTCATACAGTCTGTATAGCGGTTCTATAGCATGTAGAGCTATTTATAGAGTTTTAGACATTTTAGAGTTTGCATTATATAGTTGTATGTTATTTGTTACTGCCTAGATATCCACAATGCTGTCCATACTCCCTGTTGTTTTTGTTGTTAGTATTTTCTTTTATGACCTTGTCCTCCTTCCCCTCCTATCCAATAAACATCTTTGCTTCATCTGACCTCTGTGTACGACTCCTGCCTCTCCTTGTTTGGTGATTCCATCCACCCACCCCCATTCAAACCTTGAATGGCCCCTCGCGATCCCACCTGCTGAGTGTGCCACTGGTGCTGCTGGTAGCGAGACAGTTCCATCCACCACTCAGAGTGAAGAAACCCAAGGTCTACCAGTAAAGCACTATTACACTAAAGTGCATAGTGTACCCACACATAGTGAGCATAAAAAAGTGACAGCTGAGCCGCTCTGAAAGTAATGCTTCTCCAGGCATCTGCCAGGCATCAGAGTGAATCACTGTGATGATGCCTGGCAGGGCTCAGGAGAAATGTTAGTTGCAGAAAGGCTCAGCCACCACTTTTTTTGCTCACTATGTGTGGGTTCACTATGCACTTTAGATAAGTAAAGGACTTTGAATAATATTTTTGTGGTCCTGGTGCTTTCTGCATATGAGGGTGCTCCTCATCCTTTTGTTTGTTCCTGTGGAACAGCAGGCTGAGATGGGACATGAGCTCAGACTTCCCATTCTTAGGGGTATTGACAGGACTGAACATATGGATATGTTCTCCAGCAGGATACAGGGACAAGTTTAGGGGCAATATTAGGAAGCATATTTTGTCCCAAAAATTGATGACCTTCTAAAATGACCCGCCAACAGACACTGTGGAGATGAAGACAGTAGAGCAGTCCCCAGTGTTACCCATCCCTTAGCTTTTGCCAGCACTGAGCTGATATGGCTGTGGAGAGTTTTTAGGAGTGGCAAGAGCATTGAAAGAATATACAGTGCCCTCGCTGCACCAGAGTCAGATGTAACTGATACTGCTGTGATTACAGAACTGTGCATGCATGATACTTATGCATGTACAGTTTGCCCGTAGTCAGCTGTAACATGGCAGCACTGACATGACTACATATGTGCCATACTCACATATGCATAGTTTAAGTCAGCAATGGTAAATGTAAGACCCCACTGAAAATGAGATACTGCATCTTAGCCTGGCTAACCTGCATCAGTGCATTGTAGAAGTGGGAAAATTAGGACCTCTCTGAAAATGAGATCCTGCATTTCATCAAAGCTATCCTGTGCCAGTACATTGCCAAAATGGATAGTATGACCCCACTGAATATAACATATTGCATCTCAGTCAGGCTATCCAGCTGTTTCAGTACATTGTCATAATGCTATAATATCATCAAGATGTTCTGGACACATCTGGACACTGAGATCAAAGCTTGAGAGATTCCAACATTTTTCCAGTGCCTCTGTGATATGTTGCAGGTGAGTTTTACCATTTAAAATAAATAAACACAGCCTTAACATTTGTTATAGTGATTTTACTGACAGGCATAATGAAGTCAGTTGTGTACATGTACTGATTTGAGCATACAGAAAAATATACAGGAGTTTTGTCCCAGTTTTACATGGAAAATACAGGGAAAAGGAGGATGTCCTACAGGGAAATGCTTTGTTCAATCTGGGAACACTGCAGTTGACACCACTATCATTCTTTGTAATTCCCTAGGATGCCCCTTGCAACCTCTAAAAAAAACCCTAAAACATTAGCTGCCTAGCATTTATTTCTCCTTCCTATAAGTATAAAACCATGAGAGTTCCAATTCCACTAATTAGGTCCAGAAAGGGTTAGCATAAATCAGCTCTTCAGAGGAAATACTGTAAATCATTGCTACACACACACACCCACCCACCCCACACACACATTGGGAGAGATGACCACGGATGTAATTTGAAACTACTCTGCAGTTAGATGCTGTTATCTTTTGAAAGGCATAGGATTCATAGGTTTATCAAGCCAAAATAGACTTCCATCCTTTGGTTGCTTGCCTTAAGTTAGACTATCAGATACTTGTTTGAATAAAAAGTATCCAACCTCTTTTTAAATTGTTCCATTGCAGTGCTTGCAACCACCTCATTTGGTAAGCCATTCCATAGTTTAACAACTCTTTGACTATATCAGAATTTTCTTTTTAAAAAATTCCATCTATCTGCTACTAATTGGAAGGGATGACCCCTAGTATTGTGTTAGGATTCTCTTAGTCTAAGACATACTCAGACCATATTATTTTATCCTGTAGTACTCTAAAAGTCATACACCTATCCCCCCTTGATCTCCTATATTGTAGGGTAAACATATCTAGGTGCCTAAGTCTCTCTGAGTATGTCAAGTCATGATATCCCATTATTGTCTTTGTAGCCCTTCTCTGTACTCCCTCCAGTTTAGCAATGTCACCCTTTTTGTACGTTGCCCAAACTTGTGCTCCACACTCCAAGTGGGGCCATACCAAAGCCTGGTATAAGGGGATGATAACTTTTTTATCTCTACTTTTAATATGTCGTAGTATACAATTGAGTTTTTGATTAGCTTTTTTAGTAATGAAAAATGGAGGTCAGAGGTTATAGTTACCCCATGATCATGCTCCTCACTGGTGATAGGTAATGTTTTATTAAGCATGTTATATGGTATATTGAGATTCTTCTTTCCCAGATGCATTATGATGCATTTGTTCATAAGTAGTTACAGTTGGTATTTAGTTGTCCAATTGTCTATGTCTGTAAGGGCATTTTGCATGATAATGCCATCTTCACTATTGTTGACTATTGCCCCAATTCTACAATCATCGGCAGACTTGGTTAGCCAAATGTTATTCTGATCACATTTGAGTGAGGATATATATATTTATATATATGTTGAAGAGACAGGGTACCAAAATGGAACCCCACTCATCACAACTGCCCAGTCTGACAGAGTTCTGTTTATAGTCACCCTCTGTCTCCTCCCTATCAATCATGATGTAATCCAATTTAACAAATTAGCATCCAATTCTGTTTTTTTAAGTGTAATCATCAACTCATCTGTGGCAGTTTATCGAATGCTTTGGAAAAATCAAGAAAAACCACATCCACTGTGTCCCCATTATCCAAGGCTTTACTCACTCTCTCATAAAAGGATAACATATTAGTCTGACATGAGCAGGCCTGCATAAATCCATGTTGTGTAGAGTCTATCAAATTTATATTTTCCAAATGGGTCAGAAATTTTACCTTTTATTATATCTTTTAAGATCTTACATATCATGGAGGTAAGGCTAATTCGATGGAAATTTTCTTGGTTCGTCTTAAACCTTTTTTGAAAATTGGTACTACTACTGCATCTTTCCAGCTTTGGGGAACTTCACCCAAATAGTAGTGTCCCAATTATCTACCCCTCCTCAGTCATTATCATAATAAACAAGTACACGACAGCCATCATCACTTTCTGTGGTTTTAGCCCAATTTTTCCCCCAGTCATTGGTAATATATCCCTCCTCTTTTTTACCTTTCTAACCTGCCACCCTATACACAGCCTTTTTCACCTATATGTGTAGTTGCCAGCTGCCTCACTCAAAATATCTCTGCTTATAACCCCTGTATGCCTATGGTTGATTGTATATCTGCTGACTTCTTGAATTGTAAAATAATGCTGCTTTTTTTTAAAATTTATTTCAGCCTTGTACTGTACTTTATACACTGTGCTTCTGTACCGTACTTTGAGGTATTCATGACCAGGTCCACCTTGCAAATGAGCCTTGCACAGTGGTGCCTGCCTGGATAAATAAAGATTTTGATTGATTGATTGATTGATGTTAGTGGAGGTGCCAAATTTTCTGATAGCTCCGCCAGAATTCTAGGGTGAATATTATCAGGGCCAGGAGATTTATTTATGTTAAGTTTGTTCAAGCGTTCCAATACATCTTTAACCTCAGTTTTGACTTTACCAGATACTGAAGGTGAGATAATGAGGGGATTAGTTGTGTTTTTTATGTTGTTAAATACTGAGAAGAAATAACTATTTTGAATGTCAGACGATTCCTTATCATTTGCTGTATTCCCGTCTGAGTTTTTAAAAGGGCCTATAGTATGCATTGTTTGTTTTCATCCTGTTGATATGTGCATAGAACAGTTTATGGTTACCCTTGGTTTTCAAGGCAAGAGTCAGTACATAGTTGGCCTTGGCTTTTCTAATAGTTGTTTTTACGTCCTTAACCAATGCCCTGTACATTTTCTTTCCCTCGGGGTCATCAGTTTTCCTTATTGTTCTATACATTATGTTTTTCTTATTAATTAATTAATTTCTTTAAGATTTATTAAACCATCCATTAGTATTTTGGTTATGTTGTATATTGTTTTAGTTGGTATGTGAATGCTGGTTTCCAATACAAGTTTATTGATCAAATTTAACCACATTTCATCTATAGTTTTGTTTTGAAAAATATTATACCAGTACCATTTTTCCGTAGATTGGTTAAATGACTGGAAGTCAGCTCGTCAGTAAATTAGTCTTCAAAGGTAGCAAGTCACATTGCAATAAAAAAAGCTGAGAAAATAGTGTTGGAATTGGTCTACTCAATAGAGACAAGAGAATATTTTATTTAACTGGCAAGTTGGAGAAAGATACATTGAAAACTCCAAAAATGTGTGCCATGGTACTCCATTTGTCTAGCTACAGACAATAAGATGGTTGTATGCAGCCCTCTTGCATTAGCTCTAAAAATACTGTCTACTAAATTGGATTCAGAAGAAAACATGTGTTTCTTGCACTCACTGAAGCACTACAAGGTTGGGGAGGAGAGATGATTGTCCAGAGCATTCGTTTCTTAATCCCTAGGCTGACAAAATAATTAGAATGAATCTATTTGATTGTGCTCTGGACAGATGTTCAGTCTGCAGCACTGCAAGGGTTAAATTAAAGGACTGCAAAGATGTGGAAAGATCATTCAAAAGCTCCAAAGGAAGTGTTCCACTGTCTGAATCTGGTAGCTCATTTTTATAGTGAATGCAAGAGGGCTACAGGCTCCACCTACCTGCAGCCCTAAAAAGGAAGACCAGGGAGAGATTGTAAGGTTAAAAAGGGAAAGGGTGACTATGCAAAGGGGGACCAGGAAAAGGCAGATGTCCTGAACAAATACTTTTGTTCAGTGTTCATAGAGGAAGGAGAAGGGAAGGGGCCACTAAAAAGTAACAGGTGTTTTGGAAGGAGGGAGGTAGACACTAGTCCTTGTTAGGAGGGAAGAGTCCAGAAGGGACTCACCAATCTGAAAGTGGACATAGCAGTGGGGTCAGATGGGGTGCATCCAAGGGTACTGAGGGAGCTCTGGGAGGTAATGGCTGCACCTCTGACAGTCCTGTTTAACAGCTCACTGGAACAAAGAGTAGTTCCAGAGAAATGAAGGAGGGCAGATGTAGTCCAACTTCACAAAAGTGGTAGCAGGGAGGAGGCTGGCTATTATAGGCCAGTCAGCCTGACATTGCTGGTGGGAAAGTTAATGGACTCACTGCTGAAGAAAATTATTGTGGAATATCTTGAATCCAGTAGGTTACAAGACCCAAGGCAGCATGGATCCATGGGAGGAGGTTATGTCAAACAAATTTGATAGGTTTCTTTGACTGGGTGACCAAGGAGTTAGATCAGTGTGGAGCACTGGATGTGGCCTACCTAGATTTCAGTAAGGTCTTCAACACCATTCCATATAGGAGACTAGTACACAAGCTGGGTAGAGTAAGGGTGAGTCCAAAGGTGGTAAACTGTGTAAGAAATTGGTTAGAGGATAGGCGACAGAGGGTGGTGGCAAACACAGTTCACTTCGAGAATGGTGCCACAGGGACAGTACTGAGATCAGTCCTCTTTAATGTCTTTATAAGTGACACTGCAGAACAGCTGGAAGAGAATGTCTTCCTCTTTGTGGATGACATAAAAATCTGCAACAGGGTGTGCACTCTAGGGGTGTGTGCAGAAAAGATGAGTAAAGACCTGAAAAACTGTGAAAAGTGATCAAGGACATAGTAGCTGGGTTTCAATGCAAAAAAAAAGAAAAAAAAAAGCATTTGGGTCACAGAAACCAAGGGGCAGAGTACAAAATGGGTGGAGTATGATTGACAACCACCAAGCAAGAAAGAGACATGGGAGTAATCATATCTGATGACCTAAAGGTGGCCAGGTAATGTGACAAGGCAGTTGGGAGGACTAGTGGGATGCTGGGGTGCATGCAGAGGGATATCACCAGCAGAAAGAGGGAAGAGGTGTACCTTTGTAGAGATCATTGTTAAGACCCCACATAGAGTATTGTGTGCAGTTCTGGAGACCATATCTTTGAAAGGATATAGGCAAAGTGGCAGCAGTCCAGAGGAGGGCAACTAAAATGGTGCAGGGTCTGTATTGAAAGCCCTACAGACTGAGATTAAAGGACCTCAATATATACATCCTTGAAGAGGGGACGGGGGATAAAATGGAGACCTAGAAATAACCCATGAAGGTAAATAAGGCACAGGAGGGAAACATTTTTCAGAACAAAAGGTGCTAAAGAACAAGGGGACATGGTATGAAGCTGGAGGGGGTAGACTGAAGAGAGATGTGAGGAAGTACTTCTCCTCAGAAAAAGTGGTGGATTCATGGAATAATTTTCTAGCAGAGGTGGTGGAGGCAAAATCAGTGGTGGGGTTCAAGAATGCATATGATAGGCATAAAGGAAACTTCTTGGGTCTGGGGTGATACTGATGGTAGGGAAAATGGGCAGACTGAGTGGGCCGAACAGTCCTTATGTGTTGTCAAATTCTGTGTGTCCATGTTTTTATAAACAAGGAACTACTTTCCCACAGATTTAGATTGACCCCAGAAATATACTTACTACATCAGTACCCAAGCTGTCCTAGTGGCAAAAATGCTAACTATTTCCTGGATGTTTTATTAGTTGCAGGTAAGAAATGCATTACTAGGAACTGGTTGGTTGGTGTCACTCTCCCATGGAGTACAGGACCTGCTGAGACAAGCCAGAGAAATCAGAATCAGCAGTGCATGGAAGTGGCGGTGGCAAAAGAAAGTGAGAAGATTGACCCTGAGAACATCTTTTTGAACTCTGATGAAGTGCTGCATCAAGATGGGTCTTTTCTTTGGATGGCTCCCATGAAATTATAAATGAGTGGGTCCCTGAAGAGCTGAACCAAGAGGAACGTGGTATAAAACAAGGGGGAGGAATTGGAAGATGCAGATGTTATGTCTACCAGCCCCTAAACCAGGACCCCCAGTTGGGGACATGGGAGTTCAGCCAGCCCACTGAGCCTGAGAGTCAAGAGGAGCAGGTCCAGGATATCCAGGAGAAAAGACAAGCAAAAGGATGGTATCTGCCAGGGTTACCTGTGGAAACTGATGATGAGGAGGAGGGATGAGCTACAGCTATGAATGGCAGGAGTTACATTCCTATAGACCTAAAGTACAAGGAGTTAGTAAAGAGGATAATGGTAAGTATAACGCTTCCATCGATTGAAAGCCAAGCATAGGCAAAACAGATTTCAAAGGACTAGTGGAAGGACATCATACAGCAGACAGTTCAATCCCCACAATCTTCAATAGGACAGAATCCAGAACAGAAATAGGTGGATGCACTCAATTCCAATAAACAAGGACTAAGATGATGTTTTAAACTGACACTAAAGTCTCAAATGCCTCTGGTGTAAATATTTAATAACCTGCAGTAGTGACTGGTGTAAACTCAGTGATTTGTAGTGATCAGATACCAATTAAAAAAAAACTCTAGCAAGAGCCAAAATGACTGCAAAATAATGGTATTGTGAGGTGTGAGAAATGTGTAAACTAGCAATTTTTGCACTAACCACTGAGCCACCGAACTGCACTCTCTAATTGCTGTGATACACACACACACACACACTGACTAATACATATATGCATATATACATATATGTTCCACTGTAACATAGCAATGCAAGGTCTGCACACATTTTTACAGATAAAAAAAGACATCATGGGACTCTTCTTCTTTTCAGGCTCCATGGGACATCAGAGGGTGGGGAGTTGCCACTAGTCACCTCATTTAAATCAGAAATGACATACACAAGATTGAAACTGATTTTGATAGTGAAGAATTGTAAACTAGCAACACTAACTGCTGAGCCAACTACTGTAGCTGCGTTTTCTAATTGTTGTGACACACACACACACACACACACACACACACACTGACTAATACATATACACATATAAGCATATATATTTCAGTATAATATAACAGTGCACAGTCTACACACATTTTTGCAAATTAAAAAAGACATTGAGGGACTGTTTTCTTCTTTTCAGGCTCCTAGGGACATAGGAGGGTGGGGGGGGTTGCCACTAGACACCTCATTTAAATCAGCAATGACATGCATAAGGCTGAAACTAATCTAGATAGTGAGGGAATGTAGGCTAGCAATTTTTGCACTAACCAGTGAGACATCTAACTGCACTTTTATGATTGTTGTAATACACACACACACACACACTGCCTAATACTTATGTATTTCAGTATAACATAACAGTGCACTGTCTACACACACAGAGTGTTGCCACACACACTAACACACATACACTGCCTTACATGGCATTTATTTACTTATACATCTAACCCTAACTTTTACTGTATTGAGGATAAGTACTGTGTTTTACATTAATACATTGTACTAATCTATGACATGACTGGGTAACTAAGGTGCTGGACCGGGGAGGTGCAGTAGATGTGGCCTATATGGACTTTAGAAAGGCCTTCAATGCTGTCCCCATAGAAGGCTGATTAATAAACTGTGCAGCCTAGGGGTGGATCCTAAAATAGTTCTGTGTGTTGAGAACTGAGTGAATGACAGGAGTCAGAGGGTTGTGGTAAAGAGGGAATACTCTGGAGAGGTAGAGGTGACGAACAGGGTGCCACAGGTGTTGGTGTTTGGGCCAGTCCTCTTCAATGTCTTTATTGGGGATGTTGCAAAGGGACTGACAGGGAAGGTACCTCTTCACAGATGATACAGAGGTATGCAATAGGGTGGGTACGCCAGAGGGTGTTGAAAGAATGAGGGAATACCTTAAAAAACTGGAGAAATGGTCTGAAGAATGGCAGCTGGGATTCAATACAATGATGTGCAGGATTATACACATAGAGCACATGAACCAGGGGCAAATTAGGCAGGGAGGTACTGACAGTTACAATGCAGGAAAGGGACCTGGGAGTTATCATCTTGGAGGACATAAGAGAAAGTAGGCAGCGTGATAAAGTGTCTGGAAAGGCTAGTCAGATGCTTGGATGCATAGGTAGGGATTTCATGAGTAGAAAGAGGGAGGTCATCTTGTCTCTGTATAAGACACTCATGAGACACCACACCTGTAATACTGGCTCCAGTTCTGGAGGCCCCATCTGAGATAGAACATAGACAGGGTGGAGGTGGTGCAGTGGAGGCCAACTAAAATGGTGCAGTGCCTGCAGAATAAGACCAATGAGGAAAAACTAAAGGGGTTAAATATGTATTCCCTGGATGAAATGGGGGGGGGCATGACTGAGACATACAAATACATCACTGGTATAAATAGAGCACAGGAAGGAAGCATCGTCCAAAGTAAGAGATGCTCCGAGTCAAGGGGGCACAAAATGAAGTTAGGGGAATGCTCAGGGGAAACGTGAGAAAATATTTTTTCACAGAGAGGGTGGTGGACATCTGGAATAGCCTACCAGAGGGGGTGGTAGGGGCTAAAACAGTCACAGAATTTAAGAAGGAGTAGGACAGACACAAGGGTATCCTGGAGGCAAAGGGGGTTCCAGAGTTCAGTTTGGGCATGGGGCCTCACACTAGATAGGGTTTAATAGGACAGACTGGGTGGTGATGCAACTTCCACAACCCAACTCGGCCTCCCACTGAGCACCCACCACCCCCATCCCCAGACCCTCCCTCCCCCACACACATCCTCACTCTCCTGAACAGGTCCCATTGTAAAGATCCACTTTCCCACCAAAAACATGAGTTGCTGCTAGAACTGGCAACTGCTATATGAGTAATAAGGTAAGTGTAGTTCAAAGTATTTCAATGGGTTTTCAACTGCACTTACCTTATTTCTCATATAGCGGTCACTGGTTCCGGTAGCAAGATGTGTCTTCCATGGATCTTCCGTGGATCTTCATAGTGGGACTTGTCCAGGTAAGTGAGAGTGTAAGTGGGGGGTCTGGGGAGGATGGGGTGGCGGTGCTCAGTGGGAGGTCAGGCTGGGGGTTGGGGATTGCATCAGCAATAGATCTTTTTTTACAGATTAAAAAAATACATCAAGGGACTGTGTTCTTCTTTTCAGGCTCTGAGGAACATTAGAGGGTGGGGGGCTGCCACTAGACACCTCATTTAAATCAGCAATGACATGCAAAAGGCTGAAACTGATCTAGATAGTGAGGGAATGTAGACTAACAATTTTTGCACTAACCACTGAGCCACCTAACTGCACTTTCCAATTGTTGTGATACACATACTGACTAATTCATAAACACATATATGCATATGTATTCCAGTGTAACATAGCAGTACACTGCCTATACACATTTTTACAGATTAAAAAACAGACATCGAGAGACCATTTTCTTCTTTCAAGGCTCCGAGGGACATTGGTGGGGGGGGGGGCAGGTGGTTGCCACTAGACACCTCAGTTAAATCAGCAATGACATGCATAAGGCTGAAACTGATCTAGATAGTGGGGGGAATAGACTAGAAATTGTTGCACTAATCAGTGAGCCACTTAACTCCACTTTCTATTTATTGTGATATACACACACACACACACACACACTCTGACTAATACATATACACATAGGCCCAGATATTCAAAAGGGTTGCGCCATGTGCAACAGAGATGCACCAGCGCAAGTCCAAAAATGCGCTAATCTGCGATATTCAGTGGGAGGCAGCTGCACCCCCCCCAAATTGCAATGCGCAAGAGCGCAATGGTAATGAATGCATGTGCAACCATAGGGGGAGGAACCTTGAATAAATGGCACAGTGCGATATTCAACAGCGTGCGCCATGCACAATAGAGGAGCAAGCGGAAGTTGCGTGATAGTGGAAATGATCCAAAATAAAAAGGAACGAGAGAGAGGCGCAAGAACACTATAGGGAAGCCAGAAGTGGGAGCAAGGTGATAGCTACAGAAGAGAGGGAAGCAGTGAGTGGAACGGGAAAGGAGCAGGACAAGGCACACCTGGGAACAAAGAACAACAGGACAGGAGTGGTGAGCCTGTGTCACTGTGCAGGAGAGACAGGAGAAGTGCCACAGTGGACTGAGGGCAGTGGCAGTTGGCAGGACAGCCAAAGCTCGGAGGTGTACCCAGTGCAGGGGGAGTATCACAAAGGACAGCAGGGGGAATGGAATAACAGCTGCCGGGGGGGGGAACATGAGCCATGGACATGGCCAGTGCCACCTTTCAGATGGAGGTGGTAATGAGGGGTGTGAGAAGGCAGGCAGCAGGGGGCAAGGCTGTGGAAGGGCCCATCGGTGGTATACCCCCAACAGATGGTACTGAGCCTGCACCAGCTTCGAGCACTACAGTGACACAGAGATTGCAGGCAGGTACTGCCTGAACTGGGTGATCCTGAGGTGGCTCTGTGAGCTGTGCAGTGATGAGATGCAGGCACCCACATGACGGAGCCATGCTCTGTCAGTGGAGACAAAGGTAACAGCTGTCATGTGCCTGCTCGCCACGGGTACCTTCCAGAGACCAACAGGGGACACAACAGGCATTACCCAGTTGGCTGCGTCATGTCTACTCACATAATTCCTTAGCACACTGCTGCCACATGCTGCAGCGTACATCCGTTTCCCCAGCACACCGGTGGAGTGCACAGAACACATACAAGAGTTTCACAGGGTAGCACATATGTCTGGCGTGCTCGGGGCCATTGACTGCACCCGTGTGGCCATCTGCACACCACCTGGCCCGGAAGGTTCCATGTACATCAACCGGAAGGGCTATGCCAGCATCAACTGCCAGGTGGTGTGTGATGCTAGGGGATGCATAACCAATGTCTGTGTCACGCACCCAAGGAGAGCACATGATGACTTCATCTGGCACTACTCTGCACTGCCCGCCATTGGGTGCTCATAGTGGGGCTGTCTTGCATGGTTCTGTGGTGCACAGGGTTGTATTGTCACAGTGGGGGTGGTGACATGCTTGGGGTGTCCTGCATTGTTGGGCACTGCTCCTGGGCAGGGTGTATGGGGATTGTGGTGCAGGGTGTGCTCTGCATTGGTAGGATGGTGTGGCCCATGGTGGATGGGCATCCATGTGTGATGGTCCCAGCTTGCAAGGGGGTGTGCTGGTGCACCATGCCACGGCGATGGGTTTCTTGCTGGTGTCCCTGGGCCGGTGGTTCTTCCTGCTCTCCTCCGGTTGTGCGGTGCATAGGGTGTGGGGGGGGCGAGGTCTGTTCTGCTGTGTGCTCCTCTGCCCATCCCTGCCATGGGTGGTGGGCCCCTGCATCCTGTCCCTGCACATCCCTGGTTGTGCTGTTGCACTGCTGTCCTGCTCCACTAGGCATCCCTGGTTTTGCTATTGCGCATCTGACCTGTGCCACTGCACATCCCTGGTTGTGCTATGGCGCAGTTGGCATGATATTCAGTCACATGCCACAGGTGCATCTTGACCTGCGCAGTGTTTGAATATCGCATGTGTTGCGCATGGGCACAGTGGACTTGTGCTTGCTCCTGCTGTTGCACACTTTTGTGGCACAGTTTGAATATCTGGGCCCTACTGTATATGCAGATATATTCCAGTATAACATAGCAGTGTATTGTCTACACACATTTTTACAGATTAAAAAAACAGACATCAAGGGACCATTTTCCTTTTTTCAGGCTCCGAGGGACATCGGAGGGTTGAGCGTTGCCTCTAGATACCTCATTTAAATCAGTAATGACATGCATAAGGCCGAAACTAAAATAGTGGGGGAATGTAGACTAACAATTTTTGCACTAACCATTGTGCCACCTAACTGCACTTTCTAATTTTTGTGATAAACTCACACTGACCAAATACTTACACATATACACATAAATATATAAGCATAAATATCCAGTGTAACATAGCAGAGCACTGTCTACACACATACAGCATTGCCCCCCACACACACTAACATGCACACACTGCCTTATATGGCATTTATTTATACATCTAACCCTAACTTTTGCTGTGTTTAGGATACGCACTGTGTTTTGCACTAACTCATTGTACTAATCTATTTCATGACTAGGTAACTAAGATAGTAGACAGGAGAGGTGTTGTGGATGTGGCCTTTCTGGACTTAAGAAAGGCCTTTGACACCCCCCATAGAAGGCTGATTAACAAACTGCACAGTCTAGGGGTAGATCCTAAAATAATTCTGTGGGTTGAAAACTGGCTGAATGGCAGGAGTCAGAGGGTTGTAGTAAACAGGGAGTACTCTGGAGAGGGAGAAGTGATGAGCAGGGTGCTGCAGGGGTCGGAGTTTTGGCTGGTCCTTTTCAATGTCATTATTGGCGACATTGCAGCAGAAATGGAGGGGAAGGTACCTCTTCGCAGATGATACAAAGGTATGCAATAGGGTGGGCACACCAGAAGGTGTAGAAAGAATGAGGGAGGACCTTAAAAACTAGAGAACTGGTCTGAAGAATGGCAGCTGGGATTCAATGCAAAGTGCATGATCAGTGCACGTGTGTTAAAAAATAAGTATTGTGTAGACGGTCTTGATGGTAATATGAAAGAAATACATAGTAGAGTTGCAGTTAGATGGTATTAATGGGAGAGAGAAAACCATATAGATCAGATATTAAGTTTTCAGTGCAACACAAAGTTATAGACAGAACATGTTTAAATAGTGCAAGCTTGAATATTCACAAAAAATACTGACAAATGAACACATAGAGACAGAGACATTTTTACGTAGTGTCAGCATTGAAAATGCAATTGCAGCAATAATTTTGGTTTCCCTAGTCTTTAGCAAGACTTCAACACTGGATGTCTTAAGACCTTGTAGATCTACATAACATTCCTTTTGTGGCTTTTGACCTTCAGACTGCTATATCTTATCTCTAGTGCTGTGCTTCCCAGCTAATCATTTGTTTAAAACTGTGGCATTCATCTGTGAAGAATGAAACAATTATTTTTTTGAGAAGGCTTGCTATGAAATTGTTTGCTCTGTGCATCTCAGTGCAACACAGGCAAGAGGAAAAAGTCAGAAGGAGAGAGAGAGAGATACATTTTTAACCTTCTAAATAAAATCATTAGAATTTTTCTTTGGAACCCCTCTAGTCCTAGACTTTCAGTTGCAAAACTCAGAGCACATAAATCAGATGGTGGATTTGGACTTCCACAATGGGAAAAATATTATTTTGCTTTTCGTTTTAAGTAAAGTTCTTGGTATCTTACTTCTAACCTTGATGAACACTTACTCCTATGGTTCAGGGTTGAGAAACAGATTTTACAACCATGTAAACTGTCAGATTACATCTTTACTAAACTTCCTCCACCCCTGAATGATAGTGTGTGCATTAATACCCCCATCTGGGTAATCGAGAGAGTGAAGAACTTGCTCCTCATTTAGGACTTGCCTTCCTGCTTGACTGCATTTTAGAAAAACAACACCCTTTTGTATAACCAAGCACCTATAAGGGATTTTGGGTGGGAGAAGTTAGGTATTACAAACATACAAGATCTACTAGGTGACCAAGGGGAGTTGCTTTCCTTTAATCTACTTAAAACCTGATATAATATTCCAAGGTTTCGCTTTGCTTATTACCTCCAGCTAAGAAAGGCCCTTCAGAACTCAATTCAAGGAGTAGACTTAACCCTTAGAGAAGATTCTGAATGGAATTATGTCCTTAAGGTGACAAACATAAGGAAAGGGGTGAGTTTATTATATAAACTCCTAATGAATGTAAATGACCCTTCTTTATTATCAGCCTCAGCCAAAAATAAATGGGAAGGTGACATTGGGGAGCCTATATCTACCACTAAATGGGCCTCAGTCTGGGATAATGCCTGCTGCAGCAATAGAGAAATTCAGGCTAGGGCAATCCAGTATCAAATTCTTCATTATTATTATTAATCCCCAAAAAGGCTATTCTCCATGGGCTGTCAACTAGGTGAGAAATGCTGCAGATGTCAGGCAGAGGATGTAGATCTGTGTCATATGCTCTGGTCCTGTCCCTGCATCAAAGACATTTACAGCAAGGTGAATAAAGTTTGTGAATCTGCCTTGAAGATATTGATTCCCTTTAATCTGAAATTTCTTATCCTAGGAATAAGGGTAGATCAGGGAAGTTTAAAGAAACTTCTAAACTGTGTTATCTGGTCAGCTGCTTTAACACTTAAGAGGATCCTGCTCTCACATTGGAAATCTCATTCCCCCTGCTTATGCAGAATGGACCACTAAAACGAGTGAAGTCACCAATAGTGAGAGATTGGTGCATCAAGTTGTTGATAAAAGTTTTTTATTTGGGCCCCTTTCCTTACTTATTTGGATATTACATGACCAAAATATTATCCATTTTAGGCCTGTTTCATTTTCTAATGCCGTAACATCTCTCTTCCAAATATAGATTCTATAGTAATGAACCTGTAAATATTTTCCTTTTTGTATTTAATTCCTTCTATGAGATCTGGAAATTTCAGTCATGAATGTATGTAAGAATAATTTTTGTCATTATGGTATGTTGTTTATGTTTCTGCTTGATATATTTAGTTTTACTTAAATCTAATAAAATCTTTAAAGCAAAAAAAAAGAGAGGGAGATATCAATCTCAGTTACAGTTGAAAGGCTAAGTGGACATGTTTATGAGCTATACGCTTTCTTGAAAGAACATACGAACATACAAAATCTGCCAGCAGATAAAGGCCTAGAGGTCTATCAAGTCTGCTCGAATGTGCAGCTAGCACCCCTTATTCTGCAGCTGCCCCTGTCTTCCACCCTTTCCCTTCATTAACCCTTCCCCTTGTCCTGTCCCATCCCCTTTTGAAGCAGTCCACTGTTCTACTGCATACCACTTCTGCAGGTAACTCATTCCACCCAGCCACCACCCTCTCTGTAAAAAAGTGTCTCCTCATCTCCCTCCTGAACCTTCCTTGCTCCAGTCTCATATCATGGCCCCTGGTGGCCCCCCCTCCTTTACTTTGAACAGCCCCTCTGTACCCGTCTTGTTTATTCCTTTCATGTATTTAAAGGTTTCAATCATGTCACCCCTGTCCCTCCTCTCCTCCAGTGAGTACATGTTCAACTCCTTCAACCTTCTCTCATATGATAAGTCCCCCAGCCCCTTGATCATCTTTGTCACCCTGCGTGCACCCTCCAGTAACTAATGTCCTCTTCAGATACAGGCGCCAGTACTGCATGCAGTACTCAGGCGTGGTCTAACTAATGACCTATACAGTGGCAGAATCACCTCCTCTCTCCTCAGAGCATATACCTTTGCAATACAACCCAGCATTTTGTTGGCCTTTGCAGCTGCCTTCCTACATTGTGCCGAGTTGTTCATTGACCCTGTAATGAGCACACCCAGATCCTTCTCCTCCTCTGTCTGGGCTAGCTGCACTCCCCCCAGCTGGTAACTCTTCCTTGGGTTCTTCATCCCAAAATGCAGCACCTTGCACTTTTTGGCATTAAACCCCAGTTGCCAGGTGTCTGACCAGGTTTCAAGCTTTGCCAGATCATCCTGCAACCCCTGCCATCCCCCTAGGTCATCCACCACCATATAGTAACAAAATATTAGCTAGTAAGCACAAGACAGTCCAGTACAAGACTGCTCAGCTCAATAAACACAGCAGACTGTTTGCTTTAATTAGCACAGTGATTCCGCAAAATCTTTGATTTTATCTAGTCCTTTGGGAATCTGGAAAGCTTCCTTTTTCTATCATCATAGCAAGACATCTGCAGGGCTACACCCACTGAACTGGTTAACTGATCAGGAGCCAGGGATGCCACAATGGAGGGAAATTATTGCTTTCCTATACAAGATGGAAAGGATCATCTTTAGTCTGAATGATAAAACTGCAACCATTACCTCCAGATGGAATACCTGTATACAGTATACTACATATGATACAACACAGTCATAGTTTTATCCCTCAGGGAAATCATAGCATAACAAAAAAACTGAAATCATCCAGGATTGGGAAGGGGTTGCCCTTGAGGTGGGGACCCTAGAGGAGTCACTCTGCTTCCCCCGTCCTATGCCTCCTAGGCCACTATGTTTTTATCATACACTACAGGGAAATCAGATGATAGCTGAATGCACAGTGTGCTGAATGCAGTATCGAGCTCCCGTATGTTCCTACCTTTATTAATGCACCAAATGCAATTACCCTTGTGATGCTAAAGGTTTTTTTCAATGCTTAAACTGTACTTGCATGTTCATGTTATTCAATGCTCCTTGTTTTATTATAAAACTCAATAAACATATATTTAGAAGAGAAAATCTACAGTCCATTGTGAATCTTTTATTAAAAAGTGTAGTAGGATAATATACTGAATCAAAAATATTTTTTAAGCAGAAGTAGAGAGGTCATATCCCTTTAAAGATCCTTGGTAAGACCCCACCTGGAGTACTGTAGTTAGGTATGCCCCCTTCCCAACTGACAAATGGGATAGGAAGAATATAAAGTGTACAGAGAAGTTACACAAAAACCATATGTGGGTTAAGAGATCAAACAGAGCAGAGACTTATAGAGCTCAGACTTTACATACTTAATGAAATATAGGAGACTGAAACGAGGTCTTACTACTGTGTACAAGGCAATTGGGAATGAAGACTTAAAAAAAAATGTTTGGAGCTTGTATTTAAAGAAAGTAGCTGTCCATCCAGGGCTCATAATCAACAACTAAATGGGAATTATTTAAAACTGAGAAGAGATGACAGTGGTTCAGCCAAAAAGTTGTATCCCTATGGAACCAGATACTGTCAAGAGTTACTGAAGGTACAACACTTGATCTATTTAAGAAAATGTGGCTGATTATTTGAGACAGAAAGGAATTGTAGGCAAGGCCCCTAGAATTCTGTGGCCGCAGAATTTTGTGCAGAACTTGCAATCTACCGCAGAACTTCTGCAATGCTGCAGAATTCACTGTTCTTTGTGATTTTTTATTAATAATTCTGTTTATCCATAGAACCTGGTTCCCTTCCCCTCTTTTTATATCCAAAATCCCTCTATGCTCAGAATGTGATGTTATCATTGCTATAATATCATAAATTAGCTAATGAAATGGCTGCATTCTGCAACAGAAATGAGCAGTTACTTATCTACCATAGTTCCCACTGCCAGAGGCAGTAGTACAGTACATCAGGCATGGTGATATTTGCTCAACCTGCACTACAGCCTAATACAATTTCACACTCACGTTATTGTACTTGGGCCACCTTAAACAAAACCTGACAATAGCATAGACCTGTTAAGTCCATACCTCACTTTGTGCAAACATATTTGTGCCTTTAAGGTATAGCGATGCCATCTGAAATGAATAACTGGTAAAATTAATTTACCTGTCATTTTTAAGAACAATAAAGTAATTATGCCCAGAAAAGTGGAATATAATAATGTGAAAATCAAACAAAAGGGCTCACAAAAGGAAAAAAATAGGAGGTACTCTTGGTAAAACTGGAAACTTTTCAACATCATAATTAACATTACTAATTCATTAAAATAAGGCTGAAGCAGCTTCAGCCTTATTTTTGGTGGTTTGGGTGAGTGCCTGGTCATGATCTTGAAAAGAATATAATAATGTATAGACCTGCTGAAACAACAGACCTGTTAAATAAATAATTGCACTGTACACATTTTTGCCACGGTTATTGATTACATATTGTCACTGGTTGACCGAGTCAGCCAAAAGTTATGGAGAAATGTGTTCAGTGCCAGCTGTTGGGGCAGAAGGTAGCATGTTAGCTTTCTATGCCAGCAACTCAGGTTCAGAGATTAGCTCTGGGAGCTGGCTGGGCAGCATAAGGACTGGGAAAACACATCACTGCTCTGAGTCTGGGAAGGTATGGTGCAGTGTTCTGTCACACAGTGGACACATTGTGATGAGCTGAAGAGCTCTATCTCACAATCGGTTCACATGCATGGCATGGCCTGATGGTGTTACGTAGTGTCAGGGGAAACAGGCTGGCATGAAAAAATAGTTTTGCAATAACTCCTCTATTCTGTTTATTCCATATCCAATGGGACTTGTATTAAGGAGGATGCAATTTCATGGAAATTAAAAAAAATACACACATATATATATATATATACATACACACACATACAGTATCTCTCTCACTATACACACACACACACATTTGCATGTATGTTACAGATTGCGTATAAATATATATGTGATACACAGTGGAGACCTCATTAGTGGTATAGATACCATGCATATAGAAATACCTTATTTATCACACAAGGTCCCCTCTACATATTTCATTTATGCAATAGGCTGAGATATTTGTTTTACTCTTTTAGGCATACAGTTATTTCTATTAAGTCTGTTATTTTTTGAACTAGTGCTACTGTGCTTTCCCCCATCCTGATTGCTATAACCACTGCCATGAAAGTGAAGTCAGGATGAAAAGCTGACACTGTGATATGGTAGTTTGTTAGTGCCACAGAACTTCTGCAGAAATTACAAACCACCGCTGCAGAAGTTCTGCGGCAAATGGTAGTCTTGCCGCAGAACTTGGTCCCACTGTGCAGCAGAAAAGTAGGGGCCTTGATTATAGGCTACAACTACTGATAAATGGCAGACATTCATGATGGCCAGGCAATCAGTCTTCTTATGTCCGAAATTCTACGAACCTACCATACAGTAAAAAAAATATTGTAATATATTGATGTAGTAAATATGCATTTTTCATTATATCCATTCATTGAAAGTGTTTTAACATAATGTATTGAAACCATATTGACCTGATTCCAAACCTTCACTTGAATAATAATTTTGCATGACTTTACATTCTTTACAAACATTTTTTGCATGGCTAATGTGAAACATAGAAATATAGACAATGACAGCAGAAAAAAATCCATCTAATCTGCACGGAGTTCCCTATCTGCTCTGGGACCTGTTGTCCATATGGGCTTTTATCCATCCTGGTCCACCCCTGCTTCCCTCCCTACTGCTGCCAACGTGCACAACCACCGAACCTTTCACTCTGTCCCAGTCATGCTTGAAACTTCTTATGGTCTTGGCACCAACCACCTCTGCAGGTAGACTATTTCATGGCACCACCACCCTTTCCATAAAATTGAACTTCCTCACATCCCTCTTAAACATCCTCCCTCATCAATTTCCACATGTGACCTTGAGTTCTTGACTCCATACTCCTGCTAAATATATCCTCCCAGTTCATCATGTTTATTCACTTTAGGAACTTGAAGGTCTGTATTATATCCCCTCTCTCGCACAGTCTCCTGTGAATACATGTTCAATGCCTTGAGATGATCTTTGTAAGATCTGCCCATATCCATCCTGTCCCTGTCCGTCCCTAGGTGAGGACTCCAGAACTGAGCATAGTATTCCAAGTACGGCCTCACCATTGACTTATAGAGAAGTAGTAGTGCCTCCTTGTTTCTACTGTCAGTACCCCTTCCAATGCACCTCAGCATCTTATTAGCCTTACTTCAGGCCTTGATAAACTAGATTGATTGTTTGAGGGAGTCCCTAATGATGACTGCCAGATCCCTTTCCTCTGCTGTAATGCTCATTTTAACCCCTCCCACCCAGTACTCTGTCTTGGTATTTTCCCCTAGACACATAACCCTGCATTTTTAGGCATTGAATTTCAACTGCCTAACCTTAGATCATCTCTCTAGCCTGTGTAGATCCCTCTTCATCTTCCCAATCCCTTTGTCACAATCCGCTCTACTGCAAAGCTTTGTATCATCTGTGAAGAGGTACAACTTGTCTTGGATGCCCTCCCCTATGTCGCTGATGAACGTATTCAAGAGAACAGGACCCAGGACAGATCTCAGCAGCACCTCACTCACGACCTCTCTCTCTCTTCTAATTTGAGCCCATTTACCACCACTCTCTACTGTCTCTCCTTCAACCAGCTTCCCTCCAGCAATGTCCCTAGCTATGCCAAGGCCCTCCAGCTTCTTCAGCAGTCTTCTGTGTGGCACTGAGCTGAAAGCCTTGCTGAAATTAAAAGAGAAACTGCTTGGCCCCTGAGGTACTACCTGTTACTCCAGTTTGAAGTGAAAGTATCAGATTGGTCTGACAAGACCTCTGCTACAAACCCACGCTATTTACTGTCCTGTAGACCATTGCTGTCTAGGTAGTCCACAGTGACTCCATCAGTTTACCCACAACGGAGGTATGCTGACAGGTCTGCAATTCCTTGGTTGCTCCTTTTCCTCCCAACCCTATTGTAGTGGGACTACATTTGCTACCCTCCAGTCTTTCAGAATTACCTCTGTCTGAATTGGGCTAGTGAATAACCCTAGTAGGGGTTCAGCCAGTTCCACAGCCAATTCCTTGAGTGCCCTTGATTGCATTCCATCCGGCCCTGGGCTTTATCTATCTTTAGGGCTTTGAGCGCCTTCTGAACCCTTTCTCTGGTAAATACTGGGTGCCTCGTTTCAGGAATGCTCCTGACAGCCACCTTGATACCACTTTCAGGCAGGGGTCCACTGTCTTTCCTTGAGAAGACAGAGCAGAAGTAATTGTTAAGAATGACTGCTTTTTGTTCATCTTCCTCTAGTACCATCCCCCCACTTTTAGCTTAACAATACCCCTTCCAGCTTCTTTTTCCTTAACATATCTGACAAACTGTTTTTACCCACCCTTGACCCCCCACCACAATATGCAGCTCCATGTCTGCCTTTCCCTCCCTGACCATCCTTTTTGCTCTCCTGGTTTTTATTGCCACTCTCCCCATCCCCCCCCCGCTTTTCCTTGTACTTGGTGAAAGCCTTTTTCTTGACTTTCACTGCTTCTCTGACCCTTTCCAAGAACCATATTGAACTTTTGAACCTGTTTAGTTTTATAACAATTCTTGTGCATGACTTTGTTGACTCAGGAATGTTCCCAAGGATAGTCCCATTTTTCCTCTATACCCTCAATACCGTTTGCATTGTCAGTTTGTCTCAGTTCTCATATTTGGTTGAAGTCTGTACTTCTAAAATCTAGGATTCAGTTTCTAATTGGGGCATTCTGGTACAGAGGGCCAGCCTGAACCAAATGGAGTTATGGTAGCTGGAACCAGTGGCTCCTCTACCTCCACTTTACTCACCATCTCCAAGTTGGTAAGCACCAAACTGAGAATGGCCACCTGTCTAGTGGGTTCCTTAACCAGCTGCACCAGCAGACAGTCCTGCAATGAATCCAGCAGGGGCTGACTTCTGGTGCACCTGGATGCTGGAATGTCTCAGTCACTATCTGGCAAGTTCAGACCATCCACCACCACTTCCCCATTCTACACTCCCCTTGCTAGCTCTTCTGTGAGCTCTGTATCTCTCTCTCTCTCTCTCTCCCCCTTATCCTGGTGATGTGTAGATCACCTCCACAAATATTTTCTTTTATGAGGGTACTGTGAGGTGAACCCACAGTGACTCAGTTTCCCCTTTGTTTTCCCTGAAGTGTCCGTCCTCCACATCCTCTATACCCTCCCTGATGTATAGGGCTACGCTCCCTCTTTGACTTTCCTTCTATTCTGTCTAAACATTACGTAACCTGCACCTGACAAGTCTCAGTCATTATTCTCTGTGGCCCAAGTTTCTGTGATGGCTATGAGGTTTGTCTCAGTGTCTGTCATCAAGGCCTGGAGCTCATCAATTTTATTACCCCAACTCCTGGCATTAAGGCAGACCCCCTTCCAACTATCTCCAGATCCTCTTTTTCTGTTTAGTTATCCTACAACTGCATGCCTTCCCATTCTGCTTATCATTTCATTTTTCCTATTGCATGCAGACTGTGACAGCTTTCCCCTCTTTGCCTCTTCCACTACTCCTTTTTGAGACTTAAGCTTTTTTTTTATCCAGTTTTACCGCAACCCATCCCCAGTATAGGGGAGGTGCTAACTGGGATCCTCTCCCTCACTCCCTTTACCACAGTTCCCTAGCCTCAGTGTCCCTTGCTGTCAGTTTAACTGGCTCATGTAGAGGTCAAACTTCTGTCCCAGTGCTCTGGTCCCCTCCCTTGTCAGGTGAAGGCCATCACCTTTGAACAGCCTCCTGTCCCAGATGTCCCTCCAGTCCCACACAAAGTGGTATCCTTTCTCCTGATCCCATCCCTTTAATTCATTTAGCTCTTCCCTCCTTACACTATGCCCCCACTACTCCACACAGGGAAGACCTCAGAAAAGGCCAGGGAGGACATGTTTGTCTACAATCTGTCCCTAAGCCTCTGAAAGGTCTGCTTCACTTGCTAAATAGGCTGGTTCAACAGATCATTGGTACCCTGGTGTATTGGCATTATCACCTCCTGCTCCCTCTCTGCTTTCCTCCCTATTCTATGTTCTGGATAGCTGAGACCCCAGGAAGGCACCTCATCATGCTACCCCCACCCTCACTACTTCCAAATCATAGAATCCCTTACCACAAAGACTATCCTAGATGCCTTCTTCTTAAGCTAATCTTTGGGTGCCACCAGGTCATAACTTTCATTTCTCCAACTTACCCAGATCCCCCCCCCGGTGGAGTCAGGTACCTAAGACTTCTCCCGAGGTGCAGTGCAATTTCCCATTGCAATGGTGTACGGCTGGTTGATATCCTTGTGGCTGCCCCTGCCTTCCTTCCCCCTCCACCTCCCCATCACTCTCCACCCCCCAGACCAGTGGACCTCTCAGGGATTGGGGTGTGGACTAGGGGCTCTAGCTGAGCTGCTGTCAAAGGAGTGATATCTTTTCCCTCACTGCTACCAGCTGAACTTGGAACTCTGCAAATATCCTGCAGAAGGGCCAGTGACCCTAAATAACTGTCATAAAGCTTCTGAAGAAGGACATGCTTGTTGATATTTCTTGATAACCTTTGCCCTTCAGGGGCTTCTCAGCTAAAAGAATACTGATGTTAATTAGCCTCTCTGATGTAATCTTCTGTTATATTTTAAATGTATATGATAAACCAATGAAAATTATTTCTGTTTTTTTATGCATTATCTGGGTGTTAATAGTATGGGATTTTCTAAATAACTGCCATAAAGCTTCTGAAGAAGGACCTGGTTTGTTTGAAAGCTAGAGTACGTTGTTCTTTTTTGTGTAACATCTATGTTGGTCCAATAAAAGGTATCAAATCATTTACTTCTGGATCTGTATGAGCACATAAGTAATCTTCTTGACAATGGGAATGCTGTGGATGTATTCTTGTTGGACTTTCATAAGGCATTTGATATGGTCCCACACCGGGCAATAGTAGAAAAAAATATTAACATTCAACATCAATAATTTTATGATCAGATGGATAACCAATTGACATACAAATAGGACCCAGGCTGTAGCTATTAATGGCTATATGTCAGAGGAAGGGAAGGTCAACAGCGTGGTTCCCCAGGGCTCAGTTCTAGGTCCTATAGTATTCCAGTTATTTATTACTGACTTGGGGGATAAAGTGTATAATTATATAACAAAATATATGGATGATGCAAAACTTGGAGGGCCACGCACTACTAAAGAACAAGCAGATAAAATACAACTAGATCTGGATAGAATATCTGAATGGCCCTACAGCTGGGGTATGTCTTTCAACCTAGAAAAATGTTGTGCCCTACACAGGGAAAAAACACAAATCAGTATCAATACATATTACATAAATACTTTGTTAAAATCAGAAGTTAAGGAAAGGGATCTGGGCATAATAATAAACCAAAATGTAGACTTCACAGAGCAATGTTCACACACTGTTGCAAAGGCAAACAGAGCCATGGGAGCAATACAAAGAAATATAAAAAGCAGGAGGGATGATGTTCTGATACCTCTTTGCAGATCATATGAGAAGCAGCAACTTGATTTCTGTGGCCAGCTCTGGACACAGTATAGAGAGCAGATATAAGAAACCTTCTAGAGTATTAGGACTGGGTGACATGGGAACTGGATAAGGGCCATGCAGTGGATGTCCTGTATTTGGACATCAGCAAAGCCTTTGATTCAGTGCAGCATGGGAGGTTGGGGGAGAAATTGGAATCTGTGAGGTCAGGACAAAAATGGTGAAATGGATCACAAACTTGCTAAAGGGAAGGCAGGAAAGGGTGGTGGTGGGACCTCTCATCACTGAGAGTGGTGGCAAGCAGAGTACCTTATGAATCAGTACTGGGACCGATGCTGTATGGGATTTTTATTGCAGATGTCTCACACAGGATTAGGAGCAAGATCAGTCTGTTCACAGATGATACCAAGATGGGAGCTGTGGTTGATGTTGTGGAGGGGTGGAAGGGGTTGCAGGAGGTCCTGACTAAGCTGCAGAAGTGAGTGGAAACATGGCAGTTGGGGTTCAACACCAAGAAGTGCAAGGTTCTGCACTTCGGAGCCAGGAACCACGGAAGGGATTATCACTTGAATAGGATACAGTTGGGGAGCTCCACAGAGGAGAAGTACCTAGGATTGATCATTACAGGGAGCATGAACAGCTCTGCTCAGTGCAGAAAGGTGGCAGCAAAAGCCAGCAAAATGCTGGAATGTATTGTGAGAGGGATCTCCTCCAGAAAGAGGGATGTTATCCTGCCCCTGTATAGGTCATTCATCAGGCCCCACCTGGAGTACTGCATGTAGTACTGGCGCCCATTCCTGAAGAATGACATCAGATTATTGGAGGGGGTGCAGTGAAGAGCCACAAAAATGACACAGGGATTGGAGAGCAAGCCCTATGAGGACAGGCTGGAAGAGCTGAATATGTATTCACTGAAGTGGGGGGACGGGGGGATATGATTGAGACCTTTAAGTTCTGAAGGGGATAAACAAGACCAACACAGAAGGGAATTTTCAAATGAGAAGAGGGAGGGACTCAAGAGGGCATAGACTGAGATTGGAGGAGGGAAGATTCAAGAGGGAGATGAAGAGATATTTTTTCATGGAAATTAGTGGTGGACAAATGGAACACCTTACCAGACAAGATAGTGTCCTGTAAGATGGTGGGCAGTTTCAAGAGGGGTTGGGACAGAATAAGGGGAAGGGATACTGGGAAGGGGGTGGGAGGACAGGTGCAAGAGGAGGGGCTAGCTGCACACTCAAGCAGACTCGATAGATCATGAGACCTGTTTCTGCTGGTAATTTCATATGTTCATATGTTCATATGTTCTTAAAAGTAAAAAGAATCCAACACAGAATGACAAAAATTGTGAAAGAGTTGCAGAGTTGCTCCTATGAAGAAAGATTAAAAAGACTTAATTTACACACCTTGGAGGTATGAAGAAAAAGGGGGGACTTGTTATTACTATATGATATACTGCAGAATACCAGTCAGATAAAAGAATTAAACTTTGACTTTAAAAACATGAATTCAACTTCACAGGGACACCCATTGCAGTTAAAAGGAAAAAGATTTAATACAATGAAAAGGAAGCATTTCTTTACGCAAAGAGTGGTGAACCTATGGAATAGACTACCACCGAAAGTAGTTATAATCCATACCAAGGATGGATTCAGAAGAAGACTAGATAATTACATTGCTAATAGTGGGGACATGACATGTTACTTGGAAATTTAATATGGAGCCACTGATGGGCCTTGTGCCATTTCCAGCTCCTACACATTAGTGACATTAGTAGTGACAGGTACATAGTGAATGGGGGAGATGGGGCTTTAGATGGTTGTACCCCTCTTCTTTCCATAATGCACTGCTTCTGAAGGCAGAAACAAAATGGATCTTGGAAGAAATCTGAGACTACTTTCCCAGTCACAGGTCACTCCTCTTTAGCTGCCTCAGGTGCAAAGTGAAAGGGGGATGGGAAGCCTTAGTTGACTCTACCTTCTGTTCTCCCTATTGCACTTCTTTTGAAAGCAGAACAAAATATGTGAAGAATTACGTTTAGACACCACCAGCACAACAGGTAATATTTGTTACACGAATCTGATGTTATTATTATTTCCTTGATGCAGTCAGAGAAAGTGAAAACCTCAAACCTCAGTGGGCCCTTCCACTTTTCTGTGGTATCTGATCCTCTGTACTTACTGTATTAACACTCTCCATGCCCACGCTAAACTACTCCCTGCCTCTGTGTGTCACAGCACTGTCAGGGTAACTTACCCTCCTAGTTTTTCTCACTCTGATTTCTACCCCTCTCATACAATCTGGCAACTATTCTCTAGTTCTGTCCTTCTCTAACTGGGGTTGTCTGATTGCACTGGTTATGCCGTCTAATCCCTATTACATAGTCAGTCCTTGAATAGGCTAGTCTGCTGGTGCTCTCTCAGTCTTGCCTGAATTACTGATTTAGGACACCCTGTCCCTCTGACTGCTAACCTCTGGTGACCTAGGACTTCTTTAAGCTACAGTCCCCTGTCAATTCCCCTGGCTTCCCCGGGTATACTTGACCTCTTTCAGCCCTTAAGGTAGCTGAAAATGTACCAGCATATGATGCTGTTCCTTCTTGAGTCCTCACTGCCACTGCTCCAGCTATCTATGCTCACAGTACCTCAAACCATATTTACGGTCCCTAAATTCCTGCCAAATGACTGTTTCTTTTCAAACCTTTTACTACTCCATACTTCCCCAATGTGACCCATCCCCAGCACTACGTAACAGAGCCTGGCTCCACCTAGTTACTTATGCCTCCCAAAATTGTCCCTTATGTACACGTACCCCATGTCCCTTCCTGCACCGCAAGCTCTGGTGCCTCCTCCTACTCGCTATCCTGCTCTCTGGTGATGTTCAAATAAATCCAGGACCTACAAATACCACACCTGATTCAATTAGCAACGCAAAAGGTCTGATTGTAGCACACCATAATATCAGGAGTCTCACTCACAATCTTACTGAGCTGGAATCCGGGACCTTCCCCTACAAGCCTGACATCATATGCCTGACTGAAACCTGGCTAAATCCATTCACTCCAGACTCTCTGTGCTCCCTTCCATCCTATAATCTCTTAAGACTCAACAGACCTGCATCCAAGAGAAGGGGTGGCACTGCTGTCTACTTTAAAGACCATCTACATCTCACTGTCATCAAATCATCTATCCTAGCCCACTGCGAGGTACTTCATACTTTTCTTACCCTTGGTACCAAAAAACTGCATAATGCATGTGCCTATAACCCTCCGTCTAACGGTCATAAGGGACTGGATGAGTTGCTGTATCAAATCTCATACCTGACTGAGAAACACGAGGTCCTTATACTAGGTGACCTTAATGTTAATTGGCTGGGGAACACCCAATTAACATTGCTGACCAGGCTGCACAGTTTTAACTTGCACCAACTTATAAGGGATCCCACCAGAACAACCCCACACTCAAATACGAGCACACTGTTCTACTGGATTACTTACAACCACGCTGAAATCATTATTGCCACTGGCATACTACATGATGCCATCACTGACCTCTTCCCTACCTATTGTATCTGGGGTAAAAGCAAGCCTACTCCATCAAAACCTCACCTCATTACCTTCCGCAACTATGCGAATTTCGACTCACAGCTTTTCCTACATGACGTTGCTGCTACTGATTGGTCCTCACTTCTAACATCAAATGATGCTCAGACTTCCCTTAATCTATTCATGACACACTTCCTAGCGCTTCTGGATAAGCAATGCAAACTAGTAACTTGTTGGGTAAAAAAATAGGCAAACCTGCTGGATAAAAGCTGACCTTCTCTCTAAACTAAAACAAATAGATAAAAGCTGGCTCCGATACAAAAGCTCAGGGCCATCCTCTGACCTAAATACCTACAGGGCTCTGCACAATTCCTGCAAAAAGGACATGAAAAAGGCCAAAAGTTCTTACTGCAAAAATCTATTAACCAACTCCTACGGCTACTCAAAACAATTCTGGTCCCATATTATTTCTTGGCTTGAATCCGACATCCACCCCCAATGACATGTCACTACATGGTGTACACTGCAATAATCCCTGTACCATCACCAATTTCTTCAATGATAAATTCTCTGACTTAACTAATTACACCTCCTTCTTCCCTGTCCAGTCGAATATATCCACCTTGTCTATTGGCAGTGGTCCTCATTTCTTTTTTAAGGCAGTCTCTAGGCATGAGGTGCTCAGACTACTTAATAAAATCTCAGACTACACTCCAGCTAGCTCAGACAACCTAGAACCCAACCTCCTAAAGCTATCTGCCCCTTACTTTGTGGCTCCCCTAGCTAAATTTTCACATTATCACTGTCCCAGAGCTATATTCCTGATATATGGACGGTAGCTAGGATTACTTCTGTTTTTAACAAAGGAGATCATTAAGATCCCTCAAATTGCAGGCCCATTGCCATCCTATCAGTTCTCAGTAAAAGTTTGGAGAACTTGTATCTGCTCAAACAATTGATTTCCTTCAGAAATATGATCATCTTACCTCAGCCCAGCATGGCTTTCACAAGGACCATAGCACCACTACTGCCCTTCTCAATTATGTCAGATTCCCTAGTGGCTATGGACTCTGGCCTTCTCACTGTGGCCATTTTCATTGATATGACCAAGGCAGCTGATCTGGTTGACCACTCCATCATCTTAGCCTCCCTTAGATTACTAGGCTTCTCTCATAACGTTGTAAGGTGCTTTGGCAGCTACCTATCAGACAGGAATTAAACTGAAATATAACTCCACTCTCTTGGACAAGGCCACCATAAACATTGGGGTGCCACAAGGTTCCATCCTTGGGCCTCTACTTTTCTCTATCTTCATCAATAACATCACCACAAACCTCCATAGGACTGCTTCCCTGCTTCCCTGCTATATGCTGATGACATTGTTCTTTACACTAGTGATAATAACATTGATGTCATCAATTAAAAACTCTCTCTTGACCTTCAGCAAATCCATCAATGGCTATCTAGTCACAAACTTGTCCTAAATAAGTCCAAAACCCAAGCTATGCCATTTGGATCTAATGCTAAGCTTAAACACTCCCAACCTAAATTTAAAGTCTCCTCCACCAGTGGTTTAACTCTAGGTGGTGAACTCATTTAAATATCTGGGCATCACACTAGACCCATCACTAAACTCTGATCTACACATGCAACAGACCTACAAGATAGTCAATACTAAACTTGGGATAGCCTACCAAACCAACTATATGTTCACCCCTTAAGCTAGGCTTGCCATTGCCCGTGGCATACTCCTACCCTCGCTTACTTATGGTGTTGCCACCTATACCTCTGTGTTCAAATCAAGTCTTCAAAAATGGGATGTCACATACAACAATATCTGTCACTATGCATCCTCCTCGCATCGACTGAAACATCACTGTGTCCTTCATTCAGATATGGGATGGCTTCCTCCTTTAGAGCTAAGGTTTTATGCTTATGGCTCCATCATTGACAATATTGTCCAATTACAAATACCCAAACCCCTGGTGGGTCTCTTCCTTAATCTGACACCCCGCTATAGTTTGCAGTCTGCTGACAAAGTACCTGTCTTCATCCCCAGACATAATTCCTCCAAAAGTGCTACAGCATTTGCCTGCCATGTCCCCTGTACTGGAACTCCCTCCCACTATCCTTACGCAAATCTCTATCACATACCTCTTTTAAGAAAGGGTTACGTAACCATCTTGCCACTTCCTACAAATGCGCCTGCTTCAAACCCCCTTAGTCCACACCTCCTTCCTAATCTCTTCTCTCCTGCCACTTCTTGTGTGCCCTTCAAATGTATAGCACTTTCCCCTTTTCTTTCCCTCTCACCTACCTCTTCCTAAACCTCTACTCTGGCCTTACATTTCTATCTCCCTTTCCCTCCCCTACTACTCCATATAAATCCTACATGAATAATATAGTACTACTATATTACCTTGTTTTCCATAAATCATACAATATGTTATTAGCCTTGGTTATCAAAATGTCTTTGCATATGCTGTTCTAGTCTATTTTTTTCACTTACCTCATCTACCTTGTCCATAGCTATGTATTGTCTACTTGCTCTGTAGTCTATTGTTGTCTATGTCTATATTTGCTCTGTATTCTATTGTAAGTTACGTCAAAATTTGTATTACAATGTGTGCCTGCTTTGTTTGTACTGTACCCTCCCGGGTCATGCCTGAAAATAGTCATAGCTATGGCTAGTGCACTTACCCAGGTAAACAAAAAAATATATATATATATTTATTAATTTATTTAATGAGTTCTAGGATAATACCTGTGAGCGGGTGCTCATTGAAAGGTTCCACATCAGATACATTAGAAAACAAGGTACAATACTCTGCACAAATATACAAATACTGAGAAAAATATTCATGGAGGTTACAGAAAACAGACATAAAGCACTAGCTATGCTGAGGCATTGTACAATGTATGCCCATGTCAAGAAGATAAGCAGACAAGGATATGGAAGTATACAATGGGAGTGGGAGAGCTAAGTGAGCAGAACACATAAGACAGAGAGGGAGGAAGGTAGGGAGCAGTCCAGGGGCAAGGGGCAGAGCCAGGAGGGGTAGGGAGGTGGGCGAAGTGCTACCATTTGACTATCCTGTCATGACAGAGGTAAAGATAAATGCTAGAGGCAGAGTGTTGCTGCTTGCTGAGCCTTAACGGGGGCACATGCAGCTACTCATATCAGAGAGGTGCTGGTGCAGTCTACATTTAAAAGATCAAATCATTGAGGAGCCAGAGATGTCAGGGGACAGTGCATTTACCCAGAGGGGTGTATGGTGTGAGAATGCATGCTGTGCCATGGTAGTACGGCATCTGGGCACTTGGAAAATTTGAGTGGCAGAACTTCTGGTTTGTCTGGTATTTGTAGGCAATGTTGGCAGGTTCTGAACCCCTGCTGGAAGCAGATTTAATGGGACTCTTTTGGCAAGAAGGCAGGTTTGATACCTGATACAGTCATTCAGTTGAAGCCAGTCAGCCGGAGCATGAAGTTCACAGGTGTGTGTGAGTCTTGGTGCATTTGAGAGTAGGTGGCAGGCTTTGTTTAAGGCAACTGAGATCTGCTGGAGTGCTGTTTTGGTAGCAGAACTATATATGGCCAGCCCACAGTCTATGAGGGAGATAACTGAGCTGCTGATTGCCAGGTTTAAAGTTTCATGGGTTAGACAATGCCTGTGGTAGTAGAGGATCTCAATTCTGGTATTAATAGATCTTGCAGTAATATCGATATTCTGGGAGAAGGACAGGGCGGAGTTGATTGTAACCTCCAGGTAGTTGAAATGTGAGACGAGCTCCAGTCTGTCACTGCTGTCATTCCTTATTGCAAGGGGGTAGCTTTTTGCTTGCTTTGGGCTGTCAAGTAGAGCATGGTCTTTTTTTTTATAGTTCATGACCAGTCTTTGCTCTTTTAACTACTTTTCTGCTGATGCAAAGCCATTTTGGAGAGCAGTTTCAAGGAGTTCAGGGCGCAAGTTACAGGTAAAAATCACTGCATCATCAGCATATAGGAGCATAAGAAACATAGAAACATAGAATTTGATGGCAGATAAGGACCGCTTGGCCCACCCAGTCTGCCCATTTCCCTACCTGATGGATAAGTTGCAGATCCTAGTTAACCAGCAGCCTACTTCTTCCTACCCCCAACCCCTAGAATTGCCTTATGACTGTCCCATGCATGCTTGAATTCCACCACTGTTTTTGACTCCACAACCTCCTCTGGAAGGCCGTTCCATACATCCACAACCCTCTCTGTGAAAAAATACTTCCTTAAATTACCTCTGAGCCACCCCTTCTATCTTCAAATTGTGCCCCCTAGTTCTTGCACACCTCTTTTTTTGAAAGATGCTACCCTCTTGGACTTTGTTGATTCCCTTGAGGTACTTGAAAGTTTCTATCATGTCCCCCCTCTCCCTCCTTTCCTCGAGGCTATACATATTAAGCTCCATAAGTCTCTCTTCATATGTCTTCGGTGCAGACCCTGCACCATTTTAGTTGCCCTCCTCTGGACAGCTTCCATCCTGTCTATGTTCTTTTGGATTGGGTCTCAGAACTGCACGCAGTACTCCAGATGTGGTCTCACCAACTGTCTGTACAGAGGGATAATAACTTGTTTTCTATTGGTGATGCCTCTCCTATGCATCCTAGTATTCCCCAGCCCTTCTTGCTGCCCTCTCACATTGCTTGCCCACCTTTAGGTCATCTGATATGACTACCCCAGGTCCCTTTCCATTTTTGTTGTTGGTGTCTCACCCCCATTGTGTACTCTTCCCTGGGTTTTGTTTCCAGGTGCATTACCTTGCACTTCTTAGCACTGAATCTAAGCTGCCATACATTTGACCATTCCTCTAACCTTGCCAAGTCCCTTCTCATCCTTTCCACCCCACCTTGCATCAACTCTGTTGCAGATCTTTGTGTCATCGGCAAAGAGACATAGTTTTCCTTCAGTCCCTCTGCAATGTGCTTATAAAGACATTGAAGAGACGAATCTATACTGAACCTGCGGTACCCACTACTAACCCCTTTTTCAGAGTGGACTTCATTTACTATTACTCTCTGTGTCCTATTCTTCAGCCAATTCTTTACCCAGGCTGTCATCTTGGGACCCACTCCCAGGCTGGCTAACTTGTATATTAATCTTTTGTGTGGGACTGTGTCAAATGCCTTTCTAAAGTCTAGGTAGGCCATGTCCACAGCCCCTCCCTGATCAACTACTTTGGTCACCCAGTCAAAGAAATCTATCAGATTTGTCAGTAATATCGATATGCTGGGAGAAGGACAGGGCGGAGTCGATTGTAACCTCCAGGTAGTTGAAATGTGAGATGAGCTCCAGTCTGTCATAGGGCAATGGCAGAAGGCCAGGAGATTATTTAAAAAAACACTGAACAGCAACGGTCCCAGAATGGACCCTTTTGGTACACCAGATAAGACAGGTCGGCTGTCTGATAGCACTACCTCAATCCTGACTTGCTGGGAGCGGCAGCTGAAGTAACTCCTAAACCATTTCACAGTTTCAGGTGCGAGTGCAATGTCAGATAGCTGCTTGAAGAGGAGTGCATGATGAACCATATCAAATGCCTTTGATAGGGCAAAGGAGGCTGTCCTTACAAGGTGGCCTTGGTCTAAGGCATTCTGGATGTATTCGGTAAATTCGAGTAGGACTGTGATGGTACTGTGGCTACCCTGGAATCATGTTGCTTTCTATTAAAATACTGTAGGCTTTGTAGTGCTGGCTCCATGGTGCTGAGTGATGGGGCATTGCTCTGGCATGCTGGCAACCCGAGTTTGTGCCCCAAGCGTGGGTGTCAGGAGTGAAGGTCAGCAGAAAGGGAGTTAAGGGTGTCCCTTGGATACTTCCCTCCCCTGTGGGGGCTGTTATAAACTGCTCTTGAAGTGGCACCTGGCAGGGACTTGTGGAGATGCTCTAGGTGGTGTGGGTGGCCACATGCAGCTGAGCGTCCCTGCCTCCAGGATGCAGCCATAGCCACACAGGTGGGAGGTAGGTGAAGCCATGAAAAATGGAAAAAGCTGGACCAATGCAGGATGTCACCCACCATGCACTGTGCACCTGTGCAGCCTAACCTGAGGTGTTCCCCATGGAAACCAAGTAGAGTACATCCTCCAGGGTCTTCCCCCCAGCCTTGGGGGACAAGTCAGGGAGGAACACCATGGCAGAGGTAAGACCTAGGAGGATGGGTCAGGGTGCACAGCAGGGCCGATAGGGACTGATTCAGGTGGGAGCAAAAAAAAAAAAATAATGAATACTGCAGGTTTTGTAGCGAACTGGAGAAGGTAATTTCCTCCCTCCTCTGTAGTAATTCCAACTATATAAAGAGGCAAAAAACTCCATTTAATGCATTAGTTAGGGTTGTTCCACAGTGACAAAAGTGAGGAAATTCAGTGTTAGGTTTGAAAGACCTCCTTGGATCCCCTGCCCACCCCCAACCAGCATCGGAGTGTGCATTGGGGTTGTCAGCCCTAACTCTCATCCCATCAGATGTGTGAACAAGCAGAGGTATAGGAGAATGGGGTGAGAGTTAGGGCCAACTACCTCAACGCACACCCCGATGCCAGTTGGGGGTGTGGGCGGAAGGGTCCAATCGGGGCTTTCAGCCCTAACACCAAATTTTCTCACTTTTGTTGCTGCAGAACAACCCTAACTAATGCATTAAATGGAGTTTTTTGCTTCTTTTTGAGAAGGATAATGAGAAATAGTAAATGTAATGCGGCGGCGCACTCCCGCCACATGATGTCTTGTCACATAGTAACACGGTGCCCACAAACCCAAATGGGAATGCGCATAGTGACACAAACCAAAACAGAAAGAGAAACAGTACTGTAGACACAAATGGTTAAAATAACGCAAATGCAAGTGCAAATGAAAACGTAAAGGGTAACGCACTTGGTGCCATAGACGGCAACAGTAAGTGAAACGGGTATGGAACCGCAAGCAGAAGTGGTAAGGCAACAGTAATGTAGGCGCACAGGCTGGTTTTCCCCAAAAGCTGTGTAGAGAAAGACAGTGAATACAAAAAATGTATGCATAATAATGGGTCTCGGAGCAGAAAATGAGGCGTTGGAGTACTTTACTTATATTTCAGGAACTGTACAACGTAGGAAAAAATGTAAAAGTCATATGATTTATGACTTTCCTGGCTAGTTTTATGCTTAGCCCTATTAGGGGGCTAAACATTTTTCTGACAAAAAGTCAGTATCTCACACCGTTTCCAAGATGCAGGCCCTGAAAGGCATGGCGAATGACGTAATGTTATCCTATGGCGAAAAAAGAGAAGTTTGGAGTGCCATAACTTTGGCTCCCTGTAATATTTTTTCACCAAACCACTAAAAGGCACATCTGTGGGATATTGGCTTTCTTCCCTCCAAATTTCAGCCCAAAAGACCAAACTGTTATTTTGCAGCAGGGCGGCAAATAATTGCTGTCATTTTCCCACAGCCTGGAAAAGTACTGACAAACTTTGCGAAAGTATTCGCAAATTCATTCGACAGTGTCGCAAATGTGAAAGTACTTTTTCCAGAAATCTGAAAAACATATTTCTGGGGTGTTTTACCCCAAAATAAAGACATGCCTAGCATCCTCAGGGTCCGACTAGGTGAATACAAAAAGAATTAGGTTGCTAGAGGGTCCCAAATTTAAATGCCAAGCATTTTTCTGATGACCAACTGAAAACAAAATGGCGGATTTGCGACAGTTAAAGGTCCATTTGCAAAAGTAAAAACTGCATTTGCGACACTGTCATACTTTTTATTAACTTTTCTCATTGATTTATAATAGGAAATTAACCGTTTAATATTTTTTCATGAAATCTTCAAAAGGCACATCGGGGACTCTGGCTGCACGCCTTCTGAAGATTCTGGACCAGCTGTGCAAACCTTGCAATCTGTAGAAACGAGCAAAGAATTCGTAAAAAAGCGTAAATGCACACAGATTGTGCTTAATAACTCCACAGCCATATATCCGAACAGTACAAAAGTTGACAGATCCCAAGATGTATGGTTCTTGATCATGTATTCCACATTTTCAGGCAAATCTGTTGAATGGTTGCAAAGTTATTAAGGTACAAAACTTTAGGTTTAACATGTAAATAGCTCCTCAACCCTAACTATGGTAGCACTACTGTGCTACCATTTCATATATATATATGTGTATATATATATATATATATATATATATATATATATATATCACTAGTTCCACTGTGAACACTTTTGAAAGTACTTCCATGTTTATTCAACCATTTTATTTAACTTTAGTTTTTGTATTATGTACAGCAGATGGAGTCTTCCACACAACTCGTCTGTCTTGATCCCAAACTTTTATGAGATATTGATTTTACACATATAAAGTTGTTCAGAATGTATTTATATGAGCAGTTTCATAGTGTCTCAGACACTAGGAAACTGCAAGTATAAATAAATTATGAACAATTTGAGCAAAATGCTATAGGGTACCGTATTGTTTGTATAAAATCAATAATGTCTCCGTTTGTTAGGGAAATCCTCTATTCTTCTATTGTTTATTTATTTAGTTATCTATACAATTTGACCAGGATCTTTACTCGATGCATCCAGTGGAAAGGTTGAATGATGAAACATGATAGAAAGCAAAGATAAATGGGAAATTAAAACAGCAGTAAAACAGCAATCAATGTGAAAACTATACTGTAGAAAATACAGCAAGGAACAGGGCTGGGCAACCAACATCAGTAAATAAACCATTCAATGTATGTCCTATGGAGGAGAGGGAGACAGGGGATATAATAGAGTAAAACAGTAGAAAGTGAATAAATAAAATATCAAAAAGTGCAAAATTATGCAAAATCAACAGAGGAAAATGGTGTGCAAATACAGCATAAAATCATACAAAAAAACCTAACTTCATTGTTGGGGCAGTCTCACTCAAGCATTAGCAGTGGAGGAAAAAAAAAAAAGGAAAAAACAGAAACTACATGAAGCAGCAGCTATTTTATTCCTGGAATAGGAGAATGCAGTTGAGGTACCCCAGTGTTTTCCCTCAAAAGAAAACCACAGTTTCATCAGGGGCCACAAGCAAAGTGCTGGGGTATTATTTATTTAAGAGTTTTACCAGGAAGGCATACTGAGCAGAGTACCGCTCGATTCCAGATGCGTCCTTGGGACAGTACACAAGAATAAGGAGAACAATACTAAAGATACAATAGTACAAAAATGGCAAAAACATGGTGACAGTAATACAGTAAGGCAATGTAAATTAGAGAGTATTATATAAGCAAATAGCTCAGCATTTACAATGATGCCCTAGCATAGTGGGTGAGACATGAGACAGAGCTTGACACTGTAAGATTAGTAAAAAGTTGGTATGAAGAGTGGCACAGAGTAACATAGGATGAGTCAGGGGGGTAGCTGGCCTAGCTCAGGATGAGATTATGAGCATGAGTAGGTGGATGAGAAATGTGCTGAGGGAAGGCTATTGAGATGCTGGGATGGAGAGGTTTGCTGTATGTCTGGAGGGAGTGAGTTCCATAGTTTGGGCATACGGTAACTGAAAGCTGCTTGGCCTGTCGAGGTGGCCCTGTAGGGAGTATGTAGTAGATGCGAGTCATTTTGCCTAAGCCCATTGGGTGGGTGGGGAGTAGGCGAACAAGACTGTGGAGTGGTAGAAGAGCATGGACTGATACCAGAACTTGGCAGGGAGGCATGCACAGTGAGACAATCTGTGGTCCTGAAGGGAGGGTAGTCCCATGGCCTGGTAGAGGGTACAGCAATGGGTGGAGTAAGGACAGGCAAGGGTGAAACGACAGAAGGAATGGAAGAGGGAGTCCAGTATGGTCAGGGTGGACTTGGGGGCAGCACTGTAGACCACATCTCTGTAGTCAAAAATTGGTAGAATCATTTTCTGTACAATTGCTCAGTGGGCTGGCAGCAGGATGCAGCCACGGTCATGAAAAAGTGCACCCTGTCTGGGGTGGAGTTTTTTGTGGATGTCATCAATGTGTACAGAAAAGTCAAGGTGCTGGTCCAGCCAGACCCCAAGGTATCTGAAGGAGGTGCAGACCTCCACTGAAGTCCCGTCCAGGGTGTGGTAATTTGGGGAGGGGGGAAGCCACGAGAGTATCTACCTTGTGCCAAAGGTCATGGAGACTGTCTTCTTGATATTAAGATGAAGCTGATTTGAGTGAAACCAAAGCTGAACACTGTTGAAGTCCTGCTGCAAAGTGGTAGCCACATAAGTAGGGGATGGGCCAGATGTATACAGCACCATGTCATCTGCACACATGTGAATACAGGTATGTGAGCAGGCAGAGGGAAGGTCATTTAGGAAGATAGAGAACAGGAGTGACCCCAAGACTGAACCCTGTTGCACCCCCGATGAGACATGGAGAGGATCAGAGGCGGAGTTACCAATCCTGACAGATTGTATTCGGCCAATCAGATATGACTGAAACCAGTTGGTGGCCGATCTAGAGAGCCCCGCATTGGTGAGCTTAGTCAGGAGGAGGGAGTGGGAGACTGTGTCGAACGCTTTTGCTAGATCGACAAAGATGGCTGAGGAGGTGCATCCCTTAACCATGGCAGAGAGGATGGAGTCCATGAGCCTCAGCAGGGAGGTGGTGGTGGAGTGGGACTTCCTGAAGCCAGACTGGTAAGGGGCATAGAAGGAAGAGGAGTTAAGGAAGGAGGAGAGTTGAGAGAGTACAAGTTTTTCTTGGATTATAGCCAGTATGGGAAAAAGGGAAATGGGGCAGTAGTTTCCTGGGAGAGAGGGATCATCTTCTTTGAGTAGTGGGATGACCCTGGCATGCTTCCACTCAGTCGGTACCGAGGCTAGGGAGAAGAACAAGTTGAATATAGTTACCAGGGGTGAGGCAATGTCAGGGACTAATAGGTACAGCATGTTAGCATTTGAGGGAGGTGGGGCATTTGCACTTGGTTGGACTAAGGGCAAGTAAGGCGTCCTACACTTCAAGTGATGTAACTGGAAAGAAGGAGAAGGAATGGTTGGGTGGCGGGGTCTGGACAGGCTTGTTGAGAGGGGGGGAGGGAGAGAGGATAACAGTGCAGCAGTCCAGTTAATGAAGTAGGAGTTGAAAGCAGTGGTACTGCTGGAGGGTCAGTAATTGTGGATGAGCCTATGTTTAGGGTGGGTGTTGGGGGCTGGGAGGGGGGACACAAAAAGAAATTTCAGGACTCCAGAATTTGGCTGGATGGTTTATATTTGTGTGGAAGGCAGTACTGAAGTAATTGGCTTTTGCCCGGCAGATTATGCGCAGAGCACGGTATTTTAGGTGTGCTTGTGACAAACCTGATTCCTTAATCGCTGTCCAGGCCATGTCTCTTGCTTTGAGATTGGTAAAGATGTTGACTGTAATCCAGGGAAGGTGGGCACCATGCACTCTCACTCGTCTAAGTGGGGCATAATGGTTCCAGATAGCAAGGAACCTAGTTTTGAAACCCTCAAGAGCAGCTTCAGTGGATGAAGCTAGGTGTATGAAGGAACAGCCAGTAGAGGACAGGCTGTGTAGGAGAGAGGTGGGGTCAAGGAATTTGTAAGACGTGGTCAGCAGGATGTGCTGGGAGGGGGTGCTTTGGGCCGGAAGATTTTTCATAGCTGCACTCTGCTATTCCATGAATAAAGCTTAATTTTATTTCAGTTTCTAGGGCTGCAGGTAGGCGAAGCCTGCAGCCCTCTTGCATTAGCTCTAAAAATGAGCTTACTGTAGAACTTCCTTTTTGGACTTTTGGAAGTATCAGTATACAACTGCAAAATAGTGTGCTCTCCCTCTGATTTTTGCTGTTTGCTGCTCTGTCTTAAAGGCATCTGAAAGGAGGGAAGATGCTTCTGTGCCTCCCAACAAAAAATACTTTTGAAGCAGCTGTTTGTAGCCCAATTTAACCCTTGTAGGGCTACAGATGGAGTATATGCGTAGCTCAAACAGATTCATTCTAGTTCTTTCAGCAGCCTTGGGGTTAACTCATTATCTCTCCTACACTTGAATTTCCCTTGTTGAAGTTCAGAAGCAGTCAGGGTCTCATTAAGCAGACTACAGTGTCAAATTACAGACAGTTCAGCTCCAGCTTTGCTCAACCACTCCCTCCTCCTTACAGACAAACTAAGTTTAACCCTTGTCCTTATGGGCATTTATTGGGATCTGAGACCATTTTCTTTCTGTTTTTTTTATTTTTTTCTGTTCAACCTTTGTAATTTGTTATTCAGTGTTAGTGAAAGGTGGGAGCTTATAACACCTATGTTTATCCACTCTGATGTATTTAATGCTCATAAAATGTACAGCTCAGACAGCACTGGACAGTAAACTAAGACTCTTTGTTTATCCACAGGGACAGGTACAGTGCAGGCTTCCCCCCTCCATTCACCCACTGTGATGAATTTAGTGCTGGTAAAAAGTGGATAAAGCCCTCAGTTTATCCACAGGTACCGTGGGGCAGGCTACGTGCAAATTTACCCACACTACAATGGATTTAGTGCTTGCAATAGGCGAGGGACTGGCACCACTTGAGCTTTAAACCCTCTGGTAATCCTTAGAGACAGCTACAGTTTGGGGGCAGGGACAGTGCTTGGTTTCCACACTGTCTGCATTTAGTCCTGGTTAATGGTGAGGGACTTTCAAAACTGAGGACTAAAGCTTTTTGTTTATCTACAGTGACAGGTACAGTGTGTGACTGGTGTACAGTAAGGGACTGGCACCACTGGAGACTGAAGCCCTCTCTTCATCCACAGGGGCAGATGCAGTGCAGAACAGACAGTCCAGGGTGTCCACACTGTGATAGATATAGTTCAGATAAAAGGTGGCAGACTGACAGCAGTACAAGCTGAAGCCCTCTGTTTATCCACACTGGTAGGTACAGTGTAAGACAAGGATAATACATGGTTCTCACACTGATGGTTTCAGTGCTGGCAAAAAGTAAGGGATGGGCAATACTGGGGACCACTCTACTGTCTTCATGTCCATAGTCTCTATTGGCAGGTCATTTTAGAAGGCCACCTCCTTCTGGGACAAAATATGCATCCTAATGTTACCCCGTAACTTGTCATCTGTGACCTTCAGAGCATGTCCCTGTGTCCTGCTGGAGAACATATCCATATGTTCAATCCAGTCAATACCCCTGAGACTGGGAAGACTAAGATCATGTTCCATCTCAGCCTGCTGTTCTACAGGGAGAAGACAGTAACAACTACTAGTAAACATAAATGTGGATATTATCTGTTAGATCGTTCCAGGCATTCCTGTTTTGAAAATGTGGCGCCTCATTAACAGCGGTATCTAAACAGAAAGCCCACCAGCAAATTTGTTTTTATTTTCAATACTGAACACATTCTCTTTACTGCTGAAGTAAACACTGGAGGAAATATGAAGAAACTGAGAGAGGCAAGCCTGAAAAGGATGCCAGTAGGCATTTTATGTGACTGCATAGATATTCAGAATTAAAAAAATGTTACATAAATGTATTGCCACTAAGCAAGTGGCAGACTGGTGGAACAATTTGTCAACACAAAAAGGGGGCCTGGTCTGCACTCAGAGAGGAGTGAGAAGGTCAGTTTTCCTATGTGGGACAGTGAGCCAGAGAGTGTAAAAAGTTGGGGTTATTGAAAATATGATGGATCAAATTGGTCTACAGAGCCCGTCTTCTTACAGCAATAGTTTTGAAACCAAGGAAGAAAAAAACGTGGTTCAGAATTGACAGCGATCTGACATTTCTCACAATCCCTCACTCAAAAATCAATACCGACACAATTTAACTTGCTATAGTATAAGACTGCACCAAAGAATTCAGCATCTATGCCAGACTGGTGTTTCTCTGCTTGTCATACATGTTGCATTCTTTTGGCAGGGTATTTATAGAGTACAGTACCACAATACATTTTCTTGACCTTATCCTCACTTCCATCCGAGTGCACCCTAAACCGCATTCTGCCCTGATATCATGATATTTAGAGCTTGATTAAGTAAAGCTGTATCCAAATTTCCTCCCCGTGGACCAAATATGAAAAACAGACTAGCAGGGCATTCCCTGGCCTTGAATAAATTTAATATGGGTGGTGTTATACTTTACACATTCTTGTGTTCTATTATTCTAATATGTTGACCTATTACGTGTGTTTATCTTTTATTTATTGAAATGTTTCACCAGGAAGACACACTGAACAACAAGTTGCTCATCTCACGTTGTGACTGGGTGGGGGCAAGTGCATATAAACAGAGATTATACATGCAATTTCAGTTTACATACATGAGGATAATTAGGTACAGAGGTTTCACAACAATATCAGCAACCACTGTTGGAATGGTGTTACAATTCATACAGATAAGTAGTACAAATTAAACAATTAAAGTGCTTTACGACGAAGAGTAAGTGAGACAGTGGAAACCAGCTGGGGGAAGGAGAAGCAGTGAGCGCGGAGGAGCCAGGACATTTCTAGTAAAAACAGATGCAAGGCCTGGTTGAGTAAGATATTTGACTCAGGACTGGGGTGAGCTGAAGTATTTGTTCTGACAGTGTAAAGGGTATAGAGACAGCCGGCCCGGTGCTGCAGAACGTTGAGGCACTAAACACCACACCTCACGCCACGCCGGCGACCTGGGTTCAGGAATGAGCCCTGGCAGACAGGGGTTGGCAGGGGAGGACTGGGATTGAGCATCTGCAGACTGCTGTCCTAGTTCTGGGGTGCGTTGGGGAATCTTCGCCACGCTGTAGCTGCTCTTGGGGACACCTGGGGTACTGCAGGCATCGGAGACAGTAGAATTGGAGCACAGCAGACGTCTGCACATTGTTCCTGGACATCATTGCACATCCATGCTCCAAGGGGCCAAGTAAAGAGGAAAATGGCTGGGCATGACCATGTAGCTTGATGGCCACACTCTGAGCCGCCTGGAGGACTTTGGCGGAGTCCTGTCAGGGAGGGTCCGGGGCTACCCTGGCTGGCAGAGGCAGAGGGGAACCCTCCAGCAGAACAGCATGATGGCCGTCCCAGATCCTTCTGGGTGCAGTTCAAGCTGCCCAGCTCTCCAGGCGGGCGGAGCCGGTAGCTGGATGCCCCAAGTCGGAGTGTGCTGCAGCCAGGCGATTAAATACATAAAAAAAAAAAAAAAAGAGTATAGAGACAAAGGGTGAGTGAATTAAAACAGTACAAGTAGGTAGTGGGGCAACCTTGATTAAGTGCCAGGGGTATAATGTAGGAAACGGAGGAGGGTTGGCTAGGGAATTGGTGAGTCATGCCTAGAACTGAATCACTCAGGAATACTGAAAACCCTGCCAGGGGCATAACTGGGCAATGACAATTAGGATGGGAAGACAGGGTTGGAAAGATAGGTGGAAAAGGAGTAAGTGAAGGAAGAAGCATGCTTAGGACTAACCCCTTCAGGATGCTAAGAACCCTGTAAGGGGGCCAAACCAGGCATGGACATTGGTTATAGAAGACAGAGGGGGGACAGGTGTAGGGCAGAGTAATTAGGCAAGGAGAGGGCTTGGTGGGTGGGAGATAGGGTGACATGCTGGGGAGCAGATGCAAAGGAAGTAGTTACAGAGGATCAAAGCAGGAGCAGCTAGAAGAGAGATGGTTATGTAAGACAGAGGCAAAGGTATAAGTGGAGGAGGAGTGCCGTATTTGAGAGGGGTTCCAGAGTTTTGGAAAGTGGCGGGCGAAACCAGACTGTCTGATGAGGGTTGACTGGTAGTGAGCCAGCAAGGTGTGAGTGTCCGCATATCTGAGGGAGTGGTAGGGGAAGAGAGGGAGATAGAGAGGTGGGGGCTGGGGTCACCAAGCCAAAATTTAGAAGTCAGTTTTGCACAGTGGCGAGGGGCTCCTGTTTGCAAGCAATTGAGAAAGGACGGGGCATGGTTGAGGTTTAATGATGTGCTTTGGGATGGAGCATCAAGAGCAAAGTGACAGAAGGAGTTAAACAGAGTGTCAAACCAGGTCAGGGAGGATTTGGGAGCTGCACCATAGACTACGTCACAGTAGTCAAAGATGGGGAGTATCATCTTCTGGACAAGTTCACGCCACGCGATAGGAGGGATGCAACTACAGTTCCTGTATAAGGCACCAAAAAAGAAAAAAATTAATTAAAGTTCATAGTAACATACTGGGTAGTACTATGAGGACAGAAGAGATTTAGAGCCATCTTGTTGGCCCCTCCCACACAGCAGTATTTATACCAGATTTGAGTATAAACAAACACTCAAGCATAAAGCAGAAATTACAGATGAATGAGCCCTCCCCAAACACTACCCATCCTTCTTATTAGTGTTTTTATGCCACAAAGAAAATGTGTAGGGTATCTTAAAATTATTTTTTATCTTTTAAACACTGTATTGTAATTTTCGAGTTAATACCCATCACCAACCTTTCAAGGCCAATTGTGCACTTCCCTAACTTACACTATGTTGGAGTACCCTGCTGAGTCAGTGATTGGTCAGTAGGACACAACAGCTAAGAAGGAAGGGGCAGCTGGTCATAAGCTGTAGTTTGCCACCCTTTGACTCCGAAGTCTTTTTGGCATAAACGTGCTAATCTGGGATATAGTTACTGGTGTGGGAAGGGTAGGATAGCTCTTTTTTTGTGATGTCCTTCAGTAGTGAGGATATTACCTATTTGGCCTCTGTAACTGCAATGAAGAATGTGATGTGACTTGCAGTTTCAGAATGTGGTAGAGGCATATAACCTTGTAGTGTGTCAGGGCCACACAATTTTGAAATGTGGGGACTTGCAATTTTGGAATGTAGTGAGGAGGCAAAATTTTGGAATGAGTTGGACATACCATTTTGGAGAGTGGTGGGATTACTCAGTTTTAGAATGTGAGAGAACTGCACACTTTTAATATGTGGCAAAGACACCATTTTGGAATGTGATAGGGAAGCACATTTTGAAATGAGCTGGATGTGCAATTTTTTGATGGTCACAGGGATGTGCCATTTTAGAGCACAGCAAGAGAATAAAATACTGGAATGCACATTTCAAAATTGCACACCCTTACCATATTCTGATACTGGTACCCATGCTGCATTACTTTCACCTCCCTCCACAATGTGATATTGTACATCCTCACTCCATTCCAAAATTGCACATTTCTGTCCCTTCCCAAATTAAGTGGCCCTGTCACATTACAAAATTACATGCCCCCAGCACATTACATAATTATGCATCCATGTCACATTTTGAAATTGCATAGCCCTATTATTGCATATTCTGAAATTAATTTCCCCAGTTGATTCAGAAATCGCACATCCCTGTAGCATTCTTAAGTTTCCTAATCATGTCTCATTCCTAGAATGTGTACTGTATTCTTCCAGAAACTGTTTATTTATTTAAAAAGTTCAAATACAGGATAGGTATGTTAAGAACTGGGACTTGTTTACAAGAATGTTCTGAACTACAGTTACATACCAGAACAGAAATAATAGTAGCGGGCCCGCTGGTACAGTGGTAGTGCTACCGCTTGTGGCACTGATGACCCAAGGCCATGAGCAACCTCAGAAGTTGGAGGGTCAGCTGGGGGGGGGATCGAGCATCCCAAGGACTTTTCTCCTCCTCTGGGGAGGGTTGGGGATCAGTGGCTGGCATTAGCCTGACCCCTAGAAGTGGTTGAGGGTCAGCACACCAACACTGTACAATGGGGGCAGAGGTGGGCCAGATGCCCAGCATGCTGCATACAGAAGCATGCATGGTACAGCCACTGGTGTCATTGTATGCCACGTCCTCTGCACTGGGAAGGAAAATGGGGAAAAATAGGGCCAACAGGCAGGATGACGCTGGTCTCTGAACACCTTCAAGCCATCTGGATCCTGTCATGGTGGAGCTACAGGGTTGGGGCCCACTGACCATGCCAGGAAAGGTAAGCCCTGAAGGAAAGAACTGAACAGGTAAGTCCCAGAAGATACAGGGTGACGGAGCTGGGGAGATCGGGATGGGGCAGCTGGCCAAGGTTGGAAAAACGGATTAATGAAAAAAAAAAGAATAACAAAAATGGTAACTTATTATCAACATTAATATATTCACCTATAATATTTACAAACATTATAAAACTGAAACTTTAAAAGGCCCATAAAGGAAGTCAAAGTGATCCAGTTCCTTATCCCAGCGTGTAACATGTTGCGAGGTGCCGGAGCAATGCAACAGTAGGCTGCTTTGTCAATATCAACTTTAGTTTAAGGTAGGAAAAAGCTGGTAGAACATGTTAGTTAAGGCAGAGATTAACATTTTGAAAAAGGTAAGGAGAATTAACTAGTGAAATTCATGAGTGTGTTGTATAATTTCTGTGAAGGAGACAAAGTGGATAATGAGGTGTGTTGATAAACAATGTATTTGTATTACAGAATGGGAAGCACCGCTTGAGTAATAATCTGTTTTTAGTCAATATTTGAAAGACATCCTTTGGCCTGGTTTAATCGACCAAGGCTAGCACAGACTTATTTTTAATCAATGTGCACAGCAGAGGGCTTAAAAGAAAGAGAGGAGTTAAAATAAAACCAAGATACTTAAAGGTAGAGGCAGAATTCGAAGTGTGACCATCAGAAATGACAGTGAGACAGGAAGATAGGTGAGAGAGAAAGAGCAGTGGGGGTATTGAAAAGCAAAGTGTTAGTCTTATTCTTGTTAAGAACAGGATTATTAGAAAAACAAGTTGGAATCCTGTTAAAATCATAGAAACATAGAAGTTGACGGCAGATAAGGACTGCAAGGCCCATCCAGTCTGCCCATTTCTTTTTCTACCTTATAAATGTGCCATCGGCCTTTGCTCTGTCAGTGGCCTATCTATTCATAGTCATTTGTGTTGCTCCCTTATGCCTATCCCATGCCTGTTTGAAGTCCTGCACTGTATTCATAGCCACCACTTCTTGTAGTAAGCAATTCCATGCATCCACCACCCTTTCTGTGAAAAATAATTTTCTCACATTCCCCCTTAATCGGCCCCCCTCTAATCTCATGCTGTGTCCTCTTGTCCTGCTATTTTTCTTATATTTAAACATGTTAGACTCTTTCACCTTGAGGATGCCCTTAAGGTGTTTGAATGCCTCGATCATATCACCTCTCTCCCTCCTTTGCTCAAGGGTATACATATTGAGCTCTGTTAATCTGTCCTCATACGTCTTCTGATGCAGTCCCTGCACCAATTTGGTTGCCCTTCTCTGGACTGCCTCAATTTGGTTAATGTCCTTGTGAAGGTGTGGCCTCCAATACTGCACACAGTACTGCAGATGGGGCCTAACCAGTGTCTTGTAAAGAGGGATTATTACCTCCCTCTTACGACTTGTGATACCCCTACTAATACACCCTACCCCCCAGCCTTACCTACTGCTTTAGAGGTCTGCTTGATGATTTCAGGTCATCAGTGATGATGATGCCCAAGTCTCTTTCCTCCTTTGTGACTGCTAGCAACTCCCCTCCCAGCCTATAGGTGGCTTCAGGGTTTCTCTTCCCTATGTGCATGATTTTGCACTTCTTTGCATTAAATCCCAGTTGCCACTCTTCTGACCATTTTGCTAGTTTATCCAGATCTCTTCTCATTCTGCCCACCCCATCTGGATCATCTACTCTGTTGCAGATCTTAGTGTCATCTGCAAACAGACAAGCCTACCCTCTAGTCCATCTGCAAGGTCACTAATGAAGATGTTGAAGAGGACTGCCCCAGAACTGATCCCTGAGGTACCCTACTTGTGACTTGCATCTCTTCTGACTGTATACCATTTACCACCACTCTCTGTTTTCTGTCCGTCAACCAGTTTGCCACCCAGTTGACTAACTTCTGACCCACCCCGAGCCTACCCAGCTTATTTATCAGTCTTCTATGTGGAACAGTGTCAAAAGCTTTGCTGAAGTCAAGGTAGGCGACATCAACTGCTCGCCCTTGGTCCACCACTCTGGTTACCCAGTCAAAGAAATCTATGAGATTAGTTTGACAGGACATTCCTTTTGTAAACCCATGCTGTCTTGGATCCTGTGCCCCTATGGATTCCAGGTGTTGCACTATCCTTTCCTTAAGGAGTGCCTCCATAATCTTGCCCACTACTGAGGTAAGACTGAGTGGTCTGTAGTTCCCCGCCTCCTCCCTGCTACCACTCTTGTGGAGCGGGATCACATGAGCCCTTCTCCAGTCTTCTGGGACCTCTCCTGTGCTCAGAGACTCACTAAACAGTTCTGCTAATGGCTCTGCTAGTTCCACCTTTAGCTCCTTAAGTACCCTAGGATGTATGCCACCAGGTCCCATTGCCTTATCCACCCTGAGCTTAGCAAGCTCTTGTAGGACCCTTTCTTTTGTGAAGGGAGTAGTGCTCACCTCCCTCCCACCTGTGTCCATGATGCTGATCTGTGGTCCCTGCCCTACCTTCTCTTCAGTAAATACTGAGCAAAAGTATCTATTTAGGATAGATGCATTTACAGGGTCCTCCTCCTCACATGCTTCCTTTTCTCCATTAAGCTTAGCAGTACCCCCTCTGGACTTTCTCCTTTCACTAATGTATCTATAGAAAGTCTTGTCACCTTCTTTTACTGTTCGTGCTAGTGTTTCCTCAGTTTGGGACTTTGCCTGCCTTACTGTCTTCCCTACTTCCCTTAGGGCAGTTTGGTATGCCTCCCTATCTTCATCCCGCTGTGTTCCCTTATGAGTTATGAAAGGTTATGAAATTATGAGGTATGAAAATAACAGTTATGCATGTCTGCATAGACAAGTGTACAGCATGTAGATAAGAAAGAAGAGGGATTAATAAAAATAGAAAATAAAATAGGACTCAGAAAAAAAAACCAAGGAAAGGAACACCCCAAAAGAAATTTATAGAAACAGAGAGAGTACCTTTCCATAACACATACTGTGTACGACCAGACAAATATGTAAAATAAGCATTTGTCAATGCCGAATGTTGTCGCACTGGCATTGGCCATGCCAGAGCTAGAGACGCATAATAGGAATGGCAGTGAAGTATTGAAGTGATGCCAACCCCACCCCCATCCTGTAGAGAGCAACAGGCATTGGGGTGTGCCTTTGGGTCGTCAGCTATAATGCTCATGCCATTGTACTTCACCCTACCCTGTAGACACTGACAAGTGTCAGGGTGTGCTTTGGGGTCATTGGGCATTATACTTATCCCAATCCATAAGGAAATATGCTGATGAAGTTGATTTCCCACAGCGACCACGCCATTGCGCGCCACAGATGCGGAAACACATTTTGTGCAGGATGTGAAAAATGACAGCTGTACTGTTCATAAGGAGGTGTAAAAAAATGCCAGTGTGTTGAAAATTTGGCATGGAAATATTGCAAATTTGCAAAGTTACAAGGCTGCGTGGAAACTGCGCAACGCTCGCTTGCAACACAGTCATTTTATGGACTTTCAGCACCAAATTTTCAACATAGGTATTTTAGGATCTCTGGTCATGAACAGTGTCACTGTCATTTCCTCAAACTGTCCTGAAAAGTGATTTCACACAGCGACAGTGCTATTCTGTGCCAGATGTGCAAAAACACATTTCAAGCAGGATATGTAAAATGACAGCTGTACTGTTCACCAGGAGGTGTGGAAAAATGGCAAGTTTGAAAATCTGGAGTGAAAATATTACAAATTCATGACGTTATGGGCATGCTTGTAAAACAGTCATTTTGGGGAGTTTTGTCACCAAATTGGCAACATAGGCTTTTTGAGAGCTCCCCTCATAAACAGTGACACTGTTGTTTTGTTACTTGGTCCCAAAAGGTGATTCCGCATGGTGACCACAAAAATCACCTTTCAGGACAGAATAACGCCATAACAGTGCCAGAATTTATGAGGAGGGGTCCCAAAAACCCCTTTTTGAAAACGTGGTGCCAAAATTCCAAAAAATGCCCGAGATATGCATCAAAGTTGAAAAAAACTATTTATTTCACTATACAGCTTACTTGCATTTCTTCAGTTTGCAGTCGGGTTCCTGATCCACCGGAGATTGTCACACCAGACTCCGCAGGTAAGTATGGGGTGAGGGAGGTGTGGGGAGGCAGGGTGCACAGTGGGTGGCGCGGGTTGTTGGAGGAGGGCAGGGAGACCGCAGAGGGATCGTTTCCTTTTTCCACAGGTAGAAAACAAAAAAAACATTACGGGACCATTTTTCTGTTTACTGAGGCATGTGGCACACAAACAGACAAACCTTACCCTCCAGTCCATCTGCAATATCGCTGATGAAGATATTGAAGAGGACTGGCCCCAGGACTGATCCCTGAGGTACCTCACTTGTGACTTGCATCTCTTCTGACTGTATACCGTTTACCACCACTCTCTGTTTTCTGTCTGTCAACACGTTTTCCACCCAATTGACCAACATCTAACCCACCCTGAGCCTACCCAGCTTATTACTTGATCTTCTATGTGGAACAGAATCAAGGCAGGCAACATCAGCTGCTCCCCCTTTGTCCACCACTCTGGTTACCCAGTCAGAGAAATTTATGAGATTAGTTTGACAGGACCTTCCTTTTGTAAACCCATGCTGCCTTGGATCCTGTGCTCCTATGGATTCCAGGTGTTGCACTATCCTTTTCTTAAGGAATGTCTGCATAAACTTGCCCACTACTGAGGTAAGACTGACTGGTCTGTAGTTCCCTGTCTCCTCCCTGCTACCACTCTTGTGGAGCAGGATCACATGAGCCCTTCTCCAACCTTCTGGGACCTCTCCTGAGCTCAGAGACTCACTAAACAGTTCTGATAATGGCTCTGCTAGTTCCACCATTAGCTCCTTTAGTACTCTGGGATGTAAGCCATCAGGTACCATTGCTTTGTCCACCCTGAGCTTATCGAGTTCTTGTAGGACCCTTTCTTTTGTGAAAGGACTACTGCACACCTCCCCCCTGTGTCCATGGTGCTGAGCTGTGGGCCCTGCCCTACCTTCCCTTCAGTAAATACTGAGCAAAAGTATCTCTTTAGGGTAGATGCTTTTACATGGTCCTCCTCCTCACACGCCCCCTTATCCTCTTTGATCTTAGCAATATCCCCTCTAGACTTTCTCCTTTCACTAATGTATCTATAGAAAGTCTTGTCACCTTATTTTACTGTTCATACTAGTTTTTCCTTGGTTTGGGCCTTTGCCTGCCTTACTGACTTCCCTGCTTCCCTTAGGGAAGTTTGATATGCCTCCCTATCTTCGTCCTGCTGTGTTCCCTTATATTTTCTGAAGTCCAGCCTTTTAGCTCTGACCTTTTCTGCTACTGTGTTGGAGAACCAAAGTGGGTTCCTTCTTCTTTTGCACTTCCTTTTCTCACTAACACAGTGGGATGTTGCTTCAAGTATTGCATCTTTAATGCTTACCCACTTTGCCTGTACCCCCTCACCTGTATTTCTTTTTGCCAGGGCTCACATAACTCTGTTGAATTCAAGCTGGCTAAAGTTGGACACAGGACTGAGGTGATGATTGTGGATTCAGGTCACTGGATAGAAGGGTGGAGGGCTGATCAGCCCTCTGGACTTTTTCTGGGGGGCTCCCAGATTCTTACCACTGAATGGGTGCATGACTGGGTAGTGGTGTTTGATGATGGGCTGACCCTTCGATCACAGGTGTCGGCAGTCGTCAAGTTTGCCTTTTATCATCTTAGGAACATTGCCAGGGTCAAGCACCTTGTTCCATCTTGCGATCTACCTGTGTTGATCCATGCCTATGTGACATACTAACATACTAAAATGCCAGCAGAATAGGCCTAACGGTCTTTCGTGTCTGCTCGTTTGGTCAGCCCCCACCTTGGGTGCTGACCTTGCTGTCCCCCTCACCTTCTCTGGCTTCTCCCTTCCCAGTTCCGGATATTCTTGCTGCATTGGATTTTGCTTCCAGAACCCTTCCCCTGCACCTGTCCCACCCCTCTTGAACCCCTCCACTGTCTCTGCCTCCACCAGCCCCTAGGCAGTGCATTCCATGGCTCCACCACCCTCTCAATGAAGTAGCACCTCCTCCTTTCTCCCCTGAATCTTCCCCTCCAGCTTCCACCCATGCCCTCTAGTGGCCCTTCCTCCTTCCTTCGAAGCACCTGACTGTTCCTCCCTATTTATCCTCTTCATGTACCTGAAGACCTCTATCATGTCCCCCGGTCCCTTCTGTCTTCCAATGTGTACATATTTAGCTCTTCAAGCCTCTCCTCATGGTCCTGTGCCCCAAGCCCCAAATCATTTTGGTTGCCCTCCTCTGGACCCTCTCTAGGAGGGTTAACATCCCTCTTTAAGTGTGGCCTCCCAAAACTGCGCGGTACTCAAGGTGCGGCCTCACCAAGCAGTTATACAGAGGAGTATCACTTCCCTCCTTCTGGAGGTGATCCCCTAGTGATGCATCCCAGCATCCTGTTGGCCTTGGCTGCTGCCCTCCCACAAGTCTCAGAGTTGTTCATCTTGACATCCACCACCACCCCAGGTCCTTCTCAGCCATCGAGACTTGTAGCATTTCCCCAGGGTGTACACTTGGCCTGGGTTTCTGCCCCCAGGTGCAGTACCTTGCATTTCCCTGCATTGAACCTCAGCTTCCACTTTCTAGACCATCTTTCCAGAGCCTCCAGGTCCCCCTGTAGGGCCACCCTCCCCTTCTGCCCATCCACCACCGCCCCCAGTTTTGAGTCATCTGCAAAGAGACTAATCTCACTCCTGATTCCTGTCCTTATGTCAGATACGTAGGCGTTGAACAGAAGGGGCCCAAGGACTGATCCCTGTGGGACCCCACTAATGACCCTCCTTGGGGAAGAGACTATCCCACCAACTATGACCCTCTGGGTCCAGTCCTGGAGCCAATTTCCTATCCATCTGATCATCTGGTTCCTCACCCCCATTTCTCCCAGCTTATCCAACAGGCCCACATGAGGAACAGAGTCAAATGACCTCCTGCCTTGACTATTGCAACTCCCTATACTTATGGATTCCTGGGGTTGATATCTGCCGCTTGCAGCTAGTGCAGAGCACTGCAGCATGACTGCTGACGGGGTCTTCTCGGGCTTTGCATATTACCCAGGTGCTGCACGATATGCACTGGCTGCCGATTTAGTGGCAGATCACCTTTAAAGTTGGTTTACTGACTTATAAAGCCCTGCATGGACTTGGTCCTGACTACTTGACAGAGCTCCTAGTCCCTTCCAGCCATGTGCGACAGCTCCATTCAGCTGATGAGGAGTTACTGGAGGTTTAAAGGGTGACTTTGAAATCTTCTGGGGCCCGTGCATTTATGTTTGTGACCCCTACCCTCTGGAATTCTCTATCCCATCAGCTTCAAGAGTACATGACTGTGGGGGGATTTAAACGGCATTTAAAACGTTTTTGTGGTGACAGGCCTATCAGTGACTCATTGTTTTATGGATCTCCTGTGCTATTTATTATTGTGTTTTTTTTTTGTATTATCTTTTTACCCCATGCTTCCGCTCTCAGCCACTCCTTCAGGCTGTGCAAAGGCACCTCTGATCTGTGCTGTTCCCATACCTCCATTCCTCATATCTGCAGTCATCCCCAGGGTGATGCAGATGTAACCCTTCCCCGGGTGGTCCCCCTCCTCTGAGGGGAGAGGCAAATGTGGGGCTAACAAGCACACTTCTTAGCCCTGGGGTACTGCTGAGGGACAGTTGGTGGGACATTGACACCATTGGACCACCAGGCGGCCATCATCCGGTCGAGAGCAGAGCCATTTTCCACTTTTTCTGGCATGTTCCCTCTCTTGCGCATGTCTATGTTACCCCTGGTCTCCACTGGAGGTCACTGCAGAGCGACGCACTCCCACAACCCACCCCAATGCAAGGAGAATAGTCTTCTGGATGCTTAATCCTCTCGTCGCCTGCCGACACCCAGTGCCCCGAGTCCATTCCTGAACCCAGGCCATCGGCGTGGGTCGAGGCATGGCGCCAGCGCCTCAACCCTCTATGCCACAGGCTGGCTGTGTTTGTTGTTTAGAAAATTATGTTTTAATTGTAAAGTGGCTTGATATCTTGAAAGCTGCTTAAAAAATAAAGTTTAATATTATTATTATTATTATTACTGAAGCTAATTATTCGTAAGGCAGCTCATTATAGTCAAATGATGGGACAAAGTGGGTCCTGAAACGCAACTTTATTTCTGGAAAATTAATATGGGAACCTGAAACAGAAAATAAAAAGGAAGAAAGAATAAATGAACTTTATGAAATATCTATCGTAGACTGTGTTTTCCTTCCTGGGGTAGAGGACAACAACCTCTCTTTCCACTTTACCTTATCCAATAGTGTCTCACTCCTCTATATTTGAAATAAAGGAACCAAGGGAGGTACGAATTGAATACAATTTATATGAACAAAGATTATGTTCCTTAAAAAATGAACTTATCATTAAGAAGACTGAGGGGAGGCTTACTGATAATGTATAAAATAATGTATGACCACATTCTACTGAGTGACCTCAATATCACCATTAAATCCTATACAACTGAGATATGGGGTCAGATTTTCAAACCTTTGGGAATGCCGCAAGCCTCCGGTGCACCCAGAAGGTGATGTACGGGGCTTGCAGCATTCCTGCCAGTGACTGAGAGTTTCCAACTCTTGTGCCAGTCACCACTCCTTAGACCACAGTTTTGTGGTCTAGCGTGCACCACACGCAGGAGTCTAAGTACCGGTGCTTGTGCCAGAGCATTGGCGCAAGCAACTGTAAACCATGGAAACTGTTGCAACTGCACCCGAGAATGGAAATTCAGGTGCAGTTGTGGCAAAGGGGGTTGATACACCATGGAATTCAGAGTCCCATAGTGCAGGGCTGGACGCAAGCTCTGCGCTCCCCTTTGGAAAGTCCTGCCCATAAAGCCATCTGCTCCAACTAGTGGAGAAACACTTTTACACTACTGTACAAAAAGAAAATACTTTTTCACCAATAGAGTAGTGAACATTTGGAACTCTTGACTACCTTTAATCGTAATAAGCAAATCTGAAAAGGAAAATAGGCTTGATAATTGCTTATCTAACATGGCAATAAAGTACTATTAGCAGTGGCGTTAATTATGGGCAATGTGCCTCCTCAGCTCTTTCAGCCCTTAGTATTAACCTTAGTATTCAAACATTGTACAGACCCGCCATGATCTGAAACTGTGTGTACTCCTGTACACTGAATCTATGCAGACTGATTACACTCTGAAATAATCCATCCTCCCCATGTTCTGAAACATTTACCCCATTGCAGTACAGAACAGCTTATTTCTGTTACATTCTGCAACTGCACATTCCTGCCATGTTAAAGACTTTTGAGACCGTGCCTCATTCTGAACTGCAGCATCCCGACCCCGCCGTATTCTGAAATTATATCTTTGCCTCATTCTATAACTGTGTTCTTGCCACATTATGAAACCGTGCCACGTTTTGAAATCTCATCCCAGCAGCAGTAGCAATCACACATACATATTCCAAAGCCATGTTTTTCCGTTGCATTATAAAACCATTTCCCTTTGGCATTCAGAAGAACCATGCATTTTCGTGTTCTTTAAATGTATACACCACCCTAAACCTAATGTCACTTTTTTTTAAAACAAATGTTTACTACATCTAGGCCCAGTTATGCAAAGTTTTGAGCTGGGTGCAAACTGATAGCACCCACATGGGTTTGCTCTGAAATCCTATAGTCAAAGGGCACCTTTGCACATGCTCAGAATGCTAGTTCCCCAACACAGAGATAATGTATGCAGCATGCAAAGGCAGAACGGTACCATGCATGTTGCCACAGTGCAACATTCAGCATGTTTGCGCTGCGCAAACAAGTTTATGCAGGTCACAGCACTGTGTAATTTCTGCCTATAAAAAGGCCATCTTAAACCGGGGCAAACCCTATAGGTGGAAGGACACACTACAGGCCACACTCCAAGATGGTGCTTATGGGAGCACACATCATCTATATCATGCAGCAGGTCCTGGAAGATGAGGACAGGGCCAGTGCCCAACCTGGGCCCAGACATAGTTCACGGAGGTACTATGCTACACAAGAGACAGTACTGTCCATGAGTCACATTCAAAGTCCTCCATGGTGATCACATCATTGGTCAGTACTGGCTCAACAGGCCCATGCTCAGGCAACTGTGTGAGCTGCTGCATGACCAGCTCTGCTGACACTGAGTGCAGCCATGTATTGTCCATAGAGCTCAATATAAAGGCTGCACAGTGTTTCCTGGCCATTGGAACAACAGTGGGGGGCATCACTGGCATCTCGCAGCCAGTCACCTTGCACCTGTTGGGACAGTTTCTAGATGCAATGCTGGACCATATTGGTAAGTTCAAATTCCCCAGCATACAAGCAGAGTGAACAGCAGCCATGCAGAATTTCTGCCAGGGTGCACACTTATCATCTGTACTCAGTGTCATTGACTGCTCCCATGTGCCATCCAGGCACCCACTAGTCATGGAATGGAGGCCTATGTCAACAGGAAGGAGTACCACTCCATCAGTTGCCAGCTGGTGTGTGATGCAGCAGGGTGCATTACAAATGTTGTGGCATGGTACCCCAGCTGTGCCCCTGATGTCTTCAGATGGCACTACTCCATCCTATACCAGAGGTTTGAATGTGGGGACATCCCTAGTGGCCACCTTGTTGGTGAGTATACCCCAAAGGCTCCCCCAAGTTGTACAGAATGAGACTAACCAGTGTCCCTTACCTGCATAGAGAACAGTGCCTATCCCCTGCTTCCCAGGCTCCTTACACCTGCCTTACACCCCACATCCATTGAAGAGGACAGGTACAATGAAGCACACAGCACCACAGGTAACATCATTGACCATGTCTTTGGAATGCTCAAGATGTGGTTAGAGTGCCTTGATCATTCCGGTGGCACACTACAGTACACTTCTCAGAAGGCCTGTGCCATATTCCTTGCCTGTTGAATTCTCCACAACATGGCACTCAACCATGAGATATGCATGCCAGCCCCAGAGGAACAACCAACAGTGGATTCTGAGCCAGAGGACCAGGGGATACAGGAGTTGTTCAACAGGTATGATCCCAGAATGGCCAGGAGGGCTCAGGAGTACTGAACTCAATTCATAAGAGACTTCTTGGTGCATAGAAGGTGAGTACAGATCACAAAGGAGACTAGTATGTTTACTCAATGTATTATCACACACCAATAACAGTACATATAAAGCATCATGCCAGGCAGGAGGGTAACAAAAGGGAAAAATAGAAATGCACTGCAACCAGGTGGGGATAGCTGGGGGTAGGACTGACTGGGCTAGGTCACGGGTAAATGGGGTGTCACATGGGCATTAAGTGGGAAGGACAGAGAACATGTTGGCAAGTGGTGGCCATGCACAACCTACGTGCATCCACTACTATTTTCTGGAGTACAGACAGCATGTCTGCTCTATACCAAGTATAGTTGTGGAGGGGGCCTCATCCACAGTAACAGGAGGAGCAAGTCACAACTTGGTGTGAGCAATGTCCTTGGTGACCTTGGAGTCTTGGGTGTGCAGGTGTTCTTGCTTTGGTGCTACATGGTGTGGATGTAAAACTGTTGTGTCCAGTGTGGTGTGGCTCTTATCCCAGTGAACAGGCCAGGGCTATAGCCAGCCCTCACAGTGCCTGCTACCATGGCTGCAGCCTCCAGCACAGTGGCACACAGGCAGTCTATGCAGGTTGTCATGTCCCAGCAATGTTGCTCCATGCCCGTGGCCAGATTCTGATGCAGGATGAATAGGCTGCCGTGAACTCCACATGACGTGTCTCAGCCTGCTCCTCAGCATGCTGCATGTCTTCATGCAGCATGCGGTGGATGTGTGTCAGTTCCTGCTGCGCAACATTCTGTGCCTCTACAGCCAACCCCAGCAGCTGCCAGTTGTCGGCTGCAACCTGTTGTAACCAGAGAGTGAGTGTTGGGACCAGGTCAGGCTGCACCCTCCCCACTGTACTGGCTGAGGCTGCACTGCAGTACATTTTGGGAACTGCAGTCTGGCTATGGGCAGCCCAGTTGGATGGGCAGGGATAGTAGGGCTGTTGTCATGCTGGGGGTGGATCATGGGAAGGCACAGCAGTGGCTGGCCCTGCAGTATTAGCTGGGGGCAAAAGGATGATGACTGTACAGTTGGGGGTCATGGGGTGGCTCAGCAGTGGCTGTGCCAAGAGCTGTGGTGGGCTGTAGCACTGTGACTGCTGGGCCCTAATAGTTTGGAGCTGGAGAGGGGACCAATCCCTCCTGGTTTAGAGTGGACCCTTCTTGCTCCTAGCTCCTGATGTAGGTCTCGTTCTCTTCTTCCACATCCTCCTCACTGCTGTCTGCCAGCTGGCATAGACAAGTGGGTGGCAGCTGCAGTTGCTGCTGAGATGGTGCTGGGGAGTCCTCCGCCACATCTGGTATGACATGGTGTGCAGTAAGGAGTGAAAAGAAGAGTTATATAGTACCATAATGTACAGAGTTGTGTGCTAGCTGAAGCAGCATGCATGCCTGGCATATGGTGGCACATCACACCTGCTGTGTGTGCGGTGCACTGCCTATACCAACGGTGTCCCTTCACACCCACCACCCCCATGCTGGTGAGCACACACCCTGTCACCATAGGGCACACAACCCAGCACCAGTGAGCACACGTCCTAGCACCAGTGAGCACACACCCTAACACCTGAGAACACACACCTGGCATCAGTGGGCACATATCCCAGCAGAAGTGTGCACACACCTCATCCCCAGGAAGCAGACATCCCCAAACCGGTGAGCACACAGGCTACAACACATGAAGTCATGGCTCTGCACACAGATGGCTACACACTGGGTGACACGGAAACAGTAGTGTGGCCTACACCCAATGTGTCATCCAGTCCTGGCATAGGCATGCACCCATACGTATACACACACATATACACACATGGTTGATGGAACGTCACACTGGCTGTCACTCACATGGCTGGTTAGGTTTCACTTGACTCTCTAACCACCATCTGGCACTCTCATCATCTCCATGAGCTGTAAGGTTAATGCTACTGCTTTCTCTGTAGGTTCCAGAGTGTGTACAGCTTTGATTCCTGTGGGCCCCCATCTTTGGCATGTAGCTCCCTGCAGAGTATTGCCATGACCTACTTTGTCTGCCTCCTCATGTCCTCAAAGCGATTCTGTACTGCTTCCATGGGTCTGTTGCAGCTGCTGATGGCACTGACCATGTTGGTAATCTCCTCCCAGGCCTGCATATCTGGGCTTTGTAGCCTGCCTCCAGGACAACACTTCTTCCCTGTTCAAGTGGGCTTGTGCCAGCACCTGTAACTCCTCCGTGGAGAAGCAGTGGGCCCAAATTCCATTGGTGTTCTCGATGATATCTGCTGGATAGGGGAGTGGAATATAGGTGACTGTTGAGTAGACACAGTGGCACACAGCTGAATGGGACTGTGTTATAGCCCCCCGACCACACAGGTGCCCCAATAATGCATGTCCTAACATAGCCATAAGTCACCTCACACAGGCATACCCATGCGCAGACACAGCCATTGTCAAGGTCACAGAGAGACAGAGGTGGACATGGGCATGAGCCCACAGGAACCCAGGGCCACCACCATCTGTGTGAGGGGGTGACTCCGCTGTCATTGTGCAACATGGACTATGGTACAAGGCTGCCAGCAGCCAGACACGAAAACATCACCACCCCTAGATGTAGATGCCAGCAGCCACCACTGCCACATGTCCAGGGGGAACGGGGTCACAATGTTGAAGGTAAAACAGTGTGGCAAAACAATATCGCAGTCAAAACAGCGAATGTACAAAACAGTCTCGGTGAAAACACCAACCAAAACAATAACAGTGCACACCAGAAGAACAAAAGGAAAACACTCCTATTTCTTTGGATATTGCGGGGGGGGGATCCGCGCCCCCCAACATGGGTGCTTTGCCCCCCCACACCCCTCAAAATTAAATTAACTAACTCTGAGGGGGCTGTGAACTTAGGGGATAGGGGGGAACTTGATGGGGACTTTGTTTTTTGCACAATCTCCCCCAAAAAACATGTCAGGAGACAGGAAATCAAACCTCAATCCCCAGGCCTCCATTGCACCAGGTACTTGTGCCTTAGCCACTCCACCACAGGAGCGGCTCGACGAGACACAGCACCAGTGGCTTCTTCAGCCCTTCCTTCAGTTCACAGTGAGCATTAGGGTTAGTGGTACTTTCCTACCACTATTATACCCCTGTCACTCTAATTTATTCCGTACTTCAGACCATGCTGTTATTCAAGCGCTGTTTCGGCAGCACTATATTGACACGGTACCTGTCCAGGGTACCACTGCACACAGGATACATACAGAGGGAACACTAGGTGGAAATCATAGGAACTCTGTTCCACCATCTCACTGAAATTTTATGACAGGATCACCACCCCATTGAGTAATACAGGTGAGTTCCAGCACCTACAATTGACATGTCCACCACTTGGAAATCTGAACGTGATGGTTCCTTCACTTAAACATTTTCAGTGTTGCAGGGCTCCAAGATATACAGGGCTTCCTGTATTGGTCAGGGCACTTAAAACATGTACAGGGAAATTGTTCCCATTGAGTTATAGTGACTACACAGGACAAGCGACTACTGTGTCATCCACAGTATGGAATGGAAGCTTCTGGAACACAACAGAACTTGCTCTGGAGGTACATGTAACATGCCAGTGCAATCTTGAAGTCATGCTGTTGCCACTTCATAAGATCAAGTTTCAAGTTCAAGTTCAAGTTTATTCACCAGGAAGACTCCATTGAGCAAGCTCATTTACAAGGAGGTCCTGCCAAGGACAATGTGATACGTCAAAAATACGAGACAAAGTATTGGTGGACAACACATGGTTCAAGGAAAACACAGATATTTAAATAAAGAACAATTCTTTACAAAGAGCATGACAGTAGTATAAACATAGCAATTGTAGCTGGCCCAGTGCTGCTGAGGGTTGAGGCGCTAGACGCCATACCTCGCTCTACGCGGCAACCAGAGTTGGGAGTGAGCTTGGGCACGGTAGTTGGCAGGGGCGGGTAGAGGATTGAGTGCCCGCTGGGCTGCTCTCCTCCCTGGGGGGAGGGCTGGAGGTCACCCAGCATGTCAGCGGTTCCTGGTGGAGATCAGGGGCACCACAGCATGCAGGGCAACACTTGCTCAGCGTGGCTGATGCTTGGCAGGGTTGCCGTAAGACATCGCGTCAGGACGTGCACCACTCATGGGAAGGGGGGAGCAAGCACCAGAACATGGAAAAGCCTGGTCTCCAGAGTCAGTGATGGCAGCTGCCCCCATGCCCATGGCCGGGTCTATCCTGCCTGGCCTTCCAGGTTTGTCTGCCCAGAACCTTGCCCACAGCCGGAGACTGACTGTACAAGAGTGCCAAAAGAGGAGGGGTGGCCCCACCTCGGAGGGGTTAAGCTGGGGGTGCCAACTGTGGGATGAGGAGGAGGAGGAGGAGGAGAGAGGAGGCACAGGTCGGAGGACTTCAGGCAGGGCAAGAACAGGCAGAATGCCTGAGGAAGGCCCTGCAGACCGTGACTGGAGGGAAAAATAATTGAGAAAAAAAAAAACATACAGAAGCAATTGTACAGTTCTGACAAATTAATAAAGAGGAATAAATCCAGTTGAAGGAATAGACATGCTAAGTGTTGAGTAATATATATATATATATATATTTAACTTTCTTTATCCACTGCGGCAGGTCACTGCAATCCTCTGCCACCCTACAGGACTCAGGGTCTTCTGGGAACTTACTTGCACTGTGCGTGTCCCAACAGAACTCCCGAGGCAGCCCAGAGGCTTCCTCTTGCTGTGATCCCTGATGTTTCCACCATTTTCTCCTCTCCTAGCTGCCTGGGACCCCGGAAGAGGCGACATGTGCGTAGAGGTGTGCATGCATGCCACAGCTTCAATCTACAGCCCCTTCTGCCCTCCCCTGGCCTTGCGCCTGGGCTCTTGGAGGTGGCACTACCACCCAGCCTCCACTGGGGGGCAACCAGGCACTGAGAGGCCCTCCTGAACCCTTCTGAGGTGGAGAGCTGCCAGCCAGCAACTAGTCAGCACCCTCTCCCCCCTCTGCCAACCTGAGTTCGTTCCCAAACCCGGGTCACCGGCGTGGCATGAGGTGTGGCGTCCAGCGCCTTAGCTCTCTGCACCACTGGGCCAGCAACTACTGAGTGATATTAACATAGCACAGAAAGACATGTTAATTAGTGTGGCAGTGGCAAGCTTCCTTGAGGGAATTTGTAATCAGAGGTTTGAAGATATTGATAGAGACTAGTTTGGAAAGCTTGAGGGAAGACTGCAGAATGTTCCAGGAGGAGGAAATAGCGTAGCTGATGGCAGCTTTGCTGAAGCAGGTGCAGAACTTGGGTACATCTAACAAAATAATGGAATTCTTCCTGAGAGAGTCACAGCTATATGAATGGTGGTATAAAAACCAGATATATAGGGGGAGTTTGTTCAGCAGCGTCTTACATGCCCAGGTACAACTACGGATCATTCTTCTGGTAGTAAAGGACATCCAGCCCACTGCAGGTTTTAGTTTTTTTTAGTTTTTAGTTTTTGCTAACGCAATCCATTGCACACCCATTCCTTTCTAGGCCATTCCACAGAACACCTACCTCCATTCATCTGTAGTTCAGCTGTGGGATCTAGGTGGTACACTGTGCTCCTTTATATACTCCAGGTGCAATCAGGCATACTAATATATGCATACTTACTGATAATGACATGCAAATGTGGTCATTTGCCACTGTCTGCAACATTATTGCATTAGCATACCCTAGCTGACAACTGCAATTTTGCCTGCCACGCAACCTCATTTGCACTAGCACACTGCTTTGTGCTGCACCTGTGTTTGTGTGATATGAAGTTGTAGCAAAGTCATGACATCACTTGCCACCTATGATGTCATCGGTCTGCAAAGCCCTGCATGCCTGACCTTTGCACAATAATGATATGCAACACTGTGTAGAGTTGCCCATGTGCAACAGGAACATGCTTCTGGTCTAACCCCACCCCAAGGCATGCGTGTTGCACAGTGCAACACAGTGTAGTGCATCGCTTCTATGGCAATGTGCTGCGCAGTACTACAGAACACACCAGTACAGCTCAGAACCAGGCAGCAGCATGGTACTAAATGCTAGGCCTAGTAGTGAGAAGAAAATGTCAGGCAGATGACAAAAGGTCATACAGCAGGGGAACCATAGGTGGGTCACCACCGAGATGGCCAGTTTGGTTGACCTGGTCGTGGCCAGAGAGGACTAGGTGTTGGGGGAGGTGGCAGGGGCAGAAAGGCCCTGAAATGAGGTGTGGGTGTCAGTGGGACAGTGCCTTACATGCAGAGCTGGGGTGACTTGCACCAGTGATCAGTGCAGGCACTGATATAACGACCACCAGAGGAGGAAGGTATGTCACCTGCAGCAGCTGCAGGCGATAGTGTACAGTGGCATCGTGCCGAGGCCAGGTGAGTACAGATGGTTTATTTATTTAGCTTTTGTTTACAAGGTAAGCACACTAGACAGTCAAATGCCTATTTTCAGGTGCGACCTGGGAGAGTTACAAAGATACAGGCAATAACAGTACAGAGGCTAGCAACAAATTACACAAGGTACAGTCAGAATACAAGTAAGAAGGATCAGCAGAAACAAAGTACAGAGACTTGGGTCCAACTGTCAGGCTTGGTACAGACAGGTATAAGCAAACAACTACAGTCAGGTAACAGGCAGTGAACAATTTAGTGCAATTCGGTGTGAAGCATGACAACCCAGGGAGGGCAGCCAGGGAATTAAGACCAGTGTCAGCAGCAACAACATTTGTGATATTGGTTTATTTGTTATTTTTGGGATAAGTGCACACCCTCAGCCAGGGTTTTCACAGGCACATCAAGGAGGGTAGGATGATGGGGGACAGAGGCAGCTTGATGCTTGTTTTAGGTAACACCAGAATGAGGACCTAAAGCAGCTATGGGAGGGGGCAGTTCTTACATGAGGAGGAAGGAGGTTCCAGGTTCTAGGGGCCAGAGCCACAAAGACTCAGTCTCCCACACGGGAGTGAGTCTTAGGGACCATAAGTGCCTGGGATTCAGTGGACCTCAGCTGATAGCCAGAGGGAGCAGGCTGGAGGAGGTCAGCAAGTGCCGGAGGAGTAGATGACTGGATGATGTTATCTGTAAAGTTGCCCAAAACGAATGATCAATGGTTACTAGGGGAGAGCAAACCCAGTCTAGAGTAAAGTAGACAGTGATGGGTGAGACAAGGGGCTGACAGGGTGAAGCGACATATGTTGTTATATGAGGTGTCCCATTTGGAAAGCCAGGCTTTGGAGGCATTCATGAAGGAGGTGAGCCCAAAACAAAGTGAAGGGAGGAAGACCCCTTTTGCCAAGGCAAGTCTGGCAGCTGGGGTGAGACAACTTTTTGCTCTGTACGCGAGTCCCAGTTTGCAGTTAGTGGCCTTACAGGAGTTAAGTATGTGCAGGTAGAGATCCAGTTGGGGGTCGAGAGTCACCCCCAAGTACTTGAATGATTCCACCACCATCATGGGCATGCCATCAATGCCAATGACTCTGAGCTCAGCCGGGCATGCTCTCACCTTGGGAAGGGAGCCAAATAACATCGCCTGTATCTTATGAAGGTTGATGACAAACTTACTTGCCTTGAGCCAGGATTGGATGCGATCAAAATCGGAGTTGAGTCTAGAGTTTATGTCATCAATATTTTGTGAACTAGTGAGGAGCACCATATCATCTGCATATACAGTAACATGTTCAAAGGTTGGGATTGAAGGCAGCTGGTTGATAAAGAGGGAGAACAATAGGGGGCCAAGGACCAACCACTGAGGTACCCCACAGGCTACTGGTGATAGCCCAGAAATGGCATTTTGGAACCTTGTGTACAGTTTCCTACCCAAGAGATAATTAGTAAACCAGGCTAGAATGGGGGGCAGAGGCCAAACGACTGGAGAACAGAGCCCAGGAGTGTGTGATCAACCAAATCGAAGGCCCTGGACAGGTTGATGAAGACAACCCCCATGAGTTTGCCTTGATCAGTCGCAGTTCTGATTTTGGAGGTGACCTGTGCGAGGGCAGTGGAGGAGCTGTGTCCTTTTCGGAACCCATACTGCTCAGGAGAGAGAAGGCCATAGGTTTGGAGGAAGAGGGTAATCTGGGAAGCCACTACTTTTTTGAGCAGCTTATTAACTGCAGATAGAATCGCTATGGGTTGATGGTTCTTGAGTAATTTGGGATTGCCATGCTTGATGACAGGGATCACACGGGCCACCTTCCAAATGGCTGGGACAGACCCTGATATGAGCGAGGAGTTAAGAATGTGGGAGATCGGACGGGCCAAGAAGGGGGCCCCCAGGTTGAGCAGTCTGGGCACAAGGTTGTCGTGCCCAGCGCTGGAGTAAGGGAAGATACCTACTTGAAGCTTCTGAGTTTCTTTGAAGGAGACAGACTTAAAGTAGAAGGGAGGGAGAGGAGGATGGGGTAGAGCACCAGGAGTAGGACCCAGATCCTTTGGAATTGAAGGCATAAAGGTATAATAAGACAGGACCGAGAACAGGCCATTGAAAGCACTTGCTATCGAGTGGGCATTATTGCAACTGACTCTGTTTATTTGCAAGTCAGGAACCTGCTGGCAGGCCGGACCATTTACAGTGTGTTTAATAGTGCGCCAGAAGCTCCTCGGGTTCTTGGCGGACACTTTGAGGGATGATTTTCAGAAATCACTCTTTGGCGAGCGAATCACCCATTTGCATGAATTCCTAAGTTGTCTGTAGACCTCAAAGTCAGATCTGTACCCAGAGGCCTTATATTTTAGCCAGCTTTTGTCCCTAAGCTTCATCAGGACAAACAGTTCCCCTTGTAACCATTTTGTGACTGTGCCCCTCACTCTTCTTTTAATAAGTGGGGCATGTCTATCTTGTAATAGAGAAAAAATGGTTAGGAAGCTGTCAAGAGCAACTGAGGGGTCCAGGTCTGCATATACCGGGGACCAGTCCGTCAGGCTGAGGTCGGTATGGAAGTTGTTTAAGTCAAAGTTTGAGTAATCTCTCATCTGTATGACTTTTGGTGAGACCCTGGAATTAAGAACCTTCCAGATACAGTATGTAGGGGAATGGTCCGTGATTAAATCGGGGAGGAGGCCAGAGGCTGATATTTGGTGTGGCCTATTACACAGCATCCAGTCAAGCAGAGAGCCATTTTCCCCAGAGGAGGAGGGTCTGGTGGGTTTGGTGATGAGTTGGCTGAGGGTGAGACCAGATAGAAGGGGTTTGTAGGTTTTTACATTCCCACTCAGCCAGTTGAGATTGAAGTCCCCAAACATTAGAAGTTCACTAGTCCTCATGTAAACCCCCTGCGAATGGGGGTTCCTAAAGCTTTCCTGGAGCTTGCCTAAATGCTCCATGCCTGGCTGGGTGATTAAATGCTGTTGCCAGTGAGAGCTTTTTAAGCCTCCATGTACTATCTTTTTAAGGGCTGCCTATTTATAGCCCCATTCAGCTGAACTGAGAGGGGGTTGAGTGTTGCAATGCTCGAGTCCCGCCCAGGCTGCTGAGTAAGCGTTCCATCCTGCCATCGCTTGTTGTGCAGAGGGAGCCCTCTAAAGCGTTGTATCTGGTTATTGATAATAAAGTAGGGTACTAATGATAAAGTGTGGTGTTCTAACCTGCTTTCTTTGCAGTAAATGACTGTTCTGCTTATCTCCTCCATTTTGGTCCAGAACTGCTGAATTGGACCAATCAGTACCTCGGGACTTTACAAAGCTGACTGACCAATGGAGAAACTGCTTGTAATTTGGGAAAGTCATTATGGGCTACGGCACTTTTTCCACACCACTGAGAGCAGGAGCCACTGATTGGCAGGTACTGCTAGTCAATAGGATCAGGTATGCCTGAATTGAAAGGAGTGCCCCAGGCTGCAAGGGGAAAGATGCATTGTGGCTAGGAAGGAGAAGGGAGCTCTATGATCTTGCACTGTGTGAGTGTTCATGTGGGAAGCGCATGAAGGCCTGAGGCAACCGTTTCTGCTCTTTTGAGTGATGGACTAAATCCGCCGGCGTGCGGTTGGAGGAGGCTGGTGCCAGCCCAGCTACCTACCAGGCTCAACCTGAGAGGACTGGAGAATCTGCTGAATCATGCTCTGTCCACCCGTGATGTTGAAGCCGCCGTTACTGCCTAAGTCTGCTGCAAGTTTGTGTGGGGCCTGAAAGCAGCTGCCTGGTATGGTACCCCTCTGTTGTTTGCCACATAAATGTGTGAAGAGGCTGGTGAAATTCAGGTTCAGCCCTGCTGGTGGTGACGGAAACGGTATTAGATAGAGCCATGAGTACTGAATCAGGGTAGCTCCCTGCCAAGTTTGCAAACAGTAGTCTCAAGTTGTTTCGTTATACTGCTGACTGTCTAACTGAACTTCCTTCCCATTCTGACCTGCTCAGGATTGTAAAGGTTATCTGTGTTAGGGCCCCAACCAGCTGCCACGATGGATTAGCCGTTAGGGCTTGGGTACCCAGGGACAGCAAATCTTAGGTTTAGGCCTGTGCACAGAGCCCTAGGTAGATAGGTATAGTGATAAGCCAATCATCTTGATTTCCCCCTGCCCCTGTTATTTGTCTCCCTTGAATAAATCAGATTGTTCGTTCTGCAACTACACCCTGGCTACTGTGTGCATTACTGGTGAACTGCTGCATAGGGACTGTGATATAACTGTACCTTACTTTACAGGGGGTCCCTGGAGTGAGCTGAGAGATACTAGCCAGGGGGTAAGTGTACTGGGGAAAAGTATTGTTGGTACACCGTGTGAGCCACTAGTGGGACAAAAGGGGGTTACAGTAACCAAGAGGGCTGTGACTGAGGCAATCTCAACAGTATTAACCCTGACCTCTGGGTGGAGGCACCCGTCAACAGATCTGGGCCCCTCACCCTGTCTCAGTGGAGGCAAGTAGAGGTAGTAGCCCTAAGGGTAGTGCCTCCTGGGGGTTACGAATTGGAGGCATCGCTGGGATTAGCGTCCCTTAGTGGCCAAGTGAGGAAGTACATAAGAAATGGAAAAACTGGAAGGGGATATGTTGGGGAAAATTAAGTTGGGGCCTATTAAGACAATGGTACACAGACTGATGGGGTGGGGTGAAGCCGAAGAGCTGGATTCCCAGAAAATTGTGTTACTGTTAGATGTGCCCCTGGGAACCCCAACTGCTGACATCATTTCCGCAGTAGAGTGAGTAAAATGTTTAGGCAAAGTGGAGGTAAAAGGGCGTATGGCTGACCTGCTCGACCAGACATTGCAGGTGCTACTCCTGTGTAGTGTGGCCATCGACCCCAAGGTACCTCCAGTGATTTACCCGGAGGGTGCCTCACAGGGATGGAGGCTAATTCATATTTGAAGTGGGTCAGTCACTCCTGGGGATCCCCCAGATGAATAGTTTTAAAGATAAACTGCTTAAATTGCTGGCTGTGGAGGGGAGAACTACCCAGGAACTGTTGCAAGCATTGGATTTGTCTAGTGATGCTACCCCTCAGAGTTCCCCAGGCACCTCCCCCTGTCCACCCAAGAGTTCTATTTTGGCTTCACTGCCCCTAGTAGTCCCTCCTATACAGCTCAATTCCTACCGTAAGCTAAAACTTTTTTCTGCCTGGTGCCAGTGCCTTCAGGGGTGGATGACCTGGAAGTTTGGATAGACTATGCCACCCCCTTAGTCCATGAATGGCAATGCTCTGAGGGGAGAAAAGGAAGAGACTGATGGAGAGCCTGTGGGGTCCCGCTTTAGAAGCCATTAGGCTTTTGAGGGCCACCAGTCCGAAAGCCACCACTGCAGAGTATCTCTCTCTGCTTTGGAAGGGGTGTTTGGGAGTACAGAGACTGGGGAAGATTTATTATGGAAATTCAGGTCTGCTAAGCAGTGGAGAAATGAGAAACTATCCGCCTTCATCACTAGGGTGGAGCGGGCTTTGCAGAAGGCCTATAGAAAGGGGAGAATCACTGCCACGGCCTTGAATCAGGTCAGGTTGGAACACGTTTTAAAGTCTGCTAGATTCTCTAGTGTAATACTGTTAAAACTCAAGTTACATGATCGACGGGCTACCCCGCCTGAATATTGTCAATTGATGAGGGAAATTAGAGAGGTGGAGACCGATGAAGATGGGTGGGAGCCATGTGTGGGGGCGGTGAACCCTAGTGGGACCCCTGAGCCTAGCACCCCCAAGGAGATCAGTCTGTCCGGAGGATCTGAGGGATCCCCAGATCTTCGAGGTGCTATGGGAATGTGAGTTATTTCCTCTGACCCCCACATAGAGAGTGAGTTGAGGGCCAAGGTCAGGAATTTACGGGAGCTGGTGAAGGGACTTGAAGCAATCTACTATGTACCCTGTTAGGTCCGGGGCCCCTGAGTCAAGCAGAAACCAGAACCCAGGCCCAAGAGAGCCCCCTCACCCCTCTCAGGGCCCCCCACAGATAAGGTGTCCACTGCCAAATAGTGACCCCCAGGACCCCAAGTTCTGTTACCATTGTGGGGAAGATGGGCATTTTCAACCTGAGTGCCAAAGGCCAGAGAATTTAAGGAAAGTCAACAGCAGACTGATCTCTTGGCATTGCCGGGCCCAGTCTCGACCCCCCAAGAAAAGTTTTGTGAGTCGGGCCCATGCTCAGCTGACTCTCAATGCTGTGGCCCCCGACTGGTCTGATGTGGTCGGGCATTCAATGGAGACCCCGGTGCAAGTAAATGGGATTTCCACCTGAGCTGTATTAGACAGTGGCTCTCAGGTAACCATCATGTTTCAGGACTGGTATCAGACACACTTACCTGAGGTGCCCTTGCAACCCTTGAATGGTCTACATGTGTGGGGGTTGAGCGACAAGACATATCCGTGTTTGGGGTATATTCGAGTTTGGTTATCATTCTCTGCATCTGTGGCTGAAATGGATGAGCGGGTGGAAACCTTAGCTTTAGTTTGCCCACCCACTGGACTGTATGATGGGGTGCCTTTGTTGATTGGGATGAATGCTCATATGTTTGGATGATTGGCCCAGTTGTGCTCAGAAAAGTAAGCATTCAAGACCGGGTGAGCCCTAAGGATACCCGCTGTGATCCAAAAGGCAGTTGCAACTCAGAAGAAGGTTAGCCAGGAGGAACCTGAAGGCCCAGTGGGTGTGGTGTGGAAAAAGGATCCGGCTCCAGTGATCCTCACCCCAAATGCCCAATGTGTCCTGCATGGAGAAGTATGACTAAAGACAGATGTTAAGAATAAGTTGTTGATGTTGGATGCACCTTTGGAGGGAAGATTGCCTGAGGGACTGTTGGTAAAACCAAGTATCCTGCCAGCTAGAGCTCATGCTTATGTCAAGAGGGTGATGGTTCAAGTGCATAATGTGTCCGACAAAGAGATTCAAATAAGAAGAGGGTGCACCCTGGCAAGTGTCCATTGAGCAGATACTGCTGTACTGCCAAATAGCAAGGGTCCTGGGACAGATGACCGAGTTACTCCTGACTTGTTTGATTTCAGTGACTCCCCGTTGCCAGCTGAATGGAAAAGGAGGATCAGTGAGAGGCTTGCCAAGAGGGACCAGGTTTTCTCCCTTAAAAAATGGGATGTGGGATGTGTGCAAGGGGCTGAGCATCACATTCGGCTGCATGATGAAAGGACTTTCCGAGAGAGATCCCGGCACCTGGCCCCAGCTGACATAGATGATGTGAGGCGGCATCTGCAAGAGATGTTGGCTGCTGGTGTGATACAAGAGTCCAGGAGCCCCTATGCCTCCCCCATTGTAGTGGTAAGGAAGAAGAATGGGGCGGTTTGGATGTGTGTAGACTATCGCACTTTGAATCGGCGGACCATCCCAGACCAGTTTACCATGCCACGCATATAGGACGCCTTGGATTGTTTAAATGGCAGTAAGTGGTTCTCTGTGTTGGACCTCCGCAGTGGGTACTACCAGATCCCGATGGCCCCAGAGGACCGAGAGAAGACTGCATACATTTGCCCCCTAGGTTTCTATGAGTTCATTCGGATGCCTCAGGGGATTTCAGGTGCCCCAGCCACCTTTCAGCACCTGATGGAGCGGGCCGTGGGGGACATGAATTTTCTCGAGTGTCTGGTCTATCTAGATGATGTCATAGTGTTTATGCCGTTCATTGGAAGAACATGAGCAGCGATTATTCAAGGTCTTGGATCGGTTGGAGGAGTTCGGCCTCAAGCTGTCTATAGACAAGTGTCAATTCTTCCAGACTTCTGTGAAATATGTGGGCCACATAGTGTCCACTGAGGGCATAGAGACTGACCCTAGCAAAGTGGAGGCCTTGACTACTTGGCCTCAGCCTAGGAACTTGAAAGAGCTGCAATGGTTTCTGGGGTTGTGCGGATATTATAGGCGATTTGTCAAAGACTATTCTTGAGTGATTCGCCCCCTTCTCAACCTCACTCAGGGGTAACCTCCTACACAGAAAAAGTATAAGAGGGTTGTGAGCTCCGAGATGGAGAAGAGGTATTTCCGGCCGAATTAATTGTTTGGGGATCGTTGGACTGTTGAGTGTGAGGATGCTTTCTATGACATCATATATCAACTTACACATGCCCCCGTGTTGGCCTATGCTGACCCGGGCCAAGCCCTATGTTCTCCATACTGATGCCAGTCTTCAAGGATTGGGGGCTGTGTTTTATCAGGAGCACTCTAATGGTCTGAGACCTGTAGCTTTTGCCAGCAGAAGTCTGACTCCTTCAGAAAAAAACTATCCTGTGCATAAGCTAGAGTTCCTGGCTCTGAAGTGGGCCATTGTTGATCAGTTTCATGACTACTTGTATGGTGCCAAGATACTGGTAAAGACTGATAATAATCCTCTGACCTATGTACAAACCTCAGCCAAGTTGGACGCCACTGGCCACAGGTGGCTCTCTGCCTTGGCCACCTATGACTATGCTGTTGAATACAGAGCAGGCCTAAACCATATAGATGCGGATGCCCCCTCTCTTGCAGGCCCATGTCCCAAACTGATTGGATCAGGTTGTCAGAGCCTGACATAAGAGCCCTTTGCCAGAAATTTGACAAGGAAGAACAGGTGTCTCCGGATGCTGTGAACTGTATGGTGGATTGCTTGGGGCCATCTGAGAACTGCATACCTGCTGCCTACTGTCATTTTTCCACACTGGACACCAGTTCACTGCCCCAGTTTGACAGTTCTAGTCTTCAATGGGCTCAATCTCGAGATTCTATGATAAAACCGGTTGTGGAAGCTTTGCAGGCCAGGCTGGATGTGTCCAAATTGCGCTCCACCGACTTAAAAGCCACCTTGTTATACAAAGAAGAGCCCAAATTAAGGCTGATTAACCAACTACTATACAGAGAGACTGTGAATAAGGAGGACCGGATCATCAAACAATAGCTGGTGCTGCCCTCAGAATTAAAGGAATTGGTCTTAAGGTCCTTGCATAATCAGATGGGGCATCTTGGCATAGACCGAACACTTGATCTGGTACGGACTCGATTTTACTGGCCAAAAATGAGTGCGGATGTAGAGCAATATGTCAAGACCTGTAGCTGTTGTTTGCAAAGGAAAGCCCTACCCCAGATAGCTTCTCCCATGGTCAACATTACTACTAGTGTCCCTATGGAACTGGTCTGCATTGATTTCTTGAGTCTAGAACCAGATCTGAAAAATATCAGTAACATATTGGTGGTCACCGATCATTTCACCCGGTATGCACAGGCTTCCCCTACTAAGGATCAGAAAGCAACCATGGTGGCTAAGATACTTGTTGAAAACTTTTTTGTCCACTATGGGGCCCCCCAGTGGATCCATTCTGACCAGGGAAGGGACTTTGAGAGCCACTTGATTAAAGAGATGCTGTCTTTGTGGGGGGTGTGAAAGTCAAGAACCACCCCCTACCATCCTCAGGGGGATCCCAGCCTGAAAGGTTTAACTGCGCATTGCTCGACATGTTGGGCACATTGCAACCCAAAGACAAACTGAGATGGAGCCAGCAGATTAACACCCTGGTCCACGCTTATAACTGCACCAAAAGTGGTGCCACGGGATTTTCCCCGTACAGACTAATGTTTGGGAGAGAGGCTAGATTGCCCGTGGATGTGTGTTTTGGAGTTTTCCCTGATGGGGTGCAAGCAGAAAATCATCTACAATACGTACAGAAGCTAAAGGCCCAGTTAAACCATGCTTATCAGTTAGCCCAGACCATGGCTGCTAAAAGAAACTTGTCCAATAAGGAGAGGTATGACAAGATAGTGAAGACATTGGAACTAAGAGAAGGGGGATAGAGTGTTACTGAGAAATCTGGGACTGCATGGAAAACATAAAATTGCTGACTGATGGCATCACCTCCCTCACATTGTTGTGGGACAACTGGCAGATTTGCCTGTATATAAAGTGTGACCCGAAAGCAATTCCAAAGATGTGAAAACTATACACCGAAATCATCTGCTGCCAATCAGGCAAATCCTGATTGAAGCTGAACCTCCAAATGCCTCCCCCTCCCGGCCTGTGACTAGATCTGCTTCCAGGGAAAGAACCAAACCTGTGGATTATTCAGCAAGCCAACCAAGAGGGCCTTGTCCAAATCCTGCAGAAGGAGATGATCAACAATCGGTGTCGGAAGACAATGAAGATGAAATTGAATACTATCCCTCTTACGAACTGAACCAGTTGTTTCGGGGCAATCCCCTTGTTAAGTCTGGAGATGAGGCTGGGCCTTCTGGACTGTTTGAGCCCCATACTTTGCCTCCGGAACCAGTGCCTCCAGAGGATGAGCTGGGTAGCAGCAAAGCCCAAGGGGTGGGGTCCTTGAACCTGGCTGAACTGTCTGGCCTGGCTGAATTATCTGAGTTTTTGGAAGAAGAGAGTGAGGTGGGGGGACAAGCCAGTGATATGCCAGAACCGGAAAAATATTTTGAATGCCCTGATGGTACCGCACTAGTATCTAAACAGCCCTCAGCTGAGCCCAGTGGGGTGGGTCCTGGGGTACAGGGTCAGGCCCCCAATAGTACTATGAGCACTGGGCCCTTTTCCCCTGTGGAGATTCCCATTACTAATGTCAATGAGGCTGACTTGGACTCAAGGCCTGTTTCAGGGTTTCTTGAGACCCCTAGACGCTCCAGCCGAGAAGTACGGCCTGTAATAAAGTTGAGTTATGAGTCTCTGGGTCAGCTGGTGGACCTGCCCTTAAATGTGGTCCAGAAAGGGATGTATGTGTCCCCGAGCTCCTTGCCTAAGCTAGCTTTGGGGGATAATTCTAGTTTGTTAGTATTACCCTTTGAGTGTGGTGCCCCTGCTTTAGGTAACCCACCAGTAACTGGAATGGGGGGGTTCCCCCAGTCCTGGGGTCATGAGCAGGCGCTATTGACCTGATTGGGAAAAAGAGGAACAAAAGGTTATGTATGTGTAACGTTATATAACCCATAGTACACTGTGAATATAATATTCATGTATGTAATGTAAAGTGTGATGTAGTGTCAATTAAGCTGTTTGCCTTCAAGTGATTTAAGGGTAATTGCTTGATGCGGATGGCAAGGTTTTCCAGGCCAGGAAGGGTGTAACCCCCCTGTGAATGGGGGTTCCTAAAGCTTCCCCGGAGCTTGCCTAAATGCTCCATGCCTGGCTGGGCGATTAAATGCTGTTGCCAGTGACAGCTTTTGAAGCCTCCATGTATTGTCTTTTTAAGGGCTGCCTATTTACAGCCTTGATCAGCTGAACTGAGAGGGAGTTGAGTGTTGCAATGCTCGAGTCCCGCCCGGGCTGCTGAGTAAGCGTTCCATCCTGTCATCGCTAGTTGTGCAGAGGGAGCCCTCTAAAGGGTTGTAACTGGTTATTGATAATAAAGTAGGGTACTAATGATAAAGTGTGGTGTTCTAACCTGCTTTCTTTGCAGTAAATGACTGTTCTGCTTATCTCCTCCATTTTGGTCCAGAACTGCTGAATTGGACCAATCAGTACCTCGGGACTTTACAAAGCTGGCTGACCAATGGAGAAACTGCTTGTAATTTGGGAAAGGCATTATGGGCTATGGTGCTTTTTCCGCACCACTGAGAGCAGGAGCCACTGATTGGCAGGTACCGCTAGCCGATGGGATCGGGTATGCCCGAACTGAAAGGAGTGCCCCAGGCTGCAAGGGGACAGATGCGTTGTGGCTAGGAAGGAGACGGGAGCTCTAGACTCTTGCGCTGTGTGAGTGTTCGCGCGGGAAGCGCGGGAAGGCCTGAGGCGGCCGTTTCTGCTCTTTTGAGTGATTTAGACTAAATCCGCTGGCGTGTGGTCGGAGGAGGCTGGTGCCAGCCCAGCTACCTACCAGGCTCAACCTGAGAGGACTGGAGAATCTGCTGAATTGCGCTCGGTCCACCCATGATGTTGAAGCTGCCGTTTACTGCCCGAGTCTGCTGCAAGTTCGTGTGGGGCCTGAAAGCAGCTGCCTGGTATGGTACCCCTCTGTTGTTTGCCGTATAAATGTGTGAGGAGACTGGTGAAATTCAGGTTCAGCCCTGCTGGTGGTGATGGAAACGGTATTAGATGGAGCCATGAGTACTGAATCAGGGTAGCTTCCTGCCAAGTTTGCAAACAGTGGTCTCAAATTGTTTCGTTATACTGCTGACTGCCTAACTGAACTTCCTTCCCATTGTGACCTGCTCAGGATTGTAAAGGTTATCTGTGTCAGGGCCCCAACCAGCTGCCACGATGGACTAACCGTTAGGGCTTGGGTACTCAGGGACAGCAAATCTTAGGTTTAGGCCTGTGCACAGAGCCCTAGGTAGATAGGTATAGTGATAAGCCAATCATCTTGATTTTCCCCTTCCCCTGTTATTTGTCTCCCTTGAATAAATCAGATTGTTCGTTCTGCAACTACACCCTGGCTACTATGAGCATTACTGGTGAACTGCTGCATAGGGACTGTGATATAACTGTACCTTACTTTACAGGGGGTCCCTGGAGTGAGCTGAGAGATACTAGCCAGGGGGTAAGTGTACTGGGGAAAAGTATTGTTGGTACACCGTGTGAGCCACTAGCGGGACGAAAAGGGGGTTACAGTAACCCAGAGGGCTGTGACCGAGGCAATCTCGACAGTATTAACCCCGACCTCTGGGTGGAGGCACCCGTCAACGGATCTGGGCCCCTCACCCTGTCTCAGTGGAGGCAGGCAGGGGTAGTAGCCCTAAGGGTAGCACCCCCTGAGGGTTACACTCACCTTGGGGCTGAGGCAGTCAAGGAGATAGGAGAGGCCACGAACACCACCTTTTGGTGGATTATATACACAGGCCAGGTGAAGCTTCTTAGTGTTACCTAATAAGAGAAGGGCATGTATAAACTCCCAAGAGAGGGAGGGGGTTGGGTATGTCAGTCACTTTTAGATGAGATTTGTAATAGAGCAACAACCCACCCCAACGTTTAATACCCACCCTGTCCTGTCTGATCACAAGGTAGCCAGGGACAGCACAGGCAGAGTCGGGGTGCGCAGGTTTAAGACGGGTTTCGGAGACCCCGAGGATGTCTGGTTTGTAGTAGGTGACCCATGCCATTAGATCTGAGTGATTGGCAAGGATGCTACGAATATTGAGGTGGGCAATCTTTAGGCCCTTGTACCTCCTGCCACAGAGGAGGCAACATGATGAGTTGAGAGGGGGTTGGTAGTAGGTTTAAGGCTGTAACCGCGTGCATCAGTCAGCTGGGTTAGGAAGCAGCAATAGTAGGTGAGATCAAACAGCAATTTTGCTGTAACGGATTTGGTAGGATAAGGACTTGGGTACTACAGGCAGGGATCAGGTTAAATGGGGCTTGGTATATGCAGTTTGTTTGGCCACCACAGGGAGGTCAGTGGAGAGTGGAACAGGCTGAACACAGTATTATTATAGTTCACAGCAATTTATTGCCACAGGTCCCTGATCTTGTTTTGGAATTGTTTTGCAGGCTTTCCCCCCCTTCTGCTCCGACGAGGCAAGCTGCAGCCTGATTAGGAAGGAAAAAGGTCCTTCCTTTCAGCCAGCTAATGAGGATAGGAGGGAGTGAAAAAGTGAGATGTGACCCCTAGTGGAGAAAGCTGAGAACCTGCAAATGGGAAAGTGAGCTGATAGGTTATAGAGCTCACGTGATCTCAGCTGTATAGATATTCACCAATGGCGGTGGTGGGGGTGGCGGGGCCTCTACTAGCATGTGCAGAGAAGTGGGCGCAGCTGTGCTCCAAGCATCCGTACCTGTCTTTGTTCCCTGCGGGGAGTCGAGTTGGCAGGGGTCCAGCTTGGGGGGAGGGCAAGGCAACTGTGGGCCCTCACGACCACCACAGCTAAGAAAGGAAGAGAAAAAGCACCGAATTTATACACAGGTAGGCAGGGGGAAGGGCTGAGAAGATAGAGCGTGCACAACTGTACTGATTCGAATTGGGCCTGGACTCGCTGCTTGAGCTCCCAATTACTTTGTGTGAATTAAATTAAATTAAGGCACCTGAGGCAAATGGAGACTTTAGCAGCTTACTTTAGACAATATTTGCTGTAACTTATGCTGTGTAAGTTAATTAAGGCACCTGAGGCACATGGAGACTTTTGCACAGCCTGAAATTAACTTCACTTAAGGTTCTTAGGCACTCAGAGAAGTTGGAGTACAATCTGAGCAGATTAAGAGTGTTACAAAAAACTATCTTCGCTACTCTGATGACTTTAATTTATCAAGTCCTTTAAAAAAGGCACCAGAGATCCAGGAACCTTTGTCCTCTACTAGCACATTCAGAGAAGTGTGCGCAGCTGTGCTCCAAGCATCCGTATCTGTCTTTGTTCCCTGTGGGGAGTCGAGTCAGCAGTTGTCCAGCTTGGGGGGAGGGCAAGGCAACTGAGGGACCTCACGACCACCACAACAGTCTTTGTTCCCTGCAAGGAGTCGAGTCAGCAGGAGTCTGGCTTGTGGGGAGGGCAAGGCAAACGAGGGCCCTCACAACCACCACAGCTGTCTTTGTTCTCTACGGGGAGTCAAGTCGGCAGAGGTCCGGCTTGGGGGAAGGACAAGGCAAACAAGGGCCCTCACAGCCACCACAGCTGTCTTTATTCCCTGTGGGGAGTCGAGTCAGCAGGGGTCCGGCTTGGGCGAAGGGCAAGGCACTGTGTGTGTGTAATGGCCTGTATGCAAGGCTGTGTCATAATAGCATGCCACAAGGTTACTGTCCTCGAGGCACTGTGCACTGTACCTGTGTGTACATGTAATTCTCTTGTGTGCTATGTGACATGGTCACTGCCTGGCCTGTCTGACGTATGCAGGTGTCTGGGCCTCCTACTCCATGGGATGTGCCCATGCCCTGTACATGACAGGACCCACCGTAGTTGCCTGTGGTGTGCACCTGCCTGCACTGCACAGTTGTGAGCCACCACAGTGACATGAGGGCAGTGTCAGGGTGCATGATAGTCCCATGTATAGTGTCCTAGCATGTTATGCAGGATCTGTTATCCAGGTACGGTGACCCATACATGTCACTACCTGTTGCTGGCTATGACCTGGGAGACAGTCACATGTGTCCTACATATCACCGTGCTGGTGTTTCCAGCAGGATGTGGATGTGGCACCTTCTGTGTAATGCGCACTGTCCATACTATGCTGCATGGGCACTGGTATGCATATGCCAGGTACTGTATAGGGTACTACTGTACTGCACAGCGGGTTCTGGACATGTACCAGCCACTGTGTGGGGCCATACGTACTGAATCCTGCTGGAACCATTGCACAGGTATGCCTTGCCTGCCCGTCATATGTGACCTGGTGCACCATGCATACTATGTCTTGAAAAGTTCTTGAGCTGGCAAGTATGGGTGTGTTGTACAGGGCCTGAGGGGCAGGCAGGATATGGGCACTACACAGGCTGGTGTACACTGTGCAAGGCAATACCTACCATGTGGGGTATCACACATTCTGTGCCAGGGTTATGGCATGTATGTGTCTGGTGCCACAGGTGGTCTTACAGGTATGTCGCAGACCCGCTTGGACCTGTCCATTTGCATCATGCACATGTAGCAGCTGGTGTATGGTACAGATGCATGGGCATTTACACTGTGTAGTGTGTACTGAATGGTGCACTGTGTTCCACTGCAGGATACTGATCACATCTCCTTTTTCCTCTTCTACAGACCTCAGTGGACAGCCAGCCCCACCCAGAGACATGAGTCAGTAGAACCAGTCGAGCCATGGGGAGGACCAGTCCAGCTTGCTAGGCTGTGATGTGGCCCAAAGAAGTCATTCAAGAGAGGGGCACCCACGTTAAGTCCCCTACATTGTGTGGTGTAACCAAGGTTGCATATTTACACATAGAGGTGCCAGAACAGGTTGGGCCGCTATGGCCATGGCCCTACCACTTTCATAGGGGTTAAGGCCTGGCTATATTTGTTGTTGCAGTCATATCTATTTATTACACTGGTGAAGTGTGCCCTGACACTGCGGCATGTGCCATACGAGAGATACATAGATGGCACCCTCTGTGTGGCATGCAGGGTGTCAGTGGAACTGTGGACAGTGATGGCCTTAGTATTGTACATGGGGGCATGCAGGGGTCATGACCTGCTCGGTTATGGCACAGTTAGCAGACTCTACCAATGTAAATGATGGGCCTGGCCTGGTGGGAACACAGCACAGGAGGACACTGTCGTCAGGGTCAGACTGGAATGCTGGAGACTCACCTGGAAAGTACAGTGCCTTCAGAAAGTATTCACCCCCCCTTGGATTTCGTCACATTTTGTTGTGTTACTACCAGAATTTTTAATGCATTGAAATTATTTCTTTCTCCCTTGATTCACACAGCATACTCAACAATTTAAAGAGGCAAAAATATGTGTATTGTGTAACAAAAATTTATGAAACATTAAAAACAGAAATATCTTGTTTACTTAAGTATTCACCCTTTCAATACTTTGTAGAAGCGCCTTTGGCAGCAATTACAGCTTTGAGTCTTCTTGGGTATGTCTGCATCAGCTTTGCACATCTGGATTTGGGGATTTTCACCCATTCTTCCTTGCAGATTTGCTCAAGCTCTGTCACGTTAGATGGGGAGCATCAGTGAACCGCACTCTTTAAGTCTTTCCACAGATTCTCAATGGGATTCAAGTCTGAGTTTTGGCTGGGCCACTCAAGGACATTCACCTTCTTGTTCTGAAGCCACTCCAGTGTTGCTTTGGCTGTATGCTTGGGGTTGTTGTCCTGTTGGAACGTAAATCTTGCTTCAGTCCGAGTCTATTGCAGACTGATGCAGGTTCTCCTCAAGGATGTGCCGGTATGTGACTCCATTCATTGTTCCCTCTATCCTGACAAGTGCCCCAGTCCCTGCCGCTGAAAAGCATCCCCATAACATGATGCTGCCACCACCATGCTTCATGGTAGGGATGGTGTTACACGGGTGATGAGCTTTGTTCGGTTTGTGCCAGGCATAGCGCTTTGCATTCAGACCAAAGAGTTCAATTTTTGTTTCATCATACCAGAGAATCTTTTGCCACATGGTCTCAGAGTCTGCCACATGCCTTCTTGCAAACTCCAGGCATGCTATTATGTGACCTTTTCTCAGGAGTGGCTTCCGTCTAGCCACTTTCCCATACAGGCTACATCTGTGAAGTGCGGCAGAGATTGTTGTCCTCTGGACAGGTTCTCTCATCTCAGCCATGGAACTCTGCAGTTCTGTCAGGGTGGTCACTGGGTTCTTGGTCACTTCCCCTGACCGAGGTCCTTCTTGCCCAGTTGCTCAGTTTGGGAGGATGGCCTGCTCTAGGAAGAGTCTGGGTGGTTCCGTAACCTTTCCATTTCCTAATGATGGACTTGACTGTGCTCCTGGGAACTTTCAACACCCTAGAAATGTTTTTATACCCCTCCCCAGATCTATGCCTCCTCACAGTTCTATCATGGAGTTCTACGGACAGCTCCTTGGTTTTCATCGTAGAGTTTCTGCTCTGACATGCACTGTCAACGGTGGGACCTTATATAGACAGGTGTATTTCCTCTGAAATCATGTCAGCCATTTGAACTGACCACAGGTGGACTTCATTCAAGTTTTAGAGTGATCTCACAAGGAAATTGGGTGCACCTGAGCTCAATTTGGAGTGTCATAGCAAAGGGGGTGAATACTTATCAACTCAAGACATTTCAGGTTTTTATTTTAAATTACATGTACAAAAAAATCCCAGAAGTTTCATTCCACTTTGACATTATAGGGTAATTTGTGTAGATACGTGACAAAAAAATCCCATATAAATGTATTTTAATCTGAGTTTGCAACATCACAAAATGTGACAAAATCCAAGGGGGGGTGAATACTTTCTGACGGCATTGTAGATATAGGGGCCAACCTGGAAAATCATTAGTTAAAGTCCTAGGATGGCACACCTATGTCAGTATTCCACTTTGATTTGATACACTAGTTCTGTGTTTGCATCTTACATTTACTTGCAGTGCCACAAATTATCTAATTAGAAAAACAGATGATAATTACAAAGAGTTTCAGAGTTTAGAAGGCAGCCAAGAAGCCCTGCAGAGGGGGTTCCGCCTGAAAAATTCCAGGTATCCTGGTGGGTTTGTATGACTCTGTCTGTCAGTCAGTTATGGAAGGTTCACCAATATTCTGCATCTAATCGAGGAAGCAATATGGGTGCGAGTGAACCCAGTCATGGAGGGGGGATCATTACCCCTCACATGCTTGGCCCTGTAACTGTTTAGACTCTTCCACTCATGTCTCCTGGCCATGTCTACACTTTTCTGCATGCCTCTGTGGCTGGCAACAGATGCCCTGTGTGGTCCACCATGCAGGATGCATGCCTATGGGGACATCACCTCTGGGGTTGTGGTGAGGCACACTCACTCTGCACTTGGGGCACCGGCCCACCAGTGACACTGTGGTGTGTCATGGTCTGTGCAATCTACTGCTGTGCCCCTACGTGCTGCTGACATGGTGATCTAAGTTTGTCTGTTGTGCTATGGCTTACCTTACAACATGTGATGGTGTGTCCACTATGTCACTGACCAGGTGCCACAATGGGCTGGTTGTAGTGCTCTTGGCCCCGATTGTGACCCTGTTAATGTCTGTCAAGTCTGTACTGCCATATGCTCAGGGCTCTGTATACGTGGCTGACATCAGGTGGTTGGCATTAGCCACTGTAGTACCAGAAGACCACTGTGTCCTGCCTTGCACTTCATACAGCCTCTGTTGTAGTCCACCTGCAGTGGTGCCAGCTCCAGTGCCATATGCACTGTGTGTCATACCTTTGTGGCTCACTGGAGCCCTGCATATGTGGCATGGGGTCAGGAGAGAATGAGGCCATTGGTGGTTGGCGCATGTAGTGTACCATATGTGACTGACATTGTTATGCAGATGCGGTGGTGTCTAACCAATACAGTGATGGCTAAGATATGATTACTCCACTGTACATGGGGAGGGGTCATGCATACATTCATTCTCGACTGGGTCTTTGCAGGGCCTATGTCCTGCACTGATTCTGTATGAATGGCAGCCCTGTACCTAGGTTGGCAATGCCATCTTCGGTGTGCAGAGGACACCTCCAGGCAGGTCTGCATTCACCAGCAGTGCTGTGCCAAAAAGGAGGGTGCATATAGCACACCCCCTGTGTACAACACCACAGAACACGCACTGTACTCTGGCTGTTGCACACAGTGTGGCATACTGTTGCCATCCATAGGCAGCTGAGCTGTGTGTCACATGTGTATGACTGGCCCAGACCCGGCAGCCAACAAGGGTGGCTCCTAGCTATCTGTCATTCTACACACCTGTCTTGAGCTATGTGCTGCATGGCGTGTGTGCAGGGCAGGGTGTGTGTGTGACTCCCCACATCTCTGGCCATGCTATAGCCTTTGGTGCCCTGGATTTGTGCCACTGTTGCTTGAGCTGCAATTCCACATCTGGCATGCCTGCCTATGTTGCTTGTGTCTTACATGGCCATGTCCTTCTGTGTAGCAGCATGATAGGCCCACTGTATGTACAGTCCTCTGATATGCCACACCCATTTTACTGTGGCTGCTTGACTCCCTCCACCTATGTGTGATATGGCAGGCCAGGTGTCAGCCAGATGAACCCCTCTTCTGCACATAATGCCAGTCCTGTGCCCCTTGTCCTGTGTGCCCCACTGGCTGAGTTCTTTGTCTTCTTTTCACAGGTGCCCATGGAGCTGGAGGACACTATTTAGACATAGCGGACAGGGAGGGTAGGGACGACCTCCTCCGGCATCAAAGTTGCCCACTCAGGCTGCTGGTGAGGTGAGCTGAGGAAGCTACAGAGGCCATCCGAGACCTCACTGTGGAGATGCAGTAACAATATTCACTGCCACCACCACCACCATCAACAGCAGCAATCAATCAATCAATCAAATCTTTATTTATCCAGGTGATCACCATTAAGCAAGCTCATTTACAAGGTGGACCTGCTGTTGGCAGGGAAAATTGTACAGTCACATATAAATATACATTATACAAAAGGAACAACAGTTTACAATACTGATAGGAGCAGAGTACTTGCATTCCAAGTCACATGTACAAGAAAGATATACATAACACAATTCGGACGTAATATATATATATATGTATATATATATACACACAGTTCCCACAGCAGCAGGATGTGTATGGATGTCATATACAAACCATAGAAGAAAAAAAGAAAGATTATTTATATTCCTGTCCATCAGAAACACGTTACAGGCCTGGATGGAAATTCCTAAGCTATGGAGGTGCGCATAACAGTGTGTAAGCCTTAGGTAAATGTGGCAGAAGGGGGTGGTGAATAAGAGGGATGCAGAGGGTGCTAAGGGCAAGTGGGGCAGAGAAGAGGGGAGTAGTAGTGGCAAGGGCTGATTTGGATAAGCAGCTGAGACTAGTGTTGAAGAAGAGAGGAACAATAGTCAAGCTGCTAGGAGCGATAGAAGCAATTACAGATTTTAGCAAACGTTTTGTCATAGAGGGTCTTAAAGAAGGCAGGACTGACAGGTAAGTTAAGTCTCAACGATTTTTGTATCCTATTCCAGAGAGTAGGCAGGGCATAGCATATGGCGGCCCTTCCAAGGCGAGTGTTGGCCCTTGGGACATTCAAAGAAATCAGCGACTGACTTCTTAAAGCACAGTTCCTAATAGGATTAAGGGGGAGACAGTCAAAAAATTCCTGATGTGGGACTTGCGTCAGCAAGGGAATGGGTGTCTTTGTAGAATTCCCTCATTTACAGGTGGTTGCACCAGTTTTGTTTCCCCTGTCCCCTTTTTATGTGTTGTTGCTTTCAGATGCTTGTTCTGTACAGCCTGTTGCCACTTTGTTCCATTAAAGTTTATTTCTACTACATATGCTGCTATGTCATGTGCCTACCATTGCTGCCCTCCTCTCCCACTCACAGCCACCCCCAGTGTGCAGCTCTGTACCCAGTGCTCTAGTCATGGCTGCACCACTGCTTGACATCTTGTGGCCAGAGCTGTCCTCAGTGCTATATTCAGAGCTGTGCTGCTGCATTGTGCTGCACCAGTTCTTGCCATTTGCATGGTGCACAAACCACCTTGTGTTCATACTGTTTAGCACTGGTGCATGACTCTGAATATGGCACGGTCACAGCCCCACTCAGGTGCAAGCACAGTGCAATGGTTGCGCTAACGTTCACTTCTGACTATCTGGGCCCTACAGTCCTATTAGACTTATTAAACTTGGAGGCTTCAGCCATTTAGGCCCACATATTCAAATGTGTGTTCTGCGCAGACAGGAGTACTGCTTGGCAATTAGCGCATGGCCAGGTCAGGGACAATATTCAGACAATTAGTGCATTCCAGCTGCAGTGTGATAACTGTCTGACTGTGGGGCCATATGGGTACAGTGCATAGTGACTATGTACTGCACTGGCTCAGCCCCTGACTGACTATACCCCACAGGTGAGCCCAGTCACGACAGCACATCCCAAAAGGAACAGTGCCAAGGCTCCTGTGGTCCATAATCTGCCCTTTCATGCTAATGAACCCACTGGGCATCCAAGGCTTTAATGGGTCATTAGCATGCCTATTAAGGGCTCATCAACATGCTTGTGTGGCTCCCAGAGTGTCCATTTCTATTCATGGCACACATTTCTTGTGATCGTGAGTGTCCCCCCCCCATAAATTGCCTGCTCTGTAATGGAATATCCTATTCTTACTGATCTAGCGACCCCCGCCCTCTTTTGTAGGAAAGCAGAGTAATCTGAAAATGTCTTGTGTTAGTGCCTGCATGTAGCTCTGTCTCCTCTTTACAATGAAGCAAAGAGTAATGTCTAGAGGACCATTCTTTTAAATTGATTATTCTTAAAGTGGATACAATATCATTGAGGAATTACATTTTTAAGTAGCCAGGGTTTGTTGTTATTCTGCCATACCTTTCTACAGATTACCACTCATTTCAGTCTGAAAAGTTGCTATGCAATCAAGCAGCAGTGAGCATACTTAGACAGCAGATATTTACAACATGTATTTCTTGAAAAAGGAAATGCCATTGATGCCCTGTACCAAAAATAAATATATACTGGAAATAGAAGTTCTTTCTTTATGTCTTGAAACTCTTCTTCACTAAAATCTAATGGTAAATGAGTGACAGACAAAAACCACAAGAAACTAATGAAAAGGCCATGCATTGCCCACATATCAGCAGTTTCTATGGTTTTGAGTAAATTTATATAGTTCACCAGAAAACATATGTAACCCCTAGATGGTGCTATCCCAGGGGCTACTACCCCTGCCTGATTTGCCACTAACAGGTTGAGGGGCCTGGATCCAATGGCGGGTGCCTCCACCCAGAGGTCAGGGTTTACAATAGTTAAACTAACTTGGTCACAGCCCTCTGGGACACTGCAACCCCCCTTTCTTCCCACTAGTGGCTACAATACATCAAGTCCTTTACAGTATACACTTACCCCCAGGACTGGTTCCGGCACTGGGACCTCCTGTGAAATAAGATACAGTGCAACAATCACAGTACAGTACTTTAACAGACAAATACCACTCAGGCAGTATAACTTTGCTGAAACAAGCAGCTCTGATTTATTTAGGGGATATAACAAGGACAGGGAAATCAGGTTAATTAGCTTATCCTCTACTCATCTACCTATGGCTCTGTGCACAGGCCTATCCCTATCAGTTACTGTCCCTGGGTACCCAAGCCCTAGTGGCTAGTCCAAACCGTGGCAGCTGGTAGGGGCCCTTTCACACAGAGAAAAGGAGAATTAAACAGTCAGCAGTACAGTAATTCCATTTGGATTTAATGTGGCAATTCAACAGGGAGCGACCCTGAATTAGTACTCATGACCTCCAAACAAGATAGTGTCCTTCAACGTCAGCAGGGCTACTCTTGAGCTCCACGAGACTCTTCACACATTTATATGGTAAAAAAAGAAAGTACTATACCAGGCAGGCTGCTTCTCTATCCCGATCGCAATTACTGCACAATACCCGGGAGAACACACAGCAGATTCAGTTCCTGACAGACCGAGTGCAATTTTCAGCAATTCCTCCAGTCTTCTACAGGGTGAGCCTGGTTTCTACTCTTCAGATATCCTTTGATTCTCTTCACAGGACAGATTCAGTCCTAACAAGCTGCAGACCGGAACTCTGGACCTTACACATGTTTTTGACTAAAACTGTGCACTGAAGGAGCACAGGGTTCCTTTCCTTCACTACCAAAGCTCAACTGAAACTCCCAACAGACAAAACCGGGCACTTCCTTTGAGTTCCTCCCAGTTCTTGACTGGATTGGCTGTCACTCACAATAGACTGCTGCTGTTGGTCCAAAAGGCGCGAAGTCTAAACTACATCTCCCAGAGTCACTGCCCATACAATCCTCTTGTGGCTGGCTCAGATTATGAGTCCAAGTTCTGATTACGTCCAAGGCACCATTTTAGAGCTAGCTTACCCCACACTGATTGGTCCAGTTCAGCAGTTCAAAACCAGAATGGGAACTAGGCAGACACAGTTCTGACTGCAAAGAAAGCAGGTTAGACAAACTGTAATTTCATTATTACTGTAAATGATTTCTGGCAAACAGTTACATCTTTCAGATAGGTTCCTTTGCACTCCTAGTGACTGAAAAAATGGAGTGAATTGGCAGCAGCTCGAGTGGTACTCAAACGAGAAGCACACAGTCCCCATACAAACTAATTATGTCTGCAAGCAGACAGCTCTTAAAGAGACAGTACCAGAGGTTCTAAAACACTCACTGATAAATGGCTTAAGCATGAAACACCATTCAGGCTTGGAGCATTCAAGCAAGCTCCTGGAAGTCTTTGGGAACCCCCATTTGCAGGGGGGTTACACCCTTCCTGGCCTGGGAAAGCTTGACGTCCGCGTCAAGCAAGTACCCCCATAAGTTTCAACTGCAACCATATACATTTGCATTAGGCTCACACATGTAATCATCAGTCAATATATCATTTTACCAAGAACACATTTCTGAAACATTGCAGTATGTCACTCTTTACACAGTATTACACACACATTGTACCATAACTCAAGTTATTACCTCTTGTACATGAAACCTGAAGAGAGGGCCCTTCCTATCAGTTACCTTGGGGCTGGATGGGGCAAGGGCACCATATAGAAGAGCAACACAAGTAACTTGGAGTTAGCACTGACGCTCAGTTTGGGCAATGAGCTCGGGGACACAAACACTCCTTTATGGACAACATTGAGAGGCAGGTCCACTGGCCGGCCCAGGGAATCATAACTGAGGTGCACCACAGGCTTTACAGCTCGACCAGTCTTTCTAGGGGGAACTGTTACAGTCTCTGCACTCTGAGCCTCATTTTCAGCATTGTCCTCACTTGTCAGGGGAGTCTCCATGGGGGTAGAGAGGCTAGAACTTGGGGCACTTTCAGCTCCAGGAGTTACAGTTTCTGAGTCCACAACATTTGGCTCGCATGGAGAGCTTTGGACACTGGCAGTGGACTGTCAGGGCACTCAAAATACTCTTCTTGTTCTGGTGTATCACCAGTCTGCCCCAATCCATCATTTTCCTCCCTGAAAGCTCAAACAGTTCAACCATGCACAATGATTCCATTTCATCTGATCTGATGCTTTGCACTTCACTTTCTGGGAGCATTGGTCCAGGGACGAAGCTGGGGCTTGGACAGTCCAGAAGGCCCAGCTTCATCTCCAGTATTGACTAGGGATTGCCCGAAACAATTGACTCAGTTCGTAAGAAGGATAGTATTCAAAGTCACTCTCACTTTCTTCCGATTTGGACTGACAGTCATGCTCAACTGGGACTTGTGGAGGGAACACTTTAACTTTGCTTCTGTAGGTGCAGACTTTCTTGATCTTTTCTTAGCAGCAGCTCTAGTCACTGGTCCAGAGGGGCATCTTCTAGGGGCTCAGACTCAATTAAGATTTGTCCAATGGGCAGTAAATGATTTCTATGCATTGTTTTTACATCTTTTGAATTATTCTCAGGCCTTACTTTGTACACTGGCAGATCATCTAGTTTGCCCACTACAATGTGAGGGAGATGGTGCCATCTGTCAGCAATCTTGTGCTTGCCATGCAGTCCCAGATTTCTTAGCAATACCCGATCTCCCTCCTGGAGTTCCTGTGCTTTCACCTTTTATCATACCTTTCTTTGTTGGCCAGATTTCTTTTGGCAGCCATGGTTTGAGCCAGTTAGTACGCATGAGTTAGCTGGCCTTAACTTTGCACATACTGTAAATAGTTGTCAGCTTGAACCCCATCAGGAGAGACCCCAAAACACACATCTACTGGTAGTCGAGCTTCTCTTCCAAACATCAGGCGGTAGGGAGAACCCAGTGGCATCACTTTTGGTGCAGTTATAAGCATGTACCAGGGTGCTAATTTGTTGGCTCCATCTAGGCTTGTCCTTTGGGTGCAGGGTGCCTAGCATATCTAGCAAAGTGCGGTTGAAACGTTCAGGCTTGGGTCCCCTGGGGTGGTAAGAAGTGGTTCTGGACTTTTGCACTCCCACAGAAAGCATCTCTTTGATCAGGCGACTCTCAAAGTCTCTCCTTGATCAGAATGGATTCTTTGTGGAGCCCCATAGTGAACAAAAGTTTTCTACAAGTACTTTGGCTACAGTGGATGCTTTCTGGTCTTTGGTGGGAAAGCTTGGGCATATCTCGTGAAATGGTCAGTGACCACCAGCACATTACTGATATTTCTTTGATCTGACTCCAAACTTAGAAAATCAATACAGACCAGCTCCATGGGTGCACTGGTGGTTATGTTAACAAGGGGACAGCCCTCTGGGGGCAAAAGTTTTCCTCTGTAAGCAGCGACTACAAGTTCTAATGTGTTGCTCCACATCAGCCCCATCTTAGGCCAATAGAATCTGGATCTCACCAAGTCAAGTGTTCTGTCTATACCAAGGTGCCCCATGTGGTTGTGCAAGGACCTCAATACTGAGTCTCGAAGGCAGTGGGCAGCACTAGTTGTTGTTTGTCTACTTGTCCCCTCTGTCTACTGTTTCTCTGTATAACAGTTTATTGATCAGTTTCAATTTAGGACCTTCTTTGTATAACAGTGCAGTTCTCAAATCAGTGGAGGCGTAATTTGGACACATCTTTTCCTGCATAGAGGGCTTGTAAAGCTGCTTTGATCATGGGATCGGGATTGAGCCCTGCCGAATACTGTCATTGTCCAGCTGAGGCAGTGCACCAATGTCTATTGCAGAAAAGTGGCAATAAGCAGCAGGTATGCAATTCTCAGAGGGTCCCAAGCAATCCACCATGCAGTCCACTGCGTCCGTGGACATTTGTTCCTCCCTGTCAAACTTCGGCAGAGTGCCCGAATGTCAGGTTCGCCAATCGGACCCAATCATTCTGGGAACAGGCCTCCTGGAGAGCATCAGCATCTATGTGGTTCAGACCTGCTCGGTATTCGAGAGCATAGTCGATGTAGATAATGCAGAAAGCCACCTATGGCCAGTGGCATCCAACTTAGCTGAGGTCTGCACATAGGTTAAAGGATTATTGTCAGTTTTACTAGTATTTTAGCTCCATACAAGTACTCATGGAATTGGTCAACAATAGCCCACTTCAAAGCTAGAAACTCTAACTTATGTACAGGATAGTTCTTTTCGGATGGGGTCAGACTTCTACTGGCAAAGGCCACTGGTCTCAGGCCATTCTCGTGTTTTGGTACAACACAGCCCCAACCCTTGCAAGCTAGCATCAGTGTGCAGGACATAAGGTTTTCTTTGATCGGCATAGGCCAGCACTGGAGCATGGGTAAGTTGATAAATGATCTCATGAAAAGCAGTCTCACAATCAGGAGTCAAGCGGGGACACACTAAGGCTAGAGTCTCTACTTGTTCGGCCACTCCAGCCACGGAGGTGGGGGAAAGATAGCCAAATTCGGATATACCCGGAATAGGGGTAGACCTTCTCACTTAACCCCCATACATGCAGTCCTTCTAATGGTTGTAAGGGTACATCTGACAAATGCTTCTGATACCAATCCTGGAACATAATTGTCACTTGGGAGCCACTGTCTAATACAGCTCTTGTAGACACTCCATTCACCTTTACAGTGGTCTCCATGGAGGGACCCACTATTCTGGACCAGTCTGGAGAGGCGATAGTGGGGCCTGGGCAACTGACCTTGCCACAAAAGGACGTGAGTTAGCATTTTGGTGCCCTCACTGGGATCATTTCGTGCACCTCTTAACCACTGATTTGTTCTCCGGCTCTCCTTGTAGCCTATATGCAACTTTGTCAGTGTCTTTGGGGACCGGCATTCCTTTTCATGTGCCCATCCTTCCCACAATTATAGCAAAACATACTTTCTGGAGTTTGAGCTGGCCGAGGCGCCACACTGGGAGCCAGGGCGGGGGTATTACTAACTGGAAACCTTGGTGCCATCTCTGTCTGCGGCGTGATAAGCATTTGGAGACATCTCGTCAGTTTCTCCACTTCCATGGTCAAGGAATTGAGTTTAGAGCTGTTATCAGCAGGAGATAAATGGGTGGGTACCCCCACCCCCATAGCAGATGCAGTCGGATATAGGTCAGGGCCCGTACTTGCAGGCGTGGCCTTCATAAAGGGACTGTTTTTGAATTCCCGGATCTCTCTCAACAGTTCGCCCCATTGTGGCATATCTTTTTCCTTGCCAGAGCACTCATTTACTGCCAACCTCTGCCCCTGAACTTCACTTGATGGGTCACCCTCAGTCACTCGGTCAGCCGCAGCTATTGGTGCAGGTCCCTCCCGAGGTCGTCTTTTCTCAACTCCTCGAATTTCTCTCATTAACTCATCATAGGAGGGTGGGATTCCAGTCGATCTGCCAGGCGAATTGAAGCAACAGCAGTTCTGAGAAGGGGCAGACTTAAGGATCCTGTCCAGCCTGGTTCGGTCCAGTTCAATCGCTGGCAAACTACCTTTCTGAGGCATTCTTGCAACAATTTTTCCAGCCGAGATACATACACAGACAACAACTCCCTTGGTACTGTTGTGCATCTCTTACTCTCCACCATAGGTCCTCATCAGAATCTGGGCTCCCATACACATTCTCCAGGGCCTCAAGATAGGCCTGTGCAGTCACTTCAGGGTTACTGGCCCTGCTTAGCAATTAATGGTAGCCAGGGCAGGACCCTGGAGGCTCTCACTAACCCTCTTCGCTTCGCTTCCCGAGCATTGCCATTCTAGCACTTGGGGGCAACATAGTCTATCCAGGTCTCCCAGTCATCCTCCCTTGGGGGGTGGGAGGGTGCCAGAGAAGATCCTCAACCTTCGGTAAGAGTCGGACTAATGGCAGGTCCAGAAATTGAGTCTGCATTGGTTCAGCTACCATTATGGGCACTGGAGTGGGAGAAGGTGTTGGGGAGAACACCCCAGGTGGCAAGAATAGTTTCTTCAAGTCCTCCACAGTTTTCCTTCCCCAGCAACCATTTAGCAAATTTCTCCTCAAAGTTTCAGATAGTGGTGGGGCTCATTCCCCGGTCTTTACTGTACTTAGTTATCACTCTCCAGGCAGTGAGGGCTCCTCTGGGGTAATGGTCTGTGGCACTTTGGAGCTATCTATGGGATCCTAAACTCTACTAGGGCCAGGAAAGTGTGGGTGAGCAGATTAGCATGCCGACCACCACCACAGGGTTTTGTAAACCTTCCACCTTGGAAAGTACTCCCTGTACAGTGTCCGTATTGATACCCAGGGGATGTCCAGGATAAGCATAGCATTTTGGGGGTCAATCTCTCCCAGTACACCACTCCACCAGCCGTGCACAGCCACTTCTGTCGGGTACCCATTTTTTTTCAACAGTGGTTCTAGAATATGGCCATTAGAGGACACACAATCCCAGCGGTGAGCCTCCAAGATGTAACCCTAGATGGCGCTATCCCAGGGCTACTACCCTGCCTGATTTGCCACTAACAGGTTGAGGGGCCTGGATCCCTGTGGCTGTGCCTCACCCAGAGGTCAGGGTTTACAATAGTTAAACTAACTTGGTCACAGCCCTCTGGGACACTGCAACCCCTTTCTTCCCACTAGTGGCCCACACAATACATCAGAATTACCTTACAGTATACACTTACCCCCAGGACTGGTTCCGGCACTGGGACCTCCTGTGAAATAAGATACAGTGCAACAATCACAGTACAGTACTTTAACATAGACAAATACCTCAGGCAGTATAACTTTGCTGAAACAAGCAGCTCTGATTTATTTAGGGGGATATAACAAGGACAGGGGGAAATCAGGTTAATTAGCTTATCACTCTACTCATCTACTTATGGCTCTGTGCACAGGCCTATCCCTATCAGTTACTGTCCCTGGGTACCCAAGCCCTAGTGGCTAGTCCAAACTGTGGCAGCTGGTAGGGGCCCTTTCACACAGAGAAAGGAGAATTAAACAGTCAGCAGTACAGTAATTCCATTTGGATTTAATGTGGCAATTCAACAGGAGCGACCCTGAATTAGTACTCATGACCTCCAAACAAGATAGTGTCCTTCAACGTCAGCAGGGCTACTCTTGAGCTCCACGAGACTCTTCACACATTTATATGGTAAAAAGAAAGTACTATACCAGGCAGGCTGCTTCTCTATCCCGATCGCATTACTGCACAATACCCAGGAGAACACACAGCAGATTCAGTTCCTGACAGACCGAGTGCAATTTTCAGCAATTCCTCCAGTCTTCTACAGGGTGAGCCTGGTTTCTACTCTTCAGATATCCTTTGATTCTCTTCTACAGGACGGATTCAGTCCTAACAAGCTGCAGACCGAACTCTGGACCTTACACATGTTTTTGACTAAAACTGTGCACTGAAGGAGCACAGGGTTCCTTTCCCCTTCACTACCAAAGCTCAACTGAAACTCCCAACAGACAAAACCGGGCACTTCCTTTGAGTTCCTCCCAGTTCTTTACTGGATTGGCTGTCACTCACAATAGACTGCTGCTGTTGGTCCAAAAGGCTCGAAGTCTAAACTACATCTCCCAGAGTCACTGCCCATACAATCCTCTTGTGGCTGGCTCAGATTATGAGTCCAAGTTCTGATTCGTCCAAGGCACCATTTTAGAGCTAGCTATCCCACACTGATTGGTCCAGTTCAGCAGTTCAAAACCAGAATGGGAACTAGGCAGACACAGTTCTGACTGCAAAGAAAGCAGGTTAGACAAACTGTAATTTCATTATTACTGTAAATGATTTCTGGCAAACAGTTACATCTTTCAGATAGGTTCCTTTGCACTCCTAGTGACTGCAAAATGGAGTGAATTGGCAGCAGCTCGAGTGGTACTCAAACAGAGAAGCACACAGTCCCCCATACAAACTAATTATGTCTGCAAGCAGACAGCTCTTAAAGAGACAGTACCAGAGGTTCTAAAAACACTCACTGATAAATGGCTTAAACGCCAAACACCATTCAGGCTTGGAGCATTCAAGCAAGCTCCTGGAAGTCTTTTGGGAACCCCCATTTGCAGGGGGGTTACACATATCTATGCATTTTTTTAGTGTCTGGCCAAAGACCAAACTCTTTTGCTATCATAAAATTTTTTGGAGGGTGATGCAAGTCAGTGTTGTTGCTGCATAAATGAAACCATCCATAAAGAAGTGGTCCATTTTTATGCTGGCTTGCGCGTGCGTACCAGCCAACATATTGCGCTAGTAGCAGATTTGGAGGTGCGGTCACTGTTGGGCGAATGCATACATCAGGTGGCCACCAGATCTAAGAAACGGTCCACTGCAATCATACAGTGGCACAATAACATGCCCTTCTGACGTGCCTGGTGACAGCGCCTACAGAGTGCCTCGATGCACTTCTTTTGCTGAGGGGGAGTCCACTCCCTGTCGGCATAATGACCCCCCCTCCAATTTACAATGTATGTCGAGGGGATGCCCAATCCCCCTTGACATCATGCGCCCCCAACAGTCTTTCTTTGCCAATGGAGGGCCCAGTCCTCATTGGCATCAGTCCCCCCTTCTCCGTTCATTTTGCCAATGGGGGAGCCCACTCCCCATCGGCATAATGTCCCCCCATCCGCTTTTGTTGTGTGCTGATGGGGGTTCCCAATCCCACTCGCTCTTGTCCACTCCCTTAGGTATGTGCCAATGGGGGTACCCAATCCCCCATTGGCTACAGCATCCTCCCCCCAAAAAAACACTTAAGTGTCACGCTGGGAGCCCACCCCAGCATGCCAACTCCCCTGAAAAAGGAAAACCGTCCTGCAATGTATTTTTTTCCTTTTTAAACCTGTGAAAAAAGGAAATGGTCCTTCACGGTCTCCCTGCCCCCTCCTCTACCCTGCGCCCATCCTGTGCATGTCCTGCTTCCCCACACCCCTCTTCACCCCATACTTACCTCTGGAGCCTGGTGTGATGATCTTCGGTGGACTGCGAACATGTCTGCACTCTTCAAAGCCGACGGCGAACTGAAGAAACTCCACTAGGCTGTATAATGGCATAAATAGGTTTTTTCAACTTTGGTGAATATCTCAGCCATTTTGGGGAATTTTGGCACCAAATTTTCAACATGGGGTTATTGGGACCCCTCCTCATGAATTCAGTCACTGTCATGGTGTTATTCGGTCCCGAAAGATGATTTCATGGTCACTGCATGGAATCACCTTTCAGAACTGATTAATGAAATGACAGTGCCACTGTTCATGAGGGGTTCTCAAAAAGCCTATGTTGCAAATTTAGTGAGCATCAAAAATGGATATTTCCTAGCGTGCATTCGCGTTTCCATGCTGCGTTATTGAATCATGATTTTGTAATATTTTCCTCCAGATTTTTAAAATTGCCTTTTCCGACACCTCCTTATGAAAAGTACAGCTGTCATTTACATATCCTGGCCAAAATGTGTTTCGCATGTCCAGCGCACAATGGTGCGGTCGCTGTCGCGAAATCAGTTTTTGGGACAGTTTGAGGAAATGACGGTGGCACTATTCATAAACAGAGGTCCTAAAATGCCTATGTTGAGAATTTGGTGACGAACGTCCATAAAATGAGTGTGTTACAAGCATGCATTGCGCAGTTTCCACGCACCCTTGTAACTTTGTAAATGTGCAATATTTTCATGCCAGATTTTCTATGCTGGCATTTTTTCACACCTCCTTTTGAACAGTGCTGCTATCACTTTTCACGTCCTGCCCAAAATGTGTTTTTGCACGTATGGTGCACAATGGTGTGGTCGCTATGGGAAATCAACTTTTGGTACAAATTAACAAAATGACGGTGCCACTGTTCATGAGAGGAGGTTCAAAATGCTTATTTTGAAAATATGGTTAAAAAACATCCGAAAATAACTGTGTTACGGACGTGTGTTGCGCTGTTTCTATGCATGGTCATGACTTCACCAGTTGTTCATATTTTCACTCCAGATTTTTAATGTTGCAATTTTTTTACACCTCCTCATGAACAATACAGCTGTCATTTTTCACATTCTGCCCAAAATGTATTTTCGTTCCTGTGTCACTAAATGGCATAGCTGCTGTGCAAAACTACCTTTCAGCGAACAAACTGATAGTGCTGCTCTTCATGAGGTGGGGTCACAAAAAGCCTATGTTAAAAATTTGGAGTGAAAATACCAACAAACGCCTATTGCGTTACGGTTTCCCACTGTAACTCCCCACCTTGTAGAGACTGACAGGTGTCAGGGGTGTGACTTGGGATGATTGGCTGCAATGCTCACACCATTCCACCACCACCCCCCACCCTCACCCTGCAGCCAGTGACAGGCATCGAGGTCTGTCTTGTAGTGTTTGGCCCTAAAGTTCACCCCATTCTCCTATACTGCAGCCACCTCAGCATATTTCCTTATGGAATGGTGTAAGTATAAGGCCCAATGACTCCAAAGCACACCACAACACTTGTCAGTGTCTGCAGGGTAGGGTGAGGTAGAATGGCATAAGCACTATAGCTGATGACCCAAAGTCACACCCCAACACCTGTCAGTTTCTGCAGGGTGAGGGTGGGGTTGGCTTCAGTTCAATACTTCACTGCCATTCCTATTATGCATCCCTAACTCCTGGACTACCAATGCCTGTGCCAACGAGACAACATTCAGCATTGACAAATGTTTGTTTACTCTGCCAGGCATGCCTATCAGGGTAGTCTCCTGTATGTAAAATGTACTTTTAAGGATCAAGGTACAATATTACTGTATTAGGTTGCAGACAGCTAGCTGTGGTAATAGAGTGTTACTGAGGAAATGTGCCCCTTCCGAAGGGAAGAGCATGCCCTAAGATTTTCTGCATCCATTGTTCAGATTGTGGGTTTTTCCTATTGGTTGGCAGTATATTTGAGGGTTACTTTTATATTCCAATACAAATTAAACATCAGAGGCCCGATTTTCAAGGGTCTAGGAACGGGCCCGGCTAAGTTAGGTGCATGACTTGTAAGTACAGAAAAAAAACTCTGCATCAGCGACCTGCAAAGAACACCTCTGTTGTGCAGCTTTGTTCTGCCACATGTGTGCAATTTTTATTACTTCGAAAACCAGACCCCAGAGGTCTGCATGTAGCAAATCCAAATAAAGACCATGTTTTTGAACTTTATGTTTACTAGTTTCAATAAACAGTTAAAAGTTTGAAGCTTGAACTCTGAACATACAAATAATCCAGGGCACCACTCCTGTCATTGATCTAGTCAATGTGATAAGATACATCTTTAGGGGAATAAAATGCATATATCTTTAAATGAAACTCAAAGTCCCAGAAGAAAAATGCCGTGTATTATGAGTCCATGAGCTGCATGGTAAGTTCCAAACACAGTCTAAGTTAGAGTTCCTACTGGTTCTGCCTCCCAATAGAGGGAGAGAGTATCAAAGCATGTTTTCCAATTTTTAATGCACAGTTGTGTGCGGAACTGTAAAGGCAAAGTTACAGCTACATTTCATATGATTTTAAGATGCAGTTAAGAAAAGAAACCAGACAGTATATCCAGAAGGAAAACAATGGAGCTTAACAGGCAGTGATGAGTACAGCTATCCTCTACTTTAGTGGTATGGTGCTAAACTAGAACATTTGCCCCAGCGAGGTTACAGATCAAAATTTAAACTATTCAGTCTTTTTTTTTTTTTTTTTTTATTTATTATGATTTTTTGTCCAGCCATGTGCCGAGCTCAACCTTGGTCATGGCCCCTGCCACCTCCTGCTCCCACATGAGCCACTTGTTCCCTCATGCCCCCTTGCTTACCCCCCAGGGCGGGTTTGCGTCACTTGCTGGTGTTGCGAACGTCAGGTCGGGTATTTGGGGGAGCCAGCCTGGGAGCACATCGGAGGTGGAGAGGAGGGCATCATAGAAGCAATTGGCTGGGGATTTTCTGTCCCCAAAAGGACGTTTTTTCCTCAGAGGCGGGGATGTGCAATGACATCCAGCATCCGCCCCGCCCCCCTGGACGTCCAGGTGCCAGCTGTGATGGAACCCCCAGCCTCCACCAGGGGTCCATAGTGCACCGGACATTCGTCCCCCCTCCCCTAGAGAAGGACAGCAGTCCAGAGGACACTCCATCCATCTCCCCCCGGCCGGCCCTCCAGCAGCCTCAGTCCATTCCCAAACTCAGGTCACCGGTGTCACGAGCGGAAATCCAACTACTGCGCCGATGGGCCGGGCAACCATTCAGTCTTAACATTTATCCCAAGCTTGCAATTAAGCACAAATCTTATTACTTTATGTATTTTTGCACTTCCTCTTAGAAATAGTGTTACTTATGCTTGCAACAACGTCTAAACTTGTTACTTTCAATATGTCTGTACATTCAACAGTACTACTACAACAAATGTAACCATGTCTAAACATGTTATTTTCCATTTTTCTGCTTGTATCATGTGCACTGTGCAGGGCCTAACTGAAAATGAGCTTTGCTCAACTGAGTATCCGATTCATATGATGAATAAAATATATTACTACTACTGCTACTTAACGTTTAACTGGGAAGATTATAGTGGAGAACTTCCCCAGGTAGATTTGCAGAGTCAATGTCTTCTTGGATCATGTAACTATAATAATCTTACCTGGGGCAAATGCTCAAACACACCTTTTCAGTCCAGAAAATAGAAAATAAATCATCCCCATCTTTCAGGAGCCCTATTCCTCTAAAACAAAATCATCCTGGTTTTCTGTTCTTCATCACACCAGAGCATACCTCTGAGCCCACTTCAGGGTGTTGGCCAGGTCAGAAAATAAATAAACTATTCCTTGGTGTACAAATTTAAGTCTAGGAGAGAAGACCATCCCATGTGAAAGTTATGCTTCCCTTAACATAGTCTTGACACCATCGAACCTCTTCTTCCTTTGGCATGTGGCAAAGCTAAGGCTGGGGTACTGCCACACCACTTACCATCTTGAACCAGATTCCCTTTTCTACAGAAGAGCTCCAGCAAAAAGTCTTATGTACCAACACCACCAGTCACCAGAACAATAGTCTAGGGAGCCTCCAGGTTATCTGGTCTCCTGCGCTGAATTACCCTGTAGGCTTTCTGTAACTGAAGGAGCCTATTAACTAGTGCTTCACCAAACTGTTGCTGAACCAGTCTTACAAAAACATTGGGAGATGATCTCCCTCACTGCCCTTGGGCATCCTGACAATACGGATATTTGCTGCACAAGCCTGATTTTCCAATGATTCTAACCATAGAAACATAGAATTTGTTGGCAGATAAAGACCATCTGGCCTACCTAGTCTGCCCATTTCCTTGCCTACTGTATAAACTTCAGATCCTACTGATCTGCAGCCTACCTCCTCCTTCCTACCTCTAATGTTGCCTTCTGTCTGTCCCATGCATTCTTGAATTTGTCAACCATTTTTGCCCTCATAACCTCCTCTGGGAGGCTGTTCCATGCAACCACCACCCTTTCTGTGAAAAAAATATTTCCTCATGTTGCCCCTGAGTCTTCCCCCCAGCCTCATATTGTGACCCCTTGTTCTTGCCCATCTCCTTTTCTGAAAAATACTGTCCTTTTGATCTCTGTTGATCCCACTGAAGCAGTGATGAAAGTGGACAGGAACGCACAGGAACTCAGTTTCTGTACCTTCTTTGCAGCAGGAATGGAGTTCCTGTACTTCTTCCCACTGACACTGGAACTGAAGCAACATAATGACAATTTCTGGGCCTGTGACCTGAAATCAGGGTTTCCATAATGTCATTTGACTTGTACAACAATGCTGTTTTCCTAGAAATACTTCAATATCTCTAACTGAATCTACTAGTGTCTAAACAGATAGACATGTCTTGACACGGCTATCCTTCAGATTGAGGATCTTCATTCTGCATTTCACAATTGCCAATGCTTGAGTTCCTGAACTTCTTGTCTACCACTTGCACCACTGCACTGAGGTATTTGAATGTCTCTATCATATCCCCCCTCCCCTGCTTGTCCTCCAGAGTACACATTTTGAGTTCTCTGTCTCTCTTCTTATGGTTGTTAGAGATTCCAAGAGTGAGTTTAAAATCTTCTGGTAGCAGAGCATTTTCTTATGTCGCAACCACTCTTTGGAATTCTCTTCCAAGCCGGTTAAGGGAGTGCACCTCCGTAGAGGTATTTAAGAAAGATTTAAAAACTTACCTGTGGCATATGGCTTATTTAGAAGATTAATGGAATCTGATTGTAAATATTGTATTTTGATTGTATGGATGATTTTATTGTTTGTCTTAACATGTGATGTTGTTATGAAATGATTTTATTTATTGTATGTTGTGTTTTTTGACATGTAAAGTGCCCTGATGTTCTGAAAGGTGCTTTAAAAATAAAGTTATTATGATTATCTTGCTGGTTACCCCCTTTTTTCAGATTGAACTCTGTTTACCACTACACTCTGTGTCCTTTTGCTAAGCCCGTTACTGACCCAGTTTACCACCTTGGGACCCACTCCCAGATTGCCCAGTTTGTTAACTAGCCTCTTGTGCCAGACTGTGTCAAATGCTTTGCTAAAATCTTGGTAGGTCATGTACATCGCCCCTCCTTGTTCTACTACCCTGGTCGCCCAGTCAGAGAAATCTATCAGATTAGTTTGACCGGACCTTCCTGTTATAAATCCATGTTGCCTTTGGTCTTGTGCCCCACTGGCTTCTAGATATTCTACAATCATTTCCTTTACCAGTGACTCCATCATCTTTCCAACCACTGGGGTCAAACTGACTGGTCTATAGTATACCGCTTCTACCTTGCTCCACTTTTGTGAAGGGGTATCACATTCGCCCTCCTCCAGTCCTCTGGTAACATAGAAACATAGAATTTGATGGCAGATAAGGACCGCTTGGCCCACCCAGTCTGCTCATTTCCCTGCCTACTGGGTAAGCTGCAGATCCTAGTTAACCAGCAGCCTACTTCTTTCTACCCCCAACCCCTAGAATTGCCTTATGACTGTCCCATGCATGCTTGAATTCCACCACTGTTTCTGACTCCCACGACCTCCTCAGGAAGACTGTTCCATGCATCCACCCCTCTCTGTGAAAAATACTTCCTTAAATTACCTCTGAGCCACCCCCATCTTCAAATTGTGCCCCTTGTTCTTGCCACCTCTTTTTGAAAGATGCCTTCTTGGACTTTGTTGATTCCTTGAGGTACTTGAAAGTTTCTATCATGTCCCCCCTCTTCCTCCTTTCCTCGAGGCTATACATATTAAGCTCCTTAAGTCTCTCTTCATATGTCTTCCAGTGCAGACCCTGTACCATTTTAGTTGCCCTTCTCTGGACAGCTTCCATCCTGTTTATGTCTTTGCGAAGACTGGGTCTCCAGAACTGCACGCAGTACTCCAGATGGGGTCTGACCAGCTGTCTGTACAGAGGGATAATAACGTCCTGTTTTCTACTGGTGATGCCTCTCCCTATGCATCCCAGTATCTCCCCAGCCCTCCTTGCTGCCCTCTCACATTGCTTGCCCACCTTTAGGTTATCTGATATGACTACCCCCAGGTCCCTTTCCATTTTTGTTGTTGTTAGTATCTCACCCCCCATTGTGTACTCTTCCCCTGGGTTTTTGTTTCCCAGGTGCATTACCTTGCACTTCTTAGCATTGAATCTAAGCTGCCATAAATTTGACCATTCCTCTAACCTTGCCAAGTCCCTTTTCATCCTTTGCACCCCACCTTGTGCATGAACTCTGTTGCAGATCTTTGTGTCATCTACAAAGGGACATACTTTTCCTTCCAGTCCCTTTGCAATGTCGCTTATAAAGACATTGAAGAGGACCAGTCCTAATACTGAACCCTGTGATACCCCACTAGTAACCCCCATTTCTTTAGAGTGGACTCCATTTTCTATTACCTCTGTGTCCTATTCTCCAGCCAATTTTTACCCAGGCTGTCATCTTGGGACCCACTCCCAGGCTAGCTAACTTGTATATTAATCTTTTGTGTGGGACTGTGTCAAATGCCTTCTAAAGTCTGAGGTAGGCCATGTCCACAGCCTCTCCCTGATCTACTACTTTGGTCACCCAGTCAAAGAAATCTATCAGATTTGTCTGGCATGACCTTCCGCTAGAATCCATGCTGCCTTGGGTCCTGTGCCCTCTGGCCTCTAGATATTCGACAATTCTTTCCTTCAGAAGTGATTCTATAATTTTCCTACCACTGAGGTTAAACAACAGGTCTGTAGTTTCCTGCTTCTGCCTTGCTCCCACTTTTGTGAAGGGGAATCACATCTGTCCTCCTCCAGTCCTCGGGTACCACCCCATCCTCCCATGATTTGTTAAACAGGGTAGTCAGTGGTGTCACTAATTCCACCTTAGTTCTTTTAGAATTCTGGGATGAATCCGATCAGGCCCCATTGCTTTGTCCACATTCAGTTTTAAGAGTTCTTTCAGAACCCTTTCTTCTGTAAATGGGCTGGTATCAACTTCTGTATCCATAGTGTTTCTACTGTTTGTTTTGGGTACCTCCCCACTTCCTTTAAATACTGAGCAAAATATTTGTTTAGTATCTCTGCCTTTCACAGTCACCCTCTGCCCCCATTAAGCCTGACTTCTCCTCCTTGGTCTTCCTTCCTCCTTGATGTACCTATAAAGGTTTTATCCCCTTCTTAACTGAGTTGGCTATCTTTTCCTCAGTTTGGGCCTTTGCTGTTCTGACTGCCTTCCCAGCTTCCTTTTGCTTTAACTGATACCGTTTTCTGTCCTGCTCCTTCTGTGATTCCTTGTACTTCCTGAAAGCTTTCTTTTTCTCTTGAACCTTCACTGCCACTTCCTTTGAGAACCATAGTGGTTTCTTACATTGTTTAGTTTTGTTTATTTGCTTCACACAAAGGCTTGCTACCTCTGTGATGGCAGTTTTATTATTCCCATTGTTCTTCCACCCTCCTTCCTGCCCATTTGCTAGTGCATTCCTTAGGCACTCACTCATTTTGGCAAGTCAGCCTCCTAAAGTCCAGTACCTTTGCCTTTGTATGGCTTGACTCTATTGCTGTGTTTATTAGAACCATACTGTTCGATGGTCGCTAGTCTCCAGATGGCTACCTACTTCTACATCTGTGATCCTCTCTTCATCTCCATTTGAGAGAAGCAGGTCTAAGATTGCTCCCTCTCGAGTGGGCTCCAATACTAGTTGTCTAAGGCATGCCTCCTGTAGGGCATGTAGAATAACCCCACTCTTCGAAGGGGCTGCTGCAACTGCACTCCAGTTAACATCTGGCATATTCAGATCGCCCATCAGCAATATCTCCCCTTTTTCTGCCTTACTAAGTATACTTTCTATCATTTCCTTGTCCATTTCCTCCCCCTGAGAAGGGGGTCTGTATACAACCCTGTGCGGATTGTGGTGCCATTGCGGTCTCCAAATTTACCCACAGTGCTTCTTCTCCTCCCTGTTTTCCTTTTGTTCTGCTGCTTTGATTCCATCCCTTATGTAAAGAGCTACTCCTCCTCCTCCTCCTCCTCTATTACCCTCTCTGTCCCTCCTGTAGATAGTGTATCCTGGTATGTTCACATCCCAGTCATGGTTTTGTGTGAACTATGTTTCTGTGACTGCCACGATATCCAGATGTTCCTCCTCCATCAAGGCCACTAATTCAGGAAGCTTGTTACTCAGACTATGGGCATTGGTACTCATTGCTTTCCATTTTTTGATGGCTTTACCTTCAGTTGCAGCATCCCCCACTGACCTTTCTACCTTGGTCTTTTTCTCATTTAGTACCCTGTTTTGTAGGGAGGCTGGGATTTTCCTGCTGCTTATCAGTACCTCCCCCCTTGACTAGTTTGAAAGCTTGCCAATGAAGCATTTAAACCAATTGCTCAAAAGACTTGTTCCCTTCCTGGACAGATGCAGACCATCCTGCCAGTATAGGCTAGTGTCCCTCCAGGTGGAACCCCAGTCACCAATGAAGCCAAACCCCTGTGCTCCACACCATTTTTTCAACCATTCATTAAACTGCATGGTGCATAGTATCCTCGCCTCACTCATGCCATTGACAGGCATCACCTCTGAGAAGGATACTGTGTGTGCTACTTGTCTTAGGCCCCTCCCCAGTTCTACAAAGTCCTTCTGCACTGCTCTAATCTCATGTTGAGCCAAGTCATTTGTCCCTAGGTGGACAATGACGTCCAGCTCAGACTCCTGTGCAGCTCTTCTCGTGATCCTGAGGATGCACTTCCTGTCCCTTCAAGCCATGGCACTAGGCAGGCACCTTTACTTCAGTTTTTCCTGCTCCCCCCAGTTCTATCCCCCTAATAATTGAGTCTCCCACCAAGAGCTGTTTCCTTTCCTTGTGGTGTCCTCTGCCTTCTTCCTGTGGGCCTCCCTTGTGACAGGTGTCCTCAGCCTCCTTAATTTCTTCTGTGGGTGCATCCATAGGGGCGCTGTGTTCCCCCAGAATGGTGTATGGATTGTGGAGTGGAACAACTAACTGGCTGTGCCTCTGTTCCACCATCCTCACCCTCCCTGAGCCCACTGTGGTCCAGCTGCTGTGCTTTCTTTGCAACCTCTGTGGCAGTGGTGGTGGCTCTGGTGCTCCCTGGATGGGGGAGGTTCCCGTCTTACCATCCAGTCTAGCCTGGGGGAAGGTTTCCTTACTGCTGTCCAGTGTGGCCTGAAGACGGGCAAATTCCTCCCTCAGGGCAGAGAGTTGTCTGCAAATAGGGCAGCATCTCAGCCTCCAGAAAGTCTCCTGGAAGACTGCTGCCCCACAGCCATTACATTGCACTACTCCCCACATCATTATGTACTTTTTTTTGTGTGTGTGTATGTGTGTGATTGGTTTGTTATATAGAAATATATATATATTAAACAATGTGTTTGCTTATATTTTCAGTGCTGTGTGCAAGAGAGGATATGACATTGATATGCACCTTGCATTCTTGAGGAATGATGTCAGAACCCCAGGTATAAAGGAACTATTTCCAGGGGTGGGTGGGGTGAGGGGGGAAGGGTGTAACTAAACTGTGCCCTCACAAAACAATCAGCTAAGAGCTCTGACCCTCCGCTGCGATGAGTGCCTTCCTGTCAGCAAGATACCACACACAACAATTTGACAGAGCAAATCGCCTGCTAATCAAACAGAGAAAAGTCCAAACATCCAAGTCAGACACAGGTAAACCTCCCCACCCCAAAACAGCCTGGTGGTTTGTGCTTCTGAAAGCAGTCAGTCCCATAATAAGCCAGCTGTGCTTCAAACTCTTCCTGCACTGAAAATCTTAAGAATTGTAACAAGACTGTCTTTTCCTGATTAAGTTCCTTATTTTACCTTTCTGTTAGAAGTAGCCTCCACCTGCAGAATATCTGCTACAAACCAAAGACAATTGTAAGGTTCACCTCCCTCTGTTGTGAGCACAACTCGCTTTCTTGCAAATCCTATGTTCAGTATTGTACCTCCCAGCAAGAGGTAGCTTGCCTTAAAAAAATATTAGCTGTTCTATTTGTACTACTCCCGCCTCCAAAGATTTGTTAAATAGGGCTGTCAGTGGCACCTCTCTGAGTTCTTTTAGGATTCTGGGTTGTATCCCGTCTGGCCCCATTGTCTTGCCATCTTCTGTTTCAAGAGTTCCTTTAGTACCCTCTCTTCTGTGCATGGACTGCTGTCCGCTCCTCTTCTCTGTGTATGTCTACTGGCTATTTTTGGTCCCTTCCCCTCCCCTTCTTTTGTGAATACTGAGCAAAAGTATTTGTTCAGTATCTCAGTCTTTTCCAGGTCCCCCTCCACCTGCCCCCCTTTACTTAACCTCACTATCCCTGCCTTGGACTTTCTTCTTATCCTCATGTACCTGAAGAAGGTTTTGTCCTCCCCCTCCTTCAGTGTCTGGGCTATCATTTCCTCCGTTTGCGTCTTTACACTTCTGACAGCTTTACCTGCCTCCTTCTGCTTTGTCTGATACATTTTCTTGTCTTCCTCCCTTTACGTTTTCCTTGTACTTTCTGAATGCCAGTTTTTTTGTCTCTAACCTTCCCTGCCAGTTCTTTTGAAAACATTAATGGTTTTCTTTTTCTTCTGGTTTTGTCCACTAGCTTCACACAAAGGCTTGTAGCCTCTGTTATGGCTATCCTGAGGTTCTCCCACTGTAGCTCTACTCCCCCTTCCTGACCTTTTGCCAGTGATTTCTTGAAGCATTCTCCCATTGTAGCAAAGTCTGCCCTCTTAAAGTCTAGGACTCTTGCTTTTGTGTTGCTTGATTCTTCTACTATCTTTACCCTGAACCATACTGTATGAGGGTCGCTGGACCCCAAATGGTTGCTCACTGATACATCTGTTTTTCTGTCTCCATTTGTGAGCACCAGGTCCAATATCACCCCCTCATGAGTGGGGTCTTCCACAAGTTGGGTGTGGCATGCTCCTTGAAGAGCAGCCAGGATGACTTTGCTCCTGGATGTGACTGCAGCATAGGTGTTCCAGTTAACATCAGGTATATTTAGGTCCCATACCACCAATACTTCTCCTTTCTCTGCCATTTTAAGGATGTTATCTACCATGACCCTGTCTGTATCCTCCGTATGTGTGTGTGTGTGTGTGTGTGTGGGGGGGTCTGTAGATAACCCCTGTGCTGATAGTGGTGCCATTTCCTGACTTCAGTGTGACCCACAGTGCCTCCTGTCCTCCCTGCTTTCCCTTTATCTCTGTTGCCTTGATCCCTTCTTTGATGTAAATTGATACCTCCCTCCCTTTTTGTCCTCCCTGTAGCACATGTACCCCAGTATGTTAACGCCCCAATCATGGCTTTCTGTATACCATGTTCCAGTGACTTCCACAAAATCCAGGTCTCCCTCCACCATCCAGACCTCTAGGTCAGGAATCTTGTTACCTAGGCTGCGCTGCAGGCATTTGTACACATGGCCCTCCATGTTTTGATGGCTTCACCCCTATTTGTTCCCATCCCATCCTTCCCCCAGTGCCTCCCCTGACATTACCCCCTGTTTCAGTCCATTGTGTTTCCTTACCCTTAGTATCTTCTTGTCTGACTACCTTGACCTGTGGGGGGAGGGGGCAGTTGAGTTCTAGCTGCATATTTCCACCTCTCCCCTTGACTAGTTTAAATGTTTGCCAATGAAACATTCAAACCTTCCACTCAGGATCCTGGTCCCCACCTCGGACAGATTCAGACCATCCCTCATGTACAAGCCTGCATCTCTCTAGGTGGGCCCACAGTCCTCAGTGAAGTCAAAACCCTCTACATTGCACCAGTTCTTCTGCCATTCGTTGAATCCCATGGTGCGGAGCATCCTGGCATCTTCCATGCTGTAGACATGTAGCACTTCTGAGAAGGTTACCGTGCAAGTCACCTATCTAAGACCTTGTCCCCAACTCTGTGAACTCCCTCTGCACTGCCCCAACCTCATTGTCAGCCAGGTTGTTTGTTCCCTGGTGGATGATGACATATACCTCCCCCTCCCATGCTGTTTCTTCTGTGATCCTTAGGATTCGCCTCCTATCTCTCCAAGCTAAGATGCTGGGTTGGCACCTTACCTTTCTCCCTCCTCCCTTTCCCACCCCCAATTCTACCCCCTAATAACAGAGTCTCCAACTAGGAGTTGCTTCCTTCTCATCTGGGGTCCCTTGCCTCCCCCTCTAGGGTCTCCACTACAGAAGTTCCCTGCATCCACCTTGTCCACCACTGTGGATGCCTCCATGGGATAGCCTCATTCTGCCAGAATGGCATAGGAGCTGTGGAGTAGAGCCACAGGTGGTATGCATCTCTGCCCAACCTTCCTCACCCTTCCTGAGTCAACTGGTGTCCATCTTCTCCTCTTTACTGGCATCCTTTAAGGCAGAGGGGGTGGCATTGTTGGTTCTTGGGTGGAGATCTCCCGGATTCTAGCCATTTCTGCCTGGAGATGAGCAACCTCTGCCCTCAACCCAGAGAGGTGCCTGCAGATAGGGCAGTGCACTGCAGCATGAATGTTTCCCTGAAGACTGCAGCCCCACAGCCACTCCATTGCACCATTCATATCATGTCTGTTGTTTGCCTACTCTTTTCTGAACTTTAGTCCCTCCAAGAAAAACACTTTTTTTTTTTAATACACTCACACTGCTGTGTCAGCAAACACAATGGTATAACAGTATGCTTTTAGCCCCCAAGAAGTTCCCCACAAAGATGTTGGTGTCAACCGATGCTAACCCTGTCTGTGCTGGTTAGATGTTTTCCCCTTCTTCTTTGTCTAGGTAGGAAGTGACAAAATGCCTGTTGGGAAGTCCCTATAAAGGTACACCCAGCCTTGGGGTGGGTGGGTCGAGGGGTGGTGAAAGGAATAATCTGGAGGTAGACCATCACAAATCAATCTGCTCAGTGCCTGCCACAGAAGATGAGCTTGTGCTGCTTATGTAGGCTGCTCTGCTCCACCTCTGAAACACAGTCTTCTCCGTTCCTCACTCACTCCATTTACTGCACTCCTGCACTGTTAGGGAACAGAGCCTCTGATCAGCTTTCTGTAAAAAAAGGAGCTGAAATAAAAACTAAATTAAACCTTGTTAGATTCAGAGGTCAGCCTCTGCTAGGAACCCTCTGATTGTCCATTAGGACTGCAGACCAGACCCAAAGGTGAGTGTTCTCCTTAGTCATAGCAGCCACTGCCCCCAGCCAAAGAAATCTATGAGATTAGTTTGACAGGACCGTCCTGTTGTAAATCCATGCTGTCTTGGATCCTGTGCTCCTATGGATTCTAGGTGTTGCACTATCCTTTCCTTAAGGAGTGCCTCCATAATCTTGCCCTCTATTGAGGTAAGACTGACTGGTCTGTAGTTTCCTGCCTCCTCCCTGCTACCACTCTTGTGGAGTGGGATCACATGAGCCTTTCTCCAGTCTTCTGGGACCTCTCTTGTGCTCAGAGACTCACTAAACAGTTCTGATAATGGCTCTGCTAGTTCCACCATTAGCTCCTTTAGTACCCTGGGATGTATGCCATCAGGTCCCATTGCCTTGTCCACCCTGAGCTTATCGAGCTCTTGTAGGACCCTTTCTTTTGTGAAGGAACTACTGCATACCTCCTCCCATGTTCATGGTGCTGAGCTGTGGGCCCTGCCCTACCTTCTCTTCAGTAAATACTGAGCTATAGATCTGAAGAGCTGGGTTTGAATCCCGCAGCCACTTGATGCATACTGTGTGATCCTGAGCAAGTCACTTAACTTCCTTGTGCTCCCAGGTTTCATCTGGAAACAAGCTTAGGCTTAGTGTGCTACTTCTGGTTAAACAACGTTCCCCACCACTTACATGCTTAGCCCTGCCACTGTTTAGACTCTACTTCCACCCATGTCTCCTGGCCATGTCTATACTTTTCTGCATGCCTCTGTGGCTGGCAATAGATGCCCCTGTGTGGCCCATCATGCAGGATGCATGCCTATGGGGACATCACCTCTGGGGTTGTGGTGAAGCACACCCACCCTGCACTTGGGGCACTGGCCCACCAGTGACACTGTGGTGTGTCACGGTCTGTGCAATCTACTGCTGTGCCCCTACATGCTGCTGACATGGTGATCTAAGTTTGTCTGTTGTGCCATGGCTTACCTTACAACATGTGATGGTGTGTCCCCTATGTCACTGACCAGGTGCCACAGTGGGCTGGTTGTAGTGCTCTTGGCCCTGATTGTGACCCTGTTAATGTCTGTCAAGTCTGTACTGCCATATGCTCAGGGCTCTGTATACGTGGCTGACATTAGATGGTTGGTATTGGCCACTGTAGTACCAGAAGACCACTGTGTCCTGCCTTGCGCATCATACAGCCTCTGTTGTAGTCCACCTGCAGTGGTGCCAGCTCCAGTGCCATATGCACTGTGTGTCATACCTTTGTGGCTCACTGGAGCCCTGCATATGTGGCATGGGGTTAGCAGAGAATGGGGCCATTGTTGGGTGGTGCATATAGTTTACCATATGTGACTGACATTGTTATGCAGATGTGGTGGTGTCTCCACCTTAGACTACTTCATCTCTCCACCCTCTCTTTCAGTAAACTACCTTCCTCTTGTATGCCACTTCCCTACCTCTCTAACTACCTATCTCTCATGTTCTGTTTCTCTCATCCCCACCTTTTTTCCCCCCCCCTCACTCTCTCTTCCTCTCCCTCTCTCATCTCATCTCATCCTCAGTTTTGGCACTTACTGTACTTTGCTGTGTATAAACCTTTATTTGCAAATGCCTGTTTCACTTACGGTTTTAACTATAATTGTGTATTTTACCTAAAAGTTATTCCTGTTTTGCCTCTTACTATAATATTATCTCTAACATTCCAATGTGACTTACTCTTTGAATTAACTGTTTATTTGTATGTCACTGCTTCCATCCTCATCATGTTCAATAATCTCATGTGCTGCATCACATGTATGCTCATTTTGTATGTTAAACTGTCTCTCTCCTGGGTTGTACCTGAAATTAGGCATTTCTATGCCTAGTGCACTCACCCGGTTACCAAAACAAACAAATAAATAAATAAACCAATACAGTGATGGCTAAGATATGATTACTCCATTGAACATGTATGGGAGGGGTCATGCGTACATTCAGTCTTGACTGGGTCTTTGCAGGGCCTATGTCCTGCACTGATGCTGTATGAATAGTAGCCCTGTACCTAGGTTGGTAATGCCATCTTCATTGTGCAGAGGGCACCTTCAGGCAGGTCTGCATCCATCAACAGTGCTGTGCCAAAAAGGGGGGTGCATATAGCGTACCTCCTGTGTACAACACCACAGAACACACACTGTACTCTGGCTGTTACACACAGTGTGGCATACTGTTGCCATCCATAGACAGCTGAGCTGTGTGTCACATATGTATGGCAGGCCTGGGCCATGTAGCTGACAAGGGTGGCTCCTAGCTGTCTGTCATTCTACAGACCTGTCTTGGGCTATGTGCTGCATGGCGTGTTGCAGGGCAGGGGTGTGTGTGTGTGTGTGTGTGTGTGTGTGTGTGTGTGTGGTTCTCCACATCTCTGGCCATGCCATAGCCTTTGGTGCCCTGGATTTGTGCCACTGTTGCTTGTGCTGTAATTCCATATCTGGCATGCCTGCCTACGTTGCTTGTGTATTACATGGCAATGTCCTTCTGTGTAGCAGCACGATAGGCCCACTGTATGTACAGTCCTCTGATATTCCACACCCATTTTACTGTGACTCCTTCCACCTATGTGTGATATGGCAGGCCAGGTGTCAGCCAGATGAACCCCTCTTCTGCACATAATGCCAGTCCTGTGCCCCTTGTCCTGTGTGCCCCACTGGCTGAGTTCTTTGTCTTCTTTTCACAGGTGCACATTGAGCTGGAGGACACAATTTAGACATTGTGGACAGGGAGGGTATGGATGACCTCCTCCAGCATCAAAGCTACCTACTCAAACTGCTGGTGAGGTGAGCTGAGGAAGCTACAGAGGCCATCCGAGATCTCACTGTGGAGATGCAGTAACAATATTCACTGCCACCACTACCACCTTCAACAGCAGCAAATTCCTGATGTGGGACTTGCAACAGCAAGGGAATGGGTGTCCTTGTAGAATTCTCCCATTTACGGGTGGTTGCACCAGTTTTGTTTCCCTGCCCTCTTTTTATGTGATGTTGCTTTCAGATGTTTGTTCTGTACAGCCTGTTGCCACTTTGTTCCATTAAAGTTTATTTCTACTACATATGCTGCTATGACATGTGCCTACCATTGCTGCCCTCCTCTCCCACTCACAGCCACCCCCAGTGTGCAGCTCTGTACCCAGTGCTCTGGTCATGGCTGCACCACTGCTTGACATCTTGTGGCCAGAGCTGTCCTCAGTGCTATATTCAGTGCTGTGCTACTGCATTGTGCTGCACCAGTTCTTGCCATTTGCATGGTGCACAAACCACCTTGTGTTCATACTGTTTAGCACTGGTGCATGACTCTGAATATGGCACGGTCACAGCTCTACTCAGGTGCAAGCACAGTGCAATGGTTGTGCTAACGTTCACTTCTGACTATCTGGGCCCTACAGTCCTATTAGACTTATTAAACTTGGTGGCTTCAGTCATTTAGGCCCGCATATTCAAATGTGTGCGCTGTGCGGACAGGAGTACTGCTTGGCAATTAGCGCATGGCCAGGTCAGGGACAATATTCAGACAATTAGTGCATTCCAGCTGCAGCTGATAACTGTCTGACTGTGGGGCCATATGGGTACAGTGCATAGTGACTATGTACTGCACTGGCTCAGCCCCTGACTGACTATACCCCACAGGTGAGCCCAGTCACGACAGCACATCCCAAAAGGAACAGTGCCAAGGCTCCTGTGGTCCATAATCTGCCCTTTCATGCTAATGAACCCACTGGGCATCCAAGGCTTTAATGGGTCATTAGCATGCCTATTAAGGGCTCATCAACATGCTTGTGTGGCTCGAAGAGTACCCATTTCTATTCATGGCACACATTTCTTGTGATCGTGCGTGTCCCCCCCCCATAAATTGCCTGCTCTGTAATGGAATGTCCTATTCTTACTGATCTAGTGACCCCCGGCCTCTTTTGTAGGAAAGCAGAGTAATCTGAAAATGTCTTATGTTAGTGCCTGCATGTAGCTCTGTCTCCTCTTTACAATGAAGCAAAGAGTAATGTCTAGGGGACCATTCTTTTAAATTGATTATTCTTAAAGTGGATATAATATCATTGAGGAATTACATTTTTAAGTAGCCAGGGTTTGTTGTTATTCTGCCATACCTTTCTACAGATTACCGCTCATTTCAGTCTGAAAAGTTGCTATGCAATCAAGCAGCAATGAGCATACTTAGACAGCAGATATTTACAACATGTATTTCTTGAAAAAGGAAATGCCATTGATGCCCTGTACCAAAAATAAATATATACTGGAAATAGAAGTTCTTTCTTTATGTCTTGAAACTCTTCTTCACTAAAATCTAATGGTAAGTGACAGACAAAAAACACAAGAAACTAATGAAAAGGCCATGCATTGCCCACATATCAGCAGTTTCTATGGTTTTGAGTAAATTTATATAGTTCACCAGAAAACATATCTATGCATTTTTTTAGTGTCTGGCCAAAGACCAAACTCTGTTGCTATCATAAAATTTTTTGGAGGGTGATGCAAGTTAGTGTTGTTGCTGCATAAATGAAATCATCCATAAAGAAGTGGTCCGTTTTTATGTTGGCTCGCACGTGCGTACCAGCCAACATATTGCGCTAGTAGCAGATTTGGAGGTGCGGTCACTGTTGGGCGAATGCATACATCAGGTGGCCACCAGATCTAAGAAAAGGTCCGCTGCAATCATGCAGTGGCACAATAACATGCCCTTCTGACGTGCCTGGTGACAGCGCCTACAGAATGCCTCGATGCACTTCTTTTGCTGAGGGGGAGTCCACTCCCTGTCGGCATGTGGCCCCACCAATTTACAATGTATGTCGAGGGGATGCCCAATCCCCTCGACATCATGCGCTCAACAGTTCTTTCTTTTGCCAATGGAGGGCCCAGTCCTCATTGGCATCAGTCCCCCCTTCTCCGTTCATTTTGCCGATGGGGGAGCCCACTCCCCATCGGCATAATGTCCCCCCATCCGCTTTTGTTGTGTCCCAATCCCACTCGCTCTTGTCCACCCCCTTTGGTATGTGCCAATGGGGGTACCCAATCCCCCATTGGCTACAGCATCCTCTCCCCAAAAAAACACTTAAGTGTCACACTGGGAGCCCACCCCAGCATGCCAACTCCCCTGAAAAAGAAAAACCGTCCTGCAATGTATTTTTTTCTTTTTTAAACCTGTGAAAGAAGAAAATGGTCCGTCATGGTCTCCCTGCCCCCTTGTCTACCCCTTGCCCACCGTCTGCATGTCCTGCTCCCCAACACCCCACCACCCCATACTTACCTCTGGAGCCTGGTGTGATGATCTTCAGTTAGATGGGAACACGTCTGCACTCTTCAAAGCTGACCGCAAATTGAAGAAATGCCGGTGAGCTGTATAATGGCATAAATAGGGATTTTTCAACTTTGGTGCATATCTCGGCCATTTTTGGGAATTTTGGCACCAAATTTTCAACATGGGGTTATGGGACCCCTCCTCATGAATTCAGTCACTGTCATGATGTTATTCAGTCCCAAAAGGTGATTACACAGTCACTGCATGGAATCACTTTTCAGGACTGATTAACGAAACGACAGTGCCACTGTTTATGAAGGGGCTCTCAAAAAGCTTATGTTGCAAATTTGGTGGAAAAAATCCAAAAAATGGCTGTTTTACAAGCGTGCATTGCACAGTTTCCATGCACGTTCGTAACTTCATGATTTTGTAATATTTTCACTCCAGATTTTTAAAATTGCCTTTTCCCGACACCTCCTTATGAAAAGTACAGCTGTCATTTTACATATCCTGGCCAAAATGTGTTTTCGCATGTCCAGCGCACAATGGTGCGGTCGCTGTGCCAATTCAGTTTTTGGGACAGTGAGGAAATGATGGTGGCACTGTTCATAAGCAGAGGTCCTAAAATGCCTATGTTGAGAATTTGGTGACGAACGTCCATAAAATGACTGTGTTACAAGCATGCGTTGCGCAGTTTCCACGCACCCTTGTAACTTTGTAAATGTGCAATATTTTCATGTCAGATGTTCTATGCTGGCATTTTTTCACACCTCCTTTTGAACAGTGCTGCTATCACTTTTCACATCCTGCCCAAAATGTGTTTTCTCACGTATGGCACACAATGGCATGGTCGCTATGGGAAATCAACTTTTGGTACAAATTAACAAAATGACAGTGCCACTGTTCATGAGAGGAGGTTCCAAAATGCTTATTTTGAAAATATGGTTAAAAAACATCCGAAAATAACTGGGTTACGGACGTGTGTTGCGCTGTTTCTATGCATGCTCATGACTTCACCAGTTGGTCATATTTTCACTCCAGATTTTTAAATGTTGCAATTTTTTTACACCTCCTCATGAACAATACAGTTGTCATTTTTCACATCCTGCCCAAAATGTATTTTCATCCCTGTGTCACTAAATGGCATAGCTGCTGTGCAAAACTACCTTTCAGCGAACAAACTGATTGTGCTGCTCTTCATGAGGTGGGGTCACAAAAAAGCCTATGTTGAAAATTTGTAGTGAAAATACCAACAAACGCCTATTGCGTTAGGGTTTCCCACTGTAACTCCCCACCTTGTAGAGACTGACAGGTGTCAGTGGTGTGACTTGGGATGATTAGCTATAATGGTCACACCATTCCACCCCCACTCCCCACCCCCACCCTGCAGCCAGTGACAGGCATTGAGGTCTGTCTTGTAGTGTTCGGCCTAAAGTTCACCCCATTCTCCTATACTGCGGCCACCTCAGCGTATTTCCTTATGGAATGGTGTAAGTATAAGGCCCAATGATCCCAAAGCACATCACAACACTTGTCAGTGTCTGCAGGGTAGGGTGAGGTATAATGGCATAAGCATTATAGCTGATGACCCAAAAGCACACCCCAACGCCTGTCAGTCTCTGCAGGGTGAGGGTGGCGTTGGCTTCAGTTCAGTACTTCACTGCCATTCCTGTTATGGATCTTCCTGCTGGAATTGATCAATCTGTATCTGGCATGTTGAAGTCTCCCATTATCAGAACCTTCCCTTTAGCTGTCATGTTTCGTATATCTTCTAACAGTAATATATCTATGTCCTCCCCCTGGTCTGGAGGCCTGTAGACATCACCAGTTCATATGGCTGTCCTATTTCCTGTTTCCAGGGTGACCCACAGTTCTTCTGGCTCCTTATGTTGTATTCTGAATTTCTGTAGCTTTGATATTTTCATTGACATAAAGGGCCACTCCCCCCCCCCTTTTTGCACCTCAGTCTCTTCTGAACAGTACATAGCAGGGTACTGAAGTCTCTCAAGTGTAGTTACTGGTGAACCATGTCTTGCTAATGGCTACTATGTCCAGTTTAGCCTCTGTCATTATTGCCTGCAGGTCTGGGATCTAGTTTCCCAGACTGTGGGCATTTGTGTACATGATTTTCCATTGGCAAGATTTTGGTGTGTTAGTTGCTCTATGAGGTCCGGCGTTTCCCCTGTGTGTCGTATGGGGCGCCAGACCTTTTTCTTACCTGGTGATGCAAAAGAACTATAAACATGCTGAACTCGTTTGATCACTAACTAAGGGGGTGTTCTTCCCATTCGATGTATCGGATACTGCACCCTCTCCCCATTTGCTAGTTTACATATTCTGCAAAGATATCAAACTTCTGACCCAATGCACTGACTCCCTTCTTACTCAGATGAAGTCCACTGAAGTTAAAGAACTTTCCCTCACACAACTGTTGCCAGTTACCTACAAATTTGTGTCCTTTTTCCTGGCATCAGCCTTTGAGCCACATGTTTAGCTCCCCTGTCTTCCCTTCTCTGACCTAATGTCCATCTGCACCCCTCTCCAAGACCAGAAGGATCTCAGAGAAGGAAATGCTGGATGAAGTGGATGACAGTTTCTTGGTCTCTACAACTGACCAGCTGGCAAGATCTTCAGTCCCTGTGTGTACCGGGACATCAATGTTTTCTCCTGCTTCCTGCACGGTTTTAGCAATGCAGTCAGTATCTCTCCATGCTGATGTACCTGGGAGACATCTGACCATTACCCCCAGCTGGAGGTAGGTATCAACTCCCCGAATCATGGAGTCTCCTATGATCAGAAGTTTTTTGGATTTCCTTTTTTTGTTTTGGTCCCTGTTTTGGGCGCGTTTGTTCCACTAGGTCCTGTACTGCAGTATACTGCTCTGCATTTTCCTCTGCCCCTTTGTTTGATTTCAGAGATAGAGGCAGATACCTGCTTGTAGTTTTTATAAGGTTTGTGAAGGTGATACATTGGAAAGCACTGAGTGATGGGGCACCCGATTTGCCCCTCCGAACCACCTGCTAACCTCCCAGACAAACTACCCTCTGTCATCAAGGTGCTTCAGTTGGATGTTGGGGAAATGGCGGACAGTTCTTATAATATATTTCCTTCTGAATATGCGAGTTGAGGCACATAGTCTCTGCCCACACTGTCTGGAGCTAAGCCCTTAGAACTCCAATGTTCCAGCATGTAGGACAGCATCCTAAATCCTATGTAACTGCCCTTTTGAAAAGTGTCCTGCAGTACCTGCAATTAATAATATCCATTCAAGATGAGTTGCCGGGTTTATAACGTGGTCCAAGTAATTAGAAATTAAAGCAAAAGTTAAATTTTTTATTTTGTTTGTTTGTTTTTATATAAATTGTTATAACACGTAAAATTACTTGTGCTCCTGTAAGCAAGGTCACTGTGTGGATACCCCTCTGATCCTCCCCTTCCTGCTTTGCTACAGGAAATGTCATGACTGCTTCCCTATAAAAGGAGTATAGCATGAGGTGGTTGGGGATGGGGGTGGGTGGCTGGGCCATTCCTTTGCCGAAAAAGAAGAACCGCAGATGAAAGAAACAAGGAGATAAGTGATAAAAGCAGAAACAATCAACCAGCAACAAATGCTGTATTCCTGAAAGTTTAGCCTAATGACAGATAAAACTGTAAAACCTGTAAAGCACCCCCTGTAATGATTTCACAGGAGATATACCCTGCAAAAAACACTTTGCTACAGAGAAAAATAAAGCAGTAACAGAAGATATACAGTACCTTGCAAAAAAACAATTTGACTCAGAGAGGATTGCAGCAGTAATCTGTAAGCATAAAACAGTAATACACCTGTAGGCACACCCTGTAATAATGCAGCAGAAAGTATAACCTGCAACAGCAAGTTGAATCAGAGAACAATAAAGTAGTAAAATGTTAGCAAAAGATAGTAACAAACCCTGTGAGTACAAAAGAAAATAATATCACATAGTAAATCTGCCTAGCCAAAAGAAGCCTTAATCTTATTCATTGCTCTGATAATGTTCTTTGCTCTGTCCTTACAAGCAAACCTAGAAGAAAAGAGCTTAGGTGAAGCTAGGTGCCTTTGCCAGAAAACATAGTCTTCTACCTCCACCTGACCACACAATCTATACTGCTGTGTCTGTGCAAATAAGGGATCCCTCATGCATAATGTTCAACAGTTTTGGCTGCACTATACAGCCTCTGTTACAGTGCTATTTAACGCTGATCAGACCCTTCCCTTATCCCAATGCATGGTCACCCACCTCAACGCTGACTGCCCATCCTATTATGTTTTTTCCTATCCCCAGTGGTTTAGTGGTTCCCCCACCCACTGATCCCTGTCGTGTCATTTTTTTTCTTATTCCTTGTGGTCTAGTGGTCCCTTCCACCTCCCAGTTGCCCCATCTGTACATTACCTATTCCTGGTGGTGTAGTGAGCCACCTCCCCGAAAGGGCATCTGCCCACTCCTGACCTGCTCACTCATTACCCTCCTCCCACCTCCCCTGCCCTGGATGTAAACAAGTCATTGGAAGACCCTGTAAATAGTGTGTCTGTAGGCTATTAGTTCAGTCACTTTAAAGCACTTTTGTAGAAAAGCAGAGTGTATCTTCGCCATCAATTCCCACTAATGGGCTTGTGCCGGAGGCACTAGGACCCCATGGGAGCCAGAATTTTAAAGAGGGCAGGTGCTGAGGCAAGGGCATGCATAACCCCACGAGAGTGGCTCTCTGCACCAGGCTTACCTCAGCACCAGCCCCCAACTGCCTCAGTTCCTTTTTTTTCTCGCCATCAGATGCACTTCAGTGACGATGTTGCTCACCCTTCGGGAATCAGAACTTAACGTCTATATGAAGGCGGCTACAGTCCATTTTAGTTTTTAGTTGTTTTAAGCAAAAATGTGTTATTTTTGTACCAAGTATACTAATTTGTGGAATTTTTCTGTCAAGTTTCTTCGGCCTTACCATGACTACATAACATCTCTTCAGGATTACGGTAGAGAGTCTTTGTAGGCCACTTCTCCAGTGGGGCCACGTCCAGTCCACTTTCCCACGAAGCAAGGGTTTTTGGGCACAGGTGGTCCCATGTTTGGGGGAAGGGTAGTCTTCTGCTGCATAAAAGAGATGGCTGGTTCCTGATTCTGGTCAGCTTCTTCATCTCGCTTGACGCTGAGCGCTTCCTCTTGTCCAGAAACATTACCACTTGAGGTCGCCCATTGGAGTTCTCCATGAGACTCTCAGTTTCCTGAGGTGGCAGTCTTAGTGACACCTTCTGTGGCACTGGGTCTATTGGCTCTGGGTTACTGTGTCCTTGAGCCTGAGTCCCCTTCTGCCTTTTAGTGGATTTTAAGTGGGCAGTCTCCCTGGGCAGCTCTTCACAGCAGCAGGTATAGTGACAGGCTGGGGTGTCTCTGCTTGTGGATCTGATCATTGGCCCTTCTTAGATTTATGGCTCTGGGCCCAATGGCATGCACTCAAGGCAGGTAGAAAATTTGGCTCCTGCAATGGCCCTTTGCCCTTGCTGATAACCTCGCTGATGACTCCTGTCCTGTTGGCTGCTACCTCATGTCTCTTGGAAGGACCAGCAATGTACTGGTCTGGTGACCTCAGTGCTGACAGGGTCATTGGTGCCAGTTATGCCATGGTATCAGTGCTGGCTCTACTTTCCAGGCCTAACCTAATGCCAGTCTGGTGTTGGTCCTAGCACCGGTTTGACTGTTGTTTACACCTTCCTTGGTGCCAGATCTGTCTCTCTCCTCATTTGGTACTGTTTTCAGTAGTAGTTCCATCCCCAAGTCTTTCTGCCTCATCTCCAGGTCATTGCCGGGAGTTCTGGCATCAGGGATCCACCAGGGACTGGTGCCACCCCTGGAGATGTCAGTGGCGCCATGTAGATGTCTGGACTGTCCAGGTGTCTCAGTCTTTTTGGTGTCCTCCTTAAAGTGATTAGGCCTCCTGTGCTGACCTGGGACCTAGGGTTGTCCAGTGCTGCATCAGCTGCTGTGTTTGGTGCCATCTCTGCTTTCAGTGCAGGGCTGGCATTGTTCTGATGCAGGCACCATGTCTGGTACTGCATCTTGTGCACTTCATCAGGATCGGGTGGTTGTTTCGCCCAGTTCTGTTCTGTGGAATTGTTGTGCCTGAGTCAGTTTTTGTTGCTGGGTCTACCTCCAGGATAAAAGTCATATCTGACACCACTTGTGTGTTCCCTAAGTCTCTGTCTGTCTCCAGATCCTCACCTTGAGGTTCTTGCCTTAGAAGTCTTCCCTCTAGGACATTTTGGAGCCCCTAAATATGACCTCACCTCTCCTTCTAAGATGACGATGACTCCTGACCTGGCTCTTCGGTCCAGGGGTGTCAGCAGGCATATGCACTGCACTGTACTCTACAGAGTACAGTAAAAAAAAAAAACAGGCAGGGGCAACAAAAAGAGGAAAGCGAAGACATTGTGAGTCACATTGTATCTGTGTCACCCTGAGCTCTTCTGCCTTTGTTGTTCACTATAGGGCACGGATGCCACCATCCAAATGCACAAAAAAGAACAACTTACCAGGCAGGTAGAAAAACAAAGGAAGGAGGATTACAGGAAGAAACTGATTGCCATGTCTGAGTTCAAGTAAATGGCAGGGGCATCCTATTGGAGTGACGTGGCAGTGCATATTTTGGTTTATGTTTACATAATGGGGGCAAAAGTGCATCAGTTTTGAGTACAAGTTTAAAATTCCTGGCTACACCCCTGCTTCGGTCCCAGGTTTTTCAGCTGTACTTTGGACCTAGTCCCTTCTAATTGTACAGCTTCTGAGGACTTAAAAAGAAAAACAGAAAAACTCAGGAATTCTGCTATCACTATACGCAAACTTTGTTTAAACAGTCAGCTCTGTCCTTCTTCCAGGTTGTTTGCTCCGTTGGTTTGCATTCTTCAGGTCCTATTTCACTCTCTAATGAACTTAATGGACAAATGGATTAACAGTCTTCCTCCTAGCATCTCTTCCAAATCAATGTTAGTCCCCTTTAAACATGAGTTGAGGAAACATTTGGTTGACAGTGCCTGTTGTGACTGCTTCCTTAGTGCCTCCTGATCACTCTTGTTGTTGTTCAGCCTGAACTCCACCAACTATTTCCTCCTTTTGTTCTCCCCCATCCTGAATTGTTCCCCTACCTACTTCACCTCCCTCTTCCCCCCTTCTCCCTCTCCCCTCTCCCTCCTTCCTACATTCATTCTCCCTTATCAAAATACACATTTTTTTTTTTACAACTTTATTTCCCTCTGGTCACCGCTGGCTGAGGCCCCTTCAGTTGTCCTACCTTATCCCCTCCTGCCTGAGATCCTCCCATCTTCACCTTGGTTCTCTGGCACATCTGCGACACACTATGTGGAACAATCCCTCCGGAATGCACCCCCTCCGGAGTGGGGCCGCCTTCTGCTCCTCAGCGCTTTCATCCAGTGCATCCACGGATGGAGGTGACGACAAGCGCAGGTCACAGTGGGCAGGATCCAGCTCTGGAGGTGGGGGCAGGCAACATCTACCCCACAGCCAATGGGTTTTTCCTTTTTCTAGTGAGCTTCTACTACCCGGGAACCCCGGAAGTTGCAGCACATACACATGGAGGCGCACATGTGCACCACAGCTCCAGACCGGGTCCCTTCCACCCTCCCTGTTGACCTAACATCGGAGCTCCTCATGAGTGGCACCCTCTCCCCGGCCTCCACCAGGGGGCAGCCAAGCTCTAAGAGAGCTGAAATCCTTCTCCCGGGGTGGAGTGCTGCCAGCTGGCAGTTACTGAACATTCTCTGCCTCCCCCCCACCAGCCTCCGACAACCCGGGCTCATTCCCGAACCCAGGTCGCCAGCGTACCGTGAGCTGTGGCATCCAGCGCCTCAACCCTCAATGCCACTCGGCCGTCCATTATCAAATCACACATTGACCTGTTACCTGCTACTTAGTAAAGGTCTTCCACCCCCAACACTTGGCTCCTCTATGTATTCCATACTTCTGCTGACAAGGCCACTTTTTTGGCTGATGTATTCTACTGCACTTGGTTTCTTCATAGTGAGTCTCTATGTAACTTGTCCTCTCTCTCTCTCTGTTCCCTCTACAACTTGGTTTGGTCCTCCCCTGTGTCACTCCCACCATCCTTCCTCATTTTTCTCGAGTTTTTGTAACAGTGTATTTAGTGTTATTGCCCTGAAACTAGTTTGTATATTGTCCATTGTTGTTCTTCCTTTATTGTACACATTAACTGCCAATTTTGTTGTTTTGTGACTCATGCTTGTATACCTCTGATGTGGAACCTATGTAATGAGCTTGTTCTCAAAGGTTTAATACGAGATTTCAATAAATAAAAATAAATAAATAATGAGTTAAGGTGCCACGTTTCTTCTTGGTTCTTTCTCTCAGAGTCCTGCTGATTCTTCTGGAGGTTACAGACCCAACTATTACAGCAGCTGCTATTCTTGAGTCTCTGGTTGTGATACGACTGCCCTCCTCCAAAGGGCAGAATCTGTGTGCTTCTGCATATAGATATTTGAATTCAGGCTCCTATGCCTATTCTATGTTTCACTTGCTGATTCTAACAGTGGGTAGTCAAACCTGTGCTTTGATCTCTCACTTTTCCAGTGCTCCGAGATTGTTGGCTTCCACTGTAATCTCCTCTGGGGTTTACCTTCTCACAACTAAGCTCTCTCTCTCTCTCTCTCTCTCTCTCTCTCTCTCTCTCTCTTAGATGTTTCCCTTTTTGGGTGGCTAGGACTCCAATCATGAGGTGTCTGAAACCTGTCAGAGCCTCATCTCTTCTTTAGTCTGTTGGAAATGGGATCCCTTTTCTATGTCCTATGAACTCTAGTGGATCTTAACAGCTCAAAACTGTCATCTTCTAGACAGATGACAATCTGTGCTATTCCGCTTAAGTAATCAACAGACAGCACACTCTTCTTCTCTGCACAGACCCTGTCAGAATGGCAGACAGGTGCTGGACACAGAGCTTCCTTCATTTTTTGCCTACAGTCTTTCACACTTTGGCAAGCAAGCTTTGTCTACCACAGGTCCATCCTCCAGATTGACTTTTGAGATCCCTGTTTGATGAATAGGGCTCCTCAGATGTGGACCTTTGCATCCCTCTATACCAAACCATTTTGATGCTGCTTCAGAAGGTCAGGACATGTCTTTTCCTGTTCTGTGACACAAACCTCCTTGCTAAAGTCTTTCCTGTATGACTCCCTCTCTTCCCTCCTAGTGCAGAGGGTATTATTCAAGCTGGAGATGCTTAGGGGTGATATCATTCTGATCACACCCTGCTTCTCTTGACAGCTATGATTTTCTCGGTTCATCTCCCTATCAGTCAAGGAGCAATGGATTTCCCTGGACCTTATCTTCACCTTTGGCTGGACTTTCGAATCAAGTTCTATTTCATCCAACCTGCGTACACTTCTCCTCAGGTCTGGCTCCAGAGATGATGCAAGTGGCTGCTTACAAGATGTCTCAGAAGGTCTCTGGGATTCTTCGGTTGCTCCTGACTGTCCACTAGGATGACTTCTCAGCCTAGTGGAATAGGTTTTCCATTGGGTGCTCCACAACTCATATGGACCCCTTCAGTGCTCACCTAACCAATTTTCTGGAGTAGTTGCTGGATATTCCTGTTGCTGGTGGCAATATCCAGTTAAGATCCATTGTGTGTTACATTGCTGTGTCAGGACTCCCTTGATCTCTCTCTCTCTCTCCTTATTACCTCTTCTGAAGTTCCTTAGCACATTTTGCACTCCAAATCCAGAAGCTTGTAGTTGCAAGGTATTTCTACCTTCTGTTGGACATGCTCACCTGCAAGCCCCCTGAGTCTCTCATGATGAGCGAGCTGCAGTCCCTTCTTGGATCACATCTTTCTAGTGGCCATCTCTCTCTTTGCAGAGTGGTGGCAATCCATGCTTTACCTGCAGATCCTCTTTCTATTTCCTACTGGTGTAAGATATCTCTGGAGTCTTGGATGTGGTATACTATCCACACTTCTGGCAGACTTCTTTCCTTAAATCTGAGGCCAGAGAGGTATGGATTACACCATATACCTTTACTAGTGACTGAGTGGCACTCATGTTCCTCACACCCTGAGTTCTCCTAAGAGGTCTCAGAGTTCCATATGAATTCACCACTCGGACACCTCTGCTATGCCATGACATAGCCCATGCTGAAAAGTCAAGTACACGTCCTTTTCACTCCTAAAGTTGTCACTTCCTTCACATGGGTTCTGTTGTGACTATTGGTGATACCTTGTGAAGCTGTAACTTACCCTATGATTATGCTCTCTGCCCTGGTTGTCACTGCAGACAGTTTGCCATCTTTGGCAAGCCTGCCGTGGATGGACTCTGCTCCTGAGTGAGCTCTTCTCTCCTACCTCCCTTGCTGGTGAGTTTTATTTAAGCTCAGTACTCTGACCCATTAGCGTGAATTAATGGGGAAGATACATTCCTGGAAGATATGAACATTATGTACTTACTGTAATTCTTGATCTTCTAGGAATATCTTCACCATTAATTCACCACCCACCCACCACCATCCCTGAGCTCACTGAAGTGTCTTATTGGTCTTCTCCCTTGTTAAAGCTTGAACTGTGAAGACACAATGTTACTCACATACTGACCACTCTTGCACATGTCATCAGGGCTCCTTCTGCCCTTGGCAAAGGTGCATGACCCCTAGTTGCTTATTCTGCACCTCTTCAGTAAAAAGGAACTAAGGCGGTTGGGGGCCTGGTGCCGGTACTCCTGGTGCCAGAGCCACTCTGTAGCACTGTGCACATGTGCATGGCTTGCTTGGCACCAGCCCGCTTGAAATGTTCTGGCTCCCACGGGCTCCTAGTGCCTCCATGACAGACCTCACTTTCTTTCTTTCTCTTACTGTCTCTTTAAAATTATGGTTCTTTATGCCCACCTCTCATACATCTCTCTTGGTGCCCGTCTTCCACACTACTCAATCTCTGTTTCCTGACTCATTACGTTCCATGCTGGTGCTAATAGTTTTCTAATAATTAAACAATAAAAGCAACTAACTTTTTAAAGGAAAACTACACCCAAAACTTAAAAAAATATATGCTGTGCAGAGTGTTTTAATTTGTATGTGAAGTTCTAGTGTTTCCTTCCCTCTGACTGGTATTAGGAGTTTTTCCTAAATTAGCCTGCTAGCTTTAGGGTAGTTTTATGACCCCTGGAGATCTCCATATCAAATAGTTTTATTGCATTTCTTTGTCCTACAATGTATCTTGTTACATGTGATGGTGATGTAGCAGAGCCCATAAATCCAGCAGAAAGCACTGCATTACAATCAGTTCACAACAACAGAGATGGCTATATTTTAAAATCTGTAGAATTCAGCTTGGTGACCACCCTCATCCTAAAGGTTTTACTATCCTGAAAAACTTTGCTGCTGGTAATTTTTGTGCAGCTTGTAAAGCTTCCAGGATATTTTGTTTGGCATGTGTGTGCTGAATGCTGGGTTTCTCTTACATCACAGTCACATGAGACAAGATGCATTGTGGGAACAAGAAATACAATTATGCTATCAGGTATGAAGATCCCCAGGGGTCGTAAAACTAGCATAAAGCTAGCAGGCTAATTTGGGAAAAACTCCTAATACCAGTCAGAGGGAAGGAAAAACTAGAACTTCACATACAAATTAAAACACTCTGCACAACATATATTTTTTCAAGTTTTGGGTGTAGTTTTCCTTTAAAGTAAAGTTGACTAGTTCAGCTAGTCACCTGAAGAAAACAAATAATAAAACTGACCATCTCAGTTAGTTAACTAAGGGGCAAAGTCAGGGGAAGGGTAATTTTACATCAGTACTTACACTTCCAGTGTTGCTGACTGTGTCACTATTTCAAATATGAAAGAAGGTATAAAATTAAGTAAAACACTTAAAAAATAGAAATTATATAGGCTGGCCTGGTGGTGCTGAGGGTTGAGGCACTGGATGCCACATCTTGTGCTACACCGCTGACCCATGTTCGGGAATGAGCCCGAGTCATTGGGGGTCTGCCGGGGGGGGAGCAGGATTGAGCAGCTGAAAGACAGCTCTCCTCTCCTAGGGAGGGATCTTGTCAACCCCACAGTCTATCTGCCCCAGATGGAGGCCTGAGGGTAGTGCAAGAGGAGGGCAGCATGAATAGGGAGCGTGATGCGGAACTGTGACATGCATGTTACTCCACACATGTACTGTACGCACAGCCGTGACATAGACAAACACAAGCAGGTGGGAAATGGTGTTGACCACTAGGATGACGTTGGTCCCCAGCAGGCTTCGCACCCTGACCAGCTGGGTACCTCCATGCCATCGAGGTGAGTCCCGATGGATGTCAGGCTGACTAGGCTTGGGGAATCAGTAGAAGGGGTCTGGTCAGCACAGGGAGGCAAAAAATGTATATATAAAAAAATATATACATTATTATAGTGTGGGAATTCAAGAATGCATGGGACAGATCCTGTATAAGGCAATTCTAGTGGGGGGGGGGTAGGAGGAAGTAGGCTGTTGGTTAACTAGGATCTGCAGCTTATCCATTAGGTAGGGAAATGGGCAGACTAGGTGGGGCCAAGCAGTCTTTATCCACCATCAAATTCTATGTTTATATGTTTCTATGTTTCTATATAGTGGTGTGGAAGCACGACTATACTTAGGGTTCATACAGCACTTCAATGTTAAATTCCAAAATTTTTACCTTAATAACTTTGGCATACTTTGACAAAATAGCCCAAAATATGGCATGTGCAGTCATTCTGACAGAGTCTCAAGAGGTAAAACGTTTTGTCATGGCATCTTGTATAGTTTTTGGGATGTAAGTGGTAAAAAACAGAAAAAAACAAAACACCTTTTCCCCATTGGTTAACATGGGATTTTTTGCCATCATCTACAGACCAGATGGAATGACAATGGTCTTCGGACGGTTTGGAGAAAAAATATTTTACTGTTTTTGAATTATAATGATTTCTGTGATAGCCACAAGACAGGCAGGTAAATTAAAACAGTTCAAACTGTAAATTTACTGTTCGAACTATAAATTAACTGTTCCTTCTCAGACAAATAATGTTTGTGATGTCAGCCATCTTGTTTTTTTTCCTGCGTTAAACTTTTTCTACTCAAGTACTGCCTGGTAATTAATGAACAAGACCTGTAATTAGGTTTCCTTCACATACTTTGTTGGATTTTTTTTATTAGTATTTTAAAGTTATCACTGGAAATATCAGTTGGTGTGGAGAGAATAATTACGCCAGTCTATCGCTTAGTTAAAGAGCATTTGATTGGAAAATAACCATTTGCAGCTCTTTTCAGTTCAAACTTTACTGTTTGAGCTGAAAAGACTGAACAGTATAGACTCATGACAGTTTAAACTGTCATAGCTCCTTGGTATCTAGTATACCCCCTATCTGCCGATTTCTGTCCTCTGAATATAAAATAATATTCATTGGTAGTCCAGTGATCCCTCCCTCAATCCTGTTCCCTGATCACCATCACCACTGTGTTTTACTATATTCCCTGGCAGTCCAGTGGCCTCTCCCTCATTTCCCAATCACTGTCCCCAATATGTTTTGTTATATTCCCTGGTAGTCCAGTACTCCCACCCCCATTCTCCGATCACCTTCCCCGATGTTTTCATTTATATTTCTGTTAGTCCAGTGGCCCCTACCATGTTCTCTGATCGCCATCCCTGATGTTTGTATTATATTCCACTGTAGTCCAGTGGTCCCTCAACCTTCCACCATTCTCTGATTGCTGCTCCCATATAAAATAAAATTGATTGGTAATCCAGTGGTCCCTTCCCCCTCCCCCATTTTCTGATCGCCCCCTACCCCCGTTGGTGTTCATCCCTGAAATGAAGAAAACCGTCCCTTGTGTTTTTTTCCCTGCATAAAAGGTCCTTGCTGATCTGCCTCCCCACCCTATCTCCTCTCAACACCCACCACCCCACACCCCCAGTACACCCCCACACAACCTCACTTACCTGAACAGGTCCCAGGTTCAAGATCACTCTCCAATTGAAGACATGCCTTACTGCTGGAACTGGTGACTGCACTATGAGAAACTTAGGTAAATGCGGATCAATGTATTTCAATAGGGTTTTCAACTTTTATGCATAATTCAGTCATTTTTTGACATTTTGACCCCGAATTTTCCATAAAACATTTTGGGAACTCCACCTAATGAACAATATGTCCGTTATTACACAATTCCTGCCCAAAAAGTGATTTTGAGGTTGGTTGGTGAATTCAACATTTCAAGAAGAATTTGACCATTTTTCCTGACCTTGTTCATGAGGTGGGGTCATAAGAAGGCTATGTTGAAAATCTGGGGTCAAAATATGTAAAAATGGCAGAGGTATGACCATTTGTTAAAATTTCAGTATGCACGCTCGTAACTTCAGAAATTGTTAATATTTTGACCCCAGATTTTCAACATAGACTTCGTATTACCCCGCCACATGAATGTAACAGTTGTCATTTTTCAAATCCTATTCAAAATTCTTTTCATACCGGTGGTATGGAATGACATTGCAATTGAGTGGAATTATATTTTGTCAGGTATTCGAAAATTTTCAGTATCGGCTTCATGTGGTGGGGTAATAAGATGTCTATGCTGACAATTTGGTCACTGTTGTCCAATAAATGGAAGCTCAGGGCCCTTCCACAGCTACATACATATATGCATCTATGGAGGGATTTGGGCCCTGTGCTCCCTCAGGCAAATACGGATATGATTATCTCAAAAACTATACATGGGTGGAAGTGCACCCATAGGCAAATAAGGCCATGATTATACTTGGAATGTAAAGAAATTCATTGCAAAAAACTATGTTAATGCATCAGTTAAGGCTGAAGATAAAGCGACAAACATAAGGAAATATGATGTTAGGGTTTTCAACCCTAAAACACCTGCCCCACCCCTGAAGCGAATGAAGGGTGTAGTCTTCCTTGGGGTTGTCAACCCTAATGCTTACCCCATTGTAGGCACTAATGAAATGTACACACCTATCTCCATCATATCTTAGCATTTCTGTTACTTCAAGGGGATGAACATTAAGGTTGACAATGCCAAGGAAGACTCCACCTCTCATTCACTTGTGGGGTGGGGCAGGTGTTTTAGGGTTGGAAACCTTAACGTCATATTTTCCTACATTTGTCACTTTATCTTCAACCCTAACTGATGCATTAATATAGTTTTTTGTAATGAATATGTTTCAGCAATTATATTGTTCAGAGAATCCACTGTATAATTTGCAAAAGGGCACTTCATGGTGTTTTATTTTTTTGGGGGGGTGGATTTACCCACTTCTTGTGTTGTGAAAGTTACTCAGCCTTTGACCTCTTGACACACCAAATGAGGCACACGTAAATTCTCTGATAACCCAAGCCCTTCTTAATTACATTGCAGTCTAAGAAGCTGTTGTGCAGTTAAGCAGCAGTGAGTATATTTAGAAAGCAGACATTCACAAGTGATTTTTGGAAAAGGAAATACCTGCGATGCCCTGTACCCAAAAAAGTGTCACTTAATGGAAACATTAACAGTTCTTTCTTTACGTTTAGAAACTCTTCTTCATTAAATTCTAACAGTAAATGACAGGAGAAAACTACAAGAAACTAGAGGAAAGGACACAGACTGCCTGCATCAGCAGTTTTTTTTCAGTAAAGCTGTACAGTTCACAAGAAAGCATATTTTCGTTATGCTTTTTTTTACATCTGGCCAAATACCAGATTCTGTTGCTATCGTCAAATTTTAGGAGAATTATGCAAGCCATTGTTGTTACTGCATAAATGTAGCAATCCATGACAGTGTAGTCACTTTTCACTCTACCTGGCATGCATATTGGGGTAGTCTTTTTAATGTTCAGTGTATTATCATGTTGCAGACAGCTAGTTTGTGGCAGTAAAGCATTTAACTCATTCACACCACAAAAGCTCTTTAAGACTTCCACAACTTGTGCCTTATACACTCTTAGCACTGCGTCCTGGACCTTTCTAAGCAAAATCAAGCCATAATCAGCAAGCCACAAACAAATGTGAATACCTCTTGAACCGTAAGTGCTACACAAAAAGTATGAGTGGCAAAGTTGTTCAGCACAACATTACCTTTTCAATAGTGCTATGCAATCAACTGTAATCCATTTAGTTTTCATTTTATACTAGCTGAGATATCAAACAACTATTTTTTTTCAGATGTTTTCAAGGTGCATAGGTGAGGCTTGAGAAACAAATGTCAGCCATGCACACCATACTGTAAACAAATGGGAATAACTCCTAAAGTATACATGGTAGACATTAAGTATCAGTGGCAAAGTTGTTCAACAGAACATTACCTTTCTAATGATGCTATGCAATCAACTGTAATCCATTTAGTTTTTATTTTATACTAGCTGAAATATCAAACTGTTTTTTTTTTCAGATTTATTCAATGTGCTTAGGTGAGGCTTGAGAGACAAATGTCAGCCATGCACACCATACCCTAAACAAATGCAAATAACTCCTAAACTATATATGATAGACACAAAGTATCAGCAGCAAAATTGTTCAGCACAAAATTACCTTTCTAACAGTGCTATGCAATCAGTTCTAAGCAATTTGGTTTGTTTAATATTTAGGTACAAACTGCTGACTTCTCCAGACGTTTCCTGGCCTGAGTGAAAGTCAGCTGAGTACGTCTACAGGTGTTATTGGCCTGAGTGGCTATGCTTTTAGACGCCACCTACAGGTGTATCTAGGCCTGCAACTGAGGAACATTTTCATATTCCAAATGGAAGGACATGACAAGAGTTTTTCTGCATCCACTGTTCAGACTGTGTGATTCTCCTACCGGTTGATGGTATTTTGAGGGATACGTTTATATCCCAATACAGTTTAAACATCAGCAGCCTAATTTTCAAACATTTGGAAAAGGGCAAGGATTAGATATGCAACTTACAGGTGCTGATAAAAAATTATCTGCACCAGTGACCTGTGAAGAACCTCCTTCCGTCTCAACCATGCAACTTTACCTACCACATGTGCAAAATTTGCATCACTTTGAAAAATGACCCCCAGAGGTCTTCAAGCTTCAGGTAGCAAGAGCAAATAAATAGACTGTGAGGATTTTACTTTAAATGCCAAGGAGAACAGAAAAGTTCATAGTAACTGGCACCAATCACAACAGCTATTATAATATCATACTGCTGTAATAAATCTGTTGGTTGCAATTAAAACCATTGCATTTATGTGAGAAGTTCCATAAGTTTGTGTATGTGTGTGTGGGAGTACAGTGTGTGTGTGTGTGTGTGTGTGTGTGTGTGTGTGTATGTAGAACAGTCTCTCCAAGTGCAGGTATGAACTATGCAAGATTGGGCAAGTTCTTTTCCTTGGTTTGAGCATTGGGGCTGGTAAGCTTTGCTTTCACTCAGTTAATTGTGAGGTAATCCTAACAGTAGTTGCGTAAGGGAGAAAGCATGGCTTAAGAAAGTTTATTATGGTTTTTGTTCACTGCTGTTGTACAGAAACCCACAAAAGCAATTTTTTTATCTTTCCCCTATTTTAAGATCACCTACCCTTTGCTGGCTCTGGTTAGCAGGGCACTCATCCCTCAGTTTGGTTTTCCATCCATAAGAGGTGCAATTCAGTATCCCTACTCCTGGTTCCTATCCATCTACAGTAACTGTTTCCACATCATTGATATAGCAGCCCATATTGCCTATCAGGCTGTGCAGCATGTCTCTGATTACCTGCACACTGTAGCCTGTTGCTGCCATTTATCCAGATGCCATGGACCCAAGGCCTCAGTTTCTGAGGCATTCAAAAACCTCAGGAAAACAATCTCTGGAATACTACCATTAAGGTATATAATTCAAGCCCTGATCAGATAAACTAAGATTTAACCATCTCTTAATAAGCAGAGTAAATCAACTCTCATATAGCAGTGTGAATGTTGAAGAATTATGCAGCCACCATGGATCACAGCTCACTAGCACCTCCACTTTCGCTAATGTTTAAAATAAAAGCCTTACAGTCAGTCTATCTGTTCTCATTACACACCAACCTCTAAGCCCCATTTCTATTTCTCTAGTGGTGGCATCAGTGGTTTTCGCAGCCACACAGAACCAATGGCAACATGGCAACCCCATAGAGCCATTCTTAATGCTCATTGTAACCTTTCCACAGCAGTTACAAAAGAGTTTGTGACTGGGTGGGAAAAGGGACAGGGGTTGTCATACACATGGGCTACAGGAAAACTCTGGTGAGCCCTGATGCAGCCTCTAGCACCTTTCATGGCTGCTGCCTGGTAAAACCAGGTATTAACCAGGACATAGTGCTGTGACTGGATGCAATCGGATAAACATATTTCTGTGCTGCACCACTGAACCACCAGGTAGGAGTGGGAAACAGGAGTTTGGGATGGAGTACCATGGGACTGCTGAGGGTCTGGGACAGGGTACACTGGTCCACCAGAAAATATGGCCATCAGGAGATAATGGGGAGGATCCACTGACACACTAGGTCTAAAAATGCAAGGAATGGAAATTAAGGAGGTAGGGCACTACCCAACTGGATAGCCATACTAGTGATAGCCTGATCATGTTGCAGCATGGCATTGTTTGACCGGGTTGTTAATTTGCATTTGTGCCTCTGTCACTGGGGACCTCCACCCCCCAAGGAGTAGCCATAAGGCTCTACGTACAGTATACAGTGCTGTAGGGTAGTGTTGAAAAGATGTGGTCAGTTTCTTCCTGTCTCGCCCCCATGCCTGATAGTGATTGAGAATGGAGGCCATGACATCCTAGATGCCACACAATTCAAATTACCTTCGTTGAGAGGGTGAACTGAATAGATATAGTCAGGACCATAAACACAGTTAATCTGCACTTCAGCAGGGCATATAACAAGCTGAGTTTGGACACCTATGCTTCCCTCTTATAAGACAATCGAGGCCCTGTTCCCCAGAGCACCCAATCTTCTAGTGTTTTTCTTCTATTTACTCTCCTTCCACTGGACTGACAAGTACAATGTAACCCTTCATAACCTTGTTTATATTTTGCTTGATGTACTATTATGCTCCCTTAATCTTGTTATTTTATCCTGTGTTACCTTTATCACCCTGTAAAACTGTTCACATTACTCATATTGTTCTGAGTTTTTTCTTTCTTTATTGTACATGACATGGAACCAATGTAAAGAGCTTCCAACTTAAATGGTAATCCTAGACTGTAATAAATAAAAAATGAATAAATAAAATAAATAAAAACATAAGCTTGATGTACAGAAACCATTTTGGTCAAAATTTGTGCAAAGAAAAGGGCCACTCTTTTCACAACTCCCTTGGGTCTCCAGAAATTGGTCAGATGATTATGACCAGTACACAATTCTTAGAAAGGCTCAACATGACATTCCTACATATCCTAATAATAATAATAATAATAATAGTAATAATAATAATAATAATAAAAAAACATATTTGTATGGCGCCTTTCAAAAACCAAGGTGCCTTAACAATATTAAAATCACAAAGTAAACAGAACAAACATCACAACAGCAGGAGTGTATCAGATTAATGCCATCCAGTAGTTGGACACCAAAGACTTGGTCCCATAAAAAAGGTTTTAATGCCTGCTTAAATCTTACCATGGTTATGCACTCTCATAACTGATGGGGTAGAGAATTCCAAAGGGTAGGGGCAGCATACCCGAATGCTCTAGCCCCAGATGATTTCAAACACACCCTTGGAATATCTAACAACCCCTCATCGGCTAAGTGGAACAATTGCCCCCAGGGCAGTAAGGGACCAGAAGCTCTTTCAGGTAGTCCAGGTTAAGTCCATGTAGGGCTTTAAAAGTCAGAAGACCGACTTTAAAGATGATCCACCACTGAACAGGCAGCTAGTGCAGTCCATGCAGCACCGGCGAAATAGGACATTACCGAGATGATACAGTCAAAAGCCAGGCCGCTGTGTTCTGCACTATCTGCAAGTGATGGATTTCAACCCCTGGTAACTCTAGGTACAGGGAGTTGCAGTAATCTAAACACAATGCCACAAAGGCATGGATCAGAGTAGAAAGGTCGCTGGACGGAACAAGGTGCTTAATCCAGGAGATAGTCCTAAAATGCTAACATGAGGATTTGATGACAGTCGACACATGCAAATGCAGGGTCAGCCCTTCGTCAAAGATTACCCCCAAGTTTCACACCCATTCAGAGGTCAGGAATAGCACACCCCAAAGAGAAAGTCCAGAAGGCGAACCCATGCCCAACCCCCCCATCCAGCGACCCAGATCCACAACCAATACCTCAGTCTTATCGGAATTCAACTTCAATGAACTGGCATCCATCCACTCCTGGATTTCAGTGAGGCAGCTACTAAAGACTGAAACAGTTTCATCCTGGTTGGGTGCAAAAGAAAGGTAGAGCTGGGTATCATTAGCATAGCAGTGAAACCTCAGCCCATACCTTCTTACAATGTCTCCGAGGGGCAGCATATACACTGCGAACAACATGGGGGACAGCACTGAACCCTGAGGAACCCCACATAATAGAGAAACTGGCTCCGAGGAATAAACCCTGGACACCACTCTCTGAGATCTTCTTGTGGGGAACGATGTAAACCACCTGAGGACTGTACCTGACAGTTCACAGATGAACCTCAGATGATCAAGCAGAACCCAAGGGTCCGCAGTGTCGAATGCTGATGAGAGACCTAGGAGAACCAGAATAGAATGGCTTCTCTGATCTCTAGCCATCAGGAGATCATTCAGCACTTGAACCACGCTGTCTTGGTACTATGCCTCTTTTGAAATCTGGACTGGAGAGGTTCATAAATGTCACAGATGGTCAAATGGTCCTCCAGCTGAGTGGCCACAACTTCTCAATCACCTTCCCTAAAAAGGGAAGGTTAGAGGTTGGTCTGTAGTTTGCAAGGCGGTCTGGATCCAAAGAAGCTTTCTTCAAGAGTGGTGTCATCACTGCCTCTTTCAGTGAGCTTGGAAATTCACCTCTCTCCAAGGAGCACCAGACTATCCGAGCTAGGACCAGACCAATAGAATCAATACAACCCAAAATCAGGGAAGTCAGTCCAGGATCCAAACTACAGCATGTAGGGTGCACACTCTGGACAGTCCACATGACATCCATGAAAGCCAGCTGGCAAAGGAACTCCAACAAAACTGAGGAACAGTGGCCCCATAATGATTCACCGCAACACCCATAAAGTGTGCTGGATGGAGCGCCACTGATATTGGCCACCTTAGTCGTAAAGAATTGAGCAAGCTCATCGCACTCTCTTTGCAAAAAGGATTTCTAGACTTGTAGACAGGCTGGGTTGCACAGTCTATCCACAGTTTAGAACAGCTGAACTGGTCGATTTTGAGCAGTCGCAATCTCCCCGGGCAGATTGATAGACTTGATAATGATCCATCAATCTGAGGTGGTTGGCATCAAGGGAAGATTGCAACCAGCAATGCTCTAATCTTCATCCTAATCGCCTCATCTCCCTCAAAGTCCCATCAAACCATGGGGAACAAGGGTGAATAATAATAATGTTAATAATAATATTTTTATTTGTATTGCGCCTTTCGAATACCAAGGCGCATTCCAGTAAAATATAATACTAACAAAATAAAAACAGTAATACAAAAACTATTAAAACAGATACAGCAAGTAATCAGAACCACCATAGGCCCTTTCCCATAGAAAGGATTTAAGAGCCTGTTTAAAGCTGACCACGGTCATACACTCCATTGTCCGACGGGGTAGAGAATTCTAAAGGGAGGGCACCACGAACATAAAAGCCCGGGCCCCAGCTGATTTGAATGTAACCCTAGGAATATCTAGCAACCCCTCATTGGCTGAGCAAAGTGTTCTCACAGGGTGGTAAGGAATCAGGAGTTCTTTCAGGTAGTCAGGGCCCAGATCATGCAAGGCTTTTAAAGTCAGTAATCCAACTTTGAAGGTGATCTGCCACTGAACTGGCAGCCAGTGCAGTTTCCGCAGCACCGGAGTAATATGAGAAGATCTAGGGATACCTGTAAGTACTCGGGCTGCGGAATTCTGCACCAGCTGCAGGAGGCGGATATCAACCCCCAGAAGCCCAAGGTAAAGCGAGTTGCAGTAGTCCAGGTGTGAGCTCACAAAAGCATGGATCAAAGTTGGCAGATCGCCGGACTGAAGAAGGTGCTTGATTCTGGTGATGTTTCTCAGATGATAAAAGGAAGATTTTGCCACTTCTGACACCTGGAAATGAAGAGTCAGACCCACATCTAAGATCACCCCTAGATCTCGCACCTGTTCAGAGACCAGTAGCTCGACATCCCTACAAAACACCCCAGATGGGGAGCCGGCCACAGGTCCCCCTATCCAGCGATCCGGATCCAATACCAACACCTTGGACTTCCCAGAATTCAACTTCAACCAACTGGACCTCATCCAATCCTGGATTTCATTTAGGCAGCTATTAAATACTGAGATAGCTCCTTCCTGGTCGGGTGCAAAAGACAAGTGCAGTTGGGTATCATCTGCATAACAGTGAAAACCCAACCCATACTGTCTCACAATGTCTCTGAGGGGAAGCATGTACACTGCAAACAACATGGGGGACAATACAGAGCCCTGAAGAACCCCACAACATAGACAGATGGGATCAGAGGAGAAAACCCCTAACACCACCCTCTGAGTTCTACCGGTGAGGTATGATGTGAACCATCTGAGCACAATCCCAGAGAGTCCACAAATACATCTCAGGTGCTCCAGTAGTACCCCATGGTCGATGGTGTCAAATGCTGATGACAGATCCAATAGAACCAAAATGGACCGTTTTCTCTGGTGTCTTGCCATCAGGAGATCATTTAGCATCAGAACTAGTGCAGTCTCGGTACTATGCCTCTTACGTAAACCTGATTGGAGAGGTTCGTAGATGCTATGGATGGTCAAATGGTTCTCCAGCTGGGCTGCTACCACCTTCTCAATCATATTCCCTGCAAAGGGAAGGTTCAAGATAGGTCTGTAGTTAGCAAGACAGTCTGGGTCCAAAGATGATTTCTTCAATAAGGGTGTCACCACTGCCTCTTTCAAGGAACCGGGATATTCACCCGAGTCAAGGGAAGACCAGACTGTCTGTGCTAGAGCCAGTAGAATGGGCTCTCCATACCCTAAAATTAGGGGAATGGGACCTGGATCTAAACTACAGGAGGTAGGATGCAGCCCCTGGACAATCCGCATAACATCCACGATTTCTGGGCGGTTGAAGGTACTCCAGGAAAATGAGGGGGCAGTGACCTGATTCTGACCACTTGCAACTAGCATAGAACATGTCAAATAGATGTCTGACCTAATGTCGGCCACCTTATCAGCAAAGAACCGAGCAATCTCATCACACTGTAGTTGTGAAAACGCTTTACGGAGCTGTAGACAGGTTGGGTTGCACAATCTGTCCACAGATCTGAATAGCTGAGCAGGTCGGTTCTGAGTGGCAGAAATTTCCCCAGACAGGAACTCTGCCTTCTTATGGACGATTTCTGACTAATAGAATTGATAATGTTCTAACAGTCTAAGGTGGTTGGCATCCAGGCCAGACCTCCTCCAACGACGTTCTAACCTGCGTCCAAGTTGCCGCAACTCCCTCAAGACTCCATCAAACCATGGGGCCCAAGGTCGCAGGGAGAGAGGATGCACACGAACTGGAACAATAAAATCCAGGGCAGAAGTAATGGCAGTATTATAAGCCATAACCAGTGCCTCTGGATCATTGCAATGCACAGGAAGTAGTGATAGGTCTAGAACTGCCACAAGGCCATTGGAAGAAATGTTCCGCAAAGGGTGGTACTTGACCATCTCCAGAGGGGTCGGCCTACAAGGAGGGGCTCTAAAATTGAATCTCACAGTGTAGTGATCTGACCAACTGACTGGTTCCATTCCCACATCAGAGACCTCGATCCCCAGGAGGAATACCAAATCAAGAGAATGGCCACCTTTTTGTGTAGCAGTGGTAATCACCTGTGTTAGGCCCAGTGAATCCATTAACTTGAGGAAGTGTTGTCCAAATTGCGGAGAGTTCGTCATTGACCCATGCATTAAAGTCACCCAGAACCAGCAGTCTGGGAGACTCAAAGGCCAGATTGACAACAAAGTCCTCTACTTCCTTAAGGAACTGCTTCTCATCTCCTGGTGGATGGTAGATGACAGCAATTTAATAGCCCACACCTGCTACAACAGAACATTCAAAAGAGGTGGTCTCCTCAACTGGAACACTAGTGAGAGCCAAGACAGTCTTAAAACAGACCGCAACCCCCCCCCCGCAGTCCAACCTCGGGCAATGTATCACTGTATACCCAGCTGGAATTGCAGCCTCCAAAATTGGTCCCGCATTATTATCCAGCCAGGTCTAGGTGGTGCAAGCCACATCTGTTGAGGCAACAAGATCTGAAATTACAGCAGTCTTGTTCCAGACAAATCTGGCATTGCACAACATCGCCCAGGTTGGAAAAAACTCCTGGGCTGCCCCGGCTACCTGTCCATCATTAATGATAGTGCCCTTGGGTATGGGGACCAAACAGGATGGTCCATGCTCTAAGCTCCATTTCACCCCAGGGCATCTCCTGGAATTAATCACCCTAATGGGGGTGCTCCGCTCCACTCGCCTCCACTGTTCACCCCCTCCACCCCCACCCCCCCCCACGGGCAATATCTAATGCCCGACAGCGTTGGAAAGTAGAAAAAACAGAGGGGGTGTATAAAAGGGGTGGAGGGAGTGGAGAGCAGAGGCTGAGTAGTGCAAGACTGGGGGAGCAACAGGTAAGCACATCAGATCAAATACAAATCCTCAACTTTAAAACAGTTAAAACAAAATGATATAATAACACACAAATCCTTATACAGTTAAATATCAAAAACAACCATTTCAGCTAAAAAATAAATCAATTACAAATAAAATAATATAAAGTAATAAGAATAATAAACAGAGACAAAACCATACCACTCTAAAATAATATTTAGTTCCTTCTTCTGCCATCTCTCCTGCCAAATCTAAATGCCAACACATCCTATTATAAGCCAGAAAAACCAGAGCTAATCCTCTATACAACAAAAAACACCACCCCCATTTACAAAAAGAAACAAATAATAAAATAAAGGCAACCCCCAATTACAGAAAAAAGAAGAAAAACAAATAAGAAAATAAGCAAAAAGAAAAGCCAGTTCAGAAATTGCAGAAAGTCAGCAGAACGGATTAAAGTGGGGCAACCAGTCATCACATAAACTGCACAGTAATATAAAAGTCAATACCCAGAGAGCTCTCACCAGTCCGGGTAAAACAATAGCTCATTTCCACCACTGCCTCTCACACAGTAGATAAAAAAGAAGCCAATAGTGGCTTAAAAATTTGAGGAAGATAATAAAATGGGTACTCTCACCACCCTCCCAGGACTGCTGCACTAAGAAAGACCAGACAAAGTAATCCTTGGGCACAAGACAAACAAGCGCCGCAATAGAAGTGGCAGGGATAGGCAGTGTCCACAGGTAAATCCAGGTCTTTGACAACAGTGAGGCAGAATCCAAAGTCCACTTTCTTTAGCAGCTCCAACCAACATCAGGGTTAAATGCCTCTGGCCACCTCACCAGGAAAGCCACTGCTTGCCGTTGTGAAGGTGGAAAGGACGAACACGGACAGGAGCAATGATATCCAGGGCCGCCTTAATGGCCAAATTATAAGCCATCACAAGGGTCACTGTTTGCCTCTGAGAGGGACGAGAGATCAAGCACCACCACTAGGCCTTGAGAATTTAAATCTCGCAAAGGACACTACCTAGTCATCTCCACAGGGGTAGGCCTACATAGGGGGTGCTAAAACTAAACCCCATGGTGTAGTGATCAGACAATCCAAGTGGTTCCACCTCCAAGTTGGAGGCCTCAATCCCCAGCAGGAAGACTAAGTCAAGAGAGTGACCATGATTATGCGTAGCAGTAGTAACTCTGTGTAAGGCCCAGAGATGTCATCAACTGGAGGAAGTGCTGATCAAATTGCAAGAGTTCGTCATTGATCCAGGTGTTGAAGTCACCCAGGACTATCATACTGGGTGACTCAAACACCATGTCAACGACGAAGTCCGCAACTTCCTGTAAGAATCACTTCTCATCTTCTGGTGGACAGTAGATGAGAACGATCTGACACCCTACACCTGCTACAACGGTACACTCAAATGACTCAGTCTCTCCAACTGGTACATTTGTGAGGTTAAGTTCGGTCTTGAAACAGACTGCTAGCCCCCCCCCCGCGTGATCCAATCTCAGGCTGTGTATCACCAAGTACCCAGATGGAATTGCAGTCTCCAAAAAGGGGCCAGACTTCGGATCCAGCCAGGTCTCAGTGATGCAAGCCAAGTGCACTGAATCAACAAGATCTGCAATAATTGCAATTTTAATGCAATTTTTTTTTAATTTTAATTTTAATGGACCTAGCATTGCATAACAGCACCTGAGTTGGATGAACCGCTTCGGCTGCTGGACTATTAGCCTACCACAATTGATAGTACCCTTGAGTATGGAAACCAGACATGGTGGACCATGTTTTGGATTCCATTTCACCCAAGGGTGTCTTCTGGATCTCACTACCCCAATGTGGTGGCCCCCCTCATTCAGCCTCTGCTGTTCACAACCCCATGCCCTCCTCCCGCCTCTACACACAATACCCAGCAGCCTACAGCACTGGTATGTAGTAAACTGAAGTAGGGGAGGGTGGGGGAGGGTGGAGAGTGTGAAGAGCAGAGGATGAATAGCGCACGACCATGGGGACAGGTCTCCAACACATTTTGGTGACCCAAGCAACACTACACCACTCAATACAAAACAACTAAAAACAAATTACAAAATAATAATAATAATAATACACTCTGCCAATCTTTCTCACAGATTGGGATGTAACTTAAACAAAATAACCCCAATATAACAAAAGATACAACCCCAAACCCCAAAATACCAACCCCCAAATCAACAACCCCACATATTACTATTTAATACCACTTAATAAAACAATAAAACATAAAAATAATCCAAATAGTCAGTCCAGTGTAAATAATTCATTTTCAATGTCCAGAACATAACCTAAATAATAACATTATTTAAACAGTAACTCAAGTCTAAGAATTTCAAAAATAAATGTCATCAGCTCCCTCAGGCCCTCTCACAACTAAAGGCTGCCAACAGGATGCAAGTACTCTCTCTACCTGAGAAACCAAAACAGAAATTCTGTTACAGATGAAATTCAGTCCCCAGGTTCCCTTATCTCAAGGTCTTCCCCTGTAGACCCCTCCCTACAGATTCTGCTACACCTGGCCACTCCAGACAAAAAGATTCCTTAATTTCAGGGCAACCTTGGAATCCTGACACTGCAGCTACCCAGACTCCCATAGATCTATTCCTACCTCTTCTAAAGCTGGAGAACAAGAAGCTATGCCCCCTCAACCGATGACACAACAGTGGTCACCAGGAGATAGACCAGAGCTTCAGTATGAAGAGTACACATTTTTTTGTGATTAAATATGCTTTACTGAAAGCATTTGTCAACTGGTATACAGAGGGAGAACAAAAAAAGGAAGAATGCAACTACAATGTACAACAAGACTGGAAAAACACCCTTAAAAAAACAACAGAACCAACAAAAACAATTATCAATACAATGTTCTACTGCATATTAACCAAGACAACTACGATCCCTCCCACTCCCCACCCCAGAACCTGCAGGTATAAATGGAACATGGTGGATAAAATCAAAATTTTCAAATCGAAACCAGAAAAGTGCCCAAACATGGTATCAACTATTAAAAACAAAAATAACTGTAGCCTCATAACCTCATAACTAAGGGGAGGGCTCACCAGGGAGACAGAGAAATTGAAAAGCATAACGTGCCTAGGAAAAAAATAACTACTAGCTTGAAATGGTCAACAAGGGGAGCAACAATTCCCAATGTTTGTGAAATGCAGAGTATCAGTGGCATAAGATCGCTCAACATTAGAGCAAATAAAAGCTCCCAGTGCCACTCTGCATTAGACAGAGGTTCTTTGTCAGTCCAGTGCCAAAAAACAATATGTTTGGCAACTGAGGATATCAAAGAAATATAACATCTCCGAGGTCCAAGCACTGCTTAACCATACAGTCTGAGTAGATGGCATTAGGTCAAAACAGCAAAAACCTAAATAGTGTTGTCAAAAATAGTGCTGCAAAAACAGCGACAGACAAAACAGTGGTCAGTAAAAACAATGACTGCTTCAATAGTGACCATCATTACAAATAGTCACATTTACTACAAGCAGGGGGCTCCACACCCCATACCAGGCTTCACCCCCCTAAACACCCGCATCTAAAAATAACTACCTCCAGGGGGGAGACAACTCAGGGATGCAGAAACCTTGGAGGGGGAAACTATTGGGGGGGGCAACACTTAAATAGGGAGAAGGGAGACAAAAACAAAAATTGCAAATGTCCAGGGACCGGAAATTGAACCCTGGTCCACCAACGCAGCAGCCGCCCTCCCTGCCTGTGGCCCTACCCTCTCCACCATGGCAGCTGCTCAGCGGCACACCTCCCACCACAGGCTTCATCCCTTTCTCCCCCTCCTCCCTGACAGCAATACAGCTACAAGGATAATGCTAACTTTACCCATGCTATAGTATCCATGTCGCTGTACTGAGTTCCGCTATTTTGACAGCGCTGTTCTAACCGTGCCATTCTGCCTTTCTCTGTTTTCACCCAGTATGCAAGCGGACAGACCTCAGTGGTGAAGGCATCTTGTAAACACAATAAGGGGTCTAATCTGGGCTAAATCTCTGATCACAGAGGACGTACTTTATCACAAGTCCATAAGGCATGGTACAGTATGCCTACCTTGTGACGACACCGGATACAAAGATTACAATCCAACTTAAGCATGAGGAAAAGTCTGTGGAGTATAGTAGAGATTATGAAGTAGCTTAAATTGTTGCAATCTAAAGCAGTCCTATGCATACCTGTACAAGTCTGCCCAAATATGATGCCATTCGTCCTCATGAATAGTCAGATCAAGGGCGTGAACCCAGTTGTGATAGAAATGAGAAGGAAGAGTTAATGGTTTGGATTATGTGCTTGGTGGTTGGATTCTCTAGCTGGTGTTTTTTTAGCAGCTTGAAAAAAAAATACACTCAGGCTAAAATCCACTGTCCAGCAGCATCTGGCTTGATAAGACCTGGGTCATAAATCTCTTGTGGACATCTCCACATACACACAGGCCAGTTTGAAGAGATTGGTTCACTCAAATATAAACTTAAGAGTAAAAGGGAATATAATTGGTCACTGATAGGTGTTCAGTCTGATTGGAACAATTGAATACAAACACGGTAGATGGTTGGTGCATTCAAAGGGACAATAGTAATGATCTTTTCTCAAGAGCGTATGTAACACTCTGAAATACAGTGAAGTTCTCTTACTTTGGAAGCTGAAAGGAGTAACTAAGATTAGAGCCTACCCTTCTAGCTATGTCTGTGGGAGCTGGCAGTTAGCACAGGGCACAGTGGTCTCTTGAAAAGATAGGGAAGTGTAAGTTTAGTACTAGCATATTGCAGTAATAGCCTTTTTCTTTTGCCATCTGTTATTTAAAAACATAGAAACATATAGAAACATAGAATTTGATGGCAGATAAGGACCGCTTGGCCCACCCAGTCTGCCCATTTCCCTGCCTACTGGATAAGCTGCAGATCCTAGTTAACCAACAGCCTACTTCTGTCTACCCCCACCCCCCAGAATTGCCTTATGACTGTCCCATGCATGCTTGAATTCCACCGCTGTTTTTGACTCCACGACCTCCTTCGGAAGGCCGTTCCATGCATCCACAACCCTCTCTGTGAAAAAATACTTCCTTAAATTACCTCTGAGCCGCCCCCTCTCTATCTTCAAATTGTGCCCCCTTGTTCTTGCACACCTCTTTTTTTGAAAGATGCTACCCTCTTGGTCTTTGTTGATTCCCTTGAGGTACTTGAAAGTTTCTATCATGTCCCCCCTCTCCCTCCTTTCCTCGAGGCTATACATATTAAGCTCCTTAAGTCTCTCTTCATATGTCTTCTGGTGTAGACCCTGCATTATTTTAGTTGCCCTCCTCCGGACAGCTTCCATCCTGTCTATGTCTTTGCGAAGACTGGGTCTCCAGAACTGCACACAGTACTCCAGATGGGGTCTGACCAGCTGTCTGTACAGAGGAATAATAACTTCCTGTTTTCTACTGGTGATGCCTCTGCCTATGCATCCCAGTATCCCCCCAGCCCTCCTTGCTACCCTCTCACATTGCTTGCCCACCTTTAGGTCATCTGATATGACTACCCCAGGTCCCTTTCCATTTTGTTGTTGTTAGTATCTCACCCCATCATGTGTACTCTTCCCCTGGGTTTTTGTTTCCCAGGTGCATTACCTTGCACTTCTTAGCATTGAATCTAAGCTGCCATACATTTGACCATTCCTCTAACCTTGCCAAGTCCCTTTTCATCCTTTCCACCCCACCTTGTGCATCAACTCTGTTGCAGATCTTTGTGTCATCTGCAAAGAGACATACTTTTCCTTCCAGTCTCTCTGCAATGTCGCTTATAAAGACATTGAAGAGGACCGGTCCTAATACTGAACCCTGCGGTACCCCACTAGTAACCCCCTTTCTTCAGAGCTGACTCCATTTACTATTACTCTCTGTGTCCTATTCTCCAGCCAATTTTTACCCAGGCTGTCCTCTTGGGACCCACTCCCAGGCTAGCTAATTTGTATATTAATCTTTTGTGTGGGACTGTGTCAAATGCCTTGCTAAAGTCTAGGTAGGCCATGTCCACAGCCCCTCCCTGATCTACTACTTTGGTCACCCGGTCAAAGAAATCTATCAGATTTGTCTGGCATGACCTTCCCGCTGTGAATCCATGCTGCCTTGGGTCCTGTGCCCCTCTGGCCTCTAGATATTCGACAATTATTTTCTTCAGAAGTGATTCCATCATTTTCCCTACCACTGAGGTTAAACTAACAGGTCTGTAGTTTCTGCTCTGCCTTGCTCCCACTTTTGTGAAGGGAATCACATCTGCCCTCCTCCAGTCCTCGGTACCACCCCATCCTCCCATGATCTGTTAAACAGGGTAGTCAGTGGTGTCACTAATTACACCCTTAGTTCTTTTAGAATTCTGGGATGAATCCGATCAGGCCCCATTGCTCTGTCCACCATCAGTGTTGAGTTCTTTCAGAACCCTTTCTTCTGTAAATGGGCTGGTATCAACTTCTGTATCCAGAGTGTTTCTACTGTTTGTTTTAGGTACCTCCCCCTCTTCCTTTGTAAATGCTGAGCAAAAATATTTGTTAAGTATCTCTGCCTTTTCACAGTCACCCTCTGTCCCCCCTTCCCCATTAAGCCTCACTATCCCTCCCTTGGTCTTCCTGCGCTCCCTGATGTACCTATAAAAGGTTTTATCCCCTTCTTAACTGAGTTGGCTATCTTTTTCTCAGTTTGGGCCTTTGCTGTTCTGACTGCCTTCCCAGCTTCCTTTTGCTTTAACTGATACAGTTCTCTGTCCTGCTCCTTCTGTGATTCCTTTTACTTCCTGAAAGCTTTCTTTTTCTCTTGAACCTTCACTGCCACTTCCTTTGAGAACCATAGTGGTTTCTTACATCGTTTAGTTTTGTTTATTTGCTTCACACAAAGGCTTGTTACCTCTGTGATGGCAGTTTTTTATTCCCCATTGTTCTTCCACCCCTCCTTCCTGCCCATTTGCTAGTGCATTCCTTAGGCACTCACCCATTTTGGCAAAGTCAGCCCCCCTAAAGTCCAGTACCTTTGCCTTTGTATGGCTTAACTCTATTGCTGTGTTTATTGTGAACCATACTGTTTGATGGTCGCTAGTTCCCAGCTGGCTACCCACTTCTACATCTGTGATCCTCTCTTCATCTCCATTTGAGAGAAGCAGGTCTAAGATTGCTCCCTCTCGAGTGGGCTCCAATACTAGTTGTCTAAGGCATGCCCCCTGTAGGGCATCTAGAATAACCCCACTCTTCGAAGTGGCTGCTGCAACTGAACTCCAGTTAACATCTGGCATATTCAGATCGCCCATCAGCAATATCTCCCCTTTTTCTGCCTTACTAAGTATACTTTCTATCATTTCCTTGTCCATTTCCTTCCCCTGAGAAGGGGGTCTGTATACAACCCCTGTGCAGATTGTGGTGCCATTGCTGGTCTCTAAATTTACCCACAGTGCTTCTTCTTCTCCTCCCTGTTTTCCCTTTTGTTCTGCTGCTTTGATTCCTTCCCTTATGTAAAGAGCTACTCCTCCTCCTCCTCTATTACCCTCTCTGTCCCTCCTGTAGATAGTGTATCCTGGTATGTTTATGTCCCAGTCATGGTTTTGTGTGAACCATGTTTCTGTGACTGCCATGATATCCAGATGTTCCTCCTCCATCAAGGCCACTAATTCAGGAAGCTTGTTACTCAGACTACGGGCATTGGTACTCATTGCTTTCCATTTTTTGATGGCTTTACCTTCAGATGCAGCATCCCCCACTGACCTTTCTATCTTGGACTTTTTCTCATTTAGTACCCTGTTTTGTAGGGAGAGGCTTGGATTTTCCTGCTGCTTATCAGTGCCTCCCCCCTTGACTAGTTTAAAAGCTTGCCAATTAAGCATTTAAACCAATTGCTCAAAAGACTTGTTCCCTTCCTGGACAGATGCAGACCATCCTGCCAGTATAGGCTGGTGTCCCTCCAGGTGGAATCCCAGTCACCAATGAAGCCAAACCCCTGTGCTCCACACCATTTTTTCAACCATTCATTAAACTACATGGTGCAAAGTACCCTCGCCTCACTCATGCCATTGACAGGCAGCCCCTCTGAGAAGGGTACTGTGTGTGCTACTTGTCTTAGGCCCCTCCCCAGTTCTACAAAGTCCTTTTGCACTGCTCTGATCTCATGTTGAGCCAAGTCATTTGTCCCTAGGTGGACAATAACATCCAGCTCAGACTCCCGTGCAGCTGTTCTCGTGATCCTGAGGATGCGCTTCCTGTCCCTCCAAGCCATGGCACCAGGCAGGCACCTTACTTCAGTTTTCTCTGCTTCCCACAGTTCTATCCCCTAATAATTGAGTCCCTCACCAGGAGCTGCTTCCTTTCCTTGTGATGTCCTCTGCCTCCTTTCTGTGGGCCTCCCTTGTGACAGGTCTCCTCAGCCTCCTTAATCTCCTCTGTGGGTGCATCTATAGGGGAGCTGTGTTCCCCCAGAATGGTGTATAGATTGTGGAGTGGAACAACTGACTGAGTGTGCCTCTGTTCCACCATCCTCACCCTCCCTAAGCCCACTGTGGTCCAACTGCTGTGCTTTCTTTGCAACCTCTGAGGCAGTGGTGGTGGTGGCACTGGTGCTCCCTGGATGGGGGAGATTCCCTTCTTACCATCCAGTCTGGCCTGGGGGAAGGTTCCCTTACTGTTCCCTTACTGCTGTCCAGTGTGGCCTGAAGACAGGCAAATTCCTCCCTCAGGGCAGAGAGTTGTCTGCACATTTGTTTACTTTTCCTGTATTAGTGTTATTCTCTTGTGTTGTAAATATACATCCTGTAAATGCTCAGTGCACTTTCTGTTAAGTAAAAAGTTATTTATTTGCTTGACAGTTGTGACTGTGATGTTATTTTTCTAAGGTAACATTTGGTTTCCACTGGCTGAGGTAAACTCTGTGTAGCATTCGCCACCTGAGAGAGACACACCACCAGACTTTAACTTGTGCAATTGCACGTTTAATTATTCAAGTTTGTGAACTTGAAGGGGCTGCTGGAAGACAGTCCAGCTGTTGGCAGCAAATACCTGTAGACAGACACCTCTCTAAAAGCTGTTCCAGCCCAGAGGGGCAGGTGGGTTGTCACACCAGTAATAACAAATAGGAGAAAGTGTGGAAGGGTCCATAACTTGCAATGCAGTATACAATCCAGAAATAGGGTGCAGCTGCCCAGCCAGTAAAATAAGATGTTGGAAAGCCAAACCACCCAAATCTAGCCAGGGAGGAAAACCCATTTGTTGAAGTGTACAGTGTTGCAAATGCAGAAATTTAAAGGCAAAATGAGTTATGATATTCCAGCAAGCAAGAAAGGCAGAGTAGGAAATATAACCATCCTGCTCCATAAAATTACCCACCGAACGAATGTCAAGACTATTTCAATATTTGGGTTGGAGAACTCTACCACCAACCATGAAATTTTGATTAAACTATAGAGGCTGTGAATCATCTTTATTCAACTGAAACCCCAGTCAGCAACAGAGTTGATTATGGGTTCTCAGGGACCACATTATGGGAGTAGATCAGAGCGCCGCCAGGACCTTAGTCAATGAAATGTAAACAAGCATTTGGCAATGCCGAATGCTCGCTTGCAGGTATTTGCAGTGGTGTTTGGCATGTATGGTGCTTTACCCTAATGCTTTGTGCGATTGCTGGTATTTGCACAATAAATTTTCAGCAGGACCTTTTTGTTACCCCCATTGTGCACTACATAGGCGGAAACACGTTTTGGGCAGGATATGAAAAATGACAGCAGTACTGCTCATAAGGAAGTGTGGTAAAATGGCAATGTTGAAAATCTGGAGGAAATATTGAAAATTAGCAAACCTACGAGCGTGCGTGGGAACTGTGCAATGCGCTCGTAAAACAGTCATTGTTAGGAATTTTTTCACCAAATTGTCAACATTGGCATTTTAAAACCTCTGCTAATGAACAGTGTCACTGTGATTGTCTTACTGTGTGCCATACATTGATTTTGCACACCGTCTGTGCCATTGTGCACTACATGGGCGGAAACACATTTTGGGCAGGATGTGAAAAATCACAGCTGTACTGCTCATAAGGAGGTGTGGTAAAATGGCAATGTTGAAAACCTGGGGTGAAAATATTGAAAATTCGCAAACTTACGAGCGTGCATAGGAACTGCGCAATGAACAGTCGTAAAACAGTCATTTTTAGGAATTTTGTCACCAAATTTTCAACATAGCCATTTTAAGATCTCTGTTCATGAACAGTGACACTGTGATTTTCTTAATGTGTCCCATACGCTGAGTTCACACATGGACTGCGCCATTGTACGCTACATGGGCGGAAACATGTTTTGGGCAGGATGTGAAAAATGACAGCTATACTGCTCATGAGAAGGTGTGGTAAAATGGCAATGTTGAAAATCTGGAGTGAAAATATTGAAAATTTGCAAACTTGCGAGCGTGCGTAGGAACAGCGTAACACAGACTCGTAAAACAGTAATTTTTAGGAATTTTTTCACCAAATTTTCAACATAGCCATTTTAAGACCTCTGCTAATGAACAGTATCACCATGATTTTCTTAATGCATCCCATACATTGATTTCACACACCTACTGTGCCATTGTGCGCTACATGGGCGGAAACACATTTTGGGCAGGATGTGAAAAATGACAGCTGTACTGCTCATAAGGAGGTGTGGTAAAATGGCAATGTTGAAATCTGGAGTGGAAATACTGAAAATTCGCAAACCTACGAGCGTGCATAAAGAACTGCTCAACATGCGCTGTTAAAACAGTTATTTTAGAAGATTTTTTCCCAATTTTCAACATAGCCATTTTAAGACCTCTGCTAATGAACAGTATCACCATGATTTTCTTAATGCATCCCATACATTGATTTCACACACCGATTGCGCCATTGTGCGCTACATGGGCGGAAACACATTTTGGGCAGGATGTGAAAAATGACAGCTGTACTGCTCATAAGGAGATGTGGTAAAATGGCAATGTTGAAAATCTGGAGTGAAAATATTAAAAATTCGCGAACTTACGAGCCTGTGTAGGAACCGCACAACGACGCTAGAAATAATCGTTTTTTTAATTAAGATAGGCTGGACTTTTCCATGAATGATAAAATACGTTATTGTTCAGGCCCGAAGGGTGATTTTACGCAGTGACTGTGAAATCACCCTTCATGCCTGAATAACACCATGACAGTGAAATCATCCATGAGAAGAGGTCCCAAAAACCCCATGTTGAAAATTTGGTGCAAAAATTCCAAAAAATGCCTGAGATATGCACAAAGTTGAAACCCCTATCTAGCCCCATTATACAGCTATCAGCATTTCAGTTCACGGTCGGCTTTGAAGAGTGCAGACGTGTTCCCGGTCCACTCAAGATCATCGCCGAGCCCAGAGGTAAGTATGGGGTGAGGGGTGGGGAGGCTGGGGCACAGTGGGTGGTGCGGTTGTGGAGACGGGGCTGGAGACTATATGGACGTTTTTTATTTACAGGGTTAAAAAAAACAAGGACTATAGGGACATTTGGTTATGCTGGGGTGGCCCCAGTATGGCAGTGGGATGGCTTGGGAGGGCCAGGAGCCGACGGGATTGGGCACCCCTCACAGTAACATTTGCCACGCTGGGGTTGGCTCCCAGCGTGGCACCAAAGCTTTGGGGCGGCGGACTGGGGAGGAAGCCGCACATGGAGGGGGCAGTGTGATGTGGTAAGTAGCATGACAGTGGTGGTTTTTGAAGCAGAAGACCACCACTGTCATACAGAACTCCCACACCCATTGGTGCAGGACCACCATGCCTGCTCAACGGAGCACTGGATTGTAAGGGAGAGGCACACCTCCAAAGTGTGCTACTTCCCAAAACATTCCTTGCATGTGTATAAGCAACAAAAGGCCCTGAGCTGGATGCCAACTCGGCAAGCTGATCTTCAATGCATAGCACTTGGGTTATATCCTACTAAAGAAGCACCCCAACAGAGATATTTGCTTCAATGAGAAGCAAAATAATTAAGTAGAAAGCTGGGGAGGGGGTAGCCCCCTGATAATTTAGGGGCAACCACCCTCGCATATGTACAACGAGCCCTCTTACTGGACCATAAAAAGTGTGAGAGTAACCTATGCAATTTAACAATCTAAGACAAGGAGAGGGCCAGATTGAGAATACAATCACTGGATAAAGCACATCAGATAAAACATTCATTTTGATTACATTAAGATGGCCTAAAAGGGAAAGGGGAAGAGTTCACCATCTAGTAAGGTATTGCCCAATAAATTTAAACAAAGGATCCAAATTAAGAGAGAATTGCTTTGTGGTGGCAGGGGCAAGCTTGATACCCAAATAAGTTGAGGATGTAGGTTCCTGCTTAAAGCCCAGCTGTAACATAGCTTGCTTATCCACCTGAGCGTTAAGGAGGAAAACCACAATCTTTTGAACATTAATTTTATAAAAAGTAAAATGTCTGAACTCCTCAATAACAGATAAGACCCTTGAGGCTGAGATATGTGGATGTTTTAGATGTCGTAAATTATCATCTACATACAGTAGACAGGGACAGTGTAGCTAGAGTAACCCACAGTAATATCCATGACCACAGCTAGGCTCTCTCCAAACGCTGAGCAAAAATCTTTGCAAGGACCTTCAAATCAACATTCGTAAGAGAACCAGGATGGTTATTTTCAGGAAGAGTATCATCATGACCCGGTTTCAGAATTATGGAAATGTTAGCTTCTAAGAGGGAAGAATCAAGAATGCCTTCATCAAAAAAATTGTTGAAAAGATGAGTTAAATATGGTGCAAGATCTGCTACAAACATTTTATAAGTGCAGGGAACGCATCATGGCCCAGGGCCTTATCAGATTTCGAACTACCAATGGCTGATCACTTCCATTTTCAAAATAGGACACTAAATAGAAGCAACCTCCATGGGATTAAGAAGGGGCAAGGTATAGGGGCCAAGAAAGGCACTAATTGCCTTCTCAATATCTCAGGGTGGGTTTCACATGTATAGAGGTCTTATAAAAACCTCTGAAGATTTCTGCCATTTCTCAGACTGAGACCCTCAAGGGTAGGTCAGGGTGAGGTCTAAGACCTCAGATAATTCTTTGGACCTCTTGCCAATGGAGACAGAGAGTGAGAAGCTTTCCAGCTTTATCCCCTTGTTCAATATAAGTAATCCAAGAGCAGAGAATGTCTAACTCTGCCTTTTCCTGTGGCAAAGCTGCATATTGGACATGAAGAGAGTTGAGATGACACCAAGTAGAGTGAGGTGTGATCTGAGAAAAGGAAGACTCCAACCTCCTAATTTATTCTAGAAGGGTCTGCACCACATACTCAGACTTCTTTTTCTGTGTAGAACCTAGCCAGAGAAGTTCTCCAAACCACACAGTTTTGACAGCACACCATAAGGTGTCGTCCCGGGAAACAGAGTTTAAATTGACATCGAAAAAATGTTGGATCAGCCTTTGGAGTGACTGCACTACAAACAGATCATGTAACAACCTGGTGTTAAGTGTCCAAGTCTGATGTTTAGAATCCTGTGGGTGAAGATCAGCCTACAAGTACACAAGATGATGGTCAGAGATTACCATTTCCCGTATCTCACAGAATTTGATGGTAGGCAGAAGCTCAATCCTAAGCATAAAATAATCTAGATGGGAAACAGTCAGAAGGACAGGGGAGTACAATGAAAAAGAGTGGTCATGGGGGTGTAGGACTATCCAGGGATCTGCAAGGCCTAATCTATCCATTAGATCCCAAAGTGCCCTCTGAACCAGAAAAAGTCCAATATGATGGCATTCTGATCTAGCAAGGTCAGGAGTCTGGACCAACTTCCAATTTCCACCAAGAAAAAGAGGGAGAGTCAAGAAAGAAGTTTGTGTTGGCATTAAAGACATAGAAAAGGCAGGAGAGTCTGTATTAGGACCATAAATGGACTGGAACACCACCTCCCACTGAAATAATCGCCCCTGTAAGAAAATAAATTGGCCCTCAGGGTCATTAATCTCTTGGAAGAGAGTAAAGGATACATGGAGGGCAATTAAGATAGCCATCCCACCCCGTTGAGTACTAGTACCTGAGCCAAAAGCTTGACCAACCCATTCCTGTCTAAATCTAATGATTTGGTCCCTTGGAAGATGAATCTCTTGTAAATAGGTGACTATACAGCCCAGTCTACGCAGGAGCTTCAGAAAACAACATTTCTTCTCCCTGGCTTGCCCCCCCCATTTAATATTCCAAGAAATTAAGTTAAGCTCTGTAGCCATTCACTAAAGAAAGCATACTGTACATATAAACAGCAAATGTGCATTACAAAATAGCACTAAACCAACACTAAAGAAACAAATAAAATATAGCCACCCCCACTAGAGTAAACAAATATATGTGCCATAGCTCCCTCCTGGACCTAATACTTACAAACCATCCTGAGCACATACTGGATGTCCAGGTCCTCTTGGACTCCATCAGTGATCACTCCCCGGTAACTTGTCTCTGAACAAATAGCTGGAAGCCACCTCCACCTAGGATCTCCATGTGTCACCAGCTCAAGAGGGCGGCTCTAAAACATCTCAGAAACCTACTCTGGAATCTGGACTGGTCCCCTCTTGATCATCTGACGTCAGTTGACGCCGCCCAGTCTTTTTTCATAAGTCCCTTCCAAGCAGCCTGTGACATCTTTGTCCCCTATGTCAAATGGATTGAAAAGTCTAAATCATCCCCCTGGATAACTAGATCTTTACTTGATCAAATGAAGGAGTGTGATGACCTGTGGCTCAGAGCCCTTCAGTCAGGTAAACCCGCTGACCAACAACGTTACCATGCTGCCAGAAATACTTGCACCTGGGAGATACGGCTGGCAAAGGCTGCTTACTATAAAAAAAACTCACTGCCACTTGGGGTGATGGTAAGAGGTTCTGGGATAATATTACGGAACTAAGTGGAAAGTCTCCCTCCCCTCCCCCTGCCTCGCTTATCCTAGATGGTATCCCTACCCAAGAACCCAGCAAAATAGCATATGCTTTCAATAAAGCATTCTCAGACCTAAGCTCTATTCTCCCCCCCCGACTTTTTCAGCACTGAAGCGGGATATTTCCTGCCACCCCCCAGTGTGCCACCTTTTCGTCTCAAAACTGTCTCCACTAGTGTTTCCTGTTCATATATTTCCAGATTCCTAGGAAAGACTAGACATAGTGATGGCTCACTAGATACTAAATTGCTATCTTTAACCCTTGATACTGTTCTAGTACCTCTTACAAAAATTTTCAACATGTCCCTGTGCCTAGGACAATTCCCTGCCTCTATGGAAAAAGGCAAGGATTACTACATAAAAATGGTCACATACTGCAACTAGTAACTACAGGCCCATCTCTATACTCCCTCCACTCTCAAAAGCACTGGAAAAATTGTGGCTGATCAACTTACTAACTACCTAGATTCACAACACCTAATCTGCAAACAACAACACGGTTTCAGAAAAGGTCACAGTACCACCACTGCTCTACTAGAACTCACCTCCTTTGTTCATGACGTTCTTGACCAGGGAGATCTGGCTGGTTCAGTCTTTATAGATCTCTCCAAGGCATTTGACATCGACAATCACACCATGCTCATAAACTCCCTCTTCTCTGTCGGCGTCTCCAAAGAAACCACAAGCTGGTTCTCCATTTATCTCTCTGGCCACACTCAACAGGTGATGATAAGAAACACCCTCTCTGCAAACCTTCCCATCTGATCAGGTGTCCCTCAAGGGTCTATCCTTGGTCTGCTCCTTTTCTCACTTTACCTGAACTCACTATCTCTGGCCACATCTGGGCATCTTCTCCTCTATGCTGATGATGCAGTGATTTTCAGTCGGCACACTGACCCCACGCAGCTCCAAGAATCCTTTCAGGGCTCTTTCACTCAAATTGAAGCCTGGTTTTCCTCACACAAGCTTGTACTCAATACAAAAAAGACAAAAGTCATGCTATTTGCCCACCCGCAACATAAACACAGCACTACAAAATTAGCCATATATAATGTGATGGGCACCACGCAGGAACCTGTTTCCAATTTTAAATATCTCGAGGTTACTCTAGACTCTGCCCTCACCTATCGTGAACATATTGCGTCAACTTGTACTGAAGCAAACAAAAGAATCGGTCTCCTCTACAGGCTTAGGTCCTGTCTACTCTACGGAGGCGCTTATGTTTAGCTATCTCCAGCTCCATCCTCTCACTGGTAGACTATGGCATACTCATCTATGGGGCCTCCTCTGACACAGCTCTGTCCAGCATTAAATGTGCCCCCAAACAAGGCTCTCAGATTGGCCACAGGATGTGATCATCTTCGCACACCTGTGACCTCTATCTACGCTCATCATGGCTAAACTTCCAGGGGTGACTAGTTTATCAGACCTGCCTACTGGCCAAAAAAATTCAGTTGGGTCTAGCCCCCCCAGACTATCTTAAGCTCCTCCAAAAAAACCTACTGGCCCACCCCACTAGACACTCAGAAACCACCACTTTCTGTGTCTTCTTTGTAAAGACCACTGCTGGCCAAAGATCCTTTTGCTACAGGGCACCACTCTGGATGAACGCAATCCCTGTCCCTGTCTTATCAATCCCCAGGCTTGGGCCTTTCAAACACTAGTTACTTAATCACATTATGTCAAACTCCCACTGTGACTGCAGATGAAACTTTGAAAATGTTGAATGCACCATTATTTCAAAATTGCTGTCGTTCCATTGTTTGTGTTCATTATAATTTTTTACTGTCATTTTTTTCTGTACTAGTGCAGTTGTCTATATTGTATATTCTATGTAACACTGTGTTCTAATTCATTTATGTAAGACGTGGAGCCTTTGCAAATGAGTCTCTGACTCAAATGGTTGTAATTCCTAGACTTTAAATAAACAAATAAATAAAATAAATAAATAGCAGTTCGATAAATCCCTCCCCCTCTCCTGAAACCCCATACAGACTAAGAAAAAGAAAATTCAACATGCACAGACAAGGACACCTTATCCTAACAATAGAACTCCAGAATCTAACCACAGTGCACCGGTCCAAGTGGCCGAACTCCCACCTAACAGGTCTGTGATGTGGTGTTAGTAGGGTATGTGTATCTCTACCAACTCAGCCAAATAAACAAGTGACCTTCCCCACAAATACAAAGGCAAAATAAAAACAGAACTCTGGCTTACTGAAAATAAAGTGTGCTGAGTTGTCAACTAATCAAAAAGAAAATAAAATAAAAAAGGAGACAATTAAAGGGGTGTGAGAGACATGGCTAGTATACCTAAAGATCAAAACCTGTAAGCAATGTGTGCAAATTGTTAGCAACCAGAATAAACTGACCAAGTAGCTATGTAAGAAGAAAAAAAAGGGAGGGGAAGGGTCCCATTCAACAGATACAACTTAAGACATACCAGAAGAACAACAAAAGCAGAGATCTGAAAGTAAGGTAGAAAACTAAGAATACATATTGAGATGCAATACCACAAAATGGCAACGAGAACTCCAACAGCAAGGACAACAGGTAACAACCGCCCACTGAGCGAGAGGACTCATGACAGGGTGACAAAGAAAAGACAGATGATACCAGGAGAAGTAAAGACTGCAACCTAGTTTACAAGACCAGATGCATATTAAAGTACTATAAAAAAAAACAGAAAAACTCCACTGAGCACCCAACAAACCTCTGACATAGGAGGCAGGAAAGAAGAAATAAGGCCATAAAGCAGAGCAGGCCAAAAACCAAAGGTGCCCAGTAAAGGAGATATAAAGAGAAAGTTGCAGACAGATGCAGAAGAGAAGCAACCACCATCAAAAAGGAAGCAAAAAGGAAAAACAGTGTAAAAACAGCAACTCCACAGAACATCCAGGAGGAAAAACAGACTAAAGGGAAAAACACAACCAAAGCAAAAGACAAAACCTAGCAATCAGTTGGAGAAAAATTAGACAAAGAAGAGGAAGACGAAGAAATAAAAAGAAAAAAATAACAGCAGGTAAACCAAAGCCCCCCCCCCCATAGCAGTATACGATACCTGAACAAAAAGATTAATAAAAGGTAACAGGTACCAGAAGTCACCCCAGCATTATGAGACAAAGCGTCCAGTAACTGAAATAGCAAAGGGAAGACAAGCTTAACGCAGTACACCAAAGACAATGCAACAACTACAATAAGTGAAAACTTTTCAACATTCTACAACTACAGAACATGTAGAATACATACATAGATACATAGATACATAGATAGTGTCGGCAGATAAGGGCCTATGGCCCACCTAGTCTGCCCATTTGAGCTTGTAAGTTCAGTTTGTTTTCCTAGAAGTCTATTTCCCCTTACCCCTGACCTCTAGAATTCCTTTATGTCTACCCATGCATTCTTAAATCCCGTGATTGTTTCAGCCCCCACCACTTCCTCTGGCAGGGTGTTCCACTTGTCCACCACCTGTTCTGTGAAGAAATTCTTTCTCATGTTTCCTCTGAATCGTCCTCCCTCCAACTTCATCCCATGCCCTCTAGTCCTGAAACAATGATAATCCATGATAATCCAAATTATAAAAAGGGTCTGAGAAATGGAGCTTTCTGATTGGTTGCCAACATTCTAACAGCCTTATGTTAATCTTTTATTAACATACATGTAGAGCTTAGCCATATGCTGAACAAGGTTTAACACTGTTTAAAAACATTTTTTATTATAATAGCAATAAGGCACTCCCAGGGATTATGTTAATGGTCAGTTAATCACCCTCTAGGAGCATGTGGCACTCGGCTACACCTCGTGCCACAGTACACCCCTAGAAGGTGATTAACAGACCATTAACATAACCCTTGGTCATGCCTTATTGCTTAATTAGCAACTATGTTTCCCAGGAGAGTCTGTACGGCCGATTAGGTGTGGGTCTTGCCAAACAGATTTGGGAGCAATTCCAGGAGTTCAAACTTCTCCTAAGTGGCCGTAGAAAATATCTTCAGTCCAGTAGGCAAATTAACAGATAGTCGCTGGATAAAACGGCCAGTAACATATTTGAGCTGTCTGTAGTTTCAGAAATAAGCTTAATTACAAATGCATGTTCCCTGACAGTTAAATAACTAAATAAAAATACAAGGTACAGAAACATAAATGCTAGGCAGGATTCTAAGTACTCTATGAAGTTTTATAATAGGTTTTCACTCTGAGCCCCTGCTCACACACATAGATGCACCTAAAGCATAGGCTCCCCCTCCTCCGGATATAAAGGACACTGAATAAAGTGGACAAAATTTGTGTGCACAGATTCATCCATTATAACAGGCTTTCACTGTAGTTCAATAGTTGCAAAATGATAGGTCATGGGTTCTCACCCTTCGAAGGCTTAGGCCACGTACATTCAATAATGTATTGAGGGCCATAAGGGGAGGGTTCAGTAACCTGCTAGAGCAATTTCTGAATGAAGAGTAAGATATCAGAGCCCTCTGATGATTCTGGGATGTCCACAATTGCCAAGTTGTTGCACCTATTATGACCTTCTAGGTCCTCGATGCACTCCTCCAACTTAGTCACCCAATGTTAAAGGGTCACCATCTCTGGCTCGACTTGTTGTTGATGCCACTCCACAGATGCAAGCCTGGCCTCAGCATCACCCATCTGGTGGGTCAGATCCTCTAAAGTCAGTCAGAAAGTACGCACTTCAGAGACAGTTTCATAAAAGGCTTCCTTCAATGTGCCCAGCTCCAAAAGAAACTGGCACAGTGAGCAATTCTGAAGACTGTGAAGACAAGGGAACTACAGGCCACTTCACTGTGTGGGTGTTTAAGCCCCAGTTGGTGATCCTCTAGGTTTCTGTGGTGTAGAATGATGAGCTGCTTCATCGAAATTGATTACCTCACCAGGCTCCATCAGAGCACAACAAAAGTTGGAGTTCACCCTGCAAAGAATGAGAAGGTTGCCAAAAACTGACTAAACTGTCAGATCAAGGTGGAGTCTCGCAATTCTGCTGCAACCTCTCGAGCCTGCATCACATGACTCCACAAAGAGCACCAATTACACCAATCTCCCTGCAGAACAAATCTGAAGTGTTGAACACCCAGAAAGAATGGGGAGACTCTAACACTGGGGAATTTCAGATGCCTTCATCAATTCCCAACATACTAGATCCTTTCATACCCTGCCTTCTTCAGAAACAGAAGAGGATACCATTTCAGCTTCTGGCAAGCCTAAAAAGGAAAAAAAGCCAAATCTTCTAAAAAGGGGTGGCATGATTGTTGGATTGGATAGATGACCTGTGCCCTCTTCTATCCAGTCCATTATGGTGTCCTCACACATAGCCTCTTTGAATATGTACAGCATCTGGAATGTTAAGAAAAGAGATGTTACTTTTTCTTTCCTGTACCATTCTGATTATTACACTATACTATTACAGGAAACAAGGTTATGCTCCAGTTTTGAACTGTCACAGGCCAAGAAGCCATGGATGTGGGGGTGCCTCTTATTGGACCTTGGGAAAAGATTATGCAGATGGTGTGGGCATTTTGTTCAGGGACTCCAAATTTAGTATCACCAGACTGATTGGTGTCTGCCCTGGTAGCATCTTAATTTTGGACATTTATTGTTTTACTGTAAGTATCTCAGGGCAGTTAATGTGTATGTGCAACAAATTAAGTCATCTCATATTGCTGTTTTGAATGGAATAACCTCTTATCACCTCACTGGAAGGTATGTGGTTTTTGAGGGGGGCACTTTAATTCTCATTTAGACAGTTTTGACAGTAGTATGGTGTGGAAAAAAGTCTAATGTGATGATTATGCATTACAAAACATGGCAAAATGGCAGGTTTGAAAGATGCCTACAGGGCAGTACATTCCACAGGAGGCAATTCTTATTTTAGCAGTTCTTATTCTACAAGAATAGATTTTGTGTGTGTGTCTTCTTCTATGAGTATTGAATTATTTACTCCTACACTTGTGGAATTCTCTGATTATTTGTTATTACAAGTCAGCTTTAAAATTTAAGCTTCCCTGTCACTTACCTCTAATGGTAGATGGAGAATGAATACTTCAATGTTAACACGTCCTGACACCCAAGAATCAGTTTATCAATTATTACATGCCTGCCATTCTGTTTTTTGTATGTATGAGAATCTCTTATCCTGGTGCGAGGATTCAAAAATTTACATAAAGTAACTCTTTCAGCAATTTGGGATACAGAAAGGTAATGCAGATTACTTTCATTACTTAGGCCTCAGGGATCAGTTTGTACAAACTACTTACAAAAGTGTCTGCTAATGCTGGTAACATTAGGGAACAAATCGGTAGTAAAGGCTGAAATTTTAAAATTTCAGTACAATCTGGCCCAGTGGCACTGAGGGCTGAGGCACTGGACACCTTACTTTGACACCAGTGACCTAGGTTTGGGAATGATCTAGGGTCATTTGGGTGCCAGCATGGTGGGGTGGGCAGGACTGAACAAGCTGGCAGGCTGCTTTCCTCTCCCCCGGTGGTGGGGGTGGATTGTAACCCTCCCATAGTTCTGCTTCCACTGGGTGGAGGTCTGGTGGGTAGCATAGATGGGAGGGAGTGGCACTGTTATGGATGGGCAGAAGGGGCTGAGCTGGTGCCACGGTGTGCATGCATGGCCATGTGCCCTGGCCTCAGGTGAGGAAGCAGGAGAAAAATCTACAAAACACCATAAAAATCTATATTAAAAATAATTCAGTACAATCAGGCTGACTCCTGTAATATGGAACATAAGTCCGGAACACAAAAAAAAAATCACCTTTTGGGGATTCTTTTGCTGCCTGTGAACACTAGGTAGGTCATACGGCATATAAAAAACTATCATTATCAGATAGGAAGTATGTTTCAGATGCAGTCTGTGATAGAAGCATATGTTCAGAGCACTTTTAATATGACCCCAGAGCTGGAGGAATCCGTAGAGAATATTTTGCTGGAAGGTGCACCCTGTATTTCAGAGAAGACTACTGCTTTGTTGCTCCCCTTGTCAGTTCCAGAAATAAAAGATTATTAGAAAATTAAAATCTGGCTCCTCCATTGGTATAGATGGAATCCTAAATGAATTTTGTAAAAACTTGATGGATATTCTAGCAAATTTCTTATGACAGGTATTTCAGTAGATGACGGATTCACTCAGCTCTTCTCCCACCTTTGGAACAGCACTGCTTATTATTTTTTCTTTCCAGAAAGAAGATAAAGTCCTTTTAGTAATTGGAGACCAATCTGTCTGTTACATTTGGATTTCAAGATGTGAAAAACAAAATTATTCCATTACTCCTGTACATCCTGCTCTATCCCTAACAGAGCCATACAAAAAAAAAACTCTATATATTATGGGATATAATTGAATTGGCTTATTATAATACTGTACGAGTCTTTTTCTGTCATTGGGCATAGAAAAAGCCTTTGACAAGGTTTCTCTGTACTAGTGTATTATGGCTTTCCAAAAAATTTTATTGAATGACTAAGACTGTTACATAGTAAGGTAAAGGCCATACCGTTCATGAATGGGGTATTAAGAAGGGCATCACCTGTTATATTTGGAGTGTGACAGGGTTGTCCTTTGAGTCCCTTGCTTTATGTTTTCTTCTTGGATCCTCTTATAAAAAAAATTGTATGGGATCACATTGTGACGGTTATTTCTCTCCCTTTATCTACTGAGCTAATCAAAATTACAGCTTACACAGACGGTGTCTGCCTTTTTTAATGGACACATTTTTGGGTCATGAGGCTGTAAAAGTGTTATATCATTTTTCTAAACTGTGTGGCCAAAAATAAACATGGATAAAAGTGCTGAACTCAAACTGGGTTTAGCACAACTACATATTCCAAATTTGGAAGGGATCCAGATTTCTTATAGCCCCATAAATGTTTTGGAGGTTAAAACTGGTAATGGGAACTTATCTCTTTTGAAATGGGAGGAGAAATGGAATATTTGCATGGCAAATGTGACAGTTTGGAAAACTTGGAGACCCCCCCAAAAAAAGGAGAGTCCAGTGAGCTAATACATTTCTGTGCTTTATTTTTAATTATCTTAGTTATGTGTATCCACCAACTATTTGTTTAGAGTCAAAACTCATGATTGTTTTCTTTCAGTTGGTATGTGGAAGCTGGTTGAACATGGTAAAAGTTGACTTTACTTATTTACTGCTCAAAAATGTGGGTTTCAGTATGATAAATCCTATTATAGTGTATGGTGGAATGCTGTTATGCATGGAATTCCATGCCTGGAATATGCATGTTCTGCTGCAGTAATGATGTCATTATGTTGTTCTGCTGCAGTAGTGCTATCACTACGGCAGCAAAACAACTTGGAATGCTGTCACATACTTGATTTCCCCGATCCAATTTACCTGGAAGCTATTGTTTTTAAAATTTGAATGTGCAGAAACTTCTGCAGCACACCGTGTCAGTAATTTGGGCCTACCACCAACCCTCAAGTCCCCCCTCCAACCATCAGTTCACTGAAACAAAGTGCAATGTCCAAAGTAGGCATGATTGCCTATACACTATATAGAATAGTAGATGGGCAACTCTATACACAATTCATTCACATATCTGGATTGCCCTGTATGCTATGGGCTGTGCACTCATTGGCTCTTGCTCTGAACCAATGGGCGTGCAGCCCTCACCGAGCTGTCAGTCGGCAGGGCGGCAGCTGGTGGGGTGTTGCTGCCCGCCGCTGATGGGGAGCGGGGTGGTGGGGCTCTGTGGGTGGGTGGGGTGAGACACTAGATCACCAGGATATTGGACTTTGGGGTTTGACTTCATGCCCGCGAGCCGGCTTCGCAGGTCCACTGGACCAAAAGGGATATTGGTCTTGGGGGTTGACGCTATGCCCACGATCGGGCTAGTGGGGGTGGGAGAGTGTGTTCTTCCCATGATAGGGCTAGTCGGGGTGGGGAGTGTTCTGCCCACGATTGTGCTAGTCAGGGGGGTTGTGTGACATCATGCCCATGATCGGGCCAGTTGTGGGGGTTGTTTCACTTCATGCCGGTGATCGGGCTGCTGCGGCGGGGGGGATACTCTGCTGCCCACGATCGGGCTAAGGAGGGGTTACTATTATGCCTACGATTGAGCTTCAGGGGGGGCACAGGGAACAAGTGGAAGGCCACCCAGAGGTGGCAGCTGCTGTGTTGCACCCTGCAATGCGGCAGCTCACCTGTGGGTGGCCCTCGACTTAATCCTTTTTTTTTTGGCTTAAAGTTGTGCAGGCGCAGGTAGGGGGTTGCACCTGCACAGCCCGGCTGAATATCAGGCTGTGCAGTTTATGCATGGTTCCTCCCCCTCCAGTTGAGCATGCATTCATTAGCATTGCGCTGTTGCTCAGCATGACTTGGGGGGTGCAACTGCCTCCTGCTGAATATCGCAGAATGGCGCAATTTCGAACTTGCGCAGGTGCAACCCTATTGTGCATGGCTCAGCTCTTTTGAATATCTGGGTTGCATTGTCAAGGGCACAACTGTATAAGGAAGTGATGACTGCTATTTCCACAAACACCTGAGTTTGCTTTTTGCCCACCCCTAAGGTACTTATGGGTCTTGCACAACTGATTGATAAGAGGGTTCCTTGGAAAATGTTGGACATCCTTTGGTCACTAGCTATGGCAAACTACATGAAACATAAGAGTGTAGATGAAAGGATTTTATTCCATTTTATTTTTTACCCTTGTAAGTCTGATGAGCAAATTGCCCGTCTTTACAGACGACAAGCAATACAATAAACATTCACATTTAAACATTTAACAAGTACAATCTTCAGTACACTACAAGTAATTTTTTAGCTTTGATTTAAAAGAGAACATGAAATTAAAGAATGATATATCACATGGAAGTAATTTAAAATAACCTGGTCCCCTATATAACAATGAGTATTGTCTCGAGGTTCTCTTAAAAATGGAACATTAAATGTGAACTTTGACTGAGTTCTAGTGCAATTAGAACTAACATATTTAGGAAAAAGTGAACTCACTGAATTAGGTGACAAACCAGCTTTGATTTTAAATAGAAATAAACACATCTTAAACTGAAAGACAGTTGGAAGATATGAGCAATAGACAATGATGGGTTTGAGCTGAAACAGAAATCATGAATCTCAATATAGAATTATATGTAACTGTCAATTTTCCTAGGAGTTTAGAGCTTGAAGGAGCATAAACCACCAACCCATAGTCTAAGACACTAAAAAGAAAGCTGTGTGCTAAAAGTCTCCTGGATTCATTGTAAGTAAGAGTGTGCTCAACAAATGGAAACCATGAAGCATTTTTACTTGCATTGTTCTTTTGTTACAGGGTTTTAGACTTTTCTTGGCTAATAGCTGGAAACTTCCCTAGACAGGACATGTAACTTACAGCAACTTAACTTTAGATGATTTTCCTCTACCGTACAAGATGTACAGTAATAGCACACTGACAGTAATCTTTGCCAGTCTTAAAATGTTATTTGTGGCAGGCAAGGCATCAATATGTGTTGCAAGTGATTCAATCATCTTATGTCAATTGCCAGAATGATGAAATCTTCAATTAGGGAAGCACAATCTAGAGGGGAAAAATGCAGAGATAGTACAGTTTTGTTTTGGAAATTGATGCATTAGATATAACATGGCTGGCTTGTTATTACTGTGAACATGGGGATTGGTGCAAGAGTTTGCTATTTTTTCTTATGATTTTTCTTCCCCCTCTTTTTTTTCCTTTTGTACTAAGGGTTGGAGCAAGTTTGAATTCATTTTCTGGATTCCTTTGTTTTTGTTGAAGATTGCTTGTATATATCTGTTTTTTTTGTTATGATGCACAGTATTTTCTTTGTATGTTTAATTTTGTTTTCTAAATAAAAAGCCCCCTACTCTGCAAAGGGGGGGGGGGGGTGCTGTGGCTCTCTTGTCATTAGTCAAGATGGCTGACCCTGGAGGTGAAGAAGGTGAAAGCAAATACTTGGGTTTGGAACTAGCTATTGAAACTTGTGAAACAATTTTCTGAGATACAGTACCCCGAATATATTACCATTCTGGCCAAAAAGGAGTTGTGCAAGTCCATGAGACAAAAGCAGGTATGCCTGTTGTTTCCGTTGTGGAGAGTTTTGAGATACCCGCAGAAAAGATGGACTTTCTAAGATGGTTTGGATATCCAAAAGACAAACAAAATGCTAATTGCAGGGATTTCTGAGAGAAGGACTTTGTTGTTTAAGCTTCTTGCTGAAGATGATGCAACATTAGTAACAGCTAGTGCCTCCTCAAACTTAGTTTCACATGAGCCCACGGTCAAGACTGTGGATATTAACAAAAAACAGCCCCTGTCACAAGCAGAACTGACAGCATCAGAACACTGGCCCCAGCAACCAGCGGTGAAGAAACTCCTGCACTTTGAGGTCAGACAAGGTTTGCCCACTCCTACACTGGCAGCTAGCTCTTCTTACTGGACTGAGAAAACCCCCAGAGCTGCAGGCTGAATCTGGACTGCATAAGGGCAGTGGATTCCTGGTGATCCCCCCAAAGCAGCAACAATTGTCACTATGGGCAAAAAGATAAGCCTTATTCATAAACTGAAAACCATGACTGTGCTGAGGTCAAGAGGGGGCGAGGTTGCCAGGTGATGGCTTTGTATGTCATCAGCACATTAAGAGCAAGCACTTCCTCTGCATACAGCACGAGTGCATAAAGGGAAAGACAGAGACTCTGAAAAATCTAGTACCTCTGTTGCTATCCCAAAACCTGAGTCTCCACAAACTGAGCTAATGAACTCCAAAACAAACATTACCACTGCAAGCTCGGTGGGGCATATTTTCTCAGGAAGCCAGCATTACTGGAAACATCAGTTCTCTCAGACTCCATTCCATAACCTGAGAAACAAGTAATGATGAAACTACAACTGTTCTTCTGTCTTCAGATTTATCTACAAACACTGACCCTAAAGCACATGAGGGCCACCCTAATTAACAGCATTTGGGGGGCTTAGAGGAATGGATATCAGCCCTACAAAAACTGCAGTGAAGGATTCACCCAGAGAGGACAGATTGGGGAGTCAATGAGTTTCCACATGCTTCCGTACTACCTTTACCTAACGAAGACAGCAGGGGAGAAGGGAACAGCAGGACAGGCCTTCTGAGGGGTACAGGGGTCTGGAGAAGCATCCCCCCAAATCTTCTGAATTATTTTACTCCAATGTCAAACCTATCCAAAGGAGAAATGCTGTCTAGCTGAGATATGCTTGGGGGGGGGGGGGACAATAACCACCAGACAAATCATATGTTATCAGGGCTTTAATTAAGTAGTCTATATCTTTTACTGCTTCTGATTTATATGCATTTGTTACTGATGTGGGTGGAGCCTACAGCCATCTTGTTGAAGCTCAGCTGGAAAATGGCTTATCATGGAACACATGTTTTGTATTGTTCCATTCATGCAAATCACTATGGCATTTGAATTAAATAATCCCTTCTTTCTGTTTAATGATCACATGCAACACTTTATTTTTTGCTGCAAATGGTGGTGTTAGTAAGAAATGTTTTTAAAGAAGTGCTCCATTTTTTTTTTAACCCTCTGCGTAATAAAATACTGTAATTTTTCTTTCATGTTTGTAGCTTTGTTTTCCTCTAACTTCTGTAATTTGTTCCTGATGCTCTGCTAAACTGGGCTGCCAGAGTCTGCAGCATCATAACGTCAGTGGGTGGTCTGTGAGCATTGCCGTTTGTCAGAGATGGTGTTCCAACTTAATATTTCCTGGTCAGCAATGGGTTTCAGTCAGGACATTTTGGTTTGATTTAACATACTTCCCTTATCCATATACTGAATCCTTCATAATTTCTTTTAAATTGTCAGATTTATGTGTTTAACAGTCTATCATTGCAGTGTGTGGCTGTAATCTGAGTACTGGAGTGGCCTGTACCAGTGTTTGACCTACTCTCAAAATGTATTGTGTTTCCTGGCAGTTTAAATAGTAATGCTGACAACAAACATTGTGAGTTCTACTGCCCAATTTACCAATGTAATTGTTTTATTTCCTTGCTTTTATAACGCTATCAACTTGTTGACAAAGTTTGTTACACTATATTTTATTTTTAAATGACTTTAATGTCTGTCTGTATGGTTACTTTTTGTTTAGTTTTGTTGTTTCCCGTTTTAATTTTTTGCTGATAGGAAGCAATGCTGTGCCACTGGTTATAAGAATGGAAAAGGGTATGCACACAGTTTCTATCACTTTCCTAAAGATAACCATCGGTGTGAGCAGTGGGCACTTGGTGTTAAATGTGCCTGCTGGGAACCAACTAATCATAGTGTTTTATGTGCTAGCCACTTTACAGAAGCTCAATTTACGATTTCACAAACTCTTTTAGATACTATTGATTTTACTCTGTCAGTGTTACTGAAACCAGATGCATGTCCCACCATTTTTTTCATTTAAACAGGAAAAAACAAAATGCCAGAGTAATGTCATTCAGAATATGAAAAGGATTGAATCAAGTGATAAATATGATAAGCCATATTATAACTGTCATATCTGAATTGCTGCTGAACGCTTTTATTTTACTGTTACTGGCAATGTAGTGTCTGTGTTTATGGGTTCATGATAGTGTTACAAATGTGTACGTTGCTGTCTGCTTTTGCTGGTTAATATTACGTAGGTGTGTATGTTTGCAGTACGTTATGTGCATGGATTTCTGTGACTGATGCTCTTACATGTCACTGTGTTGTTGCAGGGTACTTTTAGATCACTTTTCAAAGTCAGTGTCTCACTACTCTTGTGTCGGTGTATATGGGTGAATGATATGGCGATATGGGTGCATGAAAGGTATGCCTGGTTTATAGTGCACTGTTCAGTCGTATATCTTTATGGATGAAGTATTCTATCATGGAGGAGTGTATGGGTGAGGGGCAATAGTACAAATCTGTGTAAAGTTTAAGGACACTGTTATCTACACTGATTTTTGTGCCCAGCATTCTTGCGAATGTCTGCATGGGTGTACAGTACAAGTATAGGGGTGTGTATAGGTGCAGGGTAATGGTACAAATGTGCATATGAATGCAGGGCACTTATGTACTGTTATTTTAGTTGAGATCATGGTTGCATGTCTTTGTAGTGATGCAGGGTACTGTTATGTATGTCTATGGGTGGAAGGCAATGATATTAATGTGTGTATGGGCACAGCACACTTATGCCTTGTTATTGTAGTGCAGAACACAGTTATATATCTTTGTATGACTGTGGGTTACTGCTTCATGACTGTGCATGGGTGAGAGGCTGTGGTATAACTCTGTGTCTATATGCAGGACACTGCGATGTCTAGGGATTTGTTGAAGCGCATTGATATGTATCTATGTAAGAGTTTTTGGTAACGGTGCGTTATTGTGCATGGCTGAGAGGAAATATAGAAACACAGAACTTGACTAAAGGGAGACTGAATATCTATCTACTTTGCCCTTGCTATACCAACTCACTCCACTGGCCTACTGTGCTGTTGTACTGTACCCCTTCCCCCCACTACCACACCTCGAACCCATACTGCCCCTCTTGGGGACTTTGATTCCACTTGCTGTGTCCCACTCCCATTTAAACTCTTGAAGGAAATTTGCATCCTACCAACCTCCACTCATGCTAGTAGTGACTGCATCCCTATTTTGTACAAATAGGACCTAACAGTTTAGCTTTTTTGTATCACAGAGTAACTTGTATGTTTCAGTCATGTACCCACACTCCCTTCTGGATTTCAGTGAATAGATGTTTAGAGCCATAGTCTGTCTAGGTCTTTCCTCAGGTGAGGTCTCCAGAACTGGTCATAGCACTCCAGGTGAAGCCTCACTAGGGATCTGTGCAGTGACTGAATCATCTTGCTTTGTCTACTGTGAAAACTATTCCCTATAAAACCCACCTTCTCCAGTGCCTTTTTATATGCTTTCTTGCACTGACTTGTGTGCTGCAGGGAGTCACTGACTGTGGCCCACATATCTCTATCCTCTGTGGAAGTGGGCAGTCCAGTTCCTACCATCAAGTATTCTGTGTGTGGATTATGCCTACCAAAGTGCATTTGTGCTCACAAATGGGGAGCATGCACAGGAAATAACAGTCAGGGAGCCATTGGGTGGGAGTGACCACTGCACAGTGTGGATCCAATTAGATATGTAGGCATTAAGCCAGGACGGAGGTGTGCTCTAATGCTGGATTGATGCATGGGGGGGCGCGGTGCGTCCCCGAGACCCAGTGCCGAGGGCTACCACCTGCCCCCCATGCATCAATCCAGCATTAGAGCACACCGACGGAGTGGCTTAATGCGCTTGTAACATGGGCCACCCGACGAGACAGTCACCAGGAGCCCATTTTGCCTCTCTACCGCTACATAACAGGGGGAGTCGGGGACATCTGTGCACTGTAATGGTGCACTTAGAAATCCTTTGAGAGAACGGCATTACAATGCTGATGCACTGTACACACTATGTACCTGTACTAATAGGGAGTAGAGTGGATCGCAGACTCGTGCAGGACTTGTACTGATGTGCCCGACTGTTTCTCCGGTAGCACTGGTTGCATCTGTCCGGTAACCGCCTCCGTCGCTGCACTGTGTGCCCACTCAGAAATTTGCATCTAGGCTCCCTCACTTCCCATTCCCTCTCTGAGGCTCCTCCGACAATGCACCGCTTGCCTGCATGGAGTGTCACTCTGGGGCTCTGTAGCCTATCCATCCTGTACGCGCCTGCTTCTCCCCCCTTCCATCTCCTGTACATCGTCACACTCTTTGGCTGCCATGCTTGCCTCCTTCACCCACTCCTCCATCGCCGCCCCTCCTGCCAAAGAAAAGCAGACCACCCTCTGTGGTACTGCTCTCACCCTTTCCAGCAACACAGTCCTGCACAGTGTGCCACGAGTTCTCATCCCCCATGTGCCTTTCCTGCCTCGGACTGCTAGTGGGGCTCCCGGACCACCGCTCTTCCTCTCCCTTCCCCGCAGGACCCAGTGCTGCTAGGCTGGGGGTCTGGCTGGTCGCGGTACTGCCGAAGCGGGCACGGCATATATGCTGCATTAATACCTGCTTCGGCTGCCGTCTTGTGACCGCCCTAGCCCTATCGGCTTGCTCCCTCAGAGGTGCACAGTTCATGCCATGTTACAAAGACAGTTAAAGCATCCTGACTAAGACCAAAATCTTGGATTTTAAAAGAGCGGACTTCAAGAAAATGGGTGACGTGCTAAAGAGGTACCTGGCAGGCATCAGACCAGATATGGGGGTGGACCAGAGGTGGTTCATTATTAAGGAAGGAATACTGATTGCCACAAATCAGTATGTTAGGCTCAGGGGTAAGAACACAAGGGCCAATGCGCCCAGCTGGTTCGGTTTTGGAGTTGTCCAGGTAGTAAGGGACAAGAGGCTGGTCTACAGAAAATTCAGGAAGATCAAGAGAGAGGTGGATAGAGAAAATTACCTAAGGTTGGCTAGTGAGGCAAGGAAGAAAGTCCAGCAAACTGAAGCACAGAAGGAGCTGCAGATAGCTGAAGAAATTAAGAAGGGGAGAAATCTTTCTATCGCTTCATAAGTAAAAAAAAGAGACAAGAAGAAAGGGATTGTTAGGCTTAAGAAAGGGAGGAGTGGATGGAGGATAATGGGTGGATATAGTGCCAGTTACCGAGACCTGGGCATCACTACACCATGACTGGGACCTTGTGATCCCTGGATATAAACTATACAAAAGGGACAGGGTAGTCAGAAAGAGGGGATGAGTGGCTGTTCATATCAGGGAGGGAATAACTTGCATGAGGGAGGAGTCAGAGGAAGGGGAGGTGGAGACATTATGGGTTCAATTAAGGTCCAATACAGGGAGAAAGATTAGGTCAGTGGTAGTGTACAGACCACCCAACCAAGATGAGGAGAGGGATAGAAAACTGAGTTCACAAATATTGGAAGCTGCAGGGAAGGACAGGTGGTAATTGTGGGGGATTTCAACCTGCACAGGGTGGACTGAAGAATATCATCAACAACATGTGCTAGGAGTCAGGTGATCCTGAAAGGACTGCAGAGTGGGTTCCTGACTCAGGGTGTCATAGAACCAACAAGAGCAGAGGCAATGCTTGATCTTGTGTTCACAAATAGGGAGCATGTACAGAAAATAACAAGAGACATTGGGTGGGAGTGACCATTGCACAGTGTGGTTCCAGTTAGATATGGGAAGGGAAAGCATCCTAAGACAAAAATCTTGGATTTTAGAAAGTCAGACTTCAGGAATATGGGCAAAGTACTAAGGAACGTCCTGGTGGGCATCAGAGCAGATGTAGGGGTGGACCAAAGGTGGTTCATCATTAAGGAAGGAATACTGTTTGCCACAGAGGAGTGTGTTAGGCTCAGGGGTTAAAACACAAGGGTCAAAACACCCAGCTGGCTTAGTTCTGGGGTTGCCCAGGCATTAACGGAAAAGAGGCTGGCCTATAGAAAATTCAGGAAGACCAAGACCGAAGTGGCTAGGGAAAATTACCTAAGGTTGGCTAGTGAGGCAAGTAAGGAAAGCCTGCAAGCTAATGCAAGAAGGAGTTATAGAAAGCTGAAGGAATTAAGATGGAGACAACTCTTTCTTTTGCTTTATAAGTAAAAAAAAGAGGCAAGAAAGAAGGGATTGTTAGGCTTAAGAAAGGGGAGGAGTGGGTGGAGGATAATGGTGGAAAGGCAGAGATACTAAATGAATGCTTCTGTTCTGTCTTCATCTGGGTGAAGGATGGACCAGTGCCTTTAGGAGGGAGAAGAGGAGCAGGGGGACAGGGAAACATAGATGTAGTGATGGAGGACAGAGTGAGGGATTGGCTGCTAGCATTAAATGTGGACAAATCACCAGGCCCAGACAGAGTACATCCAAGGGTGCTAAGGGAACTGGCCAAGGAGCTGGCAGGGCCACTGACAGATCTATTTAATACTCCACTAGAGTCAGACGTGGTACCGCAGGATTGGAGAACAGAACATGTGGTGCTCATTCGCATAAGCAGTCCCAAGAATGACCAGGGAATTACAAACCAGTCAGTCTGACCTTAATTGTGGGCAAGCTCATGGAGACCATACTAAAGGAAAGGTTGGTGTAATATCTAGAGGAGCATGGTCTCCAGGATTCGAGGCAGCATGGGTTCATGGGGGGGGATTGTGTAAAACAAATCTGATTGACTTCTTTGAATGTGTCACTAAGACAGTAGACAGGGGCCAAGTGGTAGACATCCTCTATCTGGATTTCAGTGAGGCCTTTGACTCTGTGCCCCACAAAAAGTTGATCAGGAAGTTGATGGATCTTGGGGTTGGGGATAAGATGGCCAGACGGGAGGAAAACTGTCTGAGGGACAGAACCCAGAGGGTGATTGTGGGGGGAGAGTTATCTGGCATCAGAAAGGTCACCAGTGGGGTACCCCAGGGCTCAGGGCTTGGGCCGGTGTTGTTCAATGTCTTCATCAGTGACATTGGGGATGGTATAAAGGGTATAAAGGGCAAAATGTGCCTATTCACTGACAACACCAAGCTCTGCAGGAGAATGGAAACAGCTTCAATGCCAAGAAATGCAAAGTTATGCATACTGGAACCAAGAATCTCAAGACAGAGTACCACCTGGGTGTCATCCTGGTATCTGCATCAGAGAAGTAGAGGGACCTGGGAATGATGATCACTAGTGAACTGAAGCACTCCACACAGTACAAGAAAGTAGCAGCAAGGGCAAACAAGATGCTGGAATGCATAGCTAGGGGGATCACTAGTAGGAAAGAAGAAGTTATACTACCCATATGCAGGTCACTGGTAAGGCCACATCTAGAGTATGGAGTTCAGTACTACTGCCCACACCTCAAAAATGACATTAACCTGTTGGAGAAGGTACAGAGGAGGGCTACAAAGATGACAGCGGATCAGCAGGGCAAGGTATATGAGGAGAGGTTGAGGGCACTGAACATTTACTCTGTGGAGGACAGGAGAGAGAGAGAGAGAGAGAGGGGACATGATTGGGACTTGAAGTACTTTAAAGGTATAAATAAGGTGGATAAGGGGGGGTCTCTTTTGATTGAGTGGCAACCATAACACAATGAGGTACAGTCTTAAGATGGAGGGTGGGGGGTATAAGAGGGTGGTCAGGAAGCACTTCTTCACAGAGAGGGTGGTAGACACTTGGAATGCACTGCCAGAAGAGGTGATCTCATTGAACACAGTGGGCAGCTTCAAGAGAGGCTGGGATAGACACAGGGGGAATATAAGGATCATGGGTAGGGAGGATGGAAGGGGTGAGGAGGGGGGCAGGGGCAGTAGCTCAAGCTCTGCACCCTGCAATACGAGAAGACTAGACAGACCAAATGGCATTCTTCTGCTGGCTTCTTAGTATATTAATATGACTGCTGCTGCGCGCTTTCCGAAAGCCTCATTGCTTTTTCTCTGTGTGAAACATTAGGAGTAATGCCAAACAAATGTGAATCTCTCAGAAAGTATACAAGTTAAACATACACCACTAGCAAGTACATTGTTCAGGACAAAAACACCTTTCAAATTAGGATAGTCACTAAACTGAATTCATTATATTTTTTTTTAAATATAGCCATCGAAAAGGTGAAAATAGTGAAGAAAAATGAAAATTCAGGTAATCAGATGACTATATTTTAAAAATTATAATTAGTGCAGCTTAGTGAATAGGCTCATTTGAAAGGTCTTTTTTGTCCTGAACAACTTCCATGCTAGTTGTTTATGTGTAACTTAAATACTTTCCAAGAAAGTTACATTTGTTCTGCATGACTCCTACTGTGTTGGCTCAGAGAGAAAAAAATGTGGCTGTTTAGTAAGAAATGGGTTAGGGGATAGCTGACAGAGGCTGGTAGTAAGTGGAGTTCACTCGAAGGAAGGGAGAGTGATTGGGGGGGGGTACTTCAAGGTTCAGTGCTGGACCCAGTCCTCCTTAATGTCTTTATAAGTGAAATTGCAAAGAAGCAGGAAGGGAAAGTTTGACTCGGCATGATAATACCAAGATCTGCAGCAGGATTGAAAAGTATGAGCAGAGATCTCAGAAGACTTGAAAGTTGTCAAGGGTATGGCAGCTAGGTTTCAAAACCAAAATGTAAAATAATGCACTTGGGGTATAGAAATCCAGGGACAGAACAAAATGGGTGGAGTGGTATTGACAACAAGAAAGCACACATTCAGAAAAAAAAGCTCTTACATATAGTTGAATACTGTTAAACAATATTATGCATCTATGGCTGCCACTGTACATCTGATGCAAACCCATAGTCATGTTCCTCACTTGAAGTGAAAAAAAGGGGGGTGGAGGCCATAACTGACTCCTTGTTTTTGTATTAAAGGGATCAGATGTTTTACAGCAAAACTAAGGAGAGGGGTCATTTCTAAAATGTGCATATGAGCATGGGTACCACTTTTATTCAGACAGTGCTACCACCAGCAGCTACAACTTCAAGACTGCTATTACCCCCACCTACTACAACCAGGGGAAAAACAGAAGTAGTCTGGCAGCACTGAGATCAATACGGTTAAAGCACATTTACCAGCAATTATTGCTTAGAAAAGAATGAGAAAGTGACTCTGGTGACAGGCAAGTCATAGACCAGATCTCTAGTTTGTTGATAGTCTCCTCCTGAGTCTGATTTTTATGGCTGCATGGGCCAAACTCCACAGATGTTATGCCATAATCAGATTTGTATAAGAGCACTTTGGAATCATGTGACCAGACGCAGTCTGATGTGCTGCCACAGTGCTCCCACATAATTTCCAGTGATTCTGTTTATCCAGCATTTCTACTCCCTGGGTCATATAAATTCACCTCTTTCCCAGTGCACTACTTCTCCTTTCCACAACAGCAGAAGTGACGACCGCCATGGAAAACATGGCGGCACGGACTTAAACTGTGCATGCACGAGTATCGTGCATAAGTAGACATGCCAGTGCAGCCATGTTGCACATGGCTAACTCCTCTGCAAACTGCGCATATGCTAGTATCATGCATGTGCAGCACTATAATCGTTGCAGTACTAGTTATGGCTGACTGCAGTATGGCGAGAGCATTGCATATTCTTTTCAGTGCTCTTGCCACTCCTAAAAGTTCACAGCTAAAACGTAGACAAATATTCCACATTGGAAGACACAACTCTTCGGCTACCCTTCATTGTGATTCATATGACAAAGCCAGCAGTTAAAGTAGTAACCATCTCGTTTTGCAACAAAGGGGTCAGCATGTATAATATTTAGTATTGGCTAAATCAAGGAATCGAGGTCTTGCATGTGCCAACCCCATTTCTAGATGGAGAGGAAGTTTGGACAAGTGGGTGTGAGTTTTGGGTGAAAGTAAAATACAGTAGTACCGATCTAAGTCATCTTCCTTATACTTTTTACTAAGGGATGGACAAGGGAGTTTATTTTTATCAGGGGCAGCCCTGAACTTGCTTTAAATGTGGCTCGCTTGCACATGGTAGTAATGCCTGCAACCAACAACACTGCAGCCTGTGTTTGTCTTATGTAAATGCTAACTTCTCATACCAAAACACTTTTTGAAGTGCAACGTACTTGAGAAGCATGGACATTTTTTGAGGAATTGCCTCAGGGCTTCTCAGAATAGGGATGATGGCTATGATGAGGAGCCCTGATTAGTAAAGCATAGCAGGCCAAGTCTCCCAAATGTCGGATTGGGCCTACTACTCACCCATCAGGTTGACCACCCCTAGGTCAGACTCTAGAAACTCCCTTGACACAGACCCACAAACATGCCTTACCTAGACAGAAAAAGGGACAAAGACCTTCTTGAAGTGTTATAGGAGCTGAGTGTGGGGTCAGTTCTGCCAGAAATACCCCAGCCTCCCATGCATAAAGTTCCAACTGCACCAGAACCTGTTCTGGTGGTGGGAAAACAAGAGATGTCCCCATCTCCCCCACCAGTCTGTACAACAACTCTGATTTCCACCCCTTGAGGATGTAGAGATGCTCCTGGCACCTTGGAAAAAGAGGGGAAGATCTGCAAGTCCAAGTCCAAGTCTGCTAAGACTACCCTTGTACCAGTTTCTAACATGTTCTCAGCCATTCAGAAAAAAAAATCAAATGTGGGGAGATACAGAAGAGGAGGACAAAGACTTTAAAGTGTCCTCTGTGACCTCATAAAGAGATTCACTCTTAGACCTAGAGGACTCACAGGTGAGGGCCTCTTCTGTCCAAAAAAAGAGGAATGGGTCCAGGTCACAATCTTTGAGAATTTGTGGAAATTCTTTATGATATGGCTTTGGGGCCTCTTAATTTTGCTTAGTATCATAAACCCATTCACAGTGATCACCCTTACTGCAAACAGTATCAAGACAGAAACAAAATGTCTTACTACTCTTTTTCCTTTGGAACAGCTACCCTGTGACATTTTTTATTACGGGACACAAGAATGAAAACTACTTTTGAGACTGCAAGGGCTAAGTCACAATGATCTACTGGTCCCTCCTTTTGAGACCTGTGGGACGATTTATGTGTTAAGGTGGTCATCCTGTTTCGTGGATCAGCATGAAAAGTCTCTAGGTTAGTAGAGATCCACCAAGACAGGGTATTAATGACGGATGTCACATATGAAGAACAACATTGATGTGTTTTTAGTGTATATGTCCCCTCAGACTATGGCGCTTAGAATTGATGTCTTTACAGAAATCCACTCTTGTTATCTATTCACATCTAGATTGGTGGTTCTAGGGTGTGATCATAATTGCCCAACTCCCTAGGATTTGTGAGAGTTGCAGAATAAAAAGATGTATTGTGACACAAACTTTTTGTCACACATGGTCTCTCTGGTGGGTTTGTTTTATGCATATAGGGCACCAGATACTCTGGAGGTCAAACATCCACTAAGGGATCCATCACCACCAGGACTGATTATGCTTTCCTGTCAAAAACTCTTTTAGTATCAGAAGTCAAAACTCTCATTACAGAAACATCAGACCACTTAATATTAAAATGCACTTGTTCTATCACATTCTCCCTCCCCCATGGGTAGGGAATTTTAGTATTTGAAATCCTAATTACTAGAAGATCAGAACATGAAACGAAAATTGAGTAGTCTATGGCAAGCTCAGATATTGGTCCAAGTCTTCATCTGAAGTAACTACTGTTTTCAATTGCAGATAAAAAAGCTCCTGGTTGTGATGGAATCTACAGAATTTTACAAAACCTTCCTTCCTTCCTGTTTTAGGCTTTTCTCTAGTGAAACTTTACAATGCTATCTTGACCTCTGATGAATTATCAGTTTCAATGACTCATGCCACTCTATTTTTTCTATAAAAAACTCCTGTTAGCTCCTGCTTCCACATCAGAAGTTCTACTTGCCCTGCTATCCCTTAACATGTCCAAATCAAGCCCTGATGGTCTACATCCTAGCCTCCTGCATCTCTCTGCACCTGCCATAACTCCCCACCTCACCCACATCATAAACGTATCCTTTTCCACAGGCCTAGTTCCTTGAGCCTGGAAATCGGCATGCGTCATCCCTCTCCACAAAGGTGGCGATCCCACTACACCTGTAACTATCATCCCATCTCCCTTCTACCTGCCCTAGCAAAATTACAGGAACACCTCACTCAATCTGGACTCTCCGAATTCCTAACCTCCATAAACTTCTTATCCCCACTACCAGTCTGGTTTTAGACAAAAAACACTCCACCATCTCCTCCCTCCTCTGTGTCACTGGCCACATTCAATCTGCTGACGATAAAGGTCACCTTACAGCTTCAGCCTTCATTGATCTGGCTAAAGCCTTCGACTCTGTATCCCACCTCCTCCTTCTAAACTCTCTCGAGGATGCAGGACTCACCCCCTCCTACTATCCAGTGGTTCGATTCCTTTCTAAAAGGCAGACACCAGTAAGTTCAAATTGAAAACTCCTCCTCCTCCCCTTCCCTTGCTATCCTGGCAGGTGTCCTCCAAGATTCCATACTCGGCCTTATCCTGTTTTCAGTTTTCATCAACAACCTCCCATCTGCTTGCTCTTCCTCCCTCATCCATATGTATGTGGATGACACCATATTGTTCCCATCCAGCCCAGACCTAGCCACAATACATTCTATGCTACAGCAAGACTTCGGCTTAGTTCAGGCTTGGTTCATCTCAAAACAGCTAAAACTAAATACTATGAAAACTGTTTCAATGACCTTCGGTACTTGTCAAAGACTAGCCAAAACAAACTATGCCCCTCCTATCACCACCCTTGATGGCATCCCGCTAATCATAGTCCCATCCTACAAATACCTTGGTGTCTGGCTCGACCCACAACTAAACTTCTCTCTCCACATTGATTTCATTACGTCAAACTATGCCGCAGCTGGGAGTCCTCTACCAAGACAGAGACTCTATCCCCTCCTGTACAGTACAGTACATGTGAAATTTTGACTGAGATGATTAGGCCAATCTTTGACTACGCAGACATTATTTATGGCACTACTTCCTCCACCTCCCTCTCTCCACTTGACTCCCTTTTTAATGTCTTCTGTCACTTCACCTCCAACTCTCCTTACAGGACTCACCACTGTTCCCTTCTCTCCTGTCTGGATCTTCCTCCGCCCTCTCATAGATGCCTCACCCACTCTGTACTTTTCATCTCTAAATTCTGATTCAAGCTGCTCCCCTCTTACATCTCTTCCCTCTTTTCACCTGCCCCTGCCTCTACCTAGTCTCTATGACCTAGAGACGCATGTACCTTTTCACTCCATCTTCTAACTTTGGCATATATGCCTTTAACTACCACCTCCCCTCTCTGTGGAACTCTCAGCCCCCTCTGTTATACAACTCTCCATCTCACTCGTCTGTCAAATCTCAGCTACGCCTTCTTCCACACCCTACCTATTCCCACAACTTAACCTAGCATGACTGTAAGTCACTTTTGCACTAACTCTGCTTTCTGTTTATCCTCGCTCCACCCATACCCTACCATGTCTCCAATATAACTAAGTAGCCTATTATGCTGTATTATTTCATGAAAAATATGTGTATGGCACCTTTGTAACTATATGCTATGTACTATTAATATTATTACGCCTCCTGCAATAGTGCCTTGTATTCTATATATCGCTAAATTATACAACCATGTAATGTTTTGTATACTGTGTATCATGAAAATGTAGATTTATCCCTAGTTCCCACTCCTCCAGGTCACATCTGGAAACAAGCCTTGGCACAGCATGTCTTCCCTGGTCACCAAATGTTTAAATAAAATAAATAAATAAAACATTAAAAGGGGGACAAAGCCAACTTACAGAACTGGTGGCCCACGTGTCTCCTCATCATGGACCAGAAATGTTCATCTAAAATTTTGGCTGAAAGATTAGAGTAAGTGGCAGTTGAACTTATTTCTCCTCACCAGACTTGCTCAGTTCCAAACAGGTCAGTCAATGACAATTTAGTGGTTATGTGAGATGCAGTATAGTGCAGTGGTTTGGGGCTGTACACTACAAACCTGGAGACAGGGTTTGAATCCCACAGCCCCAACTTATATACTGTGTGACCCTGAGCAAGTCATTTAAAGCAGCTGCACAATATAAAGTTGACATTTTATTTTATTTATTTATTTAGCTTTTGTTGACCGGGTAAGTGCACTAGACAAATCCTGCCTATTTTCAGGCACGACCCGGGGGAGGGGGATACAGACGAATGCCAACTGACCTTGAACCAGATTAAGCTGTTGGTGGTATTTTTAGTGAATGAGGGAAATTTGGCCAGGACACTGGGGAAATTTCTCTACTCTTTTCGATAAGTGCCATGGGATCTTTAACATCCACCTGAACTACCACCAATCCAGGCAGATGGGACCTCGGTTTAACGTCTCATCCGAAAGACGGCACCTCGGAAGTGCAGCACCCCTCTCATGATGCATTACAGTGTCAGTACTGGGATATTAACCCAAGTGCCAGATGTGGGAACTGAACCCATAGCCCTCTGATCTCCCGGCCTCAGAGGCGAGTGTGCTACCTACTGAGCCACTGACATTTTGAGTCACCTTCGATTTTAGTTTAGTGACATGTCACTTGATGTTCGTTTTGGGTTACTGTAACGATTTCCTTTGGGTCTTTAGTGTTTTTTTTATTAGTTTAATAAAAACTGAAATTAACCCTTAGACTGCCAACAGAATTAGAACATATTGGAGTTCTGAACTGATATATCAGTCTGTGGCCCTGTAAGGATTAATTTGCACGAATGGATTAATTATAATGTACTGCCCGTCGGCTGGTACATTTGTTCACACAAATTAATTACAGTTTTTATTGAACTAATAAAAAACATTAAAGAACTGAAGGAACTCCTTACAGTAACCTATTGGACATCAAGCGGCATGTCATTAAACTAAAATCATAGGGTGACTCCAAATTTCAACTCTTCATTGCACACTGCTGCTTTAACTCCCTTGTGCTCCCAGGTCACACCTGGAAACAAGCTTCAACTTAGTGTGCCTTTCCTGGTTAACAATTTCTCATTTCCCTTCTGAGAGAGAACCTTTAGAGATAGTTTCTTGATATGTGCTGTTGCTGGACTAGGAAAAGGCTTTTTTTACAGAGTGGCCCATGAGTAACTTGTCCTGATCCTGCACTGGTATGGTCTAATGCCAGTGTTTATGTGCTGGACTGAATGCTTATATGCCAAAGTAAGTTCCCTAGTAAACGGATGGTTAGTAGGCTTCACAGGGAGTATGGCAGTGATGTTCCTAGAGTTCATTGTTATATACCTTTGTGATAGACCATCTGATACAAACATTAAATGACAATGTGACAGATTGTGGGATTTCTTCACAGGATGGTTCTCCACCAGTAAAGGTTCTGGCCTATGTAGGCATTAGTCTCTCTCTTCAGGATGGGTCTGCTGGTCCAGCTTTGGAGGAAATTCTAAGCAATGTCACCCAAACATCTATGTCTTAATTCAGACAAAAGTAAGGGGATGGGCACTGGGGCTCTAACAAATGCTGCTAATTCTGTAGCCAAGATTAAGGTCCCAGGTTCCCATATTGAGATGTTGTGCATATGATATGGTCCTGATGTCTTGACATTTGACAGTCTTATATGTTCCTTATATTGCACATTGCAATGTACCCCTTGTAACCCTGTGTCATGGTAATGCCGTAATTTTTGTATATGTAATCCATCTGTATGCTGTGTTTATGTATGTAATCCTTTTATGTTGATAAGTGTAAGCCCCAGGGGGCACTATCCCAAGGGCTACCACCCCTGCCTGTCTCAGCTGTGATAGGGTAAGGGGCCCAGATCCGTTGACGGGTGCCTCCACCCAGAGGTTGGGGTCAGAACAGTTTCAGGTTGACTCGGTCACAGCCCTCTGGGTTGCTGCAACCCCCCCTTCTTCCCACTAGTGGCTCAAACAGAGTAATTTCAATGCTTTCCCCCGAAACACTTGCCCCTAGGCCCGAAACACCCAGCTCACTCCGGGGACTCCCTTGAAAGTAAGGCAAAGTTATCAAACATTCACTGTGCAGTATGTCCTCAGTAAGACACAACCAGTCTGGGTACAGTTGCAAAATGAACTATCTGATTTATTAGAAGGGGGATAACAAGGGCCGGGGAAAATCAGGATGATTAACTTGACCTTATTACCTATAGTTAACTACCTATGGCTCTGTGCACAGGCCTGAACCTCTCAGTTATTGTCCATGGGTACCCAAGCCCTAATGGCTAGCTGGTTGGGGCCCTGTCACAAATGAGCATTCACTTTCCGGAGCAGATCAGAACTAGCAGAAAAATCTATTAGTGCAGTCAACAGCACAACAAAGATAACATTTAGCCACTGCTTGTAAGTTTAACAGGGAGCGGCCCTGAACCAGTACTCACAACTCCAGCAGACACCCTTCCTTCACCACTTGCAGGGCTGAGCCTGAACTTCAGAAGCCTCCTCACACATTTATATGGAGAACAACAAAGAGGGGTACCATACCAGGCAGCGGCTTTCAGGATCCGAACTAACTCACAGCAATTTCGGGTGGTAGCAGCTACTTCAAATGTCCTGACAGACTGAGCACGATTCAGCAGATTCTCCAGTCTTCTTCAGGTGAAGCCTGGTAGGTAGCTGTGTTTATACACAGCCTTCTCTGACCACACCCAGCAGATTTAATCGACTTTCTGGCTAGAAACGGCCCCTAGGCCTTCACGTGCTTCCCTGCTGAACACTACCATGCAGCAGCTCAGAGCTCCTTCCCCTCTCCAGTCACAAAGATCTGCCCCAAACAGCATGGGGCACTTTTTACAGTTCAGGCGCTACCCGCTCTCATAGGCTGGCTACACATGCCAGTCAGTTACTCCTGCGCTCAGTGGTGCAAAAGAGCGCCATAGCCCATAATGCCTTTCCCAAAATTACAAGCAGTTTCTCTATTGGTCGGATGGCTCTATTAGCGTTCCAATGTACTGATTGGTCCAACTCGGCAGTTCGGGACCAAAATGGAGGAGATAATCAGAACAGTCTTGGCTGCAAAGAAGGCAGGTTAGAACAACCACATTATCATTATTACTCTAAGTTTTTATCAATAACCAGTTACATCTTTCCAGAGGCCTCCCTCTGCACAATATAGCGAGGGCAGAATGGAGCACTGACTGAGCAGCTCTGGCATAAAACCACACAGCACCCACCCCCATTTCGGCTAATTAGGACTACAGACAGACAGCCCTTAAAGAGACAGTACATGGAGGCTCTAAGAGCAGTCACTGGCAACCACATTCAAATGACCTTTCGCCGGACACCAGCCAGGCATGAAGCACTTAAACAAGCTCCAGGGAAGCTTTTAGGAACCCCCATTTGTAGGGGGGTTACCCCCTTCCTGGGCTGAAAAATCTTGGCATCCGCGTCAAGTAGTTACCCTTAAATCACTTCAAGTCAACAGTTTACTTAACATTATGTCACACTTTAAATTACATGCATGAATACCATGTTAACAGTTTAGTACAATTTATGCAACATCATATACACATAACTATTGTTCCCCTTTTAGATCAGGTCATTAGTTCTTGCCCATGACACCTGGGCAGAGGGGACCCCTTCCTGTCAGCTACTTGTAGGTTACCTAAAGCAGGGGCACCACACTCGAAGGGCAATACTAACAGGCTGGAGTTATCCCCCAAGGCTAGCTTAGGCAAAGAGCTAGGGGTCACATACACTTCCTTATGGACCACGTTTAAGGGCAGGTCCACAGGCTGACCCAGCGACTCATAACTCAACTTTACTACCGGCCGTACTTCTCGGCTAGATTGTCTAGTGGTCTCGGAAAACGCAGTTACAGGCCCCGATTCCAATTCAACTTCATTGAGATTAGTAGGGGGAATCTCCACAGGGGAAAGGGACCCAGGGCTCATAGTACTGTTGGGGGTCTGACCCTCTACATCAGGACTCACACTACTTGGCTCAGCTGAGGACTGTGCAGCTACTAGTAAGGAACCATCAGGGCATTCAAAATATTCTTCAGGTTCCGGCATATCATTGGCTTGTTCCCCCACATCACTTTCCTCTTCCGAAAAGTCAGATAGTTCAGCCAGGCCAGACAGTTCTGCCAGGCTCAAGAACCACACCCCTTGGGCTTTGCTGCTACCCAGCCCATCCTCTGGAAGCATTGGTTCTGGAGACAAAGTAGGGGGCTCAAACAGTCCAGAAGGCCCAACCTCGTCTCCAGAGTTAACAAGGGGATTGCCCTGAAACAGTTTGCTCAGTTCGTAAGAGGGATAGTATTCAACATCATTTTCATTGTCTTCAGACACAGATTGCCGATCACCGTCATCAGAGGGATTTGGACAAGACCCTCTTAGTTGGCTTGCTGAAGAATCAATTGGTCTGGTTCTTTTCCTGGCAGCAGATCTAGTCATAGGCCTGGAGGGGAGGGCAGTTGGAGGTTCAGCTTCAATCAGAATTTGCCCGATTGGCAGCAGATGATTTCTGTGTATAGTTTTCACATCTTTGGAATGTTTTCAGGCCGCACTTTATATACAGACAAATCTGCCAGTTTTCCCACAACAATGTGAGGGAGGTGATGCCATCTGTCAGCAATTTTATGTCTGCCATGCAGTCCCAGATTTCTTAGTAACACTCTATCCCCCTCTCTCAGTTCCATTGTTTTTACTTTCTTATCATACCTTTCCTTGTTGGTCAGGTTTCATTTAGCAGCCATGGTCTGGGCCAGCTGATAGGCATGGTTCAACTGGGTCTTCAGCTTCTGTACATATTGTAGATGATTTTCTGCTTGCACTCCATCAGGGGAAACTCCAAAAACACACATCCACGGGCAGTCTAGCTTCTCTCCCAAACATTAGCCTGTACGGGGAAAATCCAGTGGCATCACTTTTGGTGCAGTTATAAGCATGAACCAGGGTGCTGATCTGCTGGCTTCATCTAGGCTTGTCCTTGGGTTGCAATGTGCCCAACATATCAAGCAAGGTGCGGTTAAATCTTTCAGGTTGGGGATCTCCCTTGGGGTGGTATGGAGTAGTTCTTGAATTCCGTACTCCCCAGAAAGATAACATCTGTTTGATCAGCCAGCTCTCAAAGTCCCTCCCTTGGTCAGAGTGGATCCTCCTTGGGGCCCCATAGTGGACAAAGAAGTTCTCCACGAGTACTTTAGCCACCGTGGTTGCTTTCTGATCTTTAGTAGGAAAAGCCTCTGCATACCGGGTAAAATGATCAGTGACCATTAATATGTTACTGATATTTTTTAGATCTGGTTCTAAACTCAGAAAATCAATGCAGACCAGTTCCATAGGGGCACTAGTGGTGATGTTGACCATGGGAGCAGCTTTCTGAGGTAGGGCTTTTCTTTGCAAACAGTGACCACAGGTCTTGAGATACTGCTCCACATCTGTACTCATCTTTGGACAGTAGAATCAGGTCTGTACCAGATCGAGAGTTCGGTCTATGCCAAGATGCCCCATGTGATTATGTAAGGACCTCAGGACCAGTTCTCTAAAAGCTGAGGGCAGTACCAGTTGTTGTTTGTCTACCCAACCCTCCTTATCCACAGTCTCTCTGTATAGTAGTTGGTTAATCAGCTTTAATTTGGGCCCTTCTTTATATAACAAGGCAGTTCTCAGGTCAGTGGAGTGTAACTTGGACATGTCCCTCCTGGCCTGCAAAGCCTCCACAGCCATTTTTATCACAGAATCACAGGATTGAGCCCATTGGAGACTATCATTGTTGATTTGGGGCAGTGAACTAGTGTTTAATGCAGAGAAATGACAGTAGGCAGCAGGTATGCAGTTTTTGGATGGCCCCAAGCAATCCACCATACAGTCCACAGCATCGGGAGACACCTGTTCCTCCTTGTCAAATTTCTGGCAGAGGGCCCTTATGTCAGGTTCTGACAACCTGACCCAATCAGTTTGTGGCTTAAGCCTCCGAGAAAGAGCATCCGCATCTATATGGTTTAGGCCCGCCCTGTACTCGACAGCATAGTCATAGGTGGCCAAGGCAGAGAGCCACCTATGACCAGTGGCATACAACTTGGCTGAGGTCTGTACATAGGTCAGAAGATTGTTATCAGTCTTCACCAATATCTTGGCACCATACAAATAATCATGAAACTGATCAACAATGGCCCACTTCAGAGCAAGGAGCTCTAGTTGTGTACTGGATAATTTTTCTCTGAAGGAGTCAAACTTCTGCTGGCAAAAGCTACAGGTCTCAGACCATTTGAGTGCTCCTGATATAACACAGCCCCCAATCCTTGTAGACTGGCATCAGTATGGAGAACGTATGGCTTGGCTGGATCAGCATAGGCCAGCACTGGGGCATGGGTGAGTTGATATATGATGTCATAGAAAGCTTCCTCCCACTCAGTAGTCCAGCGGTCCCCGAACACATCATTCAGCTGAAAATACTTCTTCTCCATCTCAGAATACACAACTTTCTTATACTTTTTGTGCATGGGAGGGTACCCCTGAGTAAGGTTGAGGAGGGGGCGAATCACTCAAGAATAATCTTTGACAAACCACCTATAATATCCACAAAACCCCAGGAACCGTCGCAGTTCTTTCAAATTTCTGGGCTGAGGCCAAGTGGTCAAAGCCTCCACTTTGCTAGGGTCAGTCTCTATGCCTTCAGTGGATACTATGTGGTCCACATATATTACAGAAATTTGGAAGAATTGACACTTGTCTATAGACAGCTTGAGGCCAAAATCCTCCAGTCGATCCAGGACCTTGAAAAATCTTTGCTCATGTTCTTCCAACAAGCGGCCAAACACTATGACATCATCCAAGTAAACCAAACACTCGAGCAAATTCATGTCTCCCACAGCACGTTCCATCAGGCGCTGAAAAGTGGCTGGGGCACCTGAAATCCCTAGAGGCATCCGAATGAACTCATAGAAGCCTAGGGGGCAAATGATTACAGTCTTCTCTCGGTCCTCTGGGGCCATCGGGATCTGGTAGTATCCGCTGCGGAGATCCAACACAGAGAACCACTTACTGCCATTTAAACAATCCGAGGCATCCTGTATGCTGGTCCAGGATGGTCCGCCGATTCAAAGTGCGATCGTCTACACACATCTGAACTGCCCCATTCTTTTTCCTTACCACTACAATGGGGGAGGTATAGGGGCTCCTGGACTCTTGTATCACACCAGCAGCCAATATCTCTTGCAGATGCTGCCTCACATCATCTATGTCAGCTGGGGCCAGGTGCCGGGATCTCTCTCGGAAAGGCCTTTCGTCATGCAGCCGAATGTGATGCTCAGCCCCTTGCACACATCCCACATCCCATTCTTTCAGGGAGAAAACCTGGTCCCTCTTGGCAAGCCTCTCACTGATCCTCCTCTTCCATTCAGCCGGCAAAGGGGAGTCACCAAAATCAAACAAGTCAGGAGTAACTCTGTCAGCTGTCCTGGAGCCCTTGCTATTTGGCAGTACTGCAGTATCTGCACAATGTACACTTGCCAAGGTGCACCCTATTCTTATTCGAATCTCTTTGTCAGACACATTATGCACTTCAACCATCACCCTCTTAACATAAGCATGAGCTCTAGCCAGCAAGATACTGGGTTTGACCAACAGTCCCTCAGGTAATCTTCCCTCCCCAGACTCATCCAACATCAACAACTTATTTTTAATGTCTGTTTTTAGTCATACTTCTCCATGCAGGACACATTTGGCATTCGGGGCAAGTATCACTGGGGCCGGATCCTTTTTCCATACCACACCCACCGGGCCTTCAGGTTCCTCCTGGCTAACCTTCTTCTGAGTTTCAACTGCCTTTTGGATCACAGCGGGTATCCTTAAGGCTCGCCTGGTCTTGAATGTTTGCTTTTCTGAACACAACTGGGCCAATCGTCCAAACATATGAGCATTCATCCCAATCAACAGGGGTACCCCATCATACAGTCCAGTAAGGGGGCAAACTAAAGCTAAGGTTTCCACCTGTTCATCCACTCCAGTCACAGAAGTAGAGAAAGACAACCAGACCCAGATATACCCCAAATACGGATAAGCCCTGTCGCTCAACCCCCACACATATAGGCCATCCGAGGGTTGCAGGGGCACCTCATGTAACTGTGTCTGATACCAGTCCTGAAACGTGATGGTTACCTGAGAGCCACTGTCTAATACAGCTCGGGTGAGAATCCCATTTACTTGCACTGGGGTCTCCATCGAGGGCCCGACCACATCAGACCATTCGGGGGGGCACAGCATTGACAGTTGGTTGAGCATGGGCCCGGGTCACAGAGCTTTCCTGGGGGGTCGAGTGTGGGCCCTGTGATGCCAAGTGATCAGCCTGCTGTTGACTTTCCTTAAATTCTCCGGCATATAGCACTCAGGCTGAAAATGCCCATCCTCCCCACAATGATAACAGAACTTGGGGTCCCAGGGATCTCTATTGGGCAGTGGACACCTTATCTGTTGGGGACCCTGAGGGGGATGAGGGGGTTCCCCCAGGCCAGGATTCTGGTTTCTGGATAACTCAGGCCCCCCAGACCTAACAGAGCACATGATAGATTGTTTCAAGTCCCTCACCAGTTCCCGTAAATTTCTGACCTCAGCCCTCAACTCACTCTCTACGTAGGGGTCGGAGGAAATAGCTTGCATTCCCACATGACCTGGGAAATCTGGGAATCCATCAGGCCTTCCTGATAGGTGGGTCTCTTTGGGGGTGCTAGGCTTAGGGGTTCCACTAGGGTTCACCGCCCCCACATAGGGTTCCCACCACTGTTCATTGGTCTCCACCTCTCTAATTTCCCTCATCAATTGACAATATTCAGGCATGGTCACCCGTCGATCATGTAACTTAAGTTTTAACAATATTATACTAGAGAATCTAGCAGACTTTAAAACATGTTCCAACCTGACCTGATTCAGGGCCATGGCTGTGATTCCCCCCTTTCTATAGGCCTTCTCCACCCTAGTGACAAAGGTAGACAGCTTCTCATTTCTCCACTGCTTGGCTGACCTGACTTTCCATAATAAATCTTCCCCAGTCTCGGTACTCCCAAACACCCCCTCTAAAGCAGAAAGGTACTCTGCGGCGGTGGCCTGAAAAACCTAATGGCTTCTAATGTGGGGCCCCGCAGGCTCTCCATCAATCTCTTCCTCTTCTTCCCCTCAGAGCATTGCCACTCCTGAACTAAGGGGGTGGCATAGTCCATCCAAGCTTCCAGGTCATCCTCCCCTGTAGGCACTGGCACTGTGCCACTAAAAGTTTCAGCCTACAGTAGGAATTGAGCTGTATAGGAGGGGATCACTAAGGGCAGTGGGGTCAAAATAGAACTCTTGGGGGAACAGGAGGAGGCGCCTGAGGAGACCTGGGGGATAGCGTCACTAGACAAATCCAGTGCTTGCAGCAATTCCTGGGTAGTCCGCCCCTCCACAGCCAGCAATTTAGGCAGTTTATCTTTAGAACTATTAGTCTGGGGAGACCCCCCAGGAGTGACTGACCCACTCCGAATATGAACTAGCCTCCATCTCTGTGAGGCACCCTCCGGGTAAATAACTGGAGGTACCATCTCGGGATCGATGGCCACACTGCACAAAAGTAGTACCTGCAGCGTCTGGTCAAGCAGGTCAACCATACGCCCCTTTACCTCCACCTTGCCTAAACATTTAACATGCTCTGCTGTGGAAACAATGTCAGCTGTTGGTGTTCCCAGGGGCACATCTAACAGTAACACAATTTTCTGGGAGTCCAGCTCTTTGGCTTCATCCCACCCCATCAGTTTGTGTACCATTGTCTTAATAGGACCCAACTTAATTTTTGCCAACATATCCCCTTCCAGTTTTTCCATCTCTTATGCACTTCACTCACTTGGCCACTAGGGGATGCTAATCCCAGTGGTGCCTCCAATTTGTAACCCTCAGGGGGCACTATCCCAAGGGCTTCCACCCCTGTCTGTCTCAGCCGTGACAGGGTAAGGGATCCAGATCCGTTGACGGGTGCCTCCACCCAGAGGTTGGGGTCAGAACAGTTTCAGGTTGACTCGGTCACAGCCCTCTGGGTTGCTGCAACCCCCCCTTCTTCCCACTAGTGGCTCAAACAGAGTAATTGCAATGCTTTCCCCCAAAACACTTACCCCCAGGCCCGAAACACTCAGCTCACTCCGGGGACTCCCTGGAAAGTAAGACACAGTTATCAAACATTCACTGTGCAGTATGTCCTCAGCAAGACACAACCAGCCTGGGTACAGTTGCAAAATGAACAATCTGATTTATTAAAAGGGGGATAACAAGGGCCGGGGGAAATCAGGATGATTAGCTTGACCTTATTACCTATAGTTAACTACCTATGGCTCTGTGCACAGGCCTGAACCTCTCAGTTATTGTCCATGGGTACCCAAGCCCTAATGGTTAGTCCCTCATGGCAGCTGGTTGGGGCCCTGACACAAATGAGCATTCACTTTCCGGAGCAGATCAGAACGAGCAGAAAAATCTATTAGTGCAGTCAACAGTACAAAAAAGATAACATTTAGCCACTGCTTGCAAGTTTAACAGGGAGCTGCCCTGATCCAGTACTCACGACTCCAGCAGACGCCCTTCCTTCACCACTTGCAGGGCTGAGCCTGAACTTCAGAAGCCTCCTCACACATTTATATGGAGAACAACAGAGGGGTACCATACCAGGCAGTGGTTTCAGGATCCGAACTAAGTCACAGCAATTTCGGGCGATAGCAGCTACTTCAAACATCCTGACAGACCAAGCGTGATTCATCAGATTCTCCAGTCTTCTTCAGGTGAAGCCTGGTAGGTAGCTGTGTTTATACACAGCCTCCTCTGACTGCATGACAGCAGATTTAATCCAAAGCTTTCTGGCTAGAAAACTGCCCCCTAGGCCTTTCACGCGCTTCCCGCATGGACACTCAATGGCGCAGCAGCTCAGAACTCCCTTTCCCTCTCCAGTCACAGCGCATCTGCCCCTAACAACATGGGGCACTCTTTATAGTTCGGGCACTACCCGTTCTCATAGGCTGGCTACACATGCCAGTCATTTACTCCTGCTCTCAGTGGTGCAAAAGAGCGCCATAGCCCATAATGCCTTTCCCAAAATTACAAGCAGTTTCTCTATTGGTCGGATGGCTCTATTAGCGTTCCAATGTACTGATTGGTCCAACTCGGCAGTTTGGGACCAAAATGGAGGAGATAATCAGAACAGTCTTGGCTGCAAAGAAGGCAGGTTAGAACTACCACATTATCATTATTACTCTAAGTTATTATCAATAAACAGTTACATCTTTCCAGAGGCCTCCCTCTGCACAATATAGCGAGGGCAGAACGGAGCACTGACTGAGCAGCCCGGCGGGGTCTCAGGCATAAAACCACACTGCCCCCCCATTTTGGCAAATTAGGACTACAAACAGGCAGCCCTTAAAGAGACAGTACAGGGAGGCTCTAAGAGCACTCACTGGCAACCGCATTCAATCGGCCTTTCGATCGACACCAGCCAGGCATGGAACATTTAAACAAAGTCTGGGGAAGCCTTTAGGAACCCCCATTTGTGGGGGGGGTGACATAAGTAACCCCAGGTCCATCTTGAAAATGAGCTTTGCTCAATGGTGTTCACTTGGTTAAATAAAGATGTTGATTGACTGATTGATTTATCACACTACAATTTGGAACAGTACTTAAATACAACCACTGCTTTGGCAAATGATGTCAGAAATAGCTAATTCTTCAACCAGGAAAGGGTTGTATAAAACCATTATGACAGACATATTTTTTATGCCTCATGACTTCCCAAACTGCCCTCAAGATAAAGAGAGAGCTTTCTCAAACGTCTGGTTGATAAGAGAGCCCAATGTTGGATGTTCTCTGGCTGTCTGCTAGTGGCCGTTTGGGAGTCAAAGACTCCTTAAAACACAAAAGTTTAGAGGAAACATTTTGTCCATGCCCCCAGAATGCAACAGAGTACTGGAGACACACAAACACTTGTTTCTAGAGTGTACATACACCAGGGGCTTTTGGAATTTTGTTTGGTTGTTAAGTGGCAGTGTCTGCAGGTCATACAGCTACTCTCTGCACATTTGATATTTTGTTTCCCCTCACCCAGTTGGTGCCACTTACACCCAGACACAGTTGGGATTTTGTTTGCCCTATTTAAATTTTATATATTTCAAGCTCATTGTACCTTTTCAATGCAACAAAAGATGGTATCTTATCAGGATTTGTATACTCTTGTATTCGTGTAGCTCTGTGCAGAATTATGCAAAATGATGAAGCAGTTTTTCTAAGCTCAAAGGTCTGTTTAATAGGGAAATCTTTCCACGACAACACACAGAGTAAGTAATGAACTAGATTTAAGATGAGGGGGAATGTAAGGGTGGCCAAATGCAGGGCCCTCTTTCTGTTGAAATATCTCTATTCATACAGAATATTGTAAATTGAAGGAATGCTGATTTGACATTATGTTTATTACCATGTTCACATCTTTTTTCTAGATACTTTTTTATTTGATGTTGATCTCTACTTTGCAATGACTTAAGCCGTACATTTTTATTTGTGTAAATAAAAAGGCCCCTACTCTTTTTGAGAAGTGTCATAGGATGTTTAAATTCCACCTGACCAACCACCACCACAGTCCATGTCTCCCAAACACCATGCTCAACTTTCTGAGGCATCAATCCAGGTTACTTTTAACTAAGAAATAGTATATCTTTCAGAGCTACCATCATGACTTCCTGCAGCACTTGATATTCATTAGCAGTCTCCTAACCTATGGCTGATCAGGCCCAGGCCTGCTTAGGTATGTGATCAGGTTCCAAGCATAGAGGTCTACCGTTCCAAGGTGGCAAGGCAGCAGTGACTGAAAGGAAGCAGTATCTACCTTCTAATTTGGCATTCAGATATTCTTCACGATACTCTTTTGGCAGTTTTGTGCTGTTCACAACAATTATGGGCTTGTAAAAGTGAAAACTATTATTTAAAAGTTAAAACTGTGAAAATGGTACAGTATCTCTTTAAACGCAAAAGGTTCCCCTGGTTGAGACACCAGGTGTCAATGCCTGACAAATGTGTAATGCCTGTTTTGTGGTTTTCCAGCAAGACAGTTTCTCCACAAGAAAAAGGGTAGACATCTGGCCAGACTGGCCCTCTCAGCACATCATGCAAAGCAATCTCCCCGCACGGAGTTAAATGAGTGCACTGCTCTCCCATGCAGGTACCTCCAAGCTTTTATTTGGGAAGTGCGCGTATTGCCAGAGTTCTGTCACTCTGTTTTTATATGTAAGTAACTTTTAAGTTTTTTGTACTGCCGCACAAGAGAGAAGCCTAGTGAGGCAGGAGAAATGATTAAGTTCCACAGTCTGCATGGCTTTCCAAAGCACCTAATACAAATTAATGTTTAAATCAGAAAGAAATCTTTTTGATGTTGCGATTAACATGTCTGTCTATTTTTCACCTACTCGTTTCTTCCCACTGCTACTTAATGTCTAATGTTATATAGTTTTATAAAACGAGTACAGACAGTAAGGGTATCTGGAATAAGCCATACCCTTTCATCTGTTATTGGTTACCTGTATTGTAGTTTAGATCAGGACCACACAGATTAGTGGACCCGAGGCCTGCTCTGTTACGTATGGTGAGCCACCTGCAAAGTAATACATTATGTCTGATAGCTCTTTTTTTTAAGTAGCCTTTTAAGATGCTTGCTGGGGTCTTCCTCTTCCTACAGTTTTTACAACAGAGTCGGCAAAACCGTGCCCACACGCCTAAGAGCAGGTTTGCAGCTAGCCTTGTACATTGTAAAGTTTCTGTTTTACTGAGAGCTACACATATAAATTATTGCAAGGCATTAGCGACTAGTATGTCTAAGCTTCAGGTTACACATTGCTTTGCTCTTCACCAGTGGTTCTGAATTATTTCAAAAACTTGTTGATTGCCAAACATTTTTTCTGTGACGTAAGTCAGACTTTTAATGTATGAACTGAACACCCTGTCAACATTAAAAATATATTCTAAAGCACTGATAATTAAAGTGTTTGAGAAACTAAATGGCTATCATAGGTGTAACCCCCTTACAAATGGGGGTTCCCGAAAAGTCTTCCTTGGGCTTGCCTAAATGCTCACTGCCAGACTGATGTCCTGCAGTTTAATAGTTTAAACATTATTACCTGCAAATGCATGTATAGCCTCTCTGTATTGTCTCTTTAAGAGCTGCCTATATTGCAGCTACAATTAATCTGTGAGGGGGGGCTGAGTGCTTCTATGCTTGTGTCTCGCCCGGGCTCCCAGATAATCGCTCCATTCTGCCATCGCTGTTTGTGCAAAGGGAGCTCTGTGAGAAGATATACATATTTGTTGATTATCTATTAGAATGGTAACGATATTGTAGTTTGTCTAACCGGCTTTCTTTGCAGCATGGACAGTTTTGGTTATCACCACTGTCTTGGCCCTGGACTGCTGGAATGGGCCAGTCAGTACCTTTGGGGACTGTAAAATGGAGCATGTCCCCAGGGGTCTTGTGGGAGCAAAATTCTGTAGGAATTGTAGTTTTGGAACTTTGGTGCCCAAATGGACCTGGAGGGGGAGCCCTTGTTGTGGCTGACAGACAGATCAGCCAACCAAACCTTTTGGATACTGGGGAAAGTCCCATGCTGCTTGCAGCTAGAGTCAGTCTGAGCTGGAAGGTGAAAGGGTGAACAGCTTGAGATAGCCGAGTCGCTCCTGCATAGTTTCACGTGGGAGAACTGTGGAAGGGCTGAGTTTTAGCTTGCCTGCTGTCCCTGAGAGGAAACTTGTGAGGTTGTCGGACTGAATCCAACTGTGGAGAGCAACTTAAGCCACTGAACTGTGACCAGGCTGTCACCCCAAAGAAGTCCGAAGGTTTGATGAACATCCAGATCTACAGCCACCTCTGAACTCCTGGATTGTGCAGAGACTCTGTAATTGTGACTGGAGAGTCATTTGCCTGGTACAGTGGAATTTCTTTTCATGTAAATGTGCTGTGTGCTGTTAGTGGGTCATGATTTGCTTCTCCGCTGTATGATGAACTGTGTTCTGCTTGCTGGAGTCTGCATCCAGCTCCAATGAACTGAATCCATATTCATCTCCATTTGGCATGGGCCTTCCACACTGGCCCAGCCACTACACAGAGAAAGTCATAGATGAGAGACTTGCCAGGGGATAAGCCCCCTGCTCAAAACTTTGTACAGGAATGACGCCTCAGTGATTCGTGTGGGTCCTGCTTCTCTTGGCACTCCAGCTCAACAACCTGAAGTCTCGATTTCATCCTGCCTGTGTTCTGTATTGGGTAATGTGAGTAAACATCAGGGTAGCTCCCTGCAACAACAGCTAAATCTAAAGTGTTGTCATAGAAACAGAGAAACATAGACTTTGACTGCAGATAAGGACCACTTGGCCCACCCAGTCTGCCCATTTCCCTACCTACTGGATAAGCTGCAGATTCTAGTTAACCCACAGCCTGCTTCCTGCAACCCCCCCCTCTAATTGCTTTGTGTCTGTCCCATGCATGTTTGAATTCCCCCACTGTTTTAGACCCAACGACCTCCTCAGTAAGGCTGTTCCGTATATCCACCACTCTCTCCGTGAAAAAGAATTTCCTCACATTACCCCTGAGCCATCCCCCCTCTATCTTTAAACTGTGCCCCCTTGTTCTTATACATCTCTTTTTCTGAAAGATGCTACCCTCCTGGACTTTGTTGATTCCCCTGAGGTACTTTAACATTTCTATCATGTCCCCCCTGTCCCTCCTTTCATCAAGGGTATACATATTAAGCTTTCTCAGTCTCTCCTCATATGGTTTCTGATGTAGATCCTGCACCATTTTAGTTGCCCTCCTCTGGACTGCTTCCATCCTGTCTATGTCCTTGCGTAGATGAGGTCTCCAAAACTGCACACATTACTCCAGATGGGGTCTCACCAACTGTCTGTATAGAGGGATAACCACTTCCCTTTTTCTGCTTGTGATGCCCCTTCCTATGCATCCCAGTATCCCCTTGGCTCTCCTTACTGACTTTTCACATTGCTTACCCACCTTTAGGTCATCTGATATGACTACCCCCAGGTCCCTTTCCATTTTTATTGTTGTTAGTACCTCCCCTGCTATTGTGTACTCTTCTCCTGGGTTTTTGTTTCCCAGGTTCATTACTTTGCACTTCTTTGCATTGAATCTAAGTTGCCATATGTCTTACCATTCCTCCAACCTTGCCAAGTCCCTTATCATCTTTTCTACCCCCTCTTGTGTATCAACTCTGTTACAGATCTTTGTGTCATCTGCAAAGAGGCATACCTTTCCCTCCTGATTGCCTTGTTGTTTTTCTTTCACGAACTGAGCCCTCCAGCTCCAGATTACAAATAGTGTGTGTTGTGCATGTTGTTTTCTTCCATCACTGCACCCCAACCAGCTGCGATGCCGCCCTACCCCAGGCAAAGCTACTGGCTAGCCCACCTTTTCCCTACCTGGGTACCCAGAGTGTGTGACTGTGTAGGGACTCTGAAGTGCATGCATGACTGTATGGTTGATTTAGCCTTTAAGCCAATCTACCTGATTACGCCCCTTCCTTGTTCAACTCCCCTGAATAAATCATATCTCACTCTTTTTGCATTTAACCTGACTGTGGTTTCAGTTTGCATTGAAAGCATTGTACTGTTGTTGTTTGCTGTGCCTAACCTTGTTTTACAGGTGGTCTCTAGGGTCGGACTAGTGAAACCAGCCCTGTTGGTAAGTGCAAACAGTGTGGGTACTTGCATGGTGAATAAGGGTTATTGCAAAAGTGATTACTGTATATTGTTCTGGCCACTAGAGGGGAAAGAGGGGCGTTACAGTGTCCTGGAGGGCTGTACCCAAGTTAGCTTAACCATTAACAACCCTGACCTCTAGGTGCAGGCAGTTTAACATGCAACTAGCCAAGCAGGCAGGGGTAGTGCCACCTAGGGGTTACATCTTGGAGGCACCACTGGGATTAGTGTCCTCTAGTGGGCAGAGGTGGGAATTACCCCATCAGGTTTAGAACTGGTGACAACATGGAGGAGCTTGCTATGCCTTAGCTCAAGATCACCCCCATAGGTTGTTAGTACACCAGATGATGGGGTGGAATAAGGCTGAGGGGGTAAACCCCCGACAGGCTCTCCTGTTAATGGATGTTCCATTAGGGACCACTAATGCTATCATTTTAGAGGCTGTGGAACACGTTAAGTGTTTGGGGAAGGCTGAAGTGAAAGGGAGGGATTTGGACCTGTTTGACCAGACCATGGTGGCTCTACTCTCCTGCAACTCTCCCATAGATCCAAATAAAGTACCCCCCTGTTATTCTGTTAGAAGGGGTCTAGAAGGGGTGGAGAGTCATCATTTGCAAAGTGATCCGGCTATCCCGGGAGGGTCCCCCAGCATAGAGGGGTTCAAGGACAAGCTGACTAAGTTGTTAGTTTCTGAGGGACGATCCGCCTAAAAGTTAGTGAAGGTGCTAGACCTTTCTGAAGAACCCATACCCTTGCAGTCTCCAACAGCATCTCCTTCCTCCCCTAGGGTCCCACCATAGTCACCCCCCCCCCCATAATAATTCCATCTGTGCACCTGGACTCTTACTGTAGACTTTGATTTTTTTGGGCACAGTTCCAGTGCCTGTAGGGGAGGATGACCTGGAAACATGGATGGACTATGCTACCCCCCTGGTCCAGGAGTGGCAGTGCTCTAAGGGAGAGAAAAGAAAAAAACTCATGGAAAGTTTGAGGGGCCCTGCACTGGAGGCCATTCGCTTCCTATGAGCCACTAGCCAGGAGGCTACTGCGACTGAATACCTCTCTGCATTGGAAAGGGTTTTTGGAAGTACTGAGTCAGGGGATGATTTACTGTTGAATTTTAAATCCACCAAGCAATGGAAGAATGAGAAGTTGTCTATGTTTGTTACCAGAATTGAGAGGGCTCTGCAAAGGGCTCACAGAAAAGGAGGGGTGCCTTCTAGTGAACTGAATCGGGTTAGGTTGGACCATATTCTCAAGTCAGCCAGGTACTCTTGTGTGATGATGCTAAAACTTAAGTTGCAAGATGGGAAGGCTAAGCCTCCTGAGTATTGTCACCTCATGAAAGATATTCATGAAGCAGAGAATGATGAAGAGGGATGGGAGCCCTATGCTGGGGTTGCCTGTACCCTGCCAGACCCCTGAGTGAGGTGATGAGACTGAGGTGCAGCAGATGAGAGAACTAATTTAAGAATTGATGGAGTTGAGAGTCAGCCAACAAGCCACCGAGGTCGGCCAGAGATACTAACCTTTATCTGGCACCTCCTGAGTCAAGGAGCGAGGCCCTGCCTAGTGAGGGGGTGCACGTTGTCTCTTCAGAAGCCTGGACTGAGGGTAACCTACTGGAAGAAGTACGAGAACTAAGAACCCTGGTTGGGGACCTACTGCGAGCCACACAGACCACTAACCTTGGTGAAAGTCCCGAGGACTAAGAACGCATGTCATATGTCAAAGAAGGGCCCGAAGATGCCCCTGAAGTACCCAAGCCGGGAGACGGCCAGCTACCAGTCAGACACTCTAGAGAGACCAATTTTTGTTACTGCTGCAGGGAGGATGGGCACACCCGGTTCACCTGCCAGTCACCAGAGAACTTGAGAAAGGTTACTATTATGCTAGTAGCCTTGATTCGATGAAACAATAACCAGCTGCAAGGTGGAGCTGCTCAAAAAAGTTATTCATCAAAGACCACTGCCAAGTCGACATCCAAGTCTGCATCACCTGAGTGGTCTGAGGTGGTGGGCCCTTCAATGAAAACTACAGTGATGGTGAACGGTGTGTCCACCCGGGCTGTGCTTGACCGTGGATCTCAAGTAACTATAGTATTCCAAGATTGGTATCAGAAGCATCTGCCTGATGTGCCCCTACAACCCTTGGAAGGCTTACATGTGTGGGAGTTGAGTGAGAAGTCTTATTCGTACTCAGAGTATATTCGGATTTGGCTATCTTTCCCCACCTCCGTGGCCGGAGTAGATGAACAAGTTGAGACCCTTGACTTAGTGTGTCCCCCCACTGGATTATACGATGGGGTTCCCCTGTTAATTGTGACAAACGTCCATATGTTTGGGACACTGGCACAACTCTGCCATGAGAAACAAAGGCAATGGACTGGGAGGGCCCTAAGAATTCAGGCTATAATCAAAAGGGCCTATGACTTGCAATGAAAACCCAAGGAAGTAGATCAGGATGAACCTGTGGGGATCGTGTGGAATAAGGATCCTGACTCTCTGGTACTGGCACCCAATGCCCAGTGTACCATTCACGGGAGGTCCATCTAAGATGTAAAGAACAAAATATTAATGTTAAATGTACCAGGTGATGGAAAGTTGCCAGGCGGATTATTGGTTAAACCCAGCATCTTGCCTGCTCATTCCCCCGCCTATGCATGATGTGTGATGGTCCAGATTCGGAATGTGTCAAATCAGGAAGTCCAGGTGAACAGAGAGTGCACCCTAGCTACAGTACACTGCACAGACACTGCAGTATTACCCAGTGTCGCGCTACTCTGGTGAAAAGGAGAGAGTGACCCCAGACTTATTTGACTTTGGTGATTCCCCTTTGTCAGCTGAAAGGAAGGCTAGAATTAGCAAAAAACTCACCCAGAGAGACCAAGTATTTTTGTTAAAAGAATGGGACGTGGGGTGTGTCCAAGGTGCAGAGCATCACATACGCCTGCATGTTGACTGGCCATTTTGAGAGAGATCCCGACGTCTTGTCCCAGTGGACATAGATGATGTTAGGAGGCACCTGCAGGAAATGATCACTGCTGGCAATATACAAGAATCAAGGAGCCCATATGCCTCTCCCATTGTGGTTGTGCATAAAAAGAATGGGTCCCAGAGGATGTGTGTTGATTATCAAACCCTGAACCGGCGGACAGTCCCAGATCAATACACCATGCCCCGTATACAAGATGCCCTGTATTGCTTGAATAGGAGCAAATGGTTCTCGGTATTGGATCTTTGCAGTGGATATTACCAGATTCCAATGGCCCCAGAGGACCATGAGAAAACAGCCTTCATCTGTCTTTTGGGGTTCTACAAATTCCTGAGAATGCCACAGGGGATTTCGAGCACCGCAGTCAACTTTCAGTGACTGATGGAATGTGCAGAGGGAGATATGAATTTGCTGGAATGTCTAGTGTACCTAGATAGAAACATAGAAACATAGACTTTGACAGCAGATAAGGACCACTTGGCCCACCCAGTCTGCCCATTTCCCTACCTACTGGATAAGCTGCAGATTCTAGTTAACCAACAACCTACTTCCTGCAACCCCCCACTATAATTGCCTTATGTCTGTCCCATGCATGTTTGAATTCCCTGCCTGTTTTAGACCCAACGACCTCCTCAGGAAGGCTGTTCCATGTATCCACCACTCTCTCCATGAAAAAGAATTTCCTCACATTACCCAACAACCTCCTCAGGAAGGTGGTTCCATGTATCCATCACTCTCTCTGCAAAAAAAAAATGTCCTTACATTACCCCTGAGCTGTCCCCCCTCTATCTTTAAATTGTACCCCATTGTTCTTACACATCTCTTTTTTCTGAAAGATGTTACCCTCCTGGATTTTGTTGATTCCCTTGAGGTACTTGAAAGTTTCTATCATGTCCCCCCGTCCCTCCTTCCATCAAGAGTATACATATTAAGCTCTCTTAGTCTCTCTTCATACGGTTTCTGATGCAGACCCTGCACCATTTTAGTTACCCTCCTCAATGATGATGTCATTATGTTCAGGCACACATTAGAGGAGCATGAGACATGACTGTTTAAAGTCCTAGACCAATTGTAAGACTTCGGCCTCAAGCTGCCCATTGACAAGTGCCAGTTTTTTCAAACCTCCGTGAAGTATGTGGGGCACATAATATCTGAAGAAGAGATAGAGACCAATCCCAGTAGGGTTGAATCACTGACTACTTGGCCCCAGCCCCATAACTTGAAAGAACTACAATGTTTCCTGGGATTCTGTGGCTACTACCGCAGGTTCATCAAAGACTATTCAAAGGTGATTCAACTGTTCCTGAATCTTACCCAGGGTTACCCCTTACCAACCGTACATACAAAAAAGGGGCTGCCAAAGAACCCAAGAAAGTGTACTTTCAAGCAGGTGAACCTTTTGGGCCCTACTGGACACCAAATGTGAAGCAGCCTTCTATGAAGTCATATACCAGCTCACCCACACCCCCATCCTCTCCTATGCTGATCCTACAAAGCCCTATGTGCTGCATACAGATGTTAGTCTGCAGGGCTTAAGAGCTGTGCTGTATCAAGACCATGATGATAGTGTGAGACTGGTAGCTTTTGCCAGTTGGAGCTTGACCCTGTCAGAGCAAAACTACCCTGTGCACAAGCTGGAGTTCCTTGCCCTAAAATGGGCCATTGTTGACCAGTTTCATGAGTACCTCTATGGGACAAAGATGTTGGTGAAGACTGACTGACAATAACACGTTAACCTATGTACAGACTTCAGTTAAGTTAGATGCCACTAGGCACCGGTGGCTTTCTGCCTTATCATCAATGATTATGCTGTTGAATATAGACTGGAACTGAACCATATTGATGCTGACGCCCTGTCACGAAGGCCAGCTTCTAAGAGTGATTGGGTCAGGCCATCTCTTGATATCCTAGCATTGTGCCAAAAGTTTTACAGTGATGAACAAATGTCTGCGGACACAGTGGACTGTCTAGTAGATTGTTTGGGCCCTCCTGATACCTGCCTACCATCTGCCTATTGCCATTTCTCTACTCTAGATATCAGAGCACTCCCTCAACTTGACAATGACAGTATTCAGTGGGCTCAATCCCAAAATCCTATGATTCAACCAGCACTTGACACCCTGCAAGCAGGGAAAGATGTGTCTAAGTTGTGTTCCCCTGACTTGTGAACTGCCCTATTGTTTAAAGAAGGCCCCAGACTGAAGTTGCATAATCAGTTGTTATACAGAGAGACAGTGGATCATAGTGGTCAGATAGACAAGCAACAATTGATCCTGCCCATGGCCTTTAAACACTTGGTACTGAGGTCCCTCCACAATCATCTGGGGCACCTCGGTATTGACAGGACTCACGACCTGGTGCAATCTCGATTCTACTGGCCTAGGATGGGGGCTGATGTTGAGCACCATGAAAAGACCTGAAGTTGTTGCCTTCAAAGGAAAGCCCTGCCTCAGAGGGCTGCTTCCCCTTGTCAATATCACTACCAGCACCCTCATGTGACTAGTTTGCATAGACTTTTTGTGCTTAGAACCTGACCAGAGGAATATTGGCAATGTGTTATTGGTTACTGATCATTTCACTCAGTATGCACAAGCTTTTCCAACTAAAGACCAAAAGGCCTCTACCGTGGCCAAGGTGCTAGTGGAAAACTTCTTTGTCCACTATGGTGCCCCCCAGCAGATCCACTCTGACCAAGACAGAGACTTTGAATGTAGGCTAATCAAAGAAATGCTTTCTCTGTGGGGGGTGCAGAAGTCAAGAACCACCCCCATCACCCGCAGGGGGACCCTCAACCAGAACGCCTTAATTGCACTCTTCTCAATATGCTGGGCACCCTCCATCCAAAAGACAAGCATAAGTGGAGCCAGCAGATTAGCACTTTGGTACACGCGTACAATTGCACCAAAAATGATGCTACTGGGTTCTCCCCCTACCGTGTCATGTTCAGGAGGGAGGCCCGACTGCCAGTTGATGTCTGCTGTGGGGTTTCTCCAGATGAGGTCCGAGCCATAAACTACCTGCAGTATATACAGAAATTAAGAGCTCAATTGAACCGTGCTTATTAATTGGCCCAGACAATGGTAGCCAAGAGAAATCTCACCAACAAAGAGAGGCATGACAAGAAAATAAAGGCTCAAGAGCTACAACCCAGAGACCGTGTGTTGTTACGCAATTTGGGACTGCATGGCAAGCACAGAATTGCTGATAGGTGGCATCATCTTCCTCATGTAGTAGTTAGAAAATTGGATGATGTACCAATGTACAAGGTGCACCTAGAGAATAACTCCAAAGCTGTCAAGACCATGCACCGTAACCACTTGCTGCCTATCGGCCAAGATATAATTGAGGCTGAACCATCAGAAATTGATTTCCCTGGGCCAGTGACTTGTGCTACTGCAAGAAGAAGACAGAGTCCCTCTGCTTCAGCTGTTAAAGATTCAGAGCCCTCTCCCCAGCAGGCCTCAAGTAACAGTGACTGTCACTCCACCTCTGGTGAAAGTGACTACAGTAATGCCTATTATCCCTCATATGAACTGAGTCAGTTGTTTCGAGGCAATCCTATGCAGAATTGTGGGGATGAAGCTGGGTCTTCTGGACTACCTAACCCCCCAACTTCTTCCCTGGACCCAGTGCCCTCTGAAAGTGAGGTGCAAAGTATCCTGTCAGAGGCTGCAGACTCTGTATCTTGTAGAACTGTCCGACTTGCCCGAAGAAAGGGCTGATGGTCTGAGTCTCCCTGGAGACATGCCAGAACTTGAGGAGCAATATGAAAGTGTTGACAGCACCCCCTCAATGCCACAAAGCCTAATTGTGCCAGAATCTACTCAGAATGAGCAACCTGGACCTTCGTCAGAAGGTAATAATGAGCGAAGTGTGGTGGAAACAGAGTCTGTAGAGCCAGGAGTTGGTAGTGTTCCCAGTATGGACATTTCAACCAGTTCAGAGGCTTCCCTCACTACAGGAGAAGAAAGCAGTGCCAGTGTTGACTGCCCAGAGCCTATGTCGGTTTTCCCCAGAAAGTCTGGGTGACCTGTTAAGCTAGTGCTACATTTCAGTTATGATTCCCCTGGGAGGCCTGTGGACTTGCTTCTCAATGTGGTTCACAAGGGTGTTTATATTTCTCAGAGCTCACTACCCAAATTGAGATTAATGGTCAATTCCAAGTTGATTGTTCTTCCTTCTCAGTATGGTGCCCCTGCCCCCTACAGCCCCAAGTTAGCTGATAGGGAAGGGCCCCTACTGCATTGTTTAATATACAAGAAGTCATAACATGAATCAGTATTGTGATGTTACTAGTGTGTTAATCATAATGGAATCATTACTACATGTATGAGACTTGCATAAGTATTGTGATTATGGATATTATAGTAATGGGATCCAGATTGGCCTCATTTGATTGGTTGACACAATAAAATCAGCCCTACGTTAATCTTTGATTAACATGTTTGTACAACCTCATCACAAAAGCAGTGATACACATAATGGAATTCTAAATTTGAAAGCATTCTATTAAATAATTCTAAAACTGCCTAGCTGACCGCCATTATTTAGCAACTGCTCCGTAGTAGCAGTGACAGTCTCTGTCAAAAAATACGTATCAGCGGGTAATCGTAAGAAATTGTAAGAAAACTGACATAAAAAAATAACCATTTGACAACTCGCACCAACACAATATCACTGCAAAAAAATGGATCTGTCATTCGAGCTAATGGACATAGACATGGACTTGTTTGTGAATAGTTTAAATGAAAATGACAGTCGCGACTCATCTGAATTTGACAGCTGGACAGCAGATGAAACAGTGGCTGTCATCAATGAAGTGGAAGCAGTTTCGCAGTCACAGGCAGCGGTACTCACAGAAGTACAAATAGAAAAAAAAATGCCAGAACGTATATCTGTTGAATTAATCACTGTAACCTCGACTATAACAGCACCCAACCCAGTGACGCCCACAAATGAAATAGGTTTATCTCAACCGTCATTTAATGTACCATCGCTGGTTCAAAGTGAGACGACACCTAGAACAACACTGCAGCCCATAATCCCAGAAATCGAGTCCACACCTAGCACATTTGGCAATAAAAATAAAAACAGTGACAGATAACAGAATGCACTATCATCACATTGGCTTTGTAACAATGCTGCATCATAAAAAAAGTGAAGCACCTTTCATAATATCGTTCTTACTGTGCACCCGAAACATGACTTAGTCACCAACCGTGATCGTACTCAAGATTCTGAATCGCTAACACTGTCCCATTTGAGTAAAAAAAGTGAACAATAATTACAGAGTTTGTCAAGAAACGAAAACCAATGGCATGTGTAATCAAAACGTAATAAACCCTTCAAAATTATCATTACCATTCTCCCGCCCACCTCTTCCTGGTCTCCACAGAAACAGCATTGTGACCCAATAAAGCGAGAATACCAACCACAGTAAAATTTGGCCAATAAGATCTGCTCATAAATATTCATGACATATACAGGATGCCATGAAATGGACAGCAATACCATTGGCCACAATATCACTGTCGCTAGGCAACATGACCGCATACAAAGTCGGTTACCAAAGCATAATTAAAACATTTGTCACAGTAGTTTTCAGTTGATGGCACTGTCATCAAAGAACTGTGCTTCAATGGACCAGTGCAAACTAAGCTGTCAGATAGCAATGTATTTATTTGAAATCACGTAATATTCAAAGTTTTACCTCTACTCGATGACGGTTTGACACTGTTACAAATTAACAGAACCTGCAAAAAAAACAAAAATACTACTCTCACAGCAAACTGTCCCGGGGTGTTAACAATTAGCCTACCACTTTCCATAACCTACAATACTGCATGACAGTGATAGAAATTAGCAATTAGTGACACTATTTCATACAATGCCATCCCCTAGGTAACACACTAGCTGCCGGACCTCAACACTGCGGAAGGACTATTTTACTAAAAATAACAACAACAGTACCACAAAACACTTAATTAAACTTAAAATTACACAAAAATAATACTTCTGCAAATACCATAATAGCAATAAGGTATTTCTTAGGGTTATGTTAATGTCCTTTTAATCACACCCTGGGGCATGTGGCAATGTCGCTTCGTGCACATTACACCCCACAGGGTGTGATTAACAGGACATTAACATAACCCTAAGAAATACATTATTGCTTAATAGTATTGTGAAGTGTATGAATATGTATAGTAAAGTGATAAGTTTACATTAACTGATACATCAGATGTTGTTTGCATAGCATGCTAATGTTATCTGTTATCTGTTAGCACCCTTTGCAAATTGTGTGAGAGGCATTTCGGCACCATGCAATTCTGCTTAAAGTTGAACCAGCATAACATTCTGAGGTGATTTGCATATGCAGCCCATGATGCTTTGCATTGTGTGGGCATGTGTGATAATGTTATATATGTCTTGTATATACCACATCTTCAATATTGTGATGGCATAGATGTGACACGGATGCCACATTTTCTCAAGGCAGGGAAGGGTGTAACCCCTCTACAAATGGGGGTTCCCAAAAAGTCTTCCTTTGGGCTTGTCTAAATGCTCACTGCCAGTCTGATGTCCTGCATTTTAGCAGTTTAAATGTTATTACCTGCGAGTGCCTGTATAGACTCTGTGTATTGTCTCTTTGAGAGCTGCCTATATCACAGTTATAACCAATCTGGGGGGGGCTGAGTGCTTTTATGCTCGAGTCCATCCTGGGCAGCCAGATAGTTGCTCCATTCTGCCATCACTATTTTCACAGAGGGAACTCTGTGAGAAGATATACTTATTTGCTGATTATCTGTTAGAATGATAATAATATTGTTGTTTGCCTAACCTGTCTTCTATGCAGCATGGACAGTTTTGGTTATCACCACCATCTCAGTCCTGGACTGCCAGAATGGGCTAATCAGTACCTTTGGGGACTGTAAAATAGAGCCTGTCCCCAGGGGTCTTGTGGGAGAAAATTCTGTAGGAACTGTAATTTTGGAACGTTGGCGCCCAAATGGACCTGGAGGGAGAGCCCTTGTTGTGACTGACAGACAGATCAGCCAACCAAACCTTTTGGATCCTGGGGAAAGTCCCATGCTGCTTGCAGCTAGAGTCAGTCTGAGTTGGGAGGTGAAAGGGTGAACAACTCGAGATAGTCGAGCTCCTGTGTAGTTTCACGTGGGAGAACTGTGGAAGGACTGAGTTTTGGCCTTCATGCCTGCTGTTCCTTAATGGGAACTTCTGAGGTTATCGAACTGAATCCAACTGTGGAGAGAGATTTAAGCCACTGAACTGTGACCAGGCTGTCAACCTGAAGAAGACTGAAGATTTGCTGAACATGATCAGCCTGTCAGGACCTCCAGCCACCTCTGAACTCCCGGATTATGCAGAGACTCTGTAATTGCGACCAGAGAGCCATTTGCCTGGTACAGTGGAATTTCTTTATATGTAAATGTGCTGTGTGCTGTTAGTGGGTCATGATTTGGTTCCCTACTGTGGGCTGAACTGTGTTCTGCTTGTTGGAGGCTGCATCCAGCTCCAACGGATTGAATCCGTGTTCATCTCCATTTTTTCTGGGCCTTGCCACACTGGCCCAGCCAGACTACTTGCTACACAGAGAAAGTCATCGATGAGAGACTTGCCTGGGGATCAGCCCCCTGCTCAATGCTTTGAACAGGAATGATGCCTCAGTGATTTGTGTGGGCCCTGCTTCTCCTGGCACTCCAGCTCAACAACCTGCAGTCTTGATATTGTCCTGCCTGTGTTCTGTATTGAGTATCATGAGTAAACATCAGGGTAGCTCCCTGCAACAACAACTAAATCTAAAATGTTGTCATCTGATTGCCTTGTTTTTCTTTCATGAACTGAGCCCTCCAGCTCCAGGTTACAAATAGTGTGTGTTGTGCATGTTGCTTTCTTCCATCACAGCACCCCAACCAACTGTGATGCCAGCCTACCTCAGACAACGTTCCTGGCTAGCCCACCTTTTTCCTACCTGGGTACCCAGAGTGTGTGACTGTGTAGGGACTCTGAAGTGCATGCATGACTGTCTGACTGATTTAGCCTTTAAGCCAATCAACCTGATTACGCCTCTTCCTTGTTCAAGTCCCCTGAATAAATCAGACCTAACTCTTTTTGCATTTAACCTGACTTTGGTTTCAGTTTCTGTTGAAAACACTGTACTGTTGTTTGTGGTGCCTAACCTTGTTTTACAGGGGGTCTTCAGGGTCGAACTGGTGGAACTAGCCCTGGTGGTAAGTGCAAACAGTGCGTGTACTTGCATGGTGAATAAGGGTCATTGCAAAAATTATTACTGTATATTGTTCTGGCCACTAGAGGGGAAAGAGGGGAGTTACAGTGTCCTGGAAGGCTGTAGTCAGGTTAGCTTAACCACTATCAACCCTGACCTCCAGGTGGAGGCACCTGTTTCAGTACCTAAGCCCCTTAACCTGCAACTAGCCAAGCAGGCAGGGGTAGTAGCCCTTGGGGTAGCACCACCTAGGGGTTACACAGGACTTAAGTTAAAGAATTAGAGTATCCAGTGGAGACTAATTTGAAATGGTATGTATAAAATAAATCTAGTTTCACTTTCATAATTACAGCAGTAGCGTGTGTTAGTGTGAATCTTTTCTTCCGCATTGTTTTTTTATTATTTTAGTTTAGTTTGCCCTTTTCCTCTTTTCTTGTATAGTGTAAGATGCCCGCATCCTGGTGTAGTTCACTTTAGCGTTATTTTTAGATTTGAAATAATTGAAAGAACACTCCCTAAAGTATTGCTAACCATGGGTTTTCATCTGTAGTCTCAGCTGAATCTGAACCCTCACTTTCTCATTGAATAAGGGAGCAGTGTATGTTGCATGATAAGTCACCTGGGTCAGAAAAACAGTGATGTTAAAAATTTATGGCCTGGCAAGTGTGTGGAACAGTGAATGAGTGGAACAGGAGTAAGACTGGCATCTTAGACATCGGCAGCCATCGTCAGGTGGCAGTAAGCATACAGGAAACTTTGCTGATCCAGTAAGGTGAGGTAGACTACCTGTGTATTGGTTGCTACCTGTTTAAAAGGGTGTACTCTCAGTGAGATGGGGTAAACAGCATTGTAGGGTGGGGAGGATAAGACCTGCAAAGCTCAAGCTAAGGACAACTGAGACACACAGTAGGGTGAGAATAGAGGCAACACCCTGTCTAGGGTAGGGGGAGAAAGTGAGTATAGGAAGCCAGCTATCCTAAATTACAAAGGGACCAAAAAAGGATTTTCCTTCAGTTCCATCTAGGGTAAGAGGTTGAACACAAAGTCGGAAGGGGAAAGGTAAAGGGAAGCCTGGGGGTGGGTAGTGATAAGGGAAGCCTGCAGGTGAGGGAAAGACAGCGAAATGAAAAGTCAGGAGGATAAATAGATCATCAAGCATGGTAGTGGTGCAGTGTAATGGGTGCGGGGCCGCAGTCTTCAGATACGTGTTCTGAAGCCTGAGGTGTTGCTCCATATGCCGGCACCTCTCTGGTCTGAGAACAGAGGTTGCTGGATTCCAAGCTGAGCTAGCATGAGTACAGGGCATGATCTGTCTCACCCAGGGGCCACCTAGTTTGGCTGTAGCTCCCTCAAAGGATGGCAGCAAGGAAGCAGAGCATCTGGACCTTGCTGATTCTGGGAGGGTGGGGGGGAGAGCACCCTGAGACCTTAACTGCTGTACAATTCCTTCACTATTCTGGTGGGATGGGGAATCCAAGAGGAGGCACCCAAGGCTGGAGTAAGAGAGGAAGTGAGGGTCCTCAAAGGAGCAGCTCTCAACACGGGTGGGAGAGTCCCCTGGCCAAGAAGGAGGCAGTTGCTGGTGGGAGACTCCATAATGAGGGGGATTGAATTGGGGGCACAGGAAGAGAGGGACAGGGTAGTACAATGCATTCAGGCACTTTGGTAGGGAGGGCTGGAGGGTGGATCTTGGAGATCGCCAGGGAAGAGAGGAGGTAGGGAGCTGAATGATGTTGTCCATATGGGGACAATTGATCTGGCATGAGAAGTTGTAGGCATAGTGCAGGGTAGGTTTAGAGAGCTTGGGAGGGGCCTGAAGCAGGTAGCTTACACTGCAGCCTTCACTGAGGTGCTGCCTATGCACAGTTGGGGGAAGGCAAGGGAACGCCACACCAGCCCCTTCGAGTGGTTGAAGGCATGGTGCAGGAAGTAGGGTTTTGGCTACAGTGGGGACTGTGGTCATATGTTGGGGGGGGTGGAGACCTGTACTGGGGAGATAGCCTCCATCCATCCAGAAGGGGATTGGCAGTCTTGGGTAGAAGTTTTAAAAACCTACTTTGATGAGCCATAAATTAGCCATAGGAGGGACAGAAAGAATGAGTAAGTCTGAAACTGACCTGCAGAGACTAGTGCAACAGTGAAGGTTAACCGAGTGAGAAGAAATTCCCCAGAGGTTGATGGAAGTAGAAAGAGAAGGACAGGGAAGGCAAGTCTGGAGGAGGAACAGCAGTTGGAAGAGAGGGGAAGGAGTGAAAACAGGAACATGTAACAGGAGGGTAGGCCTAGGGTAACAGAAGGGGCAGGGGGGAGTGCAGGATGGGGAGGCAGGTTAGAGGGAGAGAGGGACAAAGAGAATGGAGAGCCATGTGTACCAATGCAAGGAGTGTGAGAAACAAAATTCCTGACCTAGATAGTCATTGTGGAAACAGACCTGGAGCTGGTGGCCATAATGAAATCATGGTGCAAGGACAACCACAGCTGGAAGTGGCCATCCTGGGCCACATCCTATTTTGAAAGGACAGGTCGTGGAGGGAAGGCAGAGGAGTTGTTTTATATGTGAAGGAGGGTATAGTACAGTGAGATACAGGGGCAATAAAGGGGACAGTGAAGGGCTGGGGGTACTGTGGGTCAGCCTAGAGACAGTGTCAGGGGCCATTATTTGCATGGGGTTGGTGTACAGCTCTCCAACATGGGGAGAATTTAGACAGAGCCCTGAGTGAAGCCATTAGCAAAATGGCCACCAAGGGGGATGTTTTGATTATGGGGGACTTTAATATGCAGGATATAGATCGGAGTATTCTTGCTGCAGCTAGATCAAGAGGCAGGGCCATTGAGTCCACACAAGGGGCTTTCTCAGGCAGCTAGTTTTGGAACCCACTAGGAATGAGGCGGTGTGGGACCCGGTACTTACAAACAGAGACAGCATTGTTGACATCACAGTGCGTATTCCCCCCTGGGTAGAAGTGATCACTGTGCTCTGTGGTTTGGCATATGGATAGGACAGGGGAAAAAAAAACACACTGAGACAAGGATCTTGGGCTTCAGGGGGGGCAGATTTTAAAGAAATGGGAAGCTGCCTTGGAGAATGTCTTGAATTGGGGGAAGGCAAGGAGGAGTGGAGAATCAGTGGTGAAAGATTAAGGAGGGTACAGCCAGGCAAGATGATGCTGTTTGAAGGAAGTGAATAAAGGAAAAAGGAGGAAGAGGCCACTATGGTGCTCCAAGGAGGTGGCAAAGGCAGTGAAGGTGAAGAAAACAGCATTTAGAATGTACAAGACCCAAAAGGATGAAGACAGTGAGGTATATGTGGCAAAACAAAGAGAGGCAGGAATGAGGATAAGGACAGCTTAAGCACTAAAGAAGAGAAGATATCTGAAGAGGTCAAAAAAGGGGACAGGACCTTCAGGTACGTGGGGGGAAGAGGAAGATAAGAAGAGGGATAGTGAGAATCAGGAGGGTGGGGGACTGTGCAAAAGAAGATCAAGAGAAAGGAGAAATACTAAACTATTACTTCTGCTCAGTCTTCACGGTAGAGGGTGGGAGGGGGATGGACCAGCATGCGGCACTAAGCACTGGGGGGGGACACAAGCCCATTCTCTGCGGAGAGGGTCTGGAAGGGATTGGAAGCCTTAAAGGAGAATAAGGCAGTAGGACTGGTAGGGAGTCATCCAAGGGTCATAAAGGAACTGAGCATGGTGGTGGCTGCCCCTCTGGCAGCACTTGTTAGCACCTCAGTGGGGATGGGGGAAGTTCCAGAGGAGGGCAATGTGGTCCTTTTGCACCAAAATGGTAGTAGGGAGAATGCTGGCAACTACAGGCCAGTCAGTTTCCCATCAGTGGTGGGAAAGTTAATGCAGACACTGCTGAAGGTGAGGCTCAATGAGCACCTGGAGGCAAAGGGGCTGCAGGATCACTGGAAGCATGGTTTCACCGGGGGGGGGGGGGTTAGGTCATGTCAAACTAATCTCATAGATTTCTTTGTCTCGGTTACCAGGGAGATAGATAAAGGAAGAGCAGTGAATGTGGCCTATCTGGACTTCAGTAAGGCTTTCAGGACTGCGCTGCACAGGAGGCTAGTTAAGAAACCAAGCAGACTGGGGTGAGAAAGATTGTGACAGCTGGGTATCAAACTGGTTAAGTGATATGAGGAAAAGTGTGGTGCTAAATGGTAACCACTTAGGAAATAGGAGAGCGACTAGTGGGGTGCCAAAGGGTTCAGTACTAGGACTAGTCCTCTTTAATGTCTTCATAAATGACATTGCGGGTGAGCTTGAGGGTAAGGTGTGTCTCTTTGTGGATGATACAAAAATCTGCAACAGGGTTGACACTAAGGAAGGGGTGGAGAGAAGACGAAGGGATCTGAGGAAAGTAGAGGAATGGTCTAGGGGATGGCATCTGGGTTTCAGTGCCAAAAAGTACAAGGTTATGGACTTAGGGCTGCAGAACCCAGGGGCTATGTATAAGATGGGAGTGGACCTTACAGTCACCAAGCAAGAAAGACCTAGGAGGCATCATAACTGATGATCTCAAGGTAGCTGGGCAGTGAGACAAAGCAGTGGGAAAAGCTAGCAGGATGCTGGGGTGCATTGGGAGAGGGATTTCTAGCAGGAGGTGGTACTGCCACTGTATCACTTGCTGGTAAGACCCTACGTGGAGAACTGTGTCCAGTTCTGGAGATCGCAATTCCGCAAGGACATTCAAAGAGTGGAGGCGGTAGAAAGGAGGGCATCCAAGATGGTGAGGGGGTTGCACACAAAGTTATATAATGAAAGGCTGCAGGATCTAAACAGGTATTCCCTGGAAGAGAGGCCAGTGAGAAGGGGTATGATTGAAACCTACAGGTACCTCATAGGAATGAACAAGGTGCATGTGGAGGGTCTACTTCAGAGAAAAGAAGACACTAGAACAAGGGGTCAGGCAATGAAGCTAAGAGGGGGAAGTTTAGGAGAAATGTGTGGAAATACATCTTCACCAAAAAAATGATGGATGACTGGAACAGTTTACAAGAGGAGATAGCGGGGGCAAAGAGTATGGGGAACTTTAGGCATGCGTGGGATAGGCACCGGGGCGTATTGGGCAGAGGAATGGGGGTGTGACCCTATGACTAGTTAGTGTCAGTGGTGATGGAATAGGCAGGGACAAGGGGAAAACTGGATGGACCTGAAGGTCCTTTTCTGCTGATAGAACATATGTTTTCTGTGTACTGCAGGCAGAATGTGTGTACTGTAGGCAGAATGTTGAAACAGTTAGTGTTCCTAGTAAACCAAATTGACTATGTGCTACCCAAACTGGACTAAGTGAATGGAGTGGTACTTAGAATGGAAAGTGACATATTAAAAACCACAGATAGTGCGGCACAAAGTTGGTAGAGTTTGAGTGCTAATACATTGCTTGACTGCATGCTAAGGAGAGGCAAAGTCATGCATACTGGGCACACTGGCATACTGGAAGCTTTTTGGAAGCACTAATAGCCTGTTAGTGCAGCATTAGCTAATGATTTCAAACAGCATGTCTTAACAGCACACTAATATGAGCATACAGTGGAAAATGCCCACAACAATGCCCTGAACCTGCAAGTTCTGCTGCAGTGCTGAGGAACATTGGGGATAGAACAATACGTATAGCTGAGCTCCCTGCAGTACATTGAGCATAGAGGGGGTACTACTGTATCATGAAAGCTGTGAGGTCAGTAGATGTCAGTGTAATGGCAATCAGTTGTAGTGACACATGAAAGCCAATCTGCTAGTCAGCAACACAGTTGAGCAGTGTGTTGCACTGTAGCCAAATGTGAGCTAATACAAACATACCAACATACAAAGAATGCCAGCAGATACAGCCCTGATGGTCTGTCTAATCTCGTCTGCTTCAGTATGCAGCTAGCAGTCTGTTATATCGCAGCTGCTCCCTAGGTAGAAGACTTGGTTTGCTGGCCAAGGCACCTAGCTTCACCTGAGCTCTTTCCTTCTAAGACTGCTTGAAAGGCAGAGTAGAGAAACTTACCAGAGCAAGGGAGAAGGATTAAGACTTAGTTTGGCTAAGCAGATTTACTGTGTGGTGGTGTTTTGATTTTTTACTCACAGGGATTGCTACTGTTTGTGGCTAACATTTCATTGCTTTATTTTTCTCTGATTCAAATTGTTGTTGCTGGTATACCTTCTTCTGCATTATTACAAGGTGCCTACAGGTGTGTGCTAACAGATTACTGCTGTAATCTTCTGATTCAAATTGTCTTTTGCAAGGTATATCTTCTGTTACTGCTTTATTTTCTCTGGAGCAAAGTGTTTCTTACAGGTATATCTTCTCTGAAATTATTACAGGTGGTGCTTTACAGGTTTTACAGTTTATCTAACATTAGGATAAGCTTTCAGGGTTACTCCATTTGTTGTTGACTGATTGTTTCTGCTCTTACCTCCTTGTTCTTTCATCCGTGGTTCTTCTTTTTAGGCAGGGGAAGGGCCCAGCCACCCACCCCCATCCCCAACCACCCACGCTACACTCCTTTTATAGGGTACCACAGTTGTGACATTTCCTGTGGCAGAGCAGGAAGGGGCGGATCAGTGGGGCCTCCACAAGGTGATCTCATTTACAGGGGCACTAGTAATTTAACTTGTTATAACAAGTTAAACAAAGCACAATTAAACCATTACTTGCATTTTTTCCTTTTTTTTCCTTCTAATTACTCTGACTAGGTTACAAACCCAGCAACTTATTTGGAATGGATTTCATTAACTGCAGGTACTGTGGAACAATTTTCAGAAGGACAGTCTTACAGGATTTAGGACACTGTCCTACATGCTGGGCCTTTGGAGATCTTAGGTCTCAGCTCCGGGCAGCATGGGCAGAGATTCACGCCTCAAATTTCATATTGAAGAGGAAATACATTATAAGAACCACCCGCCATTTCCCCAGCATCCAACAGAAAACCTCGACCGCAGAGGGTAGTTGGTCCAGGAGGTTGGCAGGTGGTTAGGGAGAGCAAATCAGGTGCCCATCACTCTCTGCTCTCCAACACATTACCTCCAAAACCATATAAGCGCTACAAACAGGTATCTGCCTCTATCTCTGAAATCAAATAAAGAGGCAGAAGACACTGCAGAGCAGGACACTCGGCACAGGAGCTAGCACAACAATACTCACCCAAATCAGGAACCAAAACTAAACAAGCACAAAGGAAATCCAAAAAACTTCTGATCATAGGAGACTCCATGATTCGGGGAGTTGATACCCATCTCCAGCCAGGGTGATGGTCAGATGTCTCCCAGGTACATCAGCATGGAGAGACACTGGCCGCATTGCTAAAATTGTTCACAAAGCAGGAGAAAACATTGATGTCCTAGTACACATAGGGACTAATGATCTCGCCAGCCGGTCAGTTGTGGAGACCAAGGAACACCTGACTAAGCTGGGTGACAAACTATCATCTATTTAGTCCGGCATCTCCTTCTCTGAGATCCTGCCAGTCTGGAGAAGGGAACAGATGGACGGAAGGTCAGAGAAGGAGAGATAGGGGAGCTAAACACGTGGCTCAAGGACTGGTGCCAGGAAAAAGGACACAGATTTGTAGGGAACTGGCAACAGTTCTGGGAGCGAAAGTTCTTTAAATTTGATGGACTGCATCTGACTAAAGAGGAGTCAGTGCATTGGGGCAGAAGTTTGACGTCTTTGCAGAATATTTAAACTAGCAAATGGGGAGAGGGTGCAGCACCCATCGTCGAATGGGAAGAACACCCCTCCCCCCTCAGCTAGTGGTCAAACAGGAATTCAGCGTGTTTGCCATTCATTTGCATCACCAGGTAAGAAAAAAGGTTTGTCTCCCCATACGATGCACAGGGGTAATGCCAAACTTCACCCAACAACTAACACACCAAAATCTGGCCAATGGAAAATCATGTACACAAATGCTCACAGCCTGGGAAATAAGATCCCAGACCTGCAGGCAATAATGTCAGAGGCTAAACTGGACATAGTAGCAATTAGTGAGACGTGGTTTACCAGTAACCATACTTGGGAGACTTCAGTACCTGGCTATGTATTGTTCAGAAGAGACCGAGGTGCAAAAAGGGGGGGAGGAGTGGCCCTGTATGTTAATGAAAATATCAAAGCTACAGAAATTCAGAATACACATAAGGAGCCAGAAGAACTGTGGGTCACCCTGGAAACAGGAAATGGGACAGCCATAAGAACTGGGGTTGTCTACAGGCCCCCAGACCAGAGGGAGGACATAGACACATTACTGTTAGAAGATATACAAAACATGACAGCTAAAGGGGAGGTTCTGATAATGGGAGACTTCAACATGCCAGATATAAATTGGTCAATACCAGAAGGAACATCTGCCAGAACTAGACTCATAGTGGATTCCCTGCAGGGGGAGGGCCTCAAACAACTGGTACAGCAACCCACAAGAGACAGGGCTATCCTAGATCTAGTACTGACTAACAAAGAAGGGATCACAGATCTCCAGGTAGAAGGTCACCTGGGGCCAGTGACCATCACATGGTATGGTTCAATTTGGCTACTACATCTAAATCATCCCATTCCAAGGCAAAAATATGGGACTTCAGAGGAGCTGACTTTGATAAGATGGCCAACAGAGTTAAGCTAGCCCTGGCAAAAGAAACACAGGTGAGGAGGTACAGGCAAAGTGGGCAAGCATTAAGGATACAATACTTGAAGCAACATCCCATTGTGTTAGACAGAAAGGAAGTGCAAAGAAGAGGAAACCACTTTGGTTCTCAAATACAGTAGCAGAAAAGGTCAGAGCCAAAAGGCTGGCCTTCAGAAAATATAAGGAACACAGCGGGATGAAGATAGGGAGGCATACCAAACTGCCCTAAGGGAAGCAGGAAGGCAGTAAGGCAGGCAAAGTCCCAAACTGAGGAAACACTAGCACGAACAGTAAAAGAAGGTGACAAGACTTTCTATAGATACATTAGTGAAAGGAGAAAGTCCAGAGGGGTATTGCTAAGCTTAATGGAGAAAGGGAGCATGTGAGGAGGAGGACCCTGTAAAGGCATCTATCCTAAATACATACTTTGCTCAGTATTTACTGAAGAGAAGGTAGGGCAGGGCCCACAGCTCAACATCATGAACACAGGGGAGGGAGGTGAGCACTACTCCCTTCACAAAGAAAGGGTCCTACAAGAGCTTGCTAAGCTCAGGGTGGATAAGGCAATGGGACCTGATGGCATACATCCCAGGGTACTTAAGGAGCTAAAGGAGGAACTAGCAGAGCCATTAGCAGAATTGTTTAGTGAGTCTCTGAGCACAGGAGAGGTCCCAGAAGACTGGAGAAGGGCTCATGTGATCCCGCTCCACAAGAGTGGTAGCAGGAGGAGGCGGGGAACTACAGACCAGTCAGTCTTACCTCAGTAGTGGGCAAGATTATGGAGGCACTCCTTAAGGAAAGGATAGTGCAACACCTGGAATCCATAGGGCACAGGATCCAAGACAGCATGGGTTTACAAAGGAAGGTCCTGTCAAACTAATCTCATAGATTTCTTTGACTGGGTAACCAGGTGGTGGACCAAGGGGAGCAGTTGATGTACCTACCTTGACTTCAGCAAAAGCTTTTGACACTGTTCACATAGAAGATTGATAAATAAGCTAGGTAGGCTCGGGGTGGGTCAAGTTGGTCAACTGGGTGGCAAACTGGTTGACTGGCAGAAAACAGAGAGTGGTGGTAAATGGTATACAGTCAGAAGAGATGCAAGTCACAAGTGGGTACCTCAGGGATCAGTCCTGGGGCCAGTCCTATTCAACATCTATTAGTGACCTCCTAGATGGACTAGAGGTAAGGCTTGTCTGTTTGCAGATGACACCAAGATCTGCAACAGAGTAGATGATCCAGATGGGGTGGGCAGAATGAGAAGAGATCTGGATAAACTAGCAAAATGGTCAGAAGAGTGGCAACTGGGATTTAATGCAAAGAAGTGCAAAATCATGCACATAGGGAAGAGAACCCTGAAGCCACTTATAGGCTGGGAGGAGTTGCTAGCAGTCACAAAGGAAGAAAGAGACTTGGGCATCATCATCACTGATGACCTAAAATCATCCAAGCAGACCTCTAAAGCAGTAGGTAAGGCTAGGGGGTGTTGGGGTGTATTAGTAGGGGTATCACAAGTCGTAGAGGGAGGTAATAATCCCTCTGTACAAGACATTGGTTAGGCCCATCTGGTACTGTGCAGTATTGGAGCCACACCTTCACAAGGACATTAACCAAATTGAGGCAGTCCAGAGAAGGGCAACCAAAATGGTGCAGGGACTGCATCAGAAGACATATGAGGACAGATTAACGAGCTCAATATGTATACCCTTGAGCAAAGGAGGGAGAGAGGTGATATGATCGACATTTAAACACCTTAAGGGCATAAACAAGGTGAAAGAGGTCTAACATGTTTAAATATAAGAAAAATTGCAGGACAAGAGGACACAGCATGAGATTAGAGGGAGGCCGATTAAGGGGAATGTGAGGAAATTCTTTTCACAGAAAGGGTGGTAGATGCATGGAATAGCTTACCACAAGAAGTGGTGGCTATGAATACAGTGCAGGCTTCAAACAGGCATGGGATAGGCATAAGGGAGCAATACAAATGACTATGAATAGATAGGTCACTGACAGAGCAAAGGCCGATGGCACATTTATAAGGTAGAAAAAGAAATGGGCAGACTGGATGGGCCTTGCGGTCCTTATCTGCCGTCAACTTCTATGTTTCTATGTTTCTATGTACTCTCCTACCTGCATATCCAATTTCATGCCTGTACTAGCTGTTACTCATCCCCCAAGTGCTTCATTGGCGACCATCCCCACCTTAAAACTGCCCACCATCTTCAAGGATACCACCTCCTCAGGTAGTGCATTCCAGCCTGTCACCTCTCTTTCCGTGAAATAGTGCTTTCTCATTTCTCTTCCAAAACTACCACCCTCCAACTTTAGATTGTGCCCCATAGTGTTCCTCCCTGTCCTTAATCTTAAAATTCCTTCTGTACCATCTTTATGCCTTTCAAATATTTGAAGGTATCTATCATGTCCTCTTTATCCCTCCATTCCTATAGGCAATACATGTTGAGCTCCCTCAGTCTTGCCTTGTAGGATTTGTCCTCCAAACTGATGATCATCCTGGTTGTTCTGTGTTGGACCCCCTCCAGCAATTTAACAACTTTCTTTAAGTAGGGGCACCAAAACTGCACACATTCCTACAGGTGTGGCCTCACTAATGACCTGTACAGTGGTAGGATGACGTCCCCTCTCCTGGATGTGAGTTCCTGTGGCAATACATTCCAGCATCTTTTTAGCCTGAGCTCCCACTTTTCTGCCCTGCGCTGAATGGTTCATTTACCATGTTATTATTACCCCAAGATCTTTTTCCTCCTTTGTAGGAGATAACTGTACTCCCCCAGTCGATAATGATTGCTTGGGTTTCTTGCTCTCACGTGCATGACTTTGCACTTTTTTATGTTGAACCCCAGCTGCCATGTTTCTGACCAGTGCCAGAGTCTAGCCAGATCATCTTGTAGCCCCTGCCACCCCTCTGTGTCATCCACCACTTCACCTAACTTTGTGTGTTGGCAATGAAAATGACTAACACTGGATCCAGGACCGAGCCCTGTCGTACCCCACTGGTTACGGCTCTTGGAGTTGAGAATCCCCCCCCTTATGACTACTCTCTGCTTCCTGTCATTCAGCCAGTTCCTGATCCACTTCACCATTTTCTCCCCTGCTCTGGTATCTCAAATTGCTAATAAGTTTCCTATACTAACATACTAACATACTAAAATGCCAGCAGAATAGGCCTAACGGTCTTTCGTGTCTGCTCGTTTGGTCAGTCCCCAACCTGGGTGCTGACCTTGCTGTCCCCCTCACCTTCTCTGGCTTCTCCCTTCCCAGTTCCGGATATTCTTGCTGCATTGGATTTTGCTTCCAGAACCCTTCCCCTGTACCTGTCCCACCCCCTCTTGAACCCCTCCACTGTCTCTGCCTCCACCCGCCCCCTAGGCAGTGCATTCCATAGCTCCACCACCCTCTCAGTGAGTAGCACCTCCTCCTTTCTCCCCTGAATCTTCCCCTCAGCTTCCAGCCATGCCTCTAGTGGCCCCTTCCTCCTTCCTTCGAAGCACCCCGACTGTTCCTCCCCTATTTACCCTCTTCATGTACCTAAAGACCTCTATCATGTCCCCCCGGTCCCTTCTCTCTTCCAATGTGTACATATTTAGCTCTTCGAGCCTCTCCTCATAGGTCCTGTCCCCCAAGCCCCAATCATTTTGGTTGCCCTCCTCTGGACCCTCTCCAGGAGGTTAATGTCCCGCTTTAAGTGTGGCCTCCAAAACTGCACGCAGTACTCAAGGTGGGCCTCACCAAGCAGTTATACAGAGGGAGTATCACTTCCCTCCTTCTGAAGTGATCCCCTAGCGATGCATCCCAGCATCCTGTTGGCCTTGGCTGCTGCCCTCCTACAAGCCTCAGAGTTGTTCATCTTTACATCCATCACCACCCCCAGGTCCCTCTCAGCCATCGAGACTTGAGCATTCCCCAGGTGTACACTTGACCTGGGTTTCTGGCCCCCAGGTGGAGTACCTTGCATTTCCCTGCATTGAACCTCAGCTTCCACTTTCTAGACCATCTTTCCAGAGCCTCCAGGTCCCCCTGTAGGACCACCCTCCCCTCCTCCCCATCCACCACCGCCCCCAGTTTGAGTCATCTGCAAAGAGACTCATCTCACTCCTGATTCCTGTCCTTATGTCAGAGACATAGGCATTGAACAGAAGGGGCCCAAGGACTGATCCCTGTGGGACCCCACTAATGACCCTCCTTGGGGATGAGACTATCGCCAACTCGACCCTCTGGGTCCGGTCCTGGAGCCAGTTGCCTATCCATCTGATCATCTGGTTCCCACCCCCATTTCTCCCAGCTTATCCAACAGGCCCACGTGAGGCACAGAGTCAAATGCCTTGCTGAAGTCTAGAAAGAGGACATCCACTGGTCTACACGGTCCAAGGCACTTGTCACCCAGTCATAGAACTCCACCAGGTTTGTCTGACACGCATTTCCAGGATGAATCCATGCTGTCTATCGTCCAGGCACCCTGACTTTTCCAGGTCCCCAGCCTCTCCTTGACAATGCCCTCCATCACCTTGCCCACCACCGAGGTCAGGCTGACAGGCCTGTAGTTCCCTGCCTCTCTTGTCCCCCCTTGTGGATAGGCACTATGTCGCCACCTTCCAGTCTTGGGGCACCCACCCTGTCCTCAGAGATGGTGAAAGCTCTGCCAGGGGTTTGCCAGGACATCTGCAAGTTCCTTCAGCACTCTGGGATGTAATTTATCTGGCCCGGTGTTTTCTCCATCTTAAAGGAGCTGAGGGCTTCCCCTCACTCTCTCTGCTGTATTTCCACTTCCGGTATCCCTTCTCCCTGCCTAGCCCTCCCCACCCTGCCAGTGATGCCTCCTCTCCCCAGACCTGCCGATCGGTGGGGTCCCCCTCCTCAGTATCTCTGTCTTCTTCCATGTATGATGCAGCACCCATTTCCCTGGTGAAAACTGAGGTGAAGTACTCATTTAGTACCTCAGCCTGCTCCCCGGGTCTTGTGCCCATCTCCCCTGATTTAATCTGCTAATCTGCCCCTTCACCTCCGTTTTCCCCAATGTATCTAAAGAACCCTTGTTCCCTCTCCTAAATTCCCTGGCCAGGTTCTGCTCCTTCCTTGCCTTAGCCGCCCTCACCACTCTAGTGGCCCTTCTAGCCATCAGCTCGTACTCCCGATCCCTTTCACTTCTTGAGCACTTGAATTGCTTATAGGCTGCTTTCTTCCCGCACCACCTCCTGACCTCCCTGGTCCACCAACAGGGTTTTGGGCCCTACCACATTTTTGTCTTACTCTTGCACAGGTGCTGGTAGCATCCTGCACCCTCTCCTGATGATTTCCCACCTACTATCAGCATCCATGTCTGACCCAATCCCATCCAAATGCTCCTTAAGGATCCTTCCCATTTCCTTAAAATCCACCCCCTGAAGTCAGTTACTTCCATCTTTGTGCAGCCTTCTACCCCTCCTAGGTCCAGGCAGAACCAGACCGTGGCATGGTCACTCCCCGCCAATGGGTCCCTTACCTCCAGGCCCCCAATCTGGTCACTGTCTGCCAGGACCACATCCAGTACCCGTGCCTCCCTGGTCGGTTCCCTCACCTGCTGAGTTAGGAACGCGTCTTGAAAGACATCCAACAACCTCTGTTCCCTGGTCACAGAGGATGTCATAGTCTCCCAGTCTATGTGGCACTGAATCAAAGGCCTTGCTGAAGCCTAGATACAAGACATCCACTGCTTGGCCCTTTTGAGTGCCCTAGTCACCCAGTCTTAAAAGTCCACCAGGTTGGTCTGAATACTTTTGTACTGGTAGGAATACTTTTGTTTTGAAGCGTACAGTGCAGTGCCGCATCTTTACATGTAATGGAGCCCCACTAGTGTCCACCATACTTATGAGTAGCAGACTTTTTGCAGTTAAAATAAAGTATGTTGCGATGGGAGAAAAATGCCACAACATACTTAAAAGGCTTAACCAGAGGGTAAGCCTTGCATGGGCAGGAGGCTGGCATGAGGAGAGTGTCCCTTTAAGGTCATAAGAGGTGATAACACCTAGGTCCCTTTTCTCGTTGGTGACAGTCAGCTTCCCCCTCCAACCTGTAGCTCTCCCCAGGGTTTTCTTTACCCAGGTGTATTATTTTGCTCTTCTTTGCACTGAACCTCAGTTGTCACATCTCTGTTCATCTTTCAAGCTTCTCCAGGTCCCTCTTCATTTTCTGCATACCTTCTGGAGTATCCACCCTGTTGCAGATCTTGGTGTCATCTGCAAACAGGCAGACCTTTCCTTCCAGCCCCTCTACAATGTCACTAATGAAGACATTGAACAGGAATGGTCCTAGTACTGATCCCTGTGGTACCCCACTGATCACCCCTTCCCCCAGGATTGTACCCCATTTACCACCACCCTCTGTCTCCTGTCTGTTAATCCATTCCTAACCCAGTTCACCACCTTGTCTCCCATGCCCAGACTACCTATCTTGTTAATCAGTCTTCTATGTGGGACAGTGTTGAAGGCTTTGCTGAAATCTAAGTAGGCAATATCTACTGCCCCTCCCTGATTTATTTCCCTACTCACCCAATCAAAAACATCTTTTAGATTTGTTTGACATGACCTTCCTGCTGTGAATCCATGTTGCCTCAGATCCTGAGCACCACTGGATTCCATATGTGCCACTATCCTTTCTTTCAGTAGTGTCTCCATGATCTTTACCACAACTGAGGTGAGGCTGACTGGTCTGTAGTTCCCTGCCTCCTCCATGGCAGGGAACTACAGTTCAGTCAGCACCATGCAAGTCAAACCAAGGTCATGTGCATGTTGCCTTCAAATATGAAACACAAGCACTACAGTTTTAACAGATTAGTGCCTCGCAAACTGCTTGATTTGCCTTCACTGCAGAGTCCATGCAGATGGTTTGTGCAGTTGGATTTGCTTCAGTGTGCCTTGTGCTTCACTACAAGTTAGGGCTTTGCTTTGGGAAGCTCACACAGGTTCATGAGAAACTGATTAACACTGCCCAGACTTTTGTGGGCAGTTACTAGTGATACCCCTCCTTGGATTCCATTTGCAAATTTATGTGAGTAAAAAAACCCACGAAAACAACAATGCAAAGCAGTATTTTACTTCCAATTTGTAATAAAGAAGAACAAAGCCTACATGTAGAGATGATGATGACTGCACTTAAAAGGGGCATATCTGTGCCCATTGGCCATCACAGTTTGAAAGCTCATAAAAAGCCCTTTCAAATTGAATACTGGGCTCATCTGTAACTGGGAGCGCTCCAGAGTCATAGATAACAGAGTCTGTTTTAATATTAATGTTGCATTGTAACCATTTTTAGAACATTCTGATTTCATCTAGGAAGAAGCTGTGCCTAACAACATTGAGTCAAGTACAGCTTGTTCCTCAATGACATCTGTTGTTCTACAAATGACTGCAGTGCAGTAGTATCATTGAATAGACCCAGTCATCTTGATCTAGGAACCATGAGTGTGGTGGGAGTTGGGGGCTGGCCTTAGAGTAGAAGTTTGTCAGTTGTTCATCCTCTTTGCAAATTTGCCAGTAGGCTTGATTACAAATACCATAGATTACTGGGTCTCTTTTGCCATTCATGCAGTTGCATGGCCTTTGGGAGGGAATGTAAATTTGAGCACGTTGTTCCTTGTCTAGTGCATGAGTGACAGTCAACCACTACAATGGGCCTGCAGCAGTTCATCTTGGTACCCATGGACTGTGTTGAAGGGACTCTCCAGTGAGGTTAAAGTAATTCTGGTATTACGTGAGAGATGTTAGAACAGGTATGCTTAGAAGGGCGCCTAATAGGTTCTTAACAAAATTTTTAGTCAGCACTAACTGTTTTCATCCAGGCCTCTACTTTTAATAAAGCTGCGTTCTTTTGTTAAACTTTGGCTTGGTATTGATTCCGAGCTGGTGAAATAAATAGTGATTTCCTTACTGAAACCAACTTTTGTTGGCTGAATTTTTCAAGGGGATAGAGGCTTCTCACCTAGTAGCACCTATAAAGATGTACAGAGATTACGTCTGCATATTTTTGGATAATTTAAATTCTTGTGATTAGGCATTTTGGATTTTAAAGGAATGTCAACACTTGGGAACTAGAATTAATGACTAAAATTAAGGCTTTATGCCTTGGTGATTCAATGTCCTTTGGCTTGTTTACTATTGGTCCAATTCCAGTGTCCCCTAGTTCATTATCTGTTGTGGTTATTGAATTTGTACCAGTAGATGTAGCAGTCAGAAGCTGGGAACAGAGAATCCAGGAAGGGGAAAGAAAAGTTGCTATGTGGAAAATTTTGACATTATCAAAAAGAAAGATGCTACTCCCATGTTTTTATTTCTAAGTTGATTTCCTCCCACTGACTCTGAGCTGGAAACTAGAAACATAAAAGTCTTCAGCAGATTAGGACCTCCTGGCCCACCTAGTCTGTCTTTTTTTCCCTTTCTTCTGCACCACCTCAGACTCTATTAGATCCTTGGTTCCCTCTCTCACTTGCTTAACTTCTAGAATCCCCTCATGTCTATCCCATACATTCTTGAAACCCGTCACTGTTTTTGCCTCTCCTACTTCCACTGGTAGACTGTTCAAACATCCACCACACTAAGAAGAACTTCCTCACATTTCCTGTAAGCCCACCCCTCCAGCTTCATGGAATGACCCCTTGTCCGCGAGCATCTCTTTCTCTGACTAATGCTCCCTTCCTGTACCTCATTTGCATCTGTGAGACATTTGAATGTTTATATCATATCTCTCCTTTCCTTTCTTTCCATTAGGGAGCACATGTTTAATTCCCTGAATCTTTCTTAATAGGGCTTCTGATGTATGCCCTGCACCATTTTGGTTGACCTCCTTTGTACCACCTCCACCCTGTCTATATCCTTACAGAGATGAGGCCTTCAGAACCGGACACAGTACTCAAAGTCAGCTCTCAACCAATAATCTATACAGGGGAATTAATAGCTCCCTTTTTCTGCTGGCGATACCCCTGCCTATGCACTTGAGCATTCTGATAGCTTTATTCCCTGCCTTGTCACACTGTTGTCGCAACTAGAATCTATCAAGTTCTTCAACTGGTATGGGGCAGTAGGAGTAATCTGTTAAGAGGAATTTTACTTATTAACTGATAAAGGAAGGTGGATTGATTATGGTAAATCCGTTTTCTTTTTCTTTTAATTTTTTTTCAATAAAATTTGTCTAAATTATTCTTAGATGTAGGGTCATATATATTTTTGCATCTTCAGGAGTGAGTAATGCCTGAAAATAGGCAGCATTTGTCTAGCACACTTTACCCAGTCAACAAAAACTAAATAAATATGTAATTTGGCAAGGGAGGAAGACAAAACGAATTTGACCCAGATGATGCAGCACTTAAAGAGATACTGCAACCCACAGAAGAAACTTACCTATGAGAGGCATTTGTTCAACACTCGCAACCAACAGCCAGGTGAAACCTTTTATGCTTATCTTATAGAATCACGTTTGAAAGCTAAGTCTTGCGAGTTGGAAAATCTGACTTATTTGTTAATTTGAGATAGGATTGTTTTGTGGTATTCTGGATGACCGTGTCTGGTGTTGACTACTCCATGACATAGATTTGACTGTAGCCAAAACCATTGACATACAGTGAAGCCCGCTAGGATGAAGCCCAGTATCAGTTTCCTGCTTGGCAAAAGGGACTGATTGCCACTGAAACTGCATTGCTTACTGCAGTAACTGTGCTGCGGTATGCAGCAGAATTGGGCTTAATCCTGGCAAGCTTCACTGTATGCAGAGCTGCTGAATTTAGCAAGAGGAAAATTAAAACTGTGAGTGAGTCTCCCACCCCTGTTGAAGAAGCTGCTGTAAATATGACTGTTTTCAAACAAAGGGGTGAGAGAGAGACTGTGCCAGCCAGAAAGCTCAGATTACATAGATGTGGAAAATGTGAGAGAGAGCCTGGGTGAAACAAATGTCCTGCGTATGGTCAAAGACGTTGAATATGCAATAGGCAGAATCATTTTGCAAGAATATGTACTGCAAAGCATGGTGCAAAAGTGCATGTTGTTGAGGACGAGACTAGAAGTGCAAGTGAGGATGCTTTTTGCTGTTGAAACGCTGACAAAGCCATGGACCATGACTGGAAAGTGCACTTAAGCACTAAAGGGGAAAATTTTGACTTTTTTTTAAACTGGACACTGGAGCGCAATGTAATATTATGCCTATGAGCATGTATCAAACTGTATCCAGAGAGCTTATTCAAAAGTCAAAAGCTCAGTTGGTTTCTTATTTTGGTCATTGGGTGAATGTGCGTGGGAAAGTTGTGCTGCCTGAGGGATTCAAAAATCAGTATCATGTAATCATGTTTCAAGTTGTAACACCAGTACTGGTAGTGCCTACATGTTTAGAGATGAAACTTGTCAAACAATTGTTCATAGTTGATACAGAGAGTGATTTAACTGAAGAGATATTGTCTTAGTTTACTGATGTCTTTCAGGAGCTGGGGTGTCTCGAGGGAAAACACCACATTAAGATAAGTCTGTCTGTCCAGTAATATTTCCCTTTAGGAAAATACCTTTTGCTTTACAAGATAAAGTTAAGGCTGAGCTGGACAATATGGGGAAGCCAGATGTTACAAAGAAAGTTTGAGAGTCCTACAAGCTGGGTTAATTCAGTGATGGTGGCAATAGAAAAGCCTAATAAGGTAAGAATATGCATTGACCCAAGGAGATTTAAATAAGGCTATGAAGAGCGCTATCCTATGAAAACAGTAGAAGAGGTAGCCTCTAGGCTAGCTGGCACCAAAATCTTTTCAGTGGTTGATGCAGTTCACACATTTTCACAAATAAAACTGGATGGGCCCAGCTCTGAACTAATGACATTTAACTCACCATTTGGGCATTTTAAATTCAAAAGAATGCAGTTTGGAATATGCTCAGCTCAAGAAGCGTTTCATAGAAAAATATCTCAAATATTTGGAGGCCTAGAAGGTGTAGAGACCTACATGGATGATATATTGATTTGGGGGTCAGATGTGCAAGCACATAATGCAAGATTTAAAAAAAAAGTGCTTCAAAGAGTGCAAGAACCCCACCTGACGTTGAACTTGAAAAAGTCAAAGATTGGATTGAAAGACAAATATTGGGCACATATTGACGCAGAATAGACTGGTAGTGGATCCAGAGAAAATTAAGACTGTGGTGGACATGCCCACACCTAAGACAGTTATAATATTACAGAGGTTGATGGGAATAGCTAACTGCTTAGCTAAATTCATTGCTAATTTGTCAACTCTGAACAAACCTTTTATGGGAGTTCTTGGAAAAGGAAATGGCATGGCACTGGGACTCCAAACATGCACAGGTCTTGAACTAAAGAGAGTCATCACGCACCATCTGGTGCTAGCCTTCTTTGACTTTCACAAGCTAGTGGTCCCGTTTGTCGATGCCTCCTCCGAAGATCACAGAACATGTCTATTGCAAACCAACAAATCTGTTGCATATGCTTTGAGATCTCTTACGAAAACAGAAAAACTATTCACAAATAGAAAAGAAATGTTGCCTATTGCATATGGCTGTAGTAAGTTTCACCAATCCAAATATATATATATATATATATATATATATTTATATAGATATAGATATATACTGTGCATGTTTGTGTGTGTGTGTGTGTATGTATGTGAGTGTATATGTATATATATATATATATATATATATATATATATATACACATACATATATATATATATATATATTATATAAAATGGGTAGGAAAAATTATGTCTGCCTATTGGTTGAAACACATCACGTGACCATTCATATATCCGAACGTGACCACACACTTGCACTTTCACCCCCCCAAAACAATTTTGCCATTTAATAAGATAGATAACCCACTCTAGGGTGTGTGGTCACGCTCTGATATACACACACCTTGGGTGGTTGACACACTCAGCCTGCGGCCTCATGCCTAACAAAGCACACCAAGGTGTGCATACATCAGAGTAAGACTGCACACCTTAGAGTGGGTTATCTATTACAAATAGGGAGAGAGTGACTGAGCCTTGGAACAGTCTGCCAGAGGAGGTGGTGAGGGCCAGTACAGTGGAGGGTTTCAGGAAGGTCTGGGACAAACACAAGTGGTTGTAAGGGAGGGGACAAGTGGGGGGATGGCAAGACTATGAATCTATGAGTATGGTAAACAAAGTGCTCATACAGACTGACCACAAGTCCTTAGACAGCTTGCTCAAGAAACCCCTGCACACTGCTCCACCTCTAATATAGAGAATGATGCTTAAGCTACAGAAATATGATTTGCAAGTTATGTACAAAGCTAGAAGAGGTCTGCACATTGCTGATTTTCCTCAGTAGGGCAGTCCAAAAAGGAACATTACCTGACACCGACATTGATAAATATGAGGTGCACACAATTGCTAAAATTCCAGTTACTGACAAAAAGCTGAAACTGTTTTAAATTAAACTGCATGAGTCGTGGAACTGCAAAAGCTGAAACACAGTGTTGCAAGGTTGGCCCTCGGAACACTCACAGGTAGACCCTGTCATTAGACCAAGAAATCACAACTGAGTGTCATGGTTCACTCCTCAAGGGCAAGAGACTGATAGTGCCTGTTTCACTTCGAAAAGAAATGCTTATGAAACTGTGTTGCAGCTATCTGGGTATAGAAAAGGCAGGAGATGAGCCAGAGATGTTTTATTTTGGCCAGGGATGAATAGTCAAATCGGTGATTTGGTCTCTGACTGTGACATCTGAGCCACTTACAGGAAAGCTCAATCTAAAGAACCACTGAACCCCCTACCGGAGCGGCCTTGGCAAAAGGTGGGAGCTTATTTTTTACTTTAATAGCGAAACATACTTGCTGATGGTAAACTAATAATCGAACTGTCCAGATTACAGAATACCACAAGTGTGACTGTGATTCACCATATAAAATCTCAATATGCACAGCATGGAATACCAGTGATTTTTATTGCTGACAATGGGCCCCCAGTTTGTTAGCACTGAGTTTGAGATTGTAAAAACATAAGAGTTCAAGCACCTCACCTCCTCACCCAGATAATCCCAGAGCAATGGCATCATTGAGAGCAGTGCAGACAGTCAAGAATTTTAAGCCATGAAAGACAATAAAGACCCATATCTAGCAGTGCTTGATTTTGAGAAATAATCTATTGATGGCTTGGAGTCCCCAGTACAGTTACTAATGGGCTGTCATTCCAGGACACTGCTTCCCACAACCTATGAACTCTTGAAGCCTAGGGTACCAGAGCTGAATATTCATGCTAAGTTAGAGACTGCTCGAAAAGCAACAGTATTTATTATAAAGAACACTGCATACTTTGCCTCCACTGTTTCTTAGACAACAGGTGCATATACGTATTGACCAGCATGAATTGACCCCTGCGGTGATGGTGGTTGTTTGTTGTTTCACCTGCACAGATCCCTCATTCCTGTGTTGTCTTTGCCAGTCGGAAACAGTACTAGGGTTATCGTTGAGACCTAATGGGTCCACCAGTCTCGCAAGCCACCCAGAGGAGGGTGCAGGAGATGATCTTGAAACTGACAGTGACGGAAGAAAGGGCAGCAGCAATGGTGGCACACCAAACCAGAACCCTAGTGAGGACCCGCTACCAGTGACATTGGCAGAGACGGCAGCTGGCCCAGCAAACAAGCACAACTGATCTGAAAGCCCCATTTGAATTAGTAGGGTCAGTGGATGTCTGATACAAAAGTCTGCATGCTGTAAGACTTAAAACAATTTCTAATACAGTTAAAATCTAACTGTTTTTAAAAGATTATTCTTAAGAAGGAAGATGTGTTAATGAAGTTAATGAATATTAATGATGCTTTCAGAGCAGAGGGGATGAGCACGGCTTCACCATCACTGTTAGGCATACAGATAAAACGGCTCAGATGCAGGCAGGATAAATATCCAAACTTCTTTATTTGTGAACAATAGCAGCAGGATGCAGGTGCCCCTTCCCATGGGATCAGCTGAGCATTTTCGCGGGACTACTGCGCTCAAGGTAGAGGTGGTAATAGGTACTGCACCTTATAAAGAAAGAATGTTAAAGCGACAGTGCAAATTTAAATGAAGTGCATCTAACAGTATGTGCATACTCATAAAGTGCACAGGTGCAGCAATATAATAAACCCCACCCAAGAATCCGAATGTGGTTGACACGTGCTCCGTGTGACGTCACTAGATTTAAACCTTGGTATATACATGGTGATTGCAAGCTATAACCCACCAGATTTTCAGCAGTCTGTCTTGATGTAATGTGGTGCTGGTTGTTAGTAAAGTTTTGCAGACTACAGTACTTCACCTCCATGTTTCATTGCAACTGAAGAGCTGATCTTAACAACTCTGCTTTCTATGGTGTTGCTAACAGCCATTCTGGAACAAAGTTTGGTGTTGTTTCTGACAGCCTCACTGTTATGTGTAGCATCTGAATACTCTAGATTTGGTACTGAATCTTAACCATGAGTTATTTTATGCACCAGAGGTAAAACAGAAAATAATATTTTTCAATTTTATTTATTTTAAATATGAAAAAAGGTGCATAGAATAACAAAAGACCATATAAAATGTAATCTACTTCCTCATATATGTGATCATTTGTTTGATAACATTTTTGACAAAAGATTTTTGAGAACAATAAATGAAACTCTTGGGTGTGTGGCTTAGCAATGAACCAAAGCAGACACTTTGTTTGAGCTCCAAAGACAAATAATGCATTTTTCTCAAACTAGTATTCAACTACAGTGAGTGGGACACTTTTCTTTATATCAGTTTGTCCATAATTTAAGCAAAGAGTAAATAAAAGACAAACAGAAGGCTGCAGCAGCCACTTCTGTGGCTTTTTGTAAGCTGAAGTTCACAGGGCAAAAGGACAAGCAACCATAGCACACAGCCTCACCATGTCCTAGCTCAGCCCACCAGAAGTCATGCTGCAGTTTCGGTATGTCACTCTGTCGTAGCTGGTCCATAATTCAAGGACAGAAATTTGATGCCCTGACTCTCTGGGTAGGCTTATTTGAGATGAGGATGGATGTGACTGAACAAACCTTAAAGAGATGGAAGTGGCCAGCTCTTTAAGCAGTTAGATACTACTACAAAGCTAGTAAAAGAGAATGGTTTGTTGTGTCAGACACTGAAACTCTGAAAAATCCAGAGTGATGAGCCTTGTGGAAGAATTGGAAGGAGGCAAACCGTTCCCACTCACCCAGCAGCGGCTGCCTTCACGATAAGGTTGTTGACATTCAAAGCCCTACATTACCTGAAAGAGCTCCTGTAGCCAAATGATCCTGGCCTTCCCTTCCATCTCTGAGGTGAACCTCTTTAACAGTTCCTTGGTCATGTCGTAAGCAACCAGGAGACAGCACATATTCGGTTGCTGCACTGTCACTTTGGAACTCCCAACCTCAACATCTGAGGGAGAGTCCCTCAGTGGAGCAGTTTAAAAGGGGTTTAAAATATCACCTGTTCAAACTGGTTTTCACTGACTAATTGTTACTTGCATCAGGGATAGTGGTAACAGACAATGTGGGGTCTGTGCAATATGTTGTTGGCATTTTGGTTTAGTTGAATTCCATGCCAACACTATTTATGCATTAATTTAATAATGATATAAGAATCATTTTGCTGTTGTATATGTCATTATGTACGGCACCCTGAGCCTGTGTGATACAGCACCAAGCAAAGGGTTTACTTGCTTAGGCTCCTCTAAATCTGATCCTGCCTTAAGATTAGGAAAGGAATTATGGGGTCTGGCTGGTTGACACAGTGGTTGAGTTACCATTCGTAATGCTGGCAACCCGGGTTCAGAAATGAGCCTGGCTTGTTGAAGACCCAGGAGGAGAGGAGGATTCAGTATACCAGGGGATGGTGTTCTCTGGGCTGGGTGGACTGCTGCTTCTGCTATAGTGTTGTTGCCATCTGGGTGACCATGAGTGGAAGCACAGCAGTGGTACAGTGGGGGTGGAGACATCTGCTGGGCTCATGATTGACATAACATTGTGTGTACTCTCTTTCCTGAGCTCCTCGGATGCCAATGTCATACTGGCTGGGAGGAAACTGATGTGGTGGGGGGGGGCCCTGGCTGAGGCAGGATGATGTCATTTCTACTCATAGGTCTCACACCATGAACTGCAACACCTGTCTCCCAAAGCTGGTTGAGAAGTTCTTGAGGGGCCTGAGGCAGTCATGATGATCATGAGCTCCACTGTGGGAGTGGGATGGGGGGAGGAGAGGAAGCTGAAGGGCTCTGAGGCAGATGAAAGCATGCCCCATAGAAAATGAGAGATGGGACTATGGTGGAACAGGTGCAGAAGGGCATGTTGAGAAATGGGTCATGAACATTAATTAACAAAAGGAAAGTCATATCACATCACACTTCAAAGAACATTTGCCACTTCACTGTTACTTCAGCATTTTGTGATAGTTTGTTCAATGTATGGGGCCAGATAGCTGAGGAGATTGTTGCATGAGGTCTCAAAGATAGCCCTCTTCTGGGACCTATCATACAGTATGAAGCAGCACAGGAAGACCTGCTGTTTGGATGCATTACCAACTGCTTGCTAAGTTCAAGGTCACCTGAAATGGGAAAGTTTGCCTCTTCAATGAGCCCTGGTACGTGGTGAAGGCTGTGCAGAAAACTGAAGCAGAACAACACCCCAAAGATGCATCAAACTCAGATTTATCAGAGTTGGAAGAAGTAAACTGAATAAGTACTTTGGGCTGACCAAGACGGTATGTTACTATTCTTTTTTTTTTTAACTTGTTATTGTGCAGAGAGGACACAACAGTAGCAGTACATGTTTTTGGAATTCGAAAGCAGACATCTCTTATTCTGAATAAAAAGTTAATATTCAGGTGGAAACTTAGAGTATGCAAGTCTAACAGTTGTAGTCTAGATTCCTGATACTTTCTATTAGGATCGGGGAATAGGCCCTGATCTGTAACAATTTTCAGAGTCCGCCACAGTGACCAAATTTTACAGCTACTGTATGTACACTTGTAAACAAACAACAATAAGGATAACTGTTAAAATGACTGTATGAGGCAGGTTTCAGAATAAGACATAGATAAGAAATGATGAAGTTACTCACCATAAGTGAATCTGAGTGTCTGTTATCTGGGTGTAGATCACATTAAGGGGGTGTAACTTGGGGGGTGGTCAATATCTATGTGCTTGTTGGGTTAAAACTGAGGTGCCCTCCAGCTCCTCAATGAGTTTCATGAAGGGGAGCCAAGCACCTCTGAACTTTCCATTTGTAATCAAAGATCCACTGTGAGCTTCTCTGCCAGATACATTTATTTAATAAGGCTAAACCACTCTGATAAAGAGGATGGATCTGTATCTAACCATCTCTTTGTAATGGCTTTACTGGCTACTACCAGCAGTATTCCTAAAAAGGATATTTTGGCAGTTGTTCCATGTTTCCTTTGGCAAGAGACCTAGAATCAGATGTACGAAATCAGGATCTTCTGTCATGTTTGCCAGCTTCTTAAATCTCTATCCCAGCTCTGTTCAGAAGTTGTGTAAGATAGGACAATTCTAAAAATATGATCGGAAGAGTCCTCTTCTCTGCACCCTCACCAACATCTATCTGACTGAGAGTGTATGTAATATTTAGTATGTGTGGGAGTGAGAAAGAACCGACTGATCATTTTCCAACAGAATTCCCAAAAATTGTTTGAAGACAAGGTATGAAATACCCTATGCCAGACCTAGTTACATTCTTGAAGAGTAAGATCCCTGCCAGGCTCCCAGTCACAGGCTTGTAGAAAGTGTGATGGAGGTGTTTTTTTGGTTAAAATGTAGGTCTGGAAAAGTACTGAGATACATATTTTTTGTTAATTGTACCCCTTGCTGCTTTGAAAATAAGTAGAGAAAGAGGATTAGGGACTAGCTGGGTTTCTTGAAAGCGGGTGCTGGACTTAAGAAAAGATACCACCTGCAGGTAGCAGAAAAAATCTGTCTCAAGTGGAACTCTCTCTTCTTGTCTGCAAAGGACTTAATGGTCCCACGATGAATAAATTGAGAAAAATTATGTAGACCCAAGATCCTCCATCTGTGGAATAAATGTTCTAGCTTAGGTGGGGTAAACTGGGTACAATGAATGATCTGAGTATATGAGAATATTGTGCCATGAATGGTCAAGTCTCTCCTTACATTTCTCCAAATGTCATAAAGGTGACTTGTCCATTGATAAGAAATTGGTAGTTTGGTTATTTTGTCTATGGCAGTTTCTAATCCTTCTAGAGGGTTTAGTCCTAAGTCTCCTCCCAGTTCCTGCTCCAGCTAGACATTCTCCATATCTTGCTTCATAAGCAAAATCCAAGATCTGAGCTAGGCCATTTGGTAGTATATCTTGAGGTTGAGTAGGCCCATACCTCCTGTTCACTGGGTCTTTGTAAATCGGACCACCGTGTTCTGCTTTCCATCCTCCCCATACAAACTGATACAGTGCCTTATTTATTTTCACCCAATCATGTTGCGGAATTTTCAGCTGGAGAACTTGGAATAAGAACAAGAAACATGGTAAAATATTCATACGAATGGCGTCTGTCTTCCCCATTAAAGTAAACGGGAGGAGTTCCCATAGTTTAAGATCAGTTAACAGGGCTCAAATTTAACAGTATTCCAGTACATTTTGAGTACTAAATTTTGTACTGGAATACCAAATTTTGAGCCCTGGAGCTCCACCTGAAATACCTGATGTTTTGCGCATTATACCTGACAATGGGGAGCCCAATCTCTGTGACGGTGCTAGCCCCCTTCTCAGTACTTTGGGACATTGAGGAGCCCATTTGAGTGTTCCAAAATGTTCCAGTAATCCCCTCTCTGTATAAAAAAAGAAAATGGTTCCTTGTCCTCTTACCCCAACCCATCCACTGAACAATCCACCACCACCCTACCTTGCCCTATACTTACCATCCAAGGTCAGCACCTGTCATCTTCTGTGGACTGGGACACATCTGCACTCTTCCAAGCTGAACTGCAAACTTAAGAATCAAGCTATATGCTGTATAATGGCTGTCAATGGCGTTTTCAACTTATGCTGATATCTCAGCCATTTTTGCACCAAATTTTCAATATGAGTTTTTTTGGCACAGTAGCACTGTTTTTTTGTTACTCTGTCCTGAAAGGTGATTTCACAGTTGCAGCATGGAATCACCTTTCAGGACTGAATAATGAAATGACAGTGCAAGTGTTCATGAGGTGGGGTCTCAAAAAGCCCATGTTAAAAAATTGGTGCAAAAATATTGAAAAATGGCAGAGATATACACGGTCATTGAAAATTTTGTACGCACACTTGTAACTTTGGCAGTTTTTGATATTTTAACTCTAAACTCACAGCATTGCCATTTTTTTCACAGCCCTCATGAACAGTATAGCTGCCATTCTTCACATCCTGCCCGAAAAGTGTTTTTGCACCTGTGGTGCAGAATGGCATGGTCTTCATTCAAAATCACGATTTGGGACAAATGAAAGAAATGACAGTGGAACTCTTTATGAGGTTGGGTCCCAAAAAGGCCAAGTTGAAAATTTGGCAAAAAAAACCTCCTAAAAATGGCTGAGTTACATGCGAGCGTTCAGAATCTTCTATGCATGTGCATAACATGAAAACCCATTGAATTTAGGCAGAATGCCAGATTTCCAGGTGGGATACCAAAATTCTGAATCTGGTATTCTGCCAAGAATACCCATATTTTTCCCTTAAATTCATACCCTGGTTAGTATAGCCTTAATAAGGGTACCATAATTTACTTGGTATAAGAGTTTGAGGTTTGCTGGGATGTGCACCCCTAAATATCAAATCTGGGATAAGACCCATTTAAAGGGACATTGTCAACCCCTACAGGCCTTGGAGTGTCCCTTATTTAAAAAACACATGTTACAATCACAGAATCACAGAAAAAAGTGTGAGTCAGAAGCCAAAGGCCATGTGGACTTGACCAATTTCTACTTTAGAAAGATATATTTTTTGGTATCCATAAAGTCGTCGAGACTTCTTGAAGCTATCTAATGTAGTGTTAGTCACTACATTACTGCATAGTCTATTCCATGTACTAATTACTGTCTGACTCAGCCACTGACCTCTTAAATTAGTTTTGTATAATTCACCTTTGAGCTGGTATTGATGGAATCTACTGCATCTTTTTCTGTTGCTGGCCAGTCCTAAGGTTTATACAAAAAGGTCAAAGTTCCAGTCACTCAAGTAGTTTTTCAAACATTCTTTGTTTTTATATTCATATTTTTTTTTTCCCAATAGCCATGAGATCCTTATTCCCAACGTTTCACTTGTACATCAGACTTCTTCGGGGGATGATCAAAATCATAAAGTTTTTTTTAATACATATTTTATTCTGTTTAAAAAATATCTTTTTATTCTTATTAATATAATTACACACAATGCATTTTATGATGCTGGGCTTTATGATATGTTCAGCATCTCGCTGAAGTATAGTTTAAGTACTTTCCCATAATACAAGCAATCATGTTGTGTACTGTTTTCTTACAGAAGTTCAATATAACAGTTTTAAATATTGCCAGAAGAGGGCGTAATGTAGGAGGTTCCCACTGGAACTAGATATACCACCGATATTCAGTCATTACACCAAGTGCATACATTATGCACTTAAATATTTTTCATTCACAGTGTTAAACTTGAGTTATAAACTCCAGAAACAATACTTACTACATAAAGCAAAGTACAAGAATTACATATTGTAACAGGATGATTTATGAGAGAATATAACTATGTTAAGAATAAAGTAACTGGAGAATATTAAGTTTAACACTGTGAATGAAAAATATTTAAGTACATATTGGCCCCGATATTCAGAAGTGCGCCTGGCAATGACGCATGTGGTGGCACAGCACAACTGAGCTGCACTAGTGCAACTCAGGGATATATTCAAAAGAAATGAGCCATGGCGCATCTCCTCTGAATATATCAGGTAATGCGCACTGTGCAATTGTGATGCACTGGTACATCCCCCCAGACAGGGCTAAATGCCAGGAATGGGAACTGTGCCAGCGCAGTGGAGTTATGCTCTGTGCAAATTCCCGATATTCAGCCAGCAGTATGCAAATGGAGCAATAATGTATAAAAGGCACAAATGGGACCATTTGCATGTTATTATGGCCCAATTTGCTTGAGTTGTGCAGTGCCTGGCCAGCAAAATGCACATGGCACCCTTTACAGCATGTCCCAGAAGCAGGCACTGCAGTACAATCCCTGCCCCATCCCATGCCACCACTTGCCAGTAGCACAGAAGGTGAGATAGCCTGGTAGTCTAGTGGTACACCTCTCCCCTCATACCAGTTGCCATAAAGCTGTTTCAGTCCCTTCCCTGGTGGTCCAGTGTAATCCTCCACCATGCCTATAACACCGATCACCCGTTATGACCCAAACAGTTTGCCCTGGTAGGCTAATCGTACCTCCATCCCCAGCTGTAGCCCCGATCACTGAGTATTCATCCAGTATCATTCCCTGGTAATCTAGTGGTCCCCCCATCCCTCCCATAACACCGATCACTGTATTAATAGTATACTACGATTCCTGGTAGTCTAGTGGTACTCCCCACCCCTCCCATCACTCCGATCACTGGTCATAATATAAAAATACCTCCCTGGTGGTCCAGTGACAATCCCACCCACACAGGACACCCAATCCACCCAGCTATCATCAGCGGGCAGCAGCATACCCATCCGCATACCTCTGCAACTGCCTGCCAAATGACAGCATATAGTATGGGCTTGCAGTGCATACCGGAATAGTCATTCATGAATATAATGTTCATTCACATGTTTGCGAATGACTGTTACAGTATGCACTGTATACAGTGTGGACCAGTGGGATTGTAGCCCATACTGTATGCTGTCATTCAGTGGGCAGCTGTGGAGGTATGCAGGTGGGTATGCTGCTGCCAGCCGATGATGAGGAGGCGAGCTGGCTGAGCTGGATGTCCAGTGTGGGGGATGGTGCAGGAGCAATGCAACAGTAGGCTGCTTTGCCAATATCAACTTTAGTTTAAGGTAGGCAAAAAGCTGGTAGAACATATTAGTTAAGGTAGAGATTAACATTTTGAAAAAGGTAAGGAGAATTATCTAATGAAATTCATGAGTGTGTCATATAATTTCTACGAAGGAGACAAAGTGGATAATGAGGTGTGTTGATAAACAATGTCTTTGTATTAAAGAAAGGGAAGCGCATCTTGAACAATAATCTTTTTTTAGTTAGCATTAGAAAGACATCCTTTGACCTGGTTTAACCAACCAAGGCAAGCACATACTTCTTTTTAATCGATGTGCACAGCAGAGGGCTTAAAAGAGAAAGAGAAAGAGAGGAGTCAAAATAAAACCAAGGTACTTAAAGGTAGAAGCAGAATCCAAATTGTGTCCATCAGAAATGACAGTAAGACAGGAAGATAGGTGAGAGAGAGAAAGAGCAGTGGGGGTATTGAAAAGCAAAGTTTTAGTCTTATTCTTGTTAAGAACAAGATTATCAGAAAACCAGGTTGGCATCCTGTTAAAATCATCTTGAAGATGTGAAGAAAGTAACTGCAAATAATTGAGGTATGAAAATAACAGTTATGTATGTCTGCATAGACAAGTATACAGCATGTAGATAAGAAAGAAGAGGATTAATAAATTAGGACTCAGAAAAAAAGAAAACAAAGGAAAGTAACACCCCAAATGAGATTTAGAGAAACAGGGAAAGTACATTTCCATAACACAGTCTGTGTACGACCAGACAAATATATAAAACAAGAGGTGACCTTATCAAGGAACTGTAACAAGCTAAACATGAAATAAGCATTTTTTGATAAATTATTCAAAACCTTAGATAAAGCAATAAAGATAAAACCAACAAATAAACAATTTTCAAAGAACTGTGAAACAATATAATTGAAAGCAACCATAGCAGTTTGGGTAGAGTATTGAGACCGAGAAACAGACTGAAAGGGGGTAAAGAAAACTGTGCATGGATAGAAAAAAAACATAACTTGACCATACATAATTTTCTCCAAAATCATAGAAATAACAGGGAGAAGAGAAATGGTATGATTATTGTTGGTTAAAGTTATAGGAACACTTTTGTGTAATGGACTGCTAAAAAAATTTTCCAAGCAGAAGGAAAGGTTTAAGAAGGAAGAGGCAGACTGAATTAAAAGTTGAAAGGTAGTCTGCAATTGTCCATCCTCATCACATTCTAAAATTGTTCATCTCCAGAACATTCCAAAACTGCGTGCCCTGTTACCTTCTGAAGTTATATCCCTCCCCTTTCTTTGTGAGTTCCACAATATGATAGTGTCATCACAGAATCTACAGATATGGCAAATTGTTTCAACAACTATTTTGGATTCATGTATGCACCTAAAGCAAAGGAGCCACTGATACCAACAACCTACACTTTTACTACTCCCATAATAATACTGGAGTTAGTTACAGAAAAATATCTCAGGTTAAAATGCAGTCCTCTCCAGGACCAGATAATATTTCCGGCAGTGTGTTAAAAGTCATGTGTAACCATATTAACAAGCCTCTCAGTAATATTTTTCAAGACTCTTTACCTACAGGCAGCATACCATTGGACTGGAGAACTACAGCTATTACATACATTCATCAAAAAGGTAGTCTACAAATAGTTGGGAATTACAGACCAATGAGCCTTACATTAGTGCCAGGTAATATCTTGGAATGGGTTATTAAAGAACTCATTGATAACTAAATACAGGACTTGGATATTACACAACATGTTTATTTTTCTTATTTTTGCTAATAAACACTATTTAAATATTGAAATAGAAAAAAAAATTAACAGACTAACACAACCAAACATAGTACATATGTAAGAAATTCAGTCACCAATCATTACTAATCAACAGTAATAGTAATAAACAGGCAACATGGTTTTAAAAAAGTAGATCATTCACCACTAACTTACTCTGTTTCTATGAAAACATAAGTACCTCCCTAGATGCTAATATTCCATATGATGTAATATTCCCAGATTTCAGCGAGGCATTTGACCTTGTGCCCCATTGGGCAATATCCAAAAAATGATCATTGCAAATATTGAACCATCCCTAGTAAGACACATAATGGGATGGTTACAGGATAGAACCCAAAACGTTAAACTCAGGGGATGCATAATATAGGGGATAAATAATCCACTCCTTCAAAGAAGAAGGCAGTGAAAGAATTGTGAATGTGGTGTGCCTGGCAAAGATGCAGAGAAGCATGTTTTGAAAAAGTTATCTGGGTTGCGAGACTTCTCGGTCTGTGAAACGCCCATTTAGTTTTAAATATAAACCTGCATATCAAGTGCCCCCTTGGATTATTTATCAAAGAAACAAACTGAGTTGAGAATTAAATTCATTCGAAGTAAGTTTAAAATAATTTGTTGTAAATACCATTTTGGAGAGGTATATGTTGTTTTCTAAAATGAGTAATGCAGTCGGAAAACACAGAGTGGGTTGCAATAAGAACCTTACATTTTTCCACAGGACACCAAAGAAGTGGGGCCCCTTGCAAGAAAAACATAGTGTTTTAAGTAGTCTTGTACTAAAAAGGTATTAAATCCTTACTGAATTCAAATAATTAAGTTATGTTATTTTGAACACATTGAATGGTGGAAGCTGATAGTGTTTGAAATTGTTTTCACATATGACTAAGCAAGATCTGACAACCCAGAGAATGAAGTTTTCTTAAGTTTACAATAGTGAATATTATTCTAAGGGTCTGTTCCAACCTTAAAAATTATCAACTTTAATTTAACATTTTACAATTAATAAGAGAAACTGGAAACACAGGATTTAAATTACTTTATGTGTTTATGTTTATATTATTACAGATGTACTGCAGCTAATTATCTGTAAGGCAGCTCATTATAGTCTGGTGATGGGATGAAGTGGGCCCTGAAATGTAAAGTTATTTCTGAAAAATTAACATGGGAGCCTGAAACAGAAAAGATAAAGGAAGAAAGAATAAATGAACTTTATGACATGTCTATCATAGACTGTGTTTTCCTTCCTGGGGTAAAGGACTACAACCACTCTTTCTACTTTGGCTTATCCAGTAGTGGCTCACTCCCCCTCTATATTTGAAATAAAGGAACCAAGGGAGATACAGATTGAATACAATTCATATGAACAGAGATTATGTTCCCTAAAAATACCCTTATCATTAGGAAGATCAAGGGGAAGCTTACTGATAATGTATAAAATAATGTATAACCACATTCTGCTGAGTGACCTCAATATCACCATGAAATCCAATACAGCTGAGACATAGGGCCAGATTTTCAAACCTTTGGGAATGCCACAAGCCCCCGGTGCACCCAGAAGGTGACGCATGAGGCTTGCAGCATTCCACTGTCAGTGATTGAGAGTTTCCAACCCTTGTGCCAGTCACCACTCCTTAGACCACAGTTTTGTGGTCTAGCGTGTGCTACACGCAGGAGTCTAAGTACTGATGCTTGCGCCAAAGCATTGGCGCAAGCAGCTGTAAACCATGGAAACTGTCACAACCGCACCCGAGAATGGAAATTCAGGTGCAGTTGTAGCAAAGGGGGTTGATGCACCATGGAATTCGGAGTCCCGTAGTGCAGGGCTGGATGCAAGCTCTGCGCTCCCCTTTGGAAAATCCTGCCCATGAAGCCATCTGCTCCAACTAGTGGGGAAACACTTTTGCACTACTGTACAAAAAGAAAATATTTTTTCACCAATAGAGTAGTGAACATTTCGAACTCTTTACTATTTTTAATCGTAATAAGCAAATCTGAAAAGGAATTTAAGAATAGGCTTGATAATTGCTTATCTAACATGGCAATAAAGTACTATTAGCAATAGCGCTAATTATGGGCAATTTGCCTCCTCAGCTCTTTCAACCCTTAGTATTAACCTTAGTATTAAAACAGTGCACAGACCCGCCATGATCTGAAACTGTGTGTACTCCTATACACTGAATCTATGCAGACTGATTACAATCGGAAATAATCCATCCTCCCATGTTCTGAAACATGTATCCCCATTGCAGCACAGAACAGTTTATTTCTGTTACATTCTGCAACTGCACATTCCTGCCATGCTAAAAACTTTTGAGAATGTGCCTCATTCTGAACTGCAGCATCCCGACCCCTCTACCTCATTCTGTAACTGTGTTCTTGTCACATTATAGAACCATGCCAACTTCTGAAATCTCTTCCCAGCAGCTGTAATAATCACACATAATCTTGTTATTCCAAAGCCATGTCTTTCCACTGCATTATAAAACCATTTCCCTTTGGCATTCTGAAGAACCATGCATTTTCATGTTCTTTAAATGTATACACCACCCCAAACCTAATGTCACTTTTTTTTAAAACAAATGTTTACTACATCTAGGCCAAGTTATTCAAAGCTTTGAGTCGGGTGCAAACTGATAGCGCCCACAGGGTTTGCACTGAAATCCTGTAGTCAAAGGGCACCTTTGCACATACTCAGAATGCTAGTGCTCCAACACAGAGATAATGAATGCAGCATGCAAAGGCGGAACTGTACCATGCATATTGCCACAGTGCAATATTCAGCATGTTTGCGCTGCACAAATAGGTTTATGTAGGTCACAGCACTGTGTACTTACTGCCTATAAAAAGGCCATCTTAAATTGGGGCAAACCCTATAGGTGGGCGAAGACATTGCTGGCCACACTCCAAGATGGTGCTTGTGGGAGCACACATCATCTACCTTACGCAGCAGGTCCTGAAGGATGAGGACAGGGCCAGTGCCCACCCTGGGCCCAGACATACTTCACGGAGGTATTATGCTGCACAAGAGACAGTACTGTCCATGAGTCACATTCAAAGTCCTCCATGGTGATCACATCATTGGTCAGTACAGGCTCAACAGGCCCATGCTCAGGCAACTGTGTGAGCTGTTGCATGACCAGCTCTGCTGACTCTGAGTGCAGCCATGCATTTTCCATAGAGCTCCAGATAATGGCTGCACTGTGTTTCCTGGCTACTGGAACAACAGTGGGGGACACTAGTATCTTGCACCTGATGGGGCAGTTCCTAGATGCAATGCTGGCCCATATTGGTGAGTTCAAATTCCCCAGCATACAAGCAGCGTGAACAGCAGCCATGCTGCAGTTCTGCCAGGGTACACACTTATCATCTGTACTCAGTGTCATTGACTGCTCCCATGTGCCATCCAGGCACCCACCAGTGATGGAGTGGAGGCCTATGTCAACAGGAAGGGGTACCACTCCATCAGTTGCCAGCTGGTGTGTGATGCAACAGGGTGCATTATCAGTGTCGTGGCATGGTACCCCAGCAGTACTCCCATGCCTTCATATGACACTATTCCATCCTGTTCCAGAGATTTGAAAGTGGGGGTATCCCTAGTCACCACCTTGTTGGTGAGTATACCCCAAAGGCTACCCCACATTGTACATGATGATACTAACCAGTGCCCTTTACCTACATAGAGGACAGTGCCTATCCCCTGCTTCCCAGGCTCCTCACACCTGTCTTACGCCAAACATCCATTGAAGAGGACAGGTACAATGAAGCACTTAGCACCACAGGTTACATCATTGACCATGTCTTTGGAATGCTCAAGATGTGGTTAGAGTGCCTTGATCATTCCAGTGGTGCACTACAGTACACTCCTCAGAAGGCCTGTGCCATATTTCTTGCTTGTTGTATACTCCACAGCATGGCACTCAACCATGAGATATGCATGCCAGCCCCAGAGGAACAACCTACAGTGGATTCTGAGCCAGAGGACCAGGGGATACAGGAGTTGCTTGACAGGTATGATCCCAGAATGGCCAGGAAGGCTCAGGAGTACTGAATCCAATTCATAAGAGACTTCTTCAGCATGGAAGGTGAGTAAAGACCACAAAGGAGACCAATATGTTTACTCAGTGTATTATCACACACCAATAACAGTACATACAGAGCATAATGCCAGGCAGGAAGGTAACAAAAGGGAAAAACAGAAATGCATTGCAACCAGGTGCGGATAGCAAATAGGGCGCACACTCAAATTATGGCCCATATTAGCAGGAAGTCCTTAAAGGGTGTCAATATAGATACATACCATCCACTGGGGGGGGGGCACTATGGGGTTTTAAGAAAATACTGGCCTTCCCAGATGGGGGGTAGCAAATGGGATATACACAAAGACAGGCTGTGTGAGGGATGGCACAGGGCTGTACACATAGTTTTCTGCCAGCCAGGGATGCAGTAGTACTGGCTATCCCTGTGGGGGGAAGGACTGACTGGGCCAGGTCATGGGCAAATGGGGTGTCACATGAGCATTAAAGGGGAAGGACAGAGAACATGTTGGCAAAGGGTGGCCATGCACAACCTATGTGCATTCCCTACTATCTCCTGGAGTACAGACAGCATGTCTGCACTACACCTAGTATGGTTGGGGGGGGGACCTCATCCACAGTAACTGGAGGAGCAGATCACAACTGGGTGTTAGCAGAGTCCTTGGTGACCTCGGAGTCTTGGGTGTGCAGGTGCCCTTGTTCTGGTGTTACATGGTGTGGATATAAAACTGTGTTGTCCATTGTGGGGTAGCACTATTCCCACTGAACAGGCCAGGACTATTGCCAGCTCTTGCAGTGCCTGCCACCATAGCTGCAGCCTCCAACACAGTGGCACACAGGCAGTCTATGCAGGTTGTCATGTCCCAGCAATGTAGCTCCATGCCCATGGCCAGATTCTGGCACAGGACGCATAGGCTTCCATGACCTCCACATAACGTGCCTCAGCCCACTCCTCAGCATGCTGTATGTCTTCATGCAGCATGCGGTGGATATGTGTCAGTTCCTGCTGTGCAACATTCTGTGCCTCTACAGCCAACCCCAGCAGCTGCCAGTTGTCGGATGCAACCTGTTGTAACCTGAGAGTGAGTGTTGGGACCATGTCAGGCTGTACCCTTCCCACTGTATTGGCTGATGCTGCACTGCAGTACATTGTGGGAACTGCAGTCTGGCTGTGGGCAGCCCAGTTGGATGGGCAGGGATGATAGAGCTGTTGTCATGCCGGGGGTGGATCATGGAAAGGCACAGTAGTGGTTGGCCCTGCAGTATTTGCTGGGGGAAACAGGATTATGGCCATGCCAGTTGGGGGTCATGGGGTGGCTCAGCAGTGGCTGTGCCAAGAGCTGTGGTGGACTGCAGTGCTGTAACTGCTGGCCCTATTGGTATGGGGGTTGGAGAGGGGACCAATCCCTCCTAGTCTGGGGTGGACCCTTCTTGCTCCTAGCTCCTGAAGTAGGTCTCATTCTCTTTTCTTCCACATCCTCCTCACTGCTGTCTGCCAGCTGGCTCAGACAAGTGGATGGCAGGGGAAGCTGCTGCCAAGATGGTCCTGGGAATTCCTCCGCCACATCTGGTATGGCATGGTGTTCAGTTGAGAGAGAAGAGGAGGGTTATATGGCACCATAATGAATAGAGCTGTGTGCCAGCTGAGGCAGCATGCATGCCTGGCATACAATGGCACATCACCCATGCTGTGCATGCAATCCACTGCCCGTACCAACCATGTCCCTACACACCCACTACCCCTACACTGGTGAGCACACACACCCTGTCACCATATGGCATACAAACCAGCACCAGTGAACCTGTGTCCTAGCACCAGTGAGCACCCCCCCAACACCTGAGAACACACACCTGGCATCAGTGGGCACATATCCCAGCAGAAGTGTGCATGCACCCCATCCCCAGGAAGCACACATCCCCAAACTGGTGAGCACAAAGCCTACAAAACATGAGGCTCAGTCATGGATCTGCACACAAATGGATACACACTGGGCAATTTGGAACCAGTAGTGTGGTCTACGCCCAATGTGTCATCCAGTCTTGGTGTACGCATGCGCTGATACGTATACACACACATATACACACATGGTTGACTGAACGTCACACCGGCTGTCACTCACATGGGTGGTTAGGACTCACTTGACTCTCTAACCACCATTTGGTACTCTTATCATCTCCATGAGTTGTAAGATGGATGCTACGGCTTTCTCTGTAGGTTTCAGGGTATATACAGCTTTGATTCCTGTGGGCCCCCATCTGTGGTATGTAGCTCACTGCAGAGTATTACCATGACATACTTTGTCTGCCTCCTCATGTCCTCAAAGCGAGTTCTGTACTGCTTCCATGGGCCTGTTGCAGCCGCTGATGGCACTGACCACGTCGGTAATCTCCTCCCAGGCCTGCCGTATCTTGGCTTTGTAGCCTGCCTCCAGGACAACACTTCCTCCTTGGCCAAGTGGGCTTGTGCCAGTGCCTGTAACTCCTCCATGGAGAAGCAGTGGGCCCAAATTCTGTTGGTGTCCTCCATGATATCTGCTGGACAGGGGAGTGGAATACAGGTGACTGTTGAGTAGACACAGTGGCACACAGCTGAATGGGACTGTGTTATAGCCCCCCAACCACACAGATGACCCAGCAATGCATGTCCTAACATAGCCATCAGTCACCTCATACAGGCATACCCATGTGCAGACACAGCCATTGTCGAGGTCACAGAGAAACAGAGATGGACATGGGCATGAGCCCACAGGAACCCAGAGCCACCACCACCTATGTGAGGGAGCAACTCCACTGTCAATGTGCAACATGGACTATTGTACAAGGCTCCCAGCAGCCAGACACGAAAACACCACCACCCCTAGATGTAGATGCCAGCAGCCACCACTGCCACATGTCCAGGGGGCACAGGGTCATAATGTCAAAGGTATAACAGCACGGCAAAACAATATCACAGTCAAAACAGCGAATGTACAAAACAGAGTCTGTGAAAACACTGACCAAAACAATAACAGTGCACACCAGAAGAACAAAAGGAAAATATTCCCATTTCTTTGGTTTTTGCAGGGAGCTCCACAGTCCGACATGGGGACTTTGCCCTGCCACACACCCCTCAAAATTAAATTAACTAACTCCAAGGGAGGGGTGGACTGAGGAGATAAGAGGGAACTCAAGAGGGTCTTAGTTTTTTGCACAACCTCCCTCGAAAAAACACATGTCGGAAGTCAGGAAATCAAACCCCAGTCCCTGGGTCTCCACTGCGCCAGGCACTTGTGCCTTAGCCACTCCACCATGGGAGTGGCTTGACCAGGCTCAGCACCTGTGGCTTCTTCAGCCCTTCCTTCAGTTCGCAGTGAGCATCAGGGGTAGCGGTACTTTCCTACCATTATTATACCTGTCACTCTAATTCATTCCACTCTTTACACAATGCTGTTATTCATGTGCTGTTTCGGCAGCACTGTATTGACCCAGTACCTGTCTGGTGTACCACTGCACACAGGATACATACAGAGGGAACACTGGGTGGGAGTCACAGGAACTCTGTTCCACTACCTCACTGAAACATTATGACAGGATCATCACCCCACTGAGTACTATAGGTGAGTTTCAGCACCTACAACTGACATGTCCACCACTTGGAAATCTGGATGTGATGGTTCCTTCACTTAAACATTTTCAGTGTTGCAGGGCCCCAGATGTACAGGATTTCCTGTATTGGTCAGGGCACTTGAGACATGTACAGGGAAATTGTTCCCACTGAGTTACAGTGGCTACACAGGACAAGTGGCTACTGTGTCCTCCACAGTATGGAATGGAAGCTTCTGGAACACAGAAGAACTCGCTCTGGAGGCATGGAAAATGCCAACACAGTCTTGGAGTCATGCTGTGGCCACTTCATAAGTTCAAGTTTCAAGTTCAAGTTCAAGTTTATTTCACCAGGAAGACTCCATTAAGCAAGCTCATTTACAAGGAGGTCCTGCCGAGGACAATGTAGTACATCAAAAATACAAGACGAAGTATTGGTGGACAATGCATAGTTCAAGGAAAACCCAGATATACAAATAAAGAACAACTGTTTACAAAGCATAACAGTGGCAAAAACATAGCAACTGTAGCCGGGCCGGTGGTGCTGAGGGTTGAGGCGCTGGACGCTACACCTCTCTCTCTATGCCAGTGATCTGAGTTTGAGAGCAAGCTCGGGTACCAGGGGTCAGCAGGGTTGAATAGAGGATTGAGTGCCTGTTGATCTGCTCTCCTCCCTGGGGGGGAGGGCTGGGGATGGCATGGTATGCCAGTGGATCCTGGTGGAGATCAGGGGAGCTGCAGCATGTTCTCAGCATGGCTGATGCTTGGCAGGGTTGCTGTAAGCCATTGCGTCATGATGTGCACCACGCATGGGGGGGGAGCTAGAACCAGAACACACAAAAGCCTGGTCTGTGGGATAGGCAATGGCATCTGTCCCCATGCCCACAGCTGGGTCCATCCTGCCTGGCCTTCCAGGTTCCTCCGCCCCGGACCTTGCCCACAGCTGAAGACTGACTGTAAAAGAGCATCCAAAGAGGAGGGGTGGCCCCACCCTGGAGGGGTTAAGCTGGTGGTGCTGTCTGTGGGATGAGGAGGAGGAGGAGAGAGGAGGCAGAGGTCAGAGGACTTCAGGCAGGGAAGGAACAGGCAGGATGCTTGAGGGAGTCCCCGCAGACCGTAACCGGATGGAAAATAATTGAGAAAAATAAAACATAGCAATTGTACAGTTCTGACAAGTTAATAAAGAGGAATAAATACAATAGAAGGAATGGAACCGTTGAATAATATATATATTTTTTTTAACTTTCTTTATTTGCCATGGCAGGTCACTGCTATCCTCTGCCACCCTACTGGATTCAGGGTTTTCTGGGAACTTACCTGCACTATGCACGTCCCGGCAGAACTCCTGAGCCAGCCCAGAGGCTTCCTCTTGCTGTGATCCATGATGTTTCCACCATTTTCTCCCTTTCTAGCTGCCAGGGACCCCAGGAGCAGTGATGCATGTTTGTGGATGCATGCATGCATGCCGCAACTCCAGTCTACAGTCCCATCTACTCTCCTCTGGCCTTGCACCCAGGCTGTCAGAGATGGCACTGCTACCCAGCCTCCACTGGGGTGCAGCCAAGCACTGAGAGGCCCTCCTGAACCCTCCTCAGGTGGAGAGCTGCCAGCCAGCAACTACTCAGTGCTCTCTACCCCCCACAAACCTGAGCTTGTTCCCAAATTTGGATCACTGGCGTGGCATGAGGTGTGGCGTCCAGCACCTTAGCCCTCTGCGCCACTGGGCCAGCATCTTTTGAGTAATATTAACGTAGCATAGAAAGACATGTTAGTGTGGCAGTGGCAAGCTTCCTTGAGGGAATTTCTAATCAGAGGTTTGAAGATACTGATAGAGACTAGTTCAGAAATCTTTACGGAAGATTGCAGTATGTTCCAGGTGGAGGATGTGGTGTAGCTGATGGCAGCTTTGCAGAAGCAGGTGCGGAACTTGGGTATGTCTAACAAAATAATGAAATTTTTCCTGAGAGAGTAACAGCTATATGAATGGTGGTATAGGAACAAGATATATAGGGGGAGTTTGTTCAGTAACATTTTACTGTATATGCCCAGATACAACTATGGATCATCCTTCTGGTGGTGAGGGATGTCCAGCTCACTGCAGCATAGAGGGCACAGTGGATGGGGTGTTTATTATAAAATGAATGGCAGGATGAAAAAGAACTTCCAATTTGTGCAGGTTAGATGCTGTACAGCTGTTGTATATTATGTCTGCATAATCGAGAAGAGGAGGAAGGTGGCTTGGACTAGCCTTTTCCTAATGTGACTGGGAAAGAGGGATTTGTTCCTCTAGAAGCCCAATCTAGGTTTTAGTTTTTTTTTTAGTTTTTATTTTTTGCTAACACAATCCATCGCACACCCATTCCTTTCTAGCCATTCCACAGAACACCTACCTCCATTCATCTGTAGTTCAGCTGTGGGATCTAGGTGGTGCACTGTGCTCCTTTATATACTCCAGGTGCAATCAGGCATACTAATGTATGCATACTTGCTGATATTGACATGCAAATGTGGTTGTTTGTCACTGTCTGCAAAATTACTACATTAGCATACCCTAGCTGATGACTGCAGTTTTGCCTGCCATGCAACCACATTTGCAGTAGCGCACTGCTTTGTGCTGCACCCCTGTTTGTGTGATATGAACTTGTGGCAAAGTCATGACATCGCTTACCACCTATGATGTTATCAGTCTGCAAAGCCCTGCATGTCTGGCCTTTGCACAATAACGATGTGCAACACTACATAAAATTCCTCATGCTCAACAGGCACATGCTCCTGGTCTAATGATAGCATGCCACAAGGTTACTGTACCTGAGGCACTGTGCACAGTACCTGTGTGTACATGTAATTCTCCTGTGTACTATGTGACATGGCCACTGCCTGGCCTGTCTGACGTATGCAGGTGTCTGGGCCTCCTACTCCATGGGACGTGCCCATGCCCTGTACATGACAGGACCCACTTGCCTGTGGTGTGCACCTGCCTGCACTGCACGGTTGTGAGCCACCACAGTGACATGAGGGCAGTGTCAGGGTGCATGATACTCCCATGTATAGTGTCCTAGCATGTTATGCAGGGTCTGTTATCCAGGTATGGTGACCGGTATATGTCACTACCCGTTGCTGGCTATGACCTGGGAGACAGTCACATGCGTCCTACATGTCACCGTGCTGGTGTTTCCAGCAGGATGTGGATGTGGCACCGTCTGTGTAATGCACACTGTCCATACTACACAGCATGAGCACTGGTATGCATATGCCAGGTACTGTATGGGGTACTACTGTACTGCGCAGTGGGTTCTGGACATGTACCAGCCACTGTGAGGGGCCATACTTACTGAATTCTGCCCCAACTATTGTGCAAGTATGCCTTGCCTGCCCCTGTCATATGTGACCTGGTGCACCATGCATACCTATGCATACTATGACTTGAAAAGTTCTGGAGCTCACACATATGGGTCTGTTGTACAGGGGCTGAGGGGCAGGCAGGATGTGGGCACTAAACAGGCTGGTGTACACTGTGCAAGGCGATACCTACCACAGGGTGTATCACACCTTCTGTGCCAGGGCCATGGTATGTATGTGTGTGGTGCCACAGGTGGTCCTACAGGTACATCACAGACCCACTTGGACCTGTCCATCTGCATCATGCACATGTGGCAGCTGGCGTGTGGTACAGATGCATGGGCATTTACACTATGTAGTGTGTACTGAATGGTGCACCCAGAGGCATGAGTCATAGAACCAGTCAAGCTACGGGGGAGAACCAGTCCAGCTTGCCAGGCTGTAATGGGGCCTGAAGAAACCATTCACGAGAGGGGCACCCACATAAGTCCCCTACATTGTGCGTTGTAACCAAGGTTGCATATTTACACAGAGGAGCCTGAACAGGTTGGGCCGCTATGGTCATGGGCCTACCACTTTTATAGGAGTTAAGGCCTGGCTATATTTGTTGTTGCAATCATGTCTATTTATTACACTGCTGGAGTGTGCATGACACTGCGACATGTGCCATACACAGAGTTACACAGATGGCACCCCTCTGTGTGGCATGCAGGGTGTCAGCGGAACCGTGGACAGTGATGGCCTTGGTATTGTAGATAGGGCAGGAAGGGGTCATGACCTGCTGGGTTATGGCACAGTGAGCAGACTCTACCAATGTAAATGATGGGCCTGGCCTGGAGGGAACACAGCACAGGAGAACACTGTCGTCAGGATCAGACTGGAATACTGGGGACTCACCTGGAAAGCAGATCTAGGGGCCCACCTGGAAAATCAATAGGTAAAGTCTTAGGATGATACACCTATGTCAGTATTCCACTTAGATTTGATACACTAGCTCTGTGTTTGCCTCTTACATTTACTTGCAGTGCCACAAATTCTCTAATTAGAAAAACAGATGATAATTGCAAAGAGTTACAGAGTTTAGAAGGCAACCAAGAAGCCCTGTGGGGAAGGGGGGTGGTCCACGTGAAAATTTCCAGGTATTCTGGTGGGTCTGTATGTCTCTGGCTGTCAGTCAGTTGTGGGAGGTTCACCAATATTCTGCATCTAATCGAGGAAGCAATATGGGTGCGAGTGAACCCAGTCATAGAGTGGGGAACATCACCCCTCACATGCTTGGCCCTGTCACTTTTTAGACTCTTCTTCCACCCATGTCTCCTGGCCATGTCTACACTTTTCTGCATGCCTCTGTGGCTGGCAACAGATGCCCCTGTGTGGTCCACTATGCAGGATGCATGCCTATGGGGACATCACCTCTGGGGTTGTGGTGAGGCCCACCCACCCTGCACTTGGGGTACTGGCCCACCAGTGACACTGTGGTGTGTCACAGCCTGTGCAATCTACTGCTGTACCCCTACATGCTGCTGACATGGTGATCTAAGTTTGTCTGTTGTGCCATGGCTTACCTTACAACATGTGATGGTGTGTCCACTATGTCACTGACCAGGTGCCACAATGAGCTGGTTGTAGTACTCTTGGCCCTGATTGTGACCCTGTTAATGTCTGTCAAGTCTGTACTGCCATATGCTCAGGGCTCTGTATATGTGGCTGACATCAGGTGGTTGGTATTGGCCACTGTAGTACCAGAAGACCACTGTGTCCTGCCTTGCACATCATACAGTCTCTGTTTCAGTCCACCTGCAGTGATGCCAGCTCCAGTGCCATATGCACTGTGTGTCATACCTTTGAGGCTCACTGGAGCCCTGCATATGTGGCATGGGGTCAGCAGAGAATGGGACCATTGGTGGGTGGCGCATGTAGTGTACCATATGTGACTGACATTGTTTTGCAGATGTGGTGGTGTCTAACCAATACAGTGATGACTAAGGTATGATTACTCCATTGTACATGGGGGGAAGGGTCATGCATACATTCAGTCTTGACTGGGTCTTTGCAGGGCCTATGTCCTGCACTGATGCTGTATGAATGGCAGCCCTGTACGTAGGATGGTGATGCCATCTTCATTGTGCAGAGGGCACCTCCAGGCATGTCTGCATCCATTAGCAGTGCTGTGCCAAAAATGAGGTACATATAGCGCACCTCCTGTGTACAACACCATGGAACATGCACTGTACTCTGGCTGTTACACACAGTGTGGCATACTGGTGCCATCCATAGACAGCTGAGCTGTGTGTCACATGTGTATGGCAGGCCTGGACCATGCAGCCGACAAGGGTGGCTCCTAGCTGTTTGTCATTCCACACACCTGTCTTGGGCTATGTGCTGCATGGCGTGTGTGCAGGGCAGGGTGTGTGTGTATGACTACCCACATCTCTGGCCATGCCATAGCCTTTGGTGCCCTGGATTTGTGCCGCTGTTACTTGTGCTGCAGTTCCACATCTGGCATGCCTGCCTATGTTGCTTGTGTCTTACATGGCAATGTCCTTCTGTGTAGCAGCATGATAGGCCCACTGTATGTACAGTCCTCTGATATGCCACACCCATTTTACTGTGGCTGCTTTACTCCCTCCACCTATGTGTGATATGGCAGGCCAGGTGTCAGCCAGATGAACCCCTCTTCTGCACATAATGCCAGTGCTATGCCCCTTGTCCTGTGTGCCCCACTGGCTGAGTTCTTTGTCTTCTTTTCACAGGTGCACATGGAGCTGGAGGACACAATTTAGACATGGTGGATAGGGAGGTATGAAAGACCTCCTCCGGCATCAACGTTGCCTACTCAGGCTGCTGGTGAGGTGAGCTAAGGAAGCTACAGAGGCCATCCGAGACCTCACTGTGGAGATGCAGTAACAATATTCACTGCCACCGCCACCACCATCAACAGCAGCAAATTCCTGATGTGGGACTTGCATCAGCAAGGGAATGGGTGTTCTTGTAGAATTCCCCCATTTAAGGGTGTTTGCACCAGTTTTGTTTCCCCTGCCCCCTTTTTATGTGATGTTGCTTCTGGATGTTTGTTCTGTACAGCCTGTTGCCACTTTGTTCCATTAAAGTTTATTTCTACTACATATGCTGCTAGGTCATATGCCTATCATTGCTGCCCTCCTCTCCCACCCACAGCCACCCCCAGTGTGCAGCTCTGTACCCAGTGCTCTGGTCATTGCTGCACCACGGCTTGACATCTTGTGGCCAGAGCTGTCCTCAGTGCTATATTCAGTGCTGTGCTGCTGCATTGTGCTGCACCAGTGCTTGCCATTTGCATGCTGCACAAACCACCTTGTGTTCATACTGTTTAGCACTGGTGCATGACTCTGAATATGGCATGGTCACAGCCCCACTCAGGTGCAAGCACAATGCAATGGTTGCACTAACATACACTTCTGACTATCTGGGCCCTACAGTCCTATTAGACTTATTAAACTTGGTGGCTTTAGCCATTTAGGCCCGCATATTCAAATGTGTGTTCTGTACAGACAGGAGTACTGCTTGGCAATTAGCGCATGGCCAGCTCAGGGACAATATTCAGACAATTAATGCATTCCAGCTGCAGCGTGCTAACTGTCTGACTCTGGGGCATGTTAGCACAGTGCATAGTGACTATGTACTGCACTGACTCAGCCCCTGACTGAATATGCCCCACAGGTGAGCCCAGCGACGACAGCACATCCCAAAAGGAACAGTGCCAGTGCTCCTGTGGTCCATATTCTGTCCTTTCATGCTAATGAACCCACTGGACTTTAAAGCATAATTTTTGCTTGCCCATTATGGACTCATCAACATGCTTGTGTGGCTCCCGGAGGGTCCATTCCTATTCATGGCACAATTCTGGTGGTTGTGCTTGACCCCCCCCCCCGCAAAATGCCTGTTCTGTAATGGAATGTCTTATTCCTACTGGTCTAGTGACCCCCACCCTCTTTTGTAGGAAAGCAGAATAATCTGAACATTACCTGTTAGTGCCTGCGTATAACTCTTTCTCCTCTTTACAATGAAGTAAAGAGTAATGTCTAGGGAACCATTCCTTTAAATGGATTATTATTAAAGTGGATACAATATCATTGAGGAATTGCATTTTTGAGTAGCCAGAGTTTGTTGTAATTCTGCCACGCCTCCTACAGTTTACCACTCATTTCAGTCTGAAAAGTTGCTATGCAATCAAGCAGCAGTGAGCATACTTAGACAGCAGATATTTACAACACGTGTTTTTTGAAACAGGAAATACCAGTGATGCCCTGTACCAAAAATAAATATTATGTGCTGGAAACAGCAGTTCTTTCTTTATGTTTTGAAACTCCCCTTTACTAAAACCTAATGGTAAATGACAGACAAACACTACAAGAAACTAATGAAAAGGCCATGCATTGCCCATATATCAGCAGTTTCTATGGTTTTGAGTAAAGTTTTCCAGTTCACCAGAAAACATATTTTGTATTTCTTTAATGTCTGGCCAAAGACCAAACTCTGTTGCTATCATTACGTTTTTTGGAGGGCGATGCGAGTCAGTGTTGTTGCTGCACAAATGAAACCATCCACAAAGAAGTGGTCCCTTTTTTACTCTGCCAGGCATGCCTGTCAGGGTAGTCTCCTGTATGTAAAATGTACTTTTAAGGATCAAGGTACAATATTACTGTATTAGGTTGCAGACAGCTAGCTGTGGCAGCAGAGTGTTTCTGAGGAAATGTGCCCCTTCCGAAGGGAAGAACATGCCCTAAGATTTTCTGCATCCATTGTTCAGATTGTGGGCTTTTCCTATTGGTTGGCAGTATATTTGAGGGCTACTTTTATATTCCAATACAAATTAAACATCAGAGGCCCAATTTTCAACAGTCTAGGAATGGGCCCGGCTAAGTTAGGTGCGTGACTTATAAGTACAGAAAAAAAACTGCATCAGTGACCTGCAAAGAACACCTCTGTGTGCAGCTTTGTTCTGCCACATGTGTGCAATTTTTATTACTTTGAAAACCAGACCCCAGAGGTCTGCATGTAGCAAATGCAAATAAAGACTATGTTTTTGAACTTTATGTTTACTAGTTTCAATAAACAGTTGAACAGTTTGAAGCTTGAGCTCTGAACATACAAATAATCCAGGGCACCACTCTTCTCATTGATCTATTCAATGTGAGAAGATACATCTCTAGGGGAAAAAATGCATGCATCTTTAAATGAAACTCAAAGTCCCAGAAGAAAAATGCTGTGTATTATGAGTCCATGAGCTGCATGGTAAGTTCCAAACACAGTCTAAGTTAGAGTTCCTATTGGCTCTGCCTCCTAATGGAGGGAAAGAGTATCAAAGCATGCTTTCCCATTTTTAATGCACAAAGGCTGAGTTACGGCTACATTTCATAGGATTTTAAGATGAAGTTAAGAAAGGAAAACAGATAGTATATCCAGAAGGAAAACAACGAGCTTAAAGGGCAGTGATAAGTACAGTTATCCTCTACTTCAGTGGTACGGTGATAACCAGAACATTTACCTCACCGAGGTTACAGGTCAACATTGAAACCATTCAGTCTTAACATTTATCTCAAGCATACAATTAAGCATGAATCTTACTACTTTATGTATTTTTGCACCTCCTCTTACAAATGTTACTTATGCCTGCAACAATGTCTGAAATTAGTTGCTTTCAATATTTCCGTACCTTCAACAGTACTACTACTACAACAAATGCAACAATGTCTAAACATGTTATTTTCCATTTTTCTGCTTGTATCATGTGCACTGTGCAGGACCTAACTGAAAAAGAGCTTTGCTCAACTGAGTATCCGATTCATATGATGAATAAAATACATTACTACTACTACTACTTAACGTTTAACTGGGAGGATTATAGTGGAGAACTTCCCCAGGTAGATTTGCAGAGTCAGTGTCTTCTTGGATCATGTAAATATAATAATCTTACCTGGGGCATATGCTCAAACACACCTTTTCAGTCCAGAAAATAGAAAATAAATCATCCCTGTCTTTCAGGAGCCATATTTCTCCAAAACTGAATCATCCTGGTTTTCTGTTCTTCATCACACCAGAGCATACCTCTGAGCCCACTTCAGGGTATTGGCCAGGTCAGAAAATAAATGAACTATTCCTTGGTCTACAGATTCAAGTCCAGCAGAGAAGACCAGCCCACGCAAAATTTCTGCTTCCCTTAACATAGTCCTGACACCATCGAACCTCTTCTTCCTTTGGCATGTGGCAAAACTAAGGCTGGGGTACTGTCACACCACTTACCATCTTGAACCAGATTCTCTTTTTTACAGGAGAGCTCCAGCAAAAAGTCTTATGTACCGACACCATCAGTCACCAGAACAATAGTCTAGGGAGCCTCCGGGTTATCTGGCCCCTGCGCTGAATTACCTTGTAGGCTTTCTATAACTGAAGGAGCCTACTGACCAGTGCTTCACCAAGCTGTTACTAAATCAGTCTTATAAAAACTTCAGGAGATGATCTCCCTCACTCCCTTTGCGCATCCTGACAATACGGATATTTGCTGCATGAACCTGATTTTCCAATGATTCTAACCATAGAAACACAGAATTTGTCAGCAGATAAAGACCACCTGGCCTACCTAGTCTGCTCATTTCCTTACTTGCTGTATAAACTTCAGATCCTATTGATCTGCAGTCTACCTCCTCCTTCCTACCTCTAGTATTGCCTTCTGCCTATCCCTTGCATGCTTGAATTTGACAACCATTTTTGCCCTCACAACAACCTCTGGGAGGCTGTTCCATGCATCCACCACCCTTTCTGTGAAAAAATATATCCTCACATTACCCCTGAGTCTTCTTCCCCAGCCTCATATTGTGACCCCTTATTCTTGCCCATCTCCTTTTCTGAAAAATACTGCCCTCTTGAACTCTGTTGCTCCCACTGAGGTGTTTGAATGTCTCTATTGTATCCCCCCCCCGCCTGTTCTCCAGAGTACACATATTGAGTTCTCTCTTTCTCTCTTCTTATGGTTTCTAGTGTAGCCCCTGCACCATTTTTGTTACCCTTCTCTGGACTGCCTCCACCCTGTCAATATCCTTTCAGAGATGAGGTCTCCAGAACTGCTTGCAGTACTCTAGATCAGGCCTCACTAACTGCCTGTACAGCGGCATAACCGCCTCCTGTTTTCTACTGATGATACAGTACCTCTTCCTATGCACCCCAGTAGCCCACTGGCTTTCCTCACTGCCTTCTCACATTGTTTGACTTCTTTTAGATCATCTGTCATGACAACCCCCAAGTCCCTTTCCATCTTAGTTGTTGTTAGTACCCCCCATTGTCTATTCCTTCCCTGCATTTTTGCTCCTCAAGTGCAGGATTTTGCACTTCTTGGCATTGAATCTAAGCTGCCGCACTCTTTACCACTCCTCCAACTTGCCTAAGTCTCTCCTCATTTGCTCCACCCCGAGTGTCAACTCTATTGCAGATCTTGATGTCATCTGCAAAGAGGCATACTGGCATACTTTTCATTTAAGTCCCTCTGCAATGTCACTTATAAAGACATTAAAGAGGATTGGCCTCAGCACTGAACCCTGTGGCATCCCGCTGGTTACCCCCCTTTCTTCAGATTGAACTCTGTTTACCACTACCCTCTGTGTCCTTTTGCTAAGCCAATTACTGACCCAGTTTACCACCTTGGGACCCACTCTCTGATTCCCCAGTTTGTTAACTAACCTCTTCTGTGGGACTGTGTCAAATGCCTTGCTAAAATGTAGGTAGGTCATGTCCACCAGCCCTCCCTGATCTACTACCCTGGTCACCCAGTCAAAGAAATCTATCAGATTAGTTTGACAAGACCTTCCTGCTATAAAGCCATGTTGCCTTTGGTGTTATGCCCTGCTGGCTTCTAGATATTCTACAATAATTTCCTTTAATAGTGACTCCATCATCTTTCCCACCACTGGTGTCAAACTGACTGGTCTATAGTTTCCAGCTTCTACCTTGCTCCCGCTTTTGTGAAGGGGTATCGCATTCATCCTCCTCCAGTTATCTAGTACTACTCCCTCCTTCAACAATTTGTTGAATAGGGCTGTCGGTGGCACCTGTCCGAGTTCTTTCAGGATTCTGGGATGTATCCTGTCTGGCCCCATTGCCTTGCCATCTTCAGTTTCAAGAGTTCCTTTAGTACCCTTGTCTTCTGTGAATGGACTAGTGTCCATCCCTCTTCCCTGTGTTTGTCTACTTGCTATTATTGGTCCCTTCCCCATCCCTTCTTTTGTGAATACTGAACAAAAGTATTTGTTCAGTAGCTCAGTCTTTTCCAGGTCCCACTCTGCCCACTCCTCCCCTCTTTACTTAACCTCACTATCCCTGCCTTGGACTTACTTCTTACCCTTATGTACCTGAAGAAGGTTTTGTCTCCCTCCTTCAATGTCTGGGATATCCTTTGCTCTACTTGTGTCTTTGCACTTCTGACTGCTTTAATTGCCTCGCTTTGCTTTGTCTGATACATTTCCTTGTCTTCCTCCCTTTGTGTTTTCCTAGTAATTTCTGAATGCTAGTTTTTTTATCTCTAACCTTCCCTGCCACTTCTTTTGAAAACCATAATGGCTTTCTTTTTCTTCTGGTTTTGTTCACTAGTTTCACACAAAGGCTTGTTGCCTCTGTTATGGCTCTCCTGAGGTTCTTCCACTATAGCTCTACTCCCCCTCTCTGACCCTTTGCCAGTGATTTCTTGAAGCATTCTCCCATTGTAGCAAAGTCTGTCCTCTTAAAGTCTAGGACTCTTGCTTTTGTGTGGTTTGGTTCTTCTACTGTCTTTACACTGAACCATACTGTATGAGGGTCGTTGGACCCCAGATGGTTGCCCACTGATACATCTGTTATTCTGTCTCCATTTGTGAGCACCAGGTCCAATATCGCCCCCTCATGAGTGGGGTCCTCCACTAGTTGCATGAGGCATGCTACTAGCAGGGCATCCAGGATGACTTTGCTCCTGAATGTGGCTGCAGCATAGGTGTTGCAGTTAACATCAGGTATATTTAGGTCCCCTACCACCAATACTTTCTCTTACTCTGCCATTTTAAGGAAGTTCTCTACCATGACTCTATCTTTTTCCTCCCCATGTGTGTGCGTGTATGTGGGGGAGTCTTTAGATAACCCCTGTGCTGATAGTGGTGCCATTTCCTGACTTCAGTGTGACCCACAGTGCCTTCTCACCACCCTGCTTTCCCTTTGTCTCTGTCACCTTGATCCCTTCTTTGATGTAGATAGCTACCCCCTCCATTTTTGCTCTCCCTGTCTTTCCTGTAGACTGTGTACCCCATTATATTAATGCCCCAATCATGGCTTTCTGAATTCCATGTTTTAGTGACTGCCAAAATATTCAGAGCTCCCTCCACCATCGAGGCCTCTAGGTTAGGGATCTTGTTATCCAGGCTGCAGCATACCTTTCAATTGCTATGAATTTCACATAGCACTGTGATTTTCACACTCAAGTTTACCTTTGCTCCACATAGGTTTACTGATGTTCCTCATAATGTTAGAGCTATTTCTGGACACACAAACTATTAAATCATTGAAATAAGCTGATAGAAACATTCCTTATCAATAACTACATGGGGCCCACTATTTGTAGACACGCATTTTGGCCCTTTGCTATGATTTTTGAAGGCCAGTGCTATGATTTTTAATGCTGACAAGTTGAGAGGTATGGGCTGCAGGCATTTGTACATATGGCCCTCCATGTTTTGATGGCTTCACCTCTATTTGTTCCCATCTCATCCTTCCCCCAGTGCCTCCCCTGGCATTATCCTCTGTTTCAGTCCATTGTGTTTCCTTATCCTTAGTATCTTCTTGTCTGACTACCTTGACCTATTGAGGGCAGTTGAGATCTAGCTGCATGTTTCCACCTCCCCCCTTGACTAGTTTAAATGTCTAAAAATGAAACATTCAAACCTTTCACTCAGAATCCTGGTCCCCCCCTCAGACAGATGCAGATAATCCCTCGTGTGCAAGCCTGCATCTCCCCAGGTGGGCCCACAGTCCCCAATGAAGTCAAAACCCTCTACTCTGCACCAGTTCTTCAGTTATTCATTGAATCCCAGGGTGCGGAGCATCCTGGCATCTCTCATGCTATAGACAAGGAGCACTTCCGAGAAGGTTACTGTGCATACCACCTGTCTAAGACCCCATCCCAACTCTGTAAACTCCCTCTGCACTGCCTCAACCTCATTGTCAGCCAGGTTTTGTCCCCTGGTGGACAATGACATCTTCCTCTCCTTCCTATGTTGTTTCTCCTGTAATCCTTAGGATTCGCCTCCCATCCCTCCAAGCTGAGATGCTGGATAGGCACCTTACCTCTCTCCCCTCTCCCTTTCCCAACCCTAATTCTACCCCCTAATAATACAGTCCCCAACTAGGAGTTTCTTCCTTCTCATCTGGTGTCTCTTGCCTCCCCCTGGGGTCTCCACTATAGATGTTCCCTGCATCCACCTTGTCCACCACTGTGGATGCCTCCATGGGGTAGCCTCACTCTGCCAGAATGGAATAGGAGCTGTGGAGTGCAACCACAGGAGGTATGCATCTCTGCCAAACCTCCCTCACCCTCTCTGAATCCACTGTTGTCCATCTTCTGCTCTTTACTGGCATCCTTTGAGGCAGAGTGGGTGGCACTGGTGGTCCCAGGGTGGAGGAGCAGATCTCCCAAATCCTAGCCATTTTTGTGTGGAGATGAGCAACCTCCATCCTCAATCCAGAGAGGTGCTTGTAGACAGGGCAGCACTGCAGCCTCCTGAGTGTTTCCCTGAAGACTGCTGCCCCACAGCGACTGCATTGCACCACTCCCATCATGTCTGTTGTTTGTCTACTCTTTTCTGACCTTTAGTCCCTCCAAGAAAAACATTTTTTTTTACACACTCACACTGCTGTGTCAGCAAACACAAAGGAGACCTAATGCCTTTGGTATAACAGTATGCTTTTAGTCTCCAAGAAGTACCCCACAAATATGTTGGTGTCAACTGATGCTGACCCTGTCTGTGCTGGGTAGATGTATTTCCCCTTCTTCCAGCCTGGCGTTGGTCCTAGCACTGGTTTGACCATTGTTTACACCTTCCTTGGTGCCAGATCTCTCTCTCCTCATTTGGTACTGTTTTCAGTAGTAGTTCCATTCCCAAGTCATACTGCCTCATCTCCAGGTCATCGCCGAGAGTTCTGGTACCAGGGATCCACCAGGGACTGGTGCCACCCCTGGAGATGTCGGTGGCACCATGTAGATGCCTGGATTGTCCAGGTGTCTCAGTCCTTGTCGTATCTTCCTTGCAGTGATTAGGCCTCCTGTGCCAGCCTGGGACCAAGGGTTGTCCGGTGCTGCATTGGCTGCTGTGTTTGGTGCCATCTCTACTTTCAGTGCAGGGCTGGCATCATTCTGATGCAGGCACCGTGCCTGATACTGCGTCATGTGTGCTTCATCAGCATTGGGGTGGTTGTTTCACCCAGTTCTGTTCAGTGGAATTGTGGTGCCTGGCTCAGTTTCTGTTGCTGGGTCTACCTCCGGGGTCAAAGTCATATCTGACACCACTTGTGTGGTCCCCAAGGCTCTGCCTGTCTCCAGATCCTCACACTGCGGTTCTTGCCTTAGAGGTCCTCCATCTAGGACATTTTGGAGTCCCTAAATCTGACCTCACCTCTCCTTCTAAGGTGATGATGACTCCTGGCCTGGCTCTTTGGTCCCAGGTTTTTCAGCTGTACTTTGGACCTAGTCCCTTCTAATTGTACAGCTCCTGGGGAGCTAAAAAAGAAAAGGAAAACACAGGGATTCTGCTATCACCATACGCAAATTTTGTTTAAGCAGAGTCAGCTCTGTCCTTCTTCCAGGCTGGTTGTTCCCTGGGTTTGCACTCTTTAGGTCCTATTTTATTCTCTAACAAACTTAATGGACAAATGGATTAATAGTCTTCCTCCTATCACCTCTTGCAAAGCAACGTTAGGTTCCTTTAAACATGAGCTGAGGAAACATCTGGTTGACAGTGACTGTTGTAACTGCTTCCTTAGTGCCTCTTGTTGTTGTCCAGCCAGAGCTCCAGCAACTATTTCCTCCTTTTGTTCTCCGCTCATCCTGAATTGTTCCCCTACCTACTTCACCTCCCTCTTCCCCCCTTCCCCTCTCCCTCCTTCCTACATTTATTCTCCCTTATCAAATCACACATTGACCTTTTACTTGCTACTTAGTAAAGGTCTTACACCCCCAACACTTGGCTACTCTGTGTGTTCCATACCTCTACTGATGAGGCCAGTTTTTTGGCTAATGTATTCCACTACACTTGATTCCTTCGTAGTGACTCTCTATGTAGCTTGTCCTCTGTCTCTGTCACCCCTACAACCTGGTTTTGTCCTCCCCCGTGTCACCCCCACCATCCATCCTCATTTTTCTTGAGTTTTTATTATAGAGTGTATTTAGTGTTATTGCCCTGAAACTAGTTTGTATATTGTCCATTGTTGATCTTCCTTTATTGTATGCATTAACTGCCAATTTTGTTTTTTTTTTGACTCATGCTTGTATACCTCTAATGTGGAACCTATGTAATGAGCTTGTCCTCAAAGGTTTAATATGAGATTTCAATAAATAAATAAATAAATAAATAAATAATGAGTTAAGGTGCCACGTTTCTCCTTGGTTCCTCCTCTCAGAGTCCTGCTGAATCTTCTGGGGGTCACAGACCCAACTATTACAGCAGCTGCTATTCTTGAGTCTCTGGTTGTGATACGACTGCCCTCCTCCAAAGGACAGAATCTGTGTGCTTCTTCATATGGAGATTTGGATTCAGGCTCCTATGCCTATTCTATGTTTCACTTGCTGTTTCTAACAGTGAATAGTCAAACCTGTGCTTCAATCTCTCACTGTTCATGTGCTCTGAGATTGTTGGCTTCCCCTGTAATCTCCTCGGGGGCTTACCTTCTCACAATCGAAGCCTAGGATCTCTCTCTCTCTTTCAGATGTTTCCCTGTTGGGGTGGCTAGCCCGCTGTCAGGACTCCAGTCATGAGGTGTCTGAAACCTGTCAGAGCCTCATCTCTTCTTTAGTCTGTTGGAGATGAGATCCCTTTTCTATGTCCTCTGAGCTCTAGTGGATCTTAACAGCTCAAAACTGTAATCTTCTTGACAGATGACAATCTGTGCTATTCCGCTTAAGTAATCAACAGACAAAACACTCTTCTTCTCTGCACAGACCCTATCAGACTGGCAGACAGGTGCTAGACACAGAGCTTCCTTCATTGTCTGCCTACAGTCTTTCACACTTTGGCAAGCAAGCTTTGTCTACCACAGGTCCATCCTCCAGACTGACTTTTGAGATCCCTGTTTGATGAATAGGGCTCCTCAGATGTGGACCTTTGCATCCCTCTATACCGAACCATTTTGATGCTGCTTCAGAAGGCTAGAAATGGCTTTTTCTGTTTAGTGACACACACCTCCTTGCTAAAGTCTTTCCTATATGCATCCCTCCCTTCCCTCCTAGTGCAAAGGGTATTATACAAGCTGGAGATTCTTAAGGGTGATGATTTTCTGATCACACAGCTATGATTTCCTCAGTTCATCTCCCTATCAATCAAGGAGCAGCAGATATCCCTTGACCTTTTCTTGACCTTTGGCTGGACTTTCAAATCAAGTTCTCCTAATTCATCCAACCTGCATATACTTCTCCTCAGGCCTGGCTCCTGAGGTGATTCAAGTGACTGCTTACAAGACATCTCAGAAGGTCTCTGGGATTCTTCAGTTTTTCCTGACTGTCCACTAGGATGACTTCTCAGCCTAGTGGAACAGGTTTTCCATATGGTGCTCCACAACTCATATGACCTCTTCAGGGCCAACCTGACCCATTTGCTGGAGTAGTTGCTGTATATTCCTGTTGCTGGTGGCAATATTCAGTTAAGATCCATTATGTGTTACATTGCCATGTCAGGACTCGCTTGATCTCTCTCCTTATTACCTCTCCTGAAGTTCCTAAGCACATTTTGCACTCCAAATCCAGAAGCTGGTAGTTGCAGGGTATTTCTACCCTCTGTTGGACATGCTCACCTGCAAGCCCCATGAGTCTCTCACGACGTGCGAGCTACAGTCCCTTCTTGGATCATGTCATTCTAGTGACCATCTCTCTCTCTTTGCAGAGTGGTGGCAATCCATGCTTTACCTGCGGGTACCCTTTCTATTTCCTACTGGCATAAGATATGTCTGGAGTCTTGGATGTGGTATACTATTCACACTTATGGTAGATTTATTTTCCTTAAAGCTGAGGCTAGAGAGGTATGGATTACACTGTATACCTTTACTTATGACTGAGTAGCACTCATGTTCCTCACACCCTGAGTTCTCCTAAGAGGTCTCAGAGTTCCATATGAATTCACTACTTGGACACCTCTGCTATGCCATGACATAGCCCATGCTGAAAAGTCAAGTACACGTCCTTTTCACTCCTGCAGTTGTCACCTCCTTCACATGGGCTCTATTGTGACTATTGGTGATACCTTGTGAAACTGTAACTTACACCCCAGTACCCTATGATTATGCTCTCTGCTGTGGTTGTCACTGCAGGCAGTTTGCCATCTTTGGAAAGCCTGCCTTTAATGGACTCTGGTCCTGAGTAAGCTCTTCTCTCCTACCTCCCTTGCCGGTGAGTTTTATTTAAGCTCGGTACTCTGACCCATTAGTGGGAATTAGTGGGGAAGATACATTCCTGGAAGATATGAACATTATGCACTTATTGTAATTCTCGATCTTTTAGGAATATCTTCACCATTAATTCACCCACCCACCATCCCCTGAGCTCACTGAAGTGTTTTATTGGCCTTCTTCCTTGTTAAAAGCTTGAACTGTGAATACACTATGTTACTCACATACGGACCACTCTTGCACATGTCATCAGGGCTCCTTCTACCCTTAGCAAAGGTGCATGACAACTAGTTACTTATTCTGCACCTCTTCAGTAAAAAAGGAACTAAGGCGGTTGGGGGCCTGGTGCCGAGGTACTCCTGGTGCCCGAGCCACTCTCGGAGCACTGTGCACATGTGCATGGCTTGCATCGGCACCAGCCCGCTTTAAAAGTTCTGACTCCCACAGGCTCCTAGTGCCTCCATCACAGACCTCACTTTCTCTCTTTCTCTTACTGTCTCTTTAAAATTATGGTTCTTTATGCCCTCCAGTCATACATCTCTCGGTGTCGGTCTTCTGCACTGCTCAATCTCTGTTTCCTGACTCATTACATTCCATGCTGGTGCTAATAGTTCTCTAATAATTAAACAATAAAAGCAACTAACTTTTTTTATTATAAAGTTGACTAGTTCAGCTAGCCACCTGAAGAAAACAAATAATAAAACTGACCATCTCAGTTAGTCAACTAAGGGGCAAAGTCAGGGGAAGGGTAATTTTACATCAGTACTTACACTTCCAGTGTTGCTGAATGTGTCACTATTTCAAATATGAAAGAAGGTATAAAATTAAGTAAAACACTTAAAAAATATAAATTATATAGGCCGGCCTAGTGGCGCTGAGGGTTGAGGTGCTGGACGCCACATCTCACGTTACACTGCTGACCCAAGTTCGGGAATGTGCACAGGTCATCTGGGGTCAGCCGGGGGAGGGAGGAGCAGGATTGAGCAGCCAAAAGGCAGATCTCCTCTCCTGGGGAGGGATCTTGTCAACCCCACAGCCCAACTGTCCCCAGGTGGAGGCCTGAGGTTAGTGCAAGAGGAGGGCAGCATGAATAGGGAGGGTGCTACAGAACTACAACATGCACTTTACTCCACACATGTACTGTATGCACAACCATGACATGGACAAACATAAACAGGTGGAAAATGGTGCTGACCGATAGGATGACACTGGTCCCCAGCAGGCTTTGCACCCCGACCAGCTGAGCATCTCCATGCCATTGAGGCGAGTCCCGATGGACATCAGGGTGACTGGGCTGGGGGGATCAGTAGAAGGGGGCCAGTCAGCACAAGGAGGCAAAAAATGTATATATAAAAAAATATATATACATTATTATAGTGGTGTGGAAGCATGACTATAGCTAGGGTTCGTACAGCACTTCAATGTTAAATTCAAAATTTTGCACCTTAATAACTGTGGCACACTTCGACAAAATAGCCCAAAATTTGTCATGTGCGGTCATTACACCAGAGTCTCAAGAGGTGAAAAGTTTTGTCATGGTATCTTGTACAGTTTTTGGGATATAAAGTGGTAAAAAACAGAAAGAAACAAAACACCTTTTTCCCTTTGGTTAACATTGGAGTTTTGCCATCATCTACAGACCAGATGGAATGACAATTGCCTTTGGATGGTTTGGAGAAAAAATATTTTACCATTTTTGAATTATAATGATTTTTGTGATAGCCACAAGACAGGTGGGTAAATTAAAACAGTTCAAGCTGTAAATTTACGGTTCAAACTATAAATGAATTGTTCCTTCTCATACATATAATGTTTGTGATGTCAGCCATCTTGTCTTTTTTTCATGTGTTAAACTTTTTCTACCCAAGTACTGCCTGATAATTAATGAACAAGACCTGTAATTATGTCTTCTTCACATACTTTGTTGGATTTTATTTTATTAGTATTTTAAAATTAACACTAGAAATATCAGTTAGTGTGGAGAGAACAATTATGCTGGTTTATAGCTTAGTTAAGGAGCATTTGATTGGAAAATAACCATTTGCAGCTCTTTTCAGTTCAAACTTTACTGTTCAAACTGAAAACACTGAACAATATAGACCCGTGACAGTTCAAACTGTCATAGCTCCCTGGTGTCTAGTGCACCCCCTACCTGCCAATTTCTATCCTCTGAATATCAAATAATATCCAGTGGTCCCTCCCTCATCCCCTGTTCCCTGATCGCCATCAGCACTATGTTTTACTAAACTCCCTGATAGTCCAGTAGTCCCTCCCTCATTCCCCAATCGCCATCCCCAATGTGTTTTATTATATACCCTGGTAGTCCAGTAGTCCTACCCCAATTCTCCAATTGCCATCCCCAATGTTTTCATTTATATTCCTGTTAGTCTAGTGGCCACTTCCCTGTTCTCTGATCACTGTCTCTGATGTTTGTATTGTATTCCATTGTAGTTCAGTGGTTCCTCAACCTTCCACCATTCTCTGATCGCTGTACCCATGTAAAATAAAATTGACTGATAATCCAGTAGTCCCTTCCCCTCCACCATTTTCTGATTGCCCCCACCCCAAATTGATGCTCATCCCTGAAATGAAGAAAACCATCCCTTGTGTATTTTTTGCTGCATAAAAAAGGTTCCTTGCTGATCTGCTCCCCACCCCTATCTCCCGCTCAACACCCACCACCCCAAACCCCCCAATACACCCCCACACAACCTCACTTACCTGAACAGGTCCCAGGTTCAAGATCCACTCTCCGATTGAAGACACGCCTTACTGTTGGAACTGGTGACTGCAATATGCGAAACTATGGTAAATGTGGATCAGTGTATTTCAACGGGGTTTTCAACTTTTATGCATAACTCAGTCAAGTTTTGACATTTTGACCCCAACATTTCAATAAGGCATTTTGGGGACTCCATCTAATGAACAATATGTCTGTCATTACACAATTCCTGCCCAAAAAGTGATTTCACAGTCGGTTGGTGAATTTACCATTTCAAGAAAAATGTGACCATTTCTCCTGACCTTGTTCATGAGGTGGGGTCATAAGAAGGCTATGTTGAAAATGTGGGGTCAAAATATGTAAAAATATGTAAAAAATGGCAGCGGTATGACCATTTGTTAAAATTTCAATATGCACACTCGTGACTTCAGAAATGTTTTATATTTTGACCCCAAATTTTCAACATAGACTTCTTAGTACCCCACCACATGTACATATATACAGTATATGCATCTCTGGAGGGATGGGAACACAGGGCCCAAATGGCCCTGTGCTCCCTCAGGCAAATACGAATATGATTACTTTATCTCACCCATAGGCAAATGAGGTTATGATTACACTCAGAAAGTAAGGAAATTCATTGCAAAAAACTATGTTAATGCATCAGTTAAGGTTAAAGGTAAAGTGACAAACATAAGGAAATATGATGTTAGGGTTTCCAACCCTAAAACTCCTGCCCCACCCCTGAAGCGAATGAAGGGTGTAGTCTTCCTTGGTGTTGTCAACCCTAACGCTTACCCCATTGTATGCACTAATGAAATGTACACGCCTGTCTCCATCACATCTTAGCATTTCTGTTACTTCAATGGGGTGAACATTAGGGTTGACAGTGCCAAGAAAGACTCCAACCCTTATTCACTTCAGGGGTGGGACAGGTGTTTTAGGGTTGGAAGCCTTAACGTCATATTTCCCTACATTTGTCACTTTATCTTCAACCCTAACTGATGCATTAATGTAGTTTTTTGCAATGAATATATGTCAACAATTTTATTTTTCAGAGAATCCACTGTATAAATTGCAAAAGGGCACTTTATGGTGTTTTAATTTTTTGGGAGGAGGGGGATTTATGCACTTCTTATGTTGTAAAAGTAACTCAGCCTTTGACCTCATGACACACCAAATGAGGCACAGGTAAATTCTCTGATAACCCAAACCCTTCTTAATTACATTGCAGTCTAAGAAGCTGTTGTGCAGTTAAGCAGCAGTGAGTATATTTAGAAAGCAGACATTCACAAGTGGTTTTGAAAAGGAAATGCCTCACGATGCCCTGTACCCAAAAAAGTGTCACATAATGGAAACATTAGCAGTTCTTTCTTTACGTTTAGAAACTCTTCTTCACTAAATCCTAAAGGTAAATAACAGGAGAAAACTACAAGAAACCAAAGAAAAGGATACAGACTGCCCGCATCAGCAGTTTTTTTAGTAAAGCTGTATAGTTCACAAGAAAGCATATTTTCTTTATGTTTTTTTTTTTTTTACATCTGGCCAAATACCAGATTCTGTTGCTATCGTCAAATTTTAGGAGAATTATGCAAGCCATTGTTGTTACTGCATAAATGTAGCAATCCATGACAATGTAGTCACTTTTCACTCTACCTGGCATGCATATTGGGGTAGTCTTTTTAAGGTTCAATGTATTATTATGTTGCAGACAGCTAGTTTGTGGCAGTAGAGAGTTTAAATGAGGAACATTTTCGTATTCCAAATGAAAGGATATGACAAAAGTCTGCATCCACTGTTCAGACTGTGTGATTCTCCTACCGGTTGACAGTATTTTGAGGGATACGTTTATATCCCAATGCAGTTTAAACATCAGCAGCCTAATTTTCAAACATTTGGAAAAGGGCAAGGATTAGGAAGGCAACTTCGAGGTGCAGATAAAAAATTATCTGCACCAGCGACCTGCAAAGAACCTCCTCTCCCCCTCAACGGTGCAACTTTACCTGCCACGTGCACAATTTACAGTACTTTGAAAACTGACCCCCAGAGGTCTTCATGTAGCAAGGGCACATAAATAGACTGTAAGGATTTTACTTTAAATGCCAAGGAGAACAGAAAAGTTCATAGCAACTGGCACCAATCACAACAGCTATTGTAATATCATACTGCTGTAATAAATCTGTTGGTTGCAATTAAAACCATTGCATTATGTGAGAGGTTCCAATGGTGTGTGTATGTGTGTGTGGGAGTACAGTGTGTGTGTGTGTGTGTATGTGTGTGTGTGTGTGTGTGTATGTAGAACAGTCTCTCCAAGTGCATGTCTGAACTATGTAAGATTGGGCAAGTTATTTTCCTTGGTTTGAGCATTGGGGCCAGTAAGCTTTGCTCACACTCAATTAATTGTGGGGTAATCATAACAGTAGTTGCGTAAGGGAGAAAGTATGGCTTAAGAAAGTTTATTATGGCTTTTGTTCACTGTTATTGCACAGAAACCCGCAAAAGCAAACTTTTTGTCCTTCCTCTAATTTAAGACCACCTGCCCTTTGCTGGCTCTGGTTAGCAAGGCACTCATCCCTCAGTTTGGTTTTCCATCCATAAGAGGTGCAATTCAGTATCCCTACTCCTGGTTCCTATCTATCTATAGTAACTGTTTCCACATTACTGATATAGCAACCCATATTGCCTATCAGACTGTGCAGCATGTCTCTGATTACCTGCACATTGTAGCCTGTTGCTGCCGTTCATCCAGATGCCATGGACTCAAGGCCTCAGTTTCTGAGGCATTCAAAAACCTCAGGAAAATATTCTCTGGAATACTACCATTAAGGTATATAATTCAAGCCCTGATCAGATAAGGAACGATTTAACCATCTCTTAATAAGCAGAGTAAATCAGCTCTCATATAGCAGTGTGAATGCTGGAGAATTATGCAGCCATCATGGATCACAGCTCACTAGCACCTCCACTTTCACTGATATTTAAAACAAAAGCCTTACAGTCTGTCTATCTGTTCTCATTATACACCGACCTCTAAGCCCCATTTCTCTGTCTCTAGTGGTGGCATCAGTGGTCTTTGCAGCCACACAGAACCAATGGCCACATGGCAACCCCATACAGCCATTCTTAATGATCATTGTAGCCGTTACACAGTAGTTACAAAAGAGTTTGTAACTGGGTGGGAAAAGGGACAGGGGTTGTCATACACATGGGCTGTAGGAACACACTGGTGAACCCCTGATGCAACCTCCAACACCTCCTGTGGCTGCAGCCTGGTAAAACCAGGTATTAACTAGGACATAGTGCTGTGACTGGATGCAGCAGGATAAACAACTTTCTGTGCTGCACCACTGAACCACCAGGTAGGAGCGGGAAGCAGGAGTTTGGGATGGGGTACCATGGGACTGCTGAGGGTCTGGGACAGGGTACACTGGTCCACCAGAAAATATGGCCATCAGGAGATAATGGGGAGGATCCACTGACACACTAGGTCTAAAAATGCAAGGGATGGGAATTAAGGGGGTTGGGCACTACCCAGCTGGATACCCACACTAGTGATAGCCTGATCATGTTGCAGCATGGCATTGTTTGACTGAATTGTTAATTTGCATCTCTGCCTCTGTCACTGGGGGACTCCACCCCCCAGGAGTGGCTATAAGGCTCTGTGTACAGTATACAGTGCTGTAGAATAGTGTTGCAAAGATGTGGTCAGTTTCTTCCGCTCTTGCCCCCAACCCTGATAGTGACTGAGAATGAAGGCCATGATATTCTTGATGCCACACAATTCTAACTACCTTCTTTGAGAGGGTGAACTGAATAGATATGGTCAGGACCATAAACACAGTTAATCTGCACTTCAGCAAGGCATATAACAAGCTGAGTTTGGACACCTACGCTTCCCTCCCATAAGACAATTGCGGCCCTGTTCCCCTGAGCACCCAATTTTCTAGTGTTTTTCTTCTATTTACTCTCCTTCCACTGGACTGACAAGTACAATGTAACCCTTCATAACCTTGTTTATATTTTGCTTGATGTACTATTATGTTCCCTTAATCTTGTTATTTTATCCTGTATTACTTTTATCTCCCTGTAACACTGTTCACATTACTCATATTGTTCTGAGATTTTTCTTTCTTTATTGTACACGACATGTAACCTATGTAAAGAGCTTCCAGTGCAAATGGTAATCCTAGACTATAATAAATAAAAAATAAATAAATAAAATAAATAAAAACATAAGCATGATGTACAGAAACCTTTTTGGTCGAAATTTGTGCAAAGAAAAGGGCCACTTTTTTCACAACTCCCCTGGGCCTCCAGAAATTGGTCAGATGATTATGACCAGTACACCAGTCTTAGAAAGGCTCAACATGACATTCCAACATATCCTAATAATAATAATAATAATAAAACTTTATTTGTACGGCGCCTTTCAAAAACCAAGGTGCCTTAACAATATTAAAATCACAAAGTAAACAGAACAAACATCACAACAGCAGGAGTGTATCAGATTAATGTCATCCAGTAGTTGGACACCAAAGACTTGGTCCCATAAACAGTTTTTAATGCCTGCTTAAATCTTACCACTGTCGTGCACTCTCGTAACCGATGGGGCAGAGAATTCCAAAGGGTAGGGGAGGCATACCCCAATGCTCTAGCCCCAGAAGATTTCAAACACACCCTTGGAATCTCTAGCAACCCCTCATCAGCTGAGCAGAGCAATCGCCCAGGGCAGTAAGGGACCAGAAGCTCTTTCAGGTAGTCCGGCCAAGTCTGTGTAGGGCATTAAAAGTCAGAAGGCCAACTTTAAAGGTGATCCACCACTGAACAGGCAGCCAGTGCAGTCTACGCAGCACCAGCAAAATATGACAGGACCAAGAAGATCCCATCTAAAGTCAGGCTGTCGCATTCGGCACTAGCTGCAAGCAACTGATTTCAACCCCTGGTAGCCCTATGCACAGGGAGTTGCAGTAATCTAAACGTGAGGTCACAAAGGCGTGGATCAGAGTAGAAATGTCACTGGATGGAACAAGGTGCTTAATCCTGGAGATATTCCTAAAATGGTAAAATGAGGATCTGACAACAGCTGACACTTGCGAATGCACATTCAGCCCTTTGTCAAAGATTACTCCCAGATTTTGCACCCATTCAGAGGTCGGGAGTAGCACGCACTGAAGAGAAAGCCCAGAGGGTAAACCCAGACCCGATCCCCATATCCAGTCACCTGGATCCACAACTAATACCTCAGTCTTATTGGAATTCAACCAACTGGCATCTATCCACTCCTAGATTTCAGTGAGGCAGCTATTAAAGACTGAGACAACTCCATCCTGGTCGGGTACAAAAGAAAGACAGAGATGGATATCATAAGCATAGCAGTGAAACCTCAGTCCATACCTTCTTACAATGTCTCTGAGTGACAGCATACACAGTGTGAACAACATGGGGGACATCACTGAACCCTGAAGAACCCCACATAAAAGAGAAACTGGACCTGAGGAATAAACCCCGGGCACCATTCTCTGAGATCTTCCCTTGAGAAACAATGTAAACCACCCGAGGACTGTACCTGACAGTCGTCAGATGAACCTCAGATGATCAAGCAGAAACCAAAGGTCCACAATGTCAAATGCTAATAAGAGATCTAGGAGAACCAGAATAGAATAGCTTCTCCAATCTCTGGCCATCAGGAAATCATTGAGCACTTGAACCAGTGCTGTCTCGGTACTATGCCTCTTTCGAAATCCAGACTGGAGAGGTTCATAAATGTCATGGATGGTCAAATGGTCCTCCAGCTGAGTGGCCACTACTTTCTCAATCACCTTCCTTAAAAAGAGAAGGTTAGAGATTGGCTTGTAGTTTGCAAGGCAGTCTGGGTCCAAAGAAACTTTCTGCAAAAGTGGTGTCACCACCGCCTCTTTCAGTGAGCTTGGAAATTCACCTGTCTCCAAGGATCACCAGTCTATCTGAGCTAGGACCAGACTGATAGAATCAATACAATCCCAAATCAGGGAAGTCAGTCCAGGATCCAAACTACAGCGTGTAGAATGCACACTCTGGACAATCCGCATGACATCCATGAAAGTCGGTTGGTCAAAGGAACTCCAACAAAACTGACAAACAGTGGTCCTGCGATGATCCATCACAACACCCATAGAGTGTGCTGGATGGAGTGCCACCCTGATGTTGGCCACCTTAGTCGCAAAGAATCGAGCAAGCTTATTGCACTCTCTTTGCGAAAAGGCTTTCCGGACTTGTAGGCAGGCTGGTTTGCACAGTCTATCCACAGTTTGGAACAGCTGATCTGGTCAATTTTGAGTAGCCGCAATCTCCCTGAACAGGAACTCTGCCTTCTTAACTCATTCAGGCCTAGATGCACCTGTAGGTGGCATTTCAAAGCATAGCCACTCAGGACAATAACGCCTGTAGATGTACTCAGCTGACTTTCACTCAGGCCTAGAAATGTCTGAGGAAGTCAGCAGTTTGTACCTAACTATTAAACAAACCGAATTGCTTATAATTGATTGTACAGCACCGTTAGAAAGATAATTTTGCTCTGAGCAATTTTGCTGCTGATACTTTGCGTCTATCATGTATACTTTAGGAGTGAATCATATTTGTTTAAGGTATGGTGTGCATGGCTGACATTTGTCTCTCAAGCCTCACCTAAACACCTTGAATAAATCTGAAAAAAAACACAGTTGTTTGGTATTTTGGCTACTATAAAATAAAAACTAAATGAATTACAATTGATTGCATAGCACCATCAGAAAGGTAATTTTGTGCTGAACAATTTTGCTACCGATACTTTGTGTCTACCACATATACTTTAAGAGTTATTTGCATTTGTTTAAGGTATAGTGTGCATGGCTGACATTTGTCTCTCATGCATAAACCTAAGCACCTTGAAAAAAATCAGAAAAAAATCAGTTGTTAGATATTTCAGCTAGTATAAAATAAAAACTAAATTGATTAAAACTGATTGCATAGCACCACTGGAATTGTGCTGAACAACTTTGCCACTCATACTTTGTGTGTAGCAGTTATGGTTCAAGAGGTATTCACGTTTGTTTGTGGCATGCTGATTATGGCTTGATTTTGCTTAGAAAGGCCCAGGATGCAGTGCTAAGAGTATACAGGGCACAAGTGGTGGAAGTCTCAAAGAGCTCTTGTGGTGTGAATGAGTTAAGAGTGATTGCAGATTGATAGACTTGGTAATGATCCATCAATCTAAGGCGGCCGGCATCAAGGGCGGATTTCCACCAGCAACACTCTAACCTTCATCCTAATCGCCTCATCTCCCTGAAAGTCCCATCAAACCATGAGGATCGAGGGTGAAGGGGGAAAGGACAACACAGACAGAAGCAATGATATCCAGGGCTGCCGTAATGGCCGAATTATAAGCCATCACGAGGGTCTCTGGGTCACTACCTCTGAGAGGGATGAGAGATCAAGCACCGCCGTTAGGCCTTGAGAACTTAAATCTCGCAAAAGACAGTACCTAGTCATCTCCACAGGGGTAGGCCTACATAGGGGGACACTAAAATTAAACCCCACGGTGTAGTGATCAGACCATCCAACTGGTTCCACACCCAAGTTGGAGGCCTCAATTCCTAGCAGGAAGACTAAGTCAAGAGAGTGACCATGATTATGTGTAGCAGTAATAACTATCTGTGTAAGGCCAAGAGATGTCATCAACTGGAGGAAGTGCTGACCAAATTGCGAGAGTCCGTCATCGATCCAGTCATTGAAGTCACCCAGGACCATCAGCCTGGGCGATTCAAATGCCATGTCCATGATGAAGTCCACAACAGCCTGTAAGAATCGCTTCTCCAAGGGAGGGATAGTGAGGCTTAATAAAGGGGAGGGGGGTGGGCAGAGGATGACTGTGAAAAGGCAGAGATACTAAACAAATATTTTTGCTCAGTATTTACAAATGAAGAGGGGGAGGTACCCAAAACAAACAATAGAAACACTCTGGATACAGAAGTTGATAACAGCCCATTTACAGAAGAAATGGTTCTGAAAGAGCTCTTAAAACTGAAGGTGGACAAAGCAATGGGGCCTGATGAGATTCATCCCAGAATTCTGAAAGAACTAAGGCTAGAACTAGTGACACCACTGATTACCCGCTTTAACAAATCATGGGAGGATGGGGTGGTACCTGAGGACTAAAGGAGAGCAGATGTGATTCCCCTTCACCAAAGTGGGAGCAAGGCAGAAGCAGGAAACTACAGACCTGTTAGTTTAACCTCAGTGAAAGGGAAAATGATGGAAACACTTCTGGAGGAAAGAATTGTCGAGTACCTAGAGACCAGAGGGGCTCAGGACCCAAGGAAGCATGGATTCACAGCAGGAAGATCATGCCAGACGAATCTAATAGATTTCTTTGACTGGGTGACCAAAGTAGTAGATCAGGGAGGGGCTGTGGACATGGCCTACCTAGACTTTAGCAAGGCATTTGACACAGTCCCACACAAAAGATTAATATACAAGTTAGCCAGCCTGGGAGTGGGTCCCAAGATGATACCCTGGGTAAATAATTGGCTAGAGAATAGGACACATAGGGTAATAGTAAATGAAGAAAATGGGGGTTGCTAGTGGGGTACCACAGAGTTCAGTATTAGGATCGGTCCTCTTCAACGTCATTATAAGCGACATTGCAGAGGGACTGGAAGGAAAAGTATGTCTCTTTGCAGATGACACAAAGATCTGCAACAGAGTTGATGCACAAGGTGGGGTGGAAAGGATGAGAAGGGACTTGGCAAGGTTAGAGGAAAGGTCAAATGTATGACAGCTTAGATTCAATGCTAAGAAGTGCAAGGTAATGCACCTGGGAAACAAAAACCCAGGGGAAGAGTACACAATGGGGGTGAGATACTACCAACAAAAAAATGGAAGGGGACCTGGGTTAGTCATATCAGATGACCTAAAGGTGGGCAAGCAATGTGAGAGGGCATTAAGGAAGGCTGGGGGTGATACTGGGATGCACAGAGAGAGGCATCACCAGTAGAAAACAAAAAGTTATTATCCCTCTGTACAGACAGCTGGTGAGATCCCATCTGGAGTACTGTAAGCAGTTCTGGAGACCCAGTCTCCGCAAGGACATAGACAGGATGGAAGCTGTCCAGAAGAGGGCAACTAAGTTGCTGCAGGGTCTGCACTGGAAGACATATGAAGAGAGACTAAAGGAGCTTAATATGTATAGCCTCGAGGAAAGGAGGGAGAGGGGGGACATGATAGAAACTTTCAAGTACCTCAAGGGAATCAACAAAGTCCAAGAGGGTACCATCTTTCAAAAAAAGAGCTGTGCAAGAACAAGGGTCCACAATTTGAAGATGGGGGGGTGGCTCAGAGGTAATGTAAGGAAGTATTTTTTTCACAGAGAGGGTTGTGGATGAATGGAACGGCCTTCCAGAGGAGATTGTGGAGTCAAAAACAGTGGTTGAATTGGGACAGTGATAAGGCAATTCTAAGGGGTTGGGGTAGAAAGAAGTAGTCTGCTAGTTAACTAGAATCTGCAGCTTATCCATTAGGTAGGGAAATGGGCAGACTGGGTGGGCCAAGCAGTCCTTATCTGCTGTCAAATTCTATGCTTCTATGTTTCTCATCTCCTGGTGACGGTAGATGAGAACGATCCAACATCCTACACCTGCTACGACGGTACACTCAAATGACTCAGTCTCCCCAACTGGCACATTCGTGAGGTTAAGTTCAGTCTTGAAACAGAACGCTACCTCCCCCGCAATCCAGTCTTGGGCAGTGTATCACTGAGTACCCAGCCGGAATTGCAATCTCCAAAATGGGTCCGGAGTTCTCATCCAGCCAGGTCTTGGTGACGCATGCCAAGTCCACTCAATTAAAAAAATCTGCAATAATTGCAGTCTTGTTTTTAATGGACCTAGCATTGCATAACACCACCTGAGTTGGATGAACCTCTCTGGCCGCCCAGACTATCGGCCTACCACAATTGGTAGTGCCCCTGGGTATGGAAACCAGATTACATTTTGCCCCAGGGCGTCTTCTGGATCTCACTACCCCAATGTGGTGGCCCCCCTCATTCAATCTCCACTGTTCACAACCCCACGCCCTCCTCCCACCATGCACAATACTCAGTGCCCTACAGCGCTGGTACATAGTAAACTGAAATGGGGGGAGGGATGGCATGAAGATCAGAGGATGAATAGCGCACGACCGTGGGGGCTGGTCTCCAACACATTTTGGTGATCCATGCAATACTACACCTCTCAATACAAAACAACTAAAAACAAATTGCAAAGTAATAATAATAACACACCCTGCCAATATCTCTCACAGATTGGGAGATAATTTAAACAAAATAACCCCAATATAACAGCAGATACCACCCCAAACTCCAAAATAACAACCCCCAAATCAACAACCCCACAAATTACTATTTAATACCACTTAATAAAAGAATAAAACATAAAAATAATCCAAATAGTCAGTCCAGTGTAAATAATTTGTTTTCAATGTCCAGAACATAACCTAAATAATAACATTATTTAAACTGTAACTGAAGTCTAAGAAGTTCAAAAATAAATGTCATCAGCTCCCTCAGGCTCTCTCACAGCTGAAGACAGCCAACAGGATGCAGGTACTCTCACTACCTGAGAAATGAAAATAGAATTTCTGTTGCAGATGAAATTCAGTCCCCAGGTTCTCTCACTACGTGGGGAGTCTGAATAAAGAAGTAGGCACTCTCACTGCCTTCCAAAAATAACAGCAAGATAAAACTTAGAAGGTCTGACTGTAGTAGGTAAAAAGTATGGATCCTCCACTTGCACTCCAGATACTGCCACTACATGAACCAAACCCCATGCAAGGAAGACCACAATCGAAATTACCCGTTGCTGCCACTACAGACCCCCACTGGTGCTGACCCACCAGTTGGCACCTCGGGGGATCTGAAAGGACCGTCGACTTGGTCAGCTGGCTACCCGGCTATCCTAGCATAATCCATCAGGAAGGTAACTGGATTGGTTCCCTTATCTCAAGGTCTTCCCCTGTAGACCGCTCCCTACAGATCCCACTACATCTGGCCTCTCCAGAGAAAAAGATTCCTTAATTTTAGGGCAATCTTGAATCCTGACACTGCAGCTACCCAGACTCCTGCAGATCTGAATAGCATCTCTACTCCTACCTCTTCTAAAACTGGAGAACTAGAAGCTATGCCCTCCAGCCGATGACAAGACAGTGGTCACCAAAAGATAGACCAGAGCTTCAGTATAAAGAGTACACATTGTGTTGTGATTAAATATGCTTTACTGAAAACATTTGTCAACTGTATCCAGAAGGGAGAACAAAAAAATAAAGACTGCAACTACAATGTACAACAGCAAGATTGGAAAAACACCCTTAAAAGAACAACAGAACCAATAAAAACAATTATCAAATACAACATTCTACTGCACATTAACCAAGACAACTAAGACCCCCCCACTCCCCACCCCAGGATCTGCAGGTATAAATGGAATGTGGTGGATAAAATCAAATTTGCTAATTGAAACCAGAAATGTGCCCAAACATGGTATCAACTATAAAAAACCAAAATAACTGTAGCCTCATAACCTCATAACTAAGGGGAAGGCTCACCAGGGAGACAGAGAAATTGAAAAGCATAACGTGCCTAGGAAAAAAATAACTACTAGCTTGAAATGATCAACAAGGGGAGCAACAATTCCCAATGTTTGTGAAATGCAGAGTATCAATGGCGCAAGATCACTCAACATTGTGAGCAAATAAAAGCTCCCAGTGCCACTCTGCATAAGACAGAGGTTCTTTGTCAGTCCAGTGCCAAAAAACAATATGTTTGGCAACTGAGGATATCAAAGAAATATAACATCTCTGAGGTCCAAGCACTGCTTAACCATACAGTCTGAGCAGATGGCATTAGGTCAAAACAGCGAAAACCTAAATAGTGTTGTCAAAAATAGTGCTGCAAAAACAGCGACAGACAAAACATAGATACATAGATACATAGACAGTGTTGGCAGATAAGGGCCTATGGCCCACCCAGTCTGCCCATTTGAGCTTGTAAGTTTAGTTTGTTTTCCTAGAAGTCTGTTGCCCCTTACCCCTGACCTCCAGAATTCCTTTATGTCTATCCCATGCATTCTTAAATCCCGTGATTGTTTCAGCCCCCACCACTTCGCCTGGCAGGGTGTTCCACTTGTCCACCACCCATTCTGTGAAGAAATTCTTTCTCATGTTTCCTCTGAATCGTCCTCCCTCCAACTTCATCCCATGCCCTCTAGTCCTGGAACATCTTTTTCGCTTAAAAATAGTGTTTTCCTGCACCCTGTTCCTCCCTGTAAGATACTTGTATGTCTCTATCATATCCCTCTCTCCCTCCTCTCCTCCAGGAGTACATGTTCTGTTCCTTCAACCTGTCTTCATAGGACTTGTGATGCAATCCATGCACCATCTTTGTTGCCCTCCTCTGAACCTTCTGTACCCTGTCTATGTCCTTACGTGAGGTATGGTCTCCAGAACTGTACACTGTACTCCAGGTGGGGCCTCACTAGTGTCTTGTATAGCGGAATTATGACCTCCTTTTCCTGCTGGTGATGCCCTGCCTATACATCCCAGCATCCTATTTGCTTTACCTGCTGCCTTGTCACACTGTTTCCCTACCTTGAGGTCATCAGAGATGACAACCCCAAGATCCTTTCCTGCTTGGTGCATGCTATATCCTCACCCCCAACTGATATATTGTGCCAGGGTTTTGTGCCCATATGAATTATCTTGCACTTCTTTGCATTGAATTTTAACTGCCAAACCTCTGACCATTCTTCAAGTTTCTGCAGGTCACTTCTCATTCTGTCTACACCCTCTGGTGTGTCTACTCTGTTACAGAGCTTTGTGTCATCAGCGAACAGTGAAATTCTGCCTTCTAGGTCCTGCACAATGTCACTGATGAAGATGTTGAATAGGACCGGTCCCAGCACTGATCCCTGTGGTACCCCTGGTCACTCTTCCCTCTGTGGGTGACAGCCATTTACCACCACCCTCTGTGTCCTGCCACCCAGCCAGTTACCTACCCACCACACTACTGTCCTGCCCACACCCATATTCCCCAGTTTGTGTAATAGTCTTCTATGTGGCACAGTGTCAAAGGCCTTGCTGAAGTCCGGATGAGGCCATGTCACTGCCCTCCCTGATCCACCTCCCTAGTCACCCAGTCAAAAATTCAATGAGGGTTGGTCTGACATGACCTCCCCTGGTGAAACCATGCTGCCTTGGGTCTTGTGGTCCATTGACAACCAGATGTTCCACAATCTCTCCTTCAGTAGTGCTTCCATGATCTTCCCCACTACCGAGGTGAGGCTGACTGGTCTGTAGTTCCCTGCTTCCTCTTTGTCCCCACTTTTGTATAAGGGACTACATCTGCTATCCTCAGTCTTTGGGTACCTCCCTGTTTCCAGTGATCAGCTAAACAGGATAGCCAGAGGTTCAGCCACCAACTCTCTTAGTTCTTTAGGACCTAGGGTGCCCGTCCTGCCCATTGCTTTATCAACTCTTATTACTTCCAGTTCCTTCAGGACCCTTTCTCGTGTAAGGGACTTGTGTCCATTCTGCACCATTCTCACCCTTGTACTCCCTTCAGACCCATTACCCTCCTCTTCCTCAGTAAAGACTGAGCAAAATACCTGTTCAATATGTCAGCTTACTGTTGTCATCCTCCATGGCCCCCATCCTCCCCCTTCAGTCTCACTATCCCTCCCTTTGTCTTTCTTTTTTCACTTATGTACCTGTAAAAGGTTTTGTCCCCTCTACCCACTGATTTTGCAATGTGTTCTTCTGTCTGAGCTTTGGCTTCCCTTACTGACCTCCCTGCCTCCCTTTGCTTCTCCTGGTTCTTCTCCCTATCCCCTTCTGCCTGTGTCTTTTTGTATTGCCTGAATGCAATCTTTTTGGCTTTCACTTTCTTTGCTACTTCTTTGGCAAACCATAATGATCTCCTCTACCTTTTCCTCTTGCTAACCTGCTTAATGCATAATTCTATTGTTCTTGTAATCCCCATTTTAAATACTGCCCACTGTTCCTCAACCCCTGATTCCTGTCTCATTCCCCTTAATGCCTCTTTCAAGTATCTCCCCATTTCCCCAAAGTCTGCCCCCCTAAAATCCAGGATACTTGTTTTTGTGTGGTTTGGTTCTGCTCTTTCTGTGATTTCAAACCACAATGACTGGTGGTTACTGTTTCCCAGGTGCTCCCCCACTGTTACCCCATCACACTGTCCCTGTTTGTGAGCACAAGGTCCAGTATTGCCTTCTGCCGAGTTGGTTCCATGACCAGTTGCTTGAGGAAGGCACCCTGAAGGGAGTCCAGGATAAATCTGCTCCTAGTTGATGCTGCTGCTGGGATGCTCCAGTCCACGTCTGGAATATTGAAGTCTCCAACCAGTACTACCTCACCCTTGTCTGCCATCCTTTGGATGGCTAGCATCAGTTCCCTATCTGTTTCTTCCTCCTGGGCTGGTGGTCTATAGACCACACCTGTGCGGATGGCTGTCCCCATTTTCCTTTCCAGCTTAACCCACAGTATCTCTCCCCCATTTTGTTCCTCCTGGATCTCTGTGGCCCTTATGTCATTTTTCACATACAGTGCCACTCCTCCTCCCTTCCTGCCTGCTCTGTCTCTTCTGAATATGTTGTAGCCAGGTATGGCCATCTCCCAGTCATGGTTATCATTACACCAGGTTTCAGTGATGGCCACAATGTCCAGGTCTGACTGTACCATGACAGCCTCCAGATCTTCCATCTTGTTGCTAAGGCTCCTGGCATTTGCACAAACAGTGGTCAGTAAAAACACCGACCACAACAATAGTGACCACCAGCACAAATAGCCACATTTACAACATGCAGGGGGTCTTCACCCCACACCAGGCTTTGCCCCCCTGAACCCCACATCTAAATCAACTACCTCCGGCGGGAGGCAACTCGGGGATGCAGTTACCTTGGAGGGGGAAACTTTTGAGGGGGTAAGGCAAAACTTAAATAGGGAGGGGGAGACAAAAACAAAAATTGCAAACGTCCAGGGAACGGAAATTGAACCCTGGTCCACCAACGCACCAGCCGCCTTCCTTGCCTGTGGCCCTACCCCCTCCACAATGGTAGCTGCTCAGTGGTACGCCTCCCACCACAGGCTTCATCCCTTTCTCCCCTCCTCCCTGAAAGCAATACAGCTACAGGGATAGTGCTAACTTGACCCATGCTATAGTATCCCTGTCGCTGTACTGTGTTCTGCTCTTTTGACAGTGCAGTTCTAACCACGCCATTCTTCCTTTTCTCTGTTTTCATCCGGTATGCGAGCAGACAGACCTCAGGTGTGAAGGCATCTTGTAAACACAATAAGGGGTCCAATCTGGTCTAAATCTCCGATCACAGAGGACGTACCTTATCACAAGTTCATAAGGCATGCTACAGCATGCCTAACTCATGATGACACCGGATTCAAAGATTAGAATCCAATTTAAGCATGAGGAAAAGTCTGTGTGGGGTATACTAGAGATTATGAAGTAGTTTAAATTGTTGCAATCTAAAACAGTCCTGTGCGTACGTGCACAAGTCTGCTCAAATATGATGCCATTGGTCCTCATGAATAGTCAGATCAAGGGCGTGAACCCAGTAATAACAAATAGGAGAAGGTGTGGAAGGGTCCATAACTTGCAACGCAGTATACAATCTAGAAATAGGGTACAGCTGCCCAGCCAGTAAAATAAGGCGTTGGAAAGCCAAACCACCCAAATCCAGCCAGGGAGGAAACCCCATATGTTGAAGTGTACAGTGTTGCAAATGCATAAATTAAAAGGCAAAATGAGTTATGATATTCCAGCAAGCAATAATGGCAGAGTAGGAAATATAACCATCCTGCTCCATAAAATTACCCACCAAAGGAATGTCAAGACTATTTCAATATTTGAGTTGGAGAACCCTACCACCAACCATGAAATTTTGATTAAACTACAAAGGCTGTGAATCATCTTCATTCAACTGAAACCCCATACAGCAACAGTTGATTATGGGCTCTCAGGGACCACATTATAGAAGTAGATCAGAGTGCTGCCAGAACCTTAGCCAATGAAATGTAAAAAAGGGCCCTAAGTTGGATACCACAACCTCGGGCAAGCTGATCTTCAATGCATAGCCATTGTGGGTTATATCCTACTAGAGAAGCACCCGAACAGAGATATTTGCTTCCATGAGAAGCAGACTAATAAAGTAGAAAGTTGGGGAAGTGCTAGCCCCCTGATAATTTAGGGGCAGCCAACCTCATATATGTACAAAGAGCCCTCTTACTGGACCATAAAAAGTGTGAGAGTAACCTATGCAATTTAACAATCTAAGACAAGGGGAGGGCCAGATTGAGAAACAATCACTGGATAAAGTACACCAGATAAAACATCTATTTTGATTACATTAAGATGGCCTAAAAGGGAAAGAGGGAAGAGTTCCCCATCTAGTAAGGTCTTGCCCAATTAATTTAAACCAAGGATCCAAATTAAGAGAGAATTGCTTTGTGGTGGCAGGGGTAAGCTTGATACCCAAATAAGTCGAGGATGTAGGTTCCTGCTTAAAGCCCAGCTGTAACATAGCGTGCTTATCCACCTAAGCATTAAGGAGGAAAACCGCAGTCTTATGAACATTAATTTTATAAAAAGGAAAACAGCTGAACTCCTCAATAACAGATTAGGCCATTGAGGCCGAGATATGGGGATGTGTTAGATGCAGTAACTAGAGTAACCCACAGTAATATCCGTGACCACAGCATCTGATTTAAGTTCAAGAAGGAGAGCTTCCAAATATAAATTAAATAAAAAAGGGGAGAGAGGACAACCCTGACATGTGCCCCTCACCAAAAAAAAAAAAATGGTCTGGTAAGGCCTCCATTACAGATGATATGAGCAGAAGGAGAGCGATATAGCAATTGCTTCCATTTAATGATGGCATCCGGGACACCAAACCAATGCATTACAGAAAAAATATAGCTCCAGGCCTTCTCAGCATCAAGGGAGACCAAGGCCGCTGCTAAGCCAGTCTCCCTCAAGGCAGAAATAAGATGAAGTACCTTGAGAAGATGATCGCTCGTTAACTGGCCGGACATAAAACCAACTTGTTTAAGACTGATAAAATGATGCCAGACTCTGTCTATAAGCGTTGAGCTAAAATCTTCACAAGGATCTTCAAATCAACATTCATAAGAGAGCCAGGACAGTTATTTTCAGGAAGAGTATCATCACGACCCGGATTTGGAATTGCGGAAATGTTAGCTTCTAAGAGGGAAGAATCAAAGATGCCTTCATCAAAAAAATTGTTAAAAGATGAGTTAAATATGGTGCAAGATCCTCTACGAACATTTTATAAGTGCAGGGAACCCATCATGGCCCGGGGCCTTATCAGATTCCAAACTACCAATGGCTGTTCACTTCCATTTTCAAAACAGGACCCTGAGTAGAAGTAACCTCTGTGGGATTAAGAAGGGGCAAGGTAGAGGGTCCTGGAAAGGCACTAATTGCCTCCTCAATATCCCGGTGGGTGGGTTTCACTTGTATAGTGGTCTTATAAAAACCTCCAAAGATTTCTGCCATTTTCCAGACTGAGACCCTCAAGGGTTGATCAGGGTGAGGTCTAAGACCCCAGATAATTCTTTGGACCTCTTGCCAGTGGAGACAGAGAGTGAGAAGCTTTCCAGCTTTATCTCCTTGTTCAATATAAGTAGTCCAAGAGTGGAGGATGTCTAACTCTGCCTTTTCCTGCGGCAAAGCAGCATATTGGACATGAAGAGAGTTGAGATGACACCAAGTAGAGTCAGGTGTGATCTGAGACAAGGAAGACTCCAACCTCCTAATTTATTCTAGAACAGTCTGCACCACAGACTCACACTTCTTTTTTCATGTAGAAGCCAGCCAGAGAAGTTCACCACACCACACAGCTTTGACAGCACACCATAAGGTGTCGTCCTGGGAAACAGAGTTTAAATTGACATCGAAAAAATGTTGGATCAGCCTTTGGAGAGACTGGACTACAACAAGATCACTTAACAACCGGGTGTTAAGTGTCCAGGTCTGATCTTTAGAATCCTGTGGGTGAAGATCAGCCTGCAGGTACACAAGATGATAGTCAGTGATGACCATTTCCCGTATCTCACAAAACTTGATGGTAGGCAGAAGCTCAGTGCTAAGTATAAAATAATCTAGTTGGGAAAAAGTCCGATGGACAGGGCAGTACAATGAAAAAGAGTGGTCATGGGGTGTAGGACTCTCCAGGGATCTGCAAGGCCTAATGTATCCATTAGGTGTCAACGTGCCCTCTGAACCAGGGAAAGTCCAATATGATGGCATTCTGATCTAGCAAGGTCAGGAGTCTGGACCAAGTTCCAATTTCCACCAAGAAAAGGAGGGAGAGTCAAGAAAGAAGTTAGTGTTGACACTAAAGACATAGAAAAGGCAGGAGAGTCTGTATTAGGACCATAAATGGACCTGAGCACCACCTCTCGTGGATATAATCGCACCCATAAGAAAATAAATTGGCCCCCAGGGTCATTAATCTCTTGGAGGAGAGTAAAGGGTATATGGCAGGCAATCAAGATATCCACCCCCCCCCCGGGAGAGATCGCGTGATGCCACTGATGGATTAGCAGCTCAGAAGACTGGCTCCCACCTCAGCTCTCATTCTATAATATAAATCTACGATCTACTTCTATCAATCATGCGTGTCTACTCACCAGTCAACTTCTGATAGCCCACTAGATCATTTGTGGCAAAGTTGGGCATGATTTAAGGTATTTCTTAAGCAAAATGGTCAGTGTATTTCTCAAGGCCTACCTGCAGCATGGAAGCAGAAATGTGCAGGCACCACCTTCACACACCCCTCCGCAGACGCCTGACAAGACCCCAAAATGCTCCAGAGGTCAACCCGGCATTGCTCCTAAGGCCACTGCAACCTTAATAACTCCACCAGTTCCAGCTCCTCTTACTGAGCAAAAATTCATAGAAGAACTGCAACCATTCAATATAGCTCTTTAGGACCTCACCTTGGAGCTAAAATCGATGTGAGGGGACCTTACCGATGTCACCAGAGCGATTAAAAATGTGACGGCCAGGACAACATCACTAGGCAGTTGGAAAGCCTCGATCAATCTGGAACTCCCTGCGCTGAGGCAAAAACTACATCGCATGGAAGCGAAGTTGTAAGATCTGGAAGGCCGAAATCACCGTAATAATATTCTCATCTTTGGCCTTTCAGAAGATACAGAAAGAACTGCATCAATCACATTTCTACAAATGTTGTTCACTAAAATATCTGGGCCCTCTCCCAACAATACTACCGATGTAATAAAGAGGGTCCACCGCTCACTTAGACCCAAACCGGCTACAGGGAAACCACCAAAACCTCTGTTACTTAAATTCCTCAATTACCTGGATAAGACACATATCTTGGGGCAAGTCAGAGGTCTCCAGGAAATATTGTGGGAAGGTCAACAGTTACGATTTGCCCAGGACCTCCTGGCATCCATTTGGCAGCGGCGGGCAACATATCACCTGCTAGTCACCAAAATGATTGCTGCTAGCATCAAATATAAAGTGCAGTACCACTCGAGGCTCTCCGTTTATTATAAAAATACCTGCCACAATTACAACACTGCTGAGCAAGCCCTTCCTGATCTGCAGGACATAATCTCCGATCTCTTCTATGCACATTGAAGACCGGCGGTGAGACTTAGTCCCCTGACAATTAAGTACGAACGTTCGAAGAAAGGGTCTTTTTTTTGTGAGTTCTCCACGACTTCTTCCATTCTCCTGAATTGCCACATGAGGGCGAAAGAACATCAAATTTGAGCACTGGCACTCACTTTTGATTCATGGTCTGGTTCTGGTTTCATTTTCTTTCTCATTGCCATTCAGGGCACTGGCTCCAAAATGCTGCGACATCTCACTAAGGTTCTAGCCCTGATCTGACACTTAACAGCCCCCTTACCTGATCCAGGCTAACCGAACTCTGGCTTCTGAATACTGGAAAGAGGGGAACAAATAGAACCATTTTTTTTTTTTTTTTGCCGTCAAGGTCTGGACAATAATTTCGAGTTACTGCAGGTTTAGTCTGATTTTTCCCTTAAGGGGGGTTTGACTATCAAGCGTTATTACTGCATAATTGTGTCTCATTGTTAATTGTAAATGTAGGCAACAGTAATGTTAGCTCTTCAATATTTTATTGGTGTTATGAGAGTTGGGGTGGGGAAGGCGTAGTCCGAATTCTGCAACCGTAAAAGGGTGTTACGAATTAGAGCAAGGGCATTCACAGCTCTTCATTCTGCACTTTCCTGGATTGTCTTTTTGTTCAGTCATTTTCCACAAGGGCTGCAGTTGGGCAACCCCTGCCATAAAACAACCCTTAATGGGAATGCTTAAATGTGCTGTGAAAACAGGGATCTTGGGGATGGACTAGGGTGATAAGTTGCAAACGGGAGCAATTATGGGAGGGGAGAGGGATAACAGGAATCAGGTACACAGTGTGATAAGATCTTTCTTTTTTCTTTCTGGGAAATTTAGACATGTTTACGCCAGACATTTTGCAGGTCTACATGTTGAACCCAGACAAATAATGCTAACATGATAAACAACTATAAAGTGTGTTCAGGGAATGTGAGGGGTGCCCAGTCCCTGAGTAAGCATGCCAAGATACTGCTACACCTGCGCAAGTTAGACACAGATGTAGCATTTCTTCAGGAAACCCACCTGCCTCCCTCCCAGGTTCTTCAATTCAGAAGGTCCTGGGTGGGCCAAGTCTTCAGGATTGGGCCTGATATCTGCAAAGGGGGGAGGGTGGCAATTTTAATAGCATGACGGGTACTCTTCCATTTGTTGGATACCATTGTAGACCCCCAGAGCTTGATTAGGGCCTTACTGGGTCACTCTGAAGTGATACTTGGCTCTATATACAGCCCAAACATAGAAATATAGAAACATAGAATTTGATGGCAGATAAGAACCTCTTGGCCCACCCAGTCTGCCCATTTCCCTACCTAATGGATAAGCTGCAGATCCTAGTTAACCAGCAGCCTACTTCTTCCTACCCCCTTCCCCTAGAATTGCCTTATGATTGTCCCATGCATGCTTGAATTCCACCACTGTTTTCGACTCCACAACCTCCTCTGGAATGCTGCTCCATACATCCACCACCCTCTCTGTGAAAAAATACTTCCTCACACTACCTCTGAGCCGCCCTCCCCTCTATCTTCAGATTGTGCCCCCTTGTTCTTGCACACCTCTTTTTCTGAAAGATGGTACCCTCTTGGACTTTGTTGATTCCCTTGAGGTACTTGAAAGTTTCTATCATGTCCCCCCTCTCCCTCCTTTCCTCGAGTATATACATATTAAGCTCCTTAAGTTTCTCATCATATGTCTTCCGGTGCAGACTCTGCACCATTTTAGTTGCCCTCCTCTGGACAGCCTCCATCCTGTCTATGTCTTTGCGGAGACTGAGTCTCCAGAACTGCGCACAGTACTCCAGATGGGGTCTCACCAGCTGTCTGTACAGAGGGATAACAACTTCCTGTTTTCTACTGGTGATGCCTCTCCCTATGCATCCCAGTATCCCCCCAACCCTCCTTACTGCCCTCTCACATTGCTTGCCCACCTTTAGGTCATCTGATTTGACTACCCCCAGGTCCCTTTCCATTGTTGTTGTTAGTATCTCACCACCATTGTGTACTCTTTCCCAGGGTTTTTGTTTCCCAGGTGCAATACCTTGCACTTCTTAGCATTGAATCTAAGCTGTCATACATTTGACCATTCCTCTAAACTTGCCAAGTCCCTTCTCATCCTTCCCACCCCACCTTGTGCATCAACTCTGTTGCAGATCTTTGTGTCATCTGCAAAGAGACATACTTTTCCTTCCAGTCCCTCTGCAATGTCATTTATAAAGATGTTGAAGAGGACTGGTCCCAATACTGAACCCTGCCGTACCCCACTAGTAACCCCCCTTTCTTCAGAGTGGACTCCATTTACTATTACCCTCTGTGTCCTATTCTCCAGCCAATTTTTTAACCAGGCTATCATCTTGGGACCCACTCCCAGGCTGGCTAACTTGTATATTAATCTTTTGTGTGAGACTGTGTCAAATGCCTTGCTAAAGTCTAGGTAGGCCATGCCCACAGCCCCTCCCTGATCTACTACTTTGGTCACCCATTCACAGAAATCTATTAGATTCATTTGACATGACCTTCCTGCTGTGAATCCATGTTGCCTTGGGTCCTGTGCCTCTCTGGCCTCTAGGTACTTGACAGTTCTTTCCTTCAGAAGTGATTCCATCATTCTCCCTATCACTGAGGTTAAACTAACAGATCTGTAGTTTCCTGCTTCTGTCCTGCTCCCACTTTTGTGAAGTGGAATCACATCTGCCCTCCTCCAGTCCTCAGGTACCACCCCATCCTCCCATGATTTGTTAAAGAGGGTAATCAGTGGTGTCACTAGTTCTACCCTTAGTTCTTTTAGAATACTGGGATGAATTCCATCAGGCCCCATTGCTTTGTCCACCTCCAGTTTTAAGAGTTCTTTCAGAACCCTTTCTTCTGTAAATGGGCTTGTATCAACTTTTGTATCCAGAGTGTTTCTATTGTTTGTTTTTGGTACCTCCCCCTCTTCATTTGTAAATACTGAGCAAAAATATTTGTTTAGTATCTCTGCCTTTTCACAGTCGCCCTCTGCCCACCCCCCTTCCCTTTATTAAGCCTCAGTATCCCTCCCTTGGTCTTCCTTCACTCCCTGATGTACCTGAAAAAGGTTCTATCCCCCTTCTTAACTGAGTTGGCTATCTTTTCCTTGGTTTGGGCCTTTGATGTTCTGACTGTCTTCACAGCTTCTTTTTGTTTTAACTGATACAATTCTCTGTCCTGCTCCTTCTGTGATTACTTTGTACTTCCTGAATGCTTTCTTTTTCTCTCTCGAACCTTCACTGCCACTTCCTTTGAGAACCATAGTGGTTTCTTACGTCGTTTTGCTTTGTTTATTTACTTCACACAAAGGCTTGTTGCCTCTGTGATGGCAGCTTTGATTATTCCTCATTGTTCTTCCACCCCTCCTTCATGCCCATTTGCTAGTGCATTCCTTAGGCACTCACCCATTTTGGCATAGTCAGCCCTCCTAAAGTCCGGTACTTTTGCCTTTGTATGGCTTGACCCTTCATGTTTTATCTCCCTCATGAACAATTTGATCCCATGGTCCTCCCTTCCCATTGTACTCAGAGGCGACTGGAACCTAGTCTACTGTAATACTATAGATTGCTCGAAAAGTTCCCCCTCGTCTCTCTCCCCAGCACAACTGGCCATCAGAGAAATGATGGACTTGTTGGGTTTAATATACCCCGTTGGGCTCTTTTCCCTTCCAAAGAGAATATTCTTTTTATTCTATTCCCCACAATTCATTCTCCCACATTGATTATTTCCTTTTGAATACTGGGCACCTCTCATCTGTACTATCCTGTAATTACCTACCTAAGGTGATCTCAGACCACCATCCCACCTTGTTATGCTGGAGTCCAGGCCCACCTTTCTCCAAAGATAAGGTATGGAGGTTTAATAGCCAATTATTTAGATCAGATCATCTGATATCCCAGCTTGCAGGTTTTATTACTAATTTTCTCAGAATTAATACCCCCACTATGTCTAAGCTAGATATTCTATGAGGAGCTCTTAAATGTTCATTAAGGGGAGAAATCATCTGTATGGCCACAATCAAGAAAAAGATCACTTCCCAGGTAACCTCCGCCCTCCTACTAGAAATTAAGAGATTGGAGTTATTAGTCTCCACCTGCCCTACCTCAGAGGAGCTTAACACTCTAGAAATTGTCAGAGCACGCTATAATTTAATCCTAGTCGAAAAGGCAGAACATCTTCTTATACGCTCTAACATTTACTATTTTGACCAGGGAGACAAAGCAGGAAAACTTCTGGCTGTGTCTCAAAGTACAAGCCTCTGATAGAATAGTTCCATGTATCCAAAAATCTGGAGGACAAATCGTTTCTTCTCCCAGAGAAATAGTAAACTGTTTCCAGGAATATTACAAAATCCTATACTCCTGCCTGTCCTCCCCTTTTAACCCATCAGCAGTAGATAATTTTCTACAGAATGTCCAACTTCCTCAGTTAGATGCTAGCCAAACTACCTTGCTCAAAGCATCTATCTCCACTGATGAGATAAGCTTGGCCATTTATTCCCTTCCATTAGACAAGGCCCCGGGACCAGATGATACACTACAGAATTCTATAAAACCAAGGAATAACCCTGGCACCCCAGCCCAAAACTGGCTGCAGATACTGTGTACATCAAGAACTATGTACATACAGAGTTGCAGTAGAAAGTCCTGTACCTTTAAGAATTATCTGACCATTATCCAACCTGGAAGATAGGATAGGCCATAATCTAACCCAAGATTACAAAATAGGATAAATGGTTGTGCATCCCAAAATGTATTTGGCTTATCTTAGCTACTACTGCTAAGGTCAGACAAGCAAAACGCAGCTGTGTCCCCTAGAAAAGAGAAAGAGTCCCCCCACCCCTTCTTAATCAGCAGATCTATATATTCCAAGACTATATACAGCCATAGAAATAGTTGAAATTAGTTACATATTCTCAAAAAATAAACATAACTAATAAGCCAAAATTCAGACCGTTATTCATCTGCTAATCTCACCCCGACAGACAGGCCCCTGCTCTGGGTATTTTCAAGTTGTATGGAATAAACTGCTTCCATAGCCAACTGCCTTTTATTATATAATCCAATCTTACCCTCTCCCAACATCTGCCTCCGTATCATCCCCAGGGTTCTCATAAGATCTCCCACCCACTGACCATATGTATAAGTAAGGTTATCTTTTCAGTGCTTTAAAACAAAAGATTTGACAAGGGCTGTGAGTAAAGAAAGGTGGTATTTGGCTATAACCCCTGAAATCTGGGTCAGGTCCCCGAGCACACAGGTCATAGGCAGTATGAACTCCGAATAGTCTAATATGGGGTTCATGTTTTGTTTAATTTTGATCCATAGGGGCTGGATTTTAGAGTAATCCCACATCACAGAACATAGAAACATAGAATTTGACAGCATATAAGGACCGCTTGGCCCACTGAGTCTGCCCATTTCCCTACCTGATGGATAAGCTGCCGATCCTAGTTAACCAGCAGCCTACTTCTTCCTACCCCCATCCCCTAGAATTGCCTTATGACTGTCCCATGCATGCTTGAATTCCACCACTGTTTTTGACTCCACGTCCTCCTCCGGAAGGCCGTTCCATACATCCACCACCCTCTCTGTGAAAAAATACTTCCTTAAATTACCTCTGAGCCGCTCCCCTTCTATCTTAAAATTGTGCCCCCTTTTTCTTGCACACCTCTTTTTTTGAAAGATGCTACCCTCTTGGACTTTGTTGATTCCTTGAGGTACTTGAAAGTTTCTATCATGTCCCCTCTCCTCCTTTCCTCGAGGCTATACAATAAGCTCCTTAAGTCTCTCTTCATATGTCTTCCGGTGCAGACCCTGCACCATTTTAGTTGCCCTCCTCTGGACAGCTTCCATCCTGTCTTTGTCTTTGCTGAGATTGGGTCTCCAGAACTGCACGCAGTACTCCAGCTAGGGTCTCACTAGCTGTCCGTACAGAGGGATAATAACTTCCTGTTTTCTACTGGTGATGCCTCTCCCTATGCATCCCAGTATCCCCCCAGCCCTCCTTACTGCCCTCTCACATTGCTTGCCCACCTTTAAGTCATCTGATATGACTACCCCCAGGTCCCTTTCCATTGTTGTCGTTAGTATCTCACCCCCCATTGTGTACTCTTCCCCTGGGTTTTTGTTTCCCAGGTGTATTACCTTGCACTTCTTAGCATTGAATCTAAGCTGCCATATATTTGACCATTCCTCTAACCTTGCCAAGTCCCTTCTCATCCTTTCCACTCCACCTTGTGCATCAACTCTGTTGCAGATCTTTGTGCCATCTGCAAAGAGACATACTTTTCCTTCCAGTCCCTCTGCAATGTCACTTATAAAGACATTGAGGGACTGATCTATCTGAACCCTAAGGTGCCCACTACCAACCCCTTTTTTTCAGAGTGGACTCCATTTACTATTACTCTCTGTGTCCTATTCTCCAGCCAATTCTAGACCCAGGCTGTCATCTTGGGACCCACTCCCAGGCTGGCTAACTTGTATATTAATCTTTTGTGTGGGACTGTGTCAAATGCCTTGCTAAAGTCTAGGTAGACCATGTCCACAGCCCCTCCCTGATCAACTACTTTGGTCACCCAGTCAAAGAAATCTATCAGTTTTGTCTGGCATGACCTTCTCGCTTTGAATCCATGCTGCCTTGGGTCCTGTGCCCCTCTGGCCTCTAGATATTTAACAATTCTTTCCTTCAGAAGTGAGTCCATCATTTTCCCTACCACTGAGGTTAAACTAACAGGTCTGTAGTTTCCTGCTTCTGCCTTGCTCCCACTTTTGTGAAGGGGAATCACATCTGCCCTCCTCCAGTCCTCGGGTACCACCCCATCCTCCCATGATTTGTTTCATCATCACATTAAAGACATCTCCTTGCTTCTCACTGCACCTAAAGTATAGGTCTGTCTGTCTGAGGTTTCTCACACATAACTTAGCCAGAGTATAGTATATATTAGAAGAGATAAATAATTGCAAATTCTTGAGTTTAGGTATGAATATATATTTACTTCCATACAATCTTCCAATTAGGCCTTAGGGGGAGACATAATCTTATCCCAGTATGGGATTCGAATTGGGGAGCCTGGGCCCATAAAATTCAAAAGCACCGTATAAACCTGCAAGATGGGATTATTTGTGAGATCTACCCTGTTTAGTTTCTCCCAAGTAAACCCATTCTCCTTGGGATCCTCCATCCCTCTCTTCACCCTGTTCAACAAATTAATAAGCTTCATCTTCTTGAAAAAATGCAATCCCTCACAATGAGGTGGAAGAACTACTCTATCCTCATGTATATAGTCAGACAGTTTAACTGTGTCATCGTGGCTCAGTTGGTAGCACATCCACCTCAGGACCAGAAGGTCGTGGGTTCATGCCCCACAGGGGGATTAGACTTGCACCTAAAAATCGCTGGCATCTGAGTGCAGTATTGGGGGGTGCTGTACTGCTGGGGTGTGCTGTCCTTTGGATGAGACGTTAAACCGAGGTCCCTTCTTCCCATTTTGGTGTTGTTCTGGTGGGTGTCCAGGTGGAAGTAAAAGAACCAAGGGCACTCTTCGCAAAGAGTAGGGAACATTCCCGGTGTCCTAGCCAACATCCCCCTTCCCATATACCAGTTCATGCAATTATCCAGACTGTGTGTGGGTGCTGATGTGCGATATGGCTGCCACCACACATTCAGTCACTTCACTACCAGTCTAGCATTGCTTGTAAAGCACTTTGGGATGTATGAAAAGCGCTATATAAATGCTGATTGTTCTTCTTCTTCTTAAGGCCCCATAGCTGTCTGGCCAATTTTTTTGTAACAATTTGACCTTCTAATCAGAAATTTGGGTTGCCCAATATTGGTTGATCCCATGCTTTCTCTTGCCCCTTTTTCTGTGCCGGCATTAAAAAGGACCACCAAGCATTTACCATTTTTCCTACTGGAGTCAACTTTCGTTTTTTAGGGAGCTTTTCTGGGTGAGAAAAAAGTAATGCTTCTGGGGAAACTCCCAAGCCTTTTAGTATCTGCCTCTCTATTTGAAGTCAGGTTGGCAAATGTCCTCCCCCCCCCATCCATTCCACCGTCCCATTAACCTAACTGTCCTGCCACATAATATAATTGGAGATCCGGCATCTTGAAGCCTCTATGTCTTGTGGAAGATGTAAGACATAATGCTTTTTCCAAGCAGGCTTGGAATTCCATAGAAAGTCAGATAAACAACTTTCTAATTTTGATAAACAAGGACTTAGGGAAAATATATGGTGCTAAATGAATCGGGTACAACAGCCTAGGTAGTAGGTTCATTTTATCCAGTCCTAACCTGGTTGTAAAATTCAGTGGAAGTTTATTCCATCTGAGCATGTCTTCTCTGATTATTGCTAAGAGTTTTTCCAGATTGATCTCTGCCCCTTCCTCTACATTATGAGTAATCCATATACCCAGGTATTTAATTTAGGGGCCCAGTGGATCTGTAGTGGCTCAAAGTCTGCCCTAAAAGTGTGTGGTGTAAGGGAGAATTTGTGTTTTGTTCAAGTTCAGCTTACAGTTTGATACTGCTGAGTATTTTTTCTATAATTCCCAGTGCCTGTCTAAAGCCCTCAGCTAGGTTCTGTAAGTGTAAGAGTATGTCATCTGCAAAAACAGAAAATGTGAGGTCTTCCCCCAATATTTTGATCCCCTGGATCCTAGGATCTAAGCTAAGTGCCCTTAGCAAGGGTTCTAAATAAATGTTAAACAAAATAGGGGAGAGAGGACATCCTTGCCTAGTCCCATTTGCTAATTTAATTTCTTGTGATATGTATCCATTGCATAACACCCTGGCAGTAGGGGCTGCATATAAATTTTTGATTAGCCTAAGAAGGCCCTCCGGGAATCCCATCCTCTCCATGATGGCAAAAAGAAAGGTATGGGAAACCCTGTCGAAGGCCTTCTCAGCATCTAAAGAGATCAGCGCCATAGGTATCTGGGAGTCTAGTGCATAGTTTAAAATGTGGTGAAGCTTCCTTAGTGCATCATGTGCCCCCCTGCCTGCCATAAACCCTACCTGTTCCTGACTAATTAGACTTGGAGCAACTTTCAAAATTCTATTAGCCAGAATCCTTGTCAAAATCTTAATATCCTGATTCATCAATGCTATTGGTCTGTAGCTCTCTGGAAGCTCCTTTGACTTATCTGGTTTTGGGATGAGGGTAATATATGCTTGGTAAAGTAGGGGATGAGACACTCCTGTTTGCATTATCCAAGTAAAAATATCTTTTAGGAGAGGAAGTATAGTTAAAATATGTAATTTATAAAACTTGGCTGTGAGGCCATCAGGCCCAGGAGTTTTACCATTTGTCAGTGATTTAACCGCTTCTAAAATTTCTCCCTCACTTATTGAATCTGCAAGCCCCCTTAACTGTACTGAGTCAAGAACAGGGAGAGGTACATTGTCAAGAAATGTCTGTATTTCTGCCTCATTGTCAACCACTTCCCCCTTGGTAGATCCCTTTGTAGTAAGATGCAAAAGCATCAGCCATTTCTTGAGGGTCAGTTATTACTTCCCCTTTCACTTTAATTAAGTTTACCATTCATGCTGCCTCCCATTCTCTCACTCTAGCCGCTAGGAGGCGGCCAGGCACATCCCTCTGCATTAAGTACTTAACTTGGATTTTCTCCAACCAAAAATCTACTTTGCCATAAATCAGTTCTGCCATCTCATCCCTAAGGTCCTTAAGTTCAGCATCTAGTTCTGTAGATGACCCTTCTAAGGGAGCAAGAGAATCTATAGCCCCTAGGATAAACTCCTCTCGGGCTTGTCTTAGTCTGTTTCTTCTCGTTGCATATCTTTGAGCTACCCTCGAGTAAAGGACTTTACAGGCTGGCCAAGCTACTTGTTTATCCTGTAATGTTGGTAGTTGGATTTGGATGATCTCTTTGAGAGCATCTTCTAGCTTTCCCCACATTTTAGTATCAGTCAATAGAGAGTCATCCAATCTCCATCTATATAGCTTAGGCAGAGAAGTTTTTAGCTCCCACGTCATCTGGATTGAGGAATGATTACACAGGATTCTACTATAAGTAACCATTTCCTTAATTCTCACCAAGGCTTCCTTGTTAACCAGGAAAAAAATCAATCCTGGAGTGCGTTTTGTGAGTCCCAGAGAAAAAGTCATACTATTGGGTCCCTGGTTGTGAATCCGAGCAGGGTCCGCCAGTGCCATGGCCTCTAAGAAATGACTCATGGCCTCCTGTGCTCTGGAAAGGGTTTTTTTAGAAGGTGGGTTCCTATCTTCCCAGTTATTTAGGCATAGGGTTCTAGTCCCCTGCTAATATAATTGGGTGTGTTGGCAACACCATTATGTCTGCCTCTAATGAAGCGAAAAAGTCCAAGTTGGAGGGTGTTGAGCCATAAATGGAGACAATTGACAAATCTGAGCCCAAGATACAGCCTGAAAGAAAATCCTCTATTGTCCTCTCTTGTTACCACCCTCTTCACCCAATATGGGCAAGCCTTCCCCACAAGAATAGCAACCCCCCCCCCCGAAGCAGTTGTGTTTACCACTCCAAATACCTGACCCACCCACATTTTTTTCCAAAGATCAAGTTCCTCAGGCAGAAGATGAGTCTCCTGTAAAGTAGCAACTTGGGCCCCCATTCGTTGAATATGTCTCAAAATCACCAACTTTTTCACCTACTCCTAAGGCCTTTAACATTCAAGAAATGATTTTAAGATTTAATATTGTACATGAATACTCCCCTAACCATTACCTCAATAAGATCTGCCACTGCCTTGTTCTTAGCCAATGGACTCTCTCTCTTTTCCTTTCCCCTACCCCCCAACACAAATCCCCAATCCTATGATCGCCCTCCTAAAAAAATAGCGATCCATGAATGAGCAGTTTCCTGAGTGCCCCCCGGTCCCAACATGAAGCTCATAACAGATACTAAAGGTAATCCCATCCCTCAATTATCACCCTGCAGTGCCCCTTAATTTAGTTTCTCCAGGGCATCAGATGATCCCCTTCCCATCTACCTCAGAACCCCTTTATCAAAATCTCTCCCCTGCTTTTACTTTAAATGCTGCTTCAGATATCTCCTCCCCATACGAGTCCCTTAGTGGAACGCAAAAAAGAACAGACTCAGGGAGACTCCGCCACATTCCATCCTTCTCTTCCTTAATGGAGAAGGAGAGGAAGGGAGTTAGATCGATAATAAAAAAGAAAATAATAAAAAATAAGGATGAGAGGGGGAAATGCTCCCAGTGGTCTTGCAAAATAGGGATGTTTTACTGAAATCCTGCCTGGTTACATTTCTATATGCACTAGTACTCAATAGAGTTTTGCATTAACTAGCTACTATAGTGCACTGCAAGTCTTTTACACACTACTGCTCCATTGGTCTTCATTGTTTCATAGATTAGCCACCTCCTTTGTAGTGCTGCTTTTGGTTTTCCAAGTCTTGCACAGAAGACCCATCCCTGCCCCTCCTATCCTACAATGAGCTAAAAATCTTCTTCTTCTCTTCCCCCCCAAATAAACTGCCCACAATACTGCAATTTAGTCTGGTGGAAGGGAGCACTAGCCTACCTGACAAAAAAAAAAAGGAAAATACAAAAGCTTCTCACTAATCACCCCAACTGAGTGAGCATACACCATTGTCTCCTTTCCCCCTATGGATTGGTATTCGGCAGTCTTCTCGCTGCTACCAAGCTTAAAAGCAGTGGTTTCTCCATCATCTGGCAGGACACCGAACCTGTTTTACAGGAGGAAACATGGACTAAATAAAGCGTATTCCCCACAGCATTTGGAGCGGGCCTAACCACCTCCCCCCCCCCATCGTAAAACTGTTGGCTTGCCTGTATAATAGCATATCTGCCCTCTAGTGGCATCTACCTCAGAGGTTGCGAAGAAAGCACAGCAGTTGGACCACAGTGGGCTCAGGAAGGGTGAGGAGGGTGGAACAGAGGCACATCCAGTCAATTGTTCCACTCCACAATCCATACACCATTCTGGGGGAGCATAGCTCCCCTATGGAAGCACCCGAAGAGAAGACTGATGATAACTGTCACAAGGGAGGCCCACAGGAAGGAGGCAGAGGACACCACAGGGAAAGGAAGCAGCTCCTGGTGGGGGATTCAATTATTAGGGGTATAGAACTGGGGGGAGCTGTGAAAAATGAAGTAAGGTGCCTGCCTGGTGCCATGGCTTGGAGGGACAGGAAGCGCATCCTCAGGATCACGAGAACAGCTGCACGGGATTCTGAGCTGGATGTAATTGTCCACCTAGGGACAAATGGCTTGGCTCATCATGAGATTAGAGCAGTGCAGGAGGACATTGCAGAGTTGGGGAGGGACCTAAGACAAGTACCTCACACAGTATCTTCTGAGAGGTGCTGCCTGTCAAAAGCATGGGGGAGGCGAGGGTAATTGGCACCATGCAGTTTAATGAAAGGTTGAAAAAATGGTGCAGAGCACAGGGGCTTGGCTTCATTGGGGACTGGGGTTCCACCTGGAGGGACACCAGCCTATACTGGCAGGATGGTCTGCATCTGTCCAGGAAGGGAACAAGTCTTTTGAGCAATCGGTTTAAATGCTTCATTGGCAAGCTTTTAAACTAGTCAAAGGGAGAGGCACTGACAAGCAGCAGGAAAATCCCGGCCTCTCCCTACAAAACAGGGTACTAAATGAGAAAAAGACTGAGATAGAATGATCAGTGGGGGATGCTGCAACAGAAGGTAAAGCCATCAAAAAATGAAGAGCAATGAGTACTAATGCCCGTAGTCTGGGTAACAATCTTCCTGAATTGGTGGCCTTGATGGAGGAGGAACATCTGGATATCATGGCAGTCACAGAAACATGGTACACACAAAACCATGACTGGGACATAAACATACTAGGATACACTGTCTACAGGAGGGACAGGGAGGGTAAAAGAGGAGGAGGAGTAGTTCTTTACATAAGGGAAGGAATAAAAGCAACAGAACAAAAGGGTAAACAGGGAGGAGAAGAAGCACTGTGGGTAAATTTGGAGACAGGCAATGGCACCCTGTCCTTACGGGGTTGTATACAGACCCTTCTCAGGCAGAGGAAATGGACAGGAAATGATAGAAAGTATACTTAGAATGGCAGAAAAAGGGAGATATTGCTGATGGGTTATCTGAATATGCCAGATGTTAACTGAGTGCAGTTGCAGCTGCCACTTCGAAGAGTGCAGTTATTCTAGATGCCCTACAGGGGGCATGCCTTAGACAGCTAGTACTGGAGCCCACTGGAGAGGGAGCAATATTAGACTTGATTCTCTCAAATGGAGATGGAGAGAGGATCACAGATGTAGAAGTGGGTAGCCATCTGGGAACTAGCGACCATCGAACAGTATGGTTCACAATAAACACAGCAATAGAGTCAAGCCATACAAAGACAAAAGTGCTGGACTTTAGGAGGGCTGACTTTGCCAAAATGGGTGAGTGCCTAAGGAATGCACAAGCAAATGGGCAGGAAGGAGGGGTGGAAGAACAATGGGGAATAATAAAAACTACCATCACAGAGGTAATGAGCCTTTGTGTGAAGCAAATAAACAAAACAAGACAATGTAAGAAACCACTATGGTTCTCAAAGGAAGTGGCAGTGAAGGTTCAGAGAAAAAAAGCATTCAGGAAGTACAAGGAAGCAGAAGGAGCAGGACAGAGAACTGTATCAGTTAAAGCAAAAGGAGGCGGGAAGGCAGTCAGAACAGCAAAGGCCCAAACTGAGGAAAAGATAGCCAACTCATTTAAGAAGGATAAAACCTTTTATAGGTACATCAGGGCAAATGAAGACCAAGGGAGGATAGTGAAGCTTAATAAAGGGAGGAGGGTGGGCAGAGGAGACTGTGAAAAGGCAGAGATACTAAACAAATATTTTGCTCAGTATTTACAAATGAAGAGGAGGTACATAAAACAAACAGTAGTAACACTCTGGATACAGAAGTTGATACCAGCCCATTTACAGAAGAAAAGGTTCTGAAAGAACTCTTAAAACTGAAGTGGACAAAGCAATGGGGCCTGATGGTTCATCCCAGAATTCTAAAAGAGCTAAGGGTAGAACTAGTGACACCACTGACTACCCTTTTTAACAAATCATGGGAGAATGGGGTGGTACCCGAGGACTGGAGGAGGGCAGATGTGATTCCCCTTCACAAAAGTGGGAGCAAGGCAGAAGCAGGAAACTACAGACCTGTTAGTTTAACCTCAGTGATAGGGAAAATGATGGAATCACTTCTGAAGGAAAGAATTGCCCAGTATCTAGAGGCCAGAGGGGCACAGGACCCTAGGCAACATGGATTCACAGCGGGAAGGTCATGCCAGACAAATCTGATAGATTTCTTTGACTGGGTGACCAAAATAGTAGATCAGGGAGGGGCTGTGGACATGGCCTACCTAGACTTTAGCAAGGCATTTGACACAGTCCCACACAAAAGATTAATATACAAGTTAGCCAGCCTGGGAGTGGGTCCCAAGATGACAGCCTGAGTAAAGAATTGGCTGGAGAATAGAACACAGAGAGTAATAGTAAATGGAGCCCACTCCAGAAGAAAGGAGGGTTACTAGTGAGGGTACCGTGAGGTTCAGTATTAGGACGGTCCTCTTCAATGTCTTTATAAGCGACATTGCGGAAGGACTGGAAGGAAGGTATGTCTCTTTGCAGATGACACTAAGATCTGCAACAGAGTTGATGCACAGGGTGGGGTGGAAAGGATGAGAAGGGACTTGGCAAGGTTAGAGGAATGGTCAAATGTATGGCAGCTTAGACTCAATGCTAAGAAGTGCAAGGTAATACACCTGGGAAACAAAACCCAGGGAAGAGTACACAATGGGGGTGAGATGCTAACAACAACAAAATGGAAGGGACCTGGGGTAGTCATATCAGATGACCTAAGGTGGGCAAGCAATGTGAGAGGGCAGCAAGGAGGGCTGGGGGTTACTGGGATGCATAGGGAGGCATCACCAGTAGAAAACAGGAAGTTATTATCCTCTGTACAGACAGCTAGTGAGACCCCATCTGGAGTACTGTATGCAGTTCTGGAGACCCAATCTCCACAAAGACATAGACAGGATGGAAGCTGTCCAGAGGAGGGAACTAAAATGGTGCAGGGTCTGCACCAGAAGACATATGAAGAGAGACTTAAGGAGCTAATATGTATAGCCTTGAGGAAAGGAGGGAGAGGGGACATGATAGAAACTTTCAAGTACCTCAGGGAATCAACAAAGTCAAGAGGGTAGCATCTTTCAAAAGAGGTGTGCAAGAACAAGAGGGCACAATTTGAAGATAGAAGGGGCGGCTCAGAGGTAATTTAAGAAGTATTTTTTCACAGAGAGGGTGGTGGATGTATGGAACGGCCTTCCGGAGGAGGTCGTGGAGTCAAAAACAGTGGTGGAATTCAAGCATGCATGGGACAGTCATAAGGCAATTCTAGGGGGTGGGGGTAAGAAGAAGTAGGCTGCTGGTTAACTAGGATCTGCAGCTTAACCAGTAGGTAGGGAAATGGGCAGACTGGGTGGGCCAAGCGGTCCTTATCTGCCATCAAATTCTATGTTTCTATGTTATCTTCCAGTAATCCCGTTGCTGCAACCCAGAATTGCACAGAGAGGTAAAGACACCCATCCGAGCTCACTCCATCAACCATGGCCAAACACCTCCCTGCAGCACTTCATTTCTCTTTTCTCCTACTAAGACACTTATGACACCCCAAAACACAATTATAGGCTACATGCCAAATATAATCAACAAATTGGTTCTTTTTTATAAAACCTTAAACTGATCCGGTCCATGCAAATTATTTCCACCTCTCCTTTCTTCATATCCAAAATAGGGTTAGAACTCCCCTTTGCCACAAATAGAAAAGTCAGGTCAGAGACTTGAATAGTGATGGAAGCTCAAACCTTAAGCCCTCCAAAGCATCTTGTGCTGTTAAATATTTTTTATCTCCAGCTTACGTAGAAACAAAGAAACATAGACTTTGACGGCAGGTAAGGACCACTTGGCTCACCCAGTCTGCCCATTTCCCTACCTACTGGATAAGCTGCAGATTCCAGTTAACCAACAGCCTACTTCCTGCAACTCCACACTATAATTGCCTTATGTTTGTCCCATGCATGCTTGAATTCCCCCACTGTTTTAGACTCAACAACCTCCTCAGAAAGGCAGTTCCATATATCCACCACTCTCTCCATGAAAAAAAATTCTACACTTTACCCCTGAGCTGTCCCCCCATTATCTTTAAATTGTGCCCCCTTGTTCTTACACATCTCTTTTTCTGAAAGATGCTACCCTCCTGGACTTTGTTGATTCCCTTGACGTACTTGAAAGTTTCTATCCTGTCCCCCCGTCCCTCCTTTCATCAAGAATATACATATTAAGCTCTCTCAGACTCTCTTCATATGGTTTCTGCTGCAGACCCTGCACCATTTTAGTTGCCCCCCTCTGGACTGCTTCCATCCTGTCTATGTTCTTGTGTAGATGAGGTCTCCAAAACTGCATACAGTACTCCAGGTGGGGTCTCACCAACTGTCTGTATAGAAGGATAACCACTTCCCTTTTTCTACTTGTGATGCCCCTTCCTATGCATCCCAGTATCCCCCTGGCTCTCCTTACCAACTTTTCACATTGCTTAGGTCATCTGATATGACTACCCCCAGGTCCCTTTCCATTTTTGTTGTTGTTAGTACCTCCCCTGCTATTATGTACTCTTCTCCTGGGTTTTTATTTCCCAGGTGCATTACTTTGCACTTCTTTGCATTGAATCTAAGTTGCCATAAGTCTGACTATTGCTCCGACCTTGCTAAGTCCCTTCTCATCTTTTCTACCCCCTGTTGTGTATCAACTCTGTTACAGATCTTTGTGTCATCTGCAAAGAGTCATACCTTTCCCTCCAGATCCTCTGCAATGTCACCTATAAAGATGTTAAGGAGGACTGGACCCAGTACTGAGCCCTGAGGTACTCCACTAGTACCCCCCTTCTTTGGAATGTGTCCCATTCACTATTACCTTCTGTGCTCTGTTGTGCAGCCAGTTTGCTACCCAGGCTACCAACCTGGGACCTACTCCCAGGCTGGCTAACTTGATTATTAATCTTTTGTGCTGGACTGTGTCAAATGCCTTGCTAAAGTCTAGGTAGGCCATATCCACAGCCCCTCCCTGGTCTATTACTTTGGTCACCCAGTCAAAGAAATCAATTAGATTCATCAGACATGACCTTCCTGCTGTAAACCCATGCTGCTTTGGGTCCTGTGCCCTGCTGTCCTCTAGGTACTCAACAGTTCTTTCTTTCATAAGTGATTCCGTCATTTTCCCTACCATTGAGGTCAAACTTACAGGTCTGTAGTTTCCTGCTTCGTCTTGCTCCCACTTTGTGAAGGGGAATCACATCTGCCTTCCTCCAGTCCTCAGGTACCACCCCATCCTGCCATGATTTGTTAAAAAGCGTGGTCAGTGGTGTCACTAGGTCCTCCCTTAGTTCTTTTAGGATTCTGGGGTGAATCCCATCAGGCCTCATTGCTTTGTCCACCTTGAGTTTTAGGAGTTCTTTCAGGACTCTTTCTTCTGTGAATGGACTGGTGTCATCCCTCCTACCCAGAGTGCTTCTATTGTCTGGTTTAGGTAACTCCTTCTCATCTTCTTTTGTGAATACTGAGCAAAAGTATTCATTCAGTAATTCTGCCTTTTCACTGTCTCCCTCTGCCCACCTCCCCTCTTCTTTATTAATCTTCATTATCCCTCCCTTAACCTTTCTATGCTCCCTAATTTACCTATTCAAGGTTTTATCCCCCTTCATAACTGAGTTGGCTATTTTTTGCTCGGTTTGGGCCTTTGCTATTCTGACTGCCTTCTCCTCTTTTTTCTGCTTTAATTGATACAGTTCCCTGTCATGCTCCTTCTGTGATTCCTTATACTTTTTAAATGCAGCCTTTTTCTCCTTAGCCTTCCCTGCCACCTCTTTTGAGAACCATAGTGGTATTTTAAGGAGCAGATCCTGAAGAAAAGTTACACAGTCCACCCCCCCCTCCATTCTCTTGGGAAGCCCAACCATGATTAAATTATTTCTCCTACTTCGTGATTCCTGATCCTCAAGGCGGTCTTCCAGCTTTTTAACTTTCTTGCGCAAGACAACCACTTCTTGATCCGTTGTCGTGGTTTTCTTTTCCTGCGATGAGTTTAACTATTAGTATCGCTGGATACTGCATCTGAAACTTGATCCCAGCTAGGTATAATTTCTTTTTAATTTGAGTACTCTTTCTGGTGATCTCGAATAGATGGGGTCTGGTCCGGGAACAACCAAAGAGTTGCCCCGTTCCATTGTAAATTTTTCGATTGCTTGGCTTTACTGAGAACAAAAGCCTTTTCCTTGCAGTTTAGGAATCTCATTATTAATACACATGGGTGAGCTCCTGGGGGGGTGTCTCTCTAAGGGCTCAGTGTGCTCTTTCTAGAGGAAGAAGAAGAATCAGCATTTATATAGTGCTATTCATACATCCAAAGCTCTTTAAAAGGAATGCTAGACTGGTAGTGAAGTGGCTGAATGTGTGGTGGCGGCTATATCGTACATGAGCACCCACACACAGCCTGGATAATTGAATGAACCGGTTTATGAGAAGGGGAATGCTGGCCAGCACACTGGGAATGTTCCCTACTCTTTGTGAAGAGTGCCCTTGGTTCTTTTACTTCCACCTGGATGCCCACCAGAGCAACACCAGGATGGGCAGAAGGGGCCTTGGTTTAATGTCTCATCTGAAGGACAGCACCCCCCAATACTACACTCAGATGCCAGTGATTTTTAGGTGCAAGTGCAATCCTGGTGTGGGACAAGAAGCCATGACCTTCTGGTCCAGAGGCGGATGTGCTACCAACTGAGCCACGCTGACATATATGCTTCCCCAAATGGAGTCGGGCCTAATATTTTAAGGAGCAGATCCTGAAGAAAAGTTACACAGTCCACCCCCTCCGTTCTCTCGGGAAGCCCAGCCATGATTAAATTATTTCTCTTACTGCACAATTCCTGATCCTCAAGATGGTCTTCCAGCTTTTTAACTTGCTTGTGCAAGAGAACCACTTCTTTTTTTTTGAACTTGTATAGATTTTTTATTTATAGTTTATCATGCTGATATATCTTAGGCAGAATTCCATTCTTATTATGTCACCACATTGTAGCAATTAATCGGCTTATATATGCATGACAGATTTTTTGTTTCTTCGTCCCCCCCACCTCACAATAATTGCTGTCCAATGTCCTGCCTTTAGTTATTATTTTCATTTACAATACAGCAAACTATAACAGCAGTGGAACATATTTCTGAAAGGTAGATAACTACCTCACTGTCCTTTAACTACATAAACTTTTTTATTCGACATGGATTTAATTCTTTACCGCTTATCTCCCTCTTCCCCAGAACTACCTTGTTCAGACCTTATATTGCCTTTGATTTTCTCCACCACTGAGTCCTTACTAGTATTTAATGACCCATCTCTCAGATTATGCCCCTTACTTCTGAAGCAGCTGTTCTAACACTGAAACACCCTCGGTCTCTTCGATAGAGTCATACAATGGTAACCACCTCGCATTATGTTGATCCACTCTAAGATTTAACTGTGCAGTAACCGCCTCCATGATTTTAATTTTCTTAATGTTACTCATCCACATACCTTTAGTCAACAATTTTTTTTTAAGCCATTGCTGGGTAATAACCTTAAGGGCTGCAGTTACCAGTATATAAAATAAATATTTTTGGTTCTTTGTTCTAATTTCCATTGGGGTCAGAGTTAATATCACATTAACAACTGAGAGATTTTCCTGAAGATGAAAAATATTTTGTTTGAGTGCCAGCATAATTTCCTGCCAAAAATCTCTAATCTGGGGGCAGCCCCAGAAAATATACATAAATGTCCCCCTTTTCCTGCACTCCCTCCAACATAAGTCTGTAGAAGAAGTAGCATAATGTGCAGAGATCACTGGAGTAATAAAAACCTGCCAGTGACCTTCCACTTACATTCTTTTCATCCAGGAGAGCTTGTGGTTTTGGAGATTCCTCCCCATATTTTACCCCATTCCGCTTCAGTTATTCTGGTGTTTAGTTCCTTTTGCCATTCATTCTCTATCTTGGCCACTAGAACTTTCCCTACATCTTCTTGTAGAGCCTTGTAAATGAGTGAGATATAACCTTTCTGATCAGCTAAAAGACTTTTTTGATGAGTGGCTATTAAGGGAGGGGGAGGGTGAGTTTTTAAGGCTTCCACCCCTACCATAGTGGAGATATAATGCCTGAATTGCAAGTATTTAAAAAAATCTGTTTTTACGAGATTATATTCTCTCTGCAGGTCAGCAAAAGATTTAACCTCTTCTCTCTCTATAAATTGGGTAAGTCTATTCAACCGGCCCTTCTCCACCTGGAAAAACAATTGTCTCCTTGATTGGCGGGGAATCCAGGGAGATGATCTAGGGGAATATACTCCCAGACTGGACTCGGGATCTCCCACCATTGCCTTGTATCTCACCAAAACTTCAATGTATGTTTGGACCATCTATTCTGGATTAGCTTGATATCTGGTTGAGTGGCTATCCATGGTAAAAATCTCAAGGGTACCAAGGGGTGTGCTTCTGCTTCCATTGAATACCAACCCCCGCTTCGATCTGCGTTTAGTATTTTGAGAATTGGAAGAACTTGTGCTGCTCTATAATAGTTATAAAAATTAGGTATCCCCCTCCCTCCTTGGCTCTTGGAGAACCATTTTTTGATCCGTTGTTGAGGTTTTCTTTTCCTGCGACAAGTTTAACTATTAGTATTGCTGGATACTGCATCCGAAACCTGATCCCAGCTAGGTCTAATTTCTTTTTAATTTCTGAGTACTCTTTCTGGCAATCTCGAATAGATGGGGTCTGGTCCTGAAACAACCAAAGAGTCGCCCCATTCCATTGTAAGTTTTTCGATTGCTTGGCTTTACTGAGAACAACAGCCTTTTCCTTGTAGATTAGGAATCTCATTATTAATACACATGGGCAAGTTCCTGGAGGGGGTCTCTGTAAGGGCTCGGTGTGCCCTTTCTAGAAGAAGAAGAAGAAGAAGAAGAATCAGCATTTATATAGTGCTTTTCATACATCCAAAGCTCTTTAAAAGCAATGCTAGACTGGTAGTGAAGTGACTGAATGTGTGGTGGCGGCCATATCGCACATCATCACCCACACACTACCTGGATAATTGCATGATCCAGTTTATGGGAAGGGGATTGTTGGCCAGGACACCGGGAATGTTCCCTACTCTTTGTGAAGAGTGCCCTTGGTTCTTTTACTTCCACCTGGACACCACCAGGATGGGCAGAAGGGACCTCGGTTTAACATCTCATCCGAAGGACAGCACACCCCAGCGGTATAGCACCGCCCAATACTGCACTTGGATGCCAGCGATTTTTAAGTGCAAGTCCAATCCCGGTGTGGGTCAAAAACCCACGACCTTCTGGTCCAGAGTTGGATGTGCTACCAACCGAGCCACGCTGACATATATGCGTCTCCAAATGGAGTCGGGCCTAGTTTTTTAAGGAGCAGATCCTGAAGAAAAGTTACACTGTCTGCCCCCTCTGTTCTCTTGGGAAGCCTAGCCATGATTAAATTATTTCTCTTACTGCGTTATTCCTGATCCTCAAGACGGTCTTCCAGCTTTTTATCTCGCTTGCGCAAGACAACCACTTCTTGATCCGTTGTTGTGGTTTTCTTTTCCTGCAACGAGACCCTGGCCTCTAGATCTCCCATTCTCCTTGTTAGGGCATTATGAGTCAGCTTTGCTGTAGAAAAATACACCACAAACCCCTGTAACATTTGTTTAATTTCAAGAATGTCATCCAAGTTTGCTTTATCGCCCCCATCCACTCTCTCTTCATCATCTTACTCCTCAGGTACGGGCGGGAGGGGTTTTGGACATTTCACTGCCGGAACACGAGCTGACAGGGGCTCTGGATTTCCACACTCCATTTTGGCCATGCGATCCGGCCTTTACTGTACTTAAAAAAAAAACAGGTAAGGAAATGCAATCTACATCGTTCGCCTTAAAAGTAAAGCGAAAAGTCTTAGTGAACTAGTATAGCTATTAAACTGCCAAGATGAGCCCGAAATATATTTAAAAAGTAAAATAGAATGACGAGGGCCCGGGAGCAACTCTCAGGATGTCCTCTCTCCTCTAGCTCATCACATGATCCTGACACTTATAATTATATGTTCAACCACGGTGTAGCGGGATTGGGATAGTCAGGATAACAAATCAAGCAGACCCACAAACTTAGTGCATAAAAAGTGCTGGAAAGGTATTTATTTTATTTTTGTCAGGAAACGTTGACTTCAGGATTCACAGAAATCAGGAAAATAAAGTTAGTTCATTCATTTTCAAAGTCTCAACAAAATAATGAACAGATGAGCTATACTCAGGATGAGCCACTGCTCTGCCCAGCAGTGCCATCAGGCTATCTCCTTGCAAATGTGTATACTTCAGAGGTCCACAACCTCTGGCAGTCAGCTCCAACTGACATCCTCTATCTTAACTCCCTAGGGGTAATATTTTATACTTTTCTGGGGAGTGACATCATAATCAGATGATCCTCCCCCTTTTTTGAAAAATCAAAATAACATACTACAGGTTCCCTTTTTTACTATACATTTTCATTCCTAATCATCAGGTATATAAGTGTATAACAGTAATTTATACTAAATAATCTCATAACCTTACTTTGATGTCCTAAAACAATGTTCATAGAGTTAATTAGTCTCAATAAGGTTAAACCCCTCACTTGATAGTGACATCACTCATTACAACTTCTATAAAAGCAGACAGACTGTGGGCTGCCAGCCCTGTAGAACACCCATGCAGCCCAAGAGGTAAGACAAACAAGAATATATTGCTCACTTTAAATTTACTTTTTTGCCAAAGGGCACACCATGCAATATTTAGGGACTCCCTGGTCTCATTTGCAACATGTGTTTTGTTAGTGCAACTTCTTTATTCATTTAGAAGCTAGCATACTTCCACACTTTAAAAAAAAAACACTGAGTTTTAGTTTATTGACACGCTCAATACAGAGAGCTCTGTTTCAGAGGGGTTGCTAACAACAAAGGTTATCTTAGTTTTTATTTTATTTAGGTTCTCTCCCTTCTTTGCAACTATTAATTTGAAAAGTAAAACTCTTTTCTTTCGGCTCATTAGAGGCATGAACCAAGCTGCAAATGAAAATCTTTTCTTAAGGTTTTCTATGTCCTTGGGGAGTTCAAAAACTGCAGAACTCCTGCCTGAACCAAGCAACAGTTCCCCCTTCTACTAAAATAAAGTAGAGCAGATTGGTAATTCCTTCTTCTATTATCATCATCATCATCAACTCTTTATTCAGACGAACATCATTGAGCAAGGCTCATTTACAAGATGGACCTGATAAGGTCAAGGTTCAACAGTTGCTACACAACAGATACATCATACACTTATATAAAACAGGTATACATACATGGGAAAAAAAAACCGTTTATAAACACAGTGATGTACAGTAAATTTGCATGATAAAAAATGGTTACAGGAAAGTTAAGCTAATATTTACAGTATATACAGTATATACATATCCCAGTGGGGGGGCCATGGCAAACACACAATATAATGAAACACTAGGATGGTGTAGATATTACTGGATGTCATAAGATGAGGTGTCTGTCTGGGAGGATTATGCCATATATGGTTAATTTTTGGGAGGGAGATTGTAAGATGACAAAGCTAGCTCTATCGGTAGCAACTGCATTTCTCTGTGAAGAAGACTGTACAATGCTGTTTGAAGGATGCAAATGGAATGATATTGGACAGTTTTAGGGATTTTTGTAGTGTGTTCCATGCTATAGCTAGAGAATAGCTGATTGCTGCCCTCCCTATCCTGGTGTTGAATTTGGGCAATTTGAGCAGGATGATGTTGTTGCTTCTCGGGGCATAGGAGCTAGGAATGGTCTGGGTGAAGCAGTCCAGAATATAGTTTGGAAGTTTTTTTGATAACGCTCTGTAAATCCATAGAGCTGCATTTCTGTTCCTTCTGAGGTGAAGGGAAATCCACCCAACTGCAGCATAAAGAGAGCAGTGATGGGTATTAGATGGCAGATCTGTAATGAATCTTATTGCTCTATGATATAAGGTATCCAACTTGTGAAGGTAGGAAATGGGGCAGTGACTATAAAGGAAGTCTGCATAGTCAACAACTGATAGAAAAATGGCCTGGACTAACCTCATCTTTGAGTCTCTGTTTAGGAAGGGTTTTAATCTATAGAGAAGGCCAAGCCTTTGGCGAAGCTTTTTTAACAGTTCTTCTAAATGATGAGTGAAGTCGAGTCTGTTGTCAATCCACACACCTAGGTATTTGAAGTTTTATACATACTCCAGGTTTTCTCCAAGTATAGTGCATAGCTGGGGGAGAATGATTGAGGAGGAGGTGCTGGTGGAGCTTTGATTTGTGAACATCATTGCTTTAGTTTTCTTTGCATTTAGCAGAAGCTTTTTCTCAAGTAGCTGATATTGTAACAAGAAGAATTCTGTTTGTAGGATTTCACGAGCAGCTGCAGGCGAAAGGTTGCTGACATATAAAACAGTGTCATCAGCAAACAGGTGTACAGAGGAATTGGTGAGGGTTGAATCAATATTATTTTTATAAATGGCAAAAAGGATAGGACCCAGGATAGAACCTTGGGGGACTCCTCATTAACTTTAACATCCTTATTAACTAAACCAATGCTCCCAAAATGTAGCATAAGGTAACGAAAATGAAAAGGGGAAGGGAATGCTAATAATTTTGCTTGTTCATTTTATTTCAGTATAACAGGCTATCTGCTCAACCAAATCTCACAGATAATGCTTAGAGAAACTAAGGACCTACCAGACTATTTTAAAAGGGTCCTGCAAAGCTGTGAAACAGACAACTCTTAAAACATATTGTCTCTGCCCCACTGGTCATGTAAGGTAATTTCACTTTTACAGAAGCAATACCCCTTTAATATATCCATGTGTATATATTATATGTTTCTACATTTCACATAAATGTCTTCACTATTCAGCATCTGGTACTTTATACCTAAGCACTTTATCTCTTGGGGGGGGGTACTTGGAAGAATATTAGGGTCTGTACTTATCACAGGTAGCACCCTGTGACATTTCTTCCCACCTAAGAGGGCAACCGTTTTACTGGTTGTCCGAAGATCCATACCTTTTTGCAATATAGAGAAAAGTGGAGCTCTGGCCCACCCTCACCTTAGAGCTCCACCCCAGGGTCCCATATGCCTGTTACATATAACATTAGCTATCTTTCCAAGCAGCTGTGATACAACATGATATACATAACTTTTCCCTGGGGTAACATATTACTGAGTTATGTGCCTAAAAAAAATAATATGCCTATAACACTGGCAACCAGTATTGCCTGGGTAATAACTCTCAACCTTTTCTGACATGATACCCAGCACATATTCCAATGTGTGCACATTCCGATATTATCACTAAGGTTAATCTTTGTAACGTTGTTAACCTTAATACTCTCAGACCATTGAGAAGGAAAAACAGGTCAGCAGTACAAGAAAAGATCAATAGATAAGAAGAAATTGTCTGTAGGTGGCCAACCTATCAAACTAGAAAAATGAAAATAGATAAGAACAGGATAGCAAGACTGTCGCAACAGAAGTTTCCTAGAAGATCTATAGAAGAAATGGTCCATACCAATCAGGCAACATAGCTCCACCTTCCTTTCCCTGGAAGCGGATGGAGTTTGGCCATTTTTGCTTCAGGGTATACACCCAGTAGTGACCATTACCTTAACCATTAAGCATACAATATATTGTGCTATATTTTAGTCTTCCACCATTACCTGGAATTCCCAAAATCTATTCCCAGGCAAGTACAGTCCCCAACAGGTATATTTGTGAAATACCCAGCCTATTCTCTTACAGACAACCTTTGGGATTATGTACTGCTCAACATGGTCTAAAATCTCAATCAGTAATGTACCAGTCTACCACCTCCCTTCGAGTGGCCTACGTGGGAGTCTCTCTCGCCTCCAAGAATGCCACTTCATGGTGGTCCCTTCCCTTTGGTACCTTTTCTTTACAGTACCTGTGTTAGTATTTCTGCTAACCTGATACCTTCTATTCCTAGCAGTCGCAGGAACCTCTGGTTGCACTCATAGCAATTCTTTAGATAAACTGCTGCTTGCTTATACATACCTGGCCAATAATTAAAACATATTGTGTCTGCCCCACTGGTCACTTAAGGTAATTTCACTTTTATAGAAACAATACCCCTTTAATATATCCATGTGTATATATTATATGTTTCTACATTTCGCATAAATGTCTTCACTATTCAGCATCTGGTACTTTATATCTAAGCACTTTATCTCTTGGGGGGGGTACTTGGAAGAATACTAGGGCCTGTACTCATCACAGGGAGCACCCTGTGACACACGGCATCTGAGTATTCCCTTCTGGAAGCCAGAATCATGGTTCTCCCCAAACCAGATAGGGACCCACTCCAAATTACTGTCTATCACCCTATTTCCTTAATCAATGTCAGTATGAAGATACTTGCCAAGATCCTGGCCTCCAGACTGACCAGGGTTTGGCAAGGTCTTATAAGTAGGGAACAAGCTGGCTTCACGGCGGGTAGGGTGTCCTCCGACCATATGTATAAACTGGCCTACTTGATCTTAGTGTCCAGGGATTCATGAATTCCATCTGCTCTGGTTTCCCTTGATGCAGAGAAAGCAGTTGAAAGGGTCTCCTGGGATTATCTATTCCACTTAGTACCCCATTTCAACATACCCTCACAATATGTCAAATGGATAAAAATATTATATACACAGCCCTTTGCATGGGTACTTTGTAGTGGCCATCTATCACAACCTTTTATACTGTAACAGGGAACCAGACAGGGATGCCGACTATCTCCTTTTTTGTTTGACTTATATTTAGAACCCCTTATCAGATGCACCAACATCTTCCCCACAATTTCAGGCATATCTATTGGTCCCCACCAATATAAACTCTCAGTATATGCTGATGACATACTGCTGCATATCTTACATCCTTTTACATCGCGCAGTGCCACATCTGAATTCATCAATGAATTTGGTACATTCTCTAATTATAAACTTAATATATCCAAGATGGCGATAATGCCGCTGAACTTTTATACGTTCTCAGCAGACATCTCCCATCTGGGACTCCACTGGGTCAAGGATAAGTTAAAGTATTTGGGGATATATGTTTCCTGTTCCAATGCCAGGATGAAACAATACAATCTAGATAACACCCTTGCTCAAATCAAAATAGATCTCTCCATCTGGGCCATGCTCCCACTTTCTTTCTGGGGGTGAATAAATGTGGTGAAAATGAATGTTCTCCCCTGAATACTGTACCCCTTACAAATGGTGGTTCTCGTCTTACCTAAAATTTGGTTTACAGAAGCACATAGAAACATCTCTCATTTTATTTGGAATGGCAAGACACCTCGGAGGGCCCTTTTCAAACTGCAGAGGAGCAGTGAAAAGGGGGGACTACAACTACCAGATTTATTACTTTATCACTTCTCCATTATATGCTCAGTCCTCACATATTGGTTGAAGACCATGACATTTGTTAATCAGACACAATATTACCCGCTGTGGCTTCAAATAGAAAGGGACCTCTGCTCATTAAATAAAATAGCTCTCAATACCCTTATATACACTCTCTTCAAGAATCTACCCAAAAACCTCTGTGCTTTACCCACTGGGCTAACACTCCAAGTACACGCCCAACTTTGTGTCACTTTCCAGCTATCCATAACAAGAGACGTATCTCAACCCATCCTCTGCAATCTTAACTTTAAGATAGGAGGTTCTCCTCTCCCAAATAATTTTTGGCCAGGGAATATCCAACTTAAAGTCTCAGACTTGCTTTAAGAACACAAACTAATGTCATTCCAAACAGCACTCACACAATTTAATCTCCCTACATCTTTTTGTTTTAAATATATCCAACTACAACACCTGCTATTACATAATTTTGGCACAGGGCTATGGGAACAAAATTTAGCAGGTCCACTTCTCTCAGCCATTTCTAATTTACCTTCATCTCATCTCATTTCATTCTTCTACTGCCTCCTAAAGGATGGTATAGAGGAACTGCAAGGAATCCCACACTGTTTCTGGAACCAAATACTGCCCTCTGATTCCTCAACCACTCGACCATGGTCCAAAATCTGGTCACAACTATATAAAAATGTGAAATGGATCAGATACTGCATTTTACAATTCTGTGTTCTCCATGACATGTACTACACCCCGGCCAGGCTATACAAAATGGGGAGACTTCTCTCTACTCTCTGCTCTAGGTGTAAGAAATGTCCTGAAACACTACTACATATTCTCTGGGATTGCAGTAAAGTTAAATCCGGATGGACCACTACCAGATCCAAACTGGATCCTCTTCTAGGCCTCTCAGAAGCTTTTAAACCAGAAATCTGTATAATAGGGGATCACGGGGAACTCCTGAGCTGTAACCAACGTGAACACATGGAACTAATTTCTTGAAGTGCCAAGAAAGTAATTATGCGACACTGGTTAGACCAGAACACTCCCACTTATACAGAATGGCTAACTGAGATACTCTTTGCTTTACAGGCAGAAAATATCATCGCTCATAAGACCAAAAGACCACATCACTACCGGAAGGTATGGGCACCTTTACATACTTTACTATCCATTTTGAGAATAAAACTCAGACCACACTAAATCTTTAGGCAGGTATTCCAATAAAAAAAACAATATCACACTTAGGTTTTTCCAGTAAATACATCCAGGGTTAATAAATCCTAGAAATACTACCACTGTGTACCGGGGGTGGGGGGGGGGATGAGTGGTAAAATTAGGGGGGACGGGAGGTATTGGAAGATAAATAAGTTAATGAATCTAAAGTGCTGGAGAGATCTACATAGAGAAGGTATATTTTATCTACTAACTATTGGATCCATATCTGATTATATGTTATTGTGGAGGCTCTCCACCTTATTTACTCTTAAAGTACAAACATGGAATGTGTATCAATGATTTCTTACTTTCTGTCTGTAATCTACCAATATGGAAAAATTTCCTACCAATAAAGCATACTTATTTTGAAAAAAAAAATAGCCACCCCAACCCATTGAGCCAAAAGCTTGACCAACCCATTCCCATCTAAATCTAATGATCTGGTCCTTTGGAAGATGAGTCTCTTGCAAATAGGCGACTACACAGCCCAGTCTGCGCAGGTGCTTCAGAACACGATGTCTCTTCTCCCTGGCTTGCCCCCCAAAATTAATATTCCAAGAAATGAAGTTAAGATCTATAACCATTCACTAAAGAAAGCATATGTATAAACAGCAAATGTGCACTACAAAATAGCACCAAACCACCACTACAGAAGCAAATAAAATATAGCAGTTCGATAAATCCCTCCCCCTCTCCAGAAACCCCATACAGACTAAGAAAAAGAAAATTCAACATGCACAGACAAGGACACCTCATACTAACAATAGAACCCCAGAATCTAACCACAGTACTCCAGTCCAAGTGACTGAACTCCCACCTAATAGGGCTGTGATGTGGTGTTAGCAGGGTATGCGGATCCCCACCAACTCAACCAAATAAACAAACGACCTTCCTCCCCAGATACGAGGCAAAATAAAAACAGAACTCTGGCTTACTGAAGATAAAGTGCCCTGAGTTGTCAACTAATCAAAAAGAAAATAAAATAAAAAAGAAGACAATTAAAGGGGTGTGAGAGACATGGCTAGTATACCCACAGATCAAAAGCTGTAAGCAATGTGTGCAAATTTTTAGCAACCAGACTAAACTGACCAAGCAACTACGTAAGAAGAAAAAAAAGGCAGAGGAGGAGACCCATCCAACAGATACAACTTAGGACATACCAGGAGAACAACAAAAACAGAGATCTGAAAGTAAGGTAAAAAACTAGGATTACATAGCGAGATGCAATACCAGAAAATGGCAACGAGAACTCAAACAGCAAGGACAACAGGTAACAAATTTGCTCCCACCCCCCCACAGAGCGAGAGGATGCATGACAGGGTGACAAAGAACAGACAGATGATACCAGGAGAAGTAAAAACTGCAACCTAGTTTACAAGACAAAATGCATATTAAAGCAATATAAAAAAAAATAGAAAAACTCCACTGAGCACCCAGCAAACCTCAGACATAGGAGGCAGGAAAGAAGAAATAAGGCCATAAAGCAGAGCAGGCCAAAAATCAAAGGTGCCCAGTAAAGGAGATATAAAGAGAAAGTTCCAGACATATGCAGAAGAGAAGCAACCACAATCAGAAAAGGAAGCAAAAAGGAAAAACAGTGTAAAAACAACAACTCCTCAGAACATCCAAAAGAAAAAACAGACTAAAGGGAAAAGCAGAACCAAAGCAAATGACAAAACCTAGCAATCAGTTGGAGAACAATTAAACAAAGAAGATGAAGATGAAGAAATAAAAAGAAAAAAAATGACAGCAGGTAAACCAGCCCCCCCCCATAGCAGTATATGATACCTGAACAAAAAGATTAATAAAAGGTAACAGGTACCAGAAGTCACCCCAGCATCATGAGACAAAAGCGTCCAGTAACTGAAATAGCAAAGGGAAGACAAGCTTAACACAGTACACCAAAGACAATGCAACAACTACAATAAGTGAAAATCTTTCGACATTCTACAACTACAGAACAAGTAGAATACACGATAATCCAAATTAGCAACTATGTTACATAGGAGAGTCTGTACAGCCGAATAGGTGTGGGTCTTGCCAAACAGATTTGGGAGCAATTACAGCAGTTCAAACTTCTCCTAGGTGGCCGTAGAAAATATTTTCTGTCCAGTAGGTAATTTAACAGATAGCCTTGCTGGATAAAGCGGCCAGTAACATATCTGAGCTGCCTGTAGTTTCAGAAAAAAGCTTAATAACAAATGCATGTTTCCTGGCTGTTAAATAACTCCAAATAAACACACAAAGTACAGAAACATATATGCTAGACAGGATTCGAAGTACTCTACAAAGTTTTATAATAGGTAGTCCCTGCTCACACACATAGATGCACCTAACATATAGGCTCCACCTCCTCTGGATATAATGTACACTGAGTATAGCGGACAAAATTTGTGTGCACAAATGCATCCATTATAACAAGCTTCCACTGTAGTTCAATAGTTGCAGAAGGATAGGTCGGGGGTTCTCACCCTTCAAGGCTTAGGCCACAGAAAATGGTGGGTACATTCAATATTGTATTGAGGGCCATAAGGGAGGGTTCAGTAACCTGCTAGAGCAATTTCTGAATGAAGAGTAAGATATCAGATCCCTCCGATGATTTCAGGATGCCCACAGTTACCAAGCTGTTGTGCCTATTATGACCTTCAAGGTCCTCGATGCACTCCTCCAACTTAGTCACCCAATGTTAAAGGGTCACCATCTCTGGCTCGGCTTGCTCTTGATGCCACTCCACAGATGCAAGCCTGGCCTCAGCATCACTCATCTGGTGGGTCAGATCATCTAAAGTCGGTCAGAAAGTCCACACTTCAGAGACAATTTCAAAAAAGGCTTCCTTTAAAGTGCCCAACTCCATAAGAAACTGGCACCATGAGAAATTCTGAAGACGGTGAAGACGGGACTGCAGGCCACTTCACTGTGTGGGTGTTTAAGCCCCAGTTGATAATCCTCTAAGTTTCTGTGGTGCAGAATGATGAGCTGCTTCATCGAAATTGATTACCTCACCAGGCTCCATCAGAGCACAACAAATGTTGGAGTTCACCCTGCAAAGAATGAGAAGGTTGCCAAAAACTGACTAAACTGTCAGATCATGGCAGAGTCTCGCAATTCTGCTGCAACCTCTCGAGCCTGCATCACATGACTCTATAAAGCGCACCAATTATACCAATCTCCCTGCAGAACAAATCTGAGGCCTTAAACACCCAGAAAGAATGGGGAGACTGACACTGGGGAAATTCAGATGCTTCCATCAATTTCCAGTATTCTAGATCCTTTCACACCCTGCCTTCTTCAGAAACAGAAAAGGATACCATTTCAGTTTCTGGCAAGCCTAAAAAGAAAGAAAAAGGGAAAATCCTCAAAAACAGGGTGACATGATTGTAGGACTGGATAGGTGACCTGTGCCCTCTTCTATCCAGTCCATTATGGTGTCCTCACACATAGCCTCTTTGAAGACGTACAGCATCTGGAATGTTAAGAAAAGAGATATTTTTACTTTTCTGTACCATTCTGATTATTACAGTATACTATTACAGGAAACAAGGTTATGCTCCAGTTTTGAATTGTCACAGGCCAAGAAGCCATGGGTGTGGAGTGCCTCTTATTGGACCTTGGGGGAAAATTATGCAGATGGTGTGGGCATTTTGTTCAGGGGCTCCAAATTTAGTAACACCAGACTGATTGATGTCTGCCCTGGTAGCACCTTAATTCTGGACATTTATTATTTTACTGTAAGTCTCTCTGGGCAGTTAATGTGTATGTGCAACAAATTAAGTCATCTCATATTGCTGTTTTGAATGCAACAACCTCTTATCACCACACTGGAAGGTGTGTGGTTTTGGGAGGGCACTTTAATTCTCAGTTAGACAGTTCTGACAGTAGTACAGTGGGAAAAAAGTCTATTGTGATGTTTATGCATTACAAAACATAGCAAAATGGCAGGTTTGAAAGATGCCTACAGTGCAATACATTCCATAGGAGGCAATACTTATTTTAACAGCTCTTATTCTATAAGAATAGAGTTTGTGTGTGTGTCTTCTTCTATGAGTATTGAATCCTTTACTTTTACACTTGTGGAATTCTCTGATTATTTGTTATTACAAGTCAGGTTTAAAATTTAAGCTTCCCTGTCACATACCTCTAATGGTAGATGGAGAATGAATGCCTCAATGTTAACATGTACTGACATATAAGAATCAGTTTATCAATTATTACATGCCTGCCATTCTGTTTTTTGTATGCATGAGAATCCTTTATCCTGGTGCGAGGATTCAAAAATGTGTATAAAGTAACTCTTTCAGCAGTTTGGGATACGGAAAGGAAATGCATATTACTTTCATTACTTAGGCCTCAGGGATCAGTTTATACAAACTACTTACAAAAGCGTCTACTAATGCTGGCAACTTTAGGGAACAAATTGGTAGTAAAGGCCGAAATTTTAAAATTTAAGTACAATCCGGCCAGGTGGCACTGAGGGCTGAGGCGCTGGACACCTTACTTTGAGCTACACCAGTGACCCAGGTTCAGGAACGACCTTGGATCATCTGGGTGCCGGCACGTGGGGGTGGCAGGACTGGGCAAGCTGGCAGGCTGCTGTCTTCTCCTGGGGGCAGTGGGGTTGGATTGTCACCCCCCCCGTAGTTCCACTCCCACCAGGTGGTGGTCCAGTGGACAGCATAGATGGGAGGGGTGGCACTGTTACAGGTGGGCAAGAGGGGCTGAGCTGGCACCACGATGTGCATACATGCCTCCATATGCAAACATGGCTGTGCGCCTTGGCCTCGGGCAGGGAAGTGGGAGAAAAATCTATAAAAGCACCATAAAAATCTGTATTAAAAAAATGTTAGTACAATCAGGCTGACTCCTGTAATATGGACAGGGACACTGGTTTCCCGGGATTGAGAAAGGGCATATTCCATTTTGCACATTGTAAAAAACGTTATTGTCACCGGTGTCTGCTAAGTCAAAATCCGGTTTTACCGGTGTTTGGTTTTGGGTACTTTATTTAACAATTTTTAACTCTGCTAACATGCATTTTAGCAATTTTGACCTCCACTATTGCACATCCTTCCATCCTTGTACCAATTTAAAGTTATTTTAGATACAAGATGTGATGGCAGCAGCAACACTACAGCCCCCATCCCTAATGTGTGATGGAAGCAGCACTATGGCCCCCATACCACTGGTGTGATGGCTGCAGCAACAGCACTATGACCTCCCTCCTTCAAGTGTGACAGAAGCAACAATACTACGTTCATCATTCCTCATGTGTGATGGCAGTATCAGCACTATGGCCCCCATCCCTCAGGTGGGACGGCAGCAGTACTACATTCCCCATCCACCAGTGGTGATGGCAGAAGCACTACAGCCCCCAACCCTTCGGTGTGATGGAAGTAGCAGCAATGCAGTCCACATCCCTCTGGGGTGATGGCAGTAGTGACAGCACTATGATCCCCTTTCTTCAACACCCACACCCCACATGCACAAATTACAAATGACTTGGTCTCTTTGCTTGTTAGAACTCAGAAGTGAATTAATCTGAACTATCACTGCTAAGGAGGACTACCTTTGTTTTTTTCCCATCTATAATTTAACTGCCTGAATTGGATTTCTGCCTGTGACACTGCTGACCAGGGTTAGGGAATAGATTTGGGTGTTGGAGGGCCAGCTGGTGGGTGAAGGCTTGAGTGGGTTAATGGCTCAGCATTTTCTGGCTCGTGGTGGAGGCCAGATGCATGACAACATGTCAACCCTCACTGCAGGAGGGAGCATGACGGACGTTGGCTTGTGCCTTGACATCAAGTGGCCTGTCACACTCCCAAGAAAATGGGAAAACACCCGCTGACCAACCGAAGGATGGCTGTTGGTCCCTCCATAAGCCAGAAGCCCCAGACATGTGTCTGGTCTGACCCCCTGCCATGCCCAGAATACACAGGAAGCTCTTTGGGGCAATTCTCTTCCTCATGTAGCCTCCCACAGGGGTAGGGGCTCACTCAATGAAGGGTTACTTTGGGTTACCTGGTAGCACAGCAGTAAGGGTCAGTGGATGGTGGTCGGGACTCAGCAAGTGGTAGGGGGCCTTGGCAGGCCTGAAGGAGTGGCTGGCCAGGGGGTAGGAGGAGCAAAAAAAAAACTGCTTGAATCTGCTTCTTTGAAATAAAGTGTCTTCACCTAAAAAATCCACAAGTGATTAGTGGAGGACCTTCAAATGGATTCATGCATCTCCCAGACATGTGGATGCTTTTTTTTACTTGGTGTCCATGAAAAGGGTGTCTCCCAGTTTTCATGTCTTTGTTCAGATGTGAATTGAGCACTACTCTGCCCACCAGCATCATACAGCCCCTGGGGTCTTACCTTCTGTACGTCATTGACTGTGCTTTCAAAATCCACTGGCCAAACATAAGTACACTTAAATACTTAACATTTGCTTTTGTTGAAGCAGTCTATCAGAAAACTTTTGTTGTCACAGAGACTGAAACAGCAGGTGGGGGAAAGGTGTAAATTATCCAATTCACCTTAATGGGGTGCTAACTGTGAAGTGTTTTCATAAGTAGTAAGGCAGTTTCTTCTTCTTGAACATACTTTCATTCAGACTAGTTTTCATTCAAACAACTGAGGATTTTGGATGGCCCTACTGATTATAAACTTGAATAAGTTAGTTGGTAACAGTGATCCTGCATTTAGCAATCTATAACCTAGACGCTTATATGCAAAGCATACAATAAAACCTGACTAAAGTCTAAAAACAAGCTTATAAAACACATAAAATGTATCTGAACATTTATCCTTACCTACACAAAATCATTGCAGCCCAATTAAAACGCGGGTAAATTACATGGTACCCTGACTACTATTCTATGATGTAGTAAACATATATTGGTATTTTTTTATATTCTTTGTAAAGCAGGTAAGGTCCACTAGGTAGAACTGTCTGTTTTAAGGAGTGACCTAAAAGCACTGGGGAGGTTAAGTGACTTGCTTGGAGTCACACAGTATGCAAGTGGAGGTTGTGGGACTCAGACCAAAGTCTGCTGGATGTACCCAGTTCAATCACCATTTGTTGCTCTAACCACTAGGCATGGGTGGTTAAACTGAATGGCTGATTACAACAAAGCAGTGCGGGTCATTTCCTTACTGACTCTATATGCAGCAAAGCAGAAAGAATGCAAATCACAGCAACATTCATTTTAAGATGCTGAAATCTGGGTCAGCCCACTGGTGCTGCGGTAGCACTATTGCTTGCCTTGCAATGCCAGCGACCCAGGGTCAGAAGCAAACTCGGGTTGTTGGAGGTCTGGCCAGGGGAGTAGGATTGAGCACCTGGGGACTGCTTTCCTCCTCCAGGGAGGGTGGGCTGCAGGTCCTGCTTCTTTACCACCACCTGTGTGACCATGGGTGGTGGTGCAAAGATGCTGCAGAGTGATCAGGAGGGGAGGACACTAGCCAGGATCTGGAGCAGTGGCACGTCTCTGTGACCTACCTCCTTTGATCTCTAGTGCTGGTGCCCTCAGGGACAGAGACCAGAAAAATAGGAACAATCACTCCACATCGGCCACTGGCAGAAGGGACCCAGGTGCCCCAGACTTCATAACCAGGCTCCATGAGGGACCCACTGAGCTGCCAGACACACACTAAGTGAGTGTGGAGGGGTGACCTGGGGTCCCCTTCCTTTCCACCTGGGGGGTACAATCCAGGCAGGATAGGGGCAGGCCCACAGGTGCTCCTGAGCATTACCTGGGGATGAAGCTAGCGGATACCCAGCCTAGGGATCTCTGAAAAGTGGAGACTGATGCTGTGAGAAGGGGACATAGAAAGAGAAAATTAAAAAAAAATTTAAAAAGATACTGAAATCTTAGAGATTCTGTGCAGTGACATGCAATTTCCATGAGGCACCGGTACAAGAATTCAAAATCCGCAAACCAAGCCGGATTCCGTGATTGTTACCGGTGTTACCGGTAAAAATGGAAAACCAGGGTCCCTGAATATGGAACATAAGTCTGGAACACAAAAATAAATCACCTTTTGGGGATTCTTTTGCTGCCTGTGAACACTAGGTAGATCATACGGCCTTTAAAAAACTATCATTATTAGATGGGAGGTATGTTTCAGATGCAGTCTGTGATAGAAGCTTATGTTCAGAACACTTTTAATATGACCCCAGAGCTGGAGGAATCTGTAGAGAATTTTTTGCTGGAAGGTGCACCCTGTATTTTGGAGAAGACTACTGCTTTGTTGCTCAACTTGTCAGTGGCAGATATAAAACATTACTAGAAAATTAAAATTTGTCTCCTTCCCTGGTATAGATGGAATCCTAAATTAATTTTATAAAAACTTGATGGATGTTCTAGGAAATTTCTTGTGGCAGGTATTTCAGTAGATGATGGATTCACTCAGCTCTTCTCCCACCTATGCCTCCCCACACTCCCTCACCTACCGCAGGACATAATTGGCTGCCCTTAGGAACCCATGACTGAGGATCCTGGGCTCTCCCACCCCCTCTTCCCCTCTTGGGCTATACAATGTTTTTCTGGGACCAACACCAGCAGCTCCCTCAACCCTACAACAAGGAGTGGACTCACAAACTCTCTCTCAGGATCCTACATTTGTGTTCCCTGATATTACTGCTCCTCCTGCTGCTGCCGTCTGGTTACAGTCACCCTAATCCAGGGCCCAAAACTGTTGGCTCATCCAATAAAGTAATTCATTCTGGGGTACTCTCCTTTGCAACCCTGAACATCTGTAGCCTTCTCCCAAAACGTAATGCCCTGCAAGTCTTCACCAACCAGCATAAACCAGACGGCATCATAATTGTTGAAACCTGGCTTACAACTAAAGTCCCTGACCTGGCAATAGCCCTACCTGTCTTCAGGCTGGACTGGCAAAAAAAAGAGGAGGGAGCTGTGCATTATACCTTAAAGATACCCTGTTGGGCCACCCCCTAACCGCCTCACTCACTGATTCTGCTGCTCAGATCCTACTGATTTGGATCATCCTTGGAGCCCACAGCAAAGTCCTCACAATTGCTACAGTTTACATCCCCCAAAGGAACAAGTGAATGGACTCAATACAGCCCTGGACTTCCCCTGAGCACAACCACCTGGACCCGAGCTTATCATGCTTGGAGATTTTAACATCAACTGGTTTGCCCCTGATCCTGCAGGCCTGAAGGATGCCATCGACACTGTAAACCTTACCCAACTGGTCACCTCTCCTACCAGGCACAACTACAGAACTGGGACCAGCTCCCTACTGGACTGGGTTCTAACCAGCCACCCTGCCCAAATCTCTAATATCCCCATGCTCCCAGACTCTCTTAGTGATCATTCCCCTGTTATCGGTGAATGGTCTAGCAAATTCTGCAAACCACCACCATCAGTCATCAACAGCAGAATCCTACCCGAGTAAATCTGCCCCTCCTCAAATCCTACCTCAGGCAGCTTGACTGGTCACCAGTCTACAATGCGACGGATGTCAACTTGGCCTTGGATTCATTCATCTCCATTTTCAACTAAGCCTGCGACGTCTACATCCCCATCAAAAAACATAAAGTCAAGGCACTATGTAATCTCTGGCTTACTGCTGACCTTAAAGCACAGTTAAAATCAAGGGACCACTTCTGGCTCCTGTCCCGTGACTCCAGGTCGAAAACTGATATTCAGAACTACAAACGGGCATGAAACGACTGCACAAGAGCTATCAGACTCCACAAAAGCACCTACTACAGGGATTCCCTCACTAATACATGGGGAAATGAAAGAGCTTTCTGGACAATATCAAAGAAGTTACCGGAAAGCAGCCAAAAACATCCCCCACAATGCTAGTCTCTGATGGAGTTATAACCCTGGACCCCATGGCTATCGCAAACACCTTCAATACTGCCTTCACAGACCTCAGCTCCGTTCTCCCCAAATTTCTTCAATGAACTCGACACCTCTGATAACCCTACTGGCACCTACCACTCTCCTGCGCACCCACCTTTCTACTTCAAAGCTGTCACAAAACACAAAGCCTTCAAGTACATTAGTTAAGTTATTGCCAAATTGAGAATTAGCGGGGACTCTCTGGACCTAAAGCTGCTGTCCCTCTCTCTTGATGAAGTTATCAGCCCACTCACTAAGATCTTTAATCTCTCCCTCAGCCTCAGCCAGTTCCCGGACAGATGGAAATCTGCTATTGTTACCCCAGTTCACAAAAATGGTGACAAGACCAACCATGCAAACTACCGACCAATCTCCATACTACTCCCCTCTCAAAGGCTCTTGAAGGCCTTGTCACTGACCAGCTCACTGACTACCCTGACAATCACAATATCACGTGCGCAGCAGCATGGCTTTAGAAAAGGGCATAGCACCACATCTGCCCTTTTGGAACTAACTGGAGTCATCCACCGTTCACTAGATAATGGTCACCTAACTGGATCTGTTTTCATCGCTCTAACCAAGACTTTCAATACAGTTCACCACAGGCTACTACTGGACCAGCTTTCAATTTCTGAGCTCTCCCCTGTCTCCACAGCCTAGTTTAAAAGCTTCCTGGAGGACAGAACGTAGTGGGTTAAAATTGCTGGTATCCTCTCTAATGCCATGTCTGTTCGCTCTGGAGTTTCTCAGGGCTCTATCCTGGGCTCCCTCCTATTTTCCCTCTTTCAAAACAAACTCCCTCAATCCTGCTCAGAACAAATCTTACTCTAGGCCGATGATGCCATAATATTCTCCACCCATAAAGACCCCGATTCTCTGCAAAATAATCTCCAGCTTGGTTTTGCATCAGTGGAGAACTGGTTCTGCAAACAGACACTCATTCTCAACTATAAAAAAAACAAAGACCATGCTCTTCAGTAAGTCTCATAATAAGCACAGGCTGCCCCTTCTGACCATCACAAACCAACCTGGAACTACCCTTGAACAGGTCCAAACCTTCAAATATCTAGGGATTACCCTTGACTGTAACCTGTCCTACGGGGCCCACATTGACAACGTTGCAAACGTGGCCAACATGTGACTTGGTCTTCTCTACAGGCACAGGTCCTGCCTAACCCCAGCAGCCCTAAGCATCACTGTCCAAAGCTCTGTTATCTCCATCATTGACTATGGCCCCCTTCATTCATCCCTGTCCTAACCCTGTTAACAGCACTTCTCAATGTGTTGACAATCACCTCTGGCAGCTCATACCCCCCACTGTCCCTCCTGCAACCCCCAGTACTCCCTCCCCGCCCACCTGTATTACTCATATGTATGCACTGTATATTCGAATAATAATGTGTTTATTATGTTTATTCCTCCATATTCTGCATCTGCTCTGCCTTTGTCTCTGTTGTAATGTCTCTAACTGATGCGGAACCTTTGTAAAAGAGCCTTGGCTCAATGGTATTTGTGATCCTAGTATGAAATAAATAAAATAAAAATAAAAAACCTTTGGAACAGCACTGCTTATTTTTTTTTTATTTCACAAAAAAGATAAAGCCCTTTCAGTAATTGGAGACCAATCAGTCTGTTACATTTGGATTTCGAGATATAACAAGCATTTGTCAATGCCGAATGTTTCCTTGCTGGTATTAGCATTGGAAATGCAGGAGTTAGACAGAGGCAGAATAGGAACGACAGTGAAGTACTGAAGTTCACGCCAACCCCACCTCCATCCTGTAGAGATGGACAGGCATTGGGGTAAGTGTTTGGGTCATCGCCCATGATGGGCATGCCATGTCATGTCACCCTATTCTGCAGACAGTGACATGTGTTGAGGTGTGCCTTAGGGTGTTTGGCTTTGCAATCACCGCATTCCATAAGGACATATGCCAAAATGAGTGCAGCATAGGAGAATGGGGTCAAGTCTGGGGCTGAAGAGTCCACCTCGGTACACTCCAAGGTACACTTTGATGTCTATCAGTGGCTAGAAATGTGGGTGGGATGGCGTGAGCAGTACAGTCGGCAATCCAAAGGCACACCCTGATGACTGTCAGTCTGTACAGGGTAGGACGTTATGGTGAGAAACCCTAATGCTTCGGGTGTTTGTTGGTATTTACACTACAAATTTTCAACATGGCCTTTTTGTGACCCTACCTCATGAAAGCACGTGGGACCTCTTCTCATAAAGAGTGGCAGTGTGATTATGTCAATGTGTCCCGAACATTGACTTCCAACAGCGACAGTGCTATTCTGCACCACATAAATGAAAACGCAGATCGGGCAGGATGTGAAGAACGACAGCTGTACCATCCACAGGGAGGTGTGAAGAGACGGCAATATTGAAAATCTGTACTGGGAATATTAAAAATTCTCGAATATCCGAGCATACGGTACCTGGAAACTGTGCAACACATGTGCATTACACAGTCATTTTATGGACGTTCATCACCAAATTTTCAACATAGGCATTGTAGGACCTCTGCTCATGAACAGTGTCACTGTGATCTTCTTAATGTGTCCCGAACACTGATTTCCCACAGCAACCATACTATTTGGTGCCAGAAGTGCAAAAACACATTTTGGCCAGGATATGAAAAATGGCAGCTGTACTGTTCATAAGGAGGTACAGAAAAATGGCAATGCTGAAAAGTTGGAGTGAATATATTACAAATGTGTGAAGTTATGAGCGTGACTGGAAACTGCGCAACGCACGCTTGTAGCACAGTCATTTTATGGAGTTTCATTACCAAATTTTCAACATAGGCATTTTACAGCCTCTGCTAACGAACAGTGTCACTGTGATTTTCTTAATGTGCCCCCAACACTGATTTCCCACAGTGACTGCGCTATTCTGCGCTGCAAGTGCAAAAACACATTTCGGCCAGGATGTGAAAAATGACAGCTGTACTGTTCATAAGGAGGTGCAGAAAAATGGCAATGTTGAAAATCTGGAGTGAACGTATACAAATGTGCAAAGTTATGAACATGCATGGAAACTGCACAACGTACAGTCGTAACACAGTCATTTTATGGACTTTCATCACCAAATTTTCAGCATAGGCATTTTAGGACCTCTGCTAATGAACAGTGTCACTGTGAGCTTTGTAATGTATCCCGAACACTGATTTCCCACAGTGACCATGCTATTCTGCACCAGAAGTGCAAACACACATTTCAGCTAGGATGTGAAAAATGACAGCTGTACTGTTCATAAGGAGGTGCAGAAAAATGGCAATGCAGAAAATCTGGAGTGAAAATATTGCAAATGTGCAAAGTTATGAGCATGTGTGGACACTTCGCAATGCACGCTCTTAACACAGTCATTTTATAGACTTTTGTCACCAAATTTTCAACATATACATTTTAGGTCCTCTGCTAATGAACAGTGTCACTGTGATTTTATTCATGCATCCCGAACACTGATTTCCCACAGCGGCCACGTTATTCTGCCCTGGAAGTGCGAAAACACATTTCACCCAGGGTGTGAAAAATAACAGCTGTACTGTTCATAAGGAGGTGTGGAAAAATGGCAATGCTGAAAATCTGCACTGAAAATATTGCAAATTCACAAAGTTACAAATGTGTGTAGCAACTGTGTAATGCACGCTCATAAAACAGTAATTTTTTGGATTTTTTCCATCGAATTTGCAGTATACACTTTTTCAGAGCCCACCTCATGAACACTGGCACTGTCATTTCATTAATAGGTCCTGAAAGCTGATTCCACGCAGTGACCATGAAATTACCTTTTGGAACCAATTAATGCCATGACAGTGACTGAATTCATGAGCAGGGGTCCCAAAACACCAATGTTGAAAATTTGGTGCCAAAGTTCCAAAAAATGCCTGAGATATGCAAAAAAGTTGAAAAAAGCATATTTATGCCATTATACAGCTTACTGGCACTTCCTCAGTTCACGGTCCACCGAAGATTGTCGCACTGGACTCTGGAGGTACGTATGCGGTGAGGGGAGTCTGGGGAGTCAGGTGCACAGTAGGTGGGTGTGGGTTGTAGGGGGGCAGGGAGACCACGAGGGACCATTTTTTTTTTTACAGGTTTAAAAAAAAACATTGTGGGACTTTTTTTCTTTACAGGGGCATTGGGCATGCTGGGGTGGGCTCCCAGCATGTCACGTGAATGTTTTTGGGGTGTAGCCAATGGGGCATTGGGCACCCCATCAGGACAAAGCGGAAGTGCAAGGCCAAGGGGGGTGGGCACCCCTCGCAACTCTCACCTACTCTTTCGGGGAACTGATGCCCGACAGGGTGGGCTCCCCGTTGGCACATCAAACGGGGAGGGGGACATAATGCCCACAGGGAGTGGCTCCCCTGTTGACAGTCACCAGCACTGGGGATGGAAGCCAACGGGACTGGCCCGTCGGCAAAAACATGATGCTGTGGGGAAGGGCACATGCTGCTGAGGGGGATTGGGCACCCCTCAGCACTGGGGCCGGATTAATATTGTTTGTGAACATGGAGTCAAGGTGCTGCCATGTTCACAAACAATATTACAGTAGCAATGTTCTGCCCAGCAATGATGGGTCGCTCCCTCATTGCAGCGAATCGTTGATGCTACAATGATGAGGCAGCCCGTGATTGCTCCAGTGAAAAACGTTAAAAGTAGGTGGCACTTCTGGAAGCCAGTGTCATCAGTACACTGTGCCTCCATTGGTGCACCACAGCCAAGCCCCCAAATACAATGCCTCCGTTGGCTGTCACACTGTCGCGCCTCCCGAACCCGCTTCTCATATCACCCGCTAGTGACCAAAATGATTGTTGCTAGCATCAAATATAAAGTGCAGTACCACTCAAGGCTCTTTGTTTATTATAAAAATACCTGCCACAATTATGACACTGCTGAACAAACCCTTCCTGATCTGCAGGCTTTACTCTCCGATCTCTTCTGTGCACGTTGAAGACTGGCGCTGGGACTCAGTCACCTGACAATCAGTACGAACATTCGAAGAAAGGGTCTTTTTTTTGTGAGTTGTCCATGACTTCTTCCATTCTCCTGAATTGCCACATGAGGATGATAGAACATCACATTTGAGCACTGGCGCTCACTTTTGATTCATGGTCTGGTACTGGTTTTGTTTTCTTTCTCATTGCCATTCAGGGCACCGGCTCCAAAATACTGTGACATCACACTAAGGTTTTAGCCCTGATATGACGATTAACAGCCCCCTTACCTGGCCCAGGCTAACTGAACTCTGGCTTCTGAATACTGGAAAAGGGGGAACAAATCGAACACTTTTTTTTTTTTTTTTGCCATCTAGGTCTGGACAATAATTTCGAGTTACTGCAGATTTAGTCTGATTTTTCACTTAAAGGGGGGTTTGACTATCAAGGGTTATTATTGCATAATTGTGTCTCATTGTTAATTGTAAATGTAGGCAATAGTAATGTTAGTTCTTCAATATTTTACTGGTGTTATGGGAGTTGGGGTGGGGAAGTTGTAGTCTGAATTCTGCAACCGTAAAAGGGTGTTACGAATTAGAGCAAGGGGAGGGGGGCATTCACAGCTCTTTATTCTGGATTGTCTTTTTGTTCAGTCATTTTCCATAAGAGCTGCAGTTGGACAACCTCTGCCATAAGACAACCCTTAATGGGAATGCTTAAATGTGCTGTGAAAACAGGGATCGTGGGGATGGACTGGGGCGATAGGTGGCAAAAGGGAGCAATTATGGGAGGGGGAGGGATAACAGGGATCAGGTACACAGTGTGATAAGGTCTTTTTTTTTCTTTCTGGGAAACTTAGACATGTTTATGTCAGACGTTTTGCAGATCTACAGGTTCAACCTGGAAATATAATGCTAACACGACGAACAGCTATAAAGTGTGTTCAAGGAATGTGAGGGGTGCCCAGTCCCCGAGTAAGCGTGCCAAGATACTGCTACACCTGCGCAAGTTAGACACAGGTGTAGCATTTCTTTAGGAAACCCACCTGCCTTCCTCCCAGGTTCTTCAATTCAGAAGGTCCTGGGTGAGCCAAGTCTTCAGGATTTTGCCTGATACCCGCAAGGGGGGGGTATCAATTTTAATAGCACGACGGGTACTCTTCCATTTGCTGGATACCATTGTAGACCCCCATAGCAGGTATATCTTGATTAGGGCCTTACTGGGTCACTCTGAAGTGACACTTGGCTCTATATACGGCCCAAACACTGATGAACCTTCATTTTTTATCTCCCTCATGAACAATTTGATCCCATGGTCCTCCCTTCCCATTGTAGCCGGAGGCGACTGGAACCTAGTCTACTGTAATACTATAGATCGCTCAAAAAGTTCCCCCTTGTCTCTCTCCCCAGCACAGCTGGCCATCACAGAAATGATGGACTTGGTGGGTTTAATAGACCCCTGGAGGGCTCTTTTTCCCCTCCAATGAGAATATTCATTTTATTCCATCCCCCACAATTCATTCTCAAGCATTAATTATTTCCTTTTGGATGCTGGGCATCTCTCATCTGTACTATCCTGTAATTATCTACCTAAGGTGATCTCAGACCACTATCCCACCTTGTTATGCTGGAGTCAAAGCCTGCCTTTCTCCAAAGACAAGGTATGGAGATTTAATAGTCAATTATTTAGATCAGATCATCTGATATCCCAGCTTGCAGGTTTTATTACTAATGCTCTCAGAATTAATACCCCCACCATGTCCAAGCTAGATATTCTATGGGGAGCTCTTAAATGTTTATTAAGGAGAGAAATCATCTGTATGGCCACAATTAAGAACAAGATTACTTCCCAGGTAACCTCCGCCCTCCTACAAGAAATTAGGAGATCAGAGTTATCACTCTCCACCTGCCCTACTTCAGAGGAGCTTAACGCTCTAGGAATTCTCAGAGCACGCTACAGTTCAATCCTAGCTGAAAAGGCAGAACACCTTCTTATATGCTCTGAAATTCACTATTTTGACCAGGGAGACAAAGCAGGAAAACCTCTGGGTCTGCATCTCAAAGCACAAGCCTCCGATAGAATAGTTCCATGTATCCAAAAATCTGGAGGACAAATTGTTTCTTCTCACAGAGAAATAGTGAACTGTTTCCAGGAATATTACAAAAGCCTATACTCCTACCCACCCTCCCCTTTTAACCCATCAGTGGTAGACAATTTTCTACAGAATGTCTAACTTCCTCAACTAGATGCTAGCCAAGCTGCCTTGCTCAAAGCACCTATCTCCACTGATGAGATAAGCTTGGCCATTGATTTCCTTCCATTAGACAAGGCCCCGGCACCAGATGGATACGGTATAGAATTCTAAAAAACTTTTAAAGTACAATTAGTACCAGTTCTGTTAGACAATTATAATTATATGTTCAACCACGGGGGAAGGGGGAGCGTAAGAGCTGAAAGGAATTGGGCATCCCCTCGGCACAAATCTCCCACTACTCTTTCATTCGGGAGAAACTGATGCCAATGGGGAGTGGACTCCCCTGTTGGCACATCAAATAGAGAGGGGGGAGACATAATGCCGATGGGGAGTGGGCTCCCCATCAGCAAGTCAACTAGCACAGGGGATGGAAGCCGATGGGGATTGGGGCCCCCATCGGCAAGAACACACTGCTGTGGGGAGGGGAACATGCTGCCGAAGGGGATTGGGCACCCCCTCGGCACTGGGGCAGGATTAATATCATTTGTGAATATGGCGGCAAGGCACCACCATGTTCGCAAACAATATTACAGTAGCAAAATTCTTCCCAGAAATGACAGATCGCTCCCTCATTGCAGCGAATCACTGATGCTGCAATGACAAGGCGGCCCGTGATTGCTGCGTCGAAAATGTCATAAGTTGGTGGCAATTCTGGAAGCCAGTGTCATCAGCACACTGTGCCTCCATTGGTACCCCATGGCCAAGCCCCCAAATGCAATGCCTCCATTGGCTTCCAGACTGCCGCGCCTCCCGAACCTACTTCTCTCCTAAGCTGTCACATAATGTTTCTGGAGCATGCATGCAAGCAAAGATAGAAAAAATGAAGTTGTTCAATTACTTCTGTACAAACCTGCTCCATCCCTAACAGAGCCATACAAAAAAAAAACTCTCTATATATTATGGGATATAATTGAATTGGCTTATTTTAATACTGTACAAGGCTTCTTTCTGTCACTGGGCTTAGCAAAAGCCTTTGACATGGTTTCTCTGTACTAGTGTATTATGGCTTTCCAAAAGATTTTATTGAATGGCTAAGACAATTACATAGAAAGGCAAGGGCCATACCATTCATGAATGGGGTATTAAGGAGGGCAGCACCTGTTTTAGTTGGAGTGTGACAGGGTTGTCCTTTGAGTTCCTTGCTTTATGTTTTCTCCTTGCATCATCTTATCAAAAGAATTATATGGATCACATTTTGATGGTTATTTCTCTTCCTTTATCTACTGAGCTAATCAAAATTACAGCTTACACAGACAATGTCTGCCTTTTTTAATGGACACATTTTCAGGTCATGAGGCTATGAAAGTGTTATAGCATTTTTCTAAACTGTGTGGCCAAAAATAAACATGGATAAAAGTGCTGGACTCAAACTGGGCTAAGCACAACTTCACATTCCACATTTGGAAGGGATCCAGATTTCTTATAGCCCCATAAAAGTGTTTGGGGGTTAAAACTGGTAATGGGAACTTATCTCTTTTGAACTGGGAGGAGAAATGGAATATTTGCATGGCAAAGGTGACAGTTTGGAAAACTTTGAGGCTCCCACAAAAAAAGGAAGAGAGTCCAGTGAGCTAATACATGTCTGTGCCCTATTTTTAATTATCTTAGTTATGTGTATCCACCAACTATTTGTTTAGAGGCAAAACTCATGATTTTCTTTCAATTGGTACGTGGAAGCTGGTTGAACGAGGTAAAAGTGGGCTTTACTTATTTACTGCTCAAAAGTGTGGAGCTCAATATGATAAATCCTATTATAGTGTATGGTGGAATGCTGTTATGCATGGAATTCCATCCCTGGAATATGCTTGTTCTGCTGCAGTAGTGATGTCATTAAGTTGTTCTGCTGCAGTAGTGGTATCACTGCTGCAGCAGAACAACTTGGAATGCTGCCACATACTTGATTTCCCCAATACAATTAACCTGAAAAGTTATTGTTTTTAAAATTTGAACTTGCAGAAACTTCTGCAGCACACTGTGTCAGTAATGTCAGCCTACCACTAGCCTTCAAGTCCCCCCAACCATCATTTAACTGAAACAAAGTGCAATGTTCAAAGTAGGCATGGATGACCATATACTGTATAGAATAGCAGATGGGCAACTCCATACATAACCAGTGTGTTGTGCCACCTCAGGGATCTGATTCCCATAGACCTCTCAAGCTTTCCCCTCAAGATCAAAGGGAATCAGAATACCTTGGTGGCACAACACACTGGTTGTGCATGGTCACCCATCCACTATCCTATATGGTTTTTTTTCTTTACTCTTTTCTAAATGCTTCTCTGAAGATTGGTTTTACAGGGAAGCCTAAATTGTGGCATGGGTTGTTTTTACATAGTTTGGATACATTTTTTCAGGATGGCATTATACTGTACCGAGAAATATTCAAACCTTTCAGGTTCCTCAGAATATAGTACTAGTACTTAAAAAGGCTTTCACGTGGAAAATATCAAAACAGATTATACATGCATTGTCAAGGGCACAGCTGTATAAGGAAGTGATGGCTTTGCTATTTCCACAAACACCTGAGTTTGCTTTTTGCCCCCCACCAAGGTACTTATGGGCCTTGCACAACTGATTGTAAGAGGGTCCCTTGGAAAATGTGGGACATCCTTTGGGTCAGTAGCTATGGCAAACTAAAAGAGTACATGAGAACATGAAACATAAGAGTGTAGATGAAAGGATTTCATTTCATTTCATTTTAATTTTTACCCTGTAATTCTGATGGGCAAATTGCCCATTGTCACAGATGACAAGCAATACAATAAACAAAAAACAAGCACAATAACATATACAATACATTAGGATACGTCACATTTAAACATTTAACAAGTACATCCTTGAGTACACTGTAAGTACTTTTTTAGCTTTAATTTAAAAGAGAATATGGAATTATATATCGATATATCACATGGAAGTAAATTAAAATAACTTGGTCCCCTATATAAAATGAGCATTGTTCCAAGGTTCTCTTAAAAAATGGAACATTAAATGTGAACTATGATGGAGTTCTAATGCAATTAGAATTAAAATATTTAGGAAAAAGTGAACTCACTGAATTAGGTGACAAACCAGCTTTGATTTTAAATAGAAACAAACACATCTTAAACTGAATTCTATTTTAGAAAGAAAGACAGTTGGAAGATTTTAACAATGGACAGTGATGAGTTTGAGCTGAAACAGAAAGCATGAATCTCAATATAGAATTATATGTAACTGTCAGTTTTCCTAGTAGTTTAGAGCTTGAAGGAGCATAAATCACCAACCTGTAGTCTAAGACACTAAAAAGAAAGCTGTGTGCCAAAAGCCTCCTGGATTTGTCCTAAGTAAGATTGTGCTCAACCAATGGAAACCATGAAGCATTTTTACTTGCATTGTTCTTTTGTTACAGGGTTTTGGACTTTTCTTGGCTAATAGCTGGAAACTTCTCTAGACAGGACATCTAACTTACAGCAACTTAACTTTAGATGACTTTCCTCTACCATGCAAGATGTAAAGTAATAGCACACTGACAGTAATCTTTGCCAGTCTTAAAATGTTATTTGTGGCAGGCAAGGCATCAATACATGTTGCAACTGATTCAGTTTTCTCATGTCAATTGCCAGAATGATGAATTCTTCAATTAGGGAAGCACAATCTAGACAGAAAAAAAATGTAGAGACAGTACAGTTTTTTTTTTTTTTTGAAATTGATACATTAGACATAACATGGCTTGTTATTACTGTGAACACGAGGATTGGTACAAGACTTTGCTATCTTTTCTTATGATTTTTCTTCTCCCACTTTTTTTTCCTTTTGTACTAAGGGTTGGAGCAAGTTTGAATTCATTTTCTGGATTCTTTTGTGTTTGTTGAAGATTGTTTGCATATATCTGTCTTTTTGTTATGATGCACAGTATTTTCTTTGTATGTTTAATTTTGCTTTCTAAATAAAAAAGCCTCCTACTCTGCGAAGGGGGGGGGGGGGGGGGGGGAGTGCTGTGGCTCTCTTGTTGTTAGGCAAGATGGCTGACCCCAGAGGTGGAGGAGATGAACACTTGTGAAACAATTTTCTGAGGTACAGTACCCTGAATATATTCCATTCTGGCCAACAAGAAGTTGTACAAATCCATGAGACAAAAGCAGGTATACCTGTTGTTTCCATTGTGGAGAGTTCAGAGGTGTCTTCAGAAGAGATGAACTTTCCAAGATGGTTTGGATATCCAAAAGACAAACAAAACGCTAATTGCAGGGATTGCTGAGAGAAGGACTTTGTTGTTTAAGCTTCTTGCTGAAGAAGATGCAGTGCTAGTAGCAGCTAGTGCCTCCTCAAACTTAGTTCCAGATGAGCCTACAGTCAAGACTGTGGATACTGACAAAAAACAGCCCCTGTCACAAGCAGAGCTGACAGCATCAGAACGCTGGCCCCAGCAACCAGCAGTGAATAAACTCCAGCATTTTGAGCTCAGACAAGGCTTGCCCACACCAACACTGGCAGCTAGCTCTTCTAACTGGACTGAGAAAGCCCCCAGAGCTGCAGGCTGAATCTGGACTGCCAAAGGGCAGTGGATTCCTGGTGATCCCCCTAAACAGCAACAATTTTCACTATGGGCAAAAAGATAAGCCCTGTTCATAAACTGAAAACCACAACAGTACCGAGGTCAAGAGAGGGCGAGGTTGTCAGACGATGGCTTTGTATGTCGTCAGCACATTAAGAGCAAGCACTTCATCCGCATACAGCATGAGTGCATAAAGGGAAAGACAGAGACTCTGAAATATCTAGTACCTCTGTTGCTATCCCAAAACCTGAGTCTCCATAGACTGAGCTAATGAACCCCCAAACAAACATTACCACTGCAAGCTCGGTGGGGCATTTTTTTCTCAGGAAGCCAGCATTACTGGAAACATCAGTTCCCTCAGACTCCATTCCATAACCTGAAAAACAAGTAATGATGAAACTACAACTGTTCTTCTGTCTTCAGATTTATCTACAAACACTGACCCTGAAGCACCTGAGGGCCACCCTAACTAACAGCATTTGAAGGGTTTAGAGGAATGGATATCAGCCCTACAAAAACTACAGTGAAGGATTCACCCAGAGAGGAGAGACTGGGGATCCAATGAGTTTCCACATGCTTCTGTATCACCTTTACCTAACGAAGACAGCAGAGGAGAAGGGGATAGCAGGACATACCTTCTGAGGGCCACAGGGGTCTGGAACAGCATCTCCCCAAATCTTCTGAATTATTTTACTCCAATGTCAAACCTATCCAAAGGAGAAACTCTGTCTAGCTGAGATATGCTGGGGGAGCAATAACCACCAGACAGATCATATAAGATCAGGACTTTAATTATGTACTTTATGTCTTTTACTGCTTCTAATTTATATCCATTTGTTACGGCTGTGAGTGGAGCCTACAGCCATCTTGCTGAAGCTCAGCTGGAAAATGGCTTATCATGGAACACATGTTTTGGACTTTTCAGTGTATCCTTCCACTAATGCAAATCATTATGGCATCTGAATTAAATAATCCATTATTTCTGTTTGATGATTATGTGCAATACTTTATTTTTTTTACTGCAAATGATAGTGTTAGTAAAGAAATGTTTTTAAAGCAGTGCCCTAGTTGTTTTTTTAACCCTCTGCCTAATAAATACTGTAATTTGCTTTCATATTTGTATCTCTGTTTTCCTCTAACTGCTGTAATTTGTTCCTGATGCTTTGCTAAGCTGGGCTGCCAGTGTCTGCAGCATCATAATGTCAGTAGGTGGTCTGTGAGCATTGCCGTTTGTCAGAGATGGTGTTCCAACTTAATATTTCCTGGTCAGCAGTGGGTTTCAGTCAGGACATTTTGATTTGATTTAACAAACTGCCCTTGTCCATATACTGAATCATTCGCAATTTCTTTTAAATTGTCAGATGTACATGTCTAACAGTCTATCATTGCAGTGTGTGTCTGTAATTGGAGTACTGGAGTGGCCTGTACCAGTGTTTGACCTACTCTCAAAATGTATTGTTTCCTGATAGTTTAAATAGTAATGCTGACAGTGGCTTTGCAACAAACAATGTGAGTTCTACTACCCAATTTACCAATGTAATCATTTTATTCCCCTGCTTTTATATTGCTATCAACTTGTTAACAAAGTTTGTTACACTATATTTTATTTTTAAATGACTTTAATGTCTGTCTGTATGGTTACGTTTTGTTTAATTTTGTTGTTTCCCGTTTTAATTTTTTGCTGATAGGAAGCAATGCTGTGCCACTGGTTAAAAGAATGGGAAAGGGTATGCACACAGTTTCTATCACTTTCCTAAAGATAACCATCGATGCGAGCAGTGGGCACTTGGTGTTAAATGTGCCTGCTAGGAACCAACTGATCATAGTGTTTTATGTGCTGGCCACTTTAAAGAAACTCAATTTACGACTTTACAAACTCTTTTAGATACTATTGATTTTACTCTGTCGGTGTTGCTGAAACCAGATGCATGTCCCACCATTTTTTTTCATTTAAACAGGAAAAAACAAAATGCCAGAGTAATGTCATTCAGAAAAGGAAAAGGATTGAATCAAGTGATAAATATGATAAGCCATATTACAACTGTCATATCTGAATTGCTGCTGAATGCTAACAGTGTGTCTGTAAAAGTGGCTGAAAAAGACAGGTATTTATATTACTGTTACTGGCAATGTAGTGTCTGTGTTTATGGGTTCATGATAGTGTTACAAATGTGTGCATTGCTGTCTGCTTTTGCTGGTTAATATTACGTAGGAGTGTATGTTTGCAGTAAGTTATGTGAATGGATTTCTGTGACTGATGCTCTTACCTGTCACTGTGCTGTGCAGGGTACTTTTAGATCACTTTTCAAAGTCAGTGGCTCACTACTCTTATGTCGATGGGTATGGGTGAATGATATGGCGATATGGGTGCATAACAGGTATGCCTGGTTCATAGTGCAATGCTCAGTAATGTATCTTTATGAATGAAGTATTCTATCATGGAGGAGTGTATGAGTGAGGGGCAATAGTACAAATCTGTGTAAAGCTGCAGGACACTTGTAACCCCTCTACAAATGGGGTTCCTGAAAAGTCTTCCCAGAGCTCGCTTAATTGCTCACACCTGGGCTGCTGACTGCTGGCTCTGTTTCTGCCATCGCTACTTGTGCAGAGGGAGCCCTGCTGAAAGATGTAATTATTTGCTGGACATTGTTTAGGGTAATAATGAAAATGTGGTTTGTTCTAACCTGCCTTCTTTGAAGTGAGGACTGTTCTGTTTAGTTCTACCATTTTGGTCCCGAACTGCTGAATTGGACCAGTCAGTACGCTGGGACTCTAAAATGGAGCCTGCTAGTGTGGGACTGTATGGATTACCCATTGGGATTTGTAGTTTTGGACTGTTGGAGCCTTTTCACCAAAAGGGGGAGCTCTTACTGTGACTGACAGCTGGACCTACCAATCGGACCTTTTGGATGAAGAGGAAATACCACGAGCTGTTTGCTGGCAAGCCAGATCGATGTTGGGAGGTGAAGAGGAGAGACAGCTCGTGAAAGCTGAGCCGGTGCATCATAGTTCGTGCAGGAGAAGTGTGGAAGGCCTGCCTTCTGGCCTGTTTGCCTGTGGCTGCCCTGGAGAGGGAACAGGAGTGTTTCAGACCAATTCCGTGTCTGTGAGATTGAAGAAGCTGGCAAAGAGGAACCAGGCTCAACCTGTAGGAGACCAAAGATTTTGAAAAATGCAATCGGCCTGTCATGAACTCTAGCTACCTCTGTGCTCCTGAGTTTTTTGCAGTGACTTTGCAATCAGGATCGAGGAGCAGTCTGCCTGGCACAGTAACCTGTTCTTTACATATAAATGTGAGGTGAACTGGAAGGGGGTAGCGATCTGGTATTCCCCCGAGCTGAGCTGTGTGCTGAGAGCTGAAAGTTGGACCCAGTTTGAAACAGACTGAATCCGTGGCTACCCAATGCCATTAGGTCCCACCACGTCAGCCTTGTATCCATACCCTGCTTCTTCCGGCCATCCAGAAAACCCACCCATCATCTCAGCATCCACCCATCATTTTCAGCATCTCTCTGAGGACAGGGTGGGTGCCCCAGGACTGGAAAGTGGTGCATATAGTGCCTTTCTACAAGGGGGGATCAAGGGAGGTAGCAGGGAACTACAGGCCCGTCAGTCTGACATCAGTGGTGGGCAAGGTGATGGAGGGCATTGTCAAGGAGAGGCTAGAGGGGGACCTGGAAAAGTCAGGGTGCCTGGATGATAGACAGCTCAGATTCTTCCTAGGGAAATCATGTCAGACAAGCCTTGTGGAGTTCTATGACTGGGTGATGAGTGCCTTGAACCTGGGTAGACCGGTGGACGTCTTCTTTCTTGATTTCAGCAAGGCATTTGACTCTGTTCCTCATGGGGGCCTGTTAGATAATCTGGTAGAAATGGGGTGGAAAACCAGATGATCAGATGGATGGGCAGTTGGCTCCAGGACCGGACCCAGAGGGTCGTGGTTGGCAGGATAGTCTCATCCCCAAGGAGGGTCATTAGTGGGGTCCCTCAGGGATTGGTCCTTGGGCCCCTATGTTCAACGCCTATGTCTCTGACATAAGGAAGGGTATCAGGAGTGAGATGAGTGTCTTTGCGGATGACTCAAAACTGGGGCGGTGGTGGATGGGGAGGAGGGGAGGGTGGCCCTACAGGGGGCCCTGGAGACTCTGGAAAGGTGGTCTAGAAAGTGGCAGCTGAGGTTCAATGCACAGAAATGCAAGGTACTGCACCTAGGATCCAGAAACCTGGGCCAAGTGTACACCTGGGGGGGGGATGCTACAAGTCTCGATGGCTGAGAGGGACCTGGGGGTGGTGGTGGATGTCAAGATGAACAACTCGGAGACTTGTAGGAGGGCAGTGGCCAAGGCCAACAGGATGTTAGGATGCATTGCTAGGGGGATCACCTCCAGAAGGAGGGAAGTGATACTCCTGCTGTATAACTGCTTGGTGAGGCCGCACCTCAAGTACTGCATGCAGTTTTGGAGGCCACACTTAAAGAGGGACATTGAACTCCTGGAGAGCATCCAGAGGAGGGCAACCAAAATTATTTGGGGCTTGGGGGACTGGACCTATGGGGAGAGGCTCAAAGAGCTAAATATGTACACATTGGAAGAGAGAAGGGACTTGGGGGACATGATAGAGGTCTTCAGGTACATGAAAGGGGTAAATAGGGGAGGAGCAGTCAGGGTGCTCCAAAGGAAGGAGGGGGGTATCTGGAGGGTATGGGTGGAAGCTGGAGTGGGGGGAGATTCAGAGGAGAAAGGAGGAGGCGGTGCTACTTCACTGAGAGGGTGGTGGAGCCATGGAATGTGCTGCCTAGGGGGCAGGTGGAGGCAGAGACAGTGGAGGGATTCAAGAGGGGGTTGGACAGGTACAGGGGAAGGGTTCTGGAAGCAAAATCCAGTGCAGTGAGAATATCTGGGACTGGGAAGGGAGAAGCCAGAGAGGGCGAGGGGCAGACAGGTCAGCTCCCAGGGTGGGGGCTGACCAAATGAGCAGACACGAAAGACCATTAGGCCTATTCTGCTGGCATTTTAGTATGTTAGTATGTCTTGCCCATCATCCATCCTGAGTTCAGCTTTGGGTATTGTGAGTACACAAACAGGGTAGCTCCCTGCAACATATCTTTTAAATCACAAGTGTGTCATCTGATTACTGTGTTGTGTTGTCTCCACGAATTGAGCCCTCCGGCTACGGATTACAATCAGGGAGTGTGCATGTTCTTTCTTTTTCTCACAGGGCCCCTGCCAGCTGCAATGCCGGTCTACCCCAGACAATGGTCCTGGATAGCCCCCTCCTCTATCCTGGGTACCCAGAGAGTGTGACTGATAGTGACTCTGACTGCATGCACAGCTGTGATATGTATAGTGTGATTAAGCCAATTAAGCTGATTACCCCCATCCTTGTTATAGCCCCGCTGAATAAATCAGATCTACTTTTTTATGCAATTTACATTGACTGTGGTGTCAGTTTATGCCTAAGGTATTGTATAGTTGCTTTTTGTCTTGCATCACCTTATTTTACAGGGGGTTCCCAGAGCCAAGCTGAAGGAACCAGGCCTGGGGTAAGTGCCAAACATAGGTGTATGTATAAAGCTTATCAGAGGTATTGGGAAGGTAAACATTGTGTGCTGGGTGGGCCACTAGTGGGAGACAAGGGAGTCACAGTGTCCCAGAGGGCTGTGGCCTGGTTAGTCAGACTAATATCAACCCTGCCCTTTGGGCAGAGGCACCCGTCACTTAACTTAGGCCCCTTAACCTGCTACTAGCCAAGCAGGCAGGGGGTAGTAGCCCTTGTGATAGTGACACCTAGGGGTTACACACTGTTACAGTACAAGTATAGGGGTGTGTATAGGTGCAGGGTAATGGTACAAATGTGTATATGTATGCAGGGCACTTCTGTACTGTTATTTTAGTTGAGGTCATGGTTGCATGTCTTTGTATTGATGCAGGGTACTGTTATATGTGTCTATGGGTGGAAGGCAATGATACTAATGTGTGTATGGGCACAGCACACTTATGCCCTGTTACTGTAGTGCAGAACACAGTTATATATCTTTGTATGATTGTGGGTTACTGCTACATGACTGTGCATGGGTGAAAGGCCATGGTATAACTCTGTGTATAAATGCAGGATACAGCGATGTCTATGGGTTGATTGAAGTGCATTGATATGTATCTATATAAGGGTTTTTGGTAATGGTGTGTTATTGTGCATGGCTGAGAGGAAATATAGAAACACAGAACTTGACTAAAGGGAGACTGAATATCTATCTACTCTACCCTTGCTTCACTAACTCACTCCACTGGCCTACTGTGCTATTGTACTCTACCTCTTCTCCCCATTACCACACCTTGAACCCTTGCTGCCCCTCTTGGGAACTATGATTCCTCTTGCTCTGTCCCACTCCCTATTAAACCATTGAAGGGAATTTGCATACTACCAACCTCCACTCATGCTACTAGTGACTGCATTCCTATTTTGTGCAAATAGGACGTAACAGTTTATCTTTTTTATATCACAGAGAAACTTGTATGTTTCAATCATGTACCCACACTCCCTTCTGGATTTAAGTGAATAGATATTTAGAGCCATAGTCTGTCTAGGTCTTTCCTCAGGTGAGGTCTCCAGCACTGGTCATAGCTCTCCAGGTGAAGCCTCACTAGGGATCTGTGCAGTGACAGAATCACCTTGCTTTGCCTACTGTGAAAACCATTTCCTATAAATCCCATCCTCTCCAGTGCCTTTTTATATGCTTTCTTGCACTGACTTGTTTGCTGCAGGGAGTCATTGACTATGGCCCACATATCTCTATCCTTTGTGGAAGTGGGCAGTCCAATTCCTACCATCAAGTATTCTGTGCATGGATTATGCCTACCAAAGTGCATTTGTGCTCACAAATGGGGAGCATGTACAGGAAATAACGGTCAGGGAGCCATTGGGCCGGAGTGACCACTGCACAGTGTGGCTCCAATTAAATATGGGCAGTTGAAGCATCCTGACTAAGACCAAAATCTTGGATTTTAAAAGAGTGGACTTCAGAAAAATGGGTGAAGTGCTAAAGAGGCACCCGGCAGACATCAGACCAGATATGGGGGTGGACCGAAGGTGGTTCCTTATTAAGGAAGGAATGCTGGTTGCCACAAAGCAGTGTGATAGGCTCAGGGGTAAGAACATAAGGGCCAAAGCGCCCAGCTGGTTCAGTTTTGGGGTTGCACAGGTAGTAAGAGAAAAGAGGCTGGCCTATAGAAATTTCAGGAAGACCAAGAGAGAGGTGGATAGAGAAAATTACCTAAGGTTGGCTAGTGAGGCAAGTAAGGAAGTCCAGCGAACTGAAGCACAGAAGGAGCTGCAGACAGCTGAAGGAATTAAGAAGGGGAAAAATCTTTCTTTCGCTATATAGGTGAAAAAAGAGACAAGAAGGAAGGGATTGTTAGGTTTAAGAAAGGGGAGGAGTGGGTGGAGGATAATGGGTGGACATAGTGCCAGTTACCGAGACCGGGGCATCACTACACCATGACTGGGACCTTGTGATCCCTGGATATAAACTATACAAAAGGGACAGGGTAGTCGGGAAGGAGGGAGGGGTGGCAGTTCATATCAGGGAGGGAATAACTTGCATGAGGGAGGAGTCAGAGGAAGGGGAGGTGGAGACATTATGGGTTCAATTAAGGTCCAATACAGGGAGAAAGGTTAGGTCAGTGGTAGTGTACAGACCACCCAACCAAGAAGAGGACAGGGACAGAGAACTGAGTTCACAAACATTGGAAGTTGCAGGGAAAGGGAGGTGATAACTGAGGGGAATTTCAACCTGCACAGGGTGGACTGGAGAATACCATCAATAACACGTGCTAGCAGTCAGGTGATCCTGAAAAGACTGCAGAGTGGGTTCCTGACTCAGGGCATCACAGAACCAACAAGAACAGAGGCAATGCTTGATTTTGTGTTCACAAATAGGGAGCAGGTACAGAAAATAAGACAGGAAGTCATTGGATGGGAGTGACCATTGCACAGTGTGGTTCCAGTTAGATATGGGAAGGAAAGCACCCTAAGACAAAAATCTTGGATTTTGGAAAGTTGGAGTTCAGAAATATGGGTAAAGTACTAAGGAGCATTTTGGTGGGCATCAGAGCAGATGTAGGGGTGGACCAAAGGTGGTTCATCATTAAGGAAGGAATACTGTTTGCCACAGAGGAGTGTGCTAGGTTCAGGGGTAAAAACTAAAGGGCCAAAGCACCCAGCTGGTTCAGTTCTGGGGTTGCCCTGGCAGTAATGGAAAAGAGGCTGTCCTACAGAAAATTCAGGAAGACCAAGACAGAAGTGGCTAGGGAAAATTACCTAAGGTTGGCTAGTGAGGCAAGTAAGGAAATCCTGCAAGCTAAAGCACAGAAGGAGTTACAGAAAGCTGAAGGAATTAAGACAGGGTAGAAATCTTTCTTTTGCTTTATAAGTGAAAAAAGAGGCAAGAAGGAAGGGATTGTTAGGCTTAAGAAGGGAGAGGAGTGGGTGAAGGATAATGGTGAAAAAGCGGAGATACTAAATGAATACTTCTGTTCCATCTTCATCAGGGAGAAGGATGGACCAGTGCCTTCAGGAAGGAGAAGAGGAGCAGGGGAACAGGGGAACATAGATGTAGTGATGGAGGACAGAGTGAGGGATTGGCTGCTAGCATTAAATGTGGACAAATCACCAGGCCCAGACAGAGTACATCCAAGGGTGCTAAGGGAACTGGCCAAGGAGCTGGCAGGGCCACTGACAGATCTATTTAATACTCCACTAGAGTCAGACATGGTACCACAGGATTGGAGAACAGAACATGTGGTGCTCATTCGCATAAGCAGTCCCAAGAATGACCAGGGAATTACAAACCAGTCAGTCTGACCTTAATTGTCGGCAAGCCCATGGAGACCATACTAAAGGAAAGGTTGGTATAATATCTAGAGGAGCATGGTCTCTGGGATTCAAGGCAGCATGGGTTCATGGGGGGGGGGATTGTGTAAAACAAATCTGATTGACTTCTTTGAATGTGTCACTAAGACAGTAGACAGGGGGCAAGAGGTAGACATCCTCTATCTGGATTTCAGTGAGGCCTTTGACTCTGTGCCCCACAAAAGGTTGATCAGGAAATTGGTGGATCTTGTGGTTGGGGATAACATGGCCAGATGGAGCAAAACTGGCTGAGGAGCTGAACCCAGAGGGTGGTTGTGGGGGGGAGAGTTATCTGGCATCAGAAAAGTCACCAGTGGGGTACCACAGGGCTCAGGGCTTGGGCCGGTGTTGTTCAATGTCTTAATCAATGACATTGGGGATGGTATAAAGGGCATACAGGGCAAAATGTGCCTATTCACTGGCAACACCAAGTTCTGCAGGAGAGTGGACACAGCTTCAATGCCAAGAAATGCAAAGTTATGCATACTGGAACCAAGAATCCCAAGACAGAGTACTACCTTGGTGTAGTCCTGGTATCTGCATCCGAGGAATAGAGGGACCTGAGAGTAATGATCACTAGTGATCTGAAGCACTCCACACGGTGCAAGAAAGCAGCAGCAAGGGCAAACAAGATGCTGGAATGCATAGCTAGGGGGGATCAGTAGTAGAAGTGAGGAGGTTATACTACCCTTGTACAGGTCACTGGTAAGGCCACATCTAGAGTATGGAGTTCAGTACTGGTGCCCACACCTCAAAAAGAACATTAACCTGCTGGAGAAGGTACAGAGGAGGGCTACAAAGATGACAGTGGGTCAGCAGGGCAAGGTATATGTTGAGAGGTTGAGGGTACTGAACATTTACTCCATGGAGGACAGGACAGAGAGCAAGAGAGAGCGAGGGGATATGATTGGGACTTGAAGTACTTTAAAGGTATCTGGAGTTCAGCAAGGCCTTTGATTCTGTGCCCCATGAAAGGTTGATCAGGAAGTTGGTGGATCTTGGGGTTGGGGATAAGATGGCCAGATGGGAGGAATAGACATATTTTGCCCTTTATACCATTCCCAATGTCATTGATGACTTCCTCCAGTTAATGAGTTCACAGGGCCTCACACAAGTTATTTTCTCTTCAACTCACATTGGTGGTCATTCATTAGACTTGGTGTTTCTCCGGGAGATTGAGATATCTGATCTCGTGGTGGAACCAGTTGGGTGGTCTGACCATCATACCTTCGGGTTTAGTTTCACAGCCCTCTCAGGAGGCCTGCCCCTATGGAGATGGACTGATACTGCCTTTTGAGGGGTGTATCTCCCAATGGCCTGATGGTGGTGTTGGACCTATCGGGTATGCCGAGTGAACGCACGGATCCAGGGGATCTGGTACTGGCCTATAATAAGGCAGTGACAGAGGCCCTGGATTCCATTGCTCCTGTTCATGTTCACCCCCTCACTCTTTGCCCCAGATCTCCTTGGTTTGATGAGACCTTGAGGGAGTTAAGGAGAGTTGGATGAAGGTTAGAGAGGCACAGACAGAGGTCGGGCCTGGTGTGTGACAGACTTAGTTTGATGGACCACTATTCGGCCTGTCAATCAGTAATTACCCATAAGAAGGCAGAATTCCTGTCCAGGAAAATTGCAACTGCACAGAATCGATCAGCTCAGCGTTTTGGACCATAGACAGACTGTATAATTCACTCTGCCTTCAGCTTGGAGACACTTTTTCACAAGAGCGGTGTGAGGAGATTGCTCGATTTTTCATGGATAAGATTGCCACGATCAGATCTGATATCTGCTTGACCCTTTTTTGAGGGAGTTGCGATGGTCGACAGGAGATGTCGGAAGTCCAGTTTGTGTGGTGTGACTTCAGCCAGCCCACAGTCAATGATATTGTGATGGTTATCCAGTCATTACATCCCACCGACTGTAGTTTGGACTCAGGCCCCACACGCCTTTTGTTTGGTTGTGTGGATACTATGGGCTCGGTGCTTGCCGAGATCATCTGGTTGTCCTTGGAGAGGGGGATCTTTCCAGATCCCCTGAAGGAGGCTGTGGTTTGGTCCCTTCTTAAGAAGTCCTCCTTGGACCCGGACTGTCTGGCAAACTATAGACCTGTCTCTAACCTACCTTTTGTGGGTAAGGTTATTGAGAAGGTGGTGGCATTACAGCTGAATGACCATTTGACCAGCCACAATATTTATGATTCTCTCCAGTCCGGTTTTAGGAAGAGACATAGTACTGAGACAGCCCTTGTTCGGGTACTAAATGACCTTGTAATAGTGAGAGATCGAAAGTTTCATTCCATCTTGGTCCTTCTTGATCTCTCTGTTGCATTTGACACCGTGGACCATGGCATGCTGTTGGATCACCTGCGGTTTGTCTGGAATTTCAGGATCTGCCCTCAGATGGTTTGGATCTTTCCTCACGGGTTGGACTCAGAGGGTGGTGTCTGGGTTTTTTTCCTCAGCTCCATTCTCCCTATCCTGTGGGGTACTACAGGGTTTCATCTTTGCGCACGTGTTGTTTGCGGTATATATGCTGCCATTGGGAGCAATTATTAGGTGGTACAGCTTGAGTTTTCACTGCTATGCAGATGATAGTCAGCTGTACATGTCTTTTGTGCCTGATCAGGATGATGTTGTCTCGGTATTTAACAGCTGTCTAGTCGAAATTCAGGACTCGATGAATGTGAGTTGCCTGCAGTTGAATCCCAAAACAACTAAGGTGTTGGTTGTGGACCCAGGTCATTGTGAGGTGGGTGTGTTGGCAGGTTCTCCTTCGGGTCTATGGCTTGGAGGTGTCCCGTTAACTATCTCAGACTGGTTGCGGAACCTGGATGTTATGTTTGATGACTGCCTGACCTTAAAATTGCAGGTGTTGGCAGCTGTCAAAACCTCTTTTTACCATCTGAGGAATATCACCTGGTTAAAGCACCTAGTTCCTCCTGATGATCTTCCAACATTGGTTCACACTTTCGTTACCTCCCGCCTTGACTACTGAAATGACCTTTACCGAGGGCTACCAGGGGTTGATATCCACTGCTTGCAGCTGGTGCAGAATGTGGCAGCCAGGCTTTTGACTGGTACCTCTAGGACCAGTTATATAATGCCTGTGCTTCACGGACTGCACTGGCTGCTGATACAGTGGTGGATCATCTTCAAGGTTGCGTTGTAAACCTATAAGGCCCTACACAATCAGGGACCCAATTACCTGAAAGATCTCCTTCACCCCTACTGTCCCCTCCGCCCTCTCCGATCCACTGATGAGGGATTGATAGAGATTCCCAGGGTTCGCTTACAAACATCTGGGGCAAGGGCATTTAGTTTTGTGGCCCTGACCCTGTGGAATTCTCTACCTCATCGGGTATGAGATTGCCTGACTGTCCAAAGCTTTAAGGTTGCTTTGAAGATGCATCTTTATAGCCTGGCATTTTTTAACGTCTAACGCTGCTATTGTATTTATTAGTTTTCATTTTTATTTTGGATATTTATTAAAACGTGTGTGCTTTTATTATACAAATGCCTTGGTTTGGAAAGGTGCCTTTTATAAATAAAGTTTTGATTGACTGATTGATTGGATAAGGAGGGTCTCTTTTAATTGAGTGGCAACCATAACACAATGAGGCACAGTCTTAAGATGGAGGGTGAGAGGTTTAAGAGGGTGGTCAGGAAGCACTCCTTCACAGAGAGGGTGGTAAACACTTGGAATGCACTGCCAGACGAGGTGATCTTGTTGAACACAGTGGGCAGCTTCAAGAGAGGCTGGGATAGACGCAGGGGGAATGTAAGGATCATGGGTAGGGAGGATGGAAGGAGAGGGGAGAGGGGCAGAGACAGTAGTGCAAGCTCTGTATCTTGCAATATGAGCAGACTAGACAGACCAAATGGCCTTCTTCTGCTGGCATCTTAGTATGTTAGTATGACTGCTACTGCACTTCCAACAGCCTCATTTTTTTTTCTCTGTATGAACACATTAGGAGTAATTCCAAACAAATGTAAATATCTCAGAAAGTATACAAGTTACACATACACCACTAGAATGTACTGTATGTTGTTCAGGACAAAAAGACCTTTCAAATTAGGTCAGTCACTAAACTGAATTCGTTATATTTTTTTAAATATAGCCATCGAAAAAGGTGAAAATAGTGAAGAAAAATGAAAATTCAGGTAATCAGATGGCCATATTTTAAAATATATAATTAGTGCGGCTTAGTGAATAGGCTCATTTGAAAGGTATTTTTGTCCTGAACAACTACTATGCTAGTTGCGTATGTGTAACTTAAATACTTTCCGAGTAAGTTACATTTGTTCAGCATGACTCTAACTGGGTTGGCTCAGAGAGAAAAAATGTGACTGTTTGGTAAGAAATTGGTTAGGGGATAGCTGACAGAGGCTGGTAGTAAATGGAATTCACTCCAAAGAAGGGAGAGTGATGGAGGTACTTCAGGGATCAATGCTGAACCCAGTCATCTTTAATGTCTGTATAAGTGAAATTGCAAAGAAACAGGAAGGAAATGTTTGACTCTGCATGATGATACCAAGATCTGCAGCAGGATGGAAAAACATGAGCAGAGATCTCAGTAGATTTGAAATTGGTCAAGGGAATAGCAGCTAGACTTCAACACAAAAATGTAAAATAATGCACTTGGGGCACAGAAATCCAGGGACAGTACAAAATGGGTGGAGTGGTATTGACAACAACAAGAAAGCACACATTCAAAAAACACACACCTTTACATACAGTAGATTATGGTTTAACAATATTATGCATCTATGGCTGCCACGGTACATCTGATGCAAATCCATAATCATGTTCCTCACTTGAAGTGAAAGGGGGTTGAGGCCATAACTGACTCCTTGATTTTGTATTAAAGGGGTCAGATTTTTTACAGCAAAAACAAGGAAAGGGGTAATTTCGAAAAAAGGGACAAAGACCTTCTTGAAGTGTTATAGGAGCTGAGTGTGGGGTCAGTTCTGCCAGAAATACCCCAGCCTCACATGCATGACATTTCTAAAGTACCAACTGCACCAGAGCTTGTTCTGGTGGTGGGAAAACAAGAGATGTCCCCATCTCCCCCACCAGTCTCTACAACAACTCTGATTTCCACCCCTTGAGGATGTAGAGATGCTGCTGGCACCTTGGAAAAAGAGGGAAAGATCTGCAAGTCCAAGTCTGCTAAGAATACCCTTGTACCAGTTTCTAACATGTTCTCAGCCATTCAGAAAAAAAAAATCAAATGTGGGGAGATACAGAAGAGAATGACAAAGACTTCAAAGTGTCCTCTGTGACCTCATAAAGAGATTCACTCTTAGACCTAGAGGACTCACAGGTGAGGGCCTCTTCTGTCCAAAAAAAAGAGGAATGGGTCTAGGTCACAATCTTTGTGAATTTGTGGAAATTCTTTATGATATGGCTTTGGGCCTCTTAATTTTGTTTAGTATCATAAACCCATTCACAGTGATCACCCTTACTGTAAACAGTATCAAGATAGAAACAAAATGTCTTACTACTCTTTTTTCCTTTGGAACAGCTACCCTGTGACATTTTTTATTACAGGACACAAGAATGAAAACTACTTTTGAGACTGCAAGGACTAAATCACAATGATCTTCTGGTCCCTCCTTTTGGGACCCGTGGGACGATTTATGTGTTAAGGTGATCATCCTGTTTCGTGGATCAGCATGGAAAATCTCTAGGTTACTAGAGATCCACCAAGACAGGGTATTAATGATGGATGTCACATACGAAGAACACTGATGTGTTTTTAGTGTATATGTCCCACCCCCCCCAGACAATGGCTCTTAGAATTTTGATGTCTTTAGAGAAATACACTCTTATTATCTATTCACATCTAGATTGGTGGTTCTAGGGTGTGATCATAATTGCCCAACTCCCTAGGATTTGTAAGAGCTGCAGAGTAAAAAGATGTATTGTGACACAAACTTTTTGTCACACATGGTCTCTCTGGTGGGTTTATTTTATGCATATAGGACACCAGATACCTCTGGAGGTCAAATACCCACTAAGGGTTCCATCATTGCCAGGACTCACTATGCTTTCCTGTCAAAAACTCTTTTAGTATCAGAAGTCAAAATTCTCATTACAGAAACATCAGACCACTTAATATTAAAATGCACTTGTTCTATCACACACTCCCTCCCCCAGTCCATGGGCAGGGAATTTTGGTATTTGAAATCCTAATTACTAGAAGATGAGAACATGAAACGAAAATGGAGTAGTCTATGGCAAGCTCAGATATTGGTCCAGTGTGCTGATGAATCAGTCCAGAACTGGTAGGAAGACTCCAAAAAAATATTTTAAGACTTTTTTCACACAAACTAGTTTCTAGAAGTCTAATACGTCATATAAAAAAAACACCTGAGCTTAAGTGCCCAGTTGCACGGGTTAATAGATTTGGCCAGGAGAAAAGGGGGGAACATTACTCCTTTCAAATTAACAGGTTAAAGAAGTCATGAGAACAATTCAATATGACAGGGTCATGTCACTACAGTGTGTCCTGCAGTTTGGAACACAAAGGAATAGAGAGCAGAGTCATTGATTGTAACGGTAGAGAGACCTCCCAGTTACCCGAGACATTGCACTGAAAAGTATGTATCACACCTTTTTTTCCTACTCACCTTTGCCTCATGACTACCATTTTCTTTCATCATTTAGGTGCCAGACATTAAGTAGCCCATAAAATAGTCACTAATAACCTATGTCCTCATCTGAAGTAACTACTGCCTTCAATTGCTGATAAATAGCTCTGCTCCTGGTAGTGATGGAATCTACAGAATTTTACAAAACCTTCCTTCCTTCCTTCCTTCCTTCCTTCCTTCCTTCCTTCCTTCCTGTTTTAGGTCTTTCTCTAGTGAAACTTTATAATGCTATCATGACCTCTAATGAATTATCAGTTTCAGTGAATCATGCTACTCTAATTTTTCTATAAAAAACTCCTTCTAGCCCCTGCTTCCACATCAGAAGTTCTGCTTGCCCTGCTATCCCTTAACACGTCCAAATCAAGCCCTGATGGTCTACATCCTAGTCTCCTTCATCTCTCTCTGCCCCTGCCATCACTCCCCACTTCACCCACATCATAAACTTATCCTTTTCCTCGGGCCTAGTTCATAGAGCCTGGAAATCGGCATGCGTCATCCCTCTCCACAAAGGTGGTGATCCCACTATACCTGGTAACTATCGTCCCTTCTCCCTTCTACCTGCCCTAGCAAAATTACAGGACCACCTAGCTCAGTCTACACTCTCCAAATTTGTAACCTCCACAAACTTTTTATCACCCTGTCAGTCTGGTTTTAGAAAAAAATACACTCCATCATCTCTTCCCTCCTCCATGTCACTGGCCACATTCAATCTGCTGCCGATAAAGGCCACCTCACCACCTCAGTCTTCATCAATCTGGCTAAAGCCTTTGACTCTGTAAGCCACCTCCTCCTTCCAAACTCTCTCGAGGATGCAGGACTCGCCCCTCCTGCTATCCTGTGGTTTGATTCCTATCTAAAAGGCAGACACCAGTAAGTTCAAATTGAAAACTCCTCCTCCTCTCCTTCCCTTGCTATCCTGGCAGGTGTCCCCTAAGGTTCCATACTCGGCCTCATCCTGTTTTCAGTTTTCAACAACAACCTCCCATCTGCTTGCTCTTCCTCTCTCATCCATATGTATGTGGATGACACCATATTGTTCACATCCAGCCCAGATCTAGCCACAATACATTCTATGCTACAGCTAAACTTCAGCTCAGTTCAGGCTTGGTTCATCTCAAAACAGCTTAAACTAAATACTATGAAAACTGTCTCAATGACATTCGGTACTTCTCAAAGACTAGCCAAAGCAAACTACGCCCCTCCTATCACTACCCTTGATGGCATCCCGCTAATCATGGTCCCATCCTACAAATACCTTGGTGTCTGGCTCGACTCACAACTAAACGTCTCTCTCCACATTAATTACATTACATCCAAACTATGCCATGAGCTGGGAGTCCTCTACCAAGACAGAGACTCTATCCCCCTCCCTGTACAGTACAGTACATCGTGAACTTTTGACTAAGATGATTATGCCAATCTTTGACTATGCGGACATTGTTTATGGCACTACTTCCTCCACCTCCCTCTCTTGACTTGACTCCCTTTTTTATGCCTTCTGTCACTTCACCTCCAACTCTCCTTACAGGACTCACCACTGTTCCCTTCTCTCCTGTCTGGATCTCCCTCTGCTCTCTCACAAATGCCTCACCCACTCTGCATGTTTCATCTCTAAATTCTGGTTCAACCTGCTCCTCTTCTACATCTCTTCCTTCCATTCACCTGCCTCTGCCTCTACCTATTCTCTATGACCTAGAGATTCACGCATGTTTTCACTGACTACCCAATCTTCTAACTTTCGCAAATATGACTTTAACTACTGCCTCCCCTCTCTGTGGAACTCTCAGCCACCTCTCTTATGCAACTCTCCATCTCACTCTTCTGTCAAATCTCAGCTATGCCTTCTACCACACCCCACCTGTTCTCACAACTTAATCTAGCATGACTGTAGGTCACTTTTGCACTTTTTCTTCTCTATGTTTATCCTCGCTCTACCGATACCCTACCACATATCCTGTATAACTAAGTAGCCTATTATGCTGTATTATTTCATGAAAAATGTGTGTGTGGTACATTTGTAACTATATGTTATGTACTATTAATATTGTTACGCCTCCTGCAATAGTGCCTTGTATTCTATATATCGCTAAATTATTCAACGATGTAATGTTTTGTATACGGCGTATCATGAAAATGTAGATTTATCTCTTGTTCCCACTCCCCTAGGTCACACCTGGAACTGAGCCTTGGCTCAACATGCCTTTCCTGGTCACCAAATGTTTAAATAAAATAAATAAATAAATAAAATATTAAAAGGGGGACAAAGCCAGCTTACAGAACTGGAGACACATTTGTCTCCTCATCATAGACCAGAAATGTTCATCTAAAATTTTGGCTGAAAGATTAGAGTAAGTGGCAGTAGAACTTATTTCTCCTCACCAGACTTGCTCAGTTCTAAACAGGACAGTCCACAGCAATTTAGTGGTTATGTGAGAGGCAGTATAGAGCAGTAGTTTTGGGCTCTACACTACAAACCTGGAGACCGGAGTTTGAATCTCACAGCCCTCACTTACATACTATGTGACCCTGAGCAAGTCATTTAAAGCAGCAGCATATTAAACAGTTGACATTTTGAGTGACCTGTGATTTTAGTTTAGTGACATGTCGCTTGATGTTCACTTTAGATTACTTTAATGGTTTTCTTTGATTCTTTAGTGTTTTTTATTAGTTCAATAAAAACTGAAATGAACCCTTAGACTGACAACAGAATTAGAACATATTGGAGTCCTGAACTGATATATCAGTCCGCTGCCCTGTAAGGATTAATTCGTGCAAATGGATTAATTATAATGTACTGCCCATCGGCCGGTACATTAGTTCACGCAAATTCATTACAGTTTTCATTGAACTAATAAAAAACATTAATGAACAGAAGGAACCCTTTACATAAAAATGGACATCAAGTGGCTTGTCAATAAACTAAAATCACAGGGTGACTCCAAATTTCAACTCTTCATTGCACTGCTGCTTTAACTCCCTTGTGCTCCCAGGTCACACCTGGAAACAGGCTTCAACTGACTGTGCCTTTCCTGGTTAACCATTTCTCATTTCCCTGCTGAGAGAGGATCTTTAGGGACAGTTTCTTGACATGTGCTGTTGCTAGACCAGGAAAAGGCTTTTTTTACAGTGTGGCCCACGAGTAACTTTTTCTGGTCCTGCACTGGTATGGTCTAATGCCAGTGTTTATGTGCTGGACTGAATGCTTATATGCCAAAGTAAGTTCCCTAGTAAATGGATGGTTGGTAGGCTTCACAGGAAGTATGGAAAGGATGTTCCTAGATATCATTGTTATATGCCTTTGTGATAGACCATCTGATACAAAAATGAAATGACAATGTGACAAGTTGTGGGATTTCTTCGCAGAATGGTTCTCCACCAGTAAAGGTTCTAGCCTATGCAGGCATTAGTCTTTCTCCTCAAGATGGGTCTGCTGGTCCAGCTTTGAAGGAAATTCTAAGCAATTCTGCCCAAACATCTGTGTCTTAATTCACACAAAAGTAAGGGGATGGGCACTGAGGCTGTAACAAATGCTGCTAATTCTATAGCCAAGATTAAGGTCCCAGGTTCCCATATCGAGATGTTGGGCATATGATATGGTCCTGATGTCTTGACATTTGACTGTCTTATATGTTCCTTATATTGCACATTGCCATGAACTCCTTGTAACCCTGTGTCATGGTAATGTCGTAATCTTTGTATATGTAATCCATTTGTATGCTGTGTTTATGTATGTAAACCTTTTATGTTGATAAGTATCCCCAGATCCATCTTGAAAATGAGCTTTGCTCAGTGGTGTTCACCTGGTTAAATAAAGATGGTGACTGATCGATTTATCACACTTCAGTTTGGAACAGTACTTAAATACAATCACTGCTTTGGCAAATGATGTCAGAAATAGATAATTCTTCAGCCAGGAAAGGGTTGTATAAACCCATTATGACAGACATATTTTTAATACCTCATGACTTCCCAAACTGCCCTCAAGATAAAGAGAGAGCTTTCTCAAACGTCTGGTTGATAAGAGAGCCCCCCCTAATGTAGGATGTTCTCTGGCTGTCTGCTCATGGCTGTTTGGGAGTCATAGACTCCTTAAAACACATAAGTCTAGACATTTTGTCCATGCCCAGAATGCAAAGGAGTACTGAAGACACACGAACACTTGTTTCTAGAGTGTCCATACACCTAGGGCTTTTGGGATTTTGTTTGGCTGCTAAGTGGCAGTGTCTGCGGGTCATACAGCTACTTTCTGCACATTTGATATTTTGTTTCTCCTCACCCCGTTGGTGCCACTTACACCCAGTCACAGTTGGGATTTTGTTTGCCCTATTTAAATTTTATATATTTCAAGCTCATTGTGCCTCTTCAATGCAACAAAAGGTGGTATCTTATCAGGATTCGTATATTCTTGTACTCGTGTAGCTCTGTGCAGAATTATGCAAAAAGATGAAGCAGTTTTTCTAAGCTCAAAAGTCTGTTTAATAGGGAAGTCTTTCCATGACAACACACAGAGTAAGTAATGAACTAGATTTAAGATGAGGGTGAATTTAAGGGTGGCCAAAAGTAGGGCCCTCTTTCTGTTGAAATGTCTCTGTTCATACAGAATATTGTAAATTGAAGGAATGCTAATTTGACATTAGGTTTATTACCATTTTCACATCTTTTTCCTAGATACTTTTTTAATTGGTGTTGATCTCTGCTTTGCAATGACTTAAGCCATACATTTTTATTTGTGTAAATAAAAAGTCCCCTACTCTTTTTGAGAAGTGTCATAGGATGTTTAAATTCCACTTGACCAACCACCACTGCAGCCCATGTCTCCCAAACACCATACTCAACTTTCTGAAGCATCAATACAGGTTACTTTTAACCAAGGAACAGTGTACTTTTCAGAGCTACCAACATGACTTCCTGCAGCACCTGATATTCATTAGTGGTCTCCTAACCTACGGCTGACCAGGCCCAGGCCTGCTTAGATATGTGATCAGGTTCCAAGTATAGATATCTATGGTTCCAAGGCAGCAGTGGCTGAAAGGAAGCAGTACTCAGCTATGTATCTACCTTCTAATTTGGCATTCAGATTTTCTTCACAATACTCTTTTGGCAGTTTTGCACAGTTCATGACAATTATGGGCTTGTATGGCCCTCTCTGCACATCTTGTAAAGCGATCTCCCTGCATGGAGTTAAATGAGTGCACTGCTCTCCCATGCAGGTACTTCCAAGCTTTTATTTTGGAGATGCAGGTATTGCCAGGGTTCATTCGCTCTGTTTTTATATGTAAGTAACTTTTACATTTTTTGCACTTCCATACAAGACAGCAGCCCAGTGAGGAAGGAGAAATGATTAAGTTCCACAATTTGCATTTCTTTCCAAAACACCTAATACAAATTTATGTTTATATCGGAAATAAATCTTTTTGCGATTAGCGTGGCTGTCTATTTTTCATCTACTCGTTTTCTTCCCACCGCTACTTAATGTCTAATGTTATATAGTTTTGTAAAATGAGTAGAGACAGTAAGGGTATCCAGAGTAAACCACACCCTTTCATCTGTTATTAGTTACCTGTACTGTAGTTTAGACCAGGACCATGCAGATTATTGGACCTGAGGCCTGCTCTGTTATGTAGGGTGAGCCACCTACAAAGTAATACATTATGTCTGATAGCTTTCTATTTTTAAGTAGTCTTTCAGGATGTTTGTTGTGGTCTTCCTCTCCCCACAGGCTGTGCCCACATGTCTAAGAGCAGGTTTGCAGCTTGCCTTGTACATTGTAAAGTTTCTGTTTTACCGAAAGCGTATAAATTATTGCAAGGCATTGGCGACTAGTAAGGCTAAGCTTCAGGTTACACGTTGCTTTGATCTTCACCAGTGGCTCTGAATTATTTCAAAAATGTGATGATTGCTAAACAGTTTTTTTTGTGGCAAAAGTCAGAATTTTCAGATATGAACCGAACACCCTGTCAACATTAAAAATATATTCTAAAGCACTATATTTAAAGTGTTTGAGAAACGAAATGGCTATCATAGGGTAACCCCTCTATAAATGGGGGTTCCCTTAAAGTCTTCCTTGGGCTTGCTAAATGCTCACTGCCAGGCTGATGTCCTGCATTTTAGCAGTTTAAACATTATTACCGGTGAGTGCCTGTATAGCCTCTGTTTACTGTCTCTTTAAGAGCTGCCTATATCACAGTTATAATTAATTTGTGAGGGTGTCTGAGTGCTTCTATGCCCACCCGGGCTGCCAGATAATTGCTCCGTTCTGCCATCGCTATTTGTGCAGAGGGAGCTTTGTGAGAAGATGTACTTATTTGCTGATTATCTAGTAGAATGGTAATGCTATTGTAGTGTGTTAAACCTGCTTTCTTTGCAGCATGGACAGTTTTGGTTATCACCACCATCTTGGTCCTGGGGTACTGGAATGGGTCAATCAGTACCTTTGGGGACTCTAAAATGGAGTCTGTCCCCAGGGGTCTTGTTGGAGCAAAATTCTGTAGGAATTGTAGTTTTGGAACTTTGGCACCCAAATGGACCTGGAGCCCTTGTGACTGACAGACAGATCAACCAACCAAACCGTTTGGATCCTGGGGAAAGTCCAAGGCTGCTTGCAGCTAGAGTCAGTCTGAGTTGGGAGGTAAAAGGGTGAACAGCTTGAGATAGTCGAGTAGCTCCTGCATAGTTTCGCACAGGAGAACTGTTGAAGGGCTGAGTTTTGGCCTGCCTGCTGTCCTGAAAGGGAACTTGTGAGGTTATCGGACTGAATCCAACTGTGGAGAGCAATTTAAGCCACTGAACTGTGACCAGGCTGTCAACCTGAAGAAGATCAAAGATTTGCTGAATGCGATCGGCCTGTCAAGATCTCCAGCCACCTCTGAACTCCCAGATTGTGCAGAGACTCCGTAATTGCGACCGGAGAGCCATTTGTCTGGTACAGTGGAATTTCTTTATATATAAATGTGCTGTATGCTGTTAGTGGGTTGTGATTTGGTTCCCCACTGCGGGCAGAACTGTGTTCTGCTTGCTGGAGGCTGCATCCAGCTCCAACGGACTGAATCTGTAATTATCTCCATTTGGCCTGGGCCTTGCCACAATGGCCCAGCCAGACTACCTGCTACACAGAGAAAGTCATCGATGAGAGACCTGCCTGGGGATCATCCCTCTGCTCAATGCTTTGAACAGGAATGACGTCTCGGTGATTTGTGTGGGCCCTGCTTCTCCTGGCACTCCAACTCAACAACCTGCAGTCTCAATTTCATCCTGCCTGTGTTCTGTATTGGGTATAGTGAGTAAACATCAGAGTAGCTCCTTGCAACAAAAGCTAAATCTAAAGTGTTGTCATCTGATTGCCTTGTTGTTTTTCTTCCATGAACTGAGCCCTTCGGCTCCAGAGTACAAATAGTGTGTGTTGTGCATGTTGCTTTTTTCCATCACAGGGTCCCAACCAGCTGGGATGCCGGCCTACCCCGGGCAATGTTCCTAGCTAGCCCACCTTTTTCATACCTGGATACCCAGAGTGTGTGACTGTGTAGGGACTCTGAAGTGCATGCATGATTGTCTGATTTAGCCTTTAAGCCAAACAACCTGATTATGCCCCTTCCTTGTTCAAGTCTGCTGAATAAATCAGATCTAACTCTTTTTACATTTAACTTGACTGTGGTTCAAGTTTGTATTGAAAGCACTGTACTGTTGTTATTTGCTGTGCCTAACTTTGTTTTACAGTGGGTCTCCAGGGTCGAACTGGTGGAACCAGCCCTGGTGGTAAGTGCAAACAGTGCGGGTACTTGCATGGTGGTGAATGAGGGTCATTGCAAAAGTGATTACTGTATATTGTTCTGGCCACTAGAAGGGAAAGAGGGGCATTACAGTGTCCTGGAGGGCTGTATCCAGGTTAGCTTAACCACTGACAACCCTGACCTCCGGGTGGAGGCACTTGTTTCAGTACCCAGGCCCCTTAAGCTTCAACTAGCCAAGCAGGCAGGGGTAGTAGCCCTTGGGGTAGAGCCACTTAGGTGTTACATTTTGGAGGGACCACTGGAATTAACGTCCTCTAGTGGCCAGAAGTGGGAATTACCCCATTAGGTTTAGAACTGGTGACAAAATGGAGGAGCTTGCAACACCTAAGCTCAAGATCGCCCTCCCCATAAGCTGTTAGTACACTGAATGATGGGGTGGAATGTGGCTGAGTGGGTAGACCCCTGACAGGCCCTCCTGCTAATGGATGTCCCATTAGGGACCACTAATGCTGTCATTGTGGAGGCTGTGGAACACGTTAAGTATTTGGGGAAGGCTGAAGTGAAGGGAGGGATTCAGACCTGTTTGACCAGACCATGGTGGTTCTACTCTCCTGCAACTCTCCCATAGATCCAGAGAAAGTATCCACTGTTATTCTGTCAGAAGGATCCCAGTAGGGGTGGAGGGTCATCCATTTGCATAGTGATCAGGCTACCCTGGGAGGGTATCCCAGCATAGATAGGTTCAAGGACAAGCTGCTTAAGTTGTTAGTTTCTGAGGGACAATCCGCCTAAGAGTTAGTGAAGGTGCTGGACCTTTCTGAAGAACCCATGCCCTTGCAGTCCCCGACAGTGTCTTCTGCCTCCCCTAGGGTTTCCCCCATGGTCACCCCCCATAGTAATTCCATCTGTGCACCTGGACTCTTACCGTAAACTTAGACTTTTTTGGGGCACAGTTCCAGTGCCTATAAGGGAGGATGACCTGGAAACATGGATGGACTATGCTACCCCCCCAAGTCCAGAAGTGGCCGTGCTCTAAGGGGGGAGAAAAGAAAAAAACTCATGGAAAGTTTGAGGGGCCCTGCACTGGAGGCTATTCACTTCCTACGAGCCACTAGCCTGGAGGCTACTGCGGCTGAATACCTCTCTGCATTGGAAGGGGTTTTTGGAAGTACTGAGTCAGGGGACGATTTACTGTGGAATTTTAAATCCACCAAGCAATGGAAGAATGAGAAGTTGTTTATGTTTGTTACCAGAACTGAGAGGGCTCTGCAGAGAGCTCACAGAAAAGGAAGGGTGCCTGCTAGTGAACTGAATCAGGTCAGGTTGGTTCATATTCTCAAGTGAGCCAGGTACTCTAGTGTGATGATGCTAAAACTTAAGTTGCAAGATAGGAAGGCTAACCCTCCAGAGTATTGTCACCTCATGAAAGAGATTTGTGAAGCAGGAGAATGATGAAGAATGATGGGAGCCCTATGCTGGGGTTGCTCTTACCTGCCAGACCCCTGCGCAAAGTGACGAGACTGAGGTGCAGCAGATGAGAGACCTAATTTAAGAATTGACAGTGTTGCAAGTTAGCCAACAAGCCACTGAGGTGGCCAGAGACACTAACCTCTACCAGGCACCTTCTGAGTCAAGTAGTGAGGCCCCACCTAGTGGGGTGGGGGTGCACGTCGTCTCTTCGGAAACCTGGACTGAGAGTAACCTACTGGAAGAAGTATGAGAACTAAGAGCCCAGGTTGGGGACCTACTCTGAGTCACACAGACCACTAACCTTGATGGAAGTCCAGAGGACCAAGAACGCAATTCATAAGTCAAAGAAGGACCCCGAGGTGCCCCTGAAGTACCCAAGCAGGGAGACTGTCTGCTACCATTCAGAGACTCTAGAGAGCCCAATTTTTGTTACCTCTGCAGGGAGGACGGGCACACCCAGTTCACCTGCCGCTCACCGGAGAACTTGAGAAAGGTTACTATTAGGCTACTAACCTTGATTCGATGGAACAATAACCAGCTGCAAGGTGGAGCTGCTCAAAAAAGTTATTCATCAAAGGCTGCTGCCAAGTCGACATCCAAGTCTGCATCACCTGAGTGGTCTGAGGTGGTGGTCCCTTCAGTGGAAACTACAGTGATGGTGAACGGTGTGTCTGCCCAGGCCGTGCTTGACAGTGGATCTCAAGTAACTATGGTGTTCCAAGATTGGTATCAAAGCATCTGCCTGATGTGCCCCTACAACCCTTGGAAGGCTTACATGTGAGGGGGTTGAGTGAGAAGTCTTATCCGTACTCGGGGTATATTCAGATCTGGCTGCCTTTCCCTACCTCCGTGGCCAGAGTAGATGAACAAGTTGAGACCCTTGTCTTAGTGTGTCCACCCACCGGACTATATGATGGGGTTCCCTGTGAATTGGGATAAATGCCCATATGTTTGGGAGACTGGCACAACTCTGTCGTGAGAAACAAGGGCAATGTACTGGGCGGGCCCTAAGAATTATGGCTCTCATCAAAAGGGCCTATGACTTGCAACGGAAAACCGAGGCAGAAGATCAGGATGAACCTGTGGGGATCGTGTGGAAGAAGGATCTTGACTCTCTGGTACTGGCACCCAATACCAAGTGTACCATTCCCAGGGAGGTCCACCTCTGGAAAGATGTAAAGAACAAAATATTAATGTTGGATGCACCAGGTGATGGAAAGTTGCCAGATGGATTATTGGTTAAACCCAGCATCTTGTCTGGTCATTCCCATGCCTATGCATGATGAGTGATGGTCCAGATTCGGAATGTGTCAGATCGGGAGTTCCGGGTGAACAGCAGGTGCACCCTAGCTACAATACACTGCACAGACACTGCAGTATTATCCAGTATCAAGTACTCTGGTGAAAAGGAGAGAATGACCCCAGACTTCTTTGACGTTGGTGATTCCCCTTAGTCAGCTGAATGGAAGGCTAGAATTAACAAGAAATTCACCCAGAAAGACTAGGTATTTTCGTTAAAAGAATGGGACGTGGGGTGTGTCCAGGGTGCAGAGCATCACATACGCCTGCATGATGACTGGCCATTTTGAGAGAGATCCCTACGTCTCACCCCAGTAGACATGGATGATGTTAGGAGACATCTGCAAGAAATACTTGCTGCTGGCATGATACAAGAATCAAGGTGCCCATATGCCTCTCCCATTGTGGTTGTGCATAAAAAGAATGGGTCCATGAGGATGTGTCTTGATTATCGAACCCTAACCTGGTGGACCATCCCAGATCAATACACCATGCCTTGTATACAAGATGCCCTGGATTGCTTGAATGGGAGCAAATGGTTCTCGGTACTGGATCTTCGCAATGGATATTACCAGATTCTGATGACCCCAGAGGACCATGAGAAAACAGCCTTCATCTGTCCTTTGGGGTTCCATGAATTCCTGAGAGTGCCACACGGGATTTCAGGTGCCCCGGCCACCTTTCAGGGACTGATGGAACGTATGGTGGGAGATATGAATTTGTTGGAATGTCTAGTGTACTTAGATGATGTCATTGTGTTCAGGCGTACATTAGAGGAGCATGAGACATGACTGTTTAAAGTGCTAGACCAACTGGAAGACTTCGGCCTTAAGCTGCCCATTGACAAGCACCAGTTTTTTTCAAACCTCCGTGAAGTATGTGGGGCACATAGTATTTGCAGAAGGGATAGAGACTGACCCCAGTAAGGTTGAATCACTGACTACTTGGCCCCAGCCCCATAACTTGAAAGAACTACAATGTTTCCTGGGGTTCTGTGGCTACTACTGCAGGTTCATCAAAGGCTATTCAAAGGTGATTTGACTGCTCCTGAATCTTACCCAGGGTTACCCCTTACCAACCGTAAATACAAAAAAGGGTCTGTCAAAGAACCCAAGAAAGTGTACTTTCAAACAGGTGAACCTTTTGGGCCCCTCTGGACACCCGAATGTGAAGCAGCCTTATACGAAGTCATATACCAGCTCACCCATGCTCTCATCCTCACCTATATTGACCCTACCAAGCCCTATATGCTGAATATGAATGCCAGTCTGCAGGACCTAGGAGCTGTGCTGTATCAAGACCATGAGGATGGTGTGAAACCGATAGCTTTCGCCAGTAGGAGCTTGACCCCGTCAGAGCGAAACTATCCTGTGCACAAGCTGGAGTTCCTTTCCCTAAAATGGGCCATTGTTGACCAGTTTCATGAGTACCTCTATGGGACAAAAATATTGGTGAAGACTGACAATAACCTGTTAACCTATGTACAGACTTCAGCTAAGTTAGACGCCACTGGGCACCGGTGGCTTTCCGCCTTATCAACCTATGATTATGTTGGTGATTACAGTCTGGGACTGAACCATATTGATGCTGATGCCCTGTCACAAAGGCCAGTTTCCAAAAGTGAGTGGGCCAGACTGTCTGAACCTGACATCCTAGCATTGTGCCAAAAGTTTGACCGAGATAAACAGATGTCTGTGGACACGGTGGACTGTCTAGTAGATTGTTTGGGCCCTCCTGATACCTGCCTACCAGCTGCCTATTGCCATTTCTCTGCTCTAGATATTAGTGCACTACCTCAATTCAACAATGACAGCATTCATTGGGCTCAACCCCAAGATCCTATGATTCAACCAGTACTTGACGCCCTGCATGCAGGGAAAGATGTGTCTAAATGGCATTCCCCTGACTTTCGAAATGCCCTATTGTTTAAAGAAGACCCCAGATTGAAGTTGCATAATCAGTTGTTATACAGAGAGACAGTGGATCATAGTGGTCAAGTAGACAAGCAACAATTGGTCCTGCCCACAACCTTTAGACACTTGATACTGTGGTCCCTCCACAATCATATGGGGCACCTCGGTATTGACAGGACTGTCGACCTGGTGCAATCTCGATTCTACTGGCCCAAGATGGGGGCTGTTGTTGAACACCATGTAAAGACCTGCAGTCGTTGCTTTTAAAGAAAAGCCCTGCCTCAGAGGGTTTCCCCCCTTGTCAATATCACTACTTGCACCCCCATGGAACTGGTTTGCACAGACGTTTTGTACTTAGAACCCAACCAGAGGAATATTGTGTACTGGCAATTTGCTAGTGGTTACTGATCATTTCACTCAGTATGCACAAGCTTTTCCAACTAAAGACCAAATGGCCTCTACCGTACCCAAGGTGCTAGTGGAAAAATTCTTTGTACACTATGGTGCCCCCCAGCGGATCCACTCTGACCAAGGCAGAGACTTTGAAAGTAGGCTAAGCAAAGAAATGCTGTCTTTGTGGGGGTTGTGGAAGTCAAGAACCACCCCCTAGCAATGTGAGAAGACAGTAAGGAAGGCTAGGGGATACTGGGATGCATAAGGAGAGGCATCCACAGTAGAAAAGAGGAAGTTGTTATCCCTCTGTACGTACAGTTGATGAGACCCTATCTGGAGTACTGTGTGCAGTTCTGGAGACGCCATCTCCACAAAGACATAGATAGAGTGGAGGCTGTCCAGAGGAGGGCAACCAAAATGGTGCAGGGTCTGCACCAGAAGACATATGAAGAGAGACTAAAGGAGCTTGATATGTATACCCTTGAGGAAAGACGGGAGAAGGGGGACATGATATGAACTTTCAAGTAACTCAGGGAATCAACAAAGTCCAAGACAGTAGCATCTTTCAGAAAAAGAGATGTGCAAGAACAAGGGTCCACAATTTGAAGATAGAGATGGGACTGCTCAGAGGTAATGTGAGGAAGTATTTTTTCATGGAGAGGGTTGTGGATGCATGGAACAGCCTTCCTGAGGAGGCTGTGGAGTGAAGAACAGTGGGGGAATTCAAGAATGCATGGGACAGACATGAGGCAGTTCTAGTGGTGGGCAGGAGGAAGTACGCTGTTGGTTAACTAGGATCTGCAGCTTATTCGTTAGGTAGGAAAATGGGCAGACTAGGTGGGCCAAGTGGTCCTTATCTGCCGTCAAATTCTATGTTTCTACAGTATGTTTCTATATCAGATGTTGTTTGCATAGCCTGCTAATGCGATATATGTTTCATTTATACTGCATCTTCAATATTGTGATGGTATAGACGTGACGTGGACGCTAAGTTTTCTCCAGGCAGGGAAGGGTGCAACCCACCTACAAATGGGGGTTCCCAAAAAGTCTTCCTTGGGCTTGCCTAAATGCTCACTGCCAGGCTGATGTCCTGCGTTTTAGCAGTTTAAACATTATTACCGGCGAGTGCCTGTATAGCCTCTGTGTACTGTCTCTTTAAGAGCTGCCTATATTGCAGTTATAATTAATCTTTGAGGGGGGCTGAGTGCTTCTATACTCGAGTACCACCTGGGCTGCCAGATAATTGCTCCGTTCTGCCGTCCCTATTTGTGCAGAGGGAGCTTTGTAAGAAGATGTACTTATTTGCTGATTATCTAGTAGAATGGTAATGCTATTGTAGTGTGTTTAACCTGCTTTCTTTGCAGCATGTACAGTTTTGGTTATCACCACCATCTTGGTGCTGGACTGCTGGAATGGGCCAATCAGTACCTTTGGGGAATCTAAAATGGAGCCTGCCCCCAGGGGTCTTGTTGGAGCAAAATTCTGTAGGAATTGTAGTTTTGGAACTTTGGCACCCAAATGGACCTGGAAGGGGAGCCCTTGTTGTCACTGACAGACAGATCAACCAACCAAACCTTTTGGATCCTGGGGAAAGTCCCAGGCTGCTTGCAACTAGAGTCAGTCTGAGTTGGGAGGTGAAAGGATGAACAGCTTGAGATAGTTGAGTAGCTCCTGCATAGTTTCACATGGGAGAACTGTTGAAGGGCTGAGTTTTGGCCTGCCTGCTGTCCCTGAAAGGGAACTTGTGAGGTTATAGGACTGAATCTGACTGTGGACAGGACAGCAATTTAAGCCAGTGAACTATGACCAGGCTGTCAACCTGAAGAAGACCAAAGATTTGCTGAACACGATCGGCCTGTCAAGATCTCCAGCCACCTCTGAACTCCTGGATTGTGCAGAGACTCTGTAATTGTGACCGGAGAACCATTTGCCTGGTACAGTGGAATTTCTTTACATGTAAATGTGCTGTGTGCTGTTAGTGGGTCATGATTTGGTTCCCTACTGCGGGCTGAACTGTGTTCTGCTTGCTGGGGGCTGCATCTAGCTCCAACGGACCGAATCTGTAATTATCTCCATTTGGCCTGGGCCTTGCCACACTGGCCCAGCCAGACTATCCACCACACAGAGAAAGTCATCGATGAGAGACTTGCCTGGGGGTCATCCCCCTGCTCAGTGCTTTGAACAGGAATGACGTCTCAGTGATTCGTGTGGGCCCTGCTTCTCCTGGCACTCCAGCTCAACAACCTGTAGTCATGATTTCATCCTGCCTGTGTCCTGTATTGAGTATCATGAGTAAACATCAGAGTAGCTCCCTGCAACAAGAGCTAAATCTAAAGTGTTGTCATCTGATTGCCTTGTTGTTTTTCTTTCATGAACTAAGCCCTCCGACTCCAGATTACAAATAATGTGTGTTGTGCATGTTGCTTTCATCTATCATGGGGCCCCAACCAGTTGCGATGCCGGCCTACCCCAGGCAACGTCCCTGGCTAGCCCACTTTTTTCCTACCTGGGTACCCAGAGCGTGTGACTGTGTAGAGACTCTGAAGTGCATGCATGACTGTCTGATTGATTTCGCCTTTAAGTCAATCAACCTGATTATGCCTCTTCCTTATTCAAGTCCCCTGAATAAATCAGATCTAACTCTTTTTGCGTTTAACCTGACTGTGGTTTCAGTTTGTATTGAAAGCACTGTACTGTTGTTGTTTGCTGTGCCTATCCTTGTTTTACAGGGGGTCTCCAGGGTCGAACTGGTGGAAACAGCCCTGGTGGTAAGTACAAACAGTGCGGGTACTTGCATAGTGAATAAGGGTCAATGCAAAAGTGATTACTGTATATTATTCCGGGCACTACAGGGGAAACGGGAGTTACAGTGTCCTGGAGGGCTGTACCTAGGTTAGCTTAACTACTAACAACGCTGACCACCAGGTGAAGGCACCTGTATCAGGACCCAGGCCCCTTAACCTGCAACTAGCCAAGCAGGCAGAGGTAGTAGCCCTTGGGGTAGCACGGCCTAGGTGTTACATAGGACTTAAGTTAAAGCATTAGAGTATGTAGTAGAGACTAATTTGAAATAGTATGTATAAAATAAAGCTAGTTTCACTTTCATAATTAAAGCAGTAGTGTGTGTTAGTGTGAACCTTTTCTTCCTCATTGTTTTTTATTATTCTAGTTTAGTTTGCCCTTTTCCTCTTGTCTTGTATACTGTAAGATGCCCCCATCCCAGTGGAGTTCACTTTAGCATTATTTTTAGATTTGAAATAATTAAAAGAACACTCCCTAAAGTATTGCTAACCATGGGTTTTCATCTGTAGTCTCAGCTGAATCTGAGCCCTCACTTTTGCATCGGATAAGGGAGCAGTGTCTGTTGCATGATAAGTCACCTGGGTCAGAAAAACAGTGATGTTAAACATTCGTGGCCCAGCAAGTGCGTGGAACAGTGAAGGAGTGGAACAGGAGTAAGACTGGCATCTTAGACGTCAGCAGCCATCGGCAGGTGACAGTAGGCATACAGGGAAGTTTGCTGATCCAGTAAGGTGAGGTAACTACCTGTGTATTGGTTGCTACCTGTTTAAAAGGGTGTACTCTCAGTGGGATGGGGTAAACAGCAGTGTAGGGTGGGGAGGATAAGACCTACAAAGGTCAAGCTAAGGGCAACTGAGACACACAGTAGGGTGAGAATAGAGGCAACACCCTGTCTAGGGTAGGGGCAGAAAGTGAGTATAGGAAGCCAGCTATCCTAAATTACAAAAAAAAAAAAAAAGGGGGGTTTTACTTCAATTCCATCTAGGGTAAGAGGTTGACCACAAAGTCGGAAGGGGAAAGGTAAAGGGAAGCTGGGGAGGTGGGTTAGTGATACGGGAAGCCTGCAGGTAAGGGAAAGACAGTGAAATGAAAAGTCAGGAGGATAAATAGATCATCAAGCATGGTAGTGGTGCAGTGTAATGGGTGCAGGGCCACAGTCTTCAGATACGCGTTCTGGAGACTGACGTGTTGCTCCATATGCAGGCACTTCTCTGGTCTGAGAACAGAGATTGCTGGATTCCAAGCTGAGCTGGCATGAGTACAGGGCACCATCTGCCTCACCCAGGGGCTACCTAGTTTGTCGTGGCTCCCTCAAAGGATGTCAGCAAGGAGGCAGAGAGTCTGGACCTTGATGGATTTTGGGAGGGGGGGAGGAAGGAGAGAGTGTACCCCTGAGAGCTTAACTGCTGTGCAGTTCCTTCACTATTCTGGTGGGATGGGGAAGCCAATAGGAGGTACCCAAGGCAGTAGTATGAGAGGATGTGGGGGTCCTCAAAGGAGCAGGCCTCAACAAGGGTGGGAGAGTCCCTTGGCCAAGAAGGAGGCACTTGCTGGTGGGAGACTCCATAGTGAGGGGGATTGAATTGGGGGCACAGGAAGAGAGGGACAGGGTAGTACAATGCAATCAGGCACTTTGGTAGGGAGGACTGGAGGGTGGATCTTGGAGATCGCCAGGGAAGGGAGGGGGTAGGGAGCTGAATGATGTTGTCCATATGGGGACAATTGATCTGACATGAGAACTTGTAGGGATAGTGCAGGATAGGTTTAGAGAGTTTGGGGCGGACCTGAAGCAGGTAGCTTACACTGCAGCCTTCAATGAGGTGCTGTCTGTGCATGGTTGGGGGAAGGCAAGGGAATGCCACACCAGATCCTTCAAGTGGTTGAAGGCATGGTGCAGGAAGTAGGGTTTTTGCTACATTGGGGACTGGGGTCTTATGTGGGGGGGGGTGGAGACTTGTGTAGTCGAGATGGCCTCAATGCATCCAGAAGGGGAATGGCAGTCTTGGGTTGAAGCTTTAAATGCTACTTTGATGAGCCATAAATTAGCCATAGGAGGGACAGAAAGAATGAGTAAGTCAGAAATTGCCCCCCAGAGACTAGTGCAACAGTGAAGGTTAGCCGAGTGAGAAGAAATTCCCCACAGGTTGATGGAAGAAGAGAGAGAAGGACAGGGAAGGCAAGTCTGAAGGAGGAACATCAGTTGGAAGAGTGGGGAAGGAGCAAAAACAGGAACATGTAACAGGAGGGCAGGCCTAGGGTACTGCTTGAAAATAAGCAGAATTTGTCTAGCGCACTTTACCTGGTCAACAAAAACTAAATAAATATGTAATGTGGCAAGGGAGGAAGACAAAACGAATTTGATCCAGATCATGCAGCATTTAAAGAGATACTGCAACCCACAGAAGAAACTCACCTATGAAAGGCATTTGTTCAACACTCACAACCAACAACCAGGCGAAGCCTTTGATGCTTATCTTATAGAATCACGTTTGAGAGCTAAGTCTTGCGAGTTGGAAAATCTGACTGATTTGTTAATCCGAGATGGGATTGTTTTGTGGTGTTCTGGATGACCATGTCTGGTGTCGACTGATCCATGACATAGATTGACTCTAGCCAAAACCACTGATATACAATGAAGCCCAGCAGGACGAAGCCCAGTATCACAGTTTCCTGCATGGCAAAAGGGACTGATTTCCACTGAAACTGCATTGCTTACTGCAGTAACTCTACTGCATTGTGCTGCAGAACTGGGCTAAATCCTGGCAAGCTTCACTGTATGCAGAGCTGCTGAATTTAGCAAGAGGAAAATTAAAACTGTGAGTGAGCCCTCCCCCCATCGAAGAAGCTGCTGTAAATATGACTGTTTTCAAACAAAGGGGTGAGAGAGAGAGAGAGAGAGAGAGAGAGAGAGAGAGAGAGAGAGAGAGAGAGAGAGACTGTGCCAGCCAGAGAGCTCAGATTACATAGATGTGGAAAATGTGTGAGAGAGCATGGGCGAAACAGATGCCCTGCGTATGGTCAAAGATGTCGAATATGCAATATGCAGAATCATTTTGCAAGAATATGTACTGCAAAGCATGGTACAAAAGTGCATGTTGTTGAGGACGAGACTAGAAGTGAAAGTGAGGACGCTTTTGCTGTTGAAACGCTGACAAAGCCATGGACTGTGACTGGAAAGTGCACTTAAGCACTAATGGGGAAAATTTTGACTTTTTTAAACTGGTCACTGGAGCTCAATGTAATGTTATGCCTATGAGCATGTATCAAACTGTATCCAGAGAGCTTATTCTAAAGTTAAAAACTCAGTTGGCTTCTTATTTTGGTCATTGGGTGAATGTGCGTGGGAAAGTTGTGCTGCCTGAGGGATTCAAAAATCAGTATCTTGTAATCACGTTTCAAGTTGCTGATGCCAGTGTCTTTCAGATGAGACGTTAAACCGAGGTCCCATCTCCCTGGATTGGTGGTAGTTCAGGTGGATGTTAAAGATCCCATGGTACTTATCGAAAAGAGTAGGGCAATTTCCCCGGTGTCCTGGCCAAATTTCCCTCATTCACTAAAAATACCATCAACAGCTTAATCTGGTTCAAGGTCAGTTGGCATTCATCTGTATCCCCCTCCCCCGGGTCATGCCTGAAAATAGACAGGATTTATCTAATGCACTTACCCGGTCAACAAAAACTAAATAAATAAAACAAGCATTTGTCAATGCCGAATGTTTGCTTGCTGGCATTGGCATTGGTAGTGTAGGAATTACAGAGCTGCATAATAGGAATGGCAGTGAAGTATTGAACTGAAGCCAACCCCATCACCACCCTGCAGATAGTGGCAGGCATTGGGGTGTGCCTTGGGTCATCAGGGCATAACAGCCATGCTACCACCACACCCTACCGCAGACACCCAGAAGAGTCAATGTGCCTTAGGTCTTTGGTCTCTTATGCGCACCCCATTCCATCAGGAAATATTGTGAGATGGGTGTGGTATAGGAGAATGGGGTGAACTTTGGGGTTGAAGAATCCAAGGCACACCTCGATACCTCTCAGTGGCTGCAGGGTGTGAGTGGGGGTGGAATGATATGAGCATTGCAGGTGACAATCCCAAGTCACAGCCCAGATGCCTGTCGTTCTCTACAGGGTGGGGTGTTATGGTCGGAAACCCTAACGCCTCATGCATTCGTTGGTATTTTCACTCCAAATTTTCAACATGGGTTTTTTGTGACCCCCATCTCATGAACAGTGGCAATATCAGTTTGTTAGTCGAAAGCTGCTTTTGCACAGCAACCACGGCATTTGTCATCACAGGTGCAAAAACACATTCTGAACAGGATGTGAAAAATGACAGCTATACTGTTCATGGGGAGGTGTAAAAAATGGCAATGTTGAAAATCTGCAGTGAAAATATTAAAAAAACTGGTGAAGTTACGAGCGTGCGTAGAAACTGTGCAATGTGCACCCGTAATGTAATTAGTCTGGGAATTGTTTACAGCAGATTGTCAACACAGGCATTTTGGGACCTCCGGTCATGAACAGTGTCACTGTGATTTTCTTTATCTGTCCCGAGCAATGATTTCCCACAGCGACTACGCATTTCTGTGCTGAAAGTGTGAAAACACATTTCAGCCATGTTGTAAAAAATGACAGCTGTACTGTTCATAAGGAAGTGTGGAAAAATGCCACTGGTGAAAATATGGACTGAAAATATTACAAATTCATGAACTTACGAGGGTGCGTGGAAACTGCGCAATGCTCACTCGTAACACAGTCATTTTTAGGAATTTTTTTACCAGATTTTCAAAATAGACATTTTAGGACCTCTGCTCATGAACAGTGTCACCGTGATTTTCTTAATGTGCCCTATACATTGATTTTGCACACCGACTGCGCCATTGTGCCCTACATGGGCAGAAACATGTTTTGGGCGAGATGTGAATAATGACAGCTATACTGCTCATAAGGAGGTGTGGTAAAATGGCAATGTTGAAAATCTGGAGTGAAAATATTGAAAATTTGCGAACTTATGAGCGTGAGTAGGATCAGTGCAACAAATGCTCATAAAACAGTCATTTTTGGGAATTTTTTCACCAATTTTTTAACATAGCCATTTTAACACTTCTGCTAATGAATGGTGTGACTGTGATTTTCTTAATGTGTCCCAAATATTGAGTTTGCACACCCACTGTGCCATTGAGCGCTACATGCGCGGAAACACATTTTGAGTGAGAAGTAAGAAATGACAGCTGCACTGATCATAAGGTGGTGTGGTAAAATGGCAATGTTGAAAATCTGGAGTGAAAATGTTGAAAATTTGCGAACTTACGAATGTGCGTAGGAACAGCGCAATGCATGCTCGTAAAGTAGTAATTTTTGGGAATTTTTTCACCACATTTTTAACATAGCCATTTTAACACCTCTGCTCATGAACAGTGTCACTGTGATTTTCTTAATGTGTCCCGAACATTGATTTCGGACACCGACTGCACCGTTGTGTGCTACATGCGCGGAAACACATTTTGGGTGAGTTGTGAAAAATGATAGCTGTACTACTCATAAGGAAGTGTGGTCAAATGGCAATGTTGAAAATCCAGAGTGAAAATATTGAAAATTCGCGAACCTATGAGCGTGCTTTAGGAACAGCGCAGTGCAAGTCAGAAAACAGTCATTTTAGGAATTTCACCAAATTTTCAACATAGGTTTCTTTTCAGAGCCCATCTTATGAACACTGGCACTGTCATTTCATTAATCAGTCCCAAAAGGTGATTTCATGCAGTGACTGCGAAATCACCCTTTGGGCCCGATCAACACCATGACAGTGACAGAATTCATGAGGAGGGGTCCCAAAAACCCCTTGTTGAAAATTTGGTGCCAAAATTCCAAAAAATGCCTGAGATATGCAGCAAAGTTGAAAAAACCCTATTCGTTACAATACACAGCTTACCGGCATTTCCTCAGTTTGCGGTCGACTTTGAAGAGTGCAGACGTATTCCTGGTCCACCGAAGATCTTCGCACAGGAGTCCAGAGGTGCGGGATGGGGTGGGGAGGCAGGTGCGCAGTGGTGGGCGCGGGTGGGGCGACAGACAGTGAGGGAGCATTTTTCTGTTGCAGGTTTTTTTTTTTTAACAAAGGAGGAGACAATGCGGACGCTTGCGCTGGGGTGGGCTCCCAGCATGGCACAAGGATGGCTTGTGGGGGGAGCGTGGAGCCAATGGGGGATTGGGCAACCCGTCGGTGACAGCATCTGTTGCCACACTGCGGTGGGCTCCCAGCGTGGCACCCTGTACTCTGGGGGGGGGGCAGTGGAGCCGACAGGGGATTGGCCAGCCCCATCGGCTATATGTGTAGCCACGCTGGGGTGGCACCAGCATGGCATGTACAACTCTGTTTGGGGAGGTGCAGCACGCCGACAGGGATTGGGCACCTCGGTCGGCTATACAGTGTGGAAGAGCACGAGTAGGCGCGGCGTAGGTGTGTGTAGGGGAGCCGCATGAGCAGGCTGCATCTTATTGCTGCTCACTGATGCGTAGCTCCCCCTTTCAACTGTACACTACTGCATTTTGCACTGTTGTCATAGACAGCTCCAGCAGGCATTGGAGAACTGCAGCCGTGCCTGCAAACACACTGACTGAATTGGAAGAGGGTTGCCACACCTCTGAAAACTCGGATGATGGCACTATGTTTCTTGCACATGCGTGCATGCAAACATAAAAATGTAACACCAGTACTGGTACTGCCTACATGTTTAGAGATGAAACTTGTCAAACAATTGTTCATAGTCAATACAGAGAGTGATTCAACTGAAGAGATATTGTCTTAGTTTACTGATGTCTTTCAGGAGCTGGGGTGTCTTGAGGGAGAACACCACATTAAGATAAGTCTCAGTCCAGTGATATATCCCCTTAGAAAAATACCTTTTCCTTTAAAAGATAAAGTTAAGGCTGAGCTGGACAATATGGGGAAGCTGGGTGTTACGAAGAAAGTTTGAGAGTTCTACAATTTGGGTTAATTCAGTGGTGGTGGCAATAGAGAAGCCTAATAAGGTAAGAATATGCATTGACCCAAGGAGATTTAAATAAGGCTATGAAGAGCACTATCCAATGAAAACAGTAGAAGAGGTAGCCTCAAGGCTAGCTGGCAGCAAAATCTTTTCAGTGGTTGATACAGTTCACACGTTTCCGCAAATAAACTAGAAGGGCCCAGCTCTGAACTAGTGACATTTAACTCACCATCTGGGCATTATAAATTCAAAAGAATGCAGTTTGGAATATGCTCAGCTCCAGAAGCGTTTCATAGAAAAATATCTCAAATATTTGGAGGCCTAAAAGGTGTAGAGACTTACATGGATGATATATTGATTTGGGGGTCAGAGTTGCAAGCACATAATGCAAGATTTTAAAAAAAGTGCTTCAAAGAGCGCAAGAACCCCACCTGATGAACTTGAAAAAGATCAAAGATGGGATTGAAAGATATGTATTGGGCACATATTGACGCAGAGTGGACTGGTAGCAGATCCAGAGAAAATTAAGGCTGTGGTGGGCATGCCCACACTTAAGACAGTCATAGAATTGCAGAGGTTGATGGGAATGGTTAACTGCTTAGCTAAATTCATTCCCAATTTGTCAACTCTGAGCAAACCTTTTATGGGAGTTCTTGGAAAAGGAAATGGCATGGCACTGGGACTCCAGGCATTTTTTATTTATTTATTTCGAATAATCAGTTTTACAACTTTTAAGTCAGAGACTCGTTTACAAAGGTACCTCGTCACAGGGAGGGTGGACATACAATCATGTGAATTTTAGACAGTGGTAACAATACAAGTGAGATGCAGGTGTAAATAAACAAACTCAAGTTGTTTTAACTATACAGGGCAAAATCGAACTCTGCAGTAGAAACCAGTGCTTAGCAGTCTGTGGGATCCCAGGAAACTCTGGGAGGTACTATTTGGGACAGAATCCAGCTCCAATTATTGGCAGTTACAGCTCTGATTATCAACAATGTATTTTCAAAGGGCCATTTTGAACTGGCCAATTCTGGGAATGCCTGTGAGGTTCACAGGGAGAGAGTTATACCAGACAGGTGCTCTATGGTGAAAGAATCTTTGGCAGAGTGAGGTCCTGGCTTTAGGTACTAGGAAGGTGGCTTTAGTGAAATTACGGGTGAGTGCAGGCCAGGTGGCCTGTTGCAGGGATGTAGTGACCCCTGGAGGGCATAGTCCAGATAGGGTCTTTTTTGTCAGCAGGCAGGTGTGGTATTCCAGCCGTTCCTCAAAGGTGAGCATGTTCGAGGCAGAGTATAGTAGACATGTGTGGGTTCTGCTATGGGCACTGGTCAGGAGCCTGCAGGCTTTGTTAATTGAGGTCTGGACTTTAGTAAGGATGGTAGGGTCTGCAGCTGCATAGGTCTGGAGTCCGTAGTCTGCCAGAGACAGCACAGACAAGGTGATGGCCAGTTTTAAGGCAAATTCAGGGAGGCAGTCTTTGTGGCGATAGAGGAGACCAATCCTGGAGTTCATGGCAGACGACAGAGTTTTTAAATGGGTGTGAAAGGTAAAGCCTGAGTCAAAAGTGATGCCCAGGTACTTGTAGGTTGCTACCTGTTCAAGTGGGTGGAGTGTGCTGGGAGTGATGAGAAGGGGAGAGTCACTGGCGTTGTTTTGTCGGTGTGCAAAAAGCATCGATTTTGTTTTTTTCAGGTTTAGGACTAGCCGATGGCCGTTGAACCATTTTTCTGCTTGGCTGAAGGTGTTTTGCAGGGTGCTTTGGAGTGAGAGTGGGTCTGAATGTGATGTGATGATGACAGCGTCATCAGCGTAAAGAAGTATTTTGTCAGTGCAGGAGCCTGGGAGGGTGTTTAGGAAGAGACTAAAAAGGGTAGGCCCAAGGATGGAGCCTTGAGGGACCCCAGAGCATACTGGTAGGTTAGTAGGCAAGGTCCCATTCAGCTTGACCCTTTGGGATCTATTCTGTAGGTAGCTTGAGAACCAGTTCAGAGGGCCAGGTGAGAATCCCAGTTGGCTAAGGGAGTTTAGCAGCAGAGGGTGACACACAGTGTCAAAGGCCTTAGATAGGTCGATGAATACTGCACCTGCAAGTTTTCCAGCATCAAGCACAGAGTGGATTTGGTGGGAGAATTCCAAGAGGACTGTGGAGGTACTGTGACCTGGGCAGAAACCATGTTGCTCAGGGCATAATATGTCATAATTAGACAGGTATTCCATGAGCTGAGTGGATACTATTTTCTCCTGGGCTTTGGGGGGGGGGATGGAGATGGGCCTGTAGTTATTTGGTAGTGTTCGTTCTCTGAACTTATGGATAGGGGTGATTTCAGCCTGTTTCCATGCATCTGGGAATTGACCAAGGCATAGGGATCGGTTGAGGACATTCGAGAGGTGAATTAGCATGACATCCAGCGTGAGGCGGAGTATCCTGGAGTGAACGGGGTCACTGCACGGGTTGTGGGAGGTGAGATCTTTTAAGAGGAAAGGTTTGACGTCACGGGGTGAGATTGTTCTGAAGTGGAATAGGGGCTGGGAGATAGTGGTGTGGGTGGATGGGGGGATGGGGTCAAAGAATTGGGCAGGAAGAACCGCACTTAGGTTCAGAGAAAGACATGCACAGGTCTTGAACTAAAGAGAGTCATCACGCACCCTCTGGTGCTAGCCTTCTATGACCTTCACAAGCTAGTGGTCCCGTTTGTTGACGCCTCCTCTGAAGAACACAGAGCATGTCTATTGCAAGCCAACAAATTTGTTGCATTTGCTTTGAGATCTCTTATGAAAACATAGAAAAACTATTCACAAATAGAAAAGAAATGTTGGCTATTGTCTATGGCTGTAGTAAGTTTCACCAATTCAAATATATATATATATATATATATATATATATACATATATACTATGTGTGTGTGTGTGTATATGTGTGTGTGTGTGTGTGTGTGTGTGTGTGTGTGTGTGTGTGTGTGGTGTGTGTGTATGTGTGTGTATGTGTGTATAAATATTTTATATAAAATGGGTAGGAAAAATTATGTCTGCTGATTGGTTGAAACACATCACATGACCATTCCTATATTTGAGCACCACCGCACACCTGCACTTTCACCCCCTCCAAAACAATTTTGCCATTTAACAAGATAGATGACTCACTCTAGGGTGTGTGGTCATGCTCTGATATGCACACGCCTTGGGTGGTTGACGCACTTGGCATGAGGCCTCATGCCTAACAATGCACACCAAGGCGTGCATATATCAGAGTGTGACCGCACACCTTAGAGTGGGTTATCTATTACATATATATTATATGTGTGTGTGTGCATGCGTGTGTGTGTGTGTGTGTGTGTGTGTGTGTGTGTGTGTGTATATTATATATATACACAAATAGGAAGAGAGTGGTTGAGCCCTGGAACAGTCAGCCAGAGGAGGTGGTGATGGCCAGTACAGTGGAGGGATTCAAGAAGGCATGGGACAAACACAAGGGGTAGTCAAGGGGAGGGGGGACAAGTAGGAGGGGGGGAATGGGCAGACTATGAATCTATGAAATATGGTAAACATAAAGTGCTCATACAGACTGACCACAAGCCCTTAGACAGCTTGCTCAAGAAACCCCTGCACACTGCTCCACCTCTGATATAGAGAATTATGCTTAAACTACAGAAATATGATTTGCAAGTTATGTACAAAGCTAGAAGAGGTCTGCACATTGCTGACTTCCCTCAGTAGGGCAGTCCAAAAAGGAACATTACCTGACAACGATATTGATAAATATGAGGTGTACACAACTGCTAAAATTTCAATTACTGACGAAAAGCTGAAACAATTTTAAGAGTAAACGGCATGAGTCATCAAAAGCTGAAAGAGACAGTGTTGCAAGGTTGGCCCTCAGAACACTCACGAGTAAACCTGTCATTAGACCATATAGGCTCTTTCATGAAGAAATCACAACTAAGTGTCATGGTTCACTCCTCAAAGGTGAGAGACTGATAGTGCCCATTTCACTGTGAAAAGAAATGCTTATGAAACTGCGTTGCAGTCATCTGGGTATAGAAAAGTGCAGGAGATGAGCCAGAGATGTTTTATTTTGGCCAGGAATGAATAGTCAGATCGGTGATTTGGTCTCTGACTGTGACATCTGTGTCACCTACAGAAAAGTTCAATCTAAAGAACCACTGAACCCCCTACCGGAGCGGCCTTGGCAAAAGGTGGGAGCTTATTATTTTACTTTAATAGTGAAACATACTTGCTGATGGTAAACTAATAATCGAACTGTCCAGATTACAGAATACCTCAAGTGTGACTGTGATTCACCATATAAAATCTCAGTTTGCACAGCATGGAATACCAGAGATTCTTATTGTTGCCAATGGGCCCCCAGTTTGTTAGCACTGAGTTTGAGATTGTAAAACATAAGAGTTCAAGCACATCACCTCCTCATCCAGATAATCCCAGAGCAATGGCATCATTGAGAGCAGTGCAGACAGTCAAGAACTTAAAGCCATGAAAGACAGTAGAGACCCATAACTAGCAGTGCTTCATTTTGAGAAACGCATCTGTCGAAGGCTTGGGGTCCCCAGCGCAGTTACTCATGGGCTGTCATACCAGAACACTGCTTCCCACAACCTATGAACTCTTGAAGCCTAGGGTACCAGATTTGAATATTCATGCTATGTTAGAGACTGCTCAAAAAGCAACAGTATTTATTATAACAGAACAATGCATGCTTTGCCTCCACTGCTTCTTGGACAGCAGGTGCATATGCGTATTGACCAGCATGAATTGACCCCTTTGGTGGTGGTAGTTGTTTGTTGTTTCACCTGCACAGACCCCTCATTCCTGTGTTGTCTCTATCAGTGGGAAACAGTTCTAGTGTAATCGATTAGACCTGATGAGCCCACCAGTCTCGCAGGCCACCCAGAGGAGGATGTAAGATATTCCATGGGTTGGGGGAGAAGTAGACGCTGAACTTGGAGATGATCTTGAAAGTGACAGGAGAAAGTGCAGCAACAATGGTGGCACAACCAAACCAGAACCCTAGTGAGGACCCGCTACCAGTGACATTAGCAGAGATGGCAGCTGGCCCAGCAAACCAGCACAACCAATCTGAAAGCCTCATTTGAATTAGTAGAGTCAGTGGATGTCTGATCAAAAGTCTGCATGCTGTCGGACTTAAAACAAGTTCTAATAAAGTTAAACTTTAACTTTTTAAAAGATTATTCTTAAGAAGGTAGATATGATAACATGTGTTAATGAAGTTAATGAATATTAATGATGCTTTCAGAGCAGACGGGAAGAACACGGCTTCACCATCACTGTTAGGCATATAGATAAAACGGCTCAGATGCAGACAGGATAAATATCCAAACTTCTTTATTTGTGAACACTAGCAGCATGGTGCAGGTGCCCGTCCCCATGGGATCAGCCGAGCGTGTTTGCGCGACTACTGGCTTTCTCAAGGTTGAGGTGGTAATAGGTACTGTACCTTATAAAGAGAGAATGTTAACGTGACAGTGCAAAGTAAAATGAAGTGCGTCTAACAGTATGTGCATACTCATAAAGTGCTTAGGTGCAGCAATATAATAAACTGCACCCAACAATCCGAATGTGGATGACACATGCTCCGTGTGACGTCACTAGATTTGAATCTTGGTGTATACATAGTGATCGGCAAGCTATAACACGCCAGATTTTCATTAGTCTGTCTTGCTGTAATGTGGTACTGATTGTTAGTAAAGGTTTGCAGACTACAGTACTTCACCTCCATGTTTCATTGCAACCTAAGGGCTGATCTTAACAACTCCGCTTTCTATGGTGTTGCTACCAGCCATTCTGGAACAAAGTTTGATGTTGTTTCTGACAGCCTCACAGTTATGTGTAGCATTTGAATACTCTGGGTTTGGTACTAAATCTTAACCATGAGTTATTTTATGCACCACTAGCTCCAGAGGGGATACAGAAAATAATATTTTTCAACTTGATTTATTTTAAATATGTAAAAAGGTGCATAGAACAACAAAAGACCATATAAAATTTTATCTACTTCCTCATATACGTAATCATTTGTTTGATAACATTTTTGACAAAAGATTTTTGAGAACAACAAATTAAACTCTTGGGCGTGTGGCTTAGCAATGAACCAGAGCAGACACTGTTTGTTAAAGCTCCCAAGACAAATAATGCATTTTTCTCAAACTAGTATTTGACTAGAGTCAGTGGGACACTTTTCTCTATATCAGTTTGCCTACATTCAAGCAAAGAGTAAATAAAAGACAAACAGAAGGCTACAGCAGCCACTTCTGTGGCTTTTTGTAAGCTGAAGTTCACAGGGCAAAATAACAAGCAACCATAGCACATGGCTTCACCAGGTCCTAGCTCAGCCCACCAGAAGGTATGAGACCTATGAGCAGAACTGGCATCATCCTGCCTCAGCGAGGCACTACAGCGGAACTGGTACAGAAGGGCATGTTGGGAAATGAGGCATAAACATTAATTAACAAAAGGAAAGTCATATCACATCCCACTTCAAAGGGCATTTGCCACTTCACTGTTACTTCAGCATTTTGTGATAGTTTGTTCAATAATTGGTTAGAGGGACAGAGTGCTGTATGGGGCCAGACAGCTGAGGAGATTGTTGCATGAGGTCTCAAAGGTAGCCCTCTTCTGGGACCTATCATACAGTATGAAGCAGCTCAGGAGGCCTGCTGTTTGGATGCAATACCAACTGCTTGCTAAGTTCAAGGTCAACTGAAATGGGAAAGTTTGCCTTTTCAAAGAGCCCTGGTATGTGGTGAAGGCTGTGCAGAAAACTGAAGCAGAACATTGCCCCAAAGATGCATCAAACTTAGACTTATCAGAGTTGGAAAAAGTACATTGAATAAGTACTTTGGGCTGACCAAGATGGTTTGTTACTATTTTTTTTTTACTTCTTATTGAGCAGAGAGAACACAACAGTAGCAGTACAAGTTTTTGGAATTCAAAGGCAGACATTTCTTATTCTGAATAAAAAGTTAATATCCAGGTAGAAACTTAGAGCATGCAAGTGCTAACAGTTGTAGTCCACATTCCTGATACCATCTATTAGGATCGGGGGATAGACCCCGATCTGTAACAATTTTCAGAGTCCGCCACAGTGACCAAATTTCACAGCTACTGTATGTACACTTGTAAACAAACAACAATAAGGGTAACTGTTAAAATGACTGTATGAGGCAGGTTTCAAACTAAGACGTAGATAAGAAATGATGAAGTTACACATCATAAGTGAATCTGAGTGTCTGTTATCTGGGTGTAGCTCACATTAAGGAGGTGTAACCTGGGGGGTCAATATCCATGTGCTTGTTGGGTTAAAACTGAGGTGCCCTCCAGCTCCTCAATGAGTTTCATGAAGGGGAGCCAAGCACCTCTGAACTTTCCCTTTGCAATTGAAGATCCGCTGTGAGCTTCTCCGCCCAATACATTTATTTAATAAGGCTAAACCACTCTGATAAAGAGGGTGGGTCTGGATCTAGCCATCTCTTTGTAATGGCTTTACTGGCTGCTGCCAGCAGTATTCCTAAAAAGGATGTTTTGGCAGTTGTTAATTTTCCCTTTTTGGCAAGAGACCTAGAATCAGATGTACGAAATCAGGATCTTCTGTCATATTTGCCAGCTTCTTAAATCTCTATCTAAACTCTGTCCAGAAGGTGCATAAGATAGGACAATTCTAAAAAATATGATCAGGAGAGCCCTCCTCTCCGCACCCTCACCAACATCTATCTGACTGAGACTGTATGTAATATTTAGTATGTGTGGGAGTGAGAAAGAACTGACTGATTATTTTCCAACAGAATTCCCAACAATTGTTTGAAGCCGAAGCATGAAACACCCCATACCAGACCTGGTTCTGTTCTTAAAGAGTAAGATCCCTGCCGGACTTCTATTCTCACGATTGCTGAAAGTGTGGTGGAGGTGTTTTTTTGTTAAAATGTAGGTTTGGAAATGTAGTGATATATATATTTTTTATTAATTGTACCCCTTGTTGCTTTGAAAATCACTAGAGAAAGAGGATTAGAGTCTTGCTGGGCTCCTTGAAAGTGGGTGCTGGACTTAAGAAAGATTCCACCTGTAGGTAGCAGAAAAAAATCTGTCTCAAGTGGAGTTTCTTCTTCATGTCTGCAAAGGGGCTTAATGGTCCCATGATGAATAAATTGAGAAAAATTATACAGGCCCAAGTTCCTCCATCTGTGGAATGAATGATCCAGCTTAGGTGGGGTAAACGGGGTACAATTAATTATCTGGGTACATGAGAACATTGTGCCATGAATGGTCAAGTCTCTCCTTACATTTCTCCACATGTCATAAAGGTGATTTGTCCATTGGTTAGAGATTGGTAGTTTGGTTATTTTGTCTATAGCAGTTTCAAATTCTTCTAGAGGGAGTAGTCCTATGTCTCCTCCCAGCTCCTGCTCCAACCAGACATTCTCCGTATCATGTTTCATAAACAAAATCCAAGGCATGAGCTAGGCCATTTGGAAGTATACCTTGAGGTTGAGTAGGCCCAGACCCTCTGTTCACTGGGTCTTTGTAAATTGGACCACCATGTTCTGGCTTTCTGTCCTCCCCCATACAAATTGATACAGTGCCTTATTTATGTTCACCCAATCAAGTTGTGGAATTTTCAGTGGGAGAACCTGGAATAAGAACAAGAAACTTGGTAAAATGTTTATACAAATAATGTCTGTCTTCCCCATTAAAGTAAGCAGGAGGAGTTCCCATAGTTCAAGATCAGTTAACAGGGCTCAAATGTAACAGTATTCTGGTACATTTTAGGCACCAAATTTCATACCGGAATACCAAAATTCGAGCCCTGTTGCTCCGCCTGAAATATCTGATATTTTGCGCATTAGACCTGACAACCTGGGCCCAATCCCCATGCTGGTGCTAGCCTCCCTTCCCAGTACTTTGGAACATTGGGGAGCCCATTCCCTGTGTTCCAAAATGTTCCAGTAATCCTCTCTCTGTATAAAAAAAGAAAATGGTCCCCTAATATCTTTAGTTTTTTTCTTGCAAAAAAGAAAATGGTCCCTTGTCCTTTTACCCCAACCCGCCCACTGACCATCCCACCACCGCCCCACCCCTTGCCATATACTTACCATCCGAGGTTGGTGGCTGTCATCTTCTATGGACTGGGACATGTCTGCACTCTCCCTAGCTGAACTGCAAACTGAAGAATCAAGCTATATACTGTATAATGGATGTCAATGGTGTTTTCAACTTATGTTGATATCTCGGCCATTTCTGCATTAAATTTTCAATGCTTTTTTTTTGGAACCCCATCTCATGGACACTAGCACTATTGTTTCATTACTATGTCCTGAAAGGTGATTTCACAGTTGCTTCATGCAATCACCTTTCAGGACTGAATAATGAAACAACAGTGCCAGTGTTCATGAGGTGAGGTCCCAAAAAGCCCATGTTAAAAAATTGGTGCAAACATATTGAAAAATGGCAGAGATGTGCGTGGTTGTTGAAACTACTGTACGCACGCTCATAACTTTGGTCGTTTTTGATATTTTTACTCTAAATTCACAACATTGCCATTTTTTCACAACCGCTCATGAACAGTACAGCTGCGATTCTTCACATCCTGCCTGAAATGTGTTTTCACACCTGTGGTGCAGAATGGCATGATCGTCATGCAAAATCACCTTTTGGGGCCAATGAAAGAAATGACAGTGGCACTTTTCATGAGTTTGGGTCCCAAAATGGCCATGTTGAAAATCTGGCAAAAAAAAACCTCCTAAAAATGGCAGAGTTACATGCGAGTGTTCAAAATCTTCTACACATACGCATAACATGAAAACCCATTGAATTTAGGCAGAATACCAGATTTCCAGGTGGGATACCCAAATTCTGAATCTGGTATTCTGCCAAGAATACCCCCTTTTTTCCTTAAATTCAGCCCTTGGTTAGTATAGCCTTAAAAAGGGTACCATAATTTACTTGGATTTAAGAGTTTGAGGTTTACTGGGATGTGCACATTAAATTAATCTGGGCTGAGACCCCATTTAAAGGGATACTGTTGACCCCTGCAGACCTTGGAGTGTCTTTATTTAAAAAAACACGTTATGATCACAGAATCACAGAAAAAAAGTGTGAGTCAGAAGCCAAAGTCCATGTGGACTCAACCAATTTCTACCTTAGAAAGGTATATTTATTGGTATCCATAAAGTTGTCGAGACTTCTTGAAGCTATCTAATGTAGTGCTAGTCACTACATTACTGTGTAGTCTATTCCATGTACTAATTACTCTCTGACTCAGCCACTGACCTCTTAAATTAGTTTTGTATAACTCACCTTTGAGCTGGTATTGATGGAATCTACTGCATCTTTCTGTTGCTGGCCAGCCCTATGGTTTATACAAAAAGGTCTAAGTTCCAGTCACTAAAGCAGATTTTCAAAAATTCTTTGTTTTTATTTTCATATATTTTTTGAAATAGCCATAAGATCCTTCCTAAGATCCTGATTCCCAACGTTTCTCCTGTACATCAGACTTCTTCAGGGGAGGTTCTAAATTATAAACATTATTTTTAATCCATATTTTATTCTGTTTAAAAATTATATTTTTATTCGTATTAATATAATTACACACAAGGCATTTTATGGTGCTGGGCTTTATGATATGTTCAGCATCTCGTTGATGTGTGGTCCAAGTAATTTCCCATAATATAAGCAATCATGTTATTGTGTACTGTTTTCTTACAGAAGTTAATATAACAGCTCTAAATATTGCCAGAAGGGGGCATACTGTAGGAGGTTCCCACTGGAACTAGATATACCACCAATATTCAGTCATTACACCAAGTGTACACATCAATGTACTTAAATATTTTTCATTCAAAGTGTTAAACTTGAGTTATAAACTCCAAAAGCAATACTTACTAGATAAAGCAAGGTACAAGTATTACTCATGGTAACGGGATGATATATGAGAGAATATAACTATGTTAAGAATAATGTAACTGGAGAATATCAGGTTTAACACTGTGAATGAAAAATATTTAAGTACATAATGGCCTCGATATTCAGAAGTGTGCCTGGCAATGGCACATGTGGTGGCACAGCGCAACTGAGTTGCACTGGTACAACTCAGGGATATAGTCAAAAGAGATGAGCCATGGTGCATCTCCTATGAATATTTCAGGTAATGCGCACTGTGCAAATATGATGGGCTGGTGCACCACCCCCAGACAGGGCTCAAATACCAAGAATGGGAACTGTGCCAGCGCAGTGTAGTTATGCTCTGCGCAAATTCCCAACATTCAGCCAGCAGAATGCAAATGAGGCCATTATGTATGCAAGGCACAAATGAGGCTATTTGCATGTCATTATGCAGGGCTGGCCAGCAAAACGCGCATGGCGCCCTGCTCAGCATGTCCCAGGAGCAGGCACTACAGTACAATCCCTGCCCCATCCCGTGCCACCACTTGCCAGTAGCACAGAAGGTTAGACAACCTGGTAATCTAGTGGGACCCCCATAGCTCTGATCGCTGGTATTAATTGTTAGAAAATGGGCTTTTTATTTCCTGGCATCTGATTGGCTAGTACCCTTGCCGGGGGGGTGCATTAACTTTCAATTGATGCCCAGGAAATAAAAAGTGCCAGCCCAAACCTGCCTGATGCCCAGCCAGAAAACATTGTGCCCAGCCTACTTCACCATTGGCTGAAGCACTGGGCACTCAGTTTGAATCAACCCCCAATTTTTTTTCTTACTGAGCGAGAGATATTTGCCCCCAACACCCTACTTTAGTGCCAACTGTTAAACAAAGCCACACACAACAGTGTGTCATTTTTCTAAATTCTGAGCATATAGCAACTCATGAATCTAGTTTCCCAAAACAGTTTTTTTTGTGTGTGATTAAATGGAATTTAAGCCCTGCTCCATTCCGTTATGTTCCACTTCGGCTTCACTTACACTGCTGGATATCCACCCCCCACCCCAATCATTCTCACAATTATTGCCTTATAATCAAAAGAAACTTCCTCATGAATAAAAACTTCTGCAGTGTACCTACACTGTGCCAGGGCTCACAGCTCCAACGGTACCTTGCAATCTCGACTTTCTAAACAGATCCACGGTCACCAGTCACTTCTCCTCACTTGTCTGTGGTGCTGCCTGTCTCACATCTCCTTCTTGTGCTCTCCAACACCACACATCAATCGCTGACTATGACATCTCCTTCCAATAAAGAAAACAATACAAAACTGCATACAGAAATGAATAAAGAAAGAAAATCTGCCAGAGCCATGTCCTGGACATGGTTCTGGCAGATGGGGATCTGGTAAGGGACCTGGTTGTAGAGGATCCCCTGACTGGGAGCAACCACAATACTGTCTGGTTTCAAATAAGCATGGGGGAGGGGGGGTGAGATCTAGACACTGGCAGTGGACTTCAGGGGGGCAGACTTTGTGGGCATGGGAAATATTCTCAAGGATCACTTGAAGGGGATTACATCAATGACAAATGTGGAAAGGAGATGGGAGGTCATAAAACGGGGACTTCATGAGGCAGTCAGGACCTGCGCTAAGGTGAAATGTAAGGGAGCAAGGTCACATAAACCATGCTGGTGGTCCAGTGAGGTTCAGGTACTGGTCAGAGAAAAGAAGGCAGCCTACAAAAAATATAAAACAACAAGAGGGGATAGGGATAAGGAAATGTACCATCTTGCATCTAGAAAAGTCACCCAGATGGTGAGGGGGGCAAAGTCCAGCAAAGAGCAGCGGCTGGCACAGGGGATACATGGAGGGGAAAAGGGGTTCTTCCAATACACTGGGGAGTGGAGAAAACTAAGGGCCATCCAGCAGATTGAGATCAGAAGGAGGGTGGGTGGAAAGAGGTGAGGACCAGGCAGAGGTATTTAATGAGTACTTTGCCTCTGTGTTCACTAGGGAGGGGGATGGGATATCTACAAAGCAAGGCACAATGGGGATAGAAGCAGCAGTGAGTGGGATCAGGGGAGCAACAGAAATGGAGCAAGAGGGAGGGAGAGGTACCCCAGGGGTGTCACATCAGGATAAGTATAAAAAGGTCAGTAAGGTGGAGGGGATGGATGATGCTATCTCCGCCAAAAGGGTGTGGTTAGCCCTCAAGGCCCTAAAGAAAGACAAATCTCCTGGGCCGGATGGCATTCATCCAAGAGTACTATGGGAATTGGTGGACATACTGGCTGCACCCCTGGTGGAGCTCTTCAACAGGTCACTTGAGACAGGAGGGTACCTGAGGGATTGGCGAAGGCACATGTGGTGCCAACCCATAAAGGGGGGTCAAGGAAAGTACCAGCTAACTATAGACCCATCAGTTTGACCTCGGTGGTGGGAAAATTAATGGAGAGTATACTAAAGGAACGATTGGGGGTGTACTTGGAGGAGGTAGGAGGTCTGGATAGTCGGAAACATGGGTTTGTGCCAGGTAGATCATGTCAAACCAATCTTGTGGAGTTCTATGAATGGGTAACATCAGAACTGGACAGGGGAAAGCCTGTGGATGTAATATTCTTGGACTTCAGCAAGGCGTTTGACTCTGTCCCCCACAATGGTCTGGTGGAGAAACTGATGAGGTTGGGAGTAGGCCTTTTCATGGTCAGATGGATTGAAAACTGGCTAGCTGGACACACCCAGAGAGTAGTGGTCTGTGGGGCGCTCTTGAACCCTAGAGAGGTTGGTAGTGGAGTACCGCAGGGCTCTGTCCTGGGTCCAATCCTGTTTAATGCATACATATCGGACATCAGGGAGGGTATAGGGTGTGATATGAGTCTCTTCACTGATGACTCGAAGATGGGAGCAGTAGTTGAGGGAGAAGAGGGGAGGTTGGCCCTACAAGGGGACCTGGACACCCTGGAAAGCTGGGCTCACACATGGAAATTAAATTTCAATATCACCAAGTGCAAGGAGTTACATCTTGGGCGGGGAAACCCTAAACACAGGTACACCCTGGGAGGGGAGGCGCTGGAAGCCTCAATAGGGGAAAAAGACCTAGGGGTCATGGTGGATGCATGTATGAATAATTCTGAGCAGTGCAGGAGAGCGGCTAGCAAGGCAAACAGGATGTTGGGATACATCATAAGGGGGATCACCTCTAGGAGCAAGGAAGTGATTCTGCCACTGTACAATGGCCTGGTTAGACCGACCTTGAGTACTGTGTACAGTACTGGAGACCACACTTGAAGAGGGACATACAACTCCTGGAGAGGGTACAGAGGAGGGCAACTAAGATGATCGGAGGCTAGGGATTTAATGTATGAGGACAGACTTGAGGAGCTCTGCCTGTTTTCATTGGAGGAGAGGAGAGACGGGGGGACATGATTGAGGTCTTCAAGTACCTCAAGGGAATAAACAGAGTAAACATGGAAGGGATCTTTAGACTAACGCAGAGAGGTATCACCAGAGGGCATGGTTTGAAGTTGGAAGGTGGAAGGGTGAGGGGGGAAAAGAGGAGGAGGTTTTTCACTGAGAGGGTATTGGACCCTTGGAGTGCACTGCCTGGTGAGCTGGTTCAGAGATCCACAGTGGAGGGCTTCAAGAGAGGGTGGGACAGACACAGAAAGTGGATGCATCAGATGATGGCCTGTCCCGGGGGGTTGGGATGGATGATAGGGGTTTCTGGAACACAAGGTGGGGGGGGGGAAGGCCTCAGCACCCAACTAGGGATATAAGGTTTGAGCAGACTCGATAGACCATAAGGCCTAATCTGCTGGCAAATAGTATGTTAGTATGTAAATTAGTTTTTCGTTCAAACACCCCTTTTACTTCCGGGTATGACGTCATCAAGCACACCAAAGTAATGTTGCATCTCTAAATAATTAACAACATCACACAGCATACATTTTTCAACCCCCCAAATAAAGCAAAGGCACTGCTGTTGACAGTAAGTACAAACCCTGTGTCTGGGGGGGGGGGCTATCTTCAAGATTCTGGTGGGGGGGTGGACAACAGATGTAACAGCACAGAAATTGGGACTACTTTACTATGCAAACATTTAAACTTTATTATTAATATATCTTTTAACTGTTTTTCTTGACTTTTTTAAATCCCATAGGAAAAAGCCACAGTGCCCATTTTCTAAGTGCAATAATGCCCTCCAGGGTGGGCAGTATGGGCAATACCAGACCGGCCAAGGGCTATATGGCCCTCCGCCTGCGGAGTTGGACCTCATTATGCCCCTGGTCGGTCTGGTATTGCCCAATACCACCCAACCCTGTCGAGCATTATTGCTTACACAAAATACATCCCCTGGTAGGCTAATTGTATCCCCTCACTATCGACACCATAAAGTTAGCCTATTCTTCTCGGTGGTCCAGTGAATCCCCATCCTGCCCATAACATTGATCACCCATATGATCAAATAATGTGCCCTGGTATTAGTGGTAACCCTCCCCAGCTGTAGCGCCCGATCACCGAAATTCATTCAGTATTTCCTCGAATTAGCGTTCTCTCACCCTCCCATAACACTGATCGCTGTATTAATAGTATGTTATGATACCTGGTAGTCTAGTGATTTCCCCACCCCTCTCATCACTCCAATCACTGATCGTGATATAAAAATGCCTCCCTGATGATCCAGTGGCACCCCCAACCACACAGGACCCCCAATCCAACCAGCTATCATCGGCAGGCAGCGGCATACCCACCCACATACTTCTGTGGCTGCCCGCCGAATGACAGCAGAATAGTCATTCACAAATACAGTGAAGTTCATTCACATGTTTGTGAATGACTGTTACTGTATGCACTGTGTAAAGTGTGGATCAGTGGGATTGTAGCCCATACTGTATGCTGTCATTTGGCGGGCAGCCACAGAGGTATGCAGATGGGTATGCTGCTGCCCGCTGATGATGAGGGGGTGAGCTGGGTGAGCTGGGGGTCCGGTGTGGGGGGTGGTGCGATGTGCCACTGGACCACCAGGTAGGTATTTTTATATTATGATCAGCAATCAGAGCAATGGGAGGGGTTAGGGGTACCACTATACTACCAGGGATTGTAGCATACTATTAGTACTGTGATCGGTGTTACGGGAGGGGTAGGGGGACCACTAGACTACCAGAGAATGATATTGTATGAATACTCGACAGTCAGAGATACGGCTGGGGAAAGGGGTACCACTAGCCTTCCAGGGCACATTGTTTGGGTCATAATGGGTGATCGGTGTTATGAACAGGGTGGGGGAGCCACTGGACCACCAGGGAAGGGATTGAAACAACTTTATGCAATCGATGTTGTGGGAGGTGAGGGGGGTACCACTAGACTACCAGGAACATTATAGGGTACTTTTGCACAGTGTACTTGGGGGGGGGGGAGGCCACCCACGCTGCTGTGATGCACCTTGCATGATGGCAGCTTGCCTGTGGGTGGCTACCATTTGAGTCTTATTTTTCAGGCTCAACTTTGTGCATCGGTATGCGGCGCATCTCTGGGTTGTGCAGGCATATGCATTGCACATCCTGGGCTGAATATCAGGATGTGCCGCATATGTGTGGGCACGCCCCCGGGGATGTGACACATACATTATCTTTGCACCCCGGTGAATTGGAAATTGCACTGCACAATTCTCTCTTTTGAATATTGCCCCAGGACACATTTAGCACAACCCCATTGAATATCTAGCCCACTGTATGCACTTGGTGTAACTGACTGAATCATCTTATGACTATTTGAAAAAATATATGAAAATAAAAATAATTTTTGAAAAATGACTTGAGTGGCTGGGACTTTGACCTTTTGTATGGACATTTTTACCCTCCTAGCCCTCAAATTACAGCACTACTTATACTGGAAAGGAACTCACTTATCCAGAAAACTGACCAGCCCTATGGTTTCCCATAGGCCATTATTTTATAGAGCTGTGTATACTAACCATAAATCTCCCCTTAGTCTCCTGTACTCCAGACTGTACAGACTGAGTTGCCTCATCCTATCATCATAGTTGATGTCTCTTAAATGTTTAATTTTTGTGGTCACTTTTCTGTGCGCCCCTTCTATTATCCTCCTATCTTTTTTTCATGCATGGTGCCCAAAATTGCACACAATACTCCAAGTGCGGTTGCACAAGTGATGCATACCGGAGGACCACAATACTACTGTCTCTGCTACTAATTTTTCTGTAAATACATCCCATTGTTTATGTGCCTTGCTTGCTGCAGCCCTGCATTGTACTGAAGAGGATAGGTCATCTGTGATTGGTACACCCAAATCTTTTTCCATACTAGATATTGGGATTGGGTTTCCATAGAGGAAATGAGTGTTTTTTTTGTTCTTTTGACCCACGTGCATGATCTTACATTTTTCTAGGTTAAGAGTTAGTTAATTTTTTAATACCCAGTTCCCTACTTGGTTTATTTCCTTTTGGAACTGGTGAACAGACTGGTTGTCGTTCACTATGCTGCCTATTGTTCACATTATGTTGAGACTGCTGATGTAGCTGGTTGTTTGAATCTGATTCCTTTTTCCTTTTAAAAAGTGAAGAACAGACTGCCCACCATACTGGTGTTACCACACAAAAACATGTTTGTTTACATTCCTTGATCAACTGCCACTGCATCTTTCCTTGACTTAGGACCCCCCGACACTGTCTAGCCACTAATTGCTGCAGTGACAGTAGAGGAGACTATTGCCTCTTGAGTAGCTGCGCTGTTTGAGGGTGTTTCTAATGTTCAGAAAGTATGCAATGAGAGTAGTCCAGGCATTTGAAACAAAACATGGTTGTGTATAACTACACATTAGCATGCATTTCAGTTCTAGTAAGCAAGGAGGCGGATAAAAAAAAACAGCAACAGCAATCCATTTTAAAGAAGGTAAGCAATCATAAAATGTGGGGTTTTAACTATCAATCAAATGTATTGTTCAACAGAAGCTAGAAATAATATGATTCTAAAGAGGCCAACAGTGCCCTTTAAAAGATATTAGCTGGGTGACGTCAGGTGTCCTTTTTCCACTTACCATAATAACCTCCATTTTTCCTTTGTTTATTTTAAACCCAGTCACTTGCCCATACTGCCTCAAGATACGGTGTACAATTGCAGAGGCATGGGATGGGTTGCAAAGATATAGTATGGTTTTGTCTGCATAAAGAGAGATCCAGTTGTCCTACTCCCCATCCTCCCAGTCCCCAAAATGTCTGGATGGGAACGGATCAACTCTGTCTGGGGTTCGATACTAAGGGCGAAAGGAATCAGGGAGAGTGTGCACCCCTGCTGAGTCCCTCGATTAATGGATACGGGATCTGACACAGTGCCATTAACTTTGACTCTTGTTGTGGGAACCAAGTAAAGTGTCTCTAACCATGTACAAAACTGGTCCCCAAAACCATATTTAGTCAGGTTGGCAAAGAGGAAATTCCAGTTAAGATGATCGAATGCCTTCTTGGCATCAGTGGTGATCACTACTTGAAGAACCAGGGTTTTTTGAACATAATAAAATATATTTAGATGGCATCTAATGTTATCTCAACAGGTGATGGTTTGGAATAAATCTAGTCTTATCTGAGTGAACTAAATGCTTTATGATTTTGTTAACTCTGTTGGCTAAGATTTTTGTGAATATCTTCGTGTCTACATTTAACAGAGAAATGGGGCAGGAGTCGCATTGGTCCACTGGCTTTCCCGGTTTGAGGATGACAGTTATAAAGACTGACTGCAATATGTCCGGAAGGTCTCCTCACTTCCAGCATGAGTTAAAAATTTGAACCAGAAGAGGGGGTAAGTTGTTCCCGGAAGGTCTAATAAAATTCTACATTAAAACCATCTGGGCCTGGTGATTTGCCCACTGCCATGTGTAAAATAACCTGTGAAAATTCTTCTATAATAATTGGGGCGTCATACAGTGTACGTCCCTTCTCAGTTATTTTGGGGAGTGTAATTTAGGCCAGAAATGTCGATATTTCTTCTTTAGTTGGTTCAGTGAGGGTGTCTGGATTATATAAGGCACTGATATTTTGAAAGGTCATAGCAATATCCCTTAGAGTATAAACTATTTGTGTATTTGCTCCCTGTGTTACCTTAATCTTCTTGACTGGCTGTTCTGCTTGAGCTCTGATTTTTACTGGAAAAAAAATGGTAAAGTTCTCGAATTTGGACTACCTTCACGCTGGTAAAAACAAAGAATTTTTTGGAATTTGACAATTTGGACCAGATCAGTAAATCTGCAAAACTTGTATTTTTTTCTTACAGTTGCTTCCAGTGCTATTTTCAGTTTGCTTCATTTAATGTTCTGTGTAGTAAGCCTTCTTTATTCTGATTATTCACATATTTAAAGAGATCCACTAAGTAAAAGTAAATGGGTTTTGCACCGGCTGGGTTGGTGCCTTACACCCTTGAGCTGCTATTGATGCAGTGATTATCCAAAACAATACAGTCCTTAAAAAATGCCAACCCTCATAAAATTAGCCCCATTGGGTCCCTTGGACTTCCTGGTTTCTGGGACTGCCCACGCTCACTAAAATTGTGACGTGATGCTTGGGAGAGCGCGGGAATGAGTGCCATTATAGTCTTTGTGGGGTGCCTTTCGGCTAATTTTTTAATATTGTAATGGGAAGTTGGTGATGAAACATGGGTACCAGTCAACTAACAAGACTGAGCAGGAAGATGGCCGCAAATTCGCAATGCTGCTCCATGTTCTGTTCTCTCCCTATGCAAATGAAGTGCTCTCTTAAAAATGTCTCCTTTTACTACTACTTTATGCAGGAAACATTGAACTTAACCCCAGCCCCCCAATCCCGATCTCTGCTCCCTCTGCCCTGCCTAACATAAAGGGGCTAAGCCTGATCCACATTAATGCCTGTTACTTACTAAGGAAACTCAACACTATTCAGGCATGGTTCAACCTCTCCTCCCCTGACTTTGCTGTGGTGACAGAATCCTGGTTGAGACCATCTACAGTGGACTATGAAATAAATATCCCTTCATATAACATATTTAGGACTGGCAGGCTAACTGGAGAGGGGGAAGTTGCCATCGGGACAGTCTCACTGCCACCATCGTCGACTCACATCTGTACCCCTGGAATTTGAATGCACTACCCTAAAACTACTCCTTCCCTTGTCAACCCCAGTTCACCTCGTAGGTTGTCATGGGCCTCCCTCTGCTGGGAACAAGGTGTTACATCACTTATCTGACTTGCTAACCTCCCTATCTTCCGAACTTATCATTACGGGTGATCTTAATATGGACTGGTTACCTTCTTCCTCACAACCCCTTAAAGATTTATGTGATAACTTTGGCTTATCACAGCTTATCATGGAAGCTACACACCTTAACATAAACCCCCCCCAAAAACAGCATCCTGCTTGATGTTATTTTGGTCAACAAACTCCATCTTTACTCGCACTTTTGCATATTTTTCAGTGACATCAATGACCATTGCTTGTGTTTGAAACTCCCTTAAGCTCACATCCTCCTCTAGCAATGCCTTTAAGAGATCATGGTGGAGCTTTGACCCTAATGCCTTTCTCTTAGACTTACAGTGTGCCAAATGGCAGGACTTCTACCTAGCCTCCTTGGTAGCTGAAGCTTATGAAATCTTTCATAATGTTTCCTCGGTTCTATCAATAAACATGCTCCCCTCTCCAAAATTAGCACAATAAAGAAAACCTGCTGTTGGTTCTCTGCCAACTTGAAAGCAGAACTGCTCCATAGGGACTCACTCTGGAAGAGGGCTAGGAAGTCTGAACAGCCTGCTGACTGGGCAGCCTTCAGAGCAGCTAGAAACTGATGCACCAGATTGACCAGGGATGCAAAATCTAGCTTCTACCATTCTGACCTTGAATCCTCTGCTAATAGCCCAGCCAGTTTCTGGAAAACATTAAAAGAAGTCCAAGATCATAGCTCTGCTAGTCAGTTCCTGCCTAAAATCTCGTCTGGAACCTCTGCCACCACTGATAAGCATGAAATCCTTGAGCTCTTCAACAACCATTTCTCCACAGCAGGCCTAGCCTTCGATACCTCCCCGGCTACTAAACTTCATGCAAAATTTTGCTCTTCCAACACTACCTTCCACGCCAATGTTTCATCCACCAAAGGTAAAGCTTTCTCCATTGCACCTGCCACAGTGAAGGAAGTAGAGGACCTCCTGCTCCTCATGGACAGCAAGAAGAAAGCTAGTGCAGATCTGATTGAGCCAAACTTTCTTAAACTTGGCTACTGTGTCCTTTCACCCCCATTAACACATTTCTTTAACCTGTCCCTTGCCCAGGGCACACTCCCTGCCATATGGAAAACTGCCCACAATATACCACTTTTTAATTCGGGCAGCATTAGTGACCTAAACAATTTCCACCCTATTTCCCTTCTCCCTACTCTCTCTAAACTACTTGAAAAGGTGGTCAACTCCTAGCTAAGACAGTACATCGAGGATGCTGACCTTCTAAACCCAGCCCAATCTGGCTTCTGGTCTCTCCACAGCACCATTACAGCTCTTGCTAAGGTCACAGATAACTGGCTGAATGCCCTGGATGCCAGGAACTTTGCACACTGTTCCTTGACCTTAGCAAAGCAATCAATACGGTAGACCATACCCTGCTTCTGGCTGCCTTAATGAATACTGGCATCAAAAAGCCATCCCTTGAATGGTTCTCCAGCTACCTTACTGACAGTTACCAGCAGGTCAAGGCGGGGGCGATCTCTCCCTTTGAAACCACTTCCAAGAGGGGTTCCTCAAGGGTCCATTCTTAGCCCACTCTTATTTGCCATATATATAAATGACCTAAATGCTGGAGGCAGTTCAGCAAATATCCACTTATTTGTTGATGACACTGTGCTGTACATGGCAAGACCGACCTTAGATTAAGCGTGCAGTGACCTCCAAACAGAATTCAGTCACTTATAGGTTAACCTCTTGTACTCAAAGCTTCTGTTAAATGCCAAGAAATGGAAGGCCATGATCTTCTCCCCCTCAGTTAACTCTTCCAATCCCTGCCTTGTGGGAACAGCACCTAAACTTCTTACCCTGCTTGGTGAGCCTTTGGACTACATAGAATCCTTTAAATACCTGAGGGTGTGGATTGACTCTAAACTCTCGTTCAATGTCCATATTGAAGAAATCTCCAAGAAGCTCAAGCAGAGGCTTAGGATATTCTTCAGAATCAGACATTTCCTAACACAAGAGGGGAGAAAAAGGTTGGTACAAACAATATTTCTGCTTCTTCTCGACTATGCAGACTTTTTGTATGGGCATTGCTCACGAGCGGCTCTGTCAAAACTAGACACCCTGTACCACTGGGTGCTCAGATTTGTAACTGGTGCCCCCTATTCAACACATCACTACACCCTTTACAAAAGCGTGGGTTGCTGCTCACTTATCCTCAGGAGGCACAAGAACACTATGCTCTGGACATATAGGGCCATTACTAGCCAGCTACCTCAATACATCAAGGACTGCTTACCTAGCTGCAACCCCAGTACCTATCTGCTAAGAAGCCTCTCTTACATTTTCCTTTCCATCCCCAAAGTTAGGACTCACTTCTGCAGAATGGCAATAAGCCATGCCCTCTCTGTCCTCTGGAACAATGCACAAAAAATGCTGCAGCTCGCTTCTTCGGTGCTATTGTCCTCTTTCAAAAGCCTGTTCGCATGGTCCTGCAAGTGTCCATAAGCTAACTGCTACTCCCAGATTTGCTTATCTAGCCAGGTGCTTCCCCTACCCCTTCTATGTATCTGCTCTCCCTTCCCTCCTGTCCCCCCCCATTGCCCATGTCTGCATTTCTTTTAAACCTGTTTATACCTTCTTTTGTGGTCCCCCGCGTATATTCTGTGCATACCAACATAAGTGCTATGTTGCAGTAGTTTTGTCAACAAGTTAGTACAGCAGTCATTCCTAGCTGGATGTGCACTTACTATGTACCTACCATGTATAGAACCTGCATACTTCTGTATTCTGTACTTTGCTTGTCTATACACTGCATCTGAATTATATGTCCTCCATTATATGTATATTTCTTTAACTAGTTGCAACTGTTATGTTAATTGTGCACCACCTGATTACTATCTGCCAATGTATTTGTACCTATGACTGTATCCTTTGCTGATGTATACTTTTCCAGGTCCACCTTGCAAATGAACTTTTCTCAGTGGTGTTTTGCCTGGCTAAATAAAGATTTTGATTGAGTGATTAATTGAAATTTTATTTTGCTCTCGGCGCTAGTTCTGTATTCTTTTTGGTTTTTATTTAACTAGAGCTGTCCTAATTTTGTAACCTTTGTGGTATACCTCTAAATTAAGAGACTGTGGACTTATGTTACCCTACAAAAGTTGCTCAGAGTCCATTAGCTTACCACGTGGATGGCATTCTGAGTATAACAGATAAACGCTGCACTGAAGACACAGGCAAGCTCAAGCCAGGTGAGAAACCTGGGGTGTTTTGCACCATGCAGTGCTGCTGGGCAAACTTATAAAAATTGAACAGGTATGATAACTTTGCTTAGGGGGCTTGAGGGCTTGGGATCTGAATTTTGTACTCGATGCTACTTACTGCAGTTAGAGAGCGATATTCTTGTTCGCTTACAGGTGAGAGGCAAAAGGAATGTGAGAAGGGGAGTAGAGATGAAGGCTCACTGGAAAAAGTCAAAGTTACCTGGCTGGAAGCTTAGAAGCCTGGAATGCCTGGCTGTCTGGAACTATAAAAACTGATAAAGAAATACAAAGATGTGCTGATAGATTCACTTTGGGAGAGATTGCTAGTTGGAAACAAGCATTTCATGGTATGGTTCCTGTGTATCGTAGTCGTGTGATTCCCGATTAAAAGTTTTTCAAAGGGGTATTTTAAACCTGTTTAATTAAATGGCTTTGTTGGATCCTATTAAATGACAAATGGCCAAATGAATGTTTGCTGAGGCAGGCTAAATGATCTGGTAAATACTTTACTGTACTATTTAAAAGTGGCAAGAAACACTCTTCACCTGGCCTCAGCAATAGACTGCATGAATCAGAGAAACGGACTCTGATTAAGGATTTTTTTCCTTACTTTATTTATTTACTTATTTAAGTTAATATTAATCCTATAATAATCTTGTATCATTCCTGTCTTTTGATAATTTAGTATGGCCATAGCATTACCAAACTGCAGAGAGTAGTTCTGTGAGATTTTATTCTATATCATGCCTTTATTGTGAAATCTAGAGTCAGGAGGTACTGGGACATTTTGAGCATTATTTTCACAAATTGTGCATTAGATTTTAAGCCTAAAAAGGGAATTGGCTTTAAAGTGCTTGCTAAATTAGTCTGCTTGACTTGTGGTTATACCACTTGCTGCTAACTTAAGATTTGTTTTTAGGAAATGTTATTTGTTATGTTTGATTGATCCTTCTCTGATTCTCAACAGTGGTTTGATTGGGTTTGCAATGGTAGGGCACAGCTATAAGGTTTTGGTTTTGAAAGTGAAGTGTAACGTGGGAGCTTTTTGTGGTTGGACAAAACTGTAAAGACCCATGACTGCTTATAGATTGTAGCTGGCATTTAATTCCCACCATGCCGGGGGACAGTAGGGACATGGAACTGCATGTACAGTAGGACACACCTTAGTAGTATCCCAATTGGATGGGTTTTGCTGGCAGTTTAACATATCCTAGTTTGGGTTTGCTGAGTGAGCCTACTTTATTAATGCTGTGACACAGTAGCTTCAAGAATAGGATCAATCACCTGTAGTGGGGCCTAAACATACAGGCTCAACCTCATGCCTGGCCGAGATCTGGGAATTTTTATTTGCTATGTTTATCATTTTAAAAGTGGGGGTGCTGAGTGCTGGATGGACCCAGATAGTGGCCCTAGAAATCTGCAGATTATCTCCTTACTGTCCGGTCTGGGGGAGCAGTCTCAGCTTTAAGGTCTTTGGATGTGAAAGTGGAGTGAAACGTGGGGGCTTTTTTGGGGGAGGCTCAGTCTCTAAAGACCCTTACTTGGTTACAGAAAGCAGCTGGCATATAATTCCCATTATACCAAGGGACAATTAGGGGCATGGAACTGCATGCACAGTAGGATGCCCCTTGGTAGTTCCCCAATCAGATGGGTTTTCTGGTAGTTTAAGATACCCTAATTAGGGTCTAGTGAGAGGGCCTCCTTAAATAATTGCTCTGACATAGTACCTTCAAAAGTAAGATCCACTACCTGAAGTTGGACTTTAATATATTTACATTAAGGCACCATAACGTGGTGCTATTTAAGTTGACTGACTATTTGCTGTAACCCAAGAAGTGCTTGCGCACTGCTTGTTATAGCAAGAAACAAAATTAATCTGTGTACCACTGACAATGGAGATAAGCCCATTTTGTCTAGGCTGCTGTTTCTCTTATAGTATTGCTCACAGGCAAGTGGTGTTGGGAAATTCGGGGGTCAAAAAAATGAAACCAAGTCACACTTTGCAATGTCTTATGGGGCCTATCAGTTGAGTGCTGAACCCTTTTTTGGGGATAAATGTCTGAGGGGCTTGATGTTATCTTGATGCAGCCCTAGAATAGTCCTGGTGTGTCTTTATAAGATAAGCATACTAAATGAATTTTTAATTGGCACATTAGGCAATCTTCCATCAGTTTTTTTTTGAGATTAGAAGGGCGTTACATTTGCTTATCATTTTCTCAGATGCACACAATCAACGGTGTAAATATGTCAGTTTTTCTTATTTCTTTTATAAGATTTATCTTTTCTGTATAATAGATGTAATAAGTTGAAATGACTGTGGTGGTCACATTACAGTCAATCAATAAGGCATACAGACTAATAAGACTCAGTTAGTCGACCGGTGCCCACTATCCATCACCAACTGCCTATTACAATATAAAAAAACTATCCAAAAGGTTACACCCATAGACTATAACGGTGCTCATCTCTGCGCTCTCCCTAGCATCATGTCACAACTTTAGTGAGCCCAGGGTAGGAGTGTGGGCGGCCCCAGAAACCGAGAAGTCCAAGGGACCCGGTAGGGCTAATTTTATGAGGGCTAGCATTTTTTTTAAGGACTGCATTATTTTAGACATGTACTTCATCAATAGCAGCTCAAGTGGGTAAAGCACCGATCCAGCTGGTACAGCAGCTGAGACTGGCAAGTCTCTTTAAAGAATGACAGTCGAATCCTGGTAAAATCTGGAAATTAAACTAACAATCAACAGTGCAATTACTAGAATTTCAAGTCTTGAAAATGGAATTTCATTATTTTAATCATCTTAAATCAGTGGCCTTGCCAATAATCTAGCCACTGTATTGCCATGCTCATACTATTTTGGATTAGCATATCGCAGGTTCTTCAGTTTTCTCATCCCACAAGTCTTGCAGTTTTTTTCTGACCTGTTGCAGTTCCTGACTTCCTGATGCAGTATAGGGGAACCTGATTGTCTGTGTTGCTGTTCTGATTTTTGTAATTTAGCTTCCAGCTTTGTTTGTCATTGTGATTTTTTATTTTAATTGGGCGTATGGCACAGGGATCAGAAGACAGGATAAAGGGTTCTTTGGGTATATCAGGGAAAGGAAGAAGGTGAAGGGACAGATTAGCAGACCGAGGTCAGGGAGTGGGTGAGCTGAGGAGGCTGGGGAGCAGGCTGAGGTACTTAATGCTTACTTTGCCTCGGTCTACACTAGGAACGATGGTGGGGCAGCACCTTATGGGGGGAGGGGGTCAGATCTGAAGAAGGAAGGGAAGGTCACGGATGGTGAAATTCCTGTTGGTAGTGTGTGGGAAGCTCCCAAGGCCCTGAAAAATGGATAATGCACCAGGTCTGGACAGCCTTCATCCTAGGGTACAAAAAGGAAATGGCAGATGTCCTGGCTGCACCCCTGGTGGATCCTTTTAATTCCTCCCTTCGGATGGGTTGGGTGCCTCAGGATTGGAGGACGGCCCATGTTGTGCCTGTCCACAAAGGAGGCCCATGTGAGGAGCTGGGTAACTACTGGTCTGTCAGCCTGATGTCAGTGGTGGGCAAAATGATGGAGGCCATATTGAAAGAGAGGTTGGAGGTGTTTCTGGTGACAAAGGGCCACTTGGGTGATCACCAGCATGCCTCTGTACATGGCAGATCATGTCAGACTAACCTTGTGGAGTTGTGTGATTGGGTGACAAAGGCGCTGGATCAGGGCAGGCCAATGGATATCCTCTTTCTAGACATCAGCAAGGCATTTGATTCGGTGCCACATCCTGGGCTGCTGGATAAGCTAGGGGTATGGTGTGGGGGAGCAAACAGTTAGGTGGATAGGAAACTGGCTAACTGGGTGGTTTCAGAGGGTGGTGATCAGGAGGATGGTCTCTTCTCCTAGGAGGGTCATTAGTCGGGTACCACAAGGATCAGTGCTGGGTCCACTCCTGTTTAACGTTACATCTTGGACATCAGAAGTGGTATCAGGAGTGAGATAAGCCTCTTTGCCAATGACTTGATGCTGGGGGCAGTGGTAGATGGGGAGGAGGGTAGAAGAGCCCTGCAGGGGGACTTGGAGACTCTTGAGGGGTGGTCTTACACCTGGAAACTGAAGTTTAACACTACAAACTGTAGGGTTCTCCACTTGGGGCTTAGGAACACAGCTCAGGAATGCTTTCTGAGAGGGAAGAGACTGCAGGTTTTGGATGGGGAAAAGGACCTTGGGGTGGTAGTGGATGCCAAAATTATTAACTCTGAACAATGAAGGATGGCTGTGGCCAAAGCAAATAAAATACTGGGGTGCACAGCTGGGGGGGGGGGTAACCTCAAGGAAGCAGGAGGTGCTACTCCCTCTGTATAACTGCCTGGTCAGACTGTACCTTGAATACTGTGTGCAGTTTTGGTGACCATATTTTAAAAAGGACATTGCACTCCTTTAAAAGTGTCAAGAGGAAGGCGACCAGGATGATATAGGGACTGGGGGAAAAGTCCAATGAGGAGAGACTTTAGGAGCTCAATTTGTATTCCCCGGAGGAGAGGAGGGACAGAGGGGATATGACTGAGGTCTTTAAATTGCTAAAGGGGGTAAACAGGGCACGCCTTGATAGGGTTTTCCAGCTGAGGAAGGCAGGGGGCCACCAGGGAGCATCTCATGAGGCCGGTTGGTGGGAGGTTCAGGGTGGAGACTAGGAGACACTACATTAGAGAGAGGGTGGTGGAGCCTTGGAATGTGCTGCCTGCGGAACTGATGGAGGTAAATACTGTGCAGTAATTCAAGTGGGGCTGGGAAAGATATAGGGGAAGGTAAAACTGAGTAATGCCAGACCTGGAGGTGCATCCCTGATGGGGGATGAGGCTTTGGGGATTTACAGGAGAAGGGAGATGGCAGTAGCAGTGCTGCTACTGGGTACTGATTCTCAAGCAGACTCGATAGACCATTAGGCCTATTCTGTTGGCATCTTAGTGTGTTAGTAAGAGATGATGACATCTTGAAGCATGGTCTTCAGGGCATCCCAGCACCACTTTGGTTTAATATTGGAGTTTTGATTGTGAAGTCTGCAATTGCTTCTTTCGTTAAGTGGTGGAATTCCTCTTTGTTCAACAAGGATGCATTTAATTAATTCTCCAAGATGTCACTTTCAACCATTTCCCCAGCTGAGTTTCAATGACTACTGCAGAATGGTTGGAGACGACTTTTGGATGGATGTCACAAGTTTTATTTTTTTGTAAATCCATGGTACTACCCAAAAAGTAATCATATCTGGAGTAGGATTTAAGTAAATTTAAGTAAAATGTATAGTCCCTTTCTGAATGGTGGATCGCCCTTCAGACATCCAGGAGAGCTAGTTCTTGTATCCTTGCTCTAACTGCCCTTCCCATCAACTGATTGGTGGTAAAAGAATGGGAAGACTGATCCCACTGAGAACTGACCACACAATTGATATCTCCTCCCAACAGGATCATTCCCTCTCCCAAACCTGCTATTCTGGAAAAATACCCTTTTGAAAAAATCAAGGGAATCTTGGTTGGGGACATAAATATTGATAAAATGAATTTTTTGAGAGAAAATAACACCGGAGACTATGACCAGCCTCCCTTGTTCTGCCATTTCTGAATAGAGGATCTCGAGGGACAAATTACTTCAAATTAAGATTGACATTCCAATCTTTTTACCTGAAGGGTGTGAGGCTGAAAAGCTCTGCCACATTGACATTCTATGCAGTTTTAGATGTTCCCCCTCTGGGAGCTTAGTCTCTTGAAGGAACCCAATATCAGTATTAAGTTGTTTGAGGTATGATAAAAGCTTGATTTTCTTTACTGGAGAATTAATGCCCCATACATTCAGGGCAGTGATCTTTTTAAAGGCCCCATATTAAATAGTATTGGTAACCCCTGGTAAAATTCTACCCTCCATACCCCTTGTTCGGTCACGCCCCTCGAGATCACCCCCCCGACCCACACCCTGAGTTAATGTACTGTGCCTCGTACATAGTTGAAAAATCATAACATTTGTAAATATAAACAAATGGTTTTTGCACAACTGATGCAACTTCTTGTGCAAATCTACAAACAATGGCCCATATGCATGATCGGGCGGGAATTACGTGCCAGAGGTGCGTATCCTGCCCATGTAGCTCCATGACCTCTGACAGGCACAGGGTGCACAGTATTCACTACCACATGCACCCATGGGGCACCTGTCTGTGGCCCCGCCCCCCCAGCATGCAGATGTGTGGAGGACATTTCAATGGACCGGGTGCGCATCCAGTCAGATGCCCAAACCCAGTCTGCTAATGGATACTTTGTGCCCACGGGGCACAGATGGCAACAGAGGGTGCGATGTGTGCTGCCTGCTCAGGGCAGGTGGGTGCCTGGTTGGCCACCCCCAGCCCTCCTTGTCATCCCATGGGCTGGGGCATCATGTGGGGTGGTCTGCAGTGCCCCTACATCGTCGCCATGGCTGTCGTCATCCTGGGGGTGTGTGCATATCCCTTATTGCTAGGTGTGATCCAGCATAAGGTGTGCCCCCGGCACACAGCACTGTGCACTTTTGTGACTGGCACGGAGTGTGGGCACACCCCAAAATGCCCCCAGCATGTTGTCGTCTTTGTGTCCCGGGATCGGGTGAATAACTGCCTCACACATACTCTGTGAATGCCGCGCTGAGTCTGCAGAACATCACTCTGCGGTATTCAGCCGTAGCAATGTAATGCGCCCAGTGTACGTGGTATGTTGGCATTGTGCATAGGGCCCAATAAACATAATCATAACATTAAAGGTATGCTTCCATGGCATGGAGAAAGACCTCTCCACTCCAGATGTCTGAGTGGGAGTAGCAAGAGCTACTATGCTTGCCATCTGAGCAAGCCTGATCTGTACAATGACTGGTCAGTTAAAGGTCCCAGGGCCGATGCCACTAAGGGGCTGTTAAGAACTGAAACTGCAGCCTAGTACCCAGGAGCCATGGACAGCACCTACTAGGACCCTTGTACAAATGACCTTAACCCCATCTACAAAGGGGAGAGGTGAAGGGAGGAGAGAGAGATGAAGAAGGGGGAAAAAAAGGGAGGGGAACTACACCTGTTGTTATTGGCTTATTTATATTTTAGTAAAAAGCTTCTTCATTACAACCTTCTTGAATACAACAGTAACTAAAGATAATGCTGAGTTCATGTGTCATTAAATAATATGTGCATGGATTCCATACTGATGGGCAACCCAGAGTTTAGCTGAGCACATTTTCAGTCGTATGAGAGAGTTCAGGTGTGTGGCCCATATAAATAGTTATATCCTAGGTACTCGGTTATTATAGAACTTAAAAGTGCACTGGGTGTATCCAGCAGTAAGTTCTGAAAAATGGGAAGGAAAGAAGGAAAGAAAAAGAAGGAAAAGGGGGAGAGGGTGGGTTGGATTCAGATCCACAAGCCCACGGGTTAAGTCCTGTAGCAATTGTGATTAGATATTCTGCCTTCTGAAATCGGACCGTAGACAATAAGTGTCTGTTGTGATGTGGCATGGGTTTGTGTAGTTCCTCAACTGGATTGATCTAGTCCGATTGAGAACCCGTCACACAAATATCTGCCACAGAGAGGGAGTTGTTGAGGTTGTGCAGCTCTTATTCAAGAAAATGTTTGAAATCATCTGTCATGTAGAATGGCCATGTTTCTGGGGAGATCTTGGCCCATTTTGGTCTCCCAGCTCGGCACCAGACTATGAAGGTAAGACTGCGTTCTAAAGCCTCCATATCAAGCTCTGGACATTTAAGGCCCATTTTTCTCAGGGTAGGTGCAGCTTCTTTGAAGGAGTCAAATGATTTGGGTCTGGCGTTGGTTTGAATCTGTAGTCAGGCGGGGTAAAACAATAGGATCTTGACATTTTTAGCCTTGGCCTGCTTAATGATCCCTCTGATTTTTCTGATGTTTTTCATTCAGGATATCAGAAAAATCCAGGTCAAAATAAATTCTCTGTATGTCTAAATTAAGATCTGTAAGGCACCAGGCAAATTGTAAAACCAGTTGTCGTTTGGGGTATTCCAATATTCAGACAATGATGGATTTTGGGCATGCTTTCTGATCGGTTGGCTTTTGTAGTAAGGAGAGGTGAGCTCTCTCGATGGGCAGGGTAACATCCTGTGAGACTTTTTTAACTAAGTGAAGTATATAGGTGGCAGATTCTTCCATCAAGCTGAAATATTTTTCCATGTCTTCCGGGGACTCCGTGGATACAGACCATTTTCCACCGTGTCCTGTTATCCTGGTCTTCCAGGTGGTTATGCAGTTCTCATTCCTAGGCTAGCAGGTATAGTAATGCTTGGTCACATCAGCTCACCGAGTCTGTGAGACTGCCCAGGGCTTGTTCTGTTGCTGCTGTTCTATTTTCCATAGTGCGCAAATCTGCCAAAGATCTGCCACTGAGGATTCTACTCATCGTATGGCTTTGCTGATACCATCAAGTTTTGTTAAAATTATCCCCTAATCCGAAGATGCAGGCCAATCATCCCCTCTATCTGTACTTAATGCCGGGGATCCTGGACGATCGTCAGAGGATAGGCTGGAGATAGCATCCCCTTCCATCAGGACTTTCAGCTTAGCAGTTTGCAATTGATTTTTCCTCGGGTGATTTGCTGCCATCTTAAGTAGTGATTCCAGGTAAGATTTTCCAAGTTTGTACCAATGGATGGGGTATTTTGAATGTGATTTTTACCTATGGCTCCCAGAGCACCAAAATCGAGCAGCCATCAGCCCTGTGACACCACCGAAAGTTGCTATGTTGGTATTCTGTGCTGTTGAAGAGTAATAAAAGATTTTCCGCTTAATTATGTCTTGAGTAATAATTTGCCCTCTCGTGCCTCTACCTGTTTGAGAGGTTACTTTTTCCTGTGCCACAGACTTAAATATGGCAGCTATTATCTTTGACTACCATGCTTTCCAGACCGTGCTCATTTGGCACCTCCTTAGCACAGACTATGTTTCATACTGGCTGGAGCAGCTTGTGTAAATGTTTCTGTCTGATTTCTGTTCTCTCACCTATTTCATGTATGAAAGCTTACCACATTTACTTTATATTACAGGTTAGACTTGGAGCAGATTTTCAAAAGTGTGTGCAAGCACAGTTGTGCTGCATGTGTGCCAGTCCTTTAGCCTGCCATATTCAGAGGCTGTGTGCCAGCGCTAAACCCCATGAATATAGGGTGGATTATGTGCCATGAAAATGATGGGTGATTGTGCAGCGCATGGCAGTAGCACTGTTCTGACATAGTACTGTGAGCAGCATGGACCACAAAGGTGGGGGGGAGCAGTGGTGCAACCCTGACCAGTGCAATAGGTATGGAGCTGCACACTGGCGGTGACTGTGGGTGGAAGAGGAGAGCACCAATGACAGACAAATGGCACAGCAGTTTCAATATGAAAAATAATCTTTACTAGTATACAAAGGCAACAGGCCATATAACAACAGACAGAAAACAGTAGCAGCGAAAGCAACAGTGTGGGGGGAAAACAACTGGGGCAACCACCCATAAACCGGAGGGGGGTGGTGGATAATTCCCCATGGGGCCATCTGTACATTTGTTCAATCATCCATGGAAAACTCCTGGTGGTGGTGGTGGTGGTGGTGGTGGTGGCAATGGCAGCTGCTGCTGTAGCCAGCTCCCGGATGACCTCTGTATTTTCTTCCACCCCGTGGATTAGGACCCACTGCAGGCAGATGATGTGGTACAGGCATTTGTCCAAACCCTCCTGGTCCTCTGTATGCTCCCACTGTCTGGCAGTCCTCCAGACTCCTATGGACAGAGAGACAGTGAACTTAGCCAGCAGTGCACATAGGACGGGAAACACAGGTGTGGCCTACCGTATGAAGCCAAGGTACAACCAGCAAACGCAGGGGCCACCATGACGCACATGGATAATTGGAGTGAAACAGCCACAGTGTCCTGGTTGTGGCATACCAGAGACGGCATTGTGCAGCTGTAGAGTGGAGGAGTGTGCATGCAGTGATTGTACCATGCTGCACCAGAGCTTGCCCGAGCCAGGGAATAGACCCATGCCATCGACAGGCATGCCACAGGTATGAATGCAGCACAGAACAGCAGCACCAAACAGAGTCCAACAGGCAGTATCATGGCTTAAGTGGTGCGGAGTTGCATTTGCACACCCCCGGCCACTGACCAGGCATCCAGTGCACAGGCCAACACTGGTTTGCAGGTCACAGACATCCAGGAGCCTCCCCAGGTAGTAGCTGGGGTGAGGTTCAGGCACACACATGTGGTGCACACAACACAGCTGTACATGGCTGGAACTGTCATGCAGCACTTTGTGCAGCAGGTGTGGTAACATGCGTGTGCAGCAGAGGTTTACATCCATGGCCGCACAACACATTGTGCCCTGGTCACCAGACACTGGTGTATGATGCATTGCGGCCTGGAGGCAGCTGCTGTCCAGGAGGATGCTGGTACAACCCTAAGTAGAGTGTGTACAAGACATTCATCTTCGCTCACAGCCCAGCAGTGGGTGCTTCAGAAATCAGAGTCAGGAACAACAAACAGAAACTAATACCTCCATTTGAAAACAAACAAAACAAAAGTAGACAGCATATGACCCAGAAAACAAGTAGTGTGAGCTACAATCCTGGTGCTTAGGGTCTGACTTGACCCTTACTTAGTGGACGTGACTCCTTCATTGAGAGCTGCCAGCCTTTAGAATCCTCAGCTTAAAGGAACATGCACAAATACAGCAGTATGAATTCACACACAGTGAAAGAAACCACAGACAGCAAAACAACCAATTACCAATATGATACATGATGGAAAAAAAACACTCCAAAGTAAAATGTTAAAAAAAGTAAAGCAGGAGACAACAATGACATGTTTTAAGGCTATTAAAGCCATCTCAAAGGAATAAATATATATTGGACATAGTAATGTATAGCCAATAATACATTAATCTAATAATAGTGAAGTTACCATCAATTTAAATATGCTATGAATCACTATATGTATATCGGTTGGGGCTGGCCTTCACATGCACGCCGGAGGATTGTTTTTCAAGATGGTCCCTCCCCCCATGGCACGGGCATGCTATGATGCCAGGGACGCAGCCATACATGCTTCCATGCACTGCACATCCGGGGTTAGCCCACACCAACCCACACTATGACCACTGAACATGTACCGGCCACCACGAGCCAGTAACGCAGCGGTCATCCCCTCCCACTCTCCCTGGAGGAGGAGAGCAGTCCATGAGACATTTGATCCTCCTTCCCCTGTCAGACCCACTGACACCCAAAGCCACTCCCAACCCCGGGTCATCAGCGTGGTAAGAGGTAAGGTACTAGCGCCTCAGCCCTCTACACCACTGGGCCGGCCAAAATCCACAATATCAGTAAATACCTGTGAGAAAACAAATTTATTATGTTTTCAAAAAAGGGATGATGCCTAAACAGCCTTTGTGACCACAAGACAACAAAGTATTGAGATAAAAATTCCATCCTGATTGCATTTGGATCACCACTATGGTAAATGTGAAAAAGCATACGGGGTTGGGGGACAGATTTTAGTTACAGTCTTCACCATTCATTACTAATGGGTCCTACCGGAGATCAGAACCCAGCAAGGAAACAGAAAGGAGCATTGTCACTTTAAAAATGTTTTGTGTAGATGAAGACAATGTCAGTATGGCACTGTCCTCGAGGCCAGCATTCTATGTGGCACTTGTGGGTTGGCCAGTAACCGACCCTGACTCCTCCCAGCTCTCAGTTCTGTTTTTTCCACTATCGAGGAAGGATATTGCGTGGGAATCGCAGCAAGCAACTGCATCACTGTCTAGGACTCTGTTTCTATGGTGCCATGAGTACCAGTGCTGGAGGGTTTTTTCATGTTTATTTGGGTGCCCAGTGTACCTCTTTTCTTAGTTATTTGTTTTCAAGCTGCAGCAACGGAATGTCAGGGTCGGGCACTGTTCTAAATTGAAGCAGTCTGGAGTTGTCCCTATGTGTCGGTGCCCAGATGGCAACTTCATTACAATCACAGACCCCAACAATTGTTGCTTTTCTTGCCTGGATCTCTGCCATCCAATCGGCGAGTGTGACGCCTGTTTTTTTGTGGAGTTCCATACATGGTGGTTGGAGTGGCACGCTGGGGTAGGGAACCCCTGACCTTTGGTGCGTGTCAGCAGACTCTGGACACCAAGATAAGAACTTTGGGCTCCACCCCTGAGCTCCTTCCCGGGCCAATATGACCCAGTGGGGTAGGGACCTCCTCTGCTCCTCTTGCTGGGGCATGGGTTTCCTCTGAGGGGTTGGTGGGGAAGTCAACTTCCTTTGGGGAGGTGACTGGTCACCCCTTGCAGTCTGACTCCTCCTTGGAGGATTGGAAAACCCCTGAGGTGGAGTCAGAGCTATGTGCGTGTTCTCCTTGTGAGGTCCCTTCGAGACCACGCTCCTCGCTGACTTCAGCTCTCAGTACCATCTCCAGTACTGCTGAGCAGAACTGTGTGGCTAGTGTGTCTGAACCTTTCCCTAATGCCCCTTGGGGTGCTGGGGGATCCAGGGTTTTCAGTGTGGCCAGGTTGGAAGTGACCCTTGTTTCCTTCCCTGTCTCAGGGGATGGTGATGAGAGTGACCCCAATTGGGCCTGTGGCTTTTTGGACTCTGCTCAGACATCTCCGAGGCCATTGGATTTCCCAGTGTTGGATACCCATCTGGAGGGTGGTGCCATTGCTGTTCTGGACCTTCCAGAACCTCCCCTGGCTCTCCAGTTTTGGAGTGTGGTGGTGGTATGTCCAGGTATGATGCCAGGTTGGAGCCGGGTCAGTGGTAGGTACTGTGGTTGGTGCTGCCTCTCTTGGTGGCACTGAGGTGGGCATCACCTCTTCTGGCAATGCTGAGGCCGGCATCGCCTCTTCCTTGGCTACTACCTGGCTCTCCTCCTCTCTTGGCTGTACCTCAGTGGTTGACTCTGGTCTTTCAGCAACTGGGGTCTGGCCAATGAGGAAGAACCTTGGGAGGATCCTCTAACCTCTTCAGGGGTGGAAGGTTCTTTTCCTTCGAGGGAGGCAAGCCCAGATTCCTCCACTGGGCCTTCTAAGAGGGATAGATCTTCTTCCCAGGAGAAGGGGGCTGGTGGACTGGTCTGTAAATGATGACCTGTGCATCCTAGGGCTACTAGGAGTCATCGTTGAGGACTGTCCCATTTGGCCTCTCTTCTGGGAGGGAATTCTGCAGTGGGTGAGGGCAGGAGTCTCCCGAGTGGCACTGCACGGCTCCAGCCTCACCTTCTGGGGGATCATCCCCAAGGGCAGTCCCCCAGCCCACTCCTTAGGGGTTGGATGAGTTGGGGTTTCAGGTTTTTCCAGTTCTTCTCCTAATCATGGCACATCTGGATGAACCCAGTGCTCTGGCAGAGGTACTTCCTAATCTATCCCTTCTCCTGTATCTCTGCCTCCCCTACTCCCTTTCCTGGGATTTCTTAGCCCTGAAGGCCCCCTGTCTTGGGAACAATTCATGGCGGTGTTGGCACTGTTTCCCCATTACTTCAGGGCCATTTCTGAGGTCATTTTCAGACCTCCTACTTCAGCGCTGCCTAGCTCTGAGTCGGACTCCCCCTCTTCTTTGTCTTCCTCAGTACAGGAAGAGGATGCTTCATGCCATTTTTGTTCTATGGGGGACTTTTCATCCTACCAGCATTTCCTGTTGGAGATGATGAGGGAGCTCCATATCTCCCACCCTGTCAGACAGAATCTGGATCATGCAATGCCGTCATTCCTAGGGGAGTACAGCACTGACACTTTGGTCATCCCTTCTTGGCCAGGGCCATTACAGGAGGCTTCGCATGCCATCTGGCTATGACCCTCTGCCCCTTCTACTGTCCCTAGAGACTGTTTGCACAGATACTGTGCAGCAGTGGGGTCTCTGGGTGCCATGTCTCAGTCTTCTTCTGGCCTGGGGTTCCTGCACACCTCCCCTCTGGGCATCACTGCCTTAGTCGAGACTGCTCCCCTGACTTGCACTCAGCTGATCTCGACCGATGGGGCAGTAGGGTATTTTTTTCAGTATGTCTTCTTTTACAAATATTGGTTCATCAGGCACATCAGGTGGCCCATTCCATGCAAATCTGTTCTCTGCTAGGACAAGTCCTTGCAGCGCTGCCAGATGGTGAGGAAACCAGTCAAGCTATTTGCCTAACCGCTCAAGGCCAGGATCTAGCAAGACATCTCTCTAGTGCTGTCTACTGTGCCACTGAGGTAGCTTCCAGGCTGCTAGGATATTCAGTCTGCATTAGGTGGGCTGCATGGCTTCGCCTATCCAAATTGTCACCCCTGGCCCAGCATAGGGTGATGTCCTCACCTTTCCGGGGGGCCCACTTCTTTTCCCGCATGGTATGGTGAGTTCTTCAGGGGCACCCTTCACCTCCTGAATCCCAGGATCATTTGCCAGCCCTGTCAAACCCTTGGGCCCCTCCTTCCATGCCTTTTTTCTCCCCCACAGGAGTATGGGGGAATATCTTTCCCCCAGGGGTTCACCTTCTTGGTACTCGGACCCATTAGTAACGAATGGTGAAGATTAATTTAGGTAAGATATACAAATTATGTTCTTACTGTAATTATGATCTTCCGAAATATCTTCATCATTCATTATGCCCAGCTTCCCACCCTATGATCAGACATTGGGCATCCGCAGCCCACTTTTTCCCCTCCCCTCCATGTCCTTCTGGCTGGAGGGGATTGGAACATCGGGACTCAGGCCTGGGCAAACCCTATGTCCAGTCTGGATGTTTCCACTGCTGGTGGTCGGTGAAGTTGTTCCACTTTTATGTGACATCTCTAGGTTGACTCCCTTAAGGGATTTCCCAATTGAGCAGTCCTCCAGTCCTTGGGATCTGCTTCCTGGAGTGATCCCCTTCAGATACTTAATTCTTCTTCTTCTGGAAAAATTTTAGAAAGAGAATGGACACTCAGACTAGGAGGAAGGAATGGATCAATCAATCAATCAATCAATCAATCAATCAAAATCTTTATTTAATCAGGCGAACATCATTGAGCATAGCTCATTTACAAGATGGACCTGAGTGGTCAAGAAGTGCAAGTGTTATTACATTGACAAGGGTAGCATAAACAGTAATACAATGACAGGGGTAACATAAACAGTAATACAATGACATAAGTGCTAATATATAACAATATACATATGTACAAGGCACATTAAAACTTTTAATCTGCGAGACAGAAGGCAATGGGCACAAAAGGGGGGGGGTAGGTAGGGCCAGGGTTTAGGCCTTGTGGAAGCAGTTGCAGAGTTCTGGGAATAGGGTGGTGAATAATCTTTTGAAGGATATTAAGGGTAGGAGGTTATTTAGCTTCATGGTTTTTTGGAGTGAATTCCAAACAATTGCTAGTGAGTAGCTGATAGCAGCCCTCCCAATCTGGGTGCAGACATTGGGGACCTTAAGAATGATAATTTTGCTGATACTTAGGTTGTATGGCCTAGAAGTAATTTGAGTAAAACAGTCTGAGATATAGGTAGGTAGCTTGCCTGATAAGGCTTTGAATATCCAAATTGCAGCATTCCTATTTCTTCTGTGTTGTAATGATGTCCGGTTAACTGCCTTATAAAGGGAGCAATGATGGGTGCTGAAGGGAAGGTCAGTAATGAATCTGATGGACCTGTGGTATAGGGTGTCCAGTTTATTTAAGAGGGGGAGTGAACAATGTCCATACAGAAAGTCAGCATAGTCAATGAGGGATAGGAATGAAGCCTGGATTAATCTTTTTTTGGAGTCTCTGTTGAGGTAGTGCTTTATTTTAAAAAATAAACCAAGCCTTTGTCTCAGTTTCTTTAATAGCTCCTCAATATGGACAGAATAGTCAAAGCTTGTTATCAATCAGACTCCAAGGTATTTGAAGTTATCAATGAATTGCAGCTTCTCTCCAAGTAAGGTGGTTAGTTGTAGGGTGGTGGATGGTGGGGTAGTGGCAGAGCAACTCTTTGAGGTAAAGAACATAGCTTTTGTTTTTGGCATTTAGAGTAGTTTTATCCAGTAGGTTGTGTTGTAGGATGGAAAATTCAGATTGTAGCAGTTCACAGGCTTTAGATAATGAAGGATTGCTAACATATAATACAGTATCATCAGCAAACAGATGGATGTTGGATTGAGTGAGGTTAACATCAATATTATTAATATAGATGGCAAAGAGGATGGGGCCAAGAATAGAGCCTTGCGGTACACCTCTTAACAGTGGTTTTAAGGTGGATAGGTAGTTTCCATTTTTACCAGTTGTGACCTATCTGATAGATAGCACTTGAACCAATTGAGTGAAGGGAATCCAACCCTAGTGAGCCAAGGAGGTGATTAATGATTCATGATCCACTGTGTCAAATGCTTTGCTCAAATCCAGGAACACAGCACAGGTACTGTTCTTCTTATCCATAGCAATCTGCCAGTCGTTGGTTACTTTGGCTAGGGCGAAATGGTGCTATGCCTGATCTAAATCCTGATTGTGCTGTATTTAGGGAGGTTATTGTTATCCAGGTAGTCCCTTAATTGTGAGTTTACTAACTTTCGAGCATCTTGGATAGAACTGATAGGATGGAAATGGGCCTGTAACTATTGAGGGCCATGGGATCACCAGATTTGAGTAAAGGAACTACTTGAGCTGTTTTCAAGTGGAGGGAATGGATCCAGTGGTGAGGAAAGATTGAAGAGATGAGTGGGGGGCAGATAAGACTTGAGATGCAATCTTGAGGAAATAGGGGTCCAGGGTCTGTACCTGCACTTTTGAAGTATCTAAATTGAGAGGAGATCTTCCACTTCTTTCAAGGATATTGGGTTAAAGGAGAAGGTTGATGTAGCCTTTTGACCCACGGTGGATTGAAGGTTCAAGGAAGATCTCAGGAGATTTGTAGGTGAAGAGTCAAATGCTAGTCCAGCTGTGGTGAAGTGGTCATTGAAGGTATTTAGGATTTCTTGTTTGTCCGTAATTTCTGTGTTATTTAGTAGCAGTTTGCAGGTTAAGGCAGGAGTAGAGTTTTGACCCAAGATACCCTTTATAGTTCCCCAGAGCCTGTTGGGTTATTATAGGAGGCATCCAATTCAGCTCTATAATAGGCAGCTTTGGCAGATCTTATTTGTGTTGTACATGAATTTCTTGCTTCTCTGAAATTTAGCTAGTCTCTGGAATCCTTAGTTTTTCTTGCCTTTTTCCATAGTTTGTCTCTGGCTAGCAAGGCTGTTTTAAGATCAGTGGTGAACCAGGGGCAGGACCTTGCTTTAGTTCTGATATTGGTGAATGGTGCATGAATATTGAGAGCATTAGTGATAATGTCTTTAAGATCTGAGCTGTTTCCACTGAGGTTGTAAGGTAGAAATCTTGCCAATATATTGTGTTACTCAGGTCATGAGGTATCCTGGTATGTTGAACTTCTTTTTGACCTTTTGAGGACAAATTCAGCAGGGTTGGGTGGTTTGAGTGAAGATCTTATGCCAGCTATGGGACAATGGTCACTTACATCATTCGGTAGTACTCCTGCATGCGTATATAAGTGAGGCTTGTTTACCAACATAATATCCAGGAGTGAACTGTTGCTAGAATTTTTAGGTTAACCCTGGTTGGTCTTTAATTAGCTGTGTAAAGCCATAGGTGTCACAAAGGTTACCAATGGTGCAGATGCATTAGATAGCCAGTTTAAATTCAAATCACCAAGGATGATGGTATCTTCAGGGCCTAGGTTGGTTATTGACCCCAGGTGAGATAGTAATTTGAGGCCTGCTGAGGGGGGCCTATAGCAGCCAATCAATTTAAATGAAGACAAGTTAGGAAGGGATATTTTGATTGACAAACATTCAAATTCCTTTGGTTTGGATGTGTTGATGAGGCAGGTAGCAGAGATGGTGCCCTTAATGTATATGGCCACCCCACCACCCCTGGAAGGGCGATCTGCTCTGAAGAGCTGATAGTTGGATGAAAACAGATGGTAAGGAACCAGTCTGTCAATATGAGAGATTGGTTTCTCTCTCTCTCTCTAAAAAAAAAAAAAGGAATCCTTTTCTCTCGGTATGGTCAGGTCCCCAGGCCTCTGGCCCTTACATCCTTACAGCTCCCCCTTTTCTCCACCCTCTTCATCCAGTTTGGATGCTTGAGCCCTGGTTTAATCCTTTTTCACTTGTGGAATTTAGTCTCAGGGCTCTCTGAGGAGACAGATCTGTGGGCTGTGAGGTTGGGAAGAGTTGGGCTAGTTTTTCTTCCTCCGTCTGTCTTTCTTCTGTCTCTCTTATCTCTTATCTCTTAGTAGTTTTTTTCCTTGCCCAGGGCTGCCCAGTGTTCTCGTTGCCCAGTCTGTTCTTCTTAGTTTTCCCTCTGACCCAACCCTAGTTAGTCTATGGCTTTATTTTGTTTTTTTCCCCTGCCCTTTCCTATCTTTCGGGCACCCTGGCCCTCTGAAACCCCACACTTTTCCTGTTCCTGGCCTGACTGACAGAACTGAGAGCTGGGAGGAGTCGGCATTGGTTACTGGCCAACCTGTGACCACCACGTAGAATGCTGGTCTCGAGGGCAGTGCCAAACTGATGTCATCTCCATCCACACACAATTTGTTTTAAAGAGACAGTGCTCTTTTTTATTTACATGCAGGGTCCAGACCTCTGGTAGGACCCATTAGTAATGAATGGCAAAGATATTTGGAAAGATCATAATTATGGTAAGTATGTAATTTGCATTTCTTGTATTCTCTTTCATAATGAATGAATAGTGTGTCCCATGGTAACATAGGCTTGTTAGACACACAAGTGATGGCATAAAATATATAAGAAGTAAAATAATTAATGAACTGTTTAATAACTGATTTTCTGTTATTAGATGGATTAATAAATTCATTGCCTACTGCAGTGTATATTCAAACACTACAGCAACCACAGATAAAAAGACTGATGGAGGTAGCCAATTCTGTGGTGTAAGTGTAACTGTCTCTCTATTGGCTACTAAATCTCCAATATTTTTACCTCTGCAAAATGAAATAATACATGGCTATTCCCCCAATGCTTTAGATTATTTCTTCTCTCTTATGAACACAAGCCAATGTTTCTTAATAGTGTCTGTCAGACACCCTGATGACTGATTGTATTCTGTCACAAAGTTAATGGAGGTTGTGAAATAATTTTGTTTTGGCTGTGGTTGTAATGATGTCTGTTCATCTATATTTCTTGCCATTTCCATTACCTTTTGAATGACACGGTGACACCTCTCTGAAGAAACCTGTCACCTAGTTCCTGTACTTGAGTGTCAGAAGATTTTTAAATCTTAACAATTTCTGCATGTTTTAGAAAACTGTCCAAATGGGATCCACTCCACCCTATGTCTAGGGTGGCCACTTTGGGTCAATAACAATGTATTGCCCCAGCTAGATTTTTGAAAAGTAGATTTATGAATTATTTCTCCAGGTACAGATGTGAACAAAAGATCTAGAAATGTAATCTCTGTTGGATGTAGAATGGCAGTAAGCAGTAAATTTGAGATTTTGTTCATTGTTATTATTGAGGGATTCCACAAAGTCAAAGGCACTATTAATGTCACCATCCCGGATGACCAATATGTCATCTATAAATCTACCATAGAATTTGATCTTGGGTAGGGAAGAATTGGAATTGGGGTCAACTACCCTGGCACCCTCCCAACAATCCAAAAGAAGATTGACATAGGAGGGTGCCATTGTAGTGCCCACTGTGGTGCCACACATTTGCAAATAAAAATTCTGATCAAAAAGAAAGTAATTGGATGTCTGAATAAATTGTGTGGCTTCTATCAAAAATCTTTTGGAAGATCACTAGCCAGAGGATTACTTTTCAAATGAAACCTACTGTAAGTGTCTCAAGGTCCAAATGGTGTTGAACTGAAGTATATAAAAACACACTTGTCAATTGAAACCCAAATAAACATTTTAGACCAGTCAGTGCCATCAAACCCATCAAGTACATCCATTGTATCCTGTATGTATGAGGGCAAGGTAAATATCATTTTCTGTAGAAAGTAATCCACAAAAACTGACATCATCTTTCTGGGTGACATTGCAGAGGTTCAGGAGGGAAAGGTATGCTTCTTTGCAGATGACACAAAGATCTGTAACAGAGTTGATACACAAGGGGGGGCAGAAAGGATGAGAAGGGACTTGGTAAGGTTGGAGGAATGGTCAGAAATATGGCAACTTAGATTCAATGCAAAGAAATGCACCTTGGGAAACAGAAACCCAGGAGAAGAGTACACAATAGCAGGGGAAGTACTAACAACAACAAAAATGGAAAGGGACCTGTGGGTAGTCATATCAGATGACCTCAAAGTGGGTAAGCAATGTGAGAAGTCAGTAAGGAGAGCCAGAGGGATACTGGGATGCACAGGAAGGGGCATCACAAGTAGAAAAAGGGAAGTGGTTATCCTTCTGTACAAACAGTTGGTGAGACCCCATCTGAAGTACTGTGTGCAGTTTTGGAGACCTCATCTACGCAAGGACATAGACAGGATGGAAGCAGTCCAGAGGAGGGCAACTAAAATGGTGCAGGGTCTGCATCAGAACCCATATGAAGAGAGACTGGGAGAGCTTAATATGTATACTCTTGATGAAAGGAGGGACGGGGGGGGACATGATAAAAACTTTCAAGTACCTCAAGGGAATCAACAAAGTCCAAGAGGGTAGCATTTATCAGGAAAAGAGATGTGTAGGTACAAGGGGGCATAATTTAAAGATAGAGGGGGGATGGCTCAGGGGTAATGTGAGAAATTTTTTTTTCACACAGATAGTGGTGGATGCATGGAATCACCTTCCTGGGGAGGCTGTTGGGTCTAAAATAGTGGGGGAATTGAAACATGCATGGGACAGACATAAGGCAATTGTAGTGGGGGGTGGCAGGAAGTAGGCTGTTGGTTAACTAGAATCTGCAGCTTATCCAGTAGGTAGGTAGGGAAATGGGCAGACTGGGTGAGCCAAGTGGTCCTTATCTGCCGTCAAAGTCTATGTTTCTATGTTTCTTACCAGAGATGATTGAACTGGTTGCTGGCCTTACCTGTTCCATATGAACTTTACGTAACACATATAGTAGATGTTGTTGGATTATGTATCTTCATGAAGTCCATTTCTTGCTTAGTAATTTGTCCCATGTTGTATGATTCAAGTAGAAATACATGAAGACGATTAGTTAAGTTTCTAGTTGGGTCACTTGTCAGATGTCTGTAACTCACTCCATCCTGGAGTTGCTGATACATTTCTGCCCTGTAGAATTCCTTACCCATAAGCACTAGTAAGCCTCCTTTGTCAGCCACTTCAATTTCAATCATGTCATTACGTGGCAGCTCTGATAAAGTGTATTCTTCTTCCTTCGTGATGTTGTATTCTTTCTGTGGCTATGTTGACTGAAATACGATTTGTCATGACGCAGACCTCTAGGTGCCCAACTATTTGAGTTCTATTTTTTCAGAAACTCTTTATTGTAGAATAGATTGATTTATTTTGTTTTTAGTTTATCAAAGTCTTGAAATTATTGTTTTAAATCAAGACCATCATCACTTTCTGTATTTCCATCTGTAAACATATTTCCTGTTTACATGCAGTGTCTTGCTGCCACCTCTGTCTCAAAACCTGTCAAGGTGCTTCTGATTTTACCACCTCTGCTTTCGGAGTCTTCAGTGCTTGTTGTAGCAGCTTGCATAGCCAATTAATTTATTTAACCAACTGAACCCGAAAATGATGAACTTCAATGTAAAATCTACAAAAATATTCTAATCTTCAATAAATTATGTAACAAATGTATTCTCCAGGTAGAACTGTGTGACTGCAGGCTCTAAGACAGCACTTTAAAGCATTGACAATATTATCTTTTACCATCAAGAAGTGCTCTTGTCTCAAATTGAACAGATGCTGCTGGTATTAATTAATATTAAAAATCACATTAAATACTGGTTTACTTCTGGAAACCTTAATATTGCAGATAATTCAAAAACTCAGTGGTTACAAACAATAAGGGACACATTGAGGCATAATTAAAACTACCCTCCAATTATGAGCCTCTGTTCAGATACAAAAAATGCTGTAGCAAGTAACTGGATTTAAATTGGCTATTTCTAATAGTGTGACTCATTTCAAATGCCTTCTGACACCACTCTGTTCTATAAACAGTTGGTCCCAGTATTTTGTAAGCACTTTGTCCCAAATATTTACACCCATTCAGTTAAAATAATAAACTGAGCCTTTGAACAGTAGCCACATTTCCAAGAAAGCTGTTAATAACTTCAGAGCACCATTACAGTAACATAGTCTTAACTTTGAGAAATGGGCATGTAACATTCAGGCAGGAACTCAATCAAGTTAAGCAAGTTAAATACCAAGGCGAGTGAAGAGCCTGAACAAATTGCTATTTTGAAAATGTAAATAAGGCTTAAGCAAAGCTGATGACAGTACTTCATTCATCCAAACTAGCATATGATTATACTTTCACCAAAAGTTCAAAAAGTTCCATTCATATTTCAAATAGCAGATGCAAACTGAAATAAAGATAAAGTATCCGCATTGAAAATTTACTGCAAGTACAGCTTCAAACTTATTGCTTTGAAACCATCTGTTATGGTGATCAGGCTGCATGGTGAGAAAGATACCAACAATCCAGCAAGCTGACAGGAGCACAAGACATTTATCCATGCTCATGGTCCAGCAGTGGGTGCTTCAGAAACCAAATTCAAACAGTCAGGAACAACACACAAAAACTGAGTACTCCATCTAAAAATAATAATAAAAAAAACACAAACAAGGAGATGGTATATGGTGCAGAAAACTTTATTGAAACTAGGATGGGCTAAAACCTTGGTGCTTCAGCTCTGATGTGATCTTTCCTCAGGGGGCATGGCCCTGTCACTGAGAGTTGCTGACCTTCAAAATCCACAGCTTAAAGGAACATGAACAAATGATATGCATTTACACACAGTGAAAGAAACCACATACAACAAAACACCCAGTTACCAATATAATACATAATGTAAAAAAAAAAAACACCCCAAAGTGAGCATGCAAGAGCAGTGGTGGTTTATGTTGGTGGCTGCATGACACACTGTGCCCCAGTCCCCTTAACACTGATGTATGATGCATTGCAGCCTAGAGGCAGCTGCTGTCCAGGTGCAACCCAGCAGAGTTGGACTGGGCCACCAGGATACCCGGAAATTTCCAGGTGGCTCCTCCCAAATTTGGTACCTGCCCACCATCTAAACTTTGGAACTCTTTGTGTCTGTCATCACTTTTAATTAAATGGGATATCTGGGGCACTGTAGGCAAATGTTAGAAACAAACACTAGCTAGTGTATCAAATTGAAGTGGATTACTGATATTAGTATGTCACCCTGGCTCTCCCCGATTGATTTCCAAGGTGGGGCCCTGTAGTCACTGTCCAGGTGCATCTCTGTACACCAGTCCAACCCTAAGCGTGTCCCCAATATGGGGCTTGTGCAAGTCATTGGCCCTACATAGCCCCATCATGTCAGACTGTATGGCTGCCCCCCCCTTTTACAGTAGAGTAATCCTATCCTAGTCATCATCAATTTGGTTAGTCACCACCAGAGCTGCATAACAATGTCACATGGTACCCTACATGCACTGCCCACTGATGGCCCCACCATTGGTAAACTCATGCCACAAGTGTGGGGCTCCTTTGAGCCACTGAGGTGTGCCATGCAGTGCATATGGCACCAGCACAGGTGGACTACTGTGGTGGCTGTTTGGTGCACACAACTGGACATGGTGGTATACCACAACTAGTGGCAAATGCCAACCATCTGCTGACAGCCATACACACACAGTCCAGAGCAGATGGTAGTACAGACCTGACCAGCACTGTAGGGAGCACAGCTGGCACTGTGAGCATTACTACCAACCCCCATTGCACCTGTCCGGTGGCAGAGGGGGTTCACTACTACACTATGTAGAACATGCCATGGCATGGTAGACAGTCACAGGGCACCATGCATGCAGCACGTATGTGCACAGCTGTAGAATGCACAGACCATGACCAAGGCCCCTGGAATTCTGCAATTCTGCAGTTGCAGAATTTTCTGCAGAATTTGCATCATGCTGCAGAATTCATATAGTGCAGCAGTATTCATTGTTTTTGGTGAATTTTCATTCAAATATACAGTTTTTCCATAGTGCCAGGCTCCCGTACCTAGCATGTTTATCCTGAAGTCCCTCCTCTATGCTTGGCAGGTGATGTCATCTATGACATCACATCATATTTTAACCAATGGTAAGACTGCATTCTGCCACATAAATTAATAAATCATGGTGCAGAAATCAGAAAATGCTGCCACAGAAGCCTAGGAGCCCTTCCGAGAAATCAGAAAATTCTGCCACAGAGCACCAGGGACCCTGACCATGACACATCAGTGGCAGTGGTAGGCCGATGTCCTGTCTGCAGGGTGAATGTACCCCACCACAAACCCTGAGGTGATGCCCCCTCAGGCATGTGTCCTGCATGGTGTGCCACACACAGACATCCGTCACCAGCCACAAAGACATGCAGCATAGTGTAGATGGGTGGCAGATGTGATGAACAGTGGCAGGGCCTGGGATGCAAGGGGTGAATATTCCCCACCTTGCTGGGGGTCACCAACACTTATAGAGCTGCTTTGAGCAGGTGTACAGTGTTGGTTCATCACCCCCCCCCCCCACACCAACAGTGTCACCATGTGCCTTGTTTCCCTCCTAAGGCCATGCACATTGTTTACATTGGTAATGTCTGCCCAGTGTGCCATGAACCAGCAGGACAGCAACCCTGCTGCCCCCAATCTATAAAACCAAGGGTGTCTCTGTCCCCAGTGCTGCTGACACCCTTCATGCCACACAAACTTTGTTGCGTAAGTATCCCTGTGGACAGCACATGATGCGGTGTCAAGACACACTCCACAAGCCCATGAGTACAACAGCAGATAGTGCCAGGCCCTAACATCTATGACAGTGGTAGGGCCATGACAGTGGTAGGGCCATGGCCACAGTGGCACCACCTGTTCCAACACCTATACATGTACATGTACATATGCAACCCCGGGTGTGATTGCATAACACAGGGCTCATACAGTATGTGGATGCCCCTCCTGAGAGCTGCTGCCATGGGCCCTGTCATGGCCTGGCGACCCAGTGCATACTTCCCTATAGCTCAGATGCTCCTGCCGGTCTTCACCCTTGTGTGGGGCTTATTGTCTGCTGAGGTTTGTAGATAAGGAAAGAGGAGATGTGATCAGTATTCAGCAGTGGCACACAGTGCAACATTCAGTACACGTTACACAGTATACATGCCCATCTGCCTGTACTGTGCACCAACCACCACATATGCATGATGCAGAGGGACAGGATGAGCAGGGCTGCAGCCTCACTCATAAGACCACCTGTGGCACCACACATGCATGCCATTGCAAAGACGCAGAATGTATGGTACCTCCACTGTGTTAGGTTGGGCCTAGCACACTGTACGCTGGGTCATGGAGTGTCTGCATCCTGCCAGCCCCCCAAATCCCTGTACAACAGACCATACATGTTGGCCTCAGACATGGCAGGCATAGAATGCATGATGCACCAGGTACTGTAACATAGGACAAGGGCAGATAAGGCACACTGTCACAACAGTTGGAAGGGGGCAGGAAACAGTAGGTGGGGGCCTGCCAAGTTGCCAGTACATGTCCTGACCCCAAGTGCAGTAATGTAGTACTCCATGCTGTACCTGGCAGTTGCATACCTGTGGCCATGTGGTGGAGAATGTACATTGTGCAAGACACTGATAGTGGCCACAGTCATATTCTTCTGCTGGAGATGCTGACAAGCACAGCTACTTGCAGGACACAAGTGACTCCTTCCAGTGGTCATACCTGACAGTGGGCAGTGACATGACTAGAGCACAGTACTTAGTACATAGCCCTTGCTTACCATACCATGCTGCTATTCACAGGCCTGTGTTGTCCCTGCCACTGTGGTGAGCCACACCCATGCATCCAAGGCAGATTCATGCCTCAGGCAACCATGGCAGACCTAATCAAGTACAGGGCACAGTGATGCCCCATGGGACAGGGGGGCCCAGAAGCTGCAGACATACTGACTGCCTTGCAAAGGGTCATGTTCCACAGCACTCAGAGGAACATAGAGGCCACATAAGTGATGTGCACAGTGCCACTGGAGTTCTAGCCATAATACAGACTACCATGACACAGGCCAGTACACACCATATGTACAGCCATCTGTACTCACCTGGCCTGGGCATGGTGCCACCGTCTATCATAGCCCGCAGTTCTCCCTCATCTGCAGGTCATTAAAATGATGACTGCACTGCTCCCTTGTACAGTGGTCACTAAAAGATCAACCAGATTGGCCAGTTCAGTGCTGGGCCACCTATTGTCCTGCTGCTGGACAGCCCTGCATCAATACTCTGCTGTGTTATTCTCACTACTTGGCTGAGCTGTCAGAACATACAGCTTCATTTTTCAGGCCTGTCTGGTGTTGTGCAGCACGTTTTCATGTTAGTGCAGCGCTGTATCACATAGCCCTGTGTAGTGCACATGTCTGGAGGTGGGGGCTGGTTCAGGGGCGTGCGGCCAGGGCTCTCAGTAGAATTTTTTGTTCGTGAGTCCCAGGCTTTCTGGGAGAAAAAATGGGAGTTCCGAACTAAAATTTGAAAGTCCCTGTGAAATTTTCAGGGGTCCCCATTGAAATGAATGGAGTGAGTCTAGATAAGTGCATCTCCAGTGTGCGTTCAATGTCTCGTGTATTTTTTTGCACTGTTCAGGCTATTCCTGAGTTAAGAATGCAGATATGATATCAGTTTTTGGTCATACAGTTTTTTTCTCAGCAGGGTTGAAAAGAGTAATTTACAAGGCACCATAAACTTGTGGATAAACTACAGCAATATAATCACAGTCACACAATGCCAATATAATTTTTACCTGTATCTGTGTGTTGTAGGTTCACAATACAATGAGAAAAGAAATTGTACTTACAGTTTTGCACTCATTTTCTGTCTGTGCTAACATGGAATAGGGTTGCCACCTATCCGGTTTTTGACCAGATAATCCAGTTTTTAGGGTCCTTATCCGGTCATCCGGTTTTGATTAAATGTAGTCCGGTTTTTGGGCCTGTGCTCATATACTCTTAAAACTGCTGTAACAAATCAGTCACTGTTTTGGCTGCATTGCATGTCCAGGTTACAAAGAAGTTCTGATGTCATTCAGATCTGCCTTTGTTTGTGAAACCAGTCTGTCTGGGAGGTGTAAAGTATGGACATTAAGATCATTAGCAGTAAATTAACTTACAGTAGTCTTTTCCACTCTCAATTTTAAGTATGGTCTTTTACTGCTATGACAAGAAACAGCTTTTACACCTTTATGTGCTCTCATGTGTTTCTTTTTGTTTGTCCTATATTCTGGTATGTTTTAGACTCATTTTATGTTAAATTAATAATCTAACTTTTATTGCCTTTATCACTACATTTGCTCTCATGTTTGTATTACCTGAACATTCCATGATATTAGCTATACGTTTACAGGTCATTCAGATAAACAGCATGGAATGGTGCATCTGAAACTGTGGAATGTCTTAGGAATATGAAAAGAAACAGCAGTAGCTGCTGAGGTAAAGGGGAACCCAGTGCAGTATTAAAGGTACCACAAGCATCAATAATTAAGTTATCAAGCATTGGTCAAAGCATATCAGAATACATGACTGATATGGAAAGGAAAATGGGGAAGTGTTTAACAGAGTGTTGAGCAATAAGCTGTAAATGAGCTTGGCATATCCAGCAGACCTGAGTTTGACTCCTACAGCCCCCACTTGTATACTGTTTGACCCTAAGCAAGTCACTTAACCTACCTGTGCTTCTGGGTCACTCCTGTAAAATGGGTTATAGAGCCTATGGACCTGTCTGTACCAGGGTACAGGTTATTTCATAGGGACAGGGTGATTGGGAAAGGAGGGGGGTGGCACTATATGTGAAGGAAGGACTGAAGTGTGTATAGGGAGAAAGGGGAGGAGGGTAGTACAGAGTCACTTTGGATGCAAATCCAGGGTTCCAAGAATAGGATTCTTGGAATGGCAGTGGTGTACAGGCCACCATCTCAGACGGAGGAGTTAGACAGGGAACTAGCGGGACAGATCAGGAGGGCCTGCAAGAAGGGTAGTGTGGTGATTGTGGGGGACTTCAACATGCCAGGAGTGGACTGGAGTACCCCAACAACCAGGAACAGAAGGGAACAGGTACTGCTGGATGCCTTCCAGGACAGCTTCCTGCTGCAAATGGTGAGTGAACCAACCAGGGTAAGGAATACCCTTGACCTTGTGCTGGCAAATGGGGACTTTGTGAGAGAACTTACAGTGGAGGAACCGCTGTCAGGGAGTGACCACCACTCAGTATGGCTCACATTGGATATGGGCAAGGAAGGAGTGGAATCTGGCACAAGAGTGCTGGACTTCAGGAGGGCCGACTTTGGGAGGATGGGGGAAGTGGTAAAAGGGTACCTGGCCAGAATTCAATCTAGTATGGATACTAACCAGAGGTGGGAGCTCATAAAGCTAGGGATAGTGGAGGCAGCCAAAACCTGCTGCAAAGCCCAGAGCAAGAAGGCTAGGGCTAAGAAACCGAGCTGGTTGAGCAAGGAGGTCATGGAAAAGGTAAGCAAGAAAAGAGCTGCCTTTAGGAAGTACAAGAAAACAGGTAGGGGGGAGGACAGGGAGGAGTTCTTGACAGAATCGAAGGAGGTGACAAGGGCAGTAAGGGTAGCCAAATCATCTAAGGAACTCAGGCTGGCACAAGGCATTAAGAAGGGGGAGAAGGACTTTAAGTACATCAGGAAGAAAAGGAACTGTAAGGACCACATAGTAAGGATTAGGAAGGAGGGGGGTTGGGTGGAGCAGGGTGCGATAAGGCAGAAGCACTAAATGAGTACTTCTTCTCAGTATTTACTAAAGAGAAGAGAGGGTGCCACCAAGGTGGGAGAAATGGCAGAAACGGGGGAGGGTGATAGATGGGAAATCATGGAGGCAGAGTTTGAGAGGGTTTGAAGGCACTGAGGGTGGACAAGACGCCAGGCCCAGATGGCATCCACCCCAGGGCACTGAAGGAGCTGGCAGAGGTCCTTGCAGGACCTTTGGCAGACCTATTTAATACCTCACTCCATTCGGGATGTGTACCTCAGGACTGGAGAATGGCTCATGTGGTGTCCCTCCACAACAGTGGCCCAAGGATGAACCGGAAACTACAGACCAGTGAGCCTCACATCCATCGTAGGTAAGCTAATGGAGACTATCCTGAAGGAGAGGCTGGTGGCCCTCCTAGAGGTCAAAGGACTACAGGACAGCAGACAGCATGGCTTCACACGTGGCAGATCCTGCCAAACCAACCTGGTGGAGTTCTATGACTGGGTAACTAGGCAACTGGACAGGGGCCATGCAGTGGATGTCCTGTATCTGGACTTCAGTAAGGCATTCGACTCGGTGCTGCATGGAAGGCTGGGAAGGAAGTTAGTAGGCACAGGGGCGGGTGAAAAGCTGGTGAGATGGGTAGGAAACTGGCTTCAGGGAAGGCAACAGAGGGTGGTGGTGGGTGGGGAGCTCTCACACCCAAGGGCAGTGACAAGCGGTGTTCCACAAGGCTTGGTGTTGGGACCAGTGTTGTTTGGGATATTCATTGCAGACATATCATGGGACATCAAGAGCAAGATCAGTCTGTTTGCTGATGATACCAAGGTAGGCATGGTGGTTGATGACCTAGGGGGATGGCAGGGGTTGCAGGATGATCTGGCAAAGCTTAAAACCTGGTCAGACACCTAGCAACTAGGTTTAATGCCAAAAAGTGCAAGGTGCTGCATTTTGGGATGAAGAACCCAAGGAGGAGTTACCAGCTGGGGGGAGTGCAGCTAGCCCAGACAGAGGAGGAGAAGGATCTGGGTGTGCTCATTACAGGTTCAACGAACAACTCAGCACAATGTAGGAAGGCAGCTGCAAAGACCAACAAAATGCTGGGTTGTATTGCAAAGGGTATATCCTCGAGGAGGGAGGAGGTGATTCTGCCGCTGTATAGGTCATTAGTTAGACCACACCTGGAGTACTGCATGCAGTACTGGCGCCCGTATCCGAAGAGGGACATTAAGTTACTGGAGAGGTGCAGCGCAGGGTGACAAAGATGATCAAGGGGCTGGGGGACTTATCATATGAGAGGAGGTTGAAGGAGTTGAACATGTACTTTCTGGAGGAGAGGAGGGACAGGGGTGACATGATTGAAACCTTTAAATACATGAAAGGAATAAACAAGACGGGTACAGAGGGGCTGTTCAAAGTAAGGGAGGGGAGGGCCACCAGGGGCCATGATATGAGACTGGAGGGAGGAAGGTTCAGGAGGGCGATGAGGAGACACTTTTTTACAGAGAGGGTGGTGGCTGGGTGGAATGCTTTACCTGCAGAAGTGGTATCCAGTAGAACAGTGGACTGCTTCAAAAGGGGATGGGACAGGACAAGGGGGAGGGTTAATGAAGGGGAAAGGTGGAAGGGAGGGGCAGCTGCAGAATAAGTTGATGCTAGCTGCACATTTGAGCAGACTTGGTAGACCTCTAGGCCTTTATCTGCTGGCAAATTTCGTATGTTCATAACCTGGTTGTCAAAGAATAAAAATAAATAACTGAATACATAAATTAAATAAATAACAGTATAAAAATGATTTCCTATCACTAGTAATGTCTATTCCAACATTACAAATCGCTTTGGAGGAGGAGTGATATACCCACCAGTCATAAAAAGGGTGTGGAGCCAGAGGTGGAGTTTGGGGTGTGGTTTAGCATTCGGTTTTTACCTCATCCAAAGGTGGTGACCTTAACATGGAAATTCTGTCTTGCTGCAGTGCCCCAGGCCTTCAAGCAGATTTGTGCCAACCTGGTGACAAAACAAGTCAAAGCCATTAGCTTGAAGTACTAGTACATGTTCACTAAACATTTAATTGGGTCTGCTACAACAGTCAGTGCTGACAGTCACCTATGTCTCATATCCAATACTTTTCTCTTCTCTGGACAGTCTTGCATAATTTTACTGACTAAAAAACAGTACCCCCCTACTCTGTCTTGGTTAAAGAGTGGCAGAATTCTATCTGAATATCTCTCCTCTCTTCTCTCCTGCATATGTCTTGAATTATAATTATTTGACCAAAAAAATCCACCACCCCCCCCATCCACCCACTCGGGTTAAGACAGTGGCACAACCTCTCTCTCCCGAATACTTGTTCTCCTTTCTTCTCTCCTGCACGTCTCAGATAAAATATTTTACAGACTAAAACAGCCCTCCCAACCCATCCTTTCCTAATCTGTGAAGTTAAGACGGTGGCATAGTCTACATCTGGTGGGTGTGTAGTCTGCAGGACTTGCTTTTCTTTGTACTTCTTTTTTTCATGGCATGACATTCTGACCTGGCATAACTTCTCCTAATATCCTCTTGCCCATAAACCTCTCCAAACATAGCTTTATAAAATGGGTAAGCTAAATGAAGCAATGTGATTGGCTAGGTACCCATGCATGAAATATGTGCCATGCATGGGTAAAAAAAGGGGCTGCAGTAAAAAGGCCAATATCCATAAGCCATGGAACATTGTTATTTTTATTGTCTGCCATCTTTGTATTTGACAAGCATGAGGAAAACACAGTTGCAATATTCAGCCTACCCGTTGCACAGATTCACCCCACTACGATTGGCAGTCCATGTTCTTACTTGGTTGGAATGACCGGCTTGTTTAGCAAGTAGAGCTGTGCTGTGTCTGTTGGTAATACCCGCTTTCAGTCCCCCCATTCCCGTGAAGCTATTCATACAGCACCGGCCTTGGAACTCGCACGGCAGCCCCCGCATGAAGCAGGAAGTCGTGAGTCGGGAGGAGCAGAGCTGTATAAGCAGTGGGTTGGGAGATGGAACCCGGAAGCCGGTACGGGCACTGTGTTCAGATGGTACAGTGCAGCAGTGGGGCATCGCAGGACACGATTGACCAGTAGAAAACTGTAGTGCCCTGTCTGTCCCATAGCAGCAGGGCTACCCACTTGTGTCCTGCTGAGTAGTTGCAGCATCCTTCATCAGCTAGCTCTCACAATCACTTTTCTTTCAGCAGCAGCATTCTTCCCCCCAGTCCCAGTAATTCCATTTTACTAAAACTGCATATGCAAATTGCCTAATGAATATAATGCTAATGACTTCAGTACTCCCAGCTTACTAAATCCATATATGTAAATGACCTCATGAATATTATGCAAATGACCTCATGAATATTAAAATAATGTCAGAGGAAGGACTATTTTATCATACATGAGCAGCATTACATGTTTTTTTCTACATACAAGCAATATTTCTCTAACTGCAAACAGTAAAATAAAGCTAGGATCCCATTTTATAAGTGCAATAAGACACTCCAGGTGTGTGCATAGAACAGATTTTACTGCACGCCAGGTGCTAAAGGCACTTGGCCAAGGCCTCGTGCCTTATTACGCCCCTGGCTATGTGGTAAAATCTGTTCCTTGCAACCATGTCATGTCTTATTGCTTATGTCCTGCACATTTCTTAACAGTTCTGTATGGTTCCACTGTTGACAGACTGTGGGAAGAACACAATGGGGTTAGTGTTTCACTTTAGACATATTCCTGCCCCCTCCCTCCCACCAGAAACCTGTGCGATAAGAGCAGAATGGGGCTATTACTTGTTATGGCCACCTCCTTCCCCCCACCACCTTGGGGTAGTGTGTACTAACTTGTTAGATATGATCCACTCCCACCAAAAACCCATGGTGTAGTGAGATAAGAGCAGAATGGGGCTATTACTTGTTATGGCTGCCCTCATTATAAATGGGAACAAAATACTTAGCTTCTTCTCTCCTGTGCTCAAGTTGCCATCACAGTCTTTTTTTTGTCTCTCTGGGTCAGTCTGGGTCTGAAACTAAAAAACAAAATTACAATTTAAGACAAATGTAAAACATTATTTTCTGCACAGCCTAATGGCCTTAAATTTCTTAAGTGCTGGAAGAGGGTCATAGTCTTTGTGACACTTGGACAGCTGATTAATCTATGCTTTCTGTAATATAAAAATGTGTTATTGAGTGTCTCTCATGATTCATGCTGAGACAGCCTGTGGAATGACACCCCAACCCCCAGGTTTCAACTACAAGCTGTTAACCTAAAAGCCAGGAGATAATTACAGGCTAGAAGAGACATAAATTAAGGATCTCCTGTTTATCTGGCATAATTGTAGCTGCTAGGATGGAAATCATAAACTTTTATGACATTCCGAGGAAGCACAGTTAATTGACTAGTGTTACAAAGCATATTGCACCTCAGTGAGATCTGGCAGAGTGAGTTGAAAAAGCTCTTTGATGTCTTTGTGAAAGCAGGAAACTGCTCATGGATGAACGTAGATACTGGAACATTACAGACTTGATTGGGAAGTCATGTGGGGACATGAGTTTTTGCTGATGTCACCTGTTTAATTTACCTTCTGAAGTATAAGACATCCTGTTTGCATAATTTTTAATAAACAGAGGAGGAGCTGGGTGACATCATGGAGAAGGCAGGTTCAAGGCAGCTGTTTTAATTATGCTGTGACTGACCTTTAGAGTGACATTCTTCTTTGAACTCTCTTGAAAACAACATCTATTTCACACACTGTTAGAAGGTATACATCAGAGAGACAAGTCTAAGTGTAGTGTGGTAGGAATTTGCACTTTTAAACCTTATTCTTTTAAAAGAATGTATGTTTTGTGATATATTGTTCTGTATTTACATTTTACATATTTTGTTATCTATTTTAAAGTAAACCTCTATTTTAAGAGACTACTTGGTGTGCCTTTGAAATTCTTTCTTTGACAAGTGAAGCATATATGGTTAAAGTTGACACTGTGCAAAACTTACTGGTTTTACCAAACTGGAAAAAGGTAAGAGTTTATTCTGAGGTCTTTCATAGAGTTTTTAAGGGTTCATTTTGTATGCCTGGTTAGGTGCCTGTAGGTGAAAGATATCTGCTCCCCCCGAAGTGCAGAATTATCTGAACCTGTACATTGGGTACGCTGACAAGAGGTTCACAGTTTGAATTCCTCCAGAACTTGCGACCAAAGGTTGATTTGAACCCACAAACAGACAGGAGGGTTACTCTGTTTCTGTTCCTGTTCACAATACTGTGCTCAGAGGTTAAGTTATGTAGCAACTCCATGGAAGATGTCTCAAATCTTGTGTGAATGTTTTTGATGAGCTGCATCCAGTATTCCTGAGATGCCGTCTGGAACTGCATATGCAGTGCTGGTCTGTCATTCACTTTTGATCCTGTCACTTGCCAGGGCATTTGTCAAGTTTTCTGAAATGTCATATGTAGCTCTACCCTGTTCTACTTTTTGAACTGTTGCAGTCTAGTAACAGTGGCTTTTATCATGCTGCTGGCCACTGAAATATCAACACTGTCCCGTTGCATGACTAGAACAGTTTATTCACCATGTCTAAGACATCCATGAAAAAGAAATGCTTAAGATAAAGCAGACATATTTTAGTTTTGTCTGAATACCCTTTGCTTCTTGAGCACCTTTTGCTGCATCTTGCTCTAGAGCTTGTAACAGAGCAGAGTATTGTATGTAAATTATTTGAACTGCAGTATGCAGTGACAACCACTGGAAACTTGCAAGATCTTTTATAGAGAGATATCTGATATTGTCATCGAGTATTTCTTGGATGAAACACAAGGCATTGCACCATACTGCTGAACTGCTGCAGTAGCTGTACACATTTTCTATGGTTACTTGATATTCATTGAATACACTGTTGTCCCTACGTGCTTGTCCTGCTGCCAATGCCAATCTCTGAGCAGCACAATGGATCTGAATCAGCCTTGGGTTTACTTGCTGCTTAGCTTTGCACCCACCCCATTGTGCACTCCAGTCATGACACTTGCACCATCACTGCTACAGTTGTCTCTGCCCTCCCTTCAGGAATTGTGATACAGTCAATGAAACAAATTTTGTACTGTGCATTGAGTATGCACTTCACATATATGTTCATTTTTTTTTGTGAATGGTACATCAGTGGTTTCATCTGCTATTACCCCAAGAAATTGAAGACCTGCTAAGTGAGCTCTGATTGCTTCTTGTATGCCTTTGTTTATGGATTCCAGCATGTTATATCTTGCATCCCAACCAGAGTATATTGTGCCACTGTGTTGCAACGCTGGACAGCCATTTCATTTCTGTGAATGTAAAACACCACCATCAGTGATTTTCATTCCATAAACAAAACCCAGAGCCCCAGCCCTCTGAAAAACTTCCCTTCCTCCTCACCTGTAGCAATATCAGTGTTTCAAACTTGGTCAATGATTGCCCTTGTTTGGGAAGATAGTACACTGTCATTAACTGGGTAACTTTATTGTAATCCTTTGCCTCAAGATCTGAGATCCACTTCGCAAATGCCACTGGCAGAGACAAATTTTCTGCTGTTTTCTTTCCAGCGTGTACCAGCAAATGTTCTCTGTCTTTTTCATGTCTACAAAAAGCAGACACTTGCAGATTGGTTGTGCCAGTTGTGGCAAATGGATTGCTTTTCCCACCTTTTTTACACTAGCTACACATCCTAACAATATTTCCCTCTACTTCATTATTTACAAACCATGGAAATAACTTTTTGTCCAGCTGTTCCTCCCCAACCTTTTCTTGCTGATTTTAGCTGAACCTGCAGAAGATGCTGTCCCCCTCAGACAGTTGCTTGTCATTATTGGGTTTCAACATTCACAATCTCTTGAAATGTATTAATGTTGGCGTGGGGTCATAATGTCACAAGACATTATGCCGCTGCAATATACCACACTGCCAATACAGCCCAATATAGTGCCAGTGGCATAAGTCTTCTTTGTGTGGGAGGTCTGTCCCCCGCCCCCCCATGGGGGCTGTACCCTCCCAAACCCCCTCTAACTGAAATATCTAGCTCTGAGGTGGGGGTTGGGGGTTAACAGTAAAAATCATACAAAGTGTGAAAAATGTAAACATTTATGTACTTGGGACCAGGAATTGAATCCCGGTCCCAAATGCACTGCTCATCTCCCTTGTTGCCAGTGGCTTATCCTGTTGAGCCATGGCAGCTGCTTGGTGGATCTCTGTCCCAGCAGAGGTCTTATCCTCTGCCTGGGACAGTGTGAAGGTGCACTACCACAAATACTGCCTTTCACAGTTTTGCACCCTCTTGCTCATTCCTACTGTGGTGTTAATGTTGTACAGTTTTGTGATACTCTGTAGAGTGTATGACAAAGGGACCCAGTAGGGTTAATGTCACACTCAGAGAATGGTGCTGTTTTCTTGCCCTTTGCTGCTGAATCTCCTCCAGCAGAATAATCAGTACGGCTTTGTAGAGACATTGCTTTCTGCCCTGACCACGAGGCAGTCTCAGCTTTTCCTCCCCTCTTTAATCTCTGTAAGTTGCACCCACTACAGCTGATGAGCCCTATAAACAAAAAAATAACCACAACAGTGAACTCTTAAGCTTATTAAACCATTGGTCAAAATATTCATGCAATGCCCTAACTGCCTAAATAAAACCGAAATTTACTGCCAGTTTTGTCAGTTGACAGCCTTCAGTGCAACCTGCCTGGCTAAGTAGATGACTCAGTTTGCCTGAGTTGAGTGGATAAATGACTTTTTTATTGTAACTGTACAACGACTTTGAGGAATTTGCAACCCTGCTGTCTCTGATGCTTCTTAATGGCTGTTCTGAGCCATACTCTGTGTTTCCTTGGGACAAACCAACGCAGCTCCTTCCAATGAATCTGTCATGTTCCATTCTCCCTTGCTTGATTGGTGGTCTGCCATGGTATGCATGGCATGGAAATTGCACCAGATGTCTAAAGGGCAGAGGAGGGGGAAGAAGAAAAAAGAATTGCGCATGCAAGGTGTTCTGGCCCACTGGGACTTCTGGGCCTGCAATGCTGAGCATCTCGGGGGCTTCATGGGGAGAAAGCAGTGTCAGTGGTTCTGCAGGCAGCACACTTGCCTCCAAGGTAGGGAGATCAGAAGGCTGTGGGTTCTATCCTCACACCAGGCACTTGGGTTAATATCCCAATACTGACACTGCAGTGCAGCATGAGGGGGTGATGCACTCCTGAGGTGCTGTCTTTCAGATGAGATTTTAAACTGAGGTCCCATCTTGCCTTTTTGGGTGGATGTTAAAGATCTCATGGCACTTCTCATAAAAAGAGTAGGGGAGTTTTTATTCAATAAACACGACAGGCTTAAACACTCAGTACAGAAATTCAGACTTGCAAAAAACGCACTATTACATACATTCATAAACGAAACATCCACCAAAAACATAACCAAAAACCCAATCCCTACTTATTATCCAAACAACACATTTCCTCTTAGATCTCTGTTTGTACACATTCACATTACCACTACATATTTTTTGAAAAAAGCAAATCCTTTCCACCACATGGTTACCTTATGTTTAGGATGTATTTTACATTCTTTTCTATACACTTCCACCATAACCCTCTCACATATTCTACTAAACCCTTCATACGAGATTTTATGTTGCCGTAATAAAAATTGACAACGATTTTGCCAAAGATAATATTTTAAACAAGTAAGTGCTACTATGAAACTGTATGCCTCCCTTCCGGTGACACCAACAAGGTGAACTACACTCCTGTTGGCAAAATCAACACTTTGCAGGACCGTGAGTCTGTCAAGGAATCATGCTGACCATGATTTGTGGTCAACATGATTCCTGTCGCTGTAATGTAGGTCGACATCAGAGATGTCAAACTGGTGTGGTACAGCCCTATGAAACTGATTGAAAAGTTCTGGAAAAATCCCCAATACCACACTTTTTGTAACTTAGAGTTCATAACCATGGAAAGCCCCATTTATCAGCCAAAAAGTCCCATAGTCCTCTTGCATAAATGCATTAAAACAAAAAATGTTCTTGAGACGCTGTTGCTTCCCCACAATTAGGATAAAGACAGTTTCTTTCCTGTACTTCCTTATGCTTATTGTTCCCACGTACTCCTATTTTCCTGTGGACAAACAACCACTGAGTATCTCACATCGACAAAGGTATTCTTTTGCTACTCAACACTCTAAAAACATATTTATTTTCTATCAGGGAGCGCCCCTTAATTTCTGGCTCTCTAGGCCCAATCTCCTCCAAGATTTTATTATATAATCCTCTTCTAGTATATTGCACCAGCTGAGATCTTGTAACTTGTCATGTCAGACCAACCTCGTTGAATTTTTTGACTGGGTGACTAGGGAGGTGGATCAGGGGAGGGCAGTGGACATGGCCTGTCTGGACTTCAGCAAGGCCTTTGACACTGTGCCACATAGAAGACTATTACACAAACTGGGGAATATGGGTGTGGGCAGGACAGTAGTGTGGTGGGTAGGTAACTGGCTGGGTGGCAGGACCACAGAGGGTGGTGGTAAATGGCTGTCACTCCACAGAGGGAAGAGTGACCAGTGGGGTACCACAGGGATCAGTGCTGGGACCGGTCCTATTCAACATCTTCATCAGTGACATTGCGCAGGACCTAGAAGGCAGAATTTCACTGTTCGCTGATGACACAAAGCTCTGTAACACAGTAGACACACCAGAGGGTGTAGACAGAATGAGAAGCGACCTGCAGAAACTTGAAGAATGGTCAGGGGTTTGGAAGTTGAAATTCAATGCAAAGAAGTGCAAGATAATGCATATGGGGCACAAAAACCCTGGCACAATATATCAGTTGGGGGGTGAGGATATAGCATGCACCAAGAAGGAAAGGGATCTTGGGGTTGTCATCTCTGATGACCTCAAGGCAGGAAACAGTGTGACAAGGCAGCAGGTAAAGCAAATAGGATGCTGGGATGTATAGGCAGGGCATCACCAGCAGGAAAAGGAGGTCATAATTCCACCATACAAGACACTAGTGAGGCCCCACCTGGAGTACAGTGTACAGTTCTGGAGACCATACCTACGTAAGGACATAGACAGGGTAGAGAAGGTTCAGAGGAGGGCAACAAAGATGGTGCATGGATTGCATCACAAGTCCTATGAAGACAGGTTGAAGGAACTGAACATGTACTCCCTGGAGGAGAGGAGGGAGAGAGGGGATATGATAGAGACATACAAGTATCTTACAGGGAGGAACAGGGTGCAGGAAAACACTATTTTTAAGCGAAAAAGATGTTCCAGGACTAGAGGGCATGGGATGAAGTTGGAGGGAGGACGATTCAGAGGAAACATGAGAAAGAATTTCTTCACAGAACGGGTGGTGGACAAGTGGAACACCCTGCCAGAGGAAGTGGTGGGGGCTGAAACAATCACGGGATTTAAGAATGCATGGGATAGACATAAAGGAATTCTGGAGGTCGGGGTAAGGGGCAACAGACTTCTAGGAAAACAAACTGAACTTACAAGCTCAAATGGGCAGACTGGGTGGGCCATAGGCCCTTATCTGCTGACACTGTCTATGTGTCTCTGTATCTATGTAACTTTCCATTTTTGAAGCTTCTGGATGGTCCCTTTATAATTCCCTGTGACCTCAAGCTTTTTATAACCCATCGGGACTGCTTCTACCCATAGTTCCAGAAATTTACCCAATATATTCCACCCCCACCTCCCAGCCAAAGATAATTGAGGGAGGAATAAAATATTCACATTTTTATGCCAAAATAAAGTGTGAAAAAATAATACTGGATGCACCATACCTAACCCCCTTTATTCTACTTCAAATACATAACCTCTCTTTTGACGGCTTTCCAACAGCTCCCCCACAGTAATTGAAAAAATATGCCCAGTAATCTTGTTTCCATATTTACAGATAATGGAAAAATGGATCCAATAAATAAAAAGCAGTGCAAGAGAAATTGTTTGATAATATAAATGAGTTTGCTGTTAAATATTTTCCACCCCTTCAATCTCGCTAACTTTCTTTCCCTCTCTTTTAGTGCAGTATCCTAATTTTTATGTCTCATATCTCCTTTCCCAAGAAAAGCTCCCACAATCTTTATGGGTTCCTCTGAAATACTAATTCCAGACACTTCACTTATCCCACTCTCAGATTGACCTAGCCACATACCTCTGCCCTTTTCAACATTTAACACAGCAACTGAAACCCTCAAAAACCTCTCCATTACCCTTATTAATGAAGGAATATCTACCAAATTACACAAAAAAAACAACATAAATCATCAGCATATGCCGTTATTTTAATAGTGTCCTCTTCCATACTACCGTTAAACCCCTTAATGCCATCATCCTGACTTATCTGTTTAATTAAAGGGTCAGTAGCATGGGGTATCTGTATGCTGTAGTGAAACTTACCTCTGGCTTGCCATAAAAAGTATTTTATACAAGCAAAACCTAGGTTAAGTGTACTTGGGTGATACCTGGAACCAAAACTGGTATAGTCTTCTAAAATTAATATCCCATATGTAACCCTTTGTACTGGTCTCCATTGCCACCTCTTGCTTAAAACATCCCAAAAATGTCTAGTATTTGAACACTCAAAAAAAATGTGACACTGTTTCTACCTCCCCTAGACATTCCATCCTTATGCACTGTCTTTCTGATCTTGGTTTGTGTTTAAGGTTCCCTCTAACTCCCAGTTTTCCATGGGAACATAGCAATTGTTCATCTCACATCATGGGGGTATTCTTTTATAATTTAAAACGTTAAGGGCCATACTTAGTTTTGACTGCACACACCCTGGTAAGTCTACCTGTACTGCAAAATTTCTAATTACTATGTCATTATATAAATTCTTTCTGTGATAGCTTTGAATATTTATTTTCTTAATATCATACAATCTTTTTTATTGCTGGGTTTGCAAAATCTGGAATGCCTAAAGAGGCAGTTATTTTTGGGACTTCTCCCCATTTTTCCTTAAGAGGAAAAAATAGCTCCCTAGTCCATTCTTCCCAGGGATGCCCATTGTTTACTGCCCCTAGATTTGCCTTCAGAATAAAGTAAGGTAAAACACAAGAGGTGTATCATGGCTAAGCCACCTTGTTTCTGTTTAAGGTAGGTAAAATCCCTTTTGACAGGGTTCAGTCGGCTTCACCACACCATCCGGAAAAAAAAAACAGCTGTACAATCTGGTTTCCAAAGTTATAGGTATGGACTATATTGCACTAATATGTAAAACTTAGTAAGAACTTTTTTATTATCAGTATCCTTTTCTGTTTTGAGAAGGACCATGATTTCCATTGATGCACTTTGCTTTCACTTAAAACCAATCAATTTTCCCAGTTAATGTGGGTTATATCCCCATTCCCAAACTGACACCCTATAATTTTGATTGTTGTGTCAGTAATCTGTATGGACCCTATACTAGTAGGGAATGGACCTCCCCCCAGGTGTACTCCTCAAGCTTTTTTGATAATTAATCTCAGACCCTACTTCTCTTGTGTACTGATCCAATAGTTGCAGTGTTCTTAATGCTGATTCTTCATTCTTAGCAGTTAAACATATGTCATCAGTGAATACTGCAGTTTTTTGATGTGCTATGTGTGATGCAGGTGTAAGCCCCCATATGCCAACATTTTAAACTACTTTCCTAAATATAGGGTCTAAAAAGAAAATATATAATACCGGGCTGAGTGGGCAACCCTGCCTTATCCTTCTCAAAAAGGCAACACATTGCCTACTAAACCATTCACTGTGGGGAAGTTTATTGCACCTTCATATGTATGTTTAAGCCATGCTCTCAATTTTGGTGGAATCCCATAAGTTTCTAATATTTGAAATAAAAATTCATGGGAGATCTTGTTGAAAGCCTTGGCTTGATCTAGAGTTATTAAGTAACCTGAAATTTACTTTTGCTTCCCAAATTCACAAATGTTTCTAAAAAAAGTAAATTCTGTTGTATGTTCTTATCAGGTATAGAACAAGTTTGAACTTAAAAATCTTTTGTTTTAACCAATGATTGGAGTCTGTGGCATAATATTGTTAAGATTTTGTAGTCTGAGTCGAGAAGGCTAATTGGTATCCAGTTCCCCAGAACATGCTTATTTCCTTTTTTAAACAAAAATACAATAATGGCAGCTGAGAATTTTGAAGAAATTATTCCTGTGCTTAGTAGCTCATTACATAAATTACACAGGATGTAGCTCATTTCTTTTGTGAAGCGTTTATAAAACTTATTGGTAACAGGGGTGTAGCCAGGGATTTCAGATCTGCACACCAAGTGGATTCACTGCTACCCCTCTCCTTGTTAGGGAGAGCTAACCCCCCAGGTGTATAGCCAGACAATATACAAATGTGCACCAGGACCATGTTTGTTGCCTCATTTGGCACAATAAATACAACTTTTGTATCTCATGACAGTGGTTGTTGCCATGCATGGGTAAATATAAATGCCATGCATTGGTCCCTAAGACACCCACATACCAGCCCAGATCCTGTAAAGTTGTATTGTCCTTGGGATGCAAAGAGAGTATTAGTGACCTGTCCTTCTAGTTTCGACTCCTATGAATAAAAATACAGAAAGGTTCAGTATTTTCTTTGTTAGTTTTCATGGAAAAAGGAAGCAGTTCAGACCCTATTTGCTACCCCCCCTCAAATAAAATTGCACACCATGGAGTGCTTGGAGTATGTCTGCCTACACCTTTGATTGGTAATACCATCAGGTCCAGGTGATACCCTTAGTTTCAGATTTGTAATTAGTTCTCAACTTCCTCCAGTGTAATGGAAGCATCCACTGCTAATTTTTGCTTTACTGACAATTCTGGAAGTGGTATATTTAACAAATCTTTCCACTGGCCTCCTATCTGAAAAGCCCAGCCATGTTGTACTGTCAAATCCTTTTCCACTATTCCTAGCATTTCTATACCTGACCATTTTATATTGCCTTGACTATCTTGCAGCCCTTCCATTAGCTTTTTCTCTATGCTGTGTTTGCATGATGAGAATGGATCTGTATAGGGAGTCTTTTTTAAGCCATATTGTATTTCGGCCTGTAATGATAGTGCCCTATCATATTGCAATGCTTAATTTTTTCCTTAACATATTGAATTTGTTTCTATACCTCAGTATCTATGAAATTTGACAATAACGCAAGTCTGTAATATTGATTTCTGTATGTTCAGTAACTTAAATAATCCTCATTACTTTTTGATCTGCCTAATGTTTCGGAAAAGCTTTTAATTTCTATTTTGGTATCTTCCCACCATGTTTACCAATCCTCATACATTTCTCCCACAGTTTTCCATATATTAAGCAGATTTTGTATTTTATTTTTTACTTCCATTGAAGAATTCAACTTCCATCTATTCATAATGGCAGGAAATTTAGGAAGTACTTGAGCAAGTCCTAACTGACAAACTAAGGCTTCGTGGTCAGATAGTTCACAAAATCATGGCTGAACTTTGTTTAGTGTTAAATGTTTTGACACAAAAATGTAGTCTACATAGGTTTGGTATACATTTCTTTTATATGTGTACCTTGCATCTGAATGTATGGTCCTATAGGTGTCTTTTAATGATGTGGTATGTAAAATTTCCTGTAATGCATTTGTGTCACAATAAACCTTTTTCTGGCAATGGTCTCTTACTTTAATGTCGAGACTACCATTAAAGTTCCCTCCTCAAATTGTATATTTCTTTGTGAATAGATATGGTATTTCCTGAAAAAGATCAACTCTTGCTGATTTAAGCTGAGGTGCATAAGTATTGATTAATCTTAATGCTAGTCCGTTATAGTTGCAATCTAGTATCATAGCTCTCCCAGGTAATAAATCAGTCAGCCTGGTCACCTGTACTTGTGTGGTTCCAAATAAAACTCCCAAACCATCCGCTAAATCAGGACCATATGACCAAAAAGAGAGTCCTTGAAACCAGTTTCTTTTAGCCAGGGAAATTTCTCCTAAATTTGAAAATCTAGTTTCCTGCAGAAAAATTAAATTTGCTTTTAGACACCTGCAATAATGAAACATGCCAGTCTTCTCCTATAATTCTTCATACTGCAGATGTTCAGGGAAACTAGATTTAGTGTAGCCATATGTCAAGAGTTTTATAGTTTAAACATCTTTATTCCTTTTTTTTCTTTCGTCTTCTTTTTTTTTATTGCTAGCAACATCTTCCCCTCCCTCCATCTCACAATCCATTTCTGACAGTGCACCAGAAATTGAGGAAACATCAGATTCAGTGTGTCCTTCCTGCTCTTGCAACACTTGAAAGGGATTTTGTAAGGGAATATTAAGCGTTGAAGGTTTCTGTTTACTCTATGCCCTGGTAACCCTTCTTGGGTGTGGTGTCTGGAATTCTATTCCACTAGGAGGGGGCATTACATTAATGTCTGCATTTCCTGGGGTAGTGTCCCTATTTCACTTTGTCTGATTAAGGGCCTGCTTATCCCTACCTGTCTCTGACTGTCCTGCATCTGTGTTTGTTGCAGGTGTGCTACTATCAGTGTCTGAGGGGACAGGTCCTGCTCTGCTAGGCCCTGTTTGGGGTGGGGCAGGCTCAGGAAAGTGCGGCCTAAACCTTTCTTGGGCCTGGTTTATCAACTCCTCTTTATCCAACCCACCTTGCCTATTCTGCCCTGCCTAGGAGCACTGGTGGTAAGCATCTTCTTGCTTATCACAGAGGTTACAGTGAAATGTATTTCTACATATTCCGCTGTCATGGTCAAATTCCCCACAAAGAGCACACTTGATTTTTTCGCACACACTACTAAGGTCTCTCCTACTCCTACATTTGTAACAGGCCTTTGGTTGAGTGGGATAAAAACAATCCCCTGTCTTTTCCCAAAACAAAGCTATTTGGAATATGTTGCACTTCATTGCCTGTTATGTGCAGTTTGACTTTGAATTTCCAACTCCCTGTCCATATTCCCTCCTCATCAATCACTGGCTCAGGAGGCCCTAAAACATTACATGTGTGTTCTAGCCAGAACTGTATACCACCTACATTTACCCCTTCATTCTTAAACATGATGTGTACAGTTTTAAATAATGGCATAGTTAAAGGCACAGCAAAAAAAGGTCACCATAATGCTGTAGATTTAACAGTTTCATATTTTGCCAGAATTTGTCAAGTCCTGAAACCGTTTTAAAACTGACATCGAATGTGTCTTCACCTCTTACATTTATAAATGCATAGATATCTGATGCCATAAAGTTCACTGAGTCTTTTAACAGTTTCCTTATGATACAGGATCTGTCAGGATGTTCCTGCAGACCTCCCCTATATTGCAGTCACACAGCGTTTCTACGAGGTGCCTGTTCCAGGATACTGTGCCTAAATAAGTCTAAAAACCAAGGTCCTGGTCACTTGCTCTCTTTCTGTGGAGGAGGGGATGCAGTTGGTGACATAGTAAGAGTCTCAACATTTGTAAAATACATATTTGAGCCTTCCCCATTCCCCTTATCAGCAGTTACTTTTGTATTCTGACCGGTATTGTTGGGAGCCCCTTGTTGATCAGCTTGTGTCTGTGAAAATGATATCCACTCCGAATCTAGTATCCATTTGCCATTTAAACAAACCCAGTCAGCATCCAACAAAGATTTCTCTTTTGACCAGTGATAGTCTGGGTAGACCATGTATTTTGCATTCTCCTTCCTCATTCCTCCCGTCTCCACATCAGCACTCAGTTGTTTTTTTGAAAGCTCCTTCTCTGCTGCCTGCAGAGCTTCAGGGGCTGTTTCAAAGTCTCTGCCTGGTCGGGCGAGCCTGCCACTCGCATATCTTCCACTCCATCAGGTTCAACAATGATGGAATTACCCTCCACGTCTCCTGCTGCATGGTTCTGTCCATGCAAATTACTAGTGGATTCCAACTGCATTTCACTGTGAAATTCTCTTTGCAAATCAAACCCCAAGGTCTGTGAACACTCCTTGGTTCTGCTGTCTTGCTGCACCTCCTTCTCCACCAGTAGCCCAACACTGTCTGCCATGGCTCTCAGCAGACCAGCAGCTCCCCCTACTGGCAACAATGCAGTAAGGGAATTTCCCTGGTGCCCTGGCCAAATTTCTCTCCATTCACTAAAAATACCACCAACAGCTTAATTTGGTTCAAGGTCAGTTGGCATTCATCTGTATCCCCCTTCTTCCAGGTCATGCTTGAAAATAGGCAAGAATTTGTTTAGTGCACTTACCTGGTCAGCAAAAACTAAATAAAAAAAAAGCCATCTGCGCACAGTGTAAGTGGCTCAGCAGATAGCACATTTGTCTCAGACGCTGGAACATTGGAGGGTGGTGGGTTCTAGCCTCACACCAGAAACCTGGGATAAATCCTAATACTGACACTGTAGTGCATGGGGGGGGGGTGCTGCACTCCTGAGGTGCTGTCTTTCAGATGAAACGTTAAAACTGAGGTCCCATCTGTCTGTTATGGTGGTTGTTCAGGTGGATGTTAAAGATCCCATGTCACTTCTCAATAAGAGTAGGGGAATATTTTATTGAAAATCACATGAACAGAACATATAATCAACATATATGCATAACAGCAAATCATCGTGATATCATTCAACTTCATACACATGTCTTGAAGTCATAATTTTATTTATGTGTTCTAAAAAAAATATGAACTAAGTCCAAAACTGAAAAAACTGAGAAATAAAGAAACAAAAAGCTAGGTTTCATCCCATTATATCATCATGGAGGTATCATTCATGTGGCTGATTTATATTTTATAAAAAAGGAGAGGCTTCTCAACCACATGTTAACCTTAGCCAAGGTGTGAAATAACTCATATTCATAAGTTTCAGTCAAAGCATATATACATAGGTTTTTCACAGTTTCATATGACATTAAACGTTGTAAGACCCATTGACATCCAGCGTGCCATAAATACAATTTTAAACAGGCAAACAATATATGCAATGTTCTTGTATGGTACTTTCTTAAGTTAGGAGGGTATAGACCTAAATCTATGCTTTCGTATGTTATTGTTGCTAACCAAGAAAAATGCCATTTCTGTACAAGGTATTCCCACAGACCAGTGGTATATTAACAGGAGACTAAAAAATGCATCATGTTTTCCTTTGGGGCTGCACAAGAGGGGTATGGGCATGACCTTTCTTCCACTACTTTATGTTGATTGTTTCCTCTAACATTTATTCTTCCATTAGCACAAAGCCATACTGTCTCCCACATTTTCCCTGGGATTCTTGTATTATACTGGCACGGTAGTGGCAGTATAGTTTAGGTGAAAGGTAACTTCTATGTTAAACCCAAATCTATGAATGTTAATAACTTTGGAACAGTTCAATGGATTGACATGAAACTTGGTATGCATTTTTGTCTGGGGGGAGTACCTTGACCTTCCAGGTTTCATGGGAATCCATTGTATGATGTCTGAGATATAGTGTTAAATAAATCTGTGTTTTTTGACATTTCTTTGTCCACCTAGATCTTGGAAACTGCTTTAGGTTGTGGTCTGAAATTTTCAGGGCAGGAAGCTTTGCCTCACAGTTGTGCATTTTGAAGGTTTGGTGAAAAAATATTAATACGTTCAAAAGTTATTAAACTTTACAGTTTCTCATTTTAGTCTATGGGAAAAAAATATATGATCTGAAAGTGAAAGCAGGTAAACAGCCCCAAAAAACAGTTTCTTTGCCACTTCATAGCAAGAAAACGGTTAGGACTTTTAGGCTGAAATTTGAAGGGTGGAAAGCCTTTGCCCCATAGATGTGCCTTCTGCTCATCTGGTGAAGAAATGGACACCATGGTTACAGCACTCCGAAGTTGTGAATGTCCCCTTAGGATAACATTGTAATGGTCATGGTGTATTTTGGCGGCTATATCTCGAAAACGGTTCAAGATACGGATTTTTCGCTAAGCACAGCTTAGTACATCTGCAGGTGTACAAAGCACGTGTGAAGGTGGCCAGGTCATGAATACAACTGCAAAGGAAGTTTTTCCAAAGTTGCTGTGGTTACTGAGATAGTGCCACATTTGTAGTCCAAGGGTTACTTGGAATGTCTCTAGGCCTGCACTATGTATCTGTACTTATGGGTAGGTGGAAGTTCAGGGCCCAGAGAGCCTGCACTCCAAACTATGCATAACATTTATACTAAACTGGGAATACAGGGCCCTACTGTGCTATGCATCTACACTTATCGATGAGTGGGAGCGCAGGGCTCAGAGGGCCCACACTTCCTCCTATGAATACCACCTATGGATACCATTTTACAAAACTAGGAGCACAGGGCACTACTGTGCTATGTCTCTAGGCTTATGTGTAGGTGGGAGCATAGGGCCCAGACAGCCCATGCTACCACCTATGGATACCACATTGTAAGACTGGTAGCACAGGGCCCTCCTGCGATATGTCTCTATTCTTATGGGTAGAAGGCAGTGCAGAGCCAAGAGGGCTCGTGCTGCTACATACAGTATGGATATGAGTAACATCACACTTTCTGAAAAGAAGGGAAATTTTGACAGCTCATGAAAAGGGATTTTTAAAGTTTTCGGTTTCTTTCACACTTTACTACAAATAAATGGTTAGGAAGTTTGGCCTCAAATTTGCAGGGTACATAGGGGTTGCCCCACAGATGTGACTTACATGGTTTGGTGAAAACATTGATATTCATTTTGTAGTTATAACATTTCAAAATTTAGACATTTTCTGCTGGATAACATATGGCAGCACTTTGTATATTAATAACTTTGCAGCTGTTTTTGCAATTTACATCAAATTTGGAATGTGTTCTCAAAGATAAATGGTAACTTGCTATACCAAGTTTCAGTTTCATTGGGAGTGCACCTCTGGAGAAATATGGACCCAAAATGTGTACATCCCCATTTTTGGTCAAATTTGTTCAGTTGTTTCACTTTGTGCATTATTAACTTCGCAGCTGTTCTGGCAATTTACATCAAATGTGGCATGTACCCTTAAAGTCTAATTGTCTCTTGATACATCAAGTTTCATTTTGATTGGGCGTAAATGTCTGGAGATATGCAGTCCCTAAATGTGTACATCCTCATTTTTTGTCAAATTCTTTCTTTGATTGTTTCACTTTGTACCTTAATAATTTTGCAGCTGTTCTTGCACTTTAAGTGAAATTTGTTATGCGCCCTCATAGACTAATGGTCTCTTGATATGCCAACTTTAATTTTGACTGGGAGTGCATGTCTTGAGATATGCAGTCCCAAAATGTGTACATCACCATTTTTGTCAAATTTTCTTTGTTTCACATTCTGCGGTTTAATAACTTCACAGATTTTCTTGTAATTTGCATGGTATTTGGCATGTTCCCTCAAGGACTAATGGCCTCTTAACATGTCAAATTTCATTTTGATTGGACGTGCACCTCTAGAGAAATGCAGTCCCAAAATGTGTAGATCACCATTTGTTGTCAAATTCTTTCACTTTTATGTTAAGCTTAATAGTTTGTGCTTCAATAACTTCGAAAAGGTTCAGGTGATATGCATGAAATTTGCCATGCCCCATCATGAAGCAGACATCTCATGAAGTTGTAAATTTTGTTTTTAGTTGCATATGAGGGCATGGAGATATAGTGTCCCAAAATGTGTAAATCACCATTTTTATTTTTATTATATTGGCGTGGTTGTGCTACTATAGTTAAGGTTGAGTAGGCAGTTTAATGTTAAACCCTATATTTTGCACTTTAATAACTTTGCAACTATTCAATGGAATTGCAAGAAATATGGTATGGAAGTCCCCAGGTGTAGATCTTTTGACATGCCAAGTTTCATTTTGCTTGGACGTGCGGAGTTTGTGCAGCGCATAGTGAAAAAAGTGTGTTTTTTGCTTTTTTTTCTCCTATTTTTCCTGATTTTTCCTGATCATGTTGTGGTCATAAAGACCTGAAATTTCCAGGGTAGAAAGAGCTTGCCCCAAGGAACAATCCACCATTGGTGTGGTGACAAAATATTAATCCTTTCCAAAGTTATTAAATTTTGAAATATCAGGTTCTGAGCTTGCTCTGATCAGTCTTGTGAATAGCTGCACAGTTTTGAACAAGGATTTGGCCTCATAAATGGGGATTTTGACAGCTCACAAATGGGGATTCATTAAATCCCTGTTCGTATGGAAAAAAAATCCCTGTTCACGAGCCACCATCTTTTCAAAGACAAAATGTAACTTGCGCCATGGAAGTTATCTAAGGAAATTGAAGCATGGGGTTTTGTTCAGGGCAATGCCCTCTACAAACCCATCACTTTGGTTTGGTTTACTTTCCTCAAAAAACAGCTGTTTATTATTCTGAAAAACCCTTGTTTGTCACTTATTTCTGATCCTTGTTCGTGAGGCATCAAAATCCCCATTCGCGAGCCAGTCCTTGTTCATAAGCTGACATAATCCTTATTCATGAGAGGATAACAAGATGGCCATATTTTGCGAACAAGCGTCGGCTCACAAACAGAGATTTTCACACCTCACAAACAGGGATTTTGGGCTCGCAAAAGGAGATTTTGACACCTCACGAACAAGGATTATAAAAACAAATCCTTGTTTCTGATGTGTCAGAATCCTTGTTCATGAGAAATCCTTGTTCGTGAGCTGTCAAAATCGTTGTTTATGAGGGGACAACCACATGGACAAATCTCACGAACAAGGATTGCTCACGAACAAGGATTTTGACAGCTCACAAACAAGTACTCGGCTCACAAACAGGGATTTTGATAACTCACGATCAAGGATTATAAATAAAGGGACAACCCCAAGGCACACCCCATCACATGTTGGTGTGTGAAGGGTGGGGGTGAGGTGGTCCGGGGGGTTAGGGTGTCAACCCTAACACCTCATTTCCATACTTTTGTCATTTCAACCCTAACTGATGAATTAACAAAGTTTTTTGCAATTAATTATTTAAGAGTTTCAGTACTTTTTGTGTTTCATCAGGAGGCAATGTTTAAAATCTGGTGTCGCTAGTGTTAAGTCCATCATTACTGTTTTATATAGTTGGGAGCTATTGAGTTTACATATACTCAGATAAGAAACATTTAATTTCCTTAGTTTTTGTACAGTCATTTTTAATGAGTCTGGGAAAATGATATAGTTTGTTTTTGGGGGGGTGTATCTCTCCATGCTAAAAAAAAAAAAAAAAAAACTTTCGAGATTGTTTAAAACTCATTTTCTTGGCAGTGAATCTGTCTGATTAAGGCCTGTTTTAAAGGTCAGAGACCAAAAAAGGGTATGAAAGATAATTACAGGGTCTATCATCCCTAGGCCACCTTTTTCTTTTGTGAGGTAAGTAAATATTCTCTTGATGGGATTAAGTCGACTCCCCCCAACATCTGAAAGAAGCAACTGTATAATCTTGTTTCTAATGAAAAAGGTAAAGGAAAAATCATACCGGTATATAGTAAACATTGGATTAGAATTTTTTTAGTTATACTAATCCATTTTAATTTAGATAATTTCCATCCTTTCCATTGATGGACTTTAGATTCACTGTTAGCAAGGGCTATTTCCCAGTTGTGATGTGCCGTGTCTTGACCCCCAAAATGCAGACCTAGTATTTTAATGGGTTCTTTTACTAGGTTGATTCCTGCTATTATTGGCATAAAGTCTGCCTTGTGACCTAGGCCTAGCCCTGTACATTTATTTAAGCTTAGTATTGCATTGGAGACCTTAGAATATTCACTTATTTCTTGCAGCATAATTTCTATTCTCTCCTTATTTTGAGCAAATAGACAGATGTCATCAGCATAAGCCATTACTGTCACCTCATAATTTTCTTGAGTCCCAAATAACCCTTGAATTTGGTTATTTTGCATGATGTACTTGATGAGGGGATGTAAAGAGAAAATGTATAGCAGGGGGCTTAAAGGACATCCACCCCTCCTTACCCCTTTTGTTATCCATAGTCCTGGCCCTATGGTCCCTAAAACTATTGGGCACAATGTTCCTGAGGAGTATAACAATTTTAGTCATTCAATGAAACCTTCTGGGATTCCATAATTGTGGAGAATTTGAAATACAAATGTGTGATTTACCCTGTCATATGCTTTACTAAGGTTAAGAGATATTATATAGCCAGGGTGACTATGCTAGTTGTGGAAATCTGCAACTTCTTTAATGACTGTTAGGGCATGCTGTATCTTTCTCCCTGGCAATCCACTAAATTTTGTAGGGTATATAATGGTTGAGGCATATTTCCTCAGCTGGAGATTTAGAATATGGGATAATATTTTAAAGACTGTGTTTAATAGACATATGGGTCTCCATTTTTTTATGAGAGTTCTGTTTCCTAATTTGAAAAGGAAGATTACTAAACCCTTAGTAAAGACTTTAGGAATCTGCCTAAACTTTAAAAGGTAAGCAAAAACGTTTTCCATGCCTGAGGCTAGTTTTTCTGGGAATGTTTTAAATATACAGTATATAGCTCATACGGCATACCATCCGACCAGGTGAAGATCCTATTTTTGTTATATTAAGTGTGTTAATAATTTCTGAGGCTATTTGTTGGGTAAGTTCCTGTGCTTTTTGTGGGTCTGTATTTGAATTTACAAAGGAAAAATAAATTGTTATTCTCTCCTGACCCTGTGGAATAACTTCCAGAAAAGATTGTAAATGTTTAGATACTATGTCATGCAATTTCTGGGGTTCAGAGGTGAGGTTTCCATTTTCATCCTGAAGTCTGTGAAATGCTGTAGTCTCTCTTTTACTTTTGCATATCTCAAAAGGGTCTCCGTATGGTGCTTTCTGGGTTCCGTACATCAGGCTGGATTTTACAGATTGTGCTCTGTCATACTGATATTCTTGCAGTTATTTTTTTAGATAATGAATTTGTTCACAGAGGTCTAATTTAGAGGAGCATGCAGTAGTCATAAGGTGTTGTAGATGAGATCTAAGGTTAAGGTATTTGAAAACTTGTCCTTTTACTTGTTTCTTCCCATATTTCTGGAACCATTCACTGACGTATTTTTTGTGTCTTTCCACCTTTCCTCCTTGTCATCATACAGGTCAAAAATGGAAGACCTAGCACTCGGCAAGCTCCTTACATTACTCTGCACATATTTATCTGAGAGAACTGAAGTGTTTAGTTTCCATCTATTATTTGTACATTGTGTTGTGAGTGGTTCATAAAATTACCCCTTTAATAACATATGGTCAGAAAATTCCACCAGAATTATTTCAAATTAAATTTTCCGATGGTGTTTACTAGTAAATAAGTAATCAATCATGGATATAAGTTTACCTCTGTGATATGTGAAATTAGTCCCTGTTTCCTGAAAATCTGCTCTGTTTTAGGTCTGCTGTTTTGATGCATTTCTGTAACATTGCTGAATCGCAATAAGTTTTTCCCATTGTTTTTTGTAGGCTTGGGTTTTTAAGACTACAATTAAAATCTCCACCCAAATAAATTGTTTTTGTGGTGACTAAAAACAGTTGTATAGTTTACATTAATTTTACTCTTTCCGCTTTTGACTGGGGAGGAATAGACATTAATACACCTACATGGTTGTGTTATCCAAATTCCATCTAGAATCAGTACTCTACCAGGAGTTAGATCTATGAGCTTGGATAGTGTAAAACTGTACCCTTTAAATAAGATCCCTACTCCATTTGCCCTATCTAGCCCAAATGACCAATATGATGGACCCCAGTACCATTCTGCATTATATAGTTGAATTTGGGCACTACACCACATCCAAGTTTCTGTAAAAACACTGCATCAAAAGCATAACTGTGTATTATTTGAAAAACTGATTGTCTTTTCTTATGGTTCAGTAGACTACATGTATTTACAGATGATAGACAGTGCATGTTTCAGGGTTGTTAAGGTAGTTTAAATCTTTTTCTTCCTTTTCTTTTTCTTTCCTAAGTACTTGTAGTCATTAGTTTTTGCCAGTTCTGAGGTGACAGAAATGTTGTCTGATTCTTCGCCTCTCATTTCTATGTCCCTTCCAGTTTGAGGTTGAGAAAACTGAGAAGGGGTTCTCAGTGTCTATACCAGAAGTCTCTAAGTTGGTAAAGCTTTTTCTTGTGGATCTTCTCCTGGTGATAGGGGTTGTCCATGGCTGAGGGGGCTGTGTTCTTTTTGGGTTTAGAATAACAAACTGGGGACAGGAACTCTGTTGACATTGATTCTGTTTTGTGGAAGGGGGGGGTATGCTTGGAGAATTGGGTGTTGGGGGTGAGAGAGTGGGTGGAAGTTTATCTTTAGTTTGCTGATTCTTTTGCATGTCTGCTCGTTCCTGGGAATCAGGCTGTTTTTGTTCCTCGTTGCTGAGGACTCTATTTTCTGAAGGCACTGTTTGTAGAGCAGCTTGCTGTGCTTTTTGGATTAGGTCATTGGAGTCAATTTTGTTGGATCTATTCTTAGATGCCCATGGGCATTCGTGAAGATGATGGCCTGTTTCATCACATTATGTGCACTTTGTATGTTTCAAACACTGCATACTGATATGTCCCACCTCTCCACATATGCCACACCTTGGCTTGTCACACACATAGGAGAGGTGGGTCCTTGATCATCATCTGTAAAATGCCTTGGGCTGATCTGCATAAAAACAAATGCCACGGTCATGCCCCAGAAAGAAACAGTTTTGAACATGGTTTATACCTTCTTCTTTTTGATGGAGTTTGACCTTGTACTTCCACCTCTCATCCAGAACTGTTCTGCATCCAAGACTGCCTCTTGTGCATGGAGAACTGTGCAATGTTGTTGCATCCAATGAATAATGTCCTCTACATGTACCCCTTACGAAACATTGTTGTGATGAATTTGTTGAGTGGTTTGGTTAAGGGTATTACCATAAAAGGTGTCCAGAGTGGTGAGAATTTTACTTGATTGTAACTTGCCCAGAAAAGTTGTAGGAGCTATGGAGAATGAAAACTGACATCTTAGTTATCCTCTCCTGAGACGTTGACGAATGCAAACTCGTCCACTGGAGTAAAGTGAAATGACTGTTTAAACAGTTTTTTTCCCACATGGTATCTGTCAGGTCGTGTTTCCAGATCTCTTTTGTAGTGTATGCGAACTGTTTTCCTCCTTATTGGGTTCTGCCTCTGTTTTATGAAAAAAAAATCTGAATATTTATGTGGCTTTTTATTTGAATTGGCTTCTTGTTGGTTTTGATTATAGTTTTCTTCTTGTTTTGAATCATTTTCAATAGAATCTGAGGCTGATTCTTGTTTTTGAGATAATTGTATCTGCTCTGGGTCCCCTGGTGCTTTTGAGAGTGAGGTGTGTCCCGGATGGTTTTATGAGGGTCAGGGTTTTTTTACTGTGCTAACCATTTGGAAGCTGTGTGGTGCTGCTTTTGTTTTCTTCCTGTGATTGCTTTTGTATAGTCCCATCTTGTTTCACACTGGTATTTATTTCCTGAAACAAATGCCACTGTGAAAAGATAGACAACTCAGTTAAGAAGGGGGAAAAAACCTTTTATAGGTACATCAGGGAGCAAAGGAACGCCAAGGGAGGGATAGTGAGGCTTAATACAGGGGAAGGGATTGGCAGAGGGTGACTGAGAAAAGACAGAGATACTAAACAAATATTTTTGCTCAGTATTCACAAATGAATAAAGGAAGATGCCTAAACCAAACAACAGAAACACTCTGCATATGGGGGTTGATATCAGCCCATTCACAGAATAAAGGGTTCTGCAAGAACTCTTAAAACTGAAGGTGGACAAAGCAATGGGGCCTGATAGGATTCATCCCAGAATTCTAAATGAACTAAGGGTAGAACTAGTGATACCACTGACTACCCTCTTTAACAAATCATGGGAGGATGGGGTGGTACCTGAGGACTGGAGGAGGACAGATGTTATTCCACTTCACAAAAGTGGGAGCAGGGCAGAAGCAGAAAACTACAGTCCTGTTAGTTTAACCTCAGTGACTGGGAAAATGATGGAACCACTTCTGAAGGAAAGAATTGTTGAGTACCTAGAGGCAAGATGGGTACAGGACCCAAGGCAACATGGATTCACAGCAGGAAGGTCATGTCAGATGAATCTAATAGATTTATTTGACTGGGTGACCAAAGTAGTAGATCAGGGAAGGGCTGTGGGCATGGCCTACCTAGACTTTAGCAAGGCATTTGATACAGTCTCACACAAAAGATTAATACACAAGTTGGCCAGCCTGGGAGTGGATCCTAAGATGGTAGCCTGGGTAAAGAATTGGCTGGAGAACAGGACACAGAGGGTAATAGTAAACGGAGTCCACCCTGAAGAAAGGGGGGTTACTAGTGGGGTACCGTAGGGTTCAGTACTAGGACCGGTCCTCTTTAATGTCTTTATCAGTGACATTGCAGAAGGACTGGAAGGAAAAGTATGTCTCTTTGCAGATGACACAAAGATCTGCATTAAAGTTGATACACAAGGTGGGGTGGAAAGGATGAGAAGGGACTTGGCAAGGTTGGAGGAATGATCAAATGTATGGCAGCATAGATTCAGTGCTAAGAAGTGCAAAGTAATGCACCTGGAAAAAAAAAACCAGGGGAAGAGTACACAATGGGGGGTGAGATACTAACAACAACAAAAATGGAAAGGGACCGAGGGGTAGTCATGTCAGATGACCTAAATGTGGCCATGAAATTTGAGAGGGCAGTAAGGAGGGCTGGGGGGATACTGGGATGCATAGGGAGAGGCATCACCAGTAGAAAACAGGAGGTTGTTATCCCTCTGTACAGACAGCAGGTGAGATCCCATCTGGAGTACTGCATGCAGTTCTGGAGACCCAATCTCCACAAAGACAAAGACAGGATGGAGGCAGTCCAGAGGAGGGCAACTAAAATGGTACAAGGTCTGCACCAGAAGACATATGAAAAGTGACTTAAGGAGCTTAATATGTATAGCCTCGAGGAGAGGAAGGAGAGGGGGTGACTTGATAAAAACTTTGAAGTACCTCAAGGGAATCAACAAAGTCCAAGAGGGTAGCATATTTCAGAAAAAGAGGTGTGCAAGAACAAGGGGGCACAATCTGAAGATGGGGGATGGCTCAGAGGTAATGTGAGGACGTATTTTTTCACATAGAGGGTTGTGGATGCATGGAATGGCCTTCCTGAGGAGGTTGTGGAGTCAAAAACAGTGGTGGAATTCAAGAATGCATGGGAAAGTCATAAGGCAATTCTAGGGGGTGGGGGTAGGAGGACGTAGGCTGTTGGTTAACTAGGATCTGCAGCTTATCCATTAGGTAGGGAAATGGACAGACTGGGTGAGCCAAGCAGTTCTCATCTGTTATCAAACTCTGTGTTTCTATGATATTGTGGGTGCCATTTTGGGCTATCCTGGGACATTGGTGTGGGATCCCAGTCAGAGTCCGGGAGCCACTTGCCCTCTGTATCCTTTTTCCAACCTTCCTCTTTAAGAGACATATCAGGTGACCATGGATTATTTGGGTCAAGTCCAGGGGTGGTATTAGCTGATTTTTCCCCAAATAAAACGTTGTCCAATTCTTTGGTATTTTGGGTGGGTATTCTGGAGGAGATAATAACAGAATCCTCTGTAGCATCATCTTTTAAGTTTAGAAAACAGGGTTTTAAATAATTGATTAGCAGTTTTTTTCTTTGGACTATACTAACTGTACAGAAAGTATTTATATAGATTTTCTAGAAGTGCTGTGTTTGTTAAACACAGTGAGACAAGAGCTATGCATTTTCACAAAGATTTAGCACTTTTATGAGAAAAACGTTAATCAATTTTTAGAGTTAAATAAATCCCTGGAAAATGTATTTGTCTTTTGGTTCGCATGTGGCTATCCCTTTTGTTCCTTAGTTCCTCTTTTTTTTGTTGTGATTTGTCATCCTTTATTAGTTTTAAAAAAGTAATTTGTTTCTGTCCCAGTATCCTCAAGAGCTGCGTGTCAGGGGAATCTCTTTGTGCACTTGTATTAGCGTGTAAGACATTTGCCAGTGTACTTGAAACTGCTATCGACTGTATACGATTATGTATTTCAGTGGTTTTGTTAGAAACAGTACCCGAAGGTATTCGGATGTTGTCTGCACTAAAACGTTTACTGTTTTTAGAGCCCACTGTCCCCGGCTGTACACAAGGCCCCCGAGGAGCCCCACTTGCAAATTGCTTTGGGAGTAACGCTTTTCCTGATTTACTGTTAACTCTAGCAGAAAACGTAAACACAGTGGCAGTTGTTTGATCAGAAGAATTGGTTTGAAATGTTACAGTACCTTGATCTGCTGTGTTTTTGTCCATCTTGGGTGTTGCCATGGTAGTTGCTATAGGAGCCTGGAATGTGCTTTGACTGTCGTGTGGTCCCGAAATTGTAGTATTTGATTTTTCTCCTGGTAGTTTGCTTATTGCGGCTTTCAATTCTTGCCACTTCTGTCAGAATTTTTTTTCCTTTTTTTCCAGGAGTGCTTGTGAATAGTCTGCTGCAAAAAAATCTGTGGAAAAATCCTTTACTGCTGTCAACTGTTTTTCGTCTCTGACTTTGCATTTCTAGGGGTCATTGGTTCTTTTGGTTATATCCATTGGTTCACTGTCCTTATTCTTGGTATCAAAGATGCCCTTAGCATCATGAAATTATTCAGCCTCTGGGAAAATAAAGGCAGTGGAACAGGCCTGCTCCCCAGCCTCTTTTGCATCCATCTGTGCTGGCTTAGCAGGTGAAGTGGCCATCTCCCAGACGGCCAGAGGCTCCCCTACAGAAAAGTAGGGGAATTTCCTCCAGTCAGTTAAAATACCATCCATTCACTAAACTGCCACCAACAGCTTAATCTGGTTCTGTAAGTCAGTTTACATCTGTACAGATATTCCCCATCCCTTTCCCCCAGGTCACACTTTGCGGCCCTTCGGTCACAGGGGTGCAGTCTACCACAGTCCCTGGCACTGCCACTTCTGTGCCACCCCAGGACCCCAACTGTGGCATGGCCATTGCCCTGTCATCCCAGCTGATACCACCACTGCATACACCCACACCATGCAGTATCAGGACGAGAACGGCCAGTACACCTGGGAAGGTCATCGAGGATACTGCGCACACCAGCTTGTGATCTACACCTCATGGGGGGGCAGTACCCTATGGGGCTACAGCCAGGGGTGGGTAACACCACCCCCATACTGTTCTACCATACTGTGGATGAGGTCCCCTAAACCTTATCGGGGACAGCGTAGACATCCTGTCTGTGCCCAGGGTGGTGGGAGGGGACACATTCAGGCTGCATATGGCCACCCCTCACTCCCATGTTTCACTCTCCCTCCCCCATGGTGCCCTGTAACCTAGCCCAGGCAGTTCTAACCCCAGCCTGGATGGCCTATACTACAGCTCCCACCCCGCCTGGGCAGCAGGTATCTCTGTGTACAGCCCTGTGGCTCCCCACCAAGACTTGGCTTCATGTGTACCCCGTTTGCTATCCTCATGCCTGGTGAGCCTATAATGCCATGCAGCACTACCCTGCTCACTCCCTGCCTGGATGGCATGTATGTCTGTTGTCCCTTTAAGATCCCTGCTAACATGGACATTTTTGTGTGTGCACCCTATTTGCACAGACACACCCCCACCTGGTATCAGTGCATTTCTGTGCCACCCATTATGTTACCCCTCCACCTAGCACGATGCATTGTATAAACTATTCTTGGTGTTTGGCAGTACATTGCTTAACCATATTATAGTCTACTGTGTGGTTTATACTCACCCATGTCTGAAGCTGTCTCTTATGATTTGGATTGTGTGCTACTAGGCCCTCCTGATCATTCTGGGATTACATCAGTTGAATTGTTCCAATATCCCATGGTCCTCTGGCTCTGAATCAGGTTGTTTCTCTGGGGCCGGCATGCATATCCCACAGTTGAGTGCCATGTTATGTAGTATAAAACAGGCAAGAAGTATGGCACAGGCCTTCTGAGGGGTATATTGTAAGGTACCACCAGAACAGTCAATGTACCAGACCCGTTTCATTAGCATTCCAAACATACGCCTGATGATGCTGCATGTGACAGTGTGTGCCACTTTGTATCTATCCTCTGCAACAGGTGCAGGGTGTAGGACAGGTGTGGGAATAGGCACTGTTCCCTATGTAGATATAGGGCATAGGTGAGTGTCATGCATTATAAGGGGCAGTTGGGGGGAGCTGTGGGATGTACTCACTGAGAAGGTGGCCATTTGGGATGTCTCCATGCTCAAACCTCTGGCACAGGATGGATTTGTGCCATATGAAGGCACTGTGGGTGCTGCTGGGTACCATGTCAGGACATTGTGCCCTGGTGCATCACATACCACCTGAATGTTGATGGAGTGGTACCCCTTCCTGTTGAAATAGGCCTCTACTCTATCACTGGCAGGTGCCTGGATGGCAACACGGGTGCAGTCAGTATCAGTGGCTCAGCAGGTAACACACTCACCTCTAAGGCCGGGAGATCAGTAGGCTGTGGGTTCTATCCCCACCCCACACCAGGTACTTGGGTTAAATCCCAATACTGACACTTTAGTGCAGCATGGGGGGGGGTGCCGCACTCCTGAGGTGCCGTCATTTGGATGAGATGTTAAACTGAGGTCCCATCTGCCTGTTCTGGTGGTAGTTCAGGTGGATGTTAAAGCTTCCATAGTATTTCTCGGAAAGAATAGGGGAATTTTTTTATTGCAATCAAAAAGAAAACAAGTTAATCCAAAACATAATAATACAATTCATAAAGGAGACAGAAATCAAAATCATAGAAAAACTTCCTTCAAACAGTAACCCAATATGATAAAAAAAAACATACAAGGAATCTAAACAGTATCATTAAATACAATTTAGAAAGAAAACAAGCCATTAAAAAAATGGACTTTTGAAATCTACATTAGCCAGGTAAAATAACGGGGAGATAAATGAAAACAATGAAATCACATAATTTGTTAGAAAAAAACTGTAGAAGTTGGACCCTCAGTAGACCCAAAACTTAATCAAGAAAATCAAACCCCGCCAAAGCCTGTCCCATTGCTGAAAACTGTAAAATTATTTTTCTTTCTGTTTCCAAGAAACCAAATCAGTATGTAACATAAAAAAGGGCTCCAAGACCAGTATATTTTGTTGCTGCAAAACCAAACAGCACCTACTAATCCATAGCCAATATAAAGAATGGGCAGGGAGAATCTGAAACGTACTAATATTTCCCTAAGTATCTAACCCCGTATAAATACCAAAATACAATAACTGAAAACAGGGAGGGGTTTTTATCACCCCCTTCCACCGTTCCTTCATCACATCCCAAAATAAACCAGCATAGGGACAAGTAAAACAAAGATGGGCCATAGTTTCAAGCTGCACAACACATCCTGCTCTAGGACAATATCTTTCAGGCAAAGCCTTATGCTTCTGATTCCCTCAAACATCCACTCTGCCATGAATTCCCAACCATACCGTATCCCACGATCTCTCAGGAATTCTACTTTCTGAAATATAAGCAGGAATACAAGACCAGCCAAAAATAGAAAACTCTAAAAAGGGAGAGTCTGAAAAACAATGCAATTGAATGTCAGCATAAAGGGCTTTTCTTGAGAGTGGTAAAAATGACTCATAGCCCATTTTCCATAACTTCATTTTATCAAAACCCCTACCCAACGAGAAACTAATCTTGGTTTACTTTTATTTTTATGCAAAAAAACAATCAGATTTCCATTCCAACAAAATACCCTGTAAGACCTCCAAACCCCAGTCTTCCCATAAATGACCTTTAAGCTGCATTAATGGAACTAAATTATGGTACAGGAAAATAAAAAAATAAAAAAAACAATGGATTTATCATCCGCATCCCTCCTTCAGCAATAGAGTTATACAACACCATCCTCCTAACCGGGTTGAGACAACTGCCCCAAAACCCACTGAAAAAAAGCCTCAACAATTGCATTTTGAAAGACTTAGGCACAAAAAACCCCACACTTAAAAATAAAAACACTGGAACTAAAAATGCTTTAATACAGTAAACATGTTTTTTCTTTGACATATTCCATTTATTCCATTCAATCACCATCGCTTTCCCTTTTTGCAATTCTTTATCCCAATTAAATCCAGCCATATCCGGACCCCCCAAAAATATCCCCAGTATTCGGTAGGGGTCACTGCAACCAGAACCCCCCCCCCACTTCCATAGGAAATGTTGGAAAATCATCCAAACTTAAACATAACAGCTTATCGTCATTTAGGCGAGCCCCAGTAATCGTTCCTAAAACCTGAATCAATTGACATGCCAGTTGAATAGATACCCCATCTGGAACCACCAAGCATACATCGTCTGCATAAGCCAAAACTTTGCATTGCCATCCTAAAGTATCTGTAACCTGTTTTATACAAGGAGATCTTTGCAAAACCCTCAATAAGGGATCTAAAGCAAAGACATACAACAGGGGCTCAACAGGCATCCCTGTTGGACTCCCCTTTGAATTCTATGTGTGTCATCCCTCCACCTATTTTTCACAAGGAACAACATAGTCCAAAGAATAACACAGCTTCAACCATTGAATAAAAGGCTCCAGAATATCGTATGCTACCAAACAGGACCACAAAAAGGAGTGTGAAACTCCATCAAAAGCTTTAGCCTGGTCCAAACTGACCAGGTATCCCGGCCCTCAATTAAATTCACAATCCTCTCCCCCCCGCTCCATCAATTCCCATAAGAGAAACAAAGCTTCAGTAATACCACAGCCCGGAACAGAACATAACTTCATGGGGCAAATAAGATCCAACATTACTAAATTTAACCTCTTTCTCAGGAGTTTAGTAAAAATCTTAAAATCAGTATTCAGCAGTTTGAGTGGTCTCCAATTCCCAATTTCTGCTTTATTCCCCTTTTTATAAAGAAAAATTATCAGACCTTCATACATAGAAGTAGGCAAAACATAATCAGAAACAAAAATTGTATAAAGAAAGCAATTCATTTGATATAGTGTCCCATAAAATCTTATAAACTTCACTAGAAAGCCTATCAGCTCCAGGTGATATATTACGATGGAGAGATTTAATTGCAGTCTCCAACTCTAACCTAGTAAAAGGTAATATCAGAGTTTTTTGCAAAGTTGGGGAAAGCGTAGGTGGATCAGCAGCTTACAGCAACTGGGCCGAAAACGGAGAATCAGGAACCGGTTCCCCAAACATTTTAGTTATATAAACATCCAAAACCTGCATAATACCTTTGTTATCAGAAACTTTCACCCCAGTAGAAGTAAACAAACTGTTTATCCTTGTTCGCTCTAGTCTAATCTGACTAACCAAAAAAGGATTAATCTGTTCAGCTTTCCCTTTGGTCCCAAACATCTGTTCTCTCTTTAGGAAAAATAACCTATCATACTGAAATTGCATCATAGTCAGCTTCAGTTTTCTAATATACTCCACATTCTTCCCAGTTCCAGTCAACTCTCTCAACTCATTATGCAGTTTCAAATACTTCTCATAATGAGAAGATGCTCTAAAAGCACCTGAAGACTGAAAGAATCCCTATAGACAAACTTTAAATTCTTCCCACCAAAGACTGATACCATCGAACAAAAATATAGTTGACAGCTTATCCTTTATGACAATTTTCAAATCCAACAAAATATCAGCCTGTGTCAACAAGGAGGTATTTAACTGCCACACTCCATGACCTGTAACCCTTGATGGAAGAGTCGAAATCACAAGACCAATCAAAGTATGGTCAGAGGATTCAACTGGGACATTCAAATTGTGATCTACTACTAACGACTGATGTATAAAAATAAAATCAATACGAGATGATAGACTACCTTTATAAAATGTTGGTTTAACCCTTATGTGTCCTGAGACATGTACATCCCTTAATCCAGCCTGATTGATAATAGATTTATGAAAAATCTTGTCACAGTATTGTTTTCCTGATGACTGTTGCTAAAAATTGATATTAAAATCTCAACCAAAAAACACTTGTCTGCTAGTATATAAAAAATGGTGCACCTTTTTTAATAAAACAATTCGGAGAGCCTTAGTCTGCGGGCCATATAAATTTATCAATCGACAATTAGTGCCACTAATAACATCATCAAGCAAAAATGCACGACCAGGATCAATGTCTATCATTCTAGACACAGTAACTTCATGCAAGAAAAAACGAAAGCCCACACCACTACACGTCTCTTCCCCAATAGACCAAAATGAACAACCCCAAACCTAATCCCTAATAGCTAATTGGACCTCACCCATTTTATGCAATCGAGTGTCTTGCAAAAGGACATCATAACACAAATGGTGCAACACCCCAAAACTGAAAAGATGTTTCCCTAGTGATTTAATACTATTTACATTAAGGCTAGTCAACTTTAAAGAAAATAGCTCAGGAGGTTTTAAAATTTTGCCACTGGATCTAGTTATTCATTTATGCTTTTTGGGAGCTTTTGGTTTACCTGAAGACTGCTCTGCAATTCTAACAGGGGAGGGGGGCTTATTAAGACAGGCAAATCTTTTGTTTCCATAGGGTTCTCTTCATCTACCTGGTCACTCCAAGTAGTAAATGGCACAAACCAATTGGATAAGGGTAGGGGTGAAATGGGAATTGCAGGAACAACCTTGGCATTTAAATCAATAAACAAGGGGGAAACAGGTAGTGTCTTAGAGAAAAAACACCTGCTCAGTGCAGGTTCCAAGAGAAACCTCAGAAAAACCATTAATATCATTAGAAGACCCTAGACCTGAAGAAATCATCCTCTCAGGAGTATGCACCTCCTGCTGGGGTGAACCCTGAGGGGTCACAAAAAGGGTTTCTTGCTCTGTAGACTGTTGGTCTAAAATAGGGATCAGTGGTAAATCAAGCTGCAAACTATGGGGAATCTGGTCCACTTCCAAGTGGGGGGGGTCAGAACTGAGTGCCTTATCCCTGGACCTTTCTCCAGTGAAACCTCCATGACTTCTCCTCGCCTTCTACCTTGGAAGGTTGGTTCAGCCTCAGGATGAAAGGGTTGATCAAAAGAGCACCTGGCTTTAGATAGAAAAAATTCTTGGTCCGAGAGATCATTGGGGCAGCCCAAGGCTAAGCAGCATAAACATGATCCCCCCTTCCCACAAAGATCAAATTTTGGTGGAGCCAAACATTGTGCAGCCGTATGTCCCAAAACCCCACACTGAAAACATGTCACTTGATCACAATCAACATTGAGATGGGACAGGGAACCACATTTATAGCAGCTCTTGGGCTGCCCTGCATAGAATATAATACCTCTGTCCCAACCTAAAAAAAAAGGAACTGGGTAAATGGTGAATTCCATCCTCATTTTGTTTAAGCTGTACCCGCACCATCCACCCCCAGTCCAAAAACCATTATCATCCATGATTGGTTTTGGTACATTGAAAATCAAGCAACGTTTTTCAAGCCAAAACAAAATATTGTCCAGATTCACATCTTTGTTCATTGTTTTCACTGTGGGCTTGGTGATAGAAATTGCTATAAAATCTAACCAAACCTCAGAGTTTTTGACATCATAATACAATCTCCAAAATTTATCAAGAGAAATCCCAGTGCAAGAGCTAATGTCATAATTATGATCTCCCAGTGAGTGTATGAAATCATACACTTCTGCTGGAGTAAATCCCATGGATTCCATCAACGAGGTCTTTCCAACTCAAAGTCTATCAGTAACCATAGGTTATAGGCCCTTGTAATGGAGCCGGATCAAGAATCGTCTCTTAGCCGCCTCAACCGGTTTCTGAAATAGACCAGCATAAGTCTTTTGTCCATGTGCCCCTGTGGCATCTTTCCCCGGCTGGCTGGGAAAAGCTCTTACCTGAGCAGAATCCTGCTCTTGAGTCTCAGAAAAAGAATCACCCATTGTCACTCGGGCTTCTCCACTCAGAGACTAAGTGTCTGGCGTAGCAGGCAATTTCACCACCACACTTTCAGCCGACACAGTTGCAGTAGCTGTAGAAACAGTAGGTAGAAGCGGCTTCATTCCAGCAGCTGGAAATGGCAAATCTGGTACTCTATCTATATTCAGTCCTTTTGTTATTCATTCCGGAGATCCTGGGAGGGGAATAGAAGGGTCTGGTACCTAGATATTCTGTCGCTGAATCCAACCTGCATTAGAAACCGCTTCACCAGGGGTCCATATGGCAGATGAATCCAGAGAACCAGAAACAACCACTGAAGACTCAGGTAATTCAGCTGAATTTTCTTGTTGAGCAAGGACTCCAGGTGAAATATTGAAAGATACGCCTGAAGGAAATCTTTTATGACCAAGCAATACAGGACTAGTCATAGATTCTTTTTTCTTTCTCCAATTTTTGTCTACATGATTGAAAATCTTGTTCTGCCATCAAAATCAATTCCAATAAATGTTATTTATTTCTATTCTAATTCAGTTTGTAACTCATTTTCTACCTCCATATAATCACCTTCAGGTAAAAATGGGTCCACAATGTCCTCAGTATTCAAAGCCATATCTTGAGGCAAGTCCAGCACCTCACAAACACTGTCTGTCTCACAACTTGACAAGAGCTCCTGAGGGGTCAGCAACACATCCTCCTTCTCCATTGTCTTCAGTAAGAATGGGGACCTCCATTCTTCCTGCCGCGCTACAGCGCCACCTGCAGAAACAGCAGGGGAATTTCCCCGGTGCCCAGGCCAAATTTCCCCCTCATTCACTAAAAATACCACCAACAGCTGAATCTGGTTCAAGGTCAGTTGGCATTCATCTGTATCCCCCTCCCCCGGGTCATGCCTAAAAATATGCAGAATTTGTCCATTCTTAGCTTACTTTTGAACTTACCCGTTCAATAAAAAACTAAATAAAATAAATAAAATCAGAGGTACTGAGTACAGATGTTATGTGGGCAACCCAATGGAAGAGCTGCATGGTTGCTGTTTGCTCTGCTGGAGTGCTGGGGAATACAGTGAACTCACCGGCATGATCCAGGAGAACATATGAACTGACCCAATAGACACGAGTTGGCTGACTGCAAGATACCTGTGGTGTCCCCCATAAGAGTCTGGAATATTCTTGTGGCCTGGAAACTCATTGTAGCCATCACCTTCGGCTCTAAGGACAATGCATGATGGTGCTGTGTGTCTGACACACACACACACACACACACACACACACACACTCAAAAATGCTGGCATTCACATACTTATTGTAGGCTATAGCAGTACTGTGCACATTTGTCTATTTCAGTTTCGTGGTCCATGCTTTTATTTGGCTATGATCATGGCATTAGCATTAAGTTAATCAGTTTTGAAGTCCATGCTCACTCCCAATGCCAGCATTTCTTGGTAAATTTCAGTTAGAGCCCTGGCTCACTGTCACTCATGAACACCCGTATTCACTTGATAACTTTCGCAGGAGGAAACAGTGCTGTGCACCTCTGTTGACCAATTTCAATTTAACAGGCCACACTTTTGCTTCATTTGATTGTGAGGAAAATACCAGCATTAACTTGGTTAGTTTTTCAGTCCATGCTCACTCACAATGTTGGCTTTTTCTTTGTGAATTTAAGTCAGACTGAGCTTACACTTACAAACAAATTATGGTATTCACTTGGTTGCTTGTTCATGGTCACTTGTACGCATACACCAGCATTCACTTGAGCACTTGTTCACTTTCACGGGAATGGAGGCTAAAAACAGGGCTGTATTGAGAAAACATGCCAAGGGCAAGGCGATTTGGGATGACTGGTGAGCATATATGGCATGTAAATGGAGACAGCTTACAGAATGGAGTCAGGCACCATTTACATAACGTGCCTTTGAAAAAGCTGATGCACAGCATTAACACGTGGTGCTGATTCTGATTCTGATGTAGGGAATAACTATGACTAAATGCACAGAGGGCACTGAGGTTACTGTGAACTAGAACTTTGGTGAGTGATATAGTTGCAAGATTAGCAAAAGGACCGATTTTTGGTATTTTCCAGTTTTAACCACATGCCTGTAAAAACACCACGTGGTGATTTTTTGGGAGCTATTGGTTAAAACTTAAAACTGGAATCGCTAAATACAATTCAAAGTAAGCTTTGCTTAATTCAACAAATTAAAGCACCATTTTTACATTGCAACAAAAGCAATATGTGAAAATGAAAACCTCAGAAAATGTGTTACCAGTTTCATAGACTTAGAAAGTACCAGTATCTTTGGTAAACTCTGCTGCTAGAACCTCTCTGCTTACTTTTTATTTTTTATTTTTTTATTTTATTTCTTTGTTGAGTCTTGGATTACAACACCTTTGAGCAATACAACTCCTTTACAAAGGTTCCACGTCAGTAATGCAAAAACAAAACAGCGTAAACAATAGATAAGTAAATAGTGGACTTCAAGAATATGCTTAAAAAAATGAATACATCGAAAACAATCAAAATAGCACTGAGTCTTACTGAATATAACAATAAAGGGGGCTAGAGGAGTAGGCAGCCTGAGAGGCCTTGTCAAAATGTAGGAGAGAAAGTAATGGGGTGTAAGGTGGGGGGAAGGAGAAACAAGAGGGGGGAAGGAGAAGAGTTTTGCAGGAGGTGGAGGGGGAAGGAGAGGAGTTGTAAAGGGGGTGACAGTGGATAGAGAGATGAGGGGAAGGGGAGGTGGAAGAAGGGGAATGGAGTGAGTACAGAGCAAAGAGGGAGTGCTGGTGAAGGGAGAAAGGATGGAGACAAATTAATAATAGAGGGAGAAGAGGTAGTGTTTAGCCAGGGAAGGGGGCAGCCTAGCAGGCCTTGTCAAAAACCCAAGAGAAAGCCAGCCTGGTAGTGCTGAAGGTTGAGGTTCTGGACACCACACCTTGCTCCATGCTGGCGACCCGAGTTCGGGAGCGAGCTTGGGTGCCGGGGGTCAGTAGGGATGGGGAGAGGATTGAGCACCCGCAGGGCTGCTCTCCTCCTCCAGGAGAGGGTGGGGGATAGCCTGGCGCACCAGCGGCTCCTGGTGGGGATCAGGAGTGCTGCAGTGTGTGGGCTGCACAATGTACAGCATGCCTGATGCAGGCAGGGTTACCATGCGCCACAGTGTCAGGAATGCGCACACAAGGGGGGGAGGCAGAATGCCACCAGAACAGGGAATTCACAGGCTCTGTGGGGTGGGTGATGGCAGCTGTCCCCCATGCCCTCTTCCGGGTCCACCTCACCTGACCTTCCAGTTCCTCCACCTAGGCCTTCACCTGTAGCCAGGAACAGACATGTAAGAGCACCCATGAGGAGGGGCGGCCCCACCCTGGAGGGGTTAAGCTGGAGGTAATGGCTGCAGCAGGGAGGAGAGGAGGAACAGGTTGGGGAGGCCTCAGGTGGGTAGGATACGGGCAGGATGCCTGAGAGAGGCTCCATGGGGCCGTGACCGGAGGGAAAATATGTTGGAAAAAAAAAAAACGAGAGAGAGAGTACTATGGGGTGGGAGAGAATGTAAGAGAGAGAAATGTTGGGGAGGAGGGGAAAAGTATTGCAAAAGAGGTGGCATGAGATAAGAGAATGGGTGGGGGGTGGAAGGGGGAGGTATGGAGTAGCAGGGGAAAAGCATGGAGATGTGCGAGCAGGGAAGAAGCAGGAGTGAGGGGTGGAGGGGAAGAGGCTCGAGGGTAGAATTGAAATGAAGTGCCGAGAGCTAAAGTGCCGAAAGGTATAAGAACAAAGACAATGTAATCAGAAGACTGCTAAGGGCAGCAGTCACATGTACTATTTGCTAATAGATGCTGCTGGAGTTCGTGTTTATAAGGGTCGAGTTTTGACTCAGCAGAGATGTCCTTACCCAGGGAGTTGAGCCAGAGGGGGCTCTATAAGTGAAAGACCGCTGTCCTAAGGTGGTGCAGCATCTGAGAACAGTAAAGACCTGACTTGCTGAGCTGCGAGAATGTTGTGTACTGTGACAAGGGCTAAGGAACTGTTGGAGCCTAGGGGGTAGCAATCCAAGGTATGCCTTCTTGGCAAGTAAGCATGTTTGATATTGGATCTGGATGAATAATTGAAGGCCAATAATTGATACTGTTACAGATAGAAAGATTTTTTTCTTTTTAATGAAAGCTCTGACACTATTAATATGTTAACATAGTACAGTTTCTTTTTTTCACTCACGCTCAGAAATGCTGGCATTCACATACTCATTTTAGGCTAAAGCAATACTGTGCACTTTTTTTATTTCAGTTTCATGGGCCTTGCTTTTATTTCATTGGGCTATGATCACAACATCGGCATTAAATTAATTAGTTTCACAGTCCATTCAGGACCTAACAAGATGGGCAATTACTTGAACTCCATTTGCTTGTCAACCCTGTTAAGCTCCCATCCAGTGCTGTTAAAGCAGCATAGCAGCCGTGTTGGCTGTAACCAGAGTTTGTTGTATCAGGAGGCACTGTACATGCATAGATTTCTCTTGGGTGTACAGTTTTTCTTACTCTTGCTGTGTTCACCTTGTGAGCTGAAGTGATCAGTTTGGATCAGCATTTAAAACAGGCAAGAGTTAAATTGCTGATTTGTAGAATGTGATGTGCTTCTCCCATCACTGGCAGCGCAGTGCTTTATGATCCCATCCACCCGCATCCTACTCCTGGAAAGCAGCTCTCAGACTAGCCCCCCCCCCACTGGGCGCTTCTACCATCACTGGCAGTGCAGCACTTGCTTATTCTCACCACCTGAATCCTACTCCTGGAAACCAGCTCTCGGGTATGGTCCTCGTAAGCACCAGATTTTTACTTTTGGTACTGAGACCAAGTTTTGTCAAGATGGTGGCTGTGTTTGGCTTGCCATCAGGAGTACTAGCATAATGCAGTAAACGCATTTTTACTTGTATAATTTATGGCATCTTGTATTATTTTAATTAATTAGCACTATTTTACACTTTTATAATCTATTGTTAGGGTCTAGTGGCAGTTAGAGAGGGAACCTTAGTGAGGAAGGCAGAAGCTATTAGAGTTTTCGGGATTAAGGAGAACAATGAATATTTTCACCTAAAGTCTGTTATTTCGGCCCAAAACTTAATTGTGGAATGTCTCCCTACCTGGTTGGAGCAGTGTGAAGACCTGTGGTGAGGGACAAAGAGAGGAGGTTCTGGACTTTTTGAACTTTTTGGGAATTTGTGCAGTCCGGCATCATTACCGGTCTTTGAGGAACTGTTGTCGTCAGAGTGCTGTTTATGGAGAACTTTGGTGGAGAATGGTCCGGTGAGGAGGACTGGATAGTGGAATGGACTGTTTCTGGATCCCCTGAGTCTGCTGTTGGGAGTCTTGCAGCACAGGAAGATTTGCTGTCAAGTTCTTGGTTCCCGGCTAGTAATTTGTGGAGGCCGCTGTTTGGTTTGTGGCAAGCTGACCCTTCTAGCCTCCTTGGGGTATCTGCTGGGACTGTGACCATACAAGAAGGCTAGGGTGGCATCAACTGGAGAGTGGTTGGTGTTATTCCTAGCCACTCCTAGGCTTCCCGGAGTGTGGGCCGGAGGGCCTATTGTTACCAGAGGCTGTAGCGGTGGCCATTGGTCTTTAGAGTAGTGCCTCTTGGTGGGTGAGGTTGGAGTTTTCTTGTTTGCCAGCCTGGTGATAGTCTCTGACTAATGGATTAATTTATACTCCTGTGACATTTTTTGGGACTGCAAGCTGGAAGCAGGTTTAAAATCATCAATACGGTCAGACCTCCTATTCTCTTTTCTTGGGCCCATATTTATCTAGGTGGGCAGTGAGAGTGGCCACTAAAGTAATGAATCTGTTGAATTCTGTTGCTCTTTCCCAGCCTATGTAAGAGGTAGAGCTAGGGAAGCTTTTCCTTTGACTGGTTCCCAGAGAGGTTGGAGCTCTCTGGGCTTAAAATTCCTGGACAGAGAGTTTGCTGTCCTTGGACAACATTTTATTTGGATACATTACCATAAATGCTTTAAAGTCAATATATTTATTATTTTCTGTTGATAGTTTTTATTTGTTTTGAGTGGTGTTTAGTTATTCTGGATGTGTTTTGCTGCTTGGTTTAGAAATATGCTGGGAGGGCTTAAAGATGGTCAGGCAATACTCCACCACCAGACTCAGGGAATTGCATCCTTTTGACTATCCCCACTTATCAATTGAAACCTACAAATGCTGCCAATCATAAGGGATTGCCAGGGCATCAGAAAAGGGGGAGAACTGGGTCTGGTGGGGGAATGGAAAGGGGGGAGTGAACTGGAGTGGTGGTGACTAGGAGATGCCGTGGAGTGAAATGGTAGCATGACAGGTAATCCCTGTCTTGTTCCCATACCCAAGGGCCCAGCAGTAGATGTTGGACAGGAGTCGAGGTCTTCCTCAGCATCCCATCCAACTCAGGTGGTGTTATGCAATGCCAGATCCATTAAAAACAAGAGGGCTATTATAGCTGATCTTGTTGAAATGGGGAATCTGGCATGTATCATCGAGACCTGGCCGGATGTAAATGCGGGCCCAGTACTGGCTTCTGCAGCTCCAGCTGGGTACTCAGTGATCCACCACCCAAGGTTGGATCGTAGGGGCCGGGATCTTTTTTAAGACTGAACTGAGCCTTGTGGATGTTACAGTGGGGATCACCAGATCCTTTGAGTGTATATTGGGAGAAGGTGTAGGCTGCAGTATATTCCTCATCTACCGTCCGTTGAAGAGAGCATGGCGGAAGTCCAGCCTGGATGCACACAGGCTTAAATTGATGGAACATTATAAGGGCTATCAATCAGAAATCACCCGTAAGAAGGCAGAGTTCCTGTCCAGGGAGATTTCTACTGCACAGAATCAACCGGCTCAACTTTTCCAAACTGTTGACAGATTGTACAATCCAATATGTCTCCAGTCTGGAAGAGCTTTTTCACAGGTTAAGTGTGATGAGCTAGCTTGATTCTTTGCAGATAAGATTGCCAACATCAAGTCTGGAATCGGCCTGACTCTCTCCATGAGGGGTTGTGGAAGTTGATGGGAGGTGGTGAACACCCAGTCTGTCTGGATGGATTTCGGCCAACTGGAATTCCTGGACATCGTGAAGATTGTCCAGATTTTGTATCCAACTATATGTAGTTTGGATCCAGGCCCTACCCCCTTTTAGTGGTATGTGTAGATGTTACCTGTCCAATCCTAGCTGAAATTTTCTGGAGATTTTTTTTTGGGGGGTGGGGTCTTTCCATATCCCCTAAAGGAGATGGTCATATGACCACTCCTTAAAAGCCCTCCTTGGACCCCGACTGCCCAGCTAACTACTGTCCTGTCTTTAACCTGCTCTTTGTGGGGAAGGTTATTGAGAAGGTGATTGCACTGCAACTGGACAATCACCTTGTAACTCACAATGTCTGTGAAGCTCTCCAGTCTGGATTTAGGAAGAGGCATAGCACGGAGTCTGCCCTTGTCCATGTGGTAAATGACTTCCTAATGGCGAGAGATCATAAGGCTCATACCATCTTGGTCCTTCTTGATTTCTCAGCAGCTTTTGACACTGTGGACCATGGTGTGTTTCTGGAGTCCCTGCAGTTCTTTTGTGGACTGTTGGGTACAGTCCTCAAATGGTTTTGATAGTTCCTCGTGGGCAGGTCTCAGAGGGTGGTCACTGGAATTTATTCCTCTGATGTCCTTCCCCTATCCTACGGGGTACTGCAGGGCTTCATATTGGCACCCATGTTTGTCGCAGTGTATATGCTACCATTGGGAGACATCATTAGGTGATATGGCTTGAGTTTTCACTGCTATGCAGATGATACTCAGCTGTATATGTCCTTTATGCCTGGGCAAGTTGATGCGACTTCCATGCTATATAACTGCCTCTCTGAGATCAAAGTCTGGATGAGCTCTAGCTGGCTAAGACTGAATCCAGATAAGGCTGAATTGTTGGTAGTGGACCCAGGTTGCCTGGGGGCAGGTTTGGGGACTGGGTATGAGTCAGGCCTATGGTTTGATGGTGTTCAGCTCACTACCTCAGATCAGGCGCGAAACCTGGGTATTATTTTTGATGATGGCTTGACCCTGAAATCTCAGCTGTCAGCTGTCGTTAAATACTCATTTTATCATCTGAGGAATATCATCTGGGTGAAACATCTGGTTCCGCCGGATGACCTTCCAGCATTGGTCCATGCCTTCATCACCACCCATCTTGACTACTGCAATGCCTTCTAGCTAGGGCTGTCTGGGGTTGATATCCATCACTTGCAGCTAGTGCAGAATGCTGCGGCTAGGCTGTTGACTGGTACTTAAAGGACCAGCCACATTACACCTGTGCTGCGTGGACTGCACTGGCTGCCAGTTCAGTGGCGGATCACCTATAAGGTAGGCTTGCTTACCTTTAAAGCCCTACATGAACAGGGACTAGACTACCTGAAAGATCTCCTGATTTCCTACTCCCCAAATCATCCTCTCTGATTCACCGATGAGGGATTGCTACAGATTCCCAGTGTTCATTTAAAAACTTCTGGTGGCCGAGCTTTTTCATTTGCAGCACCAACCCTGTGGAATTCTCTACCTCGCCGTTAAGAGAATGCCTGACCGTCAGCAGTTTTAAATCAATGTTAAAAACATATTTATTTTCATTAGCCTTCCCAGATTGTTCTTAATTAATTTATATTGTTGTTTTATTCTGGGTATTATATTTGTGTTTTAAAATGTACAACGCCTTGATATTTGAAAGGCACTATATCAATAAAGTTTTGATTTATTGATTAATTGAACCCTCGGCTTTCTCCTGATTAGCTGCTTCTCAGCATTTACTCCCTCTCTTTGGCTGCTTTACAGATACTGCAGCTCTGACTCAAGCTCTAACCCAGGACATTGCCATTTTTTTCTGCTACTAGTTGTACTGCTTTGGTGCTGTTTTTACAGTCGATTTTATTTAATTTAAAGCCAGCTGATGTACTGTATTAGAGTCTAGAAATAATTCTCTCTCCCTAAGATTCTACCAAGCTGATTTTATCTTTTGCCTCTTCCCTTCACTCTGTAGATAATCCTTGTACTGCCTCCTGTCTGTTTCTAAACTCTCCCCACCCCGTGCTTGGTGCTGACACACCCTGTCCCCACTCACTTTATTCTTTCTCTGCTTCCCTTGTGAAGCCCACCCCTCGCTTAACCTTAATTGCCTTGCTGATTACGGACCCCTGCTGCTCTGCTGTCTCCTATCCCCATCTACCCCCACCTCAACTCAGCCTTTCTTTAAGTTAACCCTCCTTTCTTTTTTTTTTCCTCAAACTAGCCCCCTGACCACAGGGCGCTTCTCCCATCACTCGCAGTGTGATGCTTGCCAATCCCTGCCACCCGCATCCTACTCCTGGAAACCAGCTCTCAGGTATGGTCCTATTGAGCACCAGATTTTGACTGTTGGTGCTGTCCCTCAGCTTCCTCCTGATTGGCTGCTTCTCAGCATTTAATCCCTCTTATTGGCTACTTTACGGACACTGCAGCTCTGACTCAAGCTCTAACCCAGTACATTGCTATTTTTTTCTGCTACTAGTTCTACTGCTTTGGTGCTGTTTTTACAGTTGTGTTTTCTCCCACCTCAGTCTCTGACATTTATTATGCCCTCTTCCTCACCAGGAGTGCTGCCCTAATCTCTTTTACTCACAGGCACACTCCCACTCTTAAAGGGGCTGGCACCTGCTAACACATTTCTGTATTTGTTTCTCTGTCAGTAAGAGATCATAATTTTACTATTGCCTATAAACTAGCCTGTAATCAATCAGCTATATGTTATCATTAGTATCCCAGTGCTCTCTAATAATTACACTTACATTTTCACTCCCTCCCTCCTCATCCTATAATTATAATACACAAGAACTGTACATAGCTAATTCCCAAAACTTGATTGTAATCCCATCCATCTCCCTGCCACTGAGACCAGGTGCTCTAATGTCACTTCTTGAAAACTCCTGTGGACAGTGCACATAGGAAAATATACTTACCTCATCCCCCCTGGTTCACTCTGAACAAACCGCTGTGTCATCTGTTTCACCCCATTACCAAATGTCTCTGTGGCAGTACAATTTCTTTTAAGTCACACGTACAGAGTATAGGACACATTATCAACTAAGTGTCGAGGGTGGCAGCTGTTGTAACGTAAAATAGTGTTCCTGTCACTTTTCTTTCTGAACAGTTCAGTGGTCACACACAGCAGTTTGTTCAGCGTGGCTATTTCCAAAGGGTGCTAAACAAAAGCATCCAGAAAATTCAAGAAGTACCCAGGGAACAATTATTACAACCTAACATTCATCAGCAGAAACAAAACAGGTATATGAACTTTGTTACAATATTTGCCCCCAACCCCAATTTTTTGCTATAAATGAAATTCTCAATAAACATTGGCATGTCCTGCAGCTGAAGGTGCAATTAGCAACCTAGACTGACAGTGCCCCGAGAATCACATATAGAAGGGGCAGGGACATTAGGAACCTTGTAGTTATAAGTCAGCTGAAAACATTTGATGAAACAGTGTCCTTTAAGTTGCCACATGGGACATATAAGTGCAATAATTTCTCATTTTGTAAGCATTTGCAATTGGGAGATGGGTTTCAGAATCCGCATAATGATAAGAACGCTGTTGCTAAATGTTCTGTGGATTGTAATACCAAATATGTAGTATACAAGGGAACTTGTAAATGTGATTGTTTTTACATAGGAAAAACAGCAAGAAAATTGAAACTTCACATTGGAGAGCACCTGAAAGCTACAGAAAAGGGTGATGAAAGCAACACATTAGCTGTACATAGGAAAACAAAGGGTTCAGGACTGCATTTTTATTCCAGGGTATAGGCAGAGTCTTGACAATGTCAAGGGGAAGGGATATGGACAATGCATTATTGCAGAAGGAAAGTTTCTGGCAATATACCTTGGGTGCCATTAAAGGTAGTGGTTTGGGACTTAATGACAGGTTCCAGCTAAAACCCTTTCTAAAGGTATAAGTTGGGTTCTTCTGTTTCACTAACATCAGTGTTTGTTGGTATGCTGACATGTTTAAGAGCCAACATACACATCCATTTTTAAGAGCCAACATTCATATGCATCTTAGGTATAGAATATAGCAAACAACTCTTTATGGACTGGAGTATGTGTAGTGCATCTAATTATTATATTCTTTAGTATTCCTTGCTGAATGTATGTTTTTATCTTTCAAATTGAGATATTTCATGTATGCTATTCATATGCTGTTTTATCATTTTGTATACATGCCTTTCTCTTCCTCCCCTTTCCTTCCCCCCTTTTCTACATCAAGTGATGATAGGTAGCTCACCTATGGCTCTTTATGTATTTATGCATATATTTTATTTACTTATGTATTTATTAGGTATGTTTTGATGTGTTAGGAACAATTAAGTTAAATATTACAGCACTGTCACTTTAAGGATTCTCTTTTTAAATGGTGTTTCTACACATGCGTGCTGTGCCTTGATAAAGAGTCCAGTGGGGCTTGAAAATGTTCAGCAGCACCAGGTTTTGTTTTGGCATTTTAATAGAGAAATATAGCTTGCTATTGGACATTCAGTCATCTGAAATCTTTTTCCCTACTGGGACGGCCAGAGCTCTGCTTCTTTTGTGGATTTGTGAGTACGTGATATGCTTTGTAGCACAGTGGGTCGGTCCAGTTGTTGTTCTCCTTGATGTTTGTTTACCTCAAGATTCTCACTATAGCTGAGGCCAAAAAATACCTAGAACATGTCCTCAGGAAAACAAGATCCAGTGGTGACTCATTCGACCTCAAGATTTTAGCGCTCACCCTGGATGTTCTACTCTCCCAACCTAACCAAGATCCTAAATCTCTCATTAATCACAGGTAAGTTCCCCCAAATCTGGAAAGCGGTGATGGTCACTCTGATTTTTAAAAACTGTGATAGAACTAGTCTAGCCAACTACCAGCCAGTTTCAATTCTCCCCCTTCTCTCAAAAGCCAGTGAGAGGATAGTTTATGACCAGATAGTCGAATATCTAAATAAGAACAACCTTCAATGTCTGCAGCAGCATGGATTCAGGAGGACACATAGTACAACCACAGTCTTGGTTGAATTTACTGGCTATATTCATGAAGCACTTGATCAGAGGCTCTTGGTGGGGGCTACTTTTATTGACCTTACCAAAACCTTTGAGACAGTTCATCATGAATTGCTTCTCAAGCAGTTCACCAGAATTTGAACATCCACTGATTCACTGGGCTGGTTCCAGAGTTACCTTTCCAATAGAACAGAGCAGGTCAAGATATATGACGTTCTATCTGACATTCAAAATGTCACCACAGGGGTGCTCTGGGGCTCTGTATTGGGCCCCCTGCTATTCAGCCTGTTTCTGAATGATCTACCCAAACTATGCCAGTACAAGATCCTTTTATATGCAGATGATGCTGTGCTTTACACTTGTTACTCAGCACCAGAAGCCCTAGAAGAAATAATGCAAGCCGATTTTTGTGCTGTGGAGGAATGGTTCCTAAAGTCCGAACTCCTGCTCAATTACAAAAAAACAAAAATGATGTTGTACACCTCCCATGAAAACCACTATAAGTCCTATCCCCTCAAAATACATAAGAACAATCATGAGATACTTGACATGGTCAGTAACTTTAAGTACCTTGGGGTCATTCTTAACTGCTCTCTCTCATATGGTCTACACATTGACCACATTGCCAAGGAAGCTAGTGCCAGAATAGGCCAAATATACTGGTACAGACACTGCCTCACGGACAGTGCAATAAAACTAGCATTAAACAGCTTGGTGCTGTCAGTCATAGGCTATGGATTTATCTATGGGGCAGGCACTGACACTGCCCTCAGGAGAATTAAGATTACCATAAACAAAATCTGCAGACTTGTTTTGGGAGCACACCACTTAACTCACACATGTGAGCTTTATTTGAGCACTGGATTGCTTAACCTGAGCAACAAGATCCAATACCAGGTTTGTCTGTTGGCCAAAAGATCCACTTTTGGCCTTGCACCCCCTGGAGTGCAGAGACTTCTTAGCTACTCCACCATCTCCAGACAAACCAGGAGTTCCAGAAAAGCTGTTTTCCAAATCCTGTTTCACCGTACTTCACAAGGGCAAAGATCCTTAGAGTATAGGGCTCCCCTTTGGCTTAATTCTCTCAGCACTGAACTGGTTACAGAACCAAAACTTGGCCCCTTTAAATCCAAACTGCAAGTGCATCTGGCCACACTCAGTACATGCGATTGTGACATTAAACCCTAATGCCATTAGATATTCGCCCAAGACTTCCTCTAACAGTGCACTTACCTCCCCCCCATTCCCCCTGGAATTCCTATCTATCAAAATATAAATTTAACTTCCCTTTATTTCACCGCTCTTCCCACACAGACCACCCCTACCTCTAAACTGTATCTACGAAACCCTTTGGTGGCTCCTTTTCCTAATTTCTCTTACTCCTATCCCTCTCACCCACACCCCCAAAGTACATCTATACTTCAAACCTACACTAACGAAACTCTATGGGTGGATTCTTTCCTACTGTATGCTTACCTTTTTACTAACGAAACCTTCTGGGTAGATACTCTCTCTAACTAACTTCTATCCCACACCTTACAACTTACTGAACTCAACTTTCCTCTGTGCTAGGCCCTTCTCCTACCTGGGCTGGGCAATTCTGCCCCCGGTAGCTTTTGTTAGCACTACACTGATATTCTCTGAAAGAAGAAAGTCTTGTTCTAAGTGCAGCAGTGTACAGTTGTTACACTCTGATTTAATTGCTTGTTATTTTGTCTTATGATCTTTAACATTGTATCTCTGCTTGAATTGTCTTTGTACCGAGCTTGTTATTGTAAGGTGTATCTAAATAACATGGAACCTTTGTAAATGAGCTGTCAAGCTCAAAGGTCTTAATCCGAGAAGTCAACAAATAAATAAGAAAAGCTCCTTAGAGTTCCAGTATTTCTCATGCATTATTTTAGCATGGTGGGCCTCTATTGTTAATTTTTTTTTTTTTTACCACCACCCTATATTTTTTTGCTCATTACCCTGTTGGTTTATAAAATCCTCTCAAACGCCTTTTCACCACGCTTTATAGCACTACTACTCCTATTTTAAGACCAGTACCCTATACCTTACTTAGAAAACACTTGTGCACATGTACAGTGCAAATAGGAGGTCCAAGGAATAATGAATCAACACAGCCACCCCCCTATATTCCCAGGTAGTGGGGAACACCAAGTTCTTATGGTTTTGAGCACATGTGTGTATGGGCTCAATTTTCAAAGCCCAGAGAATGCCACAAGCCCATGGTGCACTGATCATTTGGCACATGGGGCTTGCAACATTTTCCCAGCCAGTGATCAGGATTTTTAGTCCCAAATGCCAAATGTTACAAGTTAGACCAGCTTTTCCCTGGTCTAACTTGTGCCATTTGGGGACCCTTTTTAAATGGCTTGCGCCAAAGTTTGGCGCAAGTTGCCGTAAAATGAGGAAACTGTTGCAACTGCTCCCGATGTACTAAAATTGGGTGCAGTTGCATCATAGGAGTTTGGTGCAGCTGCACCAAAAAACAGGTGTGGCACATGGTTTGATGCGAGCCATACATTACCCTTTGGAAATCGAGCTGTATATGTGTATATATTTTTCCATTCTATATTTTGTTGCCCCTGGTCTCCAAGGTGGCCCCCTTTAACTTAACAGGCAACCTGCGACCCCTATCTGGGCACTGTCTGTGGCTTATCTGTCTCTTTACCCTAGATCTTCCCATCTGGGGGAGGGGCAGACTTCAATTCTAGCAAATACAGAATTAGCAGCTAAACTCATGCCCTTAGACAAACTTCTTTCCTCATCAGGGAGCAACTGGAAATGGCATGCATAAGTTAAAAACAAGAGACCCACTACACCCACAGTTGGCAAATCATTAAATTATCAAAGGGTGCTTTCTGCCTGAAATGGCTATTCACATAGGGTGCTTTGCACAATGCCAGTGTGCCCATGGAAACCAGGTGTGTTGGCATCATATGCATGAGTGCTGCAGTGGAGAACCTGCATGGCATTCACCAAAGGGCTGCGCACCCAAAATGCACCCAAACCCCAGGCCGCATGGACTGCAACATGCTGGGGGTGTGCCAGCACTATGTGGTATGTACTAAACCATGTAGTGCTGGCCACATGGGTGTGGTAATGAGTGCAGTTTATGGCAGTGAGGACCCTGCCGTAACCCACTGTGTCCCCTATCAGATGTACCCTGCTAGTCACGGTGGGACCAGTTACAGACCCTCCATGCTGCATTCGCTCTGTAGGCAGCAGGTGAGGGCTGAGGCAGCTGGTCTGGTGGGTATAGGGGATGCGGGGGTGATACCGCTACCACTGGGTGTGCCGGGGTCAGAGGAGTGCCTACAGGTCTGCTCACGCAGGGCATGGGGTGGGGGGGTCCATTGGAATGGGGCACAGGGACTTTGGGGTGTGTGGCCACATCAGCTGGTCACAGCTGTTTGGCAGGGGTGGGGTCCACCTGCTGGGGGTCTGGTAGTGTACCAGGAATGCACTGGGTGACAAGGGCTGGTCCAATGGACATTAAATCTATGCCACACAGGTCCGGATGCCTGCAGTCAGCATTCACGCACCTGGACCTGCATCAGTCCATGTAAGGGATCCACTCTGGGACCCAGGACGGGTATCTTATTGAATGCCTGCCCTGGTCCGTGACTCCACCCCTGGCTGCCCTGCAAACAGATGGGCACCGGTTGCGAATACCAGCATGTGCGCACCTGTCTGCATGAGCGCAGATACGTGGGTGGGGTACACTCTTTTTTCACATACCTGCACCCGTGTTGTGCATAGGGCCCATAGTGTATACCAAAGGGGAGTGGGGGGGGGTCTCTTGGTGTCAGTTCAGAGCTCTGATGTGGAACGTTAGCTAAGCCACCATTCAAGGTGGACTTCCATTGGCTGAGGCCCTGTTTTAAAATGCAACTACCGCTGTTGGCTTCCATTTTAAATATGGTACACTGCCTAATTGGCTCAGTTTAAATAAAGATGCACTTCCTGTCAATAAACTGGTGATCTGGTGAGGAGCCAGCTAACAGATAGCCACATATCTCCCAAACATAAAACAAATCCAGAATTAGAAGCTTACCTCCACACCCGAATGACACAGTACCAAGAGACAGAGGACGGTTGGCACATCGGATCCTGAGAGTGCCAGCAGCTTCATCGCGTGCACCTGCAGAATATTTTCTTTCTGTTTCCCATCCCTGGGAATGCTGAAGTGCTTGGTGGCACACATGAACATGCTGATGCATGGCAGTGCCTGTCAGCCATTAATTTCCTCCCTAACAAAGTAACCACTCCAGCTGCACCACCGCTCTGGGATTACCCAGACAGCAGTATTGCAGTGGAGACTGTGTACCATCCCTCTGGGATGTTCAGTCCTTCTCCACTGGCCAGCCCTCTGATCACTCTGGTGCATTTTTAAACCTAACTCCCTGGCATCATAAGTGGTAGGGCTACTGCTGCTCCAGTGGGCTGGCTGACAAATGTACAATAATGACAGAAAAACATTTGGGGCACTTTTTACAATGTGTAGTGAAAGGGAAGTTTCCGAATACACCTTATGTAATTGGATAATACAATATTGACACATGGGTCATTAACTTTTAACCTATATTTATAAGTGCTTCTCACAAATGTAAATGAATAAAAAGTAAAACAAAACAATAGTATTAATAAGTGAGTCTACCTCATGCCAAAAAGTAATATCCAAACTATACGTGTTTCTGTTCTTATCTGATAACCACAATCCAAATTTGGAAGAAAGAGATTCTGACTACTTTTTCATCAGAAAAATGGGTAGAATTATGAGGTTCCACTAGAATCACCAATTGAACCAAAGCAATAGACCCAATACTACTATTGTTATTAATAATAATGAACAGAATCAATTATATTCTAAATGGTGTATTATACTCTGTAGGTGTCGGCATTGCTCAGTTGGTAGTGCATTCGCCTTTGGGCCAGAAGGGCATGGGTTCTAGTCTTACAATAAGATTGGGCTCATACATAAATGCTGGCACCCCAGTGTAGTACCGGAGGGGTGCTGTTATGTCAGAGTGTGCCATCCTTCGGATGAGATGTTAAACAGAGGTCCCTTCTCCCCTTCTCTGGTGCTGTCATGTGTCCAGGTGGAAAAAAAGAACCCAAGACACTTTTCGCAAGAGTAGGGGACTTTCTCTGGTGTCCTGGCCACTATTTCCCATCCCATAAAACTGGTGCATACAATTGTCCAAGGCTGCCCCATCTCCAGTTTCTGCTTCTTCTTCCTCTTTAGGACAGGCAGTTCTTCTTCCTCGGGGTGGGCAGTTCTTCTTCTTTGGGGCAGATGGTTCTTCTTCTGCTCTGGGGCAGACATGGCAGGAGACAACCACCACAGGGCAACAACACCAGCAGGTGGGGGTCCCCAGACACGAGCAAGAACAGCAACCAGCAGCAACAGCAACAAGGCTGGAACCATAGGGGCAGGAGATATTGAATATTGTAAATATCGCTGACCATACATTAACCCCTACCCAAGAAGTCCCACAGAAAGGGCTGATGTTTATTCCTACAGAACATAACAGGTAAACCCCATTGATGTCTGTATTGTACTGCAATGTGGGGGTAGTAAGAAGAGAGAAAGAGAACTGTTGGAGGTCACTAACCAATATTATGCTAACAGCATTGAAGTTAACCCCTCCCAAACCATGCTGCAGCAGTTCAAAAGAAAATCCACATTCTACCCTTCCCCAAACCCCACTGCACAAGTCTTTGAGAGAATTTGTACACAGCATTTGTAACAACTATAAGCAACCTCAGATAGGCCCAGTTAAATCCACTGCACCACTGAAAAATTTGAGGCCATAGAACAACTGAGACATAACCACAGTATAATCATAAAAGTTGCTGACGGGGAGGGGGTGCGATTGTGGTTATGAGCAGTGAGAACTATAACGTGCAAGTCCTTAGTTCAGAAACTGGGAATTTTATTATCTGACCCAGCAGTGGACTTAAAAATCAGGGTGAATCAATTCCTGAATGAGAAACTATGACTTCCTGATGGTGGAATTTCCAAGAAGGACGGTAATATACATCTTGCCAAAGATCCACAAACATCTGGACAGTCCATCTGTCAGGCCAATTTTTTCAGGGGTCGTGAGTTTAACATAGCCCCTCTCAAAGTTGATGTGCAACTTTAAGAACGTGTATTATATTTAGGACACTACAGACATTTTAAATCTGTACCTTGTATAGAGGGACTCCATGCATTACGGACAGCATAACATGAAAGTGATTTTTTTTCACCTGAATTATGTCTGTTGTTACTCAAGTCTAGTGAATTATTACTGACCTGTAATGCTTTTTCTTTTCAGAGCAAATATTACCTGCAGAAAAAGGGGACAGCCATGGGAGGAACACTGGCCCCAAATTTTGCTAACCTCTATCTGGGCATGTGGGAATACCACATCATAAAGAACCCCATGGCTAACCAATACTTTGCTAAAATCTTGTTGTTTTGCAGGTACATAGATGGTTTGATTGATATTTTTTTTGTGGCGGGGGACAGTAGAGGAACTGTTGGCATTCAAAATGTATCTTGAGAACAGTAATAAAACCTGAGGTTTAGTTTGAAATACAGTAGCACCCACATTGATTATTTGTACCTTCTCATTATAGTTAAGGAGGACATGATACTAACGACAGAGCTGTACCAAAAAAGTGCAGATAGAAACTCTCTCCTGTTGAATAGCAGCTGCCACCCAAGGCATGTGATTGACAAATTCCACTTAGTCAGATCTACAGGATGAAATGTTACTGCTCCGAGGAAACTAATTATCAACACAGGGCTTTGGAAATGAAGGACAAGCTCATAGCCAGGGGCTACTTTGAGAGGGTGATGGGGCCTTACAGCATACCAGTACCTGCGACATAGAAACTTCTCCTACAGGGCCAGAGAAACATAGAAACGTAGAAGTTGAAGGCAGATAAGGACAGCAAGGCCCATCCAGTCTGCCCATTTTTATTACTTTATGAATGTGCCATAGGCCTGTACTCTGTCAATGGCCTGTCTATTCATGTTCATCTGTATTGCTCCCTTATGCCTATCCCATGCCTGTTTGAAGCCCTGCACTGTATTCGTATCCACCACTTCCTGAGGTAGGCCTTTCCATGCATCTACCACCCTTTCTGTGAAAAAGAACTTCCTCACATTACCCCTTAATCGGCCTCCCTCTAATCTCATGCTGTGTCCTCTTGTCCTGCTAGTTTTCTTATATTGAAACATGTTAGACTCTTTCACCTTGTTAATGCCCTGAAGGTGCTTGAATGTTTTGATCATATCACCTCTCTCCTGCCTTTGCTCTAGAGTATACATATTGAGCTCCATTAATCTGTCCTCATATGTTTTCTGATGCACTCCCTACACCATTTTGGTTGCCCCTCTCTGGACTGCCTCTATTTTGTTAATGTCCTTGTGCAGGTGTAGTCTCCAGTACTGCATGCAGTACTCCAGATGGGGCCTAACCAGTGTCTTGTAAAGAGGGATTATTACCTTCCTCTTACGACTTGCGATACTCCTACTAATACACCCCAACATCCCTCTGGCCTTACCTACTGCTTTAGTGGTCTGCTTGGATGATTTCAGGTCATCTGTGATGATGATGCCCAAGTCTCTTTCTTCCCTTGTGATTGCCAGCAACTCCCTTCCCAACCTATAGGTGGCTTCAGGGTTTCTCTTCTCTATGTGCATGATCTTGCACTTCTTTGCGTTAAACCCCAGTTGCCACTGTTCTGGCCATTTTGCCAGCTTATCCAGATCTCTTCTTATTCTTCCCACCCCATCTGGATCATCTACTCTGTTGCAGATCTTGGTGTCATCTGCAAACAGACAAACCTTACCCTCCAGTCCATCTGCAATGTCACTGATGAAGATATTGAAAAGTACTGGCCCCAGGATTGACCGGTGAGGTACCCCACTTGTGACTTGCATCTCTTCTGATTGTATACCGTTTACCACCACTCTCTGTTTTCTGCCTGCCAACCAGTTTGCCATCCAGTTGACCAACTTCTGTCCCACCCTGAGCCTACCCAGCTTATTAATCAATCTTTTATGTGGAATAGTATTGAAAGCTTTGCTGAAGTCAAGGTAGGCAACATCAGCTGCACCCCCTTGGTCCACCACTCTGGTTACCTAGTCAAAGGAATCTATGAGATTAGTTTGACAGTATCTTCCTGTTGTAAACCCATGCTGTCTTGGATCCTGTGCTCCTATGCATTCTAGGTGTTGCACAATCCTTTCCTTAAGGAGTGCCTCCATAATCTTGCCCAGTACTGAGGTAAGACTGGCTGATCTGTAGTTCTCAGCCTCCTCCCTGCTACCACTCTTGTGGATCGGGATCACATGAGCCCTTCTCCAGTCTTCTGGGACCTCTCCTGTGCTCAGAGACTCACTAAACAGTTCTGCTAATGGCTCTGCTAGTTCTACTCTTAGCTCCTTTAGTACCCTGGGATGTATGCCATCAGGTGCCATTGCCTTGTCCACCCTGAGCTTAGTGAGCTCTTGTAGGACCCTGTCTTTGTGAAGGGACTAGTGCACACCTCCCCCCCCCGTGTCCATGGTACTGAGCTGTGGGTCTTGCCCTACCTTCTCCTCAGTAAATACTGAGCAGAAGTATCTATTTGGGATAGATGCCTTTCCTTGGTCCTCCTCCATACACTTCCCCTTATTCCCTTTGATGTTAGCAATATCCCCTCTGGACTTTCTCCTTTCACTAATGTATCTATGGAAAGTATTGTCCCCTTCTTTTACTGTTCGTTCTAGTGTTTCCTCGGTTTGGGCCTTTGCCTGTCTTACTACCTTCTCTGCTTCCCTTAGGGAAGCTTAGTATGCCTCCCTATCTTCGTCCCGCTGCGTTTCCTTATATTTTCTGAAGGCCAGCCTTTTGGCTCTGATTTTTTCTGCTACTGCTTTTGAGAACCGAAATGGTTTCCTCCTTCTTTTGCTCTTACTTTTCACTCTAACACAATGGAAAGTTGCTTCAAGTATTGCATCCTTAATGCTTGTCCACTTTGCCTGTACCCCATCACCTGTATTTCTTCCTACCAGGGCTATCTTAACTCTGTTGGCCATCTTATCAAAGTTAGCTCCTCTGGAGTCCCATATTTTTGCCTTGGATTGGGATGATTTTAGTTCTAGTGGCCAAGTTGAACCATACCATGTGATGATCACTGGTCCCCAGGTGACCTACCTGGAGATCTATGATCCTTTCCCTGTTAGTCAGTACTAGATCTAGGATAGCCATGTCTCTTGTTGGTTGCTGTACCAATTGTTTGAGGCCCTCCCCCTGCAGGGAATCCACTATGTGTCTAGTTCTGGTGGATGTTCCTGCTGGTATTGACCAGTCTGTATTTGGCATGTTGAAGTCTCCCATTATCAGAACCTTCCCTTTAGCTATCATGTTTTCTATATCTTCTAACAGTAATTTGTCTGTGTCCTCCCCTGGTCTGGAGGCCTGTAGACAACCCCAGTTCATATGGCAGTCCCATTTCCTGTTTCCAGGGTGACTCACAGTTCTTCTGGCTCCTTATGCGTATTCTGAATTTCTGTAGCTTTGATATTTTCATTGACATAAAGGGCCACTCCCACATCCCCTTTTTGCACCTCGGTCTCTTCTGAACGGTATATAGCTGGGTACTGAAGTCTCCCAGGTGTGGTTACTGGTGAACCATGTCTCGCTAATGGCTACTTTTTCCAGTTTAGTCTCTGGCATTGTTGCCTGCAGGACTGGGATCTTGTTTCCCAGACTGCTGGCATTTGTGTACATGATTTTCCATTGGTCAGATTTTGGTGCATTAGTTGTTGGGCGAGGTCAGGACCTTTTTTCTTACCTGGTGATGCAAATGAACTACAAACATGCTGAACTCCTGTTTGATCACTAGCTGAGGGGGGAAGGGTTTCTTCCCATTTGATGTATCGGGTGCTGCATCCCTCTCCCCATTTGCTAGTTTAAATATTCTGCAGACGTCAAATTTCTGCCCCAATGCACTGATTCCCTCCTTAGTCAGATGCAGTCCATTGAATTTAACGAACTTTCGCTCCCAAAACAGTTGCCAGTTGCCAATAAATTTGTGTCCTTTTTCCTGGCACCAGCCCTTGAGCCATATGTTTAGCTCTCCTATCTCCTCTTCTCTGATCTTCTGTCAATCTGCCCCCCTCTCCCAGACTGGCAGGATCTCAGAGAAGGAGATGCTGGATGAAATGGATGACAGTTTGTCTTCCAGCCTGGTCGGGTGTTCCATGGTCTCCACAATTGACCGGCTGGCGAAATCATTAGTCCCTATGCGTACCAGGACAAAATGAGAGACTCAGTTTGGTTATGACTTGCTGTGCTCAATCACATAGAGTAGCAGAAATTATAAAGACTGAAATGGTTTGTCCTACAGAGTGGTCCCGCCCTCTACAAACACATTAGTGGTCCACCTAGGATAATCTGTAGGAGGGGGTGCAATCTAAGAGACAGTTGTTAACAGTGTAGAACCCATTACCAGGGAGGAGACATGGTTACCAGCCCCACCAGTAGGAACACACTGGTGTGGCTCCTGTGTACACTGCCCCTCAGTCTGAGAGTTCCACCTTTAGTGTTACTGTTAATTCCAAGACCTACAGTACTTGCTCTGCCCAGAGTGTTATCTGTCTTGCATTATGCAGTTGCCAGACCTGTTACGTGGGCAGAATATCAAGACAATTAAAGACATGAGTAGATGAACAGAGAAGTGAAACTAACAGAGGGGTTACTGAGAATGACCTGACAAGACATAGTATGGAGAAGGGTAAGGGGCATACCTTTGTCTTTCTGGGTATAAAACGGGTCAGGTTGTGGCAGAGAGGAGATGATCTAGAAAATCTTATCCTCAGGCGTGAATCTATGTGGTACACAACTTGAAAGCATGGAGGGGACTGGGTCTGAATCACGGGATCAAATGTAACTCCCTTTCTACATTGATAAGACCCTGTCATAAATCTTCATGAATTACTTTTGGAGAGTATAGATTGTAAGTAGAGCTAGTTCCTGCACTTATCCCTCTCTGGTCTCTTGCACAGATGTGTTGCTTCTTCTTGCTTTATAACCCCCTGTATTTTCAGAAGTTAATATATTGTGCTTATAGACAGCTGCCTGATTAGTATCTTAGCTTAAAACTAGGTAGCCAGTTTTGAGTATCTAGTAGCCAACATTGGCTACCATGAATCAAAAGATGTATTATTCACTGTTTTTATAAATGTTTCTGTATTTTTTTTGTATGTGTACTAGTTTGTAGCATTGCTTCTTACGGTGTATTAACCAATCTTCTTCAAGGGTAGCGCTTTCATTAGACCACACCTATGGAACTATAGCTGTCAAGTGACAGGACCACACATAAACTTTTTTTGCTAGCAGTCTACTAGGGGCAGCCCTCAACGTCATACATTGATGTCCTCACTATATGAATGTGGACGGCCCCATGCCCTCCTCAGTTTTTTCTCCGCCATCGGCCATACTCACCAAACACCTCAGTGACACCGTCGCTGTAGTCAAATCCCAAATCTTTGATTTTTCTAAGTTTTTTATTTTTCTCACCTTAATAACCACTTTATTTTAAAGTGATTACCATTGTTGTGTATGTCGATGACCGACTCCACCAAAGTCTTTCGTTACTGTGAGTGTGGTGGAAAAATCTACAATAGCAATGACCACGACACTTGTGCTCACTGTCTCGAAGAGGCCCACAATGTTAAGGCCTGCAAAATCTGCCTCCACATTAATCAAGCTGCCTGGTGACACCATCAGAAAGCCCTTCAGTCTTTTCTCCTTGAGCAGAAGGTAGCCAGAATGGAGAGGGAGCTTCACGTGAGAAGCTCCTCTGTGTCACCAGCCCCGTTCTCGGGCTCCCACTCTTCCAAGGCCCAGTACAAGTCTTTAGGAAAGCACAAACACCGGGACGAGGAGCAGAGCAAGGTTAAGTCCCCCCCGTACACTCTTGGTTGCCGCTCTGCTTGGTGCCAACTGCTGCAGTGTTGGCATCCACTTTGGTGGTGACACCTCCTGCTGTCCAAACCCTCACTGCCACAGGTTCAGTTCAGGCAGTGAGTCATGCTGCACCTCCCATGGCCAGTGAAGACATGGCGATGTTGGGGCTGGTGACATCCCTATCAACATTGCAGGCCCTGCTGCTCAGACCTCTGCTCCCTCAATGTCGGCTGGCAGTGGGTTCCGACGAACCTCCTACGGCCGGCGATGGTCCTTCGATGTCATGGCTCCTGTCTCCCCTGTTGATGTTGTAAGGCACTTTGTTGATGTTGGGACACCAACCTACCCTCCTGACATTGCAAGGTGCTCCTGCAGTGCAGGCCACAGTCGATGTGTAGTTGGTGCTCTCCTCCTTTTTTGAGATGATAATACAGCTCCTTGTGCCTCCTCTGGGCATGATTGGACCTATTAGAGCAGCCCCCACGTCGATGCCTATCTCACGTCGATGTGCCCTTCTCACCCCAGAGCGTCGACGTCCTCACCTTCTTGATAACTGGAGGTGGGGTTGGGTCAGATTGCTGGTAGCAGGTTGCTTTTTGGCTTCTCATAGGAGGCTAGAAGAGGAAGGAATCAGTTTCATTTCACAGAAGTAACTACTCATTGCTGATTTTATTGTTTCTTTTGCTGCTTATTGTTGATTTCACTTGGTAGCAGGTTGCTTTTTGGCTTTTTTTGGAAAGGTACCTGCTTGGTGATTTTTGTTGGTGCAGCTGATTGTCTGGTGGTCTGGAGGTAGTATTCAGATTTTTTTCAGTGCATCACCTGCTCAATGCTGATTTTATTTCTTTTACTGCTTATTGCTGATTTCACTTTGGCTACTGTTCTGCTTATCTTGCTTTTTTTTTACTCCATTAACATTATGGTGCAGGAACTGCTTTTTCTGGCCCAGTAGTTTGGGGGGAAGGGTGCTAATTTTCTGGCCTGGGGCCTCAGCTACTTGATAACTGGAGGCAGGGCTGGGTCAGATTGGTAGTAGCAGGTTGCTTTTTGGCTTTTTATAAGAGTCTAGAAGGGGAAGAAAACAGTTTAATTTCAGGAAAGTAACTGCTCATTACCAATTTAATTGCTTCTTTAGCTGTTTATTATTGTTTTCACTTGGTAGCAGGTTGCTTTTTGGCTTCTTTTGGAAAGGTACCTGTGGGGTTTTTGATGGTGCAGCTGATTTTATTTGTGTTTTTTTTTTGGTCTGTGTAACTGACTGTTTCTGATGGTCTGACTTCAGATACATTAGCGAGAGGAAAAAGACCAGAAGACTAACTCTTCTCCCACTTGGATGCAGCTCGTAGCCTATGTCAGCCCTGTGCATGCGCTGTACTGTGATGGGAAAAAATTTAAAAATGTTGAAAGCACCAGTATGTCCACTACATTTGTACCATATATAAAACTTTATACTAACTGACAAAGAACCTCTATGTGCAAGCACTGAGGCAATGGTTACCCCAAAGGGCATTTGGCTGGGAAGCCAAGTTTTAAAGAAATACAAAATCACACATGCCCCCACAATGCAACGCATCATGGGCTGCATATGCAAATCACCACAGAATATTATGCTGGTTCAACTTTAAGCATAAATGCATGGTGCCGGAAGGCCTCTCACACAGTTTGCAAAGGGTGCCAACAGAAAATGGCTGACACCGTGTGGCTCCATTTAATGCAAAAGTGCAGTGCCTCACCACTTGCTTCAGTGCATTTGTATTGAAGAGAGCGGTGTGGCACTGCACTTCTGCACTAAATGGAGCCATGCAGCGTCAACCATAATCCCGATTCCAAGACATTAAAAAAATTAAATACAGTAAGTTGCAGCAAGTTTAAATAAAGGCTTTTCCAGGGGAAAGCTTAATCGGGAGGTAAGCCTTTGGGGAGCAGGGACTCGAAGACTTGCACAGTTTTCCATTAAGGGAAGTATTGAGGGGAGGGAGGTAGGCTCCAGCCCATTCATGGTGGAAAGAGTCCTAGAGGAACTCCGGGGGGGGGGGGATAATAAAAGCAGATAAGGCAATGGGCCAGATAGGCTCCACCTCAGAGTACTAAAGGAAGTCAGGGGAAGGGCTGGTGGAACCACTGGCTGCCCTTTTCATTGTGTCACTACAGACGAGGGCGGTACCCGAAGACTGGAAGAGGGCAGGTGTGGTCCCTCTACACAAGAGTGGAAGCAGAGAGGAGGCAGGCAATTACAAGCCTGTAATCCTGACTTCAGTAGTGGGGAAACTAGTGGAATCCTTACTTAAGGAGAGGATTGTGAAGTTTCTGGTGGATAGAGGTGCACAGGATCCAAGGCAGCATGGATTCTCAGTGGGAAGGTCCTGTCAGATGAATCTTGTAGATTTCTTTCACTGGGTAACCAGGGTGGTAGATCAGGCAGGTGTGGTGGATGTGACCTACCTGGATTTCAGCAAGGCCTTCAACACCATCCCACACAGGATATTGCTAAAAAAATTGGGGAGCCTGGGAGTGGGTCCTACGGTGGTAAAGTAGATTGGGAACTGGCTAAGGGACAGGACTCTGAAGGTGATGGTAAATGGCATGAAATCTGAGGAGTGGGAGGTGACCAGAGGGGTGCCACAGTGGTCAGTGGTGGGGCCAGCCCTATTCAATGTCTTCATTAATGACATTGCAGAGCATCTGGAGGGAAAGGTGTGTCTCTTTGCAGATGACACCAGGATCTGCAATAGAGTGGACATGCTGTAGGGGGTGGAAAAAATGAGAAAGACCTAAGCCTATTAGAGGCTTGATTGGGTGTCTGGTAGTTGAGTTTCAATGCTAAAAAGTGCAAGATCATTCACCTGGGTCACAGGAATCCAAGAGATCAATACAGGATGGGTGGGAAAATTCTGTCCACCACAAGTCAGGAGAGAAACCTGGGGGTTATCATATCTGATGACCTGAAGGTGACCAAACAGTATAAAAAGGGAGAGCAAACAGAATGTTGGGGTGCATAGGAAGGGGCATAACAAGCAGGAGGAAAGAGGTGGTGATGCTACTGTACAGATCACTGGTGAGGCCTCAGCTGGAGTACTGTGTCCAGTTCTGGAGACCACAACTCCAGAAGGACATTGACAAAATAGAGGCAGTCCAGAAAAGGGCAACAAAGATGGTACATGGACTGCACCAGAAGCCCTACGAGGAAAGATTTAAGGACCTCAGTATCTATTCACTGGAGGAAAGAAGAGAGAGGGGAGAATAGCTAATTGTCAGGCCCATATGGTCAAATACCAGAATACCCTCTCCTAAAAGGCTAAAGCAGCAGCCCAGGCCCTTCCACAGGGTCCCCAGAAACAGAAGATGCTCGAGGCCCTCCAGACTGGAGCAGATGTAGGATAGCACCTCTTGAGGTCTACCTATGATATTTCAGATGCCTCTGCCAGGGCAGCTGCGACTGGCATCTGCCTCAGAAGGCATTCTTGGCTCAGTGTGTCAGGATTTGTTAGTGATTCCCAGCAGTCCAATCTAAATGCTCCTTTCAGAGGTTACAGGCTCTTTGGGACAGATGTGCAGGATATCATTTCTGACCTCCAAGCCTCAGGGAGGACTTTAATGTCAGTCCACTCCCTCTACCACACCCAACCAAAAAGTGGGCAGAGAGTACCCTTGTGTTGAGATACCAGCAGACCCAGGTTGGGTGTCGGAGAGCAGGGCAAATGCAGAGCAGGATCAGATTTACCTGTCCCTACTTCCACCACAGAAAAAAGCCTCTAGAGGTGGAGGTGTGTCCCCAGCCACAGGATCTGTTTCAGCATGACTATTTCTTAGACTCTCACCCTCTGGCATTACACCTAGAGGAGGTGGTAGGGGGTCACTACCCCCTCCACCTGGACCATAGGAGACAGGTTACAACAGATGTTTGGGTCTTGCAACTAATACAACAGGACCACACCCTAGAATTTCTGGAGTTACCTCTAGAACTTCCTCCAGTTCCCTCTACTTATCATCCAGACCATGCACCAGTGCTACTAGAGGAAGTGCGTACACTGCTGTGCAAGAGGGCCATAGAACCAGTTCCCTGGGAGCAAAGGAATGCAGGGTTCTACGCTCCTTTCTTCCTAGTCCCAAAGTCCACAGGGAACTTGAGGCCCATTCTGGGGGATATGAACTTCTATATTCAGTATAAGAAGTTCAGAATGGCCACTCAACAAGGCCTGCTGCCTTTTCTGGAAAGAGGAGACTGAATATGCAGGATACTTACTTGCATATCAAGATTTGTCTATCCCATAAGAGGTACCTCAGGTTCCTGTTTCATGGGGAGCACTACCAGTTCAGGGTATTGCCCTTTGGGATGTCATCTGTGGCATGTGTATTTACCAAATGCTTGGCAGTTGTGGGAGCAGTTGTCAGGAGAGAGGGACTGCATAGCTTCCCTTATCTAGATGACTGGCTGCTCAAAGCCCAGTCTAGGGAGCAACTGTCCCATGTCCTAGCATGTACCAGACAGCTGTTTAATGCCCTAGGGATTGCTGTCAATGTGCCCAAGTCAGTCTTGATCCCTTGTCAGCATCTGCAGTACATAGAGGCAGTACTGGACACTGCTCAGGGCTTAGCTGTCCTACCACAGGACAGGGTGGGAATGCCTTATGGCTCAGGCTCAGCTTCTTTACAATGGCAGGTATGTCACAGCCAGGATATTCCTGAGGTGTTGGGCCTGATAGCGGCAGCCATTGTCATGGTGCCCCTAACTAGGCTGCACATGAGTATCCCTCTGTGGACATTAAGGGTCCAGTGGGATCAACACACCGATGACCTAGAACAGCAGGTTCATGTCACTGTTGTCTGGAAGGTGCTCCAATGGTGGATGGAACCCAGCAACAATATGAAAGGGGTTCCCTTCCTCATTCCCTGCTGTTGGCAGATTCTCACCACAGATGCTTCGGGATGGGCTGGGGGGCTCATCTGGGGCCTCATCAGACTCAAGAAACATGGACCGGAGTGCTTCCTAGAGATGAGGGCCATTTTCTATGCTCTGCAAGCCTTCCAGAACCATCTGTCCCCAGGGCATCTGTTGGTGCAAATGGACAATATCAGTGTAGCACACTACATAAACAAGTTTCTCCCTTATGGTCTCATCAGATATGGTTTCCCCTGCTGCATCAGTTAGAAGTGGAATCTCCAGTACCCCTGCCCCTGTGCAAAGGCTTCATGTTACAGGAACAGGGCACCCGGGTCAATCTGGACCTCTGCTTACTCCATCTCCATGCCTGGCTCCTGAAGACATAGCTGTCGCAAGATTCGATGTGTCCCTAAATGTGGCTGATGACTTGATGGCTGCTAGAAAACCTCCCAACAGGGCCACTTATTCCACGAAGTGGAAGTGGTTCACTTTATGGGCCACTTCTCATCATTTGGATCCCTTCACTTGTCCAGTGAATCAGGTTCTAGAGTGTTTATTGTCCCTGTCAGATTCAGGACTCCAGTACTATTCTATAAAAGTGCACTTGGCTGCTATTTCAGCTTTCCATGTGCCTATTGATGGCCATATGGTAGCACAGTTAGATGTAGCAAGTACGTTCTTGAGAGGCATCCTGCACTTCACGCCTCCCATCTGCAATCCTTTCCCGGCTTGGGACCTCGATTTTTTGCTGGAGAAACTTACTTTGGCCTCTTTTAAGTTAGCTTCGACTTGTGACTTGCGCTTCCTTTCATGGAAAGCATTATTTTTAGTTGCTATTATTTCTGCTCAAAGGATTTCTGAGCTTCAGGCTCTTATGTGTGAGCCTCCTTATTTGATTTTCCACAAAGACAAGGTGTCTTTGCATACCTGCCCTAAGTTTCTTCTAAAGGCGGTGTCTAATTTTACTCTAAATTAAATCATCCAGATGCCAGTTTATTTTCCTGAGCATGCCAATTCAGGGGAAGCATTGCTCCATATCTTAGATGTACTCAGAATACTTGGATATTATGTTCACCGTACAAAGGACTGTAGGAAGTCCTCCTAGCTTTTTGTTTCTTTTGCCCCTGGATAAGAGGGTGTATCAGTTTCTAAACTGTTCCTATCCAAATGGTTAGCCAACTGTATTACGTTTTGTTACAGTAAGTACATTAAGGAATTTCCTCGAGTTGCGTGTGGCCATTCAACCAGAGGGATGGCCACTTCTGTTGCCTGTTTCAGGAATGTGTCAGCTGCAGAAATGTGTGCTGCTGCAACCTGGAGTACTGTCCACACTTTACTAAGCATTACAGTATGGACATTGCCTCTAGAAAAAGGGTAGACTTTGGCCTGGCTGTGCTTCAAGGTCTCCTTTCTTAGGCCTGTGGCCTCCAGCCACCCAGACTGTCTCTATCAGTACTGTTTAGGACTTGTTTCATAAGCGTGGCCTGATGAAAGAGATATCCTCATAGAAGATAGTACAGTTGTGCAAGAACTTACCGTAATAGTAGATCTTTGAGAGAATCTCTTTTGTCAGGCCTTGCCGTCCCACTCTCCATTCCCCTCAGACGCAAACCTCTTTGCGCCTGTCTCTCTCTCTCTCTCTCTCTCTCTCCGGGACGGTCTACCTGCAGTCTTCAACCTTGCCTAGTGACGGGAACTGTCAGCCCTTCCTTGGTTCCTCAGGAGAAAGTCTTTTGCATATGGTCTGTGGTGGGAACTGAAGAGGGTGCGGGGTTGCCCACGTTTATATAGTGAGGATGTCGACGTATGACATCGTCATGGGTGGCCCCTAGTAGACTGCTAGCAAAAAAGTTTCTGTATGGTCCTGGGCCTGATGGCTATAGTTCCATAGTTGTGGCCTGATGAAAGACATTCTCTCGAAGATCTACTGTTACAGTAAGTTCTTACATCAGAACAATAACCAATCAACTCCTTCTCAGTGCAGTAAAAGAGGCCACTGAAAGGAAAATTTAGGTAATGAATTATAATGAGAGGGGGGAAATTGTGAACCACTAGGAATTGAACCTAGGACCCTAACATTCCGTTCTCACGTAACTGTACTTTTTTTGCACTTATACCAGAATGCTCTCTTCTCAGGGTATACTACTTTAAGAGCTGTTTGTCACTTTAAACTGACAGCATAAATGTTCTTCACCATTTGGACACAGCAGTCCCATTATTAAGCACCTGCATTAGGTACAAAGCATTGGCAGACTGGTCCCCAGTCTTGCACACTGCTTGTAATTTACTTTATGGTCAGCATTTGACTCTTTTTGGTAAGGCTGTTCTCAGCCCGGTTTGTTGTTCTGGTTCCAGTTCAGTTTTAACATGTGCTGCAGCCGTATATAGTGTGGCCTCTGTTTGTTTGTTAAGCACATAAAGTAGCCCAGAAACCAAACTATACTTAAGGAAAGAGGGAAATAGGTCCTGCTTAGTCAGATAAACATAGTTTCTAGGGGGGGTGGATATGGTGTCCTATCCACACTTCTGGCAGAATGTCTTTTCCCTTTAAGACTTGCTGGAAGGTCTTTAAACTGGCTCCTCCCACCCACCTGGGTGGTATCCTCCTTGGCACTGCCCCGTGATGTCATAGCTTCCTTTCCGCTGAAAGAGACTGGTTTTCTGCATAACGCTCTGTGTTTGTGTAGGCCCTTTTGTTCTTTTTCACAAAATATTTTGGTCTTTGAGTTGCCTTTTGCCTTAAGGTTTTCACCATTTTTGCATCATGAATTCGGCTGTTTCGAAGTTGGTGCCTGGTTTTAAGCTTGTGTGTGCAGAAAATGCTGTGCACGGACCCTCACCCCACATACGTTTACTGCCTGGGCCAGGAACACGACTCCCAGGCTTGTGGCCTGTGCCGCAACTTACATCCCTCCACGTTGGAGGACTGGTATGTGTGACTTTTGCTTGGACATTTGGACAAGAAGAATCCTCCTATTGGGTCCAAGGACACCCTTCAGGTGGCCTCTGTGGCTGGAGGGTCTGCTGAACAGTTAGCGGCTTTCAAGGAAGCTGCAGTCCAAGCCACTGCGGGCTCTTCTTCAGTGTCCGCACTGCTTCTGCTGGGTTTTGGTGCCTCTTTCACCGGGGTGTTATGGGACTTATGCCAGTTCCTTCCTGCCCTCGGTGAGGGCCCTTCCCGTGGGTTTAAATTTTCCAAGAAGGACTCCAAGGCAAAAGCTAAGAAGTCCTGTCACACATCATGGGACCATGAGTGCTCTCTGGTCTCAGTTTTCTGTGCTCCTTCATCAACCTTCATCGAATCGGCATTGCTTAATGCTTTGGTCCAGGCTGCTGGCCCCATGATGTCCCTGTCAGGCCTGTCAGCTGAGATATAGCTGATCAGGCCATCAAGATTTTCCTCGATCTGGTTGACCCGTTGTCACAGGACAAGGGGGATACTTCCCTATCTAGGACTCCAGTCCTTACTCTCCAGTAATAGGGCAGGTCAGATCAGTTCCTGACCTGGTCACTAATCCTCGAGATACAGAGCTTGTGGGGGACCCTAAACATCCCTTGCTGATTTCCGCCTCTCCCTGCCATCCAGTCTGCTGGTGGTTGAGGTCCTGCATCTTGAGGTCAAGCAGCCCTTGCCAGAGTTGCCGGTCTGGCTATTGAAATTCAGGGAAAATGGCATTGCCTCTATTTCTCCTATTCCTCCTTTTTGGGGGAAGAAGCTTCCACCACTGGCTGCATCGGTGCTACAAGGAGCTCATGTGGCAGCAGCTCCTGTTGAGTGCTAGGCCTAAGCTGGTGCCGGCTCCCTCCCCGGTGGTCCATTGGTTGCCGCCATCCTGGCTGAACCTCTTCTGACTCGGCTGCTCCCAGCCTCTCCACCCATTTGGGTGTAACCCCTGCTGTCTCAGCTGAAGGACAGTCCTCCTTCCAAGGACACCTTCACTGCTCCTGGGCTTCCTCGACAGCTGTTGGTTATGGTCACTCAGGCCAATGAGCTACGCAAAATTAGCAAAGATTCGGGAGGGGGTCAGCAGGTTTTCGCTAAATCCTGAGAATCGGAGGCTTCCTCCATGTATTTCCTCCCTGTCAACCTGGAGCCCGGGGAGGATTTGTCAGCAGACACTGGTTCTACCGCCTTCAGGGCCATGCTTTGCCTGATTTCAAAATGTACAGGGATCCAGTTGGAGTCCGTCCAGAAACAGGGTAAGTATCCCCTCAATGAAATCCTTGACCAGAATGACTCCCCTGGGGTCATCTTCCCAGTGACTGAAGCCATTTTTGGGCCTGCATTGGAGCTCTGGCAATACCCAGCCTCCTGCCCTATACCATCAGCCCATATAGCCTGCAAATACGGTGTCCCTGTGGGTTCCCTCTCTGGGTTTACTGAACACCCCTTGGTTGAAGACTTGGTTGTCAATTCAGTGTTCAGACAGACTGGCAATATCGGGAAAGTCGAAAAGCCCCCAACAAAGTGTCCAAGAAATTGGATCACGCAGCCAAGAAAGTTTTACATGGCTTCATCTAGCGGTCTCACACAGGCTAGTTTGGCCTTAATTTCTGGCCCACTTTACACATGTCTTGTTGGGCACCCTTGACTAGGTGCTCCCTTGGCTCCTTGCTGACCTTCAGATGATGGTCAAGCAAGTCCTGGACCAAGGTCGTGCTATGGCTAAACAGTAGTTTCAGATAGTCATGGACATTGGCGACTCCTGTGTCAGGTCCATGGCCATGGCTATGTGTTTACCCACCCGACAACGACAGTTCGATGGCGAGGTCCTCCACAGTGACTACAGTGCCATGCCACTGTAGGGGACCTGCTGGAACCGGGCACTGTCTGTCGGTGGTCCTGCACCCCCCCCCGAATCAACTCCGACTCGGAGTTGATAATCCTTAAGTGGGGGGGTGCGGGGGCACATCCCCCCCATGTGGGAGGTTTGGGTGGCAAAGCCCCCAAAGAAAACACAGCCAGCAGCTAGAAACCAGCAGCCAACTGCAAAATGCGGTCAACCTGTCTGTTTCGCTGTCTGGGTGGTCGACGGAAAATTTGTCGACCACCAGTCGTGGATCCATGGCTATGCACCACAGGGCTTTGCTGAAGATCTCGACCTTCACTGCAGATACCCAGCACAAATTGGCAGATTTCCCCCCTTCTTTGGTACTGACTTGTTTGGGCCAGGGGTGGATGGTCAGCTCACCAGGACTGAGAAGTCCAGTGCAACCTTGGACTCCATTACCTCTGTGCAAAAGGATATTAAGAGCTCCAAACACCAGACGTCCTTTTTGCCCCACTCTGCCCCTGTGGCCAAGCAATCCCAGTCCCTGGCTAGGCACCAGCAGGCCTGGCATTCCAGACCTGCTGATTCTGTGGTCTAGAATCTTGGTAGTCAAGGCCCAGTCATGTCCACCACTGGCCCTGCCTCTAGCTTCAAGCCTGCCCATTGATAGGTTGGGGGCACCCCTTCCTTGCCCATCTTGTCTCCCCTGGATCCTCTCGTGGGGGGCCAGCTCCACCACTTTCTTTCCAACTGGTCCAGTGTTACCATGGACAAGTGGGTGCTCAAAGTGGTTGGTCAGGGCTTGCCTCTGGAGTTCGAGGCTCTCCTGCAAAGCTGAGCCCATGATCCTTGGGAGGATGTGGTGTCCACAGACATGTTCTGCCCAATGGGAGGACGTCACCCAACTCCTCCAGAAGGAGATAGTGGTTCATGTCCCAGACCCACTAGCTGATCCAAGGTTCGTCTTCAGATATTTTTTCATTCCAAAATGGACCGGGGGGGGTTGGTGACCCATCTTAGGTCTGCATGACCTGAACAAGTTACTGTGGTCATGCATTTTCAAAATGGTCACTCATAACCAGATCATTCCATCCCTGGTACAGGACATGTGATTCTACTCCCTGGACCTCTGGGATGCCTTCTTCTTTTAAGTCCCCCATCCATCCATCCATCCCACCAGTGGTTCCTTCAGTTCCACATTGAAGCGACTCTTTGCAAGTTCTAGGCCATGTCCTTTGGCCTCTTCTTAGTCCTCAGGGTCTTCACTAAATGCATTGCAGTGGTGACAGCCTTCCTGAAGCACCGAGGGGTCCAGGCGTAGCCATACCTGGATGATTGGCTGATTGCAAGCCCCTCCAGGGCGGAGGTGAAGCATTCATGACCTGGCCCTCCAGACCTGCTTAAGTGTTGGCCTCCTGATCAACAAAGCCAGGTTGGAACTTGTCCCCTCACAGGTGATTCACTTCATCAGGGTGGAGCTCGACTCTTGCCAAGCCCGAGCCCGGCTGCTTGCACACAGGACAGAGGAGCTTTCCTCCTTTGCCTGACCATTTCAGGTTGGGCAGTTGTGCCCTGTCATGGATTTCCTGCACCTCTTGGGCTACATGACAGCCTGCACCAGCGTGATCCATTGGGCCCGCTGGAGAATGCGCCCCCTGCAGTTGGGGGCTGGCCTGTCAGTTCTCTCTGTGGCAGAGCCACCTCAACAAGCCAGTCACAGTGACCCAGCAGATGTGGGATTTCATCCAGTGGTGGTTGGTCCCAGAACATCTGCATGAAGAAGTCCCATTTGACCATCTGGAGTTGATGGTCACTCTCACAACCGACACGTCTCTGATGGGCTGGGGTGCCCACCTGGGGGAACACAGAGTCCATGGCCTCTGGCCCTTCTGAGGAGTCCTGATGTTGCATCAGCCTGCTGGAGCTTTGTGCTGTTCGCCTAGCCCTAACGGCCTTTGCTCAACGTCTCCAGGGTCAGGTTGTCCAGGTCCAGATGGACAACCTGATGACCATGTACTATCTCAAAAAGTAGGGTGGGATGCACTCCCTACCTCTGTGCAGGGATGCTTTCTGCATCTGGACCCTTGTGCTCAGCCTCTGGGCTGATCTGATGGCCATTCATGTGGCTGGAGTGTCCAGTCAGCTGGCAGATGCCCTCAGCCAAGTGGGTGAGGCATCTCACGAGTGGTCCCTTCATCAGAAGGTAGTAGATTGACTTGTTCTCCCAATAGGGCACCCTGCAGGTAGATTTGTTTGCCTTCCAGGAGAATGCCACGTGGAGGCTGTTTTGTGCCTGCCCCCTCAATGGAGAATGCTGCTGGGGATGCCTTTGTGAGGCCCCAGACCCCAGGCCTTCTTTAAGCCTTCCTTTTCCTTTGATCCACAAGGCACGGATAAGCCTGGTGGCTTTGGACTGGACACACCAGTTCTGGTACCCCATCTCCTCAGCCCCAGCAGCAGGCCTCTGTTCACCTGGACCTGCTCTTGTGCTTTCAGGGGAAGGTCCTCCACCTGGACTTTCAGTCCCTGCACTTAACAGCATGGTTTCTGAGTGGCTAGATTCCCAGGCTCTAGGTCTGTCTGATGAGGTCCTCCATGTGGTTGAGGCCTCCAGGAAGGAGTTAATTCATTGATGCTATACCTTCAAATGGAAAAGAGTCTCCATTTGATGCCAGGGCAAGGTGCTTGACCCCCTGTCCTGTCCTGTGGCTAGCATCCTCAATTACTTGTGGGTCCTCTCAGTTGTGCCTTTGGTCGATGACCCTCAAGGTGCACCTGGCAGCCATCTCTGCATACCGAGCATGAGCTAGTGTGCTGATGGAGCTGCAGAAGAAGGTGATTGGGTGATTCTTTCTTTAGGGCTTTGACCACATTTCCCCTTCAGTGTGTGATCCACCACCATCTTGCATTTTGTTATTGGTGTAGGCAGTGCTCATGGGCAAACTATTCAAACCGATGCACAGGTGTGAGATGTCACACCTGTCATGGAAGACTGCCTTCCTGCTGGCCATCGTTTCAGCCAGAAGGATCAGTGAGCTCCAGGCACTCTCGGTGGAGTCTCCTTACCTGGTCTTCCACAGGGACATGGTTGTCCTACGCCCCAACCCAAAGTTCTTTCTGAACATGGTCTCAGAGTTTCACCTTAACCAGGTGATCAGTCTCCTGGTGTACTTCACCAATCACACCTTGGAGGCCAAGCACAGGCTCCATACTGTGGAACTGTTGCACATACTTGCTTACTACAAGGAATGCACGGCTGGAGTTTGGGAAGAGGTTCACCACCTGTTTGTCAAGCTGAAGCTGCACCTGGTAGACTGGCAGCTAAGTGGATGATTGGCAGGTGGATTGTTTCTTTCATTGACCTCCGCTATAGGTTGGCTGGTAGGGAGCCTTCCGTAAGGCTTGGGGCTCATTCCACCAGACATACCACTGCCTCGGTGGCTTCTTCCAGGGATGTCCCTATCCAGGAGATCTGCAGGGCTGCTACTTGGAAGTCAGCACACACCTTCCATTTCCCATTATCACTTCAACCTTGAGTTATGCCGGGATGCTGGTTTTGGGTCCTCAGTTCTCCAATCTCTGTTCCCTAAATAGGGGGTATGCACCTTGCCCCTCCCTCCCAGAGAACGTCTAGGTGTCTGCTAGAAGTGTGGACAGTGCACCATATCCATGTCCCTAGAAAGACAAGTTACTCACTGTAACTGCAGTTCTAGGAGTAGTATATGGTGTACATCCGCACAACCCACCCAACCTCCCCTGGCAAGTAGCACACTGGTCTGGCTTCCAGTGGGTCAGATCTGACATCACAGGGTGGTGCCATAGAGGATACTATCCGGGTGGGTGGGAGGAGCCAGCTTGAAGACCTTCTGGCAAATCTTAAAGGGGAAAGGAATTCTGCCAGAAGTGTGGATGTACACCATACACCACTCCTACAACTATAGTTAAAAGTGAGTAACTTGTTTTTTCTCTTAGTAACTCACAATGTTTTGGTGCAGAATAGCAGGGCACAGACACTTGATATGTTGTTGTCCAAGGAAACCTAGACAACGTAGAGGACAATGAATGGGCAACCAGTTCAAGTTTATTGACAGGAAAGCTCCATTGAGCAAGCTGATTTACAAGGAGGCCCTGGTGTACAATACAAAAGAACCATGAATTTTACAAAGAAGGGTGCAATACACAAAATGGCAAATGGTACAATACAATAGAACCATGAATTATACAGAAAGGGTACAATACACAAAAATGGCAGTTGGTACAATAATATTCAGTAATAACATTTCATAGTCTTCAACAGTGAATAACAGTGCTGTGTTCACTTTCAGAGGTTGTCATGACAACCAAGTAGACCTTGAGAGCAAAGCTTGAGACCTTTACGGTTGGCATGCAACTTTGAGAAGTGAACTTAGTGTTGTTTACTGTTGCCCATGCATTGTCTTTTAAATTGCATGGGCAGCAGTTCAACAGCAATGGAGCATTTCTTGAGAAAATACAAACTTTCCTCACCCCTATGATAGAGCACCACTCCATCCCCCTCTCACACAGACTCCATTTTTAAAATAAATAATTGAAACAAGCCTACTTATGGCAATCATTCTTAAATACAGGGTCCACAATATATATCTTGGTCCTCCTTGGCACTGTTCTCGTGTTACTGCACACACAAGCCAGGTTTGTATATAAATGGGCACCATTTAATTCTGTTTGAACAGTCGGTGTTGGGATCGTAGGTGGTAGCAGCAGTGCACACTGGCATTCGATGTTGTACCATCCCAGTGACGTACTCAAGAGGGTATAGCAACCTCTTGATGTCACAACGATGGTACAACAACACTGAGATTCTGCTGATGTCCATAGCAAGCAGTGCCCTTCCATACACTATACAGTAGTCTGTTCACACTTGCAAAAAAACTCAACTCAGTTCTGGGGAAGGAGTAGTTATTACACTCCAAAATGTCAGCACATTTTAATTTGTCACTGGTTGTTGTCCTTCCTGGCTCCTCCGAAGTAGCCTCTGTTAAGTTGTAGCTAATAATGGACCTGAAAACAGTGGAGTAGGCAACTGAGCCATGAAAATTTGTTATGAAGTATACCGTGTAGCCAAGCTGTAGCCATGAATGGAAGCCATGTCTGTTGGAATTTTAAAGAGGTGCTCAACACAGAAATAAACACCAGGTAAGCGGACTGAAATGGCACTTGTTGTTCTTTACAAGTGGGAATAGATTGCTGTCTCAGTTTCTTGGGGCAACCACATTTCATATATTTTGAGTAAAATCAGATGACAAGGTAAGGACTCTAAAAAAATGATTATCTAATCTAAAACAGGACAGGTGGCAAACCTACTTATCAACCATAGGTGTTGCTCCACTTAAGGTCTCTGTCTTAAAATACTTAAGTGTGTAGCTAGGTAGAAATCTTGATTCTCTTCTTAATAGATGAATCCACAAAAAGGTTGTACCCCAAGCTTGGTGCCCTATACTGCAGCAAAGCTTTCATCCTAGTCCTGTTGTATCGTAAGATCATTCTTAAAATGATTTTGCTATTGTTTGACTATGCAGATCTGGTTTACATACCTCTCAACTGTCCTGATTTCAGGTGGTGTCCCGACTGTCAGTTACTTTTTAGGTTCAGTCCTGATGTCCCAACTGGGCTGCAGAAAGTCCCAATTTCACCAGAGGATGACATAGTAAGAGCCTGAGGCACCATATTAAGCATGACTGGCTCCCCGTGCCATATGTCTCTCTCTTTTTTTTAATTCAATTTTCTTGCACAGCTGAGGATGTGTAATACATAGACAAAAGGAAGATGAAGAAACAGTGATAGCTGAAGTTTACAACTCATTACAAACTGGCATATTTGGAAGTGTTACAATCACATTTATGTGGTACAGTTTCTTGGTACTTTCCTTTCGGGGTACTGTGCACAGATGTATCAACCTTACTGGGTTGCCTATTTAGTTGGGGGTCAGATTTATCATTCCAGGCAGCTCTAGGGTTACCACCTGTCCCTATTTTCGCAGGACAGTCCTGATTTGGGCAGTTGTGTCCTGCAAAAAAACATGAAAAATACCACATGTCCTGACATTATAGTAGAAAAAAATATTTTCTGACTTTCCTTTAAATGCTACAAAACAATATAATACCTTAATTAATATACCTTAAAATGGTAACAAACACTAGAAACAGCTAAAACACTACAACACATAGTCTTAATTCTGATTATTTAGTGAAAACAAGTCTGTTGCATTGGTCAAGATTACATATTGTCCTGCGAAAAATCATGTTTCAGTAAGAAATGTCCCAATTTGAGCTTCTTAAAAGGTGGTAACCCTAGGCAGATCAAGGAGGAGTCTCCTCTCATTGTCATCATCATCATCATCACAAGTTTATTGTTCAACATAAAATGTAATTACATACACATGGTTAAAAAGCAGCATCACTGCATATATTATAAAATGTTTACACAGTAATGTTTTTCAAAACAAAAAATTAAAAAAGTGAATATAAAACGCATAAAAAAATTTGTATTGTTATACAGTACAATATCATGATAATATAAACTTTTATAATAGTTTTAATTAATGGATATGATGGACATAAAAGGTACATCAGACTGAGGCCCTAACAAACTTCTAGATCTTTACCCAAGTAAAAAGGATTGTAAACGTAGTAGCTGGGTTCAGGTCTGGTTATCTACACCCCCGACATAAACTGTAATCACAAATCTCAGACAGAATGAGAAAAGAGATCCCTCAAGGGGATCAATTAAGGATCCTTAGTTACAGTCTTTATTGAACAGTTTCCTCTCATTGTAACGGTGAGGCCTCTCTCACACCAACCTCCTGGCCCGGTTCAAGTGGTATGCAGAGTCCGTCTTGACCACCTACTTGTGAAGCTGGGCATTAGTTGGTTGATCCTATATGTTGTCCTGTGTGGTGTATGTCTTCTGTTATGTCTGACCATTGTTTATGAGTTGGTGGTTGTTTTTTAAGCCATTGCCCTGTTATAGTTTTGTGTGGTACTGCTATCAGTACTGTCCACACATATAGTGCCTCTTTGCCTCTTATCCCTTCTAAGGGTAGGCTCATAATGGCTTGCTGTGCAGTGAATGATGTTTCAGCCTTGAACAGTTCTTTGAGGGTGCCTGAAACTTGTTCCCAGAATAAGAACAGTCTGGGGCATGACCAGAAAAGTTGTGTATGATGTGCCTTGGTTTCTTAGTACTGTCTCCAGCATACCTCTGAGGTGTTTCCCTTGTATTACTGGGGTATAGAAAAAGCAGACTTTGATCTTCCAGACAAACTCCTGCCACATTGGAGAGCTTGTCCTCTTACAGGCAGACTGAACATTTAAATTCCGGTCCTTTTCTGTGTGGGCCATCCCGTTCTCCTCCCCCATTTCAGTTTTTTATTGGTTGCCCAGTCTGGTTGCAGTTCATTTAATGCCTTGTATAAGGCTGAGATTTGTCATTTTGCAGTTTAGCCGTGAAGTATGTCTATTGTTGAGAGAAAGAGTTTAATAGGGTGTGGCTTTTGGGTCATTCTTTGCTGGGTATGTATATGGGATCTTATTTAGAAGTAGCTGAAGAGGTCTGTGTTGTCAAGAGCAAAGGCCTGTTTAAGGGAGTTGAAGCTCAATGGGTTCCTTCCTGAGCAAAATTTTATCTGAGAGCATGGGCCTGTTCTGGCCCATATCTTATATGCTGTGCCTATGGTTGCTGGTAGGAATGACGGGTTCCATGCAAGCCATCTGAACTGCCATAAATAAGTTTGTAGATGGCATTTGTCCCATATTTGGTAACCATTGGCTGGGGTAGAACATACAACAAGTAACAGAATATCTGAGTTGGCTTTCTTGAAGCTGGGGTTCATCACCCTCGCTCCCAAAGGGTGGTCCACTTTCCTCCCTCTGCTCATTCAGCTTCCAGGCCACCATGCATGTGGGGCTCATCCACAGGAGCAGAAATCTTAAGTGTATAGCTAAGCAATCATTTTCTTGGTCTAGGACAGCCCTCTGCCTGGCTGTTTTACTGGACTGTGCCAACTTCTATTTTATCCAGGAGCACCTTCTGGCCTGCAGGTATTTTGAGAACGATTTTTGCCATAGTGCTAAATTGTTTTTCAGGATCAGAATTGGGAGAATGTTCATTATTAGGGATCTGATTCTGGAGCACGGTGGAAAAAATGCCCATCTCACTAAAGCTCCTTATACTTTTTTGCGTCAGGGGGTCAGTATTGGCATAGTGTAGTTCAGAAAGTTTTTTATGACCAGGACCCACAGGTACTGCATTTGCTTTGCTTTTCATTTCAGGGGAAGCAGGTTTTTAATTTGTGGTGAGGGGTTATACTGCAGTTAAATTTAAGAACTTCTGTCTTTGTTTTGTTAAGGACATACCTCATGTGTGCCCAGAGACTTCCAGGCCTCTCCACACTTCTGTTATGGAGGTTTCAGGGAGAATCAGTTACAGCAGGACATCATCTGCATACAGTTCTGTTTTCTGCCCCCCCCCCACTTCAGCACCAAAGATTTTCAGGATATCCCTTATTCATTTGGTAGGGGTTCTATGTACAGGGGGAATAGTAGGGGTGAAAGGGGTCAGTCCTGCCTTGTTTCCCTGAAATGGATTAAGTCTAGGTGATATGCTTCTGTTGGTACAGACGTACACTTGAGGGGAGGTGTATAGTACTTTTTTGTGATGAATTCCTCTGGGGACCCAAAGTGTTGTAGCTTCAAGAACAGAAAGTTCCATACAACCTTATCAAATGCCTTTTCAGTGTCCAGATTCATGAAACATGCCAGTGCTTTACTGTTGTTGATATCATACAAGTCCTGCCCAGGGAAATCACCAGTGAAGTTCAAGTAATGTTCTGGTTTATTTGATGGAGTTTGCCAGTGTTTTGGTATCGACAGAATCCAAAACTGGGGGTTCTGGCTTGCTTGAGCAAAAAAATGCTTCTACACACTCAGAGATCATAAATTCAATGTTTCTTTTATTTATGAGTCCCAACATTTCACCTAATATTAGGCTTCTTCTGGGGAACTGTAAAGAATTTTTAGAAGAAACAATAATCAATAAATTGTATGCACATAGGATTACAATCAGAACTTACAAATTCAGAGTATGTCTCAAAATCGACCATGCCAATCAAATATGCTGTATGTGCTGTTGTTTAACATATTTTTCTAAATAAAACACAAAGAACAATCAATTCAAAATTATATCTCCAACATTACAAGTAAAATGATCTCTAATAAATTAAAAATCAAATTCTGGATTTCTCCCATTTTAGGCCACCAAAATAAATGCTTAATTGAATAATTATTGCCTTACATTTGAACATAGCCAACTAAGGCTCAATGTCTGCCATGCCTTCTTTAGCATTCCTTCAGTGTGTAGTCACTTAAAAGATTTTAAACTAATCAAACCTGTAAATCAATAGTCTTTTTCTAAAAACCTTTCTAAAAAGACAAAATTTATATTCAGATGTCAGAAGAACTTTTAAGTAATTCACCTTAATGCATATTCAGTCACTCATGCAGATCTGTAGCTCTCTCTCTCTCTCTCTCATTAGTAACTGCTAAACCAAAAAATATTCACATCAGGAAATGTTCCACACTAGATATAGGAAGCGCTGATTATTATCATTCACGCAGTAAGGTATGAAGCTTCTCCCGATGTTACATCAAAATGCATATTGTATTCCTGAAATCATATTTCATTCACTAAGTAAATGTTAGATTTGTTCTTTTACTATAGCCTCACCAGCACAACTTTAAGCTCAAAGGCTCTAGGGGCCGAGACGCATTATTGCTCTGTAACACCATGTATAGTTGGCGTCTGACGCAGTATCCTTTACATCTTACTGAAAAAAGGTCTCCTGCTCAAATGTGATGTTTTACATATTAAATGGCAAGAGGCAACCCCAAATAAATATCTGCTGTGCATAACCGTCTTGTATTCAAAAGTTTGTGAATATACATCTCGGTCATTTTCTGTTATTTAACAAGCTAGGCAAAAGTTCTTATTTATATAGGTGGCTAAATTGCTAAATGAAATGTAAAATTCAAAACTACTGTATATACATCCATCACACATTTGTTGAGAAACAACAATGCATAAATTCCATAATTAAAGTGTATAACTCACTCATGCATGGTGCTATCTTGAAGGCGAACTGGCTGCACTAAGTGCACTGCCGGCCCAGCCTCTAATGTCAGGGAGAAGAGTCATGTGACCACATGAAAATGTAATCATGCCTTGCCGAAGCAAAGTGGTCACCTAGGTGACCAATGACTCTTCCCCCCTGACATATTTCACCCTCATAGAGACTGCTGTTTTTTCCACATTCATTCAGAGTACAATCATGAAAAAGGGGGTTTGAAATTTCTTTGTATTGCTTGTAAACAATTCTGAAGCATGCTGCCTGCTAAAGCTCCTGTATATGCTCACTATTAAGCAGTGTCAGTGGCTCAGTAGGTAGCACACTCGCCTCTGAGGCCGGGAGATCAGAGGGCTGTGGGTTCAGTTCCCACATCTGGCACTTGGGTTAATATCCCAGTACTGACACTGTAGTGCAGCATGAGAGGGGTGCTGCACTTCTGAGGTGCCGTCTTTCGGATGAGACGTTAAACCGAGGTCCCATCTGCCTGGATTGGTGGTAGTTCAGGTGGATGTTAAAGATCCCATGGCACTTGTCGAAAAGAGTAGGGGAATTTCCCCGGTGTCCTGGGCCAAATTTCCCTCATTCACTAAAAATACCACCAACAGCTTAATCTGGTTCAAGGTCAGTTGGCATTCATCTGTATCCCCCTTCCCTGGGTCGTGCCTGAAAATAGGCAGGATTTGTCTAGTGCACTTACCCGGTCAACAAAAGCTTAATAAAAAAAAACTATACATCAGCTTTGTGGTCACATAACAGCCTTAGACAGATGCAATATAAGCAGCTTGCTATTGCTTGTTGAGCATGGCTAAACTATTCAGAAAAACTTCTACGCGCTCACATATTTGCTTTAAACATATTCATTGTGAACATTTGATGTCAGCTTTGGGATCACATGTCAGCTTTAAACACTCATGATACGAGCAACTTTTTATTGCCAGTTAACCATAACTAAGATATCCATAAAAAAATTTTTGCTCACTCACTTATTAGCTTTAAACATATACACTATGAAGAGCACACTTTTACCTGTGTGCCCTTAATACAGTGTTAAAAAAGGACTTCAATTCACCTGTTCCAAGAACTCTCTTTGTAGTTTTTAATATTCACATATTTAAAGTTTACACAGGCTGACCTCAAACGCACGTGATCTAAGCAACATTGTGTTTACCAGTTTATAGTATATGCTATATCTAATTGCAATACAATATAAACCTCACTGAATTCTATATTCACTAGCAATCATGATTTCTTTCAATAATTTTTTGATTTTTTTTAATTTTTTTCTGTTATTATACGTATAATCTGTTGCAGTGTGCTATCAGATTGGCCACAAAGATACTAATTACAAATCACTGCTGCACCCTCAATCTGCTTCTGGTAGAGAGATTAAAGAAACTTATGTTCTCCTATGTTAGTCTCTCCAGCACACCTGCCAATTAATATCTTCATTCGAACCCCGTTTTTCATAAGACCCATTTCGTACATCCAGTACATTTCTATCTTCTTTACCAGACCATTATAATTACCTCCTCTGGCTGGTTCCATGACTTGCTCAAGTCCCCAGAATCTAATTTGTATGGAGGTTATGTCCCTTCTCATTAATGTGCCTAGCCAGAGGTGAATTTTCGTCCTTATTATGGATCCGACTTTTATGTTCTGAGTTGCAGGTCCTAAGCTCTCTGAATGTCTTACTAATATATAATTGGTCACAGGGACATTGAATCAAATATATAACCCCTGCAGTGGCACAGATTATAAGTGATCTAATGGTATACTCTCTCCCTGTATGGGGATTTTTATAAGCTGTTTTTTGTGAGGTATTACTACATGCTGCACATTTACCACAGAGGTATATTCCATTCTTTAAGGGACCCAAAAGCAATTGGCTTCCTTTGGGAGTTTCTGTCCAGTGTTGTGTGTGCACCAATCTAGCCCTAATCATGGGTGCCTTCTTAGAGACTACATACGGTTTGTGTTAAAAGAGCCCAGATGCTGTGGGATTCCTCTGCAAAATGCTCCAATTGTTCAGTATAATTCTTTTAAGCTGCAGCATGATGTAATTATAGAAACATAGAAACATAGAATTTGATGGCAGATAAGGACCTCATGGCCCACCTAGTCTGCCCATTTCCCTAACTAACGGATAAGCTGCAGATCCTAGTTAACTAACAGCCTACTTCCTCCTACCCCCCCCACTAGAACTGCCTTATGTCTGTCCCATGCATTCTTGAAGTCCCCTACTTTTTTTGACTCTACAACCTCCTCAGGAAGGCTGCTCCATGCATCTACAACCCTCTCTGTGAAGAAATACTTCCTCACATTACCTCTGAGCTGCCCCCGGCCTCTATCTTCAAATTGTGACCCCTTGTTCTTGCACATCTCTTCTTCAGAAAGATGCTACCCTCTTGGACTTTGTTGATTCCCTTGAGGTATTTGAAACTTTCTATCATGTCCCCCCTCTCCCACCTTTCCTCAAGGCTATACATAGTAAGCTCCTTTAGTCTTCATATGTCTTCTGGTGTAGACCCTGCACCATTTTGGTTGATCTCCTCTGGACAGCCTCTACCCAGTCTATGTCTTTGCGGAGATGGGGTCTCCAGAACTGTACACAGTACTCCAGATGTGGTCTTACCAACTATCTGCACAGAGGGCCAACAACTTCCTGTTTTCTACTGGTGATGCCTCTCCCTATGCATCCCAGTATTTCCCCAGCCCTCCTTATTGCCTTCTCACATTGCTGGCCCACCTTTAGGTCGTCTGATATGACTACCCCCAGGTCCCTTTACATTTTTGTTGTTGTCAGTATCTCACCCCCCATTGTGTACTCTTCCCCTGGTTTGGTTTCCCAGGTGCATTACTTTGCACTTCTTTGCATTGAATCTAAGCTGCCATACATTTGACCATTCCTCCAACCTTGCCAAGACCCTTTTCATCCTTTCCACCCCACCTTGCATATCAACCCTGTTGCAGATCTTTGTGTCATCTGCAAAGAGACATACTTTCCCTTCTAGTCCCTCTGTAATGTCAATTATAAAGACATTAAAAAGGACCGGCCCCAGTATTGAACCCTGTGGTACCCCACTAGTAACCCTCATTTCTTCACTGTGGACTCCATTTACTATTACCCTCTGTGTCCTGTTGTCCAGCCAGTGTTTTACCCAGGCTACCACCCTGGGACCCACTCCCAGGCCGGCTAATTTGTTTATTAATCTTTTGTGTGGGACTGTGTCAAATGCCTTGCTAAAGTCTAGGTAGGCCATGTCCACAGCCCCTCCCTGGTCTACTACTTTGGTCACCCAGTCAAAGAAATCAGTAAAATTTGTCCGACATAACCTTCCTACTGTGAATCCATGCTGCCTTGGGTCCTCTGCCCCACTAGCCCCTAGGTACTCAATAATTCTTTCCTTCAGCAGTGATTCCATCATTTTCCCTACCACAGAGGTCAAACTGACAGGTCTATAGTTTTCTGCCTCTGTCTTGCTCCCACTTTTGTGAAAGGGAATTACATCCGCCCTCCTCCAGTCCTCAGGTATCACACCATCCTCCCATGATTTATTAAAAAGGGTAGTCAGTGGTGTTACTAGTTCTTTTAAAATTCTGGGGTGAATCCCATCAGGCCCCATTGCTTTATCCACCTTCAGTTTTAAGAGTTCTTTCAGAACCCTTTCTTCTGTGAAAGGACTAATATCAACCCCCCCTGTCCAGAGTGCTTCTATTGACTGGATTAGGTATCTTCCCTGCTTTTCCATTGTGAATACTGAACAGAAGTATTTGTTCAGTATCCCTGCTTTTTCTCTGTCTCCTCTGCCCAGCCACCTTCCTCTTTATTCAGCCTCAGTATCCCTGCCTTAGTCTTTCTTTGCTTCCTAATGTACAGTACCTATAAAAGGTTTTATCCCCCTTCTTAACTGAGTTGGCTATCTTTTCCTTGGTTTAGGTCTTTGCTATTCTAACTGCCTTCCCCGCTTCCTTCTGTTTTAACTGGTACAGTTCTCTTTCCTGCTCCTTCTGTGTTTCCTTACACTTTCTGAATGCTATCTTTTTCTCCCTAACCTTTCCCGCCACTTCTTTTGAGAACCATAGAGGTTTTTTCCTTCATTTTGATTTGTTTATTTGCTTTACACAAAGGCTTGTTGCCTCTGTGATGACGGTTTTGATGTTTCCCCATTGTTGCCCCACCCCACCTTCTTGCCTGCTTGCTAGTGCTTTTCTGAGGTACTCTCCCATTTTGACAAAATCAGCCCTCTTGAAGTCCAGTACCTTCACTTTTGTGTGGCTTGACTCTACAGCTAAGTTTATCGTGAACCACACTGTTTGGTGGTCACATGTTCTCAGATGGCTACCCACTTCCAGATCAGAGATCCTCTCTCTGTCCCCATTTGAGAGTACCAGGTCTAACATTGCTCTTTCCTGAGTGGGTTTCAAAACTAGCTGTCTGAGGCATGCCCACTGTAGGGCATCAAGAATGGCCCTGCTCTTGGATGTGGCTGCAGCAAAGGTGCTCCAGTCAACATCAGGCATATTCAAGTGCCCCATAAGCAATATCTCCCCTTTCTCTGCCATCCCAAGGATGCCTTCTATCATTTCCTTGTCCATTTCCTCCCTGAGACAGGGGTCTGTATACAACCCCTGAGCGGATTGTGGAGCCATTTCCAGTCTCCAGGGTGACCCACAGTGCCTCCTCTCCTCCCTGGTTACCCTTTAGCTCTGTTGCTTTGATCCCTTCCCTTACATAGAGAGCTACTCCTCCTTATCCTCCTCTTCTTCCCTCCCTGTCCCTCCTGTAGATTGTGTGCCCTGGTATGTTGATATCCCAGTCATGGTTCTCTGTGTACCATGTTTCTGTGACTGCCACAATATCCAAGCATCTCTCTTCCATCAAAACCACATTTTCAGGGAGCCTTTTACCTAGACTACGGGCATTAGTACTCATTACCTTCCATTGTTTTGTGGCTTTATTTCTTTTTGCCCCATCCCTGTCCCTACTGCCTTCATCTTTTTCTCCATTTAACCCTGCTCTTCACCCTATCAACTGCTCCATCTTGGTGTTTACCTCACTAATTACCCTGATTTTTTGGGGGGGGGCTAGGACTTCCCTTCTCCTCTTCAGTGCCTCCCCGCTTGGCTAGTTTAAATGCTTGCCATTGAAGCATTTAAATCTATCATCTAGGATCCTGGTTCCCCTCCAGGACAGATGCAGACCATTGCACCTGTATAGGCCTGCATCCCTCCAGGTGGAGCCCCAGTCCCCAGTGGTGTTACTGGCACAACCGAGGGCCCCAGAGCTGTCCAGGTGAGTAAAAGGGCTATATATATATATATATATTAGAGAGAGAGAGAGATTATAGTGCATGGTAATGGTTGGGGTTGCACAGCCACTTCTATGTTAAACCCACAATTTTGCTCTTCAATAACTTTGCAACTGTTTGTCTGAGTTGCCTGAAAGTTTGCATGCACCGTCTGGTACCACAGATCTCTGGATCTGGCAAGTTTTGTTCTGGTCAGATTTGTGGTTGTGGTGCTGCAGAGTGCTAAAAAATGTAAAATTTGCCATTTTGGTGCAAATTCTTTGCTCGTCTTTAAATCTGAAATTCTTTGGTGTTGTGGTCTAAAATTGTTAGGGTATACCTTTTGAAGGTTTGGTGAAAAAATATTCTGTTCAAAAGTTATTAACATTTCCCATTATAAAGCGGTCCCAGTGGCACTGAAGGTTGACATGCCAGATGCCACACCTAGCACCATGCCAACAACCTGGGTTTGGGAGCAAGCTCGGGTCACTGGGGGTTGGCCAGGGAGGAGGGTGAGAGATGGATTGAGCAGCTGGCAGGCAGTTCTTCTCTCCAGGGAGGGATGTGAGGTTTCCCTGACACTTGGCTGCCACCCGATGGAGGTTAGGTGGTAGTACCATGCCACGGGGGGAACCTGGCAATAGGCTGGGAGGGTAGAAAGGGCTGTCACTGGCACCATGGTTCACATGCTTGTGTCCACGCATGTGGGCATCTGCGTTCTGGGGTCCTAGGAATAAGGGGAGAAAAAACTGATCGGGGTCCACAGCTGGATGAAACCCCCAGATCTACTCTGATGGTTCTGCAGGGTAGAGGAGAGGAGAGGATGCTCGAATGACCGTAGAAGTCCTGTGTTGGATGGCCAACACGAGCTGCTGCCCACTGGGTGGAGAAAAAAAAAAGAAAAGTTTCCTATCATAGTTTATGGGAAAAATTAGATGTGCCATATGAAAGCACATTTTTCTTTCATGAAAGCACCTTTTAGTGCTGCAAATGGGTTCAGTGTCGTGCTGCTGCCATCTTGTTTTCAGTTAGCGATGGAGAAAAAACATTGTAATTCAAAAAATAATGCCCTTGGTAAACACCAGCAGTTGTATTTACTTAATCGGGACCATAGCAACACAATCCTGGCTCAGATTTTAAAAATTGTGCTCAGAAATATGTTTTTTACAATTTGTCCATTGGGAGTGCTGCAATTTGCAAGAGTATGTTTGCGAAACTTTAGCAAATTGCAAAACTGTTGCAAATGTACTTTCTCAAATTTGTGAAAGCTTTTGCGAAAACCTTCTCAAAATTTGCAAAACTTCGCAAATTTGGAAACTACCGAAAAAAGCTTTTTTTTTGCCATTTCATAGCTAATAAACTGTTAGAAATTTTGGGCTGAAATCTGCAGAGTAGAGAGGGCTTTCCCCACAGATGTGCCTTTTGCTGATTTGGTGATAAAATTTACATTGATTCCTTAGTTATAACATTCCAAAGTTTAGAAATTTCTCATAGGATAACATTGTGGCAGCCGCAGTACCTTTTGGCGCTAATATCTCAAATGGTTCAAAATGTTGAATTTTCACTAAACGCAGCTTAGTACACTTGTACTAAGCATGCGTGCAGGTTGCCAGGCCATGATTACAACTGTGGTGGAATTTTTTCTAATGTTTCTATGGTTATTGAGGTATTGCACCATTTGCATCACAAGAGGTACTTGGAATGTCTCTAGGCCTGTGCCATATCTCTATACTTATGGGTAGATGGGGGCCCTGTGCTCCCATGTATGGATACCATTATGCAGCAATGTGAGTGCAGGGCCCTTTGTTATGCAGAGTAGGAGGGCCCTGCACTCCCACAGGGTGATGACAGCTCATTATAATGTCTCTACACTTGTGGATCAATGGGAGTGCAGAGCCCTACTGTGCTCTATCATATGGATACCATTATGGAGTGATGGGAGCATGATGGAAGCGCAGGGCCCAAAGGGTTCTGCACTCCCACGAGGAGATGAGGGTCAATTAAAATGTCTTTACAGATATGGATCTGAGCCCGGCGCTCCCATATGAAAATTGAAGACAATTACAGTATGCATGCCCTCCAGACCCTGCACTTCCAAAATACACTACAGACTGATGGGAGCACAGGGCCCTGCACTTCCATAACCACATACGGGTAAGCTTATACTTTCTCAAAAAGAAGGGAAATTCATTGCAAGAAAACTCCATTAATGCATCTGTTAGGTTTGATACTATAGTGACAATAGTATGGAAATTTGGTGTTAGGGTTACCAACCCTACCACCCTATCCCTTCCCTCCACCCACCAGCAGGCATCGTGGTGTACCTTGGGGTGATCAGGCCTGTCACCCCATTCTCCTATATTGTACCATCTCAGCTTCCTAACACATGGAATGGGGTGAGAGTTAGGGCTGATGACCCCAAGGCACACTCCGATGCCTATTAGTGTGTGGAGTGATGGTGGGGGAGTGGGGTGTGGTGGTAAGTTGGTAACCCTAACACCAAATATATAGAGAGATATTTATTGTACTGGTGCTGTAGCACCAGTATAGTTAGAGTTGACCAGACAATTTAATATTCATCAGAGTTGCACAACATTTAGCATGCTTTGTGGCTAGAGACAGATCTCTTGACGTGCCAAATTTCATGTGAATCCCTTTTGTGGTTTTTGAGATACAGAGCGGTGAAAAATGCAACATTTACATTTTTTAGCATTTTCTCTCAACAGCCTTTTCTCGGAAATGGCTTTTGGTTACAGTCTAAAATTTTCAAGGTTGAAAGCCTTTGCCTCACAGATGTGCCTTTTGAAGGTTTGGTGAAAAAATGTTAATCCATTCAAAAGTTATTCAGTTTTTAATTTCCCATTATTTCCTGTGGGGAAATAAATAGATATCCCATGCAAAAACAGTTTTGTTCTTGCAGACAGGCATTTTTGTTGCCGCAGGCAGACTGACAGATTGTTGTAGGGACACTTTTCCCACAGCACTGCCCCTTGGCCAAAAAAGACCCCAGAATACTATTCCTCGGCTCCCTGTTTATCCAAAAAAACCTTTTTACCCCATTTTACTGACTGTAAAGGGGAACAGGGCTGAGGAATGTTTATTATGGTGAAAATGCATGTGTTTAATGTACTTGCTGACAGGGGGGTGCCCAGTCACTCTCTCAGCTCTGTAAGCCTGCACTTCCCTCTACTGTGGGACACTGGGGAACCCACTTCCAGTGTCCCCATTTTATCTCTGTAAAAAAGAAAACAGTCCCCTGACATTTTTTTTAATCCTGTAAATAAGAAAATGGTCCCTTGTCATCTCCCCTGTCCACTTATCCATCCCGGCCCTTCCTCTGAGCACCCAGCACCACACATTACCCCTTGCCCTATACTTGCTAATGGAGGTCTTTAGATGTAATCTTTTGTGGACCGGGACACATCTGCAGTCTTCAAAGCCAAACCACAAACTGAAGAATCAAGGTAAATGCCGCTTAATGGCTAATGGTATTTTCAGCTTACGTTGATATCTCAGACATGTTAAGGTATTTTCGCACCAGATTTTCAGCATGTTTTTTTTGGGACTGCTCCTTATGAACAACTGTCAATGTTGTCTCGTTAATCAGACCTGTAAGGTGATTACATGGACTCTGCCCAAAATCACCTTTCTGGACTGAGTAACAAAATGACAGTGCCAGTGTTCATGAGGTGGAGTCCCAAAAAGCCCATGTTGACAATCTGGAGCAAAAGATGCCCGAGATACATGTGCTCATTGACATTTTCCTACGTACGAGTGTAACATTTCCAATTTTTAATATTTTCACTCCAAATTTTCAACAGAGTCATTTTTTCACAGCACCTGATGAACAGTACAGCTGTCATTTCTCACATCGTGCCCAAAATGAGTTTCCACACCTGTGGCATAGAATGGCATTTTGCCACTGATTAAAACATTTTCACCTATGAGGTTTATGAGGTGGGGTGATAAGACTGTTGAAAATGTGGGGTCAAAATGTAAAACATAACAAAATCATCATGGCTACATACATACAGTATACAAATCTCTGAAGGGATCCCACAGACAGATAAAGATATGATTATACTATCTGAAAAAGTAAGGATATTCATTGCAAAAAAAACTTGCTAATGTATCAGTTAGGGTTGTTACTAAAGTGACAAAAGCAGGGACATGGAGTGTTAGGGATTCGAACCCTAACATCCCACCCCACCCTGCAGGCACTGACAGGTGCTGGGGGTGTGCCTTGGGGTCATCAGCCATAACGCTCACCCCATTCTTCTATATTGTATCCATCTTGGCTTATTTACTTATGGAATGGGGTGACCGTTGGAGTTGACAACCCCAAAGAACATCCCCAATGCATGTCAGTGTCTGCAGTATGGGGGTGGGGTGTTAGGGTTGGGAACTCTAACATCCCATTTCCCTGCTTTTGTCACTTTAGTAACAACCCTAACTGATGCATTAACAAAGGTTTTTGCAATGAATATATATATATATGTATATCTATATATATATGTATATATATATATATATTTTGTAATTAATTTTCTCCACTACGCCATGGACTCACTCAAAAAATGGTTATCAGTCTACTGCTACTCATTTCTGGAAATGGTGAGCATTACCCTCTGTTTTGCATAGCGTTTTGCTATGCTATGCCACCTATTTAATAGACTACAGCTGCCTTGCTCAGGGGATCAAACAAAGTAGTAGGCAGTCATGCCTGTCTTTGATTTCTTCAGTCTTGTAACCCTATCTTCCACAGCTTCCATTCTTCTTTCCATTGTCTTGATGTACGTACGAAGTTGGGTGAGTGATCTGTCTATCTTATTAATGGTTTTGGCTGTTTGAAGACAGAAATTAGGTCTTCAGTTTCCTGGTGTATGTCCGAGTTCATTGCCCATATAGTCTGTGGAACTGGTGTCTGTGGTGAAGTTCTGACTTGATCGGTGTTTGTCTTCTTATGTCTTTTAACTTTTGTGCTGATGTTCGTGTTTAAGTTTTAAGGCAGTGTGTTGGGTGACTTTTGCTAGGAAATCCATGGTATTTATTTATTTAAAATTTGGTTACCGGGATAGGCACACCAAGCCGAGGCTCATTTCCAGTTACGACCCGAGGAAAAGGTATAGCACTGGTAAGTACTGTACAGTCACTGTAAGGAGCATCATTTATACAGAATAGTTTGGTGCTAGTGAGGCAACAATGCAGGAGTGCCACAAGTCAGTTGCAAAGAAAAAATACAAATTCAGAATAGAATGCAAGTTTTCACATAACTTCGGAGGGTTACAACTGCATGAAGGCTGAGTAGAAAACCTTAGTAGGCTCTTAATGAAAGAAGGGAGGGGGAAGCCTCAGGGAAGAGAGAAGCTGCTTCCAGATAGTGGGGATCGCTATTAGTAGTCTGATTTATGTTGATTATTCTGGGGGGGCAGACAGAGCTAGGGAGCTAAGCTGCCATTATGCTGCTGACATCAGTGGAAGTCCTCCCCTCTTTGTTGAATGGTCCCTTTCCCCACTGTTGTATGAACCAAGCTTGCATGCATCAGACCTGAATGCACCATCAGCCAATTGGTGCACTCACTTGCACAGCTTAGTCTGTCTGTGTTTTTTGAAACCCCTGTCCCTCACAGCCTTGTATTCCCTGGTGGCCCATTCTAGCCTAACAGTGAAACCCGAAAACAGACCATAACAGCGACAGTTGCTGTAATAGTCTGTTTTCAGTGATGCTTTTTGTGCCGGTGTTCTGCCTCCTCCCTGGAACAGCTCCAACCTGGAGTTGATTATAAATAAATGTGAGGGGTGTGGGAGCATAGACCCCTACAAAAAAAACTGTCTTTTGGGATGGCACAATACTGGGGTCGGTATTGTGCCATTGCTGTGTGGGACATTGGAGAATTTTGTGTAGAGCACAAGTGGTGTCTCTGTCTTCTCTACCCCCTCTCAGGTCCATGCACATCCTGTACACTGTCCCCCTCTGGTGCTCACTTGGACCTCATAGAGCTGAAGAGAGTTCCAGAGTGTTGGAGAAGAAATCATAGGAAATGTCACTGCCAGAGTTGGTCCACTACCAGCCTAGAGCAGAAGATCAAGTCAAAAGAGCAGTTCATACAGTCTGATACAAGCCACACCAGAAAGAAGAGGAGGCACCAATGCCAAGAGGCCAGAGTTGTGTAAATTACAGCAGCATCATACATTTATTTTGGTGAAAGAGCACAACTGGAAATCACTATTTGCCAGCACAGCAGCCAACCAGTCACACAAGTCCAGTGAGCACAGCAGCCACTAGGAACCAGATTTTAGACTGCCAGCAGGTGCCACTGTGCCAGTCAGTGTGTGCCTGTATTTTAAGAGGTAATTTTATGTTTTTTGGGGGGAGTGGAGTTAGGGTTTTTTTTCCCCACACCTGATTCTTGGCCTTTTGCATCTAAGCCCACCCATCCCCCAGACTGGACTGACATGATGTTGATATCTAAATGTTTCAGTAGTTTGAGCCTAAAGCAGATGAATCTGAATCTTAATTTACCAAATGGGTCTGTTTGGCAACATGGGGGGGTGGTGAAAGGCAGATGGGGAGGTAGGAATCCTGCTACAAATATATTTTGTTCCCTCTGTCTCTGTAGTATTGGGAGAAATGCACCTCTCACATGTCACAACTACATAGATTTTAGGCTTGTTATGTGTTCCTGATTTTTCATGGACTCTGTTCCTGACCTTTTCTACTTTGGGATGAGAGGTATGGTGGTCTGCGGCATTGCCAATGAATCTGTCCTAGCCAAAGTGGACATTCTCTGCATCATTTCTTCTGTTGCTTTGCCACAAACTCCTCCCTTCTTATCAATCACTCTCACCTCTATCTGTACCTCTCTCTCTGCTCCTTGGACTGCTTTCACCTCTCACACTTTGCTTCCTTTCTCTCCAGCTGCAGGCTTTTCTCCCTTCCCTCCCCCTCCTACTTCCCAAGACCATCTTTAGGGTTTGGGGGGCCCCCAGTAGGATAAGTCATTGGGCCCCCTACCTGACTCACCTATGCTGCAGGTATTTTATTGTAACCTATATGCACACTTTATTTTCAACACAACCAGTGACATTTATATCTGTTCAGTGGGAGACAGTAATAATAATTATTGGGGCTGTTATACCCAGGCCATGCATTTTTTGCCCATCTGCTCCTTATTGGCTGGGTCAAAGATTTGCATGGAAAGGGCATTAAGATGTGTCTTCAAGGCACAAGTCAGGAAGCATAGGAAAACCTAGAGTGGTTATAAAATTTGCAAGTAGCATTTTATTTCCAGTAATAAAAAAAAAATTAAATGTACTGAATGATTTTCAAACATAGGCAGTTCAAACAAAACAAAGTCCTTCCTCTGAGGGTATCTGTAATTCTAAATTTCAGTCTCTCCCTCTCTCTAACAAAAGATTGCTCTTTTTATAAGAAGTCTTTGCTTGGCAGTTAACTTCTGCATCATGATCTTGTTAAGAGACGTCCTGTTTACACTCACAAGTGTGTCAAAGTTCTTGTCAGTTTCTTTCTTGCAGGTGAACAAAATAGAACAGTGTGTCCCAGAACTAATCTCCTGTTGAAAGGTCTGAAAATTAGTTTGTGGAGGTCAAACTGAATCTCAGAGTTAACCCCCTGATTTCCAAATAGCTTTTGCAATCATTTCAACAATATAACTATATATCTGCAATGGGCTGACATCTGGGAAAGTAGTAAACTTGATAATTTAATGATTGACTAAGATGTAGACTGGGTTTGCCACATACATGGTCAGCTGCTCACATAAGAGCAAAATTAGGCTGAACTAACATTAGATCAATAACCAACAGCAGAAGAATTTTATACTGGTTAAAAATCACTAGAATGTCAGATGATAGATTGCCTGCAAAATATACTAAAGAGCAAAAAGGATGGTTAAAAAGGGGCTGTGCAACAAATACATGGCTCCCAAAAATCGTAAAACTATTGGCACAATATAATCTGTCCAGACTTAATGATCATATAGAAAAAATATAACTTTATGTCTAAAGTATTCAAAATATACAAATCAAAAAATAAATTACTGGATTAATGCAGACAATAATATTATAAAGAACTCTAGGATTGCACCATGGCTAGCCAGCAGTGGCGTACTCAAGGCTACAAATACCATCTGGGTGTTTTGCTTGATCCAAAATTATGGAAAACTTGCGCAAGATACAGATTTGAGTGTTTCCAGGGTAATGTTCTCTGGGCCAGGCGTAAGAAATTGCCTGTAACTGAAAAAAAAATGCTATTGTAATATTGGCAAAAAAGAAGACCTGTTATGCATCCTATGGGACTGCCAGTGGTACATGAGAGAAAGAGTATTCTGGTTATCTCAGTTTGTAAAAGACTTGCCAAAAATTGACAGAGAATTTCTGACCGAGTGTTGTTAACAACAAATAATGACTGGACCATCACACGTGTTGCATCCTTTTTCATAAAAATTAATAAATTAAGACAGACAAAGAAAAAAAAAAACACTTATCATATCTAATATAGATTAATTATTCTGGATGCTGACACCCTTGGCCTAGAGGAAAAGTGAAACTGAGAAAATATCACAAAATAATAGATGAGATAAAGAGAAACACATATATTGTTCGCTAGACATTGAAATGACTGGATTGCATATGTTTTGCTGTGGAATATTTTTGTGTATATTTATTGCATTGTATCAAACTGTTTTTATGGAACATGTTTTACTCTTAAATTGTAATAACCTAATGTGTTGAACAATAAAACAGTTTACTTACTATGTATTTGCAAACGAGAGAACCCATTTTCACACAAAGAGTCACATATAACCAGAAATATGTTAGGGGGAAGAAAAGATAGAAACAGCAAGAAACAGAAAGTGAAGGCAGGGAGATAGCCAGAGGCGGAGAATCAAGAGACAGTCAGAATGATCAGTTCCTAGGTCACACAAGAAAGTTTGATGGCACAGTCAGATAAGAGACAGAAAAGAAGAGAATAGAACAGATCCTTGCTTTTAACTCTTTCTGCATAACAAATAGGACAGGGTCTTATTCAACCCTGTCACACACTCCTCTCTTTAAGAGGGAACCTGTTAAAAAATCAACTTTCTTTTAATTCTCTTGTAACATTACCTTATAACCTTTAGAGTTGTGTACATATGTAGTATCCCTTTTTCCTTAAAAAAAACTGTACAGCAAACAAGTTTAAACCCACACATTGTTTTCAACCTTCTGAAGTTTCAATTCATGATCCATACCATAGTAGGAAATCAGCACTGACATTCTGTTTTCCAGATTTGTGCATCACTTTGAATTTAAATGGCTGTATTGCCAGGTACCACCTAGTGATTCTGTACTTTTTAGCCCTCATTTGGTTAAGCCAAAAGAGGGGATTGTGATCTGACAAAGTCAGTTCCTAGCAAATAAAACTTAAGGGACTCCATGGCCCACTTTGCTGCAAGGTATTCCTTTTCAGTAGTGGAGGACCATTTTTTTTCTTTTAATTTTATTTATTGAGATCTTTGATGACACCTGTGAGCAGTTGCTCATTAAAGGTTCCATGTTGGTTACATAAGACAGCAAGGTACAAAGACTGGGAGACAGTATACACAGGAGGTACACAGATTTCAGACATAAGGTGAAGGGTACGATATACTGAGGCATTATACAATGTATGCCTGCATCAAGATGAGAGACAGAGTAGGGAGTGGTTACAAAGAGAGCTGGAGGGATTCAGGGGCAGTGCATATAGAGCAGGGTGAGAAGTAGGGAAGGATAGGGCATGGGGTAAGGAGGGCAGAGCCCAGGAGGAGGAGGAGGGGTGGTAGTAGAAGTGCAGAGGTTGGACAATCCAGGAAATACCATGGTGGGGATAAGTGCTGGTGATGGTTTACTGCTGCATGAGTGACTTTAGCAGTGGGTATATACAGTTTCTCAAGTTAAAGAGGTGCTGCCACAGTCTTTATTTAAAAGATCCAATTGTTGGTGCATCAGAGATGTCAGGAGGCAGTGCATTTACCCAGAGGGCTGCACAGTGTGAGAACGCACTTTGTGCCATGGTAGTGCAGCATCTGGGTTCATGGAAAACTTGAGCAGTGGAGCTTCTGGTAGGTCTGGTCTTCAAAAGGCTGAGACAGCATATTCTTAACCCCTGATGGAAGCAGTTTTAATGAGACTTTTTTAGCCAATAGGCAGGTTTGATACCAGATTTTGTCTTTCAGTTGAAGCCAGTCAGCCAGAGTATAAAGGTCACATGTGTGGTTTAGTTGTGGTGCACCAGTGAGTAGACGACAGGCTTTGTTTAGAGCAACTGCAATGCGTTAGAGGACGGTGACAGTTGCAGATCCATAGACAGTCAGTCCATAATCTATGAGGGAGACAATAGAGCTGTTGATTGCCAAATTTAGTGCTTTATGAGTTAGACAGTGTTGATGCTGGTAGAGGATCCGATTCTATTATTAATAGCGCTTGCAGTGATAATATGTTGGGAGAAGGACAGAGAGGAGTCGATAATTACCCCCAGGTACTTAAAATGAAGAACTAGCTCCAGTGTGGTGCCACTGTCATTTCTTATAGCCAGTGGGAAGTTTTTGAGGTTGTTTTGATCTGTGGAGTAAAGCATGGTCTTAGTCTTTTTTTAGCTCATAACCAGCCTTTGTTCCTTAAACCACATTTCTGTGGAAGTGAAGCATCTTTGAAGATCAGCCTCAAGAAGTTCTGGATGCAGGTTGCTGGTGAAAATGACCGCATCATCAGCATATAGGAGCATTCAACAGTGACAGAAGGACAGAAGATTGTTTAGGAACACATGGAACAACAAATACCACAGAACTGACCCCTGTGGTACTCCAGATCTGACAGGCTGGCTGTCTGAGAGGACTTCCCCATTCCTGACTTGCTGGGAGTGGTGGCTCAAGTAGCTGTGGAACCAGGCCTCTTCCATGTATATTCTGACTCAAGACTGCTCCTAGGCCTACTTTTTATGTACCTGTCTGTAACAAAAATCGTTTCTCAAAGTCTGGGTTTCTTAAAACGGGGGGTAAACATAATGCAGCCTTGATGGCCCAAAAAACGTCATCACACTCTGAGGACAATTTCACATTATTCGGGAACCATTTCTTCATGAGTTCAGTGAGGGGAGTAGCTAACTGGGCAAAGTTGGGAACAAATCTCCAATAGTAACCAGTCAGTCTTAAAAATGACCTAACATTTGTTTTAGGAACAGGACTATTAGCTACAGCTTCTATCTTAGAAACCTCTGGCTTTACTTCTCCATTTCCCGAAACATATCCCAAATATCTTGTTTCCCGCATGTCCAATGCACATTCAGTAGAATTAATTGTCAGACTTGCCTTTTTGATAATAGGTAACTGCTCGTAGGTGTTCAGGTGGCTGTTCCAGTCTGGAATGTATACCATGACATCATCCAGGTAAGCAGCACAATAACCAGTGTGAGTAGCTAAAATTATTTCCATGTACAACTGGAATGAAGCGGGTGTGCCACATAAACCAAATGGCATGGTGGTGAAGTGATACAATCCAATAGGAGTGGCAAATGAAGTTCTGTCTCTTGATTCTTTAGCTAGGTAAATTTGCCAGTAACCCTTGACACAGAAAATTAGTTTTGTTGCCATATTGGTCCTTGTGACAAAAGATGCAGAAAAAAGATGATTTGATACCTTTTATTGACCAGCATAGATGTTACAAAAGAAAATTAGGTGCTTGAGCTTTCGAATTACATAGAATCCTTCATCAGAAAAATTACAGTTGGTTTGGAAGAACACACTTTCTTAAAGTCCAGATCATACATTTAAAAAAAAAACAGCTGTGAGGTGAAGTTCTCTCTAGCCCCATGTGTTAAACTGGCCACCAGTGAGGACAGGAGCTGCCTCAATGGGATTATACAGCTCCACTCTCCTCACTTAGGGGAATTCCCCCTTGGACACTAACTGGGTCACTCCTCTTTCATAAATGAACTATGTTTAGGTGGTCCTGCCAGGTCCTCCCCTTGGGCAAAGTCCACTGTGCATCCCTGCAGTCCAAGCACAGACCCCCCTGTCTTTTGTTTCTCTCTTGGGCCTATGCCACACTTGCACAAACTCCCAGAGATGTTGGGCCCTCTGGGGCCACTTACCTGGAGTCAGTACAAAGGGCAGCTGGTGCCTTGCAATTCATCCTGGCCCCCAGGTTCCACACCTCTCTGTACTGAGCACCTCATCTCTGTGAGCATTGTCTCTGATGACATGGAATCTTCACTTCATATCTTCTTAGCCCATGAGTACTCCCTGTACTAGAGATTCCTGGTGGATTTGTTGCAGGTGCTGGATGTAGGCACCATTACTAGTCACAGTGCTATGTCTTTGCAGCTGGAACTCCTAGAAGATTTCAGTGATGCAACTTCTGTCATCCCTCCCTGACTTAGATCTTTGGACAAGTGTTCGGGAGCAATCTGGAAATGTCCCTTCTTATGCCCTCCAGCCCCAGGAGGTGTCCAGCTACAGTATTGTGTAACTGTGGGTTCTGTGGGGCAATGCTTCATCCCACCTTGAGGTGTCCTGTGCATGACTGACCTCCTGAGGCTGATTCTTCTCAGGCAGATGCCCAAGGAATGAAGGCTTTCACCTCAGCTCGCACTATGATGCACATTATGGCACATCTGTCACACCAGGCAGCCTACAACAGGCATCTTTGGGTGCACCTAGGTCAGTTCCTAGCTGCCATGCCACAGAGAGAGTTAGTCAGGCAAGCTATCTGCCTTCCTGCCAAGAGCCTGGAGTTGGCAAGGCTCCAGTCAAGGGCATTTTATGATGCCAGTGAGATGGTATCCAGGCTGCTGGGAACTGCAGTCTGCATTTGGCTTTGCCTTTTATGACTGACACCTCTGGCCCAGCAAAAGGTGCTTAACTCAGAATTCCAGGGGCTCTCTTCTTCCACAGGGTCAGGCAGGGCTATCAGGGAGCCTCCTTGCTCCTTTACCACAGGAGCCTTCACCTGACTCTGACCAATCTTGGATCTTGCTAGACTTATAAGGGGCCCCTGCCCTTTTGTGTTCTCCCCATGCAGAGGGCAGAGAGTAATTCTGCCTTCAGGGTGAGTCAGCTCCTCCATATTTGTGGGAAGCTTAGTACTCTGACCCGTCAGTGTGAATTAGTAATGAAGACTGATTCTTAGAAGATATGAAAATTACATACTTCCTGTAACTGCTGGTCTTTCAGAATATCTTCACGATTAATTTACACACCCACCCTCCATTCCCCATTCAGATAAGAGTCTGGGCCTCTGGCAGCTTGCCCTGTGGGTGCTGGCAGCACCTTCTTTATGATTGCTGTCCATCTTTTCTACCATGACCCTTAGCGTGTCTTTTTTTTCTTCTTGCAAACAAACAAAAAAAAAAAAACAGCAAACAAAAAAGGATCTGGGGGTCACTTGTGCCCCCCAATCAAAATAAAAAGATGTGTGTCTTTTGTGGAGTGGGTAGGTAGCTGCTTCCCTCCACTTTTGTTTTTTGTTCTTCCTCTCCCTGCCAGGTGTATATCCCTTCTAGGGTACATCTCTGTCAGTTGCTAAATGCAGCATGTGTCCTTGGCACACTATCCACTCTAACTCCACTGAGCAGATGTTCTTTGTGTGGAGGGGTGCAATGCACCTTATTTTTGATTAATACACTGGCTTCTGCTCAGGGTACATCTGCAAGGGACAACAGGTCTTGTCTATCACTTCTCCATGTTAGCTTTTTTGGTTGGTATGCCCTTTATTTTTTGTTTCTATGCTTTGGGCCTTGGCCCACTACCACTGGGGAATGGTGTAGGAGATAACAATATCTTGACTCCCTGGGACTGCTCAGTCTTGTAACTACAGTGCTCTTAGCCTCTTTTGTTGGTGGGGAGGTGAATTTACTTCAGGTTCACTCAGTTCTTAAGCAATCTATCAAAGTAGTAGACAGCTCATTACACACTAATCTACTATGGGGTGCAGTATATACAGAGGCAGAATACTGTATTTAATACAGTCAGTACAGGATATATCCAGAAGTAATGAAAGTCCTGTACTCACTCTCTTGAAATAAAAGTTGAATATTGATGCGTGTACAGATTCATATCTCATTACAATGGCTAGTGAATCTCTTTACACTAATATTCCACAAAAGGACACCTTAGACATCCTTGCATTCTTTCTGAACCTTAGAGATACTCAGACTGAGCCACCGACAGAATTTCTCCTTAAACTGGCTGATTTTGTTTTAAGGTGTAACGCGTTTACCGTTTTGGATGTAATTTTCTTGCACATAAAGGGTACTGCTAGGGGGGCAACATTTGCACCCAACCTAGCCAACCTTTACATTGGCAAATGGGAGAATGAAGTGATCAGAAATACTGACACAAGTCCCTTCTGCCTTATAAACTTTTACTCTCATTTTATTGACAAGGTGATTATTGTGCAGAACGGTACCTTTGTGGAATTTAAAACGTTTGTTGAATACATACATGCTTCGTACCCTCATCTTTGCTTTACTGTACATATACAACCAGTAAACATGTGATCAAGTTTTTAGACTTATGTATTAGGAAAGACGCTTTGGGTAACATCAGTACTGATCTATATAGAAAAGAGTGTGAACGCAGCACAGTCCTTCTATCTTCTAGCTGCCACCCCGCCACATTGTCTGCAGTATACTTAAAGGACAGTTTTTAAGACTGAGGAGAAATTGTAGCACCATTGAGTCCTACAATAGTGCTGCCACAGACCTGAATAGAAGATTCACTGAGAGGGGGTAGAACACAGACACAGCGTCACAAACAAGTCAAGAGGAGAGAAGTCTAGAGAGCGCAGAAACATTGCAAAACAGAAGACCGAGTACACCGGGTGATTCTGGGCAACTTAACTTTATAACTACTTTCAGTGCATATGCTTCCAGAGTTAGTGATATTATCAATAAAAATTGAAACATTTTAAGGGGGAATATAGGATTGAAGGAATTTCATGACCACGTACCGAGGATCACGTAGAAGCGAGCTGCTAAGTTGAGGGACATTCTGGTACACAGAAGGCAGGCTACACCCACCCAGAACAATTGGCTGACAGATAAATACATCGGGTGCTTCAAATGTCAGAGATATGCAAACTGCCAGGCAGTTGCACAGGAAGAGGTTTATACCAGCCCCAATGTACAGATACAGTTTACTATATGCCTACTCGTCGCATGCGACTCTTATGCGGTTGTTTATCAGGCTAATTGTAGATGTGCTGCCTTTTATGTCTGAAAGATGAAATGACAGTTCAAAAGCCAAGTGGGGGGAGCACTGTAGGGCTATCAGAAACCAAGATATAACATATGCTGTGGAAGTACACATAGACAGATCCAGGAACAAAGTGGAACATTCGTTTATATTTAAAGCCATTGAAAAAGTGTTCCCCCAGGCCCAGGATGGGGATTTTAATAATCTAATCCAAAAAAGAGAAGGACACTGGATTGATACACTTAGAGCTTTTGAATTCCCGAGCCTGAATGATCGATTTGATTTATCTATCTACCTACAGAAATAAACTAATTGTGAGATAGATGCTAAACTTCATATGAATTGCTTTCCCATGCAATTTTAAGACTTGTAAAATATTATCTTGTTTTTAATGAGTTAGATATGTAACATGTGCGTTCATTTAGTTTGTTGATGTAATATTGCAATTTAGTTATAGTAATGAAAGTACAGTCCTCTGCAGGGAGACTCATTAGGAAATCTAACATTGGTGATCATATATGTGTATGTGTATATATATACATATATTTTTTTTCAGATATCTACATGTCCTACCTGGGAAGAAAATCTCCACACGAGCTTCTGCATGTTTTTGTGTCTGCATGAGACTTTATAAAATGCAATTTATGGACTCTCAAGATTTTTTACTATACATCAGTATATACACTGAATCAAATAGGTTTGCACATTTACCATACTGCTTACTAGCTATGAGTAGCTTTTTAATTTAATATGGATGTATTGTTTTTTAAGTTTATTGTCTGTTGTAAACTGAATTCACTTTTATGATGTCACTTTTTCTTTGTCTCACTTGTTGATATCATCATCTTTTGTATTTAAGATACATCTGGTATTTACATCACAAGCTTTTTGACAAATGTTTATTCCAAAATGCATCAAAGAGTGTGAGGTTGTCTGTCCACCAGTACTTCAGTAAATAATTTATAGTACTAGCAGGTGGAGTGAGCAGCTTTTATTTCAAGGTGGTGAGTGAGGGACTTTCATTACTTCTGGATATATCTTTTTTGTCCCAGCACCCCAGCCAGGTGGGACCACTAACTTCGAATGAATCAGTACAGGATAGTTTGTTAATTGTAAGCAGACATATTGACATTTGGAAGCCCTGGAGAGGTGAACAGGTGACAGGGCTGGAAATTAATTAGGGGTCAACCTTAACTTTTTTTTTGCACTAGCCAGCTGGACAAGTTGATTAAAAATTGCACTAGCCCGCAGATGGTTACACTAGCCCACAGTAATAATAATGGTCAATTTTGATCGGTTATACAGGAAAAATTCAAGCCAAGAAATAATCTGATTATTGCATATTTATCCTGCTCCCACATTGCTTCCTGCCCCAGCAAATAAATAAATAAATAAATAAATAAATAAAAAAGACTGCAGTCCAATCACATGCAGTATCTACCCCCATATAGGATAATCTATGCACACCAGGAAAACCTTTTTTTAACCTTTCAGATTATGTTTTTCACTAAAGTTTTGCTTTGTATCATACATGCTACAAAGCATTGTTTTTAGGATGAAATGACATGCTGAGTGGTACTGCATTGATGGCACTGACTGCTGTGATACATTAAGAGGAGTTATGAACCCCTACACCAGTCAGTAATGGCAGCTATGGGTCTGTGGATGGCCACTTCACAGCCTAGTCTGCAGTGGTGTTCAGAGAAAGTATAGCATGGACAGATCACCTGGCTGGGCAGACAATGTAAACTTGATAGCATTCTGTCACTGCAGTGTTGGATACATGCACTCAAAAGGTTGGGAAATGAGGCACACTGGTCTTAATATTGTGGGACAAATCAAAGACAAGTTCAGCAAACTGGAAGCTAGTGACTTAACCACTCCACCCTTGATCACAGCAGTCACACTAGTTGACTGTCCTAACAAGTGAGTGATAATGACTCACATTGAGTCTTTTGTTGGATCCCCATTTTAAACTGCCAGATAATTGCAACTCTTAATGAGCTGCTAATCACACCAGGCCTCCTGGAACACTGAGGGAGATTAGCAAAATGACTACAGCTTGCTAAAGTAGGGACTTTTTTGGCTTCATTAACAGCCATGAAAAATCTGCACTAGTCAAGACGGACAAGTAGAGGGTTAGCTGCACTAGCCCTGGCCAATTTGCACTAGGTTCAGGGCTAGTAAAACAATGTTAAGGTCGAACCCTGAAATTAGTTTTAAAAAGTGGTGTTCCAGACGGAATACCATTTCCCAAGATTTGGTATTCCATCTTGAAAACTGGTGTGCAAGCCCCTTTTCTTGTATATGGCTGTTAATGGCAGAACCATGATGTACGTCAATGTTTCAGTAATAAAAACTAAAATTGTCCTTAATGGTATTTTTTTTTTGTTGTTGTTGTTACCAGCTCTTTCTTCTGTGCATGTACAGAAAAAAAAAGAATGCACAGTGACAGAGATGCACAACTAGGTTACAAGTGCTGAGGTAGATCACTTGCGGAAGCAAATGTACAGTTTTACAAGTTCACTTAATGACACAAGCAGTGAAGGTAGTAAGACTTTCTTAAAAACCATGCAGTAAATTTAAAGTGAGGAGTATGTTGTTTGTGATCATAAAGCAGCTGCAATACAGTAGTGTTTCAAAACAATGCATGACATTAAAAAAAATTGGCAGTACTAGGCTTTAGACCAAGTGCAGTTGGGAATATTAAAATACAAGCTGCACAGCTTTAACCACATCATAAATCCTATCTTTTTATGTCTTGACTTACTACCCATGATGGACTAGCAATAAATTTAAGTTAAAAATTGAAATCATGAGGCCCAGTGGCATGGAGGGCTGAGGCATCTATGCTTTACCTCCTGCCATGCAAGTGACCCATGTTTGGTGAAGAACATGGGTTACTGGGGGACAGTGTGGAGGGAGGGCTGGGTGAGGAGTGAGCTGACTGTTTGGCAGCTCTTCTCTCCCAGTTAGGAGAGGTTGGCTTTATCAGCCTTAGATCACCATCATCTTGAGGCATGATGGTGGTACAGGCATGGTAAGAAGCCAGGCACCAGGCCAACACGTGGGCGGATGGGGAGCTGACTTGGCCAAGGCATGCATACACACCTCCTTATACATGTCCAACCTTGTCTGAGGCTCTGGGGTCTAACAAGGGAGAACAGGTGAAAATTGGGGACTGTGTATGGATGAAGTCCTACAGGCTGGCTCCGGTGGTTCTGCTGAGACAGAGTGGAAGGTGGCCTCGAATGACCGTGGAGACTGGTGTGGATGGATGACACAAGCCACCAGCCTTCCAGTAGAGATAAACACCTATATAGAAAAACAAATCAAAATCGTGATCCAGTTTGGCCAGATTTGTATGAAGTCTCCATGAAGAATACGGGTTAAGTGTGTTTTGCCAGTGATGTTACCAGTTGGTCAATAAGTCAAGATTCTGTGTCACTGCCATGCAGTGGTCTCTACTAATTGTGCTGATTTCTTATTTGTTAAAACATATGTCAAAGTGCTTTGCCACTGCAGTAGTGTTTGGCAAGGTATTGGTAGGCTAAGTTTGGAGGGGGAAGTAATGTGAAGACAGAAAATGATGTTACAAATCCAAGTTATTTGAACATAGAATCATAGAAATATAGACATTGATGGCAGATAAGGACTGCTTGGCCCACCCAGTCTGCCCATTTACCTACCTTTTGAACAAGCTTCAGATCCTAATTAACCAACAGCCTACGTCCTCCCATCCCCCACTAGAATTTCCTTTTGTCTGTCCCATGCATTCTTGAATTCCCCCACTGTTTTTGACTCCACTACCTCCTCTGGAAGGCTGTACCATGCATCCACCACCTTCTCTGTGAAAATATACTTCCTCACGTTGCTCCTGTGCCATCCCCCCTCAACCTTTTGAGCCCCCTCGTTCTTGTACATCTCTTTTTCTGAAAGATGCTACCCTCTTGAACTTTGTTGATTCTGTTGAGGTACTTGAATGTTTTTGTCATGTCCCCCTCTCCCATCTTTCCTCTAGGGTATACATATTAAGCTCCTTTAGTCTCTCATCATATGGCTTCTGGTGCAGACCCTGCACCATTTTGGTTGCCATCCTCTGGACTGCCACATCCTGTTTATGTCCTTGCAGAGATTGGGTCTCCAGAACTGCATGCAGTACTCCGGATGGGGTCTCACATAAAATCCACATACTCAGGTTCTGGACTTATTTTTGGTGCTGCCTCCTTGTCAGATTTCCAGGCACATTACAGTGATGTAAAATAAAAAACAAATAAAATAAGCCGCACCTGTTGTGTGCATTTTGTGGCTCACCTACAGCATGCAGGCTTTAATGGGTGCTTTCACTACTGGAATTTCAAAAGTTAGATGACACTTTGCTGCTGCTCAAGCAGAAACTGTTCATGTCACTATCACATAACCAAACACTGAAATTAGAACCTAGTTTACAGATTATTGACAGATGAAGTCTGACATGAGGTAACACTAAAACAATGAACTTCATGATAAGACCAAAAATGATGGACCCAGGTAGAGTAATTTTTTTGCCACCTTAGTACCTGGAGATTAGTTACACAACCGATGTACTGTGTTATAACGGAAAACATGAATGAAAACTGGAAACTGCAAAACATGCGGGCTAATAATGCCAAAGGAGAAATTTGAAGATGATCTTTTTAGAATTAAGTAAAGTAGTCCAAGCCAGACTTGACTTGGTAGATGACAATAGGTTAAACAGTGGTACAAAAGCATATAATCAAAGGCCAAATTTTAGATTAAACCCAACTTGATATTAAGGTGGGACAAAATTGACAGGTCAGGACAATGAGACTTCTTGTCGCAAACCCTACCTCCGAGGTTGCAGTCTGTTACCTGATGGGCACTACACCTGTAGTAAATGAATTCATGACTATATCCCTTCTTCTTCATCAGCTATAACATGAGATTAATCAACATTACTTGGTATTACTCTGTGAACCAGAAGAAGGTGTTTGCCCATCGAATCTGTCTCTATACCATGTGGGGCATCATTCCTAAAAATTTAGTGTGTACCTGTCAAGTTTTGTCTTACAGTTGTCAAATACCATGAGATCAACTAGGTGTTAAGGTAAATTATTCTGTCAGACACTTTTTCAGAATTGGTTTTAGAGATTGCAAAACATTCATCAAGTTCTACTTCTGAATCTGAAGAGCTCTCTCTCTCTCCTTCCTCAGTGCTTTGTTTTTTGTTCCAAGGACCATATGGCTGTAAAGAAGGCTTTTTTTTTTCCTACCAATTTTAACCAACACTCAATGACTGGAGCTAGATCAAATTCCTGTTCACCTGGCGTATGTAATGAGATCCTGATTCAGACTGTCCTTTCCTAACGAACTTCACCAATTAAATGTGATTCTTTTCATTATGCTAAAGCCAAGTTTGCAAAGTGCTGTACTTGCTGGGAGAGTCTCAATTAAAGTCTCTAGTCCCAAAATGTTGTGGCATTTTTCTTGGCATGCCCGATGAATATCTGGCCACTTTGCTCCTACAGCATTGACGTATCTGCTTTTTTAGAAAAAAATATGACTACCTTCTGCCTCACAGTACATTGAGAATTAAAGACTGATTTTACTTATGGTACAATTCACTTTCTCTTTATGTGATTTTTGTGTTTCCTTGTGAAACACCTTGTGACAGTACTGCATTTGAGAGGTGTGTCGGGGATGACTCCAATGCAGAGCACTGTACAGTGGGCTCAACCCTGACACACCAGCAACCACTGAAGCTGAGTGTGATGGCCATCAGAATTTCACAGTCGGGGGCCGGCCCCACTTGAGAGAAATGAACTGCACAAATGAGAGAGTGTGCTTCATTCCTCTCATTTGTATAGCCAGCATTGCACATCTGCAAACTCTCCCGCTCCCTCCCACTGCTGCAGTCTGCTCTGCACATACCCGCCATTCCCCCACCAGCCTGGCATCTTTCATTAAACCCTCCCGCTGCCTCTCATTGCTACAGTCAGCCCCACACCCTCTGTTCCCCCACTGGCTGGCATCTTTCATTAAACCCTCCCACTGCCTCCCACTGCTGTTGTCCTCCCTGCTCCCATCCCAGCCCCAGGCATCTAACCAAACCCTTCCGCTCCCTTCCACTGTGTGGTGTCCGCCTGTTACTCTCCATTCCTCATTTCTGTGTCATCATCGGGGTGCCCAATCCCTGTGTCAGCATCATGTACCCCCCCAAAACTCGTGCACACTGAGACCCCACCCCAGTGTGCCCAAATTTATGTTTTTTTGTACCTGTAAATAAAGAAAACAGTCCCCAGACTTCTTTTTTTAACCTGTAAAAAAGAAAATGGTCCCTCATCATCTCCCCAGCCCCCCCATTGAGTATTCACCTCCCTGCACTCCCCCTTACCCCATACTTACTTCCAGAGGTTGGTGCTGTCATCTTCTCTGGACTGGGACATGTCAGCACCTCTTCAAAGCCAACTGGCAAACTGAAGAATCAAAGGTAAGCGCCACATAATGGCAGTCAGTGCATACATGTGATATGTCCAACTTGCTTAAGAGGGAGAGTTGGGTCAAATTAGTAGGGAGATTGGCCTGCTAGTAATGAGATGCCATAACATCATGAGTTTGTCCCAAAACAGCATCAAAACATGAGAAAAAAAGCATTTTAAAATATTTAATATATTTCATTTTGTCAAGAATAAGCACTAAAAAGAATCAACAGCTAGTTATACAAAGTTATCACTTACATTGTTCATCACTAATTTAATTTTTATGTGTCTTTATCTGCCAAGAAAGGCATGAATGTATATTTTGGGCAGAGTTTTACTTAAGCAGGAGACTTTGTTTCCAGGGAGGGAGGGATTGAGTTCAGTCAAAAAAAAGGAGCCTCCTGCGAAAAGAGGGAGATATCACATATATATCAATGTGGTTTTCAATTTAGGTTGATATCGCAACCATTTTTAGGAATTTTTGCCCAAATTTTCAACATGGGGTTCTTGGGACTCCACCTCATGAATACTGTCACTGTCATTCCATTACTTGGTCCTGAAAGGTTATTTCATAGTCACTGCTTGGAATCACCTTTTGGGACTAATTAATGAAACAACAGTGCCACTGTTCATGAGTTGGGTTCTCAAAAAGCCCATGTTGCTAATTTGATGAAAAAAATTCCAAAAAATGACTGCATTACAAGCGTGCATTGCACAGTTTCTACGCACGCTCCTAACTTTGCTAATTTTTAATATTTTCACTCCACAGTACAGCTGTCATTTTTCACATCCTGCATGAAATGTGTTTTTGCACCTGTGGCACAGAATGGCATGGGTAGTCTCAGAAATCATCTTTCAGGATAAGTGAAGGAAATGACACTGGCACTCTTCAAGAGGTGGGGTCCCAAAAAGGCAATATTGAAAACCTGGTGAAACATCTCCAAAAAGTGGTTGAGTTACATCTTGTTGTTCAAATGTTTCTACGCACGCATGTTACTTGGTCATTTTTAACATTTTCACTTCCAATTTTCAGTATAGCCTTTTAATCACACCACCTCATGACCAGTACAGCTGTCATTTTTCACATCCTGCCCATGATGTGTTTTTGCACCTGTGGCATGGAGTACTGTTTTCCCACAGATTTGAAAATTTTCACTTACAGGGTTCATGAGGTGGGGTGATAAGAAGACTATGGTCAACATTTTGGGACAAAGTACGAAAAACTGACAAAAGTTGTGACCACTTCTTGCAGTTTTGGTATGCATGCTAGTAATTGTGGAAATCTTAAATATTTGCAACTCACATTTTTTTTAATTATTTGTGCTCCACAGCCCTCTCTACCTGGAGGGAGCCCAGCCCTGCCCCTGACATCCACCAACCAACCAGCCACCCCCAGGGCTTACTCCCCAGTGGGGTCTGTAGGGGGTCCATCCCCACCGAGACTAGATCCAGTACAGTGGTTGGCACCGTGACTAATTGGGGCGAGACCTGCAAGCTCCTCCATCATCTGCCATGAGCTTTTTTCCTTTTGGTTTCTCTCCTTCAGGGGCAGAGTGTGCAAGGATGCCAGCAACAGTGCTGCACATGCTCCCATGTGCGCACCCCATCAGGTGTCTGCTCTGCCTTTAACTTGATGTCTGCAGCATTGGTGTGCCAGCCCCCAGCCAACACCACTAGGAGCCAGGGATGCACTGACAACTGGTCTCCCCTCTTCCTGGAAAAGGCGAGCTGTCCCTGGGATGCTTGATCCTTCTCCTCCCCTGCCAACCCCAAGTGGCCTACACTCGCTCCCGAACATGGGTCATCAGCATGGCACGAGGTGTGGCATCCAGTGCCTCAACCCTCAGTGCCACTGGGCTGGTGATGCACCCCACATTTTTAACGTAGCCTTCTTATTACCCGAGCTTCTGCATTCAAATGCTGTCCTAAATATGACAGCTTGTCAAAACATAGTTAAGGCAGGCTTTTCCTCCCACCAGAAGTTCAACTAACACAATACACACCTGCCACATAAACCATGCAAGGAGACATTTGGCATTGACAAATGCTTGTTTAGTTTGGTCCACTCCCCTACACACAAATCTGGATTTATTTTCTGTTCTATCAAGACTATCAGAACTGTTCTGAACTCGTCTACAACAGCAGCTGCTGCATCCTTCACATAATATGAAACAAATCGGAGGAAAAATTGGGGGAAAAATGCTGTCTTACCTTCAATTTATTGATTTTTCCTCCCAGTCATGAAATGCCCACCCTAAACATACCTGTCAAGTCTACATGGCTTGTTTGCCACTACTTAAAAGTTCACACTGTGGTTCATGGCACCATAATGGAGTCCAGCTGGTGCATTTTCTTCAGATTTATTAGTGACATTTATGGTCATGGCATTCAGAAGTATCTCCTTGTCATAACAGAACTGGTTCAGATCATCTTCAGATAGCATGTGTCCATGAAATTCATGTCCCTCCAAAGGATCAAGATTTCATAAGATACTTTTCAGGTCTAAAATAGAAAAACATAAAGAAAAAAAACATTATTAACCCCAACCTAATTCATACAAATGATAATCTGTCAGGTACCTATACCTTGAAAATGGTTTGAGATACAGATTTTTTGCTAGACGCAGCTTAGTACACCTGTGTATTAAGCGATGATGCAGGTTGTCAGTCCATGATTACAACTGCAGTAGAATTTTTTCCAGTGTTCCTATGGTTACTGAGATATTGCACCATTTAAAGCTCAGGGGGTTACTTTGAATGTTTCTAGCCCTGCGCTGCATCTCTACAATTATAGGTAGATAGGAGCACAGGGCCCTCCACATATGGATACCTTTATGCAGTACTTGGTGTGCAGGGTCCTCCATTATGCAGTAGTGAGAGCGCATGCTTTCCCCATGCATTTCCACAGGGAGATGACAGTTCATGACAATGTGTCTATACTTTTGGATAGATGGGCACGCAGGGCCCATAAGACCCTACGGTCCCAGAAATGGATACCATTATGAAGTGATGGAAGCAAGATTGGGCCCTGTGGTCCCACAGAGAGATGATAATTGATTACAATGTATGTACATCACAAACATATAAGAGTAAGATTACACTTTTTAATTGGGCCCTGGGCTCCCACAGGGAGATGAGGGTTGATTACAATGTCTACACACCACAAACATATAAGGGTAAAATTACACTTTCTCAAAAAGTAAGGATATTGATTGGAAAAAAAACATTGTTAATACATGAGTTAGGGTTGAAGCAGCAAAAGTAGGGAAGTGAGGTACTAGGGTTTCGAACCCTAAGGCCCCTCACTTCACCCCCACCCTCCATACACCAACAGGTGTTAGGGCGTGCATTGGTGTTGTCGGACTTAACTCTCACCCCATTCTCCTATACTGTACCATCTCTACTTCCTTACACATGGAATGGGGTGAGAGTTAGGGCCAACAATCCCAAGACACAGCCGGACGCTTGTTGGTATGTAGAGGGTTGGGGTGGGTTGTGGTGGAAAGGGTGAAGGGTGATAGGGTTCGAAACCCAAATGCCTCATTTCCCTACTTTTGTTGGTTAAACCTTAACTGGTGCATTAACAAAGCTTTTTGCAATGAATATGTATGTCATAGGGGTGTGGTCATGCCCCTATAGTTAGGATTGTGTAGGCAGTTTAATGTTAAACCCCTTATTTTGCATGTTAATAACTTTGCAGTCATTCAACATATTTGCATGGAATTCAGAATGCGTGGCCTTGGATGATGGATCTCAATTTATGCCAAGTTGCGTTTCGATCGAATATGCGGTTTTTGTGCAACGAACTGGCAAAAAAAAATGTTTTCGCTTTTTTTTGCCCATTTTGGCTGATTTTTGCCCATCACACTGCGGCCACACTGTTTGGAATTTTGGTCTGAAATGTTAAGGGTAGAAATAGGTTTCCCCCAAAAAAATCTATCGTTAGTTTGGAGAAAAAATATTAATTAGTTCCAAAATTGTTTGATTTTGAATGTTTGGGTTTTGTGCATGCTCAGTTTACTCTTTGGAATATATGTACCTGTATGTTTTCTGAAAGAGGATTTGCCTCGCGATTAAGGATTTTGTCACCTTGTGAATGGAGATTTATAGAATCCCCATTCAAGAGGAAAAACTTCCCTTTCGTGAGCCACCATCTTGTGTTGCTTTTCCCCCACAAATAAAACCATATAACTTGTCCCACTGATGTGGTGTTAGGTGACTGAAGTATGAGTTTTGTTTGGGGTGACACCCTGTACAAACCCATGGCTTTGGTTTAGTTTAGTTTTGTGTGAAAATGGCCACCTTTAATTTTTAAAATCCTTGGTCATCACTCACTAATGATCTTTGTTTGCGAGGTAACAAAATCCTTGTTTGTGTGCTGTCAAAATCCTTGATTGCAATTTCTGGACCAGACGTCTCTATCTTGCAAACAAGGATTGGCTTGTGAACAGGGATTTTGTCAGCTAACAAAAGGGAATCGGCTCAAGAAGGGGGATTTTGACAGCTCATGAAAGGGGATTGGTTTTTTGAATCCCCATTCATGAACTGTCAAAATCCACTTTTGCCAGCTGTCAAAATCCCTTTTCGCGAGCTAATCCTTTTTCGTAAACTGTCAAAATCCTTGATTGCGATTTCTGGACCAGATGGCCCTATCTTATAAACAAGGATTGGCTCACAAATAGGGATTTTGTCACCTCAAGAATGGGATTGCTTGGTGAAAGGGGATTTTGACAGCTCGCAAAAGAGGGATTGTTTTTTTAAATCCTTTTTCGCAAGCTGTCAAAATCACTGTTCATGAGGTGTCAAAATCCCCATTCATGAGATATAGACCAGATGGTCAGATAGGGCTGTCTGATCCTCATCCCACTTCATGAATGGGGATGGGCTCATGAATGGGGATAAACAATGGTGGATTTCCCAGTGGAAAAACCTGCCCTAGCACTTATTCTTTAATTGCTGACATCGGAGTACCCAATCCCCATGTTGGCATGTGTCTCCCCCACCCACTAATGTGGCACACTGGGAGCCAACCCCAGTGTGCCAATATATATATATATATATTTTTTTTAATTAAAATTAAATGCTTCTGAAACCGGGATGCCCACTCCTGGTGTCAGATTATGCCCCCCCAAAGCTTGTAGTGTTGAATTGCCAACACGGGGTGCCCAATCCCTGTGTTGGCATGTATCCCCCTTCCTCCTACATTAATATGGCACACTGGGAGCCCACCCCAGTGTGCCCAAATATGTAATATTTTGAAATACCCGTAAATAAAGAAAATTGTCCCCTGAAGTCTATTTTTTTAAACCTGCAAAAAAAGAAAACTGTCCCTCATCATCTTCCCCAATCCCCCCTCCTCACCCTCCCACTGAGCACTTACCTCCCCGCATCCCCATTACCCCATACTTACCTCCGGAGATTGGGAGCAGTGATCTTCTCTGGACTGGGACACATCTGCACTCTTCAAAGCCAAACCGCAAATTGAAGAATCAAAGACAAGTGGCGTAAAATGGCAGTCAAGAGGGGGCTCAACTTAAGTTGATATCTCAGCAATGTTTTAGGAATTTTGACTCCAGATTTTCAACATGGGTTCTTGGGACCCCACTTTGTGAACACAGGCACTGTCATTTCATTACTCAGTCTCAAAATGTTATTTTGCTGTAGCTGCATGGAATCACCTTTTGGGACCAGTTAATGAAATGACAATGCCACTGTTCATGAGGTGGTGTCCCAAAAAGCCCATGTTGCTAATTTGGTGAAAAAATTCCAAAACATGACTACGTTATGAACCTGTACTGCACAGTTACTATGCATGCTTGTAATTTTTCCAAGTTTCAATGTTTTCACTCCTGATTTTCAACATTGCCATTTTTTAACTTCTCCTTATGAACAGTACAGCTGTCATTTTTCACATTCTACCTGAAACATGATTTCGCACCTGTGGAGCAGAAAGGTATGGTCACTTTGCAAACTCAGCTTTTGGGATGGATTAACAAAATCTCTGTGCCACTGTTCCTGAGAGGAGGTCCCAAAAAGCCCATGTTGAAAATTAGGTGAAAAAAGTTCAATAAAAGACTGTGTTACAAGTGTGTGTTGCACAGTTTCTATGCATGCTCGTAACTTTTCCAATTTTTCATGTTTTCACTCCAGATTTTTAACATTACCATTTTTTCACACCACCTCATGAATAGTAGAGCTGTCATTTTTTAAATCTTGCAAAAAATGTTTTTCTGCAGCTGTGGCACAAAATTGCCTTACAGTTGCTCAGAATTATATTTTGACAGGAATTTGAAAGTTTTCTGTACTGGGTACATGCAGTGAGGTTATAAAAGATTATGTTGAATATTTGGGATGAAAATTATTTAAGATGGCACAGTTATGACTATTTGCTGCAATTTCTCTCCACGTGCTTGTAACTTAATGAGTGGAAGTGCAGGGGCCACAGACTCATGTGTTTCCACAGCTACATACATATGTGCATCAGTGGAGGATTCAGACCCTGCACTCCCACTGTGACATAAGGGTACTGTTGTCAGACTCTGTGCTATCATCACGACATATGGATACTGCTGAACTATCCAGATGGAGGGCTTCCACTATGACAGATGGATACTGCAATATCTGGATGGAGAGATGGGAGCGCAGGGTTTCCCACAGTAAAATAAAGTTACTATTACACTATCTCAAAAAGTGAGGAAATAAATAGCAAAAAACTTTGTCAATGCATCAGTTAGGGTTGAAGCACCAAAAGTATGGAAATGAGGTGTTAGGGTTGAGACCCAGACTCCTCACCCTTCCATACCACCCCCCATACTCCCACCCCACCTCCCATCCTCCACACACCTACAGGCATCAGAGTGCGCCATGGGGTTGTTAGGCCTAACTCTCATCCCATTATCCTATACTGTACCATGTCAGCCTGTTTACAGATGGAAAGGGGTGAAAGTTGGGCCTAACAACCCCATGGCCCACCTGATGCCTGTTGGTATGTGGAGATGGGGAGTGGGGTGGTAGGGTGGGGGTTAGGGGCTCAACCCTAATGCCTCATTTCCATAATTTTGTTGCTTCAACCTTAACTGATGTAGTAATGTTTTTGCAAATATATATATATATATATATATATATTCACTGAAAAATGTTGTTAATGCACCATTAGGGTTGAAGCCTAAAAACTCGGAAATGACATCTAGGGTTCCCAAGCTTAAGGCCCCACCCCAGTCCTTGGCTTCAAACTCATAGGCCCTACCTCCACCCTGCATGCACGAATAGGTGTGAGTGGTGTGCCTCGGGGTTGCAAACCCTAATGCTCACCCCATTTAAATATTTAATTATCTAACATAGTAAAAGAATGGGGTGAGCATTAGGGTTCACAGCCCCAAGTCACACCCCTCACACCTATTCCTGCATGTAGAGTGGAGGTGGGGCCTCAGGCTTGGAAGCTGAGAGTTTGGTGGGGTGTTCAGGTTGGAATCCATGGGTGGGGATGGGGTCTTAGGCTTGGGAACCCTAAGATGTAATTTCCCTACTTTTTAGGCTTCATCCCTGATGGTGCATTAACAAAGTTTTGTTGCAGTGAATTGTCTTACTTTTTCATATACTTTATTTGTATCCCTATTAAGGGCCAGTATTCATGAGGTGATATGAAAAATGACTATGTTGAGAGTGTGAACTGAAAATAATAAAAATTAGCAAAGTTACGCACATGTGTAGAAAAAATGTAAACAAACACTTGTAACTCAGCCATTTTTCAGTTTTTTTTTCACCAAATTTTCAACATTGGCTTTTCGGGATGCCACCTCATGAATAGTGGTACTGTCATTTTTGTTAGTCTGCCCCAAAAGGTGATTTCACAGAGCTACTGCACCATTCTTTGCCACAGGTGTGAAAAAAACATTTTGGGCAGGATGTGAAAAATGAGTGTTATACTGTTCATGACGTGGTGTGAAAAAATTGGGATGTTGAAAATGTGGAACTAAAATATTGTAAATTACCAAAGTTATGCACCTGCATAGAAAATGTGCAATGCACGCTCATAACACAGCAATTTTTAGGAATTTTTTCACTAAATTTTCAACATGGGCTTTTTGGGACCCCACCTCATGAACACTGGCACTGTCACTTTGTTAATCAGTCCTGAAATGTATTCCATGCTGGGACTGTGAAATCACCTTACAGGCATGATTAATGAAATGACAGTGTCAGTGACAGTGTTCATGAGGTGGGGTCCCAAGAACCCAATGTTGAAAATGTGTGGCCAAAATTCCTAAAAATGTCTGAGATAGCAACATAAGTCGAAACTCCCCTTGACTGCCTTTATATGGTGCTCACCTTTGATTTTTCAGTTTGCAGTTCGGCTTTGAAGAGTGCAGACATGTCCTGGTCCAGAGACTATGGCAGTGTTGACCTCTAGATGTAAGTATCGGGTAAGGGGAGGTGGATGCTCAGTGGGAGGCTGGGGATGGGGAAGAGGGACTAGGGAGATGACGAGGGACCATTTTATTTTTTACAGGTTAAAAAACAAAAGACATCGGGGCAGTTTTCTTTATTTTACAGGAAATGAAGAAACATGTATTTGGGCACACTGAGGTGGGCTCCCAGTGTTCCACAATAGTCGAGATGCATACAGACAGCAGGAATGGGAATGCCAGTGTTGGGAAAAAAATGTATTTTGGTACACTGTGGTGGACTCCCAGTGTATCACAGTAGTGGAGGGAGGGGATACATGCCTACACGGGGATTGAGCACCCCAATGGGTTATTACAGGCTGGGGGGAGGCATCTGACACTGGGAGTGGGCATCCTGGTGTTGGAATAATAATTAAAAAAAATAAATAAATAACATATTTCAGCACACTGGGGTGGGCTTCGAGCATGCCACATTAGTGTGGGAGGGGTGATATAAGCCAACACGGGAATTGGGCACCCCATTGTAGCCAAATTAAGAAAAACTAAATGCTTACACAGTGGGAGTGGGCTCCCCAGTGTCAATGTGCAATAGGGGTGGGAACTTACACAGTGCTGACAGTGGGATTGGGCACCCGCTGTCAGCAACACATAACATAAACCCAAAAACCTGACAGACACAAAAGATGCAATTTGCACAATATACTGTCGTAGTTTGTGTAAATTACAACAGTATCTTGCCAAGCTATGTAACTTGTCCAAATTGTAACTTTTGTACCTGACATATAAATCGTCCCATAGGAAATAATGAGAAATTAAAACTTTAATAAGTTTTGAACAGATTCATATTGTTTTCACCAAACCTTCAAAAGGCACATCTGTGACCCAAAGGCTTTCTACTCTGAAAATTTCAGAGCAAAACCTAAAACTGTTTCTGAGATGCAGGCAGACGAAGAAATGTAAAAAAACTGGTAAAAGTTTTTTCACTCTCAGTATCTCAGAAACCACAACACACTGACTCATAGGAAATTTAGCATGTCAAAAGACCTATCCATAGAAAATTATGCATACCAAATTTTGTGCATATATATATATATATATATATATATATATGTATCTGTATGTGAGCCTGTGTGTATATATATTACATTATTATTAGTATATATTATATATTATTATTATATATTATTAGTATATATTATATTAGTTTATATATTAGTATATATATATATATATTAGAGGCAAAAAACTCTGTTTAATGCATTAGTTAGGGTTGTTCCACAGCGACAAAAGTGAGGAAATACACTTTTAGGGTTGAAAACCTAATTCCGAATTCACCCCCCCCAGCACCACACACACACAGACACACACACACACATATGCAAGTATGGGGGAGGACTAAGTCAACACAACCAATGACAGACATCCAGCAGCAGGTGACAGAAATAACAAACAATTGTCTAAATGTACTATGAGACATCCCCACCAACCTGACCAGGTACTGCATGCTCAGTGGAGATCAACAGCAAAACTGAGGCCACGTACACCAAACGTACATATCCCTGATTGCAGCTGCACACAACGTACCACACTTAGTAGTTGCATGGCCTTACCTACCAATGCCCCACACCAGACCACACCACATGTGGTGGGCCACCTGAGTAATAGAGTTCAGCAAAACCAAGGAGTTGTACAGGTATAATATCTCTGATTATAACAAGGGTTTGAGAAATGCAGCTTTCTAATTGACTGTAAACATTGTAACAGCCTTATGTTTAGTTTTTATTAAGATATATGTAGTGCCTAACCATATGATGAACATGGTTTAATGCTGTTTAAAAAAACTGTTTTATTATGATAGCAATAAGCCACTCCCTGGTATTATGTTAATGGTCAGTTTATCACTGTCTAGTGACATGTGGCACTCGACTATGCCTCATTCAACATTAAACCCCTACAGGGTGATTAACAGACCATTTAACATAACTGTTGGTCATGCCTTATTGCTTAATTGTCTTTATGAGTAGATATAGTAGTTCTGTGGTGACGTTGTGATGCTGAAGATGGCGGCCATGCTGGGCTAGCTACCACACTGCATGTTCATCTGCTCGCCTGTTTGTTTTGAGTCGCTTTGTTTTATTGCTCTCCTGTGCTTTTGGCCATTTTTTAGCAGGCGGAGCATCATGTCTTTGTGTCCTGCTTCGGTATTCGAAAGAAAGCCATTTGAATTAGAAGAGCAATACGGCTGCTGTTGGATGAGGACTTGTCTGCTTTTGGTGGAGCTGGGCTGGACTGCTTTTCATGCTATAAGTATTATAATAAGCGGAACACTTCTGATTTTTGGAGAAACAACCACAGTGATTAATTGGTGAGCTGTATCAAACTGTGAGTTGTATCGGGCATTTTGGAATTGGGCTGGGCTGTTATCTTAGCCTCCAACAGATAATTAAGCAGAACTATTGGATCACTAGGGTAAACTACTACAGCATTGAACTGTGTGATACATTGGGGCATTTGTGGCTGTTAGAGCTCGGCGAGGAGAGTGTGATCGTTTGGCCTCCCGGTTCTTCTACCTGACTACCTGACTGTGAGGAGATTTAAAGAGGATTTTGTGCCTGTGGATTTTATGGTGATTGGAGTTTGGAGGTGTGCTGTGGATAGTTGCCTGGGGTGGTTGATGCTGGCTGGGCTCGTGGCGGGTGACGCCGGCTTTGACCTGCTGAAGGGCGGGTGTTAGTTGCCGGGGTCTCTTGGACTTACAGAAGGGCGTCTACCGGTGGGTGGACACTGTTCTGGGGTCATCGCTTCGGTCCAGCCTGGGTCTGTGGTCCACTTTGGGGTAGCTACTCTCCCTCACATGATTGCTGCGATACTGATGCTCCTGGACTAGAACTGCCTAAAGTTTTATCCTGCTCACAAGTCAGCCTGACTTTGATCGCCTGGGTTTTAGATAGACTGGAGTATCTAAACCTGGAATATTGGATGTTTTTAGTTTTTGTGCTCTGACTTTGAATATGCCCTATCTCTCTTAGTAGTGAGAGTTATGGGGTTAAAAAGACCGTGATTGTTTGTATCTACTCTTACACCATTTTGCTGAGTTTAAAAAATTGTTTTTTAGGTTTTGTAGTTGGTTTAATAGTTTAAACTCTAAATATAATTTATTATTTTATCTTTATTATAGGTTTTGTTTGTTTAGTATAACATTACTTGCTTATTTAAGATAGGTTTGTCTTGAGTTAAGTTGGTTTTGTTAGAGATTGGTTATTTAAGATGTGTTGGATGGCCTCTATGACGGTTAGGCGCTATTCTCCCGCTCTGCTCCGGAGCCTCTGTCCTTTTCACTGTCCCCATCTGTCTGCTGATATCTTTAATAAGTGTCGTGCAGCGGGGATAGCGAGAAGGCACTTGAAGGATGGTTGGACTGGACAGAGTGGGAGATTGGAAAGGAGTGAGCAGATAGGGGTAGTTAGGATGAGGAGTCACCCTGGGGTGAAATGGGATCAGGAGAGGAGTCCTCCCTGCCTGATTCCCATACCCAAGGGCTCCGCAGATTGTGGGCAGGTACTGCGCTCCTCTCCGAAAACCCATCCAACCCGGGTGGTGTTATGTAATGCCAGGTCTATTAGGAACAAAACTGCAATTATTGCAGACCTTGTTGCAACATCTGACCTGGCATGTATCACCGAGACCTGGCTGGATGAGAACGCAGGTCCTATATTAGATTCTACTGCCCCAGCTGGGTTCTCGGTGATGCATCGCCCGAGATTGGATCGTAGGGGTGGGGGAGTAGCCATCTTTTTTAGAACCGATCTGAGTCTTGTGGATGTGCCAGTGGGTAACACTAGATCCTTTGAGTGTACCCAGGCAGCAGGTGCAGGGTTTAGGATTCTCCTCATCTACCGTCCACCTGGTGATGGTGGAGAATTCCTGAAGGAGTTCATGGACTTCATCACGACATGGCACCGGAGCTCAGGATAGTTAATACTGGGTGACTTCAATGCCTGTGTTGACGGTGAACCTCGTGACTTTGGAAAGAACTTCCTCCAACTTATGACTATGATGGGCCTGTCACAGGTAGTTACCTCTGCTACCCATATAGGAGGTCACTCATTGGATCTAGTGTTCCTACTGGATTTGGATATCACACATTTGGGGTGGAACCGAATGTGTGGACAGACCATCACACCATAAGATTCAGCTTTGGGGTACCCCCTAATAGGCCTGCCTCTACGGAGATGGTTCAGTATTGCCCTTTAAGGGGAGTTACCCCAGAGGGTCTATTAGTGGTACTGGACCTATAGGGTATTTTAGGTGAGGGCATGGGTCCAGGAGACCTTGTTCTTGCCTATAACAAGGTGGTGAGCGAGGCCCTGGACCTAGTTGCTCCTGTCCGTGTTCACCCACTCACTCAGCATCCTAAGACTCTATGGTTTGATGAATCTTTGAAGGAATTGAGAAGAGTGGGGCGAAGGCTAGAGAGGGCCTGGCAGAAATCCAGCCTGGATGCTGACAAACTTAGGTTGATGGATCATTGTGATACCTATCAATCAGCAATCACCCATAAGAAGGCAGAATTCCTGTCCAGGGAGATTGCTGCTGCATGAAACCGACCAGCTCAACTCTTTCAGACCATCGACAGACTGTGCAATCCACTCTGTCTACAGTCTGGAAGAGATTTTTCACAAATAAAGTGTGATGAGCTTGCTCAATTTTTCACAGATAAGATTGCCGGCATTAGGTCGGATATCGGCCAGGCTCACTCTTTAAGGGTTTGCGGTGATCGGCGAAGGGAAACAAACACCTGTGTCACCTGGTGTGACTTTGGTAGGCCAGAATTCATGGATATTGTGAAGACTGTCCAGACTGTACATCCAACCAGCTGTAGTTTGGATCTGGGCCCTACGTCACTATTATTAGGTTGCGTAGATACTATCTGCCCAATCCTTGTTGAAATTATCTGGAAATCTTTGGAGCAGGGGGTCTTTCCTGATTCCCTAAAGGAGGTGGTCATTCGACCACTCCTAAAAAAGCCTTCACTGAATCCAGACTGTCCAGCTAACTACAGACCTGTCTCTAACCTGCCGTTTGTGGGCAAAGTTATTGAAAAGGTGGTTGTGCTACAACTGGATGACCATCTTATAGATCACAATATCTATGATACTCTTCAATCCAGATTTAGGAAAAGACATAGTACTGAGACTGCTCTTGTTCGGGTTCTAAATGATCTCCTGATTGCGAGAGATTGAAAGGCTCATACTATTCTAGTCCTTCTTGATCTCTCTGCAGCAGCATTTGATACTGTGGACCATGGTGTGCTTTTGGAATGCCTGTGGCTTTATTGCGGTCTGTCTGGTACAGTTCTGCATTGATTTCGATCTTTCCTCACGGGTCGGAGACAGAGGGTTATCACCGGAATTTATTCCCCTGATACCATCTTCCTGTCCTGTGGGGTACCACAGGGTTCCATTTTGGCTCCCATGTTGTTCGCTGTTTATATGCTGCCATTGGGAGACATTATTAGGTGATACAGTCTGGGTTTTCACTGCTATGCAGATGATACCCAGCTGTATTTGTCCTTTAGTCCCGGACAGGAAGATGCAGTCTCTATACTTAACAGCTGTCTATCCGAGATCAAGGACTGGATGAGTGCTAGCTGGCTGAGGTTAAACCCAGATAAGACTGAGGTGTTGGCAGTGGACCCAGGTCACCTTGAGGCGGGTTGTAGGGCTGGGCTTCCTTCGGGCATATGGATTGATGATGCCCAGCTCTCAACCTCAGACCGGGTGCGTAATCTGGGCATTATTATTGACGACGGTTTGACCCTAAAATCGCAGGTGTCATCCATTATCAAATCTTCCTTTTACCATCTTAGGAATATCACCCGGGTGAAACACCTAGTTCCTCTGGCTGACCTTCCTATGCTGGTCCATGCCTTTGTGACCTCTCACCTTGATTACTGCAATGCCCTATACCTAGGGCTACTGGGGGTTGATATCTGCCACTTGCAGCTGGTGCAGAACGCAGCAGCCAGGCTTTTGACTGGGACATCTAGAAACAGTCATATTACACCTGTGCTGTGCGGACTGCACTGGCTGCCAGTTCAGTGGCGGATCACTTTCAAGGTCGGCTTACTAGCCTATAAAGCCCTACATGAACAGGGACCGCGATACCTGCAAGATCTCCTCATTCCCTACTGTCCCTCTCGCTCACTCCGATCCGCTGATGAGGGATTGCTAGAGATTCCCAGGGTACATTAAAAAACATCTGGGGCACGTGCATTTTCTTACGCTGCCCTGACCCTGTGGAATTCTCTACCTCATCGGATACGCAGCTGCCTGACCGTTGAGAGTTTTAAGTCGAAGTTAAAAACCTATTTATTCCAAAAAGCATATGGAGAGTGATTTTATTGTGATTTTGTGATTTTACTGTGATTTTTATTGTTATTTATTTTTTGTCATAATTTGTAAATCTTAATGTTTGCTAAATTGTGCAGCGCTTTGGTTTTGAAAAGCACTTAAAAATAAACTTTACTTTACTTTATACTCTCCCTCTGCTAGGCACTGCAGTAGCTTTGCAACACAGTGTCTCACTCAGTTACACCACACACTGTCTAGCTACTGTAGAATGGCTGTGAATATGAACTCATGAAGATGAACAGAGTACCTTGATCATGACAGTCATCGAAACCTTAGTGTGATTATAACTGACAGAGTCAGTGATAGAGAATAACCCCTGCTGTCCTAGCACACTTATCCCATTGTGAGTTAAATCAATACTAAAAGACATTCTGTTTATATCTACACTATACCTACTTGATTCGTATTGTACCACAATTAACATAGTTATCACTTTGATAGCATCAGTGACAGAAGTGTGACAAACTCAAACACTAGGCATACAGCCTGAGTATGAAACAACTGTTAAAAAATTACATTGTGTCCATAAGTGGCATAGATCCTCATTGCAACAATAGTAAATGTATCACTATTTGAATAAGTTAGGCATCACAGATGCAATGAGATTGTCTTTCTCAGGTACAACATTCTCAGTAAGTGCCTACAGGAAAATCTATCCTATACACATCTCCGATACAGGTACGTCATTGTTGGCTCAGTAGTGCTATGGTATTTAGAAGTTGCTTGGCCTGATCCATGCAATTACACTGTTTCTCACAAAGAATACTTACTGCATCTTTAGTAATGAAACACACCGGTTCATGTATACATCAAAGCAGTACAATCTTCATCAGTAAGAGTGCATCTGATACTGGCAGTACGAATTTCACAGCATTGAACAGGCAATGCTTTTCCGTACATTTGCATCAGCCTCTCTATCTTGAGTAAACAGTTGCAGTAAATGTACTACTATGTAAATCACATACTAAATGTAACACTACTTTTATCTTGAGCATGCTAGTGCCTTGTAGTTAATTTATGTACTTCTCTTAATTAATGTATACTCACTAGTGTTAAAACCTTTCTACAGCTGTCATCATGCAACTTCTGCATTTATATTGACTAAACGCACAGTACCAGTTGTGGTGTGCTGGGGCATCGGTAGGTAAGGCCATGCAACTACTAAGTGTGGTACGTTCTGTGCAGCTGCAATCAGGGATGTGTACATTTGGTGTACATAGCCTCAGTTTTGCTGTTGATCTCCACTGAGCATGCAGTACCTGGTCAGGTGGGTGGGGATGTCTCAGAGTACATTTAAACAATTGTTTGTTATTTCGTCACCTGCTGCTGGATGTCTGTCATTGGTTGTGTTGACTTGGTCCTCCCCCATACTTGCATGTGTGTATGTGGTGCTGGGGTGGAGAAATTGGAGTTAAGGTTTTCAACCCTAACAGCGAATTTCCTCACTTTTGTCACTGTGGAACAACCCTAACTAATGCATTAAATGGAGTTTTTTGCCTCTAATTTCCCTTCTTTTTGAGAATGATAACGAGAAATAGTGAATGTGATGTAGCAGCGGGAGTACCACGTAATCTGGCGGTGGGAGCGCAGGGTCCTTTGGGCTCAGTGCCCTGCCACATTATGTCTTGTGGCATAGTAACAGGAACAGCAATGCAAACAGAGGTGCTAACAGTGGAGCACATGGTAATGCAAGCGCGAATGAGAACAGAAAGGGTAAAGCGCACAGTAGCGTAGACGGGAACGGTCTGCCACGTGATGTGTTGTCACATAGTAACATGGTGCCTGCAAACAGAAATGTCAATGGGCATGGTGATGCAAAGTGAAACAGAAAGAGAAACAGTACTGTAGACACAAATGGCAAAAAATAACAGAAATGCAAGCGCAAATGAAAACGCAAAGGATGACGTACGTGGTGGCGTAGACGTCAACAGTAAGTGAAACGGGCATGGAACTGCAAGCAGAAAGGGCAATAGTAACAGTAATGTAAGTGCACAGGCTGATTTTCCCCAAAACCTGCATAGAGAAAGACAGTGAGTACAAATAATGTATGCATAATGATGAGTGTCGGAGCAGAAAATGAGAACTTGGAATACTAAATACGTTATACCTCAGGAACCGTATGACGTAGAAAAATTTTTTTAAAGTCGTATGATTTACAACTGTCCTGGCTAGTTTGCTACTTGGGGGCTAAGCATTTTTCTGACGAAAAGTCCGTATCTCGAACCGTTTCCGAGATATGGGCCCTGAAAGACACGGCGAACGCCATAATGTTATCCTATGTGGAAAAAAGAGAAGTTCGGAGTGCCATAACTTTGCCTCCCACTAATATTTCTCCACCAAACCACTGAAAGGCACATCTGTGGGCTGTTGGCTGTCTTCCCTCAAAATTTCAGGAAAAAAGACCAAACCTTTATTTTGCAGCAGGGTGCCAAAGGATTCCTGTAATGCTTCAGGCGCCGTAATGTTATCCTATGGGAAAAACCATCAACTTTGGAGTGCTGTAACTTTGCTGCCATGTAATATTTTTTCAATACAACACTGAAATGCATATCTGTGAGATGTCAGCTGCGTTCCCTCCAAATTTCAGCCCAAAACTCCCAACGGTTATTTTGCAGTGCAGTGCCAAAGAATTGCTGTCATTTTCCCACAGACTAGAAAATTACTGTCGCAATTTGCGAAAGCTTTCACAAAAAAGTTAGACACTTTCGTGAGCATGAAAGTAATTTGTGAAAGTACTTTTTCCAGAAATTTGAAAAACATATTTCTGGGGTGTTTTACCACAAAATAAAGACATGGCAAGCATCCTCATGGCCCGACTGGGTGAATACAAAAAGAATTAGGTTGCTAGAGGGTCCCAAATTTAAATGCCAACCATTTTTCTGATCACCAACTGAAAACAAAATGGCGGATTTGCGAAAGTAACAGGCCCATTTGCGAAAGCAAAAATGCATTTGCGACACTGTCGAACTTTTTGTTAACTTTTCCCATTGACTTATAATGGGAAACTGTTTTTTGAATAACTTTTGAACTGTTTAATATTTTTTCACCAAATCTTTGAAAGGCACATTGGGGACCCTGGTCACACGTTTCCTGAAGATTTTGGGTCAGTCGCGCAAACCGTACGACCTGTAGGCGCGACCGTAGAATTCCACAAAAAGCGTAAACGTGCGCACAGATCATGCTCAATAACTCCGCAGCTGTATATCTGACCAGTACGAAACTTGGCAGATCCCAAGGCCTATGGTTCTTGATTGTGAATTCCAAATTTCAGCCAAATCTGTTAAATGGTTGCAAAGTTATTAAGGTGCAAAGTTTTGGGGTTTAATATAGAAATGGCTCCTCAACTTAATTCATGGTAGCACTACTGCTAATATATATATATATATATATATATATATATATATATATATATATATATATATATATGAGAGGATACGTGATGGGCAGGAGTGTGATATGGAAAATATGGTCACACCTACAGTGTGAGATCTGGATACTCCTAAGTGCCGAAGGCATGAGTGAGAGTATCCAGCGCTCACTCTGCAGAAGTGAGAATATTTTCCATATCACATGATCTGCACATCATGTGTGCTAATTACATAATAGGAGTGGGAGCTTTTGAAATTTTTTTTCTGTGTGCTTTCTGTGTGTGTGTGAATTTTTCTGAATGGGCTGGGGGTCTTAGAAATACCATGGAACAAAGGTGAGTTTCTTTTGCCATGGTAAATGAGTAATTTGCAGGCCTCAGTGAAAAAGAGAAACTGAAGCAGTTTAATTTAGAATGTAGGCTGTAGCAAAGCTGAAATTAGCACATCAATGGGCTGGGAAGTCTCTGGAACACAACAGCCCACAGGTGGGTTTCCTTTGCAATGGTAATTGAGTATATTGCAGGCTTTAGTGAGAAAGAGAAACTGAAGCAGTTTCATTTAGAATGCAGGCTGTAGTGAACTGATATTAGCACATTAATTTGCTGGGAGTCTTGAAAACACTACAGCACACAAGTGGGTGTACTTTCCAATGCTAATTGAGTGACCTGCATGCCTCAGTGAGAAAGAGAAACTGAAGCAGTTTCATTTAGAATGCAGGTGGTAGTGAGTGAGTGGTGACATCAGCACAGTATGGATAAATGGCATTTATCATCACAGTTCTGATATCATTGTCATTTATCACACTCCAGTGAAGATATATCCATTTATCACACTCTAGAAGCTCCCACCCCATTGTATAAATATGTATATATATATATATATATATATATATATACATACATATATGTATAATCTTATCGTCAGTATTGTAAAGCAATATTGCATGATATGAATTACAGTGATGCAGGATCTTTTCTCTCCTTTGTTATATCTGTTATATTAGCATAGTTCCAGGTAGGTGGCAGGACTCCTCCATCCCCTATATCTCATTAAAGACTATTTTAAACAAAGGGGATTAGAACCATGCAATTTTCTTCCATTAGTTTGGGTAAAGTTATGAAGTGGAGGAAGTCTCTTTTGGCTGAGGGGCTGTGTTCATGTGTGGGCTGTAAAGTGATTCATAATAGGCTATGAAGGCTTCTGGAATTTGCTCCATTTTGTGCACTAGGGAGCCCGTATGGGGATGTTATAGTTTGTCATTGCTGCTCTAGTGGCATGTTGCATAATCCTGTACACCAAGAGTTTATCTGTATGGGGCCCCCCCTCCTCATAGTACCTTTGTTTTAAATACAGGAGTGCTTTGTCAGCTCCTTTTTGTAAAGTTTGAATTTTGTTTTTTAGTTGCTTTAGTTCCTTGTTACTGTTCCATTCCTATTTTGTATTTTGTGCACTCTCCATTTCTTGGATCTTCTGATTGGGCTGTTTTTGTTGTTGTTTTTTTGTTCTGTGTTCGTGCTTTCTGTGAGGTGCAAGAGAGATCAGTTTTCCTGTGAGTACTGTTTTAGCAGTGTCCAAGAGCATATGGAGGTGATGCCTGGGGCATCATTGTCATCATTAAGCTCCTATAAAGGGTAGAGCCCTAAGAAGTGAGACATTCAGCTTCTGGTGTGTTTTCTTTTGGGGACTATATAAGTTTACCTCTAGGAACACCAGTTGACGATCTGAGATTGTCAATGAACCCACCCACATGGAGTCAAATTGTGCCATATCTTGACTGGACATAACAAAAGTATCTAGTCTGGAGCATAGTTTAATTCTGGGTGGAAACAGGTATTATCTTTGGCTTGGGGGTATTTGTTGTACCAGATATCCACGTCCCCAATTCCTTCAACAGGGCATTAACTTTTTTAGCCACCAAATTAGTCAGGCCCAGAATCTTGGAGGTGGTGTCTAATGCCCTGTCAAAAATTAGATTCTAGTTTCCTCCCATGATTAGCAAGCCCTTCGCCTTTTTGGCTATCAGACTCAGTAATATTGAATAAAAGGCAAAAGGAGCCCAAAGCTGGTTTATGCATTCACCAGGTTGAAGCATATCTACCCAGAGGCTCAGTGTCAGCACAAAAAGTTCAGCGCTTCTCTCAGCCCTTATGACTGGTTATAGTTCTCAGCATGGCAGCTGTGCTCTTGGTCCTGCTGCTCATGCTGCAAGGTCTCAGTAAGCGTCTTCCTTAGTAGCAGTGTCTGCTCTGTGTTCTGCTGACTTGTAGCCACTGAGGAGAGATTTGATGTTTGCACAGGAGGGAAGGCGACTTTGTGTGCAGTGATCTAGCTTGTTTGCCAGCACCTCCCTCAGTCACCTTCCAAGCTGAGTGCAGGAGACCATGCTTCAGTTTGTCTTTCTTTCATGCCGGGAACTGGATCCTGAGTCTTTCTAGGCAAGGAGACGCATCAAGGAGGTTTGAAAATGTTTTAGTGCCATTTGGAGTCTATAATTGAAGTGCAGCTGGGTAAAGAAGCTGGGCCTTTAGCTGTTTGGCTTTAAGTTGCTAATAATCCACCATATGTTGCACCACTTTTCTCACACCATGGTAGTGTAGAATTGTCCACTGTAATGTGGTATGTTTAATGATGGAGATCTTTATGCTGCCAAGCTCATCTGAGAATTTCTGCCTTGTAAGCATATGATATGAGCTTATTCAGGATTGACTGGGAGTGAGCACCGGTGGTAGTGGGCTTGGGGCCCTGTACTTGATGCGTTCTATCAATTGTTGATCAAAATCATCAGGTAGATTAAGCGAGGTCTTCAGGAGAGTTTGCAGGAAAAGAGTTATATTCCCTGCTGATTTCTCTCCATCTTTCGGCACTCAATATATTTTGAGGTTTTGACATCTGCTTCGGCCCTTCAGGTCATCCATTTTTAGGTCAAGTTCTCTTTCTCAGGGGAAGTAAATAAAATAGAAGCTGGTCATGTCTGCACTTGGTAGTCTCCATCTCTACCACCCATTCCTCCACAACCTCCCTTTGTTTTTCCACTGCTTTAATGTCTGTCCAGAGTTGGGTGAATATATTGCTGATGGTTTTGGCTGTTTGTTTGAATACTGGGATGAGATCTGCTCTTTCATCCAGGTCTTCCCTGGTGGTTTTATCATCCAAGTAGTCTGTGGCTCCTGCATCTGTGGCAAGGTACTGACTTGTCTGGAGTTTGTCAGCTTGTAATTAATCTTTACTCAGTTCTTATGTTATACCATGGAGTTACCCCTTTGGGAGTCCAGTTGTCATTATTTCCAATTTTGACACAGTTTGCCATCTTATTTGCAATGGGGTCCTAGTTTGGACTTCCTCTTTTCTTTTGTCAGAGCCATATGTTCAGGGCTGCTGCCTTTTTTTTTTTTCCTTATCAATATACACATCCTGTCTGGCATCAGTTTGTGACTCTACTAATACATCCACCACTATGTCACCCAGTAGGCTCAAACCCTTAGGTTCAGTGTTGGTAGTCTGGTTTTATTTTGTTTGTTTTCAGTATTTTATTTCCTATGGCCTTTCTCTATCTATTTAAGCTAGAAAGTATTACTTTCATTCTTTTATTTCCTCTTCACTTTGTTTCTTTCCTGGCAAACAGAACTGATGTGTGAGGGAAATGGCTATGGTTATTTGCTGGCACATGTGTCACCACGTGGGGTGCGCAGGTGCCATCAGTATTTGACGTCCACTCTCTCCTGCAAAACAAACACATTTGCTCTCACGGGCTCCTAGTGCCTCCAGCTCTAGACCCATCAGTGTGAATCAATGGTGAAGATATTCTGAAAAATGAACAATCATGCTAAGTATGTACAGTGCTCCTCTACTGTCCACCAATCTTGGTATACCCTAAAATTTGGCAGATTAAAAAAGGTGGTGGATAATAGAAGGTAGGAATTTTCCCAGAAATAATCACCATAAAGACCACCATACCCCCCACCACCTCCACCACAGAATGTGCTCAGCAGCAAGCCTAATTTTTAATTTCAAGGAGCAGAAGAACTCAGGCAAAGAGTAAAGAGTGTGACGCACAAACTACTGTACCAGTAGTTGCGGGTTCTAGCAGCAATATGTGCCTTTGATTAGAGACTGAATATACATAGTGGGACACGCTCAATTTTGTGAAAACAAAAAAAGACAAGATTGCTGCTGTCATCACCCAAAAAGCTGTGGTGTAGTGAAAGACTGACAGAGAATCTGGCTTGTTTTAAACTACAAATGGTATGCCATTTCTGCTTAATGAAGGTTTTTTTATTGTATGTGCTATTTTATCATTTGTGGATAGTAGCCACCAGAAGGGTTGTTTCCCTTACATGTTTTTCAGGTATGGACTGCTAGCAGCACGCTGCAGCTGAAGCTGACAGAGAGCTGAGCAGCACACTACAGCCATAGGCGGGACAGAGAAGTTAAGTCAAAGGGTGAAGCAGAAGACTTCAGGACTGAATTTGAACAAATGGCTGACTTGTGATTTAATGGAACAGAAAGGCCTAGTGTAGAGTGAAGGAGCAAAGACATGATCCAGAAAGAGAGGTTGAGTCCATTAAGGCTATGATATTGTTGTGTTGTGTCTTAACGGTGAACAGTGTAGGAGTGGAGGAGAGATGTTAGAGATATTCAGTATACTGCAGATAGTAAGGATTTTTTGTGGTATCGCAACATTGTAACTTGTGGCCCCACTGGGCATTTTGTGCTTTCAATCATATGAAAACTGTGTACTGACATGCAGATATAAAATAAATATATAATGTAATGTATTATAGAGGTGCGGTCGCACCCTTATATTCTCCCCCCAGGAGTCCTTTAGCATCAGTAACAACAGCAGCAAGCTGACCCAGTTGACCTGCCTTAGAGGGGGAGCCATGAATATTCACTAAAATAGAGTGGCCAATCAGAAGCCAATAAGAGGGTGTGCTGGGTGCAAATAGCCCACAGGACTTCAGAATTTTTTCTCCGCAGACTGAGAAAAACTGCCTCTGAGGTGCTCTTTTTCTCTCCAGAGAACCAAACTTTTTTCAGCTGAATCTTTACTTTTGGACTGTGTTTGTGAATATTTTTGTTTTAGTTCTGATTTTAGGCATTTTTAGTGGTTCCTTGCTGGTTCCCGGGCATCACGTTTTCCCCTGTCTTCTGCTGTTCCCTGTGGTTCTGTTCTTTATTTTCTGAGGTAAAAATTAATCATGTTTAGTTTAATTCAGTGGTTCCTTATGTTTTTTTAATAGTGGTTCCCTTATTTCACAGGGAACTGCTATTTTTACTTACTTCTCTTTGGAGTTTTATATTTTAAATCGAGGTTCTTACCATGAGGGAACCAACCACATTTTACTTCATTACCTACTGAGAACCAATGTTTCTCATGTCAGGAATTCTTCAGTATGCATTGACAGGTACAGTATGCCAGCTGGGTTAAGCTGCCCTGGAGAAAAGGTGTCAACGTAAATAAGAAAGACATTGACCAATCAGAAGAGAGAAAGAGAGAGCAAGGAGAGTACTGTCTGTAGCCAGTCTGACGGACCTCAGAACTTTTTCTCCACTGAATTGGCAACACTGTCCTGGAGTGCGCTCTCTCTTCAGAGACCTTCCTTTCATCTTTTGAATGCTGCCTTTGAGGTATTTTTAGGTATTTACCTTATTTTTACCATTTTTAATGAGGCTGAGTTTGGTTCCTCGCAGTCATGGGATTTTTAGTGTTTCTCCTGCTTCGGTGTTTTTTTCTGAGATAAACATTTTTCGCATGTGCAATAAATTTACATCTTTTTTATTTTATTCAGTAGTATTTAGTTTTTAGCTAGTATTTTTACTGTGTTTGTATTAAAATTAAAATTTTTATTCGCACTTTAGCAGTAATTTATTTTCCCGCATTAGCGTTATTTCTTGGAACCACTTCTTTTTAAATTTAACATAATATTCCATTGTTTGGAGGGTAATTCCCCTCATTTCTCTGGGGTAAACCCTTATTTTATTGTGCAGTGGGCTACTGTTGGCAAGAGGTGTGGAGGTGGTTCCTGTTTTGCTTTCCACTATTAATGGGAAAAAATACTTTTCTAGAAGTCTAATATCAATTGGGTAAGCTCTTTGGTAGCGTTGATGGAAGATGAGCAATTGGATATTGTGGCAGTCACAGAAACATGGTACACTGAGAACCATGACTGGGATGTCAACATACCAGGGTACACAATCTACAGAAGGGACAGGGAAGGCAAAAGAGGAGGTGGAGTAGCTCTATACATAAGGGAAGGGATCAAAGCCACAGAACTAAAAAGTAAAGGGGGAGGACAAGAGGCACTTTGGGTCACCTTGGAGATGGGGAATGGCATCACAATCCACATAGGGGTTGTATACAGACCCCCGTCTCAAGGGGAGGAAATGGACAAGAGAATGATAGAGGACATTCTCAAAATGGCTGAAAAAGGGGAGATACTGTTGATGGGGGACCTGAATATGCCAGATGTTAACTGGAGGACATGTACTGCAGCCACATCCAAGAGCAGGGTCATTCTCGATGCCCTGCAGGGGGCAGACCTTAGACAGCTAGTGCTGGAACCCACTCAGGAGGAGCAATACTAGACCTGGTACTCTCAAATGGAGAGGATCACAAATTTAGAAGTCGTAGACATCTGGGAACAAGCGACCACTGCACAGTGTGCTCTACAATGAGCACAACCATGGAGATAAGCCATACAAAAACAAGGATACTGGACTTTAGAAGAGCTGACTTTGGCAAAATGGGTGAACACCTGAAGAACGACTAGCAAATGGCCATATAGGAGGGTGGAAGAACAATGGAGAAAATCAAAACTGCCATCATAGAGGCAACAAGTCTTTGTGTAAAACAAATAAAGAAAACAAAGCGGAGTAAAAAACCACTATGGTTCTCAAAAGAGGTGGCAGGGAAGGTTAAGGAGAAAAAGGCTGCATTCAAAAAGTATAAGGAATCACAGAAGGAGCATGACAGAGAACTGTATCAATTAAAGCAGAAAGAAGTAGGAAAAGCAGTCAGAATAGCAAAGGCACAAACCGAGGAAAAAATAGCCAACTCGGTCAAAAAGGGGGATAAAACCTTTTATAGGTACATTAGGGAGCATAGAAAGGTTAAGGGAGGGATAGTGAAGATTAATAAAGGAGAGGGGAGGTCAGCAGAGGGAGACAGTGAAAAGGCAGAGATACTGAATGAATACTTTTGCTCAGTATTCACCAAAGAAGATGAGGAGCAGTTACCTAAACCAGACAATAGAAGCACTCTGGGTAGGGGTTGACACCAGTCCATTCACAGAAGAAAGAGTACTGAAAGAACTCCTAAAACTCAAGGTGGACAAAGCAATGGGGCCTGGCGGATTCGCCCAGAATCCTAAAAAGAACTAAGGGGGACCTAGTGACACCACTGACCACACTTTTTAACAAATCATGGCAGGAGTGGTACCTAAGGACTGGAGGAAGGCAGATGTGATTCCCTTTACAAAATGGATGCAAGCAGAAGCAGGAAACTCAGACCTGTAAGTTTGACCTCAGTGGTAGGGAAAATGATGGAATCACTCTGAAAGAAAGAATTGTTGAGTACCTAGAGGCTAGCAGGGCACAGGACCCAAAGCAGCATGGATTTACAGCAGGAAGGTTATGTTAGACTAATCTAATTGATTTCTTTGACTGGGTGACCAAAGTAATAGACCAGGGAGGGCTGTGGATATGGCCTACCTAGACTTTTAGCAAGGCATTTGACACAGTCCCACACAAAAGATTAATAATCAAGTTAGCCAGCCTGGGAGTGGGTCCCAGGGTGGTAGCCTGTAGCGAACTGGCTGCACAACAGGACACAGAAGGTAATAGTGAATGGAACACATTCCAAGAAAGGGGGTTACTAGTGGAGTACCTCAAGGCTCAGTACTGGGTCCAATCTCTTTAACATCTTTTAAGTGACATTGCAGAGGGTCTGAGGAAAGGTATGCCTCTTTGCAGATGACACAAAGATCTGTAACAGAGTTGATACACAAGAGGGGTAGAAAAGATGAGAAGGGACTTGGCAAGGTTGGAGGAATGGTCAAACATATGGCAACTTAGATTCAATGCAAAGAAGTGCAAAGTAATGCACCTGGGAAACAAAACCCAGGAGAAGAGTACATTAGCAGGGGAGGTACTAACAACAACAAAATGGAAAGGACCTGGGGTAGTCATATCAGATGACCTAAGGGTGGGTAAGCAATGTGAAAAGTCGGTAAGGAGAGCTAGGGGATACTGGGATGCATAGGAAGGGCATCACAAGTAGAAAAAGAATGGTTATCCCTCTGTACAGACAGTTGGTGAGACCCCATCTGGAGTACTGTGTGCAGTTTGGAGACCTCATCTACGCAAGGACATAGACAGGATGGAAGCAGTCCAGAGGAGGGCAACAAAAATGGTGCAGGGTCTACATCAGAAACCATATGAGGAGAGACTGAGAGAGCTTAATATGTATACCCTTGATGAAAGGAGGGACATGGGGGACATGATTGAAATGTTCAAGTACCTCAAGGGAATCAACAAAGTCCAGGAGGGTAGCATCTTTCAGAAAAAGAGATGTGTAAGAACAAGGGGACACAGTTTAAAGATAGAGGGGTGACAGCTCAGCGGTAATGTGAGGAAATTCTTTTTCACAGAGAGAGAGTGATGGATACATGGAACAGCCTTCCTGAGGAGGTCGTTGGGTCTAAAACAGTGGGGGAATTCAAACATGCATGGGACAGACACAAAGCAATTATAGTGGGGGGTTGCAGAAAACAGGCTGTTGGTTAACTAGAATCTGCAGCTTATCCAGTAGGTTGGGAAATGGGCAGACTGGGTGGGCCAAGTGGTCCTTATCTGCCATCAAAGTCTATGTTTCTATGTTTCTATGTTTTGGTCAAACACTCATTATCATGGCCTTTCAGTCTGCCTCCTCCTTCTCTAAAAGTGCTGGGGGGGGGGTACCTCAAGTCAACATAAAATACTGATAAGTCCTCTAAGGACCTTTAAGGAAAATAAGTCTGATAAAAGTAAAACTTCTAGCCAAGCCTCTAAAAGACAAAGTGAGTCGGGTTCTGATTCAGTCCCTGCTAAAAAGACTAAGAAAGATAAACACACCACTGCCCCTCCCCCAAAAGTCTTACGGAGACATTAGTGGGTGATAAAGATATGCCCTTTGCAAATGAAATGGCTAAAGTTTGCCATATATATCAGACTGTACAATCTATGGGCAATATTTTCTCGGCTCCTTCAGGGCCTAGTACTCCTCTACATGACTCTAGTTGTGCCCAAGGCTTTTATTGTGAAGGAGAGGATGATGCAGAATTTTCGCAGGGTGACCCATTACACCCTGACGATCACTCGGGTTGACTTAAATGATGACGGTCATGGAAGTTTCTTCCCTTTTTACATTCCTTAAACAGATGGTGGACACCCTAGAACTTCCTCTCCAGAATGACACCAATCAAGAGATGGAGGAGGACTAAGTGGAAATAATGGATCATACTCCTTCAAAGAAATAGATTTTGTCTATAGATATTTTTTAAATTCTGAAAGCCCCTTCATCTGTCTCCGGGGTGGAAAGAAAAATTTAGAGGAAATACCAGCTCGGTAAGTGTACTGTTGTTTTTCTCTATACACATTCAGACCACAAAGTGGTGGTGCAGGCGGCAGCCTGTGACTAGGCCAATGTGCTACTGTCTGCTCACCCACCCCAGAGAAAAATTCAAGAAAACTGGATTTTATGGGTAAGAAATCCTATACTACTACTTCTTTGCTGTTACATTTGTCTACTAACATGGCATATACAGCTACTGTAGGTATCAAAGAGCTTTGTTGAAATCTATACTGGCTATAGTGCAACATGGGGAGACACTATGCAAAGGGATGTCACTGAAACCGTGAAGTTGGCCATAGACTCTACTAAGTATCGGTCTCACAAGGCCATAAATAATAATGACACAGCCTTGAGGGTAATGGCACAGGTCGTTACCCTGAGGTGGTTTTGTTGGGCTAAGAACTACCAGTCTCACTCAGGATACCCAATTGCAAGCTATGGATTTTCCTTGTGAGAATAACTTCCTTTTCGGGGACCAAACTGAGATTTACATGAAAAGAATGGATGAGTATAAAACTACTTATAAGACTAAGCTAAAGAAAGTAAAACTCAGCTAAAGAAAGGCTCTCTACCTCCCAGAACTTTCAGAGCCGGGGGCGGCAAGGGCAGGAGTTATTTTCCTGGGCATTCTTTCCATGCCAGTGCCTATTGATTTTTCCCATACAGGGCTGGAAATATTTTTTGTGGATGGCTGTCCAAGGGACAGATGCAGTATTCATGTTGACCATTCCACAGAATTTGTAGCTGTCCTGTTGATTTTTGTTTATTAATGTTACATATCTGTTTCCAAATATGAGCTAATAATAACTAGTACACCTACTGGGTGGTGATGTGCCTGAAAAGGCCTTAATAGCTGATGATGTCCAAAAAAGGGCTACTAAATATTACCTGTTGGCTGGTATATGGTCTTGAATATTACATCACAAGTATGCCCACAGTGCACTACCTTGATAAGGGATTTTAATTTGCTTCCCTTTCCTGCTCAGTAGTAGTTCTGACAAGGGCCCTTAAAGGGGACAGGAATTGATTACTTAAGTGCATCTGTTTGAAATGTCTCTATTTTCATAAATTACATTTATACCACTAAAGGATCCCTATTTAACTGTCTAAATAAAAACATATGCTGTCAGTTGTGTTTTGTATTGTTTTCTTTCTGTGGAATACATTCTGTGCAGTTCCTTTCATGGAATCAATTATTTATAGTTTTGACTGTTGCTTCATGGTTTCAGAAATGTGAGCATGAACTCGTCAGTACAGTGCCCACAGTTCTGAAACCATGAAGTGACATAGTCAAAACTCCAAATTCTTGGTTTCATGAAAGGAACTGCACAGAATGTAGTCCATACAAAAAAAACAATACAAAACACAACTGACAGCTTCAGTTTTTATTCAGGCACAGTTAAAAAGGAATCCTTAAGAGATATGAATATAATTTATGAAAATAGAGACATTTCAAATTGCTGCACAGAAGTAATCAATTCCTGTCCCCTTTAACTCCCTTCTGCTCTACCCTGACAAGCCAATAAGCTTCCTTTGCTCCTGTGTATGGCCTAGACACTAAATGTCTCCCCCAATTTAGTAACTCTGAGAAGGGCTTTTAACCAGCCACTCCATCGCTTGTCTCTGGAGTCCTTCCTACACTGATGGGAGTTTTAAATTGTTGTCTCAGTCCTTTACATTCCTCTCCTAATCTTTAAATACTGCACTGAGTCTCCCTGTCTTTCTACCGTGGCTCTGTGCCTTGAAATCAAATACAGATTTCTAGCCTTTAGTGTTTTTTTTAATGAGACTTACCTGGCACCTCTTAATTAACCCTGAAAAGAGTTTTTAATTTGTATCCCCAAAACTCTGCTGCCTGTGAACATGAGCTAGTCTTGGGCTGCTACTGCAACTACAGCACACAGAGATGTGCAGTGTGCTCGATGACAAGGGACACATGCACAGTCTGTTCCTACCATGGTTTGGTTTTCATTTCTGCTGCTTGACAAAACTGCTGACTGTACAGAAGAGCCTACCCTGGGATTTTGGGTTGAATGGACATACACCGTGATGCTGATCTTGATCGTGATGATGAACAACCGTAGCCCAGCTTTACAGACAGCAGCATCTCCAGGGTCATGACTCGTAGATGCTTTTTCACTTGCTGCCTGTCCCAGGGACATGCAGAGAAATTAGGCCATCTGTCCCTGGGGAAATCTGGGTGTCTGGGACAGGCAGACAGGTGGTTATTTCAACCCCTATTCCCAAATGAGATTTTTTCAGAAAGAGAGGTAGGAGAGATCAGATGAGAGCCAATTCCACTCCTGTTACATCTGCTCAGTCCAGACAACAGTCATCCTGACTCTTTTTTTGATCACCTCCCTTCTCCCTGTAGGGGCAGTCTCTCTCACGACCTCCATCACTGGTATCAAATCACCTCAGACAAGTGAGTTTTAGAGGTAGTGGAACAGTGCCTCTCTCTTCAGTTCAGAAAATATCCCTTCCTCCATGGCCCCAAGCTCTCAAAACCTCTCACCCTAGCAGAAAAACAACTGTTGGAGGTAGAGGTCAAGAATCTTTTGGAGGCCAAAGACATAGAAAGAGTACCTCTACCCCAGTGGGGAAAGGGTCTGTCTTCCAGGTACTTCCAAACCCTGAAGAAAAATGGGGGGTGGGGTGACCTATTCTGGACCCAAGGTATCTGAACAAGCATCTGCTGAAACAAAAGTTCAAGATGGTAACCTTGACTCAGGTCATTCATTCTCTGAAGCAAGGTGACTGGCTAGTCTCACTAGATCTAAAGAGCGTGTACTTTCATATTTCAATAAGGCAGTCCCACAGAAAATTCTTCAGATTCAGGCTGCCCTCAGGCCATTCCCAGTTTGCAGCCATGCCTTTTGAGCTGACATCTGCTCCCATGGTATTTATCAAATGCCTGGCAGTAGCAGCAGCTCATCTCAGAAGAAAAGGAATCTATGTTTTTCCCTACCTGGACAATTGCCTGGGGTGTAGACAGGGATTTCAGATCTGCACACCAAGTGGACTCACTACCCTGCCCTCTGTGTAGCCAGACAGTATACAAATGTACACCAGGACTGTGTTTGTTGCCTCATTTGGCACAATAAATACAACTTTTGTATCTCATGACAGTGGTTGTTGCCATGCATGGGTAAATGCAAATGCCATGCATTGCTCCCTAAGACACCCACATACCAGCCCAGAGCCTGTAAAACGTATTGCCCTTGGGATGCAAAGAGAGTATTACAGTAGTGACCAGTCCTTCTAGTTTCGACTCCTATGAATAAAATTACAGAAAGGTTCAGTATTTTCTTATTTTTTATTTTTCAAGGAAAAAGGAAGCAGTTCAGAGCCTATTTGCTACCCCCTTAAATAAAATTGCACACCATGGAGTGCTTGGAGTATGCCTGCCTACACCCATGGCTGATCATGGCCAGTTCCCCTCAGGCAGTTTCAGAAGCTCTAAGCCAGACAAAACACACTCTGCAGTCTCTGGGTTTAATTATCAATAAAGGCAAATCCCAGTTTTAGCCTGCCCAAGTCCTGCAGTTCATAGGGGCAGAGCTTAACACACTGCAGGGGAAGGCTTTCCTTCCCACAGACAGAATTCAGAATTATCTCTCTGTTAATTTGTTCAGTCTAGGCCAACTGAGACTGGCCAAACACTTTCTCAGACTACTTGGCCACATGACCTCAATGACCGCAGTAGTTCCAGGCACCAGATTCCAGATGTGGGACATTCAGTTTCACCTCAGGTCTCACTGGTCCCAGATAAAGGACTCCTTTTCAAAGCTAGTACCAGTCACGAGAACCCTTCTGTGGACTCTAGACAGATGGAAGGAAACAGAAAATCTCAGTGTAGGGGTTCCTATTCATATAAAGCGTCCCTCTCAGATCCTGACTATGGATGCCACCCTTCTAGGCTGGAGCACCCACCTAGGGGGCCTGTCCATAAGTGGCACTTGGATGTCCAAAGAGTCCACACTTCACATCAGTCTTCTGAAACTTAGAGCAGTGTTCCTGTCCATTAAGGCTTTTGCCCCACAGCTCAGAGGACAGGCAGTCCAGATAAGAATGGACAGTATGACTGCCATGTTCTACATCAGCAAACAAGAGGGCACAAGGGTCAACCAAACTCTGCACAGAGGCAATGAGGGTTTGGTCCTTGGCCTTTCTCACTGGACATGTCCCTGTTGGCCTTCCATCTTCCAGGCAAGGACAACACTCTGGCAGATGCTCTAAGCCACAACAGTCGGAGCCACCACAAGTGGACCCTTAACAAACAGGTCCTTGCCACAGTTTTCAGAATGTGGGGGGTTCCACACCTGGACCTATCCGCATCCTGCCTCAACCATCAGTTACCTCAGTACTGCTGCAGGCCCCCAGGGTTGGGGACCATCCCAGTGGACACTCTAACCCAGGACTGGACAGGGAGGTTCCCACTCACTTTTCCTCCCTTTCCTCTGATTTACAGGGTCTTTCTCAAGTTCAGGGCTCAGTCCACCACCGTGATTGTGGTGACTCCGGATTGAGCGAGACAACCTTGGTACCCCCTGTACCTCAACATATCAGCCGGAAGCCCATCAGACTGCCTCATCCCACAGTCTCCTGACTCTTCCTCAGACAGGAGTAGTGTACCCTAACATCCAGTCTCTTCACCTCAAAGCCTGGTTTTTGAGGATTTAGAGTTTCCTAAATTCCAGTACTTTGAGCAAGTCCTGAAAATTCTGCAAATGGCTAAAAAGCCTAGTACCAGGAAAACTTATGCTTCCAAGTGGAAGATGATCGCACTGTGGTACAAGGATAAGGACATAGAGCCCTTGCAGGCTTCTCCTCCTGTCCTGCTGGATTATCTAGCTCACCTTCAGATGGAAGGCCTGAAAGCTTCATCCCTAAGAGTACATCTAGTGGCCATCTTGGCCTGTCTTTCCACTGGAAAGGAGAAATCTATCATCTCACAGGCTATTTTCAAAAAGGTTTTCAAAGGGCTGCTGTACCTCCAGGCCCCTCTGAGGGAACCTGTTTCCCCTTGGGACTTGTATAGCCAAACTCATGGAGCCTCCTTTCGATCCCATACCTACTGCTTATCTTAAGTATGCAACCTGGAAGACTGTTTTTCTAGTGACAATTACCTCGGCAGATTTCAGAGTTGCTGGCCCTTTGTACAGACCCTAATTACATCATTCCCCACAAGGACAAAGAAGTCCTTAGGACAAATAGGAAATTTTTTCACAAGGTGGTCTCTGACTTACACCTTAACCAGTCTATTTCCTTGCTGGTACTTTTCACAGACAAGTCCACCCAGGCAAACACAAGCAGCCTAGCCTGGATGTTAAGAGAGCCCTGTCATATTACTTAGACTGTACTAAGCAGTTAAGAGACTCACACACTCAGCTCTTTCTCACCTGTGGTGAAGTGGGCAGAGGGAAACTGGCGACCAAGAAATCCATTTCCTTCTGGATTGTCTCTTGTATCCAGTTCTGTTACAGCAAAGCTGGTAAGCAACCCCCTCTTTTCCCACACTTACTTATGAACAGTGCAGCTGTCATTTTTCCCATCCTGGCCAAAATGTCTTTTTGCACTTCTGGTGTGGAATAGCGCAGTTGCTGTGGGAAATCAGTGTTCAGGACAGATTAAGAAAATGACAGTGTCACTGTTCATGAGCAGAGGTTCTAAAAAGCCTATGTTGAAAATTTGGTGATGATAGCCCATCAAATGACTGTGTTACAAGTGTGCATTGCGCAGTTCCCATGCACCCTTGTAACTCCGCAAATATATAATATTGTCACATAGATTTTCAACACTGGCATTTTTTTGCACTCCTTATGAACAGTACAGCTGTCATTTTTCACATCCTCGCCATAATATGTTTTTGCACTCCTGCCGCAGAATAGCATGGTCGCTGTGGGAAATCACTGTTTGGGACAGATTAAGATTGAGCAAGTAAGAGGGGGGAGTGACCGAGCTCAAGTGAGCTCTGCTGGGACTGCTGCTGATTTCTTTGTGGGCAGAAAAAGGGCCCAATGCAGGTGCCCAGTACAAAAGGGCAGCCTGCAGCAGTGGGAGAAACAGAACGAGAGAGCGAGTGAGGGAAGGGGAGTGAGCAGACTCAATGGAGCTCTGTTGGGACTGCTGCGATTTCTTTGTGGGCAGGAAAAGGCATCAGTGCAGTTAGGGGCTCAGTACGAAAAGGCAGCCTGCAGCGGTGGGAGAAACAGTATGAGAGAGTGAGAGAGGGGGACTGAGTGAGGTCAACGGAGCTCTATCAGGACTGCTTTGGATTTCTTTGTGGGCAGAAAAAGGTGCCAATGCAGACAGGAGCCCAGTACAAAAGGGCAGCCTGCAGCACCAGGAGAAATAGAATGAGCGAGTGAGACAGGGGGAGTGAGCAAGCTCAATGGAGCTCTGTTGGGACTGCTATGGATTTCTTTGTGGACAGAAAAAGGCAACAATGGAGGCAGCAGCCCAGTATAAAGGGGCAGCCTGCAGCGTGGTTAGACACAGAATGAGCGAGTGAGACAGGGGGAGTGAGTGAACTCAATAGAGCTGTGTCAGGACTGCTGCAGAATTCTCTGTGAGCAAAAAAAGGGGCCAACACAAGCAGAAGCCTAGTACAAAAGGGCAGCCTGCAGTGTCGGGTGAAATATAATGAATGAGTGAGAGAGGGGAAGTGTGTGAGCTCAATGGAGCTTGGCCGGGACTTTAGAGTTGCCCACCCTCCTGCCCAGGGTCCTCCGTGGTCCTATATTACAGCAGGGTCTGTGGAGTGGAGATAAAGCAATGAGTAGATATGCCCACACCTCATTATGAGCAGTGCAACTGTCATTTTTCACATCCTGGCCAAAATGCATTTTTGCACTTCCAGCGCAGAATAGTGCGGTTGCTGTGGGAAATCAGTGTTTGGGACACATTAAGAAAATCACAGTGACACTGTTCATGAGCAGAGGTCCTAAAATGCCTATGTTGAAAATTTTGTAATGAAAGTCCATAAAATGACTGTGTTACAAGCGTGCATTGTGCAGTTTCCATGCACCCTTGTAATTTCACAAATCAGTAATATTTTCACACCACATTTTCAACACTGGCATTTTTCACACCTCCTTATGAACAGTATAGCTGTCATTTTTCACATCCTGGCCGAAATGTATTTTCACACTTGTGGCACACAATAGCATGGTTGCTGCGGGAAATCAGTGTTTGGAACAGATTAAGAAAATTACAGTGACATTATTCATGACCAGCGGTCCTAAAATCCCTATGTTGAAAATTTGGTGACGAAGGTCCATAAATTGACTGTGTTACAAGTGTACGTTAAACTGTTTCCATGCACCCTTTTAACTTAGCAAATCTGTAATATTTTCACACCACATTTTCAATGCTGGCATTTTTTTCACACCTCTTTATGAACAGTACAGCTGTCATTTTTCACATCCTGGCCTAAATATGTTTCTGCACCCCTGCCGCAGAATAGCTCAGTTGCTGTGGGAAATCAGTGTTTGGGACAGATTAAGATCGAGCAAGTGAGAGGGGGGAGAGTGACTGAGCTCCACTGACTTCTGTCGGGACTGCTGCTGATTTCTTTTTGGACAGAAAAAGACCCCAACGCAGGAGCCCAGTACAAAAGGACAGCCTGCAGTGCTGGAAGAAATGGAATGAATGGCGGAATGAGTGGGTGAAGGAGGGGGCATGAGTGACCTCAACAGAGCTGTGTTGGGACTGCTGCAGATTTCTTCATGGGCCGAAAAAGGCAGCAATGCAGGCAGGGGCCCAGTACAAAAGGGCAGCCTGCAGCGGCGGGAGAAACAGAATGAGCGACTAACAGAGGGGACGTGAGCAAGCTCTACTGAGCTCTATTGTGACTGCTGCAGATTTCTTTGAGGGTAAAAAAAGGCAGCAACACAGACAGGAGCCCAGTACAAAAGGGTAGCCTGCAGCACCAGCAGAAATAGAATGAGCGAGAGAGAGGGGGAGTATGCAAGCTCAACGGAGCTCTGTCGGGACTGATGCAGATTTCTTTGTGGGCAGTCAAAGATGACAACAGAGGCAGGGGCCCAGTACAAAGGTGCAGCCTGCAGCTCCTTGAAAAACAGAATGAGCGTGTGAGGGAGGAAGACTGAGCGACCTCAATGGAGCTCTGTCAGGACAGCTACGGATTTCTTTGTGGTCAGACAAAGTTGCCAATGCAGACAGAAACCCGTACAAAAATGCAGCCTGCAGCGCCAACAGAAACAGAATGAGCAACTGGCAGAGGGGGAGTGAGTGAGCTCAACGGAGCAAAGCAATCAACATTCAGCATAGGCAAATGCTTATTTATATCCTAGCCGTAATGTCTTTTTTCACTTCCGGTGCAGAATAGCATGGTTGCTGTGGGAAATCAGTGTTCAGGACACATTAAGAAAATCACAGTGACACTGTTCATGAGCAGAGGTTCTAAATTGCCTATGTTGAAAATCTGGTGCCAAAAGTCCATAAAATGACTGTGTTATGCACATGCGTTGCACAGTTTCCATATATGCTCAGAAGTGTGAGCATTTTTAATATTCTCATTACAGATTTTCAACATTGCCATCTCTTCATACCTCCCTATGGATGGTACTGTACAGCTGTCATTCTTCACATCCTGCCCGATCTGCGTTTTTGTGCATGTGACGCAGAATAGCACTGTCACTGTTGGAACTCAATGTTCGGGACACATTGACAAAATCACAGTACCACTCTTTATGAGAAGAGGTCCCAAATGCTTTCATGAGGTGGGGTCACAAAAAGGCCATGTTTAAAATTTTTATTGCAAATACCAACAAACTCCTGAGGCATTAGGGTTTCAAACCATAACGTCCTACCCTGTACAGACTGGTAGGCATTGGGGTGTGCCTTTGGGTTGCCAGCTGTACTGCTCATGCCGTCCCACCCCCAGCCACTGACAGGCATCGAGGTGTACCTTGGACTCTTCGGTCACAGACTTCACTTCATTCTCCTATGCTGCAATCATTTTCACTGTATGTCCTTATGGAATGGGGTGACTGTAAAGCCAAACACCCTACAGCACACCTCAACGCATGTCAGTATCTGCAGAATAGGGTTAGGTGACATGGCATTACTGTCATGGGCGATGGCCCAAACACTTACCCCAATGCCTGTCCATCTCTACAGGATGGAGGTGGGGTTGACATGAAGTTCAATACTTCAGTGCCATTCCTTTTCTGCATCTGTCTAACTCCTGCATTTCCAATGCTAATACCAGTAAGCAAACGTTTGGCATTGACAAATGCTTGTTCTTATTGACGTGCAGCACAATAGTGGTTTGGAATTTTCAGTTGTTTTGCTAACAGTGTTTTGTCTCTGCTGGGCACAGGTTTTGCCCTTTTATCAGCTTCATAATAGTTCTGAGGTCCTTCAGGCTGACTGCAGGCGGCAGTCTCCTCTTTCTTCTGACTGACCAATGTCTTTCTCATTTACATTGACTTGTCCTCTCTGGGGCAGCTTAACCCAGCTGGCATAATGCACCTGTCAATAATTCTGAAGATCCCCATGGAAGAGATAACATTAAAATGTTCAGTAATCTTTAATTTCTGCTTTTCTGTCACATTTTTTATGTCAGAAAAGCCAAAAAAGAGTACTGGACCCACAAGTTTTGAAAACTGTTTCTATTGTGGCAAAATTCTAACTATAGCAGACAGCCATGACCTGTGCTAAATTCTACCTGAAACAGACAGCCACGACCTGTACTTACAGTGTTTGGGTTCAGAACATTTTTGCTCTATTTGCTCTAAATTCTGTGAAAAAAACATTAGAAAAAGGGCCAAAAGATTCTCTTGTTAAGGAGGGGTCCTCTGCCCTGCCCAAGCCTAAAGACAAGAACCCCTCAGAGAATAAGTCTGATAAACAAAACAATAAAAATGGTGACATGCCAAAAAAGAGAAATTGTGATCAGACCACTGAGTCTGTTCCTGCAGGAAAACTGTGTAAAGAGAAATGTACCACTGTCCCTCCTGTACCAAGGCAAGGGGAGATGCTGAGGCAAAAAAAGCATAAAGATAAAGAAAAGAATAAAGAGGTGCGGTTACGCACTGAGATACCTGACCTGAATAAAGAGTTACCCCCTGTAGAGGAAATGGCAAAGGCATGACACTTTTATCATACTCTGAAGAGTATGTTTTTTTTTCTCTGTTCCCTCTACTCCTGTTAATCCCAGCAGGTCTGTCCCAACCTTTGGGTCACCCAGCTTTTTTTGGACAGGGAGAGGATGATGATGATTATTATGATGATGATGATAATTATGATGAGGGCCAGCCTCTGGAGCCAGACCTTTCACCTGACCCACACATTGGCACCTTTCCAGATGATCAGGAGGACCTTTTCTCGTTCCTGACCTTCTTACAACACATGGTGGACACCCTGGACCTCCATATTTTGGATCCCACTGAGGATGACGATGATGAGGAAGATGAAGACTATAAAAGTATGATGGGTCTTCCTTCTACAAAAATGACTGTGCTTTCTATATACAAATCTTTTAAGAAACCCACCATGAAACTTCTGCAGGCCCCTACCTCCCTGACAGGGGTGGATAAGAAGGTGGATAAGAAATATCGTTTGGCTAAGCATGAGGCAGAGTTTCTTTATATTCACGCCAACCATGAAGGAGTGGTTCAGGTCCCAGCCTGTGATAAGGCTATGGTCCCTCTCCCCTCTTTGCCTCCTGAAAAGGGGTCATGTAAGATGGATGCCATGCCAAAAAATCTTATACCATAGCCTTTCTACTTCTACACCTGTGTTCCTTCCTGACATACTCTGCCAAATACCAAAAGGCTCTTTGGACTTATGTCCAGGCCATTCTCTCACACAAGTCTGACAAGATGGTTCAGGACATTACTGAAACAAATCTGGTCTTGAGGCCACCAAGTACTAGTTTCATATGGCCACAGACACGAATGACACATCAGCAAGGGTCATGGCTCAAGCCGCATCCCTTAGATGTTTTGCCTGGCTACGTACAACTAATCTTACACAGGATACACAATCTAAGTCCATGGACTTCTCCTATGAAAACAAGTGCCTCTTTGGGGAAAAGACTGAAGCAGATTTAAAAAAGTGGAAGAGTACAAGTCCACCTATGAAAGAAATTCAGTCAAGCAAAAAGCCTCTACATCCCCGAAGTTTCAATCTATGGGAAATAGAGGCAGAGGCTACTTCTCCCAGGGAATTCTACATTATGTCCATGCCCATAGATTACTCTCAAATGCAAGGCTAGTTCAGGGGAAGAGGCAGGAAGGGTCAGAGAAAAGCTGCTACCATTCCTGCACCTGCCAGTCAGTCTGAGCCCCGACTCCTGCAACCAGGTTGCCTCCTCTCTTCCAGTAGGGGACAGGCTCTCCCACTACTTCCAAGCTTGGACCCACATTACCACAGACAAGTGGGTCTTAGAGGTAGTGGGGAAAGGTCTACCCCTACAGTTCAGACAGTTTCCTGCCCTTCAGGGTCCAGCTCTTTCAAAACCTCTGCCCTCAACAGAAAGATTCTTGTTGGAGCTGGAGGTAAAGACCCTATTTTTAGCAAAAGTGGTGGAGAGAGTTCTCCTTTCACAGCATGGAAAAGGTCTCTACCCCAGATACTTCCTGACATTAAAGAGAAACTGGGAGTAGTGACCGATTTTAGACCTCAGGTACTTAAACAGGCACTTACTCAAACCAAAATTCAAAATGGTTATTATGCAAATGATAAAACATTCACTGCAACAGGGAGATTAGCTAGCCTCCTTGGATCTCAAGGACACCTGTTTTTATATACCAATAAGGCAGTTCCACAGAAAGTTTCTGAGGTTCAGGCTGCATTCAGGTCATTACCGGTTCGTAGCCATGCCCTTTGGCCTGACTTCTGCTCCCAGACTATTCACAAAGTGCCTGTCTGTGGTGGCAGCCCTCTTGAGAAAGTGGAGTATCTCAGTCTTTCCATACCTGAATGACTGACTTTTTGTGGGCAAGACCCCTCAACAAGTCAGACAGACTCTAAACTGTGCAAAACAAACTCTGTCCTCTCTGGGATTTCTTATCAACTAAAAGAAATCCCACCTGGAACCCTCTCAGCTCCTCAGTTTCATAGGAGCAGATTTGAATACTCAGCAGGCAAAAGCCTTTCTTCCTCAGCACAGAGTTCAAAACTTTCTGACTGTAGCAAATTTTTTCCTGCTAGGCCAGCCAAGGTCTGCAAGGCATTTTCCACAGCTCCTGGGACACATGGCCTCTATGACTGCCATGGTCCCAGGGGTAAGGCTTTAGATAAGGGATATCCAGTGCCATCTGCAATCCCACTGGTCACAAAAGAAAAATTCTCTGTCCAAGCTGGTACCAGTGACAGACACTGCTTCAAGCTCTTGACTGGTGGAAGGAAGAGGAAAACATTTCAGTGATTATTCCATTCCAGCTATCCTCTCCCTCATAAATCATTACCACAGATGCCTCACTACTAGGTTGGGGAGCTCATCTGGACAGTTCTTTAGTCAGTGGCACTTGGACCACAAAGGAATCTAGAAGCCACACAAATCTTCTGGAACTCAGAGCTGTGTACCTGGTACTGAAAGCCTTCACCCCTCAGGTTGAGGGGCACACTGTTCAGAACAGACAACACCACTGCTATGTTTACATAAACAGGCAGGGAGGCATGAGGTTTATGCCCCTGTGCACAGAGGCCATGAGAATATGGTTTCTAACCTATTCTCTGGATGTGGGTCTTTGCCATGTACCTCTCAGGCAAGGACAATACCCTGGCAGATGCTCTGAGCTGCATTAGTCAAGGCCACAATGAATGGATTCTGAAGAGGCAAGTACTTGCCACAGTCTTCAGGAGGTGGGGCACACCAGAAGTGGACCTGTTTACATCCCACTTCAACTGCCAACTTCCTCTGTACTGCAGCAGACCCCCAGCAGTAGGCACTCTCCCAGCTGAGGCACTAATCCTGAACTGGACAGGGAAGTTTCTGTATGCCTCCTTTCATTTCCCCTGTTACATGGAGTGCTACTGAAGCTCAGGGATCAGCCTGTGACCATGATCCTGATAGCTTCAGACTGGCCAAGACAAGCCTAGTATCCTCTCCTGCTGGCCATGTCCCACAAGAAGCTGATTAGACTTCCTCTGACTCATTGTCTCCTCACCCTACCATGAGTGGGGGTGAATTTTCTGGACCTGGAATCTCTTCACCTCAAAGCATGGTTCTTGAGAAGCTAGACTTCCCAGATACACACTACTCAGAACAAGTTCTGGAAGTTCTTTGCATGGCTAAAAAGCCAAGCACAAAGAAAACCTATGTAGCTAAATGGAAAAGATTTTCTATCTGGTGTAAAGGAAAAAAGATAGATCCCCTTAAAGCCTCTACCCCTTCCCATTTGGATTATTTAATTCATCTGTGATCATTAGGCCTCAATACCACTTCCCTGAAGCTTCATTTAGCTGCAATCCCAGCCTATGTTTCCGCTGGGAAAGAAAAGTCTGTCATGTCCAATCCCATTTTCAAAAAGTATTTCAAAGGCCTTCTCCATCTACAGCCCCCAATCAGGGAACCTGTTCCTCCTTGGGACCTTAACCTCTGTACTGCTAAGCTCATGGAGCCTCCATTCTAGTCCATGGCTGCAGCCCACATTAAGTATGTTACCTGGAAAACAGTATTCCTGGTTGCTATCACTTCTGCAAGAAGGATTTCAGAACTGCAAGCACTCTGTACTGAGCCTAACTACATGGTCCATCATGAGGACAAGGTAGAGCTCAGAACAAACATGAAATTCCTTCCAAAGGTGGTCTCTGAGTTCCACGTTAATCAGTCCATTACTCTCCCTGTCTTTTTCACTGACAACTCCTTTCCAGGGGAGAAGAACGCTTCACAACCTGGATGTCAGAAGAGCCCTGTCCTAGAACATGGAGCATACTAAACAGGTCAGAAGATCCACCACTCAGCTTTTCCTCACTTGTGATGAGGTGAACAAGGGAACACTAGCCACTAAGAGAACTACCTCTCATTGGATAGTTTTCTGTATTCAAGTTCTGTTATGCCAAGGCTGGCAAACAGCCCACTCAAGGCCTCAGGGCCCACTTTACTAGGGGCACTGTTGCCGCTGTGGCAGCTGCAAGGGACATCCCCTTGCTAGATTTCTGCAAAGCAGTCACCTGGAAAACTCTACACACATTCATAAAACATTACTGCCTGGATGTACTGTCAAGGTTTGAGGCCAAATTTGGCAGGGCTGTCCTGCAGAGCCTCTTTCCTAAGTAGGTTCTGTACCCATCTCCCAGCTGTACTGCTTTGTAGTCTGCTGTTGTTACTGATGCTAAAGGACTCCTGGGGTGAGAAGAAAAAATTATTCACTGCAGTAATTATTTTTCTTCCAAGGGGCCCATTAGCATCAGTAACCTCCCACCCTTCCTCCCCAGGCACATACTCCAAGAGGACTCTATTTCTTATCTTTTTGCCAAATTTGTTCAGGTTTCTGGATTGTTTTTAGGGCATGTTAATGGTTAATTACAGTATTTTAATGGTTCATGCTGTTTCATGCTTTTAAAGCCAGTTTGCACCATCCTTTTAGTCATTGTTCTCCTCTTGTCTTTGAAAAAATTCAGAAGCCCTGTGGGCTTTTTGCACCCAGCACACCCTCTTGCTGGTTTGTAATGAAAATGCAAATGTTAGCAGTAATGCAAACGCAAGCACAAATGAAAATGCAAAGGATAATGCACACGGTTGCGTAGATGGGAATGATTACAGGAAGGTGGATGTGATTCCCCTTCACAAAAGTGGGTCCAAGACAGAGGCAGGAAACTACAGACCTATCAGTCTGACCTCTGTGCTAGGGAAAGTGATGGAGTCACTTCTGAAGGAAAGTGATGGAGTCACTTCTGAAGGAAAGAATAGTCGAGTACCTAGAGGTCAGTGGAGCACAGGACCCAAGGCAGCATGGGTTCACAGCGGGAAGGTCATGTCAGATGAATCTAATAGATTTCTTTGACTGGGTGACCAAAGTAGTAGACCAGGGAGGGGCTGTGGACATGGCCTACCTAGACTTTAGCAAGGCATTTGACACAGTCCCACACAAAAGATTAATAGTCAAATTAACCAGCCTGGGAGTGGGTCCCAGGGTGGTAGCCTAGGTAAAACATTGGCTGGACAACAGGACACAGAAGGTAATTGTAAATGAAGTCCACTCTGAAGAAAGGAGGTTACTAGTGGGGTACCGAGGATTCCATGAGGGTCCAGACCTTTTAATGTCTTCATCAGTGACATTGCAGAGGGACTGGAATGAAAAGTATGCCTTTTGCAGATGACACAAAGATCTGCAACAGGGTTGATACACAAGGAGGCGTGGAAAGGATGAAAAGGGACTTGGCAAGGTTGGAGGAATGGTCAGAAGTATGGCAGCTAGGATTCAATGCAAAGTGCAAAATAATGCACCTGGGAAACAAGAACCCTGGGGAAGAATACACAATGGGTGGGGAGGTAGTAACAACAGCAAAAAAGGAAAGGGACCTGGGGGTAATCATATCAGATGACCTTAAGGTTAGCATCCAATGTGAGAAGGCAGTAGGGAGGGCTGGGGGTATACTGGGATGTATAGGGAGAGGCATCATCAGCAGAAAACAGGAAGTTGTTATCCCTCTGTACAGACAGTTGGTGAGACCACATCTGGAGTACTGTGTCCAGTTCTGGAGACCCCATCTCCGAAGGACATAGACAGGATAGAGGCAGTCCAGAGGAGGGCAACTAAAATGGTGCAGGGTCTGCAAGAGAAGCCGTATGAGGAGAGACTAAAGGAGCTTAATATGTATACCCTTGAGGAAAGAAGGGAGAGGGGGGACATGATAGAAACTTTTAAGTACCTCAGTGGAATCAACAAAGTCCAAGAGGGTAGCATCTTTCAGAAAAAGAGACTTGCAAGAACAAGAGGACACAATTTAAAGATAGAAGGAGGGCGATTCAGGGGCAATGTGAGGAAGTATTATTTCACAGAGAGGGTAGTGGATGTGTGGAACAGCCTTCCTGAGGAGGTTGTGGGGTCTAAAACTGTGGGAGAATTCAAGAATGCATGGGACAGACATAAGGCAATTCTTGTGGGGGGTAGGAAGAAATAGGCCGTTGGTTAACTAGGATCTGCAGCCTATCCTTTAGGTAGGGAAATGGGCAGACTAGATGGGCCTAGCAGTCCTTATCTGCCATCAAAGTCTATGTTTCTATGTTTCTATGTAAATGCTAACGGTAACAGCAATGATGATGCCAAAGGAAATGCAAACACAAATGGAAGTGCGTACACAAACACAAATGGTAATGCACACAGTGACGCAAAATGAAACACAATCAAAACCAATAATGGAAACGTAAATGTTAACAGTAATGCAAATGCAAGCGCAAATAAAAATGCAAAGGGTAACGCACACGGTGGCATAGATGGGAATGGTAATGCAAATAGAAACACAAATGCAAGCACATACAGAAACGCAACTGGTAACGTGCATGGTCATGGTACTGCAATAGGAAATGCAAATGCTAATGGTAACAGCAATAATGATGCCAAAAGAAATGCAAATGAACCACGTATGCAAATGCAAATGGCAATGCACATGGTGATGCAAAACGAAATGCAAACAAAAACAGTAATGAAAACATGTATGTTAATAACGCAAGCACAAATGAAAACGCAAAGGGTAACGCACACAGTGGCGTACACAGGAACGGTAACACAAATGTAAATGCAAATGCAAGTGCATACAGGAACACAAATGGTAACGTGCATGGTCACGGTACCGCAATAGGAAAGGCAAATGCTAATGGTAACAGCAACGATGATGCCAAAGGAAATGCAAATGGAAGCGTGTACGCAAATGGTAATGCACATGGTGACGAAAAACAAAATGCAAACAGAAACAGTAATGGAAATACAAATGGTAACAGTAACGCAAATGCAAACGCAAATGAAAACGCAAAGGGTAATGCACATGGTGGCATAGACTATAACGGTAATGCAAAGGGTAACAGAAATGCAAGTGGGAACGCTAACTGTGACAGTAACGAAAGCGCACACCATTTTTTTTTCCAACCGCTGCATGAGAAACACAGTGAATACAAATAATGTATACATAATAATGGGCCACGGAGCAGAAAATGAGCACTTGGAATACTAAATTGCTTACATCTCAGGAACCGTATGACGTAGAAAAAAAAAAATTCACATAAATTATGACTTTTCTGAGTTTTGCCCTTAGCCTCATTTTGGGGTTAATGTTTTTCTGACAAAAATAATAACAATAATAATTTTTATTTATAAGGCGCCTTTCAGTTGTCAAGGCGCCGTACATAAATAACGGATTAAAACAGTTAATCATTAAAAGAGATTCAGCTAGATCAGAACAATTAATTTAGTCAACATTCTAAAAATGCAGTTTCCCACAAAAAAAGTCTTCAAACCTCTCTTGAAACCCTCCACAGAGGTGCTTTCCCGCAACCGGCGGGGTAGAGAGTTCCAAATCCGCCACTGAATTGGCAGCCAGTGCAGTTCGCGCAGCACCGGTGTAATGTGACAGGATCTACAAGAACCCGTCAAAAGCCGGGCTGCAGTGTTCTGCACTAGCTGCAGGTGATGGATTTCAACCCCAGAAAGTCCTAGGTAAAGGTCGGTATCTAGAAGCGTTTCCGAGATATGGGCCCCGAAATGAGTGATGGACGCCGTAATGTTAGTCTGTGGGAAAAAGCATTAACTTCAGAGTACCATAACTTTGCATCCCTGTAATATTTTGTCACCAAAACACCAAAAGGCACATCTGTGGCATGTTGGCTTTCTTCCCTCCAAATGTCAGCCCAAAAGACCAAACCATTCTTTTACAGCAGGGTGGCAAATAATTCCTGTTATTTTGGCCATAGTGTCACTAAGTAGTGTTGCAAATCTCGACACCTTTGCAAAAAAAATATCATGAAAGTGTCACAGGTGCAACACTACAGCTTACAAAAATGTTAAAAACATATTTCTGGGGTGCTTAACCCCCCCCCCCCAAAAAAAAGACATGGCTAGCATCCTCAGGGACCGACTTGGTGAACACAAAAATAATTATGTCCCTTGATCATCCCAAATTTAAATGCCAAGCATTTCTGTGACCACTAACTGAAAAAAAATGGCTGACTCACAACACTACAGGGGTCATTTGTGACACTAAAAACTGTATTTGCAACACTGCCAAACTTTTTGTTAACTTTTCCCAGTGACTATAATGGGAAACTTGTTTTTTGAATAACTTTTGAACCATTTAATATTTTTTCATGAAATCTTTGAAAGCCACATCTGGAACGCTGGCTTCTGACTGGTCACATAAACTGTGCAACCAGTAGGAGCTCATGAGGTGGGGTCATAAGAAGGCTATATTGAAAGTTTGGGGTCAGAATCTCAAAAAATGACTGCATTATGGGCATTTGTTGCAATCTCGCTATGGACGCTCGTAACTTTGGAAATTTCAATATTTTCACCCCATATTTTCAACATAGTCTGCTTATTACCCCACCTCATGTACAGTATGTCACAGCTGTAATTTTTCAAATCATAGTCAAAGTGTGTTTTTGCATCTGTGGCACAGAATGGCACTGCAGTTATGCATAATTGCATTTTGGTGAGGATCTGAAAATTTTCTGTACTGGGTAACTGTGGTGAGGTCATAAGAAGGCTGTGTTGAAAATTTGGAATCAAAATTTAAGAACAATTTCACGATTATGATTATTTGTTGCAATTTCACTAGGCATGCGCATAACTATGTAAATTATAGGCTTCTTGGTACACCACCTCATGTATGACACAGCTATCATTTTTCAAATCCTTGCCAGAATGTGCTTTTATACCTGCAATGTGGATTGACATTGCGCTTGCGCGGAGTTGCATTTTAGTGGGGGGAGAAAAATGTTCTGGATCAGGTCCATGAGGTGGAGTAACATACATGGCTATGGTGACAATTTGGTGACTCTTGTCCTATAACTGGTAGCACAGGGCAGAGATCTGTGCCTAATAGCTATACATACATATACCATCTATAGGAGGTGATGGACACTGCGCTCCAACAGTAAAATAAGGATAATAAATATAGTATCTCAAAAAGAAAGGACATAAATTGCAAAAAACTTTAATGCACCATTAGGTGAGGTATTAAAAGTAGATAAATATGACCTTAAGGTTCCCAAGCCTAAGACTCCATCCGCACTGTACATGCAGGAGCAGGCATGAGGGGTATGTTTTTGAGATGTGTAGCCTAATGCACACCCCATTCCATGAGTAAGTAAGGTAAGATGGGTACAGTATAGGAGAATGTTGAAAAAGGATACTTTTTTCAGCCAGATGACTATTGTTTTGACGACCAGTTGGCCCTGACAAAATTTTTATTCCCCAGTCAGTTTCCTTTTTAGCTATTTCTTGTTCATGATACAAAAAATGAAATCAGCTGGTTAAAAAAGATTTTCCATTTTGACAACCAGCAGTCAGTTGGATTTACATGATAGACACCAGACACATGACTTTGCAGCCAAGAAGGAAAATTGGAGCTCAGGCCGCATCACTGCAGCTTCGCTAGATGGGGTCATGAACCAAACCAAAGCCGAGCTTACAGCTCTTTCCCCTTAGTGTTAGCTGCAGAAGTTAAACTGTACTTCTTTGCTCCTTGGAGTGAAATGGTGGTTCAGGTTTATGAGCAGAGGAGACAACTGACAGTGATTCATGGGTAAGTGTAAATTTTTGGGTGGTTCCTGAGTTAACAGGGCAAAAGGGTTTGAGGGGTGATGCTGACAGAGGCTCAAGGGTAAGAGAAGGTGACTAGAGAGTGACTCAAATTTACAGGATTGGAAGGGTTTGAGGAGAGATCACCATCTGTTGTAAAATAAATGGGAGACCGTTACATTAGCATCTACTGCAGATAAGTGAAGGAGCTTAACACTGCTCCCAATACAATCTGTACACAAGCAACACCTGGCAGATAGCAGATAGCGAGCATGGTGGTTAAAGTGAGGAGTTAAACACTGCTGTTGAATGGTGCAGAGGAGCAGGTTGGTGGTAAGTGAGGATGTGGATAAACGAGAGGTGGATAAATGAGAGAACACTGACATTTTTCATTTTTTTCCTCCCTTGAGGCCCTCTACAATATATAGCTTTGTATCTGCCATTTCTTCTGTGGCCATGCTCTTGGTCTCCCTTATTATATGGTATGTGCCTTCCCTTGTTTTCCATGTATCTTGTAAAGACCTTTTTTTTGGTTCTCACTGTTCCTTTGACCTTTCCAGGGAACTGATGCCTAGGACTTCAGCCTTTGATGAGTGCTTATTTCTGCCAATGGCCATATTGACCCATATAGAGTTATGGTTGCTGAACCCTAGTTGCTCCCCTTCCCTAACTCCTCCTCTTCCCACTTCAGGTTGGTGAGCATTGCATTGAGAATGGTAGCCTACCTAGTGGGTTCCTTAGCCAGTTGCACCAGCAGGCAGTCCTGCAGTGTATCCAGCAAGGCCTGACTTCTGGAGTGCCTGGCCACTGGAAAGACCCAATCAGTATCTGACAAGTTCAGCTCTCCCATCATCACCACCTCCCCATTTGCCACCCTCTTTCTAGTTATGCCTCCAGCTCCATATCTTTCTCTTCTATCTGTCTTGGAGGCCTGTAGTTCCCCCCCATCCATAGTGTCTCGCCTGGATATGCCATGATCTGAACCTGCAATAATTCCAGTTCCCCATTACCTACCCTGATGTTTTCAGCCTCTACTACCTCTATGCCTTAACTGACATATAGGGGTAGACATTTTCTTTTACCTTTTCCTCTGCCCTTCTAAACATGGTTTAGCTTGGGACTGTTGGGTCCCAATTGTTATCCTTTTTGGCCCACGTTTCTGTGATGGCTACTGTCAGTGCTGTACCACCATTGCTTGGAGCTTACTGATTTTATTTTCTAGACTCCTGATAATAAGGCAACCCCTTTCCATCTTTCTCTTAATACCCTCTTGCTTTTTCCTCTTTCTTGTGCCTCATTCTTCCATAGTCTCCTTATTATTTTATTTTTTGCGCTGTAGGAGGCTTTGTCAGCACTCCCTCATTTACCTCTTCTCCTGACCTTATTTGAACTTCAGCCTTACTGTTTCCCAGCTTGCTGCTACTAGTCCCTTGTTCAGGTGGAGCCATAGCTGGGTTCTCCAGTGACTGTCCCTTCTCAGTGATTCCTCTAGCCTCCACCTCCCTTGCAGTCAGTTTATCTGTCCCAATCTGGACATCAAACCACTACTCCAGAGCAGTGGCACCCCCCTCATCAGGTGAAGACTACTGCACTTAAAGAGACTCCTGTCCCAGAAGCCCCCCGTCTCTCACAAAGTGGTACTCCCCCTCTTGACACCATCTCATCAATGACCATTAAACTTCTTTCTTTCTTCCTTCATTACTCTGTCATTCCCATTCCCTCTGTTCCTCATTGGGAGGACCTTGGAATGGACCAGGGAAGCTGAATGCACCTTCAATCTGTCCCCCAGCCTCTTAAGTTCCTCTTCTCTGCCTCCACAGGCTGGTTTGCCAGATCATAGGTGCCCAAGTATACCAGCACCCCTAGCTCCTGCTCCCCCACTCCATCATCCTCCCTATCCTATCTATATCTCATGAGGCTGATGCACCAGGAAAGCATCTGACCATTTCATTCTCCTTCTCTTACCCATCCACCACCCTTTCTACTCCCTTTATCACTGAGTCCCCAATCACTAAGCTGCTGCTCATACCCCCTGTTGCCACCTAGTGGTTGTACTGATTTCCCCCAACTGACTCAACCCCCCTCCCATGAATCGGGTACCAGAGCCTCCTCCAGAGGTGCAAAGCAGTTTACTATCTGGATGGTATGAGACTGGTTGAAACCCTTGTGAATGCCCCTTCCACCCTTCCCTCCTCCACCATTCTGCAGCCCCCTTGGCCAGTTGGCTCTGAGGAAGTGTGGGTGTGGAGGGTGGATCCTAGCTGTGCTGTTGCTGCAGCTGATATATCTCTTCTCCTGCTGCTGCCAGCTGAGCATGGAACTCTGCAAAAGTCCTGCAGATGGGGCAATACCCCTTCCTCCAGAGCATAACCCTGGAGAAGAGTGTCCCACAGTTCCCATGATTGACTACTGTATCTCATCTCCATACTGATCCTATGATTACCCCTAGACTGTTAATAACTTGCTTTCATCCATCTATCTAGTATCCTTAGACTAGAACCAAACAGACCTACCTTGGGTTCTGTTACATACTGTATGGAGTACTTCCTACTCCTCCCTTACTTCCTTAACCTTGGTTAATTCCAGTTATATGTGTATTTGTGTAATATATATAAATACAGTATACACAAATACGTAAATACCTATTTTGCTTTTGTTATGCAAATATAACAGCAACTCTGTATTCTAGAACCCCCACTGTTCTTGTGTGGTAGAACTCTAGAATATCTCTGGACTTTGTACTATTAATATACCAAATTTTCGCTCTTGTTCTCCATATTGTTACCCCTTCCCCAGAACACACCTGAAAATGAGCCTTGACTCATTTTGCCTTTCCCAGTCACCAGTTTACAAATATTATACTGTAGGAACATTGTAGTGAACTTGTTAGTAGGGTTGAGTAAGCAGATAAATATTAAAGCCTGATTTTTGCTCCATAATAATGCCACCCTCATTGGACAGAGTAGCCTGGCCTTTGGCATGCACATAGTCGGTGCCAGGAAGTTGCTCCTGAAAATTTGATAATGGCAGATTCAGTGGTTTAAAAGTAATAGAAGGTTGAAAATACATTAAACTATGGAAATGAAAGCAGCAGTGCAACGGAAAATGTTTCCTAAAAAGCTAGTTTCAGCTACAGTAAATGAAAAATATGTATTCTAATGACAAATATGTGTATTAATGTCTAACGGTGTGTAATCTTTTGTGAAGTCTTTGTAAACTTGTGTTAAATGTTAGCATTAAAACTGGATGTTCTTTATTCATAATGAATAATTACCTTAGTCCCTTGTGTGTTGTTATGTATGCAATAAATTGTTAACTCTGTGACAAAAACAGGACCACCTTGTAAATAGGACCTAATGGTGTGATGGTACCAGCTATTATCCAGTATAAAAATAAAGATTTTACTACTATTAGCATACCTGTACCTGTTAATTGTACTTTTCTAGATACCTCTAGTCCTGTGTCCCATTAGTTTTTTTTTTTTGTTTAATATTTTCTCGGCTAAAACCCTTGTCTGGTCTACAGCACTATTTATAAGCCAAATGTAGCAGCCATGTTTTTTTTTTTTGAGGAAAAAAAAAACTAAATTAAAATATTTTATAAAATAGTCACAGTTTGGTAAAACTAGTAATGTTTACCACCAAATAAAACTGGAAGATGTCTGAAATATTTATAATAATAAAACAAGGGTAGGGTCAAATTGTTTTGTCCAGTTTTATTGCACTGCTCTTTTTTCGAAACTTTCAGGTGTGTTAGAGTTTGGCCCAAAGATGATTCTTTGATAGTTGGTTTTATTGAAATATGACTTTTCAAATCAAGATAATAAAATCTGGCAATGGTAAATTCATTGGTCATTCAGGAAACTTATTCTGAATGCAACAAAAACTGAATTTATGATTTTTCACAATGTGAAGAAAAAGTTGTCTATAAATAATAGTGTAGTCATAAAAGCATTGAATGGTATCGGCATAGAGTAAGTCCCAGTTTTCAAATATGTGGGGCTACACATTAATAGTTCTGTTAGGTATAATTTTCATATTTCACATGACAAAGATTCTTCAGCAGAGACCTGGTGTTCTCTATAGACTTAATTCAATTTTTTTACCATCTAAAATGTTTTTGCTGTCATAGTTTCCTGTTTGCAATCATTGCTTTTAGGTATTTTACTATTTGCTGCTAGTGAGGTAGAAATAGCCAGGGTTTAAGTTCTGTATATCCAAATTGCAAGATTTGCTACTCAGTTGTCAGTCTGTACACACCACTGTTTACTTTCAAATTCATTACAGAGTTTTTCATTAAATCACAGTTTCAAGATTCATCTTGGTATTACTGGTAGTAAGGTGGTGTTAAAGCAGTAGTACTGGATAATCAGGAAGTGATTATCACAATTCTGCTTTTTGGCTGGAAGCATGTAGCCATAGTTCCAGTTTCCATATCTGTAAATATATTTTGCTAGCTACCTTTAATTTTTTAAATGTTTAAAGTTGATTTCCATTATTGTGGATCCAGAGAAAATATGGCTGGCACCTAATTTGCAGCTGAGCTTCTACCTCACACTGCATCACATCTTTTGTTTACTTCTGTGGGATCCTGTGCTGTGCGTTTCCACTGTCCCTGTGAAGAAAGTGTAAGTCATGCGCACACACAATTGACAGCAGAGGGTTCCAGTTGAACATGGTGGGTGGGAGAAATGTAGACATAGAAACATAGACTTTGACGGCAGAAAAGGACCGCTTGTCCCACCCATCTGCCCATTTCCCTACCTATTGGATAAGCTACAGATCCTAGTTAACCAACAGCCTACTTCTTCCTAACCCCCACCAGAACTGCCTTCCATTTGCGCCATGCATTCTTGAATTCCCCACTGTTTTTGTCCCCATGACCTCCATGTGTACACCACTCTCTCCATGAAAACACACTTCCTCATGGTGCCCCTGAGCTGTCCCCCCTCTATCTTCAAATTGTGCACCCTTGTTCTTCCACATCTCTTTTTCTGAAAGATGCTACCCTCTTGGACTTTGTTGATTCCCTTGAGGTACTTGAACATTTCTATCATGTCCCCCGTCTCTCTCCTTTCCTCGATGGTATACATATTAAGCTCCTTTAGTCTCTCTTCATATAGCTCTGGTGCAGACCCTGCACCATTTTAGTTGCCCTCCTCTGGACTGCCTCCATCCTGTCTACATCCTTGTGGAGATGGGATCTCCAGAACTGCATGCAGTACTCCAAATGGGATCTCACCAACTGTCTGTACAGAGGGATAACAACTTCCTGTTTTCTAATGGTGATGCCACTTCCTATACATCTCAGTTATCCCCACAGCCCTCCGTACTGCCTTCTCACATTGATTACTTACCTTTAGGCCATCTGATATGACTACCCCCAGGTCCCTTTCCATTTTTGTCGTTATAAGTACCCCACATAGTGTACTCTTCCCCTTGGTATTTGTTTCCCAGGTGCATCACTTTGCACTTTTTTGCACTGTATATAAGCTGCCATACTTTTGACCATTCCTCCAGCCTTGCCAAGTCCCTTCTCATCCTTTCAACCCCACTTGTGTATCTACCCTGTTGCAGATCTTTGTGTTGTCTGCAAAGAGGCATACTTTTCCTTCCAATCTCTCTACAGTGTCACTTATAAGGACATTAAAAAGGACCAGTTCCAGTACTGAAACCTGCAGTACCCCGCTAGTAACCCCCCTTTCTTCAGAGTAGACTCAGTTTACTATTACTCTCTGTGTCCCGTTGTCCAACCAATTTTTTACCCAGGCTACCATCCTGGGACCCATTCACAGGCTGGCTAACTTGTTTATTAATCTTTTGTATGGGACTGTTTCAAATGTCTTACTAAAGTCTAGGAAGCCATGCACACAGCCTCTCCCTAGTCTACTACTTTGGTTACCCAGTCAAAAAAATCTATTAGATTCATCTGACATGGTCTTCCCACTGCGAATCCATGCTGCCTTGGGTCCTGTGCCCTGCTGGCCTCTAGGTACTCAACAGTTCTTTCTTTCAGAAGTGATTCCATAATTTTCCATACCACTGAGGTCAAACTAACAGGTCTGTAGTTTCCTGCCTATGCCTTGCTCCCACTTTTGTGAAGGGGAATCACATCCACCCTCCTCCAGTCCTCTGGTGCCACACCATCTTCTCATGATTTGTTAAAAAGGGTAGTCTGTGGTGTCACTAGTTCTCCCCTTAGTTGTTTTAGAAGTCTGGGGTGAATCCCATCATATCCCATTGCTTTGTCCACCTTCAGTTTCAGGAGTTCTTTCGGAAACCCTTTCTTCTGCGAATGGACTAGTATCAACCCCCCTATTTAGAGTGCTTCTATTGATTGGATTAGATGCCTCCTCCTCCTCCTCCTCTTTTGTGAATATTGAGCAGAAGTATTCGTTCAGTATCCCTGCTTTTTCACTATCACCCTCTGCCGACTCACTCTCCCCTTTATTAAGCTTCGTTATTCCTCTCTTGGTCTTTCTTCACTCCCTAATGTATCTATAAAAGGTTTTATCCCCCTTCTTAACTGAGTTGGCTGTCTTTTCCTCAGTTTGGGCCTTTGCTATTCTGACTGCCTTCCCCAATTCCTTCTACTTTAACTGGTGCATTTCTCTGTCCTGCTACTCCTGTGTTTCCTTATACTTCCTGAATGCTATCTTTTTCTCCCTAATCCTTCCCCGCCACTTCTTTTGAGGACCATAGTGTTTTTTTCCCTTCGTTTTGATTTGTTTATTTGCTTTGCACAAAGGATTGCTGCCTCTGTGGTGGCAGTTTTGATGTTTCCCCATTTTTCCTCCACCCCACCTTCTTGCCTGTTTGCTAGTGCTTTTCTGAGGCACTCTCTCATTTTGACAAAATCAGCCCTCCTGAAGTCCAGTACCTTCACTTTTGTGTGGCTTGACTCTACAGCTAAGTTTATCTTGAACCACACTGTTTGGTAGGCACTTGTTCCCAGATGGCTACCCACTTCTATATCTGAGATCCTCTCTCTATCCCCATTTGAGAGTACCAAGTCTAAGACTGCTCCCTTCTGAGTGAGTTCCAACACTAACTGTCTGAGGCATGCCCCCTGCAGGGCATCAAGAATGACCCTGCTCTTGGAGATGGCTGCAGCAAAGGTGCTCTAGTTAACATCTGGCATATTCAGGTCCCCCATCAACAATATCTCCCCATTTTCTGCCATCCTAAGGATGCCTTCTGTCATTTCCTTGTCCATTTCCTCCCCCTGAGGCGAGGGTCTGTATACAACCTCCATGCAGATTGTGGTGCCATTTCCTGTCTCCAGGGTGACCCACAATGCCTCCTCTCCTCCCTGTTTATCCTTTAATTTTGTTGCATTCATCCCTTCCCTTATGTAGGGAGCTACTCGTCCTCCTCTTCTACCCTCCCTGTCCCTCCTGTAGATTGCGTGCCCTGGTACGATGATATCCCAGTCATGGTTCTCTGTGTACCATGTTTCTGTGACTGTCATGATATCCAGGCATCCCTCTCCCATTAATGCCAGTAGTTCAGGGAGCTTGTTACCCAGACTACAGGCATTGGTGCTCATTGCCGTCCATTTTTTGATGGCCTTACCCCTTTTAGCCCCATCCCTGTCCTTACTGCCTTTGCCTTTTTCTCCATTTACGTCTGCCTTTCTCCCTATCGACTTCTGTATTTTGGTGTTTACCTTGCTAACTTCCCTGTTTTGTGGGGTGGGGGCTGGGATTTTCCTGATTTTTTGCAGTGCCCCCCTTGGCTAGTTTAAATGCTTGCCAATGAAGCATTTAAACCTATCATCTAGGATCGTGGTTCCACTCATGGACAGATGCAGACCATTGCGCCAGTATAGGCCTGTATCCCTCAAGGTGGACCCCAGTCCAAATGAAGCCAAAACCCTGAGCTCTGCACCAATGTTTCAGCCATTGATTGAATCCCATGGTGCAGAGCACCCTAGCCTCACCCATGCCATAGACAGGCAGCACCTCCGAGAAGGTTACCGTGCATGCTGCTTGTCTATGGCCCCTCCCCAACTCCACAAACTCCAACAAAAACAAAGAAAAATGGAGCAAATTACAAGTGATAGTACAGCAAGACCAAGAAATATTACCAGGTGAGTGCTCAACAGAGCACAGGGAACAAAATGTTGCAAAAGATGCAATTTGTTGTAATCTAGTACTGCTGCTTTAAAGAAAGTGCTGTAAATCTTTCAATATTTTTAACCAAAGATTTCACTACTACACATGAGAGCATATCAGTCTACTTACTTTAATATACCAACAGTTAAAACTGGTTTAGGGCAGAGATATCTGTATCAGTTACCTAATCTTTACAATTCTCTACCACAAAATCTGACCATAGAGACTCCTAGTTTGAATGTTTTCAAATCTAATCTTAAAAAAATATTTATTGACTTCTGAGTGTGGTTGGTTATATTGGTATGCTGCTCTCTTATTATGGGATCTGTTGTGAAAAATATGCTGTTTGTTCTGTTTATTTAATACTTGTATTTTATGTTTGTATTTTGTATCTGGTTGCACATGAAAACGGGCAGTACTGCTTATGAACTTACCAGATAAAAAAAAAAAAAAAACAACCAAGCCAAATGCCACTTTTGTGCGGGCACAAAAACATTTTCAGCATTCTATTCATGGCTAGATTTTCTCCCACCTTGTGCTGGTTGCAGGGCTCTAGGACCACTGGGATCTCCCTCACATGCTCCTCTTTGGGCAGGAAACAGAGTTGCGGTTTCTCCCACCACAGATTGTGACAGTCTGATTCCTGCCTCCAGTTGAACAGGCAGTTTGCAGGATCAGCTTTTTCACTCTGTGACAGAGCTGAAGATTCTTCTTAATTATTTTATTCTGGACATCTGGACATCATTAAAGTGCCTTCGGGTGGCATACTGTTCACTGCTAGGGAGAGTTCACCTTGATGGGCCCCCCCCCGTGGAGACAGCTGACTTGGAGAACACACACGGAGGCTGTGTTTTCACAGGGGGTGCTATCAACAAAAGTCTGGTGATCAGGATAGAACCATGAGTACCAGTAAGCCTTCAAAGCACGGGGTGGATGCAACACAGCAGCAGTAGGCTTGCCCTGCACAGTTCTGAGTGTTGGAGAGTATGCCGGTGGCCATCTTGAACAGCATGTCTAATCCCTCATAGCCAGTCACTTTAGGGGAAGTTGCAGTCACACTGGAGATTACACATGGCAACTTTGGGAACTTCAAGGCTCCCAGCCCTCTGTGCACAGGCTTTTGTTAATTGCTTGCATAGTTAATACGGGGACCCTAAAAGGATCGTTGGCCCCCTGAGAACTGTGTGAGGATTTTGTTTTCTGGGAGCTCAGTTGAACTACACTTCGCAAGTTTTGTCACTAGTAGAGCTAATTGTGCAGGATCACCTCATAGTTGGTGGTGTTTTTAGTGGTTCCTTTCTTGAAGCATATCCCTACTCATCTGGTCCTGCTCCTAAGCTTACAAAAACAAAAGACTGCACTGGGCTGGTGGTGCTCTCTATATTAGTGCAAGCAATGCAAAACAAAAAACTGGGCACTCGCCGCCTCTTTTTTCAGACAAAGGCTACCCTGGATCAGTTCAGTGCAAAATCTGTGCTTTCTTATTATGGTGCCATCTGGACATAAACTATTTCCTTTTATAGATGAGTCTGTCAGACTGGACATGCATCAGGCTGGAATGAATTACCTTTGGCATTGCAGTTGATCTACAGATGATAGCTGTATTTCTTAGTCCCATATGATAGCACAGTAGTTTTGCACTAGAGATAAGAAACTAGGGCATGGGGTAATAATGTTGCATGACAGTATGCCACAGCAATATGTCGCACTGCCAGTACAGCTCAATATATTGCCAGTGGCATAAGTCTTTGTTTTGCGTGGGGCTCCGCCCCCACACACCCCTGTTAGGGGGGTAGTGCACCTGAACCTTCCCAAACTAAAATAACTAACTCCGGAACTCCGGGGAGGATTAACACTTAAATTTGCACAGAGTGTGAAAAATATAAAAATTCCATGCATCTGGGACTGGCAATCGAAACCTGGTCCACAGACTCACTGCTTCCCTTGCTGCCTGTGGCTTATCCCATTGAGTCATGGCAGCTGCTCTGCAGTCCCTCATCCCAGCAGGATTCTTACTCTGCATTGGGAAGAGTGAAAGGGTGCACTACCGCACATACATCCTTTTTGCAGTTTTGCATTCTCTCCCTCTTCCCTGTTGTGCTGCTCCTGTTATGTCGTGTGCTGTAAAGCTTATGACATATTGACCCGGTAGGAGAAACTAGATGTGATTATTATTATTGTCTGCACTTTCACTTACACTGTAGCATGTATTTGGTAAGTACCTGCACTTTTAACAAAAAGTCATTTGATTTTTTTTTTTGTGTATGGCCCCACGGGGTGGTGTCTTCACCAAGGGCCATATAGAAGCACCATGTTTTAACTAGTCTGTTGCCTTTGAAAAAAGAGTTTCTCAAATCCAAAATGCATCAGACACTACATGGTTTGTGTTTAGATGGCACCTTAATAAAGAAATACAGATTCTGCACTGAACTGAGTCAGAATGGCCTTTGAAAAAGTGGTGGTGAGATGGCCCAGTGGCACTGAGGGTTGAGGCGCTGGATGCCACACCTCACACCACGCTGGTGACCCGGGTTTGGGTATGGACTCTGGTTGCTCGATGGTTGGCCAGGGTGAGGTATGATCATGCATTCACCAACAGATTTCCTTCCTTGGGGATAGGGGGTCATAGCAGTGTGCTGTAGACTGACACCCAGCGGAAGCTGGGAGTCAGCACAGGCATGATGCTTAGCAGACCCACACACAGGGCATAAGACTGTCTCCGCGGAGGTGGAGACAGTCACCCTGCCCATTGCACATGTGTGGGTTCAGGGAGAAAACCAGGAGGAAAAAGGATGGAGCTGGCAGGTTCCATGATGGCCGGCTGTGCCTGCATTACCCCCGGCAATCTGAATGTTAGCTTCCGGGGATGGGGGGAAGTTGGCAGCCCTCACCACTGACCCTGTCACGGGGGGAAGGGGTAACCCATGGGGAAGGCTGGGCGGGATGGGTGCAGAAGATGCTGGCTGGATAGATGAGTTCTCTCCAAGGGAGGGTCTGAAGCCGCCTGCCTGCTCTGAGGAGGAGGAGTAACAAATGTAAATATATATATATATATATATGTATGTATATATAAAAAAAAAAGTTGTGGTGAGTGCCCAGTTTTTGTTTGCATATCTCTGTTGCTAAGTTGAGCTAAAACTGTGCCTCTTTCTCAGTGAAGCCAGGACTGTGTTCTTTTTCCCTGCAAGGGGGGATCTCATTAATACTGTTTAGGGGTCCATCGGGTTCTCTCAGTGCCTTGGCCCGATCCTTGGCTAAAGGATATATTGCTGTGATTCATTCTGGGACATGTGTCTTTTGAGAAGTCTTTGACTAAGTTCTCAGACATATTGTCCAGAGGGAGGAAATGCTCTACTAAATGCAAGTCCACCCTGCTTACCTCTTTTGCTGTTTCTCTGTGTCTCTTATGTGAAGCCTCAATGAGCATGACTGCTGTACCGAGAGAAGAGGACCACTTCACTCTGTCTCTCTCTCATTCCCAGGAGGGTCATGGAGCAGAACCCATGTCAGCTGGCACCAGATTTGATTGCTAAACTGAATAGGGCTTTTGCAATATATCCAGCATGCTTTTATTTGCAGGCCCCAGTATCCCCACTGAGACATGTCCACAAAAAAGCATCTCAAAAACAAACTCCATCTCCCTCTTTGGGCAAGGATGACTATCAAGAACATTGCTGTAACAAAAAGATGAAATGGTCCAGCTCTTCACACTCCAGTGGTGAAACAGATGACCACCCCTATCATCACAAAACAAAGAAGTGACATGCTAGAGCTCCTTCCTCTTAAGAGGCTGGTTCATCTTCCAGTAGATAGCAGGGCCACCCTCTGACACACGGTAGATCGCAAAGTAGAATCATCCTTACAGACATTACATGCCTCCGTGGCTTCCTTGAAAGTTACAACAGCTAATTTGTTCTCAGCTGAGGCTGTTCTCTCCTAGACTGTGGAGTTGGCATTTAAGCTGGTGGTGGATTCCAAGAAAAACAAAAATCTAATCCAAGAACAACAGTTCATGGGCCTCGCTTCAGCCTACTTAGTGGATGTCTTGGAGGATGTTGTCCGCTGTGTCATTCAAACACTGTTTTACAAAACCGCAGTGGGAAGAAACTGCTGGTTGTGGGACTGACAGGCAGATGCTCATTAAAAATACTCCTTGTAAATGCCCCTTATGAAGTTGGCCTTCTGTTCTGTGCAGCACTTAAAGCAGCAGTGCAACGAAAATGGGCTAAAATGTGACCCCATCTTTTTTTCTTCCTGTTCAATGCCAGATGTATTCCGGGTTATTTTGGTAGTAAACTTTTCAGTTTCCATTATCATTTAGGAATTTTTATGAAAGTTTTAAAATAATTATTTCTCAAGAAAAAAGATGGCTGCCTCCTTTTTGCATAGAAATAATATTGAGGACTTGAGGAGGGTAAGAAACCAGACAAAAATGCAGACGTATGGTATGCAGACTAGGAAGTATCCAGAAAACCGAAGTCAGCAGTTCTACCAATATTTTTCATAATCATAGTAGGAAAGTAGCTTTTTAGAGTAACTTTTTTTTCATTACACCGTTGTTACAAAGAAGTAGTAAAGGAATCTGTGTAAACTGCTATGATCCGCATGCCACAATCAAAATTCAGCGTTGAACCTTGGTTTAGTCGATCTCGGTGGCCTTTTTATGGTTAGTCATCCTACAACAGATCAGGAAATCAGAATAGGAGCTTCTTTTAATAGACTATCCTAATGTGCTTCCGTAATTAATGCAGCAACAAAGGCGGAGGCAATCATGACTGGAAATTCAAACAAAATGCAAAGCAAATTTGTTTATATAGTGCTCAATCCAACATGAGCACTGCATGCTTTAAAATTAGATACCAATCAAAACACAAAAAACTACATATTATTCAATGGTGGCTATAGATGAAATTGGATCATGTCATATTAAATGTTTGGCCAAAACAGGAAGGTTTTCAGTGAGGCTTTAAAGACTTCCATTGTGCTAGCTGAATGAATGTAATAGATGACTGAATTCCAGATAATGGGGGTTGCTACACCAAATGCTCTGTCACCCGATGATTTAAGCCATGCCAGATGGACAACCAACAGACCAGCATCAGTGGAGTGGAGAGGGTGGACTAGGTAGTATGGATTCAGGAGCTCTTTTAAGTAGTTTGGTCCCAAACCATGTAGTGCCTTTATACTGTATGTCAACAAGCAGATTTTGAAGGTGATACATTAACTCAAAGGCAGCCAGTGCAGGGTATGCAAGACCTGTGTAATGTAGTTCCTCAGTGAAGAACCCATCAACATCCAGGTTGTGGTATTCTGCACTAGCTGCAATTGACGCATCAGTCCTAGGCACAGAGCACTGCAGTAACCCAACCTGGTGGTGATGAAAGCATGGATAATCATTGCTAGGTCATCCTGAGCTAAGTATGGCCAGGTTCTAGTGATAATCCAGAGATGAAAGAAGCCAGATTGGATGATAGAAGAAACTTGCTGTTTAAATATCAATCTGTTGTCCAAATGACCCCAAATCCGTAACTCCACTAGTTGCTGCAAGGGAATGGCTCCCCAGTACTGAGAGAGCCATGTCCCCTGTTGCAGAAAAGCCCCAGTGATGGGTTTGAGAACCATGACCTCTGTTTTGCTTGGGTAAAAACATGACCAGTTTGAGGCCACCCAGTCATTTAATCTCAGTCAAACAAAGGCTCAGCACTGTAGACACAGATGTATCATCAGGGGCCCAAGACAGGTACAACTGAGTATCATCTGTGTAGCAGTGAAATCCCACATTGTACTGTCTTGTGACACCCTAGAGGCAGCATGTACACCAAGAATAAAATGGGGGTGAAGATCAAACCTTGAGGAGCACCACAGGATAGCACAGATGGCTCTGAGGTAAAATTCCCCAGAGACACCTGCTGTGTTCTTTTGGTCAAGTAAGACCCAAACCAGAGCAAGATTGTGCCAGTGATGCCCACATAATTTCTCAGGCAATTTAACATCATCCCATGATCCACTGTGTCAAATGCTGATGAAAAGTCCAAGAGCACTAAAGTTGTATGTTGCCCTTGGTCCCGCGCGAGAAGAAGATGACGAGTCATCCTAACAAGAGCCATCTCAGTGCTGTGTAGAGGCCGAAAACCAGACTGGAGAGATTCATAGATTGAAAGAGACTCCAAGCGATCTATCAATTGCTCAACCACCATCATCTCAATAGACTTTCCTAAAAATGGAAGGTTAGAGACCAGTCTGTAATTTGCTAGAGTGTCAGAGTCGATAGATGGCTTTTTTAGAAGGTGCCTGACCCATGGCCCTTTTCAAGACTGAAGGAAAGACACCTTTCCTCAAGGACCTATTCACGATCTCTGCAAAAAGTGGATTTAGGAACTCAGTGCAGCCCATAATTAGACCACATTAAACCTGGGTCCAGTTTACGGTTGGTGGGACACAAACTGAAAACCACTTGAAGGACCTCAGCCACCAGTCAAAACTCATCTCAGTTTGGCAGATCTACATCGCCATAGATTTGACCACCCCTGGTCCAAGCCAGGCCACTAGAAGAAATACCCAATCTACTGGCTGACACCCAGCTTAGGGAGAATTCTCCTTTTTGTATACTGAAGTTAAAAATAACTAAAAATATTGGTAACCACCAGTCTACAGAGGCTCTATAAATATATGTCAAGATTAAATCAGGGCCTAGAGCTTTATTCAAAAACAGAACTGGTAACATGAGTAATTTCTTTTCCATCAATACAAATAGGTCTAGGAAGAAACTGATAATTACTTTCCAAGGTTTGATATTTGAGTACATAATAATGTGCTCCTGATTTCTCACCCCCCTCATCAATTAACTCCCAACAGTACACCCCTGCATCAGTCCACTCCTATAACAGTTAGCTCCTAGTCAGTTTGCTCCCCCCCCCAAAAAAAATACCTCAGTTTCATTCCTGCCTTTCATTGTTATCTGTAACTTAGGAGAAATTTATGAGAAACTTAGGAGAATCCTATTTTATTTATTGTATTTGTTATAAGTGTTTTAGTGTTGAGGACTAGGGCACAGTGTTGGATAAGGAGATCTTCCATGAAACAGCACAGAAGTTAATGGTTTTATTTTTAGGTTTTTCCCTTAATGCAGAGGGTTTTGAAACTAGCGCTGCAGTTGTAGCCATAAAAAGTTCAGCTGGGAAACAACTTTCTATCAGTGAGCATTTAGGTTGTAGGGGCTAGGAACCGCACTTCTAGTCACAGTTCCCTGAGTATTACTGTTTCTCAATGGACTGGTACGGCATGTCTTTGGACAAGCACCGCTGAGGGAGATGTTCGATACTACTTTTGAGATGATCGGTAGAGTGAGAGTGGCTACTCAGCTGGCAACTCACTGTGTCATGCTATGTGTCACTGTGTCACTCACTGTGTCATGCTATGTGTCATCCAATTAACAGAAGCACTCTTGATAGGGGGGTTGATCCCAGTCCTTTCACAGAAGAAAGGGTTCTGCAAGAACTCCTAAAACTGAAGGTAGACAAAGCAATGGGTCCTGATGGAATTCACCCCAGAATTCTAAAAGAATTAAGGGAGGAACTAGTGAAACCACTGGCTACTCTTTTAATAAATCATGGGAGGATGGGTGGTATCCGAGGACTGGAGGAAGGCGGATGTGATTCCGCTTCACAAAAGTGGGACCAAGACAGAGGCAGGAAACTACAGACCTGTCAGTCTGACCTCTGTGCTAGGGAAAGTGATGGAGTCACTTCTAAAGGAAAGAACAGTTGAGTACCTAGAGGCCAGTGGAGCACAGGACCCAAGGCAGCATGGGTTCACAGCGGGAAGGTCATGTCAGATGAATCTAATAGATTTCTTTGACTGGGTGACCAAAGTAGTAGACCAGGGAGGGGCTGTGGACATGGCCTACCTAGACTTTAGCAAGGCATTTGACACAGTCCCACCCAAAATATTAATAGTCAAATTAACCAGCCTGGGAGTGGGTCCCAGGGTGGTAGCCTGGGTAAAACATTGGCTGGACAACAGGACACAGAAGGTAATTGTAAATGGAGTCCACTCTGAAGAAAGGGGTTACTAGTGGGGTACCACAGGGTTCAGTATTGGGTCCAGTCCTTTTTAATGTCTTTATCAGTGACATTGCAGAGGGACTGGAAGGAAAAGTATGCCTTTTTGCAGATGACACAAAGATCTGCAACAGGGTTGATACACAAGGAGGCGTGGAAAGGAAGAAAAGGGACTTGGCAAGGTTGGAGGAATGGTCAGAAGTATGGCAGCTAGGATTCAATGCAAAGAAGTGCAAAATAATGCACCTGGGAAACAAGAACCCAGGGGAAGAATACACAATGGGTGGGGAGGTAGTAACAACAACAAAAAGGAAAGGGGTCTGGGGGTAATCATATCAGATGACCTTAAGGTTAGCAAGCAATGTGAGAAGGCAGTAGGGAGGGCTGGGGGTATACTGGGATGTATAGGGAGAGGCATCATCATCAGAAAACAGGAAGTTATCCCTCTGTACAGACAGTTGGTGAGACCCCATCTGGAGTACTGTGTCCAGTTCTGGAGACCCCATCTCCACAAGGACATAGACAGGATAGAGGTAGTCCAGAGGAGGGCAACTAAAATGGTGCAGGGTCTGCAAGAGAAGCCGTATGAGTAGAGACTAAAGGAGCTTAATATGTATACCCTTGAGGAAAGAAGGGAGGGGGGGCATGATAGAAACTTTTAAGTACCTCAGTGGAATCAACAAAGTCCAAGAGGGTAGCATCTTTCAGAAAAAGAGACTTGCAAGAACAAGGGGACACAATTTAAAGATAGAAGGAGGGCGGTTCAGGGGCAATGTGAGGAAGTATTATTTCACAGAGAGGGTAGTGGATGCATGGAACAGCCTTCCTGAGGAGGTTGTGGGGTCTAAAACTGTGGGAGAATTCAAGAATGCATGGGACAGACAAAAGGCAATTCTTGTGGGGGGTAGGAAGAAATAGGCTGTTGATTAACTAGGATCTGCAGCCTATCTTGTACGTAGGGAGATGGGCAGACTAGATGGGCCTAGCGGTCCTTATCTGCCGTCAGAGTCTATGTTTCTATGTTCTATGTTTCTATGCTACGGAGCACAGACAAACAAAGGTACTGTGCCAAATACTGTTGTTGTAACTATGATTTGGTTTATGTGGGTCTCTATTGCTGATACTGGGTGGAATACTGGGGTGCTGTAGAAGTGTTTGTCTGGCATGCTTGTTTGAATCTGGACTGTGAGCACTGTGTTTCCCTATTTGTTTGGCTTGGGGCTATGTGCCTACATTGGGTAATGGCATGAGGACTTTTTGGTTATATGCCTAACTCATCTAAGTATTGGATTTGGGAGTTAATAGTCACAGGGCAAGTTGTTGTAGGAGTGAATTGTCTCTGGAATGTAATGACAGGAGTGAAAAGTTGCGAGTAGAGTTGTCGGGAGTGAATTGACGTGTTCCCTTGATATTTTATATAAAAATGATTGAGATCCTCTTTCACAGAGAAGTAGAGACCTTGGAAATGCATTTCCCAAACTGAGGGAGTTATATACAGTAAGCTTCCACTGACTTAATGTATTGGTTTATAGCCATGACTAATCAGAGACCAAAAGGCCCTACAATCCTTTTTTTTAACTTACATGTTATTGCTTTTTCAACAAGTTAAAATACAAGCTGTTCCATCTATCATTACATATATATATATATATATATATTAACTTATACACACTAGTACAGTCGTACGTTGATCATCTTAGGATATCAAGTTGACTTCAGATTTAGTTACAACATTTGGGGGATCCCTTTTAGTCTAGTATAATGCTTTGACATTATTAACTTATTGCTATTGTTGCCAAGAATAAGAACATCATTGTAATGAAATTTTACACTAGACAGTATTCCCATCACAGTAGTATTAGTGTTTTTTTAAATCCACAATTTATTCGGAGATAGGGACCAGTGGTAAATAAACTTTTAAACTGCCTAACAATGAGCAAACCATCATTTTAAAGGTACAGTATCAAAACTGCTCCTTTGCAAAGGGGTTTTCTTATGAAAACAGCTGAAACATTATCAGTGAATTTAGTACCCATTAATACTCTTCATAATCTCAGGTAATTTCTTGCCAATGTCCCACATTACCTTAAGTTCACCTTCTCAGGAACTATGGAAGCTGAAGCTGCTCATGTGCAACACAATCAAGTTAACACAGTCACTCATGCAGCCTCCATAACGCGGTGGGGATAGGACAATGGTGCAATCTCTATTAAGTATGAGCTCCACGAGAGTCTGATAAAGGGAAGCCATTTTGTTAAATTTCAGATTGTACAGAAATATGTAGATTCAGACCCTCAGGAGATAGTTCAACGTGTCCTTATACATACAGTATTAACAACAAAGATTCCTTTTAACCAACAAAACATTTAGCATTACTTCGAAATATCAGTGTCCCAGTTTGCAGACGTTATTTTACACTCTCCTTCCTCTGCAGTCTTCTGATCTGATTCTTCAGTTCTTCTCGGCTGAAGTGTCTGATTCTTCCTGACCATTTTCAAACTCAGCTCTCAGATTTGCTGCCAGTTTACCCATTGCCTGAGGGTCAGAAAGTATGTAAACTTTCTCACTAACAGATTTTCAGTTTGGCCAGCATCATCATTGAGTGCTGAATCCTCAAAGCTCTAAGCTGCATCTGAACACCATCAAAAGCTTTGCATTTGCACCTCATGGAGTAACCCACGACAAGGAAGAGCTGTACTGAGTGCCCATGATGCATCAATGTTTCAACTCTATGGGCAGCTTGCAAAGGGTTGTTTCATTCTCCCGAATCTGCCAAAACCACCAGTTTTGTTCTTGGAGGATGATCATCTCCCAGGTGCCTGTGAGGGGTTACTTTGTAGGCTTTCTTGACCATAAATCATCTGTAGTCAGTCTGTGAGCCATCCTTGTACAAATGAGTTTAAGTTAATTTCTTATTCTGCCTCCTCAGGCATTCCAGCCACATGTATATTCATGGCCCTGGTTTGATTTTCCAAATACTCTAAGCAGTGTCTAAGGAGCATGTTTTGTTTAACCAGACCCGATGCAGTCATCAATGCTTTATTTGTGGTCGCTTTCATCTCTGCATTGATGCTTGCAACTTTTACCTCCATTATTGTTAATTTAGACATCAGTGACTCTATTTATTAAATCCATGGGCTGTATTGCTTTGAGAAGCGTCACATTGGTAGACTGTGTTGCTCCTTCACTCGCAGCAGACATTGATGGCTCTTTGTTGCCTGCCAGCCACGGTTGCTTGGGCTGGTTATCTTTTTGGCTGCCAACCTCGAGTATTTCTACCCATTTCTCTTGTTGTTGGATATCAAATTATTCAGCTGATCTATTCCCATCAGATAAAGTCTGTTTGAATGTGATTCATTCAACCAGAAATCAAGTTTTAGAGGTTTGAAATTTTTAGCAGACAGAGCTCTCTCTATCCCATGTGTCTTTCTAGTTTGGCAGCTGACTCCGCCCGCTACTACAATGTTTAACACAGTGTTTCACAACTTATCCCACATAATTTTATAATATTTATTTATTTCACTTTCTAAGATTTTCCTTTATTCTTTCCTTACTCTATTGAGGATATTCAAGTTTGCTTTTGAAGAGGATTTCTTACAATATCATGCATGCTTGTTAAGATTACTTTTGGCATTTTTACAAATCTTATTAAACCAAGTAACATTAAATGGCCTTAAAGATGTATTAGTTCTGCAAAATGATCTGATATAACTATTGACCTTGGTCATTGGTCATATGCTATCTGAGCATCATTTATTTCCGGAATAGTACTCTGTAATGATAACAAACAATCTGAGTCAAATAACTCTAAAAACAATTCCACCGTCTCACTTCCCCATGTAACTTTTTTCTAGTTAAGGGTTCCAGGACCATCAGTATGCAGTCCCTCATCAATCACATCATTATTGCCTTCAGTTCACCAATGAGTTAACAGGAAAATGGGCAAAGTCCACACTATCCAGTACTGTTAAATTATTAAAGAGTTTTAAAGCATCCATGTTGGCCCATACCAGATCAATCACCGAAGTTCCAAGATGGCCCATAAATGTATAACTTCCCTGTTGACCACCTGGAGATTGGCCATTTAGTAGTATGAAACCAGATATACCTATGATTTTTCCCAGGATCTTACCATGTTGTTTTGTTTCATTATCCTTAGAATTTCAGGCAATGTTCACAATATGCAAGACAAGGCAATTTTATTTATAAGGCGCCAAATCCCAGAGGCTCTGGGCACCAAACATAAATGAGAACATACAGCAGTGAATAAAAACATAATAAAACCTCATTAAACCACACCAGGATTAAAATTCCTCAACAAAAGAAGGTTTCCAAATGTCAATGATTCAAGGGACTGGCCAAAGCTAAAGATAGTATCAGCAGTCAAAGTCCAGGCTGAAGAGGTCCAAAGACACTAAAAGCACAATCTCCTGAGGTTTTGAGCTGAACCCTGGGCACATCCAGGAGGCCCCTTGAGGAGGAATGGAGGGAGTGAGCAGAGGATACCAGTGTCAGGAACTCAGACAGGTAACCAGGACCCAGCCCATATAGGGCCTTGAAGGTGAAAAGACTCACCTTGAAAAGGACCCTCCACCTGACTGGCAGCCAGTGCAGAGCTCACAAAACTGTGATCACATGACTGGACCGCAAAAGGCCCGTCAGTAACCTGGCAGCTGTATTCTGCTCTAGCAGCTTGCGGAGGATCCCTCCCATGACCCTGAAGTACAGAGCATTACAGTAGTCGAGCCTGGAAGTCACAAAGGCATGTACTAGTGTCAGCAGGTCCTCGGGTAGAATGAGGGGCTTAATCTGGACAATGTTCTGCAAGTGCTGAAAGCCACTGCTGACTACAGCTGACACCTGATCTTTAAATGTCAATCTTCAGGCAAAGATCATGCCCAGATTTCATACCCTCGGAGAAACTACCAAGGGAGTAGACCCCAGAACAAGTCCAGAGTCAGCCCCCAGTGGCAACCCATCATGCCTGTGGCCAAGCTCGATCACCAGCACCTCTGTCTTAGCCAGGTGCAAAAGACAAATACAGTTGGGTATCATCTGCATAGCAGTGAAACTCCACAGTGTACTGTCAAATTATCTCGCCCAGGGGCAGCATTAACTCTGTGAACAACATTGGTGACAAGATTGAACCCTGAGGTACTCCACAAGACAGAGGCATTGGGGATGAGGAGAAATTCCCCATCACCACCCACTGCACTCTATCAGAGAGATAGGACTCAAACCATTTAATGACAGTGCCAGCGAGTCCACAAAACTCAGTCGATCAAGAAGCATGATGTGATCCACAGTGTCAAAAGCTGAAGCGAGATCGAGGAGCACAAGAACTGACCTGTCTCCTTTATCTCTAGCCCTAAGCAGATCATTATGCACTCTCACTAGAGTAGTTTCAGTGCTGTGTGTGTTTCAAAAACCCACCTGGAATGGCTCACAGATATCAGAGGACACCAGGCAATTCTCAAGCTAATGTGCCACCAATTTCTCAACAACCTTGCTCAAAAACGGCAGGTTGGAGATCTGACAGTAATTTGCCAGGAATGGGTTGAGGAAAGATTTCTTCAGGAGGGGCTACCCCAGTGCTTCTTTCAAAGCAACTGGGAAGACCCCCTCCACAGTTGAGCACCTGGCGATTCTGGCGAACACTGGACCAACAGCATTGACACATCCCATTATGAAACACGTTGATGCAGGGTCCAGTTCACAAAAGGTGTGCTTCAGCTCCAAGATCACCTTAATCACTTTAGACACCTCCGCTGGCCTAAACTCCTCCCAGTCAGACTGAGTGCCTGTGAAACTCCCAACTTGACCTCTGTGAGGCATAGGCCTCCTTGGCGGAATCCATGACTGGATGACTGACACTCAGTCAGAGAAAAACAGAGCAAACTGTTCACATAAAGTGGTTGAAAAAACCTTTTTCAGTCAGAGACAGGAAGGATATAAAAGCCTATCCATGGTTCGAAACAGCTGAGATGGACTGTTTCTCCCTGCAGCAATTTACCTGGACAGAAATACTGCCTTCTTATGGGAAATTGCCCCTAGTATTCAGCATAGTGAGGACACAGGGCCAGCCTGTCGGCCTCCAGCCAGGTCTTCCACCAGCAATGCTCCAACTTCTGACCCCTGATGTTCATTGCCTTGAGATCCCCATGAAACCAAGGCATTCTCAAATGAGAGGATCTGGGTCATATATAGACTGGTGAGATGGCATCTACAGCTTCAGTAACCACCCTATTATAGGTGACCACTGCCTCTCCAGTGCCAATCGCACATGCTGCGTTAACTCTAGATAGGTCAGCTAACACCAATAGTCCCTCTGGGTCAACACCCTTTAAGGGGTGATAGCTGCCCATCTCCACAGGGGAAGAACTTTGGGGAGGGGCCCAAAGCTGAACTGATATGCACTGCTGACATGAAATCAGAATCAGTCATTTCTGAGATATCTTTTTCTGGATTGAAATCTCCAAGTGCAACAATTGACCAAGTTTCATAGGTATCAACTATCTCTCTAAGATATTCTAAGAAATGTATCCACTCCATTGTCAGATTATCAGAGTTTTAGTTAATTACACATTAGCCCCTCTGTATTCCAAGAGAAAATTGTTAATTTTCCCCATGGACTTTTGTGTCATATCCCACTGTACTTGTCATTGTGAATCCAATATAGAAAAATTATTACATACTCTAAGATCAAGTGCACTATCTTCAGGGCCATTCTCCCTATTATCATTTCCAAACATTGCACAATCAGTTAATAATACCCAAATTGATCCAATATAGGAGAAGAATTCAGAACCTAGGTTGCCAGTCTTACATTCTTAAAGGTTATGTCTTTCTGGGGAGAGTCTGAGGTACCATGATGTATTGTGACCCATTCTAATGCACTATGTTGTAAATCTAAATTGAGAAATGTGGTAAGAAGGCAGCAATTTCCTTTTCAATAGAACTAACAGTTTGATCTTTTGGAATCTGCCAACCGAACAGACAATGTTCCTTTTTCCCCCAAGGCTGAAAGGAAGATCCAGCATAATTGCAGATCACCTTTAATACTCTTCCTCCCCTTTTAAGATCCTCTTCTTTGCTATCATTTGGGGGTTGAGTTTCAACATCCTACATTAGAGCTGGTACCCTTTGGGGTGCCAAAAAATGAATGCCATACAGTTTGAGTGCCCTTTCCCGTTCCCATATTGCCTCTGCTACAGCTAAGGATTTACAGTACAGCAGAGCACAATCTGGGAAGTGGGGGCTTGGGCGGATAATATAAATATCAGCTTGTTCTGCTAACAACAGTAGGTTAGTCACCCACTTGCTTAATTTTTCAGGGGTTTCCATCTCCAACCTAGGCATTCCATAAATTTCTATTGGGTATTCAGATGGGAGTCCTGGATAATGCATATGATCCAAAGATGTATAGAAATGAGGTACAGAGTTGCAGAGGAACTCCTGTTGTCCAGATTCCCTGTGAACATCTATTGGTGTTTCTCCCTTTGTCCATGGGAAAGATTCTATCCTGTCCAAATCCTGATCCATTTCTAATCCATTATTTTTATTTTGTTTAGATTCATCTGGGGATTTGTACTTAGTATCATTTTGCTCTTGAGATTTATTCTTCCTGTCAGATTTCTTTCTTTTAGGTCTGTGATTCCCTCTTGTAGTCTTTCCTATAATCAAGATTATTACTTTATCTCCTTCCTCTCCCTTTTCTTTGTGAAAAGATGGGGATTGATTTACTTGCATTGCCTTATTTTGAAAAGAGTATGTTCCTTAATAGTATTGTCCCTTTCCTGAGAATGAGCACTTTCTCTAAGCTGTTTAAGAATTGCCTGGTTATCAAAAACATTGGTTCTAAGATTTGCAACCTCCTCTTTCAAAGCCCATAAATTCTCTAAAATCACCACATTTACATAATATGGGTTCTTGATAATTTCCAGTATTTTTCTGGACAGTGGTGAGGCAGACACAATGTTTCCTACATCATTGAAATATTCTTTATTCTGTTATCTAACTGGGGGGGGGGGGTGGAGGTAAGATGGTATTATTTGCCAAGGGAGCAGAGGCTGGTGTTAATGAAAGGGAATTTCTACCCTTAACTTTATCATTTCCCACTCTTAAGTGGGTCTGTTGTTACCAATTTCTTTAATCCTCCAATAGTATTTAAATCCTGTATCACAGCAGATAAGTTGTCAGGTTGAAATATTAATTTCACAGATCTAGGTTCTCTCCCTTTACTATGACTATGTAACATTGGGGGTGTCAACCCAGAGGAGATTTCCTGGGGTGAAAATGTAATTAATCAGAATTATTATAGCCACTTTCCCTTGAAGATGCACAGTTCAACAAAGAATCATTATATGGAAATGAAGAAAGAGCTTCTGCTTGGGGGTCATTAAGAACAGGAGAATGGAGATCAAGTTGAAGGTAATCTACAAGAAACAGGGCACTGTGGGTCCATAATTGGTGTGACTAAAGCTACCGCCCCAGAGTTACTATCCCTCCAAAAATCTAATATTTTTTTCTTCAGTGGAGGAGATGGATTTTTTTTTACCTTATGACCATTTTCTTTTAGCTTGGAGGAGTCATCATTGAGCTATTCGTCCCACTTCTAGTGCCAACTATAATAAAACATGTTAATTTTGGATCCGGCCAGGAACATTGTTGCCCAAACATCGTGGCCCAATATAAAGCAGGAAAAACATTGTAGCCAACAATGTTGGCATGCTCAAACTAATGTTGCCCTGCATATCATAAGAAGGCAGTACAAGGCACGGTGCCTGGTATCTGGTGTGCCCCTCAACCCAGCTGCCATGTCCCACCCACAACCACAGACCACCAAGTAGTAAACAATGACTGCAGTGCCCTCCCATCACAGATCACTGAACGTCCGCCCCCCTGCATCACTCAGTCACAGCAGTTGAAATGGGTGACAACTCCCTGGTGTCTAGTGGACTCCCCAACTCCCAGGTAGTCCTCCACTACCCTCCTCCCACCCCCACCCCTACCCCAACCACTAGTGGGTGACCAGCACAGCCACCACTCTCCACCTCAGCTGGCCACCCAACTGTACTGCAATGCATGGGCACTTATCCCGAGTGCAGGGTATGTGCTCACTCAGTGCAATTCAGTTGGGTGGCCAGCTAGTGAAATGATGAACAATCTCACACAAGGTATGGAGTAAGGAAAGGCTGATAGTGGTGAGGACTGCCTGAGGCCTGGGCACTAGACCCGGGAATTGTCACACATCATCTGCTGTGACAGAGTGGTGTGGGGAGGGGGTGGGTGGATGTTCAGTGATCTGTGATGGGAGGGCACTACAGTCATTATTTACTACTGGGTGGTCTGTGGTTGTGGGTGGGACATGGCAGCTGGGTTGAGGGGCACACCAGCTACCAGGCACAGTGCCTCATACTGCCTTCTTGCGATATGCAGGGCAGCATTAGTTTGAGCATGCCGACATTGTCAGCCACGATGTTTTGCCCACTTTACATTGGGCCACGATGTTCGGGCAACAATGCTCCTGGCTGGATTCTTAATTTTCTATGCTATAAAATACAAGAAATTGGTTCACAGATATTCCCAATAGTACAAAACTCTCTAGAACAATATCAATGATATCCAAATAGAAAGGTAAAAGTTCCTTGCAGTTAAAAAAAAAAGTCCAGGACAAATTCAAGCTGTTTTACTGATTTCCAACCCGATGTATTGGAGAAGAACCTTGTTCAGCTGTTACAGGTTCAAAGTTTTCAAACCATTTCCAGGTGTCCTATGTCAGCAATCTTTGATCCCTAATGTTTTTTTGTGTTTGTTTTTGCAGCACTCCAGTTTTTTTCTTTTAGAAACTGAGCCCCAAACTTGTAAACACCTTCAGCTTTCTATTTATGGGGGGTGGGGGTGGGGATCTGAATTAGTAGAGACCAGGAGTAAACCCCTTCCAAAGCGTGTCTTTAAATAATCTTCCTCCTTGTTGCAAGAATATATAGAAGAATGAAATAAAATAATAAATAAGATGTAGGAATTATGGATTCTTTTATATAAATTAGATCCAGAGTCATAAAATCTATTTATAAATATTTTATAGTTACTTGAGTCTCAAGAAGCCTCTTTTTAAATCTTAAATATTTAGTAAATAGGTAGATTCTCATGACTTTAAATAATGTTTTAAAAGTTATTTACAGTCGTTTATGGTTTACTTTTGTGAATAAAAAAATGTTCTGCCAGAGGTAGACCAAATAGTACAGAACTTATTGGTCACAGACATGAGTTCACAGCCACACGGAATCTCTCCCTCAAGGACTGCTGCAGTACTTCTAATTAATCTCTGGAAGACACTGAAACAAAAAACCTTTTGAATGTATAATTTAAACCAAAAAATCAAAAGGTTCAGCTTAGTATTATCAATTTTACATACCTGAATATACCAAATAAGATGGGTCTAGCTGTGCTTTTAGTTTTATGTGGCAGCCCTTCTGTGCAACGAAGGGGCAGCCCAAGACTGAAGCTGAAATTTACCAGCTTGTCAGCAAGTCCTAAGGCTTTTAACAATGGTGCCAAACTCAGCAGAACACCAGCACATACACACTATGTACCTTAACTCAAAATCTAATCATGTGGTCTAACCACACAAAAAGAATTTAACTATCAAATCATGCAATTTGCATTCAATTTTCTCTTACAGAGACATGTCTAGATAGGCACTATATGCACTTTACACCCCAAAAGCAAGATTATCCATAAGACCCTGTTTATTTTCCACCTTGATGGATTTTAGGTATTTAAAAGTCCTAGTTATACTGTATATATATATTTATTTGCCTGCCGGGAATCCTTGAATTATTTGTATAAATTATTTTTTTCCAAACTTGCTTTTTATTTTTTCATATTGCACATCAGTAATTACATCCCACAAAATCATTTACAGATAATTAGTTTATCAACTATAATAGTATACAGAATAAGAACAAATGATAACTAAAGAAAGAAAAACATTTTTTTTTATATTTTTGCTCTTTCTTATTCTAATTTATCTGCACAATGTGAAAATTACCCCACCACCAACATCTGTTGTCTTTGGGTAGCCAATAAACATATTTCATACTAAGTTTAAAGTTTATAAAACCAGGGAACACTTGATAAAGTTAATTAATTATATTTGTTTCAGTTCAGGCAGTAGATTCAGTATTCCTTTTCATGTTGTGTCAAACAGATCATTTTTGTCATATATACGGTCCAACATTCTTTTGTCAATTAAATATGCTTTAAAATTCAAAACCCATTTGTTACCATTAAATTCCTCCAGCTTGGGGTTATTCCATTGAGAAAAGATCAACCTTTTAGTGATGATGGTCACTAAGGCCATTATTTTTGTTTTTGATATGTTAAATTTAACTCTGTAAAGTCATTTAACTGAAAGGTTTTTGAAGAAAGAGGTACCCCATGTATTTTTCAGTTTCTCATCATGTACATTGCCAACATTGGTTTATCTCTGGACATTCCTATAAGTGTAAATAGTCTATTTTCTCTTGACAATTGCAATTATACCAACATTTATGTTTGCGTTCATGCAAAAAATATTTCAGGTTGTTAGGGGTCATGTACAGTATGCTCAGTCTACAATCTTATAGTGAATTGATTTGTTTTTGGCTGATGTATATAATTTATTAGCATTTGTCCTTATATTTTGCCAATTTTGGGGGTTAATATTCAGCTTGAGTTCTTTTTCCCATGCTTTTTGTGATCTGTTAATAATTTTCATAGTTTTACTGTTAGTCAGTTGTATATATTTTCCATAAAAGAATGCTACATTACTTGTCTTTGCTTTATTTTTTTTCAGGGCAATCATTGGTATTTTTAAACCTGGGATGTGACATATTGGTTCATTTGGCCTTAATCAATTTATTATATATATTTTTAAGCATGAAATATTTCATTTTGCGTTAAGTATTTCATATTCCATGGCACTTTCGTTAAATCTTTCTCAGGAGATTACATCATTGTTTTCTAGGAAATCTACCCAGTAAGTTTTTTTAAACAGTCTAAAATCTTTTTTTGTTATAACCTTATACTGTATTTGCTAGTATTTTCAATTTGTTCTTTATCCATTATTGCAGAAACTATTTTTACATTATACATTGGAAAATGTTTATTCCATGTTATACTTATTTTCATATACGTATTTATTATGGGATTTTTAATATGTTTAAATAGATGTGGAAAAGGTAATGCATTTTGAATTGTAAGAGTTTTATCTTCCACATCTAAAATCTGTTGTATGGTTAAATATTTACATTCTTTATCTATTTTTCTCTGTTGGTAGTGCCTATTTTAACAATTGTTTTATCACCCAATAATATCTAACAGGATCTGGACATCCCATACCTCCATCACCTCTTAGTATAATCAGTTTTTCACATGCAATTCTTGGGGTACCACCCCTCCATAAAATAGAGAATAAAGTATGGAGTGGTGTGTGTAATGATATTTACACCCCTGAGGGATGGATGTATATAACCCCCAGGCCGGAGGCTTGGGGGTTTATACAGCATCCAACCCGAGGGTATGTGTAAAATTGAGTTCACACTCATCACCCCGTATTTTATTTTATATAATTGCTGGGTTAGGCTTTTTCACCACAGCCAATAATATAAAATAAATGTTCTGGTGTGGCTGCGGTCTGGATGATGTTTAGCCGAGTCCTTGGTTGCTTAGCAGCAGTTTGCTTTTTCTTGCTTTGTTGTCCCCTTTATGTTGTGATTTTTGTTAGGAAGTTTTTTTTTTAAATAGTTACTTACTGCCTAGAGATAGTGGCGGTGCTGCAGTTTTGACCGATGAAGAAATCTGGTGGCGAGCGGTGAAAACCCAGAAGAGCTGTAGGTTGGGTATGCACATAGCGAGGAAAACTGTGCATGTGTTTGCCATTATAAACGCTCCTTTATAATGGCAAATTATGCCATGGTTTCCCTATGGGAAAAAGCCTAACCCAGTTATTGTAAAGTTTTCAATTTATGATTAATTTGCTCAATCCAAGCTAGAGGAATTTCTCCTTGTATGTCTTGGAATAGGTACATTAGTAATGGCATAATCATCATCTATAGTGCTTCTATACTTCCCCATAGAGAAAAAATACATATTTTGCTATTGATTCATTAATTTATTAATTCTTTCTGATATATTATTCAAGTTAATTTCAACAGTTTTGGGAACCTTGTTAGTTATGTATATTCCAGATACTTCATGACTTCTTCTTGTTTAATTTCTTTGAAAATTTCTTTGGATTCTGGTTTGAGATTGTTAATGGGTAGTACCATTGATTTTGTTTTACTGAGTTAGTAACCTGTAGTCTCTGAGTATCTGTTAAATTCTTGCATTAAATGTGGGAATGTAATACCTGGATTAGTTAAAATTACCAAATAGTTGTCTCTGTGTGTGTGTATATATATATATATATATATATATATATATATATACATACACACACACACACACACACATATATATATATATATACATATATATATACACATACAGTATATATATGTGTGTGTGTGTGTGTGTGTGTATATATATATATATATATATATATATATATATATATATATTATGTTCAGTTTCATTTGTTTGTCCATTCTTTTAATTCCAGTAATTAGATTGTTTTGTCGAATATGCATAAGTGAAGGTTCTAAACATATAATAAAAAGGGATAGGGATAATGGACAACCTTGGTGGACGCCGTTTGACATAACCAATGAGTTTGATCTATATTGATTTATTTTAAATATTGTAACTGGGTAACGAAAAGATTTCTTATTGCAGAAATTATTGAGGACTGAAAATAGTAAGCTTCCAAGATGGCGAACATGTACTGCCGGTTTAGAAGATTGAATGCCTTGGTTAGATAGATTTTTTTATTCATAAGGCACTCAATTTAAAAGACTCTGAGCACTATGCAATAAGAACATCATTAGAAGCATACAGATTAATCAGATCAGACAGACACATATAATAAAAACATTATTAAAAATCATAATTTCATTACTTTCTGAGTCGGTCAAAAAAAGCCTGTTGGAACAGAAAAGTTTTTAAACCCTTTTTAAAGGCTTCTACCAAAGGAGCCCCTGTCAGGTAATCGGGCAAGGAGTTCCACATGGTAGGTGTGGCCACAGCAAATACTCTGTCCCCAGAATGCCATAATCTCACCTTGGGAACCCCAAGGATGCCTCTCTTAGCAGAATGGAGTGCTCAGGCCAGGCAGTGAGGAACAAGAAGCTCTTGCAGATAGGCAGGACCCCCATCATTTAGGGTTTTATAGGTAATGAGCCCCATCTTGAAGACAATTCCTCACCTAACTATCAGCCAGTGCAATCCGTGGAGGATGGTTGCATCCAAGGCAATAAAAAATATTTCTGGATCTTCTCCTATGGAAGAGATGGCCAGCTGCACCTCAGCCAAACACTCAAAAATATTTATATTTTTAATAAAACCTCCTTGTTTATGTTGGATAATTTGATTGATATATTGTTCTGTTTTAGTATTAATTAACTTGCCACATTTCTTCTAATCAGAATTTAACAGTGAAATTGGATGGAAATATTCTGGTAGTGTAGTATATTTATTTTCTTTTGGGATCAAAATAATTACAACTTCAGAAAATGATTCTGGAACCATATTGCAGCTGGTTATCCCTTCCAATAATACAACTAATCAGTCAATGAGGTCCTTAAAAAATGCCTTATAACATTCTGATGTAAATACATCACAGCCGGGGTAGAATTATTTTTCATGGCATTAACTGTATCTATTATTTCAGTTTTAGTAAATGATTCAAAATAAAAAAAAATACTTTTTTTAAAAAGTTTGTTTCTACTAATTATTAATGAAGTAGTGTTTTATCAATGCAGGACACTCTATTGTATATCATAGCATAATATTTTACAAAACAGTTGGCTATTTGTTCATATTTGTGTGAATTTGACCTTGTTGATCCTTAGTACTTGTAACATTATTATTCTCTCTTTGTTTTTTCAATGCATAAGACACTAATTTTCCTGTTTTGTCAGCATGATAATATATTTTTCAACTTTAGTACATTCATTTCCACTGCTGTCATTATTATTGATTATTTTGTGCATTTTTTTTGTTCCATTGTTTCTTTGGCTGCTTTATTGTCATTGGCAATTTGTGTATGTAACTTATTTATTTCTTGATCAAGTTCCATTTCTCTTTTCTTGTCCAATTTCCTTTTTTTTAATTTCATGCGATAATATGACCTCTAATCATGGCTTTAAAGGTGTCCCATACATACATACTTATAAAGTTGCCAGCAGAATAGGCCCAAAGGTCTATGTTTTCTGCCCAAAGTGCAACTCCTAATTAAATTTTAGCAGCTGCCCCCCCTTGTTTTGCACCCTGTTCCCTCCTAGCTGTACCTTGCCCATGTACTTGTTCCATCCCACCTTGAATACCTTCACTGTTTCCTTTGCCAACAATTCCTCTGGTAGAGCATTCTAAGGTGCCACCACCCTCTCTGTGAAATAGTGTCTCCTCACTTGCCCCCTGTACCTCCCTCCAATTAGTTTAAAGTTATGCCCCCTCATATTTCCCTCCCCTTTCAATGTAAATAGACCCTCCTTGTCCACCCTGTTGATCTCCTTCATATATTTGATGACATCTATCATATCCCCACTGTCTCTTCTGTCCTTCAAGGAGTACATGTTCAGTTCTGCCAGTCTTTCCTCATGGGACATTCCCCTCAGACCATGGATCATCCTAGTTTCTCTCCTCTGAACTCTCTCCAAAAGGGCAACATCCCTCTTTCAGTAAGGTCTCCTGAATTGTACACAGTACTCCAAGTGAGGACTCACCAAGGAGTTGTACAGTGGCAGAATGACCTCTCTTCTCCTTGATGTTATCCCCCTGGTGATACACCCCAGCAATTTATTTGCCTTAGCAGCTGCTCTTTGGCACTGTCCTGAATGGTTTATTTTGGCATCTGTGGCTACCCCCAGGTCTTTTTCCCCCATGCTGTAGTTGTCAACAGCTGTACCCCCCTAAATGATAGTTATCCCCAGGGTTCCTGTGTCCCAGGTGTAGCATGCTGTACTTTGCATTAAACCCAAACTGCCAGGTGTGTGCCCACATCTCCAACTTTTCCAAGTCCTCCTGAAGTGTCTTCCTACCCTTATCACTATCTACCATTGCCCCCAACTTGGAATCATCAGTAAACAGGCTCATCCTGCTCCTAACACCCTCCCCAATGTCTGCAATAAAAGCATTGAATAGGACTTGGCCCAATACTGAACCCTGGAGAACTTTACTGATGACGACCCTTGTAGTTGACACTTAACCCCCCCTCTGCTGCCAGTTTCTGAGTCAGTTTGCTATCCATGCCATTATTTTCTCCCCCACTCCTTGGTTCCTTTGCTGTCATATCAGCCTTCCATGTGAGACTGAGTCAAAGGCCTTGCTGAAGTCCAAGTACAGGACATCAACCAGACTTCCACTGTCCAGTGATCTTGTCACCCAATCAAAAAATCTGATTAGGTTGGTCTGACATGACCTACCCCAGATGAATCCATGCTGGCTTTCATCTTGAAAGCTGTTTGCTTTTAGGAACTCCACCATCCTTTCCTTCAAGATGGCCTCCATCAGCTTACTCACTATAGACATCAGACTGGCCGGTCTGTAGTTTCCCAGTTCATCCCTCTGTCCACTCTTGTGGAGTGGCACAACATGCACTGTTCTCCAGTCCAGTGATACCCATCTTGATTGGAGGGAGGAATTTAATAATTTCATCAGTGGAGCAGCCAGGATATTCACCAGTTCCTTTAGAACTCTAGGGTGGATTTCATTTTTTTCTGGGGCCTTATCAGTCCTCAAGGACTTTAGACCACCCCTAAGCCTCCCCACCTGGATCTCACAATCTGTAAGTGCCCCCCCTCCATTGTTCCCATCTTGTCTGCCCCCTGTGGTATTGGACCTTTCCTTTCCCTCATGAAAACTGAGTAGAAATACTCATTAAGTACTTTGGCCTGCTCTGCTGTCCCTTCTGCCAAGCCCTCCTTCTTCCTCACCTTGTTTGTCTGCCCCCCTTTCCTTCTTTCACTGTGCTAGTCTAAGCTCGATAGTCACCTTCACTGCTCCTACCTTTCTACTAACCTCCTTTGGGATCCTGTGATACTCTTCCCTAGCAGCCTCCCTATGGGAGTGCTTATATCTTCTGAATGCCAACCACTTCTCCCTCTCCACCTGCTCTATTTTGTGGGACCACTAACACAGTTTTCTGGCTGTAGACTTCTTGTGCTGGGTTTTAGTGCTGGCTTTTCAAGGTTCGCCTTAAGGCCCTTTTATTCTCCCAAACATTTCAGGAGTGAATGTAAAATTTTGGTTAAATATAATATTTATAGGATGTGTTTTAAATGTATTTAATAGGTTTTGTATTTTCTTTGTTATACTGAAAATGTATTTATTTGTTTTGTACCGCACCCAGATCCTCTGGGATTGGGCATTTTTTAAACAAATTTTGCCTTGTCTTGCCTTTTGTAGCTTCCTGCAGGTCCAACTTTAGTATCCCCCACCAACCCTCTGTGTTCATCCCTGTCCTGATATTACATACGTGGTCCCTTAGTATATCAGCCATCTCCCCGAAGTCAGCTCCCCTGAAGTTCACCACAGTAGTTTTATACTGGTTCCATTCCTTCCTCATGTCCAAGGTGAACCATACTACTTAGTGAGCACTCCCTGCCATTGGTTCCCCCACTGCCAGATCTTTTAGCTGAACCTCATCCATTAGGACTAGGTCCAGGATGCTGTACTTCCTAGTAGGCTCTCCCACTAGTTGTGTTAAAAATTCATTCTGAAAGGCATCCAGTAACCTTTGTTCTTTTGCAAATCCTGATGCCATAGTACTCCAGTCTGCTCCTGGCAAGTTAAAATCCCTCAGTACAACTGTCCTTCCTCTACCCCTGCTACAATGTTTGCTAATACTGGCCACCAGTTTGTTATCTATGTCCCCCGATTGTGTTGGTGGCCTGTATCCAACCCCCAAATTGATTTTCCTTCACCTTCTGTCTTGCATGGTGGCCCAAAGTGCTTCCACATTCCCCTCTGTGTCCTCATCCTTGCTACACTCAATCCCCTCCCAAATGAACAAAGCAGCCTCCCTGCCAACCAGTCTATCCTTCCTATAGGTTGTGTATCCCGGTAGCTTCAGTTCCCAGTCATGGCACTGTGTGGCCCAGGTTTTCATTACAGCTGCTACATCTACCCCCTTCCCCCACCAACAGGCTTGCAGCTCAGTCATCTTATTCCCTAAGCTTCTTGCATTTATCAAGAGCACCCTCCACCCTGTCCCCCTATCCCCATCCAAGCTTTCCTTCACCATGTGCACACTTAATGTGGACAGAAGCCCCTGGCCCTCCGTGTGTTGATCTGCTGCGAGGTGTTCTGCTGTCTGCCTCCTTCTGATAAGCCCTCCCCCCCCTTGCTACCCATTTAAATTCCATATAGTACTTACAAACTCCCCCAGTTTATTTTTCAGGGCATCCTTTTCTGTATTGCTTAGGTGTAACCTACCCCAGCAAAGATGTCTCTGTTATCCCAAGTATTGCCCCAATTTCCCACTAATCCAAACCCCATGGCTGGACACCAGCTTCTCATTCAGTTCTTAAATTTGCAGATTTTCTGTTTCCTTTCTAATGTCCCCATAGGTACTGGCAGGACTTCTGAGAAGGAGAGGGTGGTTCCTTCCACCTCACAAACTCTTGCCATCTCTCTGCACCTGGCTTGTTCCTCTTTCATGCTATTTTCTGCCAGGTCATGAGTGCCCATGTGCACCACAATATTTGGCACCCCTAGTTCTTCCTAACTAACGAGTGCGCATGGTGTGTGTGACCTTGTGCACAGCTATATCCAGCATGCATTCTACCCTGATACAGCTCCTCCTCCCATCACCACTACCCCCCAATTTAATTCCCCTGACTATGGAATCCCCCAATAGCAGTACCCTGGTATCCACTTAAGTTGAACATCATTTGTTGTTGATAACTACCCTATCCTTGTCTATAACACCACTGCCTACCCCCTCCATGCCTTGCTCCACCCCCTTTGCTCCCCCTTGCCTGGATTCACCTTTGGACCCAACACGCTCCCCCTCACCTATGTTGCCTAGATGCTCCCCAATTCTACCAGCTGCCCCTCTCCCAACTAGCCCTTCAAACCTATTTCCTTCATCCTTCTCCATGTTCCTTCCTGACTGCCCTGGGACTGTGCTTGTCATCCCCCCAACTAGCCCTTCAAGCTCTTTCCCTTCATTCTTCTTCCTGTTCCTTTCTGATCCAACTGGTGACAGTGCTCGTCACTCCTCCTGACACTGCCTCACTAACAATCCCTTCCTCAACATCCACAGCTGTTTCTCCAAGATCACTTCCTATCTTCTGTCCTATCCCTCCCTTAATCTTTTGCCCACTCCTTCCATCCTGAGATTCTGACTCCAGTTAATCCCTATGTGTCCCTTCTGTTTTGTAGTGGGGTATACCTGTTTATTACTATGACACCCCCTATAGCACCAGTGTAATTTTCTACTCTGGTCCTGCCAAGGCAGCTAACCCCTCCTCCCCTAACTCCACCTTTCTGCCCCCCTTACTTCCTGACCACATCCTGCCATCCCCTGTTCCCCCTCCCATCACACTGCCCTTTTCTGGAACAGTCCTTTGCTTCCTGTAACCTGCCTCATTTTTCACACCATTCTCCCCCTTTCCGGTCTCGCACATGACCTTTCAGCTGTACTCTTTTGAGCTGCAAGACAACAGCCACATCTCCTCCCCTTGCCCCATCCTCTGATTAAGCTCTCCACCTCCCTCCATAACTCCCAAATTTCCCTTTTTAGGTGCAACATCATCACACAAATAGGTCATGCTCCTACCCTCCAGAGCATATCCATGTGCACAGCTGCTCCACAACTATTACATCTCACTATGCTGCTGTGGCCACTCCCTACCACACTGCCCTGATTTCTCCACCCACTCCCTCCACCTTCCTGGCCCCATGTTCTTGCAACCAAAATATTTAAGTAATTGAATCTCCCAAATTTTTTATTCTGTTGTTTCAGAAGTTCTACAAAGGACTTTTCTCTTTGAAAACTGTTATCATATCTCCATTGAATTTGTCCCTTTCTGTCAAAAGTTGGGGTCTAATCCATGGTAATAATAACATGGTCCATAATGTTTAGGCCTTTTATGTCTGCTTGATTAATGTTATTCATAAGTTTTTTTTATTAAGAAGAAGTCCATTCTGGAGTATGTATTAATGTGTCTGGCTTTGCATGTACTGTATATTTAGATTTGTCATGACTTAAAAAGACACCAAGAGTCACATAGACTGTTAACATTAAGAAAATCAGAGCGTATTCTGCCAATCTTTAGGTCATTTGTCATGGGTTTGGAGTTTTTATCTTTAGCAGGGTTTATCAAAGCATTCCATTCGCCTCCTATAATTGTATTTAGAATTCAGAAAGTGCTTTAGTTATGGCTTGTAAAAATTCACTATAAGCTAAGAAAGGACCATAAACTGAACCTATTACAATTTCTTTTATGAAGATTGTCCTCCCCTAGTTGTCATATCACTGCTGAACCAGTTTAAAGTCTACAGTTTTATCTATTAGTATTGCCACACCTCTGCTCTTAGTCAAACCTGAACAGTAGTAAACTTGTCCAATCCAACCTTTTTTTTCATTTTACTGTGTTGTTTCCATGTGAGGTATGTTTCTTGCATTAGTAAAATGTTTACATTTAATTTTTTGGCATATAGTAGAATCATGTCCATTTTTTTCTGTTGCCAGTTCTGTTTATGTTCATTGATGCCATGACAATTCTGAGAGACGCTTGCCCATCTTTTTGTGTTATCATACTGTCCTAGCATTTATAAACTTGTCATTAATAATTTTACTTTTTATCTGATTTCATAAGTTGTAATATACTGTCCGTTTTTCAAAACTTGCCCCATTTAATTCCTTGTTCATTTCCTGGCTACCCTAACATAACTTGGTTTATAAAATCTATTATTCTCCTTGTTCCATAACAAATTATGACACATTAAGTGTCTGTACAGAGCTGAAATTTATCCTAAGTCTCCTAATGACAGTATTGACTGCTGACTGGTTTTATCTACTTGTTTAGCTAATAAATAGAGAGAAAATAGAACTAGATACAAAGGAAAGATAAAAAAAAATTAGAAAAGAAGGAGAAAGAGAATGAAAGAAAGCAGGACAAAACAAAAACGAAAAAAAATATTCATAAATGTTCATTAGCATTCTTATTCTTTCTTCTTGTTTCTTCTTATACCTGTATTATAATAAGGAGGAGAGAGAGAGAGAGAAAAAAAAAACTGCAGTTTCTAGTTCTCAAACAGTCCACTTCACATTTTTTTACTTCATAGCCTGCTGGATTCCCTCCAGTTCTTCTCCATAACTGTAGTTTTATTTTTGACTGTTGCATGTTGTAATGTATTTCTTCTGCGTTATTAGTTATACCGCTGCTTCACCTAAACTTTAAATATTTCCGGGAATTTCTGCCTCATATCTTTTTCAGCCTCTTACACTGACCTATATCGCCATTGGTGTTCCTTTATGAAAATCTTAAGTTTGTTTGGTGGATAATATATATCCAATTTATATTAAGAATAACTTCCTCCAGTTCATATTATATTGCTTCCTCGTTGATATATATTTTTGTCGGAGGTAACACAAAGAACGGAATTGCCTACCTATAATCAATAAATAAATAAAAACATGGAATTTGACAGAATTCATCAGGTTCTTCCATATTAGTGTATGTAAATAAGCATATTTCTTTTGTTCTGTGAATACTTCCATTATCAAGTCTTGGAAAATGTTAACACCTTTCATAATGGTTTTCTTTTTCCATATTACTGCAGCCATTACTTAATTTTTCTCCTCAGATCTCAAAATGTTGCTATCACAGCTCTGGGGGGTTAATCCTCTTCAGGTCGTTGTCTCAGGACCCAATGAATTCTGTCAAATTCCATATTATTATTTATTTATTGATTATGGGTAGGTAATTCCGTTCTCCATGTTACCTCCAATAAGAAATATATCAAGGAGGAAGCAATATAATATAAACTGGGAGAAATTATTCTTGAACATACCATGCAATAATAATATAAACATTTATCTGGTAAAACAAAACTGAAAAGGAAATCAGAAACACTGCTTCTTCCAGTTGGAAAATTAAAAGGAGAATACAACTCCAAAGTATAAGATTACAGGAGAACAAAATATATGCGTGGTGACTGATATCTGCCTTAGCCCTCTTCAGGGTTTACCAGCAAAGAAGCCTGGCTATGGTCACCCTGAATTCCTCTGGCTGGGGTGGCTACAAATCGTGCACGTATTCAGAAAAAACATGCTATCCAGCAATACAAGTCAGACCGGTAAGGCTCTATGGAAAGTTTTTCACCCTCATAAAACACTTGATGGGTATTATGATGTACACACAATGGCCTACCAGTTGAAAAGAAAACAAATGCTTTAACAGAGCCCTGCTCCTAGTGCTCCTCCACAGCAGTGTAGTGTGCAGTTGCTATTTCTCCCAGAATCCATACAGTTTAATTACCAATCCTCCTTCATTTCCTCAAGAAAGTTTTTGATGAGGACTGATAGCCAACAACCTTGAGGGTTGAAGTCTCTGGCTTGGGAACCTTGCTTCTGACGGAATCCAGAGAGCCACTCTAATCACACTCTCATATCAAACACTTTTTATAAGCAGCTGTCCAGAAAAGTCCTCCAGTAAAGTCTGTTTTACCTTCGTGGCATCTCAGTCTGGTCCTAAAGGCTCCAATCAAAACACCTTTTAAACCTCTGGAGAGGTGCCTCTTATCCATCTCACAGTGGAGGTGCCCTTACTCATTGCTTTCACCTCAGCCAGAAGAATCAGTGAGACTGGGGCACTCTCTTCCAATAAGCTGTATGCAGTTTTTCGTCAGGATTCTGCTGTACTCCATATGGACCCAGGTTTCTTACCAGAAGTAACCTCTACATTTCATTGCAATCAAGAACTGGTCCTGCCTTCCTTCTGTCCTAAGCACAAGAATTACCAGGAAAGAGAATGAGAGACTCTGGATCCTAGATGTGCCTTAAAGAAGTACATCAAATATACTGAACCTCTGCACAGGACTTCAGGCCTTCTGGTCCTCATGGCAGGCCAGAATCTGGGCAGAAAGGCATCTAAAGGCAGCTGAAGGCTTTTGCCAGATGGATCCAATCAACTATGATAATTTCCTACAGACACGCTGGGTGTGCCACTACTGGGTATGGTGAAAGCTCACTGCACTTGAGTCATGACTACTTCATGGGCAGAAATCAGGGCTGTGTCCCCTACTAATGTTTGCAGAGCTGCCACCTGGTCTTCTGTGCACCTATTTATGAAGTTTTTAAAGCTGCATTTGTGTCTGCCTTATTCAGCTGTAGATTGCTATGAGTCATTGTAGACATGTAATATCCTGCCTACATTTTTGCCACCCTGAAGTACACTCGTCTTACTGCATCTGTATATCCTATTGGCCCTAGATCCTTGTGACCAGCACAAGGAGGGAGAAATCAAAATTTAAATGTCTGTAAATTTTCTTTCTCCCACTTGTTGGTCACAGTGCTGATTCCCTCCCAAGAATGTACATGATTGGCATATGAGCCTTAATGTTGTATCTGGTCTGTTCTCTACTGTTATGTTTCTAGTTTTACTTCTAGGTGGATTGTCTGGTTTGGTCGCCTGACTTCTATACTTGCTTTGGAACAGATTGACACAATCGATGGTGGGAGGAGCAGATGTCTTGGATTCTGGAGCAAATGTACAGGTATTTAAATTTCAGTTTTGCTAAATTTATACATTCCTGAAACTTTGTCCATAGCAGGTCTTTCAAGAATGGAGACTGTATTGCCCATCGTCAGGGAAGTCCACCAAGGAGACTTCCTAGCCCTCCAGGATGCCTGCTTGCACATCTTCATCTGGAATGTTCACCGGCAGTGTCTGAGGCTTAAGATTCAGGACCACCACTTCCAATTCAGAACCTTTCCATTTTGGCTTTTCTCAGCCCCAAGAGTCTTCTCCAAGGTGCTAATGGTAGTCATTGCATGCCTGCATGGACAGGAGGAGATACAACTGTTCACCTATTTGAATGACATCCTATTTGAGCCCCTCAAGGTGAGTTGGTTCAGCAAGCAGTTACAGAGGTGATTCACTGCCTATCAGCCCATGGATTTGTCCTTAACCACCAAGAGTTCCCTGACTCCAGCTCAGACACTGAACCATCTGGGGACAGACTTCAGAACTTGCCAGGGCAGGGTCTTCCAAACACTGACAGAATTCCAGGACTTAAAAAAACATGTTCAGAAATGTCATCATGCCACTTGACTACGAGATCAGGCATTCATGCAACTCATAGGAAAGATGGTTTCACTAGTAGACACAGTCCCAAGAGCCATGATTCACATGCATCCAACACAAGTGACCCTCCTCAAACAATGGTTCTCTCAAAGGGACAGCAGGAATTGCAAAGTGACAGTCTCCTCACGGATGAAGAACAGCTTCCTTTTGGTGGACAGCGAAGTTGAACATAATGAAGTACTGCAAAGTGGGCTGTATACAACAGGAACGGCTCACCACTGATGCTGGCCTCAGAGGGTGGGTGCCCACCTAAATCAACACTCGGTTCAAGGCAAGTGGATGTTATTGGAGTCATGCCTCAGCATCAATGTGTTGGAAATGCAAGCAATATTCCTGGTACTATCAAAGGGGAACAGAAACTCAGTTCTTGTACCTTTTTTTGCCGCAGGAATGGGGTTCCTCTACTTCTTCCCTCTGGCACTGGAACTCAAATTCTAAAATCAGCAATATAACAATAGTTTCTGGGCCTATGACCTGAAATCAGGGTTCCCATAACAACATTTGACTTGTACAACAATACTATTTCCCTAGAAATACTTAAATATCTCTAACTGAATGCACTAGTGTTTAAACAGATAATGTGTCTTGGCACCCGCCATCCTTCAGATTGAAAATCTTCATTCTGCAGTTCATATTTGCCAGTGCCGCAACATTCACAGCCAAGATGTCTTCATCCTCATAGCCAGCAGGACTACAATATTGAACATCAGGCATCAAGGGGACACAAGAAGCACCCACGTGCTGAAGGAAACTCTGCTATTACTACAGTGGGCCAAACATCACCTCTCCATTCTTGCCACCGCTTACATCCCAGGGCAGGTTAACATCATGGCTGCCAGGGCGAACTGCAGGGACATTTTGCTAGGACAGGGGGAACTGTAGGGTAGTGCCTTTCAACTTTTGGCACAGTGGTGGGGAACTCCCCAGGCAGATCTCTTTGCCTTCTGACTACATTTTTCCTACCCTGGAGTACACTTGTCTTACTGCTGCTATACCTGTATATTCCATTGGTCCTAGATCCTTGTGACCAGCACAAGAAGGGAGAAATTCAAAATTTAAAAGCTTGAAAATTTTCTTTCTCCAACTGGCTGGTCACAGGGCTGATTCCATCCCAGAATGTACATAGTTGGCATATGAGCCTTAATGTTGGATCTGGACTGCTCTGTAATGTTATGTTTATAGTTTTACTTTTAGGTGGATTGCCTGGTTTGGCTGTCTGACTTCTGTAGTTGCTTTGGAACAGACTGGCACAATCCATGGTGGGAGGAGCTGATGTCTGGTGCTGATACAAATATACAGGTATTTAAATTTAAATTTTGCTAAATTGATGCAGGCCAGTCTTGGGGGGGGGGGGTCGGATGTCTCCATTTGCATGACTCCAGACTATTATTTTTGCCCTTGCTTGTGCTACAGATTACCAACAGTTAAGAGACCCTCCCTTCTGCTGGTAGCCCCCCCTTCCCCCAAGTTTGCCCAGCAGTCAGGAGCCCAGCTCAGTTGCTGCTACCCTACTCTCACACAACTGAACTGTAAAAGAACTGACAATGGGTGCCTAACCCTGCAGCCAGTACTCATCCCTCCCATCTGAACATTAAAAGAACCCGGGGTTGGGTTGGTCAACCCCACTGCAGGTACCTCACTTCTGCTTAGGACAGAAGTGCAGTGGAAGGGACTGCAGATGTTGTCTGGTGTGGATGGACATTGAGGTTCAGAGTCCAACCACTGTTGGATGCGGTAGCCCCCTGAAATCACATTTTAGGTGGGAGTTATTAATCCTCACTTGTGTGGTTGTGGGAAAGATGGGTGTTTTTTAGACAACATCCTAAACTTGAGAATAATAACACGAAAAATGTCTCAGTTATAAGGAAAAGTATTTTCCTTTTGCTAAATACAGTAAATCCACTTGCATGCACACAAAGTGCTTGGACTTGGTGCAATTTTTAGAACACATAGTGGTTGGCAGCAGTGGAGAACGGAGGGTACGTGCCAGTGGGAATCTGTGGTGTGTGGGGGGGGGCAAGGATTGCACTTGAAAGGGGAGAGCCAGTACTGTATTAGAGGTATAATAAGGTGTTTGATGCCGCTGCATTGCAATAGGTGCTGTTTTGCACATCTCTATCTTGCTGTATCTTTATAAAATAAAAAAGAGCAATTAGGTTTATGGAAATATGGATCCTGTGAGATCTGTTTTCAGTTCTTTTATAACGGCAATTTTTTTTTATATTTCCTTCTTTTAAATCATTCTGACTGCATATGAAGTCTTTTAAGTCAACATCTGAATGATTAACGGCAAGACAAGTCAAGTTTATTTTTAGAGCACCCAATCCCAGAGGCTCTTGGCGCTTTACACAAATCAAAACATACACAATATAGGAAGTACAGAAAATAAAATATAGTTAAAATATCATTACAGTATAAAGTAGTAATAATATATTGACTAGTACCAAAACCCAAATTAAAAAGTAAGTTTTCAAGTGGAATTCAGAAGGACCATCAGGGGAGCTCCTCTCACATCTGAAGACAATGTATTTCACAGCACAGATGCCATCACCTGACTGCTCAATTCCCTGAGGACTTAAGATGTGATCTGGGAACACAGAAGAGACTCACCTTTGAGGAACAAAGAGGGGGGCTGGGGGTGTACAGGATTAGGAAGTCTTTGAGGTAGCCAGTGCCCAGACTGTGCAGGGCATTCTTTGTCATCAAGCATACCTTGATGTGCCACTGAACTGGCAACAAATGCAGATCACTGAGCACTGCTGTTCCCCCCCCAACAGTCAAATGCTGGCCTTGACTCACTCCTGCACTCCTTGGGCAGCCTTAATCTTAACTCTGAAGTACTTGTGCTTGGGGACTTCAATGTCAACTGGCTTGCACCAGATGCCAACTCATATAGAGATGCAATCTCTGTCGTCCACCTCACTCAGCTTGTCGAGTCACCCACAAGGGTAAACTATAAGACTGGATCTGTGACCCTATTGGACTGTGTCCTTTCTAACAGCCCTGACCACATCTCTAGCACCTCAGTACTCCCTGATGATTTAAGTGGCCATTCCCCTGTCCTATTCTGTTGGGCCAACAAATTCTTCAAGCCCCCCAATAGAGTAATTTCCACCAGGGTCCTTACCCGCGGGGTTACCTGGATCTCCTGAAATCTGACCTTCTACACCTGGACTGGTCCTCGGTCTTCTCCACTTTGTGATGTTAACACTGCCCTTGATCAATTTATTCTTCAGTTCAATACTGTGTGTGACAGCCATGCTCCTTACCGAACTCGTAAAATTAAAGGGCATGGTAATCCTTGGATCTCCCCATATCTTATTCATCTCTTGAAAACCAGGGACCACCTATGGCACAGAGCCTGATCCACAGGGAAACAGGCTGATGTTCAGAACTATAAACAGGCAAGAAACAAATGTACCAGAACTATCCGTATTGCAATAAGTAGCTACTACAAGGAAGCCCTATTTTTACCTAGAATGATGGCCGAAAGTTTGGGAGTAATCTCAAAGAAGTTACTGGGATAGCCTCAAAAACACCACTCTCCATGTTGTGTATCAATGGTAAACCTTTCACTGATCCAAGAGTCATCACTAACACTTTCAATGATACATTTATAGACCTGAGCAATGTTCTCCCTCCTGACTACTTCTGCCAGAGAAGAAATTCTAACTCCCATGGTAAAGATGCTCAATCCCCCACCCACCATTTTACTTCAGGGCCATCTTGGTCTTGGATGCTAGGAAATACCTCCTCAGGGTTCTGGGTAAATCAAGATACAGTGGAGACTCACTGGACCTCAAGTCTCCTGCGCTTGCTCTGGATGAGATCCTTTTGCCCTTAACCCACATATTTAACCTATAGCTTCAACACTCACAATTCCTGAAACTATGGAAGGCTGCCACAGTTATGTCTGTATATAAGAGTGGTGACCTACCGTGCATCCCACGGGAACTATCGACCAATCTCTCTTCTCCCTCCACTCACAAAAGCTTTGGAAAGAATAATGTTAGACCAGCTGATTGAATGCCTGGACAAATATCAGCTGTAATGCAAAGAGCAGCACCAGTTTAGGAATGGGCATAGCACCACGACAGCCTTGCTTGAATTCACTGGCTTTGTCCACCGTTCCTTTGATCAAGGTCACCTTGTCAGTGTGACCTTTATTGACTTAACCAAGGTGTCCGACATGGTGAATCATGCCCTTCTGGTTGATCAACTATCTGCCATTGGTCTCTCAACCCGCTCGACACAGTGGTTTAATAGTTACCTATGTGACTGCACACAGCAGGAGAAGATTGGGAATATCCTCTCATATAGTCGACCCGTCTGCTCCAGAGTTCCCCAAGGCTCCATTTTGGGCCCCCTCCTGTTCAGCGTATTTCTCAACAAACTCTCTCTTCTCTGCCAGGACCATATACTGTTGTATGTGGATGATGCTGTTGTCTTCACCAGTGACCCTGACCCCAAAGCACTTGAAAGGTGGCTACAGAAAAACTTCTGAGAAGTTGAAAGCTGGTTCCGAAAGCATAAACTCATAATGAACTACAAAAAGACAAAAAATAATGCTGTTCTCCAACCCTCAAAACAGGCATAGCTCTTACCCGCTATCTATCACCAATGAAGTGGGCTCTCCCGTAGAACTGCTACAGCACTTTAAGTATCTTGGGGTCATGGTTGACAATGCCCTGTCTTATGCCATTCACATTGACAACATCACAAAGGCCGTCAACTTGCACATTGGGCTCCTTTACTGACACAAACACAGTCTGACCACCGAAGCCCCCAAGTTAATCATTCATAGTTCTGTCATATCACTTATAAACTACGACTTACCATCTATGGGTCTGCCACTGAAACATCCCTCTGCCGCATCACTGTGGCACTCACAAAGCCTGATGGCTCTTAACTGACTCCACCCATCTGACCCATACCTGTGACATGATTACTCAGGCTGACTGGCTCCACTTCAGGGGTAGGCTAATGTATCAGAATTGTCTGCTATCAAAAAAAGTAAGCCTTGATATTACGCTCTCTGGGGTTCAAGAACTCCTCACCCCATTCCTCAACTGTCGCCATACCAGAAGCTTGGGGATTCAAAATTCCCTGCTATCGTACCACCCAAGGGCAGAGATCCTTTGCTCACTGTGTCCAGCACTGGTTTAATTCACTTCATACTGAAATCTCCATGGCGCTTACGCTGGGTGCATTTAAATGACTCCTGAGACAACATCTAGCAGCCTCTGCAAGCTGTGACTTCTTTCACTAGGAGTTTTATCCTTCTGGTCTCCACCTTCCTGACCCTTTACTCCCATTTCTGGCACCTTGCATCCTCCCTCTTCTACCTTCCTTATTCATCCTCCTCCCTCCTTTGCATACATCACCGTTTTCACCTCCCCCACCCTCCCTCCTTCTTCCTCTCTCCTCTATCCTTATTTGGTCTGCCTGGGCTGCTGCCTCCCAAGGCCTCTTAGCCTTGTGCCCCTTCTTCCTCCACTGCTCCTTGCCATAGATTTTGGCCTGGGTTGCTCCTCTGGCCTCACCCTGACTACCTATCCCCATCTCCTACCTGTGTACCCTGGGCCTACCTCAAGTCCTAAATTCCCCAGTTGTCAGTACCTCTGTATCACACTTTGACTTGGCCTCCTGTGCTGCAACTCCTTAATGCCTCCGACCTTGAACCCTACCCTCTTGGCTCTCTCTCCCACTCCCTATCTCAGTTCTGCCCTGTCTCATTTTACCTTATTCTTTTTTTATTAGGTGAGCCTTTTTTCCCCAGTTGCACTTTTCCATGAGGCTAAGCTCCTCCCCAGTTATTCTTTTCAGTTTTTTTCATCTCCATAATGATTTTGTACAGGTGTTCAGTAGTCTGCCATTATTTAACTCCCTACCAGCATAGATTCACAGCAGGAAGGTCATGCCAGACGAATCTAATAGATCTACTACTTTGACTGGGTGACCAAAGTAGTAGATCAGGGAGGAGCTGTGGACATGGCCTACCTAGACTTTAGCAAGGCATTTGACTCCAGTCCCACACAAAAGATTAATATACAAGTTAGCCATCCTGGGAGTGTGTCCAAAGATGATAGCCTGGGTAAAGAATTGGCTGGAGAATGGGACACAAAGAGTAATAGTAAATGGAGTCCACTCTGAAGAAAGGGGAGTTACTAGTGGGGTGCCGCAGTGTTCAATATTAGGACCAGTCCTCTTCAGTGTCTTTGTAAGCGACATTGCAGAGGGACTGGAAGGAAAAGTATATCTCTTTGTAGATGACACAAAGATCTGCAGCAAAGTTGATGCACAAGGTGGGGTAGAAAGGATGAGAAGGGACTTGGCAAGGTTAGAGGAATGGTCAAATGTATGGCAGCTTAGATTCAGTGCTAAGAAGTGCAAGGTAATGCACCTGGGAAACAAAAACCCATGGGAAGAGTACACAATGGGGGGTGAGATACTAACAACAACAAAAATGGAAAGGGACCTAGGGGTAGTCATATCAGAGGACTTAAAGGGGGGCAAGTAACGTGAGAGGGCAGTAAGGAGGGCTGGGGGGTACTGGGGTGCATAGGGAGAGGCATCACCAGTAGAAAATAGGAAGTTGTTATCCTTCTGTACAGACAGCTGGTGAGACCCCATCTGGAGTACTATGTGCTGTTCTGGAGATCCAGTCTCTGCAAGGACGTAGACAAGATGGAAGCTGTCCAGAGGAGGGCAACTAAAATGGTGCAGGGTCTGCACCGGAAGACATATGAAGAGATACTAAAGGAGCTTAATATGTATAGCCTCGAGGAAAGGAGGGAGAGGGGGGACATGATAGAAACTTTCAAGTACCTCAAGGGAATCAACAAAGTCCAAGAGGGTAGCATCTTTCAAAAAAAGAGGTGTGCAAGAACAAAGGGACACAATTTAAAGTTAGAGGGGGGTGGCTCAGAGGTAATGTTAGGAAGTATTTTTTCACAGAGAGGGTTGTGGATGCATAGAACGGCCTTCTGGAGGAGGTTGTGGAGTCAAAAACAGTGGTGGAATTCGAGCATGCATATAACAGCCATAAGTCAATTCTAGGGGGTGGGGGTAGAAAGAAGTAGGCTGCTGGTTAACTAGAATCTGCAGCTTATCCATTAGGTAGGGAAATGGGCAGACTGGGTGGACCAAGCGTCCTTATTTACTGTCAAATTCTATGTTTCTATGTATTATGTATGTGGTGCATTGTTTGAAATGGATTGTTTATGTATTGGCTCCCTTCTTCAACTCTTTTCCCCACCATATTTCCTTTGACGTGGAACCTACGTGAAGAGCTCTAAGCTCAAAGGTGTTAATCCTAGATTTAAATAAATAAAAATAAATAAATTATATGCTTGGATTGGGAGGTCTCAGCACTTAGCAGGGCTACTGCATTTTGTGCTGCATAACATCAGAAGATGTACTAGCCTTACAGATAACTCTGCTAAATCTAACACTGATTATGTAACAGGGTTTTAGGAGATCTCTTAAATTGTTTTAGTTTTGCTTGAGCACTTACTGGCTCCAAATGTTTTTAATTAAATTAGATGACTGGGGATATGCTTTGCCAGGGACTTGGTGAAAACTGAACTGCTGGAATCTGGCTGAACCAGATCAGTAAAAGTCAGACCAGCCAGGCTGGGTTAACCAGAACAAACTGCACAAATGATAAAATTGGCCAGTTTGGCTTTTAAGGATCAAATTCAGTCCAGTCCCAATGATCCGGGTGTTACCGGTACCTGGTATTGGGTGAAAACTGGACCACTGGGACTGGATTGTGGCAGCAAAATCTGCACAACTTGTGCTCAAGTCTGTCCAGGTTGACCTGTCCAGTTTTACAAATCTGGTCTGGTTCCAGTGGTCTATTTTCATCCATAACCCTCTTCTGTATGTTGCTTGCAATTAATTTTCATTTTACATGAAGTTTATGATTCTGGTTCTCTTTTAACAACTAGATCAACACATGTAGCTTGCCTTTTCTGTTTGCTTTTTGCACTAAATAGCTATCTTCAGTTCTCACAGCTTCTCTATGAAATTGGAGTGTGCAGGAAGCTGGTCATTTTGAATATGATAGTGCAAGATATGTGGCCTTTGCTTCTCAGTAAAATGTGCATGTTAATGTGTTTTTCTCATAAAGTGTGTAACACTTCTGTGAACTCCTGGCAATTTTTATCATGTAGTCTGCTGCTTTTTAACTGTCAGTATAGGAGATAAATTGTATGCATTTTCTCCCCCTCGTACTTTCTCGTCATAAATATCATTGTGTGTTGGCTCGCATATAGGCAGTTTGTTGGTTTAGACTGTCCTTCTGTACTAGCTGTGGCAGATTGTGACAGTTTGAAAGAAGTCAGCACATGCTTCTTCTCAGATTCCCCCATTCATTGTCATCCATCCTGGCTGGTAGACAGGTTGCTACAGTGTAGGGATACCTTTTTCCTCAGTAAATGTTTTTTCCCTTCATTCTCTGCATATTCTTCAAAGTTGCCTTCACTTTTCAGCTGTAGCAAATCTGGAGCAGCACAGGAGGTTTTTCATCACTTTGCTCCATGCAGCTGGGGCAGTGTCTGCAGGCTGGAACCCAGGGAGGCAGTGCCTTTTAAGGCTGCTGTTTCCCATTCTTTATCTCTGGTGTGTGTGGGGTTCATTTTATTACCCTGCCCCACTAAAGACAAGGTGGGTCTGGGTATAAGGGTGAAGGGAGTGTCCAAGTAGTGTGTGGCTCTGTAGTCTGGACATGTAATGGGCGCTATCTTGGGAGGCCTATTCCACAGATTAACAGGTCAGTGGCCATCTTGGTACAGTCCCTGCATTTTCAGCAAGTGCAGCGGCCATCATGGTACAAGTTGCACACGTGTAATGGAACACGGGTGCTATCCTCAATCTATCTTTGGTGTGAGATCAGTGCTACAAGACGCATGGAGTTCAGTAAATAGCAATGTGTCTCAAATGGACAATGCTGACACTTTAAATTAGCTATCTGGATATAGCAAGGTGCAGAATACATTTTTCATACCTATATTATGGCATTCTCAGCCCGCTCCTAAGGAAATAACATCTAAGGCCCCAAAACGTAAAAGACTCCTTTCATTCCATTGTGGTTGCCTAAATTTTACACAAGCTGCAACAAGGCATCCTCTAAGTAGAGCGAGACCCAGAATGACTTCTGTTCCTTAAGGGGGAAGTGGAGCAGTGAGTTGCCCCTGAGGCCAAATCAAAACCATCTTTATCATCCAAGGTATCACTGCAACTCTTACTGGATTTTATCTGCATGAGGATCATGATCACATTCTCTGTAACGAGAAGTACGAGACTTTGTACTAATAGTGGTGAAGCTCGCAAAGCCATGGACATTCTGATGGAGGCACTGAAGGACTCCCACTCTAATAAAAGAAAGAGGCCTTTTCATAAACCCTATATAATGTATGGGGAGCCCTTATTATTAACTGAAATCAAGCAGATTACAACCTTGCTATGCCATTGTTATGACATCACTTTGTTGTTAACCCTTTTTGAGTATGTCATATCAATGGTATAACAAAACGGAATGCTCACAACAATCGGTGTTCCGTAAAGTAATTCAGTAAAGTAATTCAATCTGCAGTTACGCAATCTTGGTAGCCCATACACTATAAAATATAATATGCACTCTCTAGGTTTACAGTGATGTCATGGCAACCTCTCAAAGTGTTTACAGCATGGTCATTAACCAAAGACCATACATTATCCTCTGTGCATCCCCGAGTCATCATTGGAGTTTGCCATGCCATGTCACACAGGTGCTCTGCGATCACAGAATGTTTCTCTAGCACTGTCTGGTGAGGGTGACCCAGAATCAAATGTAGATAATGATAAATACCAGTCTTTAAGGCTGTCTCACTCCATTGAGACACGTCATAGAACTATTAAGCCATGGGTACTGGAGTGATTAAGCAAAGGCATGCCTTAGAATTCCGTAATGTTCTCCCCCCGTCACCTGTGATCCACCTGTTGCCCAACAGATACCCCCTGGAACATGTTGCCCTCCTGCTGGAGGAAGTTCAAAGCCTCCTCCACAAAAAGGCCATGGAACTTGTCCAGTTTCAGAAATAAACCAAGGCTATTATTCCTGATATTTGTTTGGTTCTGAAATGGACTGGGATTCTGAGGCTGGTACTTGACCTTGGGGGACTGAACTTTTTTCACAGATTACAAGAAGTTCAGAATGGCCTCCCTGCAGTCTCTTCTTCCACTGCTACTGAAAGGAGACTGAATGGTTGCGGTGGACATGAAGGACACATATCACAGATCTCAGAAAATATCTGCACTTCATGCTCCGGGGCTTGCACTACCAATTTGGTGTCTTGCCCATTGGGTTGTGCTCTGCACCGCATGTATTTTTCCTCTGTAGGGGATGGCCTGTAGGTCTTCCCCTACATAGCCACCTGGCTGTTAAAAGCCCCATCTCAGGAAACCATAGTTAACACACTTTATTGGACAGGACAGTTGTTCAACCAGCTGGGTATACTGGTCAGTGAGCCGAGGTCAGTTTTTTTACCCTTGCCAGAGACTCCAGTACATAGAGGATGTTCTAGACTGGTTTGGCTTTTCTACTTTGTGACTCTGCCATAGCACTAGTGGCCCAGGCACAGCTGATCACCATCAGTGATTATATGTTGGCCAGATGTCTTAAGATTAATTGGCCTGGTGACAGGCACCATACTGACTGTCCTAGCTTGCCTCCACATGAGGATCTCTCAGAGGTTCTTAAAGGTGCAGTGGGCACAGCATTCAAATGAGCTGGAGTGTCTCATACAACTGACTCCTCCTCCTCTCTGTTGCTCTCTGCTCTGGTGGTTGGAGTGCTTCAACATCTCATCCCTTCAGCCATCCACCATCTTGGTGGTGACCATGGACTCCTCTGGTTTGGAATGTGGTGCTCATCTGTTTCTTTCAGAACCTAGGGCTATTGGGGCCCTCTGGGTACAGTTATTCACAGTGGCACTCTGGAGATGAGGGCTGTTCCATGTGACCTACAGGCCTTCGCTGCCTTTCTTCTGAGGAATTAGCTGCTGATCCTTACATACAGTACATTCATGATGTATTACATGAGCTGACAGGGCTAAGTGCATTTGTATACTCCCTGGGGAGGTGATGAGAGTTTGGAACTGGGCAGTGGAACATGACTTATTCCTGTTTGCAGTGTTCCTCCCTGGTACCGGTAGCACACTAGTGGATTGCCTCAGCCGGTTCTGTGCATTCTGCCACAAATGGAAACTCTCAGACTCTTATGTGATTGACCTCTTTGAAAAATGGGGTTGTTCAGATATAGACATGTTTGCATCCCTATACAATGCAAAATTGTCATGTTTCTACTTGCTCACTCAAGGGCCTGGAGTTTTCTGGAGAGACGCATTGTTCCTATCCTGGAAAGGGAGGTTTCTGCATGCTTTTCACCCTTTCCTCTAACATAGAGGGTTGTTTTCAAGCTCAAGGCCAAACCAGCCACTCTGATCCTGGTGGCTCTCTACTGGCCCAGAAAAATTTTATATTCCATTACTCCAGTATCTGGGTGTGGACCCTCCTGCCCAGCTCTCCCTGTGAGCAGGACTTTTGACACAGGAGCAGGGTGCTCTAGTGCACCCCTATCTGTGATGCTGCACCTTCACGCAGAGCTGCTAAAGACACTGAACTCTCTCTATTTGGCACTTCCAAAGTGGCAATGGATGTTCTCTTGGTGGCTAGAAAGCCATCTACTCAGTACACCTATTAACAACAAGCATTTATCAATGCCGAACATTACCTTGCAGGTATTTGCAGTGGTGTTTGGCATTTATGCAGGCTCTCCCTTAGTTGTATCCATGTCCCTTCAGCACCCATGTCCAAACAGAGTACCTCTCTGCAACTCCTCTTGCATCTCATTAACATTTCAGCCTCATACTTCTTAACTCTCTGTCTTCGAAATATGGGATACTGATGGTCAGAATGGGGGACAATATGAGACACATAATGAAACAGTGAGGTAGAATCTGGGAACACTGGGGAATCACATGCCTTTATTACTGCAAAGTTTAATTTTCATTGATAGGAAACAATTGTCTACTGAAATTAACTGTTAAATAAGTTATAAATTAAAAAAAGTGGCATTTGTGTGTATTTTTTGTATGTTTCAATGTTTAGAGTTTACATTTATTTTTATACTCATTGTGTTAAGTACCATTGGCTTGTCCCTGTGTGATTTTGTATTGGGAGTCTGTACGTGTCAAGTTTTGAAATGTCCACGTCACAGTCTCCCAATACAGCAGTTTCTTGCAGTATCCACTTCAACTGTACTTGTCAGTTGCTGTAACAGTGGCACTTGTAGCAAGCATTTGTCAATGCTGAGTGTTTGCTTGCTGGTATTACCATTGGAAGTGCATGAGTTAGACAGATACAGAATAGGAATGGCAGTGAAGTGCTGAAGTGATGGCAACTCCACCCCCACCCTGCAGAGATGGACAGGCATTGGGGTGTACCTTTGGATCGTCAACCATAATGCTCATGGCACTTCACCTCACCCTAGCCTGCAGACACAGACAAGTGTTGAGGTGTTCATTGGGGTGTTCGGTTTTACAGTCACCTCATTCCTTAAGGAGATACACTGTAATGGGGCAGTATAGGAGAATGGGGTGAACTCAGGTGGTGAAGAGTCCAAGGCACACCTTATGCCTGTCACTGGCTTCAGGGTGGGGATAGAGGTGGAATGGCATGAGCATTACAGCCAGCAATCCAAAGGTACACCCTGATGCCTGACAATCTGTACAAGGTGGGATGTTATGGTTAGAAACCCTAATGCCCTGGGCATTTGCTGGTATTAGATTAGCACTACACATTTTCAACATGACCTTTTTGTGACCCCCACCTCATAAAAGTATTCTGGACCTCTACTCATGAACAGTGGCACTGTGATTTTGTGAATCTGTCCTGAACATTGATTTCCCACAGTGACCATGCCATTCTGTGCCACATGTGTGAAAACAGTTTGGGCAGGATGTGAAAAATGACAACTGTACCATTGATAGGGACTGGAAGGTGTGAAGAGATTGCAATGTTGAAAATGTGGAGTGAAAATATTAAAAATTCTCGGACTTTGGAGTGTACATGGGAACTGCGTAAAGCATGCTCATAACACAGTCATTTTGTGGGCTTCTTTCATCAAATTTTCAACATAGGCATTTTGTGATCTCTGCTCATGAACACTGTCAATATGATTTTCTTTATATGTCCCAAAGGTTGATTTCCCACAATGACTGCACCATTGCGTGCCAGATGTGCAAAAATATATTTCGGACAGGATGTGAAAAATGGCAGCTGTACTGGTCATAAGGAGGTGCGCAAAATTGACAATGTTGAAAATTTTGAGTGAAAATATTACAGATTTTTAAAGTAACAAGTGTGCGTGGAAACTGTGCCATGCATGCTTATAACATAGTCATTTTATGGACTTTTGTCACCAAATTTTCAACATAGGCATTTTAGGACCTCTGCTCATGAACAGTGTCACTGTATTTTCTTAATCTGCCCCGAACACTGATTTTCCACAGTGACTGTGCTATTCTGCACTGGAAGGGCCAAAACACATTTCGGCTAGGATGTGAAAATTGACAGCTGTACTGTTCATAAGGAGGTGTGGAAAAATAACAATGTTGAAAATCTGGAGTGAAAATATTACAAATTCGCGAAATTATGAATGTGCATAAAAACTGCACAACGCATGCTCATAAAACAGTAATTTCTTGGAATTTTTCACCAAATTTGCAATACAGGCTTTCTGAGATCCCACCTCATGAACAGTGACATTGTTGTTTTGATAATTGGTCCTGAAAGGTGATTCCGTGCAGTGACTGCAAAATCACCTTTCAGGACTGAATAATGACATGACAGTGATTGAATTCACTAGGTGGGATCCCAAGAACTCCATGTTGAACATTTGGTGCCAAAATTCACAAAAATGGCCACAATATCCACTTAAATTGAAAAAAACTAATTTATGCCATTATACAGCTTACTGGCATTTATTCAGTTCATGGTCGGCTTTGAAGAATGCAGATGTGTTCCCAGTCCACTGAAGATCATTGCACCAGGCTCCAGAGGAAAGTATGGGTTGAGGGGGGTGGAGGAATGTGGGGTGTACAGATGGTGATTGTGGGTTGGAGGAGGGGGCACCAGAGACAGTGAGGGACCATTTTCTAAGTTCTACAGAGAAAAAACAAAACAGAAAAAAACCCTAAAACGCAGGAGGCTTTTGGCACGCTGGGTGGGGTCCCAGCATGCCACCTAGGTGTTTGTTGGCAGAGGGTTGGAGCTGATGGGGATTGGGCACCCCCGTCAGCCATACAGTGTGCTGGGGGGATGCATGAGCAGGCAGCTGGGGTGGGCTTCCAGCATGCCACCTGGGTATTTGTTGGATAGGTTCTGGAGCCAATGGGGGATTGGGCACCCCCATTGGCCACACAGTGTGCTTGAGGGGGCACATGAGCCAAGGGGGATTGGGCACATCTCTCGGCACATACCGGGGAAGGCAGTAATGAGGGAGCCGGGAGGACAGCCACAGAGGGAGGAAGCGGGAGGGATTTTGAGCAGTGAGGGAAAATGCTGACGTCAATATGCTAAATATACTCGTTACCACTGCTGATTGCAGTGGTGGTTTTCTTCCAAGTGAAGACTGCTGCAGCCAAACTGTAGTCATAGACATCTCGGCAGCTACTGTGTGGTAGGGTCACACCTGCCACACTGAGCACTGCAGTGGTCAGTAGGGTAATACACCTCCAAAAAGTCGTATTGTGACAAGACATTCCAAAATATTTTACAGTGTGGTGTACTCGACATGCCCTCAATCCCTTACGTGTCCAGTTCCTAAAATGTTGGGCTATCTCTTGTCCCTTAAGGACTCAGGACTGAGGTATTCCTCTAGTATGGTATTCTGAGTGGCCTGGGTTCAGGTCCCAGCTAAGGCACTTATATCTTTCTCTCTTCTGTTTGCATTTGGTTCCAAAAAATATGCACACCACATTCTTTTTCTTTTTAACTTCATCTTGTTTTCATAGGCAAAAGATAAGGCAGATCACACATGCATGTCAAACATTGCAAAGATACTGGTAACATTCAGGGTGTTGCACATGTGAAATTATATACCATCGTAGCTAAGTCAACTCATTGCCAGCATTTCAAAGTTGCTAATGTGGGTTCAAAAAGTCAAAATAGTTCAAATACATGGAATGTTCAGACAGGGACATGCAGAGGTATAGCGTAGTAGCCTGTAAATATCTAATAAATGTCCATAGGTAAAATGTAGATACACATTGTGAGGCAGCCCAGGAAAAATCGACCATTATTTGTTTAATAACATTTGTAACATAGCAAGAAATACCTGTCAGTAAATGATCCATATGTGATAGAAGAGCTAAGAAAATAAAGGAGGAGCAGAGATAAGAGAAAAGGAAAAGGAAAAGGAAAGGAGGAAAAAGGAGAAGCATATGTACAGCAATAGAAGGGAGTGTATGAAAGTATGAGAGCTTTACCCTATGACACAATATCTGAATAGTGTGACAGTTGATAAAGTACCCAGTTTCTCCATTGAATCTCAAATTGGGGTAGTTTATCCGTGTAGATATATGTCATATGTTCCATATTATAAATATCCAGCATTATAACTCTCCAGCCTGCCAACATAGGAAATTTAGAAGTGTACCATAGCCTTGTGATAGCTTTTTTAGTTGCCTTTGCTGATATAAGTAGTAATCGAAGACTCATGCTGTTTAAAATGATACATTCTAGGGGGGTTGCTAGCAGTAGAAGGATGGGGTAATTTCCCCAGGACAATCAAATACTGTATGCTTCCCACTCTTATATAATAGCCTGCCAAAATGGCTGAAGATGTGGACAGGCCCACAAAATATGGAAAGTGTTTGCTGAAAGCTGACCACACACCCTCCACCATGTCGCCTATAGCCCTTCTGCAAACTTAGCCACTGTATCTGTTGATCTAAAAAATATGTAGCATAATTTCCTTGATAAGTTCTTCCAATAGGTGAAGAAGGCTAGTCAGTAAGCAGAAATAACAAATTTGCTCCAGGTTTCTCTTGTGTGAGTGGTATCCAGTTCAGAGTTCAACCTTTGTAGAACTGAGAGTGTGGAGTCTGTGGAGGCTTCCTGGATTGCCTTATAAGCATGACCAATTATATATTTTCAGATATTACCTTGTAAGTAGGAGACAAGAAGTTGTATGAGTTTAGGAAGTTTAGCTGGCAAGCAGCAGTATTCTGAAGGCTTCTCTCCCAGATATGATCTCCTCTGTAAATAGTGGTAGTGATCTGTTGTGGGAAGAGGAAAGGTGGCTTGCAGAGTTGCAAAGGAGAGAGTCCTCTGAGAATCAGAGAGTTGAAAAAAGAACAGTCCCAGCCTAGCACAACTCTGTAATACCCCGTCTATCTGATTTGATGGGTAATCCATATCCTGGGCAAGGGCTTGAAGACAAAAATGCTGGACCGGCGAGAGAGATGTTTTTGAGATCGCTAGCTACTGATGAAGAGTTGTTACTGTGTATTGATAGAATTTGGATGGGGGGTGGCAGCCTGGGGGATTACTGAATAAATATTTACCATAGTCCTATAAGTCCTTTAATGTGAAGTCAGTCTGCATCCAGTAAGGTTGCATGGAGGGAGCAGTCTATGTGCAAATGATCCATAACTGAGCCTCTAAAGTGTACTATTTTAAATTAGGAAGATTTACTCCTTTCTCCCCTGTCAGATGCAGAACAGAGAATCTAGTTGGAGGGGGTTTTCCATTCCAAATAAAATGAGAGATGAGGGTTTTTATTTAATCCGGCATCAGGGGAACAATCTGTAAATAATATAACATTCTGGGAAGAATAGTCTGATGAATAGCCTCTGTTTATTGGTAAAATCAGAGATAAAGTTTAGAACACCTAGAGAGGTCTTCTGTGATTTGCTGCATTAAAGGCTCCAGATTGAGCAGTTCAAGGTGCTCTAAGTTCTGTGTAAGATTAATTCCCATTTAAAGGGGAAAGTTTGAGAGGCGGTATCAGGGAGTAGTTATATAGTAGAACCCAGAGCTAGAAATCATTTTTTTGAGATGCCTGTCCATGGGACAGGTGGATACAAATTTTGCCTGTCCATGCTATTTTTACATGAATTATGAAGTATCTTACAAAAAAGGTGAACTTGAAGATGAAAGAAGAAAATTGTTGGTTTTGGGGGGTTAGTTTACAAGTCTCTTTGACACGTTTAGTCTACTTCTTTATCAGTACCTGAATCTTTGCTGCCATATGGTCTCACATGAGGTCTTCTGTTTTGCTTTCCAGATTGAAACCATAGTGTCATGGCATTGTCCAGGTAAAAAGTGGAAACACTAGCATCAGACAGCATAACAGGTATTAGTTCAGCCATTTTTGAAGGAGAAAGACAGGATCACCAGTTAGACTCAACTCTGCCCATCAAACTGAATCATCTCCCTACAGCTGCAGTTTGTGTGGGAATCAGTAGTCCAATAGTGATGAAGACCAAAATATCAGGAAAATGCTGTTCATAAAAATCATATTGTAGAATGTTTGTCAGAAATCCAGATACTGAAATTTGGAAAACTTGGAAAGTGTGTTCTTCATATGCAGCTTAAAGAGCTAGTTTACTGCTTGGAAATAATACTAACTTTCAGATGTTGCCAGCTATCACTTCTTATATCTGAAGTATATATTTTTTTCTAATAGTCTTCAAGTGAAGCTACCTCTGGCTGGAAGCTGCAACACTGGACTTAAGATTTGCAAGAAAGTGAGTTGTGCTCACAATAGAGGGAGGTGAACCTTACAATTTACAATTCTCTTTGGTTTCAAGCAGATTCCTTAGGAAAGCTAATATTCTTCAGGTGGAGGATACTTCTAACTGAAGGGTGAAATAAGGAACTCAGAATTATCAGAAAAGGCAGTCTTTCAATCAACAGAGGGAAGTGGACCTTGCTTTACATTTGTTACAATTGTTAAGATTTTCAGTGCAGGAAGAGTTTAAATCCACAGGGGCTGAATACTGTTTTCTGTGTCTGCCCTTCTGCACAGCTGATGTGTTTTGGGGCTGACTGCTTTCAGAGCACAAGTCGCCAGACTGTTTTGGGGCTGGGGAGGTTTACCTGTATCTGACTTGGATGTTTGGATTTTTCTCTGTTTGATTAGCAGGATATTTTCTCTGTCAAATTGTCGTGTAGGGCATCTTGCTGACAGGAAGGCACTCATCGCAGCGGTAGGTCAGAGCTTTTAGCTGATTGTTTCATGAGGGCACAGTTTAGGCCCACACCCTTCCCACCCTCACCCCACCCACCCTGGAAATAGTTCCTTTATACCTGGGGTTCTGACATCATTTCCTCAAGAGGGCAATATGCATATCACTGTCATATCCTCTCTAGCACACTGCATTGACAGTATAAGCATACACATTATATAAATACATATATTTCTATATAACAAACCAATCACACACACACACACACACACACACACCAAAAAAAAACTAAACAAGGTAGACAGTTATGTTGGGAGTATTGCAATGTAATGGCAGTGGGGCAGCAGTCTTCTGGGAGTCTTTCTGGAGGCTGAGATGCTGTCCTGTTTGCAGACAGTGCACTCAGGGAGGGTAAGGGTGGTGGAACAAAGGCACACCCAGTCAGTTGTTCCACTCCACAATCTATACACCATTCTGGGGGAGCATAGTTCCCCTATGGATGTACCCACAGTGGAGACTAAGGAGGGTGCAGACAACTGTCACAAGGAAGGCCCTCAGGAAGGAGGCAGAGGGCACCACAGGGAAAGGAAGCAGCTCCTGGTGGGGGACTCAATTATTAGGGGGGATATAACTGGGGGGAATAGGAAAAACTGAAGTAAGGTGCCTGCCTGGCACCATGGCTTGGAGGAACATGAAGTGCATCCTTAGGATCATGAGAACAGTTGTACGGGAGTCAGAGCTGGACGTCATTGTTCACCTAGGGACAAATGACTTGGCTCATCATGAGATTAGAGCCATGCAGAAGGACTTTGTAGAGTTGGGGAGGGGCCTAAGACAAGTAGCACACACGGGATCCTTCTCAGAGGTGCTGCCTGTCAGTGACATGGGTGAGGAGAGGGTAGTTTGCACCATGCAGTTTAATGAATGGTTGAAAAAATGGTGTGGACCACAGGAGTTTGGCTTCACTGGAGACTGGGGTTCCACCTGGAGAGACACCAGCCTATACTGGCAGGATGGTCTGCATCTGTACAGGAAGGGAACAAGTCTTTTGGGCAATCGGTTTAAATGCTTCATTGGTAAGCTTTTAAACTAGTCAAGGGGGGAGGCACCGATGAGAAGCAGGAAAATACCGCTCCCCTACAAAACAGGGTACTAAATGAGAAAAGACCAAGGTAGAAAGGTCAGTGGGGGATGCTGCTACAGAAGGTAAAGCCATCAAAAATGGAGAGCAATGAGCACCAATGCCCGTAGTCTGGTAACAAGCTTCCTGAATTAGTGGCCTTGATGGAGGAGGAACATCTGATATCGTGAGTCACAGAAACATGGTACACACAGAACCATGACTGGGACGTAAACATACCAGGATACACTATCTACAGGAGGGACAGGTAGGGTAAAAGAGGAGGAGGAGGAGTTCTCTACAATAAGAGAAGGAATCAAAGCAACAGAACAAAGGGTAAACAGAGAGGAGAAGAAGCACTGTGGGTCAGTTTGAGGCAGGCAATGGCACCACAATCTGCACATGGGTTGTATACAGACCCCCCTCTCAGGGGGAGAAAATGGACAAGAAAATGACAGAAAGTGTACTTAGAATGGCAGATAAAGGGGAGATATTGCTGATGGGTGATTTGAATATGCCAGATGTTAACTGGAGTGCAGTTGTAGCAGCCACTTCTAAGAGTGGGGTTATTCTAGATGCCCTGCAGGGGGCATGCCTTAGACAACTAGTATTGGAACCCACTCTAGGGGGAGCAATCTTAGACCTGGTCCTCTCAAATGGAGATGGAGAGAGGATCACAGATGTAGAAGTGGGTAGCCATCTGGGAACTAGCGACCATCGAACAGTGTGGTTCACAATAAACACAGCAATAGAGTCAAGCCATACAAAGGCAAAAGTACTGGACTTCAGGAGGGCTGACTTTGCCAAAATGGGTGAGTGCCTAAGGAATGCACTAGCAAATGGGCAGGAAGGAGGGGTGGAAGAACAATGGGGAATAATAAAAACTGCCATCACAGAGGTAACAAGCCTTTGTATGAAGCAAATAAGCAAAACAAAATGATGTAAGAAACCACTATGGTTCTCAAAGGAAGTGGCTGTGGAGGTTCAAGAGAAAAAGAAAGCATTCAGAAAGTACAAGGAATCACAGAAGGAGCAGGACAGAGAATTGTATCAGTTAAAGCAAAAGGAAGCTGGGAAGGCAGTCAGAACAGCAAAGGCCTGAACTGAGGAAAAGATAGCCAACTCAGTTAAGAGGGGGGATAAAACCTTTTTTAGGTACATCAGGGAGTGAAGGAAGACTAAGGGAGGGATAGTGAGGCTTAATAAAGGGGAAGGGGTGGGCAGAGGGTGATGGTGAAAAGGCAGAGATACTAAACAAATATTTTTGCTCAGTATTTACAAATGCAGAGGGGGAGGTACCTAAAACAAACAATAGAAACACTCTGGATACAGAAGTTGATACCAGCCCATTTACAGAAGAAAAGGTTCTGAAAGAACTCTTAAAACTCAAGTTGGACAAAGCAATGGGGCCTGATGGGATTCATCCCAGAATTCTAAAAGAACTAAGGGTAGAACTAGTGACACCACTGACTACCCTCTTTAACAAATCATGGGAGGATGGGGTGGTACCTGAGGACTGGAGGAGGGCAGATGTGATTCCCCTTCACAAAAGTGGGAGTAGGGCAGAAGCAGGAAACTACAGACCTGTTAGTTTAACCTCAGTTATAGGGAAAATGATGGCATCACTTCTGAAGGAAAGAATTGTCGAGTACCTAGAGGTCAGAGGGGCACAGGACCCAAGGCAGCATGGATTCACATCAGGAAGGTCATGCCAGATGAATCTAATAGATTTATTGACTGGGTGACCAAAGTGGTAGATCAGGGAGGGGCTGTGGACATGTCCTACTTAGACATTAGCAAGGCATTTGACTCAGTCCCACACAAAAGATTAACATACAAGTTAGCCAGCCTGGGAGTGTGTCCCAAGATGATAGCCTGGGTAAAGAATTGGCTGGAGGATAGGACACAGAGGGTAATAGTAAATGGAGTCCACTCTGAAGAAAGGGGGGTTACTAGTGGGGTGCCACAGGGTTCAGTATTAGGACCGGTCCTCTTCAATGTCTTTATAAGCGACATTGCAGAGGGACTGGAAGGAAAAAGTATGTCTCTTTGCAGATGACACAAAGATCTGCAACAGAGTTGATGCACAAGGTGGGGTGGAAAGGATGAGAAGGGACTTGGCAAGGTTAGAGGAATGGTCAAATGTATGGCAGCTTAGATTTAATTCTAAGAAGTGCAAGGTAATGCACCTGGGAAACAAAAACCCAGGGGAAGAGTACACAATGGGGGGTGAGATACTAACAACAACAAAAATGGAAAGGGACCTAGGGGGTAGTCATATCAGATGACCTAAAGGTGGGCAAGCAATGTGAGAGGGCAGCAAGGAGGGCTGGGGGGATACTGGGATGCATAGGGAGAGGCATCACCAGTAGAAAACAGGAAGTTGTTATCCCTCTGTACAGACAGCTGGTGAGACCCCATCTGGAGTGCTGTGTGCAGTTCTGGAGACACAATCTCTGCAAGGACATAGACAAGATGGAAGCTGTCCAGAGGAGGGCTACTAAAATGGTGCAGGGTCTGCACCAGAAGAGATATGAAGAGAGATTAAAGGAGCTTAATATGTATAGCCTCGAGGAAAGGAGGGAGAGGGGGGACATGATAGAAACTTTCAAGTACCTGAAGGGAATTAACAAAGTCCAACAAGGTAGCATCTTTCAAAAAAAGGGGTGTGCAAGAGCAAGGGGGCACAATTTGAAGATGGGGGGGGCGGCTCAGAGGTAATTTAAGGAAATATTTTTTGACAGAAAAGGTTGTGGATGCATGGAACGGCCTTCCAGAGGAAGTTGTGGAGTCAAAAACAGTGGTTGAATTCAAGCATGCATGGGACAGCCATAAGGCAATTCTAGGGGGTTGGGGTAGAAAGAAGTAGGCTGCTGGTTAACTAGGATCTGCAGCTTATACATTAGGTAGGAAAATGGGCAGACTGGGTGGGCCAAGCAGTCCTTATCTGCCATCAAATTCTATGTTTACTTCAACTATAAGAAATGATAGCTGACTGCATCTGAAAATTACTGTTAATTCCAGGCAGTACACTAGCTCTTTAAGCTCTAACCATTGAACTTCAATACGAGCTGCATCATTATTATGTCTCTTCAGTTCCTCACTGTAGTTCTCTCTGAGGATACTGAGCTCCTCATTACCATAGAGGGTTAGCTGCTCATTATCTGGGAGTTGTAACAGGTTAAATATTCTGAAGGACGTAAGGACTTTGTTTAAAAATTGGAAAAGCTTGTGTTAATATTGTCAATTGTTGCTGTGAGGAGGACCTCAGCATTGTTCAGTACTGCCTGTTTGGTTCTAACCAGAGAATAGCCTCTGTCAAAATGAAGGTGGATATCAAATCCATGGTTCCACTATGTCAGGACGCCGGTGGTAGTGCGCCCAGTCATCACAGTGCCAACCGCCAATTTCACTGACCTTTCTTTTTGCAGGGGGCTGTGCCCCCATCCCTCCTTAATAGTTATTGTAACTTGAGAGGGGGGAGACAGACCTCGGAAAGGAGGCTGCAAAACGAGAAATCAGTGCTGTGGTGTCCTGGTGCTGTAATGTCAGTGTCCTAATGCCCTGTAAGTCAAATCCATGATATTGAACTGTTGTGCTTATCAGAGTTTTAGCACTAGAAGTGCCAGTGTCAGTGTCTGGGAGCTACAGCAGTTCCCTACAAAATTTAGCAAGTTTATCCTCAGCAGCATATGTCTTTAGCCAGATAACTGTGCTTTCAACTTTACTGATTATGGTTTCTATTGTTGAGCTATTCCTCTCTAAAATCGGAATGAAGGTTATCATTACAGAAAGGTATTCAGCAAGAAACTTTGCAAAACGGGCAAATGTCACAGTGCTCATTGTCTTAAACAGCCCACTGGCCTGATCTTTAGTTTGTCCTTTTGTGGAGGCGATGTGTTGTAAATGTAAAATTAAAGCATCATAAGTGGAAAGAACAACAAGACAGTGCTATCTCTATGTGCTGTCGAGTTTCTGACGTATTAACCGGTTTGTGAATCGTGTAGTGCAGAGTCTTGGCTATCTCTTTCAGACCTATGCAGTTTTGGGGGGAGTTATGGTAGATCTTATAAACATCTAGCAAAACTTCATCTTTTTTTTCATGTAGGGAATTGCTGATTGCTTTATTGCAAGCTCCAACCTGTGAGCATGGCACTGAATCCCTAATAAATAAGGTACATCTGTCATCATCCTACCAAGTATCCCATTCACTTTTCCTAACAGGATGGGTGCCCCATCAGCCCCCAAACCAGCAATTTTGTTTTCCCAATCTTTACAGTCCAGGATGCCTTCCAAAGCATCAATCAATCAATCAATATTTTTATTTATTTTTATTTTATCAACCAATATTTATTTATAATGCACTTTTCAAAAATCAAAGCGCGAATACATTATAGACAAAACAATAAACATTCAATTAAAAAAAATATATATAAAAAATAAAAAGGCAGTAGAAATAAACGAAGCATTGCCTCCAAAAGCCAGAGTAAATAAATACATTTTCAAAGAGGCATTAAAAGTCTCAGTGGACAAGCACGCTCTAATCCGACGAGGTAAAGTTCCACAGGGTCGGGACCACAAAAGGAAAAGCCTTGGCCCCAGATGATTAAAGATGAATCCTGAGAACCTCTAGCAATCCCTCGTTGGTGGAGCAGAGTGGAGGGAGGGGGTGGTAGGGCCGAATGATGTCTTGCAAGTAACCCAGTCCCTATCCATGTAGGGTCTTACAGGTCAGCAACACGACCTTGAAGGTGATCCACCACCACACTGGCAGCCAGTGCAGTTCACGCAGCACAGGTGTGACATGGCAAGTTCTTGACAACCCAGTCAACAACCTGGCCACAGCATTCTGCACCAGCTGCAGGCAACGGAGATCCATCCCCGATAACCCAAGGTATAGAGCATTGCAGTAATCAAGATGAGAGGACACAAAGGCGTGAACCAATATAGGGAGGTCATTGTGCGGAACAAGGTGCTTTATCCGGACAATGTTCTTCAGATGGTAAAATGAGGACTTGACAACTGCTGACACCTGTGCTTTAAGTGTCAGTTCGTTGTCAAGCACTACACCCAGATTCCGCACCCGTTCAGAAGGACTCAACTGGTCACTCCCTAACACAAGGCCAGACGGTTGCCCAGGAGTCAACTTCTCTACATGCTGACCAGGGTCCACCACCAACACCTCAGTCTTATCCGGATTTAGTCTCAACCAGTTAGCACTCATCCAGTCCTGAGTCTCAGTGAGGCAGTTGTTAAAGACCGAGATTGCATTATTTTGTTCAGGTACAAAGGACATGTAGGGCTGAGTATCATCTGCCTAGCAGTGAAAACTCAGCCCATACCACCTTATAATGTCTCCCAATGGCATCATATACACCATGAATAACATGGGAGAAAGCGCGGACCCATGCGGCACCCCACAAGGCAGGACGAAGGGGACTGAGGAAAAAATTCCTGACACCACCCTCTGAGTCCTGCCTGTGAGGAAAAAAATGGAACCATCTGAGAACTGTCCACAACAGTCCACAGAATAGCCGCAGGCATTCCAGCAACATCTCATGGTCCACAGTGTCAAATGCTGCAGAGAGATCAAGGAGGACCAAGATCGAGTGACTCCTCCGATCTCTCGCTATTAGGAGATCAATAAGTACCTGAACCAATGTCATTTCTGTACTATGCCTCTTCCTGAAACCAGACTGGAGAGGATCATAGCCTTCATGGGTAGTAAGAAAGTTCTCAAACTGCAACATGACTTCCTCCTCAATAACCTTGCCCAAAAAGGGCAGGTTAGAGACTGGTTTATAGTTCATAAGACATTCTGGGTCGCAGGAAGGTTTCTTTAAAAGGGGTGTCACAGCAGCCTCCTTCAAGGGCTCCGGAAAACACCACCTAGTCCAACAAGCACCAGACAATCTCAGCAAGGACCAGTTCGATCACATCCATACACCCCACAAGGAGGCACATAGGACCAAGATCCAAACTACAGTAAGTCGGTCGCAAGCCCTGAACAATCTTCATGATATCCACGATGGCTGGTCAAAGTCTGTCCAGACAGACAGAGTGCCTGTGGCCTCGCATCAACCACCGCCATACTCATTTGAATGCATTACGCAGATCTCCAACCTGATTAAGGACACCTTATCAGCAAAGAACCAAGCAAACTCATCACACTTTATTTGTGAAAAAGCTCTCCGACCCTGAAGGCAGGCTGGATTGCACAGCCTGTCCATGGTCCAGAAGAGATGAGCTGGTCAATTCTTTGCTGCAGCTATCTCCTTGGACAGGAACTCTGTCTTCTTATGGAAGATTTCTGATTGGTGGTCCGAATAATGGGTGATCAACCTAAGTCTGTCCTCCTCAAGGCTGGATTTCCACCAACAATGTTCCAACCTTCTCCCCACTCTCCTCAACTCCCTCAAAGTCCCATCAAACCAAGAGGACTGAGGGCACAGAGGGAGAGGGCAAACAAGGACAGGAGCTATGGAATCCAGGGCCCTCAGCACCATGTTGTTATGGCGCACTACTAGGTCACCTGGGTCCAAGCACTCCAATGGCCAACTCGATAGGTCCAATACCGCCAACAGACCCTCTGGGGTTACTCCCCTCACAGGGCGGTACTGGACCATCTCCAAAGGGGTTGGTCTCACAGAGGGAGCCATGAAACTGAACCTTTAGGGTGATGGTCCGACCACTGATTTGTAAATATTTTATCATTTGAAACAGAAACTAGCTGATGGGAAACAAATGTGTTTACCGGACTTGAGTCTCCCATTGTCCTAACATAGATTGCCTCCTCCTCTATTACTGATGCATCGGTGCAGGAGTCACATAGGGCAGAAAAAAGACCACTCCACTTCCTCCTCATCAAGTGCTAGGCTATAACACAAGGTAGACTAGGGTGTTCTGCTGTAAAATATTTTTTTCTGCCCTAATACAGAAAGTCCAGTGGAGACAGATGACTCCTGTTCCTCCTTCTCAAGTGCTAGGCTATGACACAGGGTAGACTAGGGCATACTGCTTTCAAATATTTTTTCCTGCTTTAATACAGAAAGAACAGTGAAGACTGCTGACACCCCTCCCTCCTTATCAAGTTCTAGGACAGGGTGGACTAGGGCATTATGCTGTCAGATATTTTTTCCTGCTTTAATACAGAAAGTCCAGTGAAGACAGGTTCACCTCCTTCCTTATCAAGTTCTAGGACAGGACAGGGTAAACTCGGGCATTCTGCTGTCAAATGTTTTTTTTTCTGCCTTATTACAGAAAGTACAGTGAAGACAAGCGACTCCCCTCCCTCCTTATTAAGTTCTAGGACAGGGTAGACTAGCACATTCTGTTGTCAAATATTTTTTTCCTGCTATAATGCAGAAGGAACAGTGAAGACAGACGACTCCCCTCCATCCCTATCAAGTTCTAGGACAGGATAGACTAGAGCATCTGCTGTCAAACTTTTTTTGCTACTGTACTACAAAAAGAGCAGTGAAGACAGATGGCTCCCCTCCCTCCTTGTCTTGTGCTAGACAGTCAGGGACAGATGGTGTACACTAGGATGGTGGGCCAGATTTTAGTCTTTCTTAGCCCTTTGACACAAGTCAAGAATTAGGAATATTTCTCCTTTTTATTTCTTTTTTCTAGTAAGCCTTGCCTTTTCAGCTGTTTCCTTTTCTAACTTTTTGTCCAGCCCCCCACCGAGCCCTGAAAAAGCACTCTGGCTGTCTTTCTCCAGTCCTCCTGCTTGCTGGGACACTGCAGCACTGCCTGCTTTTTTTCTCTTCTTTTCCTCTATTTAATTTCTTTTTGTCTCCCCACCCCAGTCCCTGAAAAGGGCTGTTTTCAGCAGTTCTCCAGTCTCCTCTCCTTGCCTTGCTCAGGCTGTCTCTCTCCACCTATGCTGGAACACTGCAACCCTGCCTGCCTTTTTTTTTTCCTTTCTTTTATTTTGTCTGCCCCCTTCCTGAGCCCTGAAAAGGGCCCTTTTTTCTCTCTGTCTTACCTTTAAATTTATTTACTGCTGCTCATTCACTTTACAGAGCCAAAGAGCTCTAAAAAGGGCTTTTTTTTTTCTTTCTCTGATGTTGCACTGAACTGCTACTCATTTTACAAGCCCTTAAAAGAGCTTAATTACAGTGCTAAAAGCAGGTCCCAGTTAATACTATTTGTAGATAATTGTTTGGCACCCCAGAGCCCTGAAAAGGACTGTTCATTAATTTTTTTTTAAAAGTAGATAAACTATTGATGCTGCTGATGCTTGCCTCGCACTGCTGAACCTCAGACTGCTCTAGGTGCAATGAGGTATGCAGCAGCACGGGTGAGCAAAGATTGTCAACTGTGCATGCACACAGGAGTTAAGCATGCACAGTTAGTCCTTCTAGCGCCCTCTATTAATGTGTTGCCCTACTTGGTAGCGGGGAAGAGGTGCTGAGCCCAGATGTAGCAGTCATTAACACACCACACAATTAGGCAGGAAATGGATGTCGCAGACTATACGATGTCATGATGTGCATGATGTTCATCACCAGCTGACCATGCTCACTACCTGCCTCCTGGGTCCTAGGCCCAACAATGTTGTTGAGCTTGCAGAACCTGTATGCCTGTCCCAGGGACAGGCACAGCAACAGAAATTGTTGTCTGATGTGGAAACTGGCTGTCCGAGACGGGCGGACAGTGGGTTATTATGAGTCCTGGTAGAACCTTTGTTATAAGGGTATTAGGTTTATAACCTGATAGCATCCAAATGAATGAAAGATGTCCTAAACCCTAGAAATAGAATCCTCTGGGAGGGGGTAGTGACAGTGAGAAGCAGATCATTGGCGGACAATGGAATTTTATATTCTTGTCCACCCAGTGGGATTCTTGAAACCTGTATCATGGTGCAGATATGTATACAGTAGCTAGGAGTTTAAGATATACAGTAGGCTGAACAGAAGTGGGGGAGTTAAGTGTCACCCCTGAGGTGTTCCCTGTTCCAGTGGAAATGGTTCTGACAGGGATCCATTATGTTGTGCATAAGCTTGAGGGAAGGTGTAAATTTCCACCAGAAAGACAAATTTTGACAGGGTGGCCCACAATAAAGGCCAGACCACCCTGTTAAATGCTTTTTCAGCATCAAGGCTCAGTAGAGCCATTGGGATTTTATGTGTTGTGACACAGTCCAGTAACAGGAGGGTCCGCATAACACTATCATGGGCCTGCTTTTTTTTCTAATTCACTATACTTTATTGAGTTTTAAGCAGCAAACAATACAAAGGTACAATATGAATATGACAGGAGGCGAGGCTGCAAATACAGTTAATAATGCAAAGAAACAAACAAAACAACCCCCCCAACCCAAAGTCTGCACCACAGTCAGAGAGAAGAAGGGTTATAAGGAAACAGCTGGAGGAGGTGAATGGTTTATGGCTTCCAGAGGGAGAGCAGAGTCAGAAGGGGTTCTCAAGTGACCTGGGAGGACTGAAATCTGTGTTGCATACTTGCTATATTCTCCAGCTGGATTGCAAGCACTCTAACACTGAGTGGAGGGAGTCCTCCTTCCAGTGCCTTAACATTACTAACGTTGACATGCAAGCCAGGGTAGGGTGAGCTTTCCTTATCTTGGGTGTTTCTGGAGGGTACGGTTCTAAAAGGCAACATTCTGGAGTAAATAAAGGCCCCAGACCCAGAAGAGGATCTAGCACCTGCTTTATGGAGTTCCAGAAGGATTGGAACTTAGGGCAACTCCAGAGCAGGTGGTATAATGACCCTGGGGTGTCTCTGCAATGGGAACATAAGGGGGATGTGAGCTTACCTATTTTGTGTATTTTTTTCGGGGTGTAGCATAGCTTGTGCATAATATTAAACTGGATCAAGTAGAGTCTGTCTTGTTTGATAAATTTATAGATAGTGCTCCAGGATTTTTTCCAGCAAGCCACCTCTGCTGGGAGAGACAATTATTGGACCCAGTAGTAGCAGATTCCAGAAAGGAGATGTAGATCCAGTGTTTGCAAATGTTTACAGACTCTGAAAACTGCATGTGACTGATCTGCATCTTTAAGTACAGGGGGTACATCCTCCAAAAGTGGGAAGGTCCAAGGCTTGTGTCCCAAAATAAGAGAGTATAGCATTTTTTGCTTTTCGCGTAGGAGTTTAAATAGGTCCTTATTGTGAAGCTGGAGCTGGAGTTGGACAATGGGAAAGGAGACCAACTCTTCTCCTTGGAGAGTACAATTTCTCAAGTGGAGCCAAAAAGAGAGTGGAATAGAGGGGCGACCAATCTGAAAGTGAAGTAGGTTGTTTAATATGGGTTGGGCAGGTGACCTCTGCCAACTCAATGATAGTTGGGTCTGTATTTGATGTAGGGCTCTGAGTGACCAGCCAATTGGAGAATTCTTCAGGGGCTGGGGAAGTTGAGAGGGAAGCAGGTACACAAGGGAGAGTAAGGAACTATGTAATTTATTCACAAGGGCCTTCTCATTTTCTAGCCGGATGGGGGTATAAATGCTGGGACCCTGTGAAGCTGCACCGTTCATCCAAAGGGTTAGCTTGCTAATGTTCTGGTCCCCATAATAAGTAAAGGAGGGGAGGGGCTGGCCCAGTGGTGCTAAGGGTTGAGGTGCTGGACGCCACACCTTGTGCCACGCTGGCGATCCGGGTTTGGGAGCGAGCACGGGCTGCTGGGGGCTGGCAGAGGAGGAGACGAATTGAGCATCCGATGAATGGCTCTTCCTCTCCACGGAGGGGGAACCTTAATGGTCGGTGTCTGACTGCCCCCTGGTGGAGGCTGGAGGTCGGAGATGCATGCCATTCACTGGAGCAGAGTCAGGGGCAGATGCCTGGATGGGAGCATGTGCAGACGTGTGCACACTCACGACCGCTGGCGTCATTGCACGCCCTCCGACTCAGGGTAACAGAACAAGGGAAAAGTGGCACCTACCGTGGCTTGATGGCCATCCGCAAGTATTGCCAGGTGCTGGCACCTGAACTGGATCTGTTGGGGTGGGGAGTTAGGGGGCCCCCTGCTTCCCCACTGTGGGAGGTAAGTCACAGGGGTTACTGGGTGCCAGCAGTCCTGGTCAAGACGGACGGTGGCTGGATCCCCAATTGCAGGATGTGACATCTATGGAGGAGCAGTTAAGATGGCCACAGGAGGATAAACAAATACACAAAAAAAACAAAAAAAAGAAGGGGGGGGGCTAGACCACCTTGTGACATAGGGCCAGTAACTTTGTCATATGCCCTTCGTACCACCTTGTTCCTCCACAGGAATGCATTGATCAGTTTTTGGAGTTGAGTGAATCATAGCTTGGGAAAAAAGAAACCCAGCATGCCCAACAGGTAGAGTAGGCGAGGTAGGACATTCATTTTGAGAATGTTGATTCAGCCCCAATGAGATAGAGGAATCATCCCCCATCTGTCCAAGTCAGATTTTAGTGTTTGAAACAATTTGGTGAGGTTTTCCTTAATCATAGTTGGGATGTCCCGAGAGATTTTAATACCCAGATATGTTAAAGTCTTGGGTTCCCAAGATAGACTCATGTCACTAAAATCCGTCCTGACAAGCCGTTATTGAGAGGAAATATCTTTGTCTTGGAGAGGTTTAGCTTATAGAAAGAGACTTCGGAAAATCCATCCAATTCCACCAGCAGGGAGGGAATAGTGATGCCTGGATCCTCTATATGTAGAAGCAGGTCATCAGCATATGCTGAAAGTGTATGTCTTTTCCCCTCTATTTGGATACCTTTCAGTGTGGGAGAACTGACTACATATTGGGGTTCAAGATAAAAATTAAAAAGGAGGGGAGAGAGTGGGCAGCCTTGATGGGTGCCTTGTTGAAGGGTGAAGGGCTTGGACCAACAGCCGTTACATCATACCCAGGCTGTGGGGGAGGAGTATAAGATTTTGACCCATTTAATAAAGTTGGTAGGTACACCAAAGTGAAGAAAGAAGGCACACAGGAATTCCCAGGAAACCTTATCAAATGCTTTCTCAGCATCAAGGGAGACCAGGGCAGCTGGTACCCCAGACTCCCCCGACGCCAAGATCAAGTGTAGTAGCTTCCTCATATGGTCCACTGAAGCACGCCCTGTCATGAGCTCCAACTGTTCTTGGCCGATGACCTCTCCCATGACTGGTGTCAGACGATTAGCCAAAATTTTAGCTAGGATTTTCACATCCAAATTCAGTAGAGAAATAGGATGGTAGTTTCCAGGATGTAAAGAGTCTTTGCCGGGTTTGGGGATAAGAGTTATCAGGGCTTCCAGGAAAGTAGAGTCTCCCATGCCGTTCTCAAACCAGGAGTTAAAAACCTCCACCAAGAGGAGTTTTAGCTGAGGGAGGCAGGCCTTATACAGGTTGTTGGGAAGGCCACCTGGTCCAGGGGCTATGTCCATGGGTAAGTGTTTGATGGCTTATTCCACCTCGCTAGATGAAGTCAGAGCACCCAAGTGCCCAGTGGAGTGAAGGATAGGATTGGGAGGGCAGTGGAGTTCAGGTATGCAGTGATAGCTTGATCAGATGGACTAGATGCCTCATCCACAGAGTAAAGCCTTTGAAAATACCCCCGAAGATTGAGGTTATCACTCTGGGATCTGAAACTATGTTCTCTTCCGGAAATGGGTGCAAGCTCAGTATAAATTTTGCAGCCTCAGCTTGCCTTAACCTGAGGGCTAAAAGCTTGCCTGCTGGTTCCCCTGAACTCCAGATATTTTAATTTAGTGCGGTGCAGAGCAAGTTTGGCTTTCTGTGCCATGACATTCACAAATTGAGATTGCAAAAGATGCAGTTGAGCCCATTCTGAGTCGGGGAGGAGATCTTGAGGTAGTGTTCGAGTTGGCGAATTTCTCCTACAAGAGAATCTAATTGTTCTCTACTCTTATGGGATTGGTTTGCTGCAAGATGAATGAATTTACCTCTAAGAGCGCACTTGAGTGCGGCCCGTACGGTGATCTGAAACTACGTCCTCTTCCGGGAATGGGTGCAAGCTCAGTAAAAATTTTTGCAGCCTCAGCTTGCATTAACCTGAGGGCTAAAAGCTTGCCTGCTGGTTCCCCTGAACTCCAGATATTTTAATTTAGTACAGTGCAGAGCAAGTTTGGTTTTCTGTGCCATGACATCCACAAATTAGGATTGCAAAAGATGCAGTTGAGCCCATTCTGAGTCAGGGGGAGGAGCTCTTGAGGGAGTGTTCGAGTTGGCGAATTTCTCTTAGAAGAGAATCTAATTGTTCCCTACTCTTATGGGATTGGTTTGCTGCAAGATTAATGAATTTGCCTCTAAGGGTGCACTTGAGTGTGGCCCATACGGTATCCACTCAACTCTTGTTGGTCTCTAAGAAAGTGGAAATAAAATTTTGGATGTGGGTCAGTGGGAGGGGGCCTGCAAGATCTGCGTGTTGAGGCACCAGAGGGAGTCCCGTCAAATCCCTGGGCCCAATAAGTATGAGGTGCTGAGTGGGGAGTGGTCAGACAACACCCTGGGCTGAATGGTGGCAACTAAGATACCTGGAAGGGGAAAAGGAGCTAGTCAGGAAATAGTCGATTCGGGATAGAGTATTGTGGGGTGGAGAAAAGTAAGTGTATTGCCATTCCATAGGGTTCAGAGTGCACCAGGTATCTATTCTCCCAGTACCACTCATGAGATCTTTCAAGGCCCATTGAGCTGGGGTTAACTCTGCTCTCCTATTGTCTGAATGGTCTATGTCAGACTGGGGAGCTAGATTCCAGTCTCCTCCCAAGACAGTATAGGAGGGCCAGAGGCTAGCATAAATAGTAAGTGGGTAAAAAATTGCAGTGCATCCGTGTTTGGACTGTATACTGAGCCTAGGACAATTGGGAAGGATTCTAGTGTACCCTGGAGGATAATATAGAGCCCAGAAGGGTCTCACCATTCCTGTGACATAGTAAAGGGAACAGATTTGGCAATCAAAATTGCAGTTCCTCCTCACCTTGTGGAAGTGCCAGAACCAAAAACTTGCCTTACCCAATTTCTCTGGAAGAGGGAGATGTCCTCTCTATGAAGATGGGTCTCCTGCAAGTAGACTATCCCATGCCCTAAGGTGTTGAAGGTGGCATAAAATTGCTAGTCTTTTATGCCTGTCTTGGTCCCCTTTGATATTCCAACTAATAAAGGTATATGGACCTCCCATTTGGTTAAGAAAATGTATGTTTAGAAGGACACATTAAAAGATCAGTTCTTACCAGCCACGGGCTACCCCATACTGTGTGTGGCAAGAATCCATGTACTACAAGAGCACATAAATTTCCCACCCCGCCCACCCCAGCATTGAGATGCCAGCTGAAAACTGAAAGCCTGTTAGTACCCCAAAACAACTAACACACCCCAAAACCATCCCCCCACCTGTAATTATTAAATCCCAACAAATCCAGTGACATTCAAAACACAAAGATGTAACTTCAGTATCCCAGTTCTGATAACTGCACTACCTACAGCACTTCAGCAAGTGATTTTTGTTCAGCTACTATAAGAGAAAACACATGCCATACCCCATACCCCCCCCTGCAAACAATATGGGAACATTCAACTAAGTGAATATTTGTCTAATATTAATAAACTGACATTAAAGCAGTTGAGATGATTCAGGAACTGCCTAGTGCGATTACTGAGCCCACTCAGAATGTAACATAGACAGAAATACTAACATACTAACATACTATTTGCCAGCAGATTAGGCCTTACGGTCTATCGAGTCTGCTCGAACTTTAGATTCTTAGTTGGGTGCCGAGACCCTCCCATCCCTTGTGCTCTAGAAACCCGTATCATCCATCCCCACCCCCCTGGGACAGGACATCATCTGATACATCCACTTTCTGTGTCTGTCCCATCCTCTCTTGAAGCCCTCCACTGTGGATCTCTGAACTAGCTCACCAGGCAGTGCATTCCAAGGGTCCACCACCCGCCCAGTGAAAAACCTCCTCTTTTCCCCTTACCCTTCCACCTTCCAACTTCAAACCATGCCCTCTGGTGATGCCTCCCGCTTAGTCTAAAGATCCTCCATGTTTACCTCTATGTATTCCCTTGAGGTACTTGAAGACCTCAATCATGTCCCCTGTCCTCCTCTCCTCCAGTGAAAACAGGCAGAGCTCCTTAGTCTGTCCTCATATGTCAAATCCCCAAACCCTCAGATCATCTTTTTTGCCTCCTCTGTACCCTCTCTAGGAGCTGTATGTCCCTCTTTAAGTGTGGTCTCCAGTACTGTACACAGTACTCAAGGTGTGGTCTAACCAGTCCATTGTACAGCAGCAGAATCACTTCCTTGCTCCTAGAGGTGATCCCCTTACGATGCATCCCAACATCCTGTTTGCCTTGCTAGCTGTCTCCTGCACTGCTCAGAGTTATTCACATGCATCCACCATGACCCTAGGTCTTTTTCCCTATTGAGGCCTCCAGAGCCTCCTCCCAGGGTGTACCAGTGTTTGGGGTTTCCCCGACCAAGATGCAACACCTTGCACTTGGTGATGTTGAAAATTTAATTTCCATGTGTGAGCTCAGCTTTCCAGGGTGTCCAGGTCCCTTGCAGGGCCAACCTCCCTCTTCTCCCTCAACTGCTGCTCCCATCTTGGAGTCATCCTTGAAGAGACTCATTTCACACCCATACCCTCCCTGATGTCAAATATGCTTAGCCATTAAACAGGATCGGACTCAGGACTGAAACCCTGTGGTACCCCACTACCAACCTCTCTAGGGTTCGAGAGCTCCCCACAGACCACTACTCTCTGAGTGCGTCCAGCTAGCCAGTTTTCAATCCATCTGACCATCAAAGGGCCTACTCCTAACCCCATCAGTTTCTCCACCATACCATTGTGGGGGACAGAGTCAAACGCCTTGCTGAAGTCCAAGAATAATACATCCACAGGCTTACCCCTGTCCAGTTCTGATGTTACCCATTCATAGAACTCCACAAGGTTGGTTTGACATGATCTACCTGGCACAAACCCATGTTGCCGACTATCCAGACCTCCCACCTCCTCCAAGTACACCCCAATCGTTCCTTTAGTATACTCTCCATTAATTTTCCCACCACGAGGTCAAACTGATGGGTCTATAGTTACCTGGTACTTCCCTCGACCCCCTTTGTGGATTGGTACCACATGTGCCTCCTCGCCATTCCCTAGTTACCCTCCTGTCTCAAGTGACCTCATGAAAGCTCCGCCCAGGGGTGCAGCTAGTATGTCCGCCAATTCCCATAGTACTCTCGGATGAATGCCATCCAGCCCAGGAGATTTGTCTTTCTTTATTGCCTTGAGGGCTAACCATACCTTTTTGGCAGAGATAGCATCATCCGTCCCCTCCACCTTACTGGCCTTTTTATCTTTACCCAGATGTGACAACCCTGGGGTACCTCTCTCTCCCTCTTGCTCCATTTTTGTTGCTCCCCTGATCCCACTTACTGATGTTTCTATCCCCTTCGTGCCTTGCTTTGTAGATATCCCATCCCCTCCCTAGTGAACACAGAGGCAAAGTACTTGTTAAATACCTCTGCCTGGTCCCTCGCCTCTTCCACCCACCCTCCTTCTGATCTCAATCTGCTGAGATGGCCCTTAGTTTTCTCTGCTCCCCAATTGCCGGAAGACCCCTTTTCCCCTCCATGTATCCCTGTGCCAGCCGCTGCTCTTTACTGGACTTTGCTCCCCTCACCATACGGGTGACTTTTCTAGATGCAAGCTGGTACATTTCCTTATCCCTATCTCCTCTTGTTGTTTTATATTTTTTGTAGGCCGCCTTCTTTTCTCTGACTGCTACCTGTACCTCACTGGACCACCAGCATGGTTTATGTGACCTTGCTCCCTTACGTTTCAACTTAGTGCAGATCCTGACTGCCTCATGAAGTCCCCATTTTATGACCTCCCATCTCCTTTCCACACTTGTCATTGAGGTAATCCCCATCAAGTGATCCTTGAGAATATTTCCCATGCCCATGAAGTCTGCCCCCTGGAAGTCCACTGCCAGTGTCCTAGATCTCCCCCTCCCCCCATGCTTATTTGAAACCAGACAGTATTGTGGTCGCTCCCAGTCAGGGGGTCTTGTACAACCATGTCCCTTACCAGATCCCCATCTGCCAGAACCACATCCAGGACATGCCCCTCCTTGTGGGCTCCATCACATGCTGTGTTAAGAAAACATCCTGGAAGCCATCCAGCAGCCTCTGCTCCTTGGCCACCTTAGGGACATGGTTCCCCAGTTTGTACCTGGCATATTAAGGTCCCCATCAACACCACTCCTTCCCTTTTGGTCCACACTGGGCAATGATGTTGTCCAGCAAACCATCCTCTAGAACCTCACTCATCCCGGGGCCTATATGCTACACCCAGCTTGACCTTATTTCCTGCTGAGGATCGTAAAGTGACCCATAAGGCCTCCACGTTTCCTCTGCCTCTTCTACCTAGCAATTTTCTATGTCATCTCTAATGAACATAGCCACTTCACCCCTCTGCCCTCCTTTCTATCCTTCCTGAGCATAGTGTACCCCGTGCGTTTAGGTCCCAGTCATGGTTTTGTTGGCCCACGTTTCCGTGACCGCGCCACATCCACCCCCTCGAACAGCATGGCCTGGAACTCTGGCAACTTGTTTCCCAAGCCCTGGCATTTACTAACACCAACCCCCCACCCTTATCCCTGATTCTCTTTGTCAACCCACCCAGATTCCTTATACTTCCATCCTCCCTCTGCTCCTCCTGAAACCTCCATCCCCAATCTGTTTACCCCTTCCCCTTGGGCGTGAAGGCTACCCCTCATCTGAGGAGAGGGTTTCTGGTCAGCCCTCCCTTATCCCTTCCCCTCACAAGTTTAAACCCCACCTTTCTTGTATGTAGTCAGCCATCCCTGTTTAAGGACTTCCTTCCTAATGGGGCAAGATGAAACCTGTCCTTGGCATATAGTCCCTTATCCTCCCAAACTCCATTCCAGTTCCCTAACACCCCAACCCACTCCCTTCACCCCACTTCCTGAGCCAGTCATTAACCTCTGTGAGCTTCATTTTTTCTCCACTGAGGCCTTTGGTACTGGCAATATCTCGAAAAGAAATGTTGCATCCATTATCCCGACAGACTCTGGCAAGTTCTTGGAACCTTGTTGGATTTCCAAATGCTATTTCCTCTAGATCATTAGTTCCCAAATGCACAAGAAATCCGGTTTCCTCCACAATCCCTAACCATTTCATACACCATGAACTTTTGCTCTGTGCAGTGCCAGCCAGGGATACACACTACCTTCACCTGGCTATGGCATCCACCCCCTGTCCCTCCCACTGGATACCCCTAATCATCGAGTCTCCCAATAACAGAACCTTAACACCGCCATCATCCTTATGGTTACCTCCACTATGCCCTCTCAGCCCCCTTCCCCTTTATTCATGATCTCAATTTTGTGGGAGTCTTCCTGCCTTACTAGAGACCCCCTTGTCACCCTCCCCTTTCTGCCTCCCTTGCTATTTTGCCCACTTAACTCAAACTCCCTCTGAATAGGTGTCCCCTTTAACCCTCTCTTATCTGAACCATTTATCCTGGCCCTGATGGTTTCTCCTTCCCCCACACCGCCATCCTCCCCCCTTGTAATAGTACCCCTGCCTCCAGAGGCTCTCTGTGGGTCCCCTTTAGCTAGGGCCCCATCTCTGGTACTGACCCCTGCTGAAAGGGCTCCTCTCCCACCTGCTTGTCTCCAGTTTCTCCAATCATGCTCTACTCTCTCATGTCTGGATATGTTGCATCTCCCATTTGCTTAACATATATGTTTCCCCTTCTCCCTCTGGGACTATTTCTATCCTTTCCATTGCGGTCTGTGATGCCCTATGGGTATCAGACTCCCTCCCCGGCCTCTGTATAAGTTTCTCATTTCCACCAACCCTTCCTCCCCTCTAGGTTGCTTAGTAGCTCAAATTTATTGCGACACTCTATGTCAGCCTCCATCAAGTAACCCGAGATTCCCCTGACTGCACCTCTAAACTGCCCCTCTTCTTCCCCTCTTGCTCTGTTCACCTTAGGAGCTCCCTTCCCACAGTCTGCTGCTTTAGGCTTCCGCACAACAGCCCCTCCTGACTCTTCCCCCTCCACTATCTTTGTATTCAGAATGTTCACCCTGTACGCTTTCCCCTTAGCATCAACTTCCCTATCTAAGGGTCCTCTGTCCCTAATATCCCCCCTCCTGCTTGCTGTAACATAACGTCCTGTAATTTCAGAGCGTTGCCACAGCCTTCCCTCAGCCCCACCCTTCTGCTGCCCATATCCACACCCCTTATCCTTGGACACCCCCCCCAGCTCCCCCAGCTTACTCCTTAACCAATATACCTCACTCCTGATACAAGATAACTGTTCACAGAGTGGCAGCCTCCTCTCTCAGGCCCAATTTAGAATTATTGCCATCCCACAGCCTGTACAGCCTACAACCCTTCCAAAGATGCCTGCCATGGTGGAATATGGCCACCCTGTTTATCCCTCTGTTTATAATGGCACACCCCTTTCTCAGTCCCTTTCCCTGGAATACAGTTCTCTCTATACTGATTGTAGTTATTTACAAACCAATTTCAACCCCACCAATAAAGTTCCAAAGTCTCACAACACATACAGTCCAGTGTGAGTTCGGTCCCACTAAGAGTGTGTAAGCAGACATCAGGTACCGTATGATGTCCAGCCACCAGCTGCTGTTGCTTCAAATTTCAGTCCTAAAACAGAAATATTCAGCCTTTCAATCCCAACCCCCAGTGGTTTTTCAGTATTTAAGAAAGCCTACAAAACAGGGTGGCTGGGAGGGCTCTTACCAAACACCAGGCAAACAACACATTTAAATTTCCCTCTAATTAACCCTGACAAACAACTGTCCCCAAACCTCAAAAAGTTACAATATCACATCCCAAGTAACAGCTCTAATTCAGGGTAACAATTTTTACCACATAGAGCTAATTTCACTTACAAACTATTCCAATATTTCAGTTAAAAACAGAATATAAACCCAGAGCTCTGTCCAACCAACCTGCTGCTGTGAGTTCCCAAGTGAACAATGGAGGCCAGGGTAATTCCTGTTTAAAGACAAGGTAATTGCAGCTAATGTCCCTTCCACCAAACACCAGGCAAACAACACATTTAAATTTCCTCTAATTAACCCCTGACAAACAACTGTCCCCAAACCTCAAAAAGTTACAATATCACAGCCCAAGTAACAGCTCTAATTCAGGTAATAATTTTTACACATAGAGCTAATTTCACTTACAAACTATTCCAATATTTCAGTTAAAAACAGAATATAAACCCAGAGCTCTGTCCAACCAACCTGCTGCTGTGAGTTCCCAAGTGAACAATGGAGGCCAGGGTAATTCCTGTTTAAAGACAAGGTAATTGCAGCTAATGTCCCTTCCCCCAAACACCAGGCAAACAACACATTTAAATTTCCCTCTAATTAACCCTGACAAACAACTGTCCCCAAACCTCAAAAAGTTACAATATCACAGCCCAAGTAACAGCTCTAATTCAGGGTAATAATTTTTACCACATAGAGCTAATTTCACTTACAAACTATTCCAATATTTCAGTTAAAAACAGAATATAAACCCAGAGCTCTGTCCAACCAACCTGCTGCTGTGAGTTCCCAAGTTAACAATCAATGGTTAAGGCGGTTTCAAAGCCCACAATTCCAATGAAAGTCCCCCAGATTTAACATTGGCATGAGATGAAAATGAGCTTTTCCAGTCTATAGGGCCACTTTTGTTGATATCTTGAGTGATTAGATTGCAGAGGCCAAGTAGAAAAATTTTGGACCCCCCCCCATAGTGCTGGACAAGGCTGGCAATCAGGAAAACAAACATCACAGTAGCCGCAAAGATCCGGTCTTGAGGTAGAGGTCTAAAGTTCAAGGGGAAAGAGTCCACTAGTCCTGTGTCATGAGCGCCGCACTGTGGTGGGAAACTATTCCATGTCCTAGTTCAATTTAAAGGCCTGAGATAACCCGCAAAGTCCCAGTGGAGCCCATCCAGCTAACTGCCAATGGGGACAGATATATAGGCCTAGTCCAGGATGGTGTTCATCGAAGTGCAGCAGATGGGACTTCTGAAATATGCCCTGTCAAAATGGGGGGGGGCTGTGTTTGTTAGCTCACAATACCAGTCCAGGCAGATACTAAGAGGGAATATTTAACCAGGACTAAGGCCTCAGTCATAGCCAGTGGGGAGAGGTGACAGGGCTCACAAGTCGAGAAGGATACACAGTCAATGCTAAATACTCACTGTGCCCTTGCAGACAAGTTTCCAGATAACACAAGTGCAGAATTCAGAGAGTTTTCACTTGAAAAGTTCTGGCAGGAGAATCTTGAGTTCCACCGCCGCTTGCACCAGTGTCTCATATGATATCCACTAGTCAGCATGCTTCACTTGTAGAATAATGGGGTATTGAACCCTAAAAGGCTTCCCCGCCATGATTAGTTTGGAGTCTGTAGGGTGTAACTCCTGCCTCTTGGTGCACACTGATTGTGGGAGGTCCTGAGAGATCAGCAATCTGTGTTCTTCCCATTGCAGTTCCTGGAGTTCCTTGACCTTAGCCAAAATATATTGTTTGTCTTGGAAGTTGAACAATTTAAAGATCTTAGGTTGAGGGGGAGACCCCAGTGGTGCGGGCACAGTGAGTGATGAGCCCGCTAAATGACATAGGTGTTATTGTTTGGAGAGGGGCCTGCAATTTTCTCACAAAACTTTTGAATAAAAAACACAGGATTATTGCCCTCTTCTCTTTCTGGAAGCCCAATAATTATTAAATCATTGCACTGACTACACCCCTCTAAGTCCTCCAGCATTTCTTCCAGGCATTTTAATCTTTGCCACGTAGCAGTGGAGTCTTGATCCATTTTCCCTTTCCAGTTCTCTACAGATGTGATCCTGGCTTCAGAGTCACTGACTCTAATGGAAAGGAACTGGAGATCTGCTGAAATCGCAGAGATGGTCTCCTGCATGGGCTGCATTATTTCAAGAAAGCGCTGCTCTGAGAATGCAGCACTGACAGTCTGAAGTTTGCTCGAGCTGGTGAATTGTGATTTAGGCCTTTTTGCAGCCTTGTCCTTCTCTGGCATTAGCAGGGGTGAGTGGCACGGTGGCACTTTTTTTCATCTCAATTTCCATACTCTACACACAGAAACTTGAACGATGGGGTGCCCTGAGCTGAAGTTAGGGAACCTAGTCACGGGCCTGGTGTTGAAGACTGAAATAATTAGGTTTTAATTGTGGGAGTGGTGAGGGACAATGAAGGTAAGTCGCTCTTTCTCAAGCAGCCATCACATCACCTATCATGGGCCTGCTGACAGTGCACAAAATGTACCTGGTCCATGTCTATTAAAAGAAGCAATAGCCACTCTAGTCTGTTCACCAAGAAGGACATATGTGTACAGTGGCGTGAAAAAGGATTTGCCCCCTTCCTGATTTTCTCTATTATTGCATATTTGTCACACTGGATGTTTTCAGGTCTTTAGGCAAAATATGATATTAGATAAAGGGAACCTGAGTGAACAAATAACACTTTTTTTTTTTTTACTTATTTCATTTATTTAATGAAAAAAGTTAACCAACACCAACTGGCACTGTGTGAAAAGTAATTCCCCTAGTTAAATAATCAACCCAATAAAGGGATAATTAGAGTCAGCTGATTGAACACAGCCAGGCTTGATTACAGCCAGCCCTGCTCAATATAAACCTCACTTATTTTGACCTTACCATCAGAGTCATGTTGCCAGCACAAAGATTCAACAAGCACATTATGCCATGATCAAAGGAAGTTCCTGAAAAGATCAGAAAAAAATTTGTTGCCCTCTATCAGTCTGGAAAGGGTTACAAAGCTATTTCTAAGGCTCTGGGACTCTATCGAACCACAGTGAGAGCCATAATCTCCAAATGGAGAACACTTGGAACAGTAATGAATCTTCCCAGGAGTGGGCGGCCTGCCAAAATTACTCCAAGGGTGCAGCGTAAAATCATCCAGGAAGTCTCAAAGGATCCTAAAACAACATCCAAAGAACTGCAGGCTTCTCTTGCCTCAGCTAAGGTCAGTGTTCATGACTCCACAATCAGAAAGAGACTGGGCAAAATGGACTTTCATGTGAGGTAGCAAAGTAGGAAACCACTGCTAACCAAGAAGAACATAAATGCTCATCTCTCATTTGCCAAGAAGCACCTGGATGATCCATGCCTTTGGGAAAATGTTCTATGGACAGATGAGTCCGAAGTGGAACTTTTGGATGACATGGATCCCATAATGTCTGCGATAGCAAAGACAGCATTCCACAGTAAGAACACCATACCAACAGTCAAACATGGTGGTGGTAGTGTGATAGTGTGGGATGCTTGCTGCCTAAGGACCTGGATGACTTGCCATAATTAAAGGAACCATGAATTCTGCTCTGTACCAGAAAATTTTTAAGGAGAACGTCCGTCATCCTTCCGTCAGCTGAAGTTAAACGTAGTTGGGTCATGCAGCAAGACAATGATCCAAAACACAAAAGCAAGTCCACATCAGAATGGCTAAAAGAAGTAAAATTAAAGTTTTGGAGTGGCCTAGTCAAAGTCCAGACTTAAACCCAATAGAGATGCTGTGGCAGGACCTGAAACGAGCATTCATGCTCAAAACCTACCAACTGTTACTGAATTAAAAGCAGTTCTGCGAGGAAGAGTGGGTTAAAATTCCTCCACAGCGATGTGAAAGACTGATATTGAATTATAGGAAGTGTTTGGTTGCAGTCATTGCAGCTAAATGTATGTAACCAGTTATTAAGTATAGGCAAGTACTTTTTCACACAGTGCCAGTTGATGTTGGTTAACTTTTTTCATTAAATAAGTGAAATTAAAAAAAAAAAGTGTTATTTGTTCACTCAGGTTCCCTTTATCTAATATTACATTTTCTCTAAAGACCTGAAAACATCCAGTGTGACAAATATGCAATAATAGAGAAAATCAGGAAGGGGGCAAATACTTTTTCACGCCACTGTATATATTTTATAGTTCTTTGGAAAAAACTGCATTAGTGCATCAGTTAGGGTTCGGATTAAACCCACAAAAGTAGGGAAATGTAGTGTTAGGGTTTCCAACCCTAACCCCCTCAAGCAAGAAAAAGGAAACAAATGATGGTTTTTACTGCTCTGACTCTTGACGAATCGGGCAGGTTCTTTCTTTGGGATCTCAAGCCTAATGCTCACCCCATTGTGATACAGCCTTCAAACATTCAGAACTGTGTCCCTCCACATGTTGGCAAGAAACTGTAGGCCCTGTCTGAAGAAAACATATAACATGTGACCTTATTTGGTCATGGGATGGAGTGAGCATTAGAACTGAGAACCCCAAGGAGGACCCCACCTCTGATTCCCCAAGAGTCAGGACAGGGAATACCATAATTTCTTTCCTTATACTGCTTTGGGGGAAGGGGGGTTAGGGTTGGAAAGCCTAATGCCTCATTTCCCTACTTTTGTCAGTTTAATCTGAAACCTAACTGATGAATTAATGCAGTTTTTTTGCTAAGGATTTCCTTACTTTTTGAAATAGTAGAATCATATCCTCAAGAGATCTGCATGAACGCATCCATCAGGCTAGGGAAGTGCAAGGCAAAGAGGCACACATCCATCTGGCTGTGCTTCCATACCTCCAGAAAAGCAATGTATGTGCTTGGTTCTAATTGGTTTTTTTTTGTGTGTGTGGCTCACTTCAAAGGAGACGATATATTAAGTATCCCTCTTAACTGCCAGTGGTTCATTGCATATGGGCAACAATTTGGTTTTTGCTTTGTTTCCCATAAGTCAGTAAATTGTTGTCGGTTTGCTCTGAAATTTGCAAATGATTGTAGTGTAAGATGAGATACACCTTTGGTGCATGTTTAATGATAAAGATTGCACTTTCATAGTGGATTTGGCACCATGGTGAAAATTGGAGATAATTTGGGGGTTTAGTACATACCCCGTAAATGTTTAGTGGAGGATTATGTGTTAATGGCATACTTCTGATTGAGCACCTTTCCTGGTGCTCATTACAAAAATTGTAGAGGTGTCTTACCAGTCAGTAAGTCCACTGGCACCAAAAGTAGAATTTTAATCTCACTACATTTTGGAATGGAAGGGTTTGTGGAGCCGAGCCGCTGATCCCTTTCACTTCCTTGTTTGCAGCAGCACCCCACGCAAGGACCTAAGTGACATTTCAGTGGAAGTGTGTGGGGACACGCTTCACTGACTTCAATGGGGCAGACTTTTATGGTTTTGTTTTTAATAGTTCACATTTCCAATGGGGATTAAACAAGACTACTGCTCAACTACTGTAACAAGGCTCATATTAGTTGAACGGTGGCCATGATTTACCCCAACTGGAATGATGAACTATAAAAAAGCAAGTAAAAGTTAGCCCCTATTGAAGTCTATGGAGCGTGTCCCTGCGCTCACCATATAAATATGTCACACAGCAGGCTAGCACAGGGAAGATGCTGAAAACAAGGAAATGGAAATGATCTGCGGCTCAGCTCCATGGAGCAAAATTACGATCCCTTCCATGGCTAAATCTAGGAAGATTAAAATGTTACTTTTGGTGCCAGTGGACTTACTGACAGGTAAGGCACCTACAGTGTTTGTGGGGGAATTTTTTTAAAAAGGGCATTAGAGGTGCTCTTTAAGATATGTTTAAAAACACATTTCTGGGTCAGTTTTCCAAAAACTAACTGCAGAATCCAACTAATGGAGTCCCAATTAGCAAGATAGAGTTGGTGTCTTTCCATGATATGATTTTTAAGGGTTTTTCCTGAAAATTGTTTAAAAACAAAAAAACCAAAAAAGAAACAATATGGCAACCATAGAAAAAAAGAATATTTCCTCACGAAACAGGATTATCCCCCCCCCCCAACCGAATCCTTGTTCGTATGGCCACAAACATTTTTTTGTATGAAACAGCTAGTGAAGAGAGGATATTGTGCATTCTCAGGACTGAAATTTCAAATCCTTATAACTCTGGAATGGATTAATAGTTTTTTCATCAAGCCCTTTCTACCCTAAGAATTTCAGACCAAAAATCCAAACTATCTGGGTGCTTGTCGACAAAAAAAAAAGATCTAGATCTCAGATTCTGCACATCCAACTGGAACAAACATTAATACAACAGAGTTTGGCCCTGAGACCATACATGTAAAATTTAGCAACCACAAGGCAAAACAGGTGGCTACAAACACCAAAAACGGGGCCAAAACCAAATTTAATAGTACTCACAAAATGTTCAGATACGTCAGCACCTCGTCACTGTCAGCTGTAGATAAAAAATCCATGAAAGACGTAGCAGAATAAAAGCCTTTTAATTCCAAAATAGGCAAATCAGTCAGCAAGCAGGATACACACTGCCCCTCTCCACAGAGCGGCTTTGTGGGGAGGGGCTGAGTGTATCCTGCTTGCTGACTGATTTACCTATTTTGGAATTAAAAGGCTTTTATCCTGCTACACCTTTTGTGGATTTTTTATCTACGGCTGACAGTGACGAGGTGCCGAACTATATGAACACTATGTAAAATTTTGTGGAACTTGGTTGAACAGTGGTGAAATTGTTAAAGTGCAAAATTAGGGTTTTAACATTAAGCAGACAACTCAACCCTAATTGTAGTGGCACTACCGCACCACTATAAAATCCTTATTGATGGATACCTGCCTGTAGGAAGGGGCATGTCAGGGATCCTTCTTACGATTTGGGAGTGCAGTTATTACTGCATAATGCCAGGATGGGGTGGGGGTGGGGATTTCTCCTTGTTGTAAATCATGAAAAACTAGGGAAGAACACTATCATGGGCCTGCCAACATTGTTGGCAGGATTAGTCCTAAATTACTTATAAAATTCTGTTGGATATCTGACAAGACTGGGTGCCTTTCTGGGGACAGAATCCTAAATCATCTGCTATATCTCATTTTCCTGTGTGGGTGTCACTAATCTCTGTGCTTTGCATGTAATTTGGGGATAGGAAGTGTTTACAGGTACAGTAAGCAAAAATTTTCTCCAGAGATGCCTCTTGCTCTGCAGCATATAATAGTTGGTGGTAATTGGCTAGGATTTCCGAGATGGCAGAAGGGTGGAGTTGCCAGGATGCCTGCATCCAGATCATGCATTTGAGAAATGTAAACTTGTGCTTTGTAAACACAATGTTTTTTTTTTTTTTACAAATTACTGCCCCACCTCACAATGGATGGTAATGTTTAAGGTATAGCAATGTTTGTTCTATCTTAGTATCAAGTAGTTTCTATATTTTCTGTTTTACCTGTCAGAATTGTGAGTTGATTGACATAACTCCTTGATGGAGAAAGGATTGCAAGGCATGAAGTTGTTGTTGGAGCTCAGTTAAGTGGGTTTCTCATTCTTTTTAAGGGAGGAATATGCAATGAGCTCCCTGCGCATCATGATTTGTACTGTGTGCCATAGAATCGAGGGCAAAATATCCGGGGTGGGAGGATATTATGGTATTGTCGCACAGTATTTGTTGAAGCATCTCCTCTGTGAGTTTTTTTTATAAATTCAGGATCCTTAAGCAAGGCTAAATTGAGTCTCCATAGTGGTTTTCCAAGGTTGAACTTTGCCAAGACAGGGGCATGGTCAGAATTGAAGTATTATACCATGACTAACGTCTTGAACCTTATGCAAGTATACCACTGTAGTAAAAGCATAATCTAAATGAGAAGAGGAGCCTGTTCTGTATAAGTATGAAAAGTAAGTGCTTGGGTGGTTGGGAAAAAGTGGCCCCACAGATCAACAAAGCCCAGATGTGCTAGTGTGGTGCAAAGATATTTCTGCATATGTGACACTCTGTGATCCGCAGGGCCTGTGGTAACTAAGGTAGGCAGGAAGGTACAAGTTAAATCTCTCCTCCATTATCAGCTGGCCCTGGAGTACAGGTAATAACTTATTGAAAAATCTCTGTGGAACAATGTTAGAAGGTCAGTCCACATTATTGATCACCTTACCCAAACAAAACAACCGGCCTATCTGATGAGTTTAGATGCAGAGAAGTCCTTCGATAAAGTATCGTGGGCCTCCTGCATGGAGGTCTGGCTGGCTTTGGATTCCCTCCTGCCTTTCTATCCTTCATAGCCAAGTTATACTCCCAATCGCCTATGTTCATAGAAATGGACATATCTCCTAGCTTCTTACCTTGAGGTGGGGTACAAGACAGAGGTGCCCCCTTCCTCCACTCCTCTTTGCTTTATATGTAGAACCGCTGGAACAGAGCATCCGCCAGAATCAGCAGATCAGGGGGTGGAGCTGGGAAGCACCCAACATAAATTAACACTTTATGCAGATGACATCCTGCTCTATTTGACTCAGCCCAAGACATCCCTGCCAGAGTTATTTCAGCAAATTCAAATCAGGGTATACATTATATTGAACAAATCAGAGGTACTTGCCTTTTCTCAGAATGCAACCCAACCAATACAATATAAATATCCAATAAGATGGGACTTAGAAGTGCTTAAATAGCTGGAAATCATGCTGGGACGTATTTCTTCTTCTTTATATGCTTTGAATTATGTCCCTTAATAACCTAGATTAAGGCAGACTTACAGAGATGGTCTCTTGTTTCTCTGCCCTTACATGCGAGGATGCAGGCAATTGAGACCAACATTCTTTCCAGATTTTTATATTTGTTTCAATGTGTTTCCCTGCTCAGTTACTTGGAAAGATTTAACAAGTTGGCAGAATCTTATTTTAAAGTTCATGTGGGACTCTAAGCAACCCCAAATTTACCAGCACACTTTATATTTACTTAAAACAGAAGGCTGCAGGGTGGTGCCAATTTTGCAGGATTATTGGGCTGCAACCCAAATGAAGTTGGCCCTCCTATGGGCATATCCGACTTAGAAAGCCTACTGGCAACAGATTGAACTTGCTCAAGGCTTGCACCCCCTTCCAGATGCAATCTTTCTTCTCAACCATATATACTCGCCAGAATCAATCACTTATTCAGGCACTACTACAGTACTTGACGGGTGGGTCATAGGAACCAGGAAAGCATTTACCACTAGTAACATATGGAGATACTCCTGGTGGCTTACTGATCCCACCTTTAGCCCAGCAGAAAGTGATGCTTGGTTCAAAAGACATGCAGAATTAGGGTTAATTGCCCCCGACAACTATTGTGAAAGAATGCAATCCTCTCCCCTTTAATTTGTTAAAACAAAAATATCATTAGTGCATGGGGGACCTCATGCATTAATACCAATTTATGGATTATATAAACACCCAACTTTGTAAGGCATCCGGTGTCCCACTTAAAGGATGCCCGCCTCTACCCTCAGGTTATAGAGTAAATCTGAGCATTAACGCATGCAAAAGGAGCAATAACAAAACTCTACGCTAACTTTATTTCAGACCAGCAATACAATATTCAGGCTTTGAAACACAGAGTGGAGGAGGAACTAATGCTGAACCTGGGCATATGAGAATGGGCTAGGGTTTGGAGATGTGCCTGGTTGACCACATCTTTTCCGACCTGGAAAGAATTTACCAGAAAATTGAGAATTTGTTATTTGAACATTCCTCAATTACAGTTTAAAAGGAGAACAGCCTCCAGTCCAGCTTGCTGGAGGAAATATGGTGAGCTGACTGCTACACACGCACATATTTTTGTGACTGTCCCCATATAAAACAATTCTGGGTCCAGGTCCAGCAACACCTGCTCTTTTTACTCTTACATCTCCACTAGGCCCAGAACATCTAATTCTAGCCCCCCCCCCCCTTAGGCATAAAGGGGAAGGAGGGATACTATCTCTGGGCAATATTGGTGATAGCAGCCAACAAAGCTATTACAAAGAAATGGTGCCAGGAGGCTTCCCCCTCCACCCAAGACTGGTTAGTAGTTATGCAATTGATACAAAACATGGAACGAATTACCTTTGCAATCCAACATAAAACTGTAGCGCATATAAATATATCAAGAAAACTTTTCTTGAGTGATAGGTAATCAACACACACTCTTTTTTTTATTATGTCGCAGATCTTTCTTTACAAAGGAATTGGACCATGGACTTATGGCAACCAAACTATTTGCCTTCACTCTGGCCCTTATTAAAATAAATTTAGGTTAAAATCCTAGAACAGAATCATAATGTTATTATGCTTCCTATTATGAGATAGAAGTGCTTATAACAATCTTTTACCTTAGTTGAAGAATGAAATATTGTAGCCTTCAAAGTGACAATGTGTTTGCAGTTCTGAATTTTACTTATTTTACAGGTTAAAATATTATATTCTAGGATCGTGGATATGTTGTTCTATCTACACTGTTTGGCATGTCCTTTTCCTTTAAGAATCTTGCCAGAAGGTCTGAAAGCTGGTTCCTCCTACCCAGCTGGGTGGTATATCTCTCGGCTCTGCCCCTTGATGCTAGATCTTCCTTTCTGTTGGAAGATTCAGGTTCCCTCCTTATCGATCATGCATTACAGTAGGCCTGGCGAACAAATCGTTTCTCCACATCGCTTTGCGATTATGACCGTGATGGAGGACAAGCCCTCACCTGGTTTCTGTCACTGCCAGTGTGGTCAGAAAATGTCTCGTACCAACCCACATGCCTCATGCGTCTGTTGCCTGGGCCATGACCATGACACCCAGGCCTGCGATTTTTGTCGCGCCTTCCAACCTAATGTATTGAATGGTCATCTCGCATGACTTCAGTTGGACATACCAGAGAAACAGAACCCGACAGTCAAATCTAAAGAGGCCCATTGGGCAGTCTTTGTGGATGTGGGGTCCACTGAGCAACTGGAGCAGAGGAAGGCCTTCGAAAAGGAGGTGGTATGGGCCGCTGATCAGTCCTCTTCCTTGTCGGTCTTTGTCCCACTCAATTTGTGCTCCACCTTTTCAGGCTCCTTCAAGGAGATGTACCAGTCTCTTCCCCACCAAAGGGGAGGTTCCTTTGGGTGCATGACTCTTGCTCCCGTAAAAAGGACAAGGAGTCAAAAGAAGGTGCGTCTCATCGATGACATTCTTGGGATCATGAGAGAGATGTTGGACTCAGGAATCTGATGTCTCAACTTTGGTCAAGACTGAGGCCTCGGCCATTGACATCATGGTACCCCTTTCAGGCCAGCTAGCTCAGATGAGGGATGACAACTCGGTTGAGATTTTACTCGACCCCATTGACCCATCGTTGCTCAGGGAGGCCAGTTCCTTATTCAGGACCCTGGTCCTGACCGGACCTGTTGAAGAGGAGACTCAGCCCGCTGGGAACCTCTTCACGGTCACGGTCCATGACCTGGAAGAGCCACAGTTTTCTCCAGTTCCTTCCATGCAACCCCATCAGTCTCCCTGATGGTCAAAGTTGAGGTCTTGGATTCCTTCAATCGATAGGCTGAAGAAATCCCGTAAGCACTCTAAGAAGCAGCGCAGTCATCATTCTTCCTTGTCCTCCTCAGAAGAGGAGAGGCTTCAATGTAGGCTGCGTCCATGCTACGAGGACTTGATGTGGCAGCAGCTGATTATGGCTGGCCCAAAGTGGAATCTGGCTTCCACTCCAGTCATCACTTGGCTGTCTTCCTCCAGGCTGATGCTGAATCCCCAGGAGCCGGTCGATACTGCCCGTCCACCTGCAGAGCTGGTTAAGACCAACCTGGCTCGGCTGTAACTGGCTTCTCCACCAATTCCGGTGGAACTGCCACCTAAACAGCCTACCTCCAGGGCTTCTTCCAAGGAGTCTCAGCCCATCAGGGGCATTCCACATAGGCTATCTGTCACCCTTACTCCTGACCATCCCAATCGGATTGAAGGTGACACAGGTGGTAGGTTGATCTACCCGGACTCCTCAGAGTCCGAGGCCTCCAACTTACACTCTTGTCCTTTGGATGACTAATCCATCAGGAGTCTCTCGATGGAGGAAGGTCCTACATCTTTCATGGGCATCCTTTGTCTCATCTCTGAATCTACGGGGATGCACTTGGAGCCCACTCAGAAGCAGGCTGAATATCCCCTCACTCATATCCTCAAATGAAGGGATTCTCTGATAGAGGCCTTCCCCTGTGGCTGAGGCCATTGTTAGCCCGGCCTTGGAGCTATGACACCACCCAGCCTCCTGCCCTGCACCTTCAGCCTGGATGGCCCGCAAGTATGTGGTTCCCATCGGCTCCCTCTCGGGATTCATAGAACACCCCTCGACTGAGGGGCTGGTGACTGAATCTATGTTTTGACGTGCTGGTAATTTAGGAGACACCGATACACCCCTGGACAAAGAGTCCAGGAAACTTGTCCATTTGGCCCAGAAAGTCTATGCTGCCTCTTCACTTGACCTTCATCGGCCAAGCACGCCCATCATCATGGCACATTTTTCTCACGCCCTGTTGGGCTCTCTAGACGAGGTTCTACCTCATCTCCCCACAGACCTCCAGACAACGGTAAAGAAGGTCTGTGACCAGGGGTTGGGTGGTTGCCAAACAACAACTCCAAACAACTCTGGACATTGGGGACTGTTACACCTGCTCAGTGGTGGCTGCAGTTGCCATGCGTTGCAGGACCTGGCTGAGGATCTCGACCTTCATGGTGGACACTCCGCACAAGCTGATGGATGCTCCCTTCCTGGGCATCGATCTTTTTGTTTCAGGAGTGGATGGTCACCTTGTACTCCATGACATCTGCCCAGAAGGAATCCCAAGGTTCCAAAAAGCAGACAAGAAATCCTTTATGGCCTTTTGCCCATGCAGCCAAGCAGCCCCACTTTCAGTCAGGGTAGCAACAGTAGCAGGCTCAACCTTGGCACCCCTTGCCCAAGCCAGTGTGCTCTGTGGCCCATAAACCCAGAGGAAAAGGTCTCAGCAGTCTCCAAACCAGGTCCTCCTCTTCCAAGCCTGCACAGTGATGGGATGGGGTCACCAACCCCATACCCGTCACACTCTCTGTCACTTGCATTCCTTCTGGTCCACTGTCACAACGGACAGGTGGGTCTTGGAAGTGGTGGATCAGGGGCTGCCTCTGGAGTTTGAATAGTACCCACCAAGTCTGCACCCCACAGGAGGAAATGGTTTCTGTGCACACTCAGTCGGCTCTCCGAGATGACATTGCCCAACTCCTCCACAAGGAGGTAGTGACCTGAGTCGCAGATCCTCCTCTAGACCCATGGTGCATTTCTAGGTAATTTCTGGTCCTGAAATGAATGGGGGGTGGGTTGGTGCCCCACTCTAGATCTCCATGACCTAAACCAATTTCTCAGGTCTTGCACATTCAGTGTGGTAACTCTGTTTCAGATCATACCATCTCTCAAGCAGAACATGTGGTTTTGCTCACTGAATCTGCAGGATGCATTCTTTGACATCCCGATCCATCCGTTACACTGAAGTTTCCTCCACTTCCAAGCAGAGGGAACCCTCTTCAAGTTCCAAGCCATGCCGTTTGGCATGTCATCGCCCCCCCCCCGGGTCTTCACCAAATGCATTGCAGTGGTGGCGGCCCATCTTCGTCATCGAGGGATCAGAGTGTACCCTTATCTCAATGACTGACTCATAGCGGATCCCTCTAAATAGGGGGTTGAGAGATCCAGAGATCTGGATCTTCTGACCTGCATCGAACTTAGTCTCCTCATCAATGAAACCAAGTCGGAACTTGTGCCTTCACAGGTGATCTGGTTCATTGGGGCAGCGCTCAACTCTTGCCAAGTCAGAGCCAGCCTCACAGCAGACAGGATGAAGGTTCTCTCCTCCTTTGCCCAATTATTTCTGGTTGGTCACTTTCACCCTGCCCGTGACTTCCTGCACCTTCTGGGTTATATGGTGACCTGCACCTCCGTGGTCCGATGGACCCGGTGGCATATATGCTCCCCCTTTAATGGGAGCTGACCAGCCATCGGCCTCAGTGACATGGTCACTTCAACCAGCTGGTCACTGTGACCCAGAAGATGTAGGATGCAGTTCAATGGTGGACCATCCTAGAACATCTGCAGGAGGGAATCCCATTTTACCGCCCTGAGCTGATGGTCATTCTAACAACCAATGCCTCTCTCATGGCCTGGGGTGCCTGCTTGGGGAATCACTGAGTCCATAGGCTCTGGACCCCTGAGGAATCTCGGTGTCATATGAACCTGCTGGAGCTCTGAGCAGTTATGCTGGTGCTGACAGCATTCACTCCATTCCTTTGGGGTCAGGTGGTGGAGGTCCAGACAGATAATACCACAACCATGTACTATCTCAACAAGCAGGATGGCATGCACTTCTGGCTTCTGTGCAGGGAAGCACTGTGCATCTGGACATTCATGAGATGTCTGGAGGCAGATCTCCTGGCCATCCATGTGGCAGAAGCCTTGAATCAACAGGTGGACACCCTCAGCCATGTGGGTGAGGCATCCCACAAGTAGTCTCTCCATCCAGAGGTAGTACACAGCCTGTTCTCTCACTGGGGCAAACCTCAGGTGGATCTGTTTTGCCTCTAGGGAGAATGCAAAGCTGAGGCTGTTTTATGCCTGACCCCTCAGCAGGGCTCACTACAGGGAGATGTCTTCTTGAAGCTGTGGACTCCAGACCTTTTCTGTGCCCTCCTTCTACTCCCCTTGGTTCACAAGGTGCTCCTCAAGGTCATGAGGGATAAGGCACAGGGGATCCTGGTAGCCCCAGGCTGGCCCCACCAGGTCCAGTATCCAGTTCTCCTCAGCATCAGCACCAGGCTCCTGAGGTGTCTTCCAGCACACATGGATTTGCTCTCGATCTATCAGTGGAAGGTATTCCATCCAGACCTTCAATCCCTGCATCTGACAGCCTGTTTCCTGTGTGGCTAGAGTTCCAGGTTTCGGGTCTCTCTGATGATGTCCTCAATGTTGTCGAGGCATCTAGGAAGTAGTCAACCAGGAGGTGCCATGCCTTCAAATGGAGGAGATTCTCCATTTGGAGTCAGAGTAAGGGCCTGGACCCTTTATCCTGTCCAATGGCTAGCATTCTCAATTACTTTTGGTCTCTCTCCAAAGGAGGTCTTCAGTCTATGACCTTAAGGTGCACCCGGCAGCCATCTCTCCCTATCGGGTGAGGGCCGGTCAGCAGAAAGTGGTCTGGCATTTCTTTAAAGTCCTCAACCTCATTTCCCCTCTGGTGTGTGAAACACCACCACCATGGGATCTACTGCTGTTACTGGCAAAGTTCATGGGCAAGCCATTTGAACTATTGCGTAGGTGCAAGATGTGTCACCTGTCATGGAAGACCACCTTCTTGGTGGCTATCATGTCAGCCAGAAGGATTGAGGAGATCCAGGCACTCTCTGTTGAGTCTCCCTATCTGGTGTTTCACAGGGACAAGGTTGTCCTGTGCCCCAACCCAAAGGAACAACACTATCAGAGCAAGGAAAAAGATTACGGCTTCTTTTGGCTAGGCAAATTTACTGTGTGTTACTATTTTCTGTTGTGCTCACAGGTTTTGTTACCGTTTTTTGCTTATATTCTACTGCTTTATTGTTCTCTGATTCAAATTGCTGTTGCAGGGTATACTTTCTGCTGCATTAGGACAGGGTGTACGTACAGGTTTGTTACTGTTTTGTGCTTACAGATTACTGCTGTAAGCTTCTCTGATTCAGATTGTTTTTTGCAAGGTATATCTTCTGTTACTGCTTTATTTTTCTGTGTAGCACAGTGTTTTTTTGCAGGGTATATATTCTGTGAAATTGTTGCTGGTGATGCTTACAGATTTTATAGTTTTATCTATCATTAGGCTAAGCTTTCAGGGCTACTGCATTTGTTGTTGGTTGATTGTTTCTGCTCATACCTCCTTGTTTCTTTCATCCGTGATTCCTTTTTGGCAGGGTAAGGGCCCAACCACCCCATGCTACACTTCTTTTACAGAGTAGCACAGTTGTGACATTCCTCTAGTAAAGCAGGAAGGGGAGGATCAGAGGGGTATTCACACAGTGACCTCACTTACAGGGACACAATGAATTTAACTTGTTATAAAAAGTTATACAAATACAAACAAACTAACCAAATAAAAAAGATATATAAAAAAAACATCTTTTGCTTTCATTTTCCTTTTAATTACTCGGAGCAGGTTATAAACTCAGCAACTCAACTGGAATGGATATTCTTAACTGCAGGTACTGTGGGACACTTTTCAAAAGGGCAGTTATACAGGATTTAGGATGCTGTCCAACATGCTGCACCATCGGAGATCTAAGGGCTCAGCTGCAGGCAGCATGAGCAGAGATTGCAACCTCAAATCACATATTCAGGAGGAAATATATTACAAGAATTGCCCACCATTTCCCTAACATCCAACTGAAGCACCTCGACCACAGAGGGTAGTTGGTCTGGAAGGTTGGCAGGTGGTTAGGAGGGGTAAATCTGGTGCCCCATCACTCAATGCTCACCAATGTATCACCTCCACAAACCATATTAAAACTACAAACAAGTATCTGCATCTATCTCCAAAATCAGACAAAGGGGCAGAGGACACTGCAGTACAGGCGCCAGTGCTACAAAATCAGCCCCAAATGGAGACCAAAACAAAAAAAGCAAAAAGGAAATCCAAAACACTTCTGATCACAGGAGACTCAATGAATCGGGGAGTTGATTCCTACTTCTAGCTGGGGGTAATGGTCAGATGTCTCTCAGGTACATCAGCGTGGAGAGACACTGACCTCATTGTTAAAATTGTGCAGGAAGCAGGAGAACATGTTGACATCCTGATACGCATATGGATTAATGATCTCACTAGCCAGTCAGTTGTGGAGACCAAGGAACATCTGACCAGGCTGGGAGACAAACTGTCATCCATTTCATCCAGCATCTCCTTCTCTGAGATCCTGCTAGTCAGGGAGAGGGGGCAGATGGACGGAAGGTCAGAGAAGGGGAGATACGGGAACTAAACATGTGTTTCAAGGAATGGTGCCAGGAAAAAGGACACCAATTTGTAGGTAACTGGGAACAGTTTTAGGAGCGAAAGTTCTTTAGATTCGATGGACTGCATCTAACTAAGGAGGAAGTCAGTGCACTGGGGCAGATGTTTGATTTCTATTTTATGGATGTTGCGATTTCATTGTGCCTGAGAGATGTATTAGCATATGAGAACATAATGTGTCAGTACCCTTTAAACTCCACAGTACACCTAGTTGCTTATTTATAATTCAACAAAACAAGTTGAAGCAAGGTGTGAAATACTTCATTTACCTTCAGTTAGCTTTACAAACTGTCTTAGATGTAACATAGTTTTTTTTTCCCTTCAAATTGCATTATAGATTGAGGGAGCGCTCCCAACCAATCAGAGCGCTCCTTTCCCCTGCTCATGAGACACTCTTGTTCTGTGAAGAGCATCTCCGTGCAGATGTCCTGGAAACGGGCATGTTCCAGGAGCAGTTTTTTTTTTTTATATTATTGATCACTCTCGATCAATAATATATTAATACGTCCCTCATTACCACTCATTCCTGTATTAGAGAGGTTTCACTTGCTTTCAGCTTGAGCCAGAACAGCTCAGCTTTGCTTCGCTGTTCTCGCACCAGCCGAACGCATGTGTGTGCCCTCCCAGTCCCCTGGGGTTACTAGAATCCTATCAGTATTAGTGTTAGAAAGGAAACAGGCAGCTCGTAGGGAGCACATTAGGGGCTTCTTACATAATGACATCATTGCTTACTCAGCTAGCCTGAGAGAAGAATGATTAGGTCATTTGGAACTCTCACAGCAGCATAAGCCACACTGTGTGTACAGCTGCTCTGGGGAGCTTAGAATGTTAGGTTAGGAGTAGTCAGAGTTAGTCAGTGTTCAGTGTTCGGTGTGGAGGTGATAGTGGCAGAAGGACTGCCAGTTGGGCTCTGAGTTGAGGGCCCAGCATTTCTCACCCTAGTGGAGTGTCATTTTCAGCTTCCGGAGATCAGTCTCCCACAGGATGTCCTGATTTCTACTCCTAGTGAAGTGGAAGGAACTGCATTTCCTCAGAAGATTCAAAGGGCAATCCCCTGAAGATTCTGTGTGTGTTTCAGCTGCCTTGGAATGGAACTTTAAGAGACTGTTTGATCCGCTACCCAAGAGAACGCCTTTTTTGTTGTTCCTTGCCCAGTGGATGGGACAACTAGTTTGTGAGTACTGTTCTAGGAGACACGATTGTCACATATTTAGGGGAATCATAGTTGCGTGTGTGTGTGCCTGTAGATAAGGCTAGATTGCACCTGTCAGTGCCCCTAGTTCACCCAGGAGAGTGCAATTTGTTCTTTGATCACCCCAGTGAGTGATGGATATGGGAAGTATGGGACCTCTAGCATTTCAGTGGGGAATGGGGGTTTCAATGGTGTAACCCTGAAGAATGGCAGAGACTGTTGGTTGGGGCAAAGGGTGGGAGGAACGCCATCTAAGAGCTTACAAGGCAGGGCTTACTGGTTCATAAAGGGCACCAGTTTTTTTACCTGAGCAAAGTGTCGGTGCTGCAGGTTAAAGGGACACTGTCAACCCCTTTAGGCATCAAAGTGTCCCTTGTTTATAAAACATATTTTATGATTGCTATCATTCTGTAAAGATTGCAGATGTCACTAGTAGTTTGATTCTGATTTTCTTTCAAAAAGTGAAAAACAGACTGCCCACCATACTGGTGTTACCACACAAAAACAGGTTTGTTTACAATCCTTGATCAACTCCCACTGCATCTTTCCTGGACTTGGGAACACCATCCTCCAACACAGTTTAGCCACTCTTGATGCAGTGGGAGTTTAGGTGATTACTGCCTCATGAGTTATTGCACTAGTTGGGGGTGTTTCTGATGTTTAGGAAGTATTCAGTAAGAATTGATTTGGGATTTTAAACAAAACAAAGTTGCTCATAAATATACATTACCATGCATTTCAGTTCGACTAAACAAGGAGACAGACAAAACAAACAGCAGCATCAATGAATTTTAGAGATGATAAGCAATGATAAAATGTGTTTTTTTAACTAGAAATAATATGGTGCAAAACAGGTTAACCGTGTCCCTTTAAGGCGTGTGGCTGAATTTCACAAAATGTACTCATGGGAGGAAAATGTTTGGGTGCATGGCCAGGTGTCCACTCAGATGCACCACTGGGAAATGGGAAGAAGATGTTCTTTTGTGTGTTCAGGAACTGTAGTGCTTGCAAGAAGATTTCGTGAAATGTACCTGTCCTGCCTAGTCTGATCCTTGGGGGTACACTTCTGCTTTCAATTTCCCTCTGTTGGATAAAGCCACACTGCACAATCCCAATTACTGTTCTGGACATTCCAATTATTGCTTCTGGTTGTTGGATTTACTGGGGCCCCCTCAGCAGGTTAGATCTAGCATATGCATAGCAGCCTCCACCCAGGACCTGGGTTGTGACTTTTGCACAAGGTTCATGTTTTGTTCTTGTACCCTCCCTTTTCTCTAGAAAATGAGCTTGGTATACATCCTAACGCCAAGGGTGGTACCAGCCTTTGTAAAGTAAAATGGTATGCCAGTATGTTGGTACCTGTGTTCCAGATTTTAATGAGGGTGTGTGGTTGCTTGCTAAAAAGTGACCTGGGGGTTACATGTGAAACCATTCATATACAGCAGTGAGTGGCATCAGGGGATGTATTAACATATATTCTAGAGAGTTTTTTCAGGTTATGTGTACTTTCAACATATAGATACATGCTGTAAGTGGGTGCTGTGGCATCATGTTCTTGTATACTAATGTAAAGGAGCTTTCAGGGACAATGAGACTTCAACAATCTGAAGAAGGAGAGAGAGACCCCCCCAGGCAAGTTACAGGCGATGGTGTGAATAGTGATAACAAAAAAGTAAACACATATATCCTAAACAGCTACACAGAAAAAGTTGTCTTTTGATAAGGAAACAAATAACATTTACAAGCTATGACACTAAGACACTTAACCACAGCCCATGCTGAAAAGACTCCCAAATCTACAAAAACCAAAAACAAGCAAAAAACAAACAAAAAAACAAATACAGCCTCATAGTAACCTAAATGATTCCCTGTTTCTTATCAAACAGCCATATTGTTTGACACTCAGCTCTGTTCATAGACGCAGTGCCTTCCATCCTGTTTCCATCGACTCCCGCCTCCTCTAGCTGCTGCTGTACCCTCCACGCTGCTGCTGTGCTCCATCACCTGTCACTCCCAACCGAGCACACCATGGCAGCCAACAGCAGGCATACACAGCTCCCTGCTGTGGACATACACTGCCCTTACCATAGATATACGCTGTTACCACTGCAGATGCCATGCTACCACATCAAAGTAAAAGATGGACAGCTCAGCAAAGCCCCCTTATATATGGGGACATCACACTATGGAAAACAAAAAGGGACAAAACACTGATCAGAACTAAAATGTCCCTGCCTTACAGAAAAACACTAAGACAAGAAGAAAAAAAGACAAACAGGTTTAGAGTTTGGAGGGCTTCCAGGCTTGAGTCCCTCCCCGGAAAAGCTGAGCCCCCTCTTCCCGGATAGGGTAGTCTAAAACTAAGATTCACTGTTTAGGCCAATAGTTTTGAGCCTGAGCGCCGCCCTCCCAAGGAAAACCTAAACTCTACACCCAACCCAAACTGACTGCAAACGTGTTCTTCATAAAAAAAAAAAAATCCTTACATATATTATATAATAATGGACAGGTAAGCAAGGTGTAGCCAGGAATTTTAAACTTGTGCTGGAGAGTTGACATAACTGTTGCCTCGCAGTGTACGCAAACCAAAAGACGTGCTGCTACATCACACAAACATTTCCTCACCCTCTTTTCAGTCAACAATATATAGAAACATAGGCTTTGATGGCAGATAATGACCGCTTGGCCCACCCAGTCTGCCCATTTCCCTACCTATTGGATAAGCTGCAGATCCTAGTTAAACAACAGCCAGCTTCTTCTTACATCCCCCCTAGAATTGCCTTATGTCTGTCCCACGCATTCTTGAATTTCCCCACTGTTTTTGACCCCACTACCTCCTCATGAAGGCCGTTCCATGTGTCCACCACCCTCTCTGTGAAAAAATGCTTCCTCACATTGCCCCTGAGCTACTCCCCCTCTATCTTCACATTGTGCCCCCTTGTTCTTGCACATCTCTTTTTCTGAAAGATGCTACCCTCTTGGACTCTGTTGATTCCCTTGAGGTGCTTGAAAGTTTCTATCATGTCTCCCCTCTCCCTCCTCTCATTGAGGGTATACATATTAAGCTCCTTTAATCTCTCTTTGTATGGCTTCTGCTGCAGACCCTGCACATTCTAGTTGCCCTCCTCTGGACTGCCTCCATCCTGTCTGTCCTTGCAGAGATGGGGTCTCCAGAACTGTACGCAGTACTCCATATGGGATCTCACGAACTGTCTGTACAGAGAGATAACCACTTCTTGTTTTCTACTGATGATGCCTTTCTCTGTGCATCCCAGTATCCCCCCAGCCCTCCTTACTGCCTTCTCACGTTGCTTGCCTACATATAGGCTGTCTGATATGACTACCCCCAGGACTCTTTCCATATGTGTTATTGTTAGTACCCCCACCCCCCCATTGTGTACTCATCCCCTTGGTTTTTGTTTCCCAGGTGCATTACTTTGCACTTCTTTGCATTGAATCTAAGCTGCCATACATTTGACCATGCCTCAAATCTTGCTAAGTCCCTTCTCATCCTTTCCACCCCCCCTTGTGTATCAACCCTGTTGTAGATCTTTGTGTCATCTGCAAAGAGGCATACTTTTCCTTTCAGCCGCTCCACACTGTCACCTATAAAGACATTAAAGAGAATCGGTTCCAGTACTGAACGCTGTGGTACCCCACTAGTAACCCCCCTTTCTTTGGAGTGGACTCTGTTTACTATTACCCTCTATGTACTATTGTCCAGCCAATTGTTTTACCAAGGCTACCACCCTGAGACCCACTCCCAGGCTGGCTAACTTGGAAATATAGAAGTTGATGGCAGATAAGGACTGCAAGGCCCATCCAGTGTGCCCATTTTTTTCTACAGTATGAATGTGCCATAGGCCTGTACTCTGTCAATGGCCTATCTATTCATACTCATCTGTATTGCTCCCTTATGCTCATCCCATGCCTGTTTGAAGCCCTGCACTGTATTCATGTCCACCACTTCCTGAGGTAGGCCGTTCCAAGCATCCATCACCCTTTATGTGAAAAATAACTTTCTCACGTTACCCCTTAATCAGACTCCCTCAAATCTCATGCTGTGTCCTCTTGTCTTGCCATTTTTCTTATATTGAAACATGTTAGACTCTTTCATCTTGTTAAATGTTTCAATCATATCTCCTCTCTCCCTCCTTTGCTCTAGGGCATACATATTGAGCTCCTTTAATTTGTCCTCATATGTTTTCTGATGCAGTCCCTGCACCATTTTGATTGCCCTGTTCTGGCCTGCCTCCATTTTGTTAATGTCCTTGTGCAGGTGCGGCCTCCAGTACTGCATGCAGTACTCCAGATGGGGCCTAACCAGTGTCTTGTAAAAAGGGATTATTACCTCCCTCTTACGACTTGCAATACCCCTACTAATACACCCCAACATCCCTCTAGCCTTACCTACTGCTTTAGTGGTCTGCTTGGATGATTTCAGGTTATCTGTGGTGATGCCCAAGTCTCTTTCTTCCCTTGTGATTGCCAGCAACTCCCTTCCCAACCTATAGGTGGCTTCATGTTTCTCTTGGCCATGTGCATGATCTTGCACTTCTTTGCGTTAAACTCCAGTTGCCACTCTTCTGACCATTTTGCCAGTTTATCCAGATCTCTTCTCATTCTGCCCATCCTATCTGGATCATCTGTTCTGTTGTAGATCTTGGTGTCATCTGCAAACAGACAAACCTTACCCTCCAGTCCACCTGCAATGTCACTGATGAAGATATTGAAGACGACTGGCCCCAGGACTGATCCCTGAGGTACCCTACTTGTGACTTGCACCTCTTCTGATTGTGGGACTAGTGCATATCTCCCTCCCCCCTGTGTCCATGGTGCTGAGCAGTGGGCCCTGCCCTACCTTATTCTCAGTAAATACTGAGCAGAAGTATCTATTTAGGATAGATGCTTTTCCTTAGTCCTCCTCCACACACTCCCCCTTATCCTCTTTGATCTTAGCAATACCCCCTCTGGATTTTCTCATTTCACTAATGCATCTGTAGAAAGTCTTGTCCCCTTCTTTTACTGTTCATGCTAGTGTTTCCTCAGATTGGGCCTTTGCCTACCTTACTGCCTTCCCTGCTTCCATTAGTGAAATTTGGTATGCCTCCCTGTCTTTGTCCCGCTGCGTTCCCTTATATTTCCTGAAGGCCAGCCTTTTGGCTCTGACCTTTTTTGATACTGTTTTTGAGAACCAAAGTGGTTTCGTCTTTATTTTGCTCTTGCTTTTCTCTCTAACACAGTGGGATATTGCTTCAAGTATTGCTTCTTTTTTTTGTTTGTTTGTTTGTTTTTTAAAACTCTATTGTCTCCAGGCACTGGAACTCTCTGGAGCTACACAGCACTCTATTGTGTCTAGCGCCCACCGTGATCCCACCTCCTCAAGGGAATTACTTTCTCCTCGGTGAACCCTCTCTGGCCAAGGTCCATGAGGAGACTGAAGGGGGGGCAGGAGCAGAGATCCCGTAATGGGCATGTGGCGACAGGTGTTGCGAGCCGTATCAGGGCTGGAGGGCTTTTTTGTGATTTACGACATCGATGTGCGTGCAATGCCTCCCAGCCCACGATGTGGATGTTCCCACCCATCTCCAGAGGGTAGCCTCCTGACATGATCCCTTGCTTGCGAGCCCCTGTGCATTGCAGTGCCATTGGTCTCCACCGGGGCCACTTCTATGCCTGGCTGCCCCTTGATCCCTCCCCGAGAGAGGAGAGCAGTCCTCCAGATGCTCGATCCTCTCTCTCCCCTGCCGACCGCCAGTGGACTGGGCTTGTTCCCAAATCCAGGTCGCCGTCGTGGTGCGAGGTCTGGTGTATAGCGCCTCAACCCTCAGTGCCACCGGGCCGGTCATAAGTTCTGCATTCTTAATGCCTGCTCACTTTGCCTGTACCTTCTCACCTGTATTTCTTCTTGCCAGGGCTAACTTAACTCTGTTGGCCATCTTATCAAAGTCAGCTCCTCTGAAGTCCCATATTTTTGCCTTGTTTATTAATCTTTTGTGTGGGACTTTGTCAAATGCCTGGCTAAAGTCTAGGTAAGCCAAATCCACAGCCCCTCCCTGGTCTACTACTTTGGTCATCCAGTAAAAGAAATCTATTAGATTTGTCTGACATGACCTTCCTGCTGTGAATCCATGCTGCCTTGGGTTCTGAGCCCCTCTGGCCTCCAGGTAGTCAACAATTCTTTCTTACCACTGAGGTCATACTAACAGGCCTGTAGTTTCCTGCCTCTGCCTTGCTCCCACTTGTGTGAAGAGGAATCACATCTGCCCTCCTCCAGTCCTCGGGTACCACATCATCCTCCCATGATTTGTTAAAATAGTGAGCCAATGATTCTAATAGATTCACAACATATTATTTTATGTAACGCACACACTACCAGTCAGTTAGAAATTGACTAGCTTTTAGTTACAATGTTTAGAATACATTGTAATAAGCCCCTGTGCCACATCAGGGTAGTCAGCCTCACATACACCCCTTCACATCAGCAATCATGCATAAATACTGGCGTATAATCCCACTCACCCTTTGGACTCATGGGTTATTGAGTTTCTTTACCCCCCCCATGGTATATTTTAAGATTCAGTTAGCGAGAATATTTGAAGGAGTGAACAGCTGATGTGGGTGATCAAATAACCAAGGCCCGAGACTTTTAATCAACCCAAGAAGCTGGTTATTCAGAGTATAAACAAACTGCCAGACATGGCTATGGTGGAGCACCAGAGAATATGTATTGTTACACACCCAAGATATTGAACTCAAAACACCCAGCACCAGAAAAAAGTCAAGCTAGGTTTTAATGTTATATAAACATTTTATTTGTCTATAGTATACACAGCGTTAAGAACTTACAAAGGTGTTCCTGTTGTGCCATGAGCAGGATGGCCGTGTGAGATGAGAGCTCTTCACCTTGGGTACAGACATCTCAAATAACCGTTTTCAACAGATTTTTTTTGTGCCTATTTAATTTGCTTTCGTTTCACACTAACAAAATAATGCCTTTTTTTTTAAACAAAAAGCTGTGATTTTTTTTCAGTCAAATACTTCAAGTAAAGCTCGGCACTCTGTCATAGCTATCACTCCACAACCCAATCCGTCTGGCTTTGACCCTGCAGCAGTACAGTAAATGTTCTCACAGATCCTGCAAGAGGGGGTTAAATCACATATTACTACTTTACAGACCTAGATGGAACAGATGTCCAGCAGGGTCTCTGGCAACGCAACTGGATTGTCAGGCTGATGATCAAGATATTGTCTTCCAACATCTAAAAGCCAAAATAGTCCTCCTGTGGGGAAAAACTGGATGATCTTGAGTGTCAATGGCAACAGTGATTAGGCAGTTTCAAAGAAGGCGACTCAGTTGTGTCGTCTATTCACAGGGCTACTGGGCAAGGATGGCAACCAGATTGGGGGGGGCACAAATATAGTGACAGGATGTCGCTTTATGTACACAAACACACAAACACACACTCACAGGACCAGGCATGTTGAGTGATGGGAAGAAGGGAAGGGAGGAGGGAGGGAGGGTCTGTGAGGCATAGTAAGGCAATGGGCTGCTAAGCTGGCCATGTGGCATGGTGGGTGAGTGGCAGGCTAAGGTTGTGAGGGTACTGGGTTCGGTTCCAGGTGTGTGTTCATTTTGTTGTGTCCGGTCGTGAATAATTTTTTTCCGCTTTTGCACCCCCCTCGACATGCACCACCCTCTAGTTCAGAATCCTTTATTGTGGGTGTGTGGAGGGGTGAAGGAGGTGTGGGAGGGGTGCAGAGGTGCCCTCTCAGCATGATGCCTCTACTCTACACTTGAAGCCCTCTCCCATCCAGCTCCCACCTCTCCCGAGTATTCCAGCCCCCCAGATCACCCTCCAGAGGAGGGCACGCCTCTCCTACCTGGTGGACTTTCCTGTCATTAGAGGGTCCATCCTGGGGGGGGGTTGACCATGCTGTTGGGGAGATGGCCTGGCACAGCCGCTGGAGCCCTTGTCACCCCTCTGGTCTGCAGGGGATTTTTCTGTTGTTTCCCCTGTGGAACATGGACATGCAATGATGTCGGAAGCAACATCTGCCACAGTTCCATCACATACTCTTGTGAGCGCCCCATATTTACCTGCACTTCCCCAACTGATGCCGGAGGTCCACCCAAGAGTGGCGCTATCCTCTGATCCCTCCCTGGAAGGGAGAGCAGTCCATGGGGCACTCAATCCCTTCCCTTCCCTGCCAACCCCCGATGGCCCAGGCTCTTTCCTGAACCCGGGTCACTGGCATGGTGCAAGATGTGATGTCTAGCACCTCAACCCTCAGCCACCGGGCCACCACTTCAGGTATTGTCTGCAAGCGAACTAAGGGGAGGACCCCATGCTGGGATCCCAAGGGCTGTGGGGGTGCTCATGTGATGCCCCCTCCTTGTTAAGGTAGTGACATTACTATGCTTAGCACATGGAGTATGCTTTTAAGCCAAAAAACTGGTGGTTGCAGAAATACTGGCTGAGTTACCTTGGGTGTTTGCACTGACTGACTGTCCCCCCTTTTTTTCCCCACTTTACTTGCACTACCTTCACCATATTTTTTGTTTTTATTCTTCCCCACCTCTTCTCTTGCCAAGCCTTGACAAACCAGTTGATCCTCTTCTCACCTAGCTCTCTCCCCGACATCCTACTGGACTCCATACTCCCCCACCGTGTCCCTTGTCCCCAAGCTGCTAGAGCAGCACAGAGTGCCAATTCAAGTTGCAGCTACTCTGTATTGCTCCTGAAAGGGTCACCATGGCTTTCCCCCACATGTAGCATGATGCTCTCTTCCCCCAGTAAGCTGTAGGAGCTTCCCCTTTCAATTCAGTGCTGGTCATATTTGCAATATGTTGGTATTCAAACTTTTCATTGAAACTTCTATGTAGTGGCACTCTCCTATTGAAGTCAATGGGGAAACCTAACAAATGTTGGAACTGTTATAAAACTGGTCTTTAAAAAGTGATGGACTTGAACCCCTGTGAGCCTTTACCTGGCTTAAACCTGGAAGTTTATCCATAAGAGATGTGAACAATGTCCTCTTTTCAGTTCCGTGTCATAACGGCAATCACGGAAAGGTGAGTGCCATTACAGCAAGTGTACATTGCCAAAAGCCAGTTTCAGTAATGCATATTCCCGGCGCACCCCCTACTAAAGGATTCTGAACTCCAGGGGGTTGCATGTCGGGGGTGTGTGTGTGCAACACATGAAATAAAAAATATTCCTGGACCTGCACCAAAAAGGAGCGTGTGCCCAGAACTGAACCCGGCACCCTTGCAACCCCAGCCTGCCACCAACCCGCCACACCACATGGCCAGCTTGGCAGCCCACTGCCACACTACATAGTCCCCCCCCATGTGCATGTACATTTAGCGACATCCTGTCATTATATTCACTGACCCCCCAATCTGGTTGCCCCCTGGCTAGGTTGCCATGAACACCGGTGCTGTAATTGAGTCACCATTTTTGTAGGCCCCCAATTTTAGTCACCTTGTTCACTGGATACCCCTCATTACACACCCCAGAAAAATATCCTCCTCCTTCTGGGATTTCTTTCAAACTCTTTACACAAATGAAGACTGCGCACCACAGCAGGAAGTTAAGCCATTCGTATAGAAGGCCAAACTCCCCAAAGTCCCCCCAGAGGTACGACAGGCCATGGGTGAAGCAGTTACAGAACAGGAGGTCTGCCAAGTCATTTCCTCCCTGACCAAAGATAAAGCTCTAGGCTCCAACGGTTTCTCACCAGACTTTTACAAATCTCTAGCATTGGCTTTTACTGCACCCCACACCTCTCTTTTCAATGAGTCCCATAATCTAAATCACTTAGACCCTCTCCTACCAGAGGCAATCATTACATTGATCAGAAAGCCTGGCAAAGACCCCACACACATGGCACACTACAGTCCCATCTCCCTCCGCAACAGTGACCTGAAAATCCTAGCAAAGATCTTTGTGGCAAAGCTAGACAATGTGATGGGACCCTTGATTGTCCCTCAGCAAGTAGGCTTCATGAAAGGCAGACTTGCCTAAGACCATGTCAGAAAACTGTCACACTTACTAGCAGCAACCAACACACCTGCTGTCCTACTTTCCTTGGATGCCAAAAAAGCATTCAACAGGGTCTCCTGGCCCTTCCTCTTCGAGATGCTAGCAGAATTCAGTCACCCAGAAGCATTCACAAAATGGGTGAAACTGATCTACTCACACCCCACAGTGAGAATCCAGTGTAATGGAACCCTCTTGGCTCCTATTGAACTGCAAATGGGCACCAGACAAGGCTGCCCCTTTTCCCCATACCTGTTCAACCTATATACTGAACCTCTGACCAGAAAAGTCCTTTTGGATGATAACATCCGAGGGATCCATGTAGGCAAACACCATCAAAAAATCTCCACATATGCAGACGATATTCTCCTCCATCTAGACAACCCCAGTCACTCTATTACCCAACCCTTCAGTTTGCTAAAGGAATTCAGCAAAATAGTTGGATACAAACTTAATTTCTCCAAAACTTGAAATTGTGCCCCTCAACTGCCACTCACATAAAGAAACATCCACAAAATGGGGGGGGGGGGGCACAACTGGAACCCAAACAGTGTAATATATCTGGGGATTACAATAGCCCACTACCCCAACATAATGCACAATAGGAACCTTGAAGACCTCAAAACAAGTATCAAGCATGATTTAGATAGATGGATGCCACTCCTGCTAATATTCTGGGCCCGAATCATCATGATCAAAATGAACATCCTCTCCAGAGTGCTGTACCCCATGAACATGACTGGCTGTCCCATCTCATCTAACTGGTTCACCCAACTATGCTCAGTGCTCATCCGCTTCCTATGGAACAGGAAAGCACCCTGCAGAGCCTACCACAAGCTTACGCCTGACAAGACCTGGGGTGATCTACATCTCCTAGACTTTTGGCTCTACTATCTGGCTGCCCACACCACTGAATTTCTTTGGTAGAGACGGCATGGGGGGCCCACTAGACACCAGCTATCATGTGCCTGAATGGAAACAAATGGAGAACAAAACAGCAGGCTTCAACCTCAATGCCCTGATGAGCTCCCCTGGGGATCTCCAATGAGATCTGTATGCAACTAAATGCCTTCCTAGGCACAAACCCATGCCTTGACCCACAACAACCTCTAGCAGGAAATCCAAAATTCACCACCCAAAACACCATACCTCTAAACTTTCTAAAACATGCCAAAATAAAAACCTTCAGACACCTTTTAGATGGAAACCCAGAAACTCCAAAGTGAAAAAGCCCTAACCAACATCCCAATATTCCGGCCCCTTCTAATGCAACACATGATAACTGGAGCCCTAGGACTAAAACCATGGAGCTTAGAAAACGTCCATAGGTGGGATGAACTAGATGACTTAGCTAAAAGAAGACACGCCCTCTTCCTCATCTACAAAAGACTTCTAGACGTATCAGCAGACCCACTACCGAACCACAATTCATATTGGCATGACAAATTCCCAGAACTAAACACCCCTGAGTGCAGTAAGACCCTCTGGTCCCCCACATACCGGCTACTGAAATTTGACAGACTCGTCTAATGCAATTCAAAATCAACCACAACCTCTATTACACACCTCCCAAGCTCCACAAAATGAGGAAGCTTGACTTGGACCTTTACACATACTGGAAATTATCCAAAGGCACTCAAACACATCCTGTGGGACTGCCCCAGAGCCAGACCCCTCTGGGAGTCCATCTTCAAAAACCTAGACCCTTTGCTGGGCTTAGAATAAGCCTTCATCCCAGAATGCTGCCTCTTAGGGCTGAAACTAGACCCAATCACCGGCATAGGAAAATACCCTATCACTCTCATAGCTGCCTGGGATGGCCAAAAAAAATAATTTTAAAACATTGGATGGATGACAAAATCCCATCATATGTGGAATGGCACAACGCAGCCTTGGAAACCTTATGTATGGAAAAAATGATCCACCATATGTGCCACATGCCAAAGGTATTTAAATATGGGTGGTCCCCACTTGAGGCACTACTAATAGCCTCTCAGCCTGATTGCCCATGAGCCATCTCTAGCCTAGCAATAGAAGAGGAGCAGAAACCGTCCTAGGACCCAGTCTTGCGGACAAACAGATCTACTAGGTTAGCCTACTGTATTACGGCATCATTGGTCCACACAGGCTGCATCCATCTCCTGTGTAAGGATCGGTCAGAATCTCTCACCATTGACTCCTGTGTTTTATGTTTTTTTTTGTGTAGCTTATTAGTTTGCATGAATTGTGGATGTACAAAATTTCTTAATAAAATAAACCATTTTCAGAAAAAGCCTGGAGGGTTATACACCTCTGAAGTGCTCTTGTGTATCAGTTTCCTATATTATGGTTGTTGCAATATCTCTTTATGTAAGGCAGTGTCTGTTTAATACCGGTGTTTCTTCCATTTTCTGTGGTGCATTCAGTAACTTTGCAGAATATTTGCTGATTTCTTGACCATTATGGTCGCAGGTCTCTCACTGGATTGTCACATTGCTCTCTCAATTCTGTGCCCTTAATGCTCCTGCCATATTTGGTATATTGGGCACATAGCATGCTCACTGTCCAAGCTCCCTGGCCTGCTGAAATGGTCCTCCAAAGGAGACAACTAATGGGCAAACTCCATGCCAACTCTGGCCACTCCTCAGAAACCCAGTCATTGCTGGCCCTCTTAAAAATGGAACACAACACACTACCCCTACTACATCAACCCGATCACCCCCAAATGATGGTTCATAAGATGGGCACAATGCTAAAGCTTGTTTCTTGGAATGTTTGGAGCATCCATTCTCCAATTAAGTGCAAACAAATTTGCACCCATCTAATACAAGATAGTTGTGACATAGCCACGTTGCAGGAGACCCATCTCTTAATGCAGAGACACAAAAACTCAATAGGAAATGGGTGGGGCATGTAGGAGGTGGCTGTTTATACCTCCAGAGCCAGGGGTGAGCCCATCCTCCTTCACAAAAGACTCTTCTTGCAAATCCTGGGAAAAACTGCTGGCAAGGAAGGTTGCTGGATCTTGATTAGGCTTTCAGATGAGTGACAACACCCTGATACTTGGTAGCATTTATAGTCTGAATGAGGATGGAATCTCCTTCTTCCCAGAGATGGCATAAGCACAGACTGTCATGTGAATCCCAGGTGACAGAGTTGATCCTAGGTGGGGACTTCAGTGAAGTGTGGGACCCTCTGCTAGACAAACTGAGATGTGCATCCATTATTCCCGCAAAGTCCTGCGCAACCCTACAGACTTTGGCACAGGAATTTCAACTGACTGAGCCTTGGAGAGTTATGTGCCCCTCCAGGGGAGTCTTCACCTTTAACTCAGCCTGACATAATACCAGCAGTAGAATAGACTATTTTCTCATACAAGGCAACACACTGTCATTGGTACCTGACATCATGCTTGTATGCATCTACTACTTTGATCTCAGTGACATCCTGGATGACATTATAGCCACCCTCTGGGAAGCCTTTAAATTATTTATTTAGTTTTCATTGACTGAGAAGGAGGACTAGACAATTCTTTGCTCATTTTCAGCCTCGTCCCATGGGAGGAGGATACAGATGGATGCCAACTGAAATTGAACCAGATTTTAAGCTGTTGGTGGTATTTTTTGTGAATGGGGGAAACTTGGCCAGAATACTGGGGAAATTCCCCTACTCTATAGGCAGGTGGTGCTGTCCATCTGTCTGCAGGGATGGAGAACCTCAGTTCGAAGGAGGTTGTTGAGGAGGAAGGATGTGTTTTTGAACTACCAGTGCTCTTGGTGGAGCCTTCTACATCTGAAAGAGAAGGTCAGCCTGAACTAGGCTGTGACCAAGTATTGGCTTTGGATTTGAGTGATTCCACCGTGGTGGAAGAGGATGATGAGACTGTAGAATAGCAATTACAAAGTGAGTTGGAGAAAAAAAAATCACAGTTGTTGGATTTAATAACTTTGGCTGAACATGACTCTCAGACTTGTCATCAAAAATTAGAAGCTGAACGCAGCAAAAGAAAATGTTCTATGGTAAGCCCCACACAAGATGTGAGTAAGAGGCTACCTTTGGGTAAACCACTCTCTCCTCCTGCAGAAGCTCAGGCCTTGGTCATGGAACAAGTTCCTCTATCTCATGAAGTACCTGTAACTGGATGTCTTTTACCTGATTGGTCTCCCAGAGTGGCTTTGCAGCAGGCAGGATGGCTCTGGGATGACGGTTGCTGGATTTCTGATCCACAAATCCCTTTGCCTGGAACTTCGGGTTCTGGTTGTTTGCCTAGAAATGTCACTGGGGATAGAAAGTTGGTTTCTCAGAGTGTTGTTTTTCCTGTTGGAGTGCAGCCTCCACTGGGTTACACTGTGGCTGCTCGTATTCAGGGGGAGGTTGGAGAATTCAGCAGTACGCCAGACGCTGTTGAACTAGCTATGCAGCAGAGTGATACTGTTCTTTTCTTTCCTGACCACGGGTTTGCAGACTAACTCTTCACTTTATGAGAAGCTACAGTACCTCATGAAGGTGAGTCTAGTATCATTCAGTCCATGCCGGTTCTTGATTCTCCTAAGGGTATTACCGATGGTCACAGGGAGAGAGGGGATTCCCCTTCTCAGATGGATTCTGGCCCTAAAACATATGCTGGCTTATTCTGTAAACCAGCAGAGGTGGCTAAATGCCAATTTTTGGTCAGACTCCGATATAAAGGCAAGACTCCAGTAGTCCCAGACAGATTTTGCGTAGGGAAAACCCTTTTGGTGGATTTCATTGGTTTTACACCTTCAGTGGTATATGCCTTCATACACCTCCCCCCCCAAAGATCACTCATATGACGTTAGTTTTGTTACTATGAAGTTGCTGGACAAATTTTGGAAGAAATGTTATGATGTTAAGGACTCTGAGGTTTGGAGGGACTTCCTGACAATCTCGATCACCAAATCAATGATTAAGACAGTGACTATTCTTTTCTGTAATGAAGGTGTCAATGTTGCCAATACAATGATTTGGTTAGAAAAAAGGTGTTCTGTGTATGACCATCATAAGCCCATCATGGATGAAAATGGTTTCTGGACTTGGGTGGGTGGACAGTACCAGTACAATTAACCCATACTGAGGAGGGAATCCAGCATCTCCCTAGTTAATTTTTTTGGGTCAGGATAGGGAAATTATTTTCTATGCAGGTCAGCCTAAGAGCTGTTATAAATGTGGATCCTCACAGCACTTGAATACCTCCTGTGACTAAGTTAAATGTTTTCAGTGTGGGGTGTTGGGTCACACTGCTGTCCATTGTATTGCTCCCCCAGTTTGTAACCTGTGTGGGTATGATGGTCATACCTATGCCAACTGCCCATGGGCTTCTCATGATTTTGATGACTCCTCTGATCAGGAATACTTTTTGTTTCAAGCTCAGAGGCTGTTTAGGTCCATGGTGTTTGAGCCAGAAGGTTTTGAGAGAGGCAGACACTGGGACAGAGGACAGGTAGGGGGTATGGGGGATAGGAGTGGTACCCTGATGCCCCCTGTGGCTGCAATCCTGGTAGGGAATGATTTCTCTCAGCCTGAGAGTATGGATCTTACTTCCCCATCTGTTGGAAGGTGTTGGTGTTGGAGAAGTGGAAACCCCTTTTATGACCCCACTAGGTTCCCCACAGAAGGAATCTAGCAGCTTATTGCTTTCTTCCTCATCTGGTCAAAGCCATCATGAAGTTCTCCCCATGCCTGTACCTACTGGTCAGATCCAGCAATCAGTATTGCAAGACCAAGAAGGGGTCCAGTTGCATTCAGTGTTGGAGGGAATGGAGGGGATTGAAAGTCAGAATCTGCCTTTATCTTCTTTACCTTTAACTAATAGATTTTTCTTTCTTTCTTCCTGGGGAGACCAAGTGGAACAAGATAGCCCCTTGCCTGACACGGAGGTCAGTCAGGATGTGGTTACTGTTCCAATGGATGGTGGGAAATTACCACCACGGAATGCCCAGGTTTCAGATACCAAAAAACGTATTACTAGATCAAGTGGAAAAATGATAAAACCCCCGTCCCTGAACCATCTTCTTTACGTATAGCTAGTTTGAATGTTAACAGTGTATAGTCTCCAGTTAAACATCTTGAGACCTTTGGTGTTTTGTCTCAGTTGGAGTATGATATTTATTTGCTACAGGACACCAGGTTGCATACGTTAGGTGATGTGGCTCAGGCAACAAAAGATTGGCCGTGGGGACGAATGTATTGGTCTATGGGAGAAGACACTTATTGTGGTATTGGAATTTGCTTTTTGACACAAGATGTTCATGTTTTAAGACTGGTGGATGTTGAACCTGGGAGACTTTTGCTGCTAGATGTAGTTCTTCATGGTTTACAGTGTAGACTAGTGTCTCTTTATGGACCCCAGACAAAGGTGCAAAGAATAGTTTTGTTGAAAAAAATGCAATCCTAATTGTATACTAGTTGTCAGATTTTTTTGTGGTGATTTTAATATCAACTTTCATCAGCGGACTGATCACGGAAAATGGTATTGTGAAAAAATATTTTTTAAGTCTGTTCTTACCCAAGCGGGTTTGGTGGATGCACATGTTAAAGGTTGTTTAAAGGTGAGATCAACATTTTCTAAAGGGCTTCTTTATTCTAAAATAGATTTTATCTTTGTCCATAAGTCTTTGTTAATTTACAAAGTAATGAATATTCCAGTGGAAATATCAGATCATTCTCTGATAGGGATTAGTATTGAGAACCCCCCCAAACGGATGAGAGGCCCTGGGGTGTGGCGGCTTAATACCTCCATTTTAACATTACTTGACACTGAGAAAGATTTATCATTTATAATTCTGGATAAAGTAACAACGATAGATCCATATGATAATATTGCTGGTTGGTGGGAAGAGTTTAAATATTGTCTAATGGGGTATTTTCAGGCTTTAGGTAAATCTCAGGTTAGAACAAAGATGAAGGAATACCTTGTGTTTAGAACCCCATTGTGTATGTTATTATCTCGACAGGAGGAGGGGGGTGAGGGTGATTTGACTGATGATATCACACGGGTTAAACGTTCTATGTTTGAGTATCCATATAACAGATTTTCTTCTTTGCATAAAGAGCAGTCCTTTGGTACACAAGGGAAGACAGCTTATGTTAAGCCCTTTTTGGCTTGTAAAGATCGTAGGGAGAAATATGTTTTTGAACATTTAAATACCCCAATGGGTGAACGTGTTTGCGATAATGATGGTATGATGAAGATAATTGATGAACATACTGAACAGAAATTTGGGGAACAAGTTGCAGATTCTGTTTTTTTGCCACAGTTGTTTCAAGCAGCAAACCTTCGTAGTTTATCACCGAGTTGGCAGCAGGCCTTGATTGAGGATTTTACTTTGGTAGAATTGGAGAAGGCTATATTATCTTTAAAACTGAATGTTTCACCTGGGTCGGATGGGCTGCTGTGTGAGTTACATAAAATTATTTGGCGGCTAATGCCCACCACTTTATTATCCTTATATAATTTTTTTCTTGCTGATTTATTTTTATTGTCACAAATGTATGAAGGTTTACTGGTTTTTCTTTATAAATCGGGTGACCAAGCTGATAATAATAATTGGCAGCCACTCAAGTTATTGAATGTGGATTTTAAAATATTTTCTAACTTGTTGGGAAACAGACTATCTTTAGTCATGCCAGATTTAATCAGTGTGGACCAATATTGTTCTGTTCCTGGAAGATGAATCATGGATGCATTATTACTTATCCAGGAATTATTAGAGAAGCAAGATGGGATGGGAGTAGTAGATCATAGTTTGGGGTATTTGGTAAGTTTGGACCAAACCAAAGCTTTTGATGAAGTTTCTCATGCATATTTATGGCGCTGTTTGGAAGCCTATGGAATTCCAGAAGTTTCCGTGCACTGGATTAAATTATGTTATATTTTGACAAACGTTTTGCCATATGAAAATGGGTGGCTAGGGTCTCGTAATCTGATCCTTAAAGGGGTTTGCCAAGGGTGCCCACTTAGCCCCCTTTTATATGTTTCCGCATTGAACCCTTAATTACTGTTATTGACTGGGTTCCCCAAACTTCGGGGGATTGAAGGGGATTTTGGGACTTTTTTGAAATTATTGGCATATGCGGATGACCTTTATTTGATAGTAAAGGATGGTGATTCAGAGTTGCAGCTTGTACCTTAATAGCAGAGGTAGGTAAGATCACAGGAGCTCAGATTAACTTGAACAAAATGCATTATTTATGACTCAGTGGATTTCCGGCAGAATGTGAATTGGTGGGAGGTCTACCTGTTGACATGATTCCCTGTCGCATATTGGGGGTTTATTTTGGGGGTCATGATATGGTGGAATATGATTGGCAATGAACTTTGGCTAAAGGACAAAAGACAGTAGCAGGCTGGAATAGATAGAAGTTATCAAAATTAAAAAGAATATATATGATTAAGACCTTCTTGCTTCCTGTCTTTTTATTTTTGAGTTCTATTTTTTTGTTGCCACGGAATTTGGAGACCCAGCTGATGGGTTGTTTTTTTAGTAGCTTTTGGGGGAGTCATTTAAATCCAATTCAACAGAATATTTTATATTTGACTATTAAGGCTGGTGGGGTTAATATGGTTAATCCAGTTTGGACTTTTTTATGTTTTTTTTGTATAGTAATATTGTACCGTTAATTAACGGAGGTTCACAATGTTGGCGTTTTTCTGTATATCAACAGGTGTCTGGGGCTTTGTCAGAATGGAGCTCTAGTTCTTTTCACCATAACAATAAGAGAAACCCAAGATTGGCCTTCCAGTGGGAGGGTGTTTTTGATCAAATTAAATCTTGGCAAATTGGTTGGTCTTCTTTAGGACATTATGCGAGTAAAGCTCTTTACATAGATGTTTTACATAGGTGTTTTTTGAATCATTTTCTAGATTTTCCTCAGTTCAACAACAAGACATTTCAGATAATATTACTGATTTGAGAATTCCAAAACATATTTGGGACACAGTTTGGTTGGGTCTTCATAATAGGATGAATGTTCGTAGTAATCAGAAACATAAAAGTCTTCAGGAACGATATTGTCTAAGAGAGGGTTGTGAGCTGAAATTGGAAACTATGTTGCATCTATATTTCCACTGCCCTTACACAATTAATTTTTGGGATGTGGTTAAAAATCATTGGAAAAATAAGGTTTCCGTTCCCCTGACTTTAGAGTTATTATTTTATGGTATTTCTAGCAAGCCCATGCTTAAAAATAGTCTTAGTACCTTTAGAGTGATACATAGCCATTTTTTGTATTGGTTATGGATTAGCAGATGTAAGTTGCTATTACAACAACAATTGAGTTTTCCTGAGGAATTATTTTATATGGTGATCTCTGATTTATGGTACTTACAGCACAGGGAGACCCTGAATTTTAGTGCTAATTATTGGGCTAGTTGATGGAAAGGGTATGATTTTCTTTAAACTTAGAAGGTTTTCACGTTTTCTTTTTTGTTATACAAATCTCAATCATCTGTTCAGTTTTGTTGCAACCTTATTCTTTTATTAAGATACTGGGACTTTTTATTTGCAGCTTTAGGTTTCTCACTTACCTCCCGCACTCCTTAGGTAGGGTAGGGGGAGAGGGGGGAGATTTCTGTGTTTGGTATATTGTTTGCATATTTGCATATGTTTCTAGAAATGATGTATTGGTTCTGTCAATTTGTGTTTTTTTTTTCTTCTTCTCTTTATTTCTGGTTATTGGAGTATGATGCAATACATTGTAGAATGTCTGTTCATTTTCTTTTTTATTTAGTATGATGTAATATTGATATGTTTTATCTGTTTTTTTCATGATATACAATATATAATTCCCCTACTCACTGGTAGGGGCGCTGTCTCATAGGTGCGTGAGTTCAGTCGTGTCGGAGCTTGGAACGGATACTGGTGTATGCAGTGAGGTCCCCCCAGTGGGCTTGTTGAATGCTGATAATGGGGAGTGGCCACCCAGTCTTTTGGCAAATTGTGCAGCTACGGAACCCGCTACAGATGAGGCTGCTTTAGATTTGCTATTACAACAGCAGCTGATGAGAAAATTAAACTAGCTTATCAGGATTATGCACGAGCTTCAGAACTGATACGAGGAAAAAAAAGGAAACAGCTGCAAGGGTCTGTACACTCACCTGAAACATTGGCCCCAAAGGCCTTTATGGCTGAGGTTCATGAGTCCATGGAGATGGCTCCGGAAGACCAAGAATTGATTTTAGAGCAACAACGATCTACTCTACCAGAACAGTAGCCTGGGGATGTTGGTTGTACAGCTGAAGAGACCTTGATACAGGCCAGCTGAAAGCTTCGGGATGATGGTACCCAGACAGCAGCAGATGGAATTATAGTAGCAGTGAGTGCTATGCTGGTGCAGGCTGAAGATCTTTTGCAGAGCACAGCTGATTTTGAATCAATGGATCAAGAGCTGTTTGCGGTGAATACAACTCAGTCTGTCTCTCAGGCTCTTAACTCAGGTACCCCTTATTGTTTCCCTCTTAGTTCTTTTCCCGATACAGGGCCTGAACTTCCGACTGTGGTAGGGGATGATGGGGATGATTTAGCATGCTCAAATGTGGCTCCTGCTACTGGGGGGGCTCAGAAAAAGACTTATGCTGAACTGTTTCATAAGCCAGTCAAGATGGCTAAGAGATGAAATGCAATTCAATTGCACTATCTAGGGGGCATGGAGGAGGGCTGCATCCTTTTGAACAGTCTCTGGGATTTACCCCTACTGAGGTGTATGCCCTCATCCATGCTCCAGGAGAGCATATTTTTGACATTAGTTTCAGAACAGCTACTATACTTGAATGTTTTTGGACAAAATATTCTGTTTTAAAGACCAACCCTTTATGAGTATACTTTCAAATAATTCCTCTAACTAAACAATCTTTTCGAATTATTACTGTGTTATTTCGTAATGAAGGGATGAATATTACTGATATTTTGTAGTGGCTAAAAAAGAAATGTGATATACAAAGGGCCCCAGACCCTATTCTGGATTCTGAGGGATTTTGGAATGGGGGGTGGCAGATTGACGTGAAACTGTTTCAAGTAGACAATGATTTTCAACACCTTCCTAATTGTTTTTTCTTAGGTAGAGACAAAGGTTTTGTATTTTACTCTGGTCAGCCTAGGAGATGTCACAAATGTGGGTCTTTGAGACATATTAGTAGTATGTGTGATAAACTTCAATGTTCTCATTGTGGGGAATTGGGTCATGCAGGGTTAGATTGTGTAAATACCCCCAACTGTAATTTTTGTGAGGAACCTGGGCACAGTTTCGCTGATTGCCCATTGGCTTCCCACAACACAGAAGATGCAGATTTTGCCATGCAGGATTTTTACATTCATGCAGCTAGATCAGGCTGAGGGCCTATAGACTCAAGACCTCCTAGGCAGCCCCCACCTGTAGCTCCTTCAGAGAACTCACTTATAGTTCCAAGAAGTCAAGGCTCCACTCATTGCTGTGAGACTGTAGACATGTCTGCTACTGTGGCTCCTGGCACTGTACCCCTACTGGTGCCTGTTTTCCCTGTTATTGAACAGCCCGCAGTAAGAGCCATGGCTCCACCCCCACCCTCTTTACTGGATTGTCCCCGTAGTGGCTTGCGGATCTCTGCTGAGCTGCATGGAGACATTGGTCTCTCAGAAAACCCTTTGAATATTTTGCCAACCTCCAATAAATTTGATTCTCTCCCAGCAGTAGAAACTGTGGAGGATCTGGATTCTGATACTGCTTCTAGGACTTCTTCACAAAGGGATCCTGTTTCTGATTTAGATCAAGTCCTAAAACCTCCCTGTGCTGCAAAGGTTAAAAAGAAATTGATGGGTAGCAGATTGGGTACTAGAAAAAGTGCTCAGAAAAAATAAATTGGTTTTCTTTTTTGATTATGGGGTATGAATTACATATAGCAACCTTTAATGCAAATAGTATCAGATCTGAGAAAAAACATTTTGCAACGTTTGATTTTTTCACTAATTATGATCTAGATATAATTTTTTTCCAAGACACTAGATTATACTCTTCAGATGATATTGAGATTGCCTCATAGGCTTGGATAAGAGGTGATTGTTATTTCTCAGGAGATGGAGGGGAGGTTGCCTGCTCTGGTGTGGGTATTTGCCTTTTTAGACCTGATATTATAGTGACCAATATTGTAGATATTAAATGAGGAAAGGTGCTTCTGTTGGAAGTTACCTTTCAAAATTCTGAATTCCAACTAATTAATCTCTGTGGGCCACAAGTAAAGACAGAGCATATTGCCTTGCTAGCCAAGATACTGCCCTTTTTATTCACAAGGACAAATGTGTTGTTTGGGGGTGATTTTAATATTAATAGGTCCCTAAGGGATAGAGGAGCTCGGGGAATAAAACTGTAATGTGACACTCATTATCTGAATGATTTATTGCATCTTACTGGATTACAGGATGCATGGGAGATGAGTGGGGTGCCACCGGCATTCACATATTTTTTTGGTATTTGTAAATCAAGGATTGATTATTGGTTTATTTCTTTTTATTTACACTGTTGTAATCATAAACTGATACCTATGGCCACTTTGGACCATGTGATGCTACAAATCACTTTATCAGATTTTCCTGCTTTCTCTAAGGGCTGGGATATTGGAAACTTAATTTTTCCCTGATGGATATACCTGAAGTAAGGGAAAGATTTGCTTCCTTACTAGAGGCACAAAGTTCAGTTTACTTTTTATATGATTCCCAACAAGTATGGTGGACGGATACCAAATTGGATATTACTACTTATTTTCAAACTACTGGGAGGATTTTAGGCTGAGATAAACAATCGGCTCATAGCTCCCTGATACAACAATTACTTCAGGTGTATTCCAAACTTAATAAAGGTGAAATTGTCCCTCAGGGGGTTATTGGTGCTTTGAAGGAAGATCTGGTCAAATCTCAGTATGAAGTGGAACAGAGATTTGGAATTTAAGGTACACAAGGCTCGTGTAACCCTTTTGAATATTGTGCGTCCCATAGAAATAAGAAAGACATGAGAAGATTAGAAACTGGAGAGTTTGTGGATACTCAAAAAGAAATGTTATTGGAACTGGATCATTATTTGCAACAGCTTTTTAGAACAGATTCGACTATTTCTGTGGATAAATTAGATGAGTGGCTGGGATCCTGTGAGCTTCCATATCTCCCTAATTTTCTTAGTGACTCTCTTTGTAGCCCAATTACAGAACAAGAACTCACCACTGTGATTTCTGCACTTCCTAAGAATAAATCCCCGGGTTGTGATGGCATTACAAATGAATTATACCCCATTATATATAAATCTCTGCAGCAGGAATTATTGCATTTATTTAATAATATTTTAGAAACTGGTTTAGTTCCAACTCACTTTAATTGTGGACTAGTTATTTGTTTACTTAAATCAGGGTCTAAAGAAGATCTTAGGAATTGGAGACCAATAACTTTATTCAATTCTGATAGTAAAATCTTGTCAAAATTGTTAAGCAATAGACTGGCTGCAGTATTGAGTTCTAGTGTTGGCTCCTTTCAGTTTTGCTCTGTGCCTGGGAAAACAATTATGGATGTATTGCTTTTACTTAGGGAAGTGATAGTGAAGAGTCAATCTGGTGAACTTATGGGGTTCTTATTTAGTTTGTAGTTAAAGGCATTTGATAGGGTATCACACCAGTACATTTGGCAGTGTTTACTGAAATTTGGATTTCCATCCTTGTTTGTTGTGTGGCTGTGGCAATACTATGCTACTAGAGAGGTAGCCCCCTTTGTGAATGACTGTGTGGGGAAATTCTGTACCCATACTCGGGTAGTGAAACAAGGATATCCCCTTATTCCTCTTTTATATATTTTAACTTTGGAACCCTTGTTGTGGAAACTTAACAATACTATAGGTATTAGAGGTCTCTCTTTTCATAGTGACATGTCAGAATTAAAAACACTTGCATATGCTGATGATATCTGTAGTGGCTGCTCAGTCCAGCAAAGGTACAGATGTGGTGATGATAGCTTTTATGGAATGTACTGGGGCACAGACAAACCAAAATAAAAGTAAGTGCATTTTTCTTGGTACAGGGGCTTGTCCCTATAATGTTATTATGGGTGTTCCAATAATACATGAGGCAGTGCTCATTTTAGGGGTCTACTTTGGAATACCAGGTATAGCTGAATTTAATTGGAACATGTTAATAAAGCAAGCAAAAATCAGAGTGGCGAATTGGAATAAGTGGAAAATGTCAAAATTGAAAAGGGCCTCTATGATAAAAACATTTTTGCTTGGGTATTTTTTACATTTGGCAGCAATTTATCCCCTTCCTAAATGTCTGGAAACTACAATTTTGGCCCTTTCTGTTGGTGCCATTTGGGGTAGTCATTCAAATCCTATAAAGAGGGGTATTTTATATCTTCAAAGAGATCAGGGAGGTTTGCAGATGGTTAATCCAGTTTCTTTCTTTTTTCCCTTTTTGTTTTTGTTAATCTTAAACCATTACTTGCTAATATGCCATGTCTTTGGTCTCCTTGGGTGCTTCATGTCCTTTCTCCTTGGCTGATTGATTAGCATCTAGATGTCCTGACTGCTAAACAAAAAAAATCCGAGGACTCCCTTCTTATTTTTTTTAATATTTTGGTAAGCTTAAATTATGGAAAATGTATTAATTTATTTGGTTTTTGTTTACCGGGAAAGTACACTAGACAACAATGTTGCCTATATTCAGGCACGACCCAGGACAGTACAGACAGGGGAGACCAGAGTCAACATTAAAGAGTATTTCATGATGATGTGCGAGGTGAGAACAAACATTTGAACAGTATAAAATTACTAAAATTATGATTACTAACCACACACGGAAAGAATTATACTAATCTATCCAGATGAGTTTTTTTTTTCAATCTCCACAATAAGTAAACAGATCTTCTTCAGACTTAAACTTTATTAAAATGATGTTGACTGACTCCATTATGCCCTCTGTAATGTGAGACATCGCTTGCTTGGGAGTTCATGGCAGACTTAATGTTAAAGGGAATCTGTCACATAGAAAGGTTGAAGATCGAGTTTGTCCTTGATCTCAGACTTGTTTATATGAAATTGAATCTATGGATTACTTATTTTTTTTGTCTGTCCCTATAGTCAACAGTTCTGGACTTTATGAGACACACATTTGTGTAATTTTCAGCTGGTGGATATTACTTTTGAAATACTGTTGCTAGGCATATTGCCACCTCATTGGCAAAACTATGATGTACATACTGTACATGGAACAGTAGGTTACATTAAGTATTATATCTGGCAAGTTAAGTATAGATGGTCTCTGCAACAATATTTTGTTTCTCCAGAACAATTATTTTAGATTATTAAAGTGGCTCTTATGGATTTTGAGAAAAATGACAAATCTCTTTTACCAGCTTCACTGTATAATAGACACTGGAAGTTGTTACATTGGCTGGACACTGGATGAGAATAAGGATAGTATTTTTTAATGATCCTTCTGTTTGCATTTTCGTACATTTTGTTTTGAGTTGTGAAATAATTCCCCTACTCTTTTTGTGGGGGGGGTCTGTTTTCTAATATATTACTCAGTTTTGGGGTTACAGATGGGTAATCTGATGTATGATGCAATACTTCATTATGTTTTCTTTTCTTTGCTTTATTATGAATGTGTGTGATGTAACACAGATTTGTATGTATTTTACTTTGAGTTGTAATAAAAAATTTCCCTACTCTTTTCGAGAACTGCCATGGGATTTTTAACATCCACCTGAACTACCTCCAGAACAGGCAAATGGGACCTCAGTTTAACGTCTCATCTGAAAGATGGAAAGCTTTCATTCAAGGTAGAATAATCAGTTACTCAGCTCGCACCAACAAAAACCAAAAACAAACAACAATGAAGGCGGAAGTTTTTGTTATATAGACAACATGTTCTAGAGCTGGGAGTCCAATTTCAGTTACTTGCGCCAGCAAAGGTACGAATTTGGTACAACAAGAAAATGTCTTTATTTTTCAAGATTGACCAGCTGGCATAATTTTTGAGGGGTCATTAAGGAGTCTGAAGAGGGATCTGATTCTCCTACTACAGCAGAATTGGAGATGGCTGCTGCTGCTGAAGCTGTTGAGGGTTCTGGAATGTAATATATATATATATTTTTCTCTCTGCTTTCAACCGGTGCTGTGTTCACTGAAGATTTATTACTACGGTGAACTTATATAGTTGGCTAGGTTTCCTGAGTGGAGTGAATAGAGAAGGAACATGTTAGAAAATGGATGGTCTAATAAAGAGGAGGCTGCCACTGTTATGCTCTGTACTGCAGACATTCGAATTAGAATTAGATTAATAGGTTGAGCCCTCCATTATGATATGGACTGGAAATATTCCTCTAAGAATTATTTCTCATTTTTCATTTTGTTCTTGTTCTTTTTTTTTCTTAGTAAATGTATACTTTACATCTAAAATGGAAAATCATAATAAAATATTATATGATAAAAAAAAAGGAAAATACTGAGTTTACTGTACTGCAAGCCAGGCTCAAGCAAAAAGAAAGAGTATAACTTAACTCAGCATACTCCCTCTGGGGTCACTTGGGAAGCTATGAAACTCAAATACCAAATTAATACACTAACTTGCACAGCAGACCCATACGGCTAATCAGCAAACAGCTCAAAAGTACTGGAAGCCTGGCAAGAAGATAACAAACTAAGCAAGAACGAGAGGGAAGCACTTAAGTTAGTGCTGCAGTGATACTTTATTGGGAATACAGAGCACAAAATAGCTCCGGTGCTTCTAACCCTTCCCCTGCACTCCCCTTGAGAAAGAACCTGCAGGGTTCAAATCATTGGGGCTTTTTTGTGCTCTGTTTTCCCAATAAAGTTTCAGTGTGGATTCTTTTGTTTGTTATCTGACACTGTTCTCTGACGCTGCTTGCTACTGTTGGTTCCATTGCTTGTCAGCGCCAGCTTAGCAGTGTTTTGCAGTCTGGTGAGAAGACTGGCTGCCTTCTGGTCTAAGAACTAGAATGAAGCAAGCTCTAAACACTTTACAGGTTTTAAGACATCCCTACACGAGTACTACCAAAAAACAAAGTGGAGATCAACAAAGCCTTCTGTGATTATTTCTCCACATTATGCCAATCCCATAGAGGCCCTGTCCCTACCTCCCTGCAGGATTTCATGCAAGGGTCTGCCCTTCCCTGTCTCACAGCACTGCAGACAGACTCCCTAGAAACCCTAGATCTTACTTCGAGAAAGGATCTTGCAGCAGGCCACGCCAGTAGAACTATGCCCCCAGGCACTAGGACTACATGGAAAACCTTCTAGCTAGCAGTCTACCATGGGAGACCATCCCCCACCATCAGTCATCTGATGTCAGTATAGGCTATATCTGAGGGAGGTCTCCCACACCACCCCAGCTGTTTTTCTGCCATCAACCCCTGCACGTCAGACCTCGGTGAATGTCACAGCTATAGTCGATAACCATTTCCCTTGTTTACCATACTTTTTAATTTTTGTTTCTTCAACTGTAAAACATCACATTTTTCAATGTTTATCTGACTAGTTTGTCTTCTAAACCAGCATAGAGCAAGCTCTTCACATCAATGTCCTGGAAATGTGGGCAGTTCTGTATGCCCTACAGGCATTTCAGACCCATCTCCTCCTAAGCCCATTACTGGTACAGACAGACAACATGTGTGTTGTCTACTACATGAACAAGTAGGAAAGATCTCATTCTTACTCCCTGTGTTGGGAGGCAGTGAGAGTCTGGTTTTAGGCCATTGAACACAATCTGGATCTCTCAGCCATCCATGTTCCAGGCATCCAAAATGTGCTGGCCAACAACCTCAGTTGCTCCATGTCTCGGATTGACAAGTGGGAGCTTCTGACTTCAGTGGTCGAAGACCTCATCAACAGGTGGGGTTGCCCAGAGTTGGACCTCTTTGCATCCCCAAGCAGTGCAAAACTGCCTCTTTTTTGTTTGCTCAATCCCAGGCCTGGAGTTTTCTGGTGAGACGCATTGTCCCTAACTTTGAAGGGGAGGTTTCTGTATGCATTCTCTCTTGTTCTGCTCCTGCAGAGGGGTCTGCTCAAGCTCCACTTGAAGGATTCTGAGTTGATTATCATAGCTCCCTTCTAGCCATGCCAGATTTGGTTTCCACTGCTGCAACAGCTAACCGTGGCACCTCCGGTGCCTTTATTTCTGTGCACAGGCTTGCTTTCCCAGGACCAGGGCACCCTGGTCCATCTGGAGCTCAAATCCCTGCATCTCCATGCATGACTCCTGCGGACCTTGCTATTTCCCGCTTTGGGGTTTCTTCTAGGGTAGCTGACATCCTGGTGGTGACCAGAAGGCCCTCCACCAGGGCTACTTATGCTAAGAAATGGAAGTGCTTTTTCATTTTGCTGCTGCTCACCATTTGTATCTGTTCACCTGCCCAATGAATCAGGTGTTGGAGTACCTCCTTTCCCTTTTAGATTCAGGCCTGGGGCATTCCTCCCTTAAGGTGTAACTTTTCACCATCTCTGTGTACCATGCACCTATTCAGGGCAAAGATGTTGCCCAGCTTGAGGTGTCCCACACATGTGGGGCATTTTGCATCTCAAACCTCCCATTCAGGACCTGGTCCTTTCATGGAACCTTTAATTTTATGTTGAAGAAACTCACTTTACCTCCCTTTGAACTGGCACTGAGTTGCAAACTGTGCTTTCTGCATGGAAAGCGCTCTTTTTAGTTGCTGTTACTTCTGCTCAAAGGATTTCCAAGCTACAGGTTCTTATGTGTAAAGAGTCTTACTTGGTTTTTCACAAAGACAGGGTGTCTTTGCGTACTAATCCTAAGTTTTTGCCTAAGGTGGTGTCTGAGACCCATCCCCTGAGAAGGACCTGGATTAGGGTCAAAGTGCTGGGGCAATAGGGTCTATGCCAGACATCTTTCTGAAATAAAACTGCAACATTGCATTCACAAATCTGATTTACGAGTGCTGAGCCTTCTTTTTCTTTTGGTACTACACGGGTAAACTGGCAACCTTTGCTCATGCACTGCCTTTAACTAAGTGCACTGTTCCTTCTGAAACTGTCTGACTTTATTTTAAATCAATCCATCAGCCTTCCAGTTTATTTTCTGGAGTATTCCAATCAGGGGGAGACATTGCTCCATACTTTGAATGTTCACATAATGTTACAGTATTACACAAACCGTACCAAGTCTTAGATGAAAACTGATCAGTTGTTTGCTTTATTTACCCTCAAGAGAGAGGGTGCTCCTGTTTCCAAACAGTGTTTGCTTAAGTGGTTAGCAAATTGCATTGTTTATTGCTACCGTAAGTACAGCAAGCCCCTTCTGGAGTAGTCAAGGACCATTTCATCAAGGATATGGTTGCCTCCACGGCTTGCTTCAGGAATGTGTCTGCTGCTGACATCTGTGCAGCTGCCACCTGGAGCTCTGTCCACATTTTCACCAAGCATTACTGTCTGGACATTGCCTCTGGGTGTAGAGCCCACTTCGGCCTGGCTGTTCTTCAGGGCCTTCTGTCATGAGCTCTTGACTGCTGACTTTTCCTCCTCCCAGTGATGTTATCCTGGTGTTACCGGTATTGCTTGGGACTCAGTCCAACCGGTGTGGCCTGCTGCAAGAGCCTTCCTCAAAGTAAGATAGTACAGATATGTAAGAACTTACTGTAACAATAGATCTTCAAGAAAAGTTCTTTCAGCAGGCCTTGCTTTCCCTCCCTCCTTCCCCCTGCTCTTCTTTTTCTATTGCATCTGCTCCTGCCTTTTCTTTGTCTCTTGGGATAATTTCCTTGGTTCTCCATCAGCTGGTCATGCAGAGTCTCCAGTGGGAAAACTGAGATGGTGAGGGAGATCACCTTCATATATAGCCTATACTGATGTCAGATGACTGATGGCGGGGGGTGGTCCCCCGTGGTAGACTGTTAGCTAGACGTTTTCAGTGTGGTTCTAGTGCCTGATAGCATAGACCTACCAGTGTGGGTCTGCTGCAAGAGCTTCTCTCAAAGATGTACTGTTATGGTAAGTTCTTACAAAACTGTACTTTTCATCAAAGGAGATCCATGTGGCTGTCAAGACATTACTCATAGGTAAAATTCCTGGAATGGATGGCCTCCATGCTGAGTTCTACGAAACTTTTCTCCTCACTCTAGACAGCAGGCTGTTGGCAGGTTACGCTGTTGTGGCTGACTGCAGACACCTCTCTCACGCCACATCTGAGGCCTTCATTACACTCCTGCCTAAACCTGGCAAGAACCCTCTTTGCCCTGCCAGCTACTGCCCTATTTCCTTGCTGAACATAGGTGTTAAAATTCTTGCCAATGTGATGACCCTCAGATGGAAGAAGATCATTCTGCATATCATACAGCATCACCAAACTGGGTTTGTGAAAGGTAGAATGGCCCCAGATAATCTCAGGGCTGTCTTAGATGTAATTTGAGCTGCTTTACACCAGAAAGATCCTGTCCTCCTACTCAGCAGTGACAGAAAGAACACATTTCACTGTGGAGTGGGAATATTTCTGTCAGGTCATGGAAGCCATGGGCTTTGGCCCGACCTTTAGCAGTTGGATGCAGCTTTTATGCTGTAGCCCCTGGGCAGCAGTTCTTAATAATGGGATGGGCTCACCTGCGTTATCACTAGCCAGGGGAAGGAGGTAGGGGTGCCCAATCTCCCCAGTGTTGTATTTTTTAGCCATTGAAACATTTCTCTGAGAACTGTGGCAGACCTGAGATATTACAGGCATCACAATAGGCATACAGGAGCATAAAACATTGGCCTATGCATCAACTGCCCCACCCATCCCAGCCACGCTCCCACACAGGGGTGTCTCTGCCTTTGTAGCCCTGTTCTTGTCACATGACCACTGTGGATTTTTTTGAAGTCCCTGTTTTCCCCTTTGCTCATTATACTGTCTGACCACAAGGAGACACTGTTTCCCCTCCTTTCCTGTGCCATCCCCTACTCCCTCTATTCTTTAGCCCTCCACATTCTCTTCCCTCTCTGCTATAATTTCAGCTCCACCCCCCCCAACAATTCTTTCTTTCTCCTAGTGGGTCTCAAACCATGCACCCTTGGCACTAAAGGCAGTGACTCTACCACTGAACCATTCTGACACCCCTTCTGATAGGTATCTTTTTTTCACCTTCACCTTCTACTCTTCGTGGGTCCATTTCCTGCCCTTACCCCTAACCCCCCATATCCTCCCCCTCTTCCCCTTACCATGGCTAATTTTCTCCTCCTTTTCTATATCTCTCTCTCTCTCTCCTTTATCTTCTCCCTTGGTATTCCCCCTCATTCCCCTCAACTGCTCTCACCTCTTCCATCAATCTGCACTGACACCTTCCACTACACCATACACTTCCTTCTCCCCACCACCCCCCCATGGAGCACCTACCTCCTGTCCCCCCACCCTATCCTTCGTTTTCTTCTTCTCCTCCTCCTCCTGTCAGCTCCCACATCCTAGCTCTCCTGATCCCTGCCTTTGCTACTAAACCTAGGCGCTTATCCTGCCAAGTCCACCGTCTTAATAAGCTCACCAGAAATGCTGTCTTCAGGTCTCTCCTTCTCCTCCTTCTCCTGGGTGGCAATATCCACCTAAATCCGGGCCCACTAGCTGCCACCCCATCCAGCCCCACATCCAACAGTGGACTTTGTGCTGCACCCCTTAATATCTGCATTCTGCTAAAAAAGTGGGACTCCTTCCAAGCATGGGTACACCAATATTGTCCCAACGTCATTGCCTTGGAAGAGACATGGCTCTCCCCTTCAATCTCTGACTCGTCCATCACCCTCCCTGGCTATAACCTCTTCTGAGCTGTTACACGAGGTCCCTGCATCCTAATTGGTACCCCTAGAGGTACACCGCAGACAGTCAGCATTTAGGTATATGTTACACTAAAATATAGGGCTAAGAGCATCTACTGTATAAGAGTAGATGTCAGGATATGTATGCATATAATTGCTATACACTTTACTTTCCAATATACACATGTATTTCTTGCTTACAAGATGTTAGGACACCTGTGTCCTTGTAGTGTTATGATAAATGAGTCGGCATTGCCATCTTCTAATGATCTGTATTACTACATGGCTATGTACAAACTATACTTTTTTGTTTCCACAAAGCGATAGCTATAACAAAATAGTATAATGTTATCCAGGATTGTGGAGCCACATCTAATTTAACCAATAGGGCTCATCTCTGTAACTAGAAGGACATCCATCTCATCCACATCAGCAATAATATTTCCAAAGCTAATAAAGCAGTATTTGATCTTATTAATGATGGTGATTTTAAAAGCACACTTGCTAACACTTGGTTAGAGATTACCTTTAAAGGTTTTGTTATTATACAAGCATGTTTGATATTTTTCCTTATTATTATGCTTTGCTGCCTCTGGCGCACACTTCGCCAACATCGTGAGCAGCTGGAGTTCCTTTACAAGGCTTGTGTATCGGGTCTGTAAACGACACCTGCTCTCTGTCTCTCTCTCTCCACTTCCTTACTCATACTTGTGTTGCCCCTTTTCAGGCAACAAGGGTGGGGGAAATGTTACACGAGGTTCCTGCACCCTAATTGGTACCCCCAGAGGTACACCACAGACAGCTAGCATTTAGGTATATGTTATACTAACATATAGGGCTAAGGGCATCTACTATATAAGAGTAGATGTCAGGATATGTATGCATATAATTGCTATACACTTTACTTTCCAATATACACATGTATTTCTTGCTTACAAGATGTTAGGACACCTGTGCCCTTGTAGTGTTATGATATATGAGTCGGCATTGCCATCTTCTAATGATTTGTATTACTACACGACTATGTACAAACTGTGCTTCTTTGTTTCCACAAAGTGATAACTACAACAAAATTGTATAATGTTATCTAGGACTGTGGAGCCGCCTCTAATTTAGCCAGTAGGGCTCATCTCTGTAACTAGAAATGTTTCTATCTTACAGTAACCATAGTAATTATCTTAGGTATATAATGTAAGACATTATGTCTTACAGTAACCATGGTAATTTTCTTAGATATATAATGTAAGACATTATATCTCCAACCTCAGAGACTCCAGGATAACCGGAGATTACTCGAGGTATAGGAAATGCTTAGGATTGGCTCCTAGTTCCTAATGGTAAAAACTGCTTAGGGTAACTGATATTTTTCTTTTGGTAGTAATAAACAAGCTTTATTAGTCTTATGCAATGTGTCTGTGATTCCTTGCATTCCGATTATTGCCAAAAACCTGAGAGTGAGGTTTAGACTTCCTGACAGAGCCAATTGGCCGGGTAAGCGTGGGGATGGCTGTGCCCTCTACCTTAAAGACTCTCTCATTGGTCAACATCACCCTCCCCAATTGAAACCTGGGGCACAGGCTCTTACTTTAAAAATAACGATCGGACGATCACCTATGCCCCATCTCATCACTGCAGTCTACATCCTTCCCAGGGACCAGAAGCAGACATTTCACTCTGTCCTATTCTATCTCTTCTCACTCCCTCCACAATATGATAAAATTATCTTTTGTAATTTTAACATCAACTGGATGGCCAAGACCGTTGCACCCTACATAGATGCCGGAGCTGCCCTTGACCTAACCCAAGTAGTCTCTTCCCCCACCCAGCTAAACAACCTTATGGGGTCCTCCTCTCTCCTTGATCTGGTCTTCAATAACCATCCCCATAGAATCATAAATACCTCAGAGCTTCCAAATGCACTGAGCAACCATTCTCCTGTTCTCTGTTCCTGGTCCTGCAAAGTCCCTAAGACCACACCAAAAATAACTCTCCATAGCAAGCTTGGACCAGGTAAACTCACCCAACTAAGATCCCACCTTAGAACCTGGTACTGGACCCTCCTAGCTAATATGCTCGACCCAAATTGAGCTCTTGACCTTTCATCCACACCTTTAATGCAGCCTGTGAAAAATTCGCCCCTTACTAAAAGGATGACCCAAGGTAACCCTGCAGCTTGGATCTCTGACCACCTCCTTGATCTTATGTGACATTGTGACTCCCTTTGGCATCTTACTAATGAGACTGGCTGGCCCACAGACAGGCAGAGATACCATGAGGCCTGGAATAAGTGCATGTGGGCCTTACGCAAGGCTAAAGCTGAATATTATAAAGCATCCCTAACATCTGCCTGGGGCTCTGGCCGTAAATTTTGGAATAATATAAAGGAAATTTGTGGCAAGGTCCTTAACCCATGCCCTGCCCAGATTGTTGTCAATGGCAACCTCACCTTGGATCCCACCCACATCGCCAATGCCTTTAACTCCTCCTTCTCTGACCTCAGTCATGTCTTCCTCTCAAATTTTTTCAATCCCCCTCCTTCCCCATCTTCTCTCCCCCTTTCTCCTCCCTTTCACCTAAAAACCATCACCCCCAAAAAGGCCAAACTACCTTACTAAAGTCCTAAGCAGCACCCGCTACAGTAGTGACTCAATAGACTTGAGACTTCTCCTTCTCATGCTACAGGATGTCCTCACCCCCCCACCCACATTCTCGACCGCTGCCTCTGTCAAGGGAAATTACCTACTCATTGGAAATCAGCTTCTATTACCCCCATGTTCAAGAGCAGGGACCACACTGTGACAAATAACTAATGCCCCATCTCCATCCTTCCCCCACTGTCCAAAGTGCTGGAGCACATCATCTCCGATCAGCTCACCAACCATTTAGCTAAATATGACCTACTCTGTAAGCAGCAGCATGGCTTTTGTAAGGGCCACAGTACCACTATGGCCCACCTTGAGTTCACCTCGCATGTCCACTCCACCTTGGACAGAGGCCACATCTCTGGCACCATCTTCATGGAGTTCTCCAAGGCTTTCGATACCATCAAGCACTCCCTCTTACTGACCACTGTCCACCATTGGTTTTTCCCAGGATGTCCTAAGCTGGTTTGCTGACTAACTGTCAGACCGGAGACAGCAGGTCAAAATTGGCACCACGCTGTCTACCAGCCTCCCAGTCCATTCTGGTGTCCCGCAGGGCTCCATCCTAGGCCCCCTGCTCTTTAGCCTTTACCTCAACTCCCTCCCGGGGGCCTGCTCCAGCAACATGCTTCTCTGCGTGGATGATGCCATCCTTTACTCCTCCAGTCCAGACCCACTTCAACTCCACCAATCCCTCCAACCCTCCTTCACTGAAGCCGAGGAATGGTTCTCCACCCAGAGCCTAATTCTAAACTATAAGATGACCATGTTCATGTTTTTTCGCACCCCCAGAACACCCTTAAGAACCTATGTCCCCAAATTCTTAAAGCCAACCAGTCTCCTCTTGAACAAGTGAAATTCTTTAAATATCTATGCATCACCCTTGATCCTGCCCTTGACTACCATCAACACCTACATCTCCTGTCCTCTGCCCTGAATTTCAGAATTGGCATACTCTTCCTGTACAAACACTGCCTCAATCCCAATGCCCTCTGTCTCACCATTTTATCCTTGGTCTTCTGCCTACTAGACTATGGAATACTTGTCTACAGTGCAGTGACCACCTCAGCCCTCAGCAGGCTCTGACAATCTCTAAACAAAGCCTGCCACCTCATCCTTGATTGTGACCATTATACCCATACCTGCTTCCTCTATATGTCCACTAATTGGCTAAACTTAGACAACAGGATTAGGTTTCACACTTGCCTCATGGCCAAAAAGATCACAGTCTGTCTCCCCCGCCTCTCCTCAATCATACACCCTGCTCCTGCGGTCAGAACCACCTGCAGCTTTGACAAGTTGCTTCTCCTGGTTCCCCATTGCTTGACCTCCCAGTTTCAAAGAACATTTGGTTACAAAGCCCCTTCCTGGATGAATGCCCTCCCTAGCACTATAGCATATGAAAACAGAATTTGTTCCTTCAAATCCCTGCTCAGGGAGCATCTCCAGTCCTCCAACCCTTGTGACTGCCTATGACCCCAACTCTAACTCCCTCCTGTTACTCCCTTCTCCCTACCCCCATTTCTTCTCTCCCCCCCTTGACAATGGCCCCTGACCTACTCCCCCCATCCCCTCTGCGGTCTTTATTGAACTTTATTGAACTGATTGTTAGCCTTTAAATTGTATTCTGATGTACTCATTTACTTGTTTTATTGTATTGAAACTGTAACCATGTTGTCTCTGTATCTTGTCCCTCCTACCTGAAACCTCTGTAAATGAGTCCCTGACTCAAAGGTATTTTCAGAATCTTCAAAAAATAAAATGAAAAAAATAAATCTGTTACTTGCCCTCTTGTACCCTGAGGCATCCCTTCCCCATGCCTAACACAAATAGACTGACTCTGGCCGAGTGTTAGGGTTCAAGATAAACTGGTCAGAAACAGAAGCAATGCCTTTGAATGGCAAATGTCAGCCTGCACGAATCTTGAAATTGCAGATGAAATGGTCTCCCTGCCATCTCCAATACCTGGGTATGACCCTGTTCACAGACTTAAAGCATATGGTGGACCTTAACATTAAAATCACAGATTGGTAAAGAATGAGCCCACTCGCCAAATAGTCAAAATATTATGATTAATATATTGTATCTAATTATTCATGTGCTGAAGAGCACAGTGTCCTTATTGCATATGTTTTGGACAAATACATCCTTCATCAGTGAAGAAACATATATGCTCATTCTAATAGTTAAAAATAAAAATAAAATATATGTGTTACATAAGTGACATAAATTATTCCAAAAGCATATATTTTAATAAAAATACCAATTCCTCACCCTGTAAATATTCAACAGCAAGTGTATTATTATTCTATAAATGTAAAGGATATAACTTAATTAGTTCATGAGGTTTCATTACTACTTTTCCTTAGACTTCTAAAAAATGTTTTTCACCAATATTCATTTATGGAGATTGAATGCCTACCTAATGTCTGTCCGTACATACTCTTCCTCATATATTATTAACAGAATTGTCAAGGGCTTTCTACAAAGAAAACATTACCATATAATGAACTGTTATAGCAGATAACCTTTCCATAAAACTGTAATGTTTTCTATACAGGTTATTACTGTAACTAATATTTCTAAAAGAAAGACTGAAATGGTCAACGATCAAGTGCCTGTTTAAAGCCATGCCATGTGGATGCTCGGGGGTATGCGCCCAACTCGCTGTAGTTTGGACCTGGGCCCTAGTCTCCTTTCATTAGATTGTATTGAAGTCATCGACCCCATCCTTGTGGAGATAGTCTGGTGTTCACTGGAGCTGGGTGAGTTTCCTTGCTCCCTGAAGGAAGCGGTGGTGACTCCCCTTCTCAAGAAATCTACACTTGACACAGACTGCCCCGCTAACTACAGACCGGTCTCTAATTTTCCCTTTGTGGGGAAAGTTATTGAGAAAGTTGTGGTGTTCCAGTTAGAGAACCATGACTTTCACGATCCTCTCCAATTCGGTTTTCGTAAAAGGCATAGCATGGAGATTACTCTGGTTCAGGAACTCAGTGATCTCCTAATTGCGAGAGATCAGAAATGCCGTACCATCTCGGTGTTTCTAGATTTCTCCTCAGCCTTTGACACCATGGACCATGGGGTGCTGCTGCAATGCCTGCGTGTCATCTGTGGCCTGTTTGGTACAGTTCTCAGATGGTTTCATTCCTTCCTCACTGGCAGAGCTCAGAGAGTGGTCTCGGGGATTTATTCCTCTGAGTCATTCTCTCTGCCTTGTGGGGTTCCGCTGGGTTCCGTGCTGTCCCCCATGTTGTTTGCGGTGAATATGCTGCCAATAGGAGACATTGTGAGGCAGTGTGAGCTGGGGTTTCACTGTTATGCAGATGATACACAGCTCTACTTGTCCTTCATGCCTGACCAGGATGGTGTGTTCTCAGTGTTTAACAACTGCCTTGCAGAAATCCAGGTTTGGATGAAGACCAGCTGGCTAAAACTGAATTCTGACAAGATTGAGGTGTTGGTAGTAGATCCTGGTTGCCAGATAGAGTGGTTGGTGAAGGACTGTCCCTCAGGGCTTTGGCTTGGGATGCCCAGTTGCTGACCTCTGAATGGGGGCGAAATCTGGGGGTAATACTTGACGAAGGTCTGACACTTTTTTCTCAGGTGTTGGCCATGGTTAAGTCCTCCTTTTACCATCTGAGGAATATTGCCCAGATTAAGCACCTAGTTCCATTTGATGACCTTCCAGCTTTGATCCACACCTTTGTGACCTCATGCCTGGACTAATGTAACTCCCTTTACCTAGGGCTTCTGGGGGTTGATATCCACCGCCTGCAGCTGGTGCAGAAAGCTGTGGCCAGCCTGTTGTCTGGATCATCTCAATCCAGTCTCATTATGCTTGCGCTGCGTGAACTGCACTGCCTGCCAGTTCAGTGGCGGATCACTTTCAAGGTCAGTTTACTGACTTATAAAGCCCTACATGGACAGCGACCAAGCTACCTGCAAGATCTCTTGTATCCTTACTGCCCCCTCTGACCACTCCACTTGACTGATGAGGGATTGCTGGAGATTCTCAGGGTGCAATTAAAAACTTCCAGATTGCGGGCATTTTAATTTGTAGCCCCAGCCCTGTGGAATTCTCCACCTTGTCGGATATGGGAGTGCCTGATAGTGGAGAGCTTTAAAACTGCTTTAAAGATGCATTTATTCAAACTTGCTTTTGGAGAAGTTCTCTGATTTTGTCTGACTATTGCTGCTGTGTTTTATATTTATTGACTGATGTATTTTACAGTTTTATGGTTTTAATTGTTGTTTTATGATGTACAGCGCTCTGATACTCTGTGAAGAGCGCTTAATAAATAAAGATATTATTATTATTATTACTACCATCAAGCCACTGGCATTCAGAAGAACTTATGATGGCTATTACTCCTATCCTATGGAATACTGCTGTGGCAATGTCTGGAGGAAAACAGCTGCTCAAACTTCCTGTGGAGTATACACAAAGCCTGTAAATCCTGGTGATGCCCCCGTCCACACCTTGTAGTGAAAGCCTGGGATAAAATGCTTCACTGCTATGGCATCAACAAAGTCCACGTGGGTAAATGGGAACCAATCTTGGAAAACCACCACATTGCTATTGTAGGTAAACTCCTATTCTGGATTACCGACCTTTCATCACAAACACTGTGTACTTTCTAGGCTCTGTTCTCTGCATTTGATCTCCCAAAAATGGACTTTTGCAGATGCTTGCAAATCAGACAAGTTGTTAACTGTTGCCTGTGATTGGCCTCCAGTCAGAGTGACATTCTCCTGCAGGTCTTGCTTCAAATGTGGGATGCCACACCCAAGCAGATTGGAGAGAAAATATGCCAGTACCTCCTGGAACCTCACTGCCCACTCCTTCACAATTAAAAGCTGGCCTGGGTGGCTGCATTCTGTATCTCCTTATTTGAATCAGATAGGATTCCATACTCGGCAAGGCCCACACAAGCCTTAGAGACAAGATACCAGCTTATCCAAAAGAAAATAGTGCATAGATGGTATGGTACTTCAAACTGGCCTGCTATGCTCACCTGAGGGCTGGTGGTGCCAATCAGTTTTGGGATCCCTAGAGCATATTTTATGGTATTGCCCTTTGCTAGCCTTATACTGGGATCAGGTTTTCTAGTTCTGTGAAGACTATCTACCCACTCAGATACCACGTTTCCCACAGCTACAGATTCTGTAGATGTGACAGTGACCTTTACCTTTCCAAGACCCGATAAAGCATGACTCGGTGTTGCAGCCTCAGAAGCAAAACCGGCAAATACTTTTGAAATGCTGATCTGTTATATCCCCCACTCAAATGGAATGGCATCTGGCACAAGACTAAACTAGCTGAATATGAGCATGTCTCCCACTTGTCTTTGCAGAGTCCTTGTCACTTTAGCAGGTTTTTAGATCCTTTTCTTCATCCCATATCCCCAACCCCCTTCCCCACATCCCTATAGCCACTTTAATGCCCTCCACTGATTCTCTCACTCTTTAGAGTATTGTTCATCACAGCGAACGTAATACTGTCCTGTTATCCAAAAAGATTTCTCAGCCATATACAGTACTGGGGTAATTGAGAATGTGTTACAATGCAAACAGTCCATCCCATTTATTAGATTTCCTATTAACTGATCTTCGAGGACATCTCTTTCATCAGGCCACACCAATGGGACTATTGCCACCAGGCACCAGGACCACACAGAAACATTTTTGCTTGCAGTCTATCAGGGGCCATCCACGAGGACATTGGATGTTGATGTCCTCCACTAAATAAACATGGGCAGCCCCGCGCCCTCCTCAGTTCTTTTCTCACTAATCACACTCGTTGGACTCTGTGGAGATGCAGTCACTTCAGTCAACCATTATTTTTCGAATTTTCTAAGTTTTATTATTTTCTCACTCTAGTTAAGTATTCAATCTATTTGTAAAGTGATTGCCATCATCGTGTATGTCAAGAAAAGATCCCACAAAACTCTTTTGTTGCTGCGAGTGCAGTGGAAAAGTCTACTCCAGCAACAACCACGATGTCTGCGTCCACTGATTCAGAGAGGCCCCCAATATTAAGGCCTGCGAGTACTGCCTGAAGTTTAACCAAGCTACCTGGTGATGCCATCGGAAAGCCCTGCAGTCTTTTCTCCTCGAGCAGTAGGTAGCCAGGATGGAAAGGAAGTTTCAGAGCAGAAGCTACTCTGCATCTCCAGCCCTGTCCTCAGGCTTCCACTCCTCCAAGACCTGGGACAAGTCTTCAGGGAATCACAAACACTGGGAAAGGGAGCAGAGTAAGGGTAAATCTCCTCAGTATGCTCTCAGTTGCCATGCCACTTGGCACCGACCACTGCAGCATTTGTCGTCTGCATCAGTGGCACCTCCTGCCACCCAAACCCTCGCTCCCACATAGTCAGCTTTGGCAGTGAGTTCCACCAGACCTGTTATGGCCAGGGAAGGCTCAGCAATATCTGGGCTGCTGATAGCCCCATCGATGTTGCAAAACGCTCCTTTGACATCTGGGTTGCAACCTCCCCCATCAATGTTGCAACCCTATCGCTCAAACCTTCCCCACAAGGTCTGCTGGCAGTGGCTTATGATGGCCCATCTATGGCTGGCACTGGCCCATGAACATCCAGGCTCCAGTCACCCCCCTTTAGTACTGCAAACCACTTCATCGATGTTAGGATTCCCACCTCCCTCATCAATGTTCCATGGCACTCCTGCAATACAGGCCACTGTCAACTAACAGACGGTGTTCTTCTCCTTTGTGGAGATACTACAGCATCTTGTGCCTCTCCCAGGCATCACAATGATGGGGCCCACCAGACCAGCCCTGCATTTTGATGCCTGCCATGTTGATGTGACCTGATTGCTCCAAGGTATCAACATCCTCGCTTCCCTCTTTGCATGCTTCTGAGCCCGTCAATGAGGATCAGGAATACAAACCTCATCCCACCAGAGGAAGATTAGGAGGAAGATATGGATGGGAGTCCCACTGACATGTCTGACTACACCATTTTCTTTCAGGAGTGAGGACTCTACTCTCTATAGTCTAAGATCCTCTTCTGAAGACCCCTCCTTCACCTCTGTGATGAAGCAGCTACAAACTGTGATGGAGTTTGATTCTGAGGAACAAGACATCACTAGGAAAAACCTAGTAGAGTTCCAAGAACTGCCAGACTCTCCACCTCTTATTATTCCTCCTCTATTGGCTTCACTGGAGGATGCCACGCTGGCTGCTTGGCATAGGCCAAGCTTGATTCCTGCCATACCTAAAAAGGTGGAGAAGCTGTACCAGGCTCCCTCAGGAAAGCCTTTTTTTGCAGACCAACCTCAGGCAGATTCGGTTGTAATAAATGCAATCCATGATAGATCTATGAGGCCTCAGCATCTCAGTTCTCTCCCATCATATAAAGTTGAGAAAAATGGACCTTATGGGGAAGAGAACCGTTGCCTCTACCACATATGGTCAAATACCAGAATGCCCTCTGGAAAAAGACTAAAGCTTCAGTCTAGTTCCTCCCAGATGGTCCCCAGAAGCAAAAGATGCTCAAGGCCCTCCAGACTGGGGCTGTTGTAGGTAAACATCTTTTGAAGTCTACCTACAACATTTTGGATGCATCAGCCAGAGCAGCTGTGACTGGTGTCTGCCTGAGAAAGCATTCTTGGCTGAGGGTCTCTGGCTTTGCTACAGATGTCCAGCAATCCATCCTGAATACCCCTTTCCAGAGGGTACAAGCTCTTTGGGACAGATGAGCAGGATATCCTTTCTGACGTGTATGTTTCAGGAAGGACCCTAAGATCAGTCCATCCCCTGTACCACACACAAATGAAAAGTAAGCAGAGGGTGTCCTTTCAAAGGGTTACCAACAGACCCAGATCAGGGGCCAAACCACCGAGCATAGGCAGTGCAGCTTTGCCAGCCCCAGTCTCCTCCACAGGTGCCCACTCTAAGGTCCCAGAGGAGGTGCAGCCATGGCTGGATCTGCCTCAGCATGACTCCTTGCTAGAGCCCCCTCCAGTATATAATCCAGAGGAGGTAGTAGGGGGTCACCTCTCCCTCCACCTGGACCAGTGAAGAGAGGTCACAACAGATGCATAGGCCCTGCAGTTAACAGAACAGGGACATACTCTAGAACTTCTGGAGTTGCCTCCAGACCTTCCTCCAGTTCCTGTAGCTTACCCTCCAGGCCATGTACTAGTGCAGCAAGAGGAAATGCTTACACTGCTGCTCAAGAGGGCCATAAAATCAGTTCTCTGGGAACAAAGGAACATGAGGTTCTACTCCCATTTCTTTCTAGTCCCAAAACCCACAGGAGATTTAAGGCCCGTTAAGGATATAAGGGAACTGAAATTCCACATTCAGTACAAGAAGTTCAGGATGGTCACTCTGCAAGGCCTGCTGCCCCTCCTGCAGCAAGGAGACTGGATATGTTCCCTGGATATGCAGGATGCCTACCTGCATATCAGGGTTTGTATACCCCACAGGAGGTACCTTAGGTTCCTTATTCAAGGGGAGTACTACCAGTTCATGGTATTGCCCTTTGGCTTGTCATCTGCATCACAGGTATTTACCAAATGCTTGGCGGTTGTGGCAGCAGCTCTCTGGAGTGAGGGACTATACATCTTCCCCATCTAGATGACTGGTTGCTTAAAGCTCAATCCAAGGAGCAACTGTCTCACACCCTAATGTATACCAGACAGCTGTTCAATGCCCTAAGGATCATGGTCAGTCTGCTGAAGTCTGTCTTGACCCCTTGCCAGCATCTTCAGTTCATAGGGGCAGTTCTCGACATGGCTTAGGGCTTAGTTTTCCCTTGATAGGGCGGAGCAGTCAAGGCTCAGATCTAGTTTATTTACAGCATGTATGAAACAGCCAAGACTTTTCTAAGGCTGTTGATCCTGATGGTAGCAGCCATTGTCATGGTACCCTTGTCAAGGCTACATATAAGGATCCCTCAATGGGCATTAAGAGTCCAGTAGGATCAGAGCACAGACTATGTAGAACTGTAGGTTCTAGCAACTTACCCTGTCTGAAAGGTGCTCTGATGGTGGATGGAATCCAGCAATTTGCTGAAAGGGATTCCCTTCCTCATTCCCTCGCTTCAGCAGATTTTCACCATAGATGCTTCAGAGATGGGCTGGGGGGCACACCTGGGGCCTCATCAGACACAAGGAACATGGACCAGAGTGTAGACTTCTCTCCTCATAAATGTCCTAGAGATGAGGGCTATTCTGTGTGCTCTGCAAGCCTTCCAGAATCATATGTTCCCCCAGGAATCAGTTGGTGCAAACTGACATCAGTGTAGTACACTACAAGGGGGGACTACTCATACTCCCTGTGCAGGGAGGTGATGAGGATCTGATATTGGGCTCTAAAACATGGTCTTGAACTATTTGCGGTCCATGTTCCAGGTGTCCAGTCATGAATGCACAACTGGGAGCTGCTGACCTCTGTAGCAGAAGCCCTGTTCAACAGGTGTGGTCATCTAGAATTTGACCTTTTTGCATCTGCACTCAACGCAAAACTCCCTTTTTCCTGCTCGCTTGCTCCAGGGCCTGGAGTTTTCTGGTGAGACACGTTGTCCTTCTCTTGGAAAGTGAGCTTCCTTTGTGCCTTCCCTCCCCTTTGATTCAGAGGGTGCTGATCAAGCTACAAATGGAGGGAGCTACTCTAATTCTGGTGGCCCCCTTTTGGCCTCCTCAGATAAGGTCTCCCTTGCTGCAGCAGTTAGCAGTGGAACTAGAACATCCAGTACCCCTGCCCCTGTGCAAGCACTTGTTATCACAGGAACAGGACACTGTTGTCCATATGGACCTCAAGTCTCTCCATCTCCATGCCTGGCTCCTGAAGATGTAGTCATTGTGAGATTTGGTGTGTCCCTGAAGGTGGCTGATATCCTGGTGGCTGCCAGAAAATCTTCCACCAGGGCCACCTCTTCCATGAAGTGGAATTAGTTTGCTGTATGGCCCACTTTTCATCATCTGGATCCCTTCACATGTCCAGTGAATCAGGTTCTAGAGTATTTATTGTCATTATCAGACACAGGACTCCAATACTCATCTCTCAAAGTGCACTTGGCTGCTATTTCAGCCTTCTATGTGCCTATTGATGGATGTACGGTGGCACAGTTAGAGGTAGCCCTTACGTTCTTGAGAGGCATCCTACATTTGAAGCTTCCCATCTGCAATCCAGTCCCAGTGATTTTGTGCTAAAAAAACTTACTCTGGCTCCTTTTGAGCCAGCTGTGACTTGTGGGCTATGCTTTCTGTCATGGAAAGCATTATTTTTAGTTGCTATTACTTCTGCTCAGAGGATTTCTGGGCTTCAGGCTCTTATGTGTGAGCTTTCATATTTGATTGTCCACAAAGACAGGGTGTCTTTGCGTACCAACCATAAGTTTCTTCCAAAGGTGATGTCTGAGTTTACTTTAAATCTAACTATCCACCTGCCAGTTTATTTTCCTGAGCATGGAAATCCAAGGGAAGCATTGCTCCATACATTAGATGTACATAGAATACTCAAATACCATATTCATCATATGAAGGATTGTAGGAAGTCCTTGCAGCTTTTTGTTTCCTTCACCCCTGGGAAAGAGGGCATACTGGTTTCTAAACAATTCCCGTCCAAATGGTTGACCAATTGTATTACCTTTTGTTATAGGGAGTACGGTGAAGAACTTTCTGGAGTTGTTCGTGACCATTCATCCAGAAGCATAGCCACTTCTTTTGCCTGTTTCAGGGATGTGACAGCTGCAGAAATTTGTGCTGCTGCAACCTAAAGTACTGTCCAAACTTTCACTAAACACTACAGTCTGGACATTGCCTCTAGAAGGACAGGCTTCGGCCTGGCTGAGCTTCAAGGCCTCCTTTCTTAGGCCTTATAGCCACCAGGCTCCCAGACCGTCTATCTGTCAGTACTGCTTGGGACTCATTTCATAGGTGTATCCTGATGAGATATTCTCAGAGAACATAGTACCGTTACATAAGAACTTACCGTAACAGTAGATCTTTGAGAGAATCTTTCTTCATGCCATGCCGTCCCACCCTTTGTCCCCCTCAGACTCGGAGTATCTTCACTTCTGTCTCCCTTTCCAGGATGGTATACCTACTGTTTGTCTACCTTGTCTGGTAGCAGGAACCTTCAGCTCTCTCTTGGTTCCCCAGAAGGAGGTCCTGTGAGTATGATCTCCTATGGGGAACTGAGGAGGGTGAGAGGCCACATGTTTATTTAGTGAAGGATGTCATCATGAGTGGCTCCTAGTAGACTGCTAGCAAAAAAGTTTCCATCTGGTCTGGCACCTGGCAGCTATTGCTCCATAAGTGTGGCCTAATGAAAGAGATTCTTTAGAAGATCTACTGTTACGGTAAGTTCTTACATAGCTGTACACTTTTTTTAACACCCAATCTTCTTTGAGGATATTTCTGTCATCAGGTCACACCTGTGGAACTCATAGCCACCAGGCACTAGGATCATAAAGAAAACTTTTGCAAGCAGTCCATCAGGGGTCACTTGTGACAACGTCAGACATCAGTTGCTATATAAACCTGGGCTGCTCCTTCCCATCTCCATTTTTTTCCCGGTGATGACCATACTCGGACTGCATACCGAAACTCCACTGCAGTTGATGCCACATGATTTTTTCTCCCCGTAGTGCTCACTTTAATAAGTGATTTTCCATGATGTGTATGTCGTCAAAGGAACTGTTGAAACTGTTCTGATATTGTGAATGCAGTGAGAAGATTTACACCAGCGAGTCTCACGACATCTGTGTCTATTGCCTTACACTGGACTACAACTTGCAAACCTGCCTGATTTGTAAGTGTTTCAACACAGCCACCTGTTGATGCCAGAAAAGTGCTTTAGAGAAGCACCTTTTGAAATGGAAGGTAGCCCACATGGAGAAGGAGCTCCAGCAAAAGAGTTCTGCCACATTGCTAGCCCACTCTGGGTTCAAATCATCCAAATCCCAAGAGAAGTCTTCTAGGACCCATAAACACAAGCACCAGAAGAAGGAGAATGAGAAAACTTCCCCAGTGCACTCCAGGTTGCCCCTCCACACAGCAGCTATGACCTCTACAGCACCATCAGCCACTCCAGCAGTGACACCGCTTGCCTCCCTAACTGTGGACCTAACTTCCATGTGTGTGCAGGCCATGGGCACTACTGGGCCTAGTATGGCTGGTACACCGCTATCGATGTTGTGAGCCTTGCCTCCTCTGTTGACTTCTACTGGCACACCTGTCTACCACACAGGCGCCGATGTCCAGGTGGTACGGTTGTTCATCATAGACATGCTTCGATGTCTGTTGTCTCCTTCTTCTCCTGTACCACAAGACCCTATGACAGGGCCTGTAGTTCAAACCCCTGTGATGATGCACCCTAGTGCTGTGTCTCAGCCACCTCCTTGAATGCCGATGACCTCGCCAGCATGCTCCCTTCTACTTGATGACCAGACTAACAATGACTTTAAATATAGTTCTGATCTCATGATGCAGGATGAAAAGGAGGAAGCTGAAGACTATGTGGAAAGTCCTTATGAAAGAATGAGTTCCACTGTCTTCACCTGATGTGAGGACTTGGTGGTCTACACTCCACAGTCTCCTGCATAGGACCCCTCTTTTATTACCATGATGCACCAGTTACAGGTTGCCATTGGTTTTGGTTTGGAGGAACAGGATAGTACCAAGAAAAAACTCATCTATGGAGTTACCTGAGGTTCCTGCCATAGTGATACCAACCCTCCTCCCTGCCCTAGAGGATGCCACTTTTGCTGCCTGGCATAGGCCGAATGTCATTCCTGCCATACCAAGAAAGGCTGACAGAATGTGTATGGCTCAGTCTCTCAGGGAAACCTTTCATTGCTAGGTAACGTGCTGCAGACTAGTAATCAATGCTGCTCATGATAGGTCAAGTGCACCAAAACACCTCAGCTCCCTTCCTCCTGATAAAGAGTCCGGGAGGTTGGATGTGCTAGGTAAGAGAACCTTTGCCTCAGCCTCCCTGGGTCTCAGAATTGCTAACTATCAGGCCTATGTGGTCAAGTACCAGAATACACTGGGGAAAGGCCAAAGCAGCTGCACAAGCTTTGCTAGAGGGTTCACCCAAACAGGAGCTTCTCAAAGCTCTCAGCTGGGGCTGATGTAGGAAAACACTTACTTTGTATGGCCTATGATGTGTGTGATGCTTTGGCCAGGGCTGCTGCCTCTACTCCTGGCTTAGAATGGCAGGGATTGTGAATGACATGCAACAGTGCATTCTCAGTGCCCCTTTTAGAGGATACAAATTGTTTGGCTTGGATGTCCAGGATATCTTCTTTAACCTCCAGGCCTCAGTTAGGATCCTGAAGTTGGTACACTTCCTCTACCATACCCAACCAAGGGGTAGACAAGGATACATTTTTTGACTGGCTGGTGCAAGATACTGTCCTGCCACGAGATGAGACAACCATGTATGGGAGAGGCACCAGGAGCCTTGCCTACCCCAGGCACCACTCGAGGTGCACACTCAAAGCCCCTAGAGGTTGTGGCCCAGCATGAGCTACCACAACCAGCTCTGCTTGACTCCTTGTACACCACTCAACCACCATTACCTCCAGGGGTGGTTGTCTGGGGTCATCTCTCCCGCCACCTAAATCAGTGAAAAGAGGTGATATCACATGCCTAGGTCCTGGAAATCATAGCACAAGGTCATGCTCTGGAACTTCTAGAAACTCATCCAGATCAGCCACTGGTGCCAACGCACTTTCCTCCAAACCTCATTCCTCTGCTCCTGAAGGAAGTGAACACTGTGGTTCACAAAAGGGATATAGAACCTGTACTCTTGGAACAAAGAAACACAGGGTTCTGCTCTTAGTACTTCCTAGTTCCAGAATGGTCAGGAGACCTGCAGCCAGTTCTAGATCTTGGGAACCTGACATTTTTTATAGAGTACAAAATGTTCTGGATGGTCACCTGACAGGACCTGCTCCCACTACTGCAAGCAGGATATTGGATCTGTTCCCTTGACATGAAGAATGCCTACCTTCAAATCAAAATTCACAAACCTCACATAAAGTATTTGAACTGGTAGTGTTCTCCCTGAAACAAGAACCTCGGAGTAAGTATACTGTCAAAATAGCATTTGAATAGTGCAGTGTAATGTGCACCATGGAAATAGCATGACTGAAAATAGCTGTATTTACAGAACACCATGGGGATATTATAGCACATGACTCGAAACATTCCCCCTCCCTGAACTTTTCCCTCCCAGAGTTGTGAATCATAAATTGCCCCCCCTGAGTTGAAATCAACCCCCACCCCCGAATTGCAATCGTAAATCACTACGCTGTCATTACTTTTCCCTGTATTTGTGAAGAGCAGTTTTTGGTGTCAGCGTTTTGTGAGCCCCCTCCGGAAACCCTGTTTTGCTCTCCCACTGCTGTCCCATTACCCTCAGGGCCACATCTCCTTAATTTGGGAAGAGATTCAGGCATTCCTGTGCAAAAAGACCATAGACCCTAACCCTCCGGCTCAAAGAGGAAAGGGGTTCTACTCCCACTTCTTCCTCATCCCCATGAAAACTGGATTTGAGGCTGATACCAGACTTCAGCAACCTGAACCTGTTCATAGAGTTACAAGTGGTTCAGGATGGTCACTCTCCAGTGGTTACTACACCTCATTCTGCAGGGTGACCGGCTCTGTTCCCTGGACATGCAGGATGCCTATCTCCATATCCAGGTTTTCCCGGCCCACAGCCGCGCTTCCTTCATTTCTGTCTTCCGGGGCCCACAACTACTTCCTCCATTTCTGCTCCTGTGAGGACCACTTTCAGTTCAGGGCTCTTCCTTTTTGGCCTTTCCTCAGCATCTGAGGTTTTTGCCAAGTGTCTGGCAGTAGTAGCCAACGGCTCTGATGAGGTGGGGTTTTTATGCATTCCCTTACCTGGATAACTGGCTGTTGACAGCCCCTTTCAGGGACCTTTTGCTGCAGACCCTGAAATGCACATTTCGGCTTTTCCCAGGCCTTAGGGATCATGATCCATTTGCCAAAGTCATATCTCTCTCCATGCCAACACCTCCAGTATATTGGGGAAGTCCTGAACTCTTCCCAGGGCAGAGCCTTCATGTCGGCAGACAGAGCAGAATGCTTAATAAAGCAAGCCTAGCTAGTCTCCTCCAGTTGGCAGATCCTAGCCAGAGCTTTCCTCTGCCTGTTGTGGCACATGGCGCAGTTATAGCCACAGTTCCCCTGGCCCGTCTGCACATGAGGGTTACTCAGTGGACTCTTCAAGTTCAATGGGATCAACGTACTGATGACCTGAATCAGCCAATACTGGTCTCTGACCCAGTGAGGAGAACCTTAGAGTGGTGGCAGAACCCCGCCAATCTCCTGTGAGAGGTCTCCTTTTGAGATGTGACCCCTCAACAGATCCTCACTATGGGCGCATCGGACCTGGGCTGTGGTGCTCACTTAGCCAACCATCAGACCCAGGGGACCTGGTCTGAGATGAAGCAGCATCTCCACATCAATGTGCTGGAGATGTGGGCAGTTCCTTAAGCTCTGCAGGCCTTCCAGTCGTGCATTCTTTCTGGCCTTCTGCTAGTGCAGTCGTCTAACATGCCCATGGTATACTACATCAACAAACAGTGGGCACCCACTCATACCCCTTTGTTGAGAAGCAATAAGAGCCTGGTACTGGGCTATAGAGCACGGCCTGGAACTCTCAGCTTTCCATATTCCAATTGACCAAAATGCCCTGGTCAACAGTCTAAACTGTTCCAGGTCAAGGGTTCATAAGTGGGAACTCCTGTTCTCAGTGGTTGAAGATCTCTTTGACAAGTGGGGCCATCCAGATTTGGACATTTTTGTGTCCCCACTCAATGCAAAACTGCTGCTTTTCTGCTCGCTCGATCTAGGACGTGGAGTTTTCTGGCTTGATGCGTTGTCCCTCTCCTGGAATGGGAGAGTCCTGTTCGTCTTCCCTTCCTTTCCACTCCTGCAGAAGGTTCTTCTCAAACTCCAGTCAGAGGGGGCAGATATGAGTCTCATAGCTCCCTACTGGCTGCATCAGATTTGGTTACCTCTGTTGCAGCAGCTGGCAGTGAAACCTCCAGTACCCTTGCCCCTGTGCACCGACTTGCTCTCCCAGGAACAGGGTGCCCTGGTCCATCCAGACCTCAAATCTCTGCATCTCCATGCATGGCTCCTGCAGACTTAGCTATCACCTGCTTTGGGGTTTCTTCCAGGGTCACTGCTGTGCTAGCGGCTGCTAGAAAACCCTTCACTAGAGCCACATATGCCTTGAAATGAAAGAGCTTCTTCCTTTGGGCTGCTGCTCACCACTTGGATCCCTTCATCTGCCCGGTGAATCTGATTTTGGAGTACCTGCTCTCCCTGTCAGACTCAGGCCTGGGGTACTCTTCGCTTAAGGTGCATCTTTACACTATCTCTGCATACCATACACCTTTTGAGGGGCAAATCTGTTTGCCCAGCTGGACTTATCCCGCACTTTTTTGCAAAGTATCCTGCATTTGAAACCTCTTATTCGTGGCCCCGTCCCACCGTGGGACCTTCTTTTCATGTTGGAAAAGCTCACTCTGCTTCCTTTTGAGCTGGCCATGAGCTGCATGCTGCACTTTCTGTCATGGAAAGCATTATTTTTACTTGATGTTACTTCTGCTCAGAAGGTTTCTGAGCTTCAGGCTCTGATGTGTAAAGAGCCCTATTTAGTTTTTCACAAAGACAGGGTGTCATTGCGTACTGATACTAAGTTTTTGGCTAAAGTTGTATCTGAGTTCATGTTAGACCAAGCCATCCACCTGCCCGTTTATTTCCCTGATTATTCTAATCAGGGGGAGTCCTTACTCCGTACTCTGGATGTCTATTGGGTGCTTTGTTATTGTATTAAGTGCACCCAGACTGTTAGGAAAACTGACCAGTTCATGTTGTTTGCCCCTAAGAGAGAAGGGGTGCCTGTTTCGAAATAGTGTTTGTCAAAATGGTTGGATAATTGCATTTTTAACTGTTACTGTAAGTACAACAAGCCCTTGCCTGGGGCTGTAAAGGGCCACTCTGCCAGATGCATGGCCGCTTCGACTTCCTGTTTCAAGAATGTGTTTACTGTGGATATTTGTGCAGCTGCTACCTGGAGTTCTGTTCATACTTTCATTCGGCACCACAGTCTGGACATTGCTTCTAGGCGCTTGGCCAATTTTGGACTAGCTGCCCTTCAGGGCCTTCTTTCATGAACCTTCTGCTGTTGTCTTCTGCCTCCTCCCGGCTGACTTTTGGTCAGTTATGGTACTGATTGGGACTCAGTCCTTTCGGTTTTGCCTTCAAGAGCCCTCTCGAAGTAAGATAGTACAGTTATGTTAGAACTTACCGTAACAGTAGATCTTCAAGAGCAGCTCTTGCAGCAGGCGCTGCTTTTCTTCCCACCTTCCCCCTGACAGTTTCTTCTCCTTTGCACTTATTCTGCTTTTTCTCAGCTCTGAGGAGCTGCCTCAGTTCTCCTTTTGCCTCCTGTTCTGGGGTCTCTGGTGGGAGAACTGAGGTAGGTTGGGGGACTGCCCCCTTTATAGGATAGGTGGATGTCAGTGTGCCGACGTTGGCAGGGACAGTCCCTCAGGATAGAGTGCTAGCTGGAAGTTTTCTGTGTGATCCTGGTGCTTGGTAGTTTCAGTCCTATTGGTGTTGCCTGTTCTAAGAGCTCCTTTCAAAGATCTACTGTTACAGTAAGTTCTTACGTAACTGTACTTCACCTTCTCACCACAAAGGTGCGGCATGCCTGGCCCCCTGGCTGACACTGGCAGACATGCTTGACTCTGCCAGTGCCCACTGATGCTCACTTAGTCTAGCAGCAGTATAGCTGTGAGACTGGAAGTGCGAATGCTGCTACTTCTGGTTTTGTAAGTGCACAAAATTAAATGTTTATAAAGCTTAAAATGAAAGCTGCAGGTTCCCCAAGGTCAGATCCAGCACACACAGTTTTTAAAATGCTGGTCCATAGCATTGTGCTGTACAACACAGTAGGCTGCCCTGGGCTCTGGCAGGCCTCCTCATTACCAGCAACTGATGGTTCCCTAGTACTTACTCCAGGCTGGAGTACATGGGTATAGTACCAAAGGTTTATTGACTTGATAAGGTCAGAGTGTTTCACACCCAGAGCAGCTGTTTTTGAAGAATGGTGGAATAACTGCTTACTGTGTTCTAACTATTACAGCAGTCTTGGGTGGAAGGATATAACAGTGACTGGAAATGCAGAATTTCTTATGTTTGGAAAATGTGTCTTCCAAAGTCTTTCATATCCTTCTGGTCCATTGTCACTCATGATTATGGGTAAAAATAAAGAGGGCACAATTCTAGAAGCACCCTTATGCATGTTGCAAGTTGTTACATGCGAGGGGTGCAGTTGTGCTAAGGACCCTGCACCTGATTCTATAACGGATAGGGGCCCCACGGCTAAGTCCTGTGACTTGTGACATGCCTACAGGTAAGTCAAACACAGGGCATAAATGAGGGGCATGTTGCAAGCCGCATCCCACCAGCAGTCAGGCGCCTGTGCTTTCCCCATGCCTGGAAAGCCCCATGGGGCTGTGGGACCCCCAGTCCATGATCCTCCATTCCTATCTGCAAAAGCCCCACAGGGCTGCTCTGTTCCCCCAGCCCCCAAATCCCCCAAAACTGTGCAAGCCCCACAGGGCTGCTCTGTCCCCCCCCTCAGTTCCCATTCCCTAAACTCCAAACCCAGGTCCCTGCAGTACCACTATTGTTACTTATGACATTTATCCCCAATATCCTTGGTAGTCAGTGGCCCCCACCCGCAGTGCCAGTCCACCCCACACCCCCACCATTCCATCAGCACAGCCCACCTCTCACCACCACGGCCAACCACTGAATGAGCTCCGTAGCAGCACACACTGTAGATACATGCCCAATGAATTAATGTGCTGTTATTCATTCATTGAGCATGTATATACAGTATGCACTCCTACGGAGCTCAGTCAGTGGCTGACTGTGGTGGTGCGAGGTGGGCTGGGCCAGTCACTGGCTGGGGACGTGTTGGGGGGTGCAGGGTGGACTGGCACCGCTGGGTGCGGAGGTGGGGGTCCACTAGACTACAAAGGAGGGTGGGGTGTTTGTAAATTAATGTACTTGGCACGTTGCACCTACGGGGATCAGTGTGTGGAGGTGCAAGCCGTGGGGGACCATTACTGCTACTGCGGGAAAAGGGCATGGTGTGTGTGTGGGGGGTGCTAGCCCTGCCAGGGCAATCTGTATTTGGGGGATGGGGCATGGGGAGCCTGCTCACCCTGCTGGGCAGTAATGTGTCTAGTGGGGATGGGGCATTGTGGGGGCATGATCGGACTCGCGGGGCATACCCACTAGCAATGTGTGGATCGGAGCATGGGGGGGGGGCACATGTTTTGGGAGATGGCCCAGTGACAGATCTGCACAATGCCAAGAGGGCATAAGTACAGTTATACCAGCTATATGTTTTTGTAACTGTACTTTGACTGATGTCCTCCGGGGTTGTTCTGGAATAGCAGATCTGGGGAATTTGATGCTGCCCTTCCAGAATAGGGCGCAACAGCTTCCGTAAACCCCTTAGCACCATGTCACAGGGAGTTTAGGGTATAACTGGTGGGGTAAGTCCACTTTGGCACAAGCAGCATGCAATGTCACAGGCTGCTTTGCTGAATACCGCATGTCACAACTGCTGCCGTAACTTGCTACTTGCACCATTTTTTTGGCAAAAGTCAAGTTACGCCAGACGTAACCTTTTGAGAATTGGGCCCAGAAAGTTTATTGTTGAAATTGTTTTTTGTCTCAGTCTTACAGCTTTTGGTTTGCCTTTAGTGGTGACAAAGTTTTAAGGTTGTGCAGCATATTCTGTGGTTTGGTATAGGTCTTGCTTGGCATATGCAACTGATGCTTTTGACAGGAACAGCAGAGCATACCCAGGATAGAGCCCCTCCTATTTATCAGTTAGTAGTCAGGGCTGTGCCTCCACCCAGTAGCACTGAGGGTGAATATACCCAAACATTACAGCTGCCTGGTATGAAAGGATATGAATGACTCTGGGAAACCAAATTTCCTGAGGTGTGACATTTCTCATGTGATGAAACATATTTGACTCCAATGAAACTCAGTAAATTAACCATATTTGATCTGTGCCTATGCCCAGACTCTTCAGGTACTTATTCTTGTCCTTACCTTTCTGAGTTCTGGACATAAATCTAAAAGATCCTATCTAAAGCAACAGTATCATACCATTCTTAGCACTCTTAGGGCTATTGGTGTGCAACAATCAGATAGCAGTCTGTTCCTGTAATCTAAGTATTATGTGCACAGTTCTGGCTGGGAAATGTAGTCTACTTGGATGGAAAGACTAAGAACCATTTGTGACCTAGACTCTGTAAACTTCATAGTCAGTATCTTAACAATAGAATCACTACTGTTGGAAAAAATGTGGATATTTATAAGAAAATATAGGACCCATTCTACCAGATAACTGAAAGAGGTATTTTATATCCATAGTCTCCTCTTTCTTCATATGGCAGGGAAGACATCCCAGAGCATTCTTAAAGTCATGTACTAGAAAGTAACTTGTCAAAACTGGTGGATAACTTTATATTTGTTTTGTTTTTTTGTATCTTTTGCCACACAGATCATGAACTGCCTATATCTGTATTTTTTTGTGTTTTGTACTGTATCCTTTTAATAAACAGTTTAGAAAAATAAGATGATCCTGGAATTCTGTATGACGCAACCCAGAGAGGGCAGTCGCTATATAAGCAGCACTGTTTTTTTAGTGCTTATGTTTGAAATGGACAAAGCATGGGCTGTGATTGCTGCAAGAACAAGGAGGCACAATTTGAAGATAGAGGGGGTCAAGGGGCAATGTGAGGAAGTGTTTTTTCATGGAGAGGGTGGTGGATGCATGAATGGCCATCCTGAGGAGGTCGTGACATCAGAAACAGTGGGGTAATTCAAGAATGCATGGGACAGACATAAAGCAATTCTAGTAAGGGTGAGATGAAGTAATTTGTTAGTTAACTAGGGTTTACAGCTTATCCAATAGGTAGGGAAATGGACAGACTAGGTGGGCCAAGTGGTCCTTATCTGCTGTCAAAGTCTATGTTTCTATGTTTCACTCACACTCTTGAGTTGCACATATAGTAACTGTTTGACAATACAGCCCCAAGAAATTGAAAAGTTATCACCTGGCCAGATGGCAACATATTGCACTGCTGTGTGAGAGACCTGGGTTCACTACACAAGCTCAACTGCCTGAGTTGGCTGGTAAAATCTAGACATTTTTAGATGCTAGGGTAAGGGCTGGATGGTGGCTGCTGCATAAACACTTTTTTATGGCAGGAAGGACATGGGTGAGCATAGACAATGACATCGGTGACCAAAGCAAACAGCAAGACCCACCTACTGTTTGTTGGTTTGGTGTGAACCTCCTAACAGAGAAGGTAGGTCAGGACATCGGCAAAACAGGGAACATGTCTGACTGATATTTAGTGCCCTCCCACCTTAACAAGCTTCTGTCAGGGCACATATTTATTTATAAAATGTATTCACTGGGTAAGAACCCAAGGACATAAATGTACATTTTCATTTTTTTTAATTATATTTAATTGTTTTCTGTTAAAAACAACAATATACAACCATCTCATGCAAGAGATCACATTCTTAAAAACTGATGCATCCAGTGTACTAGTAACTCAAAGTCTATGCATTCTGGATTATGGATGTGGGGGTATTTTGTGTGTATCCTGTCCATACATAGTCCAAGATATGCTGCACCATACAGGACTTTGGGCAGTTAATCCAAATATAAAATTAATATCCAAACATATTTGCACAACAACCAGTGTCGACGTGACCTCCTTATCAAACATGGAATTCCTTAGCATTGGAAGTGCACTAGGGAGAAAAAGAACCCATAACTTACAATAAGGAAAAAGCCTGTTAAAGAGAATAAGTACAGTTACAGGCAGAGCTGCATTACAAATTCAGTCACCTGCGTACCATTTCCACGTGGCATCTGCCATTACCCTAGTACAGACATCCTACCTTATGCTACAAATTGCAGTTGCAAAACTTGAATATCAGCCCTACCTTAATCACGATACTTTATTAATGGTATTACTGCTGAGATAACTTTTTCTGGAGCATAGCAGATGGTAGCTACATTTTAATTTAATTTTCGGAACCACTGATAAGCTGGTGGAAATGCTACTTACTAGCACTTAACTTCACACTACTGTTTAACCTTTAACTTTTAACTTTTATTAGTATTTAAACCTTCTAACAGGCAAACAGATCTATTCATGTAATATATTACTTCAGGTAGACTCGTCGGAGTTCGATGATTCGCGTGATCTGGATCAGTCAAATTCCTGTGCTATAGCATCTGCTTTCTTCCCTGCTTCATCCGGGCTGGTGAACTGAAATATGTGTCCTCCATAATGGATCCTCAGTCGAGCAGGCATTAGGAGGGAATGAGCCACTCCCAAACTTCTAAGTTTCACCTGAACCCCATCAGATTTCTTCCTTCTTGATCTTGTGGTGAAGGAAAGGTCCGGGAAAAGATGGACAGTCGCTGCTTGGTAGTTTAAAGCCTCCTATCCCCTAGCAGACTGCAGAATTAGATTCCGAGTTGAAGCACTAGATGTAACCAGCAAGATTGTGCAAGGTAGGTCACTTTGATTTGTAGCAGCCCTAGGGGATATTTGATAAGTTTTGAGGAAGTTAGCTGGTGTAAGGGATGATCCTAGAGTTTAACTATCTGGCAACCAGCATTGAAGAAATTCGAGGAGACCATTCCCCTCACGGTTCTTTCGCAGGCCTATTATACTCACATTTGGGTCTCTCTGCACGTTTTCTTTTCAGTAGCCTCCATGTGGTACCACAACTGTGCATTCTCCTGAATCATTTTACTTGTAGTCGCCAGGGCTTTAGTAGCCAATGATTCAGCTGAAGTGGCAGCTTTAGTAGCACTTTCTTGCTCCATCAGTCTCGTTAGTATGGATTCAACCTTCTTGTCAGTTGCTTGCATAGACTGTTGTAGGGCCCTCCACAGAGGTTTCATCCCTGGCAAAGGTTGTGTGCCACCCGCAACTTGAGGCTCCGTTGTTGGCTGGGTCTTCTGTCCACTCCCAGAAGCTTTATCTGTATGTCCCATCTTTAAAAAAGATATATATGGATTCAGCTCGTCAAGTGTAATTCATTGCTGTTCCCTGGTTAGCGATCTCCAGCAATAAAATAAGGACTAATTAACTTAAAATCCCTTCTTTATGTAGAGCTCTCCCTAGGCATGTCTTGTCAGTAGGTGTGTTCCACAGCGTCCCATAAATGCCCATTTTCAAGGGGGACCTGGACACAAATAACATACATTCAACTATATACAAAACATAACATGGAAACTGTAAAAAAAATAAGGTGAAAGAAACTGTGTAAATGAGCACAATCTTAAATTAGGAAATAAATACAGTGTAGAGTTTTCAGTTAATCAGAAATACATTGACGCTTAGAGTATTCAAGACAGTGGTTTTTAAGTACAGTTTTAAAAACAGAATAAGATTGGATTTGTTGAACAGAATTTGGCAGTGAATTCCAATATTTTATATTTCAAAATAAGAAAGATCTTTGCCCTAGTAATATTTTAAATTGCAACAGTCTGATGTTAAAACCATGTGAAAATCTGTCCTGATATGCTGTAAAGTCAGCCTTAATAGTCATAAATGAAAATTACTCTGAATTTGCAAGACATTTCTGAAAATTTAGTGTTGTGTAGTAAAAGCTTCTAATTTCAAGTGAAAGCCAATTTAACAAGCTGAAAAGTTCACAGTGATGTGTGTTACATGAACTTAAAAGTGCAGAATGGTAAATCAAAGTATGCAACACCTGAATTTTTGAAATGAATGGATCTGATGCCATGCTGTAAACAGACAATCCATAGTCAATCAATGATAGTAATAATGACTGAACTAAAATTTTCCTAGAGAGCAGCATTAATCATTTTAAGCAATACCCTTGCCCCAGCTACATTTGGGTTGATTTAACTAACACATATGATAACTGAATGTCAAATTCTGATCTAAGGTAAAACATTGATAGCAAAATAAATCAACACGTCCTGCCTTATGACTCGTGCTGTCCAAGACTGGGCTGGCTGGGTGGAGAGAAAGCATTTTTTTGATGAGATCCAAACTTCATAAACTTTGTCTTAGAGACATTAAATAGTAAAGAACTGTCAACCAACTTTGTAATTTTTATGTTTGCTTGCACGCATGTGCAAGAAACATAGTGCCATCATCGGAGATTTCGGAGGTGTGTCACCTCCTCCTCCAATTCAGTCAGTGTGTTGGCATGCGCGGGCCCTGTAAGACAATGCATCCTGGAGCTGTCTATGACAAGCTCCAAAATGTAATGGCTTACAGTTCAAAGGGGGAGCTACGCTTGAGTGAGCAGTGATAAGATATCGCTTGCTCATGCACAGCTCCCCCCCCACACACACACAGGCGCCATGCAGATGTGCGCCCTATACCCCCATACGCACACACTGAATAGCGGCGAAGTGCCTAATCCCCATCGGCTGTGCTGCATCCCCCACCTCCCCCAAAGCCTTCAAAATGCCATGCTGGGTGCCCACCCCAGCGTAAGGGGCAATGATATAGCCAAACGGGTGCCCAATCCCCGTCAGCTCCACTGTCCTCACCCCCGAGTGCTAAGTGCCCGCACTGGGAGCCCACCCCAGCATGGCAATCTATACTTTGCCCAACGGGGGTGCCCAATCCCCCGTCGGCTGAACGACCCCCCCAACCATCCTTGTGCCACGCTGGGAGCCCACCCCAGTGTGGCAAACGTCCTGCGTTGTTCTTTTTTTTAACCTGTAAAGAAAAAACGGTCCCACATAGTCTCCCTGGCCACCCTCCCACAAACCGCACCCACCCACTGCGCACCCTGCCTCCCCACACCCTCCCTCACCCCATACTTACCTCCGGACCTCGGTGTGACAATCTTCGGTGGACCGGGAACACATCTGCACTCTTCAAAGCCGACCGCGAACTGAGGAAATGCCGGTAAGCTGTATAATGGGATAGATAGGGGGGTTTCAACTTTGTTGCAAATCTCAGGCATTTTTGGGAATTTTTGCGCCAAATTTTCAACATGGGGTTTTTGGGACCCCTTCTCATGAATGATGTCACTGTCATGGCGTTATTTGGGCCTGAAGGGTGATTTTGCAGTCACTGTGCAAATCACTCTTCAGGCCTGAATAACACCATGACAGTGACATCATTCACGTAAAAGGTCCAAAACCCCATGTTGAAAATTTGTGCCAAATTCCAAAAATGACTGTTTTATGAGCGCATCATGTAGTTCCACGCAGGCTCGTAAGTTCATGAATTTTCAATATTTTCACTCCAGATTTTCAACATTGCCATTTTACCATACCTTCTTATGAGTAGTACAGCTGTCATTTTTCATCTCACCCAAAATGTGTTTCCGTCCATATAGCGCACAATGGCACAGTCAGTGTGCTGAAATCAATCACGGGACAAATTAAGAAAATCACAGTGACACTGCTCATGAGCAAGAGATCTTAAAATGGCTATGTTGAACATTTGGTGAAAAAATTCCTTAAAATGACCGTTTTACGAGCGAGTGTTGCGCAGTTCCTACGCACGCTTATAAGGTAGCGAATTTTCAATATTTTCACTACAGATTTTCAACATTGCCATTTTATCACACCTTCTTATGAGCAGTACAGTTGCCATTTTTCACATCTCACTCAAAACATGTTTCCGCCCATGTAGCGCACAATGGCGCAGTCGGTGTGTGAGATCAATGTACGGGACAAATTAAGAAAATCACAGTGACACTGTTCATGAGCTGAGGTGTTAAATTGGCTATGTTGAAAATTTGGTGAAAAAATTCCAAAAAAATGACTGCTTTACGAGCGTGCGTTGTACAGTTCCTATGCACGCTCGTAAGTTTGCGAATTTTCAATACTTTCTCTCCAGATTTCCAACATTGCCATTTTGCCACACCTTCTTATGAGTAGTACAGCTGTCATTTTTCACATCTCACACAAAAAGTGTTTCCGCCCATGTAGCGCACGATGGCGCAGTCGATGTGCAAAATCAATGTACGGGATAAATTAAGAAAATTACAGTGACACTGTTCATGAGCAAAGGTCTTAAAATGGCTATGTTGAAAATTTGGTGAAAAAATTCCAAAAAATGACTGTTTTACGAGCGTGAGTTGTACAGTTCCTACGCATGCTCGTAAGTTTGCAAATTTAATATTTTCACTCCAGATTTTCAACATTGCCATTTTATTACACTTCCTTATGAACAGTACAGATGCTATTTTTCATATGTCACCCAAAATGTGTTTACGCACATGTAGTGCACAATGGTGCTGTTGGTGTGAGAAAGCAATGTTTAGGACGGATTAAGAAAATCACAGTTACACTGTTCATGAGCAGAGGTCTTAAAATGGCTATGTTGAAAATTTGGTGACAAAAGTCCATAAAATGACTGTGTTACGAGTGAGCATTGCGCAGTTTTCACGCACCCTCGTTAGCTCATGACTTTGTCATATTTTCAGTCCAGATTTTCACCAGTGGCATTTTCCCACACTTCCTTATGAACAGTACAGCTGTCATTTTTCACAACATGGCTGAAGTGTGTTTTCACACTTTCAGCGCAGAGATGCTAAGTAGCTGTGGAAATCATTGTTCAGCACAGATAAAGAAAATCACAGTGACACTGTTCATGATCAGAGGCACCAAATGCCTGAGTTGACAATCTGCTGTAAAAAATCCCCAACCTAATTATATTACGGGTGTGCGTTGCACAGTTTCTATGTACGCTCGTGACTTCACCATTTTTTTAAATATTTTTACTACAGATTTGCAACATTGCCATTTTTTACACCTCCCCATGAACAGTACAGCTGTCATTTTTTACATCCTGTTCGGAATGTTCTTGCACCTGTGGTGCTAAATGCCATAGTCACTGTGCACAAGCAGCTTTCGGCTAACAACCTAATATTCCCCCTGTTCATGAGGTGGGGTCACAAAAAACACATGTTGAACATTTGGAGTGAAAATACCAACGAATGCCTGAGGTATTAGGGTTTCCAACCATAATGCCCAACCCTGTAGAGAATGACAGGCATCAGGGGTGTGACTTGGGATTCTTGCCTGTGATGCTCATACCATTCCACACCATGCAGTCGGTAAGAGGCATCGAGGTATGCCTTGCACTCTTGACCCCAAACTTCACTCCATTCTCTATATCACACCCATCTCACCATATTTCCTAATGAAATGGGGTGCTTATAAGGGCCAAAGACCCCAAGGAACACCGTGACACTTGTCAGTGTCTGCAGGGTGGGGTGTGGTGAAATGGCATGGCCGTTATGCCTGACAACCCAAACGCACACCCCAATGCCTGTCACTCTCTGCAGGGTGGTGGTGGGGTTGGCTTCAGTTCAATACTTCACTGCCATTCCTATTACGCAGCTCTGTAACTTCTACACTACCACTGCCAATGCCAGCAAGCAAACATTCGGCATTGACAAATGCTTGTTAAAAGTCAGCTTGCAAAATTTAATGAAAGTCAAACCAAGACCAGCCTGTACTAAACAACGGTATGTCATCCACATAAAACACTGAATTAGAATGCAAAACACGTGAATCAAAGTCATTCCAAAAAATAGAAAACTAAATAAGTCCCACTAGTGACCCTTGTGGAACACCTATTTTTATGCAAACCGAAAAAGGAGATATACCATGTAATATAACATGTTGTGATTGGCCAGTGAGATTGCTCTGAAACCAGAGTAGCGAAGAAGATGACAAACCAATATTTCTGAGCTTTGATAGCAGGCTATTGTGGTATACTGATTCAAATGCTTTTGACAAATCCAAAAATAATGCCCCAGCTGCATCCCAAATGGTCATGTCCAAGGCCATGTGCAAGAATGAAGTAAGTTCCGGAACAGCAGTTAAAGTGATTGGGATGAAATCTACATTTTCATTGATAATATATTAGTGTCATCCATGAACTGAGAAAGCCAATCATGTACAATTTTTTTGAGGCTCTTGGACAGTAGGGTGTGGAGGATAAGAATTCTTAGCCTTAGTTTGATTGCCAGATTTCAAAAGGGGCACCATGGCCATCTGCTTCTACAGCCCAGGAACTGAACTAAATTTAAATGAGAAGTTAAACAGCTGATAAAATGGGTATGCAGTCAAGTCTATGATAAGGGAAAGTAACCTCAAGTCAATATTATCAGGACCTGTTACTGATTTAGGTTCATCTTCCTTAAATAATCCAGACTTTTAGAAGGGGAACTCTCTTAAAATGAAAAAAAAAAGTATTCAAGCTACATGACAGATATTTTTTTTCTTCTAGAATACTTGGAGCAAGTTTGCTAGCCTCACTAAAGAATGCATTTAGAGCAGTTGTTATATATCTATGAGAGAATCCAAATCTCCAGATTCAGTTTATAACAGTGGACTATTCATAGATTGTGATTCACCAAATAATTTAAGTATCGTCCAGTTTTGTTGTATACCATTATTATAAAAAAAGGTTTATTCAGAAAAAATCGGATTTATCTTATTTTTTTTACATTGATTTCTCAACCTACAGTAGTCCATTAGATCAACTTGAATTATGATACTTTTTGTATCTTCTCCATGTTATGTCTCTCTCCTGCATTAAATGGGATCCGTACGATTGCTCGACATGCAATTTCACAGCAATTTATTTCCTGACATCAAGTCCCCATCAGGCACAATTCCCCAACAGTAAAACGCCTGTCAACAAAAATTCCCCAATTATGCTGAGTAAAGAACTACAAGACCTGTATAAAAACTATTACAGATGCTGACTGTGCTTATCAGGGTTCATTTCAGCCAACTGTACTTACAGGGGTGAAATTACTATTTAAAAAGCGAACAGGTAACAATACAAAAAAATTACTTACAATTCAAAGCATACAAAGCAAATGGTTAACATTAAATGCAACAGTTGACATTTTACTTGAGCACGTACCTGTGCCTTTCTGCAAGGTCCATAAGGCTCCACACAAACGTGCACAATCCATAATGCTCCCTCAGGCCTCTCCTCCACAGTTCACAACTTTATTAACATTGACAGGACAGAAAAGGATAAAATCCAGTTTGCTCACAGTCACGGGGGAGGGGGTGCACAGAAAGGTTTAACAACTTTACTATGAGTAAAAATTAAAATAAAATAAAATGCAATCCATGTGGTGCTCCTTGTCACAGCACCATGTTGTGTGCCATCACATGAATAAAGTCTTTGGCAGACTTATGCTCTCCGTCAGATACAGTGTTTCCAATCTTTTCTTCTCTTTTGAAATAACTTTTCTTTAAAGGCGACTTGGGCAACCCTTGATTTATTTTCTCCAAGATACTGTCAGTAACCAGCTTTTCATTACTTATCTCCTCAACAAAATGATTTATGCCTACATTTGCTGTTCCAACTAATGTTCCCATCACCTATGCCAAGCCTCTACACTGTTTAGCATTCTGGGTAACTCTGTTTGCATCTGTGCATGCACTGACCAAAACTGGTGGGGGGGGGTGGAGTATAAGGGAGCTGTTCTGATTGTTGTGTCGTTGCACATTCTTCACACCCTCCCCAGTGCATAATTCTCTTCAAACCACTCTGACATCCCTGCACTTTCAATTGGCATGTCACTCTTGAGCTCTTCAAAAACTGCAGGTATCTGGTCTGGGGCAGGAATGTCAAGGCTACCAACTGGCACATCTTAATACTGAAGTCTGGATCCATGCCATATGTTGTTGCCAGACCACAGTCTTGTCTTTTGAACGATACTATCTGTCCCAGATGAAATAGACAGCCCTTATTTTCTTCATTGGGAAACTCAATCTTGTAGGCATTTGCGGCTGGCCATCTGCTCAAAATCTGTTGTTATAAATTTTGGGGACAGACTGTAATCATTTTCATTGGCCACATTCTACAAGTCTTTTTTTAACATTTAGAAAACTTCATTAGTCTTGGTTGAGAAAAGATACATAGAACATGAAGGATGCATACATATATATCCATATTACATGTCAATATCCAGGACAGGAGAAGGAAAAGTATCCAATGATTCTGCAAATGTCTCAACCAAGTGACAATTATAATGATACCTCCCCCATATGCCCCCAACCCCTCCTCCCCTATCCCCGTCTCCGGAAATCAAGGTATAACCCATATCACATAGGTAACAATAATTAAAAACATAATAACAAAGGTATCAATATATGGCTTAGTACAGCTATGTCCTTTCCATAGGGCAAAGGGTGTAAAATCATTGATGGTAGACAGTAGGGAGCCATGGATGTCAGGTAGCGGATATACAACCAACCTTCACTCGGAGTTCAAAGATAGGGGTTCCCAAACTTGTGTGCATTTTTTTGTATGAATGTGGCATACTAGCAATGGTACACCCACCCTGAAGTGTGAATAGAATCTCCTGATACCATTCCTTGTAGGTATGGGTAATTTGGTCACACCAGTGTTGAAGAATAACCTTTTTGGCACAAGCTGTTATTAGAGCCATGTGTTGTTTCTGGTCGCCAAGTAAGGTATTACAGAAATTACCCAGAACACAAATCTCAGGGGTGAAGGCCTGATCAAAGATCAAAAGGGGGTCTATAGGATGGCTTATATCATTCCAAAAGGGTTTAACTTTATCACAGGTCCAGAGAATGTAAAATAATGAGCCCCGGTCTTTCTGACATCTAATGCATACAACCTACCCATTCTATGAAGTTCAATAGAAGTATAAAACATATTGTGCAAAATCTGAAATCGCATAAAGTGGTACTTGTCCCACATTATGTATTTATAAGTTTCTTTCCAGATGTGAGACCAGTCTTGAGGGAGATCCTGAGGAGGAAGGGCCTAGTCCCTGTAATAGTAGAATGCCTGTTCCCTTACAGCAAGGAAAGCCGTATATGAAAGAAAGATACAGTATGAGAGGTGGAGGTGGCCGACAGTAAGAGAAGTAGTGTTCTGCCACAGTCTCTGGGCCAGTTGCCCAAAGTAGCTAAGCAACATGTGGCGAAGTTGTAAATATTTAAAACACATAGGTATGGGCTAGCCAAACTTCTGCTGTGTCTCCTTAAAGATAATAAGCTTGTTGGAAGACAGCAAGTGCTCGACTGAAAGAAATTCTAAGGAGGGCCAGGTAGATCTGGTCAGTATTTTCCCAGCAATCTTCAAGTTCTGGTTTTCAAGAATAGGTTGTGTAACATTGTGGCAAGAGCGTAGGGCTAGCAGTTGACATAACTGATGATGGGCATTCAATTAAATTTGTCTTTATTTCTAAAAAGTGCTACTCACGCTGATCATAGCACTAGTACAATAAAATTACATAAATATCATACTTATAAATGTAAAACCATTTACATAATCCATCAACATCTCAGTAACTCAGTAAGCATAAAATTCCAGATCAAACAAATACATTCTTAGGGCCGTTTTGAAGCTCTCCACCATCAGGCACTCACGTATCTGATGACGTAGAGAGTTCCACAGGGTAGGGGCCACGAATGCAAAAGCCCGGGCCCCAGATGTCTTCAGCTGAACCCTAGGAACCTCTAGCAATCCCTCATCAGTGGAGCGGAGTGGTCGGAGGCGGCAGTAGGGATGCAAGAGCTCTTGCAGGTAACTCGAACCCTGTCTATGTAGGGCTTTAAAAGTCAGCAAGATGACTTTAAAGGTGATCCACCACCGTACTGGCAGCCAGTGCAGTCCGCACAGCACAGTTGTGACATGGCTAGATCGAGACAGCCCTGTCAACAGCCTGGCTGCAGCATTCTGTAACAGCTACAGGCGGTGGATATCAACCCCAGGAAGCCCTAGGTACAGGGAGGTGGGAGGTCACAAAGGCGTGGACCAAAGTAGGTAGGTTGTCAGGTGGAACAAGGTGCTTAATCTGGGCAATGTTCCTCAGATGGTAAAAAGAGGACTTAATGACGGCCGACACCTGAGAATGCAGTTTTAGCCCATCATCAAGAATAATGCCCAGATTCCACACCCATTCAGAGGTCAACAGCTGGCTACCCCCAAGTCAAAACTCAGAGGCTGAGCCCACCTCCAACCCCTCTACCCAATGACCCAGATCCACCACCAGAACCTCAGTCTTATCCAGATTCAACCTCAACCAGCTGGTACTCATCCAGTCTTGGATCTCGGTGAGGCAGTTGTTAAACACAGAGACTGCACTTTCCTGCTCAGGCACAAAGGATAGGGTATAGTTGGGTATCATCTGCATAACAGTGAAAACCCAACCCATACTGCCTTACAATGTACACTGCAAACAACATGAGTGATAGCACAGAGCCCCGTGAGACCCCACATGGCAGAGAGAATGAGTCAGAAGAATAAATCCCCGACACCACTCTCTGAGATCTGCCAGTGAGGAATGACTGGAACCATCTGAGGACTGTACCTGACAGGCCACAGATCCACTGCAGATGCTCTAGCAACACCACATGGTCTATGGTATCAAATGCTGCAGAGAGATCAAGAAGAACCAAGATGGTACAGCTCTTCTGATCCCTCGCTATCAGGAGATCATTGAGCACCTGAACAAGGGCAGTCTCTGGGCTATGCCTCTTCTAAAAACCCAGCTGGAGAGGATCATAGATATCATGGATTGTAAAATGATTCTTCAGCTGGCGCGCGACCGCCTTCTCAATAACCTTCCCCACAAAAGGGAGGTTAGAGACCAATCTGTAGTAAGCAGGACAATCCAGGTCAAGGTAAGCTTTCTTAAGGAGAGGTGTCACCACCGCCTCCTTCAGGGAGTCTAGAAACTCCCTGCCTCTAATGAGCACTGGATGATCTCTGCAAGAATCAGGCCGATGACTTCAACACACCCCACAAGAAGGTGGGTTGGGCCCGAGTCCAAACCACAGCTGGTTGGCCGCATACTCTGAACAATCTGCATAATATCTACAGTCTCCAGCTGGTCAAAGTCAAACCAGTCAAACTGAGGAACTGTAACCTCCCTCCCACTACCATCACCCCCAATGCAGCTTGCCAGCTGGATCTCAGACCTGATGTTGGCCACTTTATCAGCAAAGAATCAAGCAAACTCATCACACCTTTCCTACTAAAGAGTGCTCTGAATCTGCAGACAGGCCGGATTGCACAGTCTGTCCACAGTTCAAAAGAGCTAAGCTGGCAGTTCTGTGCTACGGCTATCCCTTCGGACAGGAACTCTACCTTCTCATGAGAGATAGCCAATTGATATTCCCTATAATGGTCCATCAATCTAAATCTGTCGGCATCCAAGCCTGATTTCCGTCAGAGATGCTCCAACCTTCATTCCATTCGCTGCAATTCTCTCAAAGTCCCATCAAGCCATGGGGACCGAGGGCGAAGGGAGAGGGATGAACCCTGACAGGAGCAATAGAATCCAGACTCCAACAGAGCTCCGATGAGCTTGCTCACTCCCCCTCTCTCACTTGCTCATTCTATTTCTCCTGGTGCTGCAGGCTGCCCTTTTGTACTGTGCTCCTGCCTGCATTGGTGCCTTTTTATGCCAACAAAGAAATCCGCAGCAGTCCCGACAGAGCTCAGTTGAGCTCGGTTACTCCCGCTTTCTCACTCGCTTCATCCTAATATGTCCAAAACACTGATTTCCAAAAGCGACTGTGCTACTCTGCGCCAGAAGCGCAAAAACACATTTTGGCCAGGATGTGAAAAATGACAGCTGTACTGTTCATAAGGAGGTGTGAAAAAATGGCAGTGTAGAAAATCTAGTATGAAAATATCACTAATTTGCGAAGTTACGAAGGTGCGTGGAAACTGCACAATGCATGCTCGTAACACAGTCATTTTATGCAGTTTCATCACAAAATTTTCAACATAGGCATTTTAGGACCTCTGCTCATGAACAGTGTCACTGTGATTTTCTTAATGCATCCTGAACACTGATTTCCCCCACCGACAGCACTATTCTGCGCCGAAATTGCAAAAACACATTTCAGCCAGGATGTGAAAAATGACAGCTGTACTGTTCATAAGGAGGTGCGGAAAAAATGGCAACGTTGAAAATCTGGAATGAAAATATTGCAAATTGGTGAAGTTACAGTACAAGTATACGTAACAGCTGAGCAACGCATGCTCATAAAACAGTCATCTTTTGGATTTTTCCCACTAAATTTGCAACATAGACTTTTTGAGAGCTCACCTCATGAACGCTGGCACTGTCATTGCATTAAACTGTCCCGGAAGGTGATTCCACGCAGTGACCCCGAAATCACCTTTTGGGACCGATTAACACCATGACAGAGGCTGAATTTATGAGGAGGGGGCCCAATAACCCCATTTTGAAAATTTGGAGCCAAAATTCCAAAAAATGCCTGAGATATGCAAAAAAGTTGAAAAAGCCCTATTTATGCCATTATACAGCTTACGGCATTTCCTCAGTTCGCGGTCTACTTTGAAGAGTGCAGACATGTTCCCGGTCCACTGAAGATCATTGCACCAGACTCTGGAGGTAAGTATGGGGTGAGGGATGTGGGAGGCAGGGTGCCCAATGCTGGGTGGAGTACAGGTTGTGAGAGGGGCAGGGAGACCCATGAGGGACGTTTTCTTTACAGGTTTAAAAAACAAAACAATTCATGAAACTTTTTTTTTACAGGGTGTGGGCATGCTGGGGTGGACTCTCAGTATGTTTTGGGGAGGTTGTAGCTGGCCGGTTAGGCACCCCTGTCAGCACATATGGAGTGCTGGAGGGAACAAAGTTGAGGGGGATTGGGTACCCCCTCGGCATAAACCGAATGTTTTGGTGGGGGGGGGCCATTATGCTGATGGGGAGTGGGCATCCCCTTTGGCAACCTGAACTCACACCAGGACTGAAGCCGACGGGGATTGGGGCCCCTGTCGGCAAACAAACACTGTTGTGGGGGGGAACATGCTGCCAAGAGGGATTGGGCACCCCCTCAGCACTGGGGGCTCAGTCATATTGTTTGTTGACATGGCGGCAAGCCGCCGCCATGTTCACAAACAATATTACAGTACCAACATTCCACCCAGCAATGATGGGTCGCTCCCTCTTTGCAGCGGAATGGATGATATTGCAATGGTGAGGTGGCCCCTGATTGCAGCGGCTGAAATGTTTCAAGGTTGTGGCATGCTGGCTGAACTAGTGTCAGCAGCAGCATGCTACCCCATTGGGGAAAGCGGGCCAACCCTCAAAAGGCAGAGGGGGCACTGGTCACAACAGTGTCGTGCCTCCACAACTTGCTTCTGCAGCAAGCTGCCGCAATATGTTTCATGCGCATGTGCGCAATCAACATAAAAATGAATACCTCTGATTTGTTTTTAACTAATGGCAGAGCTGGTAGCACTAATTAGTATGTAATACATGGATGGGAACTTTTCCTCATAGAAAATGCCATCATTTGGTTCCCTATAGAAATGTGACTAATCTATCAATCAAAGCTGTATACCTGCAGTAATCAATCAATTACATCTATATCCCCTACACTAATAAAACAAAAGTATATATTTGCACTAATAAAAAGTAAACAGCTGCACTAAATAAAACCCTGTGTGTGTGTGTGGGGGGGGGATACCACTGATAACACAATTAGCACAGCGTTAGGAAGCTACCTAAACCAATTAGCAAGCTATAAAAGACCCTGGAAAAAAAAGGCACTTAAAGAAAATCCTCTGAAACTCAGAAGTCTCCCAAACTCCTACCTGCACTCACTACACACCATTCTCTCCTTGCTGCAAGAAACCTTTGGGTGCCATAAAATTAATACAAATGCAATCACCATAACAATGACCATCCTCATATATTATATTCAAAAAAAACGAGGGGTAAGGATGGAACACTTGGAAGTGTACCCATCTCGGGGGCTAATAAGGGCAGTAAAGTCACTTGCCCTTCGAGCTCATGGCCCTAATTAGCCCCCTCGATAGGGAGGTATACATCCTTGTATACCACCCTTACCCATTATTTGTTCTATATATCCAATGCACAGGAAGCCACCAGGTGTGTGCGAAATGGCTGTTGGCAGGTCTGGCAACAGAATAGTCACTGTGGTTCTATTTGGAAATAAAAACATGTTGGAGGTATTGAAAACTTTTTTTATTGCTAAAAGCCCTAATTTGGCATTTCTGAAGCAGCTTCTGCAGTTTCAGACTTAACCATTGTTCTCCTTTAAGGCCCTCAGAAGTGAATTTGAATCCTTTAATAGCTCACCCTGGAGTGGCTTATTGTGCTGATAAAGTGGCTCACTGCTCTATGCATTATTTAAGTGTAATATTTTTAATATGATTTTTTTACATAACAGCATTTTTTAATACATTTTAAATGTTTAAATACATTTTAAATGGCAAAATTACATGCACGAAATGGTCTCAGATTTTATTTTAGATAATGAGGCTATTTTGCCTTGGCAAATGTGCTTTCATGATTTCTCCTTGCCATTTTATAAATCCACACAATATTTTAACAAAAAAAGGGAGCACAAGGACAGTGGTGCTCCGTAGTCAAAGCAAAACTGTAAAACAAAAAATACGGGCACACACCACCTCTAACTAAAAATGAACACTTGGCTATAACATTAAAGCATGGTAAATTTTGTTTAATGGTAAATTTATAACTGTATGCCTGATGCATTTCGGACAGGTAGTCTTCCCTCAAAGGCAGTGCTTTAATGTCATAGTCAAGAGTTCGACCCCTGAATTAGAAAGTAGGTATTATAAACTCCACACAATGAATACTGTGTTTGCAGCTAAATAGTGATCTCTGGGAAGAAGAGTTTAAAAAGCTGCTGGTGGCTGCCATCTTTAAGGTGTCTCCTTCTTTATTACAAAACATACCAGCTGTCTTACAAATAATCAAATAAGTCTGAAATATCCTAATAAAGAATATCAGGAATATATATATATATATATATATATATATATACACACATATACATACATATACACACCATTGATGGTAGTGATGTTCTTTCCACCACAGATCGTGTTAGTTCACTACAGTCTTGTCACAGTGGTAAGACAGAACACCTGGTATAAATAGGACATTCCTTAGAGAATCCAGGAAAAAGACATTTATTAAATTTTGGAATATAGCCAGCAATGCAGCCTAGCACCTGTGGGTTTGCTTTGGACAGTCACTTGTTGCTAGGTATCATTGTTGGCAAAATTCCAGATTTAATAAAAAACATATTCCTGGATGCCTTATGGAATATCCCCTATATGTGCAGTACCAATGGTGAATAAATTGAGTAACTACCGCATGTTATTTTTGGATAAATATTTATTTTCATTTAAAACATATTACCATTTAGAATCTGGAAACAGAACACAAAAAACAATGGGTTAGAGAGTTTTCAATAGAAAGAATGGCAGTCTTAAGTTACAACAAGGTAAAACACCAGTGAAAGAGATGGTGTGGTGTATATGTAATATGTAATGGGTTGCAGTAAAATACAACATTTATCTCCACACAAGTGGTAAGATCTTTATAACTAACCTGTGGCTTTGCCACTCATGAGTTATGGGTCTTACCACTCACTGGAGGATATAAACATTATGTACTCCATGTATACATACACATACTGTACATTCCCCAGTCATTATATGCAGTAACTGTTTTTCGTCCTGTGGAAAAAAGGTTGAATATTTACTCAGCTTACATTATTGAGAATATTATTATCTTTAAACACTACTAAGAGATATGTTTAGATGAATCACATAGCTAATTGCATTTTCATTCTGATGAATGAACTGATGACCATGAGAGTTTAAACAGAGTTTGGAATCAAATACTGAAAAGGATTAACATTTACTTCCCGTGCTGTTATTTTCTTTAACATGCAATATATACTAGTGACTAAATAGGATTTATTAGTCATTTTTATTGACAGCATAGTGCTGTCTAAGTTACATAGAAACATAGAAACATGGGGCCAGATATTCAAAAGGGTTGTGCAATGCGTAATAGGGTTGCGCCAACGCAAGTCAGAAAATGCGCCATTCTGCGATATTCAGCAGGAGGCAGTTGCACCACTGAAAACATGCTGAGCAACAGTGCAGTGATAATGAAGGCATGTGCAACCAAAGGGGGTGGAACCATGCATAAAGTGCGCAGTGCAGTGTTCAAAAACTTGCAATGCGCAACGGTAAAACAAAAAGCAGAAGTTGCGCCAGCGAAAGAAGCCAAAATAAAAAGGAGCAAGGAAGAGGTGCAAGAACGCTACAGGGAAGCCACATTAAGCAGGGAGAGAGAGAGAAATATGGAGAAAGAGGGCAGGCCAGGGAAACAAAAACACAGAATAGGGGCAAGGGAAGTTGTGTGGGGACACAGAGTGCAGAGGCCAGTAGGTGTACCCGGTGCAGTGGAGGTAGCAGTCAGGATAGCGGGGTAACAAAACAACAACAGCTGGGGGGGAACACAAGCCAGAGTTATGGACAGTACCACCTTCCACATGGAAGCAGTAATGAGGGGGGTGAGAAGGCATGCTGCAGGGGGACGTGGCCGTGGAAGAGCCCGTCGGTGGTATGCCCCCAACAGGCAGTACCGAGCCCGCACCAGCTTTGAGCTGTACACAGATGTCAAGATTGTGGGCCGGTACCACCTGAACAGGGCAATACTGAGGCAGCTTTGTGAGCTGTGCAGTGATGTGATGCAGGCACCCACACGACGGAGTCATGCTCTGTCAGTGGAGACAAAGGTTACAGCCTGCATGTGCTTGCACACCACGGGTACCTTCCAGAGACCAACAGGGGACACCACAGGCATAACACAGTCGGCCACGTCACGCATCCTCACCCAATTCCTCTGCACACTGCTGCCACATGCTGTGGAGTACATCCATTTCCCCAGCACTGCGGTGGAGTGCACAGCAAACATACAGGAGTTCCAAGGGTAGCACGTATGCCTGGCATGCTAGAGGTGATAGACTGCACCCATGTGGCCATTTGCACGCCACCTGGCCCTGATGGGGCCATCTACATGAATCAGAAGGGATATGCCAATGTCAACTGCAAGGTGGTGCGTGATGCCAATGGGCACATCATCAATGTCTGTGCCATGCACCCTGGAGGAGCACATGATTCCTTCATCTGGTACCAGTCAGCACTGTGCCATCGATTCGAGAGTGGGGACATCCCCACAGGTCATCTAGTGGGTAAGTATGCATGTAGAACTGACAAATCGTGGGCAAGGGGGGTTAAGCCAGAGGTGCCATGGGTGTGGCACACAGGGTTTGGGGCAGTCTGAGCCTGAACAAGACAGTAACCTCCACTATCACCACACAGGTGACAGTGGATACCCACTCTGTCCCTGGCTGCTCACACCCTACCGGCAGCCCATGACCCCATCACAACAACGCTTCAATGAGGCACATGCCACCACATGCAACATCATTGAGTGGGTGTTTGAGATGCTGAAGGTGCATTTCCATTGCCTGGACACCTCTGGTGGTGCCCTACAGTATAGCCCCTCAAAGGCCTGTGGGATATTCCTGGCCTGTTGTATCCTGCACAACATGGCCAAAGACTGTGGGATAGCCATACAGGTCAAAGAGGGAGACAGCGATGGGGACGACGGTGATGCCAGTGATGAAGGAAATGGGTAGCCTCCCCCTTGGCCAACGGGACCCCCAACTGATCCGGCTGGCCCAGCTGCACCGGGACACCATCACAGAGGAGCACTTCAGCCAACACAGGTAAGTCATGGGACCATGTGCAACCACCAGTGGCTAGGACACAACCCACATACACACATGGAAACACACCAGGGGTGCATGCTGGCAAGGGATGTGGCAGGGCACAGAAGCACACACATACAACCAGGGAAGGGTGAACAGTAACACACCACATGGACGGACACACACACACACAATAGGCACAAAGCGCAAGGGGTCAGGTGCAAAACAGGGCCGGAACACAAACACTAGCAACACACATGTCCACAGGCCACCACATCCACTGACTGTCTATGTGCATGTGTCAGATGCTGGGCACCATCGCACTTTGGTGTACAGCGCAATGCAGGCATCATCATGCACATGTACCTGTGGACAACAGTCGGGAGGGTGTGCAGGTGGACCATGTGTCTGCGTGTAGGGCTGGGCACCCACCAGTGCACTGCCCACCCAAACACACAATGCACACAAGGCAGCACCAGACAGTGCCCGCACTTGGAGACAGGTCAGTCTTGTGGCACAGTGCCACGTCCACCTCAGATGCGTGGACAGCCCCACCGAGACCCAGCAGCACTGGCAGGCTGACCACGGGCCTCATGGGGTGGCACCGATGGTCCACCAGGGATTCCACTGCGTGAACATGACCGTGCCCACACAGGGGTCTGCAGCACACCGAACATAACCTGCACCAGGAGTGCTCGGGATGCCCACTGCTGAACCCAGCATCGACAGGGTGGGTGTTGCATGACACCGGTGAACGGGGAGTGGATAACGAACTGTGGCCATGACAGTGACTAACGCCTGTGTTTGCCTGTCAATGGCAGCAGTCACATCCTCCAGCAAATGGTCAATCTATGATAGGATCCTATCAGTGTCCCTGCTGTGTCACTCCTCGACCTGCTCCAGAGCCACACACAGTGCCTCCACAGACATTGCAAGCCGCATCTGCTGCTGTACTGATGCCTGCAGTAGGCGGGTGTGCTCATCAAAGAGGTTGTCTGCCACCTTGGCAACCTGTCCCTCAGGGCATGGAAGGGCCTGATGTTCAGCACCCCTTGAGGGTGGGCACTGCTCACCAGGACCAGGTATGGGCAAGTCCACAGGCGCTGCACAGATGCCACTGCTGAACCGTGAACCCCCAGTCCTGGTAGGTGACTGCTGCTGCTGCCCCTCCACCTGCTGTGCCCAAGGGATCAGTTGTTCCGCCGCTGTGGCCACAACAGTGCCACTGACCTGACCAGCCACTGGTGCTGCTCCACCAGTGCTGACAGGCACAGCCTGGGACTGTGCTGACATGCTGGCACACACATCAGAACCAGCCAGGTCCATGGGCATGAGCTGGCCTGCTGTGTGTCCATTCCATGACACACACATGTCACTGCCCATAATGGTCGTTGCATCATCAATGGTGCAGGTCTGTGCCACATCCACAGCCACAGCCACAGTGTGCTGGCATCCTTGGATGCCAGACCGCTGAGACACAGGAAGGGCCTCCCCCACACCTGTCTCAACGACATCAGTGTTGACAGCCAGGCGGACCCACTGTTGCAATGCTCGCCGGCTACCTGCAGAGGTAGATGGTCCCTCCCCTGAACTGCTGACCCTTGCAGATGCGCAGGATCTGTAACAGAAAGTATGGACACGTTAGTGCATGTGATCTACCCTCCCCTGACAGAACATGACGTACCATGCAGTGATGGGCTACCACCTGTCTGGAAGCCACCTCCTGGAACGCCCTCAATGGCTCTGTGCTGCATGCTTGCAGCGAGCCTGTCCTCTGCCGGAGTCAGCTGCACCACCTCCGACTGGCCCCCACCTGTTGCAACATGTGCCACCCTGATGGCAGCCACCTTCTCCTTCACCCTCCTCCTGTCGGTACCCATCTTCTTCTTACACTCCTGCATGGAGCACTGGTGACTGCTATGCAGGTTGACGGCATGTGTCACCCCCTCCCATGCAGCAGCATGGGCCTGAGGGGTGCCCCGATGTCCACTGAACAGTGGCTCCTGATCGATGTAGGCCTCGAAGAGTGCCTCTGTCTCGGCCTTGGTGAAATTGGGCCTCCTCTTCCGCCCACCATCGTTGTCCTCCTCACCCAGTCCTCTCTCGGTCATTATTCAGCCTGTTTGGGTGACAGTGGTTACCTGTGACTGTGCAGTACAAAGCAAGTCCCTGATACCACAGTCCAGAAAACCACACAGCATGCAACTCACCAATAAACTGCAGTAACCAAATTTGGCCACTGCAGAACAGTGTCGCATTTTTATAGCGCAATCCATGCAAATTAGATGTGGAGCAACTTTAATGAGATGCAAATCATGCTGCTGCGCCATTGCATGGCTGATCGGATGATTTGCATATGACGACTGAATATCGCGCTTTTGCACTTTGCGCAATTGTGTTGAACATGCTGAGCCAATGGTGCAGTTCTGTGGCCTGCGTAGTACACCACACTGTGCATGCCCAGGTAGCTTACACAGCTGTCTGCCACACTGATGACGTGCTGTGCACGGTAGGCAATTCAGGGCACGGCCACCATTGTGCCTGTAGCGCTATGGTGAGGGTCACTACATGGCGCTGTGGCACAACTGCACAATAGTTCGTGTGGCAATGGCACACAGGCAACCAATTGCACTAGATGCATAGACGTCCAATGGCGCTGTGTGTAGCCTTGCACCAGAGACCCATGACCCTGTGCCCAACCTTTGGCCCTTGGCGCTATACGTCTGGCATGGCTACACCTCTATCACGCTGTTCAGTGATGGCGCAATAGGGAATGGCGGCGCTGTAGCAACAGCATGACAGAGAATGGTGGCAATGTGCTGCGTAGCACTTCCACTTGGGGTTGCCGCACTGTGGAGCACCATATTGCCTACTATAGCCTTAGAGATGGCACGCAGGAGAGCCCCTCAGTGGAGTGCCCTTGAGCTGGCCAACCTTGTGGCCATTGTGGAGCCACACTATGGCCCACTGTTTGGTGAGGAGCCACTGGACAGGGCCAGGACCCAGGTCTGGCAAGAGGTGGCTACTAACCTGGAGGTGGCCACTGGGTGCAGGAGAACGGCCTAACAGTGTAGGCACTAGTATGGGGACCTTAGACAGAGGGAGCCGGAGCTACTTGCACTTCTGCAGTCACATGCCAGGAGAGGTGTGGTGCCTCGGCCAGGTGGGTGATACATCTACACACTTGTATGTTCCATATGGGTAACACTGTCTTATGTGCCCAGCACATAGGGGAGAGATAGTCTAGGGTTGGCTGTGGTGGTGTTTACAGGGTATGAGGTGGGTGGGCACACACATTGAGGTAGGGGGAATATGCTTTGGGTTTGTACTGATGTGTTTCTCTCCTTTTGTCTCCCACAGGCATGGCCAAGCGGAGGAGGATGTTGGAGCGGCAGCAGAGGGTGGAGGACGCTGCACAGGGGCATGTCGGGGACCAACCCCAACGCCATCAACATCCCGATGAGGGTGAGTGCCATGACACCATGATTGCTATTGCATGCTGTGTGACAGGGTGGGAAGCAAGGCATGACCACCATCCATGGACACCACTGCCATGAACATGACATGTGACAGTCAGCACTGTCCAGTGGCACTGCATGTCTGGGAGTGCGTCAATGGTGGTCCATGCATGCACTGGGCACATGGCTGTGGCACTGCCTGCCCACCGCATAGCCACGTTACTGTACAGCCTTGGTTGTGCTGTGCTGGACATGGGCGGTGGGTGTGTGCAGTGGTACACATGGCTGTTGCTGCCTGGTTGGTCATGTCTTGTGGACACGGTCACTGTGGGTGGGTGCACACCATCACAGGAGCATGGCACATGGCTGTATGCCATGCATAATGGGTAGGCTGCAGGGGGATGGACAGTCACACCCATTGACTCTGATCCCTTGTCTTAGGTGTGCGGATACTCCTGCAAATACAGCAGGCCATCCAGGAGCTTCTGCGGGTGGCTCAAGAGTCCCTCACCATCCTAAGGGATCTTCAGCAGCATGGGGTGAGGAGGAGGTGGCCCAGGCAACAGCCCCAGGCAGCAGAGGACCAGTCTGGCCGCTAGTGACTGCAAGACCTGCATACAACCTCCCCCCTTTGACCAACCCTCACACCCCGCCTACCTTCTTCCATATGTTCACCCCTACCCCTTACCCCCACCTTGTTCCTGTCCCTCCACCCCATGTTTGTACATAGTTGTATATAGTTGTTGTTGTTATGTTTTTGAATACAGATATTTTGATATGAATACTGTGGTGGTCTCTGATTTGCAGCTGGTGATAGGTGCTCAATTGCAGTGGTGTGCATGGCATCTGGGGTGGTTCAGTCATGGGTATGTGTGTGTGTGCGTGGGGAAGTGTCTCTGGTGTGGGAGTGGCTATCAGTCAGTATCTGTGGTGTGTGTGTTGTTCCCTGTGCATTGCATTACTGTGTGCAGTGGTCCATGGTGCCTGCTCTGTGTCCATTGTGCCCCTGTCAACCCATCCTTGGCCTTTGCAGCTGACAGCCTTGCATGTCTGTGGCCTGTGAGGTCTGCTGCCTTGTCAGTGGTGGCTGTCCCTGCAGGTCATCCACTGTGACCGTCACAATGCTGGGTTGCCTCCTGTCAATGGTGTGGTGCATGTTTGCCTCAGGTGACACTGTGGCCTCCACAGTTGCTGTCCCACCTCCATGCTGTGGCTTGTGTGTGTTGCAGGGGCTGTGCACCACTGTCTGTGACTTGTGCTCCAGGCATATGCTGGTGGCAGTCAGGGCCACAGTTCATGCACAGGGTGGGTGTCACCCCTGTGCCATGGAGGACTGCAGGCTGTGTGTGCACAGTTTTCATGTGCCCACACTGGGGGCTTGGTTGCCACACTACTGCATCCCTGTGTTAGTGTCCCCGTGGGTATGGGTGTGTGTTTGCCCCTGCACTGTGTTGCATCTGGTGTGCTGCATGCTTCCACGCACCACTGTGGGTGTCTGTGCTGGCTGCTGTGGCTTGTGGTAGGTCGGGCTGTGACACTTGTCTACTGTGCAGGGTGCTGTATCAATGGCGGTGGTGTCAGGGGCATGCCCTTTCCTGTGAGGGGTCCCTCTTGTGCCGACACATGTTCAGTCTCTCAGATGGTACCTCAGGGATTGTGCATGTTGGCACTGTGTCTCACATATTTTGCATTACTGTGCTGCCAACCACTGCTGGGTGCTCATGGTGGGTCTGTATATGGTTCTGTGGTACACGAGGTTGCAGTGTGGCAGTGGGGGGTAGTAGTATGCATGGGGATTCCCGCAGTAGTGGTCACTGCTCATGGGGGGTGTCTTGGGGTCATGGTGCAGGGTGTGCTGTGCACAGGGGGGGGGCTGCTGTGCCATGGGATGGTCTGCCATCCTTGTGTGGCAGTCTCAGCTTGCCGGTGGGTGTGATGGGGCACCATGGCCCAGCTGTGCTTTGTTTGCTTGTCCCCATGGGCCAGTGGATATTCCAGTCCTCCCCCAGTTGTGCTGTGCTTGGGGTGTGGGGGTGCATTGTCAGTTCTGCAGTGTGTTCCTGTGCCCATCTGTGGCATGGGTGGTGGGTCCCCACCTACCTCCCTGGTTGTGCAGTTATATTGCTCAGCTGCTGGGGGGGCTCCTTGCTTGCTCTGTGGCGCCTCTGGGCTGCTCACCTGGGCAGCCCTTGTTGTGCCATAGCACATCGTATCTGCTCAGCTTCCCCTTCCTAGTTGTGCTATGGTGCAAGTTGTGTGATATTCAGATGTTGGCTGTTGGCACAATTTGGCTTGCTCCTTTTTTGAATATCACGTCTATTGTGCATGGGTGCAATGGACTTGTGCTTGCTACTGCTATTGTGCACTTTTTGGGCACAGTTTGAATATCCAGCCCATAGAGTTTAACAGCGGATAAGGGTCACTTGGCCCACCCAGTCTGCCCATTTCCCTACCTATTGGATAAGCTGTAGATTCTAGTTAATAAAGTAGTTCACTACATTTTTATTTACTCTGATTCTTGTTTTAGTGCCATCACGCATTACATTTTCTGACACACTTCAGTAGAGAAGTGAAGCAGATGGTAATCCAATCAAGTCTCAATTCAGAGTACTTGATTGATAAGCTGAAAATGAATGCCAGTGCCCTAATTTTGAAGAAAAAACATGAGTTTAGAAATGTATGAACTTATACAAGTAAGCTAATTTATCCTTCTAAAATACCTAGCAAGTTCAACTGCTTAGAAAGTCTTCCCAAGTTTTTTTTTCTTATTTTTTGTAAGCACATAGGACTGAGTGGTTTAGAAACCAGTATATCAGTGTTGTTCCAAGATATGTTAACATCCAGTAATAATAACTAAACAGATCCATTTGCTTAGAGCTGTTCAGAGCAGGAATTAAGTGAGTCTGAATGCTGCATCCACAGGATCTGAGTTAGTTGGGCGGGTGGGGCAGAGATCGGTGAGGAAGCAAAGTTTGCAGGAGATGTGCACAAGGAATCTGGGTCAGGCGTGACGGTGAGTTTGTCAAGGAGGAGGAGTGCATTCAGGCAGTGGTTGGGGAAGCCACTGGAACACTCAGGGATAGCATTGGGAAATGTAGATTCCTTCAAGTCACAGGTAAACCTTCAAGGTATAGGCTGAGACGAGGGATGATTATGGTGGTAATATCTGTTCTTGGATTTTTGTAGATCTTTTATTGATTTTAGAAAGATTAAAAAGCAGAGCAATACAGTGCAACATAATACTTGACACTGAGACTACAAACCAAAAGGCTAAAAACATACAACCAATACATTTCATTAAAAGTATATTGGGCATGATTTCAAATTCAGGACTGACGTACATTTGCATATGCATGTGCCACACACAGAGCACTTGGGTACCACCTATTGTGACACTTCTAAAACAGTTGGACCCTAGTCTACATAGTAAAGAAAGAAAACACACTCACAGAGGCTTAAGGAGAAGCACCAGTCCTTTGGAATTAATGTGAACTACAGCTTTTAGTTATAAATAACGCTCCAAAGAAATGTACAGGACGAGCTGTAAACCACTGCTGGCCCCAGTGCTTTGTGTTTCACACTCTTCATCAGGGGATGTGGCTACAGAAATTACATGTCAGCTTAAATAATACAACTCATTAAAAAATGAATTTAATACAAATGTAAGCCATAGCAGCATAAGTTACTCTAAAAAGATAGTGATGTGTAGACATCTGTAATTGACCAAACATTACAAAAAGGTGCAGCTTAAGCTAATGGCAAGATAATGAAGTGTTTTAAGTGGCTGCTCCCTTCTTTAGTGCTCATTTCAAAATGACAGTTTCAAATATTTCCAAATACTAACATATATTTTTGAAAATCCAATAACACATATTCTTAAAACAAATGTGCACAGAAAATGTAATGCAAGTCTACAGTAAATAGGAAGTACCATAGTATTAGCACGTGACCCAAATTCAATGTCATATCATAATGTCAAAATCTATTATTACAGTGCATTTCTTGAATAGTAGCACTAAGAATTAATGTTTTCCTGACAGATAGTAATAAAAGGGCTTTATCTTTTTTTAGAATCAAAATGATGAAAGATTGGACATTTATATTGCAAAAACAGTTCAATGCAGTTAAAACTGTTCATATAATCACAATATGTTTTAAATGGTTGCAACATTCTAAGTGCTTGCTAAAAAAGGCAGTTTTCAGAACTTCAAATCTAGTTATTAAATCACATGAAATGCAGCACAAATGACACTCCAAATCATACTTCCTGTAAGAGGTATACTTTAGTAGCGCTCACTTTAAACCCAGTATCTTATTACTGTATCAGAATCTATTGTTTATTGCTGTGCTCTAAATGAATTGTTAAAAGTTTAACTAATGACACACCACGGATGACATTTTGAAAGGGAGCAGCCGTAATGCAAGAGCTCATTTTGAGACCAGTAACTTATCTCCATTGCGTACATTTTAGTTCTACAGTAAATAATAGCTTCAGCATTGTTAGTGCTCACCTTGAATGCAATGACTCATAACCACAAGTTTAAAATCAAATCTTGTGAGCATAAACTGAAATGAAGGGAAGAGAAATCTGAGTTAGGTAACTGTGATCCACAAGCTCCTCAATTTAGAAATACTGATTGTATATAAATATGGAGCATGACAGACAGAATACAGAAAGAAAAGGGTTGTTGAGTGGAAAGGGAGGGGGCGGGGAGGGAGGAAAAAACTGAGAAAACATCACATCATGGATCAGCTGTGTACCAGTCTCAACAATCAAGGTTGGTGTACAGTACCTGAAAGGGCACATTACAGACTCAAGTTACAATGGCGAACATATATACAAAAATTCTCACTTCAAGAATGGTTTCAAATCCCATTGGTCGTTAAAGTCTAAATGTTTTACACTTCTCAACATGAAAATCCCAAACTCTTGTTTTTTCAATAAAATATTAGTTCTTTCACTTCCCTTTGAGAAGTATTTCCACATGTTCAGTGCCATAACTCTCATGCATTCAGTATTGGATACACGTTTGTCTGCAAAGCGTACTCCTACTAGGGTACCCTGGACTTACTCCCACTCCCTCAACCCTCAGCATGCACCTTCTTTTAAGATCTGGGTTTCCATTGGAGACAAAGAGTTCAAGAAGGGCCCCAGTACTCCCGAATTGTTCATTAATTTGTCCATGCCCACTATACTGTAGGTGCCTCCACCAGAGGGCACGAATACAAGCAACTCTTTCTGAGTTGTTTGATCTTATTCTATCTCTTGCTATTGTACATCTGCACCTCTGTAGTAGGTGTAAGAGTACTTCAGAAGGGATGTGAGGAAGCTTTCTTTTCACAGAGAGGGCAGTGGGAGGATGGAACAGTTGCCAGGTGAGTGCTAAAGCTGAAAACTAGAGGGCTTCAAGAGAGGGTGGGATAGCTATAAAGAACTAATCAAAGTGAAACATGATCATATGGCTAGGGGTTCAGTGCTACTGGTAAGACTGGACTGTCTTCACTGTTTTTCTGCCTGATAAACTTCTCTGTTTCTATGCCCAGCGTGACTGGTACTGTGTTATGCATAGACATTAGTGGGTTTTTGTTTGTTAAAGATTTTTGTTAGAGGGTCCAGTTTGCACACACTAATATATCTGCAGTTGCTCATTTGTATTGTGACAGTCACTTGGTGAACTCTCCTCTCCAGCAACTGAGTCAAGCCTTTGTGTATAGTTAGGGGTATTTGTAGGTTTCATAGGTTGGTGTATGAGTCAACAGCATTTGCTAATATGACTTGCCATTTTTCAATGGAAGTTTCTACCTAAATATGCATCTAATTTCCTTTTAAAAATGTTGACTGTATTGCTTTCCACTATTTCCTCAGGTAGTCCATTCCAGTAAGCAACTACCCTCTGGCTTATCTTATCCAGAACCCTCTTTTATTTGTTCTATAATTATCACTCTTTAACTGGAGACTGTGAACTCTAGTATTTCTATTTGTGACACTTAGATTTTAAACCTTCACACTCCCATAGATCCTCATTCCCAGAAACTGCATACACAAGACAAAGATCTCCTCTAAGCCAATGGTATTCCAGTGTATACAATCCCAGCTCTTGTAACCTCTCCTTATAGGTCATGTGCTTCAACATAGTCACCCTTTTAGTCATTCTCCTCTGGACCCTCTCTAAAAGCTCAATGCCTCCCCTATACCAATGGTACGAACTCCAGAACTTTGCACCATACTCCATCAATGGTCTAACCATACAGTGGCATCAGTACAGAGCTTTCCCGACTGCAAATATTTCTTAGGATGTAGTTTATCATTTGATTTGCTCTCTTTCTAATCTCTACGCTATGTTGTTTGAATAATAGGTTGTTTGCCTCAAATATTCCCAAATCCTTTTCAGATTCAGTACAGTGTAGCTCATTTCCATTTAATGTGTATTTTGCATGCATGATTTTCTTTCAAAGTGCATGACACTGCACCTATCAATATTGAAAGTCATTTTATGGTCAGCTGCCCACTTACCTGTTCTGTTCAAGTGTTCCTAAAGGTTTTGCACATCATATATATTATTTACTTTAGTCTCATGGGGGTGGATGTTTGCCCCATTTTATAGTCTAGAACCTAGCAAATGAGTATCAAAGCTCGGTTTTGTAAGGAATAAGACATGGTAGGGTGTTGGGTTCTTTTTGTAAACTGCATGCTTAGGTGCACTGTGAGGTATGAGCCACTTACACTGAGTGCCTTCAATCACCTGGAAGTGTGGTTTACAAAAAGAAACCAACTTCCTGAAGTGTCTTATTGATTTAAAAGTACACTGGAATAAAATTAGTAACAGAAGTAAAAGAGTGGTGGTGGGGGAGAGGAAGAGTATTGTGAAAAGTACTCGCTGAAAGGAGGACTACCAGGCAACATGTTACTCATAATCATTCTCAAAGTAGCAGTGCAGATGGTCTCACAAACACTGGTAATGGACAGAGGCACAAATCTGCTCCAGGTCTTGTGTGAGGCCTTTTGGTAGGTCATACATTGGAAACAAGATTTTAAATGCTCAATTTCTACTGTTTGTTGTCTGGTATGGGTGTTGATGAGTGTGTGACTGTTTAAGTTCAAGTTCAAGTTTATTGCAGGAAAGACTCCGTTGAGCAAGCTCATTGACAAGGAGGTCCCGAGGCACATACACATACAGTTCGCAATTACTTAAATATTTTGTGTAGTTTAAAATACAAACATGGCTGTTAGAATAAAAAAAAGACACATCTGTCAGGCATTGATACCTGAGTGTGCTGCATCTCATTGCCAGAAGAAGTGCAAAGCAATCTGTTTATTTTCATAGACTAGCTGGCTTCAGAATCTTCTCAGCTGATCAGGATTTAGAAAATTCCCTAACCATTTTAAAATTTTTAGTAATATTGCTCTCCTATCCTGCTTTGACACCCACAGTTGTTCTTCAGTTAAAATATACTAATTGGATTTTTTTTAATTAAGCCAAACTAAAACTAAAACCCAAATAGACTGTATAGCAGCATGTCTTGTTGAGTTGTATGCTATATCGATCCATGTTTGGTCAGGGAAACTAGAGTAAACATCCTGGACTAGTACATATTGGGCTCATGCAATCAAGAAAGAAAACTACTCTGAATTTATTGTTTTAGCTATAATGGCAAAACTGGGAATATGATTGCATGGGATGCATTTAAAGGACACTGTAATGCAATGGAAACTGGTCCAACCACTACTACTGTGTATAGTTGCAGATGTAGCAAGAGATGGAATAAGATCATTAGTCCATCAAAGCCATCTCCTGGTATCCTAACTGTAGTAACATAAACTATTGTTTTTCCATAAGTAGAAATTAGTCTGTTTTGATGTAGTACAGAATTCTACTGTACTTTCCCTGCAACCCACCACCAGTCTGTATAGAGAGTTTAAGGAAGGAGCCTGTGTTGACTTCCAATTCCCTCTGCTGCTCTCTTTACCCATTCGGTAGTCCCTGAGCTTGTGTGCCCATTTCTTGTTCTTTTTTTTAAGTTACATGATCTTATACTTGCACATGTTTAATAGCATTAGCCTTTATTCTTTATACTCATAACTACTGTATGTTAAGTAATAACACAGCACAGTGTAATGGGAGAGCACAACTTCAATTGGTTCATATCTAAAAATAAAATCTATTCATTCTTCTGCAAAATCACTGTTCATTTGACACATTCTTTCTACATCCCCAACTAGAATAAATTCAGAATCCAGAAATCACACATTAGTAGATTAGAATTTGAGTATTTGCTGTTAGTATCCATGATCACTTTCTGCCATAATGTGCTTGAAGGATTGAAGCTCATGAAGTACCTCCTATGTACTGCCTGTTTCACAAATTACAATTAAAAGTGTTTTTATGTTTGCTTGCATGCATTTACAAGAAACATTTTGGCACAGCTTAGGAGAGAAGCGGGGTTTTGGAGGTGGGGCACTGTGGGGGCCAATGGCCTCAGTGCCTTTTGAGGCTCGGCCCACTTTCCCCAATGCGGTGGCACGCTGCTGCTGACACTAGTTCAGCCAGCGTGCCACCACCTTGATAAGCATCCACCACTGCAATGAGGGAGTGCCCTGTCATTGCAGGGCATGCCTTGTGTGCCTAAAAATTTCTATTCACCCCGCTCCCTCCATTGCAGCAGCAGCACCAGGAGTGCAAGTCATCCTCCCAACATTGTGTGCTGTCCACCCTGCTGCCTCCATTTCTTGTCCCGGCACCCGGAGTCAAAATGAACCCTCACGCTCGCTCCCACTGCATGCTGCCCACCTCACTCCCTCCGTTTCTCATCCCAGTACCCGGAGTCAAAGTGAACCCTCCCACTCACTCCCACTGTGTGCTGCCCACCCCGCTCCCTCCCTTCCTCATCCCGCACCCAGAGTCAAGTGAACCCTCCCTCCACTCCCACTGTGTGCTGCCCGCCCGCTCCCTCTGTTCCCGGTCCTGCACGTATGGTGAATTTACAGGGGGACGTAAGGGGCTCTGAAGGATGCAGCTCTAAGCCAGCAGCAGCTCATGAAAGTGGCAAAGCCCCCAGAACTGCAGATTGGAGGTTCCCCAGTGAGCAAGATGGTCGCAATGCTGCTCTGTTTCTCATGGTTCCCGGCTTGTTGTAGTGTTTGCTGTGATTTTTTTAATTTTAAATAGCTGTCTGCATAACACAAAGGACTGGCTTAGTGTGGGTCCTCAGACATGTAGGAGGGGAAAAGCTACATATTCTGAACTTGAAGTAATCATTTTATAATCTGGAATGTTTAATATTATGTGGTTCTAAAATTAAATCAAACAAAATTTGCTGTCAGTTTAAATATTAGACATAATTAATTAAATAACTGAATTTATGTTTTATTTTTTGTTTGGGACAGAACAGAAAACCATAACATGGGTTTTGTTGGCATTGAGAACTAGATGCTTACTTTTTAGATAATCTTGCAAGATACCAAAGTTTTCTCATAGTGGAAACTGAACTTCAGATAGCTGACTTTTGCTGACATATGGTATGGTGTCATCTGCATATAACGATGTTGAAATGTTTTTAAAATTACAGTCCACATACCATGATGGAGCCCTAGGAACCCCTTTGGATATTGGGAGCAGATCAAAATTGACACATGCGAATGAAACCACTTGACATCTTTAACCAGGTAATTATGAATCCAGAACAGAGGGAAGACTATCATGGGTGAATTTAGTCATTTTGTATAACAGAATTTTGTGATCAATCAACTTAAAGGCTTTGAGTTTGTTTGGAAAGGAATACATATTGTTTGGAAAAAATCATATAGAGAGGATACTACGTAGGGAGCTGTATTATGGGGCTGTATTTGATATTGTGTGGGTCTGCTAGCACCCATAAATGCCTGAGCAGTTGGACAATGTCCTCAGAACCCCTATATACCGAATGTAGCTCAGTAACGCAGATTGCACCATATACATCTCTCCCTAATAATGCATGTAGAAAGATTAAGAAGTTCCTAGCAAAGGGTCTGCCACCTCTCTAGGAAGGTAAAGATGGCTCAGTGTGTCTTGCCTAGTAAAACCTTTGAAATAAGTAAATAAATGAATGGTGGGCCAATCAGGTGCTTATGCAGAGTTGCGGACTTTGGAACAATAATTTTATTATACAGTGATTGAAATAGTGATTGCTACACTAGTTGAAGTTTATATCACAAACATATGTGACTGTATCCTGCAGCAGTGTGAAAGCATGTGGGACTCCACTGGAAATGAGCCTGGGTTCAATTGGGATTTTCCCTTTCAGACTTTTTGTGAATACATTTATTTTACTACTATTGTACTACAGCATCCCCGTGCCTTTCTCAGAACAGATGCAAATTGTTGTACACAGCCCAGAAACCAAGCTAAGCATTTAAAGGACACTGTCAGCCAACCTTAGGCCTCAAACAAGCCCTTGTTTAAAAACAGACTGTGTTGGGCCAGCCTGGTGGTGCTGAGGGTTGAGGTGCTGGACACCACACCTCACTTTATGCCAGCGACCTGGGTTCGGTGATGGACTCGGGCCACTGGAGGGTCAGCAGGGGAACAGAGATATTGAGCACCCAACGGCAGCTCTTCCTCTCTGGGAAGGGTTGCAGGTCTGTCCCTCTGCCATATCGCCACCTCCTGGGTGAACCCAGGATTGGCAATGCAGATTGGGACACACACAGCTGGAGGGCAATGCCAGCTGAGAGTCCAGGGAGGAGTTGCGTCTAGACACATGCCTCCTCATTGGCTCTCCCAGAGTGCTGGCAACTGTGGGGATAGGAGGCTCACCAGAACAGGAGGAAAATGGACCCCGTCACTCCTAGGTCACGACTCCTCTGAAGCTGGACCACATCACCGGCGCTCACCGGGGCAGACTCCACTGTGTCCTGCTCGCTCTACCATTGTGTGGGGGAAGGCTTGGGGAGATCTTCTCCCACCCCACCCGGGGAGGGGTATACTGGGTTGCCTGAGGGCTCTCTGAGCGGATGGACACTCTAGGAGCAGACTCATGGAAGCACCATGGGATGTTGTGGAAGGCTACTTGAGGGTGTCTGAAAGAGTGGAGGGACAGTGCAGGTAGGAGGATAAACAAAAAGGTAAAAAAAAAATGACTGTGTTATGAGTGTGCATTACGCAGTTTCTACGTACTCTTGTGAGTCCAAGCATTTTTAATATTTTTACTCCAGATTTTCAACATTGCCATCTCTTCACACCTTCCTATGAATGGCACAGCTGTCATTTTTCACATCCTGCTTAATCTGTGTTTTCACACATGTGGTGCAGAATGGTGCGGTCACTGTGGGAAATCAACGTTCAGGACAGATTAATAAAATCACAGTGCCACTGTTCATGAACAGAGGTCCCAAATGCTTTCATGAGGTGGGGGTCACAAAAAGGCCATGTTGGAAATTTGTAGTGCAAATACCAACAAATTCTCTGGGTGCTAGGGTTTCTAACCATAATGTCCCACCCTGTACTGACAGGCATCGGGGGTGTGCCTTTGGATTGCCAGCTGTAATGCTCACGCCATTCCACCTCCACCCTGAAGCCAGTGACAGGCATCGAGGTGTGCCTTGGAGTCTTCAGCCTCAGAGTTCACCTCATTCTCCTATACTGCACCCATTTCATCACATATCCTTATGAAATGGGGTGACTGTAAAGCTGAACACCCCAAGCCACACCTCAACACCTGTTGGTGTCGGCAGGATAGGGTGAGATGAAATGCCTTGAGCTTTATGGGCGATAACTCAAAGGCACACCCCAATGCTTGTTCATCTCCGCAGGGTGGAGGTGGGGTTGGCGTGAGTTAAATACTTCACTGCCATTCCTATTCTGTATCCGTCTAACTCCTGCACATACAATGCAAATATCAGCAAGCAAACATTTGGCATTGACAAATGCTTGTTTATGGCTGGAGTAGTATAGATTAGTCCTATAGTGAACCCCTTCAGGATACAAACTGTACTTTAGATTTCATCACCATGCATTTCATTTACATTTGTAAATGTACACATTACGAAATGTACACGCACTGGGATGGTATTCCAAGGGCCTGGGTTCAGTTCCCAGTAAGTCACATTATTTCTTTCTCAGTACAATGTGGGAGTTAAATACTGCACCAACAATCATCTAACTGTCATCTTGATTGTTCCTAGCTGCTGGATATACAATACTAAAGGGAGTTTGTCCAGGAACCTCAGGTGCAATTATGTAAGCATGTAGCTTAGTGGAAAGAGAGCCAACATGATATTCCAAGGGACTGGGTTCAATTCCCAGTAGGTCATATTCTTTCTTTCTTTCTTTCTTTCTTTCTTTCTTTCTTTCTTTCTTTCTTTCTTTCTTTCTTTCTTTCTTTCTTACTACAATCTGTGATTTACAACAGACAGGAGTAGGCACAAGGGACGTGGTACTTCAATACTTAGAATAAGAAACAAGAAAACACTGTAAATAAGAGCACTCACAAACCTCAGTTCAGGCAAGGGTACCAGTCTCAGATTAACATTTTTTAATTTATTCTGGCATAAAATAAAAAGGTTTTTTTTTTATCTGGGACTGGTACCCTTGCCTGAATTGAGGTTTGAGTGCTCTACTTTTCAATGTTTTCTTGTTTATTATTTTAAGTATTGAAGCACCACATCCCTTGTGTCTACTCCTGTCTGTTGTAAATCACAAACTGTAGTCTTTTTCAGTTTGTGATTTTCATTTATAAAAAACCTGTACCATAAATGTATAATTGCAAGAAACACAACTATCTTGTTAAAATCTGCACTATTCACTGTCTTCAAAAGGACAGACACTATGAGGTGTAAATATAAACAGACGGTTAATCAGTAATTGTTAGGTGCAAAGACAACTAACTGTAAATTAAGCAATAATGCAGGAGAGGGTGTGTGTGTTGTGCTGGGATAACGTCACGCCTGGGGTGATTAGGCACGAGGCCAGAGGCCGAGTGCGACTAATCATCCCAGAAGTAATGTTATCCCAGCACAACACACACCCTGGAGTGCATTATTGCTATTATACAATGGCTCGTTTGTAAAAAGTAAGAAAAAATGACGGAAAACTACATTTAAAGCAGATTTTTCTGTCATTTTTGGCATGAGTAGGGTTACTTCAAGGAAAAGTAGTGCCGACTTAGCCAGCAGGTGGAGCTAATGTGTTTTTTGGGCAGTTGTGAAGTCCCTATAGGAGGGTTTCAACCTTTGTGCTACTCTTTGTTAATATGACCTATTGCCAAGAGGGCCCCAAGCATGGTGGTGTGTGGATCTCTGTAATCAAAGGAAAGGAGGTAGGAGATCATTTGTTTTGCTTGTTTAAAATATTTTAGAAAGCAGGGGAAAAAAGGTGGCGAGTGAGGCTAACTGTAATAAGTGTCTGTGTGAACACTGCCTGGCTGTCATGTTGTTGTACAGAGCGCAGTTGTTTTGGCTGTTTGTTCGCACAGGTTTCGCGGACAGCTGTGAGAACTTGCTGAGGGAGTGGAAAAAATATTTGTTTTGCGCTGCCACACTGTTCTATGTGTTTTACCGAACCGCTGTGTCGCGCGTTTACTGTGTTTCGGTCGGGAAACGAGTGAGAAGTGTTGAGGGCGAGCGCAGTAATGGCAGGTTACTTTTTGTTTTAAATGTGTCTGAAAATGCAAAGCTACGTGAGAAGGCTATAGTGTGGTAATGTTACTGTGGACAGTTTCAATTTATGGTGGGTGTGTTGGGTTTCTAGTGGCTGTTGGAGGAGTAGTTACTTAAAAAGCAAGTACTGGCAAAAGCCACAGCAGCCATGCCAAGTGTGGGCAACTTGGACATGGGCTGTGGCATGATTCTTATTACATTTGATATGGTCTGTTGTGTGCTGGAACTAGACCCGTGATGTTGTACTGGGATAACATCACGGGTCCAGTCTCAGACTGACCAATCAGAGCACAAGATTTTTTCTTGCCATTGTATAATAAGTATTAAATAATACAACACTGTCAACCCTCTTCCTGACCCTCCTAACCCTCCCTCCTGTCCTTGCCTCCTGTGAATACCCTCCCCATTATGATTTAGGCCATGTCAGTGGATTGATGCATTGTCTAGTTCTCCAAGAGGCACTGTGCATTTAGCCACTAGTACACTTCAATATAAGTCAGTGTTATGCTCCATTGCATTGCTTACCTGTTCATTCATCATTCTCCTTTTGCACTTGTAAGTTGCCACAGTTACTGCATTATGTCCCTTGATGTACTGTAAATATTTCTTTACCCCCCTTTCCCTCTCCCCTCTGGGTTGTACCTGGAAATGAGCCTTGGCTCAGTGTGCCTTTCCCAGGTACCAATTTTTAAATAGATACGCAAATCACATTTTTGGCCTAAGCAACAATTTAATGGCTTGAAAAACCTAAAGAAATCCTTGTAATCCATAAACAATGTAATATGTAAAAAAACTATCTGCATAACTCAGAGTAAGTTGTGAATGTTTTAACAGACATGTTACACATTTTGATACACATAAAACTTGTGTTTACTAAATCACTGTCTTTATTTCACTCAAGCTTTTTTCTCCTGCAGTCCTTCAGCCTTTCACCTCCTTGATTGTCTCTCCCCCTCCCCGCAAGCCCTGTCATCTTCCTATGTGCTCACCACTTGCACAGGACCACTACGGTGGTAGGTGAAGTGCAAGATCCTGTAGGCTGTGACAACATTGGCTTAGTGGACTTTCCCCCCCTCTGGTTTTCTGATCTAGGATGCAGGATGTGTAGTGATGCACATGCATAAGTGTGCAATGTGCTAGCATCTGGCAGCATGTATTCCCCCCACCAGTCCGGTGTCCCAGACTGCACTAGCCTGTGCTAGGTGGTGGCTGTGGGCTGGGCACAGGTCACACCCTCTCCAGAGGAGGAGGAGGAGGAGAGCCATCCATGGGACAGTCAATCCCCCATCCCCTGGCTGGCCTCCAGTGACCTGATCTTGTTTCTTAACTTGGTTCTCCGGCTTTTTAAGCTGTAATGCTGCCACTATGCTGATAGGCCAGCAACTTCTCTAAATAAATAAAAAAGTACTAGTAACAGAAGACTACATTAGAAACTTAGTTGACTTGAGAGAAGTAACAGCTGCTGAGATCTGTGATTGTCTAACTGGATTACACAGCAGAAAGGGTAGGTGGTAAGCGCTGTAAAACCAAAACTTCTAAATTTAGCTGCTAATATGATTTCTGAAACTTTGCCAGTAATTTTTAATGCATCGTATCTTATTTTTTGTTTTCTCATTTATGTTATTGATATTCAGGAAAAAAGGACTGATAATGAAGGATTGTTCACTTGGGAACTCAAACTAGCAGGTTGGTTGGACAGAGGTCTGGGTTTATATTCTGTTTTAACTGAAATATTGGAATAGTTTGTAAGTGAAATTAGCTCTATGTGGTAAAAATTATTACCTTGAATTAGAACTGTTACTTGGGCTGTGATATTGTAACTTTTTGAGGTTTGGGGACAGTTGTTTGTCAGGGTTAATTAGAGGGAAATTTAAATGTGTTGTTTGCCTGGTGTTAGGGGAAGGACATTAGCTGCAATTACCTTGTCTTTAGCAGGAATTTCCCTGGCCTCCATTGTTCACTTGGGAACTCAAAGCAGCAGGTTGGTTGGACAGAAGTCTGGGTTTATATTCTGTTTTAACTGAAATATTGGAATAGTTTGTAAGTGAAATTAGCTCTATGTGGTAAAAATTATTACCTTGAATTAGAACTGTTACTTGGGCTGTGATATTGTAACTTTTTGAGGTTTGGGGACAGTTGTTTGTCAGGGTTAATTAGAGGGAAATTTAAATGTGTTGTTTGCCTGGTGTTTGGTAAGAGCCCTCCCAGCCACCCTGTTTTGTAGGCTTTCTTAAATACTGAAAAACCACTGGGGTTTGGGATTGAAAGGCTGAGTATTTCTGTTTTAGGACTGAAATTTGAAGCAATAGCAGCTGATGGGCCTGTGACATCATACAGTGCCTGATGTCTGCTTACACACACTGCTAGTGGGACTGAACACACACTGGACTGTATGTGTTTGTGAGACTTTGGAACTTTATTGGTGGGGTTAAAATTGGGTTTGTAAATAACTACAGTCAGTATAGAGAGAAACTGTATTCCAAGGGAAAGGGACTGAGAAAGGGGTGTGCCATTATAAACAGGAGGATAAACAGGGTGGCCATATTCCACCATGGCAGGCATCTTTGGAAGGGTTGTAGAGCTGTACAGGCTGTGGGATGGCAACAATTCCTAAGTGGACCTGGAGAGAGAGGAGGCTGCCCACTCTGTAGACAGCTATCTTGTATCAGGAGTGAGGTATATTGGTTAAGGAGTAAGCTGGGGAGCTGGGGGGTGTCCAAGGATAAAGGGGTGTGGATATGGGCAGCAGAAGGGTGGGGCTGAGGGAGGCTGGGGCAGCTCTGAAGTACAGGACGTTATGTTACAGCAAGCAGGAGGGGGATATAGGACAGAGGACCCTTAGATAGGGAAGTTGATGCTAAGGGGAAAGTGTACAGGGTGAACATTCTGAATACAAAGATAGTGGAGGGAAAGAGTCAGGAGGGCTGTTGTCGCGGAAGCCTAAAACAGCAGACTGTGGGAAGGGAGCTCCTAAGGTGAACAGAGCAAAAGGGAAGAAGAGGACAGTTTAGAGGTGCAGTCAGGAATCTCAGGGTTACTTGATGGAGCTGACATAGAGTGTCAATAAATTTGAGCTACTAAGCAACCTAGAGGGAGGAAGGGGTTGGTGGAAATGAGAAAACTTATACAGAGGCGGGAGGGAGTCTGATACCCATAGGGCATCACAGACCGGCAATGGAAAGGATAGAAATAGTCCCAGAGGGAGAAGGGGAAACATATATGTTAAGCAAATGGCGGAGATGCAACATATTCCAGACATGAGAAAGGAGAGCATGATTGGAGAGAAACTGGGAGACAAGGAGGTGGGAGAGGAGCCCCCTTTCAGCAGGGGGGTCAGTACCAAGGATGGGGCAAGGGGACCCACAGAGAGCCTCTGGAGGCAGGGGTACTATTACAAAGGGGGAGGATGGCGGTGTGGGGGAAGGAGAAACCATCAGGGCTAGGATAAATGGTTCGGATAAGAGAGGGTTAAAGGGGACACCTATTCAGAGGGAGTTTGAGTTAAGTGGGCAAAATAGCAAGGGAGGCAGAAAGGGGAGGGTGACAAGGGGGTCTCTAGTAAGGCAGGAAGACTCCCACAAAATTGAGATCATGAATAAAGGGGAAGGGGGGCTGAGAGGGCATAGTGGAGGTAACCATAAGGATGATGGCGGTGTTAAGGTTCTGTTATTGGGAGACTCGATGATTAGGGGTATCCAGTGGGAGGGACAGGGGGGTGGATGCCATAGCCAGGTGAAGGTAGTGTGTATCTCTGGGCTGACACTGCACAGAGCAACAAGTTAATCGTGTATGAAATGATTAGGGATTGTGGAGGAAACCGGATTTCCTTGTGCATTTGGGAACTAATGATCTAGAGGGAAATAGCATTTCGGAAATCCAAGCAAGGTTCCAAGAACTTGCCAGAATCTGTCGGGATAATGGATGCAACATTTCCTTTTCGGAGATATTGCCAGTATCAAAGGCCTCAGTGGAGAAAAAAAATGAAGCTCACAGAGGTTAATGACTGACTCAGGAAGTGGGGTGAAGAGAGTGGGTTGGGGGTGTTAGGGAACTGGAATGGAGTGTGGGAGGATAAGGGACTATATGCCAAGGACAGGTTTCATCTTGCCCCATTAGGGAAGGAAGTCCTTAAACAGGGGATGGCTGACTACATACAAGAAAGGTGGGGTTTAAACTTGTGAGGGGGGGAAGGGATAAGGGAGGGGCTGACCAGAAGCCCTCTCCTCCAGATGAGGGGAGTAGCCTTCACGCCCAAGGGGGGAAGGGGGGAAACAGATTGGGGATGGAGGTTTCAGGAGGAGCAGAGGGAGGATGGAAGTATAAGGAATCTGGGTGGGGTTCGACAAAGAGAATCAGGGATAAGGGTGGGGGTTGGTGTTAGTAAATGCCAGGAGCTTGGGAAACAAGTTGCCAGAGTTCCAGGCCATGCTGCTCGAGGGGGGGGGTGGATGTGGCGGCGGTCACGGAAACGTGGGCCAACAAAAACCATGACTGGGACCTAAACATACAGGGGTACACTATGCTCAGGAAGGATAGCCAGGAGGGCAGAGGGGGTGGAGTGGCTATGTTCATTAGAGATGACATAAAATTGCTAGGGTAGAAGAGGCAGAGGGAAACGTGGAGGCCTTATGGGTCACTTTACGATCCTCAGCAGGAAATAAGGTCAAGCTGGGTGTAGCATATAGGCCCCCCAGGATGAGTGAGGTTCTAGAGGATGGTTTGCTGGACAACATCATTGCCCAGTGTGGACCAAAAGGGGAAGGAGTGGTGTTGATGGGGGACCTTAATATGCCAGGTACAAACTGGGGAACCATGTCCTCTAAGGTGGCCAAGGAGCAGAGGCTGCTGGATGGCTTCCAGGATGTTTTCTTAACACAGCATGTGATGGAGCCCACAAGGGAGGGGCATGTCCTGGATGTGGTTCTGGCAGATGGGGATCTGGTAGGGACATGGTTGTACAAGACCCCCTGACTGGGAGCGACCACAATACTGTCTGGTTTCAAATAAGCATGGGGGAGGGGTGAGATCTAGGACACTGGCAGTGGACTTCAGGGGGGCAGACTTCATGGGCATGGAAAATATTCTCAAGGATCACTTGATGGGGATTACCTCAATGACAAGTGTGGAAAGGAGATGGGAGGTCATAAAACGGGGACTTCATGAGGCAGTCAGGATCTGCACTAAGTTGAAACGTAAGGGAGCAAGGTCACATAAACCATGCTGGTGGTCAGTGAGGTACAGGTAGCAGTCAGAGAGAAAGAAAGCGGCCTACAAAATATAAAACAAGAAGAGGGATAAGGGATAAGAAATGTACCAGCTTGCATCTAGAAAAGTCACCCGCATGGTGGGGAGCAAAGTCCAGTAAGAGCAGCGGCTGGCACAGAGGATACATGGAGGGAAAAGGGGTTCTTCCGTACATTGGGAGGCGGAGAAAAACTAAGGGCCATCTCAGCAGATTGAGATCAGAAGGAGGGTGGGTGGAAGAGGCGAGGACCACGCAGAGGTATTTAATGAGTACTTTGCCTCTGTGTTCACTAGGGAGGGATGGGATATCTACAAAGCAAGGCACGAAGGGGATAGAAACATCAGTAAGTGGGATCAGGGAGCAACAAAATGGAGCAAGAGGAGAGAGAGGTACCCCAGGTGTCACATCTGGGTAAAGATAAAAGGCCAGTAAGGTGGAGGGGACGGATGATGCTATCTCCGCCAAAGGTGTGGTTAGCCCTCAGGCCATAAAGAAGACAAATCTCCTGGGCTGGATGGCATTCATCCGAGAGTACTATAGAATTGGCGGACATACTGGCTGCACCCTGGCAGAGCTTTTCAGCAGGTCACTTGAGACAGGAGGGTACCTAGGGATTGGCGAGAGGCACATGTGGTACCAATCCATAAAGGGGTCGAGGAAGTATCAGGTAACTATAGACCCATCAGTTTGACCTCGGTGGTGGGAAAATTAATGGAGATTATACTAAAGGAACGATTGGCGGTGTACTTGGAGGAGGTGGGAGGTCTGGATAGTCGGCAACATGGGTTTGTGCCAGGTAGATCATGTCAAACCAACCTTGTGGAGTTCTATGAATGGGTAACATCAGAACTGGACAGGGGTAAGCCTGTGGATGTATTATTCTTGGACTTCAGCAAGGCGTTTGACTCTGTCCCCCACAATGGTATGGTGGAGAAACTGATGGGGTTAGGAGTAGGCCCTTTGATGGTCAGATGGATTGAAAACTGGCTAGCTGGATGCACTCAGAGAGTAGTGGTCTGTGGGGAGCTCTCGAACCCTAGAGAGGTTGGTAGTGGGGTACTGCAGGGCTCGGTCCTGGGTCCGATCCTGTTTAATGCATACATATCGGACATCAGGGAGGGTATAAGGTGTGAAATGAGTCTCTTCGCGGATGACTCCAAGATGGGAGCAGTAGTTGAGGGAGAAGAGGGGAGGTTGGCCCTGCAAGGGGACCTGGACACCCTGGAAAGCTGGGCTCACACATGGAAATTAAATTTCAATATCACCAAGTGCAAGGTGTTGCATCTTGGTCGGGGAAACCCTAAACACAGGTACACCCTGGGAGGGGAGGCGCTGGAGGCCTCAATAGGGGAAAAAGACCTAGGGGTCATGGTGGATGCATGTATGAATAACTCTGAGCAGTGCAGGTGAGCGGCTAGCAAGGCAAACAGGATGTTGGGATGCATCGTAAGGGGGATCACCTCTAGGAGCAAGGAAATGATTCTGCCGCTGTACAATGGACTGGTTATACCACACCTTGAGTACTGTGTACAGTACTGGAGACCACACTTAAAGAAGGACATACAGCTCCTAGAGAGGGTACAGAGGAGGGCAACAAAGATGATAGGAGGGCTAGGGGATTTGACGTATGAGGACAGACTTAAGGAGCTCTGCCTGTTTTCACTGGAGGAGAGGAGAGACAGGGGGGACATGATTGAGGTCTTCAAGTACCTCAAGGGAATAAATAGGGTAAACATGGAGGGCATCTTTAGACTAAAGCAGGGAGGTATCACCAGAGGGCATGGTTTGAAGTTGGAAGGTGGAAGGGTAAGGGGGGAAAAGAGGAGGAGGTTTTTCACTGAGAGGGTGGTGGACCCTTGGAATGCACTGCCTGATGAGCTAGTTCAGAGATCCACAGTGGAGGGCTTCAAGAGAGGATGGGACAGACACAGAAAGTGGATGTATCAGATGATGTCCTGTCCCAGGGGGGTGGGGATGGATGATACGGGTTTCTGGAGCACAAGGGATGGGAGGGTCTCGGCACCCAACTAAGGATCTAAAGTTCGAGCAGACTTGATAGACCGTAAGGCCTAATCTGCTGGCAAATAGTATGTTAGTATGTTAGTACTGACAGTTCCATTTTACACCATGATCCTGGCCTGGAAGTTACAGGTAGCGAACAGTACAAACTATCTGTAGTATTACGGTGTACTGGTTGTAATAAGTGTAATGAAATCCTGTAACTCATTTTAAACATCATCATGTTTATCATGCTTCTGAAATGTCTGTTGATTCTGTGTGTGTGTGTGCGCGTGTTTGTGCTCATTAAAATGCATGGTGGCATGCTGCCCAGTTGCATGGCTGATGAAAACACTGGCCACCACATTGCTGACCACACCGGTGATCCAGGTTTGAGTACTGACCAGGGTCAGTCAAGGCCATCTGAAAGGGGGAGGATTGAACATTCCATGGCAGCTCTCTTCCCTCAGGAAGGGGAAATTCCTGTGTCCTGTCACTTGACTGCTGCTTGGAAGAGGTCAGATGGCAGGAACAGCTGCTTGGGGCAGGTAGTTAACATACATGGTATGTACATGCACAAAAACACATGTTCATGCCATTGAAGACATGATGCCCTGGGGGAACTGGAAAAACATAAAGGAGGAAAATGCCGCGGGCCCACTCAACACCTCTGACATGCACCGCATGAACCATTGAGGCAGTTCAACCTCCTAACGAGGCTCTAAGTGGTGTTTAATCTGTAAATCCATAAGATGGGTCAGTGTCATGCCTTGTGGGATGTTAGGAGGCAAAATTATATGAAAATAAAAAAAGAAAAGGAAATACCTGGTGCTCTTGTGGATTTTTGTGTTTCCGTTTGTAGGTACATTTGTAACATAATGAGTCAATGACTAGGAAGATTGTATGCTCGCCTCTAGAAGACAGCAACGTATTGGGTTCTAGTCCCACCCAGAAACTTGGCTAATACCCAGTACTGACACGCTAGTGCAGCATGGGATGGGGTTGGGTGAGGGGGTTGGGGGTTATAGGATGCTCCACTGCCGAGGTACTGTCCTTTGGATGAGCTGTTAACCAGAAATAATTTCTGCCCTTTTTTGTGGCTACACTGTCTAGGTGGAAGTTGGATTCCACGGTACTTGTTGTAAGAGGAGGAATCACTCGCCGGTTTCTTTTGCACACATTTGTGTTTCTTGCAGTACGGGACCGACTCACTGTGAGAAACCAGATTGGGGTTTTGACTATTTATTTATTTATTGAATTGTTTCACCAGGAAAGATACCCTGAGCAACTTAATGGTCGTCTCACGGTACGTCCCGGGGGAATGGGGAGAGATATGTACAGAGTGAGAGTTTAGATACATTCATAATGGATGGTGAATATATACGTACAGTTACAAAACAGGTTCATGGCAGTTGAGTACATACTAGGCTGATGTAACAGTTACTGTACTGGCAGTTCATAGGAGCAGCATACGTATCGAATCTGTATAAGGACCAAACATAGGATGCAAAGTTGACAATGCATATAATACAGGCAGTTCACTAGTGATGCAGATGTAGCAGGGTGAACACATGGGATCCACTCACCCTTTTTAGGAGCTAGTCTATAAGGGGTAGTATAAGTGCAGGTGGGTTACAGGGGGATAAGAAAGAGGAGAGAGAGAGAGAGAGAGAGAGACCAAAAAGTGAAAGGGAGACAGGGAGGCATATATACTTATACGCTGGTGACCCTGAGTTTGGGACTGAGCTCGGGTTGTCTAGGGTGGGGCAGGGGGGAGGATTAAGCATCCAATGGACTGCTCTTCTCTCCCAGGGTGGGGTGGGACATGGTCTCACTCATTGGCTGCCACCTGGTGGAGGCCAGGTGGGAGCACCAGAGCTGGAGTGGCGAGGAAGGGAGGGGCTGAGGTTATGTAGCATGTCTGCACCTCCATGTGTACACATTTGTGTCCTGCTGTGGCAAGGGGACATGAAAAAACTGTGGAAAATGGTGGTTGCAGGCTATATAAGGCTTTGCCTGTTTGTTCTTGACCCGTGTGGTCACCAGCTCGATAACCTACCAAATTTGGATGCAAGGTACAGATGGGGGGAGGATGGCCCTCCCCTTCCTGGCCCCACTGCTGGGGACAATCCATGGGAGATATGGGGCTTGGCTGATCAGAGAGGCAGTTGCTGGGTGAGGGAGGCAGGGACAGGGCTAAGCAGCTGTCTGTGATGCACCTGGGAGGAAACAATGTATATAGAAAGAAAGGAAAAAAAGACCAGAGTGGACTGTGTGGAGGAGAATCAGGAAAAACATATATCCTGAATAGATATTTTTGCTCAGTCTTCACAGTGGAAGAGAAAGGGGATAGACTACATAGAAACAGCAGAAACACTGGGGGGAAGGAGGTAGACACAAGTCCATTTACAGAGGTGAGAGTCCTGAAAGGACTTGCACATCTGAAAGCAGAAAAACCTGTGGGGGTGGAATGGGTACACTCAAGGCTTTTGAGAGCTCAGAGAGATACTAGTTACACTTCTGAAAGCCATATTCCATGTCTAACTGGAAACAGGAGTGGTTCCAGAACACTGGAGAAGGACAGATGTAGTAACCCTTCATAAAACTAGTAGTAGGGAGGAGACGGGTAGCTGTAGGCTAGTTAGTCTGATATCAGTGGTGGGGAAGTTAATGGAATCACTTTTGAAGGAAAGGATTGTGGAGTATCTTGAATCCAGTGGGTTACAGGACCCAAGGCAACATGGATTCAAGGTGTGTGTGGGGTCATATCAGACAAACCTGAACGATTTCTTTGACTAAGTGACAAGGGAAATAGATCAGGGCCTACTTAGACTGCAGCAAGGCTTTTAACATCATACCACATAGAAGGCTCGTAAGGAAATTAGGCAGTTTGGGAGTAAATCCTAAGGCGGTAAACTGGGAACACAATTGGCTGATGGATAGGCAACAGATGGTGGTGGTAAACAGAACTTTCTCAGGGAAGATAGATTGACAAACAGGTTACCTTGAAGCTCAGTATTGGGACCAGTCCTTTTCAATGTCTTTACAAGAAATACTGCAGAAGAGCTGGAAAGGAAGGTATGCCTCTTTGCAGATGACACAAAAATCTTCAGTGGGGTGGGCAATCCAGAGGTGGTGGAGAGAATGTACAGAGACCTGAAAAAACTCATGAGGTGGTCAAGGGTATGGCAGCTGGCTTTCAACAGGAAAAGTGCAGAATCATGCACTTATGGCACAGAAACCCAGAGGTGGAATATAAAATGGGGGAAGAGATATTGACGCTCACCAAACTAGAAAGGGACCTCATATCAGATGACCTCAAGGTGGGGAGGCATTGTGACAGGGCAGTAAGTAGGGCCTGTGAGATCCTGGGGTGCATAGGGAGGAATATTACTAGCAGAAGGAGGGAGATGGTGTTTCCACTGTATAGATCGCTGGTGAGACCTCACCTGGAATACTGTATCCAGTTCCATAGATCACATCTCAGGAAGGACATAGGGTGGAGGCTATCCAGAGGAGGGTATCTAAAATGATGCAGGGGCTGTATCAGAAGCCCCATGAGGAGAGACTTGGGGATTTCATTATGTACATCCTGGAAAGGGGGGACATGATTGAGACCTATAAATACCAAACACGGGTAAATAATATACAGGAAGAGAGTATTTTTCAGAAGTGATGGTACACAGGAACGAGGGGACATGCAATGAAGCTGGAAGGAAGAACTTATGAGGGATATGAGGAACTACTTCTTCACTAAAGGTGGACACTGGGAACAGTATTTCAGCAAAGGTGGTATGAGCAAAGTGGGTTTCAAGCATGCATAGGATAGACACAAAGAAATCTTAGTTGGGAAGTGGGAGGGGTAGATGGAGATCAGGTAGGGTCTGCAGCGGCAGTATAGGTAATGACAAATGGGCAGACTGGATGGGCCAAGCAGTCCTTATTTGCCAACAAATTCTGTATTTCTGTGTAAACAAATTTCTTGATTAGCTGAATCACCAAATGGCATAACTATCAGCTGTGAAAGACAGACAGAAAATAATACCACAAATGAAAAGTAAATATCCCTGTTCAAAACGGAGATATAAGCGGGTGCAATTTTATTAGCAAAGAGATGCATGCTGCTCCAGTGTTTTGGGGTTCTCGACCTCTTCTTTGGGGAGCTCTCCGGTGAAGGGATAGTGTACCCCGAAACATTGGAGCAGCACACACCTTTTTGTTAATAAAATTGCACCCACTTTTTTGTCTGTTTTGTGTGGTGATTTTTGCTTTTCTTTAATAGTTTTGATGGTTCACTGCTGTGTACTCACAGTTTCAAGTACGTTATTTGCTTTTGGTTTAGAACATAGTACACCACCAAGGTTTCTTTTGTTTGTTTTTTTACCTAGCAGATGAACTATTTTTTTTTTTTACTTTTACCTTCAGCTTTACATTCCGTAGCATTTGTCAGCAGAAACTGTTTACATGTCATCCTTAGAAGTATTTAATATCATGTTTCTTGTTTGTTTTACAAGTTTGTGTTCAACAAAAGAAGGTAGCATTCAAATAAGGTCCAATTTTTAAAATTCTATAATTATTCGACAACTACCTCAAAATTAAGTTTTATACTGCAGATGCTAGTGATCGACAGATAGCATCTATCATTTACTGAATATCATCAAATCTGGTGTTATTTCATAGTAGTTAATAATCAGGATAACTTTTTCCTTTTATTAAGCTGTTTGGTCCCCATCGCCTCCTCCCACCAACTGGCGACAGGGACACACATGTATTTTTCAGTTTTTCTTCCCGGCACGGAGTCAAAATGCTACATGGCAGAATACTGTGCAGTTTAATCGTGTTGTGCAATTTATTTATTTATATTGATCTGTGGGGGGCTCCACCCCATAACCCCTTTAAGGGGGCTGAGCCCCCTGGACCTCCCACTTAGGATTCTAACTTGGGGGGTCCATCACGGAGAGTGCACAGGTCCGAAGTTTGCACATAATGCCGTATGCTACTAAGCGTACAACATTATGACCCAGTACATTTCTTCACTGCGCCCCCGAGGCCCTGGCGCATAGCCGTGTGAGCATGTGGAGGCATGCTTCACAACCCATGGTGCCAGCTCAGCCCCTTCCACCTCCTGATACTTTGCCACCCCCTCTCCACCTACGCTATCCACCAGACCTCCACCCAGTGGGAGCGGAACTATGGGTTGGCACCAACCCACCCTCACCACCCTCAGGAGAGGAGAGCTACTCATCAGCATGCTCAATCCTGCTCCGACCCCTCCATGCCAGCTCCCTGACAGCCCGAGGTTGTTTCTGAACCCAGGTTGCCAGCATGCTCAATCCTGCTCCGACCCCCCCATGCCAGCTCCCTGACAGCCCGAGATTGTTTCTGAACCCAGGTTGCCAGCAAGCTCAATCCTGCTCCAACCCCCCCATGCCAGCTCCCTGACAGCCCGAGGTTGTTTCTGAACCCAGGTTGCCAGCATGCTCAATCCTGCTCCGACCCCCCCATGCCGTCACCCCGACAACCTGAGGTTGTTCTGAACCCAGGTTGCCAGCAAGCTCAATCCTGCTCCGACCTCCCCCATGCCATCACCCCGACAGCCCGAGGTTGTTTCTGAACCCATGTTGCCAGTATGCTCAATCCTGCTCCGACCTCCCCCCATGCCAGCTCCCTGACAGCCCGAGGTTGTTTTTGAACCCAGGTTGCCAGCATGGCGCGAGGTAAGGCATCCAGTGCTTCAACCCACTGTGCCCCCAGGCTGGCTAATCAGGATAATTTTTAGCTACTCTAGGTCTATCCATTTCTGAGAGCTGGAACAGATAACTATTCTTAATTTTCATGGTGGATACTAACTTTCTGGTGTAACTCTCCTGCTTATGCATGTTGGATAATGATTGTAATTTTGGTATAAACATCTTGACTGGCTGTGGTTAATTAGTAGCTGTCATATGTAGATTACCCATAGTGAGTGGTAACTACCAAGTGCAACTGTTATTCTACACAGTCAAGTATAACTTTTCTAAGTAACTGTATTAAAGTGCAACTGACACCTTCAGGATAACTTTAATAAAACACAATATTTGGAGACAGTTTGGCTTGTATTTCATATTAGTTCTGTATTACTCCTATCCCATTATTTATTACTGAGATAATTTGCATGAAGTAGGAAAAAAGAAGTGCACTCAGGAGATCGCGGTGCAGATGCAGGCCACCAGCCCAGTCATATGTGGGAACATAAGCAGGAGGCTGGTAAGGACAGAGGTCTGGGGTTATATTCTGTTTTAACTGAAAAATCTGAACAGTTTTGTAAGTGAAATTAGTTCTATGTGTTAAAAATTATTACCTTGAATTAGAACTGTTACTTGGGCTGTGATATTGTAACGTTTGAGGCTTGGGAACAGTTGTTTGGCAGTGATAATTAGAGTGAAATTTAAATGCGTTGTTTGCCTGGTGTTAGGGGGAGGGGCCATTAACAGGAATTACCTTGTCTTTAACAGGAATTACCTTGTCTTTCATTGTTCACTTGGGAACATAAGCAGTTGGCTAGTAAGGACAGAGGTCTGGAGTTATATTCTGTTTTAACTGAAATATTTGAATAGTTTTGTAAGTGAAATTAGTTCTATGTGTTAAAAATTATTACCTTGAGTTAGAACTGTTACCTGGGCTGTGATATTGTAATGTTTGAGGCTTGGGAACAGTTGTTTGGCAGTGATAATTAGAGTGAAATTTAAATGTGCTGTTTGCCTGGTGTTTGGTAAGAGCCCTACCACCCACCCTGTTTTGTAGGCTTTCTTAAATACTGAAAAGCCACTGGAGGGTTGGGATTGAAGGGCTGAGTATTTCTGTTTGGGACTGAAATTCGAAGCAACAGGAGCTGGTGGGCCTGTGACATCATACGGTACCTGATATCTGCATACACACACTGTTAGTGGGACTGAACACACATTGGACTGTATGTGTTTGTGAGACTTGGGAACTTTATTGGTGGGGTTGAAATTGGGTTTGTAAATAACTGCAGTCAGTATAGAGAGAAACTATATTCCAGGGGAAAGGGACTGAGAAAAGGGGGTGTGCCATTATAAACAGAGGGGGATAAACAGGGTGGCCATATTCCACCATGGCAGGCATCTTTGGAAGGGTTGTAGGCTGCACAGGCTGTGGGATGGCAATAATTCTCAATTGGGCCTGGAGAGGGAGGCTGCCCTCTGTGAGACAGCTATCTTGTATCAGAAGTGAGGTATATTGGTTAAGGAGTAGCTGGGGAGCTGGGGTGTTCAAGGATAAGGGGTGTGGATACGGGCAGCAGAAGGGTGGGGCTGAGGGGAGGCTGGGGCAACGCTCTGAAATTACAGGATGTTATGTTACAGCAAGCAGGAGGGGGGATATTAGGGACAGAGGACCCTTAGATAGAGATGTTGACTCTAAGGGGAAAGCGTACAGGGTGAACATTCTGAATACAAAGATAGTGGAGGGGGAAGAGTCAGGAGGGGCTGTTGTGCAGAAGCCTAAAACAGCAGACTGTGGGAAGGGAGCTCCTAAGGTGAACAGAACAAGAGGGGAAGAAGAGGGGCAGTTTAGAGGTGCAGTCAGGGGAAACTCGGGTTACTTGATGGAGGCTGACATAGAGTGTCACAATAAATTTGAGCTACTAAGCAACCTAGAGGGGGAGGAAGGAGTTGGAGGAAATGAGGAAACTTATACGGAGGCGGGGGAGAGTCGGATATCATAGGGCATCACAGACCCGGCAATGGAAAGGATAGAAATAGTCCCAGAGGGAGAAGGGAAACATAAATGTTAAGCAAATGGGGAGATGCAACATATTGCAGACATGAGGAGGAGAGCATGATTGGAGAGAAACTGGGAGACAGGAGGTGGGAGGGGCCCCCTTCAGCAGGGGTCAGTACCAGGATGGGGCCTAGCTAGGGCCCCACAGAGAGCCTCTGGAGGCAGGGGTACTATTACAAGGGGGGAGGATGGCAGTGTGGGAGAAGGGGAAACCATCAGGGCCAGGATAAATGGTTCGGATAAGAGAGGGTTAAAGGGGACACCTATTCAGAGGGGGTTTGAGTTTAGTGGCGAAATAATGAGGGAGGCAGAAAGGGGAGGGTGACAAGGGGGTCTCTAATAAGGCAGGAAGACTCCCATGGAATTGAGATCATGAATAAAGGGGGGGTGGGGGGCTAAGAGGAGGTAACCATAAGGATGATGGCGGCATTAAGGTTCTGTTATTGGGAGACTCGATGATTAGAGGTATCCAGTGGGAGGGACAGGTGGGTGGATGCCATAGCCAGGTGAAGGTAGTGAGTATCTCTGGGCTGACAGTGCACAGAGCAAAGTTCATGGTGTATGAAATGGTTAGGGATTGTGGAGGGAAACCAGATTTCCTGGTGCATTTGGGAACTAACGATCTAGAGGGAAATAGCGTTTGGAAATCAAGCAAGGTTCCAAGAACTTGCCAGAGTCTGTCGGATAATGGATGCAACATTTCCTTTTGGAGATATTGCCAGTACCAAAGGCCTCAGTGGAGAAAAATGAAGCTCACAGAGGTTAATGACTGGCTCAGGAAGTAGGGTGAAGAGTGGGTTGGGGTGTTAGGGGATGGAATGGAGTTTGGGAGGATAAGGGACTATATACAAGGACAGGCTTCATCTTGCCCCATTAGGGAAGGAAGTCCTTAAACAGGGATGGCTGACTACATTCAAGAAAGGTGGGGTTTAAACTTGTGAGGAAAGGGATAGGGAGGGGCTGACCAAGCCCTCTCCTCCAGATGAGGGACCTTCAAGCCCAAGGGGAGGAAACAGACTGGGGTGGAGGTTTCAAGAGGAGCAGAGGGAGGATGGAGTATAAGGAATCTGGGTGGGGTTCAACAAAGAGGATCAGGGATAAGGGGTGGGGTTAGTGTTAGTAAATGTCAGGAGCTTGGGAAACAAGTTGCCAGAGTTCAGGCCATGCTGTTTGGGGGGTGGATGTGGCGGCAGTCATGGGGCGTGGGCCAACAAAAACCATGACTGGGACCTAAACGTGCGGGGGTACACTATGCTTAGGAAGGATAGAAAGGAGGGCAGAGGGGGTGAAGTGGCTATGTTCATAAGAGATGACATAGAAATTGCTAGGGTAGAAGAGGCAGAGGGAAACGTGGAGGCCTTATGGGTCACCTTACAATCCCCAGCAGGAGATAAGGTCAAGCTGGGTGTAGTATATAGGCCCCCCAGGATGAGTGATGTTCTAGAGGATGGTTTGCTGGACAACATCATTGCCCAGTGTGGACCAAAAGGGGAAGGAGTGGTGTTGATGGGGGACCTTAATATGCCAGGTACAAACTGGGGAACCATGTCCTCTAAGGTGGCCAAGGAGCAGAGGCTGCTGGACGGCTTCCAGGATGTGTTCTTAACACAGCATGTGATGGAGCCCACCAGGGAGGGGCATGTCCTGGAAGTGGTTCTGGCGGATGGGGATCTGGTAAGGGACCTGGTTGTACAGGACCCCCTGACTGTGAGCGACCACAATACTGTCTGGTTTCAAATAAGCATGGGGGGAAGGGGGATGAGATCTAGGACACTGGCAGTGGACTTCAGGGGGGCAGACTTTGTGAGCATGGGAAATATTCTCAAGGATCACTTGAAGGGGACTATATCAATGACAAATGTGGAAAGGAGATGGGAGGTCATAAAACGGGGACTTCATGAGGCAGTCAGGATCTGTGCTAAATTGAAATGTAAGGGAGCAAGGTCACATAAACCATGCTGGTGGTCCAGTGAGGTACAGGTAGCAGTGAGAGAAAAGAAGGCGGCCTACAAAAAATATAAAACAACAAGAGGATAGGGATAGAAATGTACCATCTTGCATCTAGAAAAGTCACCCGTATGGTGAGGGAGCAAAGTCCAGTAAAGAGCAGCGGCTGGCACGGGGATACATGGAGGAAAAGGGTTCTTCGGTACATTGGGGAGGCGGAGAAAACTAAGGGCCATCTCAGCAGATTGAGATCAGAAGGAGGGTGGGCGGAAGAGGCGAGGACCAGGCAGAGGTATTTACAGTACTTTGCCTCTGTGTTCACTAGGAGGGGGATGGGATATCTACAAAGCAAGGCATGAAGGGGATGAGCGGCAGTGAGTGGGATCAGGGAGCAACAGAAATGGAGCAAGAGGAGGAGAGGTACCCAGGGGTGTCACATCTGGATAAGGGGAAAAGGCCAGTAGGGGAGGATGGATGATGCTATCTCCACCAAAAGGGTGTGGTTAGCCCTCAAGGCCCTAAAGAAGACAAATCTCCTGGGCGGATGGCATTCATCCGAGTACTATGGGAATTGGCGGACATACTGGCTGCACCCTGGCGGAGCTCTTCAACAGGTCACTTGAGACAGGGAGGGTACCTAGGGATTGGCAAGAGGCACATGTGGTGCCAATCCATAAAGGGGGGTCGAGGGAAGTACCCGGTAACTATAGACCCATCAGTTTGACCTCGGTGGTGGGAAAATTAATGGAGAGTACACTAAAGGAATGATTGGGGGTGTACTTGGAGGAGGTGGGAGGTCTGGATAGTCGGCAACATGGGTTTGTGCCAGGTAGATCATGTCAAACCAGTCTTGTGGAGTTCTATGACTGGGTAACATCAGAACTGGACAGGGGAAAGCCTGTGGATGTATTATTCTTGGACTTCAGCAAGGTGTTTGACTCTGTCCCCCACAATGGTCTGGTGGAGAAATTGATGGGGTTAGGAGTAAGCCCTTTGATGGTCAGATAGATTGAAAACTGGCTAGCTGGATGCAACCAGAGAGTAGTGGTCTGAGCTCTCAAACCCTAGAGAGGCTGGTAGTGGGGTACCGCAGGGCTCGGTCCTGGGTCCGATCCTGTTTAATGCATACATATTGGATATCAGGGAGGGTATAGGGTGTGAAATGAGTCTCTTCACGGATGACTCCAAGATGGGAGCAGTAGTTGAGGGAGAAGAGGGGAGGTTGGCCCTGCAAGGGGACCTGGACACCCTGGAAAGCTGGGCTCACACATAGAAATTAAATTTCAACATCACCAAGTGCAAGGTGTTGCATCTTGGTCGGGGAAATCCTAAACACAGGTACACCCTGGGAGGGGAGGCACTGGAGGCCTCAATAGGGGAAAAAGACCTAGGGGTCATGGTGGATGCATGTATGAATAACTCTGAGCAGTGCAGGAGAGCGGCTAGCAAGGCAAACAGGACGTTGGGATGCATCGTAAGGAGGATCACCTCTAGGAGCAAGGAAGTGATTATGCCGCTGTACAATGGACTGGTTAGACCACACCTTGAGTACTGTGTACAGTCCTGGAGACCCCACTTGAAGAGGGACATACAGCTCCTGGAGAGGGTACAGAGGAGGGCAACTAAGATGATACAAGGGCTAGGGGATATGATGTATGAGGACAGACTTGAGGAGCTCTGCTTGTTTTCATTGGAGGAGAGGAGAGACAGGGGGGACATGATTGAGGTCTTCAAGTACCTCAAGGGAATAAATAGGGTAAACATGGAGGGGATCTTTAGACTAAAGCAGGGAGGTATTACCAGAGGGCATGGTTTGAAGTTGGAAGGTGGAAGGGTAAGGGGGGAAAAGAGGAGGAGGTTTTTCACTGAGAGGGTGGTGGACCCTTGGAATGCACTCCCTGGCTAGCTGGTTCAGAGATCCACAGTGGAGAGCTTCAAGAGAGGGTGGGACAAACACAGAAAGTGGATGAATCAGATGATGGCCTGTCCCAGGGTGGTGGGGATGGATGATAAGGGTTTCTGGAGCACAAAGGATGGGAGAGCCTCGGCACCCAACTAAGGATCTAAGGGTTCGAGCAGACTCGATAGACTGTAAGGCCTAATCTGCTGGCAAATAGTATGTTAGTATGTTAGTATATATCAGAAGGAACAAAAACAATCTGCCACCCAGAATCTGTTTTCAAAGCAAGGTGCATGGTTTATTTACAAGGTGCCCAGTACATAACACAATCCCCAGCACTTCATCCCTAATCCAGGTCTTCCTCAGAGAGCAAATGTGCTCCCTGAGGAAGATCCAGATTAGGGTTGAAGTGCTGGGGCTTGTGGTATGTGCTGGACACCTTGTTAATAAACCATGCACCTTGCTTTGAAAATGGATTCTCGAGTGCAAAGTGTTTTTTTTTCTTTTATCATTTGCATGAAAACAGGATCTTTGTTCCTAAACAGCTTATCTAGTCCTGTTGGTTTCTCTCTACCTGAGTTCATAATAATGCACTGCTTGTGACATCACAGTTACTCCCATGGCAACAGATTGTGATGTCACAAGAGAGGATTATGACTTGAAGTAGGGAGTAAGCTATAGAGGCAGATGAACTCTAAAGGAGCTCAAAGGGATATAGATCATGTATTCATGCAGATTTCCTTAGTAATAAATAACAGGGGAGGAAAAATAGATAGAGTACTGTATATATGGAATACAAGCAGAATTTTACCTAATTATTATGTTTTTCAGTGTTTTCTTTGAGGCATCAGTAGCTCTTTAATGATAATGATGCAAACTGTACCTTCCAATCCCTTTTTATGCCCCACTTTCACTAATATAGTCATAAAAATATTTTTTAATGAAAGTGGGCACACTGTGGGTGACTGAGTTAGCCAGAATATTGGACACTGTTGCAGCCCCGGAATCATGGATCAGAGGTGAGGAGGTGACCCACTTCAAAAGAATGATATTTTGGGGATGGTAGTGGTGACGGACTAGGGAATGCTTTTGTAAACCTGCGTATTGTAAGAACGGGGACAAAGATAACAGGTGGAAAATGTCTGGGGTTTGGGAGGGGGTAGCCAGGGAACAAGCCTTGGCCTTCTGTGGAGGCATATAGGATTTTTAATATTTTCTTTTACAGTACATTTTGGCACTGCATATGGAGTACAGAATACCAGGTTTGGGGTGTTGAGTGAGTACAGATACCTGTTGATTATTTGGTTTAAGGTATTTACACATCCCTACTTGGCAAATACCCAAATTATGCACTTTGTGTGTTTGCTATGCAGACTTGCATTAATCATTAGTAAGTAATGTAGTTTAAAATAGTATGACTAACTAAAGAGGTACTGAAGCAATCAGTTCAACAACAGTCTGATTAACAACGACTGTCAGATCAGTGAAGAGTGCTGTATATTGACTGCATTTCTAGGTTTAGAATATTATTATTGGAGATTTTATCTTTTTGTCTTGCCTTGTGTGACATTTTCTAATTTTATATATTTGCTAAAGGGAGTCTACATGAAGTAAGTAGATAACTAACCACGGTGGATTGTAACTTTCCAGTCTAACTATCTTGACATCCATGGTGGATTGTAACTGTCTGTAACTGTCCTGGCTATATGTCTTTTTACAAAGGGCACACTAAGCAAGTAAGAACTATCTTCTATGTTTTTCTAAATAGAAAAAGAAATGGTTAAAAGGATCACTGGATGATAGTGCTATATCATGAGTGGCACTCTGAGTAAATCATACTGTCTTGTGTATAACAGATACATGATGTAATTGTGTCTCTAACTTTTTTGCAATTTATAGTGTCAAGGAAAACGTGTACAGGGAATAGAAATGTTTTTGGTACGCTACAAAATGTTTTTTCAGTGTCAGAATGATAAACTTTGCTCGACATTTCTACAAGCAAGAAGGAAGTAAACACTACCCGCAAATGAGGATGTACAGCCCATCAATATCTTTTATGTCAGAATATTCTCCTCAGAATCAGAATGTTGCAAACCTTGTGTGTTTTCTTGTAGCAATACCATTGATACTTGTTGTCTTGTATTTTTTTTTTATCATATGTAGATTATTTCCAAACGGTAATAGTTTACTTACTGTTCTAACTTTTGGCTACTTTCACAAAGACATACGATGTTACTTTTCTTTTTAATAAAAATAATACACAACCATGTAACAAAATCTGTTGTTCTAACACATTTATTCATATTGTCACAGTTACGTTCAGTTATGGGATCCTGTTACGTATGCTAAAAACTTAGTTCTCAGTGGACAAGAGGCCACGCTTCAAAATTAATTTGGTATGATTTGGTATCAGTGTTGCTCTTTAGTAAAAGTGGCTCTGTTACAATGAGAGTAGTACTTTTTGACCAGTGCTTTCATAATAAATGGAAATAAGATCTGCCAGCCAATCAGACTGCTTCATTGATCCAAGTCATTGTATGAGCATTTCCATGTTTGCATGGAAGCTAAAGGAGTACAGCAAAGTCTGTCTATTACCAACCCCTTATCAGACTTCGTTGTGAAAGCTTTACCATCATACTGTATATGCTGCACCTCAGTAGGCTGTTTTGGTATACTCAGCCCATTTACTTTGAGTCACACTTCAAAATGCAGAATAAGATTTTTTTTTCAAAATATTAACATACATACTGTAATAGCTTTTGATTTACAGTATATAGTACATATTTCTGTTAACAGTAAGAATAAACAATTTGACAGTTATTTCCTGTCCTGCAGATTACTGTTTTATTTATTGCACCCTATTTATTAGGAGAGGCAGGTGGAGTCTGTTCCATGCTGAGAAACAGTTGGAGAATAAGAAATGTACATCTAATAAACAGTCTCAGAGCAACCATATTTATAAACAGTGTAGGGTATTTGTTATGATGTTACAGAAAATATTGTTGATTGTATCTTCTATTTAACATTGTTTGTTGATGAACTATGTGAATGTTATTTTAATGCACTTGTGCATACTGTAATTATTTTGTCAATTTTTATACATGCGGTGTAGCGAGCATTTGGGACTCTCCACGGAGGGCTGCTAATGCTGAAAAGGCATTAAAGAGAGAGTTTCCCCAGCTTGGGAACAACGTGGAACATTTTTGGGGTGAATTGGGAGTACAACGTTGCTCATAAGGAGCGAGAGATGCTCTGGCGTACTCGAGGCCCTTGGGGTTTTTTTTCTCATAAAATTCATGGAGTAAACCAACTGAGATAACGAAAATGATTTAAAACCAGGGAACATACATCACAATAAAGCCTCACAACTTGTTCCAGTCAACTAAATTTCAAAAATAACTCAAACAAACAGTGTCTAAGGCCAGCAGGGGGCCTAGACAAGACAGCCTCCTAAACAGTTTCTGTTTTTAAAACTAATCTCAGGTCTTGACTAGACTATAGAAATTACTTAGGCATAAATCCTAGGTAGGCTCAGAGGTATTTTTACATCATAAAGACAATTCTCTGTGGAATCCACAGCCTAACTTTCCTGGCATGATACAGGGACTCCTGGAGTGCTTGTTGCCTTATCAGATGCACAATTAGAACTGGAGAATAGGGGCTTCTGTGACCTGGGGTCTAGAAATTTGATCCTAGGTCTTGTGCATCGTTAGCCTACCATATGGGCTAAAATCCATGATATAATTGCTGGAGTGCCATGGATGGTCAACCAATCACAACGTTATTTTAATGCACCTGAGCATACTGTAATTATTTTGTCAATTTTTATTTTGAAACAAAAATTCCCTACCGCTTTAAATTATGTTATTTATACAGAAATGCATTTTTTGTAAAACTTTCAAACCACGTTTGAACTTTTGTAACACTCATTTTTATGTGAGAAGAGAGAACTTCTGATTATAAATAATTCATATTGGTATAGTTTATGTTCATGAATAAAGGAAACTTGTTTCAGGTCTGTATAACTGTACAGATTGTTTATTGTATCTGTCTTGAGTGTTTAATTTTTCTGTAAGAAAGTAAAGTCTCTTTTTCTATTAAATAATTACCCAAGCAAAGAAAAGTAGAGGATCACTTACTCTGTGTGCCCCATGGGATCTAAAGTTACCAGACAATGGTATTTGCCCTTTAAGGGGCAGATCAAGTAGTCCTGGTGGACCCCTTCCCTGAGGAAAAAGCGGTTGTGCTCAGAGGGAGGAGGGAAGGGAGGTGGTGGGGCAATGGGCAGGAAGGGGAAGGGCAACTAGAGGAACAGGTGATCCATAGGAGGGCTAAGAAAATGGGAGGGGAAGAATTACAGGGTACATAACAGGCAGCACAGAGGTACTCTGCCTCTTTTGCTGGAGAATTTTGCTTGATTTAGAGCAGAAGCAGCATGTCAGTTATCAATAGAGTGAAAAAATTGTGGGGAGACTCAGATTTAAACAGCAAAAAAAGGTTTGTGGAGCAAGGAATTTGTACAAGATAAGGCAAGCAACATAAAAAATATAAGAAGAGAAAGTGTTTGTGTTGTTGGAAAAATGAGCAAAAAAAGTGAATGTAATTTGGTATGGCTGTGTTTGTGACAGAAGTGAGAAAGTGAAGGAAAGGGAAGAAGCATGTGCGGTTATGGCCTGGCAACATGTTGCCATAGGTTAGGCCAAGTTACATGGTACTGCTAAGTTTGTTTTTTTAAAAAAAAAAAAAAATGGAACCGAGAAACTAACCATACTGGAAATCAGGCGCTAGGGAGGCCTTGCGAATTGTGCAGCAGATAGATCACATTACGAGGGTATGGCCAGATGTGCAGAGTCTTTTGGAAGGCTGTTTTGGGCTCTGGTGATATTGTTTGGTTAGGCCTAGCACAATACAACTGAAGGCGATGGCTTGCAAGGCTGAAGTCGTCGGCGACTGGCAAGAAATAGAGTATTTAAGGTAGAGGGACAGGAGGAAGCACACTGGGTTTAGAGAGAGAAGTTGGCCATTGGGAGTCAGTGGCAAGAATGCGGCATAGCAGAGACAGAGCAGTGTCGGACAGCACAGTTTAAAGAAGGGGAGAGAGATGAGGTGATCCCGCGGTGCTGAGTAAAAGAGGTGCAGAAAAGGAGGTGGAATTAGGAATAGGGCAAGAAGTTCCTGTGGCAAACAGCAAGGGGAGAGAGACTGTTTACAGCACCATTTTCGTGGAGAAAGGCCTGGAAGAAGCCACGCAATCTAGCATACTTGGCGTCTGATGTCACACCACATGGCGGGGGGAAGGGGTGCAGAGAATTTTAGAAGTACTGAAGAGTTTTCAGCCACAAAAGCCAAAAAGGCTATTTCAAAATGATAATGAAGCAAGGGGAAAATGTTAAACAAATGAATGGAGATTTCAATCGGAGGTTACACAGGCATGATAAGGCAAGGCTGACCAAGAACCTGGTCTCTAAGACCGCCAACAGCTTAATTTGGTTCAAGGTCAGTTGGTTTTTGTCTGTATCCCTCCCCTGGGTCGTGCCTGAAAATAGGCAGCTTTTTTGTCAATGAAAACAAAATAAATAAATAATGAGATGTTGGCAGGTGGTTTGCGAGGTGTCTGATGTCACGCCTCATTGTGGATGGGAGCAAGACACATAAGGGGGCAGATGATGACTAAAAGAAAAGAGGAATTGTGGGAGAACCATGCCACTGGGGGAAAATAAGGTGAGTTTTTTCCAGAGAGACATGGATGGCCATATTGGGTCAAGGGGTAGCTGGTTGTGGGGAGGGGAGGTATGGGGAACGACTTGGACTGGGGGGATGGCATCTGAGGTCACAGGCTTAAAAAAAAAAACACAAGGAGGGGGCAGCCTGTTTCAAATTTAGCAACTGGATAATGAATGACATTTTCAGTTTCCTTTACAGCATTTCTTCAGGCACGATAAAGAGGGACAATGGCTCCAAAGAAGAACAAACCATCGAGAGAGGAGCCATAAAAGGCAATTGTATGGTTGGAAGAGAAGGCCAACATGATGTCGCAGCTAGTGGAGGGGGATGAGCCTGGGAGGTCTGGAGAGAAGTGGAAAACAGAGAAGGGAAAAGGGGCGGTGGGAAAAGGCAGACAGGGAGGACAGTTAGTCCAAGAAGGCCTCCGGTGGTGGCCCCTTCCCAAGCGGTCAGCCCAGTACCTCTGCCCTGTTGTGTCCCTGAGCCACTAGTTCCCTCCCTGGAACCAGCAGTGATGCCCCCAGAGGAGCCCAGGGTGGAGCCCCAGGCAACAGTTGCCCTGTCGCCCCCGATGCCACAGATAACGGTACCGGCACAAGAGACAGGACTGGTGCAGCTCATGTACAACAGGCCTCAAGAAATGGACTGGCCAACAGGTAGTGTATCAGGTTCCATAGGTAAAAGTATCAAAGAATATATCAGTCAGATCATTGGGGAGCTGGGGGTGGGAGATTTAGGACAGATGGAGTCGGCATTGGTGGAGATTAGAACAGACAAAGAAGCCACAGGGGGAGAGAAGAAGGAAATGGAAAGTTTAGGAAAATGTACATGGGAGATTGGAACACCCAGCATGAGGATAGGGGAGCATGTATCTTTGGCTACAAAAGAGAAAATATGGAAAGGGTAATATGTGGACATATTTGCCCTGGTGAGCAGGGAAGCAGCTGCCAAGTATGAGGAGTCAGAGAGTATAGGGAAGAGCGAGATGGCAGCCGCCGTAGTGTTATTGGGTAAGAAACAGGAAGATAAATTTACGAAAGGAAAATGTGGGATGGATGGCTTGTCAGTTTCGCCACATATTCCGCCATAGTGATGGAGATGAAGCCAGAGCTGGGGATCCCACTGGTCACATACTCATTGATCATACGGCAGGAAAAAGCAAGGGGGGGGAGGATATACTATGATAAATTTTTTTCACCAGAGGATGGCCACATACAGGGATGTAAGATGGGACACAAAACAGTTAGATTTATGGACTGACAATGTGACCGACCTATCTACACCGGAAAGTGAGATGGCCAGGAAAGGGGGATGTTGCAAAAATGCTGCTGGGGATTCAACAGAGCATTTTGTTCCTGGCCCTAGTGTCGATTTAGGCATGCATGCTCAAAATGTGGAGGTTCCCATCCAGCGTCGAGATGTAGGACCTCGTGGTCCCAGGGAACACAATCTGGGGGGACGCAAGGGACAAGTCACCAGTCCTTTTGTGAGGGACAGGGTTACAGGGGTCAGGCCTGGAACAGAGGGATGAGGGGCCGGGGTCAAGGGAGCAGAGGAGCCCAGTAGTACTGAAGAGAAGTTTGGAGAAACAAGGACAGGGGAGGGGAGCCAGGGAGGGGAGGGAAGGAACAGGGTGGGCAGGGAGCGGTTTCAGGCTGCTAGGACCCCTATCAGGAGTGAGGCCTGGGAGAGGTGGTTCACAGAGTACCCGGACAGGAAGGCAGCAAAAAATTTAAAGGATGGTTTTAGATTGGGTTTTCCCCTACAGTGCAACATGCCAAGACAAGCGAGGGAAGCAAAAATATGGGGTCAGTCAGGGGAAAGGAAGGCATTTTGAGATGGAAGATTGAAAAGGAGAAGGCAGCAGGAAGGGTAGAAGGCCCGTATCTATTTCCCCCGATAGACAACTTGAGGATTTCCCCTCTGGGGTTGGTCCCTAAAAAACAGAAAGGGGAATACAGAGTGATACACCACCTGTCATTCCCGGAGGAAGATTCTGTGAATGATGTTATAGGGGAAGAGCACAGCAGGGTGACCTATGCCATGCTGGAAGAGGCAGTGCAGATCATCCGGGCTACCCAGATGCATGGTTAGCGAAGACAGATATTGAGGCAGCTTTCCGTTTGTTGCCTGTTAGAAAGGAGGACTGGGACCTTTTGGGGTTTAAAATTGAGGGACAATACTATTTTGATAAGGGTTGTTCGATAGCTTGTGCTACGTTTGAAACTTTCAGCACCTGCCTACATGGATCTTTCAAAAGAAAACTGGGTATAAGATGGTGATACACTCTTTGGATGACTCCTTACTGATAGGCAGTGGATGCACAGAGACAGAAGAGATGTTAAGGAGTTTTCAGCTATTATGTGGGGAGCTGGGCGTGTCACTGGTGCCAGAAAAGACAGAAGGCCCTAGCAGGGTACTGGAGTTTTTGGGGATTGAAGTAGATGCATTGGGGGAGGTATTTCGTTTACCTGATAAAAAAGTGTAGAGGCTCAGAGAGTCGATACAACAACACACGAGCAACAGGTGAATTCAATTAAGGCAGGTGCAGCAAGTGGGGCATTTGAAGTTTGCCTGCAGGGCAATTGGGCCAGGGAGGACATTCACAAGGAGACTGGCAAGGGCAACAGCAGGGGTAGCAAGGCCACACCATTGAGTGGATCTGAGACAAGGAGTAAAAGATGACTGCAGGGTATGGGAGACATTTCTAAGCAGCTACAATGGCATATCCTTCTGGCAAGAAGATTGGGTTTATAACACCGTTCTAGATTTATATACAGATGCAGCAGGGGGGAAAGGAATGGGAGGGTACTTGAGAGGAAAATGGTTTGCAGAACTATGGCCAGATGATTGGATAAGGGATGGCAGGGTAAAGGACATCACATTGTTGGAAATAATGCCGATTTGGACTTGTACCGTGGTATGGGGGGAGGAGTTGTGAAATCAGAAGGTGACTTTCTGGTGCGACAATAGGGCAGTGGTGGATGTCCTGAATAATAAGGGGGCCAGGTCAGAGCCAGTAATGTGGGTCTTGAGGCAGTTAGTATAGAGAGGGCTACAGTTGAATATGTCATTTAGGGCCAAGCATATAGACGGGGTGAGAAATATCCTAGCTGACAGCCTTTCCCGTCTGCAACTGGACCATTTCCGGGTGTGGCACCAACAGCAGAGGAACTGAAAACACCCATCCCAGCGAATATCTGGGACATTGGCAAGAGGGAGCTGAGATGCTGTTTCAGAACTCATGGGGACCATGGACCTTGAGGGCCTATGAAGGGGCATGGTGGGTGTTGCAGGCTTTCAGGACAGCACACCACATGGATGTCAGTGGGCCAGTTACAGAAGATCAGCTAGGAAAGTTTACGGTGGATCAATGGGAGAAGAGGTTGGCATACAACACTATGGGGGTATACCTAGCCGGGATCAGTGTAGTATGTAGCCTGAAGAGATGGCAGGATCCCATGAAATCAATGTTGATACAGAGGATGATGCAAGGTTGGAGCAGGCTGAAACAAAGGGAAAAGGATGGGAGGCACCGGATAGCTAAGCATTGGCTAACCAGACTACGGGGAACACTCATAAAGGTCTGTAAATGCAAGGATGAAGCACAGCTATTCTTTACAGTCTATGTAGTAATGTTTGCAGGGGCACTGAGAGTGAGTGAGGCAGTGGGGCATGGCGGCAAGGATGAAGAGGGGGGACTGGAATGGAGAAATATAGTTTGGGGACTGGAAACAATACAATTCATAATCAGGAGGTCAAAAACAGATCAGGTGGGAAAAGGTTTTGTCATAGCCTTACAACCGCACCTCGAAGGGACCTTGTGTCCAGTGAATGCTCTGTGGGCTTACACCACAGAGAGATACAAAAAAGAGGGGAGATTACTGTAGAATAAGAAATATTCACTGTACATAAATTTTCACTATATTCACTGACGTGCTCTGAAGTGTGAAAATAAAATTACGCTAATTAGCACTTTTTCCATTAAGGTGAATGGCCACTTTGTAAATATGGCCACTTTGTGGCTAGCACTAAATTTAATTGACGCATTATTTTCCTGTTCTACAATATTTGTGCATGGGGATGGAAGGAAGGTGACCAGTTACCAGGTTACAGCCATACTTAAAAAAGGCATGGAGTTTTTGGGCAAAGACCCAGACAGTTATTCTTCCCATTCTTTTCGTATAGGAGCCACATCAAAATGGGTGTCGGAAGGAGAATCAGTGAACAATATGTCGAAAACCGGGGTCTGGCAGTCTGCCAGCTACAAAAGATACATTTGTGCTTTCAAGGTTTAAGGACTAACATGCCATCTATGTTTGTTTTGCAGGTACAGACCAAAACAGGGGGAAGGGGGGATAAGAAGTCATGGAGTAAGGTATTAAATGTGTCTTGTTTTAATCCAATAGGTAGAGGGAAGCTAACAGAGGTGTGGCTCTGCGGGCATTCCTACATTTACTGGGCAGAAAGGAGAGTGGAAAAGGAGGCCAGGGGAATGCAGCTTTACCAAGATGTCAGACACTGTAGGCTGATATGGCGTGGCATTCGGGGGATGAAGTGGGCACAATTACTTCCAACGTTGCTAGAGATGAAGCAGCGGAGACCCATACCGGATTTGATTATCATACACCTGGTAGGGAATGCCGTAGGGGAAAAACCATGGGTAGACACGTATCTAAAGGTAAAAAGGGATTTGGAGAAGGTCAAACAATGGTGGCCAGATGTGAGTCTAGCATGGTCAGACATGATACCACGGAGAGTATGGAGACATGCACACAGACATGTAGCGGTAGATAGAGCCAGGAGAAAGATGAATAGGAGGGTGGGAACTCTGATAAAAAACATGGGAGGGCATGTAATAATGAGAGGAGTGGAAGAATGAGTAGAGGATTTTTACAGATCCGATGGAGTACATTTATCAGACCTGGCCATAGATACGTTTAACACAGAGATGATGGGGTTTATTGAGGCCTGGAGGAGACAAAAAGCAAGCAGACTCGGGGGACAAAAGAGGATAGTCATCCAATGCCAGCTGGAGACAGGCTATTAGAAAAATGGGGTGGGGAGGGCAAGTGGAGTAGGGAAGAAAAAAGAAAAAGGAGGAAAAGAAGAACAACAGAAAGAGAAGAAAGCAGTCTTGGTTATCACCGTTACCTATAAGAAGAGAGAAGAAGAAGGCACCCAGGTTTTCACCTCGGTAGGCGAAAAGAAGTGGAAGAAGAAGAGGAGTTGAACTGATATTGAGATGCAATGCAATATAATAAAAGAGGAGTAATAAAACAATAGCTAAAGATGAGGATGGGAATGTAACAAAAAGGAAATATGCTTTATGATAAATTGATTGCAGATCTGAGCACAACACACTGGTGTTCTGTCTTTTATGGGGATAAGGGGTGAATCCGGGACAATGGAGTTTGCCCTTTAAGGGGTATACCAAGATGTCTGGTGGACCCCTTCCTGAGGACAAAGTGGTAGTGCTCAGAGGAGGAGGTGAGGGGAGGGAGGGTGGGGCAATGGGCAGGAAGGGGAAGGGCAAATAGAGGAACAGTTGAACCATATGAGAGCTAAGAAAATGGGAGGGGAAGAGTTACAGGGTACATAACAGGCAGCACAGAGGTACTCTGCCTCTTTTGCTGGAGAATTTTGTTACCACCCACCCACCCACTCAAAAAGAAGGAAGTGAGGGGAAAGTGTCTCTTGGAAGGGGGGCCAAGAGGGTCTGTCAAAGGTGGATGGCAGAAAAAGGGGGAAAAATGAGGGAGGAGGGGAAAAAAGGAGGAAAAGGAGAGTAATAGAAAGAGAAGAAAGCGGTCTTGGTTGTTATTGTTACCTATAAGAAGAAAGAAGAAGAAGGCTCCCAGGTTTTCACCTGGGTAGGCGAGACGAAGTGGAAGAAGAAGAGGAGTTGAACTGATATTGAGATGTAATGCAATATAATAAAAGAGGAGTAATAAGACAATAGCTAAAGATGAGGATGGGAATGTAACAAAAAGGAAATATGTTTTATAATAAACTGATTGCCAATCTCAGCACAACAACACACTGGTGTTCTGTCTTTTATGGGGAAAAGGGGGGAATCCGGGACAATTACTTTTTTCCTTAGTATGCATCCTGTCTTTCCTCTCCTTTTATAAACTTTGGAAAATACCAACCAATCAAGGAATATAAGGGAATGCAACCATTAGCTTTATCTCCTAATGATCATTTTCCAGAATTAATTTTGGTAACCCTATATAAAACCTACCAGCCTTTGGGTAGTAGGCTGATGTCAGCCTCAACCCCTGTTCTATCCAGTTTTATGTCTGAGCAAGCTGAAGTATTATATCACAAAGTTGGCAAATTTCAATACTGGGATTTGAGCCAGGCTCACTTACATTATAGCTCTGTGCTATGTAACTGCATTTTTATTTCCATCTTTTCTTACTTGATACTTTTTTTGTTTATTTTTTATTTATGTAGTTTTTTAACCTGGAAGAAGGATGTATCATAGGTCCCCTTTTTAGCCAGTCATAGTGGTTAGGGTACGGTAAAACACAAGATCGATGCAGTAAATCATAGCAGACAGTTAAAGTGCGTGATATACTTGGTACAGTACCTCATCCAGCAATACAAAATGTGTGATAAAACAGTTAATAATGTCTTTGCTCTATCACAAGTACTGAGTCTAAGTAAATATTTAAACAGAACCTGATTAAAACACCTGTCTGAAGCCCATACTGATAGAAAGTGACACTCTAACAAATTTAGAATAGATAGCTGTAAGTAATGATTTGTCACAACCTAAACCTGTTACTGCATATACAGTATCTGCCATTTTTATGTTGGCTCACGCTTCCGCACCAGCCAACATATTGCATTAGGAGCAGATTTGGAGGTGCGGTCACTGTGGGCAAATGTAGGGCACACATCAGTAGGTGCGTCCCTCATTCCCCAGTAAGACAGCATGCAGGCGCCACACCAACAAGACATACTGTGGCAACCACATCTAAGAAAACGTCCACTGCAATGAGAAGCAAGCTTCTCATTGCAGCGGCACAGCCTCCCCACGTTAACATGGTGACAGGGTGCCCCATCCACCCTGTCGCATTCCCCAACCCACTTCATTTGCCGATGGGGAAGCCCACCCCCATTGGCATAATGACCCCTGAAGTGTGTGCCTAGGGGGTGCCCAATCCCCCTCAGCATCATGTGCTCCCCTCCAACATACGAACAAACAAAGAAGCCAGCAGAAGAAGGCCATTTGGTCTATCAAGTCTGCTCGTATTGCAGGGTCCATAGCTTGAGCTAATGTCCCTGCCCTCCCTGCCCACTCCTCCGATTCTCCCCACCCATGATTCTTACCTTCCCCCTATGTCTATCCCAGCCCCTCTTAAAGCTGTCCACTGTCTTCAATGAGATGACCTCTTCCAGCAGCGCATTCCAAGTGTCCACCACCCTCTCTGTGAAGAAGTGCTTTCTGACCTCCCTCTAAACCTCCCACCTACCAGCTTAAGACTGTGCCCCCTTGTGATATGATTGCCACTCAGCTTAAAGAGACTCTTCTTATCAACCTTATTTATCCCTTTCAAGTAGTCGAATGTCCCAATCATGTGTCCTCTCTCTCTCCTGTCTTCCAGGGAGTACATGTTCAGTGCCCTCGACCTCTCCTCATATGCCTTGCTTTGCTAACTGGCTATCATCTTTGTAGCCCTCCTCTGTACCTTCTCCAGCAGGTTAATGTCCTTTTTGAGGTGTGGGCATCAGTACTGAACTCCATACTCTAGATGCGGCCTTACCAGTGACCTGTACAAGGGCAGTATAACCTCCTGTCTCCTACTACTGATTCCCCTAGCTATGCATTCCAGCATCTTGTTTGCCTTTGCTGCTGCTTTCTTGCAATGCATGGAGTGCTTCAGGTCACTAGTGATCATCACTCCCAGGTCCTTCTCCTCCTCTGATGCAGATACTCGAACTTCACCTAGGTAATACTCTGTCCTGGGATTCTTGGCTCCAATATGCATAACTTTGCATTTCTTGGCATCGAAGCCAAGCTGCCAGATCCTGGACCACCTCCCCAGCTTTTCCAGATCTTTTTGAAGGTCCTGTATCCCTTCAGCTGTGTCCGCTCTCCCACAGAGCTTGGTGTCATCTGTGAATAGGCACATTTTGCCTTTAATGCCATCCCCAGCGTCATTGATGAAAACATTGATCAACACTGGCCCCAGCACAGAGCCCTGTGGAACCCCTCTGGTTACCTATCTGGTGCCAGATAACTCTCCCCCTACCACCACCTTCTGGGTTCTGTCTCTCAGCCAGTTTTCCACCCAACTGACCATCTTTTCCCCAACTCCAAGATCCACTAACTTCCTGATCAACTTTTTGTGGGGCACAGAGTCAAAGGCCTTGCTGAAATCAAGATAGAGGATATCTACTGCTTGGCTCCTGTCTTCTGTCATAGTGACACAGTCAAAGAAGTCAATCCTTGGGACCGCTTTTGTGAAGGGGCACCACATGTGCTGTTCTCCAGTCCTGTGGTACCACTCCTGACTCTAATGAACTATTAAATAGGTCTGCTAGTGGCCCTGCTAGCTCCTCAGCCAGTTCCTTTAGTACCCTTGGATGTACTCTGTCCGTGCCTGGTGATTTGCCCACTTTCAATGCCAGCAGACCCTTCCTCACTCTATCCTTCTCTATCACTATGTCTGTGTTCCTCTCCCCCTCCTCTTTTCTCTCCTGAAGACACTGGTCTGTCCTTCTACCTGGTGAAAACACAACAGAAGTATTCATTTAGTATCTCTGCTTTTCCTCCATTATCCTCCACCCACTCTACACCTTTCTTAAGCCTAACAATCCCTTCCTTCTTGTCCCTTTTCTCAATTATATAGTGAAAGAAAGCCTTCCTTTTCCTTTGCCGACAGGGGGCCCAATCCCCATTGGCTACAGTCCCCCCGTTCCTGTTTATTTAGCCAATGGGGGAGCCCACTCCCCATCAGCATAATGTCTCTCCCCCCATCTGTTGTGTGCTGAGGGAAGTGCCCAATCCCCCTCGGCTCTTGCACCCCCATGTGCCGACGGGGGTGCCCAATCCTCCGTTGGGTACAGGCCCCCCAAAAACAATCTGGTGACATGCTGGGAGCCCACCTCAGTGTGCCAAATGTGCCTGAAAAGACAAAAACCCGTCCTGCGATGTTCCTTTTTTTACCACCACTAAAAAGAAAACAGTCCCTGCATTCTCCGTACCTCCACAGCCATGGCCATCCACTCGTGCCCTGCCTCCCCACACCCTCATTCCATACTTACCTCCGAGTCTGGCGCAATGATCTTTGGTGGACCGGGCACGTCTGCACTCTTCAAAGCTGACCCATGAACTGAAGAAATGCCGATAAGCTGTATAATGGCATAAATAGTTCTTTTTTAACTTTGGTGCATATCTCAGGCATTTGGAGAATTTTGACACCAAATTTTCAACATGGGGTTATCGGGCCCCTCCTCATGAATTCAGTCACTGCCATGGTTATTCAGTCCCAAAAGGTGATTTTGCTATCACTGCACGGAATCACCTTTCGGGATCGATTAACAAAACGACAGTGCCACTGTTCATGAGGGGGCTCTCGAAAAGCCTATGTTGCAAATTTGGTGGAAAAAATCCAAAAAAATGGCTGTTTTAAGAGCGCCTGTTGAGCAGTTTCCACGCACGCTCGTATCTTCATGAATTTGTAATATTTTCACTCCAGATTTTCAAAACTGGCATTTTTCCACATCTCCTCATGGATAGTACAGCTGTCATTTTACATATCTTGGCTGAAATGTGTTTTCGCATGTCCGGTACAGAATAGAGTGGTCGCTGTGCAAAATCAATTTTCAGACATGACAGTGACTCTGCTCAAGAGCAGAGGGCTTAAAATGCCTATGTTGAAAATCTGGTGATGAAAGCCCATAAAATTACTGTGTTACAAGTGTGCATTGTGCAGTTTCCAAGCACTCTTGTAACTTTGCAAATTTGCAATATTTTCATGCCACATTTTCAACGCTGGCATTTTTTCACACCTCCTTATGAACAGTACAGCTGTCATTTTTCACATCCTGCCCAAAATGTGTTTTCGCACCTGTGATGCACAATGGCGTGGTCACTGTGGGAAATCAACTTTTGGGACAAATTAACAAAATCACAATGCCACTGTTCATGAGGGGAGGTCCCAAAATGCCTATGTTGAAAATGTGGTTAAAAAAATTCCCAAAATAATTGGGTTACAGACGTGTGTTGCACACTTTCTATGCATTCTCATGACTTCACCAGTTTTTAATATTTTCACTCCAGAATTTCAGCGTTGTCATTTTTCACATACTGCCCTAAATGTGTTTTTGTCTCTGTGTTGCCAAATGGTATAGCAGCTGTGCAAAACCACCTTTCAACTAACAAACTGATAGTGCCGCTCTTCATGAGGTGGGGGTCACAAAAAGCCCATGTTGAAAATTTAGATTGAAAATACCAACACACGCCCGTTAGGGTTTCCAACTGTAACACCCCACCCTGTAAAGACTGACAGGCATACAGGCATCGTGGTGTGCCTTGGAGTGCTCGGCAGGGACACTGGTTTACCGGGATTGAGAAAGGGCATATTCCATTTTGCACATTGTAAAAAACGGTATTGTCACCGGTGTCTGCTAAGCCAAAATCCGGTTTTACCGGTATTTGGTTCTCTGTACTATATTTAACAATTTTTAACTCTGCTAACATGCATTTTAGCAATTTTGACCTCCACTATTGCACAGCCTTCCATCCTTGTACCAATTTAAAGTTATTTTAGGTACAAGATGTGATGGCAACAGCAGCACTACAGCCCCCATCCCTAAGGTGTGATGGAAGCAGCACTACAGCCCCATCCCTCAGATGCGATGGCAGCACCAACACAGCACTATGGCCCCCATCCTCAGGTGTGATGGCAGCACCAACTGCACTATGGCCCCCATCCTCTGGGGTGATGGCAGCAACATCATCACTAGACCTCCCTCCTTCAGGCATGACAGAAGCAGTAACACTGTGGTCCCCATCCCTTAGGTGTGATGGCAGCAGTACTACTTTCCCCATCCACCAGTGGTGATGGCAGAATCACTACAGTCCCCACCCCTTCGGTGTGATGGCAGTATCAACAATGCAGTCCACATTCCTCTGGGGTGATGGTAGTAGTGACAGCACTATGATCCCCTTTCTTCAACACCCACACCCCACATGCACAAGTTACAAATGATTTGGTCTCTTTGCTTGTTAGAACTCAGATGTGAATTAATCTGAACAATCACCACTAAGGTGGACTACCTTTGTTTTTTCCTATCTATAATTTAACTGCCTGAATTGGATTTCTGTCTGTGACATAGCTGACCAGGGTTAGGAAACAGACGACCACGCACCTTCTCCTGGGAGGGAGGCTGGGTTCACAGCTCAGCATTTGCTGGCCCCTGGTGGAGGCCAGAGGCACAACAACATGTCAGCCCTCACTGCAGGAGGGAGCATGATGGACATTGGCTTGTGCCTTGACATCATGTGGCCTGTCAAGAAAACAGAAAACACCCGCTGGCCAACAGAAGGACAGCTGTTGGTCCCTCCATAAACTGGAAGCCCCACGTGTGTCTGTTCTGACCCCTGCCATGCTAAGGATACACAGGAAGCTCTTTGTGATAATTCTTCTCCCTGGTAGCCTCCCACAGGGTAGGGACCCACTCAATGAAGGGTTACTTTTGGTTACCTGGTAGCACAGCACTAAAGGGCAGTGGATGGTGGTCGGGAAAGGGGCCTTGGCAGGCCTGAAGGAGTGGATTGCCAGGGGTAGGAGGAGAAAACAAAACTGCTTGAATGTGCTTATTTGAAAAAGTATCTTCACCTAAAAATCCAGAAGTGATTAGTGGAGGACCTTCAAGTGGATTCATGCATCTCCCAGACATGTGGATGCTTTTTTTATTTGGTGTCCCATGAAAAGGGTGTCTCCAGTTTTCGTGTCTGTTCAGATTTGAATTGAGCACCACTCTGCCCACCAGCATCACACAGTCCCTGGGGTCTTACCTTCTGTATGTCATTGACTGTGCTTTCAAATCCACTGGCCAAACATATGTACACTTAAATACTTAACTTTTGCTTTTTGTTGAAGCAGTCATCAGAAAACTTTTGTTGTCACAGAGACTGAAACAGGTGGGAGAAAAGGTGCAAATCATCCAATTCACCTAAGTGGGGTGCTGACTGTGAAGTTTTTTCACAAGTAGGAAGGCAGTTTCTTCTTTGTGAACATATTTTCATTCAGACTAGTTTTCATTCAAACAACTGAGGATTTTGGATGGCCCTACTGATTACAGTATAAACTTGAATAAGCTAGTTGGTAACAGTGATCCCATGTTTAGCAATCTACAATCTAGAAGCTCATATGCAAACAATACAATGAAAACCTGACTAAAATCTAAAACAAACTTATAAACACATAAATGTATCTGAACACTTACCTTTACCTATACAAAATCATTGCAGTCCAAGTAAACATGAACAAATTACATGGTACCCTGACTACTATTCTATGATGTAATAAACATATATTGGTTTTTTTTATATTCTTGTAAAGGAGGTAAGGCCCACTAGGCAGAACTGTCTGTTTTTCAGGAGTGACCTAGAAGCACTGGGGAGGTTAAGTGACTTGCTTGGAGTTGCACAGTATGCAAGTGGAGGTTGTGGGAATCAAACCCAAGACTGCTGGATGTACCCAGTTCAATCACTGTTTGTTACTCTAACCACTAGGCATGGGTGATTAAACTGAATGGCTGATTACAACAAAGCAGTGCAGATGATTTCCTCACTGACTCTATATGCAGCAAAGCAGAAAGAATGCAAAGCATATCAGCATTCATTTTAAGATGCTGAAATCTGGGTTGTCCACTGGCGCTGCAGTAGCACTATTGCTTGCAATGCCAGTGACCAGGATCAGAAGTGAACTCGGTTTGCTGGAGGTCTGGCCAGGGGTAGGATAGAGCACCGAGGACTGCTCACCTCCTCTGGGGAGGGTGGGATGCAGGTCCTGCTGCTTTACCACCACCTGTGTGACCACGGATGGCGGTGCAATGGTGCCACAGAGTGATCAGGAGGGGAGGACGCTAGCCAGGATCTGGAGCAGTGGCATGTCTTTATGTAACCTACCTCCTTGGAACTCCTCTAGTGCAGATGCCCTCAGGGACAGAGAACAGAAAACCAGGAACAATCACTGTACATTGGTCACTGGCAGAAGGGACCCAGGTGCCCAGACTTCATAACCAGGCACCATGAGGGACCCACTGAGCTGCCCGCCACACTAATGGAGTGTGGAGGGGTGACCTGGGGTTCCCTTCCTTCCCACCTGGGGGGGTACAATCCAGGCAGGATAGGTGCAGGCCCACAGGAGCTCCTGAGCATTACCTGGGGTAAAGCTAGGGATACCCAGCCTAGGGATCTCCTGAAAGTGGAGACTGATGCTGTGAGAAGGGGAAGGGGACATAGAAAGAAAAAATAAAAAAAAATTAAAAAGATGCTGAAATCTTAGAGATTCTGTGCAGTGACATGCAATTTCCGTGAGGCACCGGTACAAGAATTCAAAATCCGCATACCAAGCAGGATTCCGTGATTGTTACCGTTGTTACCGGTAAAAATGGAAAACCAGGGTCCCTGGTGCTCGGCCACAAAGTTCACCCCATTCTCCTATACTGCACCCACCTCAGCGTATTTCCTTATAGAATGAGGTAAGTATAATGCCCAAAGACCCCAAGGCACACCACAACACTTGTCAGTGTCTACAGGGTAGGGTGAGGTAAAATGGCATGAGCGTTATAGCTGATGACCAAAGGCACACCCCAACACCTTTTGGTCTCTGCAGGGTGGGGGTGGGGTTGGCGTCATTTCCATACTTCACTGTCATTCTTATTATGCGTCTCTAACTCCTGTACTACCAAAGCCAATGCCAGCAAGACAACATTTGGCATTGACAAATACTTGTTTTATACAGTTTACCCAGAATAGACCAGTTAAGAGTAAGTCTCTTCAGTGGGGTGCAGCATATACCTATTTGCAGCTTGGTGGACTGAAGCACTTAGAGGTTATATGACTTGCTCAGGATGACACAGCCTAGTGGGATTTGAACTTGGATCTCTTGGTTCCCAAGCTTATGCTCTAGACAGTTGACCGCACTGCCTCTTTACTACCAGGGAGTTGATATTTATAGAAAAACATGTAGAACAGAACAGTCCTAGGGATGATCTGCTCAAACTGTGATGCCCCTCTCCATGAGTGTCCTGTACTTATGTTAGCCCTCCTGCTACCTAATTGATAGATGATGTTGGATTCATGAAGATAAATACACAATGCGCTGGTGGGGCGGGGGGGTACTTTGGTTTCATAAGTATGACACCAAGAGGTTCCCATTCCCTGCCATGGTCTTGAAAAAGCCCCTCTTCTTCAGTCTTTCTTCATCTGTAACATGAAAAAGTCCCACAAATAAAAAAAAATCTTGAAAATATAGACTCTGATGGCTTCCTGATGTGCTGTATGTGTCTTAGGTGATTCATAATCAATTAAACTGTTTCTGAAGTTCCTACTTTTTTTTGACCAAAGCACTGGAATTCATATTATTTTTTTATTATAATTAATTGTTTATGCCTCTGCACTGCAATGGTTCCCTGCACTAGGGTCTGGCCCAGCTCCATCCCCTGCATCTCTGTCACTTTCCCATTCTCCACTTTTAACCACACAGGCTTCCCCCCCCCCGACATGGCAAAGTCTGGTCAAGCCAAACTTGAACCTCCTACTGCCTCCTAAGTGGCAAGGAAAGCTTTATTTATAAAGCACCTGTTCCTGTTGGTTCAGGGCACTGTACAATAAATCAACAACACATCATAAGACACGCATTGCATCAACAATAAAATACACAGTACTATGCAGTAAAACTATGTCAGGCAAGCGAAAAACTAGCTGGGAATACCTGTTCAAATAAATACATTTTTAGAGAGGTTTTAAAGGCTTCCGCCATGCGGGCAGAATGGATGCTTCCTGGAAAAGAATTGAATAACATGGGGGCTGCCACGCTAAATACTCTGTCCTCAGATTGTCTCGGGTGGAAAGTGATGACAGTGAGCAAGCCTACATCAGTGGAGGCGGGGGTGGGTTGGGAGGTAAGGAAGCTGGAGATCATTCAGGTAGTTGGGTCCCAGACTTCGTAGGGCCTTGAATGTAAAACATATCTTGAAGGTGATGCCCCACCACCGAGGCAGCTAGTGCAGTGCATGCAACACTGGCATGTTTTAGTCCCTTTGAGAAGTTCCCATAAACAGTAGGGCTACAACATTCTGGATCAGCTGCGGGCATTGCATCAGTCCTTCAGATAACCATATGTATAATGTGTTGCAGTAGTGCAATCTAGAAATAATGAAAGCATGAACGATTGTCAGCAGTCGGCAACTGTGGTTTGATCTTGGTGATGTTTGATGATGGTAATAGTCAGATCAAACCACCACTGACATCTGCTGTTCTAATGTCGGCCTGCATTTCAAAGTGACCCCAAGATTCTTAAGTCAAGTGTGGAGGCATGCGTTCCCTATGTGCAGAGAGAAGATATAAGTGGCTGAGGTCAGCCTCAGAGTGCCTGGGGTCATTCTGCACAAGCCTGGATGTTTCCTGGTCCTCCCTTCCTTTTTGAAGAGTAGTACTTCTTGTAGGGGCCAATAATTACTAGTGATGGGCAAAGTACCACCTGTATACCTTGGGCGAGATATTCAGAAGGGTTGTGCATGGCGCAATACAGTTGCACCATGCGCAAGCCACTGATGCGCCCCGGCGTGATATTCAAAGGGGGATTGAGCCTGGCACAAAGCCCGATGCACCAGAGCACATCAGTAATGTATGTGGCGCAGGTAGGGGGGGATGTGCCGATGCATACTCCACACATCCCGATATTCAGCCCGGGATGTGCTGAGCCCATGCATGTGAAACCCCTTCCTGCATTGCACACAGGAGAGCCAAAAAAAAAGGAGCAACAGCTGGCCACCCACAGGTGAGCTGCCGTGTTGCAGGGTGCAACATGGAAGCTGCCACCTGTGAGTGGCCACCCAAGCTCCAGCGGCACCTTCGTGGTGGCGCCCCCATGCCCGATAGCGGGCATATGTAAAAATAATAGTCCTATATCCCTGGTGGTCCAGTGGACCGCTCGCAGCCCGATCATGGGCAGAAGTACAATAAAACCATCTTCCCATATCCCTGGTGGTCCAGTGGACCGCTCGCAGCTCGATCGCGGGCATATGTTATAAAGAATAGTCCTATATCTCTGGTGGTCCAGTGGACCTCTCGCAGCCCGATCGCGGGCATCAGTAATATCTTATGGCAAACCAATCCAACCCTGGTGGTCCAGCGGTACCCTCTCCCCACCCGCCCACTGAGCCCCACCGCCCCGCTCCCCCCAGTCAGTGGCGGGCGGCAGCACCCCACCCACTTGCCGCCCACCCCCAACAACTGACTCCGTGCGGTAGGGCTGTACACCCATTGGTCCACAGCATGAGCCTCCAGCATTCCTTTTTAAATGCATCCCATCTGTTCTTTACCCTTTTATCTGCCCTATTCTCTTTGTGCCGTCTCTCAGCAGCCCCTGCATCCTTTCAAGATTTAGCTTTTTAAAATACTGTTCTTTTATTGTATTTGCACCTTTCAAACTCTGCCTTCCTAAAATCCTGTGCTTTTATTGTATTTACCCCCTTGGTGGTCCCCATTTGGACCTATAGCCTCACTGTCTTGTGATCGCTGGATTCTAGTGGTTCCTGGACTAACGCATTTTGGATACTCTCTCTGTTGATGAGTGCAAGATCCAGCATAGCCCATTCCCTTTCAGTTTCTGGACCAGCTGGATGGGAATGCCTCCTGGCTTGCACCTGCCAGGAGCTGGTTCCTAGTACTTACCGCAGTTGGAACTTACCAGTCCACATCTGGCATATTAAAGTCCTCTGCTACTACCACTTTCTCTAGTTTGGCTGCCCTCCTCAGAATCACCTCTAGCTCCTTATCTGCCCTCTAGTCATGGCCTGGTGGTATTTAGACCTCTGAAATCCTAATTTGTTTTCCTTTCCCTGTTGATGCTAATACCTAGTGGGTTTCCAGTTTTTCTGATTCCCCAGACAGTCCATTTCATTCTCTATATGTACAGTGCTACTCTGTGAATAGTGAATATCCTGGTATGGTCACACCCCAATCATAGTTTGGGGTTGCCGACATCTTGGTGACAGCCACCAGGTTAAGGTTCCCTTCCTGGATATGTGCCTGTAGCTCCAGCATTTTGTTGCCAAGATTCCTTGCATTGGTGCATATCTTACTGCAGCAACTGGTCCCATCCCGACTTTACTTTTTCTCCTTGATGAGGCTGCATCTATTCCACTATTTGTTGGAGAGGGGTCGGCAAGGCCCCTCTGGGTTGTGACATGATTTGTGTTCCATGACTAGTTTAAACTAGCTGTGTGTTGCACCTGTGTAACCCCCAGTACACTTCTGCTCTCCTCATTAGGATGTAAGCCATCCTTTTTAAACAGCCTCATATCCCTTCAGGTTCAGCCGCAGTTCCCAAGGAACTGCAATCCCTTCTTCTTGCATCATCCCTTTAGCCATGCATTGAATTGGAACTCAAGGAAGTATCCCATCATTCATGCATGGCTGCAGTAGCACTTCAGAGAAGGTTGCCATTCCTGTTTTCTCCAGTAGTTTATGATCCTAGGTCATCGTTCATGCTTTGTTCTGCTCCCTGTAGGTCAAACTGGGTTTTGCTGCCGAGGGGGATGCCACTACACAAAATCTCTGTGAATTCCTGGAGGTCACCACTCCACACTTCCCCTTCCATGATTACTCCTCCAATTTATCCTGGTTTGGAGGATGTTACCCATGGCTGCTTGGCACAATCCCAGTAATTTACTGGCTGTCCTACATAAGGCAGACACACAGTATCCTGCCCCGTCTACTAAGAATTTTATGCCAGCTAGCCTGCAGCTAATTTAGTGGTCCATATGACCTCTCATGCTTGACCTTGAGGCCTTTCAACACACAGGTTCTTTGTCCCCTAATAGCCCCATATATGTAGAACAGCCAGCAAAGATGCTGTAAGTACATTTAGTCCCCCTCCACATAAGGAATTCAGAATATTGGATGTTTTGGGCAAGTATGCTTATGCTGCTGCCTCACTTTGTCTCCATATTGCCAATTATCAAGCACTTTGAATGTGGTAGCCATGCCTCCTGAGGAAGAGGTCTTAGTGCCTCATAGTGCAGGGGCTGGTCAAGATGTGGTTCTGTGTTTGGTATTGAGTTGTACTGGATGCATGTTATTACATCCCTTTAGGCATGCATTGAATTGGAATTGAATTCCTTATGTGGAGGGGGACATATATGGGGCTATTATGGGACAAGGTCAAGCATGAGAGGTCATACGGACCACTAATCCAGGGAGCACCACAGCCACCACCACTACCTCAGAGGTTGCGAAGAAAGCACAGCAGTTGGACCACAGTGGGCTCAGGGAGGGTAAGGGTGGTGGAACAGAGGCACACCTAGTCAGTTGTTACACTCCACAATCCATACACCATTCTGGGGGAGCATAGTTCCCCTATGGATGCACCCGCAGAGGAGACTAAGGAGAGGTGCAGACAACTGTCTGAGGGAGGCCCTCAGGAAGGAGGCAGAGGGCACCACAGGAAAAAGCAGCTCCTGGTGGGGGACTCAATTGTGGGGATCGAACTGGGGGAGCAGGGAAAACTGAAGTAAGGTGCCTGCCTGGTGCCATGGCTTGGAGGGACAGGAAGCGCATCCTTAGGATCACGAGAACAGTTGCACGGGAGTCTGAGCTGGACATCATTGTCCACCTAGGGACAAATGACTTGGCTCATCATGAGATTAGAACAGTGCAAAAGGACTTTGTAGAGTTGGGGAGGGGCTTAAGACAAGTAGCACACACAGTATCCTTCTCAGAGGTGCTGCCTGTCAGTGGCATGAGTGAGGCGAGGGTACTTTGCACCATGCAGTTTAACAAATGGTTAAAAAAAATGGTGTGGAGCACAGGGGTTTGGCTTCATTGGGGACTGGGGTTCTACCTGGAGGGACACCAGCCTATACTGGCAGGATGGTCTGCATCTGTCCAGAAAGGGAACAAGTCTTTTGGGCAATTGGTTTAAATACTTCATTGGCAAGCCTTTAAACTAGTCAAGGGGGGAGGCACTGATAAGCAGAAGGAAAATCCGAGCCTCCCCTACAAAACAGGGTACTAAATGAGAAAAAGACCAAGGTAGAAGGTCAGTGGGGGTTGTTGCTACAGAAGGTAAAGCCATCAAAAAATGGAGAGCAATGAGTACCAATGCCCGTAGTCTGGGTAACAAGCTTCCTGAATTAGTGGCCTTGATGGAGGAGGAAGATCTGGATATTGTGGCAGTCACAGAAACATGGTACACACAGAACCATGACTGGGACATAAACATACCAGGATACACTACCTACAGGAGGGACAGGGAGGGTAAAGAGGAGGAGGATGTAGCTCTCTACATAAGAGAAGAAATCAAAGCAACAGAACAAAAGGGTAAACAGGGAGGAGAAGAAGCACTGTGGGTCAATTTGGAGGCAGGCAATGGCACCACAATTCGCACAGGGGTTGTATACAGACCCCCCTCTCAGGGGGAGGAAATGGACAAGGAAATGATAGAAAGTATACTTAGAATGGCAGATAAAGGGGAGATATTGCTGATGGGTGATCTGAATATGCCAGATGTTAACTGGAGTGCAGTTGCAGCAGCCACTTCTAAGAGTGGGGTTATTCTGGATGCCCTACAGGGGCATGCCTTAGACAACTAGTATTGGAGCCCACTCGAGGGGAGCAATCTTAGACCTGGTTCTCTCAAGCGGAGATGAAGAGGGATCACAGATGTAGAAGTGGGTAGCCATCTGAGAACTAGCGACCATCGAACAGTATGGTTCACAATAAACACAGCAATAGAGTCAAGCCATACAAAGACAAAGGTACTGGATTTTAGGAGGGCTGACTTTGCCAAAATGGGTGAGTGCCTAAGGATGCACTAGCAAGTGGGCAGGAAGGAGGGTGGAAGAACAATGGGAATAATAAAAACTGCCATCACAGAGGTAACAAGCCTTTGTGTAAAGCAAATAAACAAAATGAAATGAGGTAAGAAACCACTACGGTTCTCAAAGAAGTGGCAGTGAAAGTTCAAGAGAAAAAAGCATTCAGGAAGTACAAGGAATCACAGAAGGAACAGGACAGAGAACTGTATCAGTTAAAGCAAAAGGAAGCTGGAAAGGCAGTCAGAACAGCAAAGGCCCAAACCGAGGAAAGATAGCCAACTCAGTTAGAAGGATAAAACCTTTTATAGGTACATCAGGAGCAAAAGAAAGACCAAGGGAGGATAGTGAGGCTTAATAAAGGGAGGGAGGGTGGGCAGAGGGTGACTGTGAAAAGGCAGAGATACTAAACAAATATTTTTGCTCAGTATTTACAAAGGAAGAGGGGAGGTACCTAAAACAAACAGTAGAAACACTCTGGATACAGAAGTTGATACCAGCCCATTTACAGAAGAAGAGTTCTGAAGAGCTCTTAAAACTGAAGGTGGACAAAGCAATGGGGCCTGATGGGATTCATCACATAATTCTAAAAGAACTAAGGATAGAACTAGTGACACCACTGACTACCCTCTTTAACAAATCATGGGAGGATGGGGTGGTACCTGAGGACTGGAGGAGGGCAGATGTGATTCCCTTCACAAAAGATGGGAGCAAAGGCAGAAGCAGGAAACTACAGACCTGTTAGTTTAACCTCAGTGGTAGGAAAATGATGGAATCACTTCTGAAGGAAAGAATTGTTGAGTATCTAGAGGCCAGAGGGCACAGGACCCAAGGCAGCATGGATTCACAGTGGGAAGGTCATGCCAGACAAATCTGATAGATTTCTTTGACTGGGTGACCAAAGTAGTAGATCAGGGAGGGCGGTGGGCATGGCCTACCTAGACTTTAGCAAGGCATTTGACACAGTCCCACACAAAGATTAATATACAAGTTAGCCAGCCTGGGAGTGGGTCCCAAGATGACAGCCTGGGTAAAGAATTGGCTGGAGAATAGGACAGAGAGTAATAGTAAATGGAGTCCACTCTGAAAAAGAGGTTAGCAGTGAGGGTACCACAGGGTTCAGTATTAGGACGGTCCTCTTCAATGTCTTTATAAGCGACATTGCAGAGGACTGGAAGAAAAAGTATGTCTCTTTGCAGATGACACAAAGATCTGCAACAGAGTTGATGCACAAGGTGGGTAGAAAGGATGAGAAGGGACTTGGCAAGGTTAGAGGAATGGTCAAATGTATGGCAGCTTAGATTCAATGCTAGAAGTGCAAGGTAATGCACCTGGGAAACAAAAACCCAGGGGAAGAGTACACAATGGGGGTGAGATACTAACAACAACAAAAATGGAAAGGACCTGGGGGTAGTCATATCAGATGACCTAAAGGTGGGCAAGCAATGTGAGAGGGCAGCAAGGAGGGCTGGGGGATACTGGGATGCATAGGGAGGCATCACCAGCAGAAAACAAGAAGTTATTATCCCTCTGTACAGACAGCTGGTGAGACCACATCTGAGTACTGTGTGCAGTTCTGGAGACCCAATCTCTGCAAGACATAGACAGGATGGAAGCTGTCCAGAGGAGGGCAACTAAAATGGTGCAGGGTCTGCACCGGAAGACATATGAAGTGAGACTTAAGGAGCTTAATATGTATAGCCTCGAGAAAGGAGAGAGAGGACATGATAGAAACTTTCAAAGTACCTCAAGGGAATCAACAAAGTCAAGAGGGTAGCATCTTTCAAAAAGGTGTCAAGAACAAGGGGCACAATTTGAAGATAGAAGGGCGGCTCAGAGGTAATTTAAGGAAGTATTTTTTCACAGAGAGGGTTGTGGATGCATGGAACAGCCTTCCAGAGGAGGTTGTGGAGTCAAAAACAGTGGTGGAATTCAAGCATGCATGGGACAGTCATAAGGCAATTCTAGGGGGTGGGGGTAGGAAGAAGTAGGCTGCTGGTTAACTAGGATCTGCAGCTTATCCATCAGGTAGGGAAATGGGCAGACTGGGTGGGCCAAGCGGTCCTTATCTGCCGTCAAATTCTATGTTTCTATGTTTCTACAGTCTGCACTAACCAAGACTTGCACATTAAAATTTAAATCCACAATACCCAGAGATCTGTTTCTTTTGCTTCCTGGTATTATGTTTTACCAGCACCCAGTTTTCACTGTGAGTGCAGTCTTGTTTTGCGTACCTGACATATGTGCTTCTACCTCCTATTGCCTTTGCCACTCTGGCCCTCGCTGTCTTGCTCTCCCCCCAGCAAAATACTCTTCTGGCCAAGCTGCTTTCTTCTTTCACTTCCTCAAACTTTGCCCCCCCCCACACCATTCCTACAACTCCTTCCTCCCACTTAGATTTCTCCTTCATGAATTCACTACTCACTCCTGCAGTTGCCTCTGATCCTGGGCTCAGGCTGCAATCTGCCAGCCTCCAAATTCTTCTCTTACCCCCCTCCACTTGTACCCTTGTAAAGTTCCCCCCGCATCCCAGTTTCCATGATTCTTCCCTGCTGTACTCAGTAATGCCTTGTACATCGAATGTTTTGCTGCCATCCTCACTTTATTGCACTTGTTGCTGTTAGTGCTCTATCTAGCACTACTTAATTAGTTTGCAACTTCTTAATTGTATAACTTGTATTTTTATGTTAGTAACGTATTTGTTACAACTTACTGCTGCACTGTCCCCCTTCCCCCAGGACACATTTGGAAATGAGCTGATCCAGCTCAGTACTTCCTTCCTGGTAAAACATTTTCAATTAAAATAAATACATATTTAATTTTGTTAATTTATGAATATCAGAATAGCCTGTGGAGATCCCCTCTACTTCATACTGCCTGATGGCTCTGTAAAGGAAAAAAAAAAGAGACCAAGCAGTGCGTAGCCCATGGTTTAGATGCTGGTAAGTGTGTACTGCGGTCTGTCAATGACAGCTTTGATGCTTCTGCTGCTGCTGTCTCTAGTGTTTGCCTTCACAGGTATTCATGGCTGTGTGTTGATGGTTTGTGACTTCAGTGCCTGGGCCAATGAAAAACTGTCACATTCTGAACATGATTTTCTCTGGGGAAAGGAATCCCTAGGCATCACACAAGCAGTTGCTGCTGTGACTCACCGACAAGGGTACACCTTGGGCTTGGTATTCTTCTTGGGGCTTGAGGTGGAAAGCCTCAGGATTGATCTGATTAGCTGGTCAGAGCATTTTGCCATCAGGTTTGATTTCAGGTCACCCCTCGGTAGTCCATTCCCTATGGAGATGATCCAGTCCTTAGGACAGATGGACTCATGGTGGTGCTGGATACCTCAGGTATATTGGTGGCATGCGCTGGGGGATCAGAGGAGGCAGACTTCAACCTCTTAGCATCAGTTTGTGCATGCCTGTTGGTTTCGTGGCTTGGCTCACCATAGTTAGATGGTGAGCTGAGGTAGATAAAGGCAAGGGGGCAAAGGCTGAAGTGTTGTCGGAGGAGGACGGGGGCCCAAGAAGACAAACTGGCTTTTGAGTACTCACTGCAGTGAATATCAAAAGAAAAGTCTCCCATAAGAAGGCAAAGTTTCTGTCCAGGGGGACTGTGGCTGGAAGGAACAGACCAGCTCAGCTTTTTCAGACAGTAGACAGGTTTCTTTAGCTTGCCTGTTTGGAGTCTGTAAAGACTGTTTCAGTCACTAAGCATGAGGAGTTTGCTCTGTTCTTTTTGGACAGAGTGTCCTCTATTCAGGCTGGGATCTCCCAGGTGGGCAGTCACAGCCCAACAGTGCTGAGCCAGAGAGACACACTTGCAGTCAGTGGTCCTGGGGAGAGCTTCAATCAATGATGTAAGATTAGGGACGTTTTTCCCGGTAGTGCAAATAACATTTTGCAAACTGGATCCAAGCCTGACCTGGCTACTAGTGAACAATGTTGGGCAGCAGGGCCTGATGTTTGCTGAGATTATCCAGTGTTCCTCAGTGGAGGGGATTTTCCCTTCTGCTTTGAAAAATGCACTGTTGAAGTCCCTCCTGAAAATGCCATCACTGGACCTGGATATCTTGGCGAATTACCAACCTGTCTCTAACTTCCCTTTCTAGGCAAGGTTATTGAGAAGAGAGATGCAATGTAGCTTGAGGCACACCTCATGGCCTTTGACATCTGTGAACCTCTGTCAAAAGAGGCAGCTCAAAAAGCAGACCTGGACCTGAGCCAAAGCAAAAATGAATACTTACAGGAGCGGAGGAGCTCGGCTTCCCAGTCTCCACACCACCAGTCCACACGCTGTTCAGAGTAGTGTACAAGATAAATGTTTGTTTAAGCAAAATACACACACAGCAGCAGCAGTCAGTTAATCCATGGGCTCCTCACTCAATGACCAAACATTTTTTTTATTTTTTTTATTTATTTATTCTAGGATTACAAATACCTTTGAGCCTAGGCTCTTTTACAAAGGTTCCACGTCATTGCTACAACTGAGACAAACATAAGCAAAGATAGCAGTGTATAAAATAAAACAATACATAGTCTTGTAAAGGAAAAAAGAGCAATAAAGTGAAACTTTGGGGATGGGAAAGGGAAAGGAGGAGGGTGAAATCAGGGAGACTAAGTGGATGGGAGAAAAGGTGAGGTAGGTGGGGGGGGCAGAGAGAGAGGCGAGGAGAGGAGAGGTGGAAGGCGGTAAGAATAGAGGTAGTGCAGCCAAGTGGCATTTGTCATGGGCCAGCAGGGGAGGTGAAGATGGGGGGGGGGAGTGCTGGCAAAGAGCAGGAGTAGATGTGGATCCAAAAAGGCATCTTCAGCTATGGAACCAAAAGACATGTTTAGTCACAACAGTCACAGAGGTTGGAGGCAGTGAGTGATAGGTGGAGCCGAGTCTTAAAAGTGCTGAGTGATTGTGAGGGTGAGATGTTGCTCGGAAGACCGTTGTACCAACTAGTGGCCCGGTAAGCAAAGGATCTTTGGCCTTTTGTTGTGCGGCAATGCGGGATTTTCAGAAGATGAGGTTTCGATCCCCTGGTGTGACGGGTGTGGATTCTTGGTTGTATGATGGCACAGACTCTGGGCAGGCCCAGCAAGATTTTCTGAGTAGTAATACAAGTTTGGTGTTTTATTTGATTAGCAAGATTCAACCATCCAGTTTGAGACTAGAGGTCACAGGTGTGAGTTAGGCACTGGGAGCCAGTGACAAGTCGACAGGCCTTGTTGAGGGTGGTGGATACACGTTTGAGTGTGGTGATTGTAGCAGAGCCATAATGATAATGCCCTAATCAATGATGGATATGATGGAGCTCTGGACAGCGACAGTGAGGGCTTCGGGTGTCAGGTGTTTCCTATGGTGGAATAGCAAGCCTAGCCAGGAATTAGTGGCTTTGGTGACATGGTCGATGAGGGCAGTGTAGAAGTGATGGTCAAGGGTGATCTCAAGGTATTTAAAGTTTTTGACCTGTTCCAGTGCGGCCGGCATCTTGTTTGGTCATAATGGAGAGTTGGAAGTACTTCTGTTTATTATGGGAGCTACTGAAGATCATGGCCTTGGTTTTTTTTTTTGATTAAGGATCAGTTTGTGCTTTGTGAACCAATTCTCAACCAAGGAGAAGCCGAGTTGGAGATTTTCTTGCAATTTCTTCAGGTCCTGATGTGTGGCAAGTATTGCTACATCATCGGCATACCGGTTGATATGTTCAGTGCAGGAGTCCGGTAGGGTGTTAAGGAACAGGCTGAAGAATAGGGGGCCCAGTATTGAACCCTGGGGGACTCCAGAGAGGACAGGTTTGGAATCAGAGTGCACATTCCTGATTTTTACATGCTGGGAGCGGTTTTCAAGATAGCTTTTGAACCAAGAGATTGAAGCATTGGAGAAACCAGCATTTTTTAGTTGGCTCAGCAGGAGGGAGTGAAAATAGCATCAGTTAGTTGTCCATTGTCGAGGGAGCTGTGAATGGAGCCGGTGAATTCGAGTAAGGCAGAGGATGTACTATGACCTTTTCTAAAGCCATGTTGCTGTTTACAGAGAATATTATAATTGTCCAGATGCTCGGTAAGTTGGTCCGCTACTATATGTTCCAGTGCCTCTGATAGGGGAAGCAGAATGGAGATAGGACGGAAGTTCACATGGTCAGTCTTATCACCACTTTTGTGAATCGGGGTAACAGTGGCCATTTTCCATTTGTCTGGGAATTGGCTAAGGGAAAGAGAGAGATTAAAGATCTTGGTGAGGGGCCCAAGTACCTCGTCAAGCGTTAGGGCCAGTAGCTTGTGGTCAAGTGTGTCATTGCTTGTTCTAGATTTGCTGATGGTTTGGTAATGTAGTTTTAGACTTGATGTTTCTTTAGTGCTTTAAAGTAGAAAGGTGGGTGACAGGCGTGGGTGGAGGAGTTGGGGGGTGGGCAACATTTATGTGCTGACTCAAGCACTTTCTCAAGGTGCTGAAATAAATGTTTATCTTGTATGCTGCTGTACTCTGAACAGCATGTGGAGTGGTGGTGGTGTGGAGACCTGGAAGCCAAGCTCTTCTGCTTCTGTCTATAAGCCTCTCCAGTCCGGTTTTAGGTCCAAGCACAGTACAGTACAGAGATGGCTTTGGTCAGGGTGCATAAAAACTTGCTGAGGACAAGAGATAGAAGACAGCGGTCAGTTCTTTTCCTCCTTAACTCATTACCTCCAATAGCTCCATATGAAGTCTGAACTAGCCACTGTTTACCTGATACAAAATGGCCACCCAGGAGGTAATCAGTTGGAATTTGACACCATGGACTATGGGCTTTTATTGAACTGACTCAGGGAGACAACGTTATCCGATGGTCTAAGTCCTACATCATGGGGAGGACAAAGAGGGTTGTTACAGGAAGTTTTTCATTGCACCCAATGGACCTGCATTGTGGTGTATCTCAGGGGTCAGTCCTTTCACCCATGCTGTTTGCAATGCTAATGCTTCCCCTGGATAGGATCATTAGATAGCATGGAGCTGGGTTTCACTGCTATGCAGATGATACTCAACTCTGTCTGTGCCCAAGACCTATGGCATGGTGGAGGTGCTGAATAAGTGCTCGAATAAGATCCAGGACTGGATGTCACTTAGCTGGCTGAGACTCAACCCAGAAAAAATAGAAGTACTGGTGATTGAGCCAGGTTGGATGCTGGGAGTGACAGCTGCTGAGAATGAGAAAGAGTTTCAGCTTGATACCGCTAAGCTTTTCACTACTGCAAATGTGAAGAATGTGGGAGTCATTTTGAACGAGGTGCTGACATTTGAGGCTCAAGTGTCAGCAGTAGTCCAAAATGGCTTTTACCACCTTAGAAACATCAGCTGGTTTCAATCCCTTATCCTCCCCCCAGAGGACTTCTTCTCTCTGGTACGTGCCCTATGGCTGGACTTTTGTAACACTCTATACTCTGGGGTCAGTGGAGATATGTTATGGCACTTGCAGTTGGTGCAGAATGCAGCTGCTAGGTTGTTGACTGGCCTTTTGAGGTCATGTCCTATCCCCCTGGCACTGCTTGAACTACACTGGCTGTCAGTCAAGTAGCGTATGTCCTACAAAGTTTGGTTACTGACTTATAAGGCCCTACATGGAATGGGCCTGGGTTACCTGTGTGATCTCCTGCACTCCTACACACCTGTGTGCCCCCTCTTCACCACTGAGGAAGGCCTCCTGGTTGTTCCCAGGACCAGACTAAAAACCTTGGGGGAATGGTTCTTTGGAATTTGTTCCCGAGGGCCCTAAGGGATGCCTTCTTGGTAAACAACTTTATAAGAGGGCTTAAAACTCATTTATTTGCACAAGTCCAAGGGTTGTGAGGGCCCCTAACAGGTCATTACAGCATGAGTTATTACAGTTTGCTCTAGTAAGCTGTTATGCAGTATATTTTAGATAGCTGTGGGACAATTTATTTAGTATTATTTTAATTGGGATTGTATTTATTTGTTGTATTTGTTTACTATTTCTATTTTATTGTACTGGTGCCCTGAGCCCCCAAGGAAGAGCACCATAAAAAAAAAAAAAATCTACAACTATTAATTTGTCTTTTCACAGGCAGAACTTATTTAACCACAAAATGGAGCTCACGCGTGGGGACCTAGAGTCCTAAAAAATTACTCTCCACTTATTGAAGTCCCTTACCATATAGCCCTCTTGTGGGTGTGGCTCTTTCCACAGAGGCTGCCATGCCTTTTGTTATGGGCTTCTGGCCCAGCTGCCACTGGGACCCCTGCCCTTAAGCCATAGCTCTTTGGTGCTCACTTCAAGACCCCCAAAGATTCAGGTGCCAGCCTTGCCCCTGCCATATTCTGTCCTTTCCAGCTACCTGCCCTGACAAATGTTGAGATTTGGGTAGAAGAGAACTATCCCTGATTCTGTCAAAATGGCTGGAGATGACATCAAAGAGGGTAGGTCCTCGGGTATAATCCAGGAGGTTCACGCATAAATACTAATTGTACCCCCTCCAGTACATCCTATTAGCCCTTTCATTATCCTCCAAGTCACTTGTTCATTCTGCTGACCGAAGTTCAGACTCTTATACAAGTGGGTCATTCAGCCTGTACCCCTAGCTAGACAGAGCCCAAGGTTCTTTTCCAAATACTTTCTTGTTCCCAAGAAGGTGGTCAGGCTACATCCTGTCTTGGGACCCTAGGGCTCTGAAGTAGTACATTGCGTACAAACTGTTTAGCATGGTATCTCTTCAGTCTCTCCTCCATAGGCTGCTGTAAAGAGAGACTGACTCTGCCCTGGTTATACAGAATCTGAGTATAAGAATCTGAATATAACGCAGTCATCAACAGTACCTACATCCCCCCCCCACCCCATGGATGGTGACACTATTAATTTTGTGTTTGCCATTTGGCTTGTCTTCAGCATCATGGATCTTCACCAAGCGCTCAGCTACCGTGGCTGCGGCTCTTTTCATTACAGCCTTATATGTATTTCTGCACCCGAATGATTGGCTTTTCAAGACCTACTGCAGTGATACAGGTTTTCAGACATTGTATCGGACTTGCTAGTTGTTTGATCAGCTGGGACTTCTGATCAACAAAACCAAATCAGCCCTGACTCCCTGCAAACACCTTAAATTTGTTGGCACAGTTTTGGACAAGACCCATGCATGGGCATTCCTTCTGGATCCCAGTGATGACATGGTGATTGTCCAGGAAATGCTGGTTGCTTCCAGTTCTGGGGTTATGGCTAGATGTATTATACTGCTATAGGCTTGATGATAGCTGCCATAATGACCATCCCCATGGTCCATCTCCACATGGGCATCCCCAAGTGGATGTTTAATGCTCAGTGGGCCCAGGTGTTTCAGGCCATGGACCACCCTGTTTTGATCATGGACCCTATACACAGGGCCCTTTACTGGTAGCAAGACTGCTGCTGGGGTCACTGTTTGGCCCACCCTTCAGGTGGTCCTCAACACAGATATCTCGTGGATGGGTTGGCAGGGCAGATCTGGGTGCATTTTAGATGCCTGAGGTCTGGTTCTTCTTGAAATGGAGTCTCCACATTAACATTTCATATATAAGACCTGTTATTCATGACCCCTGGCCTTTGCCCTTCACTTTCAGGACCATCTGTTACATATCCAGATGGATGTTTGTATCAAGCACTGTCTCATCAAATAAGGAAGTATCTACTTCTAGCCTCAGTGCAGAGAAGCATCATGGGTATGGGAGTTAGCACTGCAAAAGCAATCAAGAATGGGTGGGACCATTATAGGCCAAGAAAAGGCCCAAGCACCAAACAATTCTTAAATCTTCTTTATTCTTAACACTGTCCCATTGTTTTGCCACCTCATACAGTGTGTGTCTTCCTCAGGAGGAAATACTGTGATTTAATAAACATAGTCTTCCCTTTTGTACCCATGACTCAGAAAGTGTGGTGACTTGACTGATGTCACCAGACACACTGTCAGCATGGTTGCTAGGCAACCCCCTCAGACAGCTGAGAAGCAGCCATGATTGATAGGTCAGTTAAAAGGTGGCAGTATAACTGGAGTGTAGTTCACGAATGAACTCAGTATGTGGTTACTTCAAAGCTACAGAAATTCAGAATACACAGAAGGAGCCAGAAGAACTGTAGGTCACCCTGGAAACAGGAAAAGGGACAACCATATGAACTGGGGTTGTCTTCAGGCATTCAGATCAGGGGGAGGAAATAGATACATTACTGTTAGAAGATATATAAAACATGACAGCTAAAGGGGAGGTTCTGCTTATGGGAGACTTCAACATGCCAGACACAGATTGGTTACTACCAGCAGGAACATCCGCCAGAACTAGACACATAGTGGATTCCCTTCAGGGGGAGGGCTGCAAACAGTTGGTACAATAATACACAAGAGACAGGGCTATCCTGGCTCTAGTACTGACTAACAGGGAAAGGATCACAGATCTCCAGGTAGAAGGTCACCTGGGGGCCAGTGACCATCATATGGTATGGTTCAATTTGGCCACTAGAACAAAGTCATCCCATTCCAAGGGAAAAATATTGGACTTCAGAGGAACTGACTTTGATAAGATGGCCAACAGAGTTAAGCTAGCCCTGGCAAGATGAAATAAAGGTGATGGGATACAGGCAAAGTGGGCTAGCATTACGATTGCAATACTTGAAGCAACATCCATTGTGTTAGGGAGAAAAGCAAGAGCAAAAGAAGGAGGAAACCATTTTGGTTCTCAAAAATAGTAACAGAAAAGATCAGAGACAAAAGGTTGGCCTTAAGGAAATACAAGGGAATGCAATGGGACGAAGATAGGGAGTCATGCCAATCGTCTCTAAGGGAAGCAGGGAAGGCAGTAAGGCAGGCAAAGGCCCAAACTGAGGAGACACTAGCACAAACAGTAAAAGAAGGGGATAAGACTTAGAGATACATTACTGAAAGGAGAAAGTCCAGAGGGGTATTACTAAGATGAACGGGGATAAGGGGAAGTGTGTGGAGGAGGACCATGGAAAAGCATCAATCCTAAGTAGATTCTTCTGTACAGTATTTAGTGAGGAGACGGTAGGGCAGGGACCACAGCTCAATATCATGGACATAGGGGGGAGGGAGGTGTGCACAAAAGAAAGGGTCCTACGAGAGCTTGCTAAACTCAGGTTGGGCAAGGCAATGGGCCTGATGGCATACATCCCAGGGTACTAAAGGAGCTAAGGGTGGAACTAGCAGAGCCATTATCAGAACAGTTTAGTGAGTCTTAGAGCACAAGACAGGTCCCAGAAGACTGGAGAAGGGATCATGTGATCCCACTCCATAAGAGTGACAGCAGAGAGGAGGCAGGAAACTACAAACCAATCAGTCTTACCTCAGTAGTGGGCAAGATTATGGAGGCACTCCTTAAGGAAAGGATAGTGCAACACCTGGAATCCATAGGAGCACAGAATCCAAGACAGCATGGGTTTACAACAGGAAGGTCCTGCCAAACTAATCTCATAGATTTCTTTGACTGGGTAATCAGAGTGGTGGACCACGGGGGTGCAGTTATTGTCACCTACCTTGACTTCAGCAAAGCTTTCGATACTGTTTCACATAGAAGATTGATTAATAAGCTGGGCAGGCTTGGGGTGGGTCAGAGGTTGGTCAACTGGGTGGCAAACTGATTGGCGGGCAGAAAACAGAGAGCGGTAGTAAACGGTATACAGTCAGAAGAGATGTAAGTCACAAGTGGAGTACCTCAGGGATCAGTCCTGGGGCCAGTCCTCTTCAATATCTTCATCAGTGACATTGTAGATGGACTGGAGGGTAAGGTTTACCTGTTTGCAGATGACACCAAGATCTGCAACAGAGTAGATGATCCAGATGGGTTGGGCAGAATGAGAAGAGATCTGTAAAAACTGGCAGAATTGTCAGAAGAGTGGCAACTGGGGTTTAATGCAAAGAAGTGCAAAATCATGCACATAGGGAAGATAAATCCTGAAGCCACCTATAGGTTGGGAGGGGAGTTGCTGGCAATCACAAGGGAAGAAAGAGACTTGGGCATTATCATCACAGATGACCTGAAATCATCCAAGCAGACCACTAAAGTAGTAGGTAAGGCTAGAGGGATATTGGGGTGTATTAGTAGGGGTATTGCAAGTCGTAAGAGGGAAGTAATAATCCCTCTTTACAAGATACTGTTTAGGCCCCATCTGGAGTACTGCATGCAGTACTGGAGGCCACACCTGCACAAGGACATTTACAAAATGCAGGCAGTCCAGAGAAGGGCAACCAAATGGTGCAGGGACTGCATCAGAAAACATATCAGGACAGATTAATGGAGCTCAATATGTATACCCTAGAGCAAAAAAGGGAAAGAGGTGATAAGACTGAAACTTTCAAACGTCTTAAGGGCATTAACAAGGTGAAAGAGTCTTAACATTTTTCAATATAAGAAAAATAGAAGACAAGGGTACACAGCTTAAGAGTAGAGGGAGGCCTGGGCTGGTGTCGCTGCGGGTTGAGGCACTCGATGCCACACCTTGCGCCACACTAGTGACCCGGGTTCAGGAAGGAGCTCAGGGGTTGGCAGGGGGGGAAAAGGATAGAGCATCCAGTGGACTGCTCTCCTCTCCCTGGTGAGGGATCCAGGGTACGCCTGGTGAAGTAGCGGCCCCCTGTGGTAGCCGGAGGCAGTACTTATGTCTGGGTTGACAAGTGGGAGGAGTGTGGCAGATGTCTGCGAAGTCATGCCACACTTACATCATTGCACTGCTGCACTCCTGCAGGAAACATAAGAGGAAAACCCCTGTATGGCACCATGGAGACAATGAGGACTCCAGGGCAGACCCACATTCCAACGCCGGCCCATTCCTCCAGGGGACTACACGGTCAACCCAAAGCTCAGGTAGGCCTCTCTAATTCCAGAAACGATGCCATGGGAGGGCAGACCCACCCCAGGGGTGATTCAGGGGGCTAGACCTGCCTGGGTGCTTCAGGGGAGGAAGCTGGAAGTGATGACTTCAGGCAGACAGTAGAGGCCTCACCGAGAGAGTACCCCAGAAGGACGCCCCTGCTATGGTGGAGTGAAAAGAAAGTTTTCAAAAAAAGCTGGCCCATTGGTGCAGCAGTTGGATTTCTGCTTGCAATGCCAGCGACCTAGGTTCAGGAACAGACCTGGGTTATTGGAAGGCTGGCCGGGGGGAAGATGGATGGAGCATCCCCTGGACTGCTCTCCTTCTCCGGGGGAGGAGGGATGAATATCTAGTGCACTATGGACCCCTGGCGGAGGCTGGGGGGCTCCACCTCAGCTGGCGTCTGGATGTCCAGAGGAGTGGGCAGATGCAGGATGTCATTGCATGTCCCTGTCCCTGAGAAAAAAACTTCCTTTCAGGGACACAAAACTCCCCGGCCAGTGCCTCCATGATGCTCTCCTCGATGCCTCTCATATGCTCCCAGGCCAGCTCCCCCAACCCGAACCGAGATTCGTGACACCTTGCTGGTGCCACGACCCTGCCCTGGGGGGTAAGCCAGGGGCACGGGGGAGCGTGGCTCATGTGGGAGCAGCTGGCAGCGGGGGCCATGACCAGGGCTGAAGTCCCGACACTGGCTGGGACAAAAAGCATAATAAATAAAAAAAAAAATTTAAAAAAAGAAAGTCTACTAAAAAAAAGAGATTAGAGGGAGGCCAATTAAGGTGTAATGAGAAGTTCTTTTTCATAGAAAGAGTGGTGGTTGCATAGAATGGCCTACCTCAGGAAGTGATGGATATGAATACAGTGCAGGGCTTCAAACAGGCATGGAATAGACATAAGGGAGAAATACAGATGAGTATGAATAGATGGACCACTGACAGAGTAAAGGCCAATGGCACATTCATAAGGTAGAAAATATAGGCAAACTGGATGGGCCTTGCGGTCCTTATCTGCCATCAACATCTATGTTTCTATGTTACACTGAGGTATGTCAGTAAATGTATAGTATCAAGTTTAAGTAACGTATTCTTATTTAGATTTGTTTCATATTTTAGCTATAGTCAGCATATTGACAAGCTGTTAACACCTTGAAATGATTTTTGCTAATGACAAAAGTATTAGCTGGTATGTTCTTGTTGCTGTCATAAGCATTAATGTGATATACAGTAATGTAAAAAAGTATTGTTGTTAATTAAATCGCAGTATTTCTCCTTGATGAAGTCATGTATGAAGTGGCATTGGAGCAATGTTAAGAATAAAGAAGACAAGATTCATTTGATGTTTGGGCCTTTTCTTGACCTAGTGTGCCCCTTCCCATTCCTGTTTGCTTTGGAACTGTACACAAGGGCTGCCTCCACAAAGTAACTTTTTATAAAGGTGATTTCTCACTGGGACAAGCAGTTTCTAGACAGTTGGCACTGCCACACAACATATTATAGCCATATTTCTTTCTGTCTCTGAACGTACTGATGGGACTATCTCAGCAGATCAGTTCCTCAATCCCATGAGTAGCAGTTCTTTGATAATATGGTCAGATTTCTGATTGGGTCAGTTTGAGTTTGACCTTTTTTGGCTTTGCAACAATGCATTTCCAGTTGCTCACTCCAGGACCTGGAGTTTGTGGAAAGATGCACTGTCATTGTCCTGAAAGGGCAGGTTTTTATATGTCTTTCCTCCAGTCCCTCTAATTCAGTGAGCATTTGTCAGGTTTGGGCAGAAAGGACACTGATACTAGTCACTCTGTTCTGGCCCATACAAATTTGGTCCCCTGTGCTTTGGCAGATGCTGCTAGAACCCTCTACTTGCTCCCTGTATGGGTGGATTTCCTGTTAGAGGGCCAGGGAAGTCTGTTGCACTCTTACCTTCAGTGCCTCCACTTTCATTCTTGACTCCTTAGGGTGTAAAACCCTTCGGCTTCACAGTCTCCTGCATGATTTCTGATGTTCTGTTGGTGGCTTGTAAACCATCTGCCCAGCATAGTTACTTCCTGTAACAGAAATGATTCAGTTTTTGGTGTACCGCTAACTTTTAAGACCTTTTTAGTGTCCGGTACTGTATGTCTTGGGCTACCTCCTGTGCCCTTATCAGCTCTGTCCTCCAGTTCTTATTTGGATAATTTCAGCCTTTCATGCACTCAGAGGGGATGAGATGGATGCCCAATTGGAGGTGTGCCACAGTTTACTTCAGCTCCTGTATCTGCATCCCCAGTCTGTAGGCCAGTTCTGCTGTGGGACCTTAACTTGTTTCTAGAGTCCCTTACATGACTCCTTTTTTGCATTTCTTTTCAAGGAAGACACTTTTCTTCATGCTGATTACCTTGGCTTGGAGGTTTCTGAGCTGCAGACTTTGGCTGCAGATCCTCCATACCTTGTGTTACACCAGGATTATGTTTCATTACGCACCCATCTTCGGATCCTTCCTAAAGTGGTTCCTGTATTCACTTTTGTATCAGACTTATACACCTTCTCATGTTTTTTCCTTCCCTTGAGAATACTTGGGAAGACATCCTGCTTTCTCTTGATGTTCACTGAGCATTACACTTCTATTTGGACCATATGAAGGACTGAAGAAAGTCCTCACAAACTTTTGCTTTGTCTACATCCAGGATGGTGGGTGCCCCTGTCTTGAAGCAATGCCTTTCCAAATGGTTGGCATCCTGCACTTATTTTTCTTACAAGAAGCATGATGAGAAGCTTCTTGGTTCTGGCTGTGGGTATCCCACCTGTGACATGGCCACTTCTCTGGCTTATTTTAATTTTGTTTCACCAGCTGACATAGTATACTCTAAGCCACATGGACTCCTGTCCACATGTTCACTAAACACTGTCTGATGTCCCATTGAAGGGCTGGATTCTGCTTTGCCATCCACCAAGATCTTTTGTCTTAGTGTCCTATACATCCCTGTTGTCTGGCCTTCCTCCAGTTCTCCTTTTGGTACTGCTTTGGAATCTTTCCAAAGGTGTGGCTGTATGAAGGGAGATATTCTCAAAGGAGATAGTTTTGTTACTTACCAGTAACAATAGATTTTCCTCGAGGATATCTCTTGCATCAGGCCAGACCTATGGAACATAAGCCGCCAGGTACTTGGACCACACAAAAACCTTTTCCAAACAGTACCACTAGGGGCCACCTATGATAACGTCTGATGCTGACATCCCTATATAAGTGTGGGCAGCCTCAGTTCTTTTCCTGCTATCGAGCACCACTCTTTGGACCCTGCAGAAAAATTCTAAAGGCAGTCTTCTGGAACTTTCGGTGCCGACTCTCGCGTCACCATCACCCGTGATGCTGGCCTTTATCACCGGGCTTGAAGTTATCCCAGAGTGCTCAGCTAGGCTATGGCTCTGACTGGCAGTCTTTTTATGGGGCCTCCTCTCCGCTGGTGGTTTTGACATTCAGGGGGTGCTGTGGCTGCATTCTCTTCAGCTTCAAACCACAGAGAGTTCTACAACAGGTTTTGATAAATGTCCCTCTTCTCTGTCATGGATTCCTCTAACCCTCCCAACTCTCTCTGAACAGGCTTTTCTGAGTAGGGGGTCCCTTGGTGGGTCTTAGCGGTCCAGCTGGCATTGGTGCTTTTAGGGTATGGAGACACCTGAGCCTCTCCCATCCCTCCCGCTCCTCCCAGGGATGGGGTGCAGCTGGTTTTAACATAGAAGCAGAGAAGTTGTTAGCAGATAAAGACCCTTTGGCCCATCTAGTCTGCCCAGTTTTCCCTGCTTACTGTGCCACCTCAGACCCCACCCCTTGCCTGACTTCCAAGGTGCCCTTGTATCTGTCCCAAGCATGCTTGAAACCTTTGACTGTTTTGGCTCCTTCCACCTCCACTGGAGGCCATTCCAGGCTTCCACCACCCTCTCCATGAAAAAGCATTTCCTCACATTCCCTCTGAACCTCCCCCCACCAGCTTCATAGCTTGACCCCTTGTCCTAGAGTCTGTCCTTCTGTGGAAGATGCTACCTTCCTGTACCTAATTAATACCTGTTATGTACTTGAATGCTTCTATCATATCCCCCCTTTCCCTTCTTTCCTCCAGAGAGAACATATTAATTTCCCTGAGTTTCTTCTCATATGGATTTTGATGTAGTCCCTGCACCATTATAGTTGCCTGCTTCTGTACTGCCTCTGTCATATCTATGTCCTTCCAGATGTGGGGCCTCTAGAACTGGACACAGTGCTCGAGGTGTGGTCTTACCAATGTCCTGTACAGGGGTAGTATTACCTCTTTCTTCCTACTGGTGATATCCCAGCATTCTACTAGCCTTTCCCACTGCCTTTTCACTCTGCCTGGCTACCTTCAGGCTATCAGAAAGGATTACCCCAGGTCCCTTTCCTGTTTGTTGGTTGCCAGTACCTCCCTTCCCAATTGGGATGCAGCCCCTGGGTTTCTGTGCCCCAAGTGCATGATTTTGCAATTTTTTTCATTGAAGCTCAATTGCCAAATACTTGACCATTCTTCTAACTTTCTCAAATCGTTCCTCATTTTTCCCCCCAATGTGTTCACCCTGTTGCAGATTTTGTCATCTGCAAACAGGCAGATTTTTCCTTCTAGCCTTACTGCAATGTCACTGCTAAAGACATTGAAGAGGACCAGACCTAGTACTGACCCCTGAGGCACCCCGCTCATCACCCTGCCTTCTCCTGAGAGGACTTCATTTATGACCACCCTCTGACTCCTGCCACTCAACCAAATTCTTACCCAGTTTACTACTTTCTTAATTTCCCCTTCCTAGAGAGGAAGAAAAAAAACCCATGGCACTCAAATAGGGTTTCAATGCTGCACCAATGTAGAAACAAACTAGAACAAGGCAAAAGCCAGCTCCATATTTGAGATCAGATCCCTCGGTGGCCCGGCGGACGCGAAGGCCTGAGGACAGACACCCTCCCCCCCCCCGAACCAAGCAAAGCAGCCAGCTCCGAATTTGAGATCAGATCCCTCGGTGGTCCAGCGGTCGTGAGGGCCTGAGGACAGATGACCTCCCCCCGAACCAAGCAAAGCAGGTACGGAATGTGGGCAGAACAAGGAATCGCAGGACTGTGGCGCAGTTCGAATCAGTGTGCTTGTGCTTTGGTGCCTTTTTCTGTTTAAAAGTTTATGTCAGCATAGCAGTGGAGATAGTTTATTTCATAGTTATTTTTAATCTCCACTGCCTTGTATGCTCCTACAATGTGCCTTAAAGTAATCAGAAAGTGTTCAGGCTTGCTTTAATTCGAGAGAAAAAAAAAGTAACTTTATTGTTTAGCAGTGGAGATAGTTGTATTTCAGTTGAACCTCCACTGCCTTGTATGCTCCTACAGTGTGTCTTAAAGTAGTCAGAAAGTGTTCAGGCCTGCTTTAACTTGAGATAAAATAACTGTATAGCAGTGGAGGTAGCTTATTAACTGCAGCATGTTTAATAAAATACAGATATCTGTAGTGCATGTCCCGATAGAGCTGTTCTGTGTCTGAATGCAATTAAGTCTCCTCCCCCATTTGCTGAGTATATATAACACTCACCTGCTTCCCCTCCACAGCCAGCTCTGAACTTGAGATCGGATCCCTCGGTGGTCCGGCGGTCAAGAGGGACTGAGGTCAGACACACACCCCCGAACCAAGCAAAGCAGGAATGGAATGTGGGCAGAACAAGGAATCGCAGAACTGTGGCGCAGTTCGAATCAGTGTGAGACTCCACCAACGCTCTGCATTGGCTCCCCACCACCCCCACCATCGCCCTTGGTCGACACCGACTTATATAGGATAGAGAAGAACTGAGAAGAACCAATAGGACCGTGGCTGTATTTAACTAATCAGCCCACTTCTCCATCCGCAAATTATATGCGGTGGCCACTAGGGGGTTACAGCCTGCTACCCCTTATCCCACACAGACCTTCCTCTGGTCTTACTCCCATCTCTTATTCCAGCATGTCCCTGATATTGACCCCTATACTCGCTCTGCTCTTCCCTGTGCTAGCCCCTCAACTATCCCTCAGGTGCATCTCCCCAACAGTGTTGAAAACAAACATCTGCCTGATTGGCAGCCTCCAAACACCTATCCACCCATTGTGCCTCGTATCCCCAGCTGTATACCACTTGTGCTGTGCTGCACTAGCAAGTTATCTGTTGTCAGACTCAACACTTGCACCATCACAAAACAATGAGATTCTCACCAAGGATGGGTACAGCAACCACTGCCTGTTATCACTTCTACCCCCACCCTTTATTCCACTTCCCCCTTTCCCTCCACTCACTCACCTTGCACACTCCACCACCTTATCTCCCCTCTGCATCCCCCACCCACACCAAGTCCCTCTCCCCCGGTCCCCAGAGCAGGGTGGGCTCACGCCATCCTAGCCATACCTGTCCTTAGCTTCCTACCCATCCCCTGCACCTTTGCCCCCAGATCCTCGGATCTGCCCAGGCACATTTACCACAATTGCCATAGCCCACTACTCCAACTTGTCACCTTACTTCTTCTGCTCTCTGGGAATGTCCACCCAAATCCTGATCCTGGACATTCCACACACCCCCCCACCCGCCGCTGGGCACGGCCTCAGCATTGCCTCTGAATATCTGCAGTCTCCTAAAGAAAACTGCTGCACTGCAGTGCTGGGTCACCCAACACAGGCCTGACTATCCTTGCCATAGTGGAGACCTGGTTCTCTACAGTAACTCCTGACTCAGCTGTCTCCCTTCCCGGTTTCACCCTTTTCAGAGAGTATCGTGTGGGTAAGCGTGGTGGCGGATGTGCAGCCTACTTGCGTGACTCCCTCCTGGGCCAAGCACTCCCTGCCCCCAAGCTTGATCACGGTGCCCAAGCCATCACCTTAAAAATCTCCCCTGACCCAGGCAGGGGCCCTCTCTATCTTACAACCACATACATACCACCATGAGCCCAAGGTCCAGCTATCCACTCCCTCACTGACTATCTCTCCACCCTGCCACACAAGGCTGAACAACTCATCCTAGGTGACCTCAGTGTCAACTGGCTTGGCTCCACTGCAGCACACATAAAGGGCTCCTTCACTGCTCTTGACTTAACTCAACTAGTCAACCGTCCTACCATTTAACCAGGCCAGTGGTATCAGCTCCTTCCTTGACATAATACTCTCCAATCGCCCCCACAAAATCAAATCTGTCAGTGTCTTAGCCAACTCCCTTAGCGACCAATATCCTATCCTCTGCTTCTGGTCCTCCCCCATGCTCAAACCCACATGCAAAGTCACCTACCGCCACCTCTTCCACCCCGGGAGCCTTAATATGCTAAAGCAGTACCTAACCCAGCTGGACTGGTCCCCAATCTCCCTTGCAACTGATATAGACACCATGCTAGCCCACCTCACCAGTGCTTTCTGCAAGGCCTGTGACATTTTTCCACCTGTCACCAGCACTCGCACCTAAAGACACAATGCTGCTGGGATTTCTCCCCCTTGATCCAGCAACTGAAGCAGCGAGATAACCTATGGCGGATCGTGGTCGAGTCAGACAGGACAGTAGACAGACAAGCCTATAATGCCGCTCGCAACCAATGCACCTGGGCCATAAGGCAAGCTAAGGCCAGATACTACCAAACCACCCCGGCCTCATCCCAGGGCTCTTCAAAAGATTTCTGGGATAATATCAAAGAGCTTAATGGGAAATATCACTCTCCCCCCCTCAGATGCTTGTTAACGGCACTATTACCACTGACCCCCCGCTCGTTGCTGACTGCCTCAATGCAGCCTTTTCTGACCTAAGCACAGTCCTTCCTGTCCACTTCTTTGACCCTATCCATGCCTCCAATCCCCCCTTCATGAATCACCCCCCATTTCTCCTCTGCATCATATCTCCCCATGATGCCAAATCACTCCTACTAAAAGCTCTCTCCAGCCACAACCCCAGTTGTGACCCCCTTGATTCCAGGATTTTCCGCCTAACTCTTGATGTCATGCTAGCCCCTCTCACTGACCTGTTTAACTGGTCTCTATGCCTCGGCCAATTCCCGAGTGCATGGAAATCAGTTGAAATTACCCCAATACGTAAAAATGGAGACCGCACATTATCAAACAACTACAGACCAATCTCCATCCTCCCCCCACTCTCTAAAACCCTGGAAAAGATAGTATCCATCCAACTCTTGGATTACCTATCCAAGTACAACATATTATGCCCCGAACAGCATGGCTTCCGTCCTGGTCACAGCACCACTTCAGCTCTACTGGAGTTCTCCCAACAAATACACTCTGCACTTGACACTGGGGATATCGCCGGGGCAGTGTTCATTGACCTATCTAAGGCATTTGACACTGTGTGTCACCCTCTATTGCTTGACTCCCTCCATCAATTTGGTTTTTCATCTGGCCCCCTGACCTGGTTCTCCAGCTACCTACATGCCAGATCCCAATGGGTCAAAATCAACGGTAACCTGTCAACTGCCCGACCTGTATGCTCTGGTGTCCCTCAGGGCTCCATCCTGGGCGCCACATTATTCAGTCTCATTCTAAACACCCTTCCCAGCTCCTGCTTCGGCAGAATGCTCCTATACACTGACGATGTGGTCCTCGTTGACTCCCACCCCAACCCACTCACCCTCCAGAGCTCTCTGCAAATGTCCTTCAGCCAATCTGAAAAATGATTTCTCAACCATTGTCTGGTTCTGAACCACAAGAAAAAGAAATCTATGATTTTTGCCCACCGCCAAAGTAACTCCAGAAATGCCCCCCCCATCCTCCCCCGCACCCTACACCCCCTTGAACAGGTATCAGAATACAAATACCTGGGCATCACCTTTGACTCGGCTCTCTCCTTCCACTTCCATCTTAACTCCCTGTCCTCTGCCATGAGCGCCAGGATTAGACTTCTCTACTGATACAAAGACTGCCTCCCAGAGTATGTCCTATAGCTGGCTATCACCTCCTCCATCCTGTCTTTGGTTGACTATGGGCTCCCAATCTATGCAGCTGCTGACCCCACCACCCTCTCCAAAGTCCAGACCTCTATCAACAAGGCCCGCAGGCTCCTGACAGGTACTCCCAGCAGAACGCACACATGCCAGCTTTACTCCACCTTGAACCTACTCACCTTTGAAGAGCGCCTGCGATACCACACCTGTATACTGGCCAAAAAAACATTACTTGGTCTCTCCCCACTGGGGGTTACCTCATCCCTAAAACAGGCTACTCACTCGGTCACCACCAGAAATGCAACCAAAGCCACCTACCAGGTGCCGAGAGCCAGGACCTCCCTCACCCAAAGATCTTTACACTCCAGAGCCCCCTCCTTGGTATAATTCCCTTCCCGCTCAGATCACAAACATCCCCAAAATTGGCTCCTTCAAAATTGCCCCCTGTAAACACCTCACTGACTCTCAGAGCTGCAAAAGCCCATGACGGGGCCATACCTAAAACTCTGCCTGACCCAATCCACAAAGTCTCCCCAGTCCCCCACCCTCCCCAGCAACTCCTCCTCACCCCCCCAGGTACTCATACCCAGTATCTCTATGGGTCCACAGTATAATATGTGTATTAATTTAGTCAGATTAATTTAATTGAGGCCTGTACACCTCAATTACTGTGTCAGTGGCTCAGTAGGTAGCACACTTGCCTCTGAGGCCAGGAGATCAGAGGGCTGTGGGTTCAGTTCCCACATCTGGCACTTGGGTTAATACCCCAGTACTGACACTGTAATGCAGCATGAGAGGGGTGCTGCACTTCTGAGGTGCCGTCTTTCGGATGAGACGTTAAACCGAGGTCCCATCTGCCTGGATTGGTGGTAGTTCAGGTGGATGTTAAAGATCCCATGGTACTTATCGAAAAGAGTAGGGGAATGGAGGGGGATGGGACCATGCATCATTAGGACCGGCATCTTTGGGAGGGTGGTGGGGTGCACAGGGTCTGGAGCAGCCATGATACTGGACTGGGCTTGGAAGCTCGATGGTTGCCCAGTGTGCTACCAGCTGGCACAGCTTAGGGAGGAGGTTATGGGGATTAGGAGACAGCTGGGGGAAGGGGGGAGGTATGGTTGGGGAAGGGGGCAAGGGATCTCCCACAGGGATGCACCAAGCACTAGGGGTGGGGGCATAGGAAAAGGAGTGCAGGAGAATACTCAGGGGTCACATAGGGACCCTGGCAGAGGGGGCCCAAAAGCAGAACACTACCAAGGAAGCAGGCAGCTAACTGGGGACCCTCACAAAGGGGGGCCAGAGGGACAACATTCTCAGGGAAGTAGGCAGATGGCCGGGGCTGGACAGAAGGAAGCAAAGCGGGGAGGTGGATTAGACCTTACGCTCAGTAACCACTTCAATTCTCTTCTTCTGCTTGAGGATGAGGGGGGTGATGTAGCCATGACAGGGGTGGTTAGAGATGGAAAGGGAGTGGGGGGCAGGAGGTGGGGGCTGAATAGCAGGAGGAAAAGGGGGAACCTGGAATGAAGGAAAATGGGGGGAGCAGTGAATCAGAGCAGGAGGGGCAGAGGGAAGAGGGAGGAAAGTGCAAGGAGAAGGACCAGTTGGGAGGAAAGGGCAAGAAGAAGGACCAGAAGTACAAGGAGGATACAGTAAAGGGAGCTGAGGGTTTAGGCCAGGGGAGCATGACAAGCAAGGAGGGACTAAACGGAGACAGGAAGGAAGGGAGGATGAGCCAGGCTAGTTTAGCGGATGGGAAAGAAGGACCAGTCGCGAGCAGTGAGGGGGGAGTTAGCGAGGTACAGAAGGATACTCGAGAGGAGGAGAGGCATAGGATCGGAGGGTAGGGGGTGGCCAGGGTAAATAAGGATGGGGCGGCATGTGACACCCAGATAGGGGAGGAACAAGGAGCCGGCTGGGTGGAGGAGCCAGTAGAAAGGATGAGGGACATAGAAGGGGGGGAAGGAGGAAAAGGAGCAGTCAGATTGCTCCTGTTGGGGGATTCTATGATCAGGGGTATCAAATGGGATAGGGAAGGAGAAGCCTGGACAGTTAGAACAAAATGCCTCCCTGGATTAACGGTGCACAGGGCCAAGCACGAGGTATATCAGCTGGCAAAGGATTCTGGGGGTTCCCCAGACGTGCTGGTCCACCTGGGTACAAATGACATTGAGGGAAATAGCAAGCTAGAGATACAGGCAAGATTCAGGGAGCTTGCCAGGGTCTGTTATGACATAGGATACACAGTTTCCTTCTCAGAAATCCCTGTCGGTGCCAAGGGCTAGTGGGGAACACAAAAGGAAGATTAGGGAGATAAATCAGTGGCTCAGGGAGTGGTGTGAGGCCAGAGGGTATGGGTTGATTGGGGATTGGGGGGAGACCTGGGAGGATAAGGAGCTGTATGCTAGAGATAGGCTTCATCTCAATTTGGAGGGGAGGGGAATCCTTAAGTTGAAAATAGAGGGGTTCATTGGTGAAAAGTCAGGTTGAGAGAAAAGGCTATCGAGGGGGTGCCGATAAAGGAGGGACTCTGTCTCCACCCCCCTGGGAAGCTGGAGGAATGCGAGAAAAAGCCGACTGGTAAAGTGCAGACCAGGGGAAAACAGAATCCCCATGGGAACACGAGCAGGGGAAATGGAAGTATAGGGAAAGGGTGGAAGGTAGTCCTGCTAAATGCCAGGAGCTTGGGCAATAAAATGCCTGAGCTCCAGGTGATGCTAACTGAGGGAGCGGTGGATGTGGCAGTGGTCACTGAGACCAGGGCCCCCACAGGACACAACTGGGACCTGAACCTGGAGGGTTACACTATGTTCAGGAAGGACAGGGGGGAGGGAAGGGGAGAAGGGGTAGCAATGTTGGTCAAAAACTGCATTGGCATAGGGGGAGTAGAAGAGGTGGAGGGAACCGTGAGGGCGATTTGGGCCACCTTGATAACAAGGGGGGGCAAGAGAGTAAAAATAGGAGTGGTGTATAGACCCCCTGCACTGGTGGAGGAGCCTGAGGAGAGTCTGGTGGCAGATGTTGGGAGACACTGCAGACTGGGAAGGGCAAGGGTGGTGGTGGTGTTGGGGGACTTAAACATGCCAGGAACAGACTGGGAGACTATGACATCCTCAGTGGCCAGGGAACAGAGGTTGTTGGATGTCTTTCAAGAAACATTCCTAACTCAGCAGGCAGGGGAACCGACCAGGGAGGCGCAGGTACTAGATGTAGTCCTGGCAGACAGTGACCAGATTGGGGGCCTGGAGGTAAGGGACCCATTGGTGGGGAGTGACCATGCCACGGTCTGGTTCTGCCTGGACCTAGGAGGGGTAGAAGGCTGCACAAAGACGAAGGTAACTGACTTCACGGGGGTGGATTTTAAGGAAATGGGAAGGATCCTTAAGGAGCGTTTGGATGGGATTGGGTCAGACATGGACGCTGATAGTAGGTGGGAAATCATCAGGAGAGGGGTGCAGGATTCTACCAGCACCTGTGCAAGAGTAAGATGAAAATGCGGTAAGGCCCAAAAACCCTGCTGGTGGACCAGGGAGGTCCAGGAGGTGGTGCCGGGAAAGAAGGCAGCCTATAGGCAATTCAAGTGCTCAAGGAATGAAAGGGATCACGGGAGTGCACGAGCTGATGGCTAGAAGGGCCACTAGGGTGGTAAGGGCGCTAAGGCAAGGAAGGAGCAGAACCTGGCCAGGGAAATTAGGAGAGGAACAAGGGTTCTTAGATACATTGGGGAAAAATGAAGGGTGAAGGGGCAGATTGGCAGGATTAAAACAGGGAGAGATGGGCCACAAGACCCGGGGAGCAGGCTGAGGTACTAAATGAGTACTTCATCTCAGTTTTCACCAAGAAAATGGAGTGCTGCATCATACATGGGAGGAGACAGTGATACTGTGGAAGGGGGAACCCTTACCGATCGGTGGGTCTGGGGAGAGGGGGAGGCATCACTGGCAGGAGGGGGGAAGGCTAAGCAAGGAGAAGAGGTAGCGGAAGTGGAAATTGCAGCAGAGAGAGTGAGGGAAGCCCTCAGGTCCCTTAAGATGGAGAAAGCACCAGGGCCGGATAAATTACATCCCAGAGTGCTGAAGAAGCTTGTGGATGTCCTGGCAAAACCCCTGGAGGAGCTTTTCAGCATCTTTCTGAGGACAGGGTGGGTGCCCCAGGACTGGAAGGTGGCACATATAGTGCCTATCCACAAGGGGGGATCAAGGGGTGGCAGGAACTACAGGCCTGTCAGCCTGACATTGTGGTGGGCAAGGTGATGGAGGGCGTTGACAAGGAGAGGCTGGGGGGACCTGGAAAAGTCAGGGTGCCTGGATGATAGACAGCATGGATTCGTCCCAGGGAAATCATGTCAGACAAACCTTGTGGAGTTCTATGACTGGGTGATGAGTGCCTTGGACCTGGGTAGACCAGTGGACGTCCTCTTTCTAGACTTCAGCAAGGCATTTGACTCTGTTCCTCATGAGGTCCTGTTGGATAAACTGGGAGAAATGGGAGTGGGGAACCAGATTATCAGATGGATAGGCAATTGGCTCCAGGACTGGACCCAGAGGGTCATAGTTGGCGGAATAGTCTCATTCTCAAGGAAGGTCATTAGTGGGGTCCCACAGGGATCAGTTCTTGGGCCCCTCCTGTTCAATGCCTACATCTCTGACATAAGGACAGGTATCAGGAGTGAGATGAGTCTCTTTGCTGATGACTCAAAACTGGGGGTGGTGGTGGATGGGGAGGAGGGGAGGAGGAGAGGGTGGCCCTACAGGGGGACCTGGAGGCTCTGGAAAGATGATCTAGAAAGTGGAAGCTGAGGTTCAATGCAGGGAAATGCAAGGTACTGCACCTGGGGGCCAGAAACCTGGGCCAAGTGTACACCCTGGGGATGCTACAAGTCTCGATGGCTGAGAGGGACCTGGGGGTGGTGGTGGATGCCAAGATGAACAACTCAGAGACTTGTAGGAGGGCAGCAGCCAAGGCCAACAGGATGCTGGGATGCATCGCTAGGGGGATCACCTCCAGAAAGAGGGAAGTGATACTCCCTCTGTATAACTGCTTGGTGAGGCTGCACCTTGAGTACTGCATGCAGTTTTGGAGGCCACACTTAAAGAGGGACATTAAACTGCTGGAGAGGGTCCAGAGGAGGGCAACCAAAATGATTTGGGGCTTGAGGGACAGGACCTATGAGGAGAGGCTCGAAGAGCTAAATATGTACACATTGGAAGAGAGAAGGGACTGGGGGGACATGATAGAGGTCTTCAGGTATGTGAAGGGGGTAAATAGGGGATGAGCAGTCAGGGTACTTCAAAGGAAGGAGGAAGGGGCAACTAGAGGGCATGGGTGGAAGCTGGAGGGGGGAAGATTCAGGGGAGAAAGGAGGACGTGCTACTTCACTGAGAGGGTGGTGGAGCCATGGAATGTGCTACCTAGGGGGCTGGTGGAGGCAGAGACGGCAGAGGGATTCAAGAGGGGGTGGGACAGGTACAGGGGAAGGGTTCTGGAAGCAAAATCCAATGCAGCGAGAATATCCGGAACTGGGAAGGGAGAAGCCAGAGAAGGTGAGAGGGGCAGCAAGGTCAGCTCCCATGGTGGGGGCTGACCAAATGAGCAGACGCGAAAGACTGTTAGGCCTATTCTGCTGGCATTTTAGTATGTTAGTATGTTAATTTCCCTGGTGTCCTGGCCAAATTTCCCTCATTCACTAAAAATACTACCAACAGCTTAATCTGGTTCAAGGTCAGTTGGCATTCATCTGTATCCCCCTTCCCCGGGTCGTGCCTGAAAATAGGCAGGATTTGTCTTGTGCACTTACCCGGTCAACAAAAACTAAATAAATAAATAAATAAAATTGGAAATCTGTGTGCTCCACTGTATCACTGAATTGCTTGAATGTCTGTTTACTTAGCATTGTATGGTCCTTTATGTACCTCACCTGTAATGTTCTCCATTATTGTACTCCGCTAAAATGTTGTCTACCCTCCCTGTGATGAGGTGCCTTTGTAAATGAGTCTTTGACTCAAAGGTTGTAAATCCAAATTGTGAATAAATTAAAAAAGCAAAAGGTGCGCAAGGAAAACCCACACATCAGCATTACTAAATGCAAGGGCCAGTTTATTATATTAAGGTGCACAGTGCTTGAAGAAAAATGACAAGCGGTAAAAAATTTAAACCTCAGCGCTTCGAACCCTTGTGGATTTTTCATCAGGGGGTTCTTTTGCTTTTGCCCCCTCCTAGACAGGCCAGCTTGTTCACCAAGTTTAAAGCTAGAATTGAACTGGAAAGAGCTCATATAACTCCAAATAAACCATCCACAGTAAAACAGTTTTATCCAAGAGTGATCTATGTTAGCTAGGAACCTGACAATTTGCTCCTGGCAATTCATTCCCCAACAATACGCTTTTGACAATACACTCCTGCGACAACTCATCCCTTGCACATTCTGCTCCCGTCAATTCACTCCCATTGTAATTAAAGGGGAACTGTCATCAACTAGGGTTTTTAATGTCTGAAAGTCCATAAAAAGCTGATTTGAGCGAGCCATTGTATTCATGTGTGAGTCTTTGCAGTCCAGAGTTATTCATATGAAAATCAGCCTGTAATTAAGGGCTGGGGACAGCCATGTGTTTTAGGCGCCTGACAGGAAATGATGTCGCCGAGGAACTTGGCCCTCCATTTACTGTAGGTTAAATAGGAAATCATCTATTTTATTAAAGAGGACAGGAAATTATTTCTAATTGGTAGCTATTTATAATGTTCCCATTGACAGAAATTGTATCCATATGCCTAAATGATCCATATGTAACTACATGAATAAAAAGTGATGTGAAATACAATATTTCACATTGTTGTGTTTTAATGGGCAGCATTCTGCTGCAGTTCTCTTCATGGAACCAGTGATCTGGAGTTTTAACCATGTCACAGTTTGAGCAAAGAACTCTAAGCAAGGTTCTTATAGGACAATAGCTCATGTTTAGCATTCTGTACACAAACAGTGACATAGTAAACATTCTAAATTGCTGGTTCCATGAAGAGAACCGTGCAGAATGTTGTCCATAAAAAGAAAAGAACTGAAAACACAATTTTTCACATCAGTGTTTGTTAAGGTAAGGATAAATATGGCTCATTTGGAGGCAAGTTTTTCATTTCTCTTAGTAGGAACATTACTAACTGCTGCCAATTAGCACAAATTTCATGTTCCATTTAAGTGTATTTTAAGGTGTTTTTACAACACTTTCTACATTTATAATAATTGCTTTGTATGTGCATTGAAACTAGTGAGTTATCACCTTTACATTTCAAGTTGTTAGAAAAAATAATCCATCTTTAGGATTGATTTAACCTGTAGGTCATACTCCTTGCTGCTCATTAAAAACAACATATCTCAAGGCTGACTCTGTGGTGGCAACAGGTATTGGGGCCTCATCATGTATCAGGATATTTAAACCCTGGCTGTGTTCATGTCAGTGCAGATTTATGGGGCTGCAGCAACACTGACTTCTGTCTTATTCCATTCTCTGTTACAATTTTGGATGTGAACTCAGGTCTACAAGATGCACATGTGGCTACGTACCTACTGGCCTGGCATCATGAGGCCAGCCTTGAAATGTGTAGCTTTTGATTAACAACTGGCAGCATAGCCTAGAGGTTAAAGCAAAGAGCTGAGACTTACACGATGCAGCTCAGCCAATGGACCACAACTTTCCAGAATGCCATTCCCATTATAATGTAAAAAAAGAAAGAAAAAAAGGGAGAGACAGGCTGTGTGTGTGTGTGTGTGCCCACAGGCATACGTACGCACGTGTGTGTGTGAAGTATATTCGTGCATGTGTGTGTCTATCTCTGAGAGAAGTGCTGCACTAACTGAACTGTGTTGAAGGGAAAAACATTATCACTGTTGATTAAATCAAAATAATATGTGGGTGTAAAAACCAGAATTTTACACGCACCCTTGGTGTAGGATGTTTTTATAAACCCCTGGACTTTGCGCTTGGGGTTAATGTAGCATCCCATACCGTGTGTGTGTGTGTGTACAATTCTGGTTACACACACACATACACATATTATTCTATATTTTAATAATGCAGTTCCGATTATGCATGTTTTAATAATGCTGTCCATCTATGTGTTTTTGCAATTAATAAACTATTAATGATGTCCCTTTTTTTTCTTTTCAAGTCAAATCTGGATAGAAAGAGCATAATATTTTCAGAATCATAACACATGCTCAGATAGTTTTTATTGTCTTTGTCTAGGAAAGGCACACAACTACAGCTTATTTCTGGCTGTGTTTTGGGACCACATAGAGGTTAAATGACTTGTTCTGGTCACACAATATACAAGGAGAGCATGTTGGAATAAAAACCCATTCTGCTGGATGAAAGAAGCTTGTTCACAGCTCTTGGTTTTAACCTCTAGGCTGTATTGCCAGCTGTAAATCAAAAAGTACACATTTCAAGGCTGGCCCCATGATGCCAGGCCAGTAGGTAAGTAGCAACATTTGCATCTGGTAATCCTGAGTTCACACCCAAAATTGTAAGAGAAAAGGATGTAAGTGAGGGAATGGAATAAGACAGAAGTCGGTGCTGTGGCAGCCCCAGAAATCTGTACTGATATGAACACAGCCAGGGTTTAGAAATCTTGATATGGGGACTCAATATCTGTTGACACCACAGAGCCAGCCTTGAGATATGTGTAGTTTTTAATGATCAGCTGGCAGTATAGCCTAGAGGTTAAACCAAGCCTAAAGATGGATTGCTACTAACAGTTTGAAATGTAAAGGTGATAACTTACTAGTTTCAATGCACATAGAAAACAATTATAAATGTAGAAAGTGTTGTAATAACACCTTAAAACACACTTAATAAAACAGATGATTTCCTACTTAACCTGAAGTAAATGGAGGGCCAAGTTCCTCAACGGCATCATTTCCTGTCAGGAGCCTGAAACATATGGCTGCCCCCAGCCCTTAATTACAGGCTGATTTACATATGAATAACTCTGGACTGCAAAGACTCACATATAAATACAATTGCTCACTCAAATTAGCTTTTTATTGACTTTGAGACATTAAGAAACCCTGTTGATGACAGTTCTCCCTTAAAAAAAACTGATCTGTAACAATGAATTACAATGGGAGTGAACTGAGAGCAAAATTGCATAGTTGATCCTAGTTCCAGTTCAATATTTCATCTTTTGATTTCCTGACCCATATGTCTTGGCATACCTGTGTGCCAGGTTTGAGATAAAAATGCTTCTTAAGAACAACCAAGACCACCGTAGGAGTTATTCAAAAAAATAAAATCCACCGCCTTCAAAAATGCCAAAACCACATTCAGGAAGATCTCCCAACTCCAGCTGAAAAACCCAGCTTTACCATGCTGTCTGCTGTGTTCTTACTCGCTCTGGCCACCCCTCAGATGGCTCTCCACTGTCACCAAAACCACATCTGCAATATCCCAAAAACTCACAAGCACACAGCCGCCACAGGAGCAGAGGAAGCAAATGTTTCTTTTCTTTTCTTTCTTTGCCTCCCTTGGCCAGCATCACCCCCTTTCTGTGCTCCGATACCCCGCTTATAGCAAACCACCTCCTTTTCTGGAGATCTGATTCCCTTAATAACCCAAATGTCCTCCATGCCTTAGTGACTGCAATTCTAACCCTTCCAGCCTACGCTGGCCTCTCTCCCCATGCTCTCTTTCTGCACACTGTTGTTATTATTATTATTTTTTCAATACAAACTGTCTGTTGCTATTGCTCCATATTTTCATTCATCAGTCTGATTCCCCTCCTCCCATCTGTGGGATACCCAAACCCCCACCACATACCCAGTTTTGGCTCGCATCCCAATGAAAATCCCAGCTCTACCATGCTGTCTGCTGTGTTCATACTCACTCTGGCCATCCCTCAGATGGCTCTCCACCTTCACCAAAACCACACCCTCAATATCCCAAAAACTCACAAGTACACAGCCATCACAGTGGCAGAGGAAGCAAATGAAAAACCCCATCTGGAAAAAAAAAATATTCTGACCTCCACCTACCAGGCAGGGCAGATGGTAATGGGACCTGGTTGGAAAGCACAGCATTATAAATTACAACGGGAGCAAATTGATGGGAGTAGAATGTGCAAGGGATGATTTGTCGTGGGAGCATATTGTTGGGGAGTGAATTTCTGGGAGAGAATTGTCATGGACCTGTGTAAGTGTACTGAAGTGCCAGAATAGATAGGTGATTCTACAGCCTGCCAGAAAATTATACCTCCAGCTTCAAGGAAATCAAACACTGTTTTTTTTCGGACTTTGGGCCAAATATATATAAAAAACTGAAACACTTTCAGTCCGTTGAATACAGTTTTGTGGAGAAATAATATTTTCAGCACTTAATGCACAGTGGTCTGAAAATCATTTTCAAGGGTAAGCAATTTATATTTGACAGTACTTTGGAGACAAATGAGTTCATACAGGTAACAATTGCCCTGAATGTACCAGAACAGAATTTGACAAATTCAGACTCTAAAGATGTACATCAAAAAGAACTTGTAGAACTGGATCTTTAAGTTGAAGAGCACCAAAGTAACACCATGGACATACCTGGTTAAAAACAACTTTGCGTAGCTTTTCCTGAATTAGATGAACCTCAAGAAAACCCTAATTCTGCACAAACACATATGGAAACTAGGGGCCTGGATTCACAAAGGGCTGAAATACCACAAGTTTTGGCTGCGCTGAACATGTGGCATGTGAGGCTTGCAACATTCTCCTGGCCGGTGATTGTGAGTCTCGATCCTGTGCACCAATTGTCACAAGTTAGACCAGCTTTTTCTGGTCTACCATGTGGCAATCTCCAGCACCCTTTTTTATGGTGCTTGTGCTATATGTTTGGTATAAGCTGCCGTAAATCAGGAAAAGTGGTATAAATACACCTGATCTTCTAGAATTCGGTGCAGTGTGCAGCAGAGTTGTTGGCGCAGCTATGCCAACAAATAGGTTTGATGCAGGGCTTGATGAAAGCTATGTGTCACCATTTGAGAATCTGGCCCTTTATCTTCCTGGAATGAAGGCTGAGTTCTGATTACAGAACAGGAATGCTGTTCTCTCTTTATGTTTTTTTTTTGTCTGAGCAAGTACCATATTTTGAGCAGCAACACACTGTAGTAGTTTGGACTGAATTTCCAATAGACAATAGCTGAAGTGTGAAAAATATAGAATGAATGGATACAAATACTGTATATGATATATGTGTGTGTGTATGTTTGGGGGGGGGTAATTCAGACCTCCTGTGACCCTATGCCTCTGGATCAGTTTTTCTGCCTTGAAGGCACAAATACCCAGTAGTGATCCTGTTTTATGTAATGGGCTTGGTAGAGGAAGTAAAGAATCTTGTATGGGGGGAGGGATTTAAAACTATTGCAGCAATGAAATTACTTTGTCATTTAATAAATGTCAACAAATATGTTCATGGTTTGTTAGAAAGGGAAGAATTGCAGATGGATAAAGAATAAACAGGGGAACTTAAAATGATGATGTGGAATATTAATGGTTTCAATAATCCAGTAAATTATTAAATATGTGAAAAACAATGCTATAGATAATTTAATGTAAAAGAAAATGCACCTGTCACAGTTAGAGAATACAAAGTTGGATAAAATTTGGGAGAATAGGCTTATCACTCAACTTTAAATAATATATCATGTGGCTTATCATGGATAAACATATTAAAAACATTTATTGATCTACATAAGGATTTCAGATAAAGGCATTTAAAACATTATAATTACTGTTGACCCCTTTTTTCAACCTGTTTATAGGTGTCTCCAGAACGCCGTAATAACAAGAAAATGAGTTATTACGGTGTTCACTAAACTTTTTGTTCACCTCCAGTGTCCTCTCCTTGTCATTCAGTTATAGCGCGGCACTTCACTGGCTCGCACTATGTACGTGGGTGGGCTCAAAAGTATTTCAAAAATGGTGGTTCCGTTTTTTGTGCACCAATGAGCCAAGGCTTAAATTCTTTCCCACTCAGTCTTTAGTTTATTTTTAATTTTGTTTATCTGGTTGATCATACCTTTTAAATATAATTGACATATCTGGTTGAGTCTGCTCTGTGTCCAGATCAAGAGACAGTGAGTGTGATCCAGGATGCGGCAATGGCTGACAGGTAAAAAAAGTAAAAAGAGAGACTGTGTACTTCTGTGTCTGACACTCAAAGTTAAAAAAAGTGTGTGTGTGTGTGTGTGTGTGTGTGTCTGGAGGAGAGAGACTGAGAACATAGACCAAGAGGCAGCAGGAATGACACTAACTGGGAGACTAACTCCTTGCAAGAGTAATTATAAAAAATAATAGATATTCAGCTGTGTTCTTACAGATTTATTTTTACACACCCTCAATGTGTGATGACCTCATAAACCTCTCGAGCTTCACTTTTGAGGTTCATGGGTCAACACACACCTCGGGTGGGTAAACAAAATCCATAACACACAGTTGAATATCCATTATAATCTATTTATTGATATGCATGGTAGATCTGTGATTTATAACTACTGAATGTAATACTTCATAATATACTTTAGTTTTGTTGAATACTTCCATATCCCTCTATATCTTCTTTCAGTGATTTCTATCTCAAACTCACAGACTTCCAACATCCCTATATTATTGGAGACTTTAGTACTGGATCCTCTATGAGATACAATAACTATAAACAGAATAGTTAACACATTGTCAAACTTAGTTAGAAATAGAATGATGGATTTGTCTTTACATGATATGTGGTGAGTGTGTAACCCAAGCAGGAAAGAATTGTCATTTTACTTAGCAATACACTCCATATTGGCTTGTGGGCGCTGAAACTTTTGTGGAATAAAATGCCAGAGTATATCTGCTCACTCATGCATACGTCACATAGTAATTACTTACTACAAAAATCGGTCTTTATGCTTTGGGATGTCCCCAGAATATGCACTTCTCATGGCACAGGTGCTATTAACTACGTAATCCTATCAGTCTGGAGTAAAATCCAAACTGCACTCAAACTTACTGAGCTTATCTTGGTGTATCATTTTAAGGCCCTGGCTTGGATAACCTTTAATACAGCATGCCATTGTCACAGCAGTCAAGTACCCTCCCCTGTACACCCATATATGCTTCTAGCGCCTTGTCCCACAGCTATTCTGGACCCCCTTCCCCTTTCCTTATCTTTACCCTGCCCAATGACTGATTAGTTGTACCTTATTCCTCAGTCACCTCTCCTCAGAGCCCATCCCCTCTCCTTATCGTCATCTTTACCTGTTGGCTGATTAGTCAGAATTAATCTTGTCTGCAGTCTGTCCCCCCTAAACTCTTTGTTCCTCAAGTTTAGTTCTTCAAACCCCTGCCACTCAGTACCATGACACTCTACAATGGTCAGCCCTCTCTCCATCACAATCCAGTCAAACCTTAGCACCTTAGTTCACCTCCTCATCCCTGCACCCTCTGCCTCTCTTTGCTTCATGCTGTCTTGTGACTCCGTCCCAACTGCACTGTGTACTATTGCCTAACACTTTCACCTCATCTCTACTGACTACCATGCATTCTTGTTTCCTCTCTTCACCCTGAGTTCACCTCCAAATCCCTTTACTTCCTCATGCTTTATGTTGCCTGACAGATCCGTCTTTATTGTTCTGCCTACGGATTCTCAGTACTAATGCTATGTTACTGTTTATAACCACCATCACACTGTGATGTACATCTTTGCCTTGCTTCACTGATATATATGCTATTTGCACTTTGGCATGCCTTGTACCAGTGGCAGTTTGCTGATTGTATTCACCATTTAATGTAACCCTGTTCTGCTTTAATCTAATTGAATAGGTTTTTAGGACCTCATTGTGTAGGACTGCACTTCGGCCTGCCTTATATCAGTGTCACTCTATTGACTGTATTCATCATTATAATGTAACGTATGTATTGCCTTGTAATCTCAGTTGTGTCTGTTGCTGTAAGTATTACTTCTGTATGTATCTGTTGCTTCTGTATGTATCTACCAGGACCTCATTGTGAATGAGATCACTCACTGGAGTTTTCCTACAATAAACTTGAACACTTTTCATATTCACATATTGACCATTCACTGGTTCAGAATCTATTTTTTAATAGAAACATAGAAAGTGACGGCAGAAGGTGGGGTCTATGTGGACCATCTAGTCTGCCCATAATCCTACCCCTTCCCTTAACTGCTTTTCAGTGTTATGATGCCCTTGCATCTATCCCACACCTTCTTGACAGTCTCCAACATTTTTGCCTCCACTGTCTCCTGTGGAAGGCAGTTCCATGGATCAACCACTCTCCCGGTGAAGAAGAACTTGTGTGTGTTGCCTCTGAATCTGCTCCCCTCCAGCTTCATGTTGTGACCTCTGCTTCTTGAGTGATTTTTATATGGAAGAGGTCTTGGACCTGTGCCTTGTTTATTCCCTTTAAGAATCTGAATGTCTTGATCATGCCTCCTCTCTCCCTCTGCTACTCCAGGGAGAACATGTTTAATTCACACAACCTCTCTTCGTATGATTTGTCGTGCAATCCATGAATCATTTTAGTAGCCTTCCTCTGCACTGTTTCCAGTCTGGTAATATCTTTCTTAAGGTGTGGTCTCCAGAATTGTACTCTGTACTCCAGGTGTAGCCTCATCATTGATCTATAGAGTGGAAGGATGACCTCCTTTTTTCTGCTGATAATCCCCCTGCTTTTGTATCCCAACATACCATTTGCCCTCAGTGCTGCTCTCTCACATTGTTTGGACATTTTAAGGTCATCTGTTATAATTATTCCCAGATACCTTTCCTGTTTAGAGACTTCTAGTTTTTCTCCCCCTAGGTAGTAATCCACTCCTGGTTTAGTCCTTCCGAGGTGCATGATTTTGCATTTTTTAGTACTGAAGTTTTGTTTCATTCATTACCACTTTTCTAGTGATTCCAGGTCAGCCTTCATCTTCTTCACTCCTCCTGGGGCATCCACCCTGTTTTACATCTTTGCGTCATTTGCGAACAAACTCACTTTGCCCTGCAGTCCATCAGAAATATCTCTAATGAAGATGCTGAATAGGATTGGACCAAGCACTGAACCCTGTGGTACTCCACTGGCTACTGTATGTCTCTTTCCTCTGAGAGTGAACCGTTCACTAATACCCTCTGGGTCCTACCAGTAAGCCAACTCCTTACCCAGTTTACCACATGATGTCCTACTACCATGAAGTCTAATTTGTTTAGCAGCCTTTTGTGTGGGACGGAGTCGAAGGCTTTTCTGAAATCCAGGTACACTGCATCTACCGCATATCCCTGGTCTACTGTTTCTGTCACCCAGTTAAAGAAGTCAAATAAATTGGTTTGACATGACTCTCCTGTGGTAAAGCCATGCTGCTTAGTTTCTAATTTGTTGTTGTCCTTGAGAAAATATATAATCTTCTCCTTGAGAAGGGTTTCCACTGTTTTCCTACAATTGATGTCAGGTTTACCAGTCTATGGTTGCCTGCACACACTCTGCTCCCACTTTTGTGTAGAGGGATAACTGTGGCCATTTTCCAATCTTGTGGTACCTCGCTCAGCTCAAATGATAAGTTAAAAAGATCAGCCAGTGGAGCCACCAGTTCTTCTCTTAGTTCTCTCAGTAGTCTAGGATGCATTTTGTCTGGTCCCATGGCTTTGTTTCTATTGAGCTTCTCCAGTTCCTTTAGGACTTCCTCTTTTGTAAAGGGTCCTGAGTATATTACATCGCTGCCTTTATTGTCTCTTGTAATGGTGGGTCCATAGCCATCCTGCTTCTTTGAGAATACTGATCAGAAATATCTGTTTAGGATTTCCGCTTTATCCTTGTCATCCTTAGTGGTCTCTCCATCTTCCTTTGTGAGTTTGACAATACCCCCGTTGTCTTTCTTTTTTCACTAATATATCTATAGAAGGTTTTCTCTCCCTTTTTGACTTCTCTGGCTATCCTCTCCTCTTTTGTTGCCTTTGCTGTTCTGATTTTCTCACTTACAACCTTTTTTTTTTTTTTAGTCTTCCTGGTCCTTGTCAGATCCTGTTTTCTTGTATTTCCTAAAAGCAGCCCTTTTCTCCCTAACCCTGGTGGCTACTTCCTTAGAAAACTACAGTGGTTTTCTCTTCTTTTTTGCTTTGCTCAACTTCTTTATGCAGTGGTTTGCAGTCTGTAGTATAGATGCCTTGAGATGTGCCCAGTACTCTTCAACGTCACCCCCAAACTATATTTGCAAGTCTCTCTTTAAGACCTTCCCTCATTGATGCAAAAACTGCTTGTCTAAAGTCCATGACTTCAGTTTTAGAGTGTTTGGTTTCTGTTTTTGTCCTGACATGAAACTGCACCATGCAGTGATCGCTGGACCCTAGGTGGCTTCCCACCTCTACGTCGCAATATTGTCCCTGTTCATTAGCAGCAGGTCAAGGACTGTGTCCCTCCTTGTTGGGTCCTTTACCAGTTGCTTCAGGCCCGATATGTGCAGAGCCTCCAAAAAGTCTTTGCTCCTAGTTTAACTTGCTGTATGAGCCCAATTTATGTTGGGAAAATTGAAGTCCCCCAGCACTGTTACTTCCCCTTTACCACTCATGTTTTGACTGGCTTTCAATATTTCTTTATCCCCCTCCACCCCTGTTCTCAGTGGTCGGTAACACACTCCTGCCTGAGTTATTGCTCCATTTCCAGCCTTTAGAGTGACCCAAAGTGACTAAATTTCTGCATTGTCATTTTGGAATATAGTCACTTTTATGCCTTATATTATGTACATAGCCACCCCTTTTGCCCACTTCTGTCCTTCTGGAAAAGACAGTAATCTGGGATAGTCATTTCCCAATCGTAGTTATTGCTTAACCAGGTTTCAGTGATGGCGACCCAGTCCAGATCAGCTTTAGCAATGATGGCTGTGAGGGCAGCTATTTTATTTGATAGGCTCCATGTGTTAATGAACATAGCTTTCCAAACTTTATTCCTACCTTTTCCTGTGTTCTGCTTTATTTGTGACTGCTTTTTTATGTTATCAGTCCCTTCACCCAATTGGTGAATCCTCTTATTATTATTTGTATCAGTTTCCTCACCCATTTGGTGAGTTGTTTTGCTACTGCTTATAACCCTGATTTGGTGGTGTTTTGGGGAAGAGATTACAGATCCTTTTGTCACTGCTGTCCCCTCTCCACTGTTCAGTTTAAATGTCCTACACAAATGTCCAGTTTCTGCTCTAGAGCTCGCACCCCTTCCTTAGGTGTAGACCATTGTGTTTGAAGAGACTCCTGTCCCAGAAGTCCCACCTGCTCTCTATGAAGAGGTGCCCCCTGTCTTGGCACCAGCCTTGGAGCCAAGTGTTAAGTTCCTCTAGTTGATTCTTGTGTATCCTTTGGTTACTGCCTCCTTTCCCCTATACTGGGAGGATTTTGGAGAAGGCAATAATTGAGGAGTGTGAGATTAATGTCTCACCTAAGTGAGATATGTGCTGCTTGGTCTCCCCGAGTGCCTGGTTTGTCAGATCATTTGTGCCAATGTGGATGAATATGCCTGCACATTTATCTTGCTTTTTTAGTAACCTGTGAATACGTTCTGTATCACTTTGTGCAGAGGTCCTGGGTAGGCATTTGACTACCACCTGTGTTCCAGGACCCTGATTTATGTGTGGCTCCACTCCTTGGATCATGAAATCTCCCACAATAAGTATTTTCTTTTGTTCCCTTTTGTTTGAGTCCTTTGTAGTTCCTTCCTGGTTTGACTGTGTTGTATGTCCTAACTGGCGATGATTGGTATTATGTCCATGTCCCCCTCCTTGGTGAGAGGGGTGAATCTATTTGCTGTTACGATTGGTACTGCCTGTTTTTGGAACCTGTGTGACTTTCTTCTGCGCCCCCCTTTACTTCCTGCCATTCTCCAGGACCAGGGGTGGTGAGGTGTTGAGGGATGCTCCCCTGGTGGAGCTGGTGAGGTGCAAAGGGATGAGCAAGTTTGAGGGTGACAATCAGGTTGTGTAGATGTTTGATTTGCTCCCATGCCTCTCTGAGTTGTGCTTTCACATCTGTTATTGTCGAGCATGTGGGGCAGTGCCCCATTGCCTGAATGCGTGCCCTCTGAAAGGATACCCTGCACCCCTGGCATGTAATGCTTGTCATGTTGCTTGAGAATCCTAATGTGGATGAAAGAGAAGGAGGTTGAAGAAAGAATATGTTGCTTTAGGATCCAGCTGCTTCTTATGTGAGAAAGCAGCCACCGGCTGGGTCCGAGCAGAGCAACTGAGGAGAGAAGTCACCCCAGTGGAGAAAGGAGCCCGAACTGTGCACTCCAAGGGGGATTCTCCCAGGTACAACTGCTGTCAAGGAATCCCTGCTTTTAACCTGTCGGAGTCTGCTTTCCCTCCATGATTGATCTTTCTCTAGTCAGTGAAGATTAGTAGACAGTAAGGCTAGGGGCTGGCCCGCACTTGGCGTATGCTTTCTAGGGTTGCCCTTTGTGTCTGAGCTGTTGCTTCTGGCTGTTTCTGGCTGACAGCTTTCTATTAGCCAACCAATATTTCAGTAGTGGGTGCAGCAGACAGTAAGGCTAGAGCCTGGACTGCTCTTGGTGTATGCCTCCTAGGGGTGCCCTTTGTGTCTGTGCTGTTGCTTCCAGCTGAGTGCTTTCTATTAGTTGACCACTATTTCAGTAGTGGTACAGTAGTACAAATTCTGATTTACATACAGCAGCCAGAAATTTTAGGTAAGTGTTATAACTGTTTCTTATGTTGAGAGAGCAGTCGCTGGCTGGGTCTCAGCAGAGTGATCGAGGAGAGAAGTCACCTCATTGGAGATAGGAGCCTGGACTGTCCACTCCAAGGGGGATTCATCCAGGTAGAACTGCTGTCAAGGAATTCCTACCTCTGCACCTGTTGGAGTCTGCCTTCCCTCCATGACTGGTCTCTCACCCAGTCAGTGAAGATCACTGAAGCTCAGCAGACAGTAAGGCTAGGGGCTGGACCACACTTGGCATATGCCTCCCAGGGCTGCCCTTTTTGTCTGAGCTGAGCTGTATATGTCATAAGGGTATTGAATACCATCTGGTAGTTAAATCTGTCCACTCCCCCATGCCTGTCTCACATCCAGGGAGACCACCAGGCAGAGGTCATGAAAAATGTACTGATTGTTTTTTTTTTCCACAAGCTTTTTACCTGCTGGTCAGCACAGGCAAGCTCTCAGCCCTGTCCCAGCCTAATCTCATCTAGCTTCTGTCTCTCCCATGCCTCAGGCCCCATATCCACCACCAATTGCCCCCCCCCAATGGTTGGGCTGCGAAGGGGAGGACCATCCTTCAAGTGCCCAGATTTGGGCTGGAGACTGGGCAAATGCACAGAATAGAGGTAGGCATGCAGAACTTCATATAGCCCATGTCAACCATTTTCCTGTTTTTTCTGTTCCCTGAGACTGCAGTGCATGCAATGGCATAACAACAAGCTGCACCTCCATGGAGACATCCTCAAACACCCTTGATTGGTCTGTACTGTGTGTCCAAGGTGTGCTACCTCCTGGACACCTTCAGGGGTCAGGCAAGCAGTGGATCACACTACCCCCTCCCCCGAGGGAGGACAAATGTCTGTGGGGATGCACAATCTTCTATCCCCAGCTGACCCCAGAATGACTTGTGTCCATTCCTGGACTTGTGTCACTGATGTGGTGGAGGTAAGGTGCCTGCACCTCGGCCCTCCACGCCACTGAGCCAGCTTGACCCATTGCTTCTCAAAGATCAAAATTTCAAAGTAATTATTTATATAAAAAATGGAAATTATTTAGAAGAATAGCACTCCAGGAGAAATAACTTGTAACACCATATGGCACACATACAAGGTATGCTGTCTGAACGGCGACAGTTGCACAGCAAACAACAACAATTCAATGTTGGTGCTGTAATATACCTGCAGGACCCTGGCATTGCTTTGACTGAGTATTGCACCCCTCCTGAATCAACTCTGACCCACAGTTGATAATTCTAAAGGACAGGGGGATGCACAGAGCAGAGCCCCTCGCATGGTGGTTTGGGGGGGCAAAGTCCCCTGTAAAAAAAAACACTTCACTTGAGGGATTTTTAGCAACTGCAACTTGCGGTCAGCATAAATCCATCACTGTGATGTTAGTCGACATAATTTTTGTCAAACCGATGTCATGGATTACACATACAAGATATGTGTAAGGGGTGTTTATTTCACTTGCTGCCAATAAAAAAGAAACTGTCAACTTTAAAGGAACTGGAAGAAAAAACAAATTGTAGATTTACAAAAATTACATGTATTACATAACCAAAAAAACTACACCTGAAAAAAATTGGATAACCTGAAACATGAGTACAATACTACCTTAAATGATAACATCAAAAGACTTAGGCTTTTCACACAGGCAAAGTATTATTCTCAGGCTGATAAAAGTGGAAAACTATTGTCATACTTAATTCAAAAAGAAAAGTCAAAAAATTTAGTTGAAGACATAAACATAGATGATGTCAAAAAAAAAAAATACCTCAGACCATGTAGAAATTAATAAAGAATTTATGAAGCCTCATCACAATTTGTACAGTCCTCAAGGAACACCCAAAGAACAAAATAAATTTCAAGACATTTCAAAAATTGAGGCATTTAATAAAAGAATGCCAGATCATCCTATTTCAGTGCAAGAAGCAGATAAAGCAATTAGATAGTTAAAATGTGGAAAAGCACCAGGTTTAGATGGTTACATAATGGATTTTTACAACACTTGGAAAAAAAAAATTACCAATTCCTTTTTTGGACTCATAGGCTGGTTTACAAGTAAAGTAGATTACCAGAGCCCATTATATGCTCACCATTTCTCAGCAGAAATATCCTTTAATGCTGTCTCAAGTGCTTGTCTAAGTGTGATTTAAAGTTGTCAAGTGTCTGGCATAACACCAAATCCACAGGGACTGAGTTCCACATGGTAACCACCCTTTGCTTAAACCAAGCTGTCCATTTAGTGGTTTTAAATAGTTCTCCTTTCAGTTGCTTTGTATGCCTTCTCCATCATATACTGTATACTACCTCTTGTTTTGGAAGGATCTGAAGACTAGGCATATACCCCGTTTAGTCTTCTAAACTCCAAGCTGTACATATCCAACTCATACAGTCTTTCCTCATGTCCTTTACCCTTCATACTAACCATTCTTGTTGCCCTTCTCTGCACCCCCTCCACAAGTCGAATCTGTCTTTTGGCATATGGTGCTCAACCCTGGCTACAGTACTCAACATGTAGCCCAACCAGGGAACTGCACAGAGGTATCAAGACCTCCCTACTTCTGTTGGTTGTATTGCTACCTATTAGACCCAAGATTCTGTATCCTTTACTGCTGACCAATCTGCTTTATGAAACTTAATATTACTGGTGATTCTGATACCAAGGTCCTTCTCTTCAGCTGTTTCCTTGAGCTTCGCCCATAAAATGCATAACTATTCTTTTTATTTCTCATTCCTGATGCATCACTGTGCATTTGTCAGTGTTGAACTTAAGTTTAGATTTGCTAGCACACGCTTCATAGTTTTAAAGTTCTTTGTCAGAATATTAACCCCCTTCTGAAGGTTTGCTACCATACTGATCTTGGTACCATCTGCAGATTTGTACATCCATGCCTCCTCTTGAGCCTGCATACTGGATATGTAGGTGTTGAAAAGCATTGCACCCAGCACTGAGCCCTGCAGGACTGCACTCACCTCTTACCCCTCATCAGATACTTAGCCCTTAGTGCATGACTTCTTTTTTTCTATCTGTCAACTAGGTTTGAATCCATCTAATCAGTCTCTTATTTAAACCCACCCTGTCTAATAATGCATTAATCCTTACAGGGCCGTGGACTGATATATCAGTCCAGAACTCCAATACTCTAATTCTGTCAGGAGTCTAAGGGTTAAGTTCCTGGGGTGGCACTGTATTGAAGGCCTTGTTATAATCTAAAAAAATTGTATCTACGGGAAGGCCCCTATCTAGTGCCTTGTTTATGGGTTTGAGAAACCTAATAAGGTTCATCTGGCATGATCTTCCTTCCCGAAAACCATGTTGTGTGTCATAATACAGACTACATTTTTTAATCTGGTTTTCTATTTCTTCCTTGACAGTTACTTCCAGAATCTTTCCAAGGACCGATGTTGGGCTAACTGGTCTGTAGTCATGGTAGTCTTCCCACATGCCATTTACATAGATTGGTACCACCACAGCCTCTCTTCAGCATTTCACTATCTGCCCAGTATTTAGAGATCTTTCAAACAAGCATTTGATTGGTCCCAATAGCTGTACTGCCAGTTCCTTAAGCAGTTGTGGCTCTAGCAAATCTAGCAATCTATCATTATTTTTAACAAGCTTGCGAATCTCCTGTGGATCTTGATTACCTCATTATCCATTGTCCCCTTATGGAAAATGGAACAAAAGGAATGGTTAAAAAATGTAACCATGTCTTCTTCCCTCTAGGTTGTCCTTCCTCCCTAAGCCAGTGGGCCCGCACCTTAATTTGACCCCTTTATACTATTGATGTAACTGTAAATGTTTTTTGTGGTTATTCTTCGCTGTAATGGCTACATTGAACTCTAGAGCTGCTTTGCTGTTTTTAACAGCTTTTCTTACATACTCTGACATGTTTTTATAACTGACCTAGTATGACTCTGCCACTACATATAGCCTTTCTATAAACCTTCTTTTTTTCCTTTAAGCATCTTTTAGATAACCATGGTGGTATTGTCCCAGTATTGCTGTATTTTACTCTCTCTGGCACAGAGGTTTCAATGATCTTCCATATCATACATTTAGTTTTTTAGCCCAAATTTCCTCTATATCAAGCCTGCAAAGTTCCTCTTCCCAGTTCTACATTTGAAGTCCCTTCCTCATCTTCCCCCCAAATTAGCCTTTGAATAACATTGTATTGTTATTTTCCCTCTCTTAGCCTTTACATTTCTATTAAACACAAATTTGACTCTATCATGGTCACTTCAACCAAACGGTCCCAACACCACACAGTCTGACACTCCCCTATACACATTGCTAAGGACAAGATCTAGCATGTTAGATTCCCTCGTATGATCTGTACATGCTGATCTAAATTCGGTTTGTTAATTGTGACAGTGAACTCCTTCTCTTGGTTAGTTGTGCCTGGTAAATTATCCCAGTTTATCCCTGGAACATTAAAATATCCTACTATGTACAGGCAATCCTCAATTTTGAATGATCTAAGGGTGGCATGTAATTTTTCAACCAATTCATTTCATAAAGAAGTGAGCTTGCAAACCATTCCAAAATATGTTTTCTTACTACTCTTTGGTTTAATAGTTAATCACACTGTTTGAAGTTCATCATCCTGATCCTTCTTAATTTCAGCTGCCTCAATGTCACTCTTCCGCCTCCCCTTCATCTTTTCTACCATTTATAAGAAGTTATAACTATTGATTGTTCTCCCCACGTCATCCTCAATTTCTCACCATGTTTCTGTGACTGCACATACTTGTATATCGATATTCTTATTTATCATTACTGCCTTTAACTCTTTTTTTATTGCTCATGCTTCATGCATTTAGGAGACCGTTCCAACTTTTATTTTGACTTTTCAAACTCCTGGCCTTCCTTGGCTGGATTCTGGACTGCTTTTCATGGGAAACAGACATATGTCCTGTCTCCTGCTCCTTGGCTACTAGTTTAAAGAGCGGTTAATGCTGTGGCACAATCTGCTTCCCAACGTCCAAGCTCCACATGGGATATAACCCTTCTTTTGCACATAGAGAAATGTCATTAGCAGTGCCCCTCATACTCTGCAGCAGCATTTCTGATTTCTGCAGCATGATTTATTTGTTTCTGTGGCAGAATGCAGTCCTGCCATTGTCTAAAATATGATGTGATATCATTGACGACATCACATGCCAAGCATAAAGAAGGGCTTTAGGATAAACAACATGGGTAAGGGAGCCTGGCACTATGGACAAACTGTATATTTGAATGAAAATTCATCAAAAACAATTAATTCTGCAGCACAATAAATTCTGTGGTATGATGCAAATTCTGCAGAAAATTCCACAACTGTGGAATCGCAGAATTCCAGGGGCATTGGTCATTAGCAAGTCTCTTCCAGTTCCTTTGAAAAAAGAACCATTCCTGTCTGCACTATCTCCTCAGCCATCCTTTTACATATTTTATCTCATTATTTCTGGTGGCCTCTCCCTACGATTTCTGAGATAGTAACACTGCAGTTCCTAGCTTTGAACATTTTTCCCACTTCTACAACATTTTCCTCAAGGTTTCTAATGTTGGCCAGTCCCACATCATTAGACCTAACATGCAGTGCTACTATCCTTTCCTCTTTTCCATTTAATATGTCCCTGATGTTATTCCTTATGCTCATTATCCTTGCCCATGGCAGGCAGCTAATAGTAGCTTGCTCTTTTCTACCTCTGCATATTTGTTGGTCAGTATAATGCAGCACTGAGTCCCCCACCACAGTTATTTCTTTGGTGTTGCCAGCAATCAGATGTGGTGTGCTTCTCCCACCAAAAAACTGCTGTGTCTATGTTTAACAGCATTTACTGCAAAGGAACTGATTCTGTAATATTTGTGTTACTTGTTCCTTTTTCAGAACAATCCTTCCCCTCCATCATCTCCCTAGGACTAAGCGCTAAGTCCCATGTTGGCTCTGTTGCTGGTTCTGGCTCTCTATAACTTATTTGATTCACTGTTCTGCTATCCAGATCAGGATTTCCATTACTTCTGTGGTTTGTTGTGCTATTTCTCCAGTCACCCTCTTTATGCCCCATATGATTGCCATCACTAAAGGTTGCAAACCTGTTGGATAATTTATCTCTTTTCTTTGCCTTGTATTTCCCCTGATCCCAGTGGCTTTCACTGTGTGCCATTCACTGTTACATTCATTCTGCCCATCTTCAGACTCAATACTCTGTATTCTCTTAGATTTATCATCACTGTTATATTGTTTATTGTTGATCGGTTAAATAACAATTACAACATTACAAAAAACTACACAAGGGTTATTACAATACATTGCTGGCAATACAAAGGTAATACAATCACATATGCTTTAACTTTTTCATCAATACAATAAATTAATTATGAGCAGTTGTCTTAAAATCAGGTCTATTGAAAATCCCAGATAATATGTAAACATTTAGATTAAAATTCAAACCATTTTGTGGAGAGACAATTAATTTAAACCCTCCTTGTAACAGGAAGGCTGCAAATAAGAAAATTAGTGCATTCTCCCTAAAAGCTCAATTATACTAGCCATCCCAATTTTATAGCACCAACGGTCATCACACTGAATCTTAGACAAAGAAAATCGGGCCATTTTAAGACCCTCTATAGGTATCCAGATGTCCTACAGAAATACTGTGACATTACAAATTGAGAGCACTTAGTCTCTGAGCCTACTATTAGGATCTCTATGATATCAGTGACACCATCCCCTTTTAGGTAAGACTTCAGGTGCACCCCGGAGCTCATGCCACCCCGTGCTCCTTATCCCCAGATATGGGAGGATTTATACACCAGTTGCAGTGAGAATCTCTTAAAGATATACCCTGACCATAGCAATCACTCTGTCCATTCTTTTCTTTCTATGTTTGGACATCAAAACAACCATTAAAGGGACATTTATGACCCTCCGATCCAATCCAGAAAACAGGTTCCTACCACCATAGTTGGGACCCATTTGGGACTCCAGGACCACCTATTAAAGTACTGTGTTACAAACAAGGTGGTAAGATTCCATCTCCAGACCAACATTCGGAAATCGTATGTTATCGGTAATACCTTCCCCTTTTTGGTATAACCCCTGGTGCACCCTGCAGCACATGCTGCTCCGTGCTCCTGGTGTTTGTCAGGTATGGGAGGATTTATAAACCAATTACAAATTAGAAATCATATGCTGGTTTCCAAGGACCCTATCTAGTTCCACCTGTCTACAATTTCCTCTTCACAATTAAGCCCCCAGAGCCCTTTATTGGGCCCAGCATGGCTACCCATTTCAAGCCCAAATGTAAGCCATCAACCGGTTACTGGATGCCAATTCAAGTTGTTTATGCATGCTCATTAAGCAATCAAGTAGACCTTCCATTCAACAATTTAACATTAAAACCTTAAGATATTACAGCAATTAAGAATAATGTGACGCAATTGAGCACATATTCTATAGTATACATTTTAACCAAACTATTACTATGCACTCACAAATATTGATTTTATCCTAAACATTTAAAACTCCTTGAGTCAGGAATTCATCATTTGCATCAAAATTTGGGAACACTGAAAAGCAAAGATAAATGAAAAACGTTAAGAGCTCAACCAAGTGTAAGAGTATACTTGCAGTTCGAATGCCCCTTTGTTTTGATCCGACTTGAAACCTGTTTTTTCAGAAGTCCGCTTTCCATTCTACCAGCACACCATCACTTTATCACTCTTAAGAAGCTAGCACACATGACCCCACAATACTTTCGGCAAAGTTACTGGAGCACTTCAGATCCTGGCTCATTTCTCAGCTCTCAGCTTCTCATTCCAGCTTCACAATTCAGTTTTTAATCATAAGACACACAAACACCAGTCACTAACGTAGCGTCCTCCATTTCTCCATTTCTCCATACGTATTAGTATGTTTTTCAGTCAGAAATTTAAATAGGCTAGATTGATCATATACCACAGACACCTAGAAGGGAAATAAAAAATAAACAATGCGCTCCTCTAAGCACGGTAACTTTATACACCTCTGTAAAAAGACCCCAAGCCCTAGGCAAGGATTGGCATACTTTTTCAAGGCATTTTACAAGCCTTTCAACATATTATTCTCCACAAATCTCCTCGTTCCACATCCTAGCAGGCAAACAAAACTACGACCTTCTCCAGCAGAGCTTTTCTCCAGGAGTCTCCTCCATGCTTCCTTCTTCTTTTCAAAGATAGTTGAAATCCAGCCATTTCTCCTCTGAATACTGGCGATTAATTCCCGTCACTCACAAAGGCAAATGCTAGCTCAGAGCAGGTGGAATAGCAAAACAGCACACATAAGGCAGATGCAAGCGCAAAGCCAAAGTGCCAAACTGTCGACCGAGTATGAATCACTGTTATATGAGTTGCCAGCAAACCGGAATATGCTTCCCTTTTCTTCTTTATGTTCTTTTGGCCTTCCTGCAGCAACAGCTTTGTATTGACAATAAAGTCCTCCATTTCTCTAATTTGATTACTACAGTCTAGCCTTTCTTTTAGGATTGTGATTTCTAACTGCAAATGTTTGATTAACTTAAGCTTGACACATTGGTAGTACTGTATTTCTACTGATGTCCCATGCAAATTACAGATGGCGCACTTATCCCAGTCCCCCATGTTGCTACTACTTAGGGTCATTTCAAAGAAATCAAAAACCAAAGGCTTATCTGGTTAGATCCCTGGACTCGCTGCCCTGGCAGACACCTGCCTCTCCACTCACGCTTGTCTGTGCTTGCAGGGGGCGTTTTTTTTTAATCCTTGGAGGATCTGGAAGTCCATGCCCACCTGTGCTGTGTGCCAAAATCACTTTTTAAAAAAATATGCCTTGATTAAAATACACTGACCTGTACCAGACCAGTGTATTACACCTCTCCCACCTCTCATACAAAGTGTAAGTGGCACTTATTGATCCTAAAGACACTCACCGTAGCAAACTGTAGTTCCCTTCAGGCTGGGAGGAAATTGCATTTCCCAGCAGCCTCTGCTGGTGTCCCGGCAATCATGCCCAGTTAATTAGGTAGATGGACAGTTTAGATTGATAGATGGTATTTGTTTTGATTTTTCTTTTACAATTGAAGCACACTCAGAAGTCACTCAGATGGATATTTTGGGAAAAAGTACAGAATTCCGAGCAGCCACTTTTGTAGCCCAAATCACACAGTTCACACTATAACTGACTGCAGTGCTAACCGACATGCTGTTTCCAGGCAGCAACCTGTGCCATACCCACCTTCGCTTGTGCCCATTTGTGCTTGCAGGGGCCAAGATTTTTTTCCATACAGGGTCCTGAAGTCCTTGCCCACATGCACTATGTGCTAAAAAACTTTTTTTAAAAATATGCCTTGACTAAACTACTCTAGCTTATAGCATACCAGTGTATTACCTTTCCCCTGCCTCTCTTTCAAAATAAGTGGCACTTACAGCAGCAACTTTTTAATTCCTTTGAAAAGGACTCCCCATTTTCTGTGATGAAGAAGCCCTGATTCTGGTGAAACCAAAAAAATAAAAGTAAATGTTCATCATATAGACCAATATCTTTCCTAAATGTAGATTACAAAATATTTACTAAAACACTGGCTTCTAGATTAGAACATGTGCTCCCAAACATAAAACTTCCTGAGTAGACGAGCATCATCAAAGAAAGGAGAGGACACAATATTAAAAATGCATTGCAGAAGCTGCACTTTAACAAGGTAGGCCCTGGGGTGGGGGGGTCTGGCTGCAACGTGATGCTTGAGTCGTATGGCCTGCCTCAGCACCTTCACTCCTGGGTATTTATAATGGGGAAACCCAGCTGGTACAAGGAGAACCTAGGCTTGATTTAATATCTTGTGTAGGCGAGCTGGACTGTATTGGGGGGGGGGAGACTGAGTATAACCTGGCTACGGAGGATGGAATAAGGGGTTGTTTCTCTCTTGGTCGAGTGGGAGGGGTGCACTCACAAGACTGTATATAGCAGGGAAGTCCCTTTAACTTTGTCTTGTCATCTTTACTTCTGCTAGGATTTACAATTAGGATAAATGAACATGAAAGGGGCAGTTTAGCCCATATATTCTGATGGGTCTCAGAATGGCATTAGCTCCTTAAAATCACATATGTTACAAAACGAAGATTTAATAACTAACTGACACGGGGGTAATGGAAGAAATAACACTGCTGTGAATATTTCTGGTGTGACATCAATGATACTAGGAAAACAGGGTGGGGCAGGGGAGCAGGTCTATTCAGATGGGAATGTTATTCCTGTTGAATGTCTAGAAGCATAAGATTTGGAGACTTTTTAGGAAGAAAGCAGGGGGGAGGGAAAAGGGGTTCATGTATGTTATGATTAAATGTTCTCAAGTTTGTTGGTTTTATTTTAATGAGCATCAAGATACGTAGTGAAGAATTTTTTCCAGATCCAGATAGAATACTATTGACTATGGGCAACCACAGCATGTCTGTTTACTGTTTGCAAAATGTGATTGGGATGTAAAGGGTTAGAGGGGGGAATGCACACTTTACGATTATTATTATGTCTAATACTCAGGATATTAAAATAGTGTCCTGGGATGTGAGAGGTTTTTCCTCCCTAACAAAGAGGACCAGTCTGCTGTCTGCCCTACGTAGACCGAAGACGCAGATAGCATTACTGCAGGAAACACATTTCATGCCAAGTGAACACAAGAAGCTGAGCAGGGGATGGGTGGGAGTCTGCTTTGCCTTGTCTTACAGTTTTGATAGATAAGCATCTCCCCTTTGCTGTCAGATACACAGTAGCTGATCCAGTGGAAGGGACTCTATTCGGGGAGACTATTACATTGGGGAGTGTATATGCACCAGCGGTCTTTGATCTAGCATTCTATCAAAAGATCCTGGATGTTATAGTACAGGAGCAGTTTCAGGGATTGATACTTGGTGGGGACCTCAACACGATGATGAACCCTATACTAGACCACTCGGATGGTAGAGGGAGACATACGAAGGGACTCAGAGGTTGGTTGGAGGGAGTAGCAGTACAAGATTTGATTGATAGCTGGAGATCAGCAAACCCTAGTGCCAAAGAGTTTACTTTCTATTCTAATCCTTACAAGACATGGTCACAGTTGGACTACATCCACGCCCCCAAGGAGTGGTCCAATAGGATTTGCAAGGTACAGCATAGTCCGATCATCATATTGGACCATTCCATGGTGATATTAATGAGTAGGATGAAGGTGGACGGGGAGGACCCTCCCCCCCTGGAAATTCCCTAAATATCTATTGGGAAATAGGGCTTTCCTGAAATACATTAAATTACAATGGAAACAATATCAGGAGACTAACAGGGGAACAACAAACTCTGCTGGGGTATACTGGGAGGTGGGAAAAGTGTACCTTAGGGGAGCCTTAATTAATTTTGTAGCAAAGGATAAAAAAAGAAAGAGAGCTAGAAAGGAGAGGTTGGAGGAACAGGTTAAATTACTGGAACAATCCTTGGCCCGCAGTTTCATGGAAGGAACCCTGTGAGAACTAACGGCCAAAAGGGAGACTCTTAATGCCCTCCTGATGGGGGAAGCAAGGACCGCATGGCTCTTTGCCAGAAATACATTCTCCGAATGGGGGAATAGACCAGGGCCGCTTCTGGTGCACCTAGTGAAGGGCAGAAAGACTCACTCCCACGTAACCGGGACCAGGAATACCCAGGGGGATATAGTTAGAGAGAAACAGGCAATTAAAGAGGAATTCCAGAGGTTCTTTCAGTAGCTGTATAGAGCAGAATGTCAGAATACAGGGGATCTCATGGGGAGATTTTTAGAAGGGTTTGCCTTACCATGCCTTACGGAAGTGCAAAAAGAGCATCTAGAAAAAGAGCTCTCCAAAGATGAGATCAGGAAAGCAAGTCAGGGTCTAAAAAAGGGAAAGACGAGTGGACTGGATGGCTATCCTCCAGAGTTTTATAAGAGTATGCAGGGAGAGATAGTGGACATGCTATGGAACATTTTTAAGGAGATAAGGGGTAGGAGGCCTGTCTCCATGTTTGGGGAGGCAGTCATTTGTGTTGCACCTAAGGCAAGGAAGGACATGTTGATCTGTTCCTCATATAGATCAACATCTCTTTTAAATTGTGACACCAAGATTCTCATGAAAGTGTTAATGACATTCTTAGAGATTGTTCTGTTGGAGCTTGTCCACCCAGACCAGACCGGATTCATTCTGGGTCATTACTCATATCATAACATGTGCAAGCTGTTAAACATTGTGTGGATAGCATCTCAGCACCAGGACACCACTGCTGCGCTGTCCATGGATGCTGAGAAGGCATTCAAACATATTGAGAGGGAATATCTCATACAGATATTGACACGGTTTGATCTGGGGGATGACTTTATCAGGATGGTACGAGCAATGTATAAAAATACTACGGCCAGAGTCTTGGTAAATAGGTCACTCACAGAGAGATTTTCCTTGTTCAGGGGTATGCAGCAGGGATGCCCCCTAGCCCCCTTGCTGTTCACCTTGGCTATGGAGCCACTGGCGGTCTACATTCTGGAGCATCTGAACATTACAGGAGTGATGGGGAGATCAGGGCGCTCTCATATGATAACGCTGTTTGTGGATGATATGCTCTTGTATATTATGGATCCACACAGATCTATCCCAGCACTATTGGATGTAATAGAAAGATTCTCAGCTTTCTCGGGGTATACAATCAATCTTGGTTAATCCAAAATTATGGTTTGGGGTAAAATTGGGAAATCTCAGGATTTAAGGGGTCTGAAGCAGGCAATAACATCTTTTAAATGAAGAAATGAACTGCAAGGTGGCTACTCAATGAACTAAGGCCAGAACCCCGACATGGAATGCACATACTCCGAAAGCTTACAGAGTTGGGCTACAAATGACCAAACCACAAAAAAAAAAAAAAAAAAGAACCGAACGTTAGGTCAAGTTAATATGAACTTTTAATAAAGTTTAAAAACATGAGGACAGCAGCACCCTATAGCCACCACGTGACCAATGTTTTGTGTGACACTCATGCTTTTTCAAAGCGTGGTTTCCAAATTACAACCCTATACTTATAGTGCCTTATTTAAAGTGACAGTGCACAATTCATCTAATCCGAAAAAAGAAAGGAAAGGAAAGGGAAGGGAGGGGGGATGGGGGAAGGAAGGGAAAGGCATAAAAACATAATCAAAATAAAAAACCAACCATTCCTACATAATAATGTGCCAATAATAAATACTAAATAACATATACATAAAAAAGGAAGGAAAAGAGAAAAACCTTTGATGCCAGATAGATCAAGAAATATGACTAGCATAACTACTTACATACAAAATACAATAGAAAAGTCCCTATCTATATATCTGCAAAAGTCTGCTGATGGTAAACATTTGAGATACATAAGCTAAAAAATATATATGAAAATGCTAACATAACTGTATATCTCCTCACCTGATCTATATTTCAGAAATGGCCTCAGACTAAACATAGCATCCAATCCTTTTGCTCCATGAGCTTTTAGCAAATACTGCCACTTACACATTTTAACAACTCATTGTCAAAATCTCCACCTCTAATATTAGGAATGACTTTGTCAAGGCCTTGAAATCTGAAAACATGTTTCTGTCCTTTTTGAGTCACATATATTGCTAAAACATTGGTTTTATCTTGTTTCTGTATAGCTGTCAAATGCTCATAGATCCTATTTTTGAATGGACACTTCCTTTTTCTTACATAAAAGTCCAAACACTCAATACACAAAGCTACATAAATCACTCCACTCGTTGTGGGATTAGGGAATACTGATAGGTAGGGACCCGGGTTCTCTTTACCACCTAAACTACACTCCACTTTTAAAAACAATTGAGGAGGAACTGTGTCGTTTGAGAGACCTGCCTATATCCTGGCTTGGCCGAATTTATTTAATAAAGATTAATATCCTGCCACAGTTATTGTACCCATGCAAATGTTACGTAGAGACCTCTCCAAGGCGAATCATAGGAGGGTGGAAAGAGCCTTCTCGGGGTTCGTATGGAAAGGCAAACATCCATGTGCTAGCCTACAATGTCTCCAAGTGGATGATACTGGGGTGGAGTAAACTTCCTGCACCTTCAGAACTACTATCTTGCTATACAGCACAAATATATTAGTGATTAGTTAAACAAACCAGAGTCAGCAGGATGGATAGACTTGGAGGAACAGTCTTGTCCTGGAAGGCTCTTGGCCTACCTGACAAAGGGAAGAAGGAAGGCCTACAGCAGGCTTAGATGGGCCAACCCATTAGTGTAAGAGGTACTGGTGAGCTGGGAGCATATTTGTAATAAGGCAGGGGTTAGACAAGAGGAGACACTGCTCCTCCCAGTGGCGGGTAACCCCTCTTTCTTAGCGGGATTGGAGGATAGAGGTTTCCAAGTATGGGAAATGAGAGTAGTTAAATGTATCTGGGATCTATATACTAATCATCACCTTGGCACATTTGAGGAAATTAGAGAGGGGTTGGGACTGCCCAGGAAACACTTTTTCAGGTTCCTTCAGTTAGGAGCATATCACAACATGCTGGGCAGGACAACAGCAAAGGCCTCTCCACTGACTCAGGTGGAATATCTGATACTGGGTATTAGAAGGAACCCCAGAGGACTGATTAAAAGAGCAGCCCAGATGGGTCAGAATGGTTTTCCAGATTACACACAGAGAATGAAGGCACATTGGGAAAGGGATCTGGGAAAAGACATGTCGGAGGAGAACTGGCAACTGATACTGTGGCTTCACTGGGGCATATTGGTTTGCAATAAATATCAGGAATCCTTTTACAAATTTATTCATAGGCTCTACTGCCCCCCAGTAGTGGTGCATAAATTTAATAATGCCACTTCCCCTATCTGTGGGAGGTGTAAAACTGAGTTGGGAACATATTTGTACTATTTCTGGTCTTGCCCAGTCTTACAGAAATTTTGGGGAGAGATAGTTTGGGAGGTTGAGAACCTGGCAGGTAGGCAGATACCACTTGATCCAATATGTGTGTTGTTCAGAATTGAAGAGGCAGAGCCTCAGGGGTGGGATCTCCTACCAAGATGGATCTGAGTATTACTGGTGATTGCCAGACATACTATTTTAAATACCTGGGTATCTGCACAGACACCAATGATACAATAATGGCATACTCGGGCCATTCAGGTACTGGCGCTCAAATGTCTCTCTTATTCTCTCAAAAATAGAGAGGGGAGCTTCCTTAATATATGGGAGCCCTTTCTGGCTTCTCTATCATCAGGGGAGGCTCTGTCCCTTAGAGAAGGCCTGCAAATAAGAGGATAGAGCTGGATGGGCCTGAGCCTGCACTTCTCAGAAGGTTGCTTTCAATATAGAAACTCACTAGTAAAAATAATAAAAGGGGGGGAGGGAGTAACACTGGTGGTGTTTCCTCCCCCTGGATCACCCAATTATAAATAGGCAAAGGACTAGGTATACAGACGATAGATAATTTTAAGTGGCAATGTACTGGATCTGTTTATAATGTGTTTATACTGATGTACAGATGCTCTATATTAAGATTGTTATGAATTGTTGGAGATGTTTGTATGTTTATGTGTTGTATTGTATTGAAAACTTTGTCTTTCTTTTATCCAATAAAAATATTATGCAAAAGAAAAAAAAATGCATTACACATTCTTCATTGAGCTAAAGAACCTAATGTTATAGTAATGTCCCTAGACACAGAGAAGGCATTTGATAGGATAGAATTATCATTTTTGTTTGATGTCCTTGATGCAGCCAACCTGGGCAAAAGACTAATTTCTTGGATTAACAAAATTGCAAAGAGCTCAGCTTCACAGTCTCCACTTCAAAGAACACACCAGTGCTGTATCATGGATAATTTTATTATTAAAAATAATGAAACACAACAGTAAGATGCTAAGCGCACCCTCCCATAGTGCAGCCAAACATTAGTGCACTATGCTAGCACTTTCTCAAGGCTGACCCAGGGTAAGGTGGCTAGGGTTAAAAAGTTCACATTTAAAGTGACAGTACACCTATAAAACAGCATGCATAAGTCAAACTATATACAAAAACTACAAAACTGCACAATTGTAAATATAAAACCAGGCATACAACATAAACAAATTCAAATAAGTGATAAGGAGTAGTGAGATGAATTAACATGAAAGGAACTAACAAAAAGGGGAAGATGATAAAAGGGAGGGGGAGAAGGGAAGGCGGGGGGAGGACTAAAAGAAGGAAGGGGAAAAATATAGGATAATCTCATTAATAACCAAATATTCTACATATAAATACATATTGGAATTACACAGATTAAGACCACAAAAATACTGAGCATTTATAAAAAGGGGGCCAATTGAAAGTGGTCATTTAATCTCAGAGGGTAAAAAGATTTCATTTGGCATTGGCAAAAGGTCTCCCTTTACAATAATTTCCCGTTCAAGTCTCTATCCCTCACATAATCAAATACCCTTTCTATTGCCTTAAATAAAAAGTGATGACCTCTACCTTTATCCTGACAGTGATGTGCCAAAGTTCTAACCCAGTCTACTTTTTGAATACTTCAAACATGCTGCCCCATCCTTTCTTTTAGTCTCCTCTTATTTTTGCCAGTATAACAATAGGGACATTTGGACCATTGGGCAAAATAAATGATATTGGTGGTATTATAGATAACAAAGTCCCAGATAGTATATGTTCTATCTGAGACAGGATGCTTAAATTCTGCTCCCACCATCACATATTAGTAATATGAACAATTGTCACATTTGTGGTTGCCTGCTGGTAGATGTTGATATTTTTCACAACCCACATCAGTGTCCCAACGTGTACTACTAATTAACTGGTCCCTCAAATTGGTACCTCTCCTAAATACCATCTTGGGAGTATGTTGAGCAACCTGTGTCAGTTTCTTATCTCAAGTCAGAATATGCCAATTGTGCATAATCACCTCCTTGACTAAGTGTGCTTGAAGAGTGAAAGTTGTATTGAAATCTGGGGTACTAGTCCTATTACATCTGTAATTTCTGTTATTAGTACTCAGTGTTAATAGTGCCTCTCTCTGCAAGCCATCCATCCACCTTATCTTTTGCTCATGTGATGATTTCAGTATTATATCCTTTCTGTACAAATCTTTACATTAGAACATCTGCCCGAATCTGATAATCTTCCTAATTTTTATAATTTTGCTTGATGCACATGAACTGGCCAACCAGGATATTACTTGTCACACGACTAGGGTGACTGCTGCTAAAATACAGTAATGCATTTTTATCTGTATCTTTCCTAAAAAAAATTGGTAACAAAATTACCATGTTTGATTTTTGTAATTATCAAATCCAAAAAATTGACAGAGCAGAGGTCAAAGGTTATGGAGAACTTTACATTCCTATTGGTGGATTCTAAGTACTTAACAAATAAAACTCAACCTCTGTTCCCTTCCAGGTTAAAAAGAGATCAACAATATATCTCTTACAGAGGTCTGTTTTGGCAAGACATGGACTTGAATCACCAACAAAAGCCTCTTTCTCCCATTGGGACATATGGATGTTTGCATAATTTGGGGCCATGGCCGCTCCTTTTCTTTGCAAATACATTTTATCCTTAAAAAGGAAACAGCTGCAGGTTAAACATTTTTCTGTTAACAATAATAAAAATGAAATGTATGAGACAGAATTCTCAGTTCTCTCATATAAAAGCTCACGCAGGGCTTCCAAACCCTCCTTATGGGGAATGTTAGTGTATAAAGCCTGAATGTCCAGCATGATGAAAAAACAATCAGGTTCAACACTAAGATCCCCCAAAATGTAAAGTAACTGTGTGGTATTCCTCAGACAGGATCTAGTGCTTTGTGCAAGTACATTTATAGAGCCATCAATATATTGCTGGTGGCTCTGTAAGTGACTATATACTGGCCACAATAGACTGTGCTGGTGGCTTATTAAAACATTTATGCATTTTTGGTAGCCAATATAGTACTACACAGACAGGGTGTTCCACTTTAAGAAAATCATACATATTTTTGGTAATGACTTCATTCATATGTATGCTATTGTATAGGTGCACAGTCACTTTAAATGTGCACTTTTTAACAATAGCCACCTTGCAGTGGTCAGCCTTGAGAAAGCACTAATGTAGTGTAAAAACATTTGGCTGCACCTTGGGAGGTTGTGCTCATCATCTTACTGCTGCATTTTGTTATTTTGAATAAAAGTTATTTGTGACCCAACACTGGTGTGTTCTTTGAAGTCGAGACTGTGGAGCAGAGCTTTGTGATTTTGTATATTTGGGCATTGTTTTTTGGCACTAGTCTTCAGCTGTTTGGAGCCGCCTTCCAGCCTGTTTGTGAATTTGAAATTGGTGGGCTCAATGGTCTGTTTCTGTGCTTACTTTTATATCTCGGAGCAGAGTTTTACGAATTCCAGCAGTGACAGCCCTCCCCCCCAGAATTTTTCAAGTTCTTTTGTGGACTCATTGTCTTATCAAGAAGGTGAAGAGAATCCACTTTTAAATGTAAGTAGAGAAAGCAACAATCCTGTCTCAGATGCTTCTCATCTTTGTCCCTCTGATGGTCCAATAGATGTAAAAACGTCATTCATACAGCCGGAATGAGTGGTGCTTAAGGCCAGGCACCTTTATTGACAACATTTTTCTTTATCAGCAGATTTATCTGTAAATAGAGTCCCAAGGGGTTTTAAGATTTACAAAACAGCCTTCATTTGGAACTGAGAGATACAATTTATTAGTGGGCTGGCAAGATTATCTATATGAGTTTTCAGCTGGACTGTCTTGAAACATGCAGAGAAAACAGAGAAAAATGTTAAAGCTGAATTTTGGATAAGGAAGCAGTCATACAGATGTTTAGTAACCATTAAGAATATAATGAGTTCAGAGAACAGTTGGAAGCCACCATAAAAAGTGTGATGAACCCATTAAAAAAAGTAAAACAAGAAGTCTGAGAGGGACAGAACAGACTATTTAGAGGCCATATTTGTAACTGGAAAAAAAAAGCCAAGCTGAATAAATCCATTTTGAAGAAACCATCCATTCCTCAGCAAAGTTAATTTACCCTAAGGGACATCTATACCAGTAGCTCAGATTCTGAAAACAATTTAATAATTGTTTTAGACTTAAACCAAAAGGAATTGCCCCTGAACCAGGAAGCACTTGCAGTTCATAGACAGGCCCGCACTACCAATACACATCTCCAAACTTACCATCCAACCTCCCACTATCAGTTCAACACATTGCCAGAATGCATTCTGAAATGCAGTCCCAGATTAACTTGGTTTCAAGAAAGGGCACAAGAGGGAAGGGGAGGAGAGGCCAGAGGGGGCAGAGGAGACAGAAGGGGCCACAGATATAACAACAGGAGAGAGAATTACAGCAACAGTCGGTATATATGGAGCAGAAGATGGAACAGATATTAATGGAGAGCAACATTATAGTTAATATTTCAGACTACTGCCTGACAGAAAAAGTGAAAAATGTAGTACTCCAAAAGGGCTTAACCTTCATACCAACAGATGACTTGAATCATTTTCAGACTGTGGTGGACCTACATAAATTCACCGAGATGGAAACACAAGATGAGTTGTGTATGGACTTCAATATTTTATTTCTTATAGTGTATGGTTTCTAAAATGAAGACTGAGAGAGTCTAATAGTCTTTATAATAAACTTTACTGTTTAACCTGAATACATCTGTTTGAAAATGTTTTCCATACAATATAAATTAACACTGAGCATGAAAGCGTACAAGACACAATGAATAAGAAAGAATACAGATTATTTTTTAATCATTATTAAAATTATTTGTTTTAAAACTGTAGCCATTGTGTCCTGTCAACTGCTGCTGCCGTACCTCTACAGTGAGATGTCAATCAATCAATCAAAATCTTTATTTATTCAGGCAAACATCATTGAGCATAGCTCATTTACAAGATGGACCTGAGTGGTCATAACAAAAAGGTTACAAGTTGTATACAAAAACATGATACTGAATAAGCACAAATACAATCATTTATGAGTGAGACAGATGTACAAATATTTACATATAGACAAGGCAAAGGACAGTAAACCTAAAACCTAATAAAGGAGAGAAACAAACAGTTTAGTAGGGATAAGGCTTGGATAATGGTACATGGGTGGGCATATATGTATGAGGTTTGATGGGGAACAGGCTAGAGGAATGATAGAAGAATAGGGAGGAGCTTTAAAAGAGGGGTGGGAGGAGAGAAGGGTGTGGGAGGAGTGGGGGTGTGGGAGGACTAGGCTCTATGGAAGCAGTTGCACGAATCTGGGAATAGGCTGGTGTACAGCTTTTTGAAGGATGTTAGAGGAATCAGTGTATCCAGTTTCAATGACTTTTGAAGAGAATTCCAGATAAGAGCCAGGGAATAGCTGATTGCAGCTCTTCCATACCGGGTGCAGGTGATAGGAATCTTCAGCAGGATCAGTTTGTTGATCCTCAAGGTGAAAGGCCTGGATGTGATCTGGTTGAAGCAGTCTGAGATGTAGGAAGGAGTTTGTTTGTCAGAGCTTTGTAGATCCAGATAGCAGCATTTTTTTCTTCTATGTTGCAGGGATGTCCAACTGACTGCATTGTAGGAGAGCAATGATGGGTGCTGGAGGGAAGGTCAGTAATGAATCTAATAGCTCTATGATACAGGGTGTCTAATTTGTTTAAATGGGAGAGGGAGCAATGACCATAGAGGAAGTCAGCATAATCAATGAGGGACAGGAATGATGCTAGGATTAATCTTTGTTTGGAATCTTTGGTCAGGTAGTGTTTGATCCTATAGAATAGACCAAGTCTTTGTCTTAGCTTTTCAGGAGCTCTTCAATGTGGGTAGTATAGTCAAGTTTATTGTCTATCCATACTCCTAGATATTTGAATTTGTCTACATATTCCAGATTTTCACCAAGGATGGTAGAGAGTTGTGGGAGGGTGAATGATGGGATAGTGGAAGAGCAGTTCTTGGTGGCAAAGAACATAGCTTTGGTTTTCTTGGCATTTAGTAGTAATTTCTTTTCTAATAGGTTGTGCTGAAGGAGGGAGAATTCAGACTGTAGAAGCTCACAGGCTTTTGATGGTGAGGGATTGCTCACATATAGTACAGTGTCATCTGCAAAAAGGTGGATATTAGATTGTGAGAGATTGGAATCAATATTGTTGATGTAAATGGCAAAAGGATGGGACCAGGATGGAGCCTTACGGTACACCTCTTAGGAGTGGTTTAGAGGTAGATAGATCACCTTCATTTTTACCAGTTGTAATCTTCTGGAGAGATAGCATCTGAACCATTTAAGAGAGAGTGAGTCAAGGCCTATGGAGTTCAGAGAGGAGATTAGAAGTTCATGATCCACAGTGTCAAAGGCTTTGCTTAGATCCAGAAACACAGCACAGGTATTATTCTTTTTGTCTAAGGCAGTCTGCCAGTCATTCGTGACTTTTGCTAATGCAGAGATGGTGCTATGCATAGATCTAAACCCAGATTGGGCTGGATTAAGGAGATTGTTGGTATCAAGGTAGGCAGTTAACTGAGAGTTTACCAGCTTCTCAAGCATCTTGGATAGTACTGGTAAGATGGAGATGGGCCTATAATTGTTGAGGTCCATGGGATCACCTGCCTTATGTAATGGAAACACTTGAGCTGTTTTCCATATTGAGGGGATAGAACCAGTGGCAAGTGACAGATTGAAGAGGTGGGTGAGGGGGGCAGTTAAGGCATGCAGTGCTACTTTTAGAAAGTAGGGATCCGGGAGTCTGCACCTGCACTTTTGGTTGTATCTAGCTGGAGTAGAAGGTCTTCTACTTCTTTGAAGAATATTGATTTGAATGAGAATGTGGAAGCAACCTTTTGTCCCTCAGTAGATTGTAGGTTTAGTGATGATCTTAATAGGTTTGCAGGAGAGGAGTCGAAAGCCAGGCCAGCTGTAGTGAAATGATCGTTAAAGGCATTCAAGATATTTTGCTTGTCAGTGATTTCAATACTATTTAGTTGAATTTTGGGTGGTAAGACAGGGGTAGAAGTTTGACCTAGGATGCCCTTTATGGTACCCCAGAACCTGGAAGGGTTGTGATAGGATGTGGTGCCAAAGTGAGTGGTACACTTGGTCATGGAGTCTGGAAAAAAGAAAATCACTGTTTTTTATGGGTTTTTTTTGTAATGAAAGTTAATTTATTGATCAAATGTTCTTCACTTGGCTGTTACTTCTTGGTACTAGACAGTGTATTCAGGTGTCTCTGAGGTAATGTCCAAATCAGTTTTCCATTGGATTTGCAAGTTGTTTAGGAGGTCTTCAAAATTCCGTTGTTCACATGTCCCCTCAATCCACTTTGCTTCTGTACTCTGTCAGCAGCTGGCAGTCCTTAACGTCTCGATACATATCAATGACAACAAGCAAGATTTAACCTTAGATCCATGTCCAAGTGGATATATTCCTGCAAAATCTCAACTGGAGCATTGTTTTTATGTAAAACATCCACCATTCGATGGAATCCAACTGGAGCATTCTTCTTGATGTATCCCAACCAGTTCTTGGTTGTAGACAGGGCATCCACATCAGACCAGGCTTTGAGTTTTGCCCAAGCTGCCACAGCTGTCGGCAAGTACTGTTTCTCGGGGATCTTAAAGGTCTTTTTCAGACTTGCAGGACTGCTAAACGTTCCCTCTGATTTCCCCGTAATGATAAAAACAGGAATAGTAGAGTGTTGTTATCAAAGGCATGTTAAGAACAGTTGCCTTCGTTGAATATGTCTTAAATATCTCTGTCTGACCCTCCTTTTCAAAATGTTTGTCATTTGCCTTGATGATGATCTGTCTTTCCAATAATCTGTAGTGGTCCTGAACGAGGGCTGCATCGTCTGCTGGGAATGGCAGTTTAATGCACTCTTTTAAAAACACCTTTCTTTTCATTTCATCTTGAATGTTTAGATAATCTCTGTATTGTATAAGTGCAAACTCTTCTGTTCTTCCTAGGGTTTTTAGCAGTTCTAGCAGAATTGTCTGACCCTTCATCTCTTTTAGAAAGTGCATAAAATGGTGAAGTGCAATTTGTCAGGATTCCAGCTCTTGAAAAATGATTCTGCGGTAATTACATTTCCATAATTTAATCTCACAGTTTCATCAAGGAGCTCCAGCTTCTGTTTCAGGGAGCGAAACCTCTCCAAGGAATATAGCTTATTCTGCATTTGTCTAACAGTATCTTCTAGACTCCAGTTATTTATGTAATCCTTCTATTCTGACTTCGGTTTGCAGAGCTCAGGAGCTAAGATTTTAATTGATGTAGCATTAAGAATGACAAACAGAGACAGAGAACTTACTAATCTGCTTTTTCCTTTGAAAAAGCTGCTTATGGAGTATGAGGATGCTTTTTGGGTAAGGATGTTGTAATTGAGGCAGGTTCATATTTGTGCTTCTGCCAACTCTGATCTGGGACTACCCCTGTAGTTTTTGTGTCCTTTAAGGATGACCCCTTTATTATCCATGAAATACTGCCCACTGGCTTTCCACTCCAGTTGATCTACTCCACACCATCATCCCCAATATTCTGGATACTTTTCACAGCCTGTTTGGACTTCTTTAGTTATGAAAATTCATCATCATCATCATCGAATGCAAAAGCCTTACACTTGGAACTGTGCCAGAAGTCCTCCTCATCATATTTACTTCTGCTCATCTGCCACTAGCTTTTTAAGGCGGCACTTGTAGCAGGCAACTAACAAGCCACAGAACTAATTCTGTATGATGAGCAACAACTAGGATCCCTAGTATCTCAAAATCACTGTTTAGTTAAATATAGTCCCTGTTTGTAAATAGAGTCCTGCAGCGTACAAAGGGATTTTGATTTGAAACCGACCACTCTAACTGTTTTAATTTAGTGTTCGAAAAATGGAATCCATGGATCTGGCCATGTGCAGTAGTACTTATGACACTGTGCCTGTCCAGAATCACGGTTTGCATTTTCAAACATTAAAGTAGCACAGTTACAGTGGTCAGTTTTAAACTTGAAATTGATTTTTAAACTTCAGGACTCTGAGGACCGATTTTTTTCCCCCAGACTGCTTCATAACTGAATGTAGAGCTCACCTCAGCATCACATGTCACCATAGAGATGTAGCAGCTGCAGTTCATGAGACAAGCGGTCGGCCCCAGAAAAAAATTTTTTTTAGCCAAAACAGTTTGAAAACATAATATTTCAGCAGATATAAGTACACAATTCAATTTTGGGGGACAGCATTTCTAGGAAGTCAGACACCACTATCCAGAAGTCCATCTCTTGCTCACTCTCTTGCTCACCAAGGAGTTGCTGCCAGCTGCCGGGGGTGGGTGTATTTGCATATGGAATGTACACAATAAGGGGAGATTTGCATATGGAAAATGCACAATTGGGTGGATCAGCATATGGAACATGAACAATAAGGTGGAATTTGCATATGGAATGTGCAAAATAAGCTAGGAGAAGGAACACAATAGGTTACTGACTTGTGCAATTTCAGTGCAGAATAACCCCAGCCCATACACTATAGTTGTTTTGGATGCCTATAAAAAAGACATTCTTTATATGCCACCAAATGTAACTGTTTCCACCTTTGAAAAAGCTTGTCTGTAGGACTTGGAAAAATTCTTTTCTAATCTTAAACCAGCTAGATGTTATAACTGCACATATGCAGAAAAAGAAGCAATACAGAGTTTGAAGAAAAACAACAACATTGTAATAAAACCTGTGGACAAGGGGACCAATTGTGATTTGGGGAAGGGAGGATTATGAATGTGAAATGCTTAGACAGCTGTACAAGATTTTTATGTACTGTTTTAAAAAGATCCTACAGTAAATTTCAAAGAAGAAATTTATATTTTTTTATATATCAGGCACTTATGAATTAGGTCATTACCAAAGATATGTATGAGTTTCTTAAAGTGCAACACTCAGTCCATGCAGTACTATATGGGCTACCAACAATTCATAAAAGTTTAAATAAGCCACAAGCATGGCCTAATCTGGTCTATATAGGGCCACTTACAGAGCCACTAGCAAAATTTAGTGATGGCTAAATAAATGTTCTTGTACAAAGCACTAGATCCTATTTGAGGGATACCACACAGTTGCTTAACATTTTGGGGGATGTTAGTGTTGAACCTGATTGATTTTTCATCATGGTGGATGTTCAAGCAGCAGTACTACCTATGCAGGAAGTGATCAATTTCCATTTTCTGTAGATCCACAGAAAATATGGCACCTGCCTGTCTGCCTATCTTTTACTTCGGCTGTCAACATAGCAGGAGGCAGAATTGTAAACAAAAACAAAGGACAACTAAACGGATTATGAGGTGATAGTACAATGCCGGTGGGAAAGAGTACCAGGAACATGCTCAGCAGAGTGTAGGGAATAAACTGTCGAAAAAGAGCAGATTTATTTTTACATAGTACTTCTGCTTTCAAGCTTTATACACTAACATTCCCCCTAATGAATGTTTGGAAGCCCTGCATGAGCTTTTATATGAGGGAACTCAGTATTCTGCCTCATTCATTGAATTTTTATTATTACTGACAGAAAAAGATTAACCTGCAACTGTTTCCTTTTTACGGATAAAAGTCCCTATATTCAAAAGTGGCAGGATGTGTCACGCAAGTGCTTGTGACATGCAACTCAGTTGCGCCAGCACAAAACAATGATATATTCAGAAGATGTGCCATAATATGTGATCACACATGTGTGGCTGAATATCCCAAACATGCGAGATCTCGCAGTGGGAGGTGCACAATGCGGCAGGTGCCCAGAGCCCAGCACAAAGCATTCAGAAGTGCGTGATACAAAGCCACTTGGGCGGCATACAGATTTGCAGTATTCAGCCAGAATATGCAAATGGACTCATTGCACAGCCAGTGCCCAAACAGAACATTTGCATCTCATTACTGGAATCTATTCAGTCCATTCGCATACCATTATCATGTGCAGTTCCAGCACTGCATGGCAGCACCACCAATCCACTGTATACTGTACATAGAATGCGCTCCATGAATAACAGATAATTCACTGAGCATGTACTATATACAGTAGAACATGCTCAGAAGGAGCTCAGTTGGTGGCTGGCCACGGAGGTGAAAGGTGGGCTATACCAGTTGCCAGCTGGCTATGGGTCAGGGAGGAGTGGGGTGAACCGGCACTGCTGAGTGGGGTAGACTACCAGGGATAACGGGTTATGGATTTGTTTTTTTACAACATTTGCAGCCAGGCTGGTGATCAGAGCTTGGGGGGCATGATTAGCCCTGTGGGGCTTTATAACATACATTAGGGGATTGGGGCTTGGGGGGTATGGTTAGCCCTGTGGGACTTCTTTATAGATTAATGGGGATCAGGGCATGAGGTGTCCACAACCCCATGTGGGGCTTGTTAGAGCATATTTGGGGGCTCAGGGCTATTAGCTGGTGTAAATGTAATTTGGCGGATGTCCTCCGGGGATTGTTCGAGAATAGCAAAATCACGGACTTGGAGGCTGCCCTTCCAGAATAGGCTGCAACTGCTGCCGTAACCCCACTAGCACCATGTTGCAGGGAGTTTATGGCATAACTGGTGGTGTAAGTCCACTTTGGCACATGCAGCCTATGACATGTCACAAGATGCTTTGCAGAATACTGTATACCACAGCTCCTGGCATAAACTGCTACTTGCACCATTTTTCTTTTGGTGCAAGTTAGTTAACACCACGCATAACCCTTTCTAGATCAGGCCCTGCGTATTTAAACTTAACTTATGCATTGAAGTTAATTTATTTCCCTAATGGTGACAATAATTAGCTATGAATCATATGATTTTGCTTGCTTTTTAAAAGTAATATTTTATGAATGGAATAGACTAAGTCAATTATGTTATATTTTTGTAATGTATGTATTCTGTTTCATTTTTTTGTTATGTATGTATTCTGTGTCTATTTAAAACCAATGGAAACTATACATGGGAAAAAGTGTAATGAATGTAAAAATATTATCAACCTTGAACAGTACAGCGGGATCTCAAGAGATGAACAAGAATTATGATATCTGTGATGGGGGGGGGGATATTTTCATAAGAGGGGTGCCAGATGTCTTTTCCTGTGCTTTTCAAATAGAGGGCAAAACAGTATGACATGCCTCATGTCATCTATTCTCCCATTACACATCTGCAAAAGGGGGACAGGACATTGTTCAATTTTTGTTCATACAAAAGGTTGTTGCCATTGTACATTTCAACTCTAAATCACATAAATATACTATGGTCTTCTAAATTTTTAAATATTGTCAAATATGATCCTTCGCCAAAATGTTGTTTAATCATTTTGTATTCTACATGATGTCTTCCTACAAGACAATATCTCTAAGACAACATTTTGTTGTACTGATCACTTCATCTCTGTGAACCTGGAAAATATCCATGAAAATACATGCCGGGCCAGACTGAAAGAGTATTAAGTTGCCAACAGCATGGGTGGGTGGGGGAAGTTTCTCTTTGTAAGCAGTTTGCTCTTCTAAGATGAGCCATGAGAATCAATATTCAGGAAGCTCATACAGATCCAGAAGAAAGATGCCTTGTCTTTCATTGATCAGTAGCTTAAAATGAGAGTTGTCGTAGTTCAGCTCTCAGTATATCCTGCTTCACAAAGCTTAGTACTTCTAAAAGACACCAGTATAGCTTAGATAACAAGGTTTCCAATGAAGAAGTATTGTTATTCCCCAAGATCTCTGTGGAGTAAAGTATAGATGATCTTCATCATGGATATCTTCCCCATTGGACCACTCCTTTGCAAGCAGTCAGTGTCAGGACCACTCCGAAATGTTTGCTAGCCAGGGGCTGCCCACAGTGACATGCAGTATTATCGCCTATATAATGTGGGTGGCTCCAACACTTCTCAGTTCTTTCTCTCACTGTCAGTCATCCACGTTGTACCTGCAGAGAAACAACATTGAAATAGTCACTGCTGTTTATTTTCAATTATTTGTATACTTGTTCATTGTCATCTCTACATGCTACCAACGAACAAATAATCTTTGTACCTATATTGTTCCAGTGGCTACAAGATCTAAAAGGACAACACTGATACTGTTTGAGTTTATTTGGTCCTATCTCACATTGTGAGGGCCTGAGAGATCTAAAAAAAAAAACCAAAAAAAAACATGTGACATCACCTTCTACCATGAATCTGATGACAAAAGGCTACCTGAACCATGGCTTTTGATAAATTTCAGAAGCATGCCAACAGTTCCTCCTTCTCAGCCACCACCTGTGTCGCTGGCTTCGTCTATGGCTCCTGTCATCAGTCCTGATGATGACGATGAGGTGGAATTTTTTAGAATTTATTTTTGAGGAAAGTAACATTCCCACAAAGTATACAAAAACATTAGATAACATGAGCAAATATAATTCATTCTTCTTTTATAATAAGAGTACAGGCTGGCCCATCGGCACAGCAGTAGCACTACTGGTGACCCAGGTTCGGGAACTAACCTGGGTCATCAGGGCTGGCCAGAGAAGGAGAATCGAGCATCCCACAAGATGCTTTCCTTCTTCAGGGAGAGAGGGCTCTGCACTCCGCTGCAGTGCTGCCACCTGGGTGCACACTGCACTTGCAGAGACAGCAGACAGGGAGGGAAGAACGTTGTAGAGTCAGCGTGTGGATGCACACACTGTGCGTATACACACGTTGACATCTTTCATGTGATGTCTCTAGGGGAACACGTAACAGGACAAAATAAAGTGACTCTAGCACCTCTGTGACAGAGACATGGTCCCCAATAAATCCAGGTCCCCCGTCCATAAATAATAATAGTACAGGTAAATAGAGAAAAAGGAGAAAACAATTCAGTATTGTGTGTTGTACCATCAGTGTCAGGTTTACAGTTATATGTATTATATGTAGGTTCAGAAATACATTTACAGTATCACAGTAAACAATGTGTCAGGAAAGTGTAGCATGGATTGTGCAAAGGATTTACACCTGAGTAATTTTGAAGAATGGTTTCCAGTCAATGTTCATGATGGCAACGACGAAGTAGAATATCATCCTGACATCATGGACATCGAGGGGGATTTAGAAGAGGAATACAGGGTTGAGAAGCAGTTTGAAGATTGAAACTTGTCTTCTAGCTCTACCCTATCATCCTGCAGTAAGGAATCTGGTTTACATGCCCAACTCTACACCAGAATCTTCTCTTGGATAGAAGACCTTCATGCCCCACTAAAGAAAGCCTGAGTTAAATGAATGCATCACCCCTGGATCTCAGCTAATCTCATTGTCATGTGTAAGGCTCATGACTGAGCTTGGGCACATTTTAAAACCACCCACTCCCAGGTTGACTTACAAACCTACAGATCTCTCCAGAATGCCTGTACAGAGTCAGTCTGCACAGCCAAGGCTGAATAATTTAAGACCCACCCCATGCAAATAGAAACTCACCCTCAGAAGTTTGGCATGGGATCTACTTTCTTCTTGACCCACAATCCCAGTCCACTCCTCCCATCCTTGTAGTTAGTTGACGGCTCTCCTGGTTCTGATTCCTCCTCTAGTACTGTGATCTTCAATAACTTCTTTACCCTCTGTGCACTTCCAGTTCACCTGCTACCTGCCTCATATGACCCTCCTCCCCACCATCTGGGGGCTACACTTCCTCCCCCACTACCGCCACCATTACTCTCAGGAGGGCCTTTAAGCTCTACTGTCCCTGAACCATTCTGAAACTAATCCTGATGGACTCTACCCCAAGCTGGTACACATCTCTGCCCCAGCTACTGTTGCTCCTCTCATGCACCTCTTAAAGCTCTCTTTCCTCTCTTGCACAGTCCTTATAGCTTGGAAAGTAGCAAAGGTGCTGCCCCTTCACAAAGGTGGTGACGCTTATCTCTCTCTGGCAACTTCTGGCCCATATCCCTACTTCCTTCCCTTGCCAAACTGCAGGAATCCATTATCTATTCCAGACTTGCTGAATTCCTGTTCACCACTGACACTCTGTTCCCCTTCCAAGCTGGATTCCAGAGGAGTCACTCAACCATGTCTTCCCTACTGCGGGTCACAGACTCAATCCTCTCAGGGATGGACCATGGTCATATTATTACAGTGGCCTTTATAGACTTAGCAAGGGCATTTGACTCTGAATCCCACTCTCTCCTCCTACACAAGCTAGCCTCTGCTGGCTTATCCAGCACAACAGTAAACTGGTTCCGCTTCTACCTGTCTGGCTGGTAGCAGTCAGTCCAGGTAGGTAATGTTCTCTCATCCCCTTTCCCTCTCCTTGTTGGGGTCCCCCAAGGTTCAATACTTGGTCCTATGCTACTCTCCCTTTTCATTAATGATCATCCCTCTGTCTGCACAAAGACTCACATTGACATGTATGCAGATGATACTGTAATATACACATCAGGTCCTTCCCCCACTGACATGCAGTTCCCTCTCCAGCATGACTTTAACAAAGTCCTGAGTTATTTTCAAGCCAACCAACTCACAGTTAACACTGAAAAAAAGTCACAGCAGCTTTTGGTGCAAGGCAAAAGTTGCCATAGCTCCAGTCCCCCCCCCCCAAATGTTCTCCAGTCCTGATGGCCTCCCACTTGACTTAGTACCCCCTTTGAAATACCTAGGGGTCTGGTTGGACAGGCACCTTGATTTCACCACCCACATCAATGCTGTCTACTCCAAACTTCACCCTAAGCTTGGAATCCTATTTCAAAAGACTCCCTCTCTCTCCTTGTCCACTACGATATAATCACCAAAATGATGCTATCAATTTTTGACTATGCTGATATAGTCTAGTGCACCACCCATCCTACACCCCTTGCCAGGTTTGACATACTCCTTCTGCCAGTTTTCCACCAACTTCCCCTTCCGCACACACCACTGCTCTCTGTACTCTTGTTTATCTATCACTACTCTTTCCTGCCGGTGTCTGACCCACTGTTTAGCCTTTACTGACAAATAATGGTTTGGGACCCTTCCATCCTCTCTCTCTTTCCTTCTATCCCCCACTAACCCATCTCAATACCTCCTGTGCTCCAGGGACTCTCATACTTTCTCACTACCACATCCCCTCACTACTTCTGGACAATCAGCTTTTTGATACCGCTACCCTTTCCACTGGAATCAGCTCCCCTCTCTCCACTCATCCCAGTCTCTCTCTACCTTCCAGTGCCTGATATGACTCTCCTGGTCCCACCTTGCTCCTGCCCCTCAAACTCTCAAACCCCCACCTCAACCTGCCTAGTTCTTGATGGATCAGGGGCAAACCCTTTGATGTCTAACTCTTAACTTTTCAGACTTATCTGTTTGTCACCATGAGTTGATTTACTGGTCTAAGCACCTTGCCTCCTGTTACAATTTTCTGTTGATTTTATAGGACCAGTTGAATATAGCATTTGCCTTTTGCATAGTACTTTGAGCTGTATCGCTACCCCATGTTGTACTTATAACTTCCCTCCTCCCCAGATCACACCTGGAAATGAGCCTTGGGTCAGTGTGCCTTTACTCATTAACAACTTTTAAATAAATAAATACCTTATAAATGCAGGTTGACATAAGTTTTGCTGCTGAAGAGGAAAATTCCAGTAAAAGAAATCTCATGGAATTTTTGGGAGTTCCTTCCACACCTTCAGTTATGACTCCTCCTGTATATCCTGCTTTAGGGGATGCTACCTTTACTGCCTGGCATAGGCACAATGCTCTGCCTACAGTTTTGAGGAAGGCTGATAAACAGTACCCTGATCCATCTGTCAAGCCTTATTATGGTGCAAATCTGAAACTGACTCTGTAATCATTATGGCTGCTCATAATTGTTCTATGACCACTAGCTCCAAGAGTACTTTGCCTTCAGACAAAGAATCTAGGAAGTTGGAGGTAATGGGCAAACACACATATGTCTTAGCATCCTTAGGCCTGTGAATTGCTAATTATGAGGCTCATATGATGGAGTATCAGAATAGCCTATGGAAATCTGCACATACTGCAATACAGGCTTTACCTGATGGTCCTGCCAAGACTGACTTGCTTAAAAATAAGTCAGCTGGTTCCAAGGTTGGCAAACATCAGCTATGTTCAGCATAAGATGTCATTGCCTCTTTAGGGCAGTAGTCTCTGGTATCTGGTATCTGCATTAGACATTATGCCTGCCTCAGAGTAGCTGGTTTTACTACTGATGTGCAGGAGGCAGTTTTGAATGCTCCTTTTAGGGGCTCCAAACTATGCGGAAGTAATGTTGAAAATGCACTTCATGACCTTAAGTCCTCCAAAATGACTTTTTTTTACATTTCTTTTTCTTTTCAGTTGCCGCTTCTGAACCCAGGCTGCTGGCGAGGTGTGGCATCCAGTGCCTCAACCCTTAGTGGCACCAGGCTGGCTCCCCAAAATGAGTTTAAGGTCTGCAAAATCCCTTTACCCTATGCCAACCAGAGGGAGTGGTAGGGGTTCTTTTCATAAACTTATTGCTGTAGGTAACCATACATACTATCAGCAGTCCTGTGGTAGAGCTAGAGCCCCCCATCCACACCTTCCCCGGTGCCCATGCAAAAGCATCTAGAGGAATCGGTCCCAACAGCCCTGCTGGCCCCAGTTTTGCCTGACTCTCTTCCATCCCCCCACTCAGCCATTGCCTCCAGGTGTGAGAGTTGGGGGAAGGATCTCCCTGCATCTAAAGCAATGGAGGAGGATCATTACATACGAGTGGGTCCCAGAAATAATAGAAAAGAGGCAATCTCTGGAATTGATAGAAAACCCTTAAGTTAATTCTCCATCCCATTCCTCTTACTGTCTGAACCAGTCGTCCATTCTAAAAGACGAAGTCCAGACCCCGGTTCAAAAACATGCTATGAAACCTATTCCCCACAAGACAATGAGAAAGGGTTCTGTTCCAGATACTTCCTAGTTCCAAAATGGCAGGAGATATACGTCCTCAGACCTCAGAGACCTCAATCTATACATCAGAAGCAAAAAGATTTGAATGGTGTCTCTGCAAGCTCTGATCCCCCTCTTGCAAAAAGGGGACTGATTCTATTCCCTGGACTTGAGGGATGAATACCTTCACATCAGGATAAGACAGTGCCACAGGTAGTACCTCTAGTTCATGTTGGAGGGCAGGTGTTATCAGTTCTGAGTTTTACCCTTTGACTTATCCTCATTGCCACTGATATTTACAAAATGCTTAGCAGTGGTTGCAGCAGCCCTTCACGGGGAAGGGCTTTATGTCTTCCCTTCTCTGGATGATTGACTCCTAAAGGTCAGATTTAGGGAAGCTCTTCTTCACACCCTTTCCTGAATGGCACAAGTGTTTGAGGCCTAAGGGATCACAGTGAATGTATGAAAGTCAGTGCTAACCCCGTGCCAATGCCTGCAATATACTGTGGCAGTATTAGACACTTATGAGGTGTGCCTTCCTGCCACAAGACAGGGCAGACACCTTTTTTGTTCAAGTGCACTTGATATAAAGAAGTCACTATATCTTTGTCAGGAAAGTGTTACATTCCCTGTGCCTGATGGCCTCTGCCATAATAACAATGCCATTCACTCAGTTCCATCTACAAATCCCACAATTTACAGCTGGGGTACAGTAAGATCAGTTGATGGACGAGTTGGAACAAATGATTCTCATCATGCCTCTGCTTCATCAAGAACTACTGTAATGGATGGACTGTGACAGCTTACTCAAGGGTGTACTTTGTACCAGCTGCTTTACAGATATTCTCCATGAATGCCACGGGCTCTGGTTGGGGTACTCATCTCAGCTCCTTCCAGACACAAGTGTTCTGGAACAGAATGGAGGACAACTTAAACATAACTGTCTTGGACCATTTCAGAATCATATTTGCCCTGGTCCTCTGTTAATCCAGATGGATAATATCAGTGTAATGCACTACATAAGCAAACAAGGGGGCACTTACTCCTGTCCCCTATGCAGGGAAATGATGACAGTGTGGTATTGGGTGATATCTCACAGCCTTCTGCTGTCAGCCATGTTTCTGCCAGGTCTCAAAAACATCTTGGCAGACAGGCTAAGCAGGTTTCAGTCCCTGAGTCACGAACAGGAACTGCTGACCTCGGTGGTAAACGGCCTATTCGCAAGATGGAATCATCCAGAGTTGGACCTTTTTGTATCCCCACACAACAAATACCTGTCACATTTTTGCTCACTTGTTCCAGGGCCTGGAGTCTTATGGCAAAATGCATTGTCCATCTCTTGAAAAGGGATGTTCCTGTATGCATTTCCACAAATTCCTCTCATACAGGGGGTTCTGCTCAAGTTAAGAGCAGAGAGTGCCGCCCTCATCCTCATAGCTCCTCTATGGCATTGCCAAATATGTTTTATACTCCAACAGTATGTGGTGATGGAGCATCCTGTTCTGCTACCCCTGTATTGGGGTCTGTTTCCACAGGAGCAGGGGTCTGTGGTTCATCCATACCTAAGTTCCTACATCAGAATGCATGGCTTCTGTAAGCATAGCCATTGCATGTTTTGGGGTGTCACATCACCTAAGATTGTTGTTATCATGCTTGTGGCTACAAAGCCTTTTGCCAGCCTTACTTATTCCTTAAAATGGAAGTGTTTCATTTTGTGGACCACTTATTGGAATATGGACTCTTTAACGTGTCCTGTGAATTCTGTTTAGGAATATTTCCTTTCATTATCTGATAGAGGTTTGCAGTATTCCTCTATGATGGTGCATTTGGCTGCCATATCATCATTTCATGCCCCTATTGATGACTGTATGGTTACTTAATTAGAAGTGTCCTGTATTTTTCTGAGAGGAATCTATCATATGAAACCTCCTGTCTGTATTTCAACTCCCCCTTTGGGACTTGAATGACATCTTGAAAAATGTTATATTTCTTTTCACAGAAGACATTATTTTTAGTTGCCATGACTTTGGCTTAGATAATTTCCAAGCTTCAGACTCTAATGAATTAGCCTCCTTATTTGATTTGTCACAAAGACAGAGTCTCTTTACATATCAGTCCTAAGTTTTTGCCAAAGGTAGTATTAGAATTTACACTGAACCAAATGGTCCAGCTTCCTATTTATTACTCTGAGCATACCAAAAAAGGTGAGGCATTGCTCCATGTTGTTGATGGACAGAACACTGAGATACTATGTTAACTGCACTCAGAGTTGCAGAAAGCCTTCTCATTTTTCTATGTTTTTGTCCCTGGGAAAGAGGGTGCCTCTGTATCCAGACAGTGCCATCCAAATGGCTGGCTAACTGTATGATTTTATGTTTTATAGAAAGTATGGTAAGGAATTTCCTGATGCTGGTTGAGGTCATTCCATGAGGCATATGCCCACTTCTGTTGCTTGCTTCCAGAATGTCCCTGTTGCTGACGTATGTGCTGCAGCCAGAAATACCACTGTACATAATTTCACTAAGAACATCATCTCTCATAGACATGCTGGTTTTGGATTTGCAGTACTGCAAGGTATTCTGTTCTGATCACATATCCGACTTACAATCCTCCCTGGATGCTTTGTACTGTTTGGGAATTAGTCCAAAGGTATGGCTCAATGGAAGAGATATTCTCTACGAAGATAGAACAGTCACATAAGAGTTTATAACAGTAGATCTTTTTTTAGCTATTACTTCATCTCCTTGCCCCATGGTCCTAGATCAGGAGGGAGCCCCAGTACCATCCCCCGATGTCCACCAGCTGACACTGACTGATACCACCAGGGCTTACCCCTCCCCAGCAGGGCTGGCGGGGCACCTCAAACCCCACTGAAGACCAGATCCAGTGTGGTTGGCACCATGGCTATTCAGGGGTGGGACCTGCGAGTCCCATCCATCATAATGGCAGGAGATCAGTTTTTCTTTCAATGTTTTAACCCCTCGGGGGTGGAGTGTACAATGGCACTGGTGACGATAGCGCGCACGCTCCCATGCATATCCTGTCAGGCATCTGCCCCACCTCTGACCCTAAATGGCAGTGTCGGTGTGCCACACCAGCCTCTGCTAAGGGCCAGGCATGCACCGACCACTGATCACCTCCCCACCCTGGAGAAGGAGCGCAGTCCCTAGGATGCTCGATCCTTCTCCTCCTCTGCCAACCTCCTGCAGCCCGCACTCATTCCCGAACATGAGTTTCCGGTGTGACATGAGGTATGGCATCCAGCGCATCAATCCTTAGCCCCACCTGGCCAACATAACAGTAGATCTTTGAGAGACTCTCCTCTATTTGGCCATAGCATACCCCCCATCCCCCTTTTTGCTGAAGGGTAAACCAAATTCTGTGCCTAAGGCATTATTCTATGCAATTTGTTTCCAGACCCATGCATCTTCTTCTTTGCCCAGTACTGGTTTTGGTCTCTTGGTTCCTTTCAGTAAGAAGTCATCTAAAGCTAATCTCCAGCAGGTAACTGGGGAGTGTTGAGGATAATAATAATAATAATAATAATATTTTTATTTATATTGCGCCTTTCAAGTGTCAAGGCGCATTCCAATAAAATGAGATAAAATACAGAATACAAAAACAGAGATACAAAAGAAATATTATAAAACACACACAACAATTAATAAACAGTCAAACCATATGCCCTTTCCCACAAAAGGATTTAAGAGCCTGTTTAAAACTCCCCACGGTCATACACTCCCTTGTCCGATGGGGTAGAGAATTCCAAAGGGAAGAGGCTGCAAACATGAAAGCCTGGGCCCCAGCTGATTTTAATATTACCCTTGGAATCTCTAGCAACCCCTCGTTGGCTGAGTGGAGTGATCTCACATTAGATTAGGAGTTCTTTCAGGTAATCAGGGCCCAGATCATGCAGGGCTTTAAAAGTCAGTAATCCGACTTTGAAGGTGATCCACCACTGAACTGGTAGACAGTGCAGTTCCCGCAGCACCACAGTAATATGGGAAGATCTAGGAGTACCCATCAATACTTGGGCTGCGGAATTCTGCACTAGCTGCAAACAGTGGATATCAACCCCCAGAAGCCCAAGGTAAAGCAAGTTACAGTAGTCCAGGTGTGAGGTCACAAAGGCATGGATCAAAGTTGGCAGATCACCGGATAGAATGAGGTGCTTGATTCTGGCGATGTTTCTTAGATGATAAAAAGATGATTTTACCACCACTGACACCTGGAATCGAAGAGTCAGCCCCGCATCTAATATCACCCCCAGATCTCGCACCCATTCAGAGACCCGTAGCTCGACATCCCCACAAAACACTCTAGATGGGGTGTTGACCATAGGTCCCCCTATCCGGCAATCCGGATCCAATACCAACACCTCCATCTTCCCAGAGTTCAACTTCAGCCAACTGGACCTCATCCAATCCTGGATTTCATTCAGGCAACTGTTAGCTCCTTCCTGGTTGGGTGCAAAAGACAGGTACAGCTGGGTATCATCTGCATAACAGTGAAACCTCAGCCCATACTGTCTCACAATGTCTCCGAGGGGAAGCATGTACACTGCAAACAACATGGGGGACAATATAGAGCCCTGAGGAACCCCACAAAATAGATGGGATCAGAGGAAAAAAACCCTGACACCACTCTCTGAGTTCTTCCGGTGAGGTATGAAGTGAACCATCTGAGAACAATCCCAGAAAGTCCACAAATACATCTCAGGCACTCAAGTAGGACCACATGATCAATGGTCTCAAATGCTGATGACAGATCTAATAGTACCAAGATAGACCATTTTCTCTGGTCTCTCACCATCAGGAGATCATTGAGCACCTGAACCAGCACAGTCTCGGTACTGTGCTTCTTTCGAAAACCTGATTGGAGAGGTTCGTAGATGCTATGGATAGTCAAATGGTTCTCCATCTGGGCTGCCACCACCTTCTCGATCACCTTCCCTACAAAAGGGGAGGTTTGAGATTGGTCTGTAGTTGGCAAGACAAGACAGTCTGGGTCCAGAGATGCTTTCTTCAACAAGGGTATCACCACTGCCTCTTTCAAGGAACAGGGATATTCACCCGAGTCAAGGAAGCACCAGACTATCTGTGCTAGAACCAGTAGAATGGGTTCCCCACACCCTAAAATTAGGGAAGTAGGGCCTGGATCTAAGCTACAGCAGGTAGGATGCAGCCCTTGGACAATCTGCATAACAGCCACGATTTCCGGGCGGTCGAAGGTACTCCAAGAAAATGAAGGGGCAATGACCCGATCCTGGCCACTAGCAACCCGCATGCAGAGTGTCAAACAGATGTCTGACCTAATGTCAGCCGCCTTATCAGCAAAGAACCGAGCAATCTCATCACACTGTAATTGTGACAACACTCTATGGAGCTGTAGACAGGTTGGGTTGCACAATCTGTCCACAGTTCTGAATAGCTGAGCTGGTCGGTTCTGAGTGGCAGAAATTTCCCCGGACAGGAACTCTGCCTTCTTACGAGAGATTTCTGACTGATAGAATTGGTAATGTTCTAACAGCCTAAGGTGGTCGGCATCCAGGCCAGACTTCCACCAACAACGTTCTAACCTGAGTCCAAGTCACCGCAACTCTCTCTCTCTCAAGACCCCATCAAACCATAGGGCACAAGGTTGAAGGGAGAGAGGACGCACACGAACTGGAGCAATAGAATCCAAGGCAGAGGCAATGGTGGTATTATAAGCCACAACCAGCACCTCTGGATCATTGCAATGCACAGGAAATTATGATAGGTCAAGAACCACAGCAAGGCCATTGGAAAAGACTTTAACATTATGCACAGTCAAAACCCCACTTATGGAAGTACCCCCATACAGCATCTTGAACTGAATAACTTGAAAACACCTATAGCCTTAGTGACTTTTATGTGTGACAAGACTATGTCTGACAACCATTATGTATTTGCAGCAAAGTTAACACCTAAATAATCATAATGTCCTATCATTTGTGTAGGCCTTCTATCAATATAAAGTTTAGGGAGTTTTTGTATAGCCAAAAGTAACCATATTTGTTTTGCACCAATTAATTCTGAATAAATTCTGGTGGCAAAGATCTACAGATTTGTAGACCATCCTCTGAAGTATGAGTTCTTGTGCCTCTCTGATAAGAATAGACTTCTCTCCCTAAAGTGTAAATCATAATGGCTGTCAAAAATATACAACCTCTTAGCTGGGAATGTGTTAAAATAATTGTATTACCATAATGTAGGGGCAGCCTTGAATCTGTTGTATCCGTATGTTATATCAACAAGACTAATGGATGTACAGTACATTAAGAAAGAGATACAGTATTGAAATGGCTGAACAGCTAAGACTGTCTCATTTGCTTGTTAAGAGTGTGCTGTTTAAAGCCTTGTTTACTTTTTGTCAAGGATCCCATATCAAGCATTATTTTAACTCAATATCATTTTGAAACATTTCCTACTAATGTACATTTAAAAACTATTACTAAATGTAAGATCTTGTAATATTTAATATATGTAATTGTAATACTGGTAGTTGTATCAATTTTAAACATTTTCTAGTAATGTACATTTAAAAACTATAACTAAATTTAAGATCTTATAATATTTAAAGAAGACAGGAAATGCTTTCTAATTGGTAGCTGTTTATAATGTTCTAGTTTACAGACATGATAGCCATAAGCCTAAATGATTCGTGTATAACTGTACAGTACCTGAATAAAAAGTCATGAAAAACTGTATTTTGCATTGTTTTGCTTTTATGGGCAGCATTATTTTGCAGTTCTCTTCATGGAACCAGTGATCTGGAGTTTTAACTATGTCACAGTTTGAGGAAAGAACTCTAAGCATGGTTCTGATTGGACAATAGCTCATGTTTAGCATTCTGAACTCAAATTGTGGCTTAGTAAACATTCCAAATTACTGGTTCAAGGAAAAGAACTGTTCAGAATGTTGTTCATAAAAAGAAAACAATTGAAAACACAGGTTTTCACATCAATGTTTATTAAGGTACAGTTAAACATGGTTCATTTGGAGGCAATTTTATAATTTCTCTTACTAGGAACATTGCTAACTGCTGCCAGTTAGCACAGATTTCCTGTCCCCTTCAATATATGTAATTGTTATACTGGTAGTTTTGGAAAATGTTTTTTGTAATTGTTATTTGTCCATGATATAAAGTTATGTGACAAAAATATATAGCATCAATTTTCAACAAGTTATTTGTTCCCTAAAGTTAAATTTTAGACTTTCTACTTACTTATGAAGATAAGTTTGTACTAATGAAATTGGTTGAGTTTTTCATATTGGTGAGTATGTCTTCACAGAAGTCAGTCAACACTGCGCTACAGATTTTCATGACCCTTCAGACTTCTGAATGATCACCTCAATATGCTGCCACCACCCAGCTTGACTGTCACTTGGGATATCTTTAAGTCTGAATCCCACCACCAACCATTGCTCACACAGTACTATGGCCTTTCTAAAGGGCAAACAACCCACTCCAGTTGTTACATTTCAATTCTCAAAAAAATAAAATAAAAGTGCATCTTTAGTGGCCCCAAAAGATGTTTTTCATGTTAGTAGTCAGGATCTACCTGCTAATTCTCAGTTCTCTTAGTTGCTTAGTTATTTAATTTTTTAAGGCACCCCACCTTCTTTACTGAGCCACTGGTTACTGCCTAGACAAATCATTGGCATTGCCATGCTGTGACCTACTGTCATGCTTAATGCCCATGTTATAGGACTGCAGCACTAGACTGCATCTTAACAATTTGGGATTTCACCCATTGGTCCTATGGAGTCAAGTGAGAGGGTTGTGGTTGGTGACCAGTGTGAACACCCTCCCATACAAACATGGTTGCAGCTTCTGCAGAGCCAGACTATACCCAGACTCTTTTTTAATTGTGGCATAGACATCCTATCTGTGCAGCAGCTTCCTGCTCAGATACATGACTGGATGTTTGCCCCAGTGTGTGTGACCTGAGTCAGAACCATCCCTAGCCCATGATTGGATGCATCCAAGTGCACAGTGAACTTAAAAGAATATTCAGGTCTTGCGAGCACAAGTGCCTGACACAATGCCCCCTTCAGCTGGCAGAAAGCTGTCTCACAGCGATCCATCCATGGAATGTTTTCTGGCATTTTCTCCCTAGGATGTCTAACATGAGTTTGGAAATACTGATGAAGTTTGAAAGAACCTTCAGTAGTACAATGTCATCCTTAAGAATACCCACACCTTTCTCTGAGGTGGGCATGGCCCATCCCTGTATAGCCTCAGTTTTTATTGGCTCATGCTGCATGTACACACTACCTACCCTGCACCCAAGGTGTGACATCGCTAACATTTCTGTTTGGCACTTCTCTGCCTTGACAGTCAGCCCTGCAGCCTTCAGTTGGCAGAACACCTCTGTCATGTGCCTGACATAATCCTTCCACGTCTGGCTATAGATGGCAATGTCATCCATGTTTGCCAACACAAATTTTCTGTCTGACCCTAGACAGAATATGGTTCATGTGCTATTGAAAGATCACTACTGCATTCTTTTTCCCAAATGGCATTACTCAAATAGACCAAATGGAGTAATGGAGTTCAACCTTTCTCTGGCTTTAGGAGTCAGTGGTACAGTATCTGCCAATAGCCCTTTGTTAAGTCTATGGTGGTAAGGTGTATGGTTCCTCCTAACCTCTGTAGGGCCTCATCTGTTCTTGGCATGGGAATTCATCCAGATCTGTATAGCTGTTGAACCTCTGGTAGTTAATACAGAATCTCATGGTCCCATCCTTTTTGGGGTATCAGTATCACAGGGGAGGCCCAGGGACTACAGGACTCCTGGAATACACTAAGAGCCAGCCTTTCTTTGATCTCCCCCTCAATGGTGTGTTTCACTCCCTTGGGGACCCTGCATGGTGGCTGCTTTAGCAGGACCTGGGACCCAACATCCACCTGGTGCTCTGCCAGTGGGGTGTATCCTGGTTTCCCTGTGAACATTTCATGAAATATCTGCAACCCCACCTCCCATCCATTTTGGCAGCCTGGACAAGTGTTAGACACTTTGAGAGGATGACAGCATCCACCAAGGATTCCCCCTTAATCTCTCCAGGGGCATCCAAGAGTGGACTGCTTTTGCTTCTTCTTCTAGATAGCTGCACTATACAGTGTCCACAGTAACTCACCAACATTGCTCTTTGATTACAGGCAAGGGAAACAAAGCTGACTTAGCCTTGCCTCCAATTGTTACCACTCTTTGGCACTGCTGACATGTCAGACAGTAGTTTGCCATGTCCTTAAAGATAATTGACCAGTTAAAATTAATAGCTGGGGTGGAAGACTAGGTTTGCTGGCCAAGGCACCTAGCTTCACCTGAGCTCTTTTCTTCTAGGTTGCTTGAAAGGACAGAGCAAAGAACCTTACCAGAGCAAGGCTAAGGATTAAGGCTTCTTTTGGCTAAGCAGATTTACTGTGTGTTGTTATTTTTATTTTGTACTTACAGGGATTGTTACTGTTTGTTGCAAACATTTTATTGCTTTGTTTTTCTCTGATTCAAATTGTTGTTGCTGGGTATACCTTCTGCTGCATTATTACAGGGTGTGCCTACAGGTGTGTGCTTACAGATTACTGCTGTAATCTTCAGATTCAAATTGTCTTTTGCAAGGTATATCTTCTGTTACTGCTTTATTTTCTCTGTAGCAAAGTGTTTCTTACAAGGTATATCTTCTGTGAAATTATTACAGGTGGTGCTTTACAAGTTTTACAGTTTTATCTGTCATTAGGATAAGCTTATAGGGCTACTGCATTTGTTGCTGACTGATTGTTTCTGCTCTTACCTCCTTGTTTCTTTCAACTGTGGTTCTTCCTTTTCGGCAGGGGAAGGGCCCAGCCACCCACCATCCCCAACCACCCCACACTACACTCCTTTTATAGGGTAGCACAGTCATGACATTCCCTGTAGCAAAGCAGAAAGGGGTGGATCAGAGGGGTGTCCACACAGTGACCTCATTTACAGGGACACTAGTAATTTAACTTGTTACAACAAGTTATACAAAAACAAACAAACAAAACACAAAACTAAACTTTTGCTTTCATTTTTTTCCTTCTAATTACTCTGACCAGGTTATAAACCCAGCAGCTTATCTGAAATGGATATCATTAACTGCAGGTACTGCAGAACACTTTTCAGAAGGGCAGTTTTACATGATTTAGGACACTGTCCTACATACTGGGCAACTGGGGATCTAAGGGCTCAGCTCCAGGCAGCATAGGCAGAGATTGCACACCTCAAATTGCATATTCAAGAAGAAATATATTATAAGAACCACCCGCCATTTCCCCAACATCCAACAGAAGCACCTCGACCGCAGAGGGTAGTTGGTCTGGGAGGTTGGCAGGTGGTTAGGAGGGGTAAATCAGGTGCCCCATCACTCAGTGCTCTCCAACATGTCACCTCCACAAACCATATAAAACTACAAACAGGTATCTGCCTCTATCTCTGAAATCAAACAAAGGGGCAGAGGACACTGCAGAGCAGGACACCGTAGCACAGGATCTTGTACAACAAAACTCACCCAAAACAAGAACCAAAACAAAAAAAGCAAAAAGGAAATCCAAAAAACTTCTGATCATAGGAGACTCCATGATTCGGGGAGTTGATACGTATCTCCAGCCGGGGTAATGGTCAGATGTCTCCCAGGTACATCAGCATGGAGAGACACTGACCACACTGCTAAAATTGTTCAGGAAGCAGGAGAAAACATTGATGTCCTCGTACACATAGGGACTAGTGATCTCTCCAGCCGGTCAGTTGTGGAGACCAAGGAACACCTGACCAGGCTGGGTGACAAACTGTCATCCATTTCATCTGGCATCTCATTCTCTGAGATCCTGCCAGTCTGGGAGAGGGGGACAGATGGATGGAAGGTCAGAGAAGGGGAGATAGGGGAGCTAAACTTGTGGATCAAGGGCTGGTGCCAGGAAAAAGGACACAAATTTGTAAGGAACTGGCAACAGTTTTGGGAGTGAAAGTTCTTTAAATTTGATGGACTGCATCTGACTAAGGAGGGAGTTAGTACATTGGGGTAAACATTTGACCTCTTTGCAGAATATTTAAACTAGCACATGGGGAGGGGGTGCAGCACCCCATATGTTGAATGGGAAGAACACCCCTCCCCTCTCAGCTAGTAGTCAAACAGGAGTTCAGCATGTTTGTAGTTCATTTGCTTCACCAGGTAAAGAAAAAGGTCCGGCTCTCTATACGATGCACAGCAGAAACGCCAGACCTCGCCCAACAACTAACACACCAAAATCTGGCCAATTGAAAATCATGTACACAAATGCTCGCAGTCTGGGAAACAAGATCTCAGAGCTGCAGGCAGTAATGACAGAGGCTAAACTGTACATAGTAGCCATTAACGAAACATGGTTTACCATTAACCACACTTGGGAGACTTCAGTACCTGGCTATGTACTGTTCAGAAGAGACCAAGGTGCATAAGGGGGGGCAGTGAAGTGGCCCAGTATGTCAATGAAAATATCAAAGCTACAGAAATTAAGAGTACACATAAGGAGCCAGAAGAATTGTGAGTCATCCTGGAAACAGGAAATGGCACAGCCATATGAACTGGGGTTGTATACAGGCCTCCAGTCCAGGGGAGGACATAGACACATTACTATTAGAAGATATACAAAGCATGACAGCTAAAGGGGAGGCTCTGATAATGGAAGACTTCAACATGCCAGATACAGATTGGTCAATACCAGCAGGGACATCTGCCAGAACTAGACACATGGTGGATTTCCTGCAGGGGGAGGGCCTCAAACAACTGGTACAACAACCCACAAGAGACAAGGCTATCCTAGATCTAGTACTGACTAACAGGGAAAGGATCACAGATCTACAGGTAGAAGGTCACCTGGGTGCCAGTGACCATCACATGGTATGGTTCAATTTGGCCACTAGAATAAAATCATCCCATTCCAAGGCAAAAATATTTGACTTCAGAGGTGTTGACTTTGATAAGATGGCCAACAGAGTTACATAGAAACATAGAAACATAGACTTTGATGGCAGATAAGGACCACTTGGCCAACCCAGTCTGCCCATTTCTCTACCTACTGGATAAGCTGCAGATTCTAGTTAACCAACAGCCTACTTCCTGCCACCCCACACTACAATTGCCTTATGTCTGTCTCATGCATGTTTGAATTCATCCACTGTTTTAGACCCAACAACCTCCCCAGGAAGGCGGTTCCATGCATCCACCACTGTCTCCGTGAAAAAAAATTTCCTCACATTACCCCTGAGCTGTCCCCCTCTATCTTTAAATTGTGCCCCCTTGTTCTTACACATCTCTTTTTCTGAAATATGCTACCCTCCTGGACTTTGTTAATTCCCTTCAGGTACTTGAATGTTTCTATCATGTCCCCCTGTCCCTCCTTTCATCAAGGGTATACATATTAAGCTCTCTCAGTCTCTCTTCATATGGTTATATCTGCTCAGTATTTACTGAAGAGAAGGTAGGGCAGGGCCCACAGCTCAGCACCATAGACACAGGGGGGAGGGAGGTAGGTGTGCACTAGTCCCTTCACAAAACAAAGGGTTCTACAAGAGCTCGATAAGCTCAGGGTGGACAAGGCAATGGGACCTGATGGCATACATCCCAGGGTATTAAAGGAGCTAAGGGTAGAACTAGCAGAGCCATTATCAGAACTGTTTAGTGAGTCCCTGAGCACAGGAGAGGTCCCAGAAGACTGGAGAAGGCTCATGTGATCCGCTCACAAGAGTGGTAGTAGAGAGAGGCAGGGAACTACAGACCAGTCAGTCTTACCTCAGTAGTGGGCAAGATTATAGAGACACTCCTTAAGGAAAGCATAGTGCAACTCATGGAATCCATAGGAGCACAGGATCCAAGATGGCATGGGTTTACAAAAGGAAGGTCCTGTCAAACTAATCTCATAGATTTCTTTGACTGGGTAACCAGAGTGGTGGACAAAGGGGAGCAGTTGATGTTGCCTACCTTGACTTCAGCAAAGTTTTCGATACTGTTCCACATAGACAATTGATTAATAAGCTGGGTAGGCTCGGGGTGGGTCAGACGTTGGTCAACTGGGTGGCAAACTGGTTGACGGTCAGAAAACAGAGAGTGGTGGTAAATGGTATACAGTCAGAAGAGATGCAAGTCACAATTGGGGTTCCTCAGGGATCAGTCCTGGGGCCAGTCCTCTTCAATATCTTCATCAGAGACATTGCAGATGGACTGGAGGGTAAGGTTTGTCTGTTTGCAGATGACACCAAGGTCTGCAACAGAGTAGATGATCCAGATGGGGTGGGCAGAATGAGAAGAGATCTGGATAAGCTAGCAAAATGTTTGGAAGAGTGGCAACTGGGGTTTAACGCAAAGAAGTGCAAGATCATGCACATACGGAAGAGAAACCCTGAAGTCACCTATAGGTTGGGAGAGGAGTTGCTGGCAGTCACAAGGGAAGAAAGAGACTTGGGTGTCATCATCACAGATGACCTGAAATCATCAAGCAGACCACTAAAGCAGTAGGTAAGCCTATACTGGCAGGATGATCTGCATCTGTCCAGGAAGGGAACAAGTCTTTTGAGCAATCGGTTTAAATGCTTCATTGGCAAGCTTTTAAACTAGTCAAAGGGGGAGGCACTGACAAGCAGCAGGAAAGTCCCAGCCTCTCCCTACAAAACAGGATACTAAATGAGAAAAAGACCGAAGTAGAACGGTCAGTGGGGGGTGCTGCAACAGAAGGTAAAGCCATCAAAAATGGAGAGCAATGAGTACCAATGCTCATAGTCTGGGTAACAAGCTTCCTGAATTAGTGGCCTTGATGGAGGAGGAACATCTGGATATTGTGGCAGTCATAGAAACATGGTACATAATAAAACCATGACTGGATTAAACATACCAGGATACACTATCTACAGGAGGGACAGGGAGGGAAAAAGAGGAGGAGGAATAGCTCTTTACATAAGGGAAGGAATAAAAGCAACAGAACAAAAGGGTAAACAGGGAGGAGAAGAAGCACTGTGGGTAAATTTGGAGACAGGCAATGGCACCACAATCCGCACAGGGGTTGTATACAGACCCCCTTCTCAGGGGGAGGAAATGGACAAGGAAATGATAGAAAGTATACTTAGAATGGCAGAAAAAGAGGAGATATTGCTGATGGGTGATCTGAATATGCCAGATGTTAACTGGAGTAGAGTTGCAGCTGCCACTTCGAAGACTGGGTTATTCTAGATGCCTTACAGGGGCATGCCTTAGACAACTAGTATTGGAGCCCACTCGAGAGGAGCAATATTAGACTTGATTCTCTCAAATGGAGATGGAGAGGATCACAGATGTAGAAGTGGGTAGCCATCTGGGAACTGAGACCATCGAACAGTATGGTTCACAATAAACACGGCAATAGAGTCAAGCCATACAAAGACAAAAGTACTGGACTTTAGGAGCTGACTTTGCAAAATGGGTGAGTGCCTAAGGAATGCACTAGCAAATGGGCAGGAAGGAGGGTGGAAGAACAATGGGAATAATAAAACTGCCATCACAGAGGTAACGAGCCTTGTGTGAAGCAAATAAACAAACAAAATGATGTAAGAAACCACTATGGTTCTCAAAGGAAGTGGCAGTGAAGGTTCAAGAGAAAAGAAAGCATTCAGGAAGTACAAGGAATCGCAGAAGGAGCAGGACAGGAACTGTATCAGTTAAAGCAAAGGAGGCTGGGAAGGCAGTCAGAACAGCAAAGGCCCAAACCGAGGAAAAGATAGCCAACTCAGTTAAGAAGGGGATAAAACCTTTTATAGGTACATCAGGAGCGAAGGAAGACCAAGGAGGGATAGTGAGGCTTAATAAAGGGAGGGAGGGTGGGCAGAGGAGACTGTGAAAAGGCAGAGATATTAAACAAATATTTTTGCTCAGTATTTACAAATGAAGAGGGGAGGTACATAAAACAAACAGTAGAAACACTCTGGAAACAGAAGTTGATACCAGCCCATTTACAGAAGAAAGGGTTCTGAAAGAACTCTTAAAACTGAAGTGGACAAAGCAATGGGCCTGATGGGATTCATCCCAGAATTCTAAAGAACTAAGGGTAGAACTAGTGACACCACTGACTACCCTTTTTAACAAATCATGGGAGGATGGGGTGGTACCGAGGACTGGAGGAGGGCAGATGTGATTCCCCTTCACAAAAGTGGGAGCAAGGCAGAAGCAGGAAACTACAGACCTGTTAGTTTAACCTCAGTGATAGGGAAAATGATGGAATCACTTCTGAAGGAAAGAATTGTCGAGTATCTAGAGGCCAGAGGGGCACAGGACCCTAGACAGCATGGATTCACAGCAGGAAGGTCATGCCAGACAAATCTGATAGATTTCTTTGACTGGGTGACCAAAGTAGTAGATCAGGGAGGGTCTGTGGACATGGCCTACCTAGACTTTAGCAAGGCATTTGACACAGTCCCACACAAAAGATTAATATACAAGTTAGCCAGCCTGGGAGTGGGTCCCAAGATGAGAGCCTGGATAAAGAATTGGCTAGAGAATAGGACACAGAGAGTAATAGTAAATGGAGTCCACTCAGAAGAAAGGAGAGTTACTAGTGGGGTACCGCAGGGTTCAGTATTAGGACCGGTCCTCTTCAATGTCTTTATACAACATTGCAGAAGGACTGGAAGGAAAGTATGTCTCTTTGCAGATGACACAAAGATCTGCAACAGAGTTGATGCACAGGTGGGGTGGAAAGGATGAGAAGGGACTTGGCAAGGTTAGAGGAATGGTCAAATGTATGCGCTTAGATTCTATGCTAAGAAGTGCAGGTAATGCACCTGGGAAACAAAACCCAGGGAAGAGTACACAGTGGGGTGAGATACTAACAACAACAAAATGGAAAGGGACCTGGGGGTAGTCATATCAGATGACCTAAAGGTGGGCAAGCAATGTGAGAGGCAGCAAGGGAGGGCTGGGGATACTGGGATGCAGGGAGAGGCATCACCAGTAGAAAACAGGAAGTTATTATCCCTCTGTACAGACAGCTGGTGAGACCCCATCTGGAGTACTGTGTGCAGTTCTGGAGACCCAATCTCCACAAAGACATAGACAGGATGGAAGCTGTCCAGAGGAGGGCAGCTAAAATGGTGCAGGGTCTGCACCGGAAGACATATGAAGAGAGATGAAAGGAGCTTAATATGTATAGCCTCGAGGAAAGGAGGGAGAGGGGGGACACGATAGAAACGTTCAAGTACCTCAAGGGAATCAACAAAGTCCAAGAGGGTAGCATCTTTCAAAAAAAGAGGTGTGCAAGAACAAGAGGACACAATTTGAAGATGGGGGGGGCGGTTCAAGGTAATTTAAGGAAGTATTTTTTCACAGAGAGGGTTGTGGATGCATGGAACAGCCTTCCGGAGGAGGTTGTGGAGTCAAAATCCGTGGTGGAATTCAAGCATGCGTGGGACAGTCATAAGGCAATTCTAGGGGGTGGGGGTAGGAAGAAGTAGGCTGCTGGTTAACTAGGATCTGCAGCTTGTCCAGTAGGTAGGGAAATGGGCAGACTGGGTGGGCCAAGCGGTTCTTATCTGCCGTCAAATTCTATGTAAGGTTAGAGGGATGCTGGAGTGTATTAGTAGGGGTATCAAAAATCGGAAGAGGGAGGTAATAACCCCTCTTTACAAGACACTGGTTAGGCCCCATCTGGAGTACTACGTGCAGTACTGGAGGCCAAAATTTCTCAAGGACATTAACCAAATTGAGGCAGTCCAGAGAAGGGCAACCAAAATGGTGCAGGGACTGCATCAGAAAACATATGAGGACAGATTAACAGAGCTCAATATGTATATCCTAGAGCAAAGGAGGGAGAGAGGTGATATGATTGTAACATTCAAACACCTTAAAGGCGTTAACAAGGTGAAAGAGTCTAACATGTTTCAATACAAGAAAAATAGCAGGACAAGAGGACACAGCATGAGATTAGAGGGAGGCTGATTAAGGGGTAATGTGATGAAGTTTTTTTTCACAGAAAGGGTGGTGGATGCATGGAATGACCTACCTCAGGAAGTGTTGGATATGTGCAGGGCTTCAAACAGGCATGGGATAGGCATAATGGAGCAATACAGATGAGTATGAATAGATAGGCCATTGACAGAACAAAGGCCAATGGCACATTCACAAGGTAGAAAAAGAAATGGGCAGACTGGATGGGCCTTGCGGTCCTTATCTGCCGTCAGCTTCTATGTTTCTATGTAGCTGCCTTTTTGTATGTCTGACTCCTAAGTATCCAGTGAAAGGGTATATTTTGGGCTAGGGCCTGAAGCTGCTTAATGTTTTGCATAGGGGTTACTATCTGTTGGAGTACCCTTTCCTCTGGTCCTCCTTAGGAACCCATTCTCGCTATAGGAGTTCATTCTCCCAATAGACCTCCTCCTTATCTGAACCCTGAGAGTCACCTTCCACCCTTGCAGCCAACTCCCTTAATTTCTGTTGGGATTCATCAGCTTGCTGAGATCTCTTCAGCGCTCCACATCTGACCTTCCTTATAACACACTGTCCTTTAGGAGAGCAGCCCATGGCTGGGATCTCCCCAGTCTGTAACTGGGATTCAGAACTGCTGCTACCAGCCTGTCCTCCAACCACTCTTGCCAAATTCCCTGCAGCTGAGGGAGGGGTTTCAGAACTGAGTTTGCACTGTGCTACCAGTTTTATGACCCTGCAGATGCTTTAACAGTCTCCTCAATATGTAGTAGTAGAACATTTTATTTTTATACAGGTAAAGGTTGGTACAGGTTGGTACAAAACACATTTAAGGCTGTTTAGCCCTATTTACAAGGTGGTCCTGTTTGAGCATACATTTTAGTCACAAAAGAATAATTGCTATATGATATTACAAACAACATATCTGAAGCTAGGTATAGTACTGAAAGAGACATACAGTTGTAATTTTGGTGACTCATATTAAGCAAATACAACATGTATTCAGTTCCTGTTTGATTGCAGTATTATGTGCCTTTGATATAGATGCCAGTTGTTTAATCAATCAATCAATCAAGTCTTTATTTAACCAGGCATTCATCGTTGAGCAGAAGCTCGTTTGCAAGATGGACCTGGGTGGAGCATGAACAATTATATATACAGGTCAACACAGGTACTTACAAGGCAATACAGATAATACTGTTTACAGAGAGGAAGAAAAAGAAGTTCATATGTACATAGAATTATACAGATACTGTACAGATTACAGGGTATTTACATGCATAAAGTGTCTATAGGAAGATAAAGCAGGTTATCTAAGGTTGCAGGAGGAAGTAACGAAGAAAACAAATAAAATAAAAGATACACCAGGTAGAGGCGAAGGTGGGAGGGAGGTAGGGGGAGAAAGGCTAGAAGGGCACGGTGCACAGACAGGAGTTGGTAAAACAGGATGTAGAGAAGGTGGATGGAGAAAAGGAGTATGGTGAGCCCGGATTGAATGCTATAGCACGGGGCATGGTAGGATGTCACAAACTCAGGGGCAGTGAGCTCCTATCAAGGTTGGGAAAGGAAGGATAAGGGATGGATGGGCCTAGTGTTGATAAGACAGGGGGGTAAGAGAGAGAACAATTAGGCTTATGAGGAGCAAGGGGGGGGTCAATACTTAAAATTGGGTCTAGGCATGGCTATATACCAGTGCAGACACCGGTACTGGGTCTGAGTGGGTGAAGTAGTTACATACTTCTCTGATTGTATGGAAATAAAGCATCTTGAAGGCATTTATACTGATTAGAATGCTTAATTTGAGGGTTTTTTGTAGATCGTTCTACAAGGTAGGTAGCACGAAGCTTATGGCTGCCCTGCCGAAGCAGGATTTTGCTTTGGGTACTTTAAGTGTAATAGCTGAGTAACTTTAACGCAGATTCCAATTATACCAGGGAAGACAGCAGGAGATATAGTAAGGCAGTTTGTTAAAGATGGCTCTATAGGTCCAGAGAGCAGCATTTCTGTGGCGCCTGAACTTTAGTGATGTCCACCCCATTGCCACATATAGGGTGCAGTGATGTGTGTCGAAGGGAAGTCCTGTTATAAACATCAGTGCTCGATGGTAGAGTGTGTCCAGTTTAGCCATGTAAGAGTTGGGGTATTGGCTGTAGAGGAAATCAGCAAAATCAACCAATGATAGGAAAATGGATTGGACCAGTTTTTTCTTGGCATCTCTGGTGAGAAATTGGTTGATTCTAAAAAACAGGCCAAGCCTTTGCCGAAGTCGTTTTAGCAAGTCCTCGATATGTTCAATGAAGGAGAGTCTTTGGTCTATCCAAACTCCCAGATACATGAATTTTGTAACAAATTCTAGTTTTCACTTAGAACTGTGGTAATTTGGGGAACTGTCCCACTGGGCACAGGTTAGCTGTACGGATGAAAGGGAAGAGGACCATTGCTTTAGTTTTTTTGGCGTTAAGGAGTAGCTTTTTTGGAGGAGTTGGCTTTGCAAAATACTTTAGTTTAGTTTAGTTTAATACTTGGGTTGATGTCACTCCAATGTTTTGCTACTGTTTGGGAGAATACTGTGGTTATATATCTGTTTTTGGAATAGATTTTTCATGTTTTCTGTATTTGCTAAATCTTAAATCATATTTGTGTCCAACTTTTTGCAATCTATTAAATTTACTAGTTAGTTTTGATTTAATATGTTATTTACTAAGCGTGCCCAAATCAGATTTTGAATTTCACATGCATTGCACAGTGGTGGGTCTTCTAATCACCATGTAATACAAATCTAGCCACTATTATAAATAACTTCTACTTTTTTTAACTAGTTACATTTGCATGGCCATAAATGTGACACCCATAATCTAAAATTGATAGTAAGGGTTGTGTTGTAATTGTATGTCTGAGGTGTTTTTGCTGTGCAAAATGCTGTGGGCAGGATTCACAAAGAAGTTGCTCTCAGTGCATCTTGATTTCTCTGCTGCAAATGAGATACACCGAGCACAAACTGTGGAATTCACAGAAGATGTGCCAGGGGATGCTTCGGGTGCATCCCCTCTGTGAATACCACAGTTGTGCCCAGCCCGGGATGTGCCAATACAACACCCTGGCTGGGCTGGGAACACAATGGGGCAGTGCATCTCCCGATGCGCTGTGCCGAAAGCCTCCATTTACAGCCAGGGACATGCAAATGGGGCCATTAGGCATGCATGGCACAATGGGGCCATTTGCATGTTATTATGGCCCCATTTGCATGTGCCATGCGTGGCTGCACCCGGCAGACTGCACTGGGTGTCCAGCATGTACGGCAGTACAGTCACAGTCCTAGCACCCCCATCAGGTCAGTGCCACCCCTCCCTCCCTGCCATAGGCTCCATTAATATGCCGCACACTGCAGTGATAGGAATGGAGTCTGTGAACCCTCCTTCCTGCCCAAGGCTCCGTTGATATGTCACACACTGCAGTGATAGAGTACCATACACAGTAAACCCCCTCTCCCCACCCGACCTGATCGCAGGGGGGCCAGAGCCCCGATAACTCCCTGGTGGTGCAGTGGATCCCCCCACCCACTCAGGCACCCACTCCCCCCATCCTTGCAGGTCCCAGGGTTTGGCGGATAGTGCACAACCCACCTGCACAGCACCTCAGCTGCCCTCTGACAGAGCTGTCTGTGTGTGACAGCTGACAGTAGTAGCCATGTGCCATTGCGTGGACCCTGTCAATCAATGGATTATGGCAGATACTCTGTCATTCACAAAGTTGTGAATGACAGGATACAGTAGTCACTGCAAGCCCATTGGTCAGAAGGGTCCACCAATGGGTTTACAGGCACAGAAGCTGTCATACACAGACAGTTCTGTCGGCAGGCAGCCGTGGTGGTGCTGGTGGACTGTCTGCTGCCCACTGAACAGCAGAAGCTGCAAGGATGGGGAGCGGATGGGGAAAGGGTGCTAAGTTTGGGGGTGGGGATCCACTGACCACCAGGAAGTTATCGGGCTCTGGTTCCTCTGCAATCGGGTCGGGTGGGAGGGGGTTTACTGTGTAGCACTCTACTCACACAGTGTGCGCATAGAATCAGGGTTGCAGCTTCTCTTTGCAGTTTTCATTTTTCTCATCTCTGTTTTTGTAATAAAGACTGAACCCTTCCTTCAGAAGGGTCAGATGGCTTGGAAGATAAAAGGAAGGAGGTAGAGGATGATCTGGAAGGATTTGTAACCACTCCAGAGCTTCCCTTGCAGTTATCTCCAGAACCCACTGATCCATAGTGATTGTCAACCATTGTTTCAAATGCAGGAGATCCTACCCCACACTCTGCCCTGGAGGTAACAGCTTAGGTGGGGGGGAGAGAGACAGAAGAGAGTCAGGCAGAATCAGAAGCGGAAGACCACTAGAACCAATTCCTTTGGGTGCTTTTGTGTGGGCACCTGGGGAGAGGGGACCTGGAAGGAGTCCACCTCCTCTGTCATGACCTTGCTGATAGGAGGCATGACTACCTCTGGCAGCAGGTGGATTTTATTTATTTATTTATTTATTGAGTTCTGGTAACCGGGTAAGTCCACTGAGACAATTACAGTCCTTTTTTCAGGGTCAGCCCGGAGCATACAGCCATAGGATTACAATATAAGCTAGGTAAGTAATAATGTATGTAAACCTGAGGCAAAAGATAGCAATGGTATGAGGACATTCATCACAACAAGGTTGACATAAAATAAAATACAGGTATGATACAATCTTCACAGCAGATGAGATACAATATTTACATATTAGCAGAAACATGGTAAGATGAGCGAGGGAGAGAGTATAATACTCCAGGAGAAGACTGACATGAGAGAGAGGGAAAGTGGTGCTAGTGTATGGGGATTAAGGAAAGGCAGTGGAAGAGGATAAGGCGGAGGACAGGAAAAGATGGAAGAGAGGGATACAGGAGCTGGAAAGCCATGACCATGACCTTAGCAGGAGTGGGATACAGGAACTTTACATACCATAGAGTCATTTTGAAGTTTGAAGGTCATATAGGGCCTCTTTAACATCATAGCCAAACAGTTTTGACCCCTTAAAGGAAGCATTCGATACTGCCTGCTGCACATCATTGGCAAAGCCAACAACTCTACAAGACTATCTTCTCAAGCAAATGCCAGAAGCAGCAGCCCCTGCATCAGAGACATAATCTGACCACATTAAATGTTGGCGTACCTCAGCACCAGCAGGCAATGTTTTTAGCAATTAGTCTTGGCGGAGCCATCAGGCAAAGCCTGAGCAGCAGTACAGCTTTACACAGGCTGTTCAGATATTCGATCATGTGGGCTTGGTAGTTCGCAATCCTAAGGCCCAATGATGTAGAGCCATAAGTATGTTTGCCCATCGGATCCCATCCAGTCTCCTAGATTCCTGATAAGGAGGCAAAGTACTCATATGTCTGGGGGCTGTAGACCTATTATGAGCAGCCATGATAACTACAGAGTCAGTTTAAGGCTGGTTAACATAATAAGGCTTAGCAGATGGTGCAAGATACTGTTTATCAACTTTTCTGGGAACTGCAGGCAGTGAGTTTAGTTTGTACAATGCAGCAAAGGTAGCATCCTTTAATGCAGGATATGTAGGTGGGATGATAATGGAGATGGGAGCAAGGCATCTCCAAAAATTCCATGAGATTCCTTTTCGTGGAATCGTCCTCTTTTACAGAATAGTCCATGGTAGACTGCATTTGCTGCATCATGGCTTGTAAAGATGGGTCTTCAGGAGTAGATCTCACAGTATAAACCACTGAGTCCTCACTTACAGGATGAGAGGGTAGAACTAGAGTGAGGGGGACCCTCCAGAAATTGTTCTCACTTATATTCCTCCACTAAGTCCATGAGGTCAAGATTATAATCTGTTTCATTATCATCAGCACGATTGATGATGGGAGCCACAGAATGGACCAGCAGTGGCAGAAAGGCAGGAATAAGTGGCATGCTATTGTAACCCATCAATGGAGTCTGAGTACCAGAAGGTCTTCTTTGCAGAATCACTGCCTATACTGGCAATCACATCAGAATGCATCAAATTATTTCAGAAAATGATACCAGCACAATGTGGGAGGTGATGGCACATTGCAGCGAGGCCGGACTACCTGCATTGATGAGCCTTGGCTGATGATGAGGGTGTCATACCATCTATAGTAGGTACAGCAGTACTTAAGCCAAGCTCAGACCTTGGTGTCTCAAATATGATTTGGGGCCTGTAGTCGACACTGCCATAGTGGACTTTGAAGAGGACATACCTTTTCTTAACGGGTGATTGGGACCTAGGTAGCAAAGCTGACTTGTCCTTTTTCTACGATTGTGCTTATGGCTGGACAGTGAGGAGGCCCGTGATGATCATCATTCCTTGTCTTTATCTTTAGACTTTGATGACTGCTTTTTGGTCGATGGTGAGGGAGAAGCAGATTTTGAAACCTTTTCATTATCCATGGCTTTCAGTGTCTTTAATAAAAGGAAATTTTCCAGAGCTTTTTTACAGCATTGCCTCATAGCCTGGTTGAAGCTCTGGCAAATCTGACAAGTTCTCATGTTGTGAGACAGGCCCAAACAGCAGTACACACAACCTGCATGTGTGTCTTTATAGATCATATCTCTGCACATACAGTACCAAAAAAAGATTCTTGCAACTCGGAAAAATACAGAGAAGACAGAACACCAAGAAAATAAAATGGAAAATGGCAGCAGGCAGTGACTAAGTTTACGACATTTCTTTCAGCAGGTCCAATGAAGATAATCGACAGGAGAAAGAACTGAGGAGTGATGGGGCTGCCCACATTGATATATGCGTAGACACCACACATCATTGTGGGCGGCCCTCAGCTAGCAAAAAGTTTCTGAGTGGTTCTGATGCTGATGTCTTATAGTTCCAAAGTTGTGGCCTAATAAAGGTGATATCCTCAAAGAAGATCAAGGCTTGTTGCCAGTAAACATCCTGAACTGTTAATTACTTATAGTTCTAAAAAAAACTAGCTGCTTATATTCTGCAGAAGACAACGTTGTCTTAACTCACTTTTTCTATGCTGTACTGTTGCTAATGATCAGCATTGGGCAGTGTCATGACTGGGAGCAGATCTATTAAACTAACAAACCTACCCAAACCTTGCTCTGCCAGTTGTGCAACTGCACAGAAATGCACAGGAGCTCCACTGTGACACTTCAACATTTTTGAGCTGCTGTCCACACTGATTGTCTAGGCAGATACAAACCCCATTTAGCCTTCACAATATATACTGTATGGCCACTACCTCCACTGTTTGCCAGCTTCCAAATAATTTTTTATTACAATAATAACTTGACCAAAATCACCTTAGCCTCTATTATGTATTTTAGCTCCTGTTATGGGCCCAAGAAATGTTTGAAGACATTTGGATGTGTTTGTCTCATAGGGAGTCTTCTTGCAGACAAACATTAAGTGGTTTACTAGGAAATCATCCTCATTTAATATTTGATCTCGATGGGTTATTTTTTTGTTCTCATTCATTGTTGTGAGAATGTTGTCAATAATAGTATCCCCTTGGAATTCTCTTTTTGGACATTATCAGTTGATATTAATTGACCATTACCTGGTAAACCAAAGAAAAAATAAGTAAACCTTGCAAAATGGTTTTAGTTTATACCGGGTAAACTTAATTTTCTAAGATTCACTTTTGTTCTCAGATCTTGAACTGTACACTGTGTACCAGTTATGATTAATACTGAACCAGTATAAGGAGAGTCGGTAAGCTGTATTACCTTAAGGAGTGTACTGTAGATTTCTGTATTTTAATTCTCAGTTTCTCTGCCATTAAGTGAATGATTATGTGTGGCAATGTTTTGGGAGTCTGTAGTCTTTTCCTTTTATATATTTTGAATACTTGGATTACATACTGTTACCATAAAGATGTGCATGAGCAAGTTGTTAAATTTTAGCAATGACTAATAGGCTCAGATATTCAAACTGCGCCATTGTGTGACGTAAGCCCTGTACCACTCAAAATAGTTGCGCAGTGGTGTGGCCAGGGTGATATTCAATGGAGTTGCGCTATGGCGCAACTTCTTTGAATATCACCCCCTGGTCACACCCACTGTGCATGGCGCAGTGGAACTGCGCCAGTGCAAGTGGTCAGAGTGGAGCATTGAGATGCGGTGGTGCAAGATCCATTGCGCCATGCGCAGCACCTGTGATATTAAAAGGGTGACATGCAAATGGGGCCATAATCTATGCAAGGCATGGGGGGGCATTTGCATCTGATTATGGCCCCAGCAGCCCGATCACAGGCATAATAGTACTCCCCCCCCACAGCCCGATCACGGGCATAACGTTATACCTCCCCTCCATTAGCCCGATCATGGGCGACAAGTTATTCCCCAGTAGCCCGATTGCGGGCATTAAGTTACTCTCCTCCCCAAAGTCCAAGATCCCTGGTGGTCCAGTGGACTGCGAGAAGCCAGATGGCATGGCGGCATCCTCAACCCCCGTCTGCAATCCCTGGTAATCTAGTGCCCCACACCACCCACCCATGGGCCCCTACCCCCGCTCCCCTGTCACGCCGGGAGGCGGCAGCACCCCACCACCTGCTGCCCGCCGCCCACCGACTGACAGCTCGGTAGGGCTGCACACCCATTGGTTCAGAGCAAGAGCCAATGGGCATGCAGCCCATACCATGCTAAAGTCAGTCCAGATATTCATTCACATATCTGGACTGACTTCATACGGTATGGGCTTCACGCCCATTGGTTCTTGCTCTGAACAATGGTGTGCAGCCCTACCGAACTGTCAGTCGGCGGGCGGCAGGCGGTGGGTGCTGCCGCCTCACTGGCTGATGGGGGGAGCGGGGTGGGGGCCCATAGGTGGGTGGGAAGGCACCAGATCACCAGGGATTGCGGACATGGGGGTGAGGATGCCACCCGTGATCTGGCTTCTCGTGGTCCACTGACCACCAGGGATCTTGGACTTTGGGGAGTATAACTTAATGCCCGTGATCATGCTACTGGGAGGGGAGAATAACCTTATGCTTGTGATCAGGCTACTGGGGAGAATAATTCTATGCCCGTGATCGGGCTACTGGGGGAGCACTTCAGCCTGTGACTGGGGCATGGGGCACTGCCGCCAGGTGTGGCGGGAATGAGTGGAGGGCCACCCACAGGTTGCAGCTGCTGTGTTGCACCCTGCAATGCGGCAGCTCACCTGTGGGTGGCCCTCGACTTGATCCTTTTTTTTTCGGCGTAAAGTTGTGCAGGCGCAGGTAACGGTTGCACCTGCATAACTCTGCACAGCCTGGCTGAATATCTCGGCTGTGAAGTTTATGCACGGGCATGCCTCCCACCTGTGCTGCATGACATAATATTGATGCGCCCGCGATCGATTTGTGCAAGTGCACTTTTCCTTTAAACATCGCATCGAGGCACATCAGTGGATTGTGCATGGCGCAACACTGTTGCGCCATGCACAACCCTTTTGAATATCTGGGCCATAGCGTAGATTGTAATTTGTTTCTGGGTCACCTTATTTACAAGTTGGCTGTTTAATTATTCCTTGGTAATGAATCTAACGTGAGTGAATCATGGCTTCCTTTTTGCTGAATATTTTGAGTTTGGATGTTATTTTGTCCATATTTTACTTTAATTTTTATTTTTCCTTTTTTGGCTTTTTGACCGATACCTTTACTTGGGGTAAGTCAGATATCACTATTGAGGAAAACATAGTTTGCCTGTAGAGCATTTTATTTATGTGTAGGTACAATCTCTGTGCTATCTAGCTTTTCACTTTGAGATGAGTACATCTGTATAAAGGGAGAATTTAATTTAATTCCTGTGACTATTTCATCGCTTTCAAATGGCAGAGATCATTGCCATCTGTTCTCCAAAAAGTGCAGTATCTTTTGTGATACCTGACAACTATTCCTGAAAATTATATTTGTACTGAGTTAATTTTTAATAGATTCAGCCAGCTTCTCACTATTATTATGGTTATCATTTACTTCTTGTCTCCTGACATTTTAATCATTAATATTATCCTGAGCCTTTTTCCTGAAGTTAATCTGTGAGTTCTGATTTTCCCCATAAGTGCCTAAAAAGGAAATTTCTAGGTCTGTCACATCAGCAGTGCACAGCAGTCCCTCTGAGCAGCTTATGTTATTTTCTGCATTATTAAGTCGTTGATGCTTACGCCTGTGCTGTTTGCTTCATTATCAACCCTAACAAACTGTCTAGTAGCATGAGACAGTGTCAGTGCAGCCTTCAGGTACAGATCAAACAAGTAGGAGTTTTGCAGACCTTATACTCACAGAACCTGGCTTTGGGGATCTCCCAATGTGGGAGATGACAGCAGAGGACACTGATTTGCAGTAGCAAACTTCAGCACAATGCTGAGTCTTCATCTATGAGGCTTTTGCAATGTATGAGAGGGCGGCTTTAAAGAGCTCCAGACTTGTTTGACAGAAAGTAACACTGGAAAAATACTTGCAGGTTTATCATGTGCTCAGAGGTCTGTACATATTGAAATTTCCTGCCTTTGGGAGGAACCATACTGAATTCTTTGACCGTTGGAAACAGAACTGCGTGACTCGTCACTAAGGCTGATCGACCTAATAGTGACTGATTCTGTTTGTGTACAGGAAAGTTTGGCACAGAACCTCAAAGAGAAAGATGTTATCCTTAATTGTTTCTCAGATGCAGATGAATTTCCTGATTCAACAGAGAAATCAAACAAGAGGCTTTTAATTAAAAGGCGCAAGCCTACAAACACATGAAGTTCCTCTGGGATGACAGGGACAATGTAGATAATCAAGTTTTTGACTAGAAAACTTAAAAACAGCAATGAGGGCATTAGATCAGATCTTTATTAATATAAGCAAAGCAGAATTTGAAACTAGCCAATCTTAGCTCAAATGCAGCCATAACTGTCAAACCAGCTGATGAGGGTGGTGGTGTCATGGTCCTTGACACTGTTGTTTATGAGAATGAAGTTCTATGACAACTTAGAAACAGCAGGTTTTATCATTGGTTGTCAGGTGACCCAACATTGACCTTTAAAAAAATAAATTGGTGGTTTTATCTCAGCTGCTTATCAGCATGAGGTTATTGATATTCTAACTAAGAATTCCTACCATACCTTTTCCATGAGACCTACTATTTACATACTTCTGCATAGCTGCGAAGCCTTGTGTGACAAGCAGGGTACCCTATTATGTCAAGTGTTAACTCACTGATTTAAACCCTGTCCAAATACTGCAATGTAGGCAGTTTTATGAAACTATAGTCTGGGAAACAAGATCTCAGAGCTGCAGGCAGTAATGACAGAGGCTAAACTGTACATAGTAGCCATTAACGAAACATGGTTTACCATTAACCACACTTGGGAGACTTCAGTACCTGGCTATGTACTGTTCAGAAGAGACCAAGGTGCATAAGGGGCAGTGAAGTGGCCCAGTATGTCAATGAAAATATCAAAGCTACAGAAATTAAGAGTACACATAAGGAGCCAGAAGAATTGTGAGTCATCCTGAAACAGGAAATGGCACAGCCATATGAACTGGGTTGTATACAGGCCTCCAGTCCAGGGAGGACATAGACACATTACTATTAGAAGATATACAAAGCATGACAGCTAAAGGGGAGGCTCTGATAATGGAAGACTTCAACATGCCAGATACAGATTGGTCAATACCAGCAGGGACATCTGCCAGAACTAGACACATGGTGGATTTCCTGCAGGGGGAGGGCCTCAAACAACTGGTACAACAACCCACAAGAGACAAGGCTATCCTAGATCTAGTACTGACTAACAGGGAAAGGATCACAGATCTACAGGTAGAAGGTCACCTGGGTGCCAGTGACCATCACATGGTATGGTTCAATTTGGCCACTAGAAAAAATCATCCCATTCCAAGGCAAAATATTTGACTTCAGAGGTGTTGACTTTGATAAGATGGCCAACAGAGTTACATAGAAACATAGAAACATAGACTTTGATGGCAGATAAGGACCACTTGGCCAACCCAGTCTGCCCATTTCTCTACCTACTGGATAAGCTGCAGATTCTAGTTAACCAACAGCCTACTTCCTGCCACCCCACACTACAATTGCCTTATGTCTGTCTCATGCATGTTTGAATTCATCCACTGTTTTAGACCCAACAACCTCCCCAGGAAGGCGGTTCCATGCATCCACCACTGTCTCCGTGAAAAAAAATTTCCTCACATTACCCCTGAGCTGTCCCCCCCTCTATCTTTTAAATTGTGCCCCTTGTTCTTACACATCTCTTTTCTGAAATATGCTACCCTCCTGGACTTTGTTAATTCCCTTCAGGTACTTGAATGTTTCTATCATGTCCCCTGTCCCTCCTTTCATCAAGGGTATACATATTAAGCTCTCAGTCTCTCTTCATATGGTTATATCTGCTCAGTATTTACTGAAGAGAAGGTAGGCAGGGCCCACAGCTCAGCACCATAGACACAGGGGAGGGAGGTAGGTGTGCACTAGTCCCTTCACAAAACAAAGGGTTCTACAAGAGCTCGATAAGCTCAGGGTGGACAAGGCAATGGGACCTGATGGCATACATCCCAGGGTATTAAAGGAGCTAAGGGTAGAACTAGCAGAGCCATTATCAGAACTGTTTAGTGAGTCCCTGAGCACAGGAGAGGTCCCAGAAGACTGGAGAAGGGCTCATGTGATCCCGCTCCACAAGAGTGGTAGTAGAGAGGAGGCAGGGAACTACAGACCAGTCAGTCTTACCTCAGTAGTGGGCAAGATTATAGAGACACTCCTTAAGGAAAGCATAGTGCAACTCATGGAATCCATAGGAGCACAGGATCCAAGATGGCATGGGTTTACAAAAGGAAGGTCCTGTCAAACTAATCTCATAGATTTCTTTGACTGGGTAACCAGAGTGGTGGACAAAGGGGAGCAGTTGATGTTGCCTACCTTGACTTCAGCAAAGTTTTCGATACTGTTCCACATAGACAATTGATTAATAAGCTGGGTAGGCTCGGGGTGGGTCAGACGTTGGTCAACTGGGTGGCAAACTGGTTGACGGTCAGAAAACAGAGAGTGGTGGTAAATGGTATACAGTCAGAAGAGATGCAAGTCACAATTGGGGTTCCTCAGGGATCAGTCCTGGGGCCAGTCCTCTTCAATATCTTCATCAGAGACATTGCAGATGGACTGGAGGGTAAGGTTTGTCTGTTTGCAGATGACACCAAGGTCTGCAACAGAGTAGATGATCCAGATGGGGTGGGCAGAATGAGAAGAGATCTGGATAAGCTAGCAAAATGTTTGGAAGAGTGGCAACTGGGGTTTAAGCAAGAAGTGCAAGATCATGCACATACGTGAAGAGAAACCCTGAAGTCACCTATAGGTTGGGAGAGGAGTTGCTGGCAGTCACAAGGAAGAAAGAGACTTGGTGTCATCATCACAGATGACCTGGAAATCATCAAGCAGACCACTAAAGCAGTAGGTAAGCCTATACTGGCAGGATGATCTGCATCTGTCCAGGAAGGAACAAGTCTTTGAGCAATCGGTTTAAATGCTTCATTGGCAAGCTTTAAACTAGTCAAAGGGAGGCACTGACAAGCAGCAGGAAAGTCCCAGCCTCCTCACAAAACAGGATACTAATGAGAAAAAGACCAAGTAGAACGGTCAGTGGGTGCTGCAACAGAAGGTAAAGCCATCAAAAATGGAGAGCAATGAGTACCAATGCTCATAGTCTGGTAACAAGCTTCCTGAATTAGTGGCCTTGATGGAGGAGGAACATCTGGATATTGTGGCAGTCATAGAAACATGGTACACAATAAAACCATGACTGGATGTAAACATACCAGGATACACTATCTACAGGAGGGACAGGGAGGGTAAAAGAGGAGGAGGAATAGCTCTTTACATAAGGGAAGGAATAAAAGCAACAGAACAAAAGGGTAAACAGGGGAGAGAAGAAGCACTGTGGGTAAATTTGGAGACAGGCAATGGCACCACAATCCGCACAGGGGTTGTATACAGACCCCCTTCTCAGGGGAAGGAAATGGACAAGGAAATGATAGAAAGTATACTTAGAATGGCAGAAAAAGAGGAGATATTGCTGATGGGTGATCTGAATATGCCAGATGTTAACTGGAGTAGAGTTGCAGCTGCCACTTCGAAGACTGGAGTTATTCTAGATGCCTTACAGGGGGCATGCCTTAGACAACTAGTATTGGAGCCCACTCGAGAGGGAGCAATATTAGACTTGATTCTCTCAAATGGAGATGGAGAGAGGATCACAGATGTAAGTGGGTAGCCATCTGGGAACTAGCCACCATCGAACAGTATGGTTCACAATAAACACGGCAATAGAGTCAAGCCATACAAAGACAAAAGTACTGGACTTTAGAGGGCTGACTTTGCCAAAATGGGTGAGTGCCTAAGGAATGCACTAGCAAATGGGCAGGAAGGAGGGTGGAAGAACAATGAGGAATAATAAAACTGCCATCACAGAGGTAACGAGCCTTGTGTGAAGCAATAAACAAAACAAAATGATGTAAGAAACCACTATGGTTCTCAAAGGAAGTGGCAGTGAAGGTTCAAGAGAAAAGAAAGCATTCAGGAAGTACAAGGAATCGCAGAAGGAGCAGGACAGGAACTGTATCAGTTAAAGCAAAAGGAGGCTGGGAAGGCAGTCAGAACAGCAAAGGCCCAAACCGAGGAAAAGATAGCCAACTCAGTTAAGAAGGGGATAAAACCTTTATAGGTACATCGAGGCAGAAGGAAGACCAAGGAGGGATAGTGAGGCTTAATAAAGGGAGGAGGGTGGCAGAGGAGACTGTGAAAAGGCAGAGATATTAAACAAATATTTTTGCTCAGTATTTACAAATGAAGAGGGGAGGTACATAAAACAAACAGTAGAAACACTCTGGAAACAGAAGTTGATACCAGCCCATTTACAGAAGAAAGGGTTCTGAAAGAACTCTTAAAACTGAAGTGGACAAAGCAATGGGCCTGATGGGATTCATCCCAGAATTCTAAAGAACTAAGGTAGAACTAGTGACACCACTGACTACCCTTTCTAACAAATCATGGGAGGATGGGGTGGCACCGAGGACTGGAGGAGGGCAGATGTGATTCCCCTCACAAAAGTGGGAGCAAGGCAGAAGCAGGAAACTACAGACCTGTTAGTTTAACCTCAGTGATAGGGAAAATGATGGAATCACTTTGAAGGAAAGAATTGTCGAGTATCTAGAGGCCAGAGGGGCACAGGACCCTAGACAGCATGGATTCACAGCAGGAAGGTCATGCCAGACAAATCTGATAGATTTCTTTGACTGGGTGACCAAAGTAGTAGATCAGGGAGGGTCTGTGGACATGGCCTACCTAGACTTTAGCAAGGCATTTGACACAGTCCCACACAAAAGATTAATATACAAGTTAGCCAGCCTGGGAGTGGGTCCCAAGATGAGAGCCTGGATAAAGAATTGGCTGAGAATAGGACACAGAGAGTAATAGTAAATGGAGTCCACTCAGAAGAAAGGAGAGTTACTAGTGGGTACCAGAGGGTTCAGTATTAGGACCGGTCCTCTTCAATGTCTTTATACAACATTGCAGAAGGACTGGAAGGAAAGTATGTCTTTGCAGATGACACAAAGATCTGCAACAGAGTTGATGCACAGGGTGGGGTGGAAAGGATGAGAAGGGACTTGCAAGGTTAGAGGAATGGTCAAATGTATGCAGCTTAGATTCTATGCTAAGAAGTAAAGGTAATGCACCTGGAAACAAAACCCAGGGAAGAGTACACAGTGGGGGGTGAGATACTAACAACAACAAATGGAAAGGGACCTGGGGTAGTCATATCAGATGACCTAAAGGTGGGCAAGCAATGTGAGAGGCAGCAAGGAGAGGCTGGGGATACTGGGATGCAGGGAGAGGCATCACCAGTAGAAAACAGGAAGTTATTATCCCTCTGTACAGACAGCTGGTGAGACCCCATCTGGAGTACTGTGTGCAGTTCTGGAGACCCAATCTCCGCAAAGACATAGACAGGATGGAAGCTGTCCAGAGGAGGGCAACTAAAATGGTGCAGGGTCTGCACCGGAAGACATATGAAGAGAGATGAAAGGAGCTTAATATGTATAGCCTCGAGGAAAGGAGGGAGAGGGGGGACACGATAGAAACGTTCAAGTACCTCAAGGGAATCAACAAAGTCCAAGAGGGTAGCATCTTCCAAAAAAAGAGGTGTGCAAGAACAAGAGGACACAATTTGAAGATGGGGGGGGCGGTTCAAAGGTAATTTAAGGAAGTATTTTTTCACAGAGAGGGTTGTGGATGCATGGAACAGCCTTCCGGAGGAGGTTGTGGAGTCAAAATCCGTGGTGGAATTCAAGCATGCGTGGGACAGTCATAAGGCAATTCTAGGGGGTGGGGGTAGGAAGAAGTAGGCTGCTGGTTAACTAGGATCTGCAGCTTGTCCAGTAGGTAGGGAAATGGGCAGACTGGGTGGGCCAAGCGGTTCTTATCTGCCGTCAAATTCTATGTAAGGTTAGAGGATGCTGGAGTGTATTAGTAGGGGTATCAAAAATCGGAAGAGGGAGGTAATAACCCTCTTTACAAGACACTGGTTAGCCCCATCTGGAGTACTACGCAGTACTGGAGGCCAAAATTTCTAAGGACATTAACCAAATTGAGGCAGTCCAGAGAAGGGCAACCAAAATGGTGCAGGGACTGCATCAGAAAACATATGAGGACAGATTAACAGAGCTCAATATGTATATCCTAGAGCAGAGGGAGAGAGGTGATATGATTGTAACATTCAAACACCTTAAAGAGCGTTAACAAAGGTGAAAGAGTCTAACATGTTTCAATACAAGAAAAATAGCAGGACAAGAGGACACAGCATGAGATTAGAGGAGGCTGATTAAGGGAATGTGATGAAGTTTTTTTCACAGAAAGGGTGGTGGATGCATGGAATGACCCACTCAGGAAGTGTTGGATATGTGCAGGGCTTCAAACAGGCATGGGATAGGCATAATGGAGCAATACAGATGAGTATGAATAGATAGGCCATTGACAGAACAAAGGCCAATGGCACATTCACAAGGTAGAAAAAGAAATGGGCAGACTGGATGGGCCTTGCGGTCCTTATCTGCCGTCAGCTTCTATGTTTCTATGTAGCTGCCTTTTTGTATGTCTGACTCCTAAGTATCCAGTGAAAGGGTATATTTTGGGCTAGGGCCTGAAGCTGCTTAATGTTTTGCATAGGGGTTACTATCTGTTGGAGTACCCTTTCCTCTGGTCCTCCTTAGGAACCCACTCTCGCTATAGGAGTTCATTCTCCCAATAGACCTCCTCCTTATCTGAACCCTGAGAGTCACCTTCCACCCTTGCAGCCAACTCCCTTAATTTCTGTTGGGATTCATCAGCTTGCTGAGATCTCTTCAGCGCTCCACATCTGACCTTCCTTATAACACACTGTCCTTTAGGAGAGCAGCCCATGGCTGGGATCTCCCCAGTCTGTAACTGGGATTCAGAACTGCTGCTACCAGCCTGTCCTCCAACCACTCTTGCCAAATTCCCTGCAGCTGAGGGAGGGGTTTCCCAGAACTGAGTTTGCACTGTGCTACCAGTTTTTATGACCCTGCAGATGCTTTAACAGTCTCCTCAATATGTAGTAGTAGAACATTTTATTTTTATACAGGTAAAGGTTGGTACAGGTTGGTACAAAACACATTTAAGGCTGTTTAGCCCTATTTACAAGGTGGTCCTGTTTGAGCATACATTTTTAGTCACAAAAGAATAATTGCTATACGTATATTACAAACAACATATCTGAAGCAGGTATAGTACTGAAAGAGACATACAGTTGTAATTTTTGGTGACTCATATTAAGCAAATACAACATGTATTCAGTTCCTGTTTGATTGCAGTATTATGTGCCTTTGATATAGATGCCAGTTGTTTAATCAATCAATCAATCAAGTCTTTATTTAACCAGGCATTCATCGTTGAGCAGAAGCTCGTTTGCAAGATGGACCTGGGTGGAGCATGAACAATTATATATACAGGTCAACACAGGTACTTACAAGGCAATACAGATAATACTGTTTACAGAGAGGAAGAAAAAGAAGTTCATATGTACATAGAATTATACAGATACTGTACAGATTACAGGGTATTTACATGCATAGAAGTGTCTATAGGAAGATAAAGCAGGTTATCTAAGGTTGCAGGAGGAAGTAACGGAAGAAAACAAATAAAATAAAAAGATACACCAGGTAGAGGCGAAGGTGGGGGGAGGGAGGGAGGTAGGGGAGAAAGGCTAGAAGGGCACGGTGCACAGACAGGAGTTGGTAAAACAGGATGTAGAGAAGGTGGATGGAGAAAAGGAGTATGTGTGAGCCCCGGGATTGAATGCTATAAAGTACGGGGCATGGTAGGATGTCACAACCCAGGGGCAGTGAGCTCCTATCCAAGGTTGGGAAAGGAAGGATAAGGGATGGATGGGCCTAGTGTTGATAAGACAGGGGGTAAGAGAGAGAACAATTAGCTTATGAGGAGCAAGGGGGTCAATACTTAAAATTGGGTCTAGGCATGGCTATATACCATGCAGACACGGTACTAAGTCTGAGTGGGTGAGTAGTTACATACTTCTCTGATTGTATGGAAATAAAGCATCTTGAAGGCATTTATACTGATTAGAATGCTTAATTTGAGGGTTTTTTGTAGATCGTTCTACAAGGTAGGTAGCACGGAGCTTATGGCTGCCCTGCCGAAGCAGGATTTTGCTTTGGGTACTTTAAGTGTAATAGCTGAGTAACTTCTTAACGCGTATTTCCCAATTATACTCAGGGGAAGACAGCAGGAGATATAGTAAGGCAGTTTGTTAAAGATGGCTCTATAGGTCCAGAGAGCAGCATTTCTGTGGCGCCTGAACTTTAGTGATGTCCACCCCATTGCCACATATAGGGTGCAGTGATGTGTGTCGAAGGGAAGTCCTGTTATAAACATCAGTGCTCGATGGTAGAGTGTGTCCAGTTTAGCCATGTAAGAGTTGGGGTATTGGCTGTAGAGGAAATCAGCAAAATCAACCAATGATAGGAAAATGGATTGGACCAGTTTTTTCTTGGCATCTCTGGTGAGAAATTGGTTGATTCTAAAAAACAGGCCAAGCCTTTGCCGAAGTCGTTTTAGCAAGTCCTCGATATGTTCAATGAAGGAGAGTCTTTGGTCTATCCAAACTCCCAGATACATGAATTTTGTAACAAATTCTAGTTTTTCACTTAGAACTGTGGTAATTTGGGGAACTGTCCCACTGGGCACAGGGTTAGCTGTACGGATGAAAGGGAAGAGGACCATTGCTTTAGTTTTTTTGGCGTTAAGGAGTAGCTTTTTTTGGAGGAGTTGGCTTTGCAAAATACTTTAGTTTAGTTTAGTTTAATACTTGGGTTGATGTCACTCCAATGTTTTGCTACTGTTTGGGAGAATACTGTGGTTATATATCTGTTTTTTGGAATAGATTTTTCATGTTTTCTGTATTTGCTAAATCTTAAATCATATTTGTGTCCAACTTTTTGCAATCTATTAAATTTACTAGTTAGTTTTGATTTAATATGTTATTTACTAAGCGTGCCCAAATCAGATTTTGAATTTCACATGCATTGCACAGTGGTGGGTCTTCTAATCACCATGTAATACAAATCTAGCCACTATTATAAATAACTTCTACTTTTTTTAACTAGTTACATTTGCATGGCCATAAATGTGACACCCATAATCTAAAATTGATAGTAAGGGTTGTGTTGTAATTGTATGTCTGAGGTGTTTTTGCTGTGCAAAATGCTGTGGGCAGGATTCACAAAGAAGTTGCTCTCAGTGCATCTTGATTTCTCTGCTGCAAATGAGATACACCGAGCACAAACTGTGGAATTCACAGAAGATGTGCCAGGGGATGCTTCGGGTGCATCCCCTCTGTGAATACCACAGTTGTGCCCAGCCCGGGATGTGCCAATACAACACCCTGGCTGGGCTGGGAACACAATGGGGCAGTGCATCTCCCGATGCGCTGTGTCGAAAGCCTCCATTTACAGCCAGGGACATGCAAATGGGGCTATTAGGCATGATGGCACAACGGGGCCATTTGCATGTTATTATGGCCCCATTTGCATGTGCTGCGCGGCTGCACCCGCAGACTGCACTGGGTGTCCAGCATGTACGGCAGTACAGTCACAGTCCTAGCACCCCCATCAGGTCAGTGCCACCCTCCCTCCCTGCCATAGGCTCCATTAATATGCCGCACACTGCAGTGATAGGAATGGAGTCTGTGAACCTCCTTCCTGCCCAAGGCTCCGTTGATATGTCACACACTGCAGTGATAGAGTACCATACACAGTAAACCCCCTCTCCCCACCCGACCTGATCGCAGGGGGGCCAGAGCCCCGATAACTCCCTGGTGGTCCAGTGGATCCCCCCACCCACTCAGGCACCCACTCCCCCCATCCTTGCAGGTCCCAGGGTTTGGCGGATAGTGCACAACCCACCTGCACAGCACCTCAGCTGCCCTCTGACAGAGCTGTCTGTGTGTGACAGCTACAGTAGTACTGTAATGCCATTGGTGGACCCTGTCAATCAATGGGATTGCGGTGCGTACTGTACTCTGTCATTCACAAAGTTGTGAATGACAGGATACAGTAGTCACTGCAAGCCCATTGGTCAGAAGGGTCCACCAATGGGTTTACAGTAGTACAGAAGCTGTCATACACAGACAGTTCTGTCGGCAGGCAGCCATGGTGGTGTGCTGGTGGACTGTCTGCTGCCCACTGAACAGCAGAAGCTGCAAGGATGGGGAGCGGGATGGGGAAAGGGTGCCTAAGTTTGGGGGTGGGGGATCCACTGGACCACCAGGAAGTTATCGGGGCTCTGGTTCCTCTGCAATCGGGTCGGGGTGGGAGGGGGGTTTACTGTGTACAGCACTCTACCGCCACAGTGTGCGGCATAGAATCAGGGTTGCAGCTTCTCTTTGCAGTTTTCATTTTTCTCATCTCTGTTTTTGTAATAAAGACTGAACCCCTTCCTTCAGAAGGGTCAGATGGCTTGGAAGATAAAAGGAAGGAGGTAGAGGATGATCTGGAAGGATTTGTAACCACTCCAGAGCTTCCCCTTGCAGTTATCTCCAGAACCCACTGATCCATAGTGATTGTCAACCATTGTTTCAAATGCAGGGAGATCCTACCCCCACACTCTGCCCTGGAGGTAACAGCTTAGGTGGGGGGGAGAGAGACAGAAGAGAGTCAGGCAGAATCAGAAGCGGAAGACCACTAGAACCAATTCCTTTGGGTGCTTTTGTGTGGGCACCTGGGGAGAGGGGACCTGGAAGGAGTCCACCTCCTCTGTCATGACCTTGCTGATAGGAGGCATGACTACCTCTGGCAGCAGGTGGATTTTATTTATTTATTTATTTATTGAGTTCTGGTAACCGGGTAAGTCCACTGAGACAATTACAGTCCTTTTTTCAGGGTCAGCCCGGAGCATACAGCCATAGGATTACAATATAAGCTAGGTAAGTAATAATGTATGTAAACCTGAGGCAAAAAGATAGCAATGGTATGAGGACATTCATCACAACAAGGTTGACATAAAATAAAATACAGGTATGATACAATCTTCACAGCAGATGAGATACAATATTTACATATTAGCAGAAACATGGTAAGATGGCGAGCGAGGAGAGAGTATAATACTCCAGGAGAAGACTGACATGAGAGAGAGGGGGAAAGTGGTGCTAGTGTATGGGGGATTAAGGAAAGGCAGTGGAAGAGGATAAGGCGGAGGACAGGGAAAAGATGGAAGAGAGGGATACAGGAGCTGGAAAGCCATGACCATGACCTTAGCAGGAGTGGGATACAGGAACTTTACATACCATAGAGTCATTTTGAAGTTTGAAGGTCATATAGGGCCTCTTTAACATCATAGCCAAACAGTTTTGACCCCTTAAAGGAAGCATTCGATACTGCCTGCTGCACATCATTGGCAAAGCCAACAACTCTAAGCAAAGACTATCTTCTCAAGCAAATGCCAGAAGCAGCAGCCCCTGCATCAGAGACATAATCTGACCACATTAAATGTTGGCGTACCTCAGCACCAGCAGGCAATGTTTTTAGCAATTAGTCTTGGCGGAGCCATCAGGCAAAGCCTGAGCAGCAGTACAGCTTTACACAGGCTGTTCAGATATTCGCATCATGTGGGCTGGTAGTTCGTAATCCTAAGGCCCAATGATGTAGAGCTACAAGTATGTTTGCCCATCGGATCCCATCCAGTCTCCTAGATTCCTGATAAGGAGGCAAAGTACTCATATGTCTGGGGGCTGTAGACCTATTATGAGCAGCCATGATAACTACAGAGTCAGTTTAAGGCTGGTTAACATAATAAGGCTTAGCAGATGGTGCAAGATACTGTTTATCAACTTTTCTGGGAACTGCAGGCAGTGAGTTTAGTTTGTACAATGCAGCAAAGGTAGCATCCTTTAATGCAGGATATGTAGGTGGGATGATAATGGAGATGGGAGCAAGGCATCTCCAAAAATTCCATGAGATTCCTTTTCGTGGAATCGTCCTCTTTTACAGAATAGTCCATGGTAGACTGCATTTGCTGCATCATGGCTTGTAAAGATGGGTCTTCAGGAGTAGATCTCACAGTATAAACCACTGAGTCCTCACTTACAGGATGAGAGGGTAGAACTAGAGTGAGGGGACCCTCCAGAAATTGTTCTCCTTATATTCCTCCACTAAGTCCATGAGGTCAAGATTATAATCTGTTTCATTATCATCAGCACGATTGATGATGGGAGCCACAGAATGGACCAGCAGTGGCAGAAAGGCAGGAATAAGTGGCATGCTATTGTAACCCATCAATGGAGTCTGAGTACCAGAAGGTCTTCTTTGCAGAATCACTGCCTATACTGGCAATCACATCAGAATGCATCAAATTATTTCAGAAAATGATACCAGCACAATGTGGGAGGTGATGGCACATTGCAGCGAGGCCGGGACTACCTGCATTGATGAGCCTTGGCCGGATGATGAGGGTGTCATACCATCTATAGTAGGTACAGCAGTACTTAAGCCAAGCTCAGACCTTGGTGTCTCAAATATGATTTGGGGGGGGGGCCTGTAGTCGACACTGCCATAGTGGACTTTGAAGAGGACATACCTTTTCTTAACGGTGATTGGGACCTAGGTAGCAAAGCTGACTTGTCCTTTTTTCTACGATTGTGCTTATGGCTGGACAGTGAGGAGGCCCGTGATGATCATCATTCCTTGTCTTTATCTTTAGACTTTGATGACTGCTTTTTGGTCGATGGTGAGGGAGAAGCAGATTTTGAAACCTTTTCATTATCCATGGCTTTCAGTGTCTTTAATAAAAGGAAATTTTCCAGAGCTTTTTACAGCATTGCCTCATAGCCTGGTTGGAAGCTCTGGCAATCTGACAAGTTCTCATGTTGTCAGACAGGCCCAAACAGCAGTACACACAACCTGCATGTGTGTCTTTATAGATCATATCTCTGCACATACAGTACCAAAAAGATTCTTGCAACTCGGAAAAATACAGAGAAGACAGAACACCAAGAAAATAAAATGGAAAATGGCAGCAGGCAGTGACTAAGTTTACGACATTTCTTTCAGCAGGTCCAATGAAGATAATCGACAGGAGAAAGAACTGAGGAGTGATGGGGCTGCCCACATTGATATATGCGTAGACACCACACATCATTGTGGTGGCCCTCAGCTAGCAAAAGTTTCTGAGTGGTTCTGATGCTGATGTCTTATAGTTCCAAAGTTGTGGCCTAATAAAGGTGATATCCTCAAAGAAGATCAAGGCTTGTTGCCAGTAAACATCCTGAACTGTTAATTACTTATAGTTCTAAAAAAAACTAGCTGCTTATATTCTGCAGAAGACAACGTTGTCTTAACTCACTTTTTCTATGCTGTACTGTTGCTAATGATCAGCATTGGGCAGTGTCATGACTGGGAGCAGATCTATTAAACTAACAAACCTACCCAAACCTTGCTCTGCCAGTTGTGCAACTGCACAGAAATGCACAGGAGCTCCACTGTGACACTTCAACATTTTTGAGCTGCTGTCCACACTGATTGTCTAGGCAGATACAAACCCCATTTAGCCTTCACAATATATACTGTATAGCCACTACCTCCACTGTTTGCCAGCTTCCAAATAATTTTTATTACAATAATAACTTGACCAAAATCACCTTAGCCTCTATTATGTATTTTAGCTCCTGTTATGGGCCCAAGAAATGTTTGAAGACATTTGGATGTGTTTGTCTCATAGGAGTCTTCTTGCAGACAAACATTAAGTGGTTTACTAGGAAATCATCCTCATTTAATATTTGATCTCGATGGGTTATTTTTTGTTCTCATTCATTGTTGTGAGAATGTTGTCAATAATAGTATCCCTTGGAATTCTCTTTTGGACATTATCAGTTGATATTAATTGACCATTACCTGGTAAACCAAAGAAAAATAAGTAAACCTTGCAAAATGGTTTTAGTTTATACCAGGTAAACTTAATTTTCTAAGATTCACTTTTGTTCTCAGATCTTGAACTGTACACTGTGTACCAGTTATGATTAATACTGAACCAGTATAAGGAGAGTCGGTAAGCTGTATTACCTTAAGGAGTGTACTGTAGATTTCTGTATTTTAATTCTCAGTTTCTCTGCCATTAAGTGAATGATTATGTGTGGCAATGTTTTGGGAGTCTGTAGTCTTTTCCTTTTATATATTTTGAATACTTGGATTACATACTCGTTACCATAAAGATGTGCATGAGCAAGTTGTTAAATTTTAGCAATGACTAATAGGCTCAGATATTCAAACTGCGCCATTGTGTGACGCAAGCCCCTGTACCACTCAAAATAGTTGCGCAGTGGTGTGGCCAGGGTGATATTCAATGGAGTTGCGCTATGGCGCAACTTCTTTGAATATCACCCCCTGGTCACACCCACTGTGCATGGCGCAGTGGAACTGCGCCAGTGCAAGTGGTCAGAGTGGAGCATTGAGATGCGGTGGTGCAAGATCCATTGCGCCATGCGCAGCACCTGTGATATTAAAAGGGTGACATGCAAATGGGGCCATAATCTATGCAAGGCATGGGGGGGCATTTGCATCTGATTATGGCCCCAGCAGCCCGATCACAGGCATAATAGTACTCCCCCCCCACAGCCCGATCACGGGCATAACGTTATACCTCCCCTCCATTAGCCCGATCATGGGCATAAAGTTATTCCCCAGTAGCCCGATTGCGGGCATTAAGTTACTCTCCTCCCCAAAGTCCAAGATCCCTGGTGGTCCAGTGGACTGCGAGAAGCCAGATCGCGGGCGGCATCCTCAACCCCCCGTCTGCAATCCCTGGTAATCTAGTGGCCCCCCACACCACCCACCCATGGAGCCCCACCACCCCGCTCCCCTGTCAGCCGGCGGGCGGCAGCACCCCACCACCTGCTGCCCGCCGCCACCGACTGACAGCTCGGTAGGGCTGCACACCCATTGGTTCAGAGCAAGAGCCAATGGGCATGCAGCCATACCTTTAAATCAGTCCAGATATTCATTCACATATCTGGACTGACGCAACGTATGGGCTTCCGCCCATTAGTTCTTGCTCTGAACAATAGGTGTGCAACCCCGAGCTTTATCAGTCGGCCAGGCGCGAAGGCGGGTAAAGTGCTGCCGCCCTGGCTGATAGAGAAGGCGGTGGTATAGAGGGTGAAAACCGAGATTACTTGACATCAGAAAGTGAAGGTCACCCGTCTGGCCTCGTGATCCTGGACAGATCTTGAACAACAGCCAATGCCGTGATCGCTACTGGGAGGAAGGAATAACCTTATGCTTGTGAGTCGAGCTACTGGGGGGAGAATGAGTTTATGCCCGTGATCGGGCTACTGGGGGAGCACTTCAGCCTGTGACTGGGGCATGGGGCACTGCCGCCAGGTGTGGCGGGAATGAGTGGAGGGCCACCCACAGGTTGCAGCTGCTGTGTTGCACCCTGCAATGCGGCAGCTCACCTGTGGGTGGCCCTCGACTTGATCCTTTTTTTTTCGGCGTAAAGTTGTGCAGGCGCAGGTAACGGTTGCACCTGCATAACTCTGCACAGCCTGGCTGAATATTTCGGCTGTGAAGTTTATGCACGGGCATGCCCCCACCTGTGTCTGCATATTATTGATGCGCCCGGCGATCGGGATTTGTGCAAGTGCACTTTTCCTTTAAACATCGCATCAAGCATATCAGTGGATTGTGCATGGCGCAACACTGTTGCGCCTACACAACCCTTTGAATATCTGGGCCATAGCGTAGATTGTAATTTGTTTCTGGGTCACCTTATTTACAAGTTGGCTGTTTAATTATTCCTTGGTAATGAATCTAACGTGAGTGAATCATGGCTTCCTTTTGCTGAATATTTTGAGTTTGGATGTTATTTTGTCCATATTTTACTTTAATTTTTATTTTTCCTTTTGGCTTTTGACGATACCTTTACTTGGGGTAAGTCAGATATCACTATTGAGGAAAACATAGTTTGCCTGTAGAGCATTTTATTTATGTGTAGGTACAATCTCTGTGCTATCTAGCTTTTCACTTTGAGATGAGTACATCTGTATAAAGGGAGAATTTAATTTAATTCCTGTGACTATTTCATCGCTTTCAAATGGCAGAGATCATTGCCATCTGTTCTCCAAAAAGTGCAGTATCTTTTGTGATACCTGACAACTATTCCCTGAAAATTATATTTGTACTGAGTTAATTTTTAATAGATTCAGCCAGCTTCTCACTATTATTATGGTTATCATTTACTTCTTGTCTCCTGACATTTTAATCATTAATATTATCCTGAGCCTTTTTCCTGAAGTTAATCTGTGAGTTCTGATTTTCCCCATAAGTGCCTAAAAGGAAATTTCTAGGTCTGTCACATCAGCAGTGCACAGCAGTCCCTCTGAGCAGCTTATGTTATTTTCTGCATTATTAAGTCGTTGATGCTTACGCCTGTGCTGTTTGCTTCATTATCAACCTAACAAACTGTCTAGTAGCATGAGACAGTGTCAGTGCAGCCTTCAGGTACAGATCAAACAAGTAGGAGTTTTGCAGACCTTATACTCACAGAACCTGGCTTTGGGGATCTCCCAATGTGGGAGATGACAGCAGAGGACACTGATTTGCAGTAGCAAACTTCAGCACAATGCTGAGTCTTCATCTATGAGGCTTTTGCAATGTATGAGAGGGCGGCTTTAAAGAGCTCCAGACTTGTTTGACAGAAAGTAACACTGGAAAAATACTTGCAGGTTTATCATGTGCTCAGAGGTCTGTACATATTGAAATTTCCTGCCTTTGGGAGGAACCATACTGAATTCTTTGACCGTTGGAAACAGAACTGCGTGACTCGTCACTAAGGCTGATCGACCTAATAGTGACTGATTCTGTTTGTGTACAGGAAAGTTTGGCACAGAACCTCAAAGAGAAAGATGTTATCCTTAATTGTTTCTCAGATGCAGATGAATTTCCTGATTCAACAGAGAAATCAAACAAGAGGCTTTTAATTAAAAGCGCAAGCCTACAAACACATGAAGTTCCTCTGGGATGACAGGGACAATGTAGATAATCAAGTTTTGACTAGAAAACTTAAAAAACAGCAATGAGGGCATTAGATCAGATCTTTATTAATATAAGCAAAGCAGAATTTGAAACTAGCCAATCTTAGCTCAAATGCAGCCATAACTGTCAAACCAGCTGATGAGGGTGGTGGTGTCATGGTCCTTGACACTGTTGTTTATGAGAATGAAGTTCTATGACAACTTAGAAACAGCAGGTTTTATCATTGGTTGTCAGGTGACCCAACATTGACCTTTAAAAAAATAAATTGGTGGTTTTATCTCAGCTGCTTATCAGCATGAGGTTATTGATATTCTAACTAAGGAATTCCCTACCATACCTTTTCCCATGAGACCTACTATTTACATACTTCTGCAGCTGCACAGAAGCCTTGTGTGACAAGCAGGGTACCCTATTATGTCAAGTGTTAACTCACTGATTTAAACCCTGTCCAAATACTGTACGTAGGCAGTTTTATGAAACTATTTGTAACTGGCCCAGGCTCTTACCTCAAAGGCACCACAGAGACTTTGTTTATTTTGGAGGACCTCCACATTGAGGTTGAACACTTTTTGGTCACTCTCAATGTGGAGACCTTGTATATGAGCACCTCCCATGGGGAAGGTCTTTTAGCCCTAAAACACTATGTGGATCTAAGGTTGCCTGGTTCAGATCCCCCCCCATAGAATTTCTATTGGAATTATACAGCTTTGTACTTGAATGTAATGTGTTCTCATTTCTAGAAGAGTACTACTTGCAGGTAAGCAGTGCAGCTATAGGGGTGATTTTCACCCTAATTTTCCAACCTACACATAGGGCTATGGGAACATAATGTATTCAGTGTATCTGTGAATCTGTTTCTGTCAGATATCGTACTGTGATGATGGTATTAAAGCACAACTTCATAGCTTTGTGGCTTTTTGGAGAGTAGCAACATAAACCTTAACTATACAATGGCAAGAAAAATCTCTGGGCTCTGATTGGTTAGTGTGGGGCTATACCACTGTCAGGATCACCATTTTGTTTCTTGTTATATCCACACCACACCGTTAGAAATCCCCACTAGTCTGTTCCTGCATGTACACAGGAACTGCAGTACTGATGTTAACTATCTCAGAAATGCCAATGAACTGCAAAATGACTTCAAGGAGTGGGACTATTCAGGGCATGATGTTGTCAGGTCTAGAGAAAGGGTCAACCAGACCAACTGCTCTACCCTTCTCACTCCCACTTCTATTTTTTGAAATTTATTTTTCTCCCCACCTATGTCCCTGCCAGAGCCACCTCTACAGGAGTCACCAATGAAACCCATCCCTGCCACCGACTTACCTGCTGCATGGGGCCCTCCATCCTACCGTGGATTACCCCCTGGGTGGGGTTTGGGGTGGGGTGGAACACCCCTATACTTTATATCTTGACAGGTCCCAGAGACAGCGGCAGTCAATGGCATATCAGGACTGGGCTCAGCACTCTGTCTTCCCCTGCTCTGGAGGGTGATTTTTCCCATTTTCTATGGGACGCTGTGTGCCCGAGCATCAAGGCATGCATGCTGATGCCTGCAACATCCCTTCCCCTCCTTCCACGAAGGAGCGTTCCCCAGAGCTGATTGGCCCCAGACCTTCACCCCTGACCAATCATGCCTAGGGACTCGGCACACTGTCATGCCCCCAGCCTCCGCTAGGGGTCACCACTTACTGACTGGGAAGCCCTCCCTCCCCCCGAGAAGGTGAGCTGTCGTCAGATGCTCTAACCTTTCTCCCCCCGGCCAACCCCCTGTGGTCTGAGTTCACTCCCGAACCCAGGTCGCTGGTGTGGTGTGAGGTGTGGCATCCAGCGCCTCAACCCTCAGCGCTACTGGGCCGACCATCACTCTCATGTCTAAGGCCAGTGAGGAGACTAACAGAATGTCTTCTTTCACCACATTCTCAGCACATTCTTCTGCTGTGGAGAGTATCCTCGGGATGAGTTGGAGGATACAGCAGAATATATATATTTTTTTTCTTCTATTTTTTCCTCCAGAGCTCCGGCTGCAAGTCTGCTGTCTGTTGTCCCCCCAGCACCATCCCCGAAGGTCAGACCCCCTCCCTTATGCACCCTGCAACTTAACCTTCGCGGCAGGGTGGTGGGGAGCTACTCAACCCATCCCAATGGATCCATGCCAGGGAGGTGCCTTCTCGGGGATGGTGCTGCAGGGCACAACGTCATTCTGCCGGGCTCTCTCTTTTTTCCACTTTTTCTCCCCTGCGGGACATGGCGTGCAATGACACCAGTGACTGGGTGCATGCATGCTCCCGTGCATGCCCCAGTCAAGCGTCTGCCACGTCCCTGCCTCCTTAACTTGCAGCTACGTGCCACTGACCACCAGCCTCCGCTAGGGGTCAGGAAAGCACCGGCACCTGAATCCCCCCTCCCCAGAGATGGAGAGCAGTCCATTGGACAGTCAATCCATCTCCTCCCTGTTGACCCACAGCAACCCATGCCCATTCCCGAACACGGGTCGCCGGCGTGGCGCGAGGTGTGGCATCCAGCGCTTCAACCCTCAGTGCCACCAGGCCAGTCCAGGATACTGCAGAATAAAAGCAAGCTTCAGGAATGTGTTGGTAACTTTCCTCACATGGTATACAAGTGTGCTTCTAACCTAGATGATACTGCTCACGCAGTCTGCAACCTGTTCCATGCACTACCTTTTTGCTTCCTTCTTTGCCACAAGATTGCCATTGATGTGGGCATTGAAAGTACTGTGAGATGGTCATTGTCACAGGTAAACTTTTTTAACCCTGTGACCCAGGAAACTTTTGATATCTAGAGATTTATAAACTGTGATATAACTCTCATGGTATTTCTTACAAAGTGTAACTGTAGTGCCCACTATGTATATAGGACCAAAGCTCAAATAAAGGGTAGGGGATCATACGTGGCTGTACATGCTGGCAACATAGAGTATGCCACTGCAGCTGATGTCATGAATTCACCTAATCCTTCTGAACACAAGTGGTCCATTACAGGTATTGAGAAGGTGACAATAGGCCCCAGGGGAGGGGACCTGGTGTCTTTACTTTCTCACAGGAAAATATTCTGGATTTTCAAATTTGGAGCCTGCAACTTCCACGATTGAATGAAAAGATTGAGGTTTCTCATTTCCTGTAAGCCAAGCCTCTGTTTTCATGGAAAGGTGGTATCTGCAAGATATTTTCATCTGGTTTAGAATATCTTTTTTCCTCTCTTACAGATAATCATTATCTCTGTATCTCAGAAACTACAATATGGATAGAATATCTGTGAAAGACTTATGTTCTGAAAATACAGGGCTCAATTCTCAAAGCCTTGTGATTGACTCAAGGTTCCTGCACCAAACAGAAATGGCACAAGTGGCACCTTGCATCAAAAACTGCTCTCTGAGCTATTCATAAAAGCAACCTGCGGCAACTGCAGGCTGCCTGCCCTGAATAGGGCTTGCGCTGCCCATGTGCCCAAAAACAGGCTGCATCCTGGTGCTATGGGTCATGTGGCAGCCACAGGCTGCTACAACTCCTAATGTGGGATTCTCAGAACTCTCCCAGTGTGAGAAATTCTAAATACCCTTAGACCAGCCAAGGCTAGTTTAAGGGTACTTAGATATTCTCATCTGGAAGAGATGCCTGTTTTCAACAATGTGCCACAGTGCCCCCCTCCCCCTGCTGTCTCCCGCTATGATAAAAATATTGTTCCTTTCCTGGTGGTCTAGTGGCCCCGATCCCCGATGTTGCCCCTTACATTAATATTTATTAAAATACCCTTTCCTGGTGGTCTGCTGGCCCCCGTCCCTGATCACCGATGTCACCCCTTACATTAATATTTATTAAATCACCCTTTCCTGGTGGTCTAGTGGCTCCCGTCCCCAATCCCTGATGCACTGCTGTACACATACATCAACTTAGCCCCATTCCCTGGTAGTCTAGTGTCTCCCCATCCCTGATGTTGCTGGTGGTAAAAATATATCAAACTATCCCCTTTCCTTGGTGGACTAGTGGCCCCCACCCCAACAGGTACTGCCCACCACCCCATTCCCTTCCCCAGTCCCCAAACACAGTCAGTGACTACCACCTCGCTGCCCTCACCAATCCTGAAACACAGCCAGCGACTGGCACAGCCCACCTCTCACCTCTGTGACCGGCTGCCGACTGAATTGTCACTGACTGAGCACATATTGTAATGTGATCAGTATAATATGCACTCAGCCAGTGACAGTTCAGTCAGTGGCTGGTCACAGAGGTGAGAGATGGGCTGTGCTGGTTGCTGTCTGTGTTTTGGAATTGGGGGAGTGGGGTGGTAGGCTCTACCTGCTGGGGTGGGAGTGTTACTAGATTACCAGGGAATGGGGCTCATTTTATATATTTGTACAGCTGCACATTGGGGAGGGAGGTCAGTAGACTGCCAGGGAATGGGGCTAATTTGATATATGTGTAGAGTAGGGGATTGGGGAGGGGGACCACTAGACCACCAGGAGAGGATGAATTAATAAATATTAATGTAAGGGGTGACATCAGTGATCGGGGAGGGTGCCACTAGACTACCAGGGAATGGGGCACATTTTATATATGTATACAGTGGTGCATCAGGGATTGGGAGGGGGGTCACTATACCACCAATGAAAGGGTTTCAGTTAATAGTGATTTTACAGAGTGACATTGGGAAGGGGGGCCACTAACCCAACAGGGACTAGAGTGGCACACAGCTGCCCTGGGTCTTGCAGCTAACCCTCCCAGTGCACCATCTGTTTGGAGCACCACTGGTTGCTGCAAGCTGCGAGACTTTGCCATTGGGACCCTGCCTGATAGAGAATCAGGTACAGGGTCCCAGGTGCACCAGGCTTTGGTGCAAGCTGCCATTTGCCACTGCTTGTACCAATCCAAGCCCACTTTATGAATCGGGCCAACAGTGTTTACTGTGCATGCTAAATTTGTGCCTTTATGAACTGCTGGTCTTTAGGGCACTAATATTTTGATGTTGTACAGTATGATGTTTTTAATATCTTTTGTGTGTGTTGGTCTACATGCACTTTTGCACTTCTGTCTGATCCATCTACCACATTTATTTATTTGAAAACTGGTAACTGGAAAAGGCACTTTGAGCCTAGGGTTATTTCCAGGTGTGACCCAGTGAAAGGGTAATGGGTAAACAGGACATCAGTACAATAAATAAAATGACAAAAAAGTGCAGATACATTGATCAATATAGTAATGGTACAAACAGGCAGCAGGAATAAAGTGCAATGTAACAATGAGATGTTTTTATTTTAGTGCAAGTTGAGAACTGAGATAGTCAACACACAGTAACATGTCAGTCAAAACAGGTGCAGTTCAGTTGAAAATGAAGTTTGAACTGAAGCTTGAGATATCCTATAGAGGTGGAATGATGGAGCTGGTTCCAGAGAAGTGACAGGCAATATGAAAAGCCAGACTGCCCAGTGGTGGAATGATGGGAGGAGTGGAGAATGTGTTCTTGCCCTTGAGCAAAGGGAGCATGGAGCTGGAGGGATAGGGAGAGAAGTGAAGTTAGATAGCATAGCAGGGACACTGACCTGTACTTGGAGATGACGTTAGTATTGTGTAACTGGTGACATGAGTGTAGTGGGAGGATGGAGAGGGTGGAGTGGAGAGAGCAGTGGTATGTACTTGCGGGGAATTAGTTGTAAAGCAACACAAGGCATTACAGAGGGTATCCAGTCTAACAAGGGAAGTGGTAGGAGTAGTCCCATAGACAGTGTCGGTGTAGTCAAAGATGGGAGCAACATTTTGATGATTAGCTCATGGAGGACCGGCAGGTAAAGACAGTCTTTGATGTAGTACAGCACACTAAACTTGGGGTGTTATTCTGCATAGATAGCATCAATGTGGGTGAAGTAATCAAGCTTAGTGGCCAGCAACACACTAATGTACTTAAATGGTGGGCCAACATCAAGAGGGAATCATGTATTTCTATATTGAGCCTTAAAGAACTGCTGAACTTTGTATTTTTATACTGTGCCTTTAAGAACTGCTGTATAAAAAAGGCACTATAGATGAACTTTTGTCTCTTGACCTAGAGCACTTCCTGCTTGAAACCTTGAGACAGGTTTGTTGTTTATCTATACCTTGTGGCACCTATCTGGTTAATACATAAGGATTATAAAATGGCAAGAAAGAATCCTGGGCTCTGATTGGTCAGACTGCCTTAGAGACAGTGATGTTATCTGACAGTGACATCACTATATCTAGGGCAGGCATGACCACAACCACATGACAGTAAAACAAATTCCTCCAGGCTGAATCCTTTCCTGCATGCCAAAGCTCTTACCACAGTGGCTTTCCCAACAACTCACAAGTCCCCCAACACACAAAATCGTTGTTTTCCTCGCATTCAGTCACATCTAACAGTACTGTAGACCCCTTAGTCATTGGCAATAACATTTAAACAGAATCTGCAAACAGGAGAAAGTCATAGCTTAAAATGGCTTTTCCATCCCCACTTGATGTTGCAATTATGGCAGCGGTGCACACTTTAGTGCTGGGCTGAATAGTTCATGGCGGCAATCCTTCAATTCCTGTTACGGCCCTCACATTGTTCTCCAGTCTGACAATATTTAACCAAAATAAGGCTACAGAAAGCCCTTTTCTCCCAGTCTGCTCCAGGTCCTGACTCACGTTCACTCAGTCCGACTGCACTATAGTAGCGGTCACAAGTTTTCCATGTTGTGAGTTCATTGAAGGAAAACAAAAAGCAAATTCAGAATGAAACACAATCTCCTGTGTCTGTGACAGGAAGGAGAAACAGCAGCAGAACAATGGGGCACAGGAGGTCAGAGAAATAAACAGAGCCACAAAGAGAGACCTTAAAGGGAAAAGGGCAACTATATAGGGCAGTTCCACTGCTGTATAAGAAAAAACTGTGGACTTTTTTTCAATAGGTATACCTGCCCTAACAAAAGTAAAAAAAAATTATTTTAAATATATTTTCCCGGTTTCTTCTTTCTAAAACAAAGCAAATGATTGTATAATTTCAATAAGGCACTGCAGGGTGTGTATTATTGTATAATAGCATCACTTCTCGGTGTTGAATGCACTCAGCCAGCGGCCTCATGCTTCAATCACTTGAGGCATATTACACAATAACACCCACCCTGTCATTCCTTATTGTTTTAATAATACATTTATTGCATCCTGTTTCATTGCTGTGAACGTGAGTGCCAGATTTTGTTTTGTTTTAATTGTACTGTTTGTATCTGTAGCACCACAGTCCCTCTGAGCTGCCTTTTTATTTTCTGCATAGGTCATCAGTTTAATTATTTCTTTGCAATGACTCTAACATAAGTGGGTTGTTGCTTCCTTTTTCCTGAACATTTTGAGTTTGGATGTAATTATGCCCACATTTTATTTTTATTGTTTACCCTTTTTTGGCCTTTTTATTGGTACCTTTATTTGGGGTGAGTCAGGTTATCACTAGTGAGGAAAAATTAGGTTTTGCCTCCAGAGCATTCTAATTATGTATGGGTACAATCACCGAGCTATCTAGCTTTTCACTTTGAGATGAGTACAATTTCTAAGACCATTTCATTGAGTCCCGATAGGCAGCCATCAGTACCATCTGTTTACTGAGACGTTGGGTATCTTCCATGATAATTGACAACCATTCCATGAAAATTATATTTTCAGCCATTTTAAGAGATTCAGCTAGCTTCTCGTTATTTTTTATTATGGTTATCATTTTACTTTGTCTCTTGACATTTTATTCATTTATATTATCTTGAGCCTTTTTCCTTGAGTTAATCTGTGAGTTATTCTAGTCCCCATAAGTGCATAAAAAGGAAATTTCTAAATCTGCCACTATAGCAGAGCTTTCTAAATTGTATCTAGCAGACAGACTATACAGAGTTAAAAACTTCAGACCCTCAATGGTATCTATTGATTCATCCAGAATAGTGGGCAAGATCATAATTCATTTTGTGCTGTAGTTGTTTCATTGTTGGACTGGTAAAATATATCATTAAAAAGGTTTGGGTTAGCTAAGGTATTGTGACTTTTTTATTTATTTAGTTTTTGTTGACCGGGTAAGTGCACTAGACAAAGTCTACCTATTTTCAAGCATGACCCAGGGGAGGAGGATACAGATGAATGCCAACTGACCTTGAACCAGATTAAGCTGTTGGTGGTATTTTTATGAATGGGGGGAGATTTGGCCAGGGCACCGGGGAAATTCCCTACTGCTTATTGTCGGTAGGGGGAGCTGATGTCTGCCAACATGAACAGCAGAGAAAAGGAGGATGCTGAGGGTATGGAGGTAGGAGAGGAGGCTGCTGCTCTGATCAGTGAACTTAATGAATCTCAAGATAATTCTACAGTACAAGGGAATCCTACTATACAGAAACTCTGACAAATGAGAAAAGGTACTCTGTAAAAGTAAAATGGATATACAACAAAATACTGATGAAACAGATGAAATGGAGGTATATTTGAAAAACTGCTTTCTAAAAGAAACTGAGGGAGCTCCTGACAAAGTCTGACAAAGGGAAACAGCCTGTCGAAACAGCCCAGCTGGAGTGAGATGACGCAAGCTCATCAATGGAGCCGCCGCTAGGCTGGTCGGTGGCAGTAGAACAAAGTGAACTAAGAGAGCACCATGGTGCAAAAGGGAGTCATGGTGCAGAAGCAACTGAGACACTGCAGCAATTTTCATCTGTCCCATCGGGAATGGCAATATTGGGGAAAAGCAGACCTGGCCTAAGAGGCACAGGAGAAAGGCAAATTCAAGGAACTTAAGCCTGGTCAGTAAATGCAGCATTATCAGCGGCAGGCTGGCAAAAGGAAGGAACTTCAGGTCAGTGGATCGTGGGGAGCTCCCTAATTGTGATTTTGAATGAAAATAATCAAAAGGTCAACAAGGGGGCTGTAATCACTAATAATGTAGAAAATGGCCTTGAATTGCCTACAAAATTACAAGAATTACAATTGACTCAGAATCCCATACTGCAGTTCTCTGAAGAAAGTAATAGGCCTAACAATGCTAATTTATCTGGTTCAAGGTCAATTGGCATTCATCTGCATCCCCCTCCCCCGGGTCGTGCCTGAAAATAGGCAGGATTTGTCTAGTGCACTTACCTGGTCAACAAAACTAAATAAAATAAATAAATAAAAGTAAACCAATCTGGGGGATGCCCCAAGACTCGCTAAATGCACCTCAATGCGCTTCTTCATCTAACATGGATACTGGGGAAAGTCATTTGCCTCTTTATTTAAAATGCCTATTTTTCCTGCAGAAAACACAATGCAGTCGGACTCTGCTACACAGGAGGCCTACACCATATCCCTGACAGTTTTGTGGCATGACATTACTAAAGGATAGCATGAATTTTTTGCCAATGAAAATATGCCCTTATCCACATCTCAGGGGGAATCCACATTTGACATTATTTTTAAAAATGTATCTGGACTAGAGCGCCTTTGGACAAAATATAATGCACTGAAGAAGTCTACAGTTTGGTCTCATTTTGTTGCAGTTCCCCTCACGAAACCTGCACAAAAGTCAATGGGTGGGATATTCAAAAGGGTTGCGCCATGCACAATGGGGTTGCGCCTGCGCAAGACCAAAAGTGCGCCATTCTGCGATATTCAGCAGGAGGCAGTTGCGCCACCGAAAACATGCTGAACAACAGCGCAATGCAAAGGAAGGCATGTGCAACCGACGGGGGTGGATCCATGCATAAAGAGCGCAATGCGATATTCGAAGATTTCATGAGGCGCAAGAGCGGAACTGTTGAAATTACACTAGCGAAATGAGCCAAATAAAAGGCTCAAGGAAGCGGGCAAGAACGCTACAAGGATGCCAAGTGGGGTAGAGAGAGAGACAGACAGACAGGCAGACAGTGACAGGCTAGGCAGGCAAGGCAAGCATTGTGGGCCATAGGCTGCAGGAGCCCAGCGGGGGTGCCGGTGCAGTGGAAGTAGCAGTCAGGACAGCGGGGGTAACCCAGCAACACCAGCTGGGGTCAGAAGCCAGGGAGATGGACAGTGCCAGCTTCCACATGGAAGGTGTAATAGGGGGGTGAGAATGCAAGCGGCAGGGATGAGGCCGTGGAAGGGCCCATGGTGGTGCGCCCCAACAGGCAGTACAGTGTCCCCATCAGCTATGAGCTGTATACAGATGTAGAGATCGTGGGCCAGTACCGCCTGAACAGAGGGCAATACTGAGGCGGCTCTGTGAGCTGTGCAGTGATGTGATGCAGGCACCCTCACGGCGGAGTCACGCTCTGTCAGTGGAGACCAAGGTGACAGCCTGCATGTGCCTGCTCACCACGGCACCTTCCAGAGGCTGACAGGGGACACCACAGGCATCACACAGTCGGCCATGTCACGCATCCTCACCCAATTCCTCAGCGCACTGCTGCCACATGCTGCGGAGCAGATCCATTTCCCCAGCACCGCAGCAGAGCGTACAGCAAACATGCAGGAGTTCCACAGGGTAGCACGTATGCCTGGCATGCTAGGGGCCATAGACTGCACCCATGTGGCCATTCGCACACCACCTGGCCCCGATGGGGCAGCGTATAGGAACCGAAAGGGCTACTCCAGTGTCAACTGCCAGGTGGTGTGTGATGCCACTGGGCGAATAATCAATGTCTGTGCCACACACCCTGGCGGAGCACATGATGCCTTCATATGGCATCAGTCCGCACTGTGCCATCGATTCGAGTGGGGACATCCCCACAGGACATCTAGTGGGTGAATACGCATGTATGGAATGCAAACTTGGGGCAAGGGTGGGAATGCCACAGGTGCCATGGTAGTGGCACACAGGGATATGGGCAAAATGGACCTGAACATGACACTGATCTCCACTATCTCCACACAGGTGACAGTGGGTATCCACTCCATCCTGGCTGCTCACGTGCAGTCATGACCCCCATCGCAACAGCGTATAATTGAGGCACATGCCGCCACACGCAACATCATACAGTGGGTGTTTGGGATGCTCAAGGCACGCTTCCGATGCCTAGACACCTCCGGCGGTGCCCTACAGTACAGCCCCCCAAAGGCCTGTGGGATATTCCTGGCCTGTTGCATCCTGCACAACATGGACAAGGACTGTGGGATAGCCCTACAGGTTGAAGAGGGGGACAGCGATGGGGACGCCAGTGGCGCCGGTGTTGATGGTGATGAGCAGCCCCCCTAGGATGGTGGGACCGCCGACTGATCCGGCAGGCCCAGCTGCACCGGGACAGCATCACAGAGGAGCACTATGCACGACACAGGTAAGTCAAGGGGCCATGTGCAACCAACACTGTCCAGGCGCAAACCACAGGCACACAGGGTAACACACCAGGGGTGCATGACGGCCAGAGGAGTGGAAGGGTCCAGGCATACAAACACACCATCAGGGAGGGGTGAACACTCATATGGACACACACACACCAGGCACAGAGCGTACATGGGCAGATGCACAGCACAGCAGAACCGACATTGCTAACACACAGCACCACCGACCACCCCCACCACCTGTACTGTCCAAGCCGTGTGTCCAGATGCTGGGCACCCCTTGCACCTTATTGTACAGTACAATGCAGGCATCATCATGCACACGCACCTGTGGACAGCAGTTGGGAGGGTGTTCAGGTTGTCCGTGTGTCGGCGTGTTGAGCAGAGCACCCAGCAGTGCACTGCCCACCATGACATACATTGCACACAGGGCAGCACCAGACAGGGCCCGCACTGGGAGACAGGTCAGTCATGTAGCACTGTCCCACGGCCACCGCGGATGCATGGGCGGCCCCGCTGTGACCCAACAGCACTGGCAGGCTGAGCAGGGGCCACATAGGGTGGCACTGTTGGACCACCAGGGGTCCCACTGCGAGAACGCGACCTTGCCCACACAGGGGTCTGCAGCATGCCGAACATACCTGCACCACGGGTGCTCGGGATGCCCACAGCAGAACCCGTGTCGACAGGCCTGGTGTCGCATGACGCCGGGAACGGGGAGTGGAGAGTGAACTGTGTGGGGTGTGCGGTACAGGGGCACCTGACTGTGTGCCCAATGTGTCCACGACAGAGGCCACTGCCTGGGTCAGCCTGTCAATGGCGGCTGTCACATCCATCCGCATGTGGACCATCTCTGCACGGTCCAGAGCACACTCCCTGCTGTGCCACTCCACAGCCACAGATAGTGCCTCCATGGACATTGCAACCCGCCTCTGCTGCTGTACTGAATCCCACAGCAGGCGGGTGTGCTCATCCAATGGGTACTGTGCCACAACGGCATCCTGTCCCCCAGGCTGTGGAAGGTCCTGATGCACAACACCCCTTGAGGGTGGGCGCTGTTCGCCAGGACCAGGAATGGGCATATCAAAGGGCAGCGGGCATGTGCCACCACTGGACACTGTACCCCCAGACCTGGTGGGTGACTGCTGCTGCTGCCCCTCCAACCACTGTGCCCCAGGGTCCACTCGTTCCACCGCTGTGGCTGCAACAGTGCCAGACACCTGCACAGCCACTGGTGCTGCTCCACCAGTGCTGACAGGCACAGCCTGGGACTGTGCCGACATGCTGGCACACAAGTTGGAACCAACAAGGCCCAGGGGCACGTGTTGGCCTGCTGTGTGTCCGTCATGGGACACACACATGTCACTGCCCATTGCAGTCCTTGCATCATCAATGGTGCAGGTACGTGCTACAGCCACAGTCACAGTGTGCTGGCATGCTTGCATGCCAGACTGCTGAGACACAGGCTGTGCACTCCCCACACCCAAATCACCGACACCAGAGTTGGCAGCACAGCGTGCATGCTGGTGCAGTGCATGCTGGCTGCTGACAGAGGTGGATGGACCCTCCTCCATGTCCAGCAGGTCATCCTCACTGCCTAGACCCACCACCACCATCTCCTGAAGACGAACAGGATCTGTAAGAGAAAGTGAGGACATGTGAGTGCATGTGAACAACCTTCCCCCCTCCACAACACCACCACCATGTCATACCGTGCACTGATGGGCTTCCACCTATCTGGAATCCACCTCCTGGTATGCCCTCAATAGCACTGCGCTGCATAGTTGCAGCCAGTCGGTCCTCAGCCGGGGATTGGGAGGGGGGTCACTATACCACCAATGAAAGGGTTTCAGTTAATAGTGATTTTACAGAGTGACATTGGGAAGGGGGGCCACTAACCCAACAGGGACTAGAGTGGCACACAGCTGCCCTGGGTCTTGCAGCTAACCCTCCCAGTGCACCATCTGTTTGGAGCACCACTGGTTGCTGCAAGCTGCGAGACTTTGCCATTGGGACCCTGCCTGATAGAGAATCAGGTACAGGGTCCCAGGTGCACCAGGCTTTGGTGCAAGCTGCCATTTGCCACTGCTTGTACCAATCCAAGCCCACTTTATGAATCGGGCCAACAGTGTTTACTGTGCATGCTAAATTTGTGCCTTTATGAACTGCTGTGTCTTTAGTGGCACTAATATTTTGATGTTGTACAGTATGATGTTTTTAATATCTTTTTTGTGTGTTGGTCTACATGCACTTTTGCACTTCTGTCTGATCCATCTACCACATTTATTTATTTGAAAACTGGTAACTGGAAAAGGCACTTTGAGCCTAGGGTTATTTCCAGGTGTGACCCAGTGAAAGGGTAATGGGTAAACAGGACATCAGTACAATAAATAAAATGACAAAAAAAGTGCAGATACATTGATCAATATAGTAATGGTACAAACAGGCAGCAGGAATAAAGTGCAATGTAACAATGAGATGTTTTTATTTTAGTGCAAGTTGAGAACTGAGATAGTCAACACACAGTAACATGCCAGTCAAAACAGGTGCAGTTCCGTTGAAAATGAAGTTTGAACTGAAGCTTGAGATATCCTATAGAGGTGGAATGATGGAGCTGGTTCCAGAGAAGTGACAGGCAATATGAAAAGCCAGACTGCCCAGTGGTGGAATGATGGGGAGGGAGTGGAGAATGTGTTCTTGCCCTTGAGCAAAGGGAGCATGGAGCTGGAGGGATAGGAGAGAGAAGTGAAGTTAGATAGCATAGCAGGGACACTGACCTGTACTTGGAGATGACGTTAGTATTGTGTAACTGGTGACATGAGTGTAGTGGGAGGATGGAGAGGGTGGAGTGGAGAGAGCAGTGGTATGTACTTGCGGGAATTAGTTGTAAAGCAACACAAGGCATTACAGAGGGTATCCAGTCTAACAAGGGAAGTGGTAGGAGTAGTCCCATAGACAGTGTCGGTGTAGTCAAAGATGGGAGCAACATTTTGATGATTAGCTCATGGAGGACCGGCAGGTAAAGACAGTCTTTGATGTAGTACAGCACACGAAACTTGGGGTGTTATTCTGCATAGATAGCATCAATGTGGGTGAAGTAATCAAGCTTAGTGGCCAGCAACACACTAATGTACTTAAATGGTGGGCCAACATCAAGAGGAATCATGTATTTCTATATTGAGCCTTAAAGAACTGCTGAACTTTGTATTTTTATACTGTGCCTTTAAGAACTGCTGTATAAAAAAGGCACTATAGATGAACTTTTGTCTCTTGACCTAGAGCACTTCCTGCTTGAAACCTTGAGACAGGTTTGTTGTTTATCTATACCTTGTGGCACCTATCTGGTTAATACATAAGGATTATAAAATGGGAAGAAAGAATCCTGGGCTCTGATTGGTCAGACTGCCTTAGAGACAGTGATGTTATCTGACAGTGACATCACTATATCTAGGGCAGGCATAACCACAACCACATGACAGTAAAACAAATTCCTCCAGGCTGAATCCTTTCCTGCATGCCAAATCTCTTACCACAGTGGCTTTCCCAACAACTCACAAGTCCCCCAACACACAAAATCGTTGTTTTCCTCGCATTCAGTCACATCTAACAGTACTGTAGACCCCTTAGTCATTGGCAATAACATTTAAACAGAATCTGCAAACAGGAGAAAGTCATAGCTTAAAATGGCTTTTCCATCCCCCACTTGATGTTGCAATTATGGCAGCGTGTGCACACTTTAGTGCTGGGCTGAATAGTTGCGTAGCGGCAATCCTTCAATTCCTGTTACGGCCCTCACATTGTTCTCCAGTCTGACAATATTTAACCAAAATAAGGCTACAGAAAGCCCCTTTTTCTCCCAGTCTGCTCCAGGTCCTGACTCCACGTTCACTCAGTCCGACTGCACTATAGTGTCGGTCACAAGTTTTCCATGTTGTGAGTTCATTGAAGGAAAACAAAAAAGCAAATTCAGAATGAAACACAATCTCCTGTGTCTGTGACAGGAAGGAGAAACAGCAGCAGAACAATGGGGCACAGGAGGTCAGAGAAATAAACAGAGCCACAGAGAGACCTTAAAGGAAAAAGGCAACTATATAGGGCAGTTCCACTGCTGTATAAGAAAAAACTGTGGACTTTTTTTTTCAATAGGTATACCTGCCCTAACAAAAAGTAACAAAAAAAAATTATTTTAAATATATTTTTCCCGGTTTCTTCTTTCTAAAACAAAGCAAATGATTGTATAATTTCAATAAGGCACTGCAGGGTGTGTATTATTGTATAATAGCATCACTTCTCGGGTGTTGAATGCACTCAGCCAGCGGCCTCATGCTTCAATCACTTGAGGCATATTACACAATAACACCCACCCTGTCATTCCTTATTGTTTTAATAACACATTTATTGCATCCTGTTTCATTGCTGTGGCACGTGAGTGCCAGATTTTGTTTTGTTTTAATTGTACTGTTTGTATCTGTAGCACCACAGTCCCTCTGAGCTGCCTTTTTATTTTCTGCATAGGTCATCTGTTTAATTATTTCTTTGCAATGAATCTAACATAAGTGGGTTGTTGCTTCCTTTTTCCTGAACATTTTGAGTTTGGATGTAATTATGCCCACATTTTATTTTTATTGTTTACCCTTTTTTGGCCTTTTTATTGGTACCTTTATTTGGGGTGAGTCAGGTTATCACTAGTGAGGAAAAATTAAGTTTTGCCTCCAGAGCATTTTAATTATGTATGGGTACAATCACCGAGCTATCTAGCTTTTCACTTTGAGATGAGTACAATTTCTACGACCATTTCATTGAGTCCCGATAGGCAGCCATCAGTACCATCTGTTTACTGAGACGTTGGGTATCTTCCATGATAATTGACAACCATTCCATGAAAATTATATTTTCAGCCATTTTAAGAGATTCAGCTAGCTTCTCGTTATTTTTTATTATGGTTATCATTTACTTCTTGTCTCTTGACATTTTATTCATTTATATTATCTTGAGCCTTTTTCCTTGAGTTAATCTGTGAGTTATTCTAGTCCCCATAAGTGCATAAAAAGGAAATTTCTAAATCTGCCACTATAGCAGAGCTTTCTAAATTGTATCTAGCAGACAGACTATACAGAGTTAAAAACTTCAGACCCTCAATGGTATCTATTGATTCATCCAGAATAGTGGGCAAGATCATAATTCATTTTGTGCTGTAGTTGTTTCATTGTTGGACTGGTAAAATATATCATTAAAAGGTTTGGGTTAGCTAAGGTATTGTGACTTTTTTATTTATTTAGTTTTTGTTGACCGGGTAAGTGCACTAGACAAAGTCTACCTATTTTCAAGCATGACCCAGGGGAGGAGGATACAGATGAATGCCAACTGACCTTGAACCAGATTAAGCTGTTGGTGGTATTTTTATGAATGGGGGGAGATTTGGCCAGGGCACCGGGGAAATTCCCTACTGCTTATTGTCGGTAGGGGGAGCTGATGTCTGCCAACATGAACAGCAGAGAAAAGGAGGATGCTGAGGGTATGGAGGTAGGAGAGGAGGCTGCTGCTCTGATCAGTGAACTTAATGAATCTCAAGATAATTCTACAGTACAAGGGAATCCTACTATACAAGAAACTCTGACAAATGAGGAAAAGGTACTCTGTAAAAGTAAAATGGATATACAACAAAATACTGATGAAACAGATGAAATGGAGGTATATTTGAAAAAACTGCTTTCTAAAAGAAACTGAGGGAGCTCCTGACAAAGTCTGACAAAGGGAAACAGCCTGTCGAAACAGCCCAGCTGGAGTGAGATGACGCAAGCTCATCAATGGAGCCGCCGCTAGGCTGGTCGGTGGTAGTAGAACAAAGTGAACTAAGAGAGCACCATGGTGCAAAAGGGAGTCATGGTGCAGAAGCAACTGAGACACTGCAGCAATTTTCATCTGTCCCATCGGGAATGGCAATATTGGGGAAAAGCAAACCTGGCCTAAGAGGCACAGGAGAAAGGCAAATTCAAGGAACTTAAGCCTGGTCAGTAAATGCAGCATTATCAGCGGCAGGCTGGCAAAAGGAAGGAACTTCAGGTCAGTGGATCGTGGGGAGCTCCCTAATTGTGATTTTGAATGAAAATAATCAAAAGGTCAACAAGGGGGCTGTAATCACTAATAATGTAGAAAATGGCCTTGAATTGCCTACAAAATTACAAGAATTACAATTGACTCAGAATCCCATACTGCAGTTCTCTGAAGAAAGTAATAGGCCTAACAATGCTAATTTATCTGGTTCAAGGTCAATTGGCATTCATCTGCATCCCCCTCCCCCGGGTCGTGCCTGAAAATAGGCAGGATTTGTCTAGTGCACTTACCTGGTCAACTAAACTAAATAAAATAAATAAATAAAAGTAAACCAATCTGGGGGATGCCCCAAGACTGCGCTAAATGCACCTCAATGCGCTTCTTCATCTAACATGGATACTGGGGGAAAGTCATTTGCCTCTTTATTTAAAATGCCTATTTTTCCTGCAGAAAAACACAATGCAGTCGGACTCTGCTACACAGGAGGCCTACACCATATCCCTGACAGTTTTTGTGGCATTACTAAAGGATAGCATGAATTTTTTTGCCAATGAAATATATGCCCTTATCCACATCTCAGGGGGAATCCACATTTGACATTAGTTTTAAAAATGTATCTGGACTAGAGCGCCTTTGGACAAAATATAATGCACTGAAGAAGTCTACAGTTTGGTCTCATTTTGTTGCAGTTCCCCTCACGAAACCTGTACAAAAGTCAATGGGTGGGATATTCAAAAGGGTTGCGCCATGCACAATAGGGTTGCGCCTGCGCAAGACCAAAAGTGCGCCATTCTGCGATATTCAGCAGGAGGCAGTTGCGCCACCGAAAACATGCTGAGCAACAGCGCAATGCAAAGGAAGGCATGTGCAACCGGCAGAGGTGGATCCATGCATAAAGAGCGCAATGCGATATTCGAAGATTTCATGAGGCGCAAGAGCGGAACTGTTGAAATTACACTAGCGAAATGAGCCAAATAAAAGGCTCAAGGAAGCGGGCAAGAACGCAACAAGGATGCCAAGTGGGGTAGAGAGAGAGACAGACAGACAGGCAGACAGTGACAGGCTAGGCAGGCAAGGCAAGCATTGGGGCCATAGGCTGCAGGAGCCCAGCGGGGGTGCCGGTGCAGTGGAAGTAGCAGTCAGGACAGCGGGGGTAACCCAGCAACACCAGCTGGGGTCAGAAGCCAGGGGAGATGGACAGTGCCAGCTTCCACATGGAAGGTGTAATAGGGGGGTGAGAATGCAAGCGGCAGGGATGGGGCCGTGGAAGGGCCCATGGTGGTGCGCCCCAACAGGCAGTACAGTGTCCCCATCAGCTATGAGCTGTATACAGATGTAGAGATCGTGGGCCAGTACCGCCTGAACAGAGGGCAATACTGAGGCGGCTCTGTGAGCAGTGCAGTGATGTGATGCAGGCACCTCACGACGGAGTCACGCTCTGTCAGTGGAGACCAAGGTGACAGCCTGCATGTGCCTGCTCACCACGGCACCTTCCAGAGGCCGACAGGGGACACCACAGGCATCACACAGTCGGCCATGTCACGCATCCTCACCCAATTCCTCAGCGCACTGCTGCCACATGCTGTGGAGCACATCCATTTCCCCAGCACCGCAGCAGAGCGTACAGCAAACATGCGGGAGTTCCACAGGGTAGCACGTATGCCTGGCATGCTAGGGGCCATAGACTGCACCCATGTGGCCATTCGCACGCCACCTGGCCCCGATGGGGCAGCGTATAGGAACCGAAAGGGCTACTCCAGTGTCAACTGCCAGGTGGTGTGTGATGCCACTGGGCGAATAATCAATGTCTGTGCCACACACCCTGGCGGAGCACATGATGCCTTCATATGGCATCAGTCCGCACTGTGCCATCGATTCGAGTGGGGACATCCCCACAGGACATCTAGTGGGTGAGTACGCATGTATGGAATGCAAACTTGGGGCAAGGGTGGGAATGCCACAGGTGCCATGGTAGTGGCACACAGGGATATGGGCAAAATGGACCTGAACATGACACTGATCTCCACTATCTCCACACAGGTGACAGTGGGTATCCACTCCATCCCTGGCTGCTCACACCGTACCGGCGCCCCATGACCCCATCGCAGCAACGCTATAGTGAGGCACATGCCGCCACACGCAACATCATACAGCGGGGGTTTGGGATGCTCAAGGCACGCTTCCGATGCCTAGACACCTCCAGCGGTGCCCTACAGTACAGCCCCCCAAAGGCCTGTGGGATATTCCTGGCCTGTTGCATCCTGCACAACATGGCCAAGGACTGTGGGATAGCCCTACAGGTTGAAGAGGGGGACAGCGATGGGGACGCCAGTGGCGCGGGTGTTGATGGTGATGAGCAGCCCTCCCAGGATGGTGGGACCGCCGACTGATCCGGCAGGCCCAGCTGCACCGGGACACCATCACAGAGGAGCACTATGCACGACACAGGTAAGTCAAGGGGCCATGTGCAACCAACACTGTCCAGGCGCAAACCACAGGCACACAGGGTAACACACCAGGGGTGCATGACGGCCAGAGGAGTGGAAGGGTCCAGGCATACAAACACACCATCAGGAAGGGGTGAACACACATATGGACACACACACACCAGGCACAGGCGTACATGGGCAGATGCAGCACAGCAGAACCGACATTGCTAACACACAGCACCACCGACCACCCCACCACCTGTACTGTCCAAGTACGTGTGTCAGATGCTGGGCACCCTTGCACCTTGGTGTACAGTACAATGCGGGCATCATCATGCACATGCACCTGTGGACAGCAGTTGGGAGGGTGTGCAGGTGGTCCGTGTGTCGGCGTGTTGAGCAGAGCACCCAGCAGTGCACTGCCCACCATGACATACATTGCACACAGGGCAGCACCAGACAGGGCCCGCACTGGGAGACAGGTCAGTCATGTAGCACTGTCCCACGGCCACCGCGGATGCATGGGCGGCCCCGCCGTGACCCAACAGCACTGGCAGGCTGAGCAGGGGCCACATGGGGTGGCACTGTTGGACCACCGGGGTCCCACTGAGAACCGACCTTGCCCACACAGGGGTCTGCAGCATGCAGACATACCTGCACCACGGGTGCTCGGGATGCCCACAGCAGAACCGGTGTCGACAGGCCTGGTGGCGACGCGAACGGGAGTGAGAGTGAACTGTGGTGTGCGTACAGGGCACCTGACTGTGTGCCCAATGTGTCCATGACAGAGACCACTGCCTGGGTCAGCCTGTCAATGGCGGCGGTCACATCCATCCGCATGTGGACCATCTCTGCACGGTCCAGAGCACACTCCCTGCTGTGCCACTCCACAGCCACAGATAGTGCCTCCACGGACATTGCAACCCGCCTCTGCTGCTGTACTGATTCCCACAGCAGGCGGGTGTGGTCATCCAATGGGTACTGTGCCACAACGGCATCCTGTCCCCCAGGGTGTGGAAGGTCCTGATGCACAACACCCCTTGAGGGTGGGCGCTGTTCGCCAGGACCAGGAATGGGCATATCAAAGGGCAGCGGGCATGTGCCACCACTGGACACTGTACCCCCAGACCTGGTGGGTGACTGCTGCTGCTGCCCCTCCAACCACTGTGCCCCAGGGTCCACTCGTTCCACCGCTGTGGCTGCAACAGTGCCAGACACCTGCACAGCCACTGGTGCTGCCCCACCAGTGCTGACAGGCACAGCCTGGGACTGTGCCGACATGCTGGCACACAGTTGGACCCAGCAAGGCCAGGGGCACGGTTGGCCTGCTGTGTGTCCGCCATGGGACACACACATGTCACTGCCCATTGCAGTCCTTGCATCATCAATGGTGCAGGTACGTGCTACAGCCACAGTCACAGTGTGCTGGCATGCTTGCATGCCAGACTGCTGAGACACAGGCTGTGCACCCCCACACCTGAATCACCGACACCAGAGTTGGCAGCACAGCGTGCATGCTGGTGCAGTGCATGCTGGCTGCTGACAGAGGTGGATGGACCCTCCTCCATGTCCAGCAGGTCATCCTCACTGCCTGGACCCACCACCACCGTCTCCTGAAGACGAACAGGATCTGTAACAGAAAGAGAGGACATGTGAGTGCATGTGAACAACCTTCCCCCCCTCCCCAACACCACCACCATGTCATTTTGTGCAGTGATGGGCTTCCACCTGTCTGGAATCCACCTCCTGGTATGCCCTCAATAGCACTGCGCTGCATAGTTGCAGCCAGTCGGTCCTCAGACGGGGATTGGGAGGAGGGTCACTATACCACCAATGAAAGGGTTTCAGTTAATAGTGATTTTACAGAGTGACATTGGGAAGGGGGGCCACTAACCCAACAGGGACTAGAGTGGCACACAGCTGCCCTGGGTCTTGCAGCTAACCCTCCCAGTGCACCATCTGTTTGGAGCACCACTGGTTGCTGCAAGCTGCGAGACTTTGCCATTGGGACCCTGCCTGATAGAGAATCAGGTACAGGGTCCCAGGTGCACCAGGCTTTGGTGCAAGCTGCCATTTGCCACTGCTTGTACCAATCCAAGCCCACTTTATGAATCGGGCCAACAGTGTTTACTGTGCATGCTAAATTTGTGCCTTTATGAACTGCTGTGTCTTTAGTGGCACTAATATTTTGATGTTGTACAGTATGATGTTTTTAATATCTTTTTTGTGTGTTGGTCTACATGCACTTTTGCACTTCTGTCTGATCCATCTACCACATTTATTTATTTGAAAACTGGTAACTGGAAAAGGCACTTTGAGCCTAGGGTTATTTCCAGGTGTGACCCAGTGAAAGGGTAATGGGTAAACAGGACAGCAGTATAATAAATAAAATGACAAAAAAGTGCAGATACATTGATCAATATAGTAATGGTACAAACAGGCAGCAGGAATAAAGTGCAATGTAACAATGAGATGTTTTTATTTTAGTGCAAGTTGAGAACTGAGATAGTCAACACACAGTAACATGTCAGTCAAAACAGGTGCAGTTCCGCTGAAAATGAAGTTTGAACTGAAGCTTGAGATATCCTATAGAGGTGGAATGATGGAGCTGGTTCCAGAGAAGTGACAGGCAATATGAAAAGCCAGACTGCCCAGTGGTGGAATGATGGGGAGGAGTGGAGAATGTGTTCTTGCCCTTGAGCAAAGGGAGCATGGAGCTGGAGGGATAGGAGAGAGAAGTGAAGTTAGATAGCATAGCAGGGACACTGACCTGTACTTGGAGATGACGTTAGTATTGTGTAACTGGTGACATGAGTGTAGTGGGAGGATGGAGAGGGTGGAGTGGAGAGAGCAGTGGTATGTACTTGCGGGTAATTAGTTGTAAAGCAACACAAGGCATTACAGAGGGTATCCAGTCTAACAAGGAAGTGGTAGGAGTAGTCCCATAGACAGTGTCGGTGTAGTCAAAGATGGGAGCAACATTTTGATGATTAGCTCATGGAGGACCGGCAGGTAAAGACAGTCTTTGATGTAGTACAGCACACGAAACTTGGGGTGTTATTCTGCATAGATAGCATCAATGTGGGTGAAGTAATCAAGCTTAGTGGCCAGCAACACACTAATGTACTTAAATGGTGGGCCAACATCAAGAGGGAATCATGTATTTCTATATTGAGCCTTAAAGAACTGCTGAACTTTGTATTTTTATACTGTGCCTTTAAGAACTGCTGTATAAAAAAGGCACTATAGATGAACTTTTGTCTCTTGACCTAGAGCACTTCCTGCTTGAAACCTTGAGACAGGTTTGTTGTTTATCTATACCTTGTGGCACCTATCTGGTTAATACATAAGGATTATAAAATGGCAAGAAAGAACTTGGCTCTGATTGGTCAGACTGCTTTAGAGACAGTGATGTTATCTGACAGTGACATCACTATATCTAGGGCAGGCATAACCACAACCACATGACAGTAAAACAAATTCCTCCAGGCTGAATCCTTTCCTGCATGCCAAATCTCTTACCACAGTGGCTTTCCCAACAACTCACAAGTCCCCCAACACACAAAATCGTTGTTTTCCCTGCATTCAGTCACATCTAACAGTACTGTAGACCCCTTAGTCATTGGCAATAACATTTAAACAGAATCTGCAAACAGGAGAAAGTCATAGCTTAAAATGGCTTTTCCATCCCCCACTTGATGTTGCAATTATGGCGCAGCTGCACACTTTAGTGCTGGGCTGAATAGTTGCGCAGTGGCAATCCTTCAATTCCTGTTACGGCCCTCACATTGTTCTCCAGTCTGACAATATTTAACCAAAATAAGGCTACAGAAAGCCCCTTTTTCTCCCAGTCTGCTCCAGGTCCTGACTCCACGTTCACTCAGTCCGACTGCACTATAGTGTCGGTCACAAGTTTTCCATGTTGTGAGTTCATTGAAGGAAAACAAAAATGCAAATTCAGAATGAAACACAATCTCCTGTGTCTGTGACAGGAAGGAGAAACAGCAGCAGAACAATGGGGCACAGGAGGTCAGAGAAATAAACAGAGCCACAAAGAGAGACCTTAAAGGGAAAAGGGGCAACCATATAGGGGCAGTTCCACTGCTGTATAAGAAAAAAACTGTGGACTTTTTTTTTCAATAGGTATACCTGCCCTAACAAAAAGTAACAAAAAAAAATTATTTTAAATATATTTTTCCCGGTTTCTTCTTTCTAAAACAAAGCAAATGATTGTATAATTTCAATAAGGCACTGCAGGGTGTGTATTATTGTATAATAGCATCACTTCTCGGGTGTTGAATGCACTCAGCCAGCGGCCTCATGCTTCAATCACTTGAGGCATATTACACAATAACACCCACCCTGTCATTCCTTATTGTTTTAATAACACATTTATTGCATCCTGTTTCATTGCTGTGGCACGTGAGTGCCAGATTTTGTTTTGTTTTAATTGTACTGTTTGTATCTGTAGCACCACAGTCCCTCTGAGCTGCCTTTTTATTTTCTGCATAGGTCATCTGTTTAATTATTTCTTTGCAATGAATCTAACATAAGTGGGTTGTTGCTTCCTTTTTCCTGAACATTTTGAGTTTGGATGTAATTATGCCCACATTTTATTTTTATTGTTTACCCTTTTTTGGCCTTTTTATTGGTACCTTTATTTGGGGTGAGTCAGGTTATCACTAGTGAGGAAAAATTAAGTTTTGCCTCCAGAGCATTTTAATTATGTATGGGTACAATCACCGAGCTATCTAGCTTTTCACTTTGAGATGAGTACAATTTCTACGACCATTTCATTGAGTCCCGATAGGCAGCCATCAGTACCATCTGTTTACTGAGACGTTGGGTATCTTCCATGATAATTGACAACCATTCCATGAAAATTATATTTTCAGCCATTTTAAGAGATTCAGCTAGCTTCTCGTTATTTTTTATTATGGTTATCATTTACTTTGTCTCTTGACATTTTATTCATTTATATTATCTTGAGCCTTTTCCTTGAGTTAATCTGTGAGTTATTCTAGTCCCCATAAGTGCATAAAAGGAAATTTCTAAATCTGCCACTATAGCAGAGCTTTCTAAATTGTATCTAGCAGACAGACTATACAGAGTTAAAAACTTCAGACCCTCAATGGTATCTATTGATTCATCCAGAATAGTGGGCAAGATCATAATTCATTTTGTGTTGTAGTTGTTTCATTGTTGGACTGGTAAAATATATCATTAAAAGGTTTGGGTTAGCTAAGGTATTGTGACTTTTTATTTATTTAGTTTTTGTTGACCGGGTAAGTGCACTAGACAAAGTCTACCTATTTTCAAGCATGACCCAGGGAGGAGGATACAGATGAATGCCAACTGACCTTGAACCAGATTAAGCTGTTGGTGGTATTTTATGAATGGGGAGATTTGGCCAGGGCACCGGGAAATTCCCTACTGCTTATTGTCGGTGGGGGACTGATGTCTGCCAACATGAACAGCAGAGAAAAGGAGGATGCTGAGGGTATGGAGGTAGGAGAGGAGGCTGCGCTCTGATCAGTGAACTTAATGAATCTCAAGATAATTCTACAGTACAAGGGAATCCTACTATACAAGAAACTCTGACAAATGAGGAAAAGGTACTCTGTAAAAGTAAAATGGATATACAACAAAATACTGATGAAACAGATGAAATGGAGGTATATTTGAAAAACTGCTTTCTAAAAGAAACTGAGGGAGCTCCTGACAAAGTCTGACAAAGGGAAACAGCCTGTCGAAACAGCCCAGCTGGAGTGAGATGACGCAAGCTCATCAATGGAGCTGCCGCTAGGCTGGTCGGTGGCAGTAGAACAAAGTGAACTAAGAGAGCACCATGGTGCAAAAGGGAGTCATGGTGCAGAAGCAACTGAGACACTGCAGCAATTTTCATCTGTCCCATCGGGAATGGCAATATTGGGGAAAAGCAGACCTGGCCTAAGAGGCACAGGAGAAAGGCAAATTCAAGGAACTTAAGCCTGGTCAGTAAATGTAGCATTATCAGCGGCAGGCTGGCAAAAGGAAGGAACTTCAGGTCAGTGGATCGTGGGGAGCTCCCTAATTGTGATTTTGAATGAAAATAATCAAAAGGTCAACAAGGGGGCTGTAATCACTAATAATGTAGAAAATGGCCTTGAATTGCCTACAAAATTACAAGAATTACAATTGACTCAGAATCCCATACTGCAGTTCTCTGAAGAAAGTAATAGGCCTAACAATGCTAATTTATCTGGTTCAAGGTCAATTGGCATTCATCTGCATCCCCCTCCCCCGGGTCGTGCCTGAAAATAGGCAGGATTTGTCTAGTGCACTTACCTGGTCAACAAAAACTAAATAAAATAAATAAATAAAAGTAAACCAATCTGGGGGATGCCCCAAGACTGCGCTAAATGCACCTCAATGCGCTTCTTCATCTAACATGGATACTGGGGGAAAGTCATTTGCCTCTTTATTTAAAATGCCTATTTTTCCTGCAGAAAGACACAATGCAGTCGGACTCTGCTACACAGGAGGCCTACACCATATCCCTGACAGTTTTTGTGGCACGTACATTACTAAAGGATAGCATGAATTTTTTTGCCAATGAAATATATGCCCTTATCCACATCTCAGGGGGAATCCACATTTGACATTAGTTTTAAAAATGTATCTGGACTAGAGCGCCTTTGGACAAAATATAATGCACTGAAGAAGTCTACAGTTTGGTCTCATTTTGTTGCAGTTCCCCTCACGAAACCTGCACAAAAGTCAATGGGTGAGATATTCAAAAGGGTTGCGCCATGCACAATAGGGTTACGCCTGCTCAAGACCAAAAGTGCGCCATTCTGCGATATTCAGCAGGAGGCAGTTGCGCCACCGAAAACATGCTGAGCAACAGCGCAATGCAAAGGAAGGCATGTGCAACCGACGGGGGTGGATCCATGCATAAAGAGTGCAATGCGATATTCAAAGACTTGCGCAGTGCGCAAGAGCGGAACTGCTGGAAATTGCACACTAGCGGAAATGAGCCAAATTAAAAAGGCTCAAGGAAGCGGCGCAAGAACGCTACAAGGATGCCAAGTGGGGTAGAGAGAGAGACAGACAGACAGGCAGACAGTGACAGGCTAGGGCAGGCAAGGCAAGCATTGTGGGCCATAGGCTGCAGAGGCCAGCGGGGGGTGCCCGGTGCAGTGGAAGTAGCAGTCAGGACAGCGGGGGTAACCCAGCAACACCAGCTGGGGTCAGAAGCCAGGGAGATGGACAGTGCCAGCTTCCACATGGAAGCTGTAATGAGGGGGGTGAGAATGCAAGCTGGCAGGGGGATGAGGCCGTGGAAGGGCCCATCGGTGGTACGCCCCCAACAGGCAGTACAGTGTCCCCATCAGCTATGAGCTGTATACAGATGTAGAGATCGTGGGCCAGTACCGCCTGAACAGGGCAATACTGAGGCGGCTCTGTGAGCTGTGCAGTGATGTGATGCAGGCACCCTCACGACGGAGTCACGCTCTGTCAGTGGAGACCAAGGTGACAGCCTGCATGTGCCTGCTCTCCACGGGCACCTTCCAGAGGCTGACAGGGGACACCACAGGCATCACACAGTCGGCCATGTCACGCATCCTCACCCAATTCCTCAGCGCACTGCTGCCACATGCTGCGGAGCAGATCCATTTCCCCAGCACCGCAGCAGAGCATACAGCAAACATGCAGGAGTTCCACAGGGTAGCACGTATGCCTGGCATGCTAGGGGCCATAGACTGCACCCATGTGGCCATTCGCACACCTGGCCCCGATGGGGCAGCGATAGGAACCGAAAGGGCTACCCAGTGTCAACTGCCAGGTGGTGTGTGATGCCACTGGGCGAATAATCAATGTCTGTGCACACACCCTGGCGGAGCACATGATGCCTTCATATGGCATCAGTCCGCACTGTGCCATCGATTCGAGTGGGGACATCCTCACAGGACATCTAGTGGGTGAGTACGCATGTATGGAATGCAAACTTGGGGCAAGGGTGGGAATGCCACAGGTGTCATGGTAGTGGCACACAGGGATATGGGCAAAATGGACCTGAACATGACACTGATCTCCACTATCTCCACACAGGTGACAGTGGGTATCCACTCTGTCCCTGGCTGCTCACACCGTACCGGCTCCCCATGACCCCATCGCAGCAACGCTATAATGAGGCACATGCCGCCACACGCAACATCATACAGCGGGGGTTTGGGATGCTCAAGGCACGCTTCCGATGTCTAGACACCACCGGCGGTGCCCTACAGTACAGCCCCCCAAAGGCCTGTGGGATATTCCTGGCCTGTTGCATCCTGCACAACATGGCCAAGGACTGTGGGATAGCCCTACAGGTTGAAGAGGGGGACAGCGATGGGGACGCCAGTGGCACCGGTGTTGATGGTGATGAGCAGCCCCCCCAGGATGGTGGGACCGCCGACTGATCCAGCAGGCCCAGCTGCACCGGGACACCATCACAGAGGAGCACTATGCACGACACAGGTAAGTCAAGGGGCCATGTGCAACCAACACTGTCCAGGCGCAAACCACAGGCACACAGGGTAACACACCAGGGGTGCATGACGGCCAGAGGAGTGGAAGGGTCCAGGCATACAAACACACCATCAGGGAGGGGTGCACACTCATATGGACACACACACACACACCAGGCACAGAGCGTACATGGGCAGATGCACAGCACAGCAGAACCGACATTGCTAACACACAGCACCACCGACCACCCCCACCACCTGTACTGTCCAAGCACGTGTGTCAGATGCTGGGCACCCTTGCACCTTGGTGTACAGTACAATGCAGGCATCATCATGCACACGCACCTGTGGACAGCAGTTGGGAGGGTGTGCAGGTGGTCTGTGTGTCGGCATGTTGAGCAGAGCACCCAGCAGTGCACTGCCCACCATGACACACATTGCACACAGGGCAGCACCAGACAGGGCCTGCACTGGGAGACAGGTCAGTCATGTAGCACTGTCCCACGGCCACCGCGGATGCATGGGCGGCCCCGCTGTGACCCAACAGCACTGGCAGGCTGAGCAGGGGCCACATGGGGTGGCACTGTTGGACCACCAGGGGTCCCACTGCGAGAAGACCTTGCCCACACAGGGGTCTGCAGCATGCCGAACATACCTGCACCAGGGTGCTCGGGATGCCCACAGCAGAACCCGGTGTCGACAGGCCTGGTGTCGCATGACGCCGGAATGGGGAGTGAGAGTGAACTGTGTGGGTGGCGTACAGGGCACCTGACTGTGTGCCCAATGTGTCCATGACAGAGACCACTGCCTGGGTCAGCCTGTCAATGGCGGGGTCACATCCATCCGCATGTGGACCATCTCTGCACGGTCCAGAGCACACTCCTGCTGTGCCACCCACTGCCACAGACAGTGCCTCCATGGACATTGCAACCCGCCTCTGCTGCTGTACTGATTCCTACAGCAGGCGGGTGTGCTCATCCAATGGGTACTGTGCCACAACGGCATCCTGTCCCCCAGGCTGTGGAAGGTCCTGATGCACAACACCCCTTGAGGGTGGGCGCTGTTCGCCAGGACCAGGAATGGGCGTATCAAAGGGCGGCGGGCATGTGCCACCACTGGACACTGTACCCCCAGACCTGGTGGGTGACTGCTGCTGCTGCCCCTCCAACCGCTGTGCCCCAGGGTCCACTCGTTCCACCGCTGTGGCTGCAACAGTGCCAGACACCTGCACAGCCACTGGTGCTGCCCCACCAGTGCTGACAGGCACAGCCTGGGACTGTGCCGACATGCTGGCACACAAGTTGGACCCAGCAAGGCCTAGGGGCACGTGTTGGCCTGCTGTGTGTCCGTCATGGGACACACACATGTCACTGCCCATTGCAGTCCTTGCATCATCAATGGTGCAGGTACGTGCTACAGCCACAGTCACAGTGTGCTGGCATGCTTGCATGCCAGACTGCTGAGACACAGGCTGTGCACTCCCCACACCTGAATCACCGACACCAGAGTTGGCAGCACAGCGTGCATGCTGGTGCAGTGCATGCTGGCTGCTGACAGAGGTGGATGGACCCTCCTCCATGTCCAGCAGGTCATCCTCACTGCCTGGACCCACCACCACCGTCTCCTGAAGATGAACAGGATCTGTAACAGAAAGAGAGGACATGTGAGTGCATGTGAACAACCTTCCCCCCCCCAACACCACCACCATGTCATATCGTGCAGTGATGGGCTTCCACCTGTCTGGAATCCACCTCCTGGTATGCCCTCAATAGCACTGCGCTGCATAGTTGCAGCCAGTCGGTCCTCAGCTGGGGTCAGCTCCACCACCGCTGGCTGGCCCCCGCCAGTGCCAGCACATGCCGCCCTGAGGGCTGCCACCTTCTCCTTCACCCTCCTGCGGTCTGTCCCAATCTTCTTCTTGCATTCCTGCACGGAGCGCTGGTGGCTTCCGTGCAGGTTCACTGCCCTGGCTACCCCCTCCCATGCAGCTGCACGGGCCTGAGGGGTACCCCGCCTTCCACTCAGTACTGCCTCATCCTCCAGGTAGGCCTGGAAGAGGGCCTCAGTCTCTGCCGTGGTGAAGTTGGGCCTCCTCCTTCGCCCACCATCCTCACCCTCACCTTGTCTCTGCTCGGTCATGGCGATCTGTATGGGTGGAAGTGGACACCTGTCACTGTGCAGTCTACAGCATTATCCCATGCCCATTGTCCAGAACATCCCACAGCATGCAACTCACCTCTCACCTGCAGTAACCGAATCTGTGCAGCGCAGCCCACTGTCGCACTTTTATAGCACAATGCATGCAAATTAGGAGAGGAGCAACTGTAATGAGATGCAAATCGTGCCACTGTGCCTTTGAGTGGCTGATCAGATGATTTGCATGTGTCGGCTGAATATCGTGCCATTGCACTTTTCACAAGATGGTTGAGCCAGCTGAGCCAATAGTGCAGATCTGTGACTGCGCGGTACACTGCATTGCGCATGCCCAGGTAGCTTACGCAGGCATCTGCCGCGCTGATGACGTGCTGTGCACGATCGGCAATTCAGGCCATGGCCTCCATTGTGCCAGTGGTGCTACAGCACTGGGCTCCTGTAGGCGCGCTGGCACTCGCGCAAGTCCACTGTGGCACTGTCACAGGTGGTCATCACGCAGGATGCGTGACGCAGATGGCGCTGTGCGTGGCCTTGCATCATAGACCCTGACCTGGTGTCTGACCTTCGCCTCTGGCGCTGTTGCTGCCAGTTGTACGCCTTTTTGCGCTGTCTGGTGACAGCGCTTATGTGGACTCAACGCGCTGTACGTAACAGCGATTGAACCTATGGTGGTCTATTGCGCAACATTTTAATGGGTTGCCGCGCTGTGGGGCGCCATATTGCCTGCTGTAAACTTGGAAGCATGGCACGCAGGAGAGCAGTGCAATGGAGCCCGGTGGAGGTGGCCAACCTGGTGGCCCTGGTAGAGCCCCACTATGGGGCACTGTATGGTGAGGACCCCCTCACCATGGCTAGAACCCAGGTCTGGCTGCAAGTGGCCAATGAACTGGTGGGGGTCACTGGGCAGCGCCGGTCTGCTGAGCAGTGCCGGCACAGGTACAGTGACCTCCGCAGGAGGGAGCCTGACCTGCATGAGCGGCTATGGTCACGTGCCAGGAGGGGCGTGGTGCCTAGGCCAGGTGGGTGTACCATCTATGCACCTGTATTCTCTGTAGGGGTGTGAGTGTGTTTTGGTGGCTGTGCATAGGTGATGGCTCTGACATGGTTGGCTGTGTCAGTGTGTGCAGGTGTGAGATGCATGGGTCTGGCTGTGTGGGCAGGCACTCTCACTGGTAGGGGCAGTCTGCTTTGGAGTCACACTGCTGTTTTCTCAACATTTGTCTCCCACAGGCTGGGCAGAGAGGATGCAGGCACGGGGTGAGGAGGGCCTTGGCGGGGCCCGGTGCGGTCGGTGTGCTGCGGTGGGCACAGCAGCAGCAGGCCACAACTGCTTGCGAGTGTGAGTATCATTACATCATGGATGCTATTGCATGCTGAGGGTGGGCATGACCACCAGCCATGCACAACACAACCATGCATGACACAGGCGTATATCATCACTGTCCAGTGTCACTGCACGCCTGTGTAGGCCACTGGTGGTCCATGCATGCACTGGGCACATGGCTGTGGAACTGGCATCTCACCACATTGCCCGTCCTTGACAGCCTTGTTTGTGCTGTGATGGACATGGGCAGTGTGTGTGCAGTGGTGCACATAGCTGTGCCACCTGGTTGGGCTGGCCATGTGCATGTTCACTGTGGGTGGGTGCATACCATCACAGGTGCGGGACATTGGGCTATATGGCTTGCAGGTTGGGTGGTGTTCAGGGTTGTGGTCAGTCACAGCCATTGACTGTGTTCCCATTTTCTAGGCCTCATTGTGCTCTGGAGGATAGAGTGGGCACTGCAGCAGCTCACCCAGGTGTCCTTGGACAACAGGACCATCCTCACCAGCATCCAGCGCCATGGCCTCCGGAGGAGGCACGGCCAGACACAGCGGCACCAGGTGGAAGAGGACCAGCCTGCTAGTCCTTAGGCCGGATTCCCTTCCCATTTCACCCATCCCTCCCACCCTGCCTTCCCCTCTCATGTTGTTCATCCCTACTTTGCCCACCCCTACCTTGTACCCCTACCCCCCCTTGTAAATAGTTATGTTGTTGTTGATTTTGTAATTTACATTTTTATAATACATTTATATTTTGATATGAATACTGTATTGGTCTCTGATTTGCAGCTGGCTATGGTTGCTCAGTTGCAGTGGTGTGCATGCCATCTGGGGTGGTATGGTCCTGGGTATGTGTGTGTGTGTGTGTGTGTGTGCACGGGAAGGTGTCTCCAGCGTGGCAGTGACTTTCTGTTGGTCTTGCCATCTGCTGCCACCCACTGCTGGGTGCACAGGGTGGGTCTGGCTTGTATGCTTCTCTGCTACACAGGGTTGACTGTGAGCGGGGGTATGCATGGTGTTTCCTGCAGTGCCAGTCACTGCATGATGTGGTGTCTTGGGGTCACGCGTGCAGGGTGTGCTGTGCGCGGGGGCTGATGTGCACTGGGTTGTCAACCCCTGTGTGTGAAGTCTCAGCCTGCCAGTGGTTGTGCTGGGGCGTCATGGCCCTGCTGTGCTTTGTTGGCTTGTCCCCATGGGCCAGTAGATCATCCGTCCCACCCCAGTGATGCTGTGCTTGGGGTGTGCAGGTGTCTTGTTGGTTCTGCAGTGTGTTCCTGTGCCCATGTGTGGCATGGCTGGCGGTGGGCCCCAGCCTGCCTCCCTGGTTGTGCAGTTCCATTGCTCTGCTGGGGGGCTCTGCTTGCACTATGGCACCTCTGGACTGCTCAGCTGGGCTGCCCTTGTTGTGCTATGGCGCAACCTTTCTGCTCAGCTTCCCCTTCCTGGTTATGCTATGGCACAGTTTGTGTGATATTCAGACGTTGGCTGCTTGCGCAATTTGTTCTGCTCCATGTTTGAATATCGCGTCTGTTGCGCATATGTGCAATTGATTTGTGCTTGCTCCTGCTGTTGCGCACATTTTGGGCGCAGTTTGAATATCTGGGCCAATAACTATATTATTCAGAAATGAGGGAGCAAGTGTCCATGATCTTACTTATTGGCTAAAGCAAAGGTGCACTGTCATGAAGGATCCTGAAGCCATAATGGACTCAGAAAATATATGGACTGGGGGCGAAGGGTCAAAGTACTACTTAAAACCATGGATACAGGGGTACAGAATTTACCAAATTCTTTCTTCCTAGGGAGAGACTGGGGAATTTAGTTTTATCCTGGGCAGCCTAAAACCTGCTATAAATGTGGGTCAGGGGAACACTTGAGTAATGCCTGTGATACCATGAAATGCACATTGTGTGGGGACCTAGGTCATATAAGCACAAATTGTTTAAATGAGTATATTTTTATTTTATTCATTATTTATTTATTAAATTTTGGTGACCGGGTAGGCCCACTGAGCCCCAAAGGTCCCTTTTTCAGGGGCGACCCGGGATAACAATACAAGGTATAATACAGTGGAGAACAACTTTGATCACAAAGGTTATACAAGCATATGGTGGTTACAGACGTGGTTATCATCATGACACGGTTTTGCCTTGGTACTACTTGGCATAGTATTATACATGAAGTAGCAGTATAGGTGCAACCTATGTGATGAACTGTGGCACACATTTCAGAACTGCAGGTGGACTGCTCATAATGACAACAGATGGGAAACAGCAGAGGTTATTTATTTATTTAGATTTTGGTAACCGGGTAAGCCCACTGAGACCAGAGGTCTCTTTTTCAGTGGCGACCTGGAATTAATTACAGAAAAAGACACATAATAACATTATTTATAGTAGTTACAATAGGTACACAAATACACATCAACATCCGTTTACAGAGGTAACAACAGGTACACATTCAGGCTCTTATAAGCAATACATGACGTCAAGTTTCACACCATTAGTAGGGAATTGAGACAACAATGGTATAATTGACAACCTTGTTTAGGAGATTCATCAGGGATGAAGGAGGAATTAAGGTAGAGCGATGGAAAGGAGACCTGGGCTAGGGAGCTAGCGGTTGCAGCCTCAGAGGCTGAGTTCGAGGAGATATACTTTGAGTCCAGTCTTAAACTGGGTAAGAGAGGGTGAGTCAATCAAGCTAGCTGGAAGGGAGTTCCATAGGTAGGAGGCAGCATATTTAAAGGAACGTTTGCCTTGGTTGGAGCAGATCCGAGGGATGTCTAGTGGGTGATTTGCAGAGGATCACAGGGTTCGGCATTGTAATTTGGGAGTGAGTAGTCCACGAAGGTGGGGAGGAGGGCTAAGAGTAGAGAATTTGAAGGCAAGGCAAGCAGTAGGGTAGGCTAGTTTGTGCCACAGAGTGGGCCAGTTCAGGTCCTTAAGTGCCTCACAGTGATGCCTCCTAGGGGAGGAGTTTGTGGCAAAGCAAGCCACTCTGTTGTAGAGCAAGGTGAGTTTATTGAGTTCCATCTCATGGGGAAACTGCAATAGCGGAGCACCATATAGGATGGAGGGAGGAGACTGCAGCAGGTATTTGCTCATTGTGCAACACAGGAAAGGGAGTTACCCAGGTGGTAGAGGAGGCCAAGCCTTTGGTGGATGGACCGGGTTATGGAGTCAATGTGGGGTCTGGATGTCATCACTTGGTCAAGGTGGACCCCAAGGTATTTGAAATTGGTCATGACCTCAACTCTTTTTCCTTGGATTGTGCTGATCTGAAGCAGCTCACTTCTGTCAGAGCCCAGACATCTAGATCCAAACAGGACGGCTTTGGTTTGTTCTTCGTTGAGCTTTAGGGAGTTTGAGGAGAACCAGACCTCAAGAGTTGAGAGGCTGTTCTGCAGTTTGGTGGAGATGACACTAGATTGTGGGTCACTGCAGTATATGACAGTGTCATCTGCGTACAGAATGAGGGTTGCTGAGTGTGCAATTACCCTCAATATTATTGAGGAAGAGTGAGAAGAGCAGGGGGCCAAGGATAGAGCCCTGGGGTACCCCAGAGATAACGGGTCTGGGTCCAGACTGGGTACCCCACCAGCAGACATTTTGGGCACGGTCATTCAGGCAGCTCTCGAACCATGAGAGCAAGTGGTCATCCAGTCCTAGGAGTAGGGGTTTGGAGAGAAAGAGATTATGGTTGACCAAGTCAAAGGCCTTGGATAGGTCAATGAAGAGGGCGCCCATTGGGGAGCCTTGGTCTATAGCAGCAAGGATGTCTGCTGTAAGCCAGATGAGTACCACGACCCTTCCTGAAGCCATGCTGTACATCTGCCAGGGGAAGGTGCTGCTCTAGGTAGTCCTGAAGCTGGTTAGAAACTAGTCTTTCCTGTATATTAATCACCCTAACACAGAAAAATAAACTAGGACAAAATGCAGGGGTTGCTAATAGAGAAATGGCAGACCCCCAAACCTAGAGAATCAGCTGGTAGAACAACAACAGACAGCAAACATAGTAAAAGCCTGGAACAGGAGCAAAATGCTGAAGTGGTACAACAGGTTGCAAAAGCTAATATAGTGCAAGAAGTCATGCCCCTTCCCCCTCTTCCTACACCTGAGAAGGAAGAGTTCAAAAGGTTGACAAGACAGAAAGGAAAGGCTAAACTGGATAGCATGGACAAAACTAAGGCAGTGGTACTATCAAATAAATATGAACTTCTACAGTCAGAAAACAATGAAGATGACTGACACCTCCTCTATCACTTCGTCTGTACCCGAAATGACCATGGACACAGAGGTACACTCAGCCCCCCCCCCCCGTGGGTCCTAAGAAAAGAAAAGCAAAAATGAAGGTTAAAAATAAGGAACATGCCACAAGGAAAGGTAAATTCAAATAAATGTCTACTTCATTCTCGATATACATTGTTAATGTTTACAGTATAAAGAGAATAACAAAAAGGAATGCAGTTGTTTCTTTTCTATCTTGTTTACAACTGGGTTTTATCTTTTTACAAGATGTAATTCATACACTAAAAGAAATATAAACTGCCTCAAGAAACTGGTGTACTGGACCATCTTTTTGGTCCACAGGGCAAGAACCGTGCTCATGGTTAGGCATCTTAATGGTACAACAAGAATTACAGGTATTGAAGCTTATAGACCTAATCCCTGGAAGGGTATTGATTCTAGATATAGTTGTACATCAGACCCCCTATAGATTAATTAACATCTGTGCACCACAAACAAGGGCAAGGAGAAGTAAAATGTTTAAACTTCTTCAACCTTTTTAATATACATCCAACCACATAATATTAGTAGGGGACTTCAACTGCTCATTAACACCAAGGGAAGCCAAACAGTCATATGATTCTAATACCTTATCCCAAAGCATCAAACATGCTAAGCTACAGGATATACTTTTTAGGCTAAACGAAAAACACACACCGACATACCACAAAGGTAATCTAGCAACCAGAACTGATTACTTCTTTACATCAGAAACCTTAAGAATCTCAGCTGCAAATCATATTGCAGTAGAATTTTCTGATCATGACATGATAGAATTAAAAATGGAAAACTATAATATGCCAAATAAAGGCCCTGGAACATGGAGGTTCAATATCTCCTTATTACAGAACCCATCTATAAAAGAAACTTTATGCCATTTTATTAAGGCCAGGAAATCAGTATACTATACATCATGTATGATAATCCTGTAAACTGGTGGGAAGACACTAGGAGCTAATTAAAATATGTAAGGATCTAAGCAAAAAAAAAAAAAAAAATAGCACAGATAAATATTTGCAATACTTACAAAATAGAAGGAAGTTTTAACAACTACTGTCAACTGCACAGGAGACTGGACAGTATGTAATTCCTCAAATCCAAGAAATTAAACAAACATTTATGTTTTTTCATAATGAGAAAGCACAGTCTTTATTATCAACAACAATACATAATGACAGGTTCTATTGAGACTGTGTGCCCTTTCGAAGCATATGCTAAAGACAAAATATCAAAAAATTTAGCAGGAGTTAAGAATAATAAGGGTGAGATAGGTGTTACAAATTCAGATATTTTACAAATAGTATCTGAATATACAAACTCCATGTACTGTATGCCCCACTTATAACAAATTTGGCTGACTTACAGGAATTTTTAAAAGACCTAGAGGTTCCTCAGATAGACAGGAATAAAATAGATGAAATGGTGAGGATAACTGAGGCTAAAAAGATACACAAGGTAATTATGACTTTAAATAATGGTAAAACTCCAGGTCTTGATTGATTACCTAATGAGATCTACAAAATTACAGGAACTGAAATGGTGGAAGAATTAGCTGAAGTCTTAAATCACATACTCCTTACAGGAGAAATACCTCTAAAAATGAATATAGGACTTCTTACGTATATTTTTAAAAAAGGGGATAGAACAAATTTTAAAAAACTGGCGTCCACTAAGTCTACTGTATACAGACTTTAAGAATTTAGAAACACAGAAACATAGAAGTTGATGGCAGATAAGGACCACAAGGCCCATCCAGTCTGCCCATTTCTTTTTCTACCTTATAAATGTGCCATCAGCCTGTGCTCTGTCAGTGGTCTATCTATTCATACTCATCTGTATTGCTCCCTTATGCCTATCCCATGTTTGTTTGAAGCCCTGCACTGTATTCATAGCCACCATTTCCTGAGGTAGGCTGTTCCATGCATGCACCACCCTTTCTGTGAAAAAGAATTTCCTCACATTCCCCCTTAATTGGCCTCCCTCTAATCTCATGCTGTGTCTTCTTGTCCTGCTATTTTTCTTATATTTAAACATGTTAGACTCTTTCACCTTGTTAATGCCCTTAAGATGTTTGAATGACTCGATCATATCATCTCTCTCCCTCCTTTGCTCAAGGCTATACATATTGAGCTCCGTTAATCTGTCCTCATATGTCTTCTGATGCTGTCCCTGCACCATTTTGGTTGCCCTTTTCTGGACTGCCTCAATCTGGTTAATGTCCTTGTGAAGGTGTGGCCTCCAGTACTGCACGCAGTACTCCAGATGGGGCCTAACCAGTGTCTTGTAAAGGGATTACCGCCCTCTTGCGACAGGATACCCCTACTAATACACCTAACATCCCCTAGCCTTACCTACTGCTTTAGAGGTCTGCTTGGATGATTTCAGGTCATCGGTGATGATGATGCCCAAGTCTCTTTCTTCCTTTGTGACTGCCAGCAACTCCCCTCCCAGCCTATAGGTGGCTTCAGGGTTTCTCTTCCCTATGTGCATGTTCCTGCACTTCTTTGCATTAAATCCCAGTTGCCACTTTTCTGACCATTTTGCTAGTTTATCCAGATCTCTTCACATTCTGCCCACCCCATTTGTATCATCTACTCTGTTGCAGATCTTGGTGTCATCTGCAAACAGACAAGCCTTAACCTCTAGTCCATCTGCAATGTCACTAACGAAGATATTGAAGAGGACTGGCCCCAGGACTGATCCCTGAGGAACCCCACTTGTGACTTGCATCTCTTCTGACTGTATACCATTTACCACCACTCTCTGTTTTCTGCCCGTCAACCAGTTTGCCACCCAGTTGACCAACTTCTGGCCCAACCTGAGCCTACCCAGCTTATTTGTCAATCTTCTATGTGGAACAGTGTCAAAAGCTTTGCTGAAGTCAAGGTAGGTAACATCAACTGCTCCTCCTTGGTCCACCACTCTGGTTAGCCAGTCAAATAAATCTATGAGATTAGTTTGATAGGACCTTTCTTTTGTACACCCATGCTGTCTTGGATCCTGTGCCCCTATGGATTCCAGGTGTTGCACTATTCTTTCCTTAAGGAGTGCCTCCATAATCTTGCCCACTACTGAGGTAAGACTGACTGGTCTGTAGTTCCCTGTCTCCTCCCTGCTACTACTCTTGTGGAGTGGGATCATGTGAGCCCTTCTCCAGTCTTCTGGGACCTCTCCTGAGCTCAGAGACTCACTAAACAGTTCTGCTAATGGTTCTGCTAGTTCCACCCTTAGTTCCTTAAGTACCCTGGGATTTATGCCATCAGGTCCCATTGCCTTGTCCACCCTGAGCTTAGCGAGCTCTTGTAGGACCCTTTCTTTTGTGAAGGGAGTAGTGCTCACCTCCCTGCCCCCTGCATCCATGGTGCTGAGCTGTGGGCCCTGCGCTACCTTCTCTTCAGTAAATATTGAGCAAAAGTATCTATTTAGGATAGATGCTTTTACAGGGTCCTCCTCCTCACATGCCCCCTTTTCTCCTTTGAGCTTAGCAATACCCCTCTGGACTTTCTTCTTTCACTAATGTATCTATAGAAAGTCTTGTCACCTTCTTTTACTGTTCGTGCTAGTGTTTCCTCAGTTTGGGACTTTGCCTGCCTTACTGCCTTCCCTGATTCCCTTAGGGCAGTTTGGTATGCCTCCCTATCTTCATCCTGCTGTGTTCCCTTATATTTCCTAAAGGCCAGCCTTTTGGCTCTGACCTTTTCTGCTACTGTATTTGAGAACCAAAGTTGTTTCCTTCTTCTTTTGCACTTCCTTTTCTAACACAGTGGGATGTTGCTTCAAGTATTGCATCCTTAATGCTTGCCCACTTTGCCTGTACCACCTCACCTGTATTTCTTTTTGCCAGGGCTAGCTTAACTCTGTTGGCCATCTTATCAAAGTCAGCTCCTCTGAAGTCCCATATTTTTGCCTTGGAATGGGATGATTCAGATGTAGTGGCCAAATTGAACCATACCATGTGATGGTCACTGGCACCCAGGTGACCTTCTACCTGGAGATCTGTGATTCCTTCCCTGTTAGTTAGTACCAGATCTAGGATAGCCCTGTCTCTTGTGGGTTGTTGTACCAGTTGTTTGAGGCCATCCCCCTGCAGGGAATCCACCTTGTGTCTAGTTCTGGCAGATGTTCCTGCTGGTATTGACCAATCTGTGTCCAGCATGTTGAAGTCTCCCATTATCAGAACCTCCCCTTTAGCTGTCATGTTTTGCATATCTTCTAACAGTAATGTGTCTGTGTCCTCCCCCTGGTCTTGGGGCCTGTAGACAACCCCAGTTCGTATGGCTGTCCCATTTCCTGTTTCCAGGGTGACCCACAGTTCTTCTGGCTCCTTATGTGTATTCTGAATTTCTGTAGCTTTGATATTTTCATTGACATACAGGGCCACTGAACCCCCCCCCCCTTTTTCATCTCGGTCTCTTCTGAACAGTACATAGCCAGGTACTGAAGTCTCGCAAGTGTGGTTACTGGTAAACCATGTCTCACTAATTGCTACTCTGTCCAGTTTAGCCTCTGACGTTATTGCCTGCAGGTCTGGAATCTTATTTCCCAGGCTGTGAGCATTTGTGTACACGATTTTCCATTGGTCAGATTTCGGTATGTTAGTTGTTGGGTGAGGTTTGGCATTTACCATGTGCGTCGTATGGGGAGATGGACCTTTTTTCTTACCAGGTAATGCAAATCAACTGCAAACATGCTGAATCCCTGTTTGACCACTAGCTGAGGGGGGGAGGGGTGTTCTTCCCATTCGACGTATGGGGTGCTACACCCCTCTCCCCATTTGCTAGTTTAAATATTCTGCAAAGACGTCAAACTTCTGCCCCAATGCACTGACTCCCTCCTTAGTCAGATGCAGTCCATAAAAATTTAAAGAACTTTCGCTCCCAGAACCGTAGCCAGTTCCCTACAAATCTGTGTCCTTTTTCCTGACACCAGCCCTTGAGCCACATGTTTAGCTCCCCTATCTCCCCTTCTCTGACCTTCCGTCCATCTGCCCCCCTCTCCGAGACAGGCAGGATCTCAGAGAAGAAGATGGCAGACAAAATGGATGATAGTTTGTCACCCAGCCTGGTCAGGTGCTCCTTGGTCTCCACAACTGACTGGTTGTCGAGATCATTAGTCCCTATGTGTACCAGGATGTCAATGTTTTCTCCTGCTTTGTGAACACTTTTAGCAATGCAGTCAGTGTCTCTCCATGCTGATGTAGCTGGGAGACATCTGACCATAACCCCTGGCTTGAGATGGGTATAAATTCCCCGAATCATGGAGTCTCCTATGATCAGAAGTTTTTTGGATTTCATTTTGGTTTTTTTTGTTTTGGTTCCTGATTTGGGCGAGTTTTGTTGTGTTAGCTTCTGTGCTGCAGTGTCCTGCTCTGCAGTGTCCTCTGCCCCTTTGTTTGATTTCAGAGATAGAGGCAGATACCTGTTTGTAGTGTTTATATGGCTTTTGGAGGTAATATGTTGGAGAGCACTGAGTGATGGGGCACCCGATTTGCCCCTCCTAACCACCTGCCAACCTCCTGGACCAACTACCTTCTGCAGTCGAGGTTTTTCTGTTGGATGTTGGGGAAATGGCGGGTGGTTCTTATAATGTATTTCCTCTTGAATATGAAATTTGAGGCATGCAGTCTCTGCCCATGCTGCCCGGAGCTGAGCCCTAAGCTCTCCAATGGCCCAGCATGTGGGACAGTGCCCTAAATCCTGCAAGACTGTCCTTCTGAAAAGTGCTCCACAGTACCTGCAGTTAATGATATCCATTCCAGATAAGTTGCTGGGTTTATAACCTGGTCAGAGTAATTAGAAGGAAGAAAATGCAAGTAATGGTTTGATTTTGTGTTTTATTTTTGTATAACTTTGTTATAACAAGTTAAATTACTAGTGCCCCTGTAAATGAGCTCACCTTGTGGATGTCCCACTGATCCACCCCTTCCTGCTCTGCCACAGGAAATGTCACAACTGTGGTACCCTACAAAAGGAGTGTAGTGTGGGGTGGTTGGCTGGGCCCTTCTCCTGTTGAAAAAGAAGAACCACGGATGAAAGGACAAGGAGGTAAGAGCAGAAACAATCAGTCAACAACAACTGCAGTAATCCTGAAAGCTTATCCTAATGTTAGATAAAACTGTAAAACCTGTAAAGCACCACCTGTAATAATTTCAGAGAAGATATACCCTATAAGAAACACTTTGCTACAGAGAAAAATAAAGCAATAACAGAAGATATACAGTACCTTGCAAAAGACAATTTGAATCAGAAGATTACAGCAGTAATCTGTTAGCACACACCTGTAGGCACACCTTGTAATAATGCAAAAGAAGGTATACCAGCAACAACAATTTGAATCAGAGAAAAATAAAGCAATGAAATGTCAGCAACAAACAGTAGCAATCCCTGTGAGTACAAAATAAAAATAACAACACACAGTAAATCTGCTTAGTCAAAAGAAGTCTTAATCCTTTTCCCTTGATCTGGTAAGGTTATCTGCTCTGCCTTTCAAGCAATCTTAGAAGAAAAGAGCTCAGGTGTAACTAAAATAATAACAAATAGGCTATTAGTAGCAGCCCAGAGCTCAATATCCATGGCCCAGGAATATGCTATCCCGGGATGACAAATTCAGCAACACTTATTATGTATTAGGGAAGTGGTAGAGAAAGGGAAACATGGTTTAGTTAATGGATACTTGGCCTTCCTTGATCAGGAGAAGGCATTTGATAAGGTTAATCATAACTTTCTATGGGAAATATTAAAATGTTATAAGATACCTAAAACAGTCATCAACTGGATAAAATGTATATATAGAACTGCCACAGTCATCACAACAGTATAGGGATGGAGAGGACCTATGACCCATCTACAAAGGGGGTGAGGCAAGGATGCCCACTTTGTCCGATATTATATAATTTTTTTATAGATATTTTATTAAGAAAGATCAACATCTTGGATAGAATAAGATCTGTTGAAGTTCTGGGACAAAACTTCCCCTTTAAAGTATTAGCATTTGTGGATGACTTGAATGTGATGGTGGGGGACCATGAATTCTTGACTGAAGTACTTAAATTATGTATACAATTTGGTCTCCTTCCTGGAGCATCATCAAATATTGAGAAATGTATAGGACAGTGCTTAAATTATACTTTAGAGGAGAGGAAAGCAATAGGGGGAATGACTATTAGTCCAGAGCATATTAAAATATTAGGGATTGAATTTGGTAAAGGGGACTTAGATGAAAGGAACTGGGAAACTAAAATGGAAATTGGCAGGAAAAAAGTTGCTTATAGGAATCAGTGGAAAATCAGCAAAAAGAAAGGATATATCTCGTTAAAACCTTTTTGCTTCCAGTATTCCTATACATATGCCACATTTCCCCCCACCAAAGAAACTGGAGGCTAGTATCCTAAGTTTATTTTTCCAAGCAATATGGGGGAGTCGGCTGAACCCAATTAAAAGAAATATATTATATCTACCAATCAAAAAGAGGGGCCTAAATATGATAAACCCTATCATCTTTTTCAATAGTTTTTTTATATATACTAACATAGCGGCAATCTTAAAAGGACAAAACAGAGGGGGGGAATATATCTTACAAGATACATGTAAGGTCTGGTTGAGGCAGTGGGAACTAAATCAACTAAAAACATTTAAAAAATCTGTATTAATCCTGGAATATGTAAGAAATACTTTCCTAAGAATTAAGCAATGGAAGGTTACAATACAGCGGGTCTCAAATCTGAACAGAAAACAATTCTACCAGTATATACTTTCCACAAGGTGTACAGTGGAAGCAGTGTTTAAGAAATGTCCTATAGCAGCAAGACAAACATTACTGTCCGTCTTAAACAATAAAAGAATTCCAGATCATATGTGGGACCTACATTGGTTAGCATGCCATGAGAAAATCAATACCAAATCCAAACAGAAACACAAACAAATAGCAGAAAGACTATGTATAAGACCACTATGTATTACAAAAGAGGAAACAATTGAGCATTTGCTCTTCTCGTGTTCCGTTATTAAGGGGTTTGGGGATTTCTTATCTAGGCAGTGGGGTGAGGCTATTTTTGGGTCACTTACTTATGAAAATATCATGTATGAGAAATTCAGCAGATCTCGGGCAAGATGGAACTTTAATACTTTACAAGTGATTATGGTGGTATTCAAATGGAACATTTAGATAATGAGGTGTGCTTTCATATTACGATAAGAAGGAAATTATACTGAATTACTGGATAGACTAGGGAGTGATTTAAAGAAAATATATAACAAAGAGAAAGGAGAGAAAACACAGGATGAACTCTTAGAACTGTGGAAAGCTTTGCCATATATATCAGATAATGATACACCTGTAACACAAATTATATAATTTTTGTGTTAGAAAGGTGAATGTAACCTGTATCTGTTACATATTTCTAAATGTTTAACCAATATACCTGATTATATTTCTTCTGTATATTTTGTTTTAATAAAAAATTTCTCTACTCTTTTTGAGAAGTGCCATGGGATCTTTAACATCCACCTGAACTACCACCAGAAGAGGCAGATGGGACCTTGGTTTAACGTCTCATCCAAAAGATGGCACCTCAGGAGTGCAGCACCCCCCTCATGCTGTACTACAGTGTTAGTATGGGGATATTAACTCAAGTGCCTGGTGTGGGGATAAAACCCACAGCCTTCTGATCTCCCAGTCTCAGAGGTGAGTGTGCTACCTGCTGAGCCACTGACACTGCACTAGGAGCTAAAACTTCAAACTCCAACTGCTTATTTTGGGGATCTTGAGATACTTGTTGCTTAGTTAGTAAATTTCATGTCACTGGTACCATGAGTCACTGGTACCTGGTGAAATGTCTTATTTACTGCTGAGAGACAGATTATGCTATAATAAAGTGTTGAGCACTAAAATTAGTTTTCATGGGCTATGTACCTTTAAAAAATGTGGTTTATGAGAATTTAATACCTCAGGTGTCTGCAAAGACAGGTGATGTATGAGAATTAAGTACCTCAGTTGATTATTTTAGACTCTTGGGCAACTGATTTAAAAGGTTTGAGGAACTGTATGTACCCCAAAATATGGCGGTGCACTGCTGTGCACACACTTGTTACACGGACTGGAGTCAGACACAGTTTATTAATTAATTAATTTATTTATTTATTGAAGAGTTTCACCAGAAAAAAACATGCTGAGCAAAAAGTTACTTGTCTCACGGTGCATCCTGGGGGTGAAGGAAGGGGGGAACATAGGCAGTACAGTACAGATAAATTGAATGTACATTTTCAATTACAGTTTGGTATGGCATATACACAGGAAACAGAGCAGATAAAGTGAATGCACATATGCAAAAATGGTTGTATAAGACATAAACATAGGTAGAAATGAAATAAATATGTTTATAAGGTTATACAAATACTACAACAAAGCAAAATATGCTTGAAGTGCAATAAATACTATGAAATACAGCAGAATCTTCATTGACAAGTGCAGTTTGAGGAGTTGTGTAAGGTCTGGGAGATAGATGAGGGGAATGAAGAGTGTTGAATGAGCATAGGTAGTAAGTTCCAGAGTGTTGGGAAGTGGTAAGAGATAGCTCCTTGTCCGCTTGTAGTAGTACATTGTGGAATAGCCAGAGTGCGAGAGTCAGTGAATCTGAGAGAATGGTGTGGGGGGGGGGGGGAGAATGGAAAGGGAGGAGGATAGGTAAGAGTGGAGAGAACCAAACCAGAAGAGTTGTCTGCACTCCAGGGAGGGGAAAGTAAGGGAGTGGTAGAGAGAGCAGTGGTGGATATGGGGGAAGAGTCAAGAGCAAAGCTACAAAAAACATTGAAAAGGGAATCCAATCTGGATAGGGAAGACTTAAGAGCAGCACAATAGGCTATGTCACAATAGTTAAAAATAGGGAAAATCATTTTCTGAACAAGGTCTTGCCTAGCCAACAGAGGTAAGCAGCTGCGGTTACTGTAGAGGGCACCAAGCTTGCTCGGTTATAAACAGTTGCTCTGTTATAAATTGTGGCATCATATCTATCCAGTCAGCAGCCAAGATTCACCACTGCATACTTATTACCTCTTATTCTGTGTACAGTTGGTGTTTCGCACAGCTGAGCTTTGTCAAACATGCATTCCCAGTCTGCTGCCAGTGACAAAAGTCAAAAGTGACCTAAAAAAAAGGAAAATGGCTGCATTCTGTAGTGTGATGTTCAGTACAAAATCATCACTTCCAAACCATAAAAGAAAGAGCAATAAATATTCACCTTCATCTTGATGCTGACAGTTTGCCTTTCTCAGCACAGACTCATGGACAGGCTCTTTTCTTAACTCTTGATTGCCCTGCAAACTGTTAAACTGTTAGACTGAATCACTTAGACCTTGCAGTGGAACTGTTTTTTTCTCAAAATAATTTAATTCAATTTTAATTTACATCTACAACCTTAAATTGCAAGTTATCTTGACTTTTAATGAGGTAATAGGTCCTGTCAAGGGTGCCTCTTACAGTGTGCAAGTGTTATTGTGTGAGGTTTGGGTTGCTAGAACCACTGTCACTCATGTACAGTAAGATACATTTCTGACAGGACCCATTAACCTATAGTAGCTTTTCCCTGCTCTCAGCTTCAGCTGTCACATCATGTCTTCCTTGCTGGTATTGATAGGCCCCACTGTGGAGGAGGGCAGCCATAGAGTGGCACGAGTAATGCAGCAGAACTGTTAACAATAGAGTGCCTTGCAGGCGATAAAAATACTGTGCATTCTTTACAAATTTCTGCAGAGTACACTACCTCCACTCTCCTCCACCAAATTAGGATATCTTTGAGAACACTGTTGTATTAATACAGCTAAAGGGGTCACAAATGAAACTGAGCCAGTTGAGCCAGTTGTGGTGATAGGTGTAGGATGGGAAACTGGCTGTGCCTACGATTACAGTAGGTGATGCCATGGTTTCTATTGGCAGTCTGCAGCCACTTCTCCCTAGCTGGTTCCAGTATAATGCAGAATAGCCTCTTTCATAGAGTAAGTCATCCTTTGATAGATATACCTCTACACCTGCATCAACTGTGATTTTAAAATAGATTTATCTCTCAAAAGGTTTTTGAAGGGCCAATTTTAGAAACTGGTTTAAATATTGTACTAGAATTCATTCACTGCAAATTTAACCACAAGCTTTTATTTTTTTGCCTTCAATAGGTTGATACTGTGAAATGCATTTTCAGCGGTTTTAAAGATTTTGCACCAGTTAGGAGAAATACCATAGCTACAGAATGCTAAAATTTTTAAATCTACCATAGTTATTGAATAACAATTTTATAGGGCCCGTTCTGTGAAAACTTTGAAAATATTTAGATACAATTAAGCTTATATTTCAAATATAGCCTGTATTTCTAATTTTCTATTCAGTTGTATGTTTATTTCCATGTAAACAGGATCTTTGCACACAGTGTGTTTACACCTGCTGCTCATTCTCCACCTGAAGTCATAATCCTTTGTTTGTAAAATCACAATCTGTTGTCACCCAGACTATTCTGATGTTGGAAGGAGAATATCTGGCCTCAGGTGTGAAATAAGCAGCAGAAGCAATTGAACTTCATGAGACAAAATATCCTGTCTATCATGCAAATAGCCTTAGCAATAAACAACATTTATTTATTTATTGAAGAGTTTTAACAGGAATGGCATACTGAGCAGGTTACCGCTCAATTCCAGATGCATCCTCGTGGAAAGGAACAAGTGGGGCATACAAAACATAAACACAAGTAGAGTGTACATGAATGTGATTACATTTGCAATACAGTAGAGGAAGATTGTACATGTTACAATTAGACTATACAGAGTGTTGTGAGTCCACAAGGGGAGAAACTGGAACATGCAAGTAATTAACATGAAGTAGAATCACAGAAAAGCAGATACATATTACAAACCTTAGGAGAAATAGTGCATGTGACTATTAACAATATGCAGAATTAGCTATGAAATCAAGCAATGAGGAAAAATAGAGAGTTTATTCATGGTTTAGATAGAGGACTGCCATCTGTAACCCCTACAATATGCTCTACATAGCATGAAAGCAAAACGCGGGGATGGTGTGCTGAGAGTAATGACAGGAGGGCCTAAATACAAGTAGGGGACTTGAGGTTTCATCTCCTAGGTGGCCCTATGTGCAGGCACAAATAGAGGAGAAGTGTGCCTTGAGGAGGAGATTTAGGTGCAATGTGTTATCAAAGTCACGAATGCCTGCTGGGAGTGTGTTTCAAAGTTTAGGCATGAGGTATCTGAACGCCGCTTGGCCCCTTGAAGTGGCCATTCATGGAACATATAGTAGCAGGGAGCTACCACTCCTGTGGGAGTAGGTGGGTTGTGGTGGGACTGAGAGGGCAGATGTAAGGTAGGGGGGAAGGAACTGTGACCTGAATTTCACTGGGGTCTTGATGCTGTGGATGTGTCCATGGTCGTGGTGCAATGTTAGATCAAGGGGGCTGTAGAGGTCATAGTGATGTGTCAAAATTGGCAGTCAAGGGCAAAGCGGCAGAAGGAGTGGTAGAGAGGGTCAAGGCTGGCTAGGGCCGACTTGGGAGCAGTGCTATATACTGTATCCCCATAGTTCAGTATCTGAAGGATCATTTTTTGGACAATTACCTTGCGGGTTGCCAGAGGTAAGCTACCCTTGTTCTGATAAAAGGCTCCTAGTTTTGAGTGCAGCTTTTTGTGGATTGAGTCGATGTGAGTGGAAAAGTCAAGGTGCTGATCGAGCCAGACCCCAAGGTATTTGAAGGAGGTACAGGTCTCTAGAGGAGTTCCCTCAGTGGTAAAGAAAGTGGGGGTAGAAAGGAGTCTGGAGAGCCTTTGCCTAGTCCCAAATGTTAGGGAGACTGTTTTCTTAGGGTTAAGAAAAAGTTGGTTTGAGCGAAATCAATGCTGTACCGCATTAAAATCTTGTTGGAGAGTAGAGGCCACTTCATCGGGGGAGGGGCCTGTTGTGTATAGTGTGGTACCATCAGTGTACAGGTGTATGGATGTGTGAGTACAGACTGAGGGAAGTTCATTTAGGAAAATTGAGAAGAGTAACGGGCCGAGGACCGATCCCTGTGGGACCCCAGAAGTAACAGGGAGGGGGGAGGAGGTGTTGGGTCCAATTCTTACTGATTGAGTTCTACCAACCAAGTAAGATTGAAACCAACTGGTGGCATCACCAGAGAGTCCAGTGCTAGAGAGTTTGAATAACGGTAGGGGGTGGGAGACAGTGTCGAAGGCTTTAGTTAGGTCAACAAAAATGACTGAGGTGGTGTGCCCTTTATCCATGCCCATGAGGATTGCGTCGGTGAGCCTTAGCAGGGAGGTTATGGTGGACTGCAATTTCCTGAAACCTGATTTTTAGGGTGTAAAGAAAGTGGTGGAGTCAAGGAAGGAGGAAAGTTGGACTTGGACAAGGCACTCCTGTATTTTGGCAAGGATGGGGAGTAGGGAGATTGGGCGGTAGTTTCCCGGTGACAAGGGATCTCCACCTTTCGGGAGGTGGATGACTGTGGCATACTTCCAGTCGGATGGTACGTTGGCAAGAGAAAAAGAGAGATTCAACAGCGTGGCCAGGGGGGTGGTAACAGCAGGGGCAGATAAGTGTAACATTTTGGAATCAAGCCCTGAAGGGCACTTGCCTTTTGTGGGGTTGAGAGATCACAGGGCTCTCAGCACATTGAGCGGGGTAACATGACAGAATGAGAAGCCAGTAGTCTGGGAGGATGTTTGCATCGGGGTAGGTGCATCCTTGGGGGGGGTGAGGTAGAGAGGCTATGAGAGAGGATGCACAACTGGTGAAGAAAGTGTTGAAAATGGAGGCCACTTTAGCTGATTCAGTGACAGTGGAGTCTTCTACATTTAGGGTTGGGGTGGGGGGGTTGAGCAGGGGGAGAGAAGAGTGACTTGATAGTTTTCCAGAAATTTGTTGGGTGATTTAGGTTAGTATTGAAAGATGCCTTGAAATAGTTGGTTTTGGCCTGACGGATTTGCCTAGTGCAGGAATTTCCAAGTGAACGGTATAGCTGAAGTGCCGCCTGGGTGCCTGTTGCCTTGTACTTTTTCCAGGCATAGTTCCTAGCATGGAACTGGGCAATGAGTTCGTCAGATACCCAGGGCAGGTGGGCACCCCTTACCTTCTTTTTCCATAGGGGTACGTGGGTATCCCATGCTGCTAGGAAAGTATCCTTAAAAAATTTTAGGGCTGAATTGAAGGAAGAAGCCTGGTAGATGAAAAACCAGTCGGTTTGTGCCAGGTCCCTTAGAAGCACATCTAGATTGAGAGCTTTGCACGACTTAGTGAACAATGTCCTTGGTGGCGGTGCTTTGGGTCTGTATATTTTTCTTACAGTGTAGATTATGAGGTAATCACTTAGGGAGTCAGGGAGGAGTCCGGCTTTGAAGACCCAATGAGGGTGAGAGGTAAGGACCCAATCTAAGAGGGTATGGTTCTGAGATTTATGATTTAGACGAGTGGGTTCAGAAATCTGTTGGGTGATGTTTAGGGCTGTGATTTGGCTACGAAGTTTGGAATTATTGTTTGTGAGTCAGTTGAAATTGAAATCCCCTAGAATGTGTAACTCGCTCCCGAAGGAGTTAGCCTTTAGGGTGCCCAGGTGGTCCAGCATGTCAGGCTGGGAGGTAACTGGGGTGCAGTAGGACCCTGCAATATATAGTGGAGTGGAATGGGGAAGGGAGAGTTTGATGAGCAGGGAGTTGATGGACTGAGTGGGCATGGAGAGCTGTGCCAGGGTGAACTGAAGCATCGAGGAGATATACATAGCTACGCCTCCCACTTTTTTCCTGCCCAAGCGGTCTTGACGAATAAGCGAATAACCAGGTATAGTTACTTCTGAGTCCAGGTTATGGGGCTTTAACCAGGTCTCAGTGATTATCATTACATCAGGGTGGATTGACATTACTATTGGTTGAAGGGCTATGATTTTATTCAGGATGCTACAGATGTTTAGGTGCATGAGTTTAAGACCTCTTGGTGATGTGAGGGTTTGGTAGGTGCTGGGGGGGTATGGGCCAGGGTTTAATTCTACATCCCCAGACTGGAGGAGCAGCAATACTAACAGATGTTTAAGTATGTGCATGCTCCATTTTGGCTTGCGAGGGGTAATCACCTGATGTGATGTTTGCAGAGGGATATTTAGTGCAGAGGAGATTAGAGCTGTCAGGCCTACGTGAAAAGTTGGTGGCAGGATAGTAGCACCAGGAATACAGACGTTCTGGGAGTAGCGATGTTGCAGCAGTATTGGGGAGAAAGTTACATGATGGGGAGAAAAGATGTTACTTAATGTGAGGGGGGTTAGGAGGTAGGCAAGGATGGGAGGCAGGTAGGAGGGAAGTTAGGGGAGTTAGCTGGCAGACTGAGGTGGCAAACAGAAGCAGCATGGTGCTTTCAGGGTTTGATAGGGGGACAGGAGATTGTAGCGGCCACTAGAGGGGAGAATATATAATCTGCTAATGGGAGAGTGGGCTGATAGGTTTTTGTACACACGTGACCAATATAAGAGTCAGTGACTGCCAGCGGTGGAGGTGGAGGTGGGGGCGGTGGGATAGCTGGCGTGTAGCACCAGCGGGGCTTAGGCTGCTTGAAAATCTGCGCTTGATGCTGTGCTCAGCCGTACCTGGGCAGTTTATTGTAATTCCATCTGCGGATCTCCGGTGGTGGCAGGGGGGTTTAGAAGACCTCAGTCACTGCAGACAGACTGGGGAGGAAACAGAAAATGTGAAATTACTTATACACACGAAATTGCATGAGAGCATTGATCTTTAACACTTTCAGGTAAGGGCATTCATTCATTGCTAACAGCTGGTTTATATGCTCAGCACGATAAATACTGTAACCTCCACACACTACTTATCACAGTGTAGGACAAGCTTAATTCATCAAGTACCAAGCAGAGTTGCATGAAATTGCTATTAAAGCTCCTACTAAGCCAGCTGACACCTCTGCACGCTGGCACCTATCATGGTGATGATAACTACAGATAATATGTGACGCATACACTTACTGGTGTCTCAGTATTATAATTTTACCAGATTTGCTGAGGTGTCAGATGCTGTATAACACTTATGAGGTGGACTTTTCAATACCCATGGCAACTAAGTCTACTTGGTGATTGTTTTGAGGGTTTATCATTTTTTATATATCTAGTTTCAGTTTGTGGTTAAATGATGCAACTTCTAGTTCGTTTTTTTTTTCCAAAAGTACACAAATCTCCATTCAAGAATGCTTACAATAATACTCACTTTCATGTTGTGTATAACCTCCCACTTCATGAGTTTCCTTTTGTACACATTTTCCCCTCTTGCTACCGAATGTAGCATTTACTCAAGGTGTACATATATATAGTGTGCTGTGCAGATCAAGCTATATGAACCAAGTAGCAATCATTCTGAAAGGCAGAATGTTGATGTTATATTTTGCTATGGTTAGTTTCTTGCTGTGTACTACTTCAGCCACCACAGAGGTTGAACAAATATTACAGGATCTAGATCAGCTCAAGAATCTGGTAGGTCATTCTTAATGTTCATTCAGTTAAGTTTAATGTAATTTATTCAGTTAAGTGTAATGCCATTTATTCAGTTAAGTTTAATGTAATTTAATTCTCAAAACAATCATGGGACTGCTTTAAACAGGTCAGTAAACTAAGGTTTGTTAGTTTAACTGAATGTCCTTAAAAAACAGAATGACAAGTTGTGTAAGAAATTTAGAAAGTAGTTTAGAGTAAATCTAATAGCAGTACTATAATAGACAGCACCCATATGTACCTTTTTAATTCTTAGAAATCATGTTTTATTTTCCAGTAACCACCTCTTTCTTTTTGTGTCTAGAATTATACTGGCTATGTCCGTACACCAAGAAATATAGAAAGAACTTGGGTGGTAAGATTTATAATGTTTATCATAAACTTAACCTTTTTAAAGCATAAATCATTTAGAGTGAACTGAAACCATTTTCTGCAAGTTATTTTAGTAAGCAAACACCTGCACTATCTAAACAGAAAAATAAATCTGTATGATTTATACCAATCAGAACACTGCAGAGTTCCTATACAGTATTTGTGAAATTCCATAATGCAGTGGTAGATAAAGGCATAATGTTTGGTCAGCCTGGGATACTGCTGCAGTGGAGAAGTCTTGTGCATCCCAGAGTATGCTGTTTTCTGGGGAGGCAGGGTTGCAGTATCCATTGGTTTGCTATCACCTGTATGACTACAGATGATGGTGTAGCTGGGAAGCATTGTTCTGAAGATTGGGCAGAGCCAGTCTGGTACTGCCATGGGGTTTAAGCCAAAGAGGCTAAAAGGAGCTAGGTGTCAGGCAGCAAAACTAGTAGGAGTGGATGAATGCTACTTGGGGGTTGAAAGAGGATGCAGACTTTTCCAGAATTATGTGAAGAATAAAAAGAGTGAAAAATAATCACTCTTCCGTGAGTTTTGACCCAGGCCATTGTTATTAATTTCTGTGACTGTGTTTTATGAAAACTGAACTTAACTGTTACTGCATCAAACAATTGAGAAGATAACCCAAAACACAAGTGTATTTGCCATATGCATTGAAAATTTCACAATGTTATTAATGAGTATTCTGATGATGGGGCAGTGTGGCAGTTGTATATACAGTAATATAAGACGTGAAGTGGTAATAGCTCAGAGCTAAATTATAGATTAATAAGTATATAGAGATACAGTACACCAACAAGGACAACAATAATTAACTGAAAATGTTATTGTCTAACCTTCTGTACTAACTGGTAATACTTGTGATATAGAAAATACAAAATGCCAGTGACTAACTTCTTTTTAATTAGTCAGCTATAATTGCAGTGCATGTCCAGTTCATTAAAATGTACACTTGTTCAGCATCTATATATTTACTTTTAATTTTTTTCTTTAGCATGACTGTGCATTATATTACCTAAGGACCTTCAGTGAAGAACTGGATAAACTAAATAAGTTCACTTCTACAACTCCAACAATCGTGATTTCCAAGATAAAACACAACGTTAACAAGATCAGTAAAGTAATGGAGCAAAAAAAGTATTTCAACAAAAAGGTAAGTCAGTCTGTTCATTGATATGTTTATTGTAGTCCAGCTGATCAGTACTACTTTCATCTTGAGCTGAAGTATATACAGTAAAACTGTCCACTGTGCTTTCAGTGCCTGATTTGATGAGTGATCATCTACTTTTAAAATATATCTGAGGCTATTTAAAAACCAAAAGAAAGACAATAAAAGTTAATTGTACTGTATCTACCTTCATAGAATTTTGGAGTTCTGTATTAAAAAGCCACAAGAATCACTGCATTCAAATGAGCCATTTTCACTCACCATAATACCCCACATAATTGCTTCCTCCCCAACTCATCTACCCCCAGTTAACTAGCCTCTTATCCTTGATCTCTGCATCCCTTCCTCATGGTACTGTACAATATATTGTGACTGTTGTAGTTATTTATACCAGCTGTATACTAACACATGGCAAGCTACTGTAGTCCAACTGCAATTGTTAGAAATGCCGGCTGCTGTGACAGACCTCTTAGGGCCCTCTTGAAGATGACTCACAGGCATAAATCTTTATATTCTGGTGTACAAAAATTCTAAATAAAATATCACAGTGGCATACATAATTAAATGTTTCAGTGATACAATATCCTCACAGATTTATTGTCACCCAAAACTAACATTTACTTTTTAGGCAACATAATCAAATATATGTCACTAATAATTTTTCTGAATCAATAACTGATAATCTGCAACAGATTAGTTCTCCAGAAGCAACTTTCACAACCCAGTCTATGAATTATGAGTTTAATGGTTCAACCCCTGACTCAATGAAAGAGAGATATCCTGGCTATCCCTTTTTGAGCTAGCGAAATTAAGAGTGAATGACTTGGTTTTGTGTAGCTTCCGTGGTGGAGTCACATACAAAACATATACTTTCGCAACATAAAAAAAAATCAGTAATAAATAGCTGTAAATGCAGCAAACATATTTTACATGGGTTACATTAAGAAACTGATCCCAATATTACTGATCATGCTTCAGTGCGAATTATGAAATAGGTAACAGAAACCAGAAAATGTGATTGGTGAAATGTGATTACAACATCGTGAGCTTTTTTATCACACCACAAGTAGAGATAGTTAACTTTCAGAACCCCACTATTCCATTTAAAAAAAAAAAACAGAAAATCAGAATAAGGTTTATAATCACAATAATTTACTCTAAGGTGAGTGTGTTCATGGGATAAGGACTCAATTTAGCCTCCTGCCTCTCTTCTTGAGGCATGCCATTCTCTCACATTATTACACACCCTACCATGCTTTATTACTTAAATGTAGCATAAATCACCATTTTCTTCTGTTGCTATAGTCAGTTGTCAGATCTAATCCTTATTTTAACTTATCGTGGTTATCTTCGATTTTACAGTTTTCAATAAAATATGTATTGTATAAGTAAGTTAAAATGGATTGAAAGCAGCTAATGGCTTATGCTGCAAAGTATGGGAAGATTTGTTTTTGTACAACAGGCTTGTAAGATAATGTGAATACATGTCTATTATTCATTTACCAAACACACTGTGGGTCTACAGGTAATGAAAATGTCAGACATTATTTTTAGCTATATAAAATGAAACTACTCCCCCCAGGTACAGTAGCTACACTGTATCTACTGGAAATACTTCTAATTCAAGTTTTTAAGGATCTTTGAAGGTTGATAGTTTGGTCAAGAGGTATAATAGAAAATTCACAGTTGACATCAGCAGAACTCAGAGACACAAGATCTCTCAATATTTGAATTATAGGACATTCCATGCTTTATTGCTGAAGCTGTGTTTATTAAACATGATGTTTTCCCCTTAGAGTTCAGCTGTTGCTTATTCCTGCCATGATGTTCTACTCCTCTGCTTATACAGTGGTAGCTAGTGAAAATATGCTGAATATGCTGTATCTGTACATATCAGGCAATACCATAGCAAATTCCATAGAAATGGATGAAATCCAGATTTATTATTTGCCATATTGGTCCTTGTGATAACAGATCCAGAAGCAAATGATGTGATAGCTTTTATTGGACCAACATAGATGTAACAAAAAGTACAACGTACTTTAGCTTTTGGACCAACAAGTCCTTTGTTGGAAGCATAATGACTGTTATTTAGAAAAGCCAATACTTTTAATACCCAGATCATGCAGAAAAAAAGCAGAATAAATCCCCATTGGTTCAAAATACTCACTTAAAAAAAACAAAAGAAGATGTCAGAGAAGCTTAATAGTACCATTTCACCTTCAGTTGAGAGGATCTAAAGATCAGAGGTGCTAAGTGCAGAAGACATACAAAGGATTCCACTGCATATAAATTAAATTGACTTAGATGCACTTTTAGAATAAGATGACAACTACTTGAGCAGAGGGCTCTTAGATCAAATTATGAGTGTCACAATGTGTATAAGAATACAGTTACTGAAAAGCAAACCCCACCAGGATAAAAGACATACTAAAATTGTAAGTTAAAAACAAGCACCACATGATAGGACTACAAGAAGCATCTATATATGGCATACAAAGAGTAACCAGTAAAGTTTTCCAAAAAAGAGCAATAGTCACACACTGTATGGAATGTAAAACTTAGCTGGACCCATTACCCAACTATACTCTCCAGTTAGATATTATGCCCCATAAACTTCAAAAGCCTATAGTGTAGTAACAGGAGGGGCATTTCCTGTGATACATTCTGCTATATCTAGATATTATACATCATGTCACTGGCTACCACTACAACATCACACCCTGTTGCCATGGAAATCATTCTAATGTTAGAAGCAGAGGATTATGACTTCACGGCAAATAAAAGAGTAGGAACATTAAGTTTAGTCAGCAAAGAACATGTGTAATAAGAAATGGAATGTCATGAAATACTAAGGTTTTAAAATGTGATTAGGTTTGAATAAAGCTGATTCCAACTATAGATGTTTTGTAGATAAAAATAGAAATTACTTTATAAAATACAGACATGTGACCTCTTTGTGTCTTACATTGTCTTTCCTTTCCAATTTGTAGCATTGTGTGATAAGGAATCTGCATATACTGTTATCAGTGGAGACCTATAAAGGATTATTTCAGTTGATGAATGAGAATGATACAATCACAACCAAGAAGTAAATGTTAAACAACTTGAAGGATTTCTAACATGCTTCTCATAGATGCAGATGTTTTTATTCTAATGCAGATACATACTCAGGTGAAAAAGAACTGTATTGTTGTAGCTGCTTTCCTTAAGAAATGTGCAGCAATATTGTTATTTATAATAATGACAACTCTAAGGGGCAATGCTTATTATAGTGACATTGTAATATGTTGGGTCTCTTCAGACTTATTTACTACAGTACATGACAGCATCTTGAATCTACAACTTGTTTACTTACCAGCCCTCCAAAATCTGAAAAATTGCTTTTGATGTAAATATTTGTGTGTGTATGAGGCAGCCTAGGTCCCAAAGGCCAGTCGTGTAAACTTCTGATAAATTTTTTTCTGAATTATATATACAGTATGTTACATTGGGAGGCAAAAGAAGCTAAATATGTGAAATCTCTTGAATTATGTTATTACACAATGTAATTGTTTTTATTTTAGAATTTGTGTCCAGTGATAGGGATACCAAGCTCAGGCTCATTTCCAGGTGTATTGCAGAAGCACAGGGAGATTTACTGTCTTGCTCAGTGATACACAGTACACAAGTGGCAGTTGTGGGTTTTAATCCCATGTCTGCTGTATCTCAAGATTCACAGCCTTAGTACTTTAACCTTTAGGATACACTGCCTCCACTGTATACTCCGCAATGTAGCAACTAAGAAACCTTTACTTGTCCATGTTTTCTATTTAATGCATTTCAAAATGAATTGTAGATTATTTATTTTGTTCTGATAATATTTTGATATTTTGAAAAGTTTGAGATATTTATTAATATGTTTTTGCAAAACATGTTCTTTACTTTTTTAATGTTTGAAAAATTTGTAAGTTTCAATGTAGCATTTTTAACAATGTTTTAAATTTTGAAATACCTGTTTTCTGAGTAAAAAAAATAATATATTTAATTACGTGATGTATTTATTTGCATCTTAATTTATTTGATTAATAAAAATAATTTATTATTGGTCAGTATTGACTGTTGTGTTTTCTTTGTACTGTGAAGAGGGCAATTGTCTGTTATTTATACTAAAAAATTAAAAATTACTGACTTTCTTGCTGCTTGTAATGCTTCCCATGATGCTTTGCATTATTGGGGTATGTGCAATTTGTGTTTTCTTTAAAATGTGGCTGTATGGACAATATCCTCCAGGATAATCCATGCCCCAGAGCATTTGCTCTGGGGTTCTTTTGTTGTCCTCTTCTTTCTCTTCTTTGGGCTGCTCATGACACAGACAAATAAGATCCCCTATAGGGTTGCTAGCTCCCTCTCCCTGGGTTGAGATACAGATATGGCACACTGATGAGTCCAAATGAGGATGAAACACGTGTCTGTGTCTGCTGTTTTCAGCCTTTGCTGATTGTATTGTGAGGCCTTCTGGCACCATGCAATTCTGCTTAATGTTGAGCCTGTCCATATTAATTTATGGGCATTTGTAGATACTTTCCATGATGCTTTCCCATATTGGGGTATGTGTAATTTGTCTTTTATTGTAAAGAACTTGCTTCCTTTGGATACTTCAAATGAAGGGCACTATTATATTTACAATTGGACAGACACAAACAAGCTCAGAGGACCCAATTCACAAAGTTCCCAGTATGGTGCAAGGGGCTTCTGCCACAAAGAATGGCACAATGTGCCCCTTGTACCAAAAGATGCACCAGGAGCAATTCACAATGGTAGCCTGCATCCCTTGCTGACTGCCTGCCCCAAACCAGGCTTGCACCACTTGTGCACCACAAAATGGACTGCAGTAAGGTGCTAGGGGCATGTGGTAGATGCAGCCTGCCATAGCTCTTCGATCAGGGTTCATAAAACTTACCCAGAAGGTGAAATTCTAAGTACACTTAGACCAGCCAGGGCTGGTCTAAGAGTACCTAGAAACTCATCCTCTGGGTGAGTTGAGCACTTTGCGGCAATGTGCCACGTTCCCTTGCCCCAGCCCAATCACCCCTTGTAAATCCCTGGTAGTGTAGTGCCCCCCTGAAGCCCTGATCACCCTTGTGGGGTGGGGGTCCACTAGACCACCAGGAATTTGGCCATATATGTTAATGGTGATCAGGGTAGGGCAATCAGCTTGACCACCAGTGAAAATAATGCTATAAGATACTGTTATTACAACAGGAGACTGGGGCAGGGGGGTGCCATGGACTACTGGGGAAATAATAGGAGACTAGGGTGGGGGGAATGCCGTAGACTACTGGGGACTATAAAACTGTTCATATTATTTAGTAGTATAAGGGCAATTGGGGCTTGGGGGGCACTAGACTACCAGGGACTGCTTGGAACATTGCCGTACAGCCACCCATGGCGTGTGGCAACCTGTCTACATGTCCGCTCTGATTGGTGCACACTGTGGGACTTTGCCACCAGGACTCTGCCTGATAGAGAATCAGATGTAGGGTCCCTGGCACACCAGCGATTGGTGCAAGCCACCTTTGGTACAGCTTGTGCTGATTTTTGAGGATCAGGCCCAGAGAGTCTTTGACTCAGGATTTGAATTAATGAGACCAAATTAATGAAATCAGTTCACTGGCATTTCATTTAGAAGTGAACACAGAAAACAAATGGAGGCAGAGCCCTAGTGCTTTGAGTAGAGAGAGTCTTTGACAGGCACTGGGGCTTTGTCTCCATTTGTGGTCTCTTTTTCTTCCATAATGCTTTCTCTTTAGGTTGGTCTATGCAGGTGGGCTCACAGCCCTGTTCTGCCTGGCACTCACTTCCGTTGAACCACCGAGCCTGAGATCCCCCACAGATCACCCCCCCATGGCGTGGCAGGAAGGGGATGGGAGGGATGTATTCCTACCACCCAGTGTCTCTTAATCTAGTTGCTGGCAGTAGCCAGGAGAAGAAACAGGAATGAAGCAGATGGGCAGGGTTTCATGTAACCTGTGCAGACCAATTTTCCATTTTCTCCCCTGATGCCCCGCGGCTACAGCAATACAGTTAGCATATGTGCATGGAAGTGTGTTTGCAGTATGGAACTGCCAGCCCAACTCCACTCACCTGGCATAATGCCAGCCCTCCTGAGCATTAGCACTACCACTGGACCTCCACTCAGTGGCAGCCAAAAGCCAGGAAAGGCTTAGCTCCTCAATCCAGGAGAAGAGAGCTGCCTGACAGCTGTTCAATCTTCTCCCACCCTTCCCCCTCAGCTGACCCATAGCAACTTGAGCTCATTCATGAACCTGGGTCACCAGCGTGGGAGTGGTAAGTCTCATTACAGTGCCTCAACCATCTGTGCCACTGGGTCAGCCTGTCTCCATTTGCTGTCTATGTTCACTTCTAATTAAATGCCAGTGAGCTGATTTGATTAGTTTGGTCTTGGTTATTCAAATCCTGGGAAATAGTCTTTCTGAGTGCAAGCTTGTTTGTTTTGTGCCTTGTGTTTGGGATTACCCTCCCTAGTCTGCATGGACCTCCCATCCTTGGACACATTACTACGTTGTCTACCTGTATTTACAGTTGGATCTTCCTGTTTTCATAACTGGTTGAACTGAAGCACATAGAAGCAAAAATGTCTAGCCCCTGTGCTTGCAGTGAGAAAATGATAATTCTGGGAATGTAATCAGGGTTCCTGGCCCAGATCTCTATGCTGTAATTAATATATCACACTGCTTTTAGTGATGTATTGTAAAAATGTTGGTAAAACAGAACCTACTGGCTCTAAGCATTCTAATAGTCTTAGTTTAATCTCAGGTAAACAAATACATTACATAGAGTCCTTTTAAACTACCCATTTTTTATTTTTTTCTCTTGCCTTACTTACCTTCTGGCCTGCCTCTCCTTCTGGCTGCTCATGACTCCCCCCCCCCCGACCTCCTCGACCCGACCCCCTTCCTACTCACCTCAGATCGCAGCTGACCCAGGGGTGGCCCGGTGCAAGCCTTCACTGGATGGGTCCCTCTCCTCTGAGGGGGAAGGCACCAGGAGGGGGATACCAGCACACGATTCAATCAGTTCCCAGGTGCTGCTGAGATGGATTCCGGGGTGTCGGGGTATCTGAGATGGCGGGAGCCAGCAGCCATCATCCGGCAGACCAGAAGGCAGCTTTCTGCTTTTCTCTCCAGGGGCGTGGCATGCCATGGACATCTAGGCCAAAGTCAACGTTCACCACGCCCCTTGTACAGTGGGGCTCACTTGAGTTGTTGCTCTCCCGGCCTCTGCCAGGGGGCAGCAGACAGCAAGCCATGCCCCCTCCCTTCTCCCCCGGAGAAGGTGAGCAGTTGTGGGATGCTCAAGCCTTCTCCCCCCAGCTGGCTCTCCAGTGACCCGAGTCCGTTCCCGAACCCGGGTCGCTGGCATCGCAAGCGGAAATCCAACCACTGTGCCAATGAGCCGGCTAAACTACCCATTTTAAAATAGCAATAAGGCACTCCCAGGATCCTTTTAATCATCCTCTTGAGGCATGCACTTAGCTACATCTCATTTCAAATTACACCCCTAGAGGGTGATTAAAAAGAACATTAACATAGACCTGGTCTTGAGTTATTGGTTAAATGGCATACAAAGGTTATTATTTATGAAATAGTTCTGAACATAGGAAAGGCAGCGCACAAGAAACAGCTGTTAATAAAGGAGCTGAAACTTCAAAAATGCTGGGAAGCCATTTATTTTTATTACAAAAACAGCAGTCATAGACAAGACAGGAAGGACACCAATTGCAGGGATTCAGTTGCTAATAATGAAATGGTTACAAAAAAGCCAGAAACCTGATTGACTGAGAAGCTCGGAACCCTGTGCTGGTATGCCAGCACTGCAGCACTGGAAAAGATCTGTGATCTCACTGACCAGTTTACATTATGCAGGCAAAGCTGCATCAATGCACCAAAATTCAGAAAAAAATGAACAAACAAAACACAAAAAATGCAGCACCTGCCATCTACTGACCAAATGTCATGATTGCAATGGCTCAATATGACTACTGTACTTTTTCTTCCTTTTTGCTGTTTTTTAAATTTTTACTTATTTAATTAACATTTTGTTTAATTTCTTTACAAATTCTAATAGACCCATTTTATAATCACAATAAAACACCCAATGGTGTGCTTTGTGCTAGGATAATGGCAATTCTTAGACAGTTGATGCATTCAAGGGGCCCGATTCACAAAGCCCCTAGCCTAGACCAATGCAAGGTGTCTGCTTCAAACACAAATGATGCAAGTGGCACCTTGCATCAAAAAATGCCCCAGGAACTATTCAGAAAGGCAGCCTGCATGTACCAGAGGTACAAAATGGGCTGTGGCATGGTGCTAGGTGGCTTGTGACAGATGCAGGCTGCCTTATCCCCATTTTGGTATTCACAAAACCCTCCCAGAGGGCAACATTCTAAGTGCCCTGAGACCAGCCACATAGATGTGTCCTCTGGGAGGGTTTTGACATTTGTGGCAATATGCTGCGGTTCCCCCATCCTAGCTCTGATCCCCATTAATACATAAAAACCCTGGTGGTTTAGCAGACCCTTGATCAGCCCAGTTCCCATTTATTAAATAAAAAAAAAAAGTCCCTTGTGGTCCACCATACCCACCCAAGCCCAGATCCCTGTTAATACATACAAATCCCTGGTGCTCTAGTGTATCCCCAGTCAGCACCCTCAGCCCATTTATTAGATAAAAAGAAAATCTCTGGTGGTTCAGTGGCCCTCCCCCCAAGCCCCAAGCCCTGTTTCCTATACACATTCAAGGTGGTGGTCTCATAAACACCCCCACAGACAGTGCCCCACCAGCCCGCCCTCTGGTCCTATTACAGAGCCAGCTCCTGGCACAGCCCTCTGCTCTCCAGCACAGCCAGGTGCTGACTGAGCTGTCAAGTAACAGACTATATACAGTACGGGTATTGGAAGCTCAGTCTGCACCTGGCTGTGGTGAAGAGTGGAGGGCTGTGCTGGGTGCTGGCTATGGAACGGGCCTGGGGCAGTGGGGTGCTGTAGCACTGCCTGCATGGTTGGGGGGGTCTGTCACAAATACACTCAGCAGGTCAGGCTCTCTGCTGTCATAGTGCCAACCTACAAGCGCAAGAGTGTGAACAGGTAACATACAGGGTAACCCTCCTGTCTGCTTGTGGGTCTGAATCACCTTTAGCCTCAAGTTCTGGGGGGATTCAAACTGTGAACCTTATGCTAGTGTACCCAAATGTACAGGCTCTGATAATATTCTCTTTGGGGGATGCAATATATCTGTCACCTAAGGGCACCTAACCAGGTATCCAAAATGAACCCTTAAAACTCTATAAAACACCTTAGGTATATTTTTACTTTTTCCCAGTTTAGTAACACCATCACGCTTTTGAACAGTTGTCAAACTTAACCTTCTATATGTCACATGCAAAAAGAACTGGCAGATGCCCAGGCAGTCTTTTAAATAATATATTTTCTAAAAATGGATACAAATATGACAAAATGTAAAAACAGAACAATATAGCCAAGAGCATACAATCACTTAAAAGATAAGGAAAAGTACAAAACAAAAACTCCTACCATGATACATTTAGACTTTTTCTATCTAATGTATTACCTCTATAGTGCTTATAGTTATACTAGACAGCTGTGTCTGTCTAGAGTCCCAAGATGGTATGTCACAATGATCAGACACCAGTATTAGTTTAAACTGTGTCTCTCCACACCCCTTCTGTGAGTCATCTAGCACCTCCTTTTACAATATAAAAAAATTACAAACATGATGTCCTATCAGAAGGTATATTACATAAGGTGACATCAGCAAAAACTCCACTTCCTAAATATGACTCCTTCATTAAACATGTTCTCTTTGATCTTGAGCAGTTCCTATTCCCAAGGCATATCAAAGGGTTTTATAACTTTTAGCACCATGGTGGTATAACATGTTCTTCCTCTTAAGAAGTCATAAAAGTTTATTAGACTTATCGCCTGGCAGACTTATAAAGTCCCATTTCATTTCCACTTCAAAGAGCCTAAGCATATCATAAAAAGGTAATAAAATGCCATTCTGAAGTAAGTCAGTTAATTAAATGGTTCCTGCTTCACTGAAACCTGGGCGGGGGGCACCCATGGAGCACAGACTCACATACTGTATTTTTATATTACAAATATCACAGAACAATCATAAACAGCTGGCCAAGCATCACAATCCTCCCCACCTAGACTGAATTTAGGGGCTCTATCCCCTGTATGGGATGAGCTTCCCAAATCAGTTCACTCCTCATATAGGCGCGATAAGCCGTCTGTGTTCTGATTGGTCACTCCAGCCCTATGTAAGGTTGTCATGTCATACCCTTGCAAGGCAAGACTCCAACTTAATAGTCTACCATTAGTTTTTCCCATTTGCGTCAGCCAAACCAGAGGGTAGTGGTCAGTTTGTACCTCAAAATGCCTCCCATGTAAGTATGGCTCTAATTTCTTTAGGGCCCACACTATGGCAAGACATTCTTTTTCCACAGTAGAGTAAGCTTGCTCCCTGGGAAGTAACTTTTTACTCAGGTTCACTACAGGGTGATCTTTCCCATGGTTGGATATCTGACTCAGTACTGCCCCAATACCCACATCTGAGGCATCAGTCTGGACTATAAAGGGTCTACTGTAGTTAGGACTTGTCAATACAGAAGCACTGCAGTGTTTCCTTCAGTCTGATGAAAGCTTTTTCACAGTCTGGATCCAAGGTAATTTTCTTAGACATTTTTTTCTTTACCAGGTCAGATAGGGGAGCAGCCAAAGCACTGTAATTGGGTACAAATTTTCTATAGTACCCTGCTGTCCCTAGAAAACTCCTGACCTGCTTATGTGTTTCTGATCTGGGCCATGCCTTGATCACCTCTATTTTCACTTGGCTAGGACAGAGCCGTCCCCGTCCTACAACATGCCTGAGGTATGCCACATCAGCCATGGCTACCTGGCAATTTTCAGCTTTGACAGTGAGCCCCGCCCTCTCTATCCTGCCCAGCACTTCCCAAAGGTGGGACAGGTATTCCTCCTAGCTGGCACTAATGATGGCAATGTCTTCCAGGTACGCCACTGCGTACTCCTCAGCACCATTTAACACCTGGTTCACCAACCTTTGGAAAGTGGCCGGGGCATTCTTCATTCTGAAAGGCATTACTTTAAATTCAAATAAGCCTATTGGAGTGATGAAGGCCAACCTCTCCCTAGCTCTGTCAGTTAACTCTACTTGCCAATACCCCTTTGTCAGGTCAATAGTCGTAAGGTAGTTCACCCCTCCCAACTTGTCAAGAAGTTTGTCTGTCCATCTGGGGCATCAAGTGGGCATCTGACTTCATGACTGCATTCAGTTTACGATAGTCCACACAGAAACGAGTAAAAACTTTCTAAAACAGAGTGTGCACAAGGGCTGTGGTGCTCTCGAAAATCAATACATTGTTGCAGACAAGTAATTTGGGCACTCAGCACCAGCAAGGCCTTTGACACTGTGCCACATAGAAGACTATTACACAAACTGGGGAATATGGGTGTGGGCAGGACAGTAGTGTGGTGGGTAGGTAACTGGCTGGGTGGCAGGACACAGAGGGTGGTGGTAAATGGCTGTCACTCCACAGAGGGAAGAGTGACCAGTGGGGTACCACAGGGATCAGTGCTGGGACCGGTCCTATTCAACATCTTCATCAGTGACATGGCGCAGGACCTAGAGGCAGAATTTCACTGTTTGCTGATGACACAAAGCTCTATAACAGAGTAGACACACCAGAGGGTGTAGACAGAATGAAAGCGACCTGCAGAAACTTGAAGAATGGTCAGGGGTTTGGCAGTTGAAATTCAATGCAAAGAAGTGCAAGATAATGCATATGGGGCACAAAACCCTGGCACAATATATCAGTTGGGGGTGAGGATATAGCATGCACCAAGCAGGAAAGGGATCTTGGGGTTATCATCTCTGATGACCTCAAGGTAGGAAACAGTGTGACAAGGCAGCAGGTAAAGCAAATAGGATGCTGGGATGTATAGGCAGGGGCATCACCAGCAGGAAAAAGGAGGTCATAATTCCGCTATACAAGACACTAGTGGGGCCCCACCTGGAGTACAGTGTACAGTTCTGGAGTCCATACCTACGTAAGGACATAGACAGGGTAGAGAAGGTTCAGAGGAGGGCAACAAAGATGGTGCATGGATTGCATCACAAGTCCTATGAAGACAGGTTGAAGGAACTGAACATGTACTCCCTGGAGGAGAGGAGGGAGAGCGGGGATATGATAGAGACATACAAGTATCTTACAGGGAGGAACAGGGTGCAGGAAAACACTATTTTTAAGTGAAAAAGATGTTCCAGGACTAGAGGGCATGGGATGAAGTTGGAGGGAGGACGATTCAGAGGAAACATGAGAAAGAATTTCTTCACAAAATGGGTGGTGGACAAGTGGAACACCCTGCCAGAGGAAGTGGTGGGGGCTGAAACAATCACGGGATTTAAGAATGCATGGGATAGACATAAAGGAATTCTGGAGGTCAGGGGTAAGGGGCAACAGACTTCTAGGAAAACAAACTGAACTTACAAGCTCAAATGGGCAGATTGGGTGGGCCATAGGCCCTTATCTGCCGACACTGTCTATACATCTATGTATCTATGTATCACATATAATGCTGACACCATATATTTAAGATGAAAAAAAGATTTATTGTGTCCTGGTACTTAGTTTTCAAAAGAGAAACATTCTGGATAATTAATTTGAAAGCCACCCTAATACTAGGATTAAATACAGGGTTTGAAACTAAACCATTTTTACAAGCTAGGAAATAAGCATTAGATGTGTTAGTGGATCTCCCCAGGTTCTGTTTGTTTTTTGCTATACATGTTTGAGGATATTTTGAATGAAAATATTTTTTCCCATTCCCCACCCCAATTTTTTCCTTGGTTCTTAAGTGTATAGATATATAGGTACTGTAAGCTAATTGTATAGAAGTTAAATGTAAAGTATATTCTGTGTGTTTATAGTATATATGTATTCTATTCAGCTCCTCTAGAGTATAGAACAAGTAACAGTATGTTTTTAATATAAGGATATTGTTTTATAATGTTGCTGCAGTAAGGAATTTAATGTGATTATTAGGTTCTTATCAGGAACCAGAGCAATCAGTCTTGTTTGTTTGTAAAAGGTAATTGTGAATGCGCTAAAGCAATTAATCAATTTATGCAGCTAGTTTGTCCTGAGATACATTTGTATATAAAGCACTCACTCAGATGGCATGCTATAGCCTTTGAAAAAGGGTCCAGTTTAGGACCAGAAACACGTCAGGCAGGTGCTATTGTGTTTTTATGGACACAATAAATCTTTTCCTCATCTTAAATATATGGTGTCAGTGTTATATGTGGTGGTGGGTGCCCAAATTACTTGTCTGCCACACAGAAACGAGTAGAACCATCTGGCTTGGCCACAAGGACTATGGGTGAGGCCCAGGGGCTGTGGGATCTCTGGATTACCCCTAAATCCAGCATTTCCTCCATGTCCCTCCTAATGTCCCATTGGACAGCTTCTGACACCCAATATGCTGTCCACCATATAGGCGTCAGTGTCCCTGCCTCCACATTGTGTGTTGCTAAGGAGGTTAGTCCAGGCTTGGCGCTAAACATTGGGGCAAAGTCTTCTAAAACCTCCCTTACTTCCTGTATCTTATTCGGGGCCAGCTGGGGTGACAGTTTAACTGCCTCCACAGAGGACTCCTGCTTGCTTTCTTCCACCAAATTCAGAAGGGGGTTTCCTTCATCCGTCCCCTCCCCAGGACTACGTACTGCAAACACCATGTCAGCCCTATTAGCATATGGCTTCATCTTGTTGACATGATACATTCTTTCTGTATGTCTTCTGTCAGGTAACTCTATGATATAGTTCACGTCATTTACCTTTCTAACTGCTTTGTACGGTCCTGCCCACTCAGTCTGTAGCTTTTCTTTACGGACCGGAATAAGGACCATGACTTCCTGACCCACCGTGTATGAGTGAGCTTTGGCTCTGCGGTCGTACCACACTTTTTGTTTCTGTTGGGCAGCTGCCAGGTTGCTCTGGGCTGTCTCCATAAGCTCCTTCAGCCTTTCTCTAAACCAAAGGACATTACCCACTATGGGAGTTCCCTGGGTGGCGTACTTGCCTTCCCAGTCCTCCCAGATCAAGTCTAAGGGCCCACATACCCAGCGTCCATATAAGAGCTTGATGCGGGAGAATCCTGTCGACTACTTGGGTCACCTCCCTGTATGCAAACAACAGGTGGGGAAGGTATTTCTCCCAGTCCCTCCCATGCTGTTCAGCAAATGCTTGGATCATTGACTTCAGGGTACCATAAAATCTTTCCACAAGCCCATGGGCTTATGGGTGATAAGGTGTCATGCACCTCTGCACCACCCAACACTTCTCTCACAAACATTTCATCAGGTCTGACTTGAAGGAACCCCCTCAATCAGTGATAACCTCCTGTGAAAACCCAACATGGGAGAAAATCTCAAGTAAGGCATCTGCCACTTTGTCTGTCCTCAGCGAGGACAGGGTGACTGGCTCTGGTTACCAGGTGGCATAATCCACCACAGTCAGGATGAACCTCTTCCTGGAGGAGCTGGGGGAATTTAAGGGCCCCATAATATCCATTCCCACCCTGTGGAATGGCTCCTCCACTATGGGCAATAGAATGAGGGCAGCTTGGGTTTTCTTACCTGCCTTCCCTATTTCTTGGCACCGGTGACGAGACCTGCAATACTTCTTCACCTGCTGGGTATAGTTAGACCAATAGAAATTCTGGGCCAACTGCTGCACAGTGCACACAATTTCCAGATGACCAGACAAGGGAATATCATGTGCAGTCTTGAGCAACTGCTCACGGTACCTCTGGGAAACAACAAGCTGCCTGCCTACCACTCCTCTCTCTGTCTTCACAGCCTGACTATACATCAGTCCATTTTCCCAATAAACCTTATGTTTACCGTCACCTACCTGTGCTCCATCAGAGTCTGCCCAAGCCCTCAGCTTCTCTAGACTAGGGTCACTTTTCTGAGCAGCTGCAAACTCCTTACACATTCCCAAGGCATGGGACATGTCCCCTTCAGTATCTAAACTAGGGTCCCTAGCACTAGTGTCAGGGCAGTCAGGATCACTGTCATCCCTAACCCTCTGACAATGGGTCACCCCTCCTTCTTGGGAGTAACCCTCTGTAGCTGTGTGGTTAACTGCTACTGGGGAAATTTCTACCACCATTTCATTAGTCTCCATATCAGGAAACACAGGCTGGGGAACCAGCCTCCCAGTAGTTTCCACAATGGCTTCTGTGGGGTCTAGGGAACTAAAATTTTCTCTTGATGCTTGGCTATGGGTAACTGCACACACCATCCCCTGTTTGAGATTGTTACCAAGGATGACATCAACTGCTAATGTTTTGGCTACAGCCACCTGTTGCACAGTTCCCCCCATTTCACCCCAGTCTAGGAGAACACTAGCCAGTGGCAATGTGGTCTCCTCACCAGTGAACTCTTGCACAGTTCCAAATTAATTGGGTATAAGCTGACCAGGCTCTACCAGATCCCGTTTTACCAATGTCAGGGATACCCCTGTGTCCCTTAACCCTTGTGTCTGTACACCATTCACTGTGAATGGGTGCATGTGCTCCCTCATGTTCACAGGCATGCTCCCAGGGACACACAAACAACCCACTTCTTTCCTAGCCCCATGTTGTGTATTGCTCATCCTTTTGGGACACTGTCAGACAATATGCCCAGTTTCTTTACAAACACAACATTCATTTCTTTTCTCAGAGAACTCTTTTTGTTTAAACCTGGGGCCAACTGGTTTTGGTGGAGGTAGTAAGGATTTTAGCTGCCCTGAAGGCGCACTTTTCATTTTTGTGCTGCCACACCCACCCCATTTGCTCTCAGAGCAGGTCTGTTCTTGGCATAGTAGTCAGAGAGTTCAGCAGCCTCTTGCACTGTTTTGGGATCTTGGTCCTCCAGCCAGGTTTTCAGCTCTGCTGGACATGCCCAGAAAAACTGTTCTAACAAAATAGCATTTTCAATTTTATCTACAGAGTTTGCTTCAATTCCCTCCCACCAACGTTTTAAACATTGACGTTGTTTCATGGCTAGCTCCTTGTAGCTCATGTCAGGGCTTCTCCTGAGCTTACAGAATTTAGCTCTGTATGCTTCTGCAGTTAAATCAAACTTTTTAAAAGTGCAGCTTTAAGTTTGCTGTAATCATTACTGTCCTCATTGTCCATTTGACCAAATGCATCATGAGCTTTCCCAGTAAGTAGTGGGGATAGCTGGCAGCTCCAGGACCTTCTAGGAATTTTTGCCTGAATACAAACTTTTTCAAAGGAATTTAAAAAGTCATCCATGTCCTCCCCCTCTTGAAATTCAGATATCAATTTGGAATTCAATTTGTAACCCAGTCCTGTAGTTCCAGTTGCAACCCTGCCACTTACCTCCTCTGGTGCTAGTGGTTGGAGTTGTAACTTCTCCAGTTCATGTTGCCTCTGGCACTCACACTCTTTATGGTCCACTTCTCAGTGTTCTCATTCCCTCTTCTCCTCCTCCTCTGCAGCTTGTGTCTCTAGCTCCGCTTCTCACCGTTCTCGCTCAGCCTCCCTCTAGAACTCCTGCTCCATTCTGCACAACTCAGTCTGCAGCCTGATTGCTTCTGGCTCCAGAATGCTGGTGACCTTCCCCTGCTGCTGTGGCCCTTGGCTTGCACTGGCCCTGCTGTCCTCCTCCTTGGATCTGGACACTGCACTGGCTGCTAGCCCCTCCATACCCAAGGTTTGGCCCTTTTCAGTCATAGTCTGTGACTTGATGTTCTGGGAATCTGCTGCCATCACGGCATCCATGAGGTTCTGCTTGGAGGCTTTCACCTCATGCAGGACTTCTCTGTCCTGGCGCAACTGCCTCAAGTAGTCTGCAATGTACCTGCTGCATTTGGAAGCCATCTTCTTCCCTAACGATGGCTACTATAACTTGCACTTTAGAAAGAAAAAATAAAACAGGTACTAACTTGACTGTAAGCAAAATGATATAGTTCTGTTTCCTTCTTTAAAAATAAATCACTGCCTTTTTTGCAAATGAGCTGTTCAGTATTAAGCTAATACACTGAACAGTTAAAGCTTGTGTTACCAATTTTATCTGCACCTCTGCCAACCAAATCTGTCACAAACGCACTCAGCAGGTCATGCCCTCTGCTCCCACAGTACCAACCTCTGAGCGCAAGAGTGTGAACAGGTAACAGACAGGGTAACCCTCCTGTCAGCTTGTGGGTTCGAATCACCTTTAGTCTCAAGTTCTGGGGGGATTCAAACTGTGAACCTTATGCTAGCGTACCCAAATATACAAGCACCAATAATATTCTTCGGGGGATGCAATATATCTTTCACCTAAGGGCATCTAACCAGGTATCCAAAATTAACCCTTAAAACTCTGTAAAAGACCTTAGGTACATTCTTACCTTTTCCCAGTTTAGTAACACCATCAAGCTTTTGAACAGTTGTTAAACTTAACCATCGATACGTCACATGCAAAAAGGACAGGCAGATGCCCAGGCAGTCTTTTGAATAATATATTTACTAAAAATGGATAAAAATATGACAAAATGTAAACACAGAACAATATATCCAAGAGCATACAATCACTTAACTCATTCACGCCACAAGAGCTCTTTGAAAATTCCACCACTTGTGCCCTGTATACTCTTTGCACTGCATCCTGGGCCTTTCTAAGCAAAATCAAGCCATAATCAGCATGCCACAAACAAATGTGAATACCTCTTGAACCGTAAGTGCTACACACAAAGTAAGAATGGCAACATTTTTCAGCACAACATTACCTTTCCAATGGTGCTATGCAATCAATTGTAATCAATTTGTTTTTTATTTTACACTAGCTGAAATACCAGACAGCTGTGTTTTTTTCAAGGTGCTTAGGTAAGGCTTGAGAGATAAATGTCAGCCATGCACATCATACCTTAAACAAATGCAAATAACTCCTAAAGTATACGTGCTAGACACAAAGTATCAGCGGCAAAGTTGTTCAGCACTAAATTACCCTTCTAACGGTGCTCTGCAAGCAATTGTAATCCATTTAGTTTTTATTTTATACTAGCTAAAATACCAAACAACTGTGTTTTATTTTCAGGTTTATTCAAGGTGCTTAGGTGAGGCTTGAGAGACAAATGTCAGCCAAGCATACCATACCTTAAAAAATGCAAATAACTTCTAAAGTATACATGATAGACACAAAGTATCAGCAGTAAAATTGTTCAGCACACAATTAACTTTCTAAAGGTGCCTTGCAATCAAGTCTAAGCAACTTGGTTTGTTTTATATTTAGGTAAAAACTGCTGACTTCCTCAGACATTTCCAGGCCTGAGTGAAAGTCAGCTGAGTACGTCTGCAGGCGTTATTGGCCTGAGTGGCTATGCTTTCAGCTGCCACCTACAGGCATATCTAGGCCTGAATGAGTTAAAAGAAAACAAGAAAAAGCACAAAACAAAAAATCCTACTACAATACATTTATACTTTTTCTATATAATGTATTACCTCTATAGTGCTTATAGTTATATCAACCAGCTGTGTCTGTCTAGAAGCCCAAGATGGTATGTCACAAAGATCAGACACCAGTATTAGTTTAAACTGTGTCTCTCTACACTCCTTCTGTGAGTCATCTAGCTCCTCCTTTTAGAATATAAAAACATTACAAATAGGATGTCCTATGAGGAGGTATATTAAATAAGGTGACATCAGCAAAAACTCCACTTTCTGAATATGACTTCTTCATTAAACATGTTCTCTTTTATCATGAGCAGTTCCTATTTCCAAGGTATATCAAAGGGTTTTATAACTTTTAGCACCATGGCGGTATAACATGTTCTTCTTCTTAAGAAGTCATAAAAGTTTATTAGACTCATCCCCTGGCAGACTCATAAAGTCCCATTTTGTTTCCACTTCAAAGAGCCTAGGCATATCATAAGAAGGTAATGAAATGCCATTCTGAAGTAAGTCAGTTAATTAAATGGTTCCTGCTTCACTGAAACCTGGGGGGGGGAGGCACCCATGAAGCACAGACTCACATACTATATTTTTATATTACAAATATCATAGAATAATCATAACCAGCTGGCCAAATATCACAGGGTCCACTAGACCACAGGTTGGATGTGTATAAGAAACAGGGATTGGGGCTTGGTTGAGGTCTGCTGGACCACCACGGATGTTTTTCTTAATTTAATAAATGGGATCAGGGTGCTGATTGGGAGTCCACTAGACCACCAGGGAGTTTTATGTATTTTTGGGGATCAGGGCTGGGAAGCACGATAGCCACCAGGGACTGCTGTCCATGATGCTATTGCCACATGGCTGCTTTGTGGCTTGTGAGACACCTTCCCAATGCACCGTCTGTTTGGCAAAGGGCCGGGGTTGCCACAAGCCATGAGACTTTGCCACCGTGACTCTACCCAATAGTGAATCAGGTGCAGAGTCCCTGGCACACTAGCAGTCAGCACAAGCTGCCTTTAGCACAGCTTGAACCAACATTTGTGAATCGGGCCCCAGGTGTGCTATTATCCCAGCACAGAGCACACCATGTCATGCCTTATTGCTTAAATGTAACATGCAACGTACATCAGTGGCTCTGATGATAAACTCTTAAGGTATCTTTTCAGCTAACATGCCCAATTTACAGCACATTCCTTATCTGAGCTGTACTGTACTAGTATCTGCTTTCTGTATTTTACATCCTGAACCCTCTTCAGGGTTGGACTGGAAAAGAGCCTCAGCTAAGTGTACATATCCCGGTTACCAATTTTACATACAGACATATATACATACATACAATGACCCTTATGCATGATCCCGATAAGTGGCTATGCACCAAGTAACCATGGAACATAGCCACTCCACACCCAATGTGCCCCCACACTGGATGCACTAAGGGGGGGCACGCAGCCCCAATGCACCCAATCCCTGTGTCTGTGGACGCAATGTATGCTGGGGAATTGGGCTGGGGGCATGCCAGCACTGTCGCCATACACTAAGGAGCATAGTGCTGGCCTCGGGCATGTGGAGGAGGGTGCAGGTTATGGCAGCCGGGAGTCTGTTGTAACCCACTGTATGCCCACATGTATTGCACCCTCTGGCCATGGTGGAACCTGGATATAACCCCCCTCATGCAGTTCTAGCCCACTGGTCATGGGGAGGGCTATGGAGGCTGATCGGGCGAGTGCTTGACATTAATGCTGATGTATCCCTGTGTCATGGAGCCACACACCTGCTGTGTGCCTGACCACTGAGACCCTGTCAGGTCCAAGCCCCCAACACACACACAGAGTCCCCTGGTCACATCAGCATGCAGTATACACCCACCACAAACACACCAGGAAGCACTTCCATGTCCTGGTAGCACAGAGACCTCCCCAACAGGGCACTAGCCCATTCCTTCAGGTTGTGCCATGATTCCCACCACCACCATGCCATGCTCCCAGGTACACACCCTCCCATCCCTTCTGGAGGCCCCCATCTCTGCCTTCCCATAGGCATGGAGCCACACCAGCTGGAGATGTAGGGCTGTCTCCCGATGCTGGTGAAAGGAGTCTGAGCTGTGGCGGGCAGACTGCCCCATCCGGTGTCATTAGGATCCCAGGTGTTACCCTCCATGGTCCCCACCAGGGGTCAAGCAGGGGCTATGAGGGCAGCTATGTAACAGCCAGGGTAGTGCATGATGGGTTGGGGGTCTACAGAGTTGGGGCTGTTTAGTGTGATGGAGGGGTACCATTCCTCTTCTGGGAATGGGGCACCTCTATGTGCCTGGGGGGGCACATATGTGCAGGTGGTGGTGGTGCTGCTAGTAGGGGGCATCTGTGCGGCCAGGTGGGGCCAGAAATATGCTGTGAGGATGCTGGACTATGGGGCACGGCTGCATGGGTCCGGGTGCCTGTAGGTGCTATTAGAAACATAGAATTTGATGGCAGATAAGGACTGCTTGATCCACTTAGTTTGCCCATTTTCCTACCTAATGGATAAGCTGCAGATCCTAGTTAACCAACAGCCTACTTCCTCCTATCCCCCACTAGAATTGCCTTATGTCTGTCCCATGCATTTTTGAATTTCCCCACTGTTATTGACTCTACAACCTCCTCAGAAAGGCTGTTTCATGCATCTATAACCCTCTCCATGAAAAAATACTTCCTCACACTACCTCTGAACCATCCCACCTTCTTCAAATTGTGCCCCCTTGTTCTTGCACATCTCTTTTTCTGAAAGATGCTATCCTCTTGGACTTTATTGATTCCCTTGAGGTACTTGAACGTTTCTATCATATCCCCCCTCACCCTCCTTTCCTGGAGGATATACATATTAAGCTCCTTTGGTCTCTCTTTGTATGTCTTCTGGTGCAGCCCCTGCAACATTTTGGTTGCCCTCCTCTGGACAACCTCCAACTTGTTTATCTCTTTGCAGAGATGGGGTCTCCAGAACTGTCTGTACAGAGGGATGACAACTTCCTGCTTTCTACTGGTGATGCCTCTCCCTATGCATCCCAGTATCCCACCAGACCTCCTCACTGCCTTCTCACATTGCTTGCCCACCTTTAGAACATCTGATATAACTATCCCCAGGTCCCTTTCCATTTTTGTTGTTGTCAGTATCTCACCCCCCATTGTGTACTCTTCCCCTGGGTTTTTATTTCCCAGGTGCATTACATTGCACTTCTTTGCATTGAATCTAAGCTGCCATACATTTGACCATTCCTCCAAACTTGCCAAGTCCCTTCTTATCCTGTCCACCCCTCCTTGTGTGTCAACCCTGTACAGATCTTTGTGTCATCTGCAAAGATAAATAATTTTCTTCCAGTCCCTCTGCAATGTCACTTATAAAGATATTAAAAAGGACCAGACCTGGTACTGAACCCTGCGGTACCCCACTAGTAACCCCCCCTTTCTTCACTGTGGACTCCATTTACTATTACCCTCTATGCCCTGTTGTCCAGCCAATGTTTTACCCAAGCTACCACCCTGAGACCCACTACCAGGCTGGCTAATTTGTTTATTAATCTTTTGTGTGGGACTGTGTCAAATGCTTGCTAAAGTCTAGGTAGGCCATGTTCACTGCCCCTCCCTGGTCTACTACTTTGGTCACCCAGTCAAAGAAATTGATTAGATTAGTCTGACATGACCCTCCCACTGTGAATCCATGTGGCCTTGGGTCCTGTGCCCCACTGGCCTCTAGGTACTCAACAATTTTTTTCCTTCAGAAGTGATTCCATCATTTTCCCTACCACTGAGATCAAACTGACAGGTCTGTAGTTTCCTGCCTCAGTCTTGCTCCCACTTTTGTGAAGGGGAATCACATCCATCCTCCTTCAGTTCTCGGGTACCACACCATCCTCCCACAATTTGTTAAAAAGGGTAGTCAGTGGTGTTACTAGGTTTTCCCTTAGTTCTTTTAGAACCTGGGGTGAATCCCATCAGGTCCCATAGCTTTGTCAACCTTCAGTTTTAGGAGTTCTTTCAGAATCCTTTCTTCTGTGAAAGGACTGATATTGACCCCCCATCCAGAGTGCTTCTATTGACTGGATCAGGTACCTCCCCCTCCTCTTCTTTTGTGAATCCTGAGCAGAAGTATTCACTCAGAATCCCTGCTTTTTCACTGTCCCTCTCTGTCCACCCACCCTCCCTCCTCTTTATTTTGCCTCAGTATGCCTCCCTTTGTCTTTCTTTGCTCCCTAATGTACCTATAAAAGGTTTTATCCCCCTTCTTAACCAAGTTGGCTATCTTTTACTTGGTTTGGGCCTTTTCTGTTCTGACTGCCTTCCCCGCTTCCTTCTGCTTTAACTGGTACAGTTCTTTATCCTGCTCTTTCTGTGTTTCCGTTTACTTCCTGAATGCTGTATTTCTCTCCTTAACCTTCCCCGCCACCTCTTTTGAGAACCATAGCATTTTTTTCTTTCATTTTGATTTGTTTATTTGCTTCACACAAAGGCTTGTTGCCTCTGGATGGCAGTTTTGATGTTTCCCCATTGTTACTCCACCCCCCTCTTGCCTGTGTGCTAGTGCTTTTCTGAGGCACTCTCCCATTTTGGCAAAATCAGCCCTCCTGAAGTCCAGTACCTTACCTTTTGTAAGACTTGACTCTACAGCTGAGTTTATCATGAACCACACTGTTTGGTGGTCACTTGTTTCCAGATGGCTACCCATTTCTAGATGTGAGATCCTCTCTCCGTCCCCATTTGATAGTACCAGGACTAAGACTTCTCCCTCCCGAGTGAGTTCCAACACTATCTGTTTGAGGCATGCCCCCTGTAGGGCACAGAGAATGGCCCTGCTCTTGGATGTGGCTGCAGCAAAAATTATCCAGTTAACATCTGGCATATTCAGGTCCCCCATCAGCAATATCTCCCCTTTTTCTGCCATCCTAAGGATGCCTTCTATCATTTCCTTGTCCATTGCCTCACTCTGAGATGGGGGTCTATATACAATCCCTGTGCGAATTGTGGTGCCATTTCCAGTTTCCAGGGTGACCCACAGTGCTTCTTCTCCTCCCTGTTTGCCCTTTAGTTCTGTTGTTTTGATCCCTTCCCTTACAAAGAGAGCTACTTCTCCTCCTCTTCTACCCTCCCTGCCCCTCATGTAGATTGTGTATCCTGGTATGTTGTCATCCCAGTCATGGTTCTCTGAGTACCATGTTTCTGTGACTGCCACAATATCCAGGCATCCCTCTTCCATGAAGTCCAGGGAGCTTGTTACCTAGACTACGGGTATTGGTACTCATTACCTCCATTTTTTGATGTCCTTACCCCTTTTTCCCCATTCCCTGTCCTTACTGCCTTTGTCTTTTTCTCCATTTACTCCTGCCCTTCTCCCTATCAACTTCTGTATCCTGGTGTTTATCTCACTAACTACCCTGATTTTTTTTGGGGGGGTGCAAGGATTTCCCTTCTCCTTTTCAGAGCCTCCCCCTTGGCTAGATTAAATGTTTGCCAATGAAGCATTTAAACCTATCACCTAGGATCCTGGTTCCCCTCCTGGACAGATGCAGACCATTGCACTGGTACAGGCCTGCATCCCTATAGGTAGAACCCCAGTCCTCAGTGAAGCCAAAACCCTGAGCTCTGCACCAGTTTTTCAACCACTGATTGAACCCCTTGGTGTGGAGCACCCTAGCTTCACCCATGCCATAGACTGACAGCACCTCTGAGAAGGTTACCACCATGTGTGCTACTTGTCTAAGGCCACTCCCCAACTCCACAAACTCCTCCTGCACTGCTCTGATCCCTTTCCCAGCCAGGTCATTTGTCCCTAGGTGGACAATGACATCTAGCTCCCTCCTCTGTGTAGCTGCTCCTGTGATCCTGAGGATTCACTCCCTGTCCCTCCAAGCCATTGCACCAGGCAGTCATCTATTCAGACACCCTGACCCATGCCTAGCCATGCAAGGGATCCACTTTCAGCCCAGGATGGGCATCCAATTGGATGCCCACCTGGGACTGCAGCTCTGCCCTTGGTTACCCTGTGGAGCCCTGCACACAGTGGGGGTAGAGCTGCGGACAAGTGCCCACCAGTCATGAATACCGACATATGTGCACCTGTCCCCAGGTGTGGACCTACGCAGGTGGGATAAGCACCTACGGCACGTAATTACCTCCCATTCATGCACAGGGGCCAATAAATGTTCCTTGTTGAATTATACAGTAAATGATGTTGAAAGTATAGTTATAAATATAAATAAGTCAGAGCAGTTTGTAGATTTCAAATAGTAATAAAATTTATATTCGTACTCAAAGGGAAAACAGCATCATCAGTGAGACTATGAGCAGCCGAGGAATGGTCCTTTCCTCTTGTATAGTGGAGCCAGCAACATTATATAATGCTGTACCTTGCAGTAAATGACATGTCACAAAATACTGTTTGACAAATGGCTTAAATTGCCCTTGAATTACGCTGTTCCGTACGGCATTTTAAATCGAAGGAAGGACTACTCCCCCCCCCCTTCCCGAGTCTATGGGTATAATGGCAATACTCATAAGTGACAATTAAATATTAGATTATGAGTGAGGTCATTATTTGTCCAGTTTATACAATGTATTTTGCTTTGAAGGGCTTTTAAATTGTCTTTTAATGATGATGTAAAGTCATTGTTTCTGTTTGATTTCATTACTCTGTTTTGTGTGCTGCATACCTGTAAGCAATTGCAGTGTCTCCTGGTGTTGTGCAAGCTGCTCTCTGAATGCTTAAGAACTTTGACCAAGGGAAATATACATGCTGATGATTGCCCTACTATTAAAACAAATTATTAATTTTCATTTAGTTTGCATTAGTGGTTTAAATAAATCCTTTACCTGTAAGATTTGACTCTTACCTGCATCATGTAAAATATCTGTCTGTCTGTTTTACTAAGCAACAACTGGGTGTGCATTACTGGATTTTAATGCCCACCCAAGGGGTATAGTAAGGCACAAGGCCACAGGCCGAGTGTTCTTATGTCACTGTGAAGTACATTAAACAAGCAATAAAATATGACAGGGTGAGCATTGTGCTGATATAACTGCCCACCTATGGACATACTGACACCAGATGCCACTTGTGGAGGGCCTTACTGCTTCTGGAAGGTTGTTTTTTTTTATTTCAATTTTTATTGATCAGAAAAGGAGGACTAGGCAATTTTGCCTATTTCAGCCTCATCCTGGTGGAGAGGGGGAAGATATAAATGTAAACTGGCGTGCAGAACCAAATTAAGCTCTGGTGGTATTTTAGTGAATGGGGGAAAATTTAGCCAGTACACCAGGGAAATTCCCCTACTCTTCCTGCAGGGGCCTTTGCTTCCTGTGAGCAAGAGGAGACCCCTTTGTCTGCAGGACCAAGATGGAGGATGGAGTGCTGGAGAATGTGGAGGAGATGGACATGCTGGGAGAAAATAACAAAGCTGTGAGAAGAGATATTGTGGCAAGCACTGGAATGGATCTTGGTAGACCTCAAGAGGGGGAAGAAGAAGATGGTCAAGCTTCAGGAGCTCTGATAGATCCTTTAGAGCTGAATGTGGAGGATTTTCATGGAGTTCTGGAACAGATGCATGACATTGTTATGGATAATCCTGAAGAACCTTCAATTTCATCTGATGAGGTACTTTTTATGGAAGATGAGGAGGAAAAATTGCAGTTGGAGATGGAAAATAAAAAACAACAGCTTTTGCCACTGATTTCAGCAGCTGAACAGGAATTTTTTAACAGTAGATTTAAATTGGAAGAGGAAAAAAACAAAAGGAAACAGTCAGGGGTAAGTCCTTTGCAAGGGGGACCTTTTGCTGTAAAGAGACATCAGTCTATGGCTCGACTTAGAGACGAGCAGATGGAGTAGTTAGCTGTGCAACATTCTGTTGGTATGGATCACTCAGATGTGGGACCTGCTGTGGTGGTGGCTGGGAGGCACCCATTGGGTGGCCAGCATATCGCCTGAGACAGCGGTCCCTTTCTGGTTTCGGAAGACAGGCTCAGTTTGCAAGAAAAAAAACTTTGCTTAAAAGCTGAACTGGATAAAATCAGTACCTTGCTCTCGGAGGAGTCAATACAGCAAGATGAAAGAAAGCGGAAATGCTCGTTGCCATCTCCTTTCAATAACGGATTTTCTGGTCCTACCAAACTTTTGGCAGCAGAGGATAGGCCTACTATGCCTTTGGAAATTCCTTCTAGTTCTTCCCAGCGGCCATGGAGTGAGCAGGTTGATGACTCCTGGTCATCAGAAATGGCCCTGAGTACAGTGGGCTGGATTTTGAGTCCAAACGGAGAGTGGCAACTAGACCAGGTGATTCCTTTGCCTGGAAGTCCCCCCGTTGTTCCATCTCAGGGAGTTACAGTGGTATCACGTAAGGATGGATCCCAAGAGGGCCTGGTTGGCCTGACAGGTAATGGGTCCCCTCCTGGGGAACCGGTCATTTCAGTTGTACTTACTGATGAGAACGTTGTTTCTGATGTTCAGGGGCTTCCACTGGCAGGAGGTCCGGATCTCCCCACAGATCAGACTGGCTCAGATAAACCTACTTATGTGAGTCATTTTTGCAAGCCTGTGGAAGTGGCCAACCATTGTAATGCCATTTGGCTACAATATGTAGGCCCTCGAGACATTCTCCCCGATCAGTTTTTTGTGGGTAAAATCCACTTGAAGCAATCTCTGTTTTTTTTCCCCTGCAGAGGTTTATGCGCTTATTCATGTTCAAGGTTAGACTACCTACGATACTAGTTTTTGAACGCCTGCTTTGCTGGAATGTTTCTGGTGCAGGTATGCTAATCTGAAAACTAACCCCTTATGGGTGCATCACAGAGTGGCTCCGAAGGATTAGGAGCCTTGGAAGTTTTGGTTTGGTTCTTTATTTAAAGCCATTTTTGGTAAATGAAAGAGTAGTGGAGAGCAGTGAGGGAATAAAAGGAGGGGGCTGAAGTTAGAACGGGTTCTTCAGTATTCTTTCCTCCCTCCCTCCAGGTAATTCTGAGTGCCCTGCTAGCTGCTGCTTTAAGAAGCTGCAATGGTGCTCATTATCGCACAGTTCAGTAAGGTGAGAAAGGGGCAAGAAACAAAATCTAAATGGCACACATGGAGAAAAGAAAGCAACACTAAATGTGTTTACTTTATGGTGGCTTCTCTACTTTTACTTTGCCTTTGTGGTTTAGGCATTTGGTGAACTGCCTGTAATAGTGTAGTCCTGCTATTATGAGGTGCCTATTAACTGATAGGGTAGCTGAACTGGGGTCATGCCCTGTAGTTAATACACCCTGCAGTAGTTGTAGCCTGACAGAAAAGTTAATATGCCTAAAAAGGGAGTCTGCAGCTGAACTGTGTGTTTTGTTACTTTAACTGTCGCACTTAAAGCTTTAGAAGCAGTAGTGAAAATGCTGAATTCGTATGAACTGCTTTTGATAAAGTTTAACTGTCAGCCCTTACCCCAAGAAGGAAAAGAAATAAAAACAAAAGGTGATTCTTTTGTGCATGCGTGGTGCTGCCTAAAGGAACCCATTTTACTATGTGAATTTGGGGGTTGCTCTAGTGAAGAAAGACACAAATGAACTACTGGCTGTATGTTAAGATTGGTCAATTTCAGCCATAGCTTATGAAGGCTTTTAACCATTTCAAACCCCCTAGTTTGGTTTGTTTATCTTAAAATAGGTACATAGGTATGTAAAGGTTTGCAAATAAGGGGGAGTATGTGATTAAAGGTAAAAGTAACAGGAAGAAGCACCTAATTACAAATGCAGCATTTGTGCTCCTGAATGTTTGACACTTTTAAGTTTAGATGGTAAACTGCAGTAGCCAAGTAAGGAAAAATGAAAAGGGAAACAAAAATGGCAGCCCTGTTTTTGTTAGACTGAATGCTTGTTATCTTTAAGGTTTAAGGGTTACAGTCACAGATGGTGTTAGGTTCTGTAGTAAAATAAACAAATAAATGTATATTTTGAACAAAACCAGGTTTTAGGAAATTTGTAAAGTGATTCTTTGATGATACCGGATTATATGGGTTTTGTTAAACAAAGTACCTGTTGTTATGCCATTGTCTGGAAATGTTTGGGGACTGGTCCTGTTCCTTGTTCACTCTATCGTGCCTCAGTTCCCTTTAGAGCTGGCCAGCCATCTTTAGACTACTTTTGTCTTGCAGTCAGAGGTGGGTGGTGCTACCTGAAGCTAGGAGATTGTTTGAAACATTTAAAAACATATAAAACCATTGTAAAGATTGTATGAAAGTCCCAGTATTAAATAAAATTGTGACTAGAGTGTTTGGGAACTTAGAAATAAATAAAACACTGTATATACAAATATTGCATTTGAAATGTTCAGGTGGGTGGAGTTTGCATGTCACATGAGCATTAAGCTGTGTAAAAGGGCAGAGAATAGCCAGAGATGTTAGATGCGATCCAGAGAGTAAGCAAAGAGGATAAAGGTATGAAGGGAACTCCAGGGAGCGATGTTAATTCCAAGAAAGATATGAACTGAGGAAGTGCTCCAGTATTATGAATTGGATGATGTACACTGTATGTAAAGTGTCCTGCTTATGAAGAAAACCACTTCTGAAATAAACTTTGGACTATAAAGAAAATCAAATATTGAGTCATGCTACCTGTTTCTGTCCACAAAGCCAGCACCCTATCACAGGGTGGACTTCATGGTTATTCCCTTAACTAAACAACCATTCATGTTATTATGATTCTTTTTTGTAATGGAGGTGTTAATATAGCAGACATTGTGCATTGGCTCAAAAAGAAATGTTCGATTCAAGGAAACCCAGCCCCGATCCTTGATAAGGAGGGTTTTGTAATGGGGGTTGGAAACTAAAAATTAAATTACAACAGACTGAGACAGACATTATTCACCTCCCCAACTGTTTTTTTATTGGCCGGGATAAGGGATTTCTATTCTACCCGGGACAGCCCAGGATTTGTTTCAAATGTGGCTCCACCAAACATATTAGCACTCATTGTGAAGTTTTGAAGTGCACTCATTGTGGGTATATGGGCCATCCCAGCGCCCACTGTTTCCAGGACCCCAAATGTAACCTTTGTGATGATTTAGGTCATGTTTTCACGGATTGTCCTTGGATGGCTAAAAATACAGAAGACTCTGATTTTGGGGTCCAAGACTGTTATATTAAAATTGGCCAATACGCAGTCCTTTCCTCCTGATCCCAGGAGGATGTGTGATAGTCCTGGGCTGCTCCCAACCACGGTCCCTCCTGTCTCTGAGACCTCAGAGCGATCTCCCTCAGCCCCTGCATTACCCCCACAAGTGATAGAGCTGCAGACCATGGATTAGGACCCCCCCGATGATGGTGTCTCATGAACCAGAGTTTACAATGGTGAAGCCTAAACGTAGGAAGAGTATCAAACCTAGACCAATGAAACCCTTGCTGACTGTGCCTTTAGAGGACCAGAATTTATATACTGTTTTGCAAGATGTTCCATGCTAAAATGACAGGGTACCTGAGGTTCTCTCGACTCAGTCCTCCCAGTTGGACCCTCAGCCAAACTCTGAACTGACTGATGACCTTAGACCAATTGCTTTAAAAAGTCGCCAGGTGACTAGAGCTTCTGGTAAAGTGAAATAACATCTTTTGACTTTTTTTCCCTAAATGTCTGGTTTGTTTATAATTTTCATTTTGCTTCTCTGAATGTGAACAGTATGCAATCTGAGGGAAATCGTATGGGTACTTATGCTCATTTTACCCATTCTGATTTGGACTGTCTTTTTTTACAGGATGTTTGTTTGCATTCCCTTTTAGATTTGCAGAAAGCTACTGACTGTTCAAGCTGGGGGATTGTTTTTGGTCCCAAGGACAGGATTTTTTCTCCGGAGTGAGGATATGTTTTTTTTTCACAGGTTCAGGTGCTCCAGCAATTGGAAATACTTGAGGGACGTGCTCTTTTGCTTGATATTAAGTGGGAAGACATGATTCTCCATCTGATTAATGTGTATGACCCCCAATCTAAGTATGATTGTGTTGTGCTGTTTCAGGCACTGAAGTCTTTCTTATTTTCTACTAAACACAACATTTTAGGAGGGGATTTTAATTGTGCTCTCCCTGATTTGACCTCTACTTCCGCTTCTAAAAAGATTTACTCTGATGCCAATTGCCTTAGGGAGGTTGTTTCTGATGTGGGCCTCATTGATGCTTTTTCAAAATTGTATGAAACAGCCCCAAATGCTTATTTCTGTGAGCCTAGGGCATCCTGGACTGATTATTTTTTTGTGTCATCCACTTTACAGTTACAATCTGCACAGGTGACTGACCTGGCTACTTCGGATCATAGACTTTTGGAGCTTGTGGTAGGGAGTCACCTGGAGCAATGTCAGGGTCCGGGAACTTGGAAATTAAATTTGTCTTTATGGCAGATTACCCCAATTTTTGAGGGTTTTCTTCCCCTTTTATTAGCCAGAAAGTCTGTTTTTTTTTCCTTTAGGAGGACAAAAATGGGTGGTGGGCTGACACAAAGAGGGAAATTCAGACTTACTTCCAACATGTGGGAAGGATGAATGGTAAATTGAAACAGGATAGGCAGCACTTCTTGAGTTACAGTATCTGATTGATCTACACAATAGACTTGGTGGAGAACGTAGTCCCTGTATCGCTGTATTAAAAGCTGATTTGGCAGCTGTACAGTTGGAGGCGATGCAGCAGCTTGAGAAATGACAAAAGTATGGGGTGTCTGGCAAACAAAAGGACACTCTGCCTTCTGATTCCTACTCTGCTTCTAGGTCTCAGAGAAGTCTGAACTATTTGACTGCTGTGGATGGTTCTACCTTACTAGGTGCTACGGCTTTGTTGGCTGAGATCCATAGTTTTTTCAGTACAGCTTTTACTAGCCAAGCTTTACCTACAGAGGCCATGACCCAGTGGCTACATACCTGTGATCTTCCCTAGATTTCTGAGGAGGAACGGGATACACTCACTAGACCCGTTACTGCATTGGAACTTAAAACCATCATTTGGTCCCTTTCCCCTAAGGTATCCCCAGGTTCAGATGGTCTCCAACACGAACTGTACAAACCTCTGTGGGAGGTCTTGGGAGAGGAGATGGCAGTCTGCTTTAATGAAGCTTTGTTGCATGGAGAGTTGCCTAGTACGATGCTGGAAGGACTTTTGGTTCTCCTGTTTAAATCCGGTGATCAGGGGGATTTAAAAAATTGGAGCCCCATTACCCTTATTAATATTGACAGTAAAATATTAATGAAGGTTCTAGGAACCAGAATTAAACATGTTTTGAACTCCATTGTTCACCCTTCGCAGTTCAGTGGTGTACTGTCATGCAAACTGCAAGATGCGTTGATACTACTTTGGGAGATTTTGAATAAAGGTTGTAATTTGGAACTTTTGGGTCATTTGGTTAGTTTAGACCAATCGAAGGCTTTAGACCAGATTGAATATAATTTTCTTTGGGAAACCTTTCGGTCATATAATTTCCCCAAAACTCTGATATCCTGGATACAAACATGTTATAAGGGTATCAGTATTATCCCCAGTGTTAACGGTTGGAAAGGGACACCGGTGAGGGTGGGACGGGGGTTCGCCAGGGCTGCCCACTTAGTCCACTTTTGTATATTTTAACTCTAGACCCTCTGCTTCACTGCTTAAACCATGGGGATGATATTATTGGACTTTCTGTGGGTAGCAGTGATACCCCTATTGTTACCATTGCTTATGCAGATGATTTGGGGCTGATTTTGGCCGATTGTGCATCAGCTACAGTGGCCCGCAGGGAATTGCAGTTTTTTTCAGCTGTTTCAGGGTCGGCAATTAATCATCAGAAAAGTTGTATTCTTCCCATAGGTTATGAGGCAACTGATGCAGCGGCTGTTTGGGGGATCCCTGTGACAGTGGGGTATCAGAGGATTTGGGGCATAGTTTTTGGAGGTCTACATCCACACATTTATAATTGGGAGCAAAAACTGGGACAGGTATGGACACAGGTGCTCAAATGGAATAAATGGCGTATGTCAAAATCTAAACAAATTTATTTGATTAAAACACATCTGCTGTCCAGTTTGAATTTTTTGGCAGCTGTTCCCCCCCCAACGGTCCTTAGAGATGTCCCTTTACAGTATTTTTTTTCAATGCTTGTGGGGCAGTAGACTTAATTCGGTGAAATGAGGGATCACTTACCTTCCCAATGCTCAAGGGGGTCTGGGTATGATTAACCCAGTGGGGTTTTTGAACATTACATTTTTATACTATAATTTGGTCCCAGTGCTTCTTCATGTGAGCTGCCCTTGGTCTCCATGGATTTTGGATGATTTAGAGCCGATATTGGTGTCTTGGGAACTACGGGTTCCCTCAAGAAACAGTTTTGACTCTCTCAATTGCCTCCTTATTTGCAGGATGTGGTGGGTAAGCTGAAACCTTGGAAGGTCATTTGGGGTCACCTGTCTAATAGCTCTCGAAAGAAATATATGCATGGGTTATGGAGTCCTTTTTTATTGCTGATCCTTGGTTTGTGGGTTTGTCTCACCCAGTACAACTATCCCTTACCCAATCCTTGACCAGCCCATGAGTCCCTTCTTATATGTGGGACTTTCTATGGCTATGTACACAAGTTGGGTGTGAGGGGGAACATGAAGCATAAAGATGTTACATAAAGGTTTTGCCCTTGGGGCCCCCCTTGTGATGACCTGATTGAGACTATGCAAAATCTATTCTGTGATTGTCCATTTGTAATTGCGTTTTGGGATTCCTTCCATCATATGTGGCTTATCAATCTGTTTCAGAATCTGCAGGTGGAAGTTTGGATTGATGGGCTTTTCCCTGGATCATGGGTTATGTATGATAATCGTACTATGAGACTCCTTATGGGCTTTATTAAATTTCAAATTTGGCACTAACTATTAGACAGCAGCTTACCACTTCTACTCAAATGGTTCATCACCTAAAACAAGCTATTGATAACTGGCGGGTGGGGGAACAAAAGTTTTTTTCGCCTGCCCCCTATAAACTTTGGTGGTGTCATATGACTTGGTTGGATACTGGGTGCTATGGATGATATTTCTGCCTTCTTTTTTGACTGTATACTAAATCAGGTAGTCTTGCACTGCCTGTTTGTTTGTTTTCTGTTTTAATTTTTTTTTCTTAATATGTGTGTGAGTCTTTCTTTGTGTTGACTTCTTAGCTATTGTGTACTTCTCCTAATTTATGATGGGGGGTTATCGTAATATGCCATTTCTCAATTTGTCATTGTTGGGTGCTGCATTATTTATTAATGATTTTCGTTCTCCTATTATTCCATTTGCAATAATACAATTTTTGTATCTGTTGGTTTGGAGTTTTCATAACAGTTCCCCTCCCCACTCATTTCAAGGGTGGGGTCCTTTTTTTTCTTTAGTAAATTTTGCATTCCTCTTCAGATGAAACTGTGTTCTTTGCCAGTGTACTGGTGCAGGTATGATTGTAATACCTATTTTTTTTTCATTTATCTTACTTTTGTGTGAATTCCACTGTTTAATTATTTCATTTTTTAGTCATGACTGTTCCACTAATTTTTTCATGGGGGGGTTCTTACAATGCTTTATTCTGTTTACACCAATGTATTCTGCAATACTTATTTCTGTTCTTATTTTTTCTTTAACTTTTTTATGATTTTGTATGAGGTAATACATTTTGTATATTTTGGTTTTGCTTCTGAATAGAAAAATTCCCCTACTGTTTTCGAGATGTAGCATTAGGGATCTTTTTTTTTTTTTATATATATATGTAGCTTTTTTCTCTTCGGGGCTCTGAGGCAGACATGGCTACAGTACTCCCTCGGAGGAGTTTGTTATGCCATGTTGGCTTCAGAGCTTCATTTATCCTGCTTCAGTACCCCATTTTCTACTTTTCCCCATTAAGCTTGGGACCCCAGAACACGGTCACACATGCTCATTGAGGTACACACGTGCTCCGTGGCTTTGGTGACAACCCCTTTCTCCCACCCTGCCTAATGCTTGGTCTCCTTTGTGGCTTAGTGCAGACACCTAGCCTCAACTGGGTGGCCACCAAGAGCTGGGGAAACCTACATTCCTCCGAGGGAGAGGAGAGCTGCCTTGTAGCTGCTCAATCCAGCTCCCCCCCAGCTGAACCCCGATGACTTGGACTTGTTCCTGAATTCTAGCTGCCGGCAAGGAAGGATGTAAGGTGTCTGGTGCCATGCCACTGGGCTGGCGTGGTATGGAATCTTTAATGTCTACCTGAACAACCACCAGAACAGGCAGACATGATCTCAGTTTAACATCCCGTCCAAAAGACAGCTCTCAGCATAATGCTCACCATGGAGTGTCTTACTGTGCTTAGAAAATGGGTAATAGGTAATTGAAAAAAATTCAAAAGGGTAAGAACAGTAAATTAAAACAAGAAAATAAAATGTTTTGATTTTAGAACTAAAATAGTTCCTCTGCTAGCTGTCACTAGAGGAGCAGCAGTTTTGTGTTGTGCTGTTTCCTGATACCCTCGCCATGCTGTGAGGACCGGGAGCTAGTGGAATACCTGTTTTCTAGGCAGAAGAATTATTTAATACATTTTATTATTTAATATATTTTATTATGTGATGTATTTAGTATGTGATGTATTTATCACATTCGCCTTGCATGCACATGCAGCGAACATTTTGTTATGAGAGTGGCTTTTGAGGAGTGTGACACTGTCAGTCCAATGCAGAGTGGTTTGCAATGGGCTTGTCAGTGTCACACCAATCATCAGCCATGTTGATAATGTCAATATTCTGGCTTGCTGGGTGGAAACTTTGTGCACTTCAAAGGAAAGAACTGACCCAATCATAGGTCCATGGGTCTGCACCACTCAGCAAACACAGCTGATCTGTCATGATCAGCCTGCTGAGGAATTACAGCCCATAACAAAGAAAACTGTCCATCAATGTCTGTTGCTGGTGCCCCCATAACTGTCTTCCTATCCAATCTTCCCTCTCAGCAGCCACAGCTCCATCCTCCCACAAACATAACACTGACACTGGGGGTGCCCAATCACCCAGTGTCACCACATGAAATACAGAAAAACATCCCTCATAGTTTTTAATATAGATATATACTCTGTAAAAAGGAAAACCCTACATTAATATCTGTTTCTGCCACCACCTTTCTTGTCCACCCACCTGACCATCCCATTTAGCACCCACCACCCCACTCCAACCACAATCACAACACTGACTCTGGGGGTGCCCAATCCCCCAGTGTCACCACCTGAAATAAAAAAAACTGTCCCTATACCCCTATAAAAAAGAAAACTGTCCATCAATGTTTGTTGCTGGTGTTCCCGTAACTATCCCCCCCACCCAATCCTCTCAATCAGCAACCCCCACAAACATAACACTGACACTGGGGGTACCCAATCCCCCAGTGTCGCCACCTGAAATAAACAAAACTGCCCGTAATTTTTTATCCCTGTAAAAAAGAAAACCATCCATCAATGTCTGTTGCGCCATTAGTCCCCCCATCCAACCCTCACACTCAGCACCCACCATACACTTCCCCAAGCCCTTACTTACCCACCAGGGGTCCAACACTGTAATCTCTCTGGAATGCTGAAACATCTTCACTCTTCAAAGCCAGACTGCAAACTGAGGAAATTAAATATATGGTTCAATGTGTTTCAATGGGGTTTTGAACTTAGTGGCCATTTTTTTATATTTTTACCCCAAATTATCAACATGCCATTTTTGGGACCCTACCTCATGATCAATGGCAATGAAATTAAGCAAATCTGTCCCAACAGGTGATTTTGTGTTGCTGTTCAAAATCACCTATCAGGCAGGAGTTGAAAATTTTCTCCACCCTTGTTCATGAGGTGGGGTAATAAGAAGGCTATGTTGAAAATTTGGCATAAAAATATTAAAAAACAACAAAGTCATGAGCCTGCAGTACATTTAAATTTGCAAACACAGACTCATAACTTTGGTAATTTTCAATATTTTGACCACAGATTTTTTAACATGGCCATTTCTTCACAGCACTTCATGAATGTGACAGCTGTTATTTTTTAAATCCTGGCCAAAATGTGTTTTTGCATCGCGAAAGGTGATTTTACGGTTACTGCATGAAATCACCATTTGGGCAGGAGTTGAACATTTTCTCTCCCCTTGTTCATGAAGTGGGGGTCATAAGACAACTATATTGAACATTTGGGGCAAAAATATTAAAAAACAACAAAGTTAGCTGGCCCGGTGGCGCTGAGGGTTGAGGTGCTGGATGCCACACCTCACACTACGCTGGTGACTTGGGTTTGGGAACGAGCCTGGGTCATTGGGGGTCACCAGGGGAGGAGAAGGATAGAGCATCCATAGGACTGATCTCCTTCTCTGGGAAGGGGGTGGGTTGCCATCGGTGCTCTAGCAGGCTCTGGTAGTGGCTGGGGGTGGCTGTAGAACACTGGCAGGGACTTGGGAGGAGCATGCTGGGGTTGACACTTAGCTTGGAGTGCGTGCAGACACGCGTGCACTCAGGGCCTTAGGTGTCATTGCACACCTCAGCCGTTGGGGAGAAAAAGTGAAAATTTGGGGCACTAGTCATGGCGGCATGATGGCCGTCTCCAGAGGGGACTTGATCGGCACCGAAGGCACATTGCATTAGTGGATCTTTATCTTTGAGGGTTGAGCTTGGGGGACAACTCCCCTCTATCCCGCCGCAGGGAGTAAGCCATGGGGGTAGCTGCAGACCAGAATGTGGAGACAGAGAGTAGTCCCAAGAGATGGCGGCCTGAATACCCAGAGGATGCCAGACGTGTAGAGGTAAGGCAGACTGGTGGCCCCTAGGGAGAAAAAGTATATATAAAAAAGAAAAACAACAAAGTTGTGAGCCTACAGTATGTTGAAATTAGCAAATGCAGACTCATAACTTTGATAATTTTTTATATTTTGACCCTAAATTTTCAACATAGACATTTCTTCACATCACTTCATGAATGTGACAGCTGGCATTTTTCAAATCCTGGCCAAATTGTGTTTTTGTGTCCCGAATGTTGATTTTGTGGTCACTGCATGAAATCACCTTTGGGGCAGGAACTGAAAATGTTCTCTGCCTTTGTTCATGAGGTGGGGTCATAAGAAAACTACGCTGATAATTTGGGGTAAAATTATCAAAAAACAACAAAGTTATGAGCCTTCATTGACATTTATGAATGCAGGCTTGTAACTATATATAGGACAGTGAATGGGGAACAGCTGACAACAGGGCTATTCTTTGAGTTGGCACTATGACGATGGATTACCTCGAGAGCGCAGCTCGAGAGGTAATCTGTCATCATAGTGCCAACGAGGTGAAAGATTAGCCCTGTTGTCAACTGTTCCCCATGTACTTTTCTTTATAGTGTATGGTGGAACATCGTTTTTTGGAGAAAAGGAAAATCACTACAGCATGTTTCTGCTTCAAAACATTTTTACTGGGTTACTAGAAGGAAAAAAGAACTTTACATTTTGAACGTTTTCATGCTTGACATTTTAACTGTTTATTCACTGCCATCTAACTTTATTATTTTATAGATAAAATCGGCTAACAGTGGGTATAACTCCGTAGTGGGAATTTCATGTATTGCCCTGTGCTCATCATTGTCTCTCAGGAAACTATGTAATTGCCGCATGTCATTTCTAATTTTTTTTGCCGTTTTTCTGTTTTCCTGATCAACAATGACTCTATCTTGTTCCGATAGTGGCTTTGATAGTACTGCCACCCACATTGCTGCTTTCACTATGCGTCCTGTCTATGGAGTGAGCCCTAACTGTCAAATGCTGCTTGAGGACACAGTGTGTGACGTGTGCAGTGCAGTAGAACAAAAAGTCGTTCTGCTGCACTGCAAACATCACAGGTGTAGGAGAACAACATTTGGACAGCGATGGATTTCAGTGGAGAACAACGTTCCACCATACACTATAGTCATTTTCAATATGTGGACCTCACATTTTCAACATAGCCATTTCTTCACAGCATCTCATGTATGTGACAGCTGTCATTTTAAAAATCCTGGCCAAAATATGTTTTCACACTTCTGGCATGAAATCACCTTTTGGGCAGGATTTGAAAATGTTCTCCACCCTTGTTTATGAGGTGGGCTCATAAGAAGGCTATGTGGGGTCATAAGAGGGCTATGCTAAAAATTTGGGGTAAAAATTTGAGAAAACAATGTTATGAGTATATGTTGCAGTTTTTCAACGCACACTTGAAACTGATAATTTTCAATATTTTGACCACAGCTTTTCAACATAGCCATTTTGTTACACCACCTCATGAATGTGACAGTTGTCATTTCTCAAATCCTACCCAAAATGTGTTTTAACGCTTGTGGTGCAAAATAATGTTTCAGCCATTGTTTTATAAATGACACCTGTCATGCTCAGAAGGAACGGTCATAAAAAAATTATTTTGGAAATCTGGGATAAAAACGTGAAAAACCAACCAAGTTATGAGGAAATGATTTGTTCCAACATTTACTCATAACTTTATCTTTTGCAGATTTTGACCCTTAATGTTCAATAGATCCCTTGTGTTGCCCTCCTTCTGAACATGGCAGGTGTCATTTTTCAAATCCCCTCTGAAACTTGTTTCCACAGTCACACAGCGAAATTACCTTTTGGATGGGATTTTAAAAATTCCATCTGTCTTGATCATAATGTCAGGTCTTACAAAGACTGCTGGACATTTTGGGTCAAAATGTGGGAGCCTTCTTAAAAGCTGATATTGCCTCTCAGCTGCCCTATCCTGGGTAATTACAATCTAACACTGTGTCAAAGCAGGACACCACTGAAAATAAGATATTACATCTCATGTGCTCTATCCTAGGTAAATATATAATAAAAACATGTACAAGCAAGACCCGGTACAGCAGCAATACCAGTGGCAAACATTCGGTATTGACAAATGCTTATTTACATGGTAATTCATTACTCGTCAGTATTGACAATTGTGTTTTCTTTGTACCTTAAGCAGAGCCACTCTCTTATTTATACCAACAAAAATAGAAACTACCAGTTTTCTTGCTTCTTGTAAAGAACTTGCTTCCTCAGGATATCTCAAATGAGGGGTAACCATTCTATTTACAGTTGGAACCTTCCTGTTTTCATAGTTGTGTGAATTAGAGGCAATATGTCTAGCCATGTGCTTGCAGTAAGAAAGTTATCACTCTGGGATTGCAAATGGGGTTCCTTGCTATGAAGCTAGAGGGGTAGATTCAGGAGAGATGTGAGGAACTACTTCTTCATAGAAGGAGTGGCAGATTCCTGGAACAGCCTTCCAATGGAGGTGGTGGTGGGGTTAAAAATAGTAGTGGGTTCAAGAATGCAAGGGATAAACACAAGGAATCATAGTGGAAAGGAGGGGGGGAGAAAGAGTTGCAGATTAGGCATGGTCTGCAGTAATATTGCAGGTAGGGAGAGATGGACAGACCTGGTGGGCCAAGCAGTCATTGTCTGCCATCAAATTGTATGTTTATATGTTCCTTGGCTCAGATTTCTATGCCATAATTAATGTATCATACTGCTTTTAATGACATATTATAGAAAGGGTTGGTGAAATAGAGCTTCCTGGCTATAAACATTCTAATAGGCTTACTTCAGTCTTGGGTAAACATATACAGTATATAGAGTCTAATCAAATCCTAAATGGGTCACAACTCTATTTTGAAATGTATAGAAATACAAACTTTGATGGAAGATAAGGACCGCTTGGCCCATCCAGTCTGCCCATTTCCCTACCTATTGGAGAAGCTGCATATCCTAGTTAACCAATAGCCTACTTCCTCCTATCCCTCACTAGAACTGACTTATGTCTATCCCATGCAATCTTAAATTCCCCCTCTGTTTTTGACCCCACAACCTCCTCAGGAAGGCCGTTCCATGCATCCACCACCCTCTCCATGAAAAAATACTTTCTCATGTTGCCCCTGAGCCATCTCCCCCCTCTTCAAATTGTGCCCCTTTGTTCTTGAACATCTCTTTTTCTGAAAGATACAGCCCTCTCTGACTTTGTTGATTCCCTTGAGGTACTTGAAAGTTTCTCAGCTACCATACCTTTGACCATTCCTCCAACCTTGCCAAGTCCTTTCTCATCCTTTCTACCCCTTCTGTATCAACCCTGTTGCAGACCTTTGTGTCATCTGCAAAGAGGCATAGGTTTCCTTCCAGTCCCTCCACAATGTCCCCTTTAAAGACATTAAAGAGGACCAGTCCCAGTACTGAACCCTGTGGTATCCTGCTAGTAACCTCCCTTTCTTTGGAGTGGACTCCATTTACTATTACCCTCTGTGTCCTGTTGTCCAGCTATTTTTTTACCCATGTTACCACCCTGGGACCCACTCCCAGGCTGGCTAACCTGTTTATTAATCTTTTGTGTGGGGCTGTGTCAAATGCTTTGCCTTGTCTAGGTAGGCCACATTCACAGCCCTCCCTGGTCTACTACTTTAGTCACCCAGTCAAAGAAAGCTATTAGATTCATCTGACATGACCTTTCCTCTGTGAATCCATGCTGGCTTGGGTCCTGTGCCCCTCTGGACCCTACACATTCAACAGCTCTTTCTTTCAGAAGTAATTCCATCATTCTCCCCACCACTGTGGTCAAACTAACAGGTCTGTAGTTTCCTGTCTCTACCCTGCTCTCACGTTTGTGATGGAGAATCACATCTTCCCTCCTCCAGTCCTCAGGTACCACACCATCTTCCCATGATTTGTTAAAAAGAGTAGTCATTGGTGTCACTAGTTCTCCCCTTAGTTCTTTTAGAATTCTGGGGTGAATCTCATCAGGCTCCATTTCTTTGTCCACCTTCAGTTTCAATAGTTCTTACAGGGCCCTTTCTTCTATGAATGGACTGGTATCAACCCCCCAATCCACAGTGTTTCTATTGAATGGTTTAGGTACCTCTCCATCCTCTTCTTTTGTGAATGAGCAGTATTACACACTATTATAATAGCAATAAGGCATTCCCAGGGTTCAGTTAATCACCCTGTAGAGGCATGCAGCAATCAGCTACACCTCATTTCAAATTGCACCCCTAAAGGGTGATTAACAGAACGTTAACATAAACCTGATCTTGCTTACTGGTTTCATTGGTATGCAAAGATTACTAATTATGAATTTTTTCTGAACATAGGAAAAGCAGCAGACAAAAACAGCTGTTAATAAAGGAGCTGAAACTTTAAAAATGCTATGATTCCTTTTATTTTTATTTTGTCCCAAAAATAGCTGTCATACACAGGACAGGAAGGACACCAATTATAAGGACCTAGTTACACCCATCTCCCTGCTTAACACTGATTATAAAATATTCACAAAAATTATCTTTAAAGGACTCAAAATAATTCTACCTCAAATAATAGATACAGATCAAAACAGTTTTATTAAAGGAAGAACACTTGCTGAAAATATAAGCTATACAATTGACATAATATCACTAAAGGAGATATATGATGTCATACATTTCACAATAGGTGCAGAGAAAGCCTTCAGTCACGTCAATTGGAAATTTATATTTGCAGTTATGAGGGAGATGAGCTTCAGTGCACAGCTCGGGAGGTGGCTCCAACTAATATATAATATGCCCACTGCTAGAATAAAAACAAATAGTATCTCTGATAAACTCATTTTACAAAAAGGCACAACGCAGGGATGCCCCTTATCCCCTTTAATCTTTGCCATTATAATGGAAATATTAGCAGTAGCTATAAGATCAAACACTCAGATACATGGGATTACAATAAACAATAAAATATATAAACTGAGTCTATATGTAGATGTTGTGCTGCTATATTTAACCCAACCAGAGAAATCATTAAAGCAGCAGTACTACGAAAAATGATTGCGCTTTTTTGACAGTTTATTCCCTGTGCCCTGCTAATCATATACCTGGTACTCTTTCTTGCCAGCATTGTGATATCACCGAGTAATTTGCTCAATTATTCTCTGCTTTTGTTTACATTTCTGCCACTAAGCATGTTGCACTGGAATCCCCTCTGCTGCCAACTGCACATATGTATGACTTGCAGGGACATCGGGAATGGTCAGCAGAGGATCCCTCTGCTGTTGTCAAAAGACGTGATGTGACCTGTGGAAAAAGCGCAGCTGAAAATTAGTCAGCCGCCATATTTGTTGTAGCGCTACAACAATTTAAATAAATTGCAAATATCTAAAAAACTAAAGATGACTGAAAAAAATATTTACTGGTGTAACCCCCCTGCAAATGAGGTTCCCAGAAGACTTCCAGGAGCTTGCCTGAGTGCTCCAAGTCTAGGTGCCATTGGCGAAATGCCATTTAAATGTGGGCGCCGTGAGTGCTTTCAGAGCCTCTGCGTACTGTCTCTTTAAGAGCTGCCTGCTCCAGGCATAATTAGTTTGTATGGGGGAACTGGGTGTTTCCCTGCTTGAGTTCCGCTCGGGCTGCTGATAAATTGCTCTGTTGCTGTCATCGCTATATGTGCAGAGGGAGCTCTTTTTTAAAAGATGTAACTGTTTGCCGGAAATCATTTAGAAAGACAGAGAAAATGTGGTTTGTCTAACCTGCTTTTCTTGCAGCAAGGGCTGCACAGTGTAGCTCCTTTCATTTTGTTCCCTGACTGCTGAAATGGGCCAATTGAATTGCGAGGACACTAAAATGGAGCAGGCTATGGGCCAATTAGGACTGGAACTCTGAAGTGGAGCCTGCTATAAAGGGGCTGTATGTAAGGAGCCTCTGGGAATTGTAGTTTTTAGAGTGTTTGGCTCCTTTTTACACCAATAGAGGGAGCCTGTTGTGACTGACAAGGAGAATCAGCCAACTGGAATTGTTTGGATCTAAAAGAAAGCCCCAGGACTGTTTGCTGGAAAGCCATATCTGAGGTGACAGTGAAGAGAGAAGGAGCCCTGTTGTTCGAGTGGTGTGTAGTCGCGCAGGACGAATGAGTGTAGGCCCTAAAGTCGGTCTGCGACTGTTGGTAATCGTAGTTCGGACTGAATCTGAGTTTCTAGGGAGGAACAAGAAGCAGAAGTGCGGAAACCAGGCTTAACCTGAAGACCGAAAGTTTGCTGAACGCGATCGGCCTGTCAGGGACTGCTGATGCTGTGTGTGCTCCCGGGTATTTTGCAGTAACTGTGATCGGGATCGTGGAGCAGTCTGCTTGGTACAGTACTATCCTTTACATATAAACATGCCTTAAATTGAAGAGGGATTGCGATCTTAATTTCCCTCACTCTGCAGTGTGTGCTGAATGCTGGAAACCCAGAGACTACACCATCCAGCCTGTAATCTGTATTGGGTATCTTGAGTACAATTCAGGACAACCCCCTGCAACAATTTATGAATCAAAAGTGTGCCATCTGATTTACTTGTGCTTTCTTTTTCTTGAACTGAGCCTCTGCTCTGGATTACATTTTTGCTGTGCATGCCTTTCTTTTCCTTAGGGCTCCAACCAGCTGCACCAGCCGGCCAACTCCGGGCAACAGACCTAGCTAGCCCCCCACCATCCTGGGTACTCAATGAGTGTGACATTTGGACCCTATATGCATGCACAGTACTGTGATTTGTATGTTTCTAAACCAAATCAACTTGATTGCCCCCTTCCTTGTTACTGCCCCCTGAATAAATCAGATTTGTTATTATTGAACTATATACTGTTTGTGGAGTCAGTACATATAGAACCAGCATTGTATTGTGTTTGTGTACATTACCTAACCTTGTTTTACAGGGGGTTCTCAGAGACACGCTGCAGACTCAGTCCTGAGGGTAAGTGGGTACTGTATGTGTAAAGACCGTGCATATGTGGGGTATTGGGAAGGTAACTCCCATGTACCATGTGGGCCACTAGTGGGAACAAAGAGGGGTCACAGTGTTCCAGAGGTCTGTGCCCAAGTTAGTTTAACCACTATCAACCCTGACCTCTTGGTGGAGGCACCCGTCACTGGACCTAGGCCCCTTAAACTGTCACTAGCCATACAGGCAGGGGTAGTAGCCCTTGGGATAGTGCCACCTAGGGGTTACATCTTGGAGGCACCACTGGGATTAGCATCCCCTAATGGCCAAACTTATGAGTTGCTGGTTAAAATAAATGACTTTCCCAACAGAAATGGCAGTGCACCAGTTGGTTGGGTGGTGTACTGGGCAGGAGATTGACCCCCAAAATGCTATGCTTATCCTGGATATCCCCCTGGGTACCAATAAGGACACAGTAGAGGGAGTGCTTTCCCAGGATGAATGTTTGCAAAGCCCTGTGGTGGTGGGTCAACAGGCTAATCTGCTCGCTCAAAGTCTTATGGCCTTAATAGAGTGCAAGAACACAGTAGACAGTTCCAAAGTGCCACGGACTATTACCCCAGAAGGAGACCTCACTGTCTGGAGAGTGATAACTAAAGACAGTAAAGGCCCTGGGGAGGATGAGCCCCCCACTATCTGAGACTTTTGAGGGGAAATTTGCTAAATTATTGCTTTAGGAAGAGAAAACTGTGGAGGACTTAAAGAAACTATTCCTGCCACCTGGGGTGTTCCTCCCCTAACATCCCCTCCTGCTCCAGCACACATTATTGCCCCTCCTTCTGTGAACATGCCAATGATGGCCTCTATGTCAGTACCTGCCATTAGTAACGACTCTTACTGAAGGTTGAGAATTTTCTCGGGCACCTTCCCCAGCCCCCAGAGGGAGGATGATTGGGGAACCTGGATAGACTATGTTGTCCCCTTAGTATTGGAATGGCAAAGCTCGGAAGCAGAGAAGTGAAATAAATTAAGTGAAAGCCTTTGAGGTCCTGCCCTGGCTGCCATCTGTGCCAAATGGGCCCATAACCCTGAAGTGACTGCACAGGATTATCTTGAGGCATTGGAGAATGTGTAAAGGAGCCCAGATTCAGATGAGGACCTGTGGTGGAGGGTGAGAAATGCCCAGCAGTACCCGGGGGAGCTGTTGTCTGTGTAGGTACCTCGGCTTGAGAAATTACTGTAAGAGTGCCTCAGAAAGGGTAGTATGCCCAAGACTGAATTAGACCGAGCCAGGCTGGACTGAATTCTTAAATCAGCTCCATTCTCTGAATTATTGTTGTTTCAGTTATGCCTGGCCAACCTACTGGAGTCGCCACCCTCCTATGATGAGTTCATGAGAGAAATTTGGGGGGTTGAGCAAAGGCGACCCTGTGGGGGAAAGTATACCAATAGCTGCTGTTACAAAATGAGTGACCGAAGGTGATCTGCCAAGTGAGGTTCAGGAGCAAAGATTGGCAGCTAGTGAGTGCTCTGAGAAGGAAATGGACTTCCCGCTCTGGGCCCAGTTTTTGAAAGATGAACTACTGAAAGAGGTCCAAAAGTTAAAGATAGGCACCTCTGCAAGGACTTCCCCTGTGAGACCCGATTTTAATTCTGCTCAGGCTGTGACTGCCATGGGGGTGGGAATGCCCCCTCAGGTATCCTATAACCAGGGTATCCCTCAGAGTGAGATCAAAGAATTGATTGCCACTGTGAAAGAATTGTTGAGATACGTCACACCCCTCTCACTGTTGCCAGCCACTAACTGACCCCCACCCCTTGCCAATCCTTCAGTTCCTCAGGCAATGTTCTCTTCTAGGATGACTCAGGAGCCTATAATGTGTCACAACTGTGGAAGAGATGGCCATATGAAGAGGGAATGTCAGTCACAGAAAGACTCAGAGAGAGGGGTGAGCTGGCTACAAAGAGAGCTTTGGAGAACAAATCAGTGGTTAAGAGGTACACGAAATGACCATGGTGAGGGCCCAAGTAACTCCAACTCCAATTCCTATGTGGCTAAATCATCTGTTCAGGCACCTGCTGCTGCACCTCTAGAATGGTCCAAGGTGGTGGGTCCTTCCATGGAGATGACAGTGAAGGTAAATGGAGTGTCTGCTAGGGCAGTGCTGGACAGTGGCTCCCAAGTAACCATCATGTTCCAAGACTGGTACCAAAAGCATTTGTCTGATGTGCCCTTACAGCCTTTGGTAGGACTGCTTGTTTGGGGGTTAAGTGAAAATGCATACCCCTACGCTGCCTACATTAGAATTTGGCTGTCTTTTCCTACCTTGATAGCTGGCGTGGCTGAGCAAGTGGAAACCTTGGCATTAGTGTGTCCCCCTACTGGAATGTATGATGGAGTTCTTCTACTGATTGGGATGAATGTTCATATGTTTGGACGGTTGGCACAACTCTGCTATGAAAAATGGAGGCAGAGAACTGATAGAGCTTTGAGAATTCCTGCCTTGATCAAGAAGGCTTATGAGTCACAGAAGAATACAGAAGAGATGGATGCAGATGAACTGGTTGGAGTTGTGTGGAAGAAGGATCCTGAAGCCCTGATCCTGGTGCCTAATGCTCAGTGTACTTTGCAAGTAGAAGTCCATCTAAGAAGGGATGTTAAGAATAGAATACTCATGCTGGATGCTCCAGGTGATGGAAAATTGCCAGAAGGGTTGCTTGTTAAGCCCAGCATTTTACCCACTCGGGCCCATGCCTATGCTAGATGGGTAATGGTCCAAGTTCATAATGTGTCAGACAGAGAAATTCAAGTAAATAGAGGTTGCACCCTGGCCAATGTGCACTGTGCAGACACGGCAGTGCTACCCAGTAATAAGTGTTCGGGGGAGAATGACCAAGTGATGCCCAACTTGTTCAATTTTGGGTACAGAACCTACAGGAGAGACAGGGAGGGCAGAAGGGGGAGAGTAGCTCTCTATGTAAGGGAAGGGATAAAAGCAATGGAACAAAAGAGTAAACAGGGAGGAAAGGAGGCACTGTGGGTCACCTCAGAGACTGGAAATTTATTGAAATTGTTTCACCAGGAAAGGCACACTGAGCAAAAAGATGCTCTTCTCATGGTGTGACCTGGGGAAAGGGTTACAGAGGAGGCAGTTCATGTACAGACAAAAAATGAAAATAATGAATGTGCAATACAGATGATGTACAATAGTTGGAAGGGATAACATGAGTAACATGAAATGGCACCACAATCCGCACAGGGGTTGTACATAGACCCCCATGTCACGGGGAGGGAATGGACAAGGATATGATAGAAGGCATACTTAGGATGGCAGAGAAAGGGGAGATACTATTGATGGGGGACCTTAACATGCCAGATGTTAACTGGAGCACCTTTGTGGCAGCCACATCCAAAAGCAGGGCCATTCTTGATGCCCTTCAGGTGGCATGCCTCAAACAGCTAGTTTTGGAACCCACTCATGAGGGAGCAATCTTAGACCTCGTATGCTCAAATGGGGACAGTGAGAGGATCTCGGATCTAGAAGTGGGTAGCCATTTGGGAACAAGTGACCACCAAACAGTGTGGTTCATGATAAACTCTGCTACAAAGTCAAGCCATACAAAAGTGAGGGTTCTGGACTTCAGGAGGGCTGACTTTAGCAAGATGGGAGAGTGCCTTAGAAAAGCACTAGCAAACAGGCTAGAAGGAGGGGTGGAGCAACAATGGGCAAATATCAGATCTGCCATCACAGAGGCAAAAAGCCTTTGTGTGAAGCGAATAAACAAATCAAAACAAAAGAAAAAGCCACTATGGTTCTCAAAAGAGGTGGCAGTGAAGGTTAGGGAGGAAAAAGATAGCATTTAGGAAGTATAAGGAAACACAGAAGGAGCAGGACAGAGAACTGTACCAGTTAAGGCAGAGGGAAGCAGGGAGGGTAGTCAGAATAGCAAAGGCACAAACTGAGGAAAAGATAGCTAACTCGGTTAAGAAGGGATAAGACCTTTATAGGTATATCAGGGCGTAGAAAGACAAATGGAGGGATAGTGAGGCTGAATAGAATGGATGGTGGGTGGGCAGAGAGACAGTGATAAAGCAGGATACTGAATGAATACTCTGTTCAGTATTCACAAAAGAGGAAGTGGGGAGGTGCCTAATCCAATTAACAGAAGCACTCTGGAGAGGGGTTGATCCCAGTCCTTTCACAGAAGAAAGGGTTCTGAAGAACTCCTAAAACTGAAGGTGGACAAAGCAATGGGCCAGATGGAATTCACCCAGAATTCTAAAAAGAATTACAGAGAACTAGTGACACCACTGACACGCTTTAACAAATCATGGGAGAATGGAGTGGTACTTGAGGACTGGAAGAAGGCGGATGTGATTCCCCTTCACAAAAGTGGGACCAAGACGGAGGCAGGAAACTACAGACCTGTCAGTTTGACCTCTGTGGTAGGGAAAGTGATGGAATCACTTCTGAAGGAAAGAATTGTTGAGTACCTAGAGGCCAGTGGGGAACAGGATCCAAGGCAACATGAGTTCACAGCAGAAAGGTCATGTCAGATGAATCTAATTGATTTCTTTGACTAGGTGACCAAAGTAGTAGACCAGGGAGGGGCTGTGGACATGGCCTAGACTTTAGCAAGGCATTTGACACACTCCCACACAAAAGATTACTAGTCAAATTAACCAACCTGGGAGTGGGTCCCAAGGTGGTAGCCTGGGTAAAACATTGGCTGAGCAACAGGACACAGAAGGTAATTGTGAACGGAGTCCACTCTGAAGAGAGGGGGGTTACTAGTGGAGTACTGCAGGGTTCGGTACTGGGTCCAGTCTTTTTTAATGTCTTTATAAGTGACATTGCAGAGGGACTGGAAGGAAAAGTATGCCTCTTTGCAGATGACACAAAGATCTGCAACAAGGTTGATACACAAGGAGGAGTGGAAAGGATGAGAAGGGACTTGGCAAGGTAGGAGGAATGGTCAGAAGTATGGCAGCTTGGATTCAATGCAAAGAAGTGCAAAGTAATGCACCTGGGAAACAAAAAATCAGGGGAATATTACACAATGGAAGGGGAGGTAGTAACAACAACAAAAATGGAAAGAGACCTGGGGTAATCGTATCAGATGACCTTAAGGTTGGCAAGCAATGTGAGAAGGCGGTAGGGATGGCTGGGGGGATACTGGGATGTATAGGAAGAGGTATCACCAGCAGAAAACAGGAAGTTGTTCTCCTCCTGTACAGATAGTTGGTGAGACCCCATCTGGAGTACTGCGTCCAGTTCTGGAGACTCCATCTCCCCAAGGACATAGACAGGATGGAGGCAGTTCAGAGGAGGGCAACTAAAATGGAGCAGGGTCTTTATCTCAAACCCCTTATTAAGAAACTTTTATATAACCAGGAAGTGCAAGGTATTCAAGTGCAGGGCCATACTGTTAAAATAACAGCATACGCAGATGACCTTTTATTACATATATCACACCCGGCCAGGTCTATACCGGTTCTATTAAAGATCATACAGAACTTTAGTGATGTTGCTAACTATAAGCTCAATATGGAGAAAACATTAGTTTTCCCTCTTAACAATAGAACTCTTAAACACAAAATTACTGCCCTAGGGTTAGCCTGGAGCTCTGAGACCTTAAAATATCTGGGACTCACCCTAGCAAGGAATCCAGTATGGATTTAACAGCTAAACTTGGATTCCCTGGTACACATAATTGAATTAGACCTTAAAAGATGGGCAATGCTTCCACTGTCTTTATGGGGGAGAATTAACTTAATCAAAATGAATGTTTTTCCCCGGTTGTTTTATCCATTAAACATGTTAAATTTGTAGCTCCCACTCTCCTGGTTTAAGAGAATTCATGGAATTTATTACTAACTTTATTTGGAACTACAAGAAAGCCAGAATGGCTTATCACAAATTATCTGCTCCTAAACTAATTGGTGGGCTGACTTTTCCTCACTTCAGTTTATATTACTGGGCTAGCCATGCAAATAAATATCTCAGATGGTTACAAGGGCTTATTCCCCAGGACCAAAATAGTTACACACCATTATGGTTGCAGGTGGAGTTATCCTGTATTAAAAAGCAAGGTCTTTTATCGAATGCCCTATTGCACATTAACCCAAAATCTTTACCTTCAAGGATCAGAAATTCTCCTATAGGTATATCTGTTAAGGTTCATTCACAATTATGTGCATTTTTAAAATATAATCACATTAGGGACCCATCTCAACCAGTAAGAGGTAATCCCCGGTTCCTGATTGGAGGTAAGCCTTTAAATACCCCTTGGCTTTCTCAACTGGGAGAATGTCATTTAGGTGACTTAACCACGGCAGATGGACAATTACTCACTTCAGTCGATATTTTGACTAAATATCATCTTCCAAATACAGAAATTTTTCAAGTTTTTCAACTTAGACATCTTTTATTAAAGGTGTTGGGCCCAAATCCGGTAACTGCCTCAAAAGTGGACTTTCAAACAGACTTAGCCCCCTTAGCAGGTTCTGCACATGCGGTTCCTAATTTACACCGCATTTTATTTAACTGGGCCTACTCCCAAAACTTCGCACCGACTTCCTTCTGGGCATCCTTATTCCCAGATAAATTGTTTAATTGGACATCATTATGGATTAGTTGCCACAAATATATTCTCCAGGATAGACTTAGATTGATGCAATTCAAGCTATTATATAATATCTATTATTCTCCCCAGAAGTTGGCAAAGTTAGGTATGGTGTCCTCCTCCGTATGTATTAGATGTCATCAAGGTTGTGGGGACCTTTTCCACATTTTTTGGAAATGTCCCAAGGTAGTACCACTTTGGTCTACTATAAAAAGGAAGGTGGACCCCTTACTTGGCTTGAATGACCTTTTTACACTGGAGATATGTGTGCTGGGGGATGTTGCTCATATCCCAGTGAGGAATAGGAGATACCGTATGGTTTTAATTTCGGTATCTCTTAAAAAAGTGGTTCTTAAACATTGGAAAGATACAGAAGTGATTACCTATACAGAGTGATTGCAGGAATTACTCACTAACCTGAGAACAGAAAGAACCATAGCTATCCTTCAGAATAAATTACCAAAGTTCGATAAGATTTGGGGCCCCCTATATGCATTATATTCCCTTCAAAAATGAGGTTTGTTCTTCCTTGTCTAATGTTATTAAGAGCAGGTGATTACCCTCTGTGCTGGGAGGAGGGGTGGGAGAGGGGGGAGGGGTGGTAGGGGGGAGTAGTTATAGAATAGGCAGTGAATAGATCCTACAGTTAAATGATATATGTATGTATTTATATATATCAATCTGTATGTATTTATATATGTCAATCAGTGTATGTTTCTTTCACTTTGATGTATTCTCTGCAAGCTAAAGTTCAATAAAGGTTGAATGGCAATAAAATGGTGCAGGGTCTGCAAGAGAAGCCATACGAGGTGAGACTAAAGGAGCGTAATATGTATACCCTTGAGGAAAAGAGGGAGAGGGAGGACATGATAGAAACGTTTAAGTACCTCAGTGAAATCAACAAAGTCCAAGAGGGTAGCATCTTTCAGAAAAAGAGATGTGCAAGAACAAGGGACACAATTTGAAGATAGAGGGGGACAGCTCTAGGGAATGTGAGGAGTATTTTTTCACAGAGAGGTGGTAGACGCATGAACAGCTCTCCTGAGGAGGTTGTGGGGTCTAAAACTGTGGGAGAATTCAAGAATGCATGGGACAGACATAAGGCAATTTTTGTGGGGGGTAGGAAGAAATAGGCTGTTGGTTAAATAGGATCTGCAGCTTATCTTCTAGGTAGGGAAATGGGCAGACTAGGTGGGCCAAGCGGTCTTTATCTGCCATCAAAGTCTATTTTTCTATGTTTCTATAACTCCCCATTGCCCGCCGAATGTAAGAAGAGTATCAGTAGGAAGACAAAGAACCTCTGTGTGCAAACACTGAAGCAAGGGTTACCCCAAAAGGCATTTGGCTGGGAAGCCAAGTTTCAAGAAAATACAAAATCACACATGCCCACACAATGCAAAGCATCATGGGCTGCATATGCAAATCACCACAGAATGTTATGCTGGTCCAACTTTAAGCAGAATTGCATGGTGCCGAAAGGCCTCTCACACAGTTTGCAAAGGGTGGTAACAGATGAGTAGGAAGCTTGCCCAGAGGGACCAGGTGTTTTCCCTAAAGGAATGGGGTGTGGGATGCGTGCAAGGAGCTGAGCATCATATCCGGCTGCATGATGATCAGCCATTTCATGAGAGGTCCTGACACCTGGCACCAGCTGACACAGATGATGTAAGATGCCACTTACAGGAGATGCTTGCAGCTGGTGTAATTCAAGAATCCAGAAGCCCTTATGCTTCACCTGTTGTGGTGGTGAGAAAGAAAAATGGAACAGTACGGATGTGTGTGGATTATCGGACCCTCAACAGGAGGACCATTCCTAACCAATTCACCATGCCCCGCATTCAAGATGCACAAGACTGTTTGAATGGTAGCAAGTGGTTCTCTGTGTTGGATCTTCGCAGTGGGTACTACCAGATCCTCATGGCCCCAGAAGACCATTAGAAGACAGCCTTCATATGTCAGCTTGGTTTCTATGAGTTTATGAGAATGCCCCAAGGGATCTCGGGTGCTCCTGCCACCTTTCAATGGCTGATGTAGCGTGCAGTGGGGGACATGAACTTATTGGTGTGCCTGGTGTACCTCGATGATGTTATAGTGTTTGGAAATTCATTGGAGGAACATGAAAGCAGACTTTTCAAAGTACTGGACCATCTGGAGGATTTCGGTCTCAAGTTATCCATAGACAAATGCCAGTTCTTTCAAACATCAGTAAAATATGTTGGGCATATCGTATCCACTGAAGGGATAGAGACTAACCCAAGCAAAGTTGAGGTCTTGACCACCTGGCCTCAGCCCCGAAACTTAAAAGAATTACAGAGATTTATAGGATTCTGTAGTTATTACAGTCGGTTCATTAAGGACTATTCAAGGGTGATTCGCCCACTTCTGAATCTTTACCAAGGTCACCCTCCCACAAACAAGAAATACAAAAGAGTGGCAGCCGTTGAAACTGAGAGAGTGTATTTCCACCCCAATGAATCTTTTGGGCCATGCTGGACACCTGATTGGGAAGCTACTTTTCATGAGATCATATACCAACCCACTCACGCTCCTGTCCTTGCCTATGCTGATCCTGCAAAACCATACATGTTACATACTGATGCTAGACTACAAGGTTTGGGGGCTGTGTTATATCAAGAGCACGAGAATGGCCTGAGACCAGTGGCCTTTGCAAGCAGAAGTCTGACACCATTTGAGAAGAATTATCCTGTACATCAACTGGAGTTCCTGGCATTGAAGTGAGCTATTGTGGATCAATTCCACGAGTACTTGTATGGAGCAAAGATACTGGTAAAGACAGATAATAATCCTTTGACCTATGTATAGACTTCAGCCAAATTGGATGCCACCGGCGATAGGTGGCTTTCTGCATTGTCTACCTATGATTACGCTGTAGAGTACATAGCAGGCCTAAATCACATAGATTCGGATGCTCTCTCTCAGAGGCCTGTTTCCAGAAGTGACTGGGTCAGACTGTCAGAACCCGATATTCGAGCACTATGCCAGAAGTTTGACAAGGAGGAACAAATGTCCACTGATGCAGTGGACTGTCTAGTGGATTGCTTGGGGCCCTCTGACAATTGTATACCTGCTACTTACTGCCACTTTTCTGCATTAGACATTGGTGCACTGCCTCAGTTAGATAATGACAGTCTTCAGCGGCTCAATCCCAAGATCCTATGATCAAATCAAAACTTGACGCCCTCTATGCAGGGAAAGATGTGTCCAAGTTGAGTTCCACTGATCTGAGAACTGCAGTGTTATATAAGGAAGGTCCTAAGCTGAAACTGATTAACTGATTGCTATACAGGAAAACAGTAGACTGGGGGGGGGGGCAAATGGACAAGCAACAATTGGTCTTGCCCACTGCTTTCAGAAACTTGGTATTAGGTCTTTACACAACCATATGGGGCACCTTGGTATAGACAGAACACTTGACTTGGTGAGGTCCAGATTCTATTGGCCTAAGATGGGGGCTGATGTTGAGCAACACATTCGAACTTGTAGTCACTGCTTACAGAGGAAAGCCTTGCCCCAGAGGGTTGCCCCCCTTGTTAACATCACCACCAGTGCCCCCATGGAGCTGGTTTGTATTGACTTTCTGAGGCTGGAGCCAGATCAGAGAAATATTAGTAATGTGCTGCTGGTCACTGACCATTTTACGAGGTATGCCCAAGCTTTCCCCACCAAGGACCAGAAGGTATGCACCGTGGCAAAATTACAAGTAGAAAACATTTTTGTTCACTATGGGGCTCTGCAAATAATCCATTCTGATCAAGGGAGAGACTTTGAGAGATCAAAGAGATGCTTTCTCTGTGGGGAGGGCGAAAGTCCAGAACCACCCCCTACCACCCCCAGGGGACCCCACAGCCTGAACGTTTTAACCGCACTCTGCTGGACATGCTGGGCACCCTCCACCCAAAAGACAAGCCCAGATGGAGCCAACAAATTAGCACCTTGGTACATGCCTTCAACTGCACCAAAAGTGATGCCACTGGGCCCCCCCCCCACCGCCTTATGTTTGGAAGAGAGGCCCGACTACCAGTCGATGTTTGTTTCGGAGTTTCTCCTGATGGGGTTCAAGCTGATAATTATCTATAATATATGCAAAAGTTAAAGGCTCAGCTGAATCATGCGTACCAACTGGCTCAAACCATGGCTGCCAACAGAAATCTAGCCAATAAAGAAAGGTATGATAAAAGGGTGAAGGCACAGGAACTCCAGGAGGGAGATCGTGCATTGCTAAGAAATCTGGGACTGCACAGCAAACACAAAATTGCTGACAGGTGGCATCATCTCCCTCTCATTGTAGTGGGCAAACTGGATGATCTGCCCGTGTACAAAGTAAGGCCTGAAAACAATTCAAAAGATGTTAAGACAATGCATCAAAATCATTTGCTGCCCATTGGCCAAATGCTAATTGAGTCTGAGCCCCCAGAAAGTGCTTCCCCTGGACTGGTGACCAGAGCTGCTGCTAAGCAAAGGCAGAGAAAGTCTGCACCTACAGTTGCTGAGTTAAGGTTTTCTCCACAGGAAACCCCAATTGAAAATGGCTTTCAGTCTACTTCAGAGGAAAATGAGTGCAACTTTGGGTACTACCCTTCTTATGGACTCAGTCAATTGTTTCAAGGTAATCCATTAGTCAATTATGGAGAGGAAGCTGGGCCTTCTGGACTGCCTAAGCCCCCAGCTTTGTCCTTGGAGCTAATGCTCCCTGACAGTGAAGTGCAGAGTATCAAGTATGATGACCTGGAATCACTGCGTATGGTAGAGCTGTTTGAATTACTTGAGACAGAGGCAGATGCTCTGAGTCAGACCGGTGACATGCTGGAACAGAAACTGTATTTTGAGTGTGATGATAGTTCTCTGCCAGTGCCAGAATGCTGTCCATGTAAGCCAAGTGTTGTGAACTTGGAAATTGCCGCTCCTGGAACTGAAAGTCCCCAAGTTCAAACCTTTCTACCCCGATGGAAATTCCCCAGGCAAGCAAAAACAGTGCTAAAAGTGAGGCTAAAAGTGCAGAGACTGTAACAGTTCCCCCTAGAAAGACTGGTTGAGCTGTGAAGCCTGTAGCGTGCCTCAGCTGTGATTCCTCTGGGAGGCCTGTAGATTTACCTCTCAATGTGGTCCATAAAGTAGTATATGTGTCCCCGAGCTCATTGCCCAAACTGAGCATAAGTGCTAACTCCAGGTTAATTATTTTGCCCTCCAGGTTTGGTGCCCCTGCCCCATCTAGCCCCAAGGTAGCTGATGGGGAAGGGCCCCCTCTCTCCAGGTTTCACGTGCAGGAGGTAATAACCTGAGTTAAGGTACAATGTGTGTATAATGCTGTGTAAAAAGTAATGTGCTGAAAAGTATTAGAAATGTGTTTATAGCAAAGGTGATATACTGACTGATGATTACATGTATAAGCCTAACATGTTAGTGATGTAAATGTATATGATGTTGTATTAAAGTTTAGGGGGGTACTTACTTGACGTGGACGCCAAGTTTTTCCAGGCCAGGAAGGGTGTAATCCCCCTGCAAATGGGGGTTCCCAGAAGTCTTCCAGGAGCTTGCCTGAGTGCTCCAAGTCTGGGTAGCATTTTTGTGAAATGCCATTTAAATGTGGGCGCCGTGAGTGTTTTCAGAGCCTCCGTGTACTGCCTCTTTAAGAGCTGCCTGCTCTAGGCATAATTAGTTTGTATGGGGGGACTGGGTGTTTCCCTGCTCGAATCCCGCTCGGGCTGCTGATAAATTGCTCCATTGCTGCCATTGCTATATGAGCAGAGGGAGCTCTTTTATAAAAGATGTAACTGTTTGCCAGAAATCATTTAGAGTGACAGAGAAAATGTAGTTTGTCTAACCTGCTTTTCTTGGAGCAAGGGCTGCACAGTGTAGCTCCTTTCATTTTGTTCCCGGACTGCTGAAATGGGCCAGTTGGATCATGAGGACACTAAAATGGAGCTGGCTGTGGGTCAATTAGGACTGGGACTCTGAAGTGGAGCCTGCTATAAATGGGCTGTATGTAAGGAGCCTCTGGGAATTGTAGTTTTAAGAGTGTTGGTGCCTTTTTACACCAATAGATGGAGCCTGTTGTGACTGACAATGAGAATCAGCCAACTGGAACCATTTGGATCTAAAAGAAAGCCCCAGGGCTGTTTGCTGGAAAGTCATATCTGAGGTGACAGTGAAGAGAGAAGGAGCCCTTTTGTTCGAGTGGCATGTAGTTGCACAGGATGCGTGTGTGTAGGCCCCAGAGTCGGTCTTCAGCCGTTGGTAATCGTAGTTCGGACTGAATCCGAGTTTCTGGGGAGGAAGAAGAAGCAGAAGTGTGGAAACCAGGCTTAAGCTGAAGAAGACCGAAAGTTTGCTGAACGTGATCGGCCTGTCAGGGACTGCTGATGTGGTGCATGCTCCAGGGTATTTTGCAGCAATTGCGATCGGAATCATGGAGCAGTCTGCTTGGTACAGTACTATCCTTTACATATAAAGGTGCCTTAAATTGGAGGGAGATTGTGATCTTAATTTCCCTCACTCTGCAGTGTGTGCTGAATGCTGGAAACCCAGAAACAGCACCATCCAGCCTGTAATCTGTATTGGGTATCATGAGTACAATTCAGGGCAACCCCCTGCACCGATTTATGAATCAAAAGTGTGCCATCTGATTTACTTGTGCTTTCTTTTACTGGAACTGAGCCTCTGCTCTGGATTACATTTTTGCTGTGCATGTCTTTCTTTTCCTTAGGGCCCCAACCAGCTGCACCAGCCGGCCAACCCCAGGCAAAAGACCTGGCTAGCCCCCACCATCCTGGGTACCCAGCGAGTGTGACATTTGGACCCTATATGCATGCACAGTACTGTGATTTGTATGTTTCTAAACCAAATCAACTTGATTGCCCCCTTCCTTGTTACTGCCCCTTGAATAAATCAGATTTGTTATTATTGAACTATATGCTGTTTGTGGTGTCAGTACATATAGAACCAGATTTGAATTGTGTTTGTGTACATTGCCTAACCTTGTTTTACAGGGGGTCCTCAGAGACGTACTGCAGAATCAGTCCTGAGGGTAAGTGGGTACTGTATGTGTAAGGAGCGTGCATATGTGGGGTATTCGGAAGGTAACTCTTGTGTACCGTGTGGGCCACTAGTGGGAACAAAGGTGGGTCACAGTGTCCCAGAGGGCTCTGCCCAAGCTAGTTTAACCACTACCAACCCTGACATCTGGGTGGAGGCACCCGTCACTAGACCTAGGCCCCTTAACCTGTCACTAGCCATACAGGCAGGGGTAGTAGCCCTTTGGATAGCGTCACCTAGGGGTTACACTGGTATGGAAACTGGAACTTTGGCCGCATGCTTACAGCTGAAAGACAGAATTTTGATAGTTCACTTCCTGATTTCATAGTACTGTTGCTTTGAGGGAACTTATGAACATTACAAATAATGGTAAAATCCTACATTCACAAGGTCATGGATCTGGGGCACTTAGTTGGGTCAGTTTACATCAATTTAACTAAGGCATTTGATACTGTCCATCATGCCCTTCTCCTTAGATCCCTGACTGATGTGGGACTGACCCCCGATACTACAGTCTGGTTTGAAAATGATCTATCCAACAGGTCACAGTAGGTCAAGCATGGCACTACCCTCTCCTCCTGCCTTCCTGTTCACTCTGGGGTCCCTCAAGGCTCCATTCTAGGCCCCCTTCTATTTAGCCTTTTCTTAAACTCTCTACTCAGAACTTGTTCTGATCGATTACTTCTTTATACTGATGACTCAGTCATTTTCTGGAGCAACCCTCAGCCTCTACCACTGCAGGATGCCCTATAGAAGTCTTTCAATGAAGCCGAGATCTGGTTCATAGAGCACAGGCTAGCAATAAACTGTAAAAAAACAAAGACCATGATTTTCACACACCATCAGAACCCCTACAATGACTCTACTCTACTTGTCTACACCTCCCAAGGCTCCCCGCTTGAACAGGTAAACACATTCAAATACATGGGCATCACCCTTGACTCCTTCCTTACCTATCATGCACATATCCATATCCTCTGTAACACCATCAACTCCAGAATTGGCTTCCTTTTTTGGATCAAATACTGTCTGCCTAATGATGTGCTGCACCTTGCTGTGTTGTCCTCAGTCATCTCTGTGCTGGACCATGGAATTGTGTTCTATGGCTCAGCTGATAACACTGCTCTCTGTCGCATTAAGACAATGCTAAACAAGGCCTGTCACCTGGTGACAGGCTGCGATAGAACTACCCACACATGTGACCTCTACAGTCACTCAAACTGTCTAAACTTTGAATGTCACCTTAAGTATCACACTTGCCTCCTGACTAAGAAAATCCAGTGGAAACTCACCCCACCTAGCCTACATGGCCTCATCCAACCATCCCTCCCCCAAAGAGTCACCAGAAGTACCTCCAAGGTCCCTCTTCTGGTCACCCGCTGCCAGACATCCATGGGTCAAAGAGCCTTTTATCACAGGGCTCCTAGCTGGTTAAATGACCTACCTGCTGCTCTGACTACTGGCACAAAAACAGGCCTTTTTAAAACCTCACTCAAGGAATTTCTCACTAGCAACTCAACTTGTGACTGCCCCTAGTAGCACTATACTACCTCAGCCCCTGACACCTCCTTTATACTGACTGATTTTTCTTAAGAGTATTTATGCCATATTATTTGCATTATGTAATTTTAGCACATTTCCTCAGTTTATCTCTCAACTGTATTATCTCCATGCATTGTAATCCGTTATTATGATGAGCCTCCTGCCTTACAATCTGTATTTTGTTTACCGTATTTTGTTTTCTGTTTTGCACACAACTCTGGGCTGTCTCTGGCCTCTGTTATGGAATGTTGCTCAGTTCTATACCTTCCCTCCTAATATAATATATTTCTTTATTTTATTTTATTTATTTATTTAAGGGAATCAGATACACTTTTGAGCAAGGGTCTCTTTTACAAAGGTACCACATCACATTACTTTAAACATTAGGACAAGCAGTGGTATTGTGCAAAAGAGAAATAAACATAGCAGCCGGAGTGCTTTGCCAATTACCAAAACATCACAATTGTGCAAATCACTTCTATAACAATGTAAACAATATAGATTCATATAGGTAGCCATCCGACAGAGGGAGGCGAGGCCAGAAGCTGGTATAAAGAGGAAGAAAGAGAGGGAGTGGGGGTGGTTCAGGGGAAGGGTCAGTGAGGAGGTGTGTGGAGGGAGTAGAGGAGGAGGGAAGGAGTAGGGAGGGAAGGATGGGGTATGGGGTGGGAGGATAAACCATTTAGGTGTAGCAGTCACAGGAAGCACAGGAGATGAGGTATTGACGCAGGCTGAGCTTAAAGACACCCAGAGTTGCTTTGCTGGTAACTTCTGCTGGCAGGGTGTTGAACCAGGAGGAGACTCTGAGAAAGAAGGATCATTGAATTGGGTAGTCCTGCAAAGGGTAACAGTAAAGGAGAGGTTGTTTGAATTCCTGGTTTGTCATGGGCCGTTATATGGTCTCAGCAGTGCCTGTGATCCAGGGAGTAGTAGGTCCAATGTTTACTGTTTTGCTAGGATGCAGGTTTGATATTTAATTCTGCCAGATAGTTGGAGCCAGTTTGCATGTTTGTAGATCTCGCAGGTGTGTGTAAGGCAGTTTGCAGATGTTTGGAGATGACATGCCTTGTTTATTGCTGTGGTGATGCATCAGAGAGCAGTGTCAGTGGCAGACCTGTAGATCACAAGCCCATAATCTATTATAGAGATTACAGAACTGTGAATGGCAGTGCTTAGGGCTTCATCCATGAGGCAGTTCTTATGTCTATAGAACAGGCCTATGCGGGTATTCAAAGTTTTTGCTACATAGTTAATATGTTCAGAGTATCCAAGTGTTGGGTCAAGAATCACCCCAAGCTATTTAAATAGATATACTTGTTCAAGGGTGGCCCCTTTACTGTTTGAGATAGATAGGTCTCTGTTTTTATGTTTGCTGTGGGTACCATGGAACAGCATTGATTTGGGTTACCTGTAGTTAAGAATAAGCTTGTGGGATTTAAACCATGCCTCTACATCAGTGAAGCTTTCTTGCAGTAGCAACTGAAGAAAGGAGGGGTCAGAGTGGCAGGTGAAGATGACAGCATCATTGGCATAGAGTAGGATTTTTTCTATGCAAGATGAAGGGAGGCTGTTTAGGAAAATGCTGAAAAGCATAGGACCCAGGATGGATCCTTGTGGGACTCCTGATCGGACCAAGAGGGGTGTTGAGAGGGATTCGCCAAATTTTACCTGCTGTTTTCGGTCACTGAGGTAGCTTTGAAACCAAAGTGTTGTGTCCGAAGATAGACCTATTAGAGATAGTTGTTAAAACAGTAGTGAATGGTTGACGGTGTCAAACACCTTAGTTAGTTAGAAGGTGGCACCAACGAGATCCCCTTGGTCCAGGGCATTGTGGATGTAGGAGGTAAGCTATAGGAGTGCTGTGGTCATGCTGTGGCCCTTGTAAAATCCATGTTGTTCTTGACATAGCAGGTTATACTTTGTAAGGTATTCTATCAATTGGTCAGCAGCTATTCTCTCCAGCACTTTTGAGAGGGGGGAGAATGGAGATTGGTCTATAGTTGCTTGTAACAGATTTATCACCACTTTTGTAGATAGGTGTGACCATCACTGATTTCCATTTTGGGGAGAACTGTGAGAGCATGAGAGATTTGTTAAGGATTTTGGTGAGGAGGGTCACGACTTCATCGAGGGTAAGAGCGAGGAGTTTCAGGTTGAGGGATTCACTACTTGATCTAGACTTTCCAAGTACTCGAAGGAGATATTTATTTGTGATGTCCTTGGAGATGGCTTTAAAGTAGAACAGCAGATTTCCCTACAAATTTCTGACTTTGACTGAGTTAATGGTATCTTTTTTTTGAGTCTATTTGTAGCCACCCAGCCTGGAACTCTCTCAGGCCACTGCACTCTCCAGCTTGCTCTACCGCCCATTGTGTTCCCCCTTTCATCTTCAAGTACATTATGGTTCCCCAGGACAGGGAAGACAACCCCGGGGAGACTGTAGGGGCAGTGGCAGAGGAACCAGCATTGGGCATGTGGCAGTGGCACTGGCAGGGCCATTGCCTATCCAGAACTGGAGGGGTGTTTCTTGTAGTGTGCCCAAGATCACCCTCCCCCCTGTGTGGGCATATCTGATGCCGGTGCATGACAACCCTGCCTATATCAGCCAAGCTGTTCTGTGCATCCTGGTGGCTCGATGGTGCCTCCAGTCTCCACTGGGGGTCGCCAGAGCACTGGGTGTCCTTAACCCTCTCACCTGGAGAGGAGAGCTACCCAGAGGGTGCTTAATTCATCTCCCTCCCCTACCGACCCCCAACACCTGAGCTCACTCCTGAACTAGGGTCATCAGTGCGGCACGAGGTGTGACATCCAGCACCTCAACCCTCAGCACCACTGGGCCAGCAGAGTTAATGGTATCTTGAGGGGGATCAAAGAAAGTTGGTGGTAAAACATGGCTAATGTTGGTAAATGCTGCATTAAAGGCATTGTCATGATAATTTGATCAGTGATGATGATGTGGCCATTTAGGTGGACCATAGCAGGTGGGACTTTTTTTTTCCAGTTAGTTCTGTTAGGTTGGCCCAAAACTTATTTCCATCTTTCCAAGAGTTTGTTAGCACTTTTTTGTAGTAGTTGGCCTTTTCATTTTGAATCGCACAGGTGCAGGCATTTCTTGCAGCTTTGAAGGCTTGAATGTCTGCCCTGTTTATGGTCAGCTTAGCACAATGCCAAAGGTGATCCCAGGCCTTCATTTGCTCAAGGAGACCAAGGTTGATCCAAGGGTTGCTAACACCTTTAATCTTGTGTTTCATGAAGGTTGCATGTGCATCATAGGCTGTGTTGAAGCTTTGGATAAAGTTGTCAAGTGCAGTGTCCACATCTGGGGCTGCATCTATAGGTGACCAGTCATGATCTTGTAGGCATGTTTTTAGCAGCCACAGGTGGCCAGGTAGTAGTTTTCTACTGTTGATGATTTTAGGGGGGGGCTTAATGAATTTGTTGGACCATGAGAGTAGGACTGGTGAGTTGCCACTTATACAGTCGGGGAGAACTACTGTATTAGTAATCTGTTCAGGGCGGTTTGTAAGAACCCAGTCCAGAAGAGCTGAGGTACCTGTTCTGTAGTTTACTCGGGTGGGTGTTTTAACCATTTGGGAGAAACTGGCAGCTGTCAAGACATCTTTATACTTATGTGCACTAGGGGAAGACCAATTTACATTAAAGTCCCCAAGAAGGATAGTTTCAGATTTCTGATCTAGGGAGTGAATGATGTCCAGTACGGAGTTCAGTCCTTGGTTGTTAAGTTTGGGGGGTATGTAGACTGATGCTACCATCAGTGTTTTATGGTGGATCCCCAGATGTATTTTTGTGGCAAGAACCTGGATGTCACTCGCAGGGTGAGGTATAGGTAGGGTGTGCCCAATTAGCGTGTCATTTAGGTACAGGGCACAGCCTCCCCCCTTCTTGGAGCATCTGTCTTGCCTGAAAATGGCATAACCTGGAATTGTTATTGCAGTGTCGGGGGTCTTAGGTGATAGCTATGTCTCAATTACTGATATTATATCTGGGTTGTGGAGTGTGACCCAGGCAGTGAGAAGAACCATCTTTTTGAGGAAGCTGCAGATATTGATGGTAGCCAGGCAGAGCCCCCACAGAACTGTCAGCACCACAGGGGCTAGACTGTTGGGGGCCAGGGTTTGGGTGGACATTACCTGAGATGAAGATCAGCATCAAAATTAAGGACTTTAAGAGACTTGTGATATACTTCTTTTGTCCCTGTACTGTTAATGTATTACGAGCCTCTTTAAAGGGATAGTGATTTGAGTGAGAGAAACCTGTTAATAGGAGAGAGATGCTGAGGAGCATGGGAACATGTGTTCTTGATGGGAGAGCCATCCACAGGTGAAGCAGTATGAGTGGTGTGTTTTGGGCGAGAGTTAGGGAATAGTTATACGTGATCATCCTTGGGGTGGATAATGGAAATTCAATGGAGAGGTTGGTGGTATTTTGGGGTCACAGTATAGCAGCCCTTCCAGAGTAGATGATTAGATTGAGAATAATAAGCAGGCTCATTTGTGGGAAAGTGGTTCCCTTACTTAAGCGTAGAGAGGGGTCAGAAATATTGTTCTCTGGGGCAAAAGGTATGGGATTTTTAGGAGGAGGTGGGATAAGACTACTGATAGCTAAAAAGAGCAGAGTAGATGAGAAATGGGCAGTACCCTTGGGGATTTAATAGAGGTCGGGATGTGGTGGGCGGGCGTGGCTAGCAATAGCCTGTAGGAGTGAGCTAGAAAGCCGGGGCAGGGTTTAAGTGTATTTAAACATGACTGGGGGGGGGCTGGGCCAAAAGATCAGGCAGCTATGGACTGATTGATGTCATGCACAATTTATTTTTTACTCCCCTGTTTTTGTGTTGTTTTACTATGTTTACCGACAAGGAGCCTTTGCAAAAGACTCTATTGACTCCAAGAGTGTAATTCCAGTTTCCCAATAAACAAATACATTTCTGGGTATAAAATAAAGTGGGCTAAGTCTGTAATTCTTAAACTAGATAACCAAAAGGATATAAGTATGCCATATCACTAAATTTGTCAACAAATAAATTCATTACTTAGGGGTCAATATAACTAAAATAGATCAACTATTTGAAGCAAATTATAATATCACCCTTACAGATATACAAAATTAACTTAATAGATGGATGTCATTACCCTTAACAGTCATACAGTAGTTTGCATTAACATAATAAAAATGAAAATATTACCTAAACTAATCTTTCTGTTTCAGGCTCTCCCTATTCCATTGCCACAACATTTCTTTCCAAAACTTAAAACAATAATAACGAATTTCATATGGAAAAATAAAAAAGCCAGGAACTGCATATTCAGTGTTAACATTATCTAAATGTAATGCAGGATTAACTTTACCAGCTATGTATGAATATTACACAATAGCTCAAACTTCTAATATTTGGATTTGGATAAAAGAAGCCAAACAAATGCCCAAATCAGTAATATTAGAGCAAGAAATACATTCCTATTCAAAATTAAGTAACTTACTTTATTCTGCATATTATCAAAAAGAAAAAAAAGAAAAAATGTATAACAACAAAAATCATAATACAGGCTTGGATAAAAGCACATCAAATACTAAAAGAACAAGCTATATTATCAGATTTTACACCAATTCATTTGAACTATAAATGTATTCCCTCTTTAAAACTACAGAAAAACAACTAAATTATAGAAAAGAATCATCCTTAATCAAATTATTTAAAGACAAAAGTGGCAAGTCTATATTACTTTCTTTGATTTATGAAATACTAGGAGAAAAAAGAACAATCAAGATTAAAGAAAAATGGGAAACAAACTGGTATAAATATAACTGACAATATGTGGCAAGATATAATATCATCTTTTACAACAAACGTTAAAGCCAGTAAATTACACAAATTCAGATTAACGCCATTTACAGAACATATTACACACCCTCAAGATTACATATGTTTAATAAAAACATAGCAGAAGTCTGCCCAAGATGTGCCCTTACTTCATGCACTTTAGTTCATATTCAGCATTCCTGTGCTTGTCAAATTTATGGCACAGAATAATAAAAATAATAGAAAAAAAATTAAAGAAACCATTAATGGCAGTATAGCTTAGAGGTTAGAGGAATAAGGTGTGAACAAGCTGGATACATCCAATAGATCAGACCTGAGTTTGATTGTCACAACCTCCACTGCATACTGTGTGACTCTGAGCAAGTCACTTAACCACCCAGTGCTCCCAGGTCACCCCTGAAAACAGGCACTTGTGCCTAGTGGGCCTTACCCAGTTACCAAAAGACTAAAATAAAAAAAATAATTAATGATGTCACCTCAACTAACACTATTAGCTATACCAACTACTCATAACCAATTGGATTTATTCCAACAAAAATCATAACAATATCATCTATAATAGCAAAGAAATGTAGTTATAAAATGGAAAGTCAGCCCCCCCTATTTTCGAAACATGGATCAACTTAATGATTGACACGATGAATTTAGAAAAAAAATGTATAAAGAATGAGCAAAAAGAAACCTTTGAGAAAATTTGGATTCTTCCAGCATACTATTCAACAAGGAATAATATAGACAAAACACACAAAACAAGGAAGAGTAGTTAGGAATCTGGACCCCATGGTAATGATGTTAAAGAATGACCATTTAATCTGAACACCATCAGATGAAATGTTGGCCTTACTCTTTATCCGAACCAAAAAAATAAAAAATAAAATTAAAAATCCAGTTACTAAGTATGAAATGGTTATGAAAAATCCAGAAATCTGATTGGCTTAGGAGCTTAGAACCCAGTGCTGATATTCCAGTACAGCAGCACTGGAAAATGATCCGTGATCTCACTGATCAATTTACATTATGTGGGCAAAGATTTATCAATACCTCAAAATTAAAAAAAAAAAGTAGCGTCTGTCATCAGTAACCAAATTTCATAATTGGAATGGCTTAATATGAAGACATTTTTCTTTTTCTCCGTTTTACCCTTTTCAGATTTCTACTGATTTAATTTTTTTAAAAAGTCCTTACAAATCCTAATAAACCCATTTCATAACCACAATAAAACACTCTGGGTGTGCTTTTGTGCTGGGATGATGGCAAATCTCAGGCAGTTGATGCATTCAAGGTGTGCCATTATCCCAGCACAAAGCATACCCAGTCATGCTTTATTGCTTAAATGTCACATTTGTTGAAACAGTGTAAATTAAGTGCATATTTTCCCGTTATCAGATTTAAATGTTAAGCACTGAAACTGATTAAAAGTGAAACCATTAAATTCCAACCTAACCTAAGATAACGCCAGTATTTTATAATCTGATTTGTTCTGTCTGCAATGTACAGTAGTTGGACTTTGATGGTATAAATAATGAAAGTCTATGATTTCTACCGGGGTGCAGGCAGACAGATTTTTTTAATTTTTATCCTTTTTTTCCCAGAGAGCAACATACATCAGTGGCTCTGATGATAGACTCTTAAAGAATCATTCCAGCTAACATACACTTTTTACAGTACATTTCTTATTTTATCTGTAGAGTACAGTTTTCTGCTTTCTGCTTTGTACATCCTGAACCCTCCCCAGGATTGCACTAGAAGAGTCACAGTTCAGTGTGTCTATCTTGGTTTCCAGTTTTACATACATATATACATAGCATTTGTATTAAATAGTGTTCATTGTAATGGAGCAGGTGGTGCTATTCTGTTTTAATCTGGTAGCTGGTGCTCTTCTCTTGTTGTATTTCATGTTTACACAAGTTTAATGAATGATGGAGGACTAAACTGAAATTGCAGAATGATGTGCTTCTTAGTTTGGCCAGCTTGGATTAGTGCGGTATTAATCCAGTTTTAGCTGGAGGCAGAGTTGGAAGCCATTCAGGAAACAGAAGCAATCAACACACCTGTGATGTTGGAGAGCAGAGCTTGAATGCCATATAGTGGGAAGCTGCATGTCCAGAATGTTTGGTTCGATGCAGAGCGAGAGATGGTGTTTCAAGAAAGATTATGGCTGTGTCAGTATATTTGCTGGGGGGGCTCATCTGTAAAGTCACTGAGATGTGGTATTTATTTATATTAATAATCAGCCACTGTGTGCATGAGGCAGTGTGCTGCTAATGATAATATTGCTGGCTAACAGTTTGATTTTTAGGTTTGTTGATGGCAGTTGCCATGAATTTCGTGGAGCTGCTGGTGTCATTCTGGAGTTTCTTAGTTTCTGTGTCCTGTTTGTGGGTGAACTACTATGAATTTATATGGGAACAGAGGAGGGGGCAGGCCACCCAGAGTGGTACACATTATTTTTTTTTATTTTACTGCAGAAATCAGCACACTCAGATGAAACCAAATTGCACACTGAAATTTGCTGATGACAAATTTTTTCATGCAAACAGGCAAGGACACAACAATGCTCCTACCTACTTGCTGCCCCAGTGCTTTGCTGTTAGAGCTTCATCAGGTGGTGGGCTACCAGCTGGCTTGACATCCTATTTGTCCAAGCCGGGCTGCTGACATCATTGTCTGGCGGGACTGACATCATACATTAGATGCAGTCCCTGATCAGTGGCAGGAGTGTAATACTGATGGAGCATTTATGAAAAACAATGTTCTAAATAGTGCTGTACAGTCTAAGTGGAAAATGTAAGAAATGTGACCCATATTACTTCACATCCACATGTATTTGAAACCATCTAATCATAGGCATTAATACCAAAACATCATAAACAAAAGCAAGTATCAGGTAGCAGGTAATCACTTGAAAAAGATGATGTTAACATTTTCATAAGAGAAGACAAAAAAGATGGAAAGTGGTACCCTGTTAATCTGCTGGTTTCCAAATTCTGTCATATCTGACTGCTGGATTCCAATACTGCAGTAGCCTTACTTAGGCTGAAAACATAGACTTGTAGAGGACCTGCTGCTCATGACCCAAATCCTTGGAACACTTATAGAGGAAACAAGGGAAAAAGATGAGAACCAAAAAAACAATTCATAGTATACTACAAGAACTCTCAGGACAGAATAGAACTAGACCCATGGAGAGACCAAAAATAACCAAGTAACAGCAACTCAAAGGGTTTCTATGCGGAACCACTTAGAGTATTTAGTCAAGAATGGTTTCAGATCGAATTCTTCACTCAGAGCTGTTGGGCACAATGATTTCAGTTTAAATTTCCAGTAGGTTTTCCATTGTAACAGATGATGTAGTCTGTTCCCTCCTGACTATGTGCACATGTTTCAGTGCCATAAAATTTGTACACCCGGTGAAACAGCAAAAATATTGCAGCGAAGACCATTACAGTGACAAATTTGCGATTGTCTCTGTAATGGTCCTACTGTACACCAGTGCATGTTTCACCAGTGTTTTACCCTGTTCAAATCAGCTCCACCTCGGAGTTGATTATTAAAAAATCGGGTGGTGCAGGAGGCACAGCCCCGCCCCCAAAAAAAGCAAGTTATTTTCCAATGGGCAAAACTTTGACAGTCGAAGTTTCACCCGTTGTTGTCAGGGATTTCGACAATCAAGTTGTCGAAGTGACTTGGTGAAACCCATAAAATGAATGCAGGGTGGGTCACTGTTGTGTGTGCTGTGAAAATGCCAATGCTGTCTGGGATTTTGGCCAGACTGGCACAGTGGGAGGATCTGACTGTGTCGGGTGGCCTGTGGCTGGAGTTCACTGCCGAATGGGGGACCGGGCCTTGGGTTGGTTGGATAGCCAGGTAGTGGGCCTGTAGGTCTCCCAGGTTCTCCGGGGGGGTCAGCTGGTGGGCTGGCACTTGTGGAGAATCCTGGTCGTGGCAACGAACATTTTCCAGCCTCGGTCCCTCATGGACTGGGTTTTCTGGCCCCGTTTACTCTTTGCCGATGAAAGCTTAAACATCACTGGGATGATTTCTTTCTAACTAACTTTTCACCTGCTAAAATGGTCAGATTGCAAATTTCTGCTTTTTCTTGGTGACTTGTGTTTTCTTTTGGTTAACAGGCAGTGAGAGTGCCTGTACTTTAGACTCTACAGGTAGTGAGAGGGCCTGGGGGTCTAAAGATATTTGTTTACTTGCAATAACATTTGACTTACTGCACTTAGTGAGAGGAGGTGCATTTATAACTTCATCCTGCACACTCAAAATTGGTTTCAGTTATAGCCTACGAAGTTACATTTTTACTTTTCCAGTGACTTGAAGTTTTCAAGCAGATCTTCTTCTATCTGGGACTCTGGTGACCAGTTTGACAGCCTAAATTTTTGAATGGCCATTGGCATTTGCTATTATAGCTTTTAATCTACTATAGTTTATTGCTTGTGTGTGGGGAGGGGGGCAGGTGGGTGTGTAGGATTTTATATTGGAAATTTTATTTAGTTTTAAAATTACCTGAAACTCTATCCCTCTATCCTCTCAGTGAGAGAGAGAGAGAGAGGAGGAGTCTTTTGAAGGGGAGCTTAATTACTTGTTTTTTTGTTTTGGTTGGTTGATGGTTTTCATTTTTTTTGTCCTCCTTCAAGTGAGAGATGTGGGAGCATTGTACAGTATTATTTACTTTGGGCTTTGTTTTGTGTTTATTTTTGTTGGGGTTTTCTTTCTTTTTGGGCTTGGTGTAGTTTTGCTTGTATCTGGGGTAGCAATATGTGTTGGAGGCCTATCCCCCAGGTTGTGTATTATTCATCATCTGCCCTTCATGCCCTCCACCCTTTTGTCTCCCCTCTTTACAGTTTTCAATCTATCAGTGCTGCAGAGAGCTGGGTATTGCCCATCGGGCTGGGATGGGCTGGGGGCTGTGAATGGCAGAGGATGAATGAGTGGGGCTCTCACATCGGGGTTGTTAAGCCCAGAAGAGGCCCTGGGGTGAAAATGGATTCTGGAACGTGGTCCTCCATGCCTGGTTTCCATACCCAAGGGCACCACCACCACTACTGGTGGGCAGGTAGCCCAGGTGCCCTTGGAAACTTGCCCATCTTGAGCGATGTTATGCAATGCCAGATCCATTAAAAACAAGACTGCAATTATTGTAGATCTTGTTAGGACAGGTGATCTGGCTTGCATCACTGAGACCTGGCTGGATGAGAATGCTGGACCCACATTGGAGGCTGCGATTCTGGCTGGGTACTCTGTGATAAACTACTCGAGACTGGATTGCGGGTGGGGGGTTGCAGTCTGTTTCAAGACTGAACTGGGCCTCATGAGTGTACCAGTTGAGGAGGCCAGGTCATTTGAGTGTACTGTAGCAGCAGGTATAGGCTGTAGGATCGCCCTCATCTATCATCCACCTGGGGATGAGAAGCGATTCCTTCAGGAAGTAGCAGACTTCATCATTGACATGGCATTTAAGTCACCCAGACTGATGGTCCTGGGTGACTTCAATGCCTGGGTCGATGATGAGCTCTCTCAATTTGGACAACACTTTGTCCAGTTGATGACATCACTAGACCTGACACGGATTGTTACCTCTGCTACTCATAACATGGTTCTCTCTTGACCTGATCTTCCTCCTGGGGATCAAAGCTTTTGATTTGGGGGTGGAACCTGTCTGATGGTCTGATCCCTACACCATGGGGTTCAGTTTTTGCACCCCCCTTCGTAGGCCTACCCCTGTGGATATGGTCAGATACCACCCATTATGGGATGTGAGCCCTGACGACCTGGTGGTGGTACTTGACCTGTTGGTGTTTCCTGAGGCAAGCAGGAGCCCAGAGGCATTGGTTTTGGCCTATAACAAGGTCATTGCTACAGCCCTGGACTCCATCACTCCTGTCTGAGTTTGTCCTCTCTCCCTTTGCCCTTGATCCCCTTGGTTTGATGGAACCTTGAGGGAGATGCGGAGACTAGGTCGAAGGTTAGAATGTTGCTGGTGGAAATCTTCCCTGGAGGCCGACCATCTTAGATTGATAGAACATTATCAAGTCTGTCAATCAACAATCTCCCTTAAGAAGGCAGAGTTCCTGTCAAGGGAGATTGCTGCTGCTCAGAAACAACTGGCTCAGCTCTTTCGAACTGTGGACAGGCTGTGCAACCCGGACTGCCTGCAGTCTCAAAGAGCCTTTTCACAATTGAAGTGTGATGAGCTTGCTTGGTTCTTTATGGATAAGGTGTCCAGCATTGGGGTGGAGATCCAACTTGTACACTCTATGGGAGGGATGCTGTTAATTGGTGCTTGGTCACTTTCTCTCACTTTTTCTGGAGTACCTTTGACCGACCGGAGTTCGTGGATGTTATGCAGATTGTCCAGGGTATGTGCCCTATGTGCTGTAGTTTGGATCCGGGCCCAACTTCCCTGATAATGGGTCATTGTGATATCATTGGCCTGGTCCTTGCATGGATAGTCTGGTGTTCCCTCAAGATGGGTGAGTTTCCTAGCTCCCTGAAGGAGGCGGTGGTGACACCCCTCCTGAAGAAAGTTTCTCTGGACCCAGACTGCCTTGCTAAGTACAGACCTATCTCTAACCTCCCCTTCATGGGAAAGGTGATTGAGAAGGTAGTGGCTTTACAGATGGAGAACCATTTGACCATCCATGACATCTATGAACCTCTCCAATCCAGTTTTCGAAAGAGACATAGTACTGAGACTGCACTGGTTCGGGTGCTCAGTGATCTCTTGGTTCTTCTTGATCTCTCCTTAGCATTTGACACCGTGGACAATGGGGTGCTGCTTGAGTGCCTGAGGTTTATCTGTAGCCTGTCTGGCACAGTCCTCAGGTGGTTTAAATCCTTTCTGGCTGGCAGAACTCAGAGGGTGGTGTCGAGGATTTATTCCTCCGACCCTTTCTCTCTGCCATGTGGGGCCCCTCAGGGTTCAGTGCTGTCCCCATGTTGTTCACGGTGTGCATGCTACCTCTCAGAGACATTGTAAGATGGTATGGGCTGAGGTTTCACTGCTATGCTGATGATACCCACCTTTACCTGTCTTTTGCACCCAACCAGGATAGTGCACTTTTGGTATTTAACAACTGCCTCTCTGAAATCCAGGACTGGATGAATTCCATCTGGCTGAAGTTGAACTCGGGGAAAGACTGAGGTGATGGTTGTGGATCCTGGTTGCCGGATAAAGGGGTTGGGGGCTGGTGAGTCTACGGGGCTTTTCTTGTGGGGGGGCTCCCAGCTTCTCGCTTCTGAATGGGTACGAGACCTGGGGGTGATTCTTGATGATGGGCTGACACTGTGATCTCAGGTGTTGGAAGTCATCAAGTCTTCCTTTTACCATCTGAGGAACAGGGTCAAGCACATAGTTCTGTCTGGTGATCTTTCCATACTGGTCCACGCCTTTGTGACCTCGCACCTTGATTATTGCAACTCCCTCTACCTAGGGCTACAGGGGGTTGATATCTGTCACTTGCAGCTAGTGCAGAACACAGCAGCCCTGTTACTGACAGGGACCCCTCAGACTTTTCATATTATACAGGTGCTGCATGAACTGCACTGGCTGCCGATTCAATGGTCGAATCACCTTCAAGGTCGGACTTTTGACTTATAAAGCCCTACACTGACTCAGCCTGGACTACCTGAAAGAGCTTCTGTCTCCCTACTGCCCCGGGTGATTGCTCCCCTTGGCTGACAAGGGGTTGCTAGAAATTCCAAGGGTATCTTGAAAGTCATCGGAGGCCTGTGCATGTATGTATGTGGCCCCAACCCTTTAGAATTCTCTACCCCATCAGCTACGGGAGTGCACGACTGTGGGGAGTTTCAAGCAGGCCTTGAAAACTTACCTGTGGTGCCAAGCCTATTCTGATTGATTTTATTGATTTTACTGACTATTTGTATTTATATTGTGTTTTATATTTTATGTTGTTTTTATCTAATTTTTGTTAAAGTGCCTTGATAACTTTGAAAGGCGCTGAATAAATAAAGTTATTATTATTATTATTATTAAAATAAACAGTAACTGGGGTATTACAAAAAGGGTTATTTTTAATTTCCCTCACATGTACAGTACTTGTATTTATCTCTCAAAGGATGAATGGTCCATCCAAGATGAGTTTTTTTCACAGGTGCACCACATGCTGTAAACCACAAATTTGGAGCTGCTGTTGAGAAATTCCCTAGCTTCAGCCTTCTTCCGAACGTGTGGTAGATCAAACATCTTAGTTTGCTTACAGAGTTCACATACATCGCACCGACCGCAAATGAACATCCCCACTGGGAGTGGTTGTAACTAGTTGTGCAACAGTGGCTCAGGGGTGGGTGATTTAAACTGCTTGTCTACCAGACAGTCCAGAGAGTCTCAGAGGTTCACCACTCTTAAAAGAGGCCCTGGGTGCTGAACCTACATCATTAAGTAATAGCTCATTACTTCAGAGTGACCAGTATCTTTTTTTTTAACTTACTATACTTTTTCTTCCGATGGCTTATCCCAGTCAGCCATCTTACCACAGCTGGCTTCTCCTGAGTGTAGTGCCTCCTGGATTGCCCCTTAGGGCAGAGCCTTTGGAGCCTCCTCCAGTGTGACTCCATTGGTGCTCGTTAATGGATGTGCAGGGGGACCTGAAGTCCGCTATTGGGTGGGAGGCATCACTTGGCACGTTGGAGGCATTTTTCCTTTTTTTTGTAAGGGGGGGAATGTCAGTGTGGACACTGCAACGTGACCACATCATGCATCTGACATGCCCCAATGGAGCTATACTCACAGGTGCTCCAGTTGCAGTGCATCCCGTGGTCACCCGGGAGCACCGGACCAAAGTCACACACTACCCTCCTCCCCCTTACAGAGGTGAAGAGTGTGCTTTGGCCACTTAATCCACCCCCACCCATGGCCGGCCCTTGAGTGTCACAAGTCCATCCCTGAACCTGAGTCACCTGCATCACAGTGGTAAATCTTTCCATTGTGCCGTCAGGCTGGCAGTCCAATATTTTCTAATAATTGCCCCGACCTTTCTACTGAGGCTTTTGAACTCAGTAACAAAACAAGCAGACTGATCATCCCTGTTGCTGGTTGATTTCTGTTTTGGTACTAACAGGGTGTTCCTATGCATATGCCTGGCATTTGTTAATGCTGTTTTTAGCCAACTTTCTTTCTAACCCCATGTGGTGGAACCTCCTCATACCCTGCAGCACAAGTGATTCCTGTGTTGAATGTGTTTCTTGGAGACTAGTCTCCCCTCAGTGACACCACAGACTTGTACCAAGGAGAGCAGGCCTTCTTGTTGTGTACTGTTTTGGGGTTAGGTTCTACAGCCATGGGCAGATGTGGGAGCTTCTGTTGAAGTCTGGAGGAAACCTAATAGGAAATATATTTTCCAGCACCTCTCACTACAAGGACACAAACTGTGGTTACTGATAGTGTACACATACCAGTTAGTGACAAGATATGGCAGAGCCACTAAGCCTGTGAATGCATTAACTAGAGAAGGGTGTTTCATGGGCTTAAACATAAACATAAATTACTGCTGCTTACACTAACTGAATCAAAGTACGGTACATTGAGAAAGGGCAGATTTAAAAATAATGCCACCATCTGTATTACGGTTACCTATATGTTTCACATTTTATTCTATGCACTGTTACAGCAATCAACTCAACAGAACCAGGCCATCATACATATGAAGGTACTATACCTTAATTGAAAACACTGCTGAGACAACTATATGTTGTGACAAGATGGAAGATAAACACAATGTTGTGACATGTTTTTGAAGACATTTGATGTGTTTAATTAATTTTTTAGAGATTGCTGTACAGTTCACACACATAATTAGTATAATATAAAAGTGCATATACCCAAATGTCAATGTAAATCTTACACATTTTATTACAGGTTGTTCTCTTGAAGGAAGATCTTACTGTACAAGGCCTAAAAATGGGCATCAGGTAAAAGTAAATGGAGGTAGGTGTGTTATTGAGGGTACTGCATAGATTATCTTTTATTGCTGCTCCACCCCAGGCACACACAGTATGAAAATCAACAACCCCTTGATATGAAGCAACAGGAATTAGTTAGTATAAGGACAGAAACAAGTAGGAGACTGAGTACGTGGGTAGACAAGCATGAGTATGATAAGTCAAATAACATTTCAAGTCTCACTATTATAATTCATTTTTTACAAATGCATCTGCACAGTTGACAATTTTTGTAAAATAATAACAATAGGAGTTATTTCACATGTGTACAAAGGTGCCACACATGCAGGTGGAGGGATCTGAGGCCTGGATGCACCAGTCTGCCCTTCTCCTGAGTCAGAAGATTATGATGGAGAGGCAGAGGTACTGGGGGTTTCATCAATAGCTGTTGAAGCAGGGGGAACCAAATCTGATGAGACCAAAGAGGGGCTATTAGAATCATGTGAGCCCCTTCTGCCTGTAACTTCAGGAGAACCCTCTGAAGCACTGGGAAGGGATGAAAGGCATATAAGAACCTCCTTGTCCAGCACAGAGACAGTGCGCCTCACCAAAAAACATCATGCTGGTGAACGAGCCAGCAACAATTGGGTAGCTTTGCATTGCATGGGGAGATGAAGAGGTCTATCTCTGGCCAACCCCACAGATTGAATAAGCTTCCAACCACCTCTTGATTTAACTCCCACTCATAAGCCCTGACAGTGGTGTGGCCGAGACTGCCAAGATGTTGCTGATGCATGGCACATGAACAGCAGTCAGGCAAAGGTCATGCTGGATTGCTCAATACCACACTCACATTGCCTCCCAGCATAGAGGGTATGAGCAAGTGCTTCCCTGTTCTTTCAGGTACCAGACCACAGACATATTGTCAGTCTGAATCAGGAGTGTCCCCGGATATAGAAGAGGGTGGAAAGCCTGGAGGGCATACAGTACTGCCCTTATTTCTAGCACATTGATGTGTAGAGATGCTTCCAGCTGAGACCATGTTCCCTGAGTCTGATTGTCTCCTAGGTGGGCTCCCTAGCCTTGACATGAAGCATCCATCGTAAGGTTCATGGTAGGAGTAGGGGGTTGAAATTGGAACCCCTGTGGAGAGATTGGACAACTCCTGACACCAAAGAAGATCCTTCTTCATGTACCCAGACACTAGGACTCTGTGGTCCAGGTTGTCAAGCTGCTGATCCCATTGGACATGGAGAATCCATTGGGTCACCCTCATATGCAGTCTGGCTAGAGGAACTGTAGGGATCACAGCTGCCATCATCCTGAGAAGATGGAGGATCAACCAGGCTGTGGTCCAGCTTGAGTTGGCCTCTAATCTGACCTGTTCCTGCAGGGTCTCCACTCTGTCCAATGGGAGGAAGGCCCTGCCCTGGACCATATCCAGCACTGCCCCAAATTAATTGAAGGCACTTGGAGGGGAGAGATGAGACCTGGGATAGTTGACTGTTATTTCAAGTCTGGAAAAGAGGTCTAGAGTGAAGGAGAGTGACTCTCTCAGATTGCTCTGTGATGGGGCTGATAGAAGCTAAGCATCCAGATACAGGCACAATTGGATCCCTCTGAGGCATAGAGCTGCAGCTACCACTGCTAGAAACTTGGTAAAAACCTGAGGTGCTGAGGATAGGCCAAAAGGGAGAGTCTTGAACTGGTAATGTTCCCCCTAGGAGGCAAACTGTAGAAAGTGGTGATAGACCTGGAAGACAGAGATGTGCAGGTAAACATCCTGCATGTTCAGCACACAAAGCCAATGGCTCTTGTGGAGCAGGGGTGGAAGTCCCTGGATGGTGAGCATGCAGAACCTCTTGTACACGATGCACAGGTTGAGCATGCTGAGGTCCAAGATGAGTCTTAGGTCACCTTTCTTTTTGGGCACTAGGCACTAAAAAGAAATGAAAGCAGTACCCTTCCTGTCTGTGCTGGAGTCATGGACTTTATGGCTGACTTTTGCAGAAGAGCCTGGATCCTGTACCCTATCAGAGAGAGGTGCCTTGGAGACTAATTGGAGAGGCCTGGGGGGGTTGTCCAGAGACCTGTCTAGAAACTCTATGGTGTGACCTTTTGCTATTAACTGAAGAACTCAAGAGTCTGTGGTTATGCCCTGTGACCCCAGAAGGTGGAGGGCAAATCTTCTCCCCCCACTTCTCCCCTTAGAGGATCTGTAGGTGGCAGGGGAGTCCCCCACAAGTCAGGAGGCCGAGGCGAGGGAGTCAGCAGCTTCTCGGGGGGGGCTTCTGGGACTTTGCAGAGGGAGTAGGTGTTTCTGAAGATGGATACCAGCTTTTGGCTTGGCCTTTGGTGGCGTCTCTTTGGTCTGGCATCCCTGTTGCTAAAGAAAAGACTGTTTGCCTTTGTAACCCTCTCGGTACATGAAGCAGACATCACAGATGGAATTACCTTGGTCCTACATTTCAGTGATAATATCCTTCTTTAGTGTCACCTTTGAGTAACACAGATCCCCTGAAAGGAGCATGCAGGATGGAGTTCTGGATGTCTTGTGCCAGGCTAGCAATCCTGAGCCACTAATGTCACCTAATGCAGACAACAGTGGCTGTGGTGTGAGCAACTGGGTCTACTGTGTCATAAGTGGCCCAGAAGGCATGACAACAGAAGATTTTAGCCATTCTCATGGTCTTGGCAATCTTGGCCTTAAGCTCCAGGCCCTGGATAACTTCCATCTTTGACTCGAGCGAGGCCAGGGATGATTTCTGATAGGAAACCATATAAGCCACATAATTAAGGGACCTGAGGGTGCAAGTAGAGGAGGAGGAATGGATCTTGGGACTGAAATTGTACAGCTGCTTACACTCCTTATCAGGAGGAGGCATGCTCAACTGTTAGATTTAGAGGACCAGTCATGGGCAGGTGCGATAACAACCAAGTGTGCATTAGGATGGCCAGTAATGTGTGTGACCCCATCTGGGAGTGGTACATTCTGTCTGTGTTTTTTGAGACAGCCAGAATGCAGGAAGGCTGTTGCCAGATAGTGGACGTCCATTCTTCATGGGGCTCAGTCCAAGGCAGCATGGATATAGGAGCTGTGTCAGTCATGTCTAGATGCTCCACAAGCCGTTTCCATTTTGGATCCTGTTCCTGGATAGCTTAACTACAGGCATTGTGAATAGTTATGTGAAATTCTGCAAAGGAAGAGTCTTCTGAAGGGGACTTCAGGGAATCCTTAGGCTGAGGCTCTACAGGTGTATGCATACCAGAGCTGGAGGACAAGTCAGAGTCAAAAGAGTGCCTGCTGGGAGTTTGTACCCTTTTTAGAGGAGTGTGCTGGGTTTTATCCCTGACCTTGTGTGTAGAAGAGTCTTTTCCAGAAAAGTGGGAATGCACAGGAGAGGCTTATCTAGGGGTCAGAAAGGAGGCAGGAGTAGAGGCTGCCACTGCTTTCCAATGGTCAATCTCCAAGACCCATTGAGTCCCCTCCTCCTAAATCAGGGTCTGAAACACTGCTTAGATATCAGCCTAAGGCTGCCGTAGAAGCAGAGCCTGAGGCTGAGGAGTAGGTGGTGGAGGAGGAGGAGGCTGGTATTATGGATAGCCCAGTGTCTGATATTGAGGATATCCATGAGCCTGATTAGAGTAGGGGAAAGCCAGAAGGAGCATACCCTTGATTAGACATAGCCTGGTGTCTGGTACCCTGGTCCATAATGGGGTTGATGACCAGACATTGGATACGGGTACGTTGGGTATTGTGGGGGTGGATAGCCTGGAACATTGCCCATAGCTTCAGCTGGAGGCTGAGCTGAAGGCCCAGCAAGAGATCCAGAAGACTGGGCATCAGCCCCATAGAGACTTTCAAAGGGGCTGACACTGGATCAGGCACAGGAATGTCTGACACTGGAAGATTCTGTGTCTGTGGGCCTGATGGAAGGCTATCCATAATTTGAGGAATGGCTGGAGTACCAGACATACCCTGACCCAGCAAAGGGTCCCATGTCGAAGGGTCACTTGGTGTCGGGGTGTGAGTAGAACCTGACAGAAAACCCGCTGTCATCTGGGGAGAAAAAGTCCAAGATGGTAGAACAGGGTTGTCCAAGGGGGCTTGGGCAGAGGAGGTCCTGATGGAAGGTCCCCAGAGGAATTAACAACAGGCCCAGTGGGTGAATCAGGAAGAGACTGTCCTGGAAAAGGAGGGGAAACCTCCAGATTAGTGCCCACCTCAGGCAGGCACACCCGGAGGGTCTGGTTATGTCAGTGGGAGTGAGGAATCTTCAAAAGACTGTTGCATGTCCAGCAGCTGGCTCAACTCGACATTGGGGGTACCCTGCAACCTCAACGGGAGAACCTCAGCTGTGCAGTCCCCAGAGGAACCAGGGAGCGACTCATCAATCGAGGCAGTGTAGACATCAGAAGAGCTAACGTCCGATGTATTGACCTGGACCATGCAGACAACAGCGGAGCTGGTGTCCAGTTTACCAGCTGGGACCATGTGCTCCTTGGTGGGGCTGGGGAGCGACTTATTGACCTGTCTGCTGGTGATAGACCCTGAAGATTATATGGGCCTAAGGAGCACAATAGGGGTTCCATCATCCAAGAAGAGGCCTGACTACACCTTGAGTAAAGCAGGCAGGGAGGCCCTGATCTGATCCACCACAGCAGTAAGAGACCTGGCATTAGGAATACTTAGCAAAGTGGAGGCCTTTCTGGTGTCAGTGGTGCCTGATGGTCACCACCATGTGGATAGAGACCTATCCTGGTGTCAGTGCCCCTCCTTGTCCTTTTTTTCTTTTTAGGTTCTGGCATTGGAAAAGAAGATTTTTCTGACAGATTCTGCAGCTCCTTTTCCATCAAAGCTAGACATTTCTCCAGCAAGTGGGCTTCATGCTTTTTCTGGCACCTAATCCATGTGGCCTGGTTGAAGGATTGGCAAGGCACACAATTCTTGTCTCGGAGTGTGGGGCTGTGAGAGATCACACGGTGGGAATGCTAGTCAGCATGCAGGATCTCGGTGCTGCAGAACTTGCACATCTTCTTTTTGACCCATCACCCAACTCTTCACATTCCTGAACTGTACCTCCAACTATATCCCATGCTGTAAATTTGTCACTGTTATTTATTTGCTTCCCCTTTCTTCTGTTTATCCCTCAAGAGCTCTGTAAAAGACTTGCTTATGTTAGACCTGTTTATATACTGTATTTTACTATGTAATTGTTTGACCTGGTGTTCTGTTCTCTTTTTATGCTAAACTGGATGTTTGTGTAAATGGCCAGGTTTGCTCACATACCTTTCAGTATAAAATAAAGACTGATTGATTAAAAACTGGACTGACAGACCTGAATCACAGCCTTTCTATAATAATCCAAACTGGCCTTACTGTGTGCAACTTGCACAACTACTGCTGGTCCAGTCACTGAGGCTGCACTGTTACATTTGACTTTTACATACCTGGTTCACTCCTGGAAGTCTTTTTTTCAACCCTTTCTTGGCATGGTTAAAAATGGAACCATCAGGACCAGACCAGATAGGTAAAAGCTAGATCAGATCATCTGGAGTGAGTGGCTCAGCAATATTTACACAAGCTGTGCCCAGTCCAGATTTTACAGCCCTGGTCCAGGTCTGGTGATCTGGGTTTTACTCATACTCCATTGCATGTGGCTTAGTGATATACTGTACAGATGGATGCAGAGTCTAACCCATTGAAGGTTGAAATTTCTGAAAACCATTGTGCTAAAAATATCAAGACTCACTCCCTCACCCCCCAGTCACAATTAATCCTCTACCAAAGGCATGCTTAAATATGGGTGCCTCTACATCCACACCACTAAGCTAAGCTTTTAATGCCAACATGCCTCTTCTACTGCCACGAGCTCCCCCATCCATGAAGTATCATTCTGCTTTTGGCAGCCCCTCCCCCCAACCCGGTAATTTTCCAGGGAGCAGTTCTTTATACTATATCAACTAACTTACTGCTAAACTCCTTATTTTTTAAAATAAATTGTAGAGAATTTTTTGTTTTAGTATATCCATGGTCAGGAAAAATGAATTAGTAAAAGAAACCAAAACCCCTGTTTTATCAGTTAATTGAATCACAACACAATATGTCATGAACTTATCAGGTTCTATGTGTAGCCTACTGTAAGTCAGACACAGATTAGACACACACATGTCTACCTATTTGCAAGTAAAGCAAATGTGATTACTATCATTCATTTGTAAACTCCAATAGTCACAAATTGCTAGTTAAGAACATTCAGTAGAATATAAACAGTAGCCCAGAACTGCCTGCCTGAGAATGATGTTGGGACTCTTGCTATGCAAAACAACCAAAAGCATTAATTTTTTAGGAAAAACAAACCTACAAAAGGAAAAAACAAAAAGAAGGAAGGAGCACAGGGCAGAGGGAAACCAATACAACCTGAGGAAATGGCACACAAATAATACATTTAACAAACATTACATTATCAGAAGTGCAGAAATCGGTACAGTCAGACCTGGTTAATCCGTGCCTTGTTAATCCATATGTCTGACTATCTGAATGAAAAACACTACATATGGATTTTTTGTTGGGCTATTGACCTCTTTATTATCACTGTCTGGTTACTACGTAGATTTGTATTACATAACAAAATTGGCAAGCACAAATGTGCATGGATTAACCAGGTCTGCTTTTAACGTAAGACACCAGTCCAACCAGACCATGCTGTCAGCAGCTGGGACTGGACAAACAGGGTGTCAGTTGAGCTGGTAGCCTGCCCCATGACAAAACTACAAGAGTGAACTGCTGGTGCAGCCAGATGGCAGGAGTATTGTTGTGTGGGTCCTTGTCTGTCTGCATGAATAAATTTGGCATCTGTATATGTAAGTGTGGAATTTGGTTTCATTTGAGTGTGCTGATTTCTGCATCGGGATGTGTATCTTGGGGATTGGCCTCCCCTTAGCAGCACCTCAGAGTAGCACCAGGGAGCTGATGCCTTTTTGTTGTGTACTGATTTATTTTTTTTGACATGGGAATGAGATTGGTCACCTGACTGTGCAGTGCAAGGAATTTAATGCACTGTCAGGTGACATCTCCAAGACAATGGCGTTTCTGTATTTTTTCTTGTCTATATATATATATATATATATATATATATATAATATATGTATATATATATATATATATATATATATATATATATATGTATATACAATATATGTAGGTCTCAGAACACAGCAATAAATATGTTATCTGGGACCTACTATTAAAATAGTAGGGCTAAAGTGAGAATAATACATTTAATTTTTACTTGCCCATGTCAGAATGTGTTATTTTTCACTTGCCTACATCATTGTACATATAAAATGTCAATCAACTTGATTGACAGAATCCCAGTTGTAAACTACACGTAGTAAGTTTTTCCCTTCTATAAAGCTTTCCTTCATGGTGGGTTAAGCAGTTGCCAGTACAGTACATATTATTTAATAATTAAAATAACATTCCCATCCCAATATTGTGGCCAACTGGCCACACTCATATTTGCACTAAAACTCAGTGTGCTTCCTCTCTCACCCACAGTAGTACATCTCACTGAGCCACATGTTTCACCCGCTTGTTTCCTGTGAGCTCACTGTGTTCCCTTATTGTTCAGCAATTGGACCACAGAGGACATAAAAGAAAAAATGGGACATCTATAACCTTTATAGGTACCAATTACTACTATCGGATTGGCCATGCTTGCTCTTGCTCATTTCCTCAGACCGTCAGTGTGCTCGCTTACTCGCTCCAGCACTGCTGACTGAACCAGATGTCCCACTCGCTCATTTTCCTCAGACAGACAGCTACTCCAAACACACAGAGGACTTAAAAGAAAAAAAACACAATCTTCAATCAGATATCCATTACTGCTGAACTATTTTGAAAAGTTATTTTGGGTAGGGGGTTGTACTTTGGGTAGAAGGGGAAAAACTAACCTGACCAGTACTGTGCGTGTGAGTGTGTGTGTGGGGGACTGTAAATCCTAAGAATGTAAAAAAACAATCCTCAACACATACATTTGTATACACAGAACATACAATGACGTGTTAAAATATCCATTCGTAAGGGGGGTAGGACTTTCATAAGTCACTCGTGGCTTTGCCACTCATGCGTTTTGGTCCCACCCCTCACTTATAAAAATAAATGGCATATTTTAACACAGGGTATGGTATATCCCGTGCATATATATATATAAGGGACATGTGATAGGTGTCAGCCAAATAAATCATTTATAACATGCATGAAGAAGAAGAATAAAATGCATGAAGGAGGAGACAGTAGGGGAGTGGAAACACTGTGGAATCAGCTATAGTTCAGTAGAGGGAGAAAGATGAGGTTGGGTGTGGTCTACAGCCCACCAAACCAAGAAGAGGAAAGGAACAGGGAGCTGAATTCACAGCTGTCGGAAGCTGCAGGGAAGGGAGAGAAGGTAGTGGTGGGGGACTTTAACCTGCTCAAGGTGGACTGGAGCATACCAGCCACATCCTGTGCCAGGAGTTAGATGATCTTAGTAGCAATACAGAGTGGGTTCCTGACTCAGGGCATTGCAGAGACCACCAGGGAGGGAGCGATCCTTGATCTGGTGCTCACAAATAGGGAACATGTACAAGAGATAACAGTCAGGGATCCCCTGGGTTGTTGCGATCATTGCAGTGTGGTTCAAGTTGGATATGGGCAGGGAAAGCATCCCTGCTAAGACCAAAATCCTGTATTTCAAGAAGGTGAACTTCGGGAAGATGGGTGAGGTGCTGAAGAGGCACCTGGCAGGTGTCAGAGTGGATATGGGGGTGGACCCAAAAAATGGTCCATCATCCAAGAAGGGATGCTGGCTGCCACAGAGCAGTGCATTGGGCTCAGGGGGAAGAACTCAAGGGTCAAAGCACCAAGCCAGTTCATCTCTGAGGTTGCCCAAGTAGTAAGGGACATGAGGTCAGCCAACAGAAGATTCAGGAAGACTGAGAAAGAAGATGATAGGGAAAACTACCTAAGGTTAGACAAGGTGGCAATAAAGGTAGTGCAGCAGGCTATGGCACAAAAAAAACTACAGGTAGCTAAGAGAATCAGAAGGGGAAAGAAGGCCTTCCTTCACTACATAAGCAAAAAAGGGACAAGAAGGACAGGATTTTTTTTTTTTTGAAATTTAAGTTTATTGAGTTTATATATAAGAAGAACAAAGGAAAAAAAAAGAAAAACAAGGTACAGATATTGGGGGGTTGTCTGATCGTACAGTACCCAAGTCCAGGATAAAGCACATGTAGATGTGTACAATCACATTGACATAAACAGGAACAATAAAAAAAGAAATACAAAATACAACCCCAATATCCCCCCCTCCCTAGCCCACCCCCCATCGCCCGGAGAGTTTCATAGCTGAAGGAGATGTCGGGTCATTAAGGAGGAGAACTGTGGTTGGGAGCCTGATAAAGCTGCATGTATCAATGCAACAGCAGTTACCTAAGGTACTACCAGTGTCTGGGTTACATTAGGTAGAACGCATTTAATTTACCCCATTTCTGATTAAAAGACTCCAGATTATGTCTAGAGCTAGCTGTAAGTTTCTCGGTATTGAAGCAGTGGAACATCTCCTTAAGCCATTCCTGATAGGTAATAATATCCTGATCCATCCAATGCCTGAGGACCAGCTTTTTTATAACTATTGAGATGAGAGCCATGTGATATCTATGTTCCTTCACCAAAATGCTCGAGTAAACACCCAAGATACAAATTTCTAAGGTGAATAAGTCTTTGAGCCCTAAAAGTGGGTCTAAACTGTCTCTTACAGTGATCCATAAAGGTGCCACTCTATCACATTTCCAAAGGATATGCAACAAGTTCCCCTTCGGTGGCTCCACATCTCGAGCATATACTCGACTTAAGCTTGCCAAATTTGACCAACTTAACTGGAGTATAGTAGAGATTATTTAAAATATAGTATTGGGTCAATCTATGATTGTCTTGGGATAAGTAACGATACACATCTTTCCATATTGAATCCCATGAAAGAGGGAAGCTCAAGCTAGAAAGTGACCAGATTTTGGAACCCTCCAGGGAGTCAGGGAAAAGGTCACCAAGCAATTTGTTATATATGTTGGATATACCTCCACGCATAGCGGCCGCCTCCTGAATTTTCTCAAGGAATGGCCTTATTTTGGAGGGGAAGTGAACCGGCCCAAGAATTTTGAGGATGAGGTGTCTCAATTGATAAACTTTGAAAATATGCTTCTGGGGAATGTTAAGGGACGTTAAGATTTTATCCGACTTAAGGAGTGTGCCTTGCTCATACAGAGATTCCACCGGGTAAGTTGTGCAACTGTGGAAGCCATTCAGAGGTTAACCATCTACCTCCAATTTTGATATTAGGATTTAACACAAGAGGTTGTGCTGAATCCTTGGTCGGGGATATATTGAAAAAATTCCAACATTGGGAAAGAATTCTAATAGAGAGACTGATAGCGGAGTCTTGGATGGCTGGGGGTAACGTGGAGAACGGGTGCCAAAAAACGCGGGGGGGAGCTCAAGTTGAACTGGTCCAATAAGCTTAGTTCAAGCTGTAGCCATATGGGTAGAGGCGTGATAGACTGTGTGGTGGACCACTTACCTATTCTATTCAGGTGACTATCCCAGTAGTATAGCAAGAGATTGGGTAGACGAAGACCACCCTTGTCTCTAGGTGTGGTGAGTTTAAGAAAGGCTCTACAAGGTTGTTTCCCCTTCCAAACAAAGTTGGATAACATAGAGTTTACTAGACTGAAAAATTGCTTGGGTGGCCATATATTAAGGTGATTCAGGGGGTAAAATAACGGGGGAAGGATGTTCATTTTGACAATATTGATTCGCCCCCAAATGGTTACTGGCAATTTTTGCCATCGATCCATGTCCCTCTGGATTCTCGTTACAGTATTATCTAAATTGAGTTTCTTGACCGTTTCCACCTCCCTGGCCGCATGTATACCCAAAAACTTAAATGAAACTGGGGACCATTTCATACCAAACCGTGTGAAATCTGATTTAAAAGTAAGACAATTTAACGGAAAAATAACCGATTTAGAAACATTCAACCTATAGTTAGAAACCTGACCAAAACGGTCAATAATTTTTAGTACTTGTGTTAAAGATGTTTCGGGTTTGGTAAGGTATAGCAGGATATCATCAGCAAAGACCGATACAGTCAGGGGAGATTGAGCAATAGTACAACCTATGATTCGTGATGAACTTTTAATGCTAACAAGCAGAGGTTCCAAATATAGGTTGAAGAGGTAGGGGGAAGAGGACACCCTTGACGAGTGCCAGCAAACTGGAAGAAAAAACCCCGTTGCAGTAAACTTTTGCTGAGGGGGATTTGTATATTGCCATAATCATATGAATAAAGGAATCAGGGAAGCCCATTCTCTTCAAAGTGGCCCACAGAAAGTCCCAATTCACTCGGTCAAAGGCTTTTTCTGCATCAAGAGCGACTAGGACCATGGGATCTAGCAAAGTGTGGGCCGCTTGAAAGACGTGGGCTAAGGTTCTCAAGTGATCAGTGGATGATCTACCCTGGACGAAACCAGCCTGCTCCGGGCTCAACAAGTGCTGCCAAATCTTTTTGATTCTGAAAGATAGAATTTTAGATAAGATTTTGATATCATAATTTAAGAGTGATATTGGACGGTAGCTGGCAGGATCTATTAAGGGTTTATCAGGTTTAGGGATTAAAATTGTTGTCGCTTCTAAGAGAGAGGGGTCTATCACTTCCGCAGAGAACAAATATTCGTATAACTTAAGCAGTAAAGGGGATAGCTCTTTACAAAAAACCTTATAAAAATTCGGGGGAAAACCATCTGGCCCGGGGGCTTTTCTTAATGGTAAATCATTTATTGCCTCTTCTACTTCACCTAGAGTGTTGGAAGCTGACAATATGTCACAGTGATGAATCTGGAGGGAAGGGAGTTTGATACCATCTAAGAAGTGCTCTATCCGCTGAGAATGCGATGGTGTGGAACTCCTACTATAAATGTCAGTATAGAAGGATTCAAAAATTTGGGCAATCTCCCTGGGTAGCATCTTAGTGGTGCCGTCCTGAGATTTAAGAGCCGGGATTATACAGGAACTCTCTATTTCTTTCAGCCTCAGAGCTAGCATTCGACCCGTCTTTTCACCCTGATCAATATATTTAGTCCTAGTCTTGAACAATGCATATTCAGCTTTTTCCCCCCGAGTCAGATCGTTGTATTCATTTCTGAGTTTAATAAGAGCCGTTAGGTTAGCTGGGGCATTGGAAGAGAGAAGGTTGTCTTCAGCTGCCCTCAGCAGACTAGATAGCGAATTAATTTTGGACTCCCTTACCCTTTTCCTAGTGGCAGCAATCTTAATGAGTTCCCCTCTGATAAAACATTTGAAGGAGCACCACAGTATATCCTCTTGGTGTACAGATCCCTGATTCAGGTCAAAGTACGAAAGGATCGTGTCCTTAATTTGGGAAACTGTGTGATCTTCCTTCAGGATTTGCAAATTAAGTTTCCAAGACGTATCCCTTTGTCCTTGAATACCAAGGGAAACCTTGACCCAAACCAGGGAATGGTCCGAGATGACTATTGGTTCAATACCTACTTGATGGGTACAGCTCATTAAAGAAGAGCTAATTAAAATATAGTCAATTCTTTACCAAGGTTGGTGTACCTGGGAGTAGAAGGAATAGAGTCAATTGTCAGGGTTAAGGAGACACCAGGGGTCACACAGACCCAGCAGGTTTGTGAAATCAGAGAGGGCATGTTGCGCAGGGGACAACGGTTTTATTGGTCTAAAGGTTTTGTCTAACTCACTGGAAGGAGCCACATTCCAGTTGCCCCCTAGGATGAGAAAGGAAGACAGAAATCTGCTCAGGTTATCTGCCAGGGACATTAAAAAGGACGGGTCACCACCTACTGGAGCGTATATCGCCCCTAGTACCACACTACTATTATCAAGCTGGCCCTTGATCAATACATATCTACCCTCGTGGTCAGTAATACTGTCCACTACTATGAATCTGATGTGATGTTTAATTATTATTGCTACCCCCTTACTAGCTTGCGAGCCGGAGGCAGTGAAAATTTGGGAGAACCCTAGCCTTCAGTAGTTTCTTGGCCTCTGAGGCAGCCAAGTGGGTTTCCTGCATGAAAACTATGTCCACGTTTAAAAGGGAGCAATTCAGAAACACCTGCTGTCTCTTAAGAGGATCATTGATGCCTCTGACATTCCAACTTGCAAATTTAATCATTCTCAATGCCATAGTAAATAATACAAGAATGAACAAGACATAGGAACTTCAGTCCCACCAGTGCAGATAGTAATATGAGGATGACGCCAAGTTTGCCCAACAATAATAAAAACCATAGGGATTGAAACTCTCCGAGGCACCCTCCCTCCCCGAGCCCCCTGATAAAATAACCCACAGAAAATGACCAAGTCACCAACAGACTTAAATGAAACTGAGCACTGAGAACTCTCAAACCAGAGAGATGATTCCAAAAGGTGACTGGACTAAAAATTAAGACATACCCCTACCCCCACCCACCCAAATGACAAAAACTATGAATAACCCTGTGATTGCCCAGAAACTATTTACAACCCATCCCCTTTAAAATCAGAGAAACATGAAAGTACCAAATATGTAACCTGGAAAGGGATAGGTCCCCAGGACTAGCAGACCCACGTCTAACTGTAGGAATTCCCTGCTTGATGCCCCCATTGACAAAGTGCATCATAGGGCAGAGTAGAAACAAGAACCAGGGTACTGCTGTCCCCCCCCCCAGTTCAGGTTGCGAGACTGCATCTTGAGGCTCGCCATTCCCATCCACCCCCCCCAGCCAAAGGTAATTACTAGACAGAGTCGTTACATTGTAACCAACATTTGGTAAACAGTTCTCCCAAATACAAAACAACAAAGCTCACGACTCCAAAATGCTAAACAGATCTATCATAACTTGAAATATCTCACCTTGATGAGAAAGGAATACGCCAGCTGGCCGCTGCAGCATTCACTCCATTCCGTGTATGTCGGAGTCAGGAGCAAAAAAGTAAAAGAAAACTCCATTCACCCAAGCTGGCCATCACCTAGCACGGAAGAGGAAGGGGAAGGGAAACTGGTAGGGACCCAGCCGGTCCGTCAGCAAAAACTATCCACCAGAAACCACAAGCGGAATTAAGGGTCCTATCCCCCCCTCCTCGGGCCATGAGGCAGAGGCCTCAGATGTAGAAAACCAAGGCCTCAACCCTGCCCAGACAAGCAACACTGCCCCAACCCCCGCGGAAGGCCAGCCAGCCCCATCCCAACTCACAAATATACAGAAATGCAGGCATGCAATCAGTACAAAATCGCTCAACAGAGGTAAGCAAACTTAACACTAGTATTTATATACATCAATCAGCCAGATTTGAATAGGTCAGGAAGTCTCTGGAAAAGTTATCTTTTGGCTTGATCCGGATTCTCGAAGGCATACCAGACATTGTCGAGTTGGACTTGCAGCCTGGCCGGGTAGTTCATGCGGAACTTGAACCCAGCAGCAATCAGCTTGGTCACAATTGGGTGGAATTCTCATCTCCTCAGTCGGGTTTCAAGTGGTAGGTCTTGAGTAATTCTCAAAGTGTGGTTCTCCCACAGGACCATTTGTAGACTCTTGATTTTGCTCAGGATATGTTGCCTTTCAAGATAGCTAAGCAGCTTGATTAGTATGGGTCTGGGAGAGGAGCCTGGCAGAGGTTTAGGCTTCAGGGATCTATGAGCGAGCTCAGTGTGGTAGGAGGGATTGATAGGCGAGGGGCCAACAATCTTGGTCAGGAGCTTTTGCACAAAAGACAGGATATCTGGCCCTTCCTCCGCCTCCGGTAAACCCAGCACCAGAATGTTGTTCCTCCTGCTACGTCCCTCAAGATCCTCCATCTTTAGTTTTAATTTAGTTATTTGTTGTCTGAGCGTTACAATCTCGGGTTCACACTTGGCCTTCCAAGTCTCCAAGGAACTGGTACGAGCCTCCGAGTCGCCTACTCGGGTAGTTAGTGAAGCAAGATCGCTGCGCATGGACTTTAGCTCTGAGGAGATCTCCTGAAGAGTTTCACGAAACGGAATCAGCTCCTGGAGGAACCGATCCTCTGTGAGCGGGCTGGAGGGGATGTTAGAAGAGCCAGATTTAGCACCTGAACCCATAGGCAGGGTTCTTGACTTTTTGGCCGCTTTCTCTGGAGTACTCAGCGGCATGTGCCTGGCTCCGACGGTCTTCATCTCGGCCTCCATTATCTTCACTGCACCTTGGTGTAAGTCGTTAGGAAATCACTCAAACGCCGATAGAAGATGATGCTGGGTTGTAGAGAACTGTGATAAGCAAGGAGAATGTTAAAAATACTGTTCCCGAAGTTGGTATATATAAGAATCAGCTGGTTGAGAGGGGAGAGCTGTGGATTAAGCTGCCATTAGGAGCGCTGCCCCATGTGACCTGCCAAGGACAGGATTGTTAAACTTAGGAAAGGGGATGAATCAGTAGAAGAGAATGGGGGAAAGGCTGAGGTGCTGAATGGATTCTTCTGCTATGTCTTCCTAGGGAAAAATATGGTCTGGTGCCTGCAGGAGGGAGAAGGGGAGCGGGGGGAGGGGAAATTAATGAGGTGATAGAGAAGGACAGAGTAAGGCAGGGGATACTAGCACAGAAGGTGGACAAATCACCAGGGCTGGGTGGAATACATTCAAGGGTGCTGAAGGAGCTGGCATGGGAGCTTGTGGGGCCACTGGCAGGCCTATTCAGTAGTTCACTGGAGTCAGGCATGGTGCGGCAGGATTGGAGAATGGCACATGTGGTGCCCCTCCATAACAGCAATTCAGGGAATGACCTGGGGAACTACAGACTAGTCAGTCTGACCTCAATCATGTTCAAGCTTATGGAGACCATACTTAAAGAAAAGATGCTAGTGTATTTAGAGAAGAAGGGTCTCCAGGAGGAGAGGCCACATGGGTTTATGGGAGGTAGATTGTGTCAAACGAATCTGATTGACTTCTTTGACTGGATCACTAAGGCACTGGACAGGGACCAGGTGATGGACACCATTTATCTGGGCTTTGGCAAGGCCTTTGACTCTGTACCCCTCAAGAGGTTGATCAGGAAGCTGGCAGATCTCAGGATTGGGGAGAAAATGACCAGGTGAGTAGAAACTATCTGAGGGAGAGGACCCAGAGGGTGGTGATGAGGGGAGAGTTATCCAGCACCAGGAAAGCCATCAGTGGGGTCTTGCACAGCTCAGTGCTGGGGCCAGTGTTGTTCCATGTTTTCATCAAAAACACTATGGAGGGCATCAAGGGCAAAATGTGCCTATTTCCAAACAACACCAAACTCTGGGAGGGTGTACACAGTGGAAGGGATAAAAGACCTGCAGGAAGACCTGAGAGAACTTGAGAGGTGGTCAGATATTTGGCAGATTGGCTTTAATGCCAAGAAATGCAAAGTTATGTGCATTGGAGTCAGGAATACAAATACTGAGTACCTGCTGGGGTCCAGGTAGCAGCAGTGGGGGAAGAGAAGGATAGGAGTGATGATCACTAGTGACCTGAAACACTGCACACAGTGCAAGCAAATAACAGCAAAGGCAAACAAAATGCTGGGGTGCATTGCCAGAGGAATCAGCAGTAGGCAGAAGTAGGTCATAATCAAGGCCACTGTTTTTCAGTTTTTACCGGAAAATCCAGTAAAATTCCGGAATTAGGGCTGCCTGAAGCAAAGATTTCATGGAATCTGGCATTTTATATCAGATCAGTAGATCTACAAAACTTGTGTTTTTCTTTTAATTCCTTCCTGTACTATTTTCAATTTGCTCTATTTAATGTTCTGTATATTAAGCCTTCTTTAATTCTGATTACTTATGCACATACTAAAAGAATGATAGCAGAATCCTGGTAAAATCCAGAAATTAGAGTAACAATCACCGGTGTAATTCCGGAATCTGAAGTCTTGAAAACGGAATTTCATTATTTTAATCACCATAAATCAGTGGCCTTGGTCATAATGCCCTAGTACAGGTCACTGGTGAGACCACATCTAGAGTATGGAGTAAGATACTGGTGTCCACACCTTAAGAAAGATATCAACCTGCTGGAGATGGTCCAGAGAAGGGCAACTAGGATGATTGCGGGTCAGCAGGGTAAGATATTTGAAGAGAGGTTGGGGGCCCTGAATATGTACTCCCTGGAGGAGAGGAGGGAGAGAGGGGACATGATAGAGACCTTTTAGTACTTGAAAAGAATACACTGGGTGGATAATGAGGGTCTCTTCAAGCTCTGTGGCAGCTGAACCATGAGGGGACACAGTCTATAGCTGGAAGGAGGAGGTTTAGGAATGAGGTTAGGATGCACTTCTTTAAAGAGAGGGTGGTGCCCAGTTGCAGTGTGCTCCTGGAGGAAGTCACTGAGCAGCTTCAAGAGAGGCTGGGATAGGCATACGGGGAAATACAGGGCTTGGGGGAGGGCAGATGGAGAGAAGGGAGGACTAGAGAGGGATGGGCAAGGTCAGTAATGTAAGCTGAGGACCCTTCAACATGAGCAGACTGGATAGACCGAATGACCTTCTTCTACTGGCTTCTTTGCATGTTCATATGTTTATATTTATTTTGATGAGTAGCATGTGAATTCGAGTAACCTCACGAGTGGTGGAGCCACGAGTGAGGATCCCGAGTTCACAGACTACAAGTAAAAATGAATGATTTATTTGGCTGGCAACCACTGCATATTCGATTTATGCAATAGGCTCCCCCATAATCACAGTGTTCACTAGTTTTTATACAGTTTTGGTTTTTATTTTTACAGAAATTGTAGGGTTTATTTTGTGTTTGGCTTTTTGTGAGTTTATCTTGTGAATGAATGTGTGTGAATGGGATTGTTTTGATCGGTTACTGTATGGTGTGTGGTTTCTCACTGGTGGCTTGAGTCTGGGAAAAAGTTTTCTAATTGGCCGGTGGGAGGGGCTTTGAGCATTGGGGTTGAGCTAAGCTTACATCAGGATGACGTGTATGAGTCAGTATTGTGGTTGGCAGCATAGTAGTAGGTTCCCATGGAGTGGCAGAAACAGTGTTTGCAGTGGCATGGATGGATGTAGGTGACAAAAAAGCCAGGGAACAGACTGTGCGACACAGCAGAGGTGTCAAAGAAGAGTCAGAAAATGTGATCTGCAGTGGTGGTGGATAATTGGAGGACAGTGTGGAGATCTGTGATGGATTCAGTGTGTGCTAAGTGGTGTGACATCGAGGCTTGATTACTGTAATGCGCTCTACTTTGGGATCTCTGGAAGGACCCTCCACCGGCTGCAGTTGGTGCAAAACACTGCCGCCAGATTGCTGACAGGACTTTCTAAGTTCAGTCACGTTAGCCCAGTGTTGTGTGAACTGCACTGGCTGCCAGTCAGATGGAGGATTCTTTTCGAGGTGGGCTTGCTCGCCTTTAAGGCCCTGCGTGGACTAAGCCCTGGCTATCTGGCTGACCTCCTTACACCTGCCATTCCTGTCTGCTCCCTCCATTCCTTCTCTATGATCCTCTTTGCGATTCCCAGGACAAGGTTAAAAACTGCCAGCGACAGGGCATTTAGTGTCACCTGCCCCGTCATGTGGAATTCACTACCACCAGCTGTTAGGGAGGCCTCATCAGTTGAGGTTTTTAAGAGCTGCTTAAAGACCTATGTTTGCTTTGGCATTCCCAGGTATAGAGCTGTGAAGAACTTTTTTTGATATATCTGTAATGCTCGCATTTTGCACTTTGTCTACTGATTTTATTATATTTTATAATGTTTAACTCTATTTATGTATTCCTGACTGTCCTACCTCTTTGACTCATCTATATCTGTAAGGCACCCAGAGCTTCTGGGATTTGGCTGTCATCGCACAAGAGACAGGAGAAGAGAGGATAGAACAGATCCTTGCATTTAAACTCTTTCTGCATAACAAATGGGCCATGGTCTTATTCAACCCTGTCACATACCCCCGTCTTAAAGAGGGAACCTGTTTTAAAAAAAAAAGTTTCCAAAACATTCTTTAAATTCTCCTTTAACATTACAGTATCTTATAGTCTTTACAGTTCAGTGCATATGAAGTATAGCAAGCAGAGAAATTTCACGTCATATTTTTTCAACCTTCAGAATTCTCAATTCCTGATCCATATCTTGACAAAAAATCAGCACTGACATTCTCTTTCCCAGAATTGTGTATCACTTTAAATGTTAATGGCTGTAGTGCCAGATACCACCGTGTAATTCTAGAATTGTTATCCTTCATTTGGTTAAGCCAACAGAGAGGACTGTGATCTGTTACAAATACAAAGTCAGCTCCTAGTAAATAAAACTTAAGGGACTCCATGGCCCACTTTGCCGCAAGGCATTCCTTTTTAATGGTGGAGTACTTTTTTTTTTTCAGTTGTGCAATTTCCTACTTATGTATAGAATAGGATGTTCTTTCCTATCTATATACTGACTCAGGACTGCACGAAAGCCTACCTCTGATGCATCAGTCTATAACAAAAATTGTTTCTCAGAGTCTGGGGTTCTTAAAATGGACTGAACATAATACAGCCTTAATGGCTCAAAAAGCTTCATCATACTGTGAGGTCCATTTCACATTATTCGGGAACTGTTTCTTTGTGAGTTCAGTGAAGAGAGTAGCTAACTCGGCAAAGCTGGGAACAACTCTCCGATAATGACCAGCCAGCCCTAAAAATGACCTGACATGTTTCTTGGTTTTAGAGACAGGGCTGTTAGCTACAGCTTCTATCTTGGAAACCTCTGGCTTGACTTCTCCATTTCCTAAAACATAGCCCAAAAAATCTGGTTTCCTGCCTTTTTGATCGATTGGATAACTGCTCACAGGTATTCCAGGTGGCTTTTCCAGCCTGAACTGTACACCACAACATCATACAGGTACGCAGCACAATAACCTGTGTAAGGGGATAAAATTGCATCCATGTACTGCTGGAATGTAGCGGGTGTGCCATGTAAACCAAACAGCATGGTGGTGAACTAATAGAATCCCATAGGAGTGGAAAATGAAGTTTTGTCTCTGGAGCCTTTAGCTAGGGAAATTTGCTAGTAACCTTTGGTGAGATTGAGGGTACTGATATACTTGCCACTTCCCATTCTGTCCACCAAATCATCTATTCTGGGCATAGGATAACTGTCAAATTCTGACACTTAAGTTTCTTAAAATCAAGGCATATTCTTATACCCCCTTCTTTTTTGTTTACAATCACCACTGGTGATGACCAACCACTTCTTGACTCTTCTGTGATACCCAATTGTTTCATTTTTTGTATTTCCTTAACCACATCAGCTCCTAACTGCTTTGGTAATCTGTATGTCTTTTGTCTAACAGGGTGAGCATTCCTTGTCACTATTATGTGCAAAACCCCTTTTGCTCAGTTGGGTACTGTGGTAAAAGTACTGTTAAATGTCTTTTGCAAGTTACAGATTTCTGCAGTTTGTTCAGAGGTTAAGGAAATATTCACCTTTACAGCATCAGCAGTTACAGTTTGTTCCAATCTGTCATAAAATACATCAATATCTTCTTTGTCAGGTTCTGGTAAAACTAGCAAAACAGCTTTTGGCGTTTTTTCAACCCATTTCTTGAGGAGGTTAGCGTGGTACTGTATATCTTAGTAGGATTTTTCCTATCAGAGATCTCAATCTCATTGTTACAGTAACTGTGCTAGTATGTCTAAACACTTTATAAGGCCCTTGCCACTTCATTGACAGTTTATTTTCTGTTGTGGGTAACAGTAGCAAGACCTTTTCACCTGGCTCAAAAACATTTTCTTTTACCATAAGGTCACAATACACCTTCTGCTGGTTTTGGGCCTCTTCCAGATTACTATGGGTGATTTTAACATATTTTGCCAGCTTCTTTCTCAGTGCAGAGATATAAAATGTAATAGATTGTTTCTGATTGGGGTTATCTTCCCATGTTTCCTTTATTACACCTAGTGGCCTTCTAGGTTGTCTACCATATAGAATTTCAAAAGGTGAAAAAATGGTTGATGCCTGTGGCACTTCTCTGTAAGCAAAAGGAATGTAAGGTAAGTATTGGTCCCAGCCTTTCCTGTCCCCTATTACAAACCTTTTTAACATGCAGTTTAGGGTTTGATTAAAATGCTCAACAAGACCATCTGTCTGAGGGTGATAAGGGAAGGTTCTTATGGCAGTGATACCTAGTAGTTGGTACAGCTCCTTCAGTAATGTAGCACCAAAATTACTAACCTGATCAGTGATAATCTCTTTAGGTATGCCCACCCTGCTGAAAAATTTGGCAAGCTCTGCTGCTACTTTTGGGGCTGTGACAGTACACATTGGAACTGCCTCTGGGTATTGTCAGGGGTATTGTCTGGGTATTGTCAGGGGTAAGGGGCAACAGACTTCCTGGAAAACATAAACTGAACTTACAAACTTAAATGGGCAGACTGGGTGGGCCATAGGCCCTTATCTGCCGACACTGTCTATGTATCTATGTATCTATGTATTGAGTAGCATAGTCACATACTACCAAAATTAACTGATTACCCTTTTTACTTTTGTCTAAGGGGCCAACCACATACATTGTAATTCTCTCAAAAGGTACATCTGTCAAGGGTAGGGGCACCAGGGGCACCCTGTCATTTTTAGTCACTGGGGCTACTTTCTGATGCTCAGCACAGAAACTGCAATAGGTAGCAACATCTTCATGAATTCTAGGCCAGTAAAATCTGTACAGCAATCTGGCAAGGGTGCGATCCCTCCCCAAGTGACCAGCCATAGGACTATCATGTGCTATCTGTAACAACCTAGAGCTATACTTTTGTGGTATAACCAATTGTTCTATCTGGTCCTGTGTCTGAGATTTAACCCAAACTCTGTACAGTAGCCCATTACATTTTTTTAAATGTAGGTTCACTCTGTTTTGGTTTCACCCCCAGCTGCTTAAAATAACCCTGGAGAAAAACATTGTTAGCTTGTTCTGAAAGAAAATCATAGACCTTCAGCATTTTCATATGTTAACCCCACATGTCCATCAGACTTTTGTTGCCACTGTTTCTTCAGAGTTGTCCTTCTTTCCTGGCCTTCCAGATCTTGGAGTTGTGCCCAAACAAGTCTGAATCAAGTCTGAAACAAGTCTGAATCAAAATCAGTGAAAGTCCCCACCATCTGAGATTTTCTTTGCCTAAGCTCTTGTCACCACTGCTGCTGAAATATTAAGATATACTCCCTCTTTGATTAGCTCAGTAAATCCTGGAAAGTCATTTCCAATAATAGCAGGTAAAGGTAACAATTAGCTACTACCCCCACGTTCATTTGGTGCGACACCCCATTAATAGTAAGAGTCACTTGGGTGGTGGGAAAGTATCGAATATCCCTGTGGATACAGATGACACCAAGTACCTGGTCGTTTTGGACATTGTTTTCCCAGCACTTCAATATGCACTAGGGTCTGTTGGCTTCCTGAATCTTTGAGTCTCTTCACAGTCTTATCTCCCACCTTCACATCTGTTAAGTACTTGCCCCAATTTGCTAATGACAAATCTGCTCCAGGGTCCCTCTTCTTACTACAGCAATTTCTTGCAATATGACCTGGCTTATTACAGTTATAGCAAATAAAGTCTTTGGGTGCAGATTTGTTGCCACCACCAGAGTTCTTATCAGACTGGAGTTTAAATGGGAAAAAGAGTATCTTACCAGTATTTGGCTGTTACCTTGTTGCTGTGGCATCTATCTGGCCATTTGGTAGTCTTCGGTCAAAGAAATGGTCTTTTCCCCACTTTCTGATCTCTGAATGGAGGCGTGGGTTCAAATCACACTTCTAACACCATCTGTCATTGAGGCACAGGTCAGAAAGCATAGGAAAACTAGGAGTAGTTTCAAAATTTGCAAATAGCATTTTATTATTAATAACAGCAAAATAACAAAAATAAAATTTGTTCAGGATAACTATTTACAATTTCAGTACAAACATAGAAAATAGAGTCCTTCTTCTGAGTTGTTTCTTCTCAATTTCAAATCTCAGACTCTTTCTTTCCATCTTGCAAAACATTACAGCTATTTTTATAAGTCTGTGCCTGGGGAACTCATTAAGAAAACAGAATGCTTCTCACACAATGTTCTTGTAAGTTTCTGATATTCTTGCAGGTGCAGCAAAAAGAACATAATGATCCAGAACTGATCTCTTGTCTACATCTCTGGAAATATTTTTCAAACCAGCATCTCAGATTAACCCCTTGAATTCCAGTTTTTGCTATCATTTCAACAGTATAACTATATACATTTTTAAACAAAGGGATCTCAGTATCAGTTACATTTCCACAAAATTATTCACATATATTTTTATATCAGAAGATATGCAAGGGGGAGGAAGACAGACAGAGACAGCAAGGGAAGGCAGACCACTAGCGAGAGGCAGAGAATTGTGAAACCATTGGAGTGATCAGTTCCTAGGTCTCACAAGAAAATTTGGTTGTGCAACCTCATATAAGAGACAGGAAAGGAGAGGATAGAACAGATCATTGCAGTTAAACTCTTTCTGCATAACAAATGGGGAAGGGCCTTATTCAGCCCTGTCACATGGGTGCCTAAGGAAAAAAGTTGCCTTGCCTTGCCTTGAATGGCATGGTTGTTGATGGAGCAGCCAGAGTGAGAAGACCTGTGAATGGTGTGTACTCTGAAGGAGGATCCAGAGGGCAAACTGCAGTGATTGGTGTGCACTTCCATGACAGAGTAGGAGTTTGTTCACCAGTGGTGTAGCAGAGGTGATGGCATTGCTAAGAGGACAAGCACTGGGGGTCAGCATTGAATTAGATGGTGGAGCCAGAGAATATGAAGTGTTGGATGGTCTGCTTACACATGGAGGAGTTGGGATTATAGAACAGTCAGAGGCCTGTGGCTGGACTGGGTGAGTTCATGTTGAGAAGTCATGCTACATGGAACTTTGGTCAGGGGATGTATGCACTGGTGATCGAGTTGGAAGACTCTGGTTTATTATGACATGAAGAGTCATAATTGTGTGGATTAGTCAATGGTAATAGAAGAGAGTACTCACCCTTGCAAACGTCATATGAATCAAGGAAAACACCTCATTCAGTAATTAATTTTAGGTGTTTTATTCATCCTTATGGAAAAGTGCAGCACAACAATAGCAGATTGCAGCCAAAGCTGCTGTCTTACATTTTACCCAATCACAGTGGGCTTCCTCAGAGACTAAGGAGGCAGTACACACACAGTGATTTAAAACCAGTAACCAGAAAGAGACACCTGACTGTTTAAGCCAGTTCTCAGAGTTGGGTAAGTTACTTTTTCTATTGCTTTCTATTACTTCTAGAAACCTGTTCCAGGAAGTTCTGTGTAGTCACTAGCAAGGATGGAAAAGTACTAGAAAAAGTATTACACCTTACAGTTACAGTTACTTATTTCTTTTTATTCAAAAACAATACAAAAGTAATAAGAAACTATAACAGATTTCATTAATTTGAGAGTAATAGGTTAGTTACTATCAAATAAATGTAATCCGTTACGATTATATACCTTCATGGCGACCGGGTTCGGGAATGAGCTCAGGCCATCAGGGGTCAGCAGGGAAGGGAAGAGATTGAGCATCTGGAGGACTGCTCTGTCTTCCGGGGGGGGCTCTAGAGTACATGTCGCACAAGTGTGACCTCTGCTGGAGACCAAGGGGAGCCAAATTTGCATCACCATGCATTGCAAAGGGCAGTGCTGTGGTGTGCGTTGGCACTAGTGCCATTGATGCCATTGCACAACCGAACATCAGGGGAAACAGAGAAAAATGGAACCCCCCCTCCAGAGGATTGGTGAAGGCACTGCTGCCAGCTCCACACTCCCAATGCTGGGCTCCTCACTCTCCCAGGCCCTCCACTCCAATAGGCATGCTATACTATAGATAGTGCCCTGAGAGGATAGGGCATCCCTTCCCCATGGGGGCTTAGATCCAGGGGTGCTGCCTGGTCAGAGTGAGGAAGTAGTTGCGGTCTCCACAGTGGGAGGTAGGAGAGTGGGTTAGGCAGTTGCTGGAGAGAGCTCCTCAGGCAAGGGGGCAAAGAAACAATATGTAAAAAAAAAAGAAAGAAAAGAAAATTGAGAAACCCCTATTTATGCCATTATACAGCTTACCGGCATTTCCTCAGTTTGCAGTCGGCTTTGAAGACTGAAGACGTGTTCCTGGTCCAACAAAGATCATCACGCTGGACTCTGGAGGTAAGTATGGAGTGAAGGGGGTGTGGGGAGGCAGGATGTGCAGATCGTGGGCACGGGTTGTGGGATGGGGCAGGGACACGGCGATGGACCGTTTTCTTGTTTTATAGCTTAAAAAAAAAACATGGCCAGATGTTTTTTTCTTTGCAGGGCATTTGGCACACTAGGGTGTATGGTCAGCATGCCACCTAAGTCTTTTTTGGGGGGGATTCTGTAGCTGACAGGGTATTGGGCACCCCCGTTGGCACATACTGAGGGGTGGACATGAGCCGTGGGGTATTGGGCACCGCCTCAGCAAGCAACAATGGGGGGATGCATTATGCTGATGGGGAGTGGGCTCCCCATCAGCAAAATACAAGTGGATGGGGATAAATGCTGACAGTGATTGGGCCCCCAGTCGGCAAAGAAAAACTGTTGGGGGGCACATGATGCCGAGGGAGATTGGGCACTCACTCGGCATACATTCTAAATGTGAGGGGGCACATTATGCTGACAGAGAATGGGCTCCCCCTTCAGCATTGTGACAGGCAGTGGTGGCAGTCACTGCCGCCATGTTGCCTGCACATCAGGGAGGCGTGTTGTAGTCACACTGCATGAGAGCTTTGCTCTCATTGCAGCGGTCCTTTCCTTTTTTCTGTTTGGCCACATTAGGGATGCGTGAGATCACCGACTGCTGCTGGCTGATTGGGGAATGAGGGCGCACCTTCTGATGCATGCCCTGCATTCTGGATACTAGGTCCACTTTTCTTTTCCCTGTTCATGAATGCAGCCCCCTTGTCTTGTTCGAACTCCAATATGATTTTGTACGCAGATGATGCGGTTATCTATGCATCTGGATTTAATCCTTATCAAGCTTTTAACATCTGTTCAATGAGATTTTGACTAATTTCAAAGGTGTCTGCCTTCTTGTGAGTTGGTTCTAAATTCAGGGAAGACAAAAGTGACGGTATTTTCGGACCCAAGGGCAGTTAGGGACATCAGTGTTCCAATTGTTGACCTTAAGGGGGATAAGATAGAACTTGTAGAAAGTTTTAGTTATCTAGGGCTCATACTTGACTCAGAACTTTCTTTTGAACCTCACGTTGGGAATTTGGTCAAGAATACATCAAAGGTTGGGAATGTTATTCAGAGCAAGACCACATTTAATTCCTGAATGCTGCAAATTACTAGCACATAGTTTCTTGCTCCACGCTTTTGATCATGGTTCATTGGTGTACTCAGGTGCAAGTGAAAAGGTATTACATAAGTTACAGGTTACATATTATAGTATATTACAATGTATGACCAGTCTTCCCCTAAGAACACAACATTGCAGTTTATTGAAAGAAGCCAATTTTATTTCCTTAATGGATAGGATTAATCTTAATATGGCTATCTTTGTCTTTAAAGGTTTCAAGGGTTTTCTTCCTCCAGTCATTCAATCTTTTTTTATAGCTTGCAGAGTGTTAAGGTAACAAGGTCACAGACTTTATTTTTATGAAAGGTTCCTTTTTTTAAGAAAACAATAGGCCAAAGATCAGTTGTATATAGGGCTACCACTTTTTTCTTTTACAAAATTCCCATTGCAGTTGTTAACTGTAGAACTGTTAGGTCCTTTAAGCATCACCTTGCTCAGTGTCTTGACTCTCTCTCAGAGTGCACTTGTTTTCAAAACTGACTGATTATTATATGTTTTATTGTATGTGTTTATACATTGTATGTGTTTATATATTGTATTTTTCTATCAATAAGTATGTCCTGTTTAAAAAAATGTTTTATATGTTAACTTGTCACTTGTGAAAATGGGCTTTTTGCTCATCTTGCTAACAAGTGTAACAAATAAAAAATGAAATGAAATTGTCCGGGCTTTACTTGTGCTTTCAATTATGTGAGGCGGTCAGTAGCTGTACTGTGTGACACACAAATCTTTGTGTCACATTTGTAATGTTGTATTTTGTAGTTCTGTATTGGCCATGGCATTCACATTTACCTTGTGACCCGAGGAAATGTTTTGAGGGTGTGAACGTCTGTGTAGTGTTGTAAATGTAGGTTTCCATGACCCTGTGCATGATTTATAACATCTTTCTGTTCTGTGTTTAGGTCTGTATAAGACTTGACATTTTGGAAAAACAAAAAAACAGTTTTTAAATTAGTGGTTGGATAACCACATATTCTACTAGAGTTCATTGTAAGTATTTTTCATTTCATTTTCATTTTAATTTTTTTATACTTGTAAGAAGGATGAGCAAAACTGCCCATTTTCACCAGCGACAAGTTGCAAGACATACTTAAGCATACAAAATATTACACACATACAAGACATTTAAGAATAATACATAGAGAATACTGGATGGGCAACTATGCAAAACCAGTGTGTTCTGCCACAGAGGGATTCTGATTCCCTCTGACCTCGAGAGTGAAGCTCGACAAGTCCATGGGAATCAGAACCCCGAGGTGGCAGAACACACTGGTTGTGCATAGAGTTGCTCATCCTGTATTTTTTTAGTGTATGGTACTGTGTGAAAAATGTGTGTTGTGAGTTCTTTTGCTTTCAAAATGAAACTGACTCATGCAGTCTCTAGAGGTTCTAGAATGCTGTTCTATCACAGTAGGGTAGAACAGCATTCCATGACCTTGGAACTGTGATAGAACAGCATTTTGAAAGGGATGGAATACTATGCAGAACAACACTCCACTAAACACTATACAAATACATAAAACAAACAAAATATAAGTCAAACATTTAACTTGAACATGTGCAAATATTGTTATCCATCATCCAATATTTTAGTCTAGTTTTAAAAGATCACACTGTCATATTCTCTGTAATATCAACAGGTAATACGTTAAAAAACATAGGAGCCCTGCATAAAGTAGATCTCTGGCCCAAAGCAATGTGAAACAAGGGAGTTTTATAACTAAGTTTTGCCTGAGATCTAGTACCACTATAATTAAGGGACCTAGGGATAACAATGAAACTACAGGAGATATAAGGCAATTCTTTACCTTAAACATATTGGTACCCAATTTGTGCAAAATTCTGTTTTTAAGGGATATACTTTGAGAACATGTAAGCAATAAACAATGATGTGTTTGAAATGAATATCCAGCATAAAAGCGTAAAACGGAATTATACATTACCTCAAGTTTACTAAATAAATTGCAAGAAAAGGAAGAATAAACAATAATACCATAATCCATAACACTCAACAAAAAATTGTGAGCAAGTAAAAATCTAGATTCTCTGTTCAAAAACTGCTTAACTCTACAGAGTGAACCTAATCTCTGATGGAGAGTTTTCCTTAGTTTATTTAAATGAGGTTCAAAAGTTAATTTTGAATCAAGAGTTATCCCTAAATATTTAAAACTATCTACTAATTCAATCACTTTTCCATCATGTGTTACAGTGGGATGCAAACTATTAGACTCAATAGCCTTATTTGCATACAGCATAACTTTAGTTTTGCTTGAACTGAGTACCATAAAATTTGAAAACAACCATTTCTGGAGGGAATCAAAGTCAGACTGAACCTCAGCCAGAGCATCATTAGAAGTAGAACCAATACTATAAATTACTGCATCACTAGTGTAAAGTATCATTGATGAATGAAGTCACTCCAGAGGAGCAGAGTTCATATAAAATGAAAAAATCAATGGGCCAAGAATTGACCCTTGGGGTACTCCACATTTAATAACACTAGGGAAAGAAATACTATCACCTGTTCGAGTGCAATGGGATCTGTTAGAAAGGTAATTATGATACTAGGAAAAGACATTATCAGAAAAATGAAAACTAGAAAGAATACCATTTAATAAACCATGTTAAATCAAATTGAAGTAAGTAAGTAATTATTTGTTAGGTGCCTAATCCTGGAGGCTCTGGGTGCCATACAGTAAAAAGTTTGACAGAGGGGTAAAAACAATTCACATTTATAAAATAGTCAATAAATAGTTAAAATTCATTACATATATTAAAAAGCATAGGCAGGAAAGGCTAAGCTAAAATGGTGGGTCTTCAGGCCCCTCCTGAATGCCTCCACCATAGGGGCCTCCCTCAGAGATCTTGGAAGTGAGTTCCAGAGGTACAGGCCGGCCATCCAGAATGAGAGATCACCCAAGGTTTTCAGCTTGGTCCTCAGAACTTCCAGCTGGCCCTCAGTGGAGAAACGAAGGTAGCGGGCCGGGATAGCAGGTGTAAGGAGGTCTGACAGGTAGCCAAGGCCTGATCCATATAGGGACTTGTAGGTGAGAAAGTCCACCTTGAAGAGAATCCTCCACCTGAATGGCAGCCAGTGTAGACCCTGCAGGACTGAGATCACATGGCAGGACCTTGACAGTCCTGTCAGCAGCCTGTATGCTGCGTTCGGCATCAGCTGCAGTCGGCAGAGGTTTCCTCCACTGACCCTGAGGTAGAGAGCATTATAGTAGTTGAACCTAGATGTTACAAAGGCATGCACTAGTGATGGCAAGTCTTCAGGTGAAATTAGGGGTTTAATCTGGGCAATGTTCCTCAGGTGGTAAAAAACACTTTCACAAAGATAGCGCAAAGTGAGCACAAAAGTTTGCGCTGCACTCCCCAGTTGCACTGGTGGGCAACAGAGCTATTCACAGTTGGATAGTCTGGTGGGCTATCTGACTGTTAATGGGGGCTGGTGTGGGGTAGTGCTAATCCAAACAAAAGCAGCGTAACAGTATAACACATTGGCTTGCAGTGTGTACTGTAGGCTGTCATTTACAACTTTGCGAACAACTTTGTGAATGACAGTTTACAGTACACACTGCAAGCCCATTGGTAGATAATGTCAACCAGTGGGCTTATAGTGAATACTGTAAGCTGTTATTCATTGACAGTTTAGTCAGTGGGCAGCCGTGGAGGTGTGAGGAGGGCTGTGCTTCTCACTGACTGGTGGCACTACTGGGGTGGTATGTACATGGTGAAGTGGGTGAAGAGTTGGGGAACCACTATATTATGGAAACGGGGTTCCTTTGCCACTGGGCAAGTGATCAGAGAATGGGGAGGGACCACTACAGTAGGATGTTTGTTTTGTATATTACTGAGTGATCAGGGACAAGGTGGCAGTATATTAGGGAAGGTATTTTGTTCTTACTGGGTGGGGTGATCGCAGATGGGGGCAGGGGCCATTACATTATGGAAATTTTTGTTGTTGTGTATATTACCAGGGGGGAATGGGGAACTGGATGGGGTCCTACACTATGGAAGGACTTATTTTTATGTTTGCTTGTGTGCATGTGCAAGAAACATTATGTGGCAGCTTAGGAGAGAAGCAGGTTGTAGAAGCACAGCACTATGACAGCCAATGGAGGCACTGTATTTTGGGGCTTGGCACTGGTGAACCAATGGAGGCACAGTGTGCTGATGACACTGGCTTCCAAAAGTGCCACCAAGTTGTAATGCTTTCACCGCAGCAATCGGGGCTGCCTCGTCATTGCAGTGTCAGCCATTCCGCTGCAATGAAGGATCGACCCGTCACTGCAGGGTGGAACATTGCATACTGTAATATTGTTTGTGAACATGGTGGTAAGCCGCCACCATGTTCACAAACAATGTTACAGAGCCCCCACTGCTGAGAGGGTGCCCAGTCCCCCTCTGCATCATGCATCCCCCCACAAAACAGTGTTTGTTTGCTGACGGGGGCCTAATTCCCATCGGCTTCAGTCCCCCTTCCCAGTTTAATTTGCCGATGGGGGAGCCCACTCCCTGTTGGCATAATGTTCCCCCCAAAAAATTTTGGTTTGTGCCAAGTGAGTGCCCAATCCCCCTCAGCACTTGCCCCATGTATGTGCCGACAGGGGTGCCCAATCCCCTGTCAGCTACAGCCCCCCAAAAAAAACAAACACTCAGGTGGCATGCTGGGAGCCCACCCCAGCATGCCAAATGTCCCTGTTAAACAAAAAACCATCCCGCAATGTTTTTTTTCCTGTAAATCAGAAAACAGTCCTTCGTCGAGTCCGGTGGCCCTGCCTCCAACCCGCACCCACCCTCTGCGTACTCTGCCTCTCCACAACCCCCTCACCCTATACTTACCTCTGGAGGCCAGCTCGATGATCTTCGGTGGACTGGGAACATGTCTGCACTCTTCAAAGCCGACTGCGAACTGCAGAAATGCTGGTAAGCTGTATAATGGCATAAATAGGCTTTTTTCAACTTTGGTGCACATCTCAGGCATTTTGGGGAAATTTGGCACCAGATTTTCAACATGGAGTTATTTGGACCCCTCCTCATGAATTCAGCCACTGTCATGGTGTTATTCTGTCCCAAAAGGTGATTTCATGGTCACTGCGCGGAATCACCTTTTGGGAGTGATTAGTGACACGACAGTGCCAGTGTTCATGAGGTGGGCTCTCAAGAAGTCTATTTTGCAAATTTGGTGGGAAAAAATCCAAGAAATGACTGTTTTATGAGCGTGCATTGCGCAGTTGCTTTGCATGCTCATAACTTTGCGAATTTGCAATATTTTCACTCCAGATTTTCAGCACTGCCATTTTTCTGTACCTCCTTATGAACAACACTGCTGCCATTTTTCACATCCTGGCCGAAATGTGTTTTCACACTTCCGGCACAGAATAGTGCGGTCACTGTGGAAAACAGTGTCTGGGACACATTAAGAAAATCACAGTGACACTGTTCATGAGCAGAGGACCTAAAATGCCTGTGTTGAAAATTTTGTGATGCAAGTCCATAAAATGACTGTGTCATGAGCGTGCATTGCGCAGTTTGCACTCACGCTCCTAAAGTTGCAAATTTGTAATAATTTCACTCCAGATTTTCAACATTGCCATTTTTCTGCACCTCCTTATGAACAGTACAGCTATCATTCTTTACATCCTGGCCGAAATGTGTTTTTGCTCTTCCGGCACAGAATTGCGTGGTCGCTGTGGGAAATCAGTGTTCGGGACACATTAAGAAAATCACAGTGACACGGTTCATGAGCAGAGGTCCTAAAATGTCTATGTTGAAACTTTGGTGACAAACATCCATAAAAATGACCGTGTTACATGCATGCATTGCGCAGTTTCCACGTATGCTTAGAAGTGTGAGCACTTTTAATATTCCCACTGCAGATTTTCAACATTGCCATCTCTTCACACCTCCCTATGGATGGTGCAGCTGTCATTCTTCACATCCTGCCCCATCTGTGTTTTCGTACATGTGGCACAGAATGGCACGGTCGCTGTTGGAACTCAAAGTTCGGGACACATTAACAAAATCACACTGCCACTCTTCATGAGAAGAGGTCCCAAATGCTTTCATGAGGTGGGGTCACAAAAAGGCCATGTTGAAAATTTGTAGTGCAAATACCAACAAACGCCCAGGGCATTAGGGTATCTAACCATAATGTCACACCCTGTCCAGACTGGCAGGCATTGGGGTGTGCCTTTGGATTGCTGACTGTACTGCTCATGCCATCCCACCCCCCCAGCCACTGACAGGCATCGAGGTGTACCTTGGACTCTTCAGCCCCAGACATCACCCCATTCTCCTATGCTGCACCCATTTCAGTGTATGTCCTTATGGAATGGGGTGACTGTAAATCCAAACACCCCAAGGCACACCTCAACATGTGTTGGTGTCTGCAGAATAGGGTGAGATGACATGGTATGACAGTCATGGGCAATGACCCAAGCACTTACCCCAATGCCTGTCCATCTCTACAGGATGGAGGTGGGGTTGGTGTGAAGTTCAGCACTTCACTGCCATTCCTATTCTGCATCTGTCTCACTCCTGCATCTCCAATACTAATACCAGCAAGCAAACATTCGGCATTGACAAATGCTTGTTTATTCTTGGGTGAGTGATTGGGGGTCAAGTGTGACCCTACAATATGAACTCATTTTTTTTTATTATTGGATGGGCAATATGGGACAGAGAGTGGGGTGAGAGAGGCCACACTACCTCCGCCAACCACTAGGGTTGCGCTGATTACCACCAGGTTTTTTTTGGCAGTAATTTGCTCCATGCAAGAACCTTCGCATATGCCCTTGCATGGAGTGAATATTTTGTGAATGGGATTGTGGGGCTATGCAGGTCGCCTCCCACTCATTTGCATTATGGCCCCCCCTGCTTTGCTAGAGCACAAACCCAGTTCATGGGGGCAAACCGGGCTTTGGGAATGGCAGCTACTCACAAAGCCCAGTTTGCCCCGGGAAAAGTTTTGTGAATCCTGCCCCTGATCTTCACATGTCAGCTTGTCATTGAGGACAACACCCAGATTTCTCACCCTATAGGATGCCTTCAATGGAACCGACCCCTGTTGTTGTCCTAGAGGCATCCCCATCACACTCATGACCCGGCTCAATCTCCAGAACCTCTGTCTTATCCAGGTAAAGTCTTAGCCAGTAGAGATCCAATCCTGGATCTCGGCAAGGCCTTTATTCTGCACTTCAATAGCATCATTCATCTCTGGTACAAAAGACATGTACAGCTGAGTAACATCTGCAAAACACTATGGGCCAGATATTCAAAGGAGTTGTGCCTGGTCCAACAGGGTTGCACCATGCACAACTCCCCAATGTGCCCTGGCATGATATTCAAAGGGGCAGATTGCATAGCGCAACCCCCGATGTGCCGAGGTGCATTGGTAATGTATGTGGTGCAGATGCAGGGGGTGTGCTCATGCCTATGTGACACATCCCGATATTCTGCCCGGGATGTGTGGAGCATATGCTGGAGCTACCCCTACATGCACCACACACTGGTGCACAAAGTTGAGCCAAAAAAATCAGGCTCAAATGTTGGCCACCCACAGGTGAGTGGCTATAGTGCATGGTGCAACACAACAGCCGCCAGCTGTGGGTGGCCACCTAGCCAGCAGGTACACCATCCACAAGCACCACAAGCACCCTGCCCTGGGAGACAGGTGCCCTCCCACCCTGTCACCTGATCATGGGCATATGTATTAAACAGACGCCCTGGTTGTCTAGAGGGTAGCCCCCTTCACCTGATCACAGGCATATGTATTAAACAGACATCCTGATGGTCTAGTGGGTAGCTCCCTTTGCCCGATCATGGGCATATGTATTAAACAGATGCCCTGGTGGTCTAGTGGGTAATCCCCTTCATCTGATAGCGGTCATATGTATTAATCGGAATCTCTGGTGGTCTAGTGGGAAGCCCCCTGTTGCCTGATCATGGGCCGTCATTCCTAGAATGAGTTACCTGGTGGCCAGTGGTACCCTCCCACCCTCCCACAGAGGTCCCCTGCCACAGCACCCCCTTTCTTCAGCTGGTGGCAGCACCCTACCTGCATGCCACCTGGTCACCCACCAAATGACAGTGTACAGTATGCTTTGTATGCCTATTGGTCCACTGTGTGGACCAATGGGCTTGCAGACCATACTGTACTACACAGGCGACAATATGTGAAGGAATGCATTCATTCACATATCGGGCCTGTGTGGTACAGTATGGCCTGCACACTCATTGGTCCACACAGTGGACCAATAGGCATACAGAGTGTACTGTATGGTGTCATTTGGCAGGCAGCCGGGTGGCATGTGGGCAGGGTTCTGCCACCCACCAAAGATGGAGGGGTGGTGGGTGGTGGAGACCTCTGTGGGAGGGTGGGAGGGGGTACCACTGGCCACCAGGTAACTCATTCTGGGAATGGAGGCCCACAATCAGGCAACAGGGGCTACCCACTGGACCACCAGGGATTCATATTTTACATATGTCCACAATCAGATGATTGGGGCTACCCACTGGACCACCAGGAAATCATATTGCACATATGCCCATGATCAAGCTAAGGGGGCCACCCTCTAGATCACCGGGGCATCTGTTGGATACATAAGTCTGCGATCAGATGAAGGGAGGATTCCCCCTAGACCACCAGGGAATCCTCATGTTACAACAGCCTGTGATTGGGTGTACAGGTGCGGGGGGGCTACAGTGGCACATCGATGTGTCGAACCCTGACGGTGCAGCTTGGCAGGACACCAGACGCAAGTCACCAGAGATCAGCACATCACATGCAAATGGGGCCATAATGACATGCAAATGGCCCCATTTGGGCCTTGCAAGCCTAATGGTCTCATTTGCATGCCCTAGGTTGAATATCATGGGTGATGCACCTGGGGCAACTGCACTTGCGCTGGTGCATCCCCCTGCTCATTTTCTTTGTCTTGCGCTGGCACAGTGCCACTGCGCCATGTGCAGTGTGTGCAACTTCTGTGCCATATTCAGCGGTGCTGAGCCATGGTGCAGTACCACTGAATATCGCCTTGTCCTTGCCCTGGCACAGCCCTGTTGTGCTGTGCCCAGGCTTGCGCCACTGCCCAGCGCAGTCTGAATATCTGGGCTCAGGTGTTTTCTTTTCATTGAAAATCTTCAGTTTTGCTCTGATGGGTTTGTGGTATTACAAAAGCTGTGATGTGCTATAGGCTGGTGTTACTTTCTTGGTCATTCACCATTTGTTGTAGGAATTCTCTGTGTACTGTGATGTGGTCATCAGAAGTGGTTTCATTCACTTTCTAGTTTACTTGCAATAAGTATCTGTGAAGGTGGCCTGTAGTGGATATAGTATTATGTTTCTTGTGTACTTTTGTCTGGGGCAGGGAACAAGGGGATGTAGGTCTTAACTGTTAGGCCACAAGTCTTTCTTTGACTCTATCACTTGTGGTCATCATGGCTTGAAATCAGTTGTAGTAGTTGCCTAGTAGGGAAAATGAATATAGCATGTTAGTAATCATTTAAAAAGTTTCCTATTTTTACACTCCTTTTCTTTTGCTGTGCTTCTGTATTTGTCAAATCTTTTACATTCTTAATGTTACTATTTACTGTGTTTAACTATTAGTATAGGCTTTTGATTTTCCTTTTTACTTAGTATGTTATGCAGAATGTGAAGAAGTTAAACTCTGGTATATTTACTGCTGGTCTATGAAACAGGTCTATTAAAACTGAATACAGTATTAATATTTTGAGTTGCAACCCACTTGTTGTCAAAAGGACACTTACTTATGTTTTCTTGATAAGTAATGATTCATTGTACTGACCGCTATGCTGGCACTCAGTGTTTCTTTTTTGTAGGTGTGCTGGGTCACTTGTGACTTGCACATGCAAGTGAGATGGCAGTTTGTCATTGATGGCATATATGCTGTATATGTAGTTACTGGGACATTATGAAGTATGTAGTCTATCCTGTGCTTGATTTTATCAATAGTTTGAGCTTTTCTGACCATTGGGTGTAATTATTAGATTCATTTCATGATGGTGGGATGGTCATGTGATGATCTAGTCTCATTCCTGAACCCAGGTCATCACTGTGTTACATAGTAGCAATTGCTAAGGTATGAAGTTTTTTTTTAATGTATTGTGGCAGTGGTTGGGGGAATAACTACTAATTTATTCTGTTAACATTTGCTACTTACAAAATACTGACTCACCTTGAACAATATTGAACATGATGTTTTGCATAGATGTAAAGCTTGTTGAGAACAAACTCTTGGTAGCTCACTGCAGGTGACAGATACGGTGGTTGTCTTTTTTTCTTGCCTGATTCTTTGCATTCTTGCATATTGGTTCCACTGAGCAGTTTTGAGATTCATAGTTGCTTTTGATTGTTTAGTTTTGCATAGTCATTGAGGCTTTGAAGCTGTTTATGCCCTGATATCTGGATAATTTCATTGGGTGCCACTCCATTGTCTGAAAGTTTTTGTGTTAAGTGTTTTTATGTCTCCAGCTGATTCAGTCGCCTTCTCTATGTTGGCAAGTTTGTTAATCCCACTTGGCTGAGTTTTGAATCAGGCACTCATTATTTGTTGTTGTGACATATTTATGGATAAGAGAAAAGGTGCATCTGGTATAGGTATCTTTGCAGGTCTTTTGGACTTGTAAAACTCATAGTTCTATACTGGGCAGCATTCGGGGGTTCTTGCATTTCATATGCTCTCAGCTTTAAATTTTAGTTTTCTTTTGGATTTGCCCAACTGTGTATTTTGGTCTGCTGTTCATGGTCATATTGCAGATACCATGTGTTGTGCTCATCACGCTTCACTTCAGTGTCTCCCCAACATTTCACTCTCATCTCAGTGTTACCACTGACACCGAAATGTAGGCTGATGGCTAGCCACATGGTGTCAGTTATTGATTGGGGTATGTGAGGGCCCAGTTATTTTGATTGGAATAGCTAGTCTATGACTGTATCTGTCAGTTCATCTGCTGCATTGGAACAACATCCTTTACCTTGGCTCCAGGGCTGTCTTTGTTTGGAGTGTAGAACTTGTCTGATGGTTTCAAAGAATTGTAATGTTGACAGTGAAGCAGGGTGTTGGTGGTTCTTCAAGTATCATTCAATGCTTTAAAATGTGGAACATAACATTAGGAGTTCATTGGTGGAGCCATATCTCTTCGTCCCTGTCATGAAGTACTGTGGCAGGAGTTTGTCCAATTCTTGTGGCACCATATCGTGCAGTGGCATTTCTATATTGAAAGTATTATGTAGGTAGCTCTTAAATTGTTTCCCATCTGCCTGTTGTTTTCTTTTTTTGTTTTACTGTATTTACATTCTTTGCATTATCAATAAACTGCTCTATAGCCTCTTTGTCCCTTGTGGCTAATGTTTCCACTTGCTGTTGGACTGCTGCTATTGAGTACCCACTTGTTTTGTTTTTTAACTCAGCTTTATTCAGTACTTAAGTACAGCATGTGGTCACACACACACATCCAAATAGAATGAATTTCCTCAGCCTCTTTGTGTTTCATATACCACTTAATAAGTTAGTAATACCAAACGGTCTGCAAATATACTTCTGTGTCCCCTTTATAACTGAGTAAATATTGGGAAAAAAGGAGGGAGGGCAAGCAAAATGTATACAAGCAAGTATCGGTATCTCAGTTGAGTACCCACTTGTGATATGTTGTTCTTCTGTAGTTATAGGTAGTAATGGAGCTTGGCTGTTTTCTCTTGTCATTGTGGACTGTAGTGTATGCTATAAGTAGGTGGCTCTGCAGTCTGGGGATGTCTATTTGTGGATGGTTGGTTATTGTCTTGTGGTACTCTAATAGTAGTACTGTGTGTGCTGCTTGCCACAGAAAAGGTTGTAGTTTATTGTTGGGGCTGGACATTATAGAGGGTGTTGAATGAAACATTTACCAATATTACCATTGCTTGTGGCCTAGGTGAACTCTGCAGTGCTTCGAGAGGCTCCGTGTCCATTTCCATTTGGGTCCATAGCTCTTGCTTTTCTAAATCAAAGCTTGTGTTGGTGGAACTCTGTTCACTTGCCATTTTATCATAGGCCATAATTTGTTTTTAAACACCTTCCTCTTTTTGCGTTTTTTATTTTAGCAGTCAACGGTTGCTGTTTTATTTGGCCGGAAGTGTTCTTTCACCCAGGAATGAAGAAATTTAGTCAGATGTGGCTCATGGAAGTTGCCAGGGTAAGTACACAGGAGTGCCAGGTGGTCTGTTTTGGCATGAGATCAGTAATTAGAGGTACTGTAGCAGCCACAGACACTGCCAGCTATTTCCCCAAATTTCTGTGATATTTCCAGAAATATCTCTTGCTTTCTCCATTTCCACAGTGGGGCAGCAGAGAGAAACTCTTTAGAAATTTTGCGAAATATCTGGAAATAGCTGGCAATGTCTGTGGCTACTACTGTAAAAAATCGGTTCAGCAAGATTTAAGCTAATTGCAAAAATGAGTGACTGGGTAGAATAATTATGCATTCAAAAATTTATTTAACACCAGTGGAAATAAGTGAATTTATTTAACTGGCATTCATATATGGTTGGGCCTTTTTTCCCATTGAAAAAGCCATCATTTTTCCACCATATATGATAGTAGCCAAGTAGGGTATTATGACCATACCCATTGTAGCTGACAACACAGGATACAACAAAAAAATGTCCAGCCTTATGTGCTATTTAAAACAAATGATGGTAAAGTGTAGTATTTGAGGAAATAATACCATCTCATGGTTGAACAAGCTGATAAAGGCCACTTTACTCAGAACCCAGAGAGATGCATGCTGATTGGACAACAGCACAGTCTCCACAGCGTCTGTCTGAAAACTGCTGCCCCACAGCCACTGCACTACTCCTAGCATTACCAGCTTCTATACTCCCTGTGTCACCTTGAAATACATTTTTACCTTTATGCCTGATACTGTGTTTCTAGCTTACCCTTTTTTGTGTGTTGCTACTTGTGTTTCCTGTACCTGGTGTACTTTCTCTTATACAGTTACCCTAGATAAGGTGTTGCTACTATTCCCCATTTAGGTCTACAGTGGTTGTTTAAAAAAGTTGTTTATTACCTACGTATGATGCAGTAATCATGTTAGCAGTAGTGGCAGCAGTAAGGCAGTGGTAGCCATGGCTGTGGTATGTCTAACTGAGCGGCATGTGGCAATGGGGACTTTAATTAGTTGTTTGTTTATTGGCCTAATGTGTAAACACACTGGAACAAAAGTTCTATTTGCAGATGCGACTCACAGAAATTTACAAAAACATACAACACATTCAATATACAATGTAACAATTCAAGCCAACATACATTGACATTTAAATAAGCCAACAATATAAGAAAAGTCTTTTCCATTAAAAGTGGTGACCGAGATTTGAGTCCTTAAATCAAGGGGAAGGCTATTCCATGTACTTGGCCCAGTGTATGCAATGACCTCTGACCATTTACACTTCTCATAAAAGGCACTTTTAAGGCTCTATTATCAACTCTATTTCTAGACAAAAATACTGAGTCATAGTATTTGAAATAATTATATATTTGTAAGGGAATACTCATATTTATAATCCTAAAAGAAAACCTAGCCACTGTTAGCTTGAAATACATAGGAACTGGTAACCAACCCATTTGTGGTAAGATCGCACAATGGTGTGTGGTATGTTGCAAGGTTAAGGCAAATTTGCCGATAAGTTGCAGCAAAGCTGCCTTTTTTGCTAATACACTTGAAAATGTGTCCTCAGTAATTAAGGTAACATAATACACCACAGGGGCAAGACATTGCTTAGCAATGGCCATCCTTGTATCAGAAGTTAAAAAACAGTACAAACTAAAAAGCATATTGATTTTTGACTGAATCACAGAGTAGCTTTTACAAAATGTTGTTCAAAACCTAGCACAGGGTCATAGAAACATAGAAGCTGATGGCAGATAAGGACTGCAAGGCCCATCCAGTCTGCCCAGTGTTTCTACCTTATGAATGTGCTATAGGTCTTCACTCTGTCAATGGCCTATCTATTCATACTCATCTGTATTGCTCCCTTATGCCTATCCCATGCCTGTTTGAAGCCTTGCACTGTATTCATATCCACCACTACCTGAGGTAGGCCGTTCCATGCATCCACCACCCTTTCTGTGAAAAAGAACTTCCTCACATTACCCCTTAATCAGCCTCCCTCTAATCTCATGCTGTGTCCTCTTGTCCTGCTATTTTTCTCATATTGAAACATGTTAGACTCTTTCACCTTGTTAATGTTCTTAAGATGTTTGGATGTTTTGATCATATCACCTCTCTCCCTCCTTTGCTCTAGGGTATACATATTGAGCTCCATTAATCTGTCCTCATATGTTTTATGATGCAATCCCTGCACCATTTTGGGTGCCCTTCTCTGGGCTGCCTCCATTTTGTTAATGTCCTTGGGCAGGTGCGACCTCCAGTACTGTCCAGATGGGGCCTAACCAGTGTCTTGTAAGAGGGATTATTACCTCCCTCTTACGACTTATGATACCCCTTCTAATACACCCCAACACCCAAAGCAACTCCAAGATAACAAAAACTAGAGACCCTCTCAAAACAAGACCCATCAAGAGTTGTATTACTAAGACATTGATCATGATCCTGGATTTTGGCCCTAGTGCCAAATAACATCACCTTTGTTTTGGACCTATTCAGAACTAATCTACTGGTTTCAAGTCATTGTTGTACAGCATGCATCTCTTCATTTAATATAGCATTAATCTCTGCAATAGATATATTATGACCATAAATAATAGCATCATCTGCATATAGTGCAAATTTTGATTTAGTAAAAACATCACCCATTCTATCAAAAAATATGGAAAATAATAATGGTCCCAGTATGGAACCCTGAGGGTCTCCACACTTTACTAATGCTAAAGAAGATGTGACCTCACCAAAATTTACATTTTGGAACCTATCAGTGAGGAAATTTTGAAACCACCTGACTGCTGATCCCTCTACCCCCAAAGATCTTAATGAAGAAATCAAAAAATTATGATCTACTGGATCAAAAGCCTAATTAATGGAATTGTGTTTTTGCTGGTTCAATGCACCAGGTGGTGCTCTTCCTCATGTGGTTTACCTGCTATTTTCCAGGTTTCCTCCAGGTGTCTCAGTAGTCCACATTTGTACATTTCCACATTTTGTTCCCTCCAGTAGGCTAGGCAGGTACTATCCCCCCCCCCACAGAAACAGAGTTCATTGCAATTGGCAGTCTGTAATCATTGTGTGCCTTGTTACACACTGCTGACCACATGGGAATCAACGATGTGCAGGGCTAAAATGACTTTTGGCCAAGAAAAGCAAAATATTGCTATTTCACTCTGTTTATGTCAATCTCAATAATCACAAAATAGGGCAACCCCCCCACACACACACAAATAACAAGAATGTTCATCCTTTGCAGATTTCTTACTGTGTGTCTCCTGTTTACTTAATGGCAAGTGCAAATTAATAACAGAACAGTCTGGAATTGAGAACACCAACAGTGTTACCATGCTACAAAATGACAGGTAAAGCTCATTGCCAGAATAACTACTGTGGTAAAAAAGCTTCAGGTTTGCCCCCACCAAAATGACAATAGTAATGCAATTCATGTAGGAAGATACTGACATTGAAACTGGACCAAGGACAGTTGCGCCCATGTCACCAAATGATAACTGCAAGAGAAGTTTGGGTTAGAATTCCTTTCATTCCCCAAATAAAAAAAAAGTTTAAAAAAATGTGTACCTTGTTACACACTGCTGACCACACGAGAATCAACGATATGAAGGGCTAAAATCACTTTTGGCCAATAAAAAAGAAAAATAATGATAGATTACTCTGTTTGTAGTCAAACTCAATAATTGCAAAATGGGACAAAAAAAATGACTGTGGTCAGAAAGCTTCTGGTACTTGGTGACCCTTTATTCACCACCAGTAAAATATGGTTGTCATCTCAGCTTTATAATTTGATGGAAATTGCTTGTTAATGAGGTAACAGCATCAGGATGTGTTATACTGACAGCATCAGAATGTGCAATACTTGGAAAATTGTGATTGCAATGCATTGTGGAACTGCAACAGCAATGATGTACCTTTGTCATTATTATTTTGGTCATTCTAGTTATTCAAACACTGACTTATCTAGTAGTTATCATGTCTGTATCTTGGAGCCATTGTCATCTGTTCTCTGTCCACGTCAGTAGAGTCCTAGTTTTCATTGCATTTATATTGCAGTTTTGATTAGCCAGTACAATCATTTTTGCCAACCACAGTTGTGCTTGCCCTGTTCTTAGCATCTACATTTGAAGCCTGGTACCACTGTCCAGGCTGTCTTTATAGTTCATTATTGTTTTCAATTGTCATGCACATGAATTTATTTGTAGGCCACTTCCATTGTGGATTTTGTTTTACCTATCGGATATATTCACCAAGCTAAAATTTACCACTGTCCTACATGGAAACAAGCCTTGGTTCAATGTGACTTTCCCCAGTCTCAGGTATCAAAATAAATTAATGAATGAATGAATGAATGAATGATACGTTCTAAACTACTACCCTAGTATAAGACATGAGGAATCTGTTATCTGGAACTGTCTCAAAAACACCACAAAGTAAAGAATTTCCAATTCACATTTTATAAACAAATTCTTGTTTTGTCACAACCTTTTAGCCAGTTGCTCACTCACTAAGGGGACATTATTGTTACTCAGTCAGTGTTGTAGGAGGTAAACATACAGTATACTGTGATGCACTGGACAGCTGGCATACCTGATGGTGTCACCATGCAGGTTTCTGAAATGGTGGCGTTTACTGTATGCATACACATCCTAAAATAAACACCATAAATGGAAGCTGTAAGGCAGAGGTTAATTTAGGGTATACAGTATGTCATTGCTGATAACAGACTGTAGTTTGAAATTAACTTTAGCTCTGCTTTTTTGACAAATCAAGTGAGGAACCAACATAGGATTAATTGTCAGGCAGCAATTTTTGTAACTGATTTTTGTAATAAAAGAAAAAAAGCATAGTGGTAACGATGTTAAATACACAAAAAAAAAGCAAAGTGGCATGCTCCTTTTATCAATGGGAACAGGGAACATTGTTTAACCAGGAATAGCACACTAAGCCAAAGCCTGTTTCCAGATGTGACCTGGGAGCACAAGGAAGTTAAGTGACTTGCTCACAATCACACAGTATGCACCTAGGCAGCTGTGGGATTCAAACCCAGATCTACAGCTCAGAGCCTTAACCCACTGTGCAATACTGCCATCTGCAAGGCACCCCTTTTCGAAAAACATATCCCCCCTCACATCCTGAACACATGCGCAGTCTCTAAAACCATAACTAGAGTCTGATACTGTAGGTCTAAAAAAGGGGAGAAACACTCAAATTCAAAGGAGCAGGGAATTCCTAGCCCCTCCAAAAAATCAAGGTAGTTAGTGAGGTAAACACCAAGATAGAGACATCAATAGGGAGAAGGGTAGGAGTGAATGGAGAAAAAGACAAAGACAGTAAGGACAGGGATGGGGCAAAAAGGGGTAAGGTCATCAAGAAATGGAGGGTAATGACTACCAATGCCCATAGTATGGGCAACAAGCTCCCTGAACTGGTGGCTTTGATGGAAGATTGATGCCTGGATATCGTGGCAGTCACAGAAACATGGTACATAGAGAGAACCATAAATGGGATGTTAACATACCACAGTACACAACTTACAGGAGGGACAGGGAAGGAAGAAGAGGGGAAGGTGTAGCTCTCTATGTAGTAGAAGGGATAAAAGCAACAGAACAAAAAAAAGTAAACAGTGAGAACAGGAGGCACTGTGGGTCACCTTAGAGACTGGAAATGGCACCACAATCTGCACATGGGTTGTATACAGACCCCCATCTCAGGGGGAGGGAATGGACAAGGATATGATAGAAGAGAAAGGGGAGATACTGTTGATGGGGGACCTTTGCTGCAGCCATATCAAAGAGTAGGGCCATTCTCAATGCCCTACAAGGGGCATGCCTCAGACAACTAGTGAAGAAACCCACTTGGGAGGGAGCAATCTTAGACCTTGTACTCTCAAATGGGGACAGTGAGAGGATCTCAGATCTAGAAGTGGATAGCCATCTGGGAACAAGTGACCACCAAACAGTGTAGTTCATGATAAATTCAGCTGCAGAGTCAAGCCATATAAAAGTGAGGGTACTGGACTTCAGGAGGGCTGATTTTGGCAAAATGGTAGAGTGCCTTAGAAAAGCACTAGCAAACAGGCTAGAAGGAGGGGCGCAGCAACAATGGGGAAACATCAAAACTGCCATCACAGAGGCAACAAGCCTTTGTGTGAAGCAAATAAAAAAATCTAAATTAAAAAAAGCCACTATGGTCCTCAAAAGAGGTGGAGGGGAAGGTTAGGGAGAAGAAGAAGATAGCATTTAGGAAGTATAAGTAAACACAGAAGGAGCAGGACAGAGAACTGTACTAGTTAAGGCAGAAGGAAGCAGGAAAGGCAGTCAGAATAGCAAAAGCCCAAACTGAGGAAAAGATAGCCAATTCGGTTAAGAAGGGAGATAAAACCTTTTATAGGTACATTAGGGAATGTAGAAAGACAAAAGGAGGGTTAGTGAGGCTGAACAGAATGGATGGTGGGTGGGCAGAGAGGGACAGTGAAAAAGCAGGGATACTGAATGAATACTTCTGCTCAGTATTCATAAAAAAGTAGGAGGGGGAGGTACCTAATCCAATTAACAAAAGCAGTCTGGATAGGCTGGTCAATCCCAATACTTTCACAGAAGATAGGGTTCTGAAAGAACTCCTAAAACTGAAGGTGGACAAAGCAATGGGGCCAGATGGAATTCACCCCAGAATTCTAAATGAATTAAGGGGAGAACTAGTGACACCACTGACTACCCTTTTTAACAAATCATGGGGGGATGGTGTGGTACCTGAGGACTGGAGGAGGGTGGATGTGATTCCATTTCACAAAAGTGGTAGCAAGACAGAGGCAGGAAACTACAGACCTGTCAGTTTGACCTCTGTGGAAGGGAAAATGATGGAATCACTTCTGAAGGAAAGAATTGTTGAGTACCTAGAGGCCAGTGGGGCACAGGACCCAAAGCAGCATGGATTCACAATGTCATGTCAGATGAATCTAATTGATTTCTTTGACTGGGTGACTGGGTGACCAAAGTAATAGACCAGGGAGGCACTGTGGACATGGCCTACCTAGACTTTAGCAAGGCATTTGACACAGTCCCACACAAAAGATTAATAAACAAATTAGCCAGCCTAGGAGTGGGTCCCAGGGTGGTAGCCTGGGTAAAACACTGGCTGGACAATAGGACACAGAAGGTAATAGTAAATGGAGTCCACTCTGAAGAATGGGGGGTTACTAGTGGGGTAACAAATGGTTCAGTACTGGGTCCAGTCCTTTTTAATGTCTTTATAAGTGACATTGCAGATGGACTGGAAGGAAAAGTATGCCTCTTTGCAGATGACACAAAGATCTGCAAAAGGGTTTATACACAAGGGGTTGTGGAAAGGATGAGAAGGGACTTGACAAGGTTAAAGGAATGGTCAGAAGTATGGCAGCTTGGATTCAGTGCAAAGAAATGCAAAATAATGCACCTGGGAAACAAAAAGCCAGGGGAAGAGTATACAGTGGGGGGAGGTAGTAGCAACAACAAAAATGGAAAGGGACCTGGGGGTAATAATATCAGATGACCTTAAGGCTGGCAAGCAATGTGAGAAGGCAATAGGGAGGGCTGGGGGGATACTGCGATGTATAGGGAGAGGCTTTACCAGGAGAAAACAGGAAGTTGTTATCCCTCTGTACAGACAGTTGGTGAGACCCCATGTGGAGTACTGCATCCAGTTCTGGAGATCCCCATCTCTCCAAGGACATAGACAGGATGGAGGCAGTCCAGAGGAGGGCAACTAAAATAGTGCAGGGTCTGCAAGAGAAGCCATATGAGGAAAGACTAAAAGAGCTTAATATGTATACCCTTGAGGAAAGAAGGGAGAGTGGGGACATAATAGAAACTTTTAAGTACCTCAGTGGAATCAACAAATTCCAATAGGGTAGCGTATTTCAGAAAAAGAGATGTGCAATTACAAGGGGACACAATTTGAAGATAGAGGGGGGATGGCTCAGGGGCAATGTGAGAAAGTATTTTTTCACAGAGAGTGTGGTGGATGCATGGAACTGCCTTCCTGAGAAGGTTGTGGGGTCTAAAACTGTGGGAGAATTCAAGAATACATGGGACAGACATAAGGCAATTTTTGTGTGGGGTAGGAAGAAATAGGCTGTTTGGTTAACTAGGATCTGCCGCTTATCCATTAGGTAGGGAAATGGGCAGATGAGGTGTGCCAAGAGGTCCTTATCTGCTGTAAAAGTCTAAGTTTCTATGTTTCCAAATCATCAGTGAAAGCAGGTATACTTGCCAGTCTTGTTATAAGGATCATGTCGGTTTGCCTTTTGCTCCCTTTTTTGGTGTATTTGACATTCTTATCACTTAGCTCATCTTGGCTCCTCCAAATTGCACATGAAAGGGAATGCTTCTGAACACTATTCAGTTAGTAGTGATGATTTTCACTGAAAAGCTATGTTGAAGACCACTTTTTAACTCCCATCACTGCCACTGACTGATTCACAAACTGTTTAAAGGTGGGGAAGGGGAGAAATGATGGTGGCCAGGGAGGGAAAGGGATAGAGAGGATAGTGGGGAGGGGAAGGGTTATGGGGGGGGGAAGGTGACAGGCTTCACCTAAGATGCATACAAACTTTGGCAAAAGGACTATCTCCTACACCCTGCCCACCACCTGGAATTGTCTACATTCCATTCTCAAACTTACCAGTGTTGTCACAATTAACTTTATAAATACCTGTTGGCTGACAGACTTAAAAGGGAAGTCTCCCAAAGTGTCACACCAATATTTTCCCAACTCCTTATACGTAACTGTTGTGTGCCTACTTCAGTTGCCAGCAGTCCTATTGCTGTCAAAGTCTAGATTGTAAATAAAAATATACAGCTCCCAAAAGTTATCAATGTGTTTGTCCTCCATTTTACCATCAATGTTGCTGAAGGATGATGTCATCAGAGCAACAGATAATGGTGCTGCACTAAATTGAGTTCCAGCAGTAAACCAAACCCATAATGTTTGGTTCCCCACTTGAGTGATGGAGGAACCCTTTAAGTGTTGTGCACATCCTGAAGTGCAGGTCTAATAGGGACTAGAACCATATGAGTGTGATGCAGCACTGATTTGAGGTATATACAGTATTCATATAAGGAAGTGCCTGTATGTGCTGTTACTGTTTCTGTTAGCAAAGCCAGTTTACTGAATAAATGACTCTGGGAACAACAAGAGTTTTAAGTGGTATTATACAGCTGTTGTATTATGTTCTGTGTGTGTGTTAGCATTCTCTGTTTTGATTGACACCAGTAGTGAGAAACAATCTTGCAATCTTGCAAATATGCCCCCTTCCCTTTGTAACTAGGCAGTCAATGATTGGATGGCTGCTGTAAGGCAAAGAGTTCAGCTATAATAAGGAATAGGTTACCAGGGATCAGCTGCAGCATATGGACGAAGAGTAATCAAGTGGTTAAAGCACAGGCACAAGAACTGGGAGATTCTGGTTCAGATCATATTAGAGTCCCTTACTCTCTGACCCTTAACAAGTTCCCCTAACTTCCTTGGGAACTGTGATGGCACCTCAGTTCCATGACTTTAAAAGTTCCCCCATTCCCATTATAAATCATTAGCAGTGATGTGAGAGCTACAGCACTTCACTTTGAAGGTTCTGAGGACAAGCTGTGGCAGCCCCCCCGCCACTTAGTACTGCGAGCAGTTGAAGTAGGATGTGCCTCACAAATCAGATGCTACACTAAGTTCAGCTGTTGTAGGTAAAGAAACTAATCAGTCTCAGTGTTTGTGGTGCTCTGTATTTGCTTAGCTCCCTCCTCCCATGGCATATGCATTTTGTGTCTTGGTATTTCCAGTCAGAAACTCATATTTAAGAAGCATTTGAAATGTAAAACAATACACTTTATAAAGTAAGTGATCTAGCTCTCCACTTTCAGACTGCTGAAAGTGGGTGTGTATCATTTGTGCAAAGGAGGAATTCAGTCTTGTGTGATCCTTTGGGAAACTGCTTAGGCCCACCTTGTAAATGAATCTTCTCAAGGGTGTTCACCTGGTTCAATACAGATTGACTGATTGCTTGATTGACTGATTCAGTCTACTGCTCTGCACAACATGTTACAACTGTCTCACAGAGAGAAAGGAGCAGTAGAAAGTAAAATATTTTGTTTCTAGTGAATGCAATACTATTAGATGTATTATTTGCTCTACACATACAGTATTAAGGCTACAAGCACTACTCCATGTGTGAGTTGCATGACAGAACTGTCTTAAGACATTGCAAACTTAAACTAAAATCAGGAATCGGTTAGACAGCATTGATACCCTTATGTTTTCTTCTGCACTGTTGCTGCAGTGACATCAAGGAATGGGAAGGGCTGTATTACAAGTGACTCATGTGCATGTGAATGGAGGCTTGCTTGACACTTTACTTCCTTGTATTAGAGCCTCAGACTGTAGATATGTGTTGCAATAGAAGAAATGACTGATCTCTTATTGACACATGTATAGTACTTGATGTAATGTATAATAAATACATCACACATATCCAAATCAGAAATATACAGGAGTCTTCTCCTTTAAAGCCACATGCAACTGCCATTAGTTTTCAATCCTCTTTTGTCCTCACTCCACAGCCTGTCACCTTCCCCCACCCCTATACCTCTGCCCTTCCCCACTACCCTCTCTATCCCTTTCCCTCCCTGGCCCTCGTAATTTCTTCCCCCTCACCTTCTATCCTAAATTGATATTCTGTATACCATGCACTTATGTAGTCACTATGTATGCATTTGGGCTCATGTATCATCCTAAACTGAGATTGAAACTATTATACTTAGCAAATTATGTTGCTGTATGTTCCTTGTACCTTTTGTAAATAAGGAAACAATTTTGTCCAGTCATTTGATTGTATAGCATTCCTATTTACCACTGTATATGCTTTGGACCTCTTACCATTGTTGTAAATTTGATGTTCATGTTGATGTTTGTCCTTTTTATGACTGTGGGTGGAGCCTACATGAGTATTGCATGTACAAAAGGAGTGATGTCATGTTTTCTGTCCGTGGAACTGACTGAAGGTGTAAATAGTCTCCTCTGCCTTACCATCCTTCAAGCAATGTTTTCCACCCTCAAATAAATACACTTTCATGTTAGTCAGTGGTTGCAGGGTACTATTTTCTTCCTTAAATGGGTGGTACAAGAACTGGAACCTGAGTAGTGGGAGGCAGCATTAGGTTTTTTTGGGAGTAAGATCCACCTCCACCTCCACCCCAAACTTTTTTCTGATTCATGTAGGAGGGGCATGAGATAGCTCTAGCATGCTGTAACAAGATACAGATATAATTTGGGACACAGACATGCCTGTGCAGTGGAGTACAGAACAGAACAGAAGATATTTAATGCCTTCAAACTGACTTACAAATCCCTTGGAACAAATTATTATCAGAGCCACCTGGGGCCTCAGAAGGAGACCTAGACACATTCTAATTTACAGTAAGAGCCACATGTTTTTCTTAAACATTATATATATGTATAGTTTATATACAATTTGTCTTTAGCAGTTTAAAAACTTTGAAAGCATTGACACACATGCACACACACACACACACACACACACACACACACACACACACACACACACACCCCAAGCAGAACGCAGCTGGAAAAGGTACCAGTATTTAGGAAACTTGTCATACTCACCCAGAGTCTAGCAATTTGAACCCTGGCTTTGACTATAGGTGTTTACAACTGAATGATAATGACCACATTTGCTTCACTTGCAAATAGGTAGGCATTTGTGTCTAATTTCTGTTTGACTTACTGTAGGTTACACATAGAATCTTTGATTTCAAGTATTTGCTAAATTGTAAATGTAGGTATCAGCATTCTGTTAGTAGTTAGTGCTGACTGTGGTCTGTGACATGATAATTTTGGTTTTTTACAAATGAAGTGCATGGTAGAAAGCTGAAAACATACTTTGACGATAAAGTGTGCTTTTTCTTTTAAGTTTGAGATGTATTAGAAAACATTGAACAAGAAAACAATTGGTGATTTTAAAAGCTATTCTGATCAGAGCTGACAAAAAAAATCTTAACTATGTTTTCTTTTCTCATGGACAATAGAAATAGGATGTCAGCATTCACTCCATTAAATCTGTTTTTCAGGTTTTTTATAACATCTTGAAAAAGGCAATCTTCCCAGAATGCAATCTGTCATGGGGGAGGGTCAAAATTGTTTTGAAGCATTCGTGTTACTGATGCATTTAGAAATACAATTTTTAATTGTCTTTATAGTTAAACATGCAGTTTCATGTCAGGGCACATTTTGTTGGGGGGGTTCAAATTATTTTAAACATGGGCACAATACTTGGTAAATACAGACTTTGATGATAAAGTGTATTTTTTCTTTCACGTTTGAGAAGTATGCATTATATGTAAGTGTAACCGAGTTGTAAATGGTTAAGTAGGCAGTAGTTTAAGGATCTAAGCTACAAACCTGGAGACCTGGGTTTGACTCCCACATCCCCCACTTGCATACTGTGTGACCCTGTGCAAATCACTTAACTTCCTTGTGCTCCCAGGTCACACCTGTAAACAAGCTTTCAGCTTAGTGTGTCTATCCTGGTAAAACAAAACAAAATGTCTGGAATTATTTTTTTAATATAGTTGAGTTTATATGTGAAAAGTATGTAGGGTATGATGTTTTGAATGTGGCAGTAGGGTTTAGCATGTGCACTGCTTTAAAATCATTTCACAGTATTTTATACTTTCTTAAAAAGATACTCCACATTTGTGTGAGGCTGTGGGATTCAAACCTAGATCTCCAGATTTGCAGAGAAGAGCCTTAAACCACTATGCTATACTGCATCCCTAGTTATGGCAGTCATCTGTTTTATGGTTCATGGTGTTGGTGTAGTAAGCTACTAACATACAAAATGCCAGCAGAGAAGCCTAGTGGGCTTCGTGTCTGCTCTCTGTCAGCAGTCCCACCCTGGGAGTGACCTTGCTGCCCCCCTCCCCACCCTCTTGGGCTTCTCCCTTCCCTGTCCAGGGGAGAGCTAGCTAACTGGGGTTTCTGTAAGACAACAGCTACTAAATAGCTCTAATTCACTATTTTTATTCTCTGTGCAAATTCATTTTTCCTGACCATGAATATACTAAAACAAAAAATTATCAACAAAATGTTTTTAAATAAAGAGTTTAACTCACAGCAGGAGAAGAAGCATGTTGGCATTAAAAGCTTAGTGGTGTGGATGTAGAGGAACCAGTATTTAAGCATGACTTTGGTAGAGGATTAATTGTGACTGAAACTTCAACCTTCAATGGGTTAGACTCTGCAGCCGTCTGTACAGTATATCACTAAGCCATATGCAGTGTGGTATGGGTAAAACCCAAATCACCAGACCAGGTCCAGTGTTGTAAAATCTGCACTGGGCACAGCTTGTGCAAATATTGCTGATCCAGTGGAGTAAATAAATACATGCAAATAAATAAATAAATACTCGGCTTCACCTCGTGCTTCAACTCACCCCAGGAGTGACGTTATTACATGATAACACACACCTTGTCATGCCTTATTGCTTAAATATGCCCTTTCTCAATGTACTATACTTTCATTCAGTTAGTGTATGCAACAGCTTTCATGTGAACACTCTGGGCTTCTATTTGCTTTAGCTATTGTATTTTGTTTGAACTGCTTTGATCTTCTTGATGTGGTGCCTGTGTGCCTAAACTATGTAATCTGTTTATCTACTGCTACCCATGTATCTCCAGTGAATGATTATTATAACTGTCTGCTCTCCGAACCATTGTTTTTGGACTTGTTAACTGTGCTGTCTTTGTATTAGTTTCAATGAGGTGCCTTTGTAAATGAGTCTCTGACACAATGGTTTGAAACTCTGATATTTTTTAAATAAATAAATGTTTATGTTTAAGCCCATGAAGCACCCTTGTCTAGTTAATGCATTCACAGTTGTAGTGGCTCTGCCAGAGCTTGTTTAGTATGCTGTTATGTGTCTAGGACCTCCTTGTGAATGAGCCTGTGTTAATGGAGTTGTTCCTACAATAAACTGAAACTGAACTAAAGCAGTGTTTGCTGTTCCATACTCACTGGCATGCATCATGTCAGCTCTGGAAATAAAGCCCTGCTGCAGGTTACATCTAAACTATTTCCTTCCATGTGTGAGTATTAGCCATGTTTATTCCTCACATAAACCTAATGTTACATAGATACACAGACTAACTATGCATCTACAGTATCCTCAGTATGTATCTAACATGTTAATAATAAATAACATCTTAACACTTATTAAAGGATAAAGAATGCAAGTCTACATACATCTTCTTGCCATACCATATATTCATTTGAATGTCAGTATAAAGAGTATTTTAATGTCAGTCAGCTGTGAGGATGTCTTTTGGTAATGTTTTATCACAGTTGATTATGATAACCTTGGTTCAAAACACATGCAGCTACCTGTGTTTTGAATACACATAGTAACTAGACATATTGACATCTGGTTGTCTTGTAGCAGGTACTGTATGCAATTTTTTGTTAAATGCACAAATCATGTAGAAAAGCTGACTGAATAAAAATGGTAGTATGCTGAAAGGTAAAGCTGCTATCAGCTCACTCACTTGTTTGTTCAACCCCCCCCCCGACCACTCAGCACCTTGCATCATTTATTGAAACAATGGGCAAAGCCTTTAGCACATCACACTCAATTTAGAGCTTACATTGTGATGTAAATAAAGCTGTTTCTCTCACTTCCAATTTGAATAATTTAGCTACTATTTCAGCTTCAGAATGCCCATCCCTCCTGCTGCTTTGGATTACAACACCACCTCCACAAAATCTGAAGCCTTTATGTTTCAGCTTCACAGAGGGTGGGGGTGGGGTGGCATTCCAACTCTGGCCTCTATAAAACGGTAATGTAAAATAAAGCAGCCCCCTCTTTCAATCACATCACCAGCTCTAAGTCATTCCAGAGACAAGCCCCCTCTACACACAAACACACACACCTGTAGTGTGTTATTCTATTGATACAATGGTTTTAGTTTGGTATAAAAAAAAATTTCTTTTATCTAACCTCCATATGACCAGGTTTCAACAACTCCAGAATTGGGATTAATTTGCTGACTACTTTATATTGATAAATACTGTACTAAGAAATGCTGAATCCTTTGTTAAATATTTTTATTTATTTATTTATTTGTTTTATTTTATTTATTTATTGAGATATTCAGAAAGACCTTTGAGTCAAAGACTCATTTACAAAGTTTCCAGGTCATACATAGAAGATACAGGGACAACATTTGTTATGAGTACAGTACATTTCATTACATAACAGGCATTGGTTTACATAATTGTTCTGTAAGTGGCTATCAGTCAAGGATAACAGAAGTTTCAATACTTTAGCACAGCCATAAAGTTGCAGCGAGGTTCTGTAGAAGGCTAATAGTCATATAGTAACTTAAGCTAGTTTAGGTATGGGGAACCGAAAATAGTTGGTTCAAAGAGATCTCAGTCTTCGGGGGGGGGAGGTGTCAGGGGCAGTCACATAGGTTTGAGGCCTGGAGGTTTTCCCTTAGCCTGGTTTTAAAAGGGCCAAACCTTATTTCATTAGTTATTAGGCTTGGTAGCGAGTTTGTCCAGTAAGGGGCATTGTAACTGAAAGATCTTTGGAATTGGGAGGTGTGGCAGTGGGGTACCCATTGCAGGGGGTTGTCCAAGTTGTGGGTGGCTCTGACAGGAGGTGCTGGGTGAATAATTGTGTCAAGGGCAGGGGGAAGAGGCCTAGAACTATCTTTAGGTCATTAGGCAGGTGTGATACCTGATTCTATTATCTAGGTTTAGACAATTTGTGGTACTGTAGAGGGAGCAGGTGTAAGTGAGGCGATCACATCTGACAATGAGACAACAGGCTTTGTTTAGTATGAGCCAGAGTCTATTGAGTGCGGTGGTGGGTGCAACACTGTAGATGAGAATACTGAAGTCCAGCAGAGAGAGGACAGAGGAATTCACAGTATGTCGTAGAGCCTCTGGGGTGAGGCAGTGTTTGTACCGATAAAGTACACCTAATCTAGAGTTAAGGACAGTGGATAGGTGTAGAATATGTTGATTAAAGTTGAGGGCTGGGTCTAGTGTGATCCCTAAATATTTAAATGTGTTCACTTGTTCAAGGGGGTTAGATTGGCAGTGAGAAATTGGGGGCAGAGGCTCTTAAGGGGGTTCTGTGGATGGGAGAAGATCATGACTTGTGTCTTGTTGTAGTTGATTATTTGGCGCTGGGTGGTGAACCAGTGTTCAGCTGCTCGGAAAGAGATTGGAGTGTTTGGTGGAGTTTAAGGGGGTCAGGATCAGAGGTGACCAGGACAGCATCATCCATGTATAGGAGCAGGTTGCCTGGGCAGGCCGATGGGAGGGAGTTTAGATATAGACTGAAAAGCAAGGGGCCAAGAATGGAGCCTAGTGGGACACTGGAGCAGATTGGGAGGCTGGGGGACCGGGTGGGGCCTACCTTGATCTGCTGTGTTCTATCAGAGAGGTAGTTGGTTAACCAGCTTACAGCACCTTTGGAAGAGCCACTATCTGTGAGTGTGTTCAGCAAGAGGGCATGGTTTTTGGTATCAAATGCCTTAGAGAGGTCCACGAAGATGGCTCCTGTGATGCGGCCATAATCCAAGGCAGAGTGGACATGTGAGGTGGAATCAAGGAGTGCAGTGGTGGTACTATGTCCCTTACAGAAGCCATGTTGCTGGTTGCATAGAAGGTTATTTTTAGTAAGGTGGTCAGTGGGTTGATCGGCGACAATATGCTCTAATGCTTTAGATGGTGGGGTAGTATGGAGATAGGATGGTAATTGTTAGTAGAGGTGCAGTCCTCACTCTTATGGATGGGGGTGATGGAAGCCGATTTCCAGCTGGGAGGGGAACTTCCCATGACAGAGGAAGTGGTTGAGAATATGGGTGAGTGGGGTTAGGACTTTCAGGAGGGTGCGGTAGAGAAGTCTCAGGTCAAGGGAATTGTTACTATAGTGGGAGTGGCTTCAGGCTTTGGCTAGGTAGGGTTTGGCTACCTCCGGGGTAAGGACATGTAGATAGAAGGGTGGAGCATGTGAAAGGGGGGAGTTTTCGGGCAGGTGGGGGGTCAAAGAAAGTAGGGGGGAGGACATGGTTGAAGTCAGTGAAGGCGGAGTTGATGGCAGAGGCTATACTGAGGGGATCCGAGGAGAGGTTACCGTCTATATCCATTTGGTCTAGGGGCAGATTAGGGACTTTGCCACAGAGTTCCTTTATATTGTTCCAAAATGTATGCCCAGTGCCCCAGGCGGATGTTAAGAAAGCTTTGTAATAATCTGCTTTGGTGGTGCGTATGGCCCATGTGCACTTGTTATGGGCCTCCCTATACCGTTGCCTGTCTGTAGACTGTTGGGTCTCATTTGCAAGACGCCATAGGGCATCACAATGTTGCAGTAAGCCCAGGAGGTGGTCAGAAAACCAGGGGCATGGTTATCTTTGCTCATTCTCTTGGTAAGGGGGGGAGAAATTATCATGGGCAGCATTAAAGGTGGTGATAAATAGATCAAGAGCATGATCCAGGTCAAAGGTGTTAGCTAGGGGCATCCAGTCCCAGTATCTGAGGTGGGTCTTGAGCTGAGAGAGTTTACCAGGCCCAAGTTTGTGTTGCATGGTAATTTTAGGGGGTGGGTTGGGGGCAATGCAGGACCAGGTGAAGAGTACAGGAGAATGGTCACTAAGTGCGTTAGGCAGTGGTGTTGGTTATTCTGTGGGGATGGTTGGTGAAGACTAGATCTAGGTGGGAGAATGTCCCCGTGCAGTTGTTTACATGGTGGGGGTAGTGACTACCTGTGTGAGGTCGAGTGCTGTAGCATCATCAATGTACGGGGTGGCTGTCTTGACCAGCCAATTTATGTTGAAATAACCCATAACTATTTTTTCATGCTGTGGGGGTAGAATAGAAAGATAAGTCAGGAGGCTTGGAAGGCTTGCTTCTGGTCCCTTGGAGAGATGTAGACAATAGTGAGAAGGAGAGGGGACGTTGACCTGCCTAGCATTAATTTTAGAGTGAGAGCCTGAGTCCTCGATGTTAGTTTAGGTGGGGGGAGTATTTGGCCCATAAGTGAGTCCTTGAGGTAGAGAGCGCAACCACCCCCTTGCTTACCCACCCTGTCGGAAAGAAAGAGGAGATATCCAGGGAGGTTAACTGCTGAGTCTGGTACAGTGGGGGAGAGCCAGGTTTCACCCAATGCTATGATGTCTGGGCGGTGTTTTTATTTATTTATTTATTTGTACATCGGTTTACATCCTTTGAGCCAGAGGCTCATTTCCAAAGGTACATCATCACATTGAGGACAAATACATAACAGACTTTGGTTACAGCATATGGGTTACATAGTTATGGAGTGTTGGAGTACCCACCCCTGAAAAGAGTCCAATTTTTTTTTTAGGCTGCAGATGTTGATAGAGGCAATGCACAGCCCACTGGCTGATGAAGGGTGGGACTGGGGAGCATTCTGAGGGCCAGGGTTGGGGTGGATATTGCCCATCAGGAGAGGAAGAAGGATGAGGGACCTGAGTCAATTATTACTTGTTAGAGTATTTAGTCTATGACATTTTCATTGTGGGAACCCCATGGTGGGTATTGGGAGTTTCAGTGAATGAGGGGCTGACAGGAGGAGAAAGTGGGGAAGGGGGAAAAGGTGCGGTGGTGGGGATTCAGTTGGCAGTTGGCAGGGGAAGGAGGGGCAACAGAGAGTCATTTGCCTAAGGAGATGACAACTGTGAGAGAGTGTGAAGATGAGAAAGTGTGTCTTTAAGTTTTCTGAGCTGTGGGGGGGAGATGTATGCAAAGGGGTGCTATCCTGCTCTTGTATATGCTCGTTGCTCAGGTGCAGCCTGGAGGGGGGCAAGGTGGAGAGTGTCAGTCTGCCTGAGGAAAGAGTGTGGTAGTTATGTTACACTTTCCATTAATGGGAGAGGGAGGACGGGACGGTAGGGGGAGCAGCAGAGATAGAGTAAGGAAGGTGTGCAGGAGCGTGGTGGGCTGGAGAGATTTCTTATTGCTTTAGCACTTAAAGACAACAGCATAGAATGGAGTAGGACCTCTAGTGGTGGGCAAGTATAAGCTGCAGGTGAAAAAGCTTGCTGATAGGCTAAAAACCATAGAGGGGCATGCTCTGGTACACTATATATGTGCAAGTCCACCATGGGTGGTGGTGGGGACAGTGGGGAAAACACAGAGATCCTCCTTGTGTGAGCTGAGCATTGCAATTGTTGCTTCTACCTGAATTTTTTGGAATCGGGGGGTGGGGGAGGGCTACTCCTGTAGTCCTCGTGACCTCCGACTTGGAATGCAGGCTGTGGAGAGATGAAACAAGGAGTGGGTGAGTCTACTTATACTGCTGAAGCACCTGTACCTTGTTGAGGGAGGGTTGGGGGCCTGTAAGGAGCACTAACTAAATTTAGCCCAGATGGACAGCGACACTTAATTTTATAGCAGTTGGATGGAAGCTACATTTTGTTAAGGGCAATGTTCTGTACACATTAAGCAACAGACTGAGAGAAACAGAGCAAGTTAGGAATTAAGTAGCACTTTAAGTAACAGGTTCACATTTAGGAATTAAGGTAACCAACTGGGCGTTGAGAAATACAGCACTCTAACAGGGAAAATCCGAGTAAAAAAAAACTATCAGAGCAAGTTAGGAATTAAGTAGCACTTTAAGTAACAGGAGCACATTTAGGAATTAAGGTAACCAACCAGGCGTTCAGAAATACAGCACTTTAGCAGGGAAAATCCGAGTAAAAATAAACTATCTCCACATGTGTGGCGACTAAAAGGCAGTACTATGCATTTTAAAATTACAAAATGGCACCAAAAACACAGATATCCTCCTTGTGTGAGCTGAGCATTGCAATCGTTGCTTCTACCTGAATTTATTGGAATCAGGGGCAGGGGAGGGCTACTCCTGTAGCCTCCAGTGAACTCTGACTTGGAATGCGGGCTGAATTTTTTGGAATCAGGGGCAGGGGAGGGCTACTCCTGTAGTCCCTGGCGACCTCCAGTGACCTCTGACTTGGAATGCAGTCTGAATTTTTTGGAATTGGGGGGACAAGGGAGGACTACTCCTGTAGTCCCTCGCGACCTCTGGCGACCTCCGACTTGGAATGCAGGCTGAATTTTTTGGAATCGGGGGAGGGCAAGTCCTGTAGTCCCTCGCAACCTCCGGCAACCTCTGACTCAGAATGCAGGCTGAATTTTTTGGAATCAGAGGGGCGGAGGAGGGCTACTCCTGTAGTCCTTCACGGCCTCCAGTGATCTCCGACTTGGAATGCAGGCTGAATGTTTTGGAATCAGGGGGGCAGGGGAGGGTTACTCCTGTAGTCCCTCGCAACCTCTGATGACCTCCAACTTGGAATGCAGGCTGATTTTTTTGGAATTGGGGGGCAGGGGAGGGCTACTCCTGTAGTCCCTCATGACCTACAGTTACCTCCTACTTGAAATGCAGGCTGTGGAGAGACGTTAAACTTTTGAACTAGGAACTCAAGGAAATGTCATCCTATGTAACCCCCATGCCATGTTCCAAACTTTCCAAACCTTAGGGTTTTGTAGTTTTGTTGCAAAACATCTTGTCTAACTTGTTTCAAGCTAATTAAAAAAACGTAAACAAAATTAATCCTACTCTATGAATTTAATTTGTTTGTTATACAGTTTTTAAGGCTATGGTATGCTACAGTATGCTTACAGGAGGCCGGACAGATGTCTGAAGATGTGAAACTGCATACTCTGTACAACATGTGTCCATGAAAGTGATATAAAGCATATGGCCAGCAACTAGGGAGAAAGAGCAACTAGGGAGAAAGAAACAGACTGGACAGCTCAGTGCATGCATAGTGCCAGACAGCCTAGCCAGTAGAACCTTAGTTTAAGAACATGTGATGTTCAGTTCAAGTTCAAGTTTATTGCAGAAATAACTCCATTGAACAAACTCATTCACAAGGAGGTCCTGAGACATATATCAGAAGCACAAACAAGTAGCAGCATAGTATACATACAAACATACATAGTCCATGTAGCAACATAGAGTACATACATACATAATACAGGCAATAAGAGTGGGTGCAATATGCATTGTTATACAGACATGGAATACAGCAAATAAAACAGGCATAGTAAACAGAAAAAAATAACAATGGTTGCAAGTATACAACATGCACAACTGGAGTACAAAAAGGATCAGAGATGTGCAAATAACAGGGACTGAACTACAACAATAAATAAAGTGCAAAGGCCTTAAGGTGGATACTGGATGCATAGATAGAAGGCCACGAGAGTGTTCATTAAGTGCTGATGACCAGGTAGTGAGAAGTTGAAAGGAAAGAAGAGATAAGGGTTTTTGTGTGAAAGGGGGGAATAGCAGAGAGAGGGGGAGAGAGTGAGGAATGGAGGGTAGTGGGGAGATGTGACATGGGAGGCCAGGTGGGTAGGGAGATGTGAAGTGAAAGGCCTAGTGGGTGGGGGAGGAGAAGGTACGGGGCAAAGACTAGGGGAACCAATAGCAGAGGCCAGGTTTACAGTCTACAACAGCTGCATATCTGTTTAACCAATCTCGTGGTTAAGGTTTTAAAGGCATTGACAGATATGAGACCAGTAAGCTTCAGAGTAGATTGTTCCAATTGGTTGCTAGGGTATAGGAGATGGCAGTTTTGCCAAAGAAAGTATGAGTCCTGGGGATGTCTAAATACATGAAGTCCAACTTCCTGAGGGAGTAAGCACACCGGGACATGTGGGCGAGGGGAAGTAAGTAGCCTGAGAGCTTTCTCAATAGAATTTTAATGTCCAGATGCCAGAGTGTAACAAGCACCCGGTAGTTAGGGAGGTCCAACCAATGGCTGCATACAAATCGCAATGGTGAGTTCTAAATGGGGCATTAGTGATGAAATGCAAGACTTGGTAATAGAGGACATCCAGCTTGTGCAGACTGGTGATTTGCAGAGTTGTAAATCAGATCTCCATAATCAAGACGGGGTAAGAGGGTGGATTGCATGAGCCTGACTCTAGTCTCATGGGGGATGAGGGATCTATTTCTGTAGAAGAAACCTAGTCTAGATTTAAGCTTACTGGTAAGGGAGTTGATATGGGTGATAAAGGAGGGTTTTCAGTCTTAGCCATATGCCTAGATATTTGAACTTAGACACTCTCGAGGCCAGGGTTCCCCGAGGAGGGTGATAATAGGATTGTTTGTTTGTGATGGCAAGGAGGGGAAATTTTAGGGGAAAAGAACATAGCCTTAGTTTTTTTTTGATTAGCAGCTTCTGATTGATGAGGTGCTGCTCGAGGTGTTAGGAGGCGGTCTGCAGCTCTTCTCTAGCTTTGGACATGGTTGGTTTTGATGAATACAGAAATGTGTCATCCACAAAGAAGTGTAGCTTGGAGTCGCCGATGTTGAAATCAAGGTTATTAATGTAGATTGAAAAGAGAATTAGGCCTAAAATGGAGACCTGGGGGTCACCTCTGGTAATGGGAAGGGGGGCTGAGAAGAGACCGTTTGCTTTCATTTTCTGAACTTGACCTGACAGGTAACTGGTAAACCACATTGCCATGCAGGCAGTGGCACCTATGCCGCGGAGACTTTGAATGACAAAATTGTGATCGACAGTGTCAAACACATTGCTGAGATTGAGAAAGATGGTGCCTGTGACTCTTTTTTCATCATAGACTGTAATCCAGTCATTGGTAACTTTTGCAATGTCCGTGATGGTACTATGATTCGACCTAAAACCGGACTGTGCAGGGTTGAGAAGGGAGTAACTTCCAAGGTGATGCTTAAGTTGGTTGTGTACTAATTTCTCAAAGATTTTGGAGAGTGTAGGCAAGATAGAGATTGGCCTGTAGTTATTTAGGTTACACAGGTCACCTGATATGAAAGGAGGGATTATTGTGTGGTTTTCCAAACAGGAGGGTACTGAGACAGTATCTATGGAAAGGTTGAATAAGTGTAGTATGGGGGCAGTAAGGCAGTAATACCCTAGTTTGAGCAGTGAGAGATTGAACTCATCTTCACCACTGGCCTTCTTGGTGTCTAGCTTAATGAGGAGATCCTAATCTTTTTTAAAGGAAACATGCTTGAGCTGGAAATCTTGGGTTGATGGAGGAACTGACTGGGGGCTACTAGGTTGGTCAGTGTTGAATAAATTGTTTTATGGGGAGGAGTCAAAAGCCAACTCAGTGGTGGCAAAGTGTGTGTTAAGTTCCTGAAGGATCTGGGTACAATCCTCAACAACCACATCATTTGTGTGGATTTTGCTGTGAATGGATGGAGCAGATTGGTGGACTTCTACTGATCTTATAACCTTCCAGAGTTTAGCTGAATTACCATTTGCCTGTTTCAGGATAATGATATAGAAGTATGATATTGCAGTATGTATGAGCTGGGTGCAGGCATTTCTGGTGGCTCTGAAGAACTGCCAGTCGGATGGTGACTTTGTTTGTCTGGCACAAGACCATAGTTTATCATGGTTGGTGAGCACTGCTTTAAGGTCAGGAGTAAACCAGGGGTGGGAGAACTTACAAGCTCTGATTTTTATTATGGGGGCATGTTTATTGGCCAGGTATGTGACCTTATCAATAAATATTTTGACAGCCTCATCTACCATCTTGGTGAGGTAGAGGTCTTACCAGCTTACATTACTTAGGTCTGTTACATATGCCATGACCCTTCAGTTGGTCAGATCATCTTCTCTGAGCATCCCTGCCCCAATGAAGGCACATTGCATAATAAAATGGCAGTATGCCAAAAGGTAAAACTGCTGGCAGATCACTCACTTGTTTGCTCCACACCCCACTCCATCCCTCTTCCTGGTCACTTAGCACCTTGCATCACTTATTGAAACAATGGGCAAAGCCTTTAGCACATCACACTCAATTTAGAGCTTACATTGTGATGTAAATAAAGCAGTTCCTCTAGCCCCCTGTTTCAATCACAGCACCAGCTCTTAGTCATCCCAGAAACAAGTCCCCCCACCACACACACACACACACACACACACACACACACACACACACACACACACACACACACACACACACGCACACGTGCAGTGTGTTATTCTATTGATACAATGGTTTTAGCCTATGCAGGTGGTAGAAAACAAATGTGCAAGACAGCTTTTTCCAACAAATACTGTGGTCCTTGTGTAACTTTGCATACCTTCTGCAGTATGATTTAAATGTGTAAGCACATACAGTAGGTGGAACAAAAAATTAGCTTTAGCCATTGAGGCCATTGAACCTAGCACGGAATCTTTTATTTTCAAGAGACCAATACTATCTAGCAACATTTGCAAACTTCATAGCTTCATAGGAATCACTCAACAGAAAAGTCATATAAAATAGTTTGATTTTTTAAACTTTACACACTTCTAACAAGTATGGTTAATATGCAGATACTCCAAATAAGACCATAGAGCCATCATTCTTCAAACCAAGCTACATTCAACAGTACTTTCATTCTATGAGTTTTAGAACTTTGCAACTCAAGAGTGTACAGATGAAATGCAAACAGCACTCAAATCCATACCCCACACATCTACATTTATTCTCATGGAAACCCCCTTATCCTCTCTTTTTAACTGCATTTCAGGTATACTTTCCCAAATCTGGTTTCCAAGTGTCTTACATCTAGGGTTCAGAACCGAAATCCACATTAGTGAGTCATTCAGAATATTACTTGTGCTACTGTACTCTTTACATATTCTCATGTTAGTATGGCTGTTTCTGCCTCTGTCTGACTCAACTGTACCCAGCTTCTACAGATCGTGTGGGAGACCAAAGTTGAACTGTCAAGCATTTTTTTTTACATTCACAGCAACTATTTGGTTTATCACAAGACCTGCAGCCGCTGGATACAGAGGAGAAAGAGTGAGGGGAAGAAGATTGCCTTATTTGATATGTTCCTTTTTTATGTACTATCATAAGCAGTAACGCATGGGACAGGGCGGACTAGGGACAAGATATAAAGCCAGTACGGGATATTAAAAAGATCCAAATAACACACAGGCAAGCTGTTTCAAATGGGCCAATATACTGTATACTTTTTAATTGTAACGGGGCAGGGGCTTGGTAATATACAATATGGCATTATGGATTTTTTTTTATTAGATCATATCAGATTAGATCTGCAGTAAATCAAAGACTTACAGTAGGTCACTGCTGGCTGAAACACTGGCCAATATTCAGCATAATTGCCGATACAGTTTGGTTGCTTCAGACAGTGTTTAAAAAAATGTATCAGACAATGGTTCAAAAGCAGGTGCTTTATAACTGACAGGGGGAATGCAGTGGTAATTACATACTTGGACAATAAATATTGACTGAAGTGGGTCAATTAGGATTGAGAAAGGGGGAGGAAGGGAGACACAGACGTGTTTTCATAAGGGGCGCTGACAGGACAAATGTTCCTTTTTAATGTACTGATCATAAGCAATAATGCATGGGACAAAGCCAGCTAAGGACCAGAGATAAACCCTGTTTTCATAAGGGGTTGCTAAACTATTACTTTCCTAGCATATGTTGTTGTACAAAAGGAGTTAAACTCAAAACAAGCTGAAGTGCAAAATTCCCAAAATGTTCGAGCTGACCCACAATCTAAGCATGTGTATAGCACAGGAATATTAATATTTTTTTCTGCTCCCTAATGTTTCATTTCCTCAAAAAAAAAATATTGCTTATGCCAAAAATGTGGCCCTACGCATGCAAGTAATCAGATTAAAACCCATAAAAAATTTTTTTCAAGTAACCAAAGAACAGTAGTGATCATCGCTTATCGCCTAACTGCACATTGGTGGGGCCAATCAGTGCTCATTGGCAGAGGTTATTAAAATGTTACCAACCTCTCAGGCAATCACCATATACAGACTAGTCAATGAGTTGATAAATAAAAAGAAAAGCTGTGGATTTTGTTTTATTAGGTCATATCAAATTTGATCTACAGGGCATGAAATCAAGCACTTAGGTCGCTGCCAAAACACCACAAACAATATTGCTTATGTAGAAAATGTGGCCCTATCCCTGCAAGTAATCAGATTAGAACCCCTAAAACATTTTTTCAAGTACTGTAACTTAAGAACAGGAACCTTCAATTTATTATAAATTCATCTACTGTAGCAAATTCAAGTGATTTTTAAGTAAGTTAATAGCCCTCCAAAGGATGACTTTTTTTATTAGTAAGTCATTGCCTGAGGTTTGGACAAAAGGACTGCAAACAGAAGCTTAGAAGTGTGGGCACTCTATTAAAATAAATACTAGTTTCCCAGACTTCCAGCCTCTTTTCCCATTTTGTTTGTCTTTAAGCACCTCTGACTTCCCTTTTTTAAACAGTATAAGGTATTTGTGTTGTCCCATGGAAGTACAGCAAATGTGAGAGGCTACAGCACTTACAAACCTCTTGTATAGACAGAACAAAGAGAAAACTCCAGTGCCCCTCCACTAGTAGAGTCATGCTGTGTACATTTTGACATGCCCTACAGCTTGTGCTGTCTACTTATGCAAGCTGCTTGTGTTAAATTCAATAATAAAAACTGTTCATCTACATAATGCAAGTCACCCTTGTTTGCAGTTGTCTGTGCCCATTCTGGATCAGCTTTGTTTCTGTTTTTGAGCTGCAATCTTGGCAATAAAATCTTTATACCCTTATTATAAATTATGTTTCCCATTAGTTACTTGAACATTGATGTCAAACTGTGAGTTACAATCGAGTAATGCCGTAATGCAACAGCTTCACCAGTGATGGATTTAGCATTTTTTTATATTTGTTTACCTATCAGCAATCAGCATGATGTTGTCATGAAGCCATTAGCTACAGTATGATTCTCATGGTGCCTAATCTGCAGATTTCATTCATACCATCCCCATTAAAAATCAGTGGCACATATTACATGTGTTGTATCATTGATTACTAACTTTGTAACTTTCGTGTCACTTGTAAAATGTATTTTTATTTGGAGTATTGGGTGCTCTGATCGTGTTGTACCAGTGGTGATTGTGGTGGTGCTGGCAGTGGAAGTGGGTGGCTATGAAGCATTCTTGATATCAGGAAGCAGCTGATACCCATACTGCAGCTTACAAAGAAAGAACCACCCCAAATCTAATTTATTCATAGCAGATCATGATTTGTAAGTTGCATCCTGTTATCTCTCCTTGTCTGATATTACATACTGTACTGTGCGTGGTTTCACTTATTGGGTGCATCTCATAAATTTACATATTCAGTGTTGTGCTGCAGTGCAGACTTTGCTCAAAATAGTGATATGCAGAGTCATGCCAGTCTTTGTATCCAGTGGATCTGGGTTATGCCACTGCGACATACAGAACAACCCAATATTTAGCAGATGTCTGTGCTGGACCAAGCATTCTGTGTGGCAGGGGGACCACAGATATTAGCTTTGAAAGGTCATGTTCCAGAGCCCCCAGAGATAAGACATCCCATTTTTTTTGCCAAGTGTGAACATGAGCTCAACACTGATTCTGAAAATATGTGGCATGCAATAAGCAAGACCATAACTATATACAAATATGCAGTGTTGCATCTGACAACAGAGGACCTGTTCCTTCTAAATGAAAATCCAATATGTAAACAACACCACTGCTGAATATGATAAACAATAACCATAAGCAAATGCAGTATGCAATGCTGTGACTGTCTGCATGGGATGTGCACATTATAATAGAAAATACATAGATACATAGACAGTGTCAGCAGATAAGGGCCTATGGCCCACCCAGTCTGCCCATTTAAGCTTGTAAGTTCAGTTTATGTTTTCCTAGAAGTCTGTTGCCCCTTACCCCTGACCTCCAGAATTCCTTTATGTCTATCCCATGCATTCTTAAATCCCGTGATTGTTTCAGCCCCCACCACTTCCTCTGGCAGGGTGTTCCACTTGTCCACCACCAGTTCTGTGATAGAACACAGCATGGCAGTCACTGTCCACTATCATAGGTTTTATCCACCAACTAAAGTGACATGTGTAACTGTATCCTGCAGAAAGCATACATTTACCTATCCCCTCTGTGCAAATATCTCTGTTTTTCTTTAGTGGCTTCACCCATTATTTTCTGTTGGTAGTGGATGTCTGCTGAGAGTCGCAACACTGCATATTTGTAAATAGACATTGTGTATGGTCTCACTTACTGAGAGGCTCTGATATGATTATAAAACATTCAAAGTAATGGAAGTAAGTAACATGTATTTACAGATGTAAACTTGTGTTCGCATTCAGACTTTACCAAAAGAAATCGGATGCAAGGATGCACCAGTCATTCTCTCTTGTGGCACTGGAACATGACACTGCTGCATGCAGAACAACCCAATATTTAGCAGACCACTTTGCTCTACCTAATAAACTGATGGAAACAAAATCACTTCTACCAAGGGTCATATCCCAGAGCCCCAAGAGACAAGGACTGCCGTAACCCTGCATCCCAACATTTTTTTGCAAAAGAAGTGGGGGCAGAGGCTATAGAACAACATTCAAATTAATTGGGAGGTAGTGGTTTGGGTTGGGGTAACATATCAGAGAGCTAGAGTTTCTTTTTTTCTTGAGATTAAAAAATATTCAGGTCAGTTTTTTGTTTTGATATTTGGATGTATGCATTACATGGAGATAATGAACAAACCTAGTATAAATGCCACGCACAACATAATTGTATAAGAATGAAGTGGAGGTGACACAAGGAAAAAAAGGAGTATTGGCAAGGTCACTGAAAGTGAAAAGCAATATTGTTAGCAGAGGATGCATGGCTGTAACCACGAATCCTAAGCATGCATCCAACATTGGTCAAAATAACAAACCACATATGTTACTTCAGTATAAAAACCATCAGTGTAAAAATAGGAAACCAGGTGGCCACAAAGAGAAGAGGTGTCCAGCGAACATCCATGTAGTATACTCTTCATGCAGCTAGACATTAGTTAAGATGTTCTGTTGTAAGCAGGCATAAATGTGGCTCTGATTGGAGAAGTTTTCAACATACAGTGCAACTCTTTACTTCTGAAGCTGAGCATCCTCAATGCATGGAGCTACTGTGCAGACTGTTCACAAGCAATGTTGTAGTCGGGAAGAGGGTATGCAGTTGAGGGAATGCAAGATCACGACATCCACTATCAGCCAGATAATCACACAAAATTATATGGGATGGCAAATAATTTAAGTTAACTAATGAAGCATATGTGAAAAACAAAACAAGATGAAAACCAAAAAAAATTAAATAAAAGAAAGGACTTCTCTTAAGACTTAAACTATCCAGAGCAAGAAGCCATGACTAAAGTGGCAGATGATGAAACTGGCACAAAAACAAACTAGTTAGAAAGATGGAATGGATACTGCACAGTTAAACAATCCATTATCACCTCTCACTTATGGTACCATACATCGGGCAAGTTGTGAAATATTTTTTTACATCTTGCAGTGTTAAAAGAAACACAAATAAAGATAAAACGAGAGCATGGCAAACATTGCTGAAAGACAGGTACAGCATTGGAAAAACAGGATCAACTGCCTAATCAAGCATAAATTGCAGTGAGTGATAATTAAAATAGAGACCATAATCAATTACAGTCCACTTACAGTTAAAATTGATACCTCAATGTGGTTCAACTTGGGGAAATATACCAAAATTAGAATTTAAAAATAGAAGAAACAGTAGAAAAAGTTTGTTTTAATTTACAATTCTGTTTTTTTTTCTTCTCAGTCATGTCAGTCAGTGATTGTAAATTAAAACAAACTTTTGAGTGCTGGGCATCTTATACAGGTGGACTCATCATGTGTTCTGTTTATGTATGCAGTGATGTATGTTTTAACCTTGACTGTACTTTGGCCATTGGCTACTATTGGCTTTTTTACTGTTTCTTCCATTTTTAAATTCTCATATCTCTGGGAACTGCATCCACATGTACCAGTATTCTATATGCTACCAAAAAATGTAAAATGTAGAGCATGCTGCAATGGAAACTACAAACACTACTAATAGATTACAGTATAACACAGATGAGAAAGTACCAAATCGTCACCCTGTGCTTACTTCATATTAGCTGACTGAAAACAGATTAGATCCGGGGCTTGCTAGAAATATTAGAAACTAAATAAATTTAACAAAGTAACTAAAGAAAAGAGAAAACTGAAGCTCTGCATATACTTAGGTTATACAGCACAGTATGTACTGAACAATACAATTTCAAAAATAATAACAGTACACCATTGACTTTTTTCAGTAGACTTTTTATTTCCTGTCTTCTTTAATAAAAACTGCACTAGCATTAACAAAGCAACTTTATAACTGGAGAGGCAGGAGTCTAAAGCAATAACTAAAGGGTAATTACTGTAACAAGGGAAGAGTTATTAATGGAGCATCTCCTGACAAAATCTGCAGGTTAATTGTGAGGGAATAACATCAATTACTATTCAGGCACAAAATCATGCTGTTATGGCTTTTGGTCACTATGGACAAAATGCATTTTAGCAACTGTTATAATAAGGAATTTGACACCGCAGTTCTGTGCTACCACTTCCTCACTGCACAGCACAGAATGGTATAGACTAGCATACCGCATTACCGGGCAACTATTCTATACCAGCCACTGGAACTTTTACCTTCCACCCTTTCCAACAGTGAATCCAACAACATGAGTGAACAGGTGCCTTACCTTAGTCGACTGACAGAATGCCCTACTTCTCCACTTCCTTCTGCTGATGTCTACTGATGACTTAGATGCAATCTTACATCTGTTCCACTCCTTCACTCTTCCACTCATTCACTGGACACATCTTTAAAAAGCTGCAAACTTTGTATTTTCTGACTTTATTTGGTTGCTTTGCTTCCATACCACCAGTCTGAGCATCTAGCATTGATCCTTTTTTTATTCAGCCAAGTTCTCCATTTGATCCAGCAGACAAGAAGACAGAAGATGCTATTAAGAAGGTACATGAAATCTTGAGTATGGGAACTAAAGCTTCCACTGCCATGATATTGCGCTCTCTCTCTCTCTCTCTCTCTCTCTAGATATATATATATATATATATATATATTCCACCAGAGTCATCCTGAGGTGGCCAAATGCCATCCAGGATTACCTCTGCATCTCTAGCAAACACAAGGCTACAATGGAATATGCCACACAGGCTATCAGGTATGTGGCTGATACAACCATGGACACATTAAAACTGACAACACGTACAATGGCTATGATCAATAGAGCAAGGAGGCAGCTGAAGCTAAAGACATTGCAGGTGGATTGAGAATCAAAGCATACGCTCTTGAAGCTACAGAGGGAACAAGGTGATTGGTCTGGGTCTGGAAAAATACCTCAAACAGAAAGGGAAAAAAAAGGATCTAGTTGGGGACAAAACAGGCATCCTCCAAACTTCATGAGAAACAGATCTTGCAACAGTTTTCAAAGAGGGTGTAGAAACAACTATTTCCAAGATGAAAGATCCCATACCTTTGGGTTCACTTCCAATTTCTTTAACCGTCATGGGTACTTCTTCAATAACAGAATACAAGGTAGATGATACAGAAAGATCCAGGAACAGAGGTAACAACTGATCCAACTATGGCAACAAGAGATTCCAAGCATGAGATGATCAAGGCCTAGGATCAAGATCCCACTGTAGGAGGAAGGCTGCAGCATTTCACACACACCTGGTCCCAAAGATTCAAGCATAGATGGGTACTGGACATAATCAAAAAATAGGTATTCTATTGAGTTCAACCAAACACCCAGGTGGGACAGATTCATAATCTCATGGGACCAAGTCCCCACTACATCAAGTCAGATGACTGTAAAACCAGCTTCTGCAGGCTGGTGCAATAGTGCCAATTCCATCACACAAAAGGCAATACAAAGTTTACTTTACATTCTTTCTTGTACCATAAAGGACAGCTATTGGGCCCCTTCCTAGAAATAACATTTATGAACCAGTTAATCTGATTCAGGAGGTTCAAAATGGAGACAGTGCAATCAACAATTGCAGCAATCAGGAAAGGGGACTATCTGACCTCCATAGATCTCAAATATACTTACCTGCACATTACATTTCATCTAGCTCACCACAAGTTCTTGCTATTCTGCATTCTGAACCTCCACTTTCAGTACATGTGCCTTCCTTTCATTCTGGCCTCTGCCTCTTGGGTCTTCACAAAAGTTATAGCAACACTGATGGCAAACCTATGGAAAAAGGGGGTTCATGTCATCCCATACCTTGACGACTGGTTAATAAGGGTGAGGTAATTGAAAGCATTTAAATAGGCAACACTGAGAGTAAAAGAAGTTCTGACCTGGCATGACTGGGTAGTAAACATGACCAGGAACAATTTCAACTCTTCATCAACTCTGGAGCATCTAGGAGCACTGTCAGCATGATGAGGGGGAATAGTCCAACCATCAGATGGTTGCATTCTCAGCTTGTGGGAATCAAACCCAGGTCTGCTGGATGTACCCAGCTCATTCATAGCTTGTTACTCTATCTTCTAGGCTATACTGCCAGCCAATGTTCCAACAAAAAGAGGATGTAGACCCACTTGTACAGTAAAGAAAGAAGTCCCTTTCCATATTCCCAGTATGTAAGGCTCTTGATTATTTGTTGAATGAGGAAAGGGATGCCCATGATTTTGCCAGAATGAGGAATAAGTCATCCTCTGATAGGAGGTACCATCTGGCTGAAGACAAGCAGGACATCGGGTCTGCCCCACCATATGTTGACCCCCAAATAGCCTCCTTGAGCCATCCACCATCCTTCTATCCAAAGGTTCTACTGGATTAAAAGGTAGAGACACAGAATTTGCCAGCAGGTAAGGTCTGCTTGGCTCACCTAGTCTGCCCATTTTTCCTGCCTATTGTATAATCACAGATCCTACTTGATCTCTAGCCCATTCATCCAGACCCCCTTCCCTTCCATTTCCATGAGATTCCCTTTTGCCTATTCCATACATTCTTGAACCCCACCATTGGTTGGCCCCACCACCTCTGCTGGAAGACTGTTACAAGACTCAACAAGTTTTTTCTGCAAAGAAGTACTTCATTGCATTTCTCGTGAATCACTGCCTCCATCTTCTTAACATGCCCCATTGTCCTTGAGCACCTTTCTTCTGAACAATACTTCCCTTCTGTACCTTATTTACCCCTGTGAGGCATTCAAAAGTCTCTATCATACCCCCCCATTTCAGGGTGTACATATTTAGGTCCTTAAGTCTCTCCTTGTAGGACTTCTGATGCAGACATTGCACCATGTTAACTGCCCTACTCTGGATCACCTCCACTCTGTCTATATCCTTTTGGAGATGTGATCTCCAAAACTGGACACAGTATTCTAGGTGGGATCTTGTTAGATATCTACACAGAGGCAATACCACCTCCTTTTTTCTGCTGGTTATTCCCCTCCCTGTGAACTCCTGTGCTCTCCTAACTGCTTTGTAGCACTGCTTGGCCACCTTTCCTCTTAGTGAACTCCATTTACCACCACCCTCTGTCACCTATCCCCTTACCAATCTCTTACCCAGTTTGCCACCTGTGGACCCATTCCTAAGCTACCCAGCTTACTTACTAGCCTCCTATGTGGAACAATGTTGAAAGACTTACTTAAATCTAGGTGAGCCACGTCCACTGCTCCACCCTGATCTAATTCCTTGAGTACCCAGTCAAAGAAATCTACCTCCCCACTGTCAAACTATGCTGCCTCAGATCTTGTAACCCACTGGAATCAAGATATTCTGCAATCCTTTCCTTCAGCAGTGACTGCTCTAACTTTCCCACCACCAAAATCAGGCTGACTGGCCTATAATTGCTAGCCTCTTCCCTGCTACCGCTTGTGTGAAATATGACTGCATCTTCCCTCCTTCAGACCTCCAGAACTTCTCCTGTTTTCAATGACCTGTTAAACAGGACTATCAAAGGGGCAACCAGCACCTTCCTGAGCTCCCTTAATGCCATTAGATGCACCCCATCTAGCCCCATTGCTTTGTCCACTTCCAGATTAGTGAGTCAATTCAGGACACTCTCCTCTGAAAATGGACTAGTGCCCACTTCATTTCAATGCTCATGTTACATTTTTGTGGCCCTTCCCCTTTCCTTTCCTCTTTGAGCACGTAAAAGAAGAACTTGTTCCAGATGTCTGCCTTTTTCTGGTCACCCACATCATAGCTCTGCTTCCCTTTTTAGTCTTATGATCCTACTCCCCCCAAGTCTTCCTCCATGTGCTTACATACCAAAAAAAATGTCTTGTCCCCCTTTGTCACTGCCTGGGCTATTCTCTCTTCAAGTTTGCTCCTTCTTTTACCTTACTGATCACCCTTCTACTCTTTGTTTCCCCTAATACACCTCCTTACCCTCCTTCCTCTGTATCTCCTTATTCTGACTGAATGCTACCCTTTTAGACTGTGCCTTTTCTGCCACATCTTTAAAAAACCATAGCAGTCACTTTTTCTTCTTACTCTTGCTCACTTCCTTGATGCAGAGGTGTTTTTCCCTCCTGTTACCTTTTTTTGAGCTTTGCCTACTGTTCCTCCACCTCTCTCAGGTCATCCTCTCACTGCCAGGTCATCCTTGAGGCATTTGCCTATGTTTTTAAAATCTGCCCTCCTGAAGTCCAGGACCCTCACACTTATATGGTTCAACTCCACAACCATCCTTATATTGAACCAAAGTGTACTGTGATCACTATTCCCCATGTGGCCTCTTAGCTTTATGTGTGCAAAACTGTCTCTGTTAGTGAGTACCAGGTCCATTATTGCCCCATTACGAGCTGGTTCAGTGACTACTTACCTGAGGAATGCCCCTGGCAGGGAGTCCAGGGTTTCCCTGCTTCTAGCTCAAGCTGCAGTGGAGAGGTTTCAATCTACAGTACATCTGACAGATTGAAGTTCCCCACCAGCAACACCTCTCCCTTTTCTGCCAATTTGCCAATAGCTTCCCCCAGTACTTTATCAAATCTCCTCCCTCTGTGCTGGAGGTCTGTAGATCATGTCAGTGTGTGAATAGAGGCTCTATTCTCTGTCTTTAAAGTGACCCACATTACCTCTGCTCCCCCTGTATTCCCTGTATCTCCTTTACTTTTATATCTTCCCTCACATAAAGCACCACATACCCTCCTTTCTCTCCCCCCCCGTTCCTCTGAACTGAGTGTAGCCTGGTATGGACGTGTCTTACTTTGCTTGTGACTCCTTTCTTTCCATTTTGCCCTTTCTCCTTCCCCACCTCTCTTTTTAATGCTTCCATTCCCAAGCCCCTTCATTTTTACTACCCTGCATCCTTTATTGATTTCCACCCTGGGGGATTCCATTTCCCTCTGGTTCTCCCTGCTTTCTACTTCAGCCTGTGGAGGGGGTAGTTACTGCCTCCACGATTTCTTCCACCAGCCCCCTTGGCTAATTAAAATGTTCTTCAAAGTAACATTTAAACCATTCACTGAAGACTTTGGGCCCCCTCCCCCATGGATAGCAGACCATCACCTCTGTAAAGGCCTTTATGTCTCCAGGTGGATCCCCAGTCCCCAATGTAGCCAGCCCCCTTCTTTCTGCACCATCCCTTCAGCCATGAGTTGGAAGTCTTCATGCAGAGATCCCTTTCCTCCCCTTGTTGTAGACTGGCAGCACCTCTGTGAAAGCCACAGAGCATGCTATGTGTCTAAGACCCCCAGCTCCTTAAACTCCCTCGGCACTATCCCAGACCCATACCTAGCCAGGTCATTAGTTCACATGTGGACAATGACATCCAGCTCTGCCTCTCTTCCTACAGCCCTAGTGATCCTCTGGATCTGCTTCCTATTCATCCAGGCCACAGCACCACATAGGAACCTAACCTCCTTCTCCATTCACTTTCCTTTTCCCAAATCTATCCCCCTCACAATTGAGTCCCACTAGAAGTTGCTTCCTTTTTTCAGTGGTTCTCTTCCTCAATTCTTGGTGTCACCACTCTGGAGAACCCCCACATCATCCCTGACAACTACCAGGGGTGCCTCCTCCTGGCAGTCCTGCATTGTTAGAGCACTGTAAGAATTTCATAGTGGTACTGATTGAGGACTATGCCTCTGACCCACCACCCCCATCCTTTCAGAGCCCACTGTAGTATAGCTGTTCCTCCTCCCTGGCATCCTCTGGCTTAATGGTGTCAGACTTGGTGGCCACTGGGCAGGGAACAGATCCCCTGAATCCTAACCAACTCAGCCTGGAGTCTAGTGAACTCCTCCCTCAACACAGAAAGATGCACACAGATGGGGCAGAAGTGCAGTCTCCACAAGATCTCTCTGAAAACTGCTGCCCTACAGCCACTGTACCACTCCTAGCATTCCCAGCTTCTGTACTCTGTGTCACCTGGAAATACTTTTATACCCTAATGCCTGATATGGTGTTCCAAGCTTTCTCTTTTTTTGTGTGTTGCTGCTTGTGTTACCCTGTACCTGGTGTACAGTACTTCTCCTTCTACTGTTACCCTGGATAAGGTGTTGCTCCTATTCCCAGTTTAGATCTACATTTTACCTTCCACCCTATCTAACAGTGAAGGCAACAACGGGAGTGAACAGGTGCCTTACCTTAGTTGATTGGCAGAGTCCCCTACTTCTCTGCTTCCTTCTGCTGATGCCTAATGATGCCTAAGGTGCAATCTTACACATGTTCTACTCCTTCACTGTTCCACTCCTTCACTGGACACATCTTTAAAAAGCCACAATCTTTATATTTTCTGACTTTCTTTCATTGTTTCTGCTTCTGAACCAGCAGCCTGAGCCTCTAGCATCAATCCTTTTATTCAACCAAGTTCTCCATTTGATCCAGCAAACAGAAGATGCTATTAGGAAGGCACATGACACCCTAAGCATGGCAACTAAAGCTTCCAAAGTCTTTCTATATATAGATATATGTAGTCAAAAAAAAAATTAAGAAACCAACAAAGGGGACTACATAAGAGAGTATAACAGTCACACAAGAAACAATAAACACAGGTCTAAATAAAACAGACAGAAAGAGAAATAGGGAAGAAGATTTATACAATAATGAAGAGGAATGATATGAAATACACTATGATAAGGCCTCTAAATGAGGACGCAGGGCCACGCAGTATCAGGTTCCTTTATCCAATCAATTTGACACACTGTTGACACATCAAGAAAAGCCAGGAACAAACTGCTGAGGAAAATAACATAATAGATGTGGAGGAAAACATATTAATAAGCATGGAAACACAGGAGACAGGCACTGTACCCAATGATACAATTTGAAACGGATGATATTAGCAGGATGGAACAGGTCACACCTACTGTAGAAATTATAATGCACTGGGAAGATTTTGTAGATAAACCTGAACTGTTTGCTTGGGAATGGTTTACACCTCAGCCAGAGAGGTAATAAATTACTTGGGTATTATATAACCAAAATAATTGATAAACATTTAAAGTAATAAATTGGGGGGTGGGATCAAAAGTACCTATGCCAATGGAATACACTAAACAAATTAATTAAAAACACAACAACAAAACTAATAAGGATAAGTCAAATGATACATGGACAAATAGTCAGAAATGTACGACGACAGATAAACTAAAAATTCCATTAGTAAATGCTAGAAGCCTGAATAATAAAATTGAGGAACTTCAACACATATTAATGACAAAAGCAATACACATTTATGGTGTTACAGAAACAAGGTTTAGGGAATGAAGCTGGAATACAGAAATACCAGGTTATTTAAAATAAGTAAGAATAGATGCCAAAAAAAGGGGGAGGTGTGGCGTTATACATACACAAATCACTATCAGTGTTTGAATTTAAACAAAACAACTCTGGCAATGAAACCGTGTGGGCAAGAATAAAGTCACAACAGAGAACTCTTAATATTGGATTAACATATCGTGCACCAAACCTGGAGCTAATGCATAACAATATTTTGTTTACTGAAATATTAAATATATATACACATGGTGAACTGTTATTGATGGGAGATTTTAACTTCCCAAATATCAACTGGAATAGGAACACGGGAACCAATAATAAAAAAAAAAAAAAATCATGGATGCTACTGTACTCCAGAACCTGGAACAAATAGTTAAGCAACCTACTAGAGGACCTAACATTTTAGATCTAGTATTTACAAACAAGGTGGATCTTATTGATAATATTCTGATTTTGCAACCTCTTGCAGACAGTGATCATAACATTGTGTACTTAGAATATAATTTAATATATATTTAAGGAATATATATATATATATATATATATATATATATAATAATATATAAGGAAGAACTACAATATTAAATTATAATAAAGCCGATCATAGAAAGCTCCAAAACTATTTGAACAATTGGGACTGGAGGGAAGAACTGAAAGAGAAAAGGCTCATTGAAATATGGAACACTATAGAAAAACATATTGATCATTGTATTAAATCATGGGTCCCGATCAGACAAAAATATAGTAATTCCGGCAGGGTACCCTATGGTGGTTATATAAAATAACCAAACTCCTAATAAAAAAGAAAAGCTATTATAGGTCCTCCAAAAAGAAGTCCACAGTAGAAAACTGGCAAAGATTTAAATTAATTGCTAAAAATATCAAAACTACTATCAAAAAAGCTAAGCAAGGAACAGAACTTAATTTGGTAAACAATCTTAAAGACAACAGAAAGAAGTTTTACAGTCATATAGGAAGTCTAAAGGGGAAACAGACTACCATTGGTCCTTTAATGATAGGTAATAGAGTGATAGAAGAAAAAGAAATGGCAACAGAATTTAACAGATACTTCTTAAGTTTACACAGTCCCATAAAACAAACCACACAGAACAATGAATTAGGTAGTGATTGTCTAGAATTCCAAACATCAGACATAATTAATAGTATAAACAGTCTCAAAACAAATAGTTCACCCACACCAGATGGTATTACACCTGTCTTTCTAAAAAAATTGATACAACAACTGGTAGGGCCCTTGAAATATTTATATAACAAGTCTATTCAAGAGGGTACTACACTAAAAGAGTGGAGAATGGCAGAAGTTACACTGATTTTTAAAGGTGTAAACAGGATGTGGGTTGGTAATTATTGTCCAATAAGTCTGACATCAGTAATAGGCAAACTGATGGAAAAATTACTACAAAAACATATTACCGCTCATTTACAAAATACTGATAATATTGATCCAGCTCAGCATGGTTTTATTCCTGGAAGATCCTGTCTATCAAATTTAATAATCTTTTTTGAGCCAGTTATTGTAACCCTGGATAAGAACATCTCTGTGGACGTTATTTTTCTAGATTACTCCAAGGCTTTTGATAAGGTCTCTCACACAGCCTTATTATGATAACTTGTTAAAACAGGACTCAACAGTAAGGTAATCAAATGGATCACTTCATGGCTGAGTAACAGGATACAATGTGTGACCATTAAAGACCACTCCTCAGACTGGGGAGGAATCACCAGTGGTGTTCCTCAAGGATCCTTTTGGGTCCAACACTGTTCAATATACTGATTTCATCCCTTCCTAGGACAAACAGAGTCTGGATCAGCAAATATATTGATGACTGTAAACTAGGAGGGCTGGTACAAAATGAAGAGAACACCAGTGTAATACAAGAAAATTTAAATGACATAGCAAAATGGGCAAATGAAAATTAATGTATTTCAATTTAGATAAATGTAAGGTGATGCATGTATGGAAAAGAAACCCTATGTATTCTTATCAAATAAATAACACCATACTGAAGACAGTAAAGGAAGAAAAAGGTCTAGGAGTAATTATAACAGAGGATTTAAAATTTGATACCCAGGGAGGTCATGTGATGACAGAGTGAAGGGTAGCAGCAACCTCCCACAGCTCCGCACCTCAGCTCAGTAAAATAGTGAATTCTGACTTACTTCACAACAAATGGGGTGCCCTACCTACATCAGAAGGTTGCTAGAGTCTCACAGTGGACAGCTGTCTGTCCAGAATGGAAGTCTTTATGAAAAAACTGGTGCAGAGACACTCACCGCCATCAACGCCGGAAAAGGAGAAGGCTGCAAAGTGGCCTAAGCACCAGCAGCTGAATGTCAGTAGAACTACAACTACTATTACTGCTCTCTCGGAGGAAAGATTTCTGGAGGTTATGAGACCGCTCCAAGAACGCATCTTGGAGTTGGTGGAAGATATGCAGCAGATTAAAGCCTCAGTGCAAGCCCTGACTATGAGAGTGGGAGATTCAGAAGCTAAGCTCCTTTCACTAGACAGAAAACAAGACAAGAACGAATTGGCGATCACGCAGTTTGGGAGAAGGCTGAAAAAACTTGATGAGAAGCTAGAAGACCTTGAGGGGAGGAGTAGGAGAAACAATCTCCTAATATTTGGTGTGTCTGAAAAGGAAGAAGGTTTGAACCTGATACTATTTTTGCAGAAATTAACATAGAAACATAGATTTGACGTCAGATAAGGACCGCTAGGCCTATCTAGTCTGCCCATTTCCCTACCTACAGGATAGGCTGCAGATTCTAGTTAACCAACAGCCTTTTTCTTCCTACCCCCCACAAGAATTTCCTTATGTCTGTCCCATGCATTCTTGAATTCTCCCACAGTTTTAGACCCCACAACCTCCTCAGAAAGACTGTTCTATGCATCCACTACCCTCTCTGTGAAATAATACTTTCTCACATTGCCCCTGAACCGCCCTCCTTCTGTCTTTAAATTGTGTCCCCTTGTTCTTGCAAGTCTTTTTTTCTGAAAGATGCTACCCTCTTGGACTTTGTTAATTCCACTGAGGTACTTAAAAGTTTCAATCATGTCCCCCCTCTCCCTTCTTTCCTCAAGGGTATACATATTAAGCTCTTTTAGTCTCTCCTCATACGGCTTCTCTTGCAGACCCTGCACCATTTTAGTTGCCCTCCTCTGGACTACCTCTATCCTGTCTATGTCCTTGTGGAGATGGGGTCTCCAGAACTGGACACAGTACACCAGATGAGGGTCTCACCAACTGTCTGTACAGAGGGATAACAACTTCCTGTTTTCTGCTGCTGATGCCTCTCCCTATACATCCCAGTATACCCCCAGCCCTCCCTACTGCCTTCTCACATTGCTTGCTAACCTTAAGGTCATCTGATATGATAACCCCCAGGTCCCTTTCCTTTTTTGTTGTTGTTACTACCTCCCCACACATTGTGTATTTTTCCCCTGGGTTCTTGTTTCCCAGGTGCATTATTTTGCACTTCTTTGCATTGAATCCTAGCTGCCATACTTCTGACCATTCTTCCAACCTTGCCAAGTCCCTTTTCATCCTTTCCACACCTCCTTGTGTATCAACCCTGTTGCAGATCTTTGTGCCATCTGCAAAAGGCATACTTTTCCTTCAGTCCCTCTGCAATGTCACTGATGAAGACATTAAAAGGACTGGACCCAATACTGAACCTGCAGTACCCCACTAGTAACCTCTCTTTCTTCCAGAGTGGACTCCATTCACAATTACCTTCTGTGTCCTGTTGTGCAGCCAATGTTTTACCAGGCTACCACCCTGGGACCCACTCCCAGGCTGGTTAATTTGACTATTAATCTTTTGTGTGGGACTGTGTCAAATGCCTTGCTAAAGTCTAGGTAGGCCATGTCCACAGCCCCTCCCTGGTCTACTACTTTGGTCACCCAGTCAAAGAAATCTATTAGATTCATTTGACATGACCTTCCCACTGTGAAACCATGCTGCCTTGGGTCCTGTGCTCCACTGGCCTCTAGGTACTCAACTATTCTTTCCTTCAGAAGTGACTCCATCACTTTCCCTACCACAGAGGTCAGACTGACAGGTCTGGTTTCCTGCCTCTGTCTTGGTCCCACTTTGTGAAGGGGAATCACATCCGCCTTCCTCCAGTCCTCGGGTACCACACCATCCTCCATGATTTATTAAAAGAGTAGCCAGTGGTTTCACTAGTTCCTCCCTTAATTCTTTTAGAATTCTGGGGTGAATTCTATCAGGACCCATTGTTTTGTCCACCTTCAGTTTTTAGGAGTTTCTTGCAGAACCCTTTCTTCTGTGAAAGGACTGGGATCGATCTCCTATCAAGAGTGCTTCTGTTAATTGGATTAGGCACTTCCTCCTCTTTTGTGAATACTGAGCAGAAATACTCATTCAGTAACCCTGCTTTTCACTGTCCCCTCGCCCACCCAATCGCTCATTCTATTCAGCCTCACTATCCTCCTTTTGTCTTCTTTTCTATTTCGTTGATACCTATAAAGGTTTTATCCCCTTCTTAACTGAGTTGGCTATCTTTTCTCAGCTTTGGGCCTCATATTCTGACTTCCTCCTGCTTCCTTCTGCCTTAACTGGTACAGCTCTGTCCCGCTTCTTCTGTGTTTCCTTATACTTCCGGAATTATCTTTTTCTTCCTGACTTTCAGCCAATTTCTTTTGAGAACCATAGTGGCTTTTCTTTCATTTGATTGTTTATTTGTTCCACGCAAAGGCTTGTTGCCTCTGTGATGGCAGTTTTGATGATTCCCCATTGTTGCTCCATCACCTTCTAGCCTGTTTGCTAGTGCTTTCTGAGGCACTCTCCCATCTTGCTAAAGTCAGCTCTCCTAAAGTCCAGTACCCTCACTTTTATATGGCTTGACTCTGTAGCTGGGTTTCGACGTGAACCACACTGTTTGATGGTCACTTGTCCCCAGATGGCAACCCACTTCTAGATCTGAGATCCTCTCACTGCCCCGTGCTTGAGAGTATGAGGTCTAAGATTGCTCCCTCACGAGTGGGGTTCCGAAACTAGCTGTCTAATGCCTGCCACCTGTAGGGCATCAAGAATGGCCTGCTCTTGGATGTGGCTGCAGCAAATGTGCTCCAGTTAACATCTGGCATATTCAGGTCTCCATCAACAGTATCTCCATTCTCTGCCATTCTAAGAATGCCTTCTATCATATCCTTGTCCATTCCCTCCCCCCGACATGGAGGTCTGTACACAACCCCTGTGTGGATTTTGGTGCCCTTTCCAGTCTCCAAGGTGACCCACAGTGCCTCTTCTCCTCCCTGTTTACTCTTTTGCTCAGTTGCTTTTATCCCTTCCTTTACATAGAGAGCTACTCCTCCCCCTCTTCTCTCCTGCCCTGTCTCTCCTGTGGGTATGTACCCTGGTATGTTAACATCCCAGTCATGGTTCTCTGTGTACCATGTTTCTGTGACTGCTATGATATCCAGGCATCCCTCTTCCATCATGGCCACCAGCTCAGGGAGCTTGTTGCCCAGACTATGGGCATTGGTACTCATTACCCTCCATTTCCTGATGGCCTTACTCCCTTTTGCCCCTCAAATTCTTTGAGAAGATAGCAGGCTCTTCTCCGAATGGAGCCACGTATATTATTGAGCGAGCACACCAGGCCCTGCATCCGCCCCCACCACCTAACTCTCCCCTGTGACCCCTGATCTGTCTCTTGCTCAATTTCCTAGATAAACAATATATCCTGGTCAAGGTCAGAGACTTACGAGAAATATTATGGGAAGGACATCGGCTCAGGATTGCATAAGATCTGCCTTAGTCGGTCAGGGCAAAATGACAAGAAATGCATCCAATAGTGTCCAAATTGATTGCAGTGGGAAAAAACTTCAGAATGCGATACCCCGCAGTGCTTCAGATCAAGCATCAGGATCAGTGGATCACTTTGGAAACTAAGGAACTAGCTCTGAAGGAGCTTGGAGAATTATTTCCTGAACTGTTCAAGGGAATGGAATGAGAGAGGGTATCAAGGCTGCAACCGATGAGAGATCGCAGTGGCAGGGCTTTTGTAAATGAGACACTACTGGAGCTTATTATATAGTCATCAGGATATTACTGTGAAGTGAACATAGGACAAGTGGACAGTGCCCTGCAAGCTAGGCCAAGGGAGGAGTTCTAGGCCTAAGTATCATCTAATGCTGGGGGAAAGAAAAAAGGGAACTGTTACAGAATCAGACTTTAGACTGGGCATACACCTTATGGGACATGCTGGACACTCGGGAGTTTCAGTTTCTTTCGGCTGTGAGATACTGCGACCGGAGATATGGGGGACTATTCTGACTGCAGTGGCAGTGACATGAGACCGAAAATGGTGCCAATTGCCATCCGGAGATTTACTTTAAACCACTAATTTCTGCTTCTTTCTTTTTTGTGTGGCCAACTTATTCCTCCTTCTGCTTCTCCCTTTTCGAGGGATTCGTGAGGATGGAGCAAAGCAATACTACTGGCCTTTGAGCTATCAATTTCAGAGTGTTTTGCTCTGTTTACTAACACTGTCAGGTTCCTTTTTTTTTGCTTAGAGAGCTAACTAATTTGAATGAGTGGACAATGTCCTGCAACTTATGCCATGGGAGAAGATCAAGGCCTAAGTGTCATCCAGTGCTGGGGGAAAACAAACAGAACTGTTATGGAATCAGTCTTTAGACTGGCATGTACTTTATGGGATATGCTGGACACTCGGAGGTTTCCATTGCTTTCAGCTATAAGATATCGCGACCGGAGATATAGGGAATTATATTAACTGCAGTGGCAGTGACAGGAGACTGAAAATGATGCCAATTGCCATTGGGATACTTACTTTAAACCACTAGTTTCTGCCTTTTTCTTTCTAGTGTGGCCATTTTATTCCTCCTTCTGCTTCTCTCTATTCGAGGGATTTGTAAGGATGGAACAAAACCATACTACTGGCCTTCGAGTTATTAATCTCACAGTATTTTGCTCTGTTCATTAACACTGCCAAGTTTTCTTTTTATTGCTTAGAGAGCTAACCAACTTAAATGTATGTAGGTTTGGCATACTGTTTGTTCAATGGGGGGCAGGGAGCGGGTGGGGGGACATGGTGTATATCACTCTGTGAGAAGACATTAGCACCGTGGTTGTTTGGGCATTGCTGTTCTCTGGAACTGGGGGTGAAAGAAGGGGATAAAAAAATTGTTTTGTATGTTAGTTGAGAGTCTAATGGGAGAAATTAAGGGAATAGATAATAAGAGGGGTGTCTTGAGGGAGGGGGAGGGTGTCAAGTGTGTATAATATGGATGGTACTGTACACCACTGGCTAAGGTATCTTTCAGGGTTCAGCTGTATACCTGGGTTAAGGAAGGGAGCAGATCCTCACAACCACATGAACACAATTGCAGGTAATGAGTAGTCAATACAACCTTATCAGCTGGAACATGAAAGGGGCTCAGGACAAGGACAAAAGGTGGGTTATCCTCAGACACTTGCAGCATTTGAGGGCAGGGATCACATGTCTTTAGGAAACCCACATGAGATGGGAAGACACCTACCTACTCATCAAAGCCTGGGTAGGACAGGCCTTCGGGGCCGGGAGAGCTAACAATAATGGGGGGTGGTTATTCTCATACATAAGAATATCCCCTTTATATTAAAGAATGAGATATATGACCCCAATGGGATATATATTATCCTGCTGGGTAGTATTGAGGCTAGACCAATTCTAATAGGCGCATTATATGGTCCAAATGGAGAATCCCTGGAGTTCTTTATACATCTATTAAGTATAATGGTCACTAACCCGCCGGTAGCAACTATATTGGGAGGGGATTGGAATGTAATGCCAAACACGCGAATGGACAGATCTGACTCTCAGAGATGGGGACCCTCCCCATCACAGAGGGCACTGCACAACTTAATGAGTGGTGCAAATATCCTTGATGTATGGCGGGTGTTACACCCTATGGAGCGTCAATACGTGTTCTACTCACCCCCGCACAAATCTTTATCCCATATTGATTTTATCTTATTAAGCTCCCACTTGCTTCCAAATGTGGTGTGCTCAGAGATTCATGAGAGGGTCATATCAGACCATTCACTTGTTTCACTACTGTTTTATTTGGGGAAAGGATTTAGGAGGGATTTTGTCTGGAGTCTGAATAACCAGTTGCTCCAGAAGGCTAAGACTATGCAGCAGATAAGGGATTTTCTCACCAACTTTAAAACAATTAATAGGGGCTTGGTTACGAGAATTGATATGGTCTGGGTGGCAACAAAGTGTGCCTTGAGAGGGGAGTGCCTATGTTTGGCGACCATCAAATCCAGGCTACACAAAGCTCAGCAAGACAATTTACTTTCAGCTATCCGAGGGTTAGAGGCCACCCTTAATAATGAGTCCCCCAATGAGGAATGGGCAGCTCTACATAGATTACAAGCCCAGTATTCAGCCCTGATATATCAGAGGGTAGAGTTGTCGTTGAGACGTACCAAGATCAAATATCTGGATGTTGGGGAAAAAGCTGCGAAACTGTTAGCAGTTAGGCTTAGGTAGGCTGAGGCCTCACGCTTCACTGCTGGTCTTAAAGTGGGCAGTCAAGTTATAACATCACCCAGTGAAGTGGTTGAGGAGTTAAAGAACTAGTATCTGAGACTGTACTCAGTCAATCAGGTGGACCGCCCCAAAGCTCAAAGTATTCTCAATTATCTAGCCCCAATAGAGCTACCGACAGTGACCCCTCAGAGTGCCAAAACACTGGGTAATCCGGTCACTGTGAAGGAAGTCATACAGGCCATCCAGCAACTCACATTGGATAGATCTCTTGGACCAGATGGTCTTTCTAACAATCTATACAAAGCATGTGTGTCAGAACTTGCCCCCTATTAACAGAAGTGTTTAATTTTTGGTATTCTGAGGGCATGTTGGAGGATAGTTTTCTGAAAGTGTTGATTACTCATACCCAAGACGGGGAAGGACCCCCTCATTCCTGGCAGTTACCGGCCCATCTCATTGATTAATACCAATGTTAAGATCTTGGCCAAGATCTTGGCTAACAGACTAAGTCCAGTATTAGCTACTCTTATTGGGTGGGAACAAATTGGGTTAATGGCAGGCAGATCATCCATTGACCATATGCGGAAGGTCATGCATATCCTCTTGGTGTCCAGGGACTCCGACTCTGCGGCGGTGTTGGTGTCCCTGGATGCTGAGAAGGCTTTTGACATGTTCTCCTGGGACTTTTTATTTTTAGCAATGGCACAATATGGCCTCCCCGCAGGATTTATTAAATGGGTCAAGATCCTGTATTCCTCCCCATCTGCACAGGTTTGGTGCAACGGCATCCTGTCTGGCCCTTTTTGGCTTCAAAGAGGGACCAGGCAGGGATGACCCCATCCCCCCTTTTGTTATATCTTTATTTGGAACCCCTTATTAAAAAATAATTGCCTCCCCACAAATTAGAGGTATACAATTTGGAGAGCAACGGTATACTCTGTCCGCTTATGTGGACGATCTGTTAATACACATTGAGGAACCGACAATTGGGATCCCAGCTCTTCTGGAAGTGATCAAATCCTTTGCAGAGGTCTCCCACTACAAGCTGAATATATCCAAATCTAAGGTCTTCCCCTGAATGATAGGACCACCTGGGCGGTTATAAGTAGCACCAGTTTGGAGTGGGCACCACACACCCTTACCTATTTAGGTATTCAGGTTGCCAAAGATCTTCCCACCATGATGAAACTAAACCTTCCAGAGCTACTTAAGGTCATCAAATCAGATCTGGAAAGATGGGATAGTCTTCCACTCACATTATAAGGGTAAGTGAATATTGTAAAAATGAATGTCCTGCCCAGGGTTTTATATCCGGTGGGGATGCTTGGGTGCTATCTTCCCAAAAAGTGGTTTGACCAACTCCAGTCGATGTTAAATGCCTTTCTGTGGAGGTGCAAAAAGGTTAGGTGATCATATAATAAACTCACAGGACCCAAAAGACAGGGTGGTTTAGCATTACCTTCCTTCTTTACCTACTACTGTGCCCATCATCTTAGTAGAGTAGTCCACTGGTCAAAGACAGGATGGGAGAACGAGGGTCAGGTCTATACTCTCCTGTGGCTAGATATAGAAAAATCATTAATATCTCAGCATCAGGGTACTCTCACCTCTTTGATTTATGTCAACCCTAAGAAGCTCCCCAGCATGCTGAAGAACACCCCTATTGGATGGTTGGCTCGAGCTCTCCATCAATTACAAATTTTCCTTTCATGTAATTGGCATTTATCCCTGGAACAACCCATTGTGGGTAACCCCCATTTTCAAATTGATCGTAAACCCATCTGGCCCACATTCTGGCCACTCCTGACTGATAAGAAGGTGGCTGCCTTAACAGAGAATGACCAATTGATATCCTTCTCGACTTTCCATACATGCTTCTCTGTGCCGGTTACTTTTTTAAAAAAATATAAGCAGGTTGAAGAGGCAATTAAAAATAATGTGGGGAGAGGGGATACAAACCGATTGCACATGGAGAAATTGATCAAGCTCTTACAGGCAGCGGGAGAACCTCATGCAGTGTCCAAAACTTATAAAGAGCTACAATCTATGGACACTAGCCTACCCCGGGGGATTTGCTATTATTGGGCTCAAGAGTTGTCAATTATACCTGAGGCAGAGTCTTGGGGACGAGCATGGAGGAACAGTTATACATTTGTCAAGTAGGATAGACTACGGATGATACAGTTTAACATTATGAATAACCTATATTTTACACCAGTTAAATTGCATAAAGTGGGACATGTCCCTTCCCCTATGTGCACTAGGTGTTACCTCACCCCTGGCTCCCTACATCATATGCTGTGGGGCTGCTTAGTGGTCCAGACCTTTTGGTAGTCTATTAAACAACTGCTGGATCCATTGCACAGGCTCGATTCCCTCTTCACTTCAGAAACATGTTTAATATATTGGTTTCTGAGAGGTATTCTCAGAGTTAGGAAAGCACATATTGCCTTAGTCTCGGCAGTATCTAAACTCATTATTATGAGACACTGGAAAGAAGAAACACGATTATCGGTGAGGGAGTGGTATAAGGAGATGCTCACAGTGTTGCAATTAGAAAAACATATTCTGTACATGAATAATCGACCCCACTTATACCAGCCCAGATGGGGCTCCTTAGAGGCTTTGCTTGTTACATGTAACCCATAATGGCCTATAGTCAGCTGACCGTTTGCCTTGTAGGTGGAGTTTAACTTGGCAGTTATGCTGAAAGTAATATGTACACACTTGCTGGAGGGAGGGGGAGTGGTAATGGGGGAGGGGTAAAGGTTAATAGGAGAAGGGAATGAGGTAGTCTGAATTGGATAAACTGGTAGATATTATAATAGAATTGTGATTATTTTAGCCTATGTAACCATAAGGCTAATACGACATGTTCTTGGTCTTTGTACAACAATGTATATGCTATACAACCTACAGTGTATTGTGGATGCTGGAAAAAATTAATAAAGCATACTAAATAAAAAAAAAAATTGATACCCATGCATTTGTAACTGCAAAAACATGTCAGCAACTAATGGAATGTATGCTAGGTAACATCAAAAGTAGAGAAGGGGCAGCGGTAATTCCCCTGAACACTGCATTGGTGAGACCCCATTTGGAGTACTGCTCACAGTTCTGTGCTCCTACATCTAAGAGGACACAAACTTTATGTGAAAAAAGACAGAGGAAAACTTAAATATCTACTCTACAAAATCAAGGGAGGCAGTATAGCACAGTGGTTTAAGGCTCTGAGCTGCAAATCTGGTGACATCCAGCAGACCAGACCTGGGTTTGAATCCCACAGCTTCCACTTACATACTGTGTGACCCTGAGCAAGTCACTTAACTTCCCTGTGCTCCCAGGTCACACCTGTAAAAAAAGCTTTCAGCTTAGTGTGCTACTTCTGGTTAAACAACTAAAAAAAAAAAAAAGTATAGGCAGGAGAGGGGAGACCTCTGTCTGGTTTATAAAATCTTACGTGACCCATACATGAAAGAAATTCTTGGCTTTAGATGCAATCCAGGAAAAACTGTTACAAGATCTCACAAGCAGAAATTATTGGAAGAACCAAACAATACAATTAAAATAAGTAAATATTACACTCAGAGGGTAATTACAAAATGGAACAAGCTGCCAAGATATGTAATAGAAAGTCCTGACATGAAAACTTTCAAGCTAAACCTAGATAATTATATGGGAGATATGAAATTTGCATTCCACCAATAAATTGGTGGCAAGTTCATCAAAGGGCCAAGCGCTCACTGAACTTGTAATCCTACTATGAAATTATGAAACTATGTGTGTACAGTGAAGCCCGTCAGGATGAAGCGCAGTATCATAGGTTTGCTGCATGACAAATGGGATTAACTCAGATTGAAATTGCATTGCTTACTGTAGTAACTCTACTGCAGAATTCTGCAGCACTGCGCTTTCATCCTGGTGGGCTTCACTGTATATGTGTGTGTGTATATATATATATATATATATATATATATATATATTATATACACACATATACCACCAAGGTCACCCTGCAGCGGCTACATGCCTTCCAGGATAACCTCTGCACCTCTAGCAAACACAAGACTACCATAGAATATGCTATATGGGCTGTCATGTATGTGGCAGATGCAACCATGGACACATTCAAAATGACAACATGTACAATGGCTATGATCAGTACAGCAAGTAGGCAGCTGTGGCTCAATCTGTGGCAGGTGGCTCAAGAATCCAAACACAGGCTCTTGAAGCTACAGTTCAAAGAGAATAAGGTGTTTGGTTCAGCTCTGGAAAAATACCTCAGACAGAAAGGGAAAGAAAAGGATCTAGTCGAGGACAAAACAGGCATTCTCCAAAGCTTCAGGAGAAACAGATTTTGAAACAGTTTTTAAAGATGGTGAAGAAACAACTATTTCCAAGCGCATAATCCCATACATTTGGGTTCACTTCCAATGTCTTTAACCATCGTAAGAACTTTTGCAATAACGGAGGACAAGGGAGATGATCAAGAAAGATCCAGGAACACAGGTAACAACTGACCCAACTATGAAAACAAGGAATTCCAAGCATGAGGTGAGCTAGGACCAGGATCAAGATCCCACTGTAGGAGGAGGGCTCTAGGATTTCTCACACACCTGGTCCCAAAGATTCATGGATAGATGGGTGCCAGACATAATCATAAAAGGGTATTCGATCAAGTTCATCCAAACATCCAGGTCAGACAGATTCATAGTCTCACAGGTCTGATGGACCGGATCCCCACTATATCAAGTCAGATCACTGTTAAATCATCTCCTACAAGATGGTGCAGTAATGTCAGTCCCATCACACAAATGGTGATACAGAGTTTACATTCTTTCACATTCCATGAAAGGCAGGGAATTACACCCCACCCTAGACATAAAATTTATGAACCAGTTCATCTGATTCAAGAAGTTCAAAATAGTGACAATGTAGTCAACAGTTGCAGCAATCAGGAAAGGGGACTATCTGACTGCCAAAGGTCTCAGAGATGCTTACCTACACATTCCATTTCATCCAGGTCACCACAGTTTTTGACCATTCTGCATTTTGAACCTCCACTTTCAGTACAAGTACCTTCCAGTCATTCTGGCCTCTGTTTCTTGGGTGTTCACAAAAGTTATGGCAACACTGGCAGCAGACTATGGAAAATGGGGGTTCATGTCAACCCATACCTCAACGACTGGTTAATAAGGGTGTGGTCACTGGAAGCATCTCAAAAGGCAACACTTAGAGCAAAAGAAATTCAGACCTGACATGACTGGGTAGTAAACAAGACCAAGAAAAATCTTAGCTCTTCATCAACTCTGGAGCACCTTGGAGCAGCATTCAGCATGATAAGGGGGATAGCCCAACCATCAGATGATTGCATTCTCAGCTTGAAAAAACATTGTCACATGATTATGGCCTGATAAGAATCTACAGTCTGGGATTGGATGCAGCTCCTTGGCTTAATGGCATCCTGCATAAACCTCCACAATGGGGTCAGCCAATATATGAAACCCTACAGAGGTTCCTTCTGCAAAACTGGGATACTGTCTCTCGTAATTATCAGAAACTACTCATGATCCCACCACCAGTAAGACAATCCATCTGGTGGTGGACTCCAGAAAGTAACATACAACAGGTGCAACTCTGCACAAGCAGACAATATCAGTCAACACAGATGCCAGCCTCCAAGGTTGGGGTGCATTTCTGGACACAGCAATAGTGCAATGGAGATGGTCCACTTCCGAGACAAAACTTGCCATTAATATACTGGAAATGTAAGCTGTCCAGCTGGCTCTGAGGCACTTCCAGGACAGGGACCAGGGCTGTGACATCATAATCAGGACAGACAACAGACTGACCATGCCATACATAAACAAGCAAGGGGGAATGAGGAGCAGACAGATGGCAAGAGAGGCTACCAGTCTAGTGACTCAGGCAGAATTTCATATGGCAAGCATGTCTGCCATCCATCGGACAGACTATCTCAACAAGCAGGCAGACTGGCTCAGATTCAAATCCTCAATCCCAGGGAGTGGCAACTTCATCATCAAATTTTTCTGAAGATCCAGTCCTGCTGGTACCTATTTTAAATTGACCTAATTTATTTATTGTTTAGTTATTGGACTTTGTTAACCAACTAGGCTCACTAGGGCATGTGCCCCTTTTTCAGGAGTGACCTCGGATTAATTACATACAGTACAGAAAACAGGCATAGTTTCAAGGTGCAGAGCATTCCAATGACTATCTTGTGAAACAAAGAAGAACAATAGCAACAATGGTAGTAACAGATTTATACTTTCAAAACAGAAGAACAGATATAAATGTACATTTTCTACGGTATCTGCACTATTCAACACGGTGAACAAGTTGAGACACAGCTCACAGACAACATATGGGTACTTATCATGGCCACAGATTTAAGCAAACAACTCCCAACAGTTTTCCCCAGACTAAAGAAAAAAGGTATAGCAGGAATAGATGCACTGTTGACATCATGGCAGTTCACAAGAGTGTACATGTTCCTAAGTCTTGATGGTGGTGTGTGCAAGATATAGGTCTATGATAATATGATGGTCCTCATAACTTTGGATTGACCCAGGAGAAGGTGGTATGCATCAGTCATTCAAATGCTGATCAATGATCCAGTACCACTGCTGAACCTACCAGACCTACTATCATAGGGGTCAACTCTACATTCTTTAAAATAAACTCTCATATTAATGGCTTGGCTGCTCATAGGGACACATTGTTAGTGGCAGGGAAGTCACTTAAAGTGGTGGACACAATTTTGCAATCTCTTAGGCAGTCGATGAATGGGACTTACAGAAGAAACTTGTCCATTTTTTCTATGTGGTGTGCAGCTCACTTCATCAACTCCATGGAGCGTTCTTTACCCAATTGCTGGATTTCTTGCAAGATGATTTTGACAAGGGACTGACCACATGATCCTTGAGAGTTCAGGAAGTGGCAGTCAGGAAAATTTGGGGAAAGACTGATGACACTCTTCCTGTGGTGCAATTGCAGGTGCTCTCATTTCTTATGGCCACAAGTAGTACTAGACCAAGAGAGTAACCCACTGTACCTCCTTGGCAGATGAACATTGTTGACTAAAGTTCCATTCAAATTAATTAACTCTATTTTTATGTACTTCTTGATACCCAAAATTGTGTTTCTAATTGTAATTTGTTTAGTCCATAGAACAAGTGAGCTTCAGGCATTATCCTGTCATGAGCCATTCCAGTCTTTTTATGAAGGTAGGGTCATTCTTAAGACTGTCTCATCTTTTGTTCCCAAAGTTGCCTCTCCCTTTCACCTGGCCTAAGAGATATCCCTTCCTTTGTTTGATCTGGACCCTAATGATCCCGGCAGGGAGGGACTCTCTGGACACGAACAGAGCAGTAAAAAAAAATCTATCTAGACAGGACTGCAATAATCAGAAAAGCCGAGAGACTGATCATATTGTTCAATGAACCTTACATAGTATCTCCTGCCTCTAGATCCACCATTGCCAGTTAGCTGAAAGAAACCATAATGGAAGCATCCAATTTGCCTAACCCCCAGAATGTTAAGGTGCATTCCATCAGGGTGGTGTCAACCTCCTGGGCAGAAAGATATTCTGAATCTGTTGTAGACATTTTTGCCTTAGCCAGCTGGACTTCAGTCCATACCTTCTCACAACATTACAGACTTGATACTTGGGATTCTGACAAGGCAAATTTTAGTTGAACAGTGTTACAATCTATTTATGAGCCTCTTTTTCCTTGCCCCACCCTTAAGTTGGACACTGCTGCATAAAGCACCCTATTGTGATGGCTTGGAGTGCTGTAAAAGGTGCAATGGATTATGGAAGTTTCCTCAACTGGTAAAGGTGACTGTAGCAGCACCTTTTACAGCACTCTACTTCCAACCCTTTAGTAAAGAGGAATATAGCATGACTCAGGTTGTTTGATGTAACAGTAATACTGTAGTTGTTTAGCAGAACACTGTTTTTTATTTGCTAAAACAATAACATTGTGCTTGATTAGTAGAACCATGGTATTGGGATAATGTGGAAAAGTAAAATGTTTATGCTTGAATTTATTATTTCTTTCTTGGCTATGAAATTAAAATCATTTGAGTGAATTAATAGTCTCTTACTCCAGTGATACTACACTGCTATCCTGTCCTAATATGGTTTGTTCATCATTAGTATAATATATGGGTGTTATACTACAGGAAGCAGATTGGAAGTTTCAATCTGAGGATGACTCAAGAGAAGTGGGCAGAGACTGGATCAGATTCAGACATTCAGTTTGTATGTCAGTCTATCAAAGGACATCTCTGTGACTCAATTGTGATTACTTGGAGTGCTGCAGAATGTGTTTCTATAATTACTTTTACCAGGTATGTACATTTCTGCTGTTCTGGATGGCTCCATGTCATTTCAGCGACTGCATTACAGCGAGTCTTTCATAGTGATGCACAATACAGTGACTGGCAAATACAGCGAGGGCACATCTCAACTACTATCTCCAGATCTGCAATGGAACATCACTTCAGTTAGACTTTAAGGAGTTCAAGCTTGTTATTGAAGGGGGGCTATGCCTGGACACCTGGACCTTGGAGGTAGGCTATGGACCCATTATCGCTGACTGTATCTGTTGCTGTAATGCTGTGATCGCCATAATTGCAGTCACTATTAGTGAGTCACTGTTATTGTGTTGATATTCTGTATTCTCTGTAATTGTGTGTTACTGTTCTGGAAAATGAGAAGAAATACATTAGGTACTTGAGTGCCTCCCCACTGGGTAACAGGGAGATTACCCTGTAATAGGGTTATGCTACCATTTTGCCTAGGATCCTCTGCTCCATGGGGTCTGGCAGGGTAGAGAGTGTGGTTGCAGGGCTTTCAGAGACTGCAGTCTTTGCAGAAAAGTGCCCCTCTAAATTTTTCTAAATTGTGTGGTGCTTCACACAGGTTCTGGATTAGCTGGGACCAAGTCATAGACTTGATGGATATTACATAGGCTCAAGGCTCTCTGAGTTGGCTGCTGTATGTCCACAGAATACAGACATACAGGAATCATGTTTTGAGTACCATATATCTTCCCTTGAGGGCAGCAGCAAGGAGGGTACTGTGTCTAGGGGTGGTAGGAAGGATGGAATCTCTTGGTAGCTCCCAAGCAGAACGCTTCATAGCTACATCCATATTTCACAGTCTGTTTTCTAACCCTCAGCTCTGTTATGTAACCAATAAAACAACAGCAAGGTATTGCATTCACCAGAGCCAAAATGGTAAACTAAAGAGAGAATTGTGCCCTGGCAGGGGTAGGATGAAAAGCTGTGGCAGTGTAGGTGATACCAATAGTCTGGCACCTGGTGAACTTCAGCAACTTTCCCTAATCAGTTGGCCCCCATTATGACATAATAAAATCACTGTTTTCACTTAGTAAGTCTTTCTGTTGTAGTCATACCTTTAACAACTGCTAGACCTATGACTGACAAGATTTTTCATAAAGTACTTTTAACAAGGCTTCAGAATCATATCAGTTTTTCAAAGGAAGATTCCAGAAAAATGAGGGAAATCCACAGAATTAGTACATTTTAACACCAGCAATAGTTGTTGGATGGCATGCATTTGAAAGAGTGCCCTATAGCATAACTTTTTATTGTCTCTGGTTTCAGTTTTGAGGTAAACCCTCAGTGATGAAACTACTAGTTTTTCCTAAAGTACAATAACCTCCACTTCAGTTTTTACCACACCACATAGACATATATGGCCTAACACATCACAAGGTGTAATTTCCCCTTGTAAGCATGTTTCGTTCTTCCTGCCCAATGCATCATTCAGTCAAGTGTATATATAGTGAGCTAGGGAATCAAAATGTATGAACACAGTACTGTAATAGCAGATCTTAAAGACAAAATGCAGATTCAGTATTTTGCTCTCATTAGTGCCTTGCTATGTATTTCTTCAGCCGTGGCAGACACATTGGTTAATCAAATAGTGATGGATTTAAAGGCTTTTCAGGATATGAAACTAAGTCTGGTAGGTTATGTTAAATGTTAGTTGTTAAGTTTAGTGTAACTAATTATCTATGTGGTTATATGACTTATCCAACAAGGACATTAACTACTCATTACCTTTTCCCTTTAGAATGTCGCTGACTTTCTCCGTGTACCAGAAAAGGAATGCAGTAAAATTAGGTTAAGAAGTTATGTTCTTTGTTACCTTGACCTTTGTAAATGTAAAAGTCAGCAACTGCAGTAAAGTGATATATTTGTCATTACATGTGCTTGCACAATACAAACATAATGTATGTAAGAGTTTCTCATACATTGTATAAATCAGTTATAGAAAGATGGTTGTTAGGAAGACCGCCCCCATCATTTTAAATTCTTTTGTAAATATACTGCAAAGGCCACCAGGATGCAACTCAATGCTGCTGAATTCTGCAGCAGAATTACTGCAAATAGCAAAGCAATTGCAGTTGTATTATAATCATGACACTCTGTCTGGTGTACTGCACCTTTAGGAATCCTGAGTTAGACCACAGCAACTGCTGTTTCAGAAATATTGAAGCTGGCCTACCTTCTTTCTCCAGCAAATGAATGTTTGTAGCATACATCAGAAAGCAACATGGATTGTTTCTAAGTTTACTCAGACCACTAATTCTCACTAGGTATTCTTTTCTGCTTCAAAATAGTAGTCGTTGCATACAGTAGTGCACACTCTATAACACAATTTGAAAGAGGACTAAAATAGTCAACTGAACAGTCTAACATCCTATTGTGGTTATTATTGCAGTACTGAATGTGTTCCACTGACTTCATTTTATTTATGTTGCTGACACGGAACCTTTGTAAAAGAACCCTTGGTTCAAAGGTATTTGTAATCCTAGTAATAAATAAATAAAAAAAAATAAAAAAAGACACTACATTGCTAGCTCGTTAAAAGGCACAGCAGTTTAACATCTTTATACTTACTCTACACAACATATATTTACTTGCAAATTTTGACTTTAATTCTCTTTTAAAAGGCACAGCAGTTCAGCATCTTTATATTTGTTCTCATTTTCTGTTTTAGCGTGACTGTGAATTGCACTACCTGAAAATCTTCAGTGAAGAACTAGAGAAGCTCAGGTCTACAGCTCCATCAGAACTGATTTCTAGAATGCAAACCAACATCAAGGCACTAATTAATAAAACAATGGCTGTCAGTGCATCAGTTCAGCCAAACAATATGGTAAGTCTATTTGTTGTTTACAGTTAGGTTTATAGCAGGCCTAACTGCTCAAAAATTCATAGAAATGTTTAAGCAATAATGCATGACAGGGAGTAGGTTGTGCTGAGACAACCTCTGCCCTAGGTGGTTAGGCACAAGGCTGAAAGCTGCGTGCATCTAACATCCCAGAAGTTAGGTGATCCCAGCACAACCCACACCCTGGAGTGCATTATTACTAGTATGCAATGGCTCTTATTTATTAATACTGTGGGGACAAAAATGAGAACATGTAGATGACTATTAGGCAGAAAACATGTTGGAACTTCCCTTTTATGTATAGGGACATCTCTTTTATAGTATCAGTTGTACAGTTTTATTTTTTAATACTTTGAGGAAACACTCTCCATGTGGAAGCACTGTATCATGGGTATGCAAATAATCAATTGTTTGGTATCAGTGTAGTGTGTTATGCAATACCAGGCAATTAGGTAATAGCGTACCCGTGATGCAATGCATTCATATATGGTGTTTCCTCATAAAAAAAGATCTGTAAAACTGATACTATGAAAGAGTTGCTCCCACACTATAAAGGGAATGTTCTGACACTTGTTCTCTGCCTAACTATGAAATGTTTTAGCCATGACAAAAATTGTGTCTCCCCCACAAAATAAATAAATAAATAAATAAATAAATAAATAAATAAATAAATAAATAAATAAGGTTTTAATACGAACGTAAGCTTGTGGTTTTGTTCTTTTATTGCAAGGCATCAAACTTTGTTGGTAAGAGAGGTTTTTGCTGGATAGGCAGTCTGCTATACAATCTCAGTTGTATATTTGGGCTTGATGCTGTGAGACTGTGCTCAGACAACCTCACTGCAACAAGCACACACTGACCAATCAGAGCCCAGGAAATGATCTTGCCATTGTATAATTTTGATTTTGGCATTGACACTCCTGTAAAAGGGGAATCTTAAGAGAGTTTTCACCTGGTTTATAAATATCAAACAAATTGCACAGAACCAATTATATACAGTACAGTGCCACACAGCAGGGTGAAGTAGTCAGTAATTAGATGTCACAGTTTCCTGCTTGACATATCGGAGCAATTACTGTTAGATTATATTGGTTTCTGCCATTTCCTGCTAGATATCACAAGCTGAAACTGTGATACTGCACTGTATGCTGGGTGGAAGGATGGCTCTATAAGTAGTCATCCAGTTCAGAGATAGCACTTCTGCTGAAAACAAAACATTTTTCTTTACTGGAGCTTTAGTTTATAGCAAGGCAATTGCATAGTTCCAATTTCCAGTTGCTGTGATATGAATTGAGCTCCACGCAACTGGTGTTACCCTTTTAGTCCTTCCCATCCCCCTCACCCCATATCTTTTGCCTGTTTCTGTACTAATTGTGTTGTGCTGCACAATAACTTTCCTGAGGTCCAGTGGCACAACATCTTCTGCCAACATTACCTCTTATTCCTGGTGTCCAGTGGAACACTTCCCCTCAACACTTGACAACTATTCACTCCCCCTCATTGGAACTTTAGATCCAGTTGTATGCCCACTTCCTCCTGTAGAACTGCTTTACCAGTTCTACTTGGGTCACAGGGTACTGTGACTTGTAACGTGGGGTGTGGGAGTGTGTGCCAATGAGCTGCTGAGAATAGTACAGCAATGGTTAGCAGGACAGTGCCTGCTTAATCCTAGCCCTTTCTTTATGCAGTCTCAATGCTTTTTGTGACAGCACAGGGGAAAACATGTGACCCTGTTACATGTACCACTGCAGGATGCAAGGTAGGGCTGAAGCACAAAGTGGTTATTGTGACCACTTTGTACCACAAGACTGGAACTCTGTATGGGGTCCTAGACCTGTTTCTGTCATGATAAAGAAAAATCTATGAATTGGTATCTGATTCAGAATTGTATAGACACCCAAGGTGTGTGATACTACAAAAACCGTAAGAGCAAAGCTTGACATGTTGATGAAAGAATCCCACACCTAGAGTGTATATACAATTCTGAGTTACACACATCAACCCATGTTTTTTGTTTTATAACTGCTGGGTAGCACTTGTGTTGAATTGTGAGATTATGCTACACTGTTTAAAACTATGTGCTTGATTGACAGGTCCCGATTACACAAGTCCGGTTGTCACACATAATTACAACACAGTTATTTGTGTAATAAAAATGCAAACCAGTAATTATAATATGGTTTTACATAGTTTTTAGAGTATTATGTAACTTTTTGATTAGACATAATAAACTGAAAGCAGCTAATGTTGTTGTCAAATGTTTTGAGATGCATTTCATGGAACTCAAGAGATACACACAACACGCAGTGGCCGGGATATTCGGATTGCACCAGGCAGTGGCTCAAGCCTGGGCGCAGTGCAACTGTGATGCGCCTGGGCCAGGTCCAGGTGATATTCAACAGTGCTGTGCCATGGCGCAATGCCATTGAACATGGCACAGGTGGTGCACAAACTGCGCATGGTGCAGTGGTACTGTGCCAGTGCAAGCCACAGATAGGAAGCATGGGGATGTACCAGCACAAGTGCAGTTGTTCTAGGCACATCACCTGTGATATTCAGCAGGGGGCATGCAAATGAGGTCATAATATATGCAAAGTGCAAATGGGGCCATTTGCATATCATCATGGCCCCATTTGCATGCCTTGTGCAGGGCAAGCCAGCGACTTGTGCTGGGCACCCTGCACAGCATGATGTATGCTGTGGGGATCCCAGGATATCCCCCACCCTGTAGCAATGATCGCATGATATATGTTTCTAATGAGATCCCTGGCAGTCTAGTGGCCCCCCTCAGTCCCCGATTCCCCGATGTGTATGAACCAGGTCCAACCCTAGTGGTCCAGTGGTCCCTCCTCCTACCCGAGTCCCTGATTCCCCATTACATGACAACATGATGTCTCTGGTGGTCTAGTGGAACCCCTTCACCCATTGCTGTGATCGCAGTACGATCCCATATTGAAATGCCCTGGTGATACAGTAGCACCCCCCACCACACCCCACCCACGCCGACCTATTGCCCCCACTCCCCCCTCCTTGACTGGTAGCTGCATTCTGCCTGCACACCCACCAGGTTGCCCTGCTGAATGGCAGGATATCATATGAGCTGTAAGCCCATTGGTTTCAATGTGGACCTAGTGGCTTGCAGGGCATACTATATGGACAGTGCCAAATATGTGAATGACTCCATTCACATATTTGGGACTGTCTAGAATAGTATGAGCCTTTTGCAAGCCCATTGGTCCACACTGGGGACCAATGGGCTTACTGCCTATACTGTACCTGTCATTCGGCGGGCGGCCATGCAGTGTGCGAGCGGGATGCAGCCATCCACCAATGATGGGGAGATCTGGGGGGGCAATGGGTTCTAAGTTGGTGGGGGTGCCACTGGATCACCAGGGCATTTCAATATGGGATTATGGTGTGATCACAGCAATGAGTAGGTGGATGTCCACTAGCCCACCAGGGACATCATATTGTCATGTAACAGGGAAACGGGGACTGAGGGGGGGCCACTAGACTTCCAGGGATCTCCTTCTACACATATACCATGCAATCATGGCTATGGTCGGGGGATTCCACTAGACCACTAGGGGTGTGTGTGCTTGTGGACGGTGTTATCAGTGGGCAGGAGGCCACCCACAACTGGGCTGCTGTGTTGTGCCCTACAATACAGCAGCACACTTGTGGGTGGTCGGCAGTTGCTCCTACTCTGCAGGGGCTCAACCTTGTGCCCTCCTGTGCAGCACAGTGCAGGGGTGAACCGACATATGGGCCGCACATCCTGTGCTGAATATCGGGATGTGCAACATATGCATGGTCACGCCCCTAGCATCTGCGCTGCATACATTATCATTGCACCCTGGTGCATCAGGATTTGTGCTACACCTGGCAGTCTTCTCAATATGCCACCAGGGGCGCAATGCAGGGTTGCACTGGTGTAACTCTGTTGTGCCAGGTGCAACCCCTTTGACTATTCGGGCCAGTATATATTATAGATTTGTCAGGCACTCAATGGACCTATAGTAAATGTGAACGGAAAGTATCATGTAATGTCATAGAAAAGGAAACCGCTCCTCCTAGTAGACTTTTCTGAGTCAAATAGAATTATTACACTACTTCATCAGCTTATGTTTTGCAGACTATTGAAGGTGTTTTCTGTAGTTTCCTAGGTTATACAAAGATGTGACCTCCTTGTTCCTTAAAGTATATATTTTTCTAATTTTCAGCACTGCAGAACAAGTCAGCGGAAGATACACTCATTTCTGAAAATCTATACACATTTGTTTCGGTCCATAAATGAAAAACTGATGTATCCAGGGGTGAGAAGGAAGTGAAAACTACTCATAGAAACAAATCTATTTGTTCGCCCTTTTGTGAAGTTATAGTACCAGTCAAGATGCCAGATCTGTGATAATGAGCAGGATTTTCAAAACATAGCACAGGGCTTGTGTCCAGCCATGTGCCACCGCACTGACATTCTGACCATGCATCACACCCCTTCTCCGCAACTGCACCTGATTTTGCAATTCCAGGCAGAGTTGCAACAGTTTCCAGGATTTACAGCAGCTTGCACCAAACATCTGGTACAAGTGCCATAAAAAGGTCCTTGGGATTGCCACAAACTAGACTACAAAAAGGTGGTCTAACTTGTGGCAAGTGGTGCACAGACTGGAATGTTGTATCCTGATTGTCGGTGGGTGAATACCGCAAGCTCCATTCATTGTATGTTCTGCACGCCCGAGGCTTGTGGCATTCACAAGCAGTTGAAGATCTTAAATCTGTTTACATTTAATACTTATTAATGCTTTTTATAAATTATAGAATATTTATTTGGTTGACATTATTTTAACATATTTATAAAACAGTATTTATTAAAACTTATTAGTAAATATGTTTTGTAACAGATAGAGTTCTTACATTTTTTTAAAGAAGTGTACATTTCTAATCTATGTGACATTCTGAAGAATGTTAAATGTAACACCTGTTTTCTTGGTGGATAAATGTTTACATATTTATTGTGTAATGTAGTTGTGGGCTGTAATGTACTTTGAATAACAAAATGTAATTTAATTCAGTTGTGTACTGACTGTAAAGATTGTCTGCATACATTTTTTTTAAATGTTAAATGTAGCACCCATTTTCTTGGTGGATGAATTATTTAAAATATTTATTTTTTAATGTATTTTCATGACTATCATGTATTTTGATTAATAAAAGATAATTTAATTCAGGTCTATACTGACTGTACAGTTTGTTTGCACACCTTAAAGGGGGAAGGATTTTTGTATTGTTTATACTGTACAAAACATACAACAAGGTCTTTGGTAATGATAAATCTCTACATATCCAAGGGACTATTGAAAGTCATGAAGCATGACTGAGTCGGTTAGACAGCCCTGGAAATAAGGTAAATTATAGCATTAATTCACATCCTGTAGTGTGTTTGAAAAACAGTTTTTAAAGTAAAAAGAAGAAAATAATAAAGCCAAATCTGAACCAAGTAGTAATGTGCTGTTCATTTATAGTTTTGTGACCAGCATTAACCAATCCAATTGCATGTTTTAGCCAAGCAATGTCATACTGTAAATAGAAACAATGTTCTTTCTTACTTTTTTTAAACAGTTGTCTTCCCTAGGATATCCCATATGAGATGCAACTGCATATTTATATTGGGACTTTTCCTCTACACTTAGCTGAGACAAAGAAAGACAAGCATTTGTTAGTGGTGAAAATGTGCTTGCCCCTATGTGCTGTGCAGGTGTTTGGTACTTATAGTGCCTGGATGTAGATGCCCTGCACCAAGGGAAGAGTCTGTCCCAGGGTCTTGCACTTCGGTGCAGTGATGGATGTGAAGGATTCATGGGGCTAGCTGGTGGGCTGTGGAAATACAGGGTTCTGTGGTCCCTGCATTCCTATGTCTCTGCAAATACAGATGCACAAGGCAAAGAGTACATCTCAGTGGCGGAGCCAGGTTTGGGTGCGTTTGGGAGCCGGAGGGGGGTCATTCAGTCAATAATGGGCTTCACAATGGGCACTAAACAGTGAATAAAGATGGTGGTGGAGCACCACTACTCACACTGGGGCATCCAGGAGGGGGCAACCACCCCCCCAGCCCCCCCCAGCTCCACCACTGGTACATCTGTCAATCAATGCACAAGGCACTCTGTTACCCACAGGTAGAGAGGTGCAGGGCCATATGCCAAGAGGACAGTTGTCTTTACTATATGGTGTCTGGGCCCATGCAAACAAATCTGCACCTTTCATTCCCCAGCTGACAGGGAGGGTGTTGCATAACAGCACCATTCCCTCCACCCTCACTCCATCCAGGTAAGTCACTGAGCTCACCCCTGAACTCTGCTCATCTGGATGGGATCACAAAGCATGGCTGTTTGTGAAAAGACTGGCACTACACACAAAGAAATAGACATGGGTCCCTTTGTGGAGGAAAGGGTCCTGGAGGAAATAGACAAGTTAAAGGTAAATAAAGCCATGTGGCCAGATGGGATACACCCAAGAATACTGAAAGAACTAGGGAGGGAACTGGCATCCCCCTTAGCAGTGCTCTTCAACAAATCATTAAGGAGTGGGGAGGTGCCGGAGGATTGGAAGAGTGCAACAGTAGTACCACTCCACAAGAGTGGAAGCAAGGAACAGCGAGGTAACTACTGTCTGGTTAGTCTAATGTCAGTCATGGGAAAACTGATGGAGCCCCTGCTGAAGGAAAGAATCATAGCTTTTTTGCAGCAAACTGGTCAGCCCAACAAAAATCAACATGATTTCACAGCAGGGAGGTCCTGCCAGACAAACCTGGTTGATTTTTTCAATTAGGTCACCAAAACAGTGGACCAGGGTGGGGTAGAGGATGTGGTTTACCTGGACTTCAGCAAAGTTTTTGACTCTGTTCCACATGGGAGACTATTCAAAACACTGGAGAACATGGGAATTGGGCACGAGGTTACAAACTGGATCATAAACTGGTTACATGGGAGAACTCTGACAGTATTATTAATAAATGGCACTCTGTCTGTGGAGGGGAGGGTGACTAGCAGGGTCCCACAGGGCTCAGTTCTGGGGCCAATCCTCTTCAACATATTCATCAGTGACAGTGCAGATGAACTGGAGAGAAAGGTGTGCCTGTTTGCAGATGACACCAAAGTTAGCAACAGGGTAGATAAAACAGAGGGACAGCAAAGCGTGGAAACTGATCTCTGAAAATTGGAGGAGTGGTCCAAGACCTGGCAATTGAAATTCAATGCCAAAAAATGCAAGGTCATGCACCTGGGAAAGCATAACACAGGGAAACTGAACTCAATGGGAGGGGAGCAGCTGGTGGCTACCAGGTAGAAATGAGACCTAGGGGTGATCATAACAGATGACCTCAAGGTCAGTATACAATGTTAAAAGGCAGCACTAAAGGCTAGTGGTATCCTGGGATGTGTAGGGTGGGGCATCATGAGCAGAAGGCATGAAGTAATCATGCTCCTGTATCGGTCCCTAGTCAGGCCTCACCTGAAGTACTGTGTCCAATTCTGGAGGCCACACCTCAGGAAGGACATAAATAGGCTAGAGATGGTAGAGAGAAGAGCTACAAAGATGTTGCAGAGCTTGCATCAGAAACCGTATGAGGCAAGACTGGATGACCTCAAATTATACTCCCTAGAAGAACGCAGGAATTGTGAGGACATAATAGAAACATTCAAATACCTAAAAGGCAACAACAGGGTACACGTGCAGAACCTTTATAACTGTGCCATTGTATAATAGTAATAATGCATTCTAGAGTGTGTGTTGTGCTGGGATGACATCACTTCTGGGGTATTGGATGCACTTGGCCTGCAGCCGCAGCCCAACCACCCCAGACGTGACATTATCCCAGCACGACAGATCCTGTCATGTAGTATTGCTTAATTCTCTGTCAACACATCATTCTGCACCACTAAAATGTCATTTCATGCCAGAGGTGTGAAAACACATTTTGGTCAGGATTTTAAAAATGACAAGCTGTCATGTTCAGGGTGTAGTGTGAAAAAATGGTTATATTGAAAATTTGGGGTCAATATTTAAAATTACCAAAGTTATGAGTGAGTGTAGAAAATTTGTAGTGTAAGCTCATAACTTTGCCATTTTTACATATTCTGATCCCAAATTTTCAACATAGTCTTCTTATGACCCAACCTTCTGAACAAGAGTGGTGACAATTTTCAAATCCTACCTGAAAGATGATTTTGCAATGAGACCATGACATCTTTTGGGCCTGATCTGCATAATTCCTCCACCACTGGTTATGAGTCAGGGTTCCAAAAAGGCCATGTTGAAAATTTTTGGCCACAATATGAGCTTATCAGTACAGTGCCACAGTTCTGAAACCATGACGTGATAGTCATAACTCCCAATTATTGGTTCCATGAAAGGAACTACACAGAATGTTGTCCATACAAAGAAAACAATACAAAACACAACTTAGAGCTTCAGCTTTTATTCAGGCAGAGTTAAAAAGGAATCATTTAGAGGTATGAATATAATTTATGAAAATAGAGGCATTAAAAGCAACTGCACATAAGTAATCAGTTCCTGTCTCTTTTGAGGTAGAGAAGTAGTTAAAACATTTTTAAGGCATTTAAAACTGTATACTTTCCAAAAATGTGTTTTCATACTGTAACCTAAATTTGTATATGTTCTCTTTGACTGCCTTTATTTAATTATTTTAGTAAAGACATTTGTTTTTCTAAATAGTTCTACCTGCATGAGATTCCTTACATTGTATAAGTGACTGCAGAGGTTTTATTACAAATCTGTGATGACTGTTTATGCTTAGAAGGGTCACCAAATAGCAACCAAATTGAGAAGGGTCAGTAGGGGATCTGGCAGGATTAAGGAGAGTACCAGAGTCTCATATGAGTCTGCAGGGACTGTGAACTGGGCTATTGTATGTCCTGTAGGGCGAAGATCAAATCAGGTGGTGTGCTGCTACCTGAAGAGGAAGTGACACTTGAGCCTTCCTCCTGCGGGCAATAGCCACAAAAAAGGGTTCATATTAGGCCACAAAAATTGAGACTGTTATAGTACCCTGATCCAAAGTATAGAGGGATACTCTGGGACCTCATGGCAAGTGTTCTGTTGTAAACCCAGCAAACACTTTGGGTGGACACGAGGAAGGAATCCTTGTTTTCTCCCCTCTGTGTCATGGATTGCACTTAGGGATGGGCACTGTGAGCTCAGTGATCTGACACTCACGAGTGGGTTCATGACGGATTTTGTGCGCAGTGTTGGGATTAGATAGATTTGGTTGCATTGCGATCAAGATATTGGTGGCCACAGGCATAACAGTTGGGCTCAATTCCAAGTCCAGTGTATCAGATTGTTAAACTGAACAGTCCACACACAATCAAGGCACAGATTTTTAAAAAATATATAATTTGGTTACCGTATCAAGTTCCCTATCTGTTTTTTTTTTTCTGTGGTGCAAGCTAATGTAGTAATACTTAGGGAAGAAGATGGCTTCCAACTATAATGCATACACTGCAGACTACCTAAGGCAGTTGTGTCAGGACAGAGGGGTCCAGTATGAGGATCTAACCAAAAAGAACCTTCCGGAGGGTCTTGTGGCAGCTGATGAGCTAGCAGTTGCCAAGGACCTCGAGTCACTGCCAGTGACTGAAAAGGACCAGAGCCTCGGCTTGGGGATGCCAGGGTCCATCACAGAGTCTATTCCCAGGAAGGGGGACAGCAAGTTACTACTGGTGTTGATACAGGATGCCCTTACATATAGCATAATTCTGGACAATCTTACTTATAGGCTTCAGTGTTCAAAAATGTTATAAAAAAGTAGGATATAATCCAAAGTCCATCAAAATTCATATATTTATTAAACTTTTTTTCTTCACACCCATATACATGAGGCAACAGTTTTGTGGCTTAACGTCACTTCCTCAGGCCAATCGTATATGAACAGTGCTGACACTAAATTAGAAACAAATAAATCCATTCAGATACAGTTTTTAAATTTCTGCTACTTTTACATTAATATGTCACATTGGTATATACAGCCAATAGTTCTTTATAACAAATTGAATTAAGTCAAATTTTTTATGAAAATTTCATTTAGAAACTAATTAAAAAACATCTTCTCTTTCTTAGTTAAATCCCAATCCATTTTATATTATTGTCCTCATATTAAAGTCACATTTTAGTTAAAAAAAAATACCTTAATTTTCATTTATTTGAACTCCACTGATCTGGAAGTCCTGATATATTATTCTCAAAATGAGCACGCTGCCCTGTTTCTGTTTCCATCTATTAGAAAAAAACATAAATTTATTTCAAATGGTAATATCTTTAAATCCTGTATAGTTATTATTTAAACGTCATATTGCCAGTCACCTGGTCACACTCTAAAATGGGCTAGTTCACTTCTCAAAATTTTCATCCACTTAATAGTAATCTTGCTAGGAAAACCATATCTAATGTATCTTTGGCAATTGTCCTCATGAACTGAAAGTGGCTATGAGGAAGGAAACAAACATAAAAATTAATTTCTTACATTGTTTTTTTACTCAGTTTAATAATATTATTAATTTCTCTGTTAAACTTCAAATTTTACTATGGTAATCCCTACCTGCTGTTGCCTATTCTTACACGGAGCTCAATTGCTCATTGCTTTCATTAAATACCCTCCAAAAGCTTGCAAAATTAACTAATTGAATAATTGAATAACCTCCTTAATTACCCTGAATCCATCTATTTTCAAACTAGTAAAGTGTAAAGACAAGTATATTGCTTGCCCAGCCTTGTGGTTAAATGGTCAGAACAACCACCATCTCAGATGCACTGTCCTAGTCAGGAGTTCAATTCCCATCTCAGGTTTTTATCTAAATTATTTGTCCCCTGTATGAATTACTCTTTAAATATATTAGTTCTTTGAAATTTGCTACATATTGATCTGTAACAAAGATTTTAACATGAGTTTTAGTGTCCTAATATACTAATTCTCCAAAGTGTCAATTCTGCCCTGAAAAACCTTTATACTTGATGTATACTCATTATCTCCATGATTTAACCTGAGGGTTTAAATCTCACCACAACCACTGAAACAATCTATTATTTTACTTATTGTTTTCTGTGTTAGTTTTGTAAATAAACCTAATCTCCCAAAATGTAAATATTAATTACTAATCAATGTTTCAGCCTTTTTTGCACATATCAGTTTATATGTGATATGTGCTTTCATCTTTATTAATGTGAAAGGTGGGTTAAACTCCCACCAGGGCCACTACTAACACCTGTTGTTTTCACTTGGTTTATATCCACTTAATATTTATATTAACTAGTAAAGTATTATATTACCAGAAAATTCTGTTAATGATATGCTTGCAATTCCATTCATGTGTTATGTGGGTTAAACTCCCACCAGAACTACTTATTTTTGACTGCTTCATTCTTGTATTAAAACAATAAATGTGATCTTAACATAAAAATTATTTTACTGATTACATATACTTTCACTTTCATTCATGTTATTATATGGGTTAAACTCCCACCAGAGCCACTACTAACTCCTGTTATTTCCACTATGTTTATGTCCACTTGAATATTTATGTTATCTAATTAAGTTTGATGTTACCAGGAAATTCTGTTGATGATATGCTTACATTTTCATTCATGTATTGTGTAGGTTAAACTCCCACCAGAACCACTTATGTGATTTAGATCTTCCTTCATACTAATATTAATGCCAAATATTTATTACAGATTATATGCATTATTAATATTAAGCAGGTATATTCAAATCCTAGTTCCAATATAGGTTCCAATTGCATGATTCGTTCATACCAATCCTTGGGTTAACACTGTCCATTGTGTATATCCAATACACTTCTCTCTTTAATAACAAAGTGTCCCATGAATTTCTGTGTCCTTGAGGTTCCAAAACTTTCTCAAGCCCCCAAACTCTCAGTGATGCTGGTGTATGTCCTTTATGGTTAAAATGTTTTGCCACTGATGACTTCTCATCTCTCATCCTGATGTCACTTTTGTGTTCCCCGATTCTTGTTTTAAGTTCTCTTGTCGTCTTCCCAACATAGAGTTTGTCACATGGACATTGGATTGTATAAATTACATGATGTGACTTGCACGTTATGTGTTGTTGAATTATATATTTCTTGTTAGTAAAAGGATGTTCAAATATATTTTCTTAGATGTATTGTTACAGTGGCAACATTGCCCACATGGGTAATTACCATTCTTTAATGGTCCTAAAAGTAATTTTCTCCCCTGGACAGGATTCTCCTTATATTTCCTGTTTTGTGTGTGCACTAATTTGTCTTTTAGTGTTTTATTTTTCTTGGATATAACTAGCAGTATATCTGCAAATCTTTTATTTGGACTACCACCTGCCTGGAGCATATGCCAATTATTTATTAATGTGTTCTTTATTTTTTGACTCAAATGACTGTAGGGTGTTGAGAAAACTATTCTGTTTTCCATTTTCTTCTTTTCCTTCTGTTGTAATAAAGAATCTCGAGTAATTAATGACACCTCTGTGATTACCTCTTCAACCTCTCCATGATGATTTTGCACAAATTTGTCCCTCATGACCTCTGTTTCTCTAAAAAAATCTTCAGCAGTGGTATTATTTCTCCTGGCCCTGATTAATTGTGATTTTGGGTTACTCCATTTTAATTTTGGATCATGATAACTCTGAAAATGTAATAAAGTATTGTGATCTGTTTCCTTGTGATATAACCTAGTCCCTAATTTACCTCTATTCTTAAAAATTTGGAAATCCAAGAATATTTTTTCTTTATTACTTTCTACTGAAAAATTCAAATTTTCATCTCTATTTTTAACATATCTAATGAAAGATTCTAATTCACTTTCTGTCTCATTCCACAAAAATAATATGTCATCTATAAAATGTTTCCATATGATAATATTGCTTCTAAATGAATTATTGTTTGCATTTAATATATGTGTTTTCTCAAAATGCCACATGAAGAGATTGGCATATGATGGGGCTATTGTACTTCTCATTACTGTAGCCTGAACCTGTAAATAAAACTAATCTTCAAATGCAAAATAGTTTTTCAATAGGATTAATTCTGCCATACCTATTAAAAAATCTGTATCAGTAAATAAATTCTCTCTTCCCCTCAATGCTATTCTTAAAGATGCCAATCCTTCCTCATGTGGTATGCTTGTATAAAGATCCTTCACATCAAGGGATACCAACCAAATATCAGCTATATCAATGTTACTAGTGTTTACCTCTTGTTTTATCTCTATGACATGGCTAGTATCCTTGATATAAGTATCCATTTTTCTTACTAGTTGTTGTATATGAAAATCTATATATTTGGATAAGGGTTCCAGTAAAGATTCCGAACCCGATACTATGGGTTGACCAGGTGGATTTTGTAAACTTTTATGTATTTTAGGTAAAATATAAAATTTTGGTATTCTAAGATTTTTCTTAACTAACATTTCCATCTCAGTATCTGTACACCAACCTAATTCTACAGACCTTTCCAAATATTATTTTACATCTGCTTTGATTTCATCTGTAGGATCATAATCCAACCTGACACAATTCGCATTGTATTTTGGAAACTTGGGTTCTTTCTCTAATAATCACTTAATGTCTTTTTCAACAATCTTAATATATGCTTCTACCAACTCCTTACCTTTTCAATCAGAATTTACTCCCCCAAAAGGTAAGGAGTTGGTAGAAGCATATATTAATATTGTTGAAAATGACATTAAGGGATTATTAGAGAAAGAACCCAAGTTTCCAAAATACAATAATATGTCAAAGAAAGAAAGACAGGCACTAAAGGAGTTGCAGGAGGATGAGTCCATAGTTATTAAACCAGCAGACAAGGGAGGTGGTATAGTTCTATGGGATATTGGGGATTATAAGGCAGAGTGTTATAGGCAATTACAGAACAATATGAATGACATCAGGTTGGATTGTGATCCTACAGATGAAATCAACGCAGACATAAAAGAATATTTGGAAAGGTCTGTAGAATTAGGTTGGTGTGCAGATACTGAGATGGAAATGTTAGTTAAGAAAAATTGTAGAATACCAACATGTTATATTTTACCTAAAATACATAAAAGTTTACAAAATCCACCTGGTCGACCCATAGTATCTGGTTTGGAATCTTTACTGGAACCCTTAACCAAATATATAGATTTTCATATACAACAATGAGTAAGAAAACTGGATACTTATATCAAGGATACTAGCCATGTCATAGAGATAATGCAAGAGGTAAACACTAGTAACATTGATATAGCTGATATTTGGTTGGTATCCCTTGATGTGAAGGATCTTTATACACGCATACCACATGAGGAAGGATTGTCATCTTTAAGAATAGCATTGAGGGGAAGAGAGAATTTATTTCCTGATACAGATTTTTTAATAGATATGGCAGAATTAATCCTATTGAAAAACTGTTTTGCATTTGAAGATGAGTTTTATTTACTGGTTCAGGGTACAGCAATGGGGAGTACAATGTCCCCATCATATGCCAGTCTCTTCATGTGGCATTTTGAGAAAACACATATATTAAATGCAAACAATAATTCATTTAGAAGCAATATTATCATATGGAAACATTTTATAGATGACATATGATTGTTGTGGAATGGGACAGAAAGTGAATTAGAATCTTTCATTAGATATGTTAATAGTAGAGATGAAAATTTGAATTTTTCAGTAGAAAGTGATAAAGAAAAAATATCTTTCTTGGATTTCCAAATTTTTAAGAATAGAGGTAAATTAGGGACTATGTTATATCGCAAGGAAACAGATCATAGTACTTTATTACATTTTCAGAGCTATCATGATCCAAAATTAAAACAGAGTATCCCAAAATCACAATTAATCAGGGCCAGGAGAAATAATATCACTGCTGAAGATTTTTTTACAGAAACAGTGGTCATGAGGGACAAATTTGTGCAAAGAGGTTATCATCATGGAGAGGTCAAGGAGGTAATCACAGAAGTGCCTTTAATTACTTGAGATTCTTTATTACAACAGAAGGAAAAGGAGAAAATGGAAAATAGAATAGTTTTCTCAATACCCTACAGTTATTTGAGTCAAAAAATAAAGAACACATTAATAAATAATTGGCATATACTCCAGGCAGGTGGTAGTCCAAATAAAAGATTTGCAGATATACCGCTAGTTACATCCAAGAAAAATAAAACACTAAAAGACAAATTAGTGCACACACAACACAGGAAGTATAAGGAGAATCCTGTCCAGGGGAGACAATTACTTTTAGGACCATTAAAGGATGGTAATTACCCATGTGAGCAATGTTGCCACTGCAACAACACATCTAAGAAAATATATTTTGAACATCCTTTTACTAACAAGAAATATGTAATTTAACAACACATAATGTGCAAGTCACATCATGTAATTTATATAATCCAATGTCCATGTGACAAACTGTCAAACTCTATGTTAGGAAGACAAGAGAGCATAGAACTAGAATCAGAGAACACAAAAGTGACATCAGGATGAGAGACGAGAAGTCATCAGTGGCAAAACATTTTAACTGTGAAGGACATATACCAGCATTACTGAGATTTTGGGGACTTGAGAAAGTTTTGGAACCTCAAGGACACAGAAATTCATGGGACACTTTGTTATTAAAGAGAGAAGTGTATTGGATATACACAAAGGACAGTGTTAACCCAAGGATTGATATGAACGAATCATGCAATTGGAACCTATATTGGAACTAGGATTTGAATATACCTGCTTAATATTAATAATGCATATAATCTGTAATAAATATTTGGCATTAATATTAGTATGAAGGAAGATTTAAATCACTTAAGTGGTTCTGGTAGGAGTTTAACCCACACAATATATGAATGGAAATGTAAGCATATTATCAACAGAATTTTCTGGTAACATCAAACTTAATTAGATAACATAAATATTAAAGTGGACATAAACATAGTGGAAATAACAGGAGTTAGTAGTGGCTCTGGTGAGAGTTTAACCCATATAATAACATGAATGAAAGTGAAAGTATATGTAATCAGTAAAATTTTATGGTAAGATCACTTTTATTTTGTTAATACAAGAATGAATCAGTCAAAAATAAGTGGTTCTGGTGGGAGTTTAACCCACATAACACATGAATGGAATTGCAAGCATATCATTAACAGCATTTTCTGGTAATATAATACTTTACTAGTTAATATAAATATTATGTGGATATAAAACAAGTGAAAACAACAGGTGTTAGTAGTGGCCCTGGTGGGAGTTTAACCCACCTTTCACATTAATAAAGATGAAAGCACATATCACATATAAACTGATATGTGGAAAAAAGGCTGAAACATTGATTAGTAATTAATATTTACATTTTGGGAGATTAGGTTTATTTACAAAACTAACACAGAAAATAATAAGTAAACTAATAGACGGTTTCAGTGGTTGTGGTGGGATTTAAACCCTTAGGTTAAATCAAGGAGATAATGAGTTTACATTAAGTATAAAGGTTTTTCAGGGCAGAATTGACACTTTGGAGTATTAATATATTAGGACACTAAAACTCATGTTAAAATCTTCGTTACATATCAATATGTAGCAAATTTCAAAGAATTAATATATTTAAAGAGTAATTCATACAAGGGACAAATAATTTAGATAAAAACCTGAGATGGGAATTGAACTCCTGACTAGGACAGTGTGCCTGAGAAGGTGGTTGCATTTAGCCACAAGGCTGGGCAAGCAAAATACTTGCCTTTACTCTATACTAGTTTGAAAATAGATGGATTATGGGTAATTAAGGAGGTTATTCAATTATTCAATTAGTTAATTTTGCAAGCTTTTGGAGGGTATTTAAAACCCAGATCAGACCACTTGGCTTCTTCCAGAAGGCAGTCTTTTGTCTGAGATGAGGGGCACTGCATGGAACAAGGTAAGAGTTAAAGTTTATTTTAAATCCGTGGCACAGGGATCAAAAATGTTTTCAAATACTGATGTCCTCTTTTCCTTCTTATAGTAAGTTGAAAAAGATGCAAAGACACCAAGTTCTATCCCAGAATGTGGTTTAATGAAAGCAATGAGCAATTGAGCTCCATGTAAGAATAGGCAACAGCAGGTAGGGATTACCATAGTAAAATTTGAAGTTTAACAGAGAAATGAATAATAGTATTAAATTGAGTAAAAAACAGTGTTAGCAATTAATTTTTATGTTTGTTTCCTTCCTCATAGCCGCTTTCAATTCATGAGGACAATTGCCAAAGATACATTAGATGTGGTTTTCCTAGCAAGATTACTATTAAGTGGATGAACATTTTGAGAAGTGAACCAGCCCATTTTAGAGTGTGACCAGGTGACTGGCAATATGATGTTTAAATAATAACTATACAAGATTTAAAGATATTACCATTTGAAATAAATGTTTTTTTTCTAGTAGATGGAAATAGGAACAGGGCAGCATGCTCGTTTTGAGAATAATATATCAGGACTTCCAGATCAGTGGAGTTCAAATAAATGAAAATTAAGGTTTTTTAACTAAAATTTGACTTTAATATGAGGACAATAATATAAAATGGATTGGGATTTAACTAAAAAAGAGAAGACATTTTATAATTAGTTTCTAAATCACATTTTAATTGAAAATTTGACTTAATTCAATATGTTATTATAAAGAACTATTGGCAGTATATATCAATGTGACATATTAATGTAAAAGGAACAGAAATTTAAAAACTGTGTATCTGAATGGATTTATTTGTTTCTAATTTAATGTCAACACTGTTCATATATGATTGGCCTGAGGAAGTGACGTTAAGCCAATAAACTGTTGTCTCATGTATATGGGTGTGAAGAAAAAGAGTTTAATAAATATTTGAGTTTTGATGGACTTTAGATTATATCTTACTTTTTTATAACATTTTAGGAGGACAGAGAGACCTGAAGGAACTCAAAGCCACAGCAGCAGGAGAAGGTCACCACCATGCTGGAACCAGAAGGGATCAGGCTACAGCTAGAATTGAGGAGAATGGAGCTGGAATTTGAGCAAAAAAGGTTTGGAACCCTGCAGCAAAGGGAATTTTTTTTTATCTATTTATCTCCCCTGTGTCTGACTGGTCTCTCCTTCAGGCCCTGTCAAGAAACTCCCTGTCCTCCCCTCTGAATCCAGCCCGGCACCAGCTTCCTGACTTCACATTGCAGCCAGCCCAGGGTAACCCAACGTGTCCCATCATGAGGTGGGTTCTCTCCTTCTGGGGGGAACGTGCCTTCTGGCTGACCTTTCTTGGCCCTGGGTGCTGCTGAGGTCAGTCTTGGCTCTCTGGGGGCTCCGTGGAGGTGGGGGTCCAGGCGGCCATCATCCGGTCAATCTGCATGCCATTTTCATGTTTTTTCTTGGTTACCCAGGCATCACACCATATCTGTAGTGCTCCTGGTCTCCACCAGAGGCTCCTACAGAGTGAGGCATGACCAAAGCCCACCCCAAGAGAGGGGAGCAGTCTTCTGGATGCTCAATCCTCTCCTCTCTTTCTCCCGGCTGATCCCCAGCACTCTGAGTCCATTCCTGAACCCGGGTCACCAGCATGGCTCAAGGTAAAGTACCAGTGCCTCAGCCCTCTGTGCCACCAGGCCAGCAGCAAAGGGAATTTGAGCAGAGGAAGTTCAAGCTGGAGATGCAGGAAAATGAAAACCAGCATTGGAGAGAGGCTGAGGAAAGAGAAAAACAGCTTCAGAGAGAGGCCAAGGAAAGAGTAAAACAGCACTGGAGAGAATTCGGGCTGCAGAAGCTAAAACTTCAATGACCAGCACCAGAGGAGGTAAGTGGCAGGGGTGACCTGGATCTCCATGACTGGAGTATGAGTTACATTCTAAATTAATAGCTACATTTAAAGAGGGGGAGGATATGGATGCATTTTTGAATTCGTTTGGAAAGGTCTGTATTCAGACAAAAATACCCAGGGAGTCCTGGAGCTTCCAGCTATCCCTGTTACTTATTAGGCAGGGACATGAAGTTTGGGGTCAAAGGGACAATCAGGAGAGTAGTGATTATGAGAAACTTAAAGCTGCATTGCTCAAAAAGTATGAGTTAACTCCTGAAGCATACAGGGTTAAGTCTGGTAAGCTTCAAAGAAGCCCTGACATGAGCTACTTGGAACTCGCCACAAAGCAACGTCAGTTTTTGAAATATTGGTGGGAAGGTGTGGAAGCAAACTCTGTAGAGAAAATTGAGGAGGTTGTACTTTTAGAGCAATTCTTTTGGGCTTGCCCAGCAGAGCTAAAAACCTATTTGGAGGACTGAGATCCAAAAAACAGTGTAGCAGGCTGCTGAGCTCTTGGAACGCTATGCCAGGGGCAGGCCTGCTTTGAGAGGAGTGGGGTGGGCATGTTATCCCAGAAGGGAAAAAGTGCACCTTCAGGGCAGCTATAACCCTCACTGCCTCCACAGAAAGGGGAAAGTCCAGGGCTACAAAAAGGGATTTTTCAGACAAAAGAAATGATGATTGTTGGTTTTGCAAACAGCCAGGGCATCTTGCAAGGCAGTGTCCCAAAAAGGCACAGAGTGGGGAAAGTGATGCTTGAACAGAGCTGGGTGCACTGTGTATCCTTGAAAGCTTGACTACAGACATGAGGGAGCACATACACCTGGTTACTGTAAACTGGGTGCACACCCATGGGTTAAGGTACATGGGGGCAACTCTTACTTTAGTGAAAGGGGATTTGGTTGATCCTAAACAGCTTATTCCTAATCAATTCATAACAGTAAGGGGATACACTGGGGAGGTTAAAACTCTGCCACCCGACAGCATTCTCTTGGATAGGGGTGAGACAGGAGAAACGGTGCTAAAAGTGGCAGTGGTGGACAGTCTTGCCCTGCATGTGATAATAGGGAACAAGTTCCAGAAGGGGGGGTAGTATGTGCTGTCACCCGCAGTCAGACAACAAAGGCCAGTAGTAGTTCTCTGGACCCCATAGAAGCCCCAGTGGAAAACAGTGGGAGGATGGTTCCCCAGGATGTGTCTTCTTATGAAAAGAATTGTGAACGGGGAGTAGGACTTCCCCATGTAGCAGTTCACAAAACAGCTACAGAAGGTTACTCTAAGGAGTGAGGGGTAACCAATGGTCAAATGGTTAGGGATGGCAGTGACCCTGAATACCCTGATGCTAGAGCTATGGACCCTAGTTTAGAAACTGAAGGGGACATGCCCCATGCCTTGGGAAAATGTAAGGATTTTGCAGCTGCTCAGAAAACTGACAATAGTTTGGAGAGGCTGAGGATTTGGGCAGAATCTGATGGGACACAGGGAGGTGATGTGAGATGTAGCGTATTTTGGAACAATGCACTGTTGTATATGAAAGATGTAAGGGCAGAGGGAGGAGTGATGGGCAGGCAGTTTGTTCCCCAGGGGTACTGTGAGTGGTTGCTCAAGATCACTTAGGATATCCTCATGTCCAGACATCTGGGAATCATGCGCACCACACAGTGATTGGCTCAGAATTTATATTGGCCCAACTTCACCCAGCAGGTGAAGGAATATTGCAGGTTTTATCACTGGTGCCAACAAATAGGGAAGGCAAGTAATAAAACCCAACCACCCTAATTCCCTTGCCCATTGTGGAGAAGCCATTCCAGAGAGTAGCAATGGATACTGTGGAACCTTTGAGTACCACCAGTTCCTCTGGGAAGTTTATCCTGACAGTGGTTGATTATGCCACCAGATACCCAGAGGCAGTTGCCCTTTCCTCACTTAGGACAAAGTGTCAGATGCCTTGCTAGGAATTTTCTCCGGTGTTGGGTTTTTGCAGGAGGTTATCACAGATTGAGGGGGTTCCTTCATGTCGGACCTGATGGTGTTTGTTTTAGCAGTGTGGGGTAGTGCAGATATGCACAACACCTTATCACCCGCAAGTCAATGGGCTTGTGGAAAGGTTTAATGGCACCCTAAAATTGATGCTCCAAGCATTTGCTGAACAGCATGGGAGGGACTGGGAGAAATATTTTCCCCACCTGTTGTTTGCATACAGGGAGGTGCCCCAAGAGTTGACAGGGTTTTTCCCCCTTCAAACTCTTATACAGATGTAGGATGCCAGGGCCCCTAAACTTGGTTTGGGAAGATTGGAGGCAAGCATGCCACCCAGGGAACTCCTATAGTGGAATATGTCCTAAAGTTTAGGGAAAAGCTGAAGGAGCTTATGGGAGCAGCCCAGAGCAACCTCTCAGTTGCCCAGTAGAAGCAAAAGGTCTGGTATGACCACAGAGCAAGAGCTCACTCATACAGTATAGGTCAGGAAGTCATGGTCCTAATCCCGGTCTGGAAGGACAAGCAGCAGCCTGAGTGGGTGGGACCATTAAAAGTAGTCAGACAAATGAATGATGTAAACTACATTGTAGAACTGCCTGACATGAGACATACCCATAGAATGTACCATGTCAACATGAAGCCATTTGCAAATAGAGCTGACATGGTATTTGTAGTGTGTAGTTCTTGGAAGGGGACGGACAAAAAAGACCCCTTACTGGACTTGCTGGAGGAAAGCAAGCAGGAGACTTTTGTGGAGGCAATAAAACTGTCAACCCAGTTGACTCTGAAACAGTCCCAGGAAGTGAGGGAGGTTTTAGAGGACTTTGCCCCTTTGTTTATTTATTTATTACAATCTCAGATAAACCACTTGACCTCAGAGCTCTTTACATAGGTTCCACGTCAGGAGCAAAACACAAAACAGGCAGGTGAGACAATTACACAATGAGAGCAACAACATGGCAAGCAAACATAAAATTATAAAATGCTACACAGTGCAATAGAAAAGTGGAGGTTACAATATACAAAGAAGTTATGATACCCAAATGGTGAAAACCAAGCCGTTGTCAGTTGCAGTGAGGCATAGGAACTATGCTAAGTGCAAGGAGGGAGGAGCCCCAAGTACCAGTGCAAGGAGATGAAGTGCAGAATGGGCTAATAGGGGATGAGGGAATCAGTTGGAAGTATGGTACAGGAGCTAAGATGGCACTATCGGCAGTCATGGCATGCTTCATATAGCATAAGTTCCTTAAGGTGGACTTTGAAAGTACCCAGTGAAGGCAGGCTCACAATTTTAACCTGAAGGGAGTTGAACCAACATGTCACATGGTGGGCAAAGGACCTTTGTACTTGAGAAGTGCGACATCTCGAGGTTATGAAGAACTGGTGTTCAGAGTTGTGAGTGTGCTGAGTATTGATGCTGGGCACCAGAAGTTGACAGGCCCCAGGCAGTGAGGTACCAAGGCTGATATTTCTGGCCAGCAGACAGGTTTGGTATTTTAGCCAGTTATTGAGTGGGAGCCAATGTGTGTTAGTGTACAGATCACAGGTGTGTGTAAGCCTGTGAGCACCTAAGGTTAGCTGTTAGGCTTTATTTAAGGCTGTTTTTAAGTGCCCGGAGTGCAGTATCAGTAGCGGAGTCATATATGGGCAGGCCGTATTCCACAAGTGAGCCCACAGAGCTATGAACAGCTACTTTAAGGGCTTCAGGTGTAAGACTGTGCTTGTGGTGGTAGAGCAGCCCTATACGTTTGTTGATTGCTTTGGCAGTGTCGTCTACATGGAGGGTATAGGACAGTGAGTTGTCTAAGGTAATACCCAGGTACTTAAAGTGTTGTACAAGTTCAAGAGAGGTCCCATCAACATTACGTATTGATAGTGGGTGGTGACGCACTTATTTAAGTGGCTGGAGAACAGCATGGTTTTTGTCTTTTTTATAGTTCATAATCGACTTATGATCCTTGAACCATTTCTCAAGACAATTGAAATCACTTTGAAGTTCATGTTCCAGAACAGCAGGATCAGAAACATGGGTAAAAACTACAGAATCATCAGCATATAGGAGGATGCGGCACTGACTGGCTTGAGGGAGGTTGTTCAGGAATAAACTGAATAGGAGGGGGCACAGAATGGACCCCTGGGGAACACCTGAGCTGACAGGTTTGCTGTCCAAGAGAGTAGAGCCTATTCTGACTAGCTGGGATCGATGGCCCAGGTAACTGCAGAACCACAAGACTGCCTTAGGTGAGAGGCCCATGGTGGCAAGTTGCTCTGTTAGGAGGGCATGATTAACCGTATCAAATGCCTTTGTTAGGTTGATAAAGATAGCCCCAGCAAGTTGTCCATGATCAAGAGATTTCTGGATAGAGCCTGTAAGTTCCAGAAGAGCTGTAGTGGTGCTATACCCAGCTCTAAAGCCATGCTGCTCTGGGCAGAGGAGTTTGTACTTGTCAAGGTATTTGACAAATTGGTCTGCAACTATTCATTCTAGTGCCTTCGAGAGTAGTGGATGCAAAGAGATAGGGCAATAGTTCTCTGTCAAGGCCTGATTCACACTCTTATGAACTACAGCAGCTTTCCATTTTTGAGGGAATACTGTGAGACAAAGGGATAGATTGAGGGTGTGGTTGAGAGGAGACAGGATTTCTTCAAGCATGAGTGAGATTAGTTTCAGGTCAAGGGTGTCTCCACTGTATCTACCCTTTCCAAGAACCTTCTTAAGATATTTCCTGGCCTCACCAATTGAGATGATCTTGAACTGAAAAAGAGGATGCACAGGGGTCTGTGTGCATTCAACAGAGTTACTAGAAAGGAAGATGTCAGAGGGGACGACAAGGCTGAGGTCCACGAAAGCAAGGTTGAAGCGGTCAGCTATGGCTTTTGGGTCAAGGATGGGCGAACCATCAACACTGATCATGGTAGGGGTGGTTTTAGGTTCCCTGCCAGTGGCATCTTTAAGGCTACCCCAGAATTTTCAACCATCATTCCAGTTGTTGGCCAGAGCTTCCTTGTAGTAAAGATATTTTGCTGTGTGTATGGTTTTGGTTCAGTAATTTCTTGCTTGCTTGTATAACAAGGTGTCAACCTGCTTTCCTGAGGCTCTAGCTAGGTGCCAGAGATGGTTCCTCAGCTTCATAATTTTAAGGATATCAGTGCCCATCCAGGGATTGAAATAACCCAAATTTTACACATTTTAAAGGGGGCATGGGTGTTGTAGATAGTATTGAAGAGGAAGATGAATTGGTCCAGTGCTATATCAATGTCAGATGCTCCAAACACTGTTGACCACTTAGCATTAAGGAGGTCTACTTTCAGGTGGTCAGCATGACCAGGCACAAGGACTCTGTTTGTAATTTTTCTTTGGGGGGGAGAGATTGGCATAATTATTGGACCATGTGAACATGACTGGGGAGTGGTCCCTGATGTCGTTCAGGAGAACAGAGGCGTGGGAGGTTTGCTCAGTTCAGTTAGTGACAACCCAATCAAGCAGGGTGCTCATGCCTGTACAGTAATTTGTCCGAGTGGAGGCTTCAATATGTCGTGTGAAAAGGACAGCCTGGATAGCATCTTTGAAGTGGTTAGCTTCAGGGGCAAGCCAGTTAATATTGAAGTCCCCCAGTAGTATAACCTCATAGCTTAAAGTTAGGCTACCTAGGCAATCGATGACAGCTTGGCGACCTTGAGAAGAGTCATTTGGGGGGGATGTAAACAGATAGTAGCATTAGAGACTTGTTATGGGCCCTGAGGAGAAGCTTAACAGCAAGGTCCTGAGCAGGGGACTCGAGGCTAGGCTGATGTTGTACTATGGCCTGAAGGCCATCCCAGAGGTAGAGTGCACATCCACCCCATCTTTTGGACAAGCGCTCATGCCTAAAGATCCTGTAGCCCAAAAGGCTGATGGCCTCATCAGGAATCCTGGGAGTGAGCCAAGTCTCAACAATAGACAGAACATCAGGATTGTGGAGTGCAACCCAGGCCTGGAGGTATTCAAAATTTGCTGCTAGACTGTGGATATTTAGTGAAGCAAAGGTAAGTGTGCCAGTCTCTGTGTATACTTCCCATAGTTGTGAGGGGGGCAGGGATTGGGTAAATGTTGCCAGAAAGTAGAAGCAGCAGAAAGGCCAGTCTAAACAAGTAACTTTTGAGGTGTTTGAGGTTGACATTATGATGTTTCCTTGGGCATTTTCTCACAGAATTCTTATTCACTAGCAGGATCAGGTTGAAAAGAGATGTGGGAGGGGGAGGCAATGGTCTGGCCCGCTGGGACCAGGACCAGGCATGCCATGAAACGTTGTGTGGCCTGCATGCAGAAGGCAGGTTGGAGTGAAACACTGATGTAATGGTGAAATAGGCATTGCCTTGGGTATGTCCCAGGCTGAGTGGGCTGTCATCACAGGTCCTGTGCATATCAGCCCTGCAAGAACAAAGAGTCAGGGCAGGAGTGTTGTGAGTGGCATTAGTTAGTTAGCAAAGGCATTATAAATGAATAAGGGAGTGAAGCTGAAAACAGTGCCAGGAAGGAGGTTGTCTAGATGTAGAGACAGAGGGGAGGAGGCTGGGATATAGGAGGATCAAAGTAAGAGAGAAAGAAATAACACCCGATGTAAGCTGGATAATGAGGGAGCAGAGAGAGAATGTCTTGACCAGAATATGTTTAGCAGAAGGAGGCCTGCTTACCAAGGCTGGGCGGTGTAGTGGCACATAGTGGGGGGGTGACTAGGGGAGGGTGATCCAGTCAGACAGTGAAGTGGGAGTGGCTGAATGGTAGGTTGGGGGAGGAGGTGTATTTAACTGCCAAGTCGGGACATACCCCCTTAGCAACACATGATGTAGACACAGGAATGCAAGCACCCATCTGATGGACAGCCTACTGGGTGTCAGAGGTGGTCCTAAAGGACATTAGGAGGGAGGTTGAGGAAATGCTGGCATTAGGGGTAATCCATAAATCCCACAGTCTGGGAGCCTCACCACTAGTCTTTGTTCTCAAGATGGATGGTGCTACTCGCTTCTGTGTAGACTATCTTGGATTCAGTGCAATCACAAAGTCTGTTGCCCACCCAATGCCACAGATGGACGAACTACTGGACAGGTTGGGAGTGGTGACATATCTCACTACCATTGACCTAACAAAAGGGTATTGGCAGATGGAGTTAACTGACAGAGCTAGGGAGAGGTCAGCCTTCATCACTCCACTAGGGTTATTCAAGTTCCGAGTAATGCCTTTTGGAATGAAGAATGCCCCTACCACCTTCCATAGGTTGATGAACCAAGTGTTAAATGGTACTGAAGAGTATGCCGTGGCATACCTGTATGATATTGCCTTCTTCAGTGCCATCTGGAAGGAACACCTATCCCACCTGAGGGATGTGTTGGGCAGGATAAAAAGGGCAGGGCTCACTGTCAAGGCTGAAAAGTGCCAGGAGGCCATGCTGGAGGTGGCATACCTAGGACATGTAGTAGGGCGGGGACAGCTTCGCCCTAATCAAGCCAAGGTTGAGGCAGTAGAGGCATGGCCCAGGCCAGAAACCCAGAAGCAGGTTTGGAGTTTCCTAGGGACCACTGGGTACTATCGTAAGTTTGTACAAAGTTACAGTACCTTGGGAGCTCCCCTACCTGGCCTGCTCAAGAAAAGAATGCCTAAAAAGGTATAATCAGAACCAGCCTGTGAATGAGCCTTTACACGGCTAAAGGAGGCACTGTGCAGTGCTTCTGTGTTGGCCATTCCAGACTGCAGTAAGCCATTTGTAATCCAGACAGATGCCTCAAATATGGGGATTGGAGCAGTCCTTAGTCAGACCTCTAACCAAGGGAAAGATCACCTAATAGTGTACCTTAGTAAAAAGTTGCTTCCTCTGGATCAGGCCTATTCTACAGTCAAGGAGTGCATTGCACTGGTATGGACCCTGAAGAAGTTACAGCCATACCTCTATGGGAGACACTTTAAAGTACAGACTGATCATAGCACCCTGGTGTGGCTGACACAAATGGGGAAGACGAATGGTCATCTATTGAAATAGAGCATTGCCTTACAGGGCTATGATATGACTATTACCCACAGGGCCAGATTGGCGAATGCAGATGGTCTATCTCAACAGTTAGTGCAATGAACAGAATTTGTGAAACTCATACCATGCTAAGGATGGATTCCCACAAATTCAGTCTAGGATGGAAGACTGTTGCGAGCTAGCCAACTGCCAATCATTATTTGCAATATATCTTGCTGTTATATATTTTATTGTATTTCTGTGTATGCCCATGCCAGTGTTAATTCAAGGCATAGGGAAAGACTAGTTTTTTAAGGGGTTTGATCTTTTGACTCAAAGGCCACCTGCTTTGTCAGGAAATTAGATTTTCATTCTCAGGTCCTTTTGAAAGAGATGTGCCAAAAGCCATTTACTTGCCATAAACATGCATTGAAGCAGAGTTTTTTTTTATCTCAAGAACTATGATAGCATATCACATTTTATGAGGCCCAGGAAAGTTTTTGTCAGGAAATACCTTCCTAACAGGCCTGTGTGAGGTAATGTAAAAAAGGCACACATCCTAGTAGTACTGTGAAAAGATTTACTTCCTGTATGGTACTGTAAGAACCTGAGACTTTAAAAAGGTTAATTCTGAACTGTCATAAACCATGCTGTGGGTCACTGATGATAAAAATAAACTGGTTTCCTTATGACTGGAAATCTGATGACACTGCAAATTTCAGAAAGGTAGTTAAACTCTCCAGCACAGAGCAAGTTGACTATTATGGTTTTGGACATGATCCTGAGCACAACAGAAAACTGCCAAGCTGCTACACCAAAAAAGGACTTTGAACATTGTCATATTTAAGGTAGAGGAGTAGTTAAAACAGTTTTAAGGCATTTAAACTGTATACTTTCCAAAAATTTGTTTCCATACTGCAACCTAAATTTGTACATGTTCGCTTTTACTGCCTTTATTTAATTATTTTAGTAAAGACTTTTGTTTTCTAAAGAACTCTGCCTGCGTGAGATTCCTTATATTGTATATGTGACTGTAGAAGTTTTATTACAAATCTGTGACAACTGTTTATGCTTAGAAGGGTCACCGAGTAGCAACCAAATTGAAAAGGGTCAGTAGGGGATCTGGCAGGATTAGGGAGAGTACCAGAGTCTCACATGAGTCTGCAGGGATTGTGAATTGGGCTATTGCATGTTCTGTAGGGTGAAGACCAAATCAGGTGGTGTGCTGCTACCTAAAGAGAGCGTGACACTTGGGCCTTCCTCCTGTGTGCAATAGCCACAAAAAAGGGTTCGTATTTGGCCACAAGACTTGAGACTGGTATTGTGCCCTGATCCAAGGTATAGAGAGATACTCTGGGACCTCGTGGCAAGTGTTTTGTTGAAAACCCAGTGAACACTCTAGGCAGACAAAAGGAGGGAATCCCTTTTCCCCCCTCCCTGTCATGGAATGCACTTTGGAGAGTGGGCACTGTGAGCTCAGTGTTCTGACACTCATGAGTGGGTTCATGACACTGTTTATTGTAACAAAATGAGTTTTTTTGTGCATGTGCAAGCAAATGTAAAAAGGGATTATCCCCAGGCTCACGTATACTATACTGATATGCCCCCCCCCCTTAAAGGCTTGTAGCCAAAGCACTAGGGGCTCACACTGGTAGAATCTTAAATACAGTACAACAGTTGTAAAAATACTGTGGCTTTGTGTTTTTCTGGAGTGCATTTGTTTGGAGCAAGTTGTTTGAATATTGAGCTAGCTGCCCATTAATGCACACCAACTCATTCCAGAGCACAGGATTTGCATTCACATATACTAAAAGGCTGGACTGGGATTTGAACCAGGGTCTTGCAGCTCAAAATTTTGTTCCACAATCACTGTATAACATTGTTTATATGTGATATCTGCTGTATATAAGTAATGATCCCTAAATGTCATATGCTTTGCCACACTATAAAGTAACAGTGTATGCTAGTTATATCATTTCTTTAGCAATTGTGTACTGTATGGAGGTCAAAAATATCAATGTTCAATTGTTATTCTCATTTTCTTTTATTTTTGAACCAAGATATGGAATTTTGAAGTTTTTAAAGTGTTTTGCTGTCTTGCAATGTCCAAGAAGAAAAAAATCATGGTGGTTTACCCCCACCTGCTTATACTCATGAGCCCTGGTGTCTGACACCTCGCTACAATGGAACAGTGTTGACCAGTCCCATCTGTTGACCTCATGGATGTACTGTATATGTAGGATCCCAGCTGCAGGTTCCTTTCTTTCTTTCTTTCTTTCTTTCTTTCTTTCTTTCTTTCTTTCTTTCTTTCTTTCTTTCTTTCTTTCTTTCTTGTCATAGCCCCCTTTCCAATCTTGCCTAGAGTATATACATGTTAAGACTACTCAACTGCTTCTCATATGACCTTCCCTGAATACTCATACTGTTTAATATTTTTATTTATTTATTTATTTAGTTTTTGTTGACCGGGTAAGTGCACTAGACAAATTCTGCCTATTTTCAGGTACGACCCGGGGGGGGGTACAGATGAATGCCAACAGATCTTGAGCCAAATTAAGCTGTAGCACTTCTCTGTGCTGCCTCCTAGGGATCACGATCTTTCCTGAGGTGGGGCTTCTAAAGTTGTGCATAGTACTCCAGATGTGTTCTCACCCAGGATCTGTACCATGGCAGGATCACCTCTTTCTTCCTGCTGGTGACGTCTCTTCTGAGAAATCACAGCATCCAGCTAACCTTCGCATATGCCCTGTTACACTTTGCTGGTTGCTTGTCACTATTGCTGATGATTACCTCCCAAAGTCCCTCTCATCAGTAGTTGAGTAACACTGCCACAACATATCCAGCACTTGGTTTTGGAATTCTTGTTTCTAATATGCATATCCTTGCATTTTTTTGCACTGAAGCTGCATTGCCATATGCCCAGTCACCTCTCCAGTTTTGCCAAATCCCTCCTCAGCTCTTTAATTCCCTCCTCTGTGACAGGCCTTACTACATATATTCATGTCGTCTGTGAACAGGCTATTCATATCCTGAATTCCATTACTATGTCATGGATGAATACATTGAAGAGTACCAGTCAGAGGATAGACACCTACAAGACTGCATTTGTCACCTTTTTGATCACAGAGTAGTTCCCATTCACCACTGCCTTATTAGATCAATGCTTGAAAAGTTTCCAGTCCATTTAATAAAGTTGTCCCTCACTCCCGTGCTTTTCAGTCTTTTCAGCAGCCTTCCATGTGGAACCAAGTTAAGACCTTGCCATAGTCCAAGAACAGGAAGAACAGGACATCCTGAACCCTATCCCCTACCTCGGCTACCATGTTGAAATAAATTAATGAGGTTTGTTCGGCATGACCTCTGTATTACAAAGTCATGCTGTCTTCTGTCCTGCAGTCCCTGACTCTTGAGGAATTCCACCATCAACTCCTTTATGATAGCCTTGAACAGTTTTCCCACTATAGAGATCAGACTGACCAGCCTGCAATTAACTGGATCCCCCTTATCCTCTCACTTGTTCACTGAAATCACCTTTCAGTCCCTCGGAATTATCGCTGTGGTCTGGGAACATACAGGGGATTTGCATGTATCCGTACAACTCAAATACAATACAGAAACAGTACAACACTATGGAATACATCATAGTAAGATTACAGTTTAGCAACAGTAAACAATTTTTGTCACAGGCTAGAAACAGTTATACAATTAATGGTGCCACAGTATTAAATCAATAGATGGGCATCATGGTAATATAACTCTTCAGCTGAGTGGCCCTGGTGCTGCTACCTGTTGGCGGCTGGACCTCTGCATCCAGCCCACCACCCCCTGACCAAGGAAAGCAGCCACAAGCCCAAACCAGGCTCTCCACTTCAGCAGAGTGGCTCTGGAGCTGCTACCTGCTGGTGGCTGGACCTCTGCATCCAGCCTGCCACCCCCTGACCAAGGAAAGCAGCCACAAGTCCAAACCAGGCTCTCTACTTCAGCTGAGTGGCCCTGGCACTGCTACCTGCTGGTGGCTGGACTTCTGCATCCAGCCCACCACTCCCTGACCAAGGAAAGCAGGTACATTTGGTCAGCTCCTAACTCGGAGCTGTGAGGCTTCAATCCCCATAATTGGACTAGCTCCTGGGGACTGTGGCTGCTTCCCGATTGGATGCTGCAGATCCCCATTGAGAAAGAAAGCATATAAGGCACCTTTTTCAAAACACAGCTTGGCCACTGCCTTGCTGTACTACTCCCTGGACAATTTTTTCTGCTGAATTTACTGCTCATGTGGAAATATATATATATATATATATATATATATATATATAATATTTTTCTCTCCTCTTGGAATTTTCTGTTATTTAGTCTGCTGTATTAGCTAGGCCAGACTTCTATATAGCTTATGTCTTGCACTACTGAATATTTCTACTGTTTAAACATTTTACCTTTAAACTATTGCGCTGTATATGTAGGAATTGCCAAGCAGAGTATAGCAAAGTTGTAGCGAACTTTGACTGCCTGACTTTTATATAGCCTACTGTTTGCACTACTGAATGTTTTCTGCTAATTGCCAATACTGTAGAATAGCTAGAACTGACTACTGCCAGCTGTTTGTTCTGCCACACTGCTTTCCCATCACAGTTCCTTTCATTCATCCTCACACTGCCTTCTTTGCTTCCCTCTTTCTCTTGCTTTTTTCCCTTTTGTATTTCTTTATCTTTATTCCCCACAATGTTTCTCTACCATCTACTGGACCCCGATTCCCTGTCCTGACACCCCCCTAAACCAACACGTTCTGTAAATATTGCCTGGTATTTTGGGCCATCTTCTCTACCCATTCCAGATTACCTTGAGTCCTCTCCACCACATGCCTCCTTCCCAGCTCTCCCTGGTCTCATTCAAGGGGCCTCCCCCCTAACCGCCTGCATCAGCTTTTTGTTTTGCTAAATTCCCACCTGGCACCTTTGACCAGACCTCTCTGCAGGAACCTGTCTCTCCTACTATTTGCACCTACTTCTGCCCTGAGCACTAAATTGCCTAGGACCCTCCCACCAATTTACTTGACCTTTGTCTTTGACTTTTTAACTAACAGCCCTCCTTTTTTTCTGATCTATTTTGGCCACAAGCCCAAAACAGGCTCTCTGCTTCAGCTGAGTGGCCCTGGCACTGCTACCTGCTGGCGGCTGGACCTCTGTGTCCAGTCCGCCACCTCCTGACCAAGGAAAGCAGGTACGTTTGGTCAGCTCCTAGCTTGGAGCTCTGAGGCTTTAATCCCCATAATTGGACTGGCTCCTGGGGACTGTGGCTGCTTCCTGACTGGATGCTGCTGATCCCCATTGAGAAAGAAAGCGTACAAGGCACCAACCCCCACTCCCCCTCCTCTCTCCTTTATTAAGTAAACTTCCCAGTGATCCCCACCCCTTGAGGCCTCACACTAGTCAATTACAAAAACTCCTTAAAGGGGCTCTCCTTTCTGTAACTTCTCAAAGATCCATTGACACTGACTATGGTCCTGCTCCTACTTCCTACACCAGCCCCAGCTTATTTAGGACCATCACCCTCTATGCATAGTACCCCCCTCTTATCTGCAACACCTCTGCCAGACCCCCCCGACGCTCGATCACCTCCCCGCACCCCACACTTCCACCCCTGCTACCTCTTACTTCCCACTCATACCTTGGTCTCTTCTCTTCAATGCCTTACCCACCCTTCATACTCTACCCACCCCTTGCACCCCAGCACCCGGCCCCATGTCCAGTCACAAGGGGAGATGCCACAATCACTACCACACTTTGGTGTGCCTAATCACCCTCCTGTTGCTTCTATCAGGTAACATTCATCCAAACCCTGGCCCCATGTCCAACCTTTTGAACAAGCCTGCCCAGGCTCAAGGACTCTGCATAGCTTCTATGAATATTTGCAGCCTCCTTAAGAAGGCTGCTGCATTCAAATGCTGGGTTACTCAGCATCAACCGGACATTGTCACACTCATTGAATCTTGGTTATCCAAATCCACCTCTGACTCCTTCGTCACCCACCCTGGTTATACCCTTTTCAGGGAAGATCGGTTGGGTAAGCGTGGAGGTGGTTGTGCTGTCTATATGCGTGACTCCCTCCTTGGACATGCACTTTCACCACCCAAGCTTGATAACGGGGCACAAGCACTCACACTAAAAATCTCCCCCAACCCTGGTAAGGGCCCACTCTTTCTCACTGTTGCCTATATTCCCCCCCCCCCCGCCAGAAAGCAAGACCTCACCATTCAGGCACTTGCTGACTACCTCTCTGCCCTACCACCCAAAATGGCCCAGATAATTGATGGTGACCTGAATATCAACTGGCTCTCTGCCCCGGCCTCCCAAACCAGAGACATCTTTGCCGCTCTTGACATGTCCCAGCTTGTCACCACCCCAACTAGATTCAACCCCTCTAATGGCTCCAGCACCCTCCTGGATATCACCATTACCAACCACCCCCAGAGGGTGCTCAATATCAGTGTACTTCCCAACTCACTTAGTGACCACTCCCCGCTCATATTCTCTTGGTCTGCTGCCAACAGCAAACCTGCACCACAAACCACCCAGTGACATTGCCTACTCCCAGGTGGCTTGCATTGCCTTAAATTGTACCTCTCACAACTGGATTGGTTCTCAATCAGGCTTGCACCATCCATAGATGAGGCATTGGATTTTTTCACTTGCACATTTTTAACGCTGCCTCTGACTTCTATGCCCCCTTCATTAGAAATCGCACCAAAAAGCAAAACATGCCCTGGGTTACCTTCTCCCTCCTTCACAAACTTAAAATGAGAGACAACCTATGGCACATTGCCATGGAATCTGGCAAGCCAGCTGATAGGCAAGCGTACAATGCTGAGTGCATTAAGTGTACTTGGGCCATTCGACAGGCCAAAGCCCAGTACTACCCATCCACTCTTGTCTCCTCCTGGGGGTCGGCTAGAAAATTTTGGGATAATGTAAAGGAGCTGGATGGGAACTCCACTCCCCACCCCCTCTCAACTCTCCTTTAATGGAATTGTCTGCTCTGACCCCGTTGGCATTGCAGACTGCCTAAACCACACTTTCTTAGACCCGAGTTCAGTCCTGCCCAGTAACTTCTTTGACCCCATCCAAGTAGCACCCCTGCCCACTCTCCAGAGACCTCCTTTCTACCTATGTACCATCTCCCCGTTGTAGGCTAGACCCCTTCTGCAAAAAATTGTTAGTAGTAACAGCCCCAGCACCGACCTACTGGACATTAGGCTACTTTGTCTGATGTTGGATGCTATCCTGGTCCCACTTACCGAGCTGCTCAACTGCTTTCTGTGCCTGGGGCAGTTCCGTGCCTCCTCCCTTATGCTACTTTCGGCACTCTCCTGCCCTGTCATTCTCTGCTCACCTCCCAACGCGTTCTCTGTGGACAACTTTAACTTTTCCAACTTAATCGCTTCCTATTCACCACCTCCTATGCTCCCTACTGCACTAATTAGCAGGCGCCGGCTCCTGCTAACCAGGTACCGCCCAGTCAGGATAAAATTCTCCCCCCAGTCTACTAAATGGATTCGCTTCAGGAGACCACCTTGGACTTGCATCCTCTACCTAACACGAGGTGGGGACATCGAGGCTAATCCTGGTCCACACAGGGCACCCAACCCAGGACTGCCTCCCCCGTTGCTATACCTCCCTAAATCCAATGGTCTCACCCTGGCACATATCAATACTAGAAGCCTCCTAGCCAACCTTGCCGATCTTCAGGTTTGGATGAACATGAACTGCCCGGACATATTAGCCATCACTGAGACTTGGCTAAAACCCACTGTTACAGACTCACAGTGCTCCTTTCCCGGGTACAGTATGCTCCGAGCTGATCGCTTGGGGACTAAAAAAGGCGGGGGGCTAGCACTCTATTTCAAATCACACCTTAACATCACACTCATATAGGACCCCCTTCTGCCAAATTGCGAAGTACTCCACACCCTTCTTCTACTTGGAGGAGTAAAGAAACCCATATCTTCTGTATATGTCCTCCCAAAACTCCAATCTGGGTCTCTTAGAACTCATGGACAACCTATATCTGGTACAGACAAAATGACATTATCTGCATTGGTGATTTCAACCAAGACTGGTCAGAGAATAACTCAGCCCACCTATCATCTATCACTACTAAGGCCAACCTCTCTCAGCTCATTCAGAAACCCACGAGAGTCTCCCGGGGGTGTGCCTGTGCCACCCTTCTCGATTGGATCCTCACAAACAGGATGGATTATGTGAGCACGTCAGGTGTTCTTCCAGACACCATAAGTGACCACTATCCTACTTACTGTATCTGGGACACCGCCACCCCCTCATTTCCTTCTAAAGTCATTTCCTTCCCTGACGTATCCCACCTAAGGGTGGACGATTTCAAAACTGACCTTGGCTCTGTTGACTGGACTCCTATATACTTAACTGATGACGTAAACCAGGCCACTGACTATTTCAACTCCGTCCTTCTCTCTATGCAAAATCTTCACATCCCCACCTCTACTCGCAGGGTGGCAGGGAAGGCGACCAAGTGGCTCAAGCGCCCCCTTCTTCAAATGCTGAAACATAGGGACAAACTTTGGGCTGCGTGGAAGAGCTCTAGTCTGCAATCTGACTTTGAAGCACAGGTCTTCTCGAACAACTGCAAAAACACATCTTGACTAAGCACCTACTTAGGAACCTTCTAAAGTCCTCTGGAGACAACCCTAAAATGTACTGGGCACAAATCAAGGAAATCCTTGGCAATAATAAGCCTCAGACTCCTACTGACATGAATATACAGGGCACTCACTGTAACAACCCGCTTACTATTGCCAATTCTTTCAATTCCCTCTTCTCCTCACTTCCGGCCAATGCCTCTGATGCGACCCAAGGCGAAAGGCATGCTCCCTCAACTTCAAGCCCTACTCATCCCTTCTTTGCGCTTTCTCCAACCACGTACCATGAAGTACATAAACTTCTGAATTCCATACCAGCCCGTGGGGGCCCAGGCCCTGATGGCATCCATCCAGGCATTCTCAGGTAGTTTGCTCCTTGGCTTGCCAAGCCGGTCACCAGACTTTTTAACCTATCTATTAGGACCTCTTCCATCCCATTGGCCTGGAAAATGTCCAGAACCATCCCTATTCATAAGAAGGGTGATGTCAAACAAATGACCAACTACCATCCCATCTCTCTCCTGCCTACTCTTAGCAAAGTTCTTGAGAAACTTGTTCATCGTCAACTCTCAGACCACTTCGCAAGTTCAATCTCCTTACCCACTGCCAGCATGGATTTAGGCCTGGACACAGCACTACCACGGCTCTAACCCAACTTATCAGTGATATAAAAAACAACATGGATATTGGTCTACTCACCGGCGCCATCTTTATTGACCTGTCCAAAGCTTTCGACATGGTTCACCACCAACTCTTGCTGTCTAAGCTCCAAGCCACGGGTGCCTCTGACCCCACCCTTTCTTGGTTCCAAAGCTACCTTAACAATCGCTCCCAAGCCGTTGCCTTTCACAAGGCTATATCCTCCCCCAGACTGATCACCCGTGGCGTCCCTCAAGGATCCATCCTTGGTCCTCTACTCTTTCCCTTTACCTAAATGATATCTCCACCCTCCTGTCAAAGTCGCATTCTCATATCGCTGATGACCTGGTTCTCTCTCAGACTCCAACTTGATCGCAAACATCAACCTCTCACTCAAATGACTTTCAGGTCCTTCAGCAATGGCTTATGAAAACCACCAACAACTGAACCTGGACAAACGCGAGCCATGCTGTTCGGCTCTACAAAAAAAATTCCCCCCATGGCCCCAAAGCTTCTGGTTCAGTGCCAGGATGGCTCTTCGGTCACCAACACGTCCTCCTTCAAATACCTGGGGGTCACTCTAGATCCCTCCCTCGACTTTGCAACACATATCAACACAGTCTGTCATGCTGTTAATGCGAAAATTGGTGGGGTCTATCGGGTGCGACACTCCCTCACCCCTTCTGCTAGACTATCCGTAGCAAGGGGGGTGCTTCTCCCGCAGCTCCAATATGGTCTTCCTCTTCTATACTCCGCTAACTCCAGCATACTCAGGAGATGGGACACTTCTTATAATAACATCTGCAGATTTGCCTTATCTGCCCCACGCCTCACTCATCACTGCCACCTTTACTCCGGGTTAAACTAGCTGCCACCCAAGGAGCTCCGGCTTTTCTCTGGGTTGCTTTATAGACTCCCAAACTCGACCCCTAGACCGGACTCCTGGCTCTCCTGCTTACCCCGCATCTCAAATTCGCTCACTTAGATCCTCCTCCTCACCCCTTCTAACATTAGACCTTGCGCCACAAAAATGGGCTGAACAGGCTTTCTCGTATTCTCGCTCCTCGGTTCTGAACTCTCTCCCTTCAGGTCAAAACTGCCTCTTCCCACCGGGTTTTCAAAAACTCGTTGTTCTCTCACCTCATCACACTTGCTCACTGCCATTGCTCATAACATAGCCACTGACCACCGGCCTGCTGCCCAGACCCCCTTCTGTTGTTGCAACATTAAAGCTTTATTATGAGTATCCTGGAGTACTAAATTGTTGTCCTGCCACTATGTATACTGGTTATATTTTGCCTGCAACCTTTTGTTCACTTTAATGTCATTACGTCATGATGTATCACTATAACTTGTGGCACCTTTGTCTTGTACTTCACTTGATTGTACCTGAAAGGTTATATTTCTGCTTGAATTCAATCTTTTTCCTTATTGTTAACATGTCTTTATGTATCACTGTAATTTGTGGCTCCTATGTCTTGTACTCTCCCGGGTCGTGCTTGAAAATAGGCAGGATTGTTTGCCTAACGCACTTACCTGGTTACCAAAAGCTAATAAATAAATACATGGAAAACCACCATCATCACTCCCATCCTAAAGAGTGGTGATCGAGTGACCCCGGGTAACTATCGACCTATCTCCATCCTCCCCCTACTCTCTAAGGCCTTTGAAAAAGTAGTTGCCAACCAGCTTGCCGAATACTTGGTCATGCACAATATCCTGTGCACTGAACAGCATAGCTTTCATGCAGGTCACAGCACCACAACTGCAATACTTGAATTCTCCAACTTCCTGCACTCTGCTCTTGATGCCGGAAGTCCTGCTGGTGCCGTGTTCATTGACCTCTCGAAGGCCTTTGAAATGGTTTGCCATCCTCTCCTGCTTGACTGCCTCAGATGCCTTGGTTTCTCCCCGGGCCCCCTTGCATGGTTCGCCAGCTACCTCCCTGCCAGAACTCAGGGAGCTATTGATTTTTACACACTATCTGACACACCACCTGTCCACTCTGGGGCTCCCCAGGGCTCCATTTTAGGCCCTCTCCTCTTCAGTCTCTACCTCAACTCCCTCCCCTTGGCCTGCCCAAGTAAGATCCTCCTCTACGCAGATGGCACTGTGCTTTTCGCTGCTGACCCCAAACCCAGCACACTCCAGTCCACCCTCCAACAAGCTTTTGATAGAGCTGAGCATTGGTTTACATCACGAAGGCTAGTCCTGAACCTAAAAAGGACCAAAACTATGCTCTTCTCATATCCCCAAAGCAAAGCCAGTGGTGCCCCTCTCGTGTTACTGCCTAGTACACTAAACCCCATTGAGCAGGTTTCCTCCTACAAGTATCTGGGCCTACCTTTGATTCAGCACTCTCCTTCCACTCTCATATCAGTGCCCTTTCTGCTGCCACCAATGTCAGGATTGGATTGTTATACCACCATAGGGACCGCCTACCACAAAAGGCCCTTAGATTGGCAGTCACCTCCTCTGTCCTGTTGCTAATCGACTATGGGCTGCCCATCTATACTGCAGCCAACAACACAGCACTTGCAAGAATCCAGCTCTCCATAAATGAGGCCTACAGGCTAATGCTGGGAGCCAGTAGGCACACCCATAAGTGCCTGCTGCACTCCACCACCAACTTGTTCAACCTTGAAGAAAGACTCCACTTCCAAACCTGCCTTCTTGTAAAAAGGCCCCTGCTAGGGCTCTTTTCCCCCCTGGGGTTGCCACCTCCCTGCAGTGTGCCTCCCCCTCAGTCTCCACCCGCAGCACTGTCAAAACCTCCCTTATGGTTCCCAGGGTAAGGACCTCTATGGCCCAGAGATCCTTTTGCTATCAGGCTCTATCCTGGTTCAATTCCCTCTCAACCAATATAGCTGACCCCACTAAGCTTGGTCCTTTCACGTTCCCCCTCAGAAGCCATCTGACAAGCACTCACTGCTGCAACTGCACATAATCCCCCACCTGCCCCTTACCTTCATCCCTAAGCTGGGTTTGCCCTGTCTACTTTTGCTATATATACCTGGGGTCTCATGCAACATCTGCTGACTAATGTAATAAAATATATCTGGTTGCTCCCTGATGTGGTACTCGTGTACCTATATTATGACTACTGTGATCTATCTATTACAAAGTGTGTACCACCAGTGAATGCCTGTAACACTGGTTGCTTTTTTAATCTAAGCGTTATGTACTTACTGTTTGTTTACTGTGATGTATTGCTCTTTTGACGAGGTGCCTTTTGTAAATGAGTCTATGACTCAAAGGTCTGTAAACCGATGATCTAATAAATAAAATAAATAAATAACAGAGCAAGTAAGGTGCTACAGAGCAAATAGGCAAGATGGTCAGTGGGTAGTAGTTGTTGCATGATCCAGATAGGGTGAGGTAGGAGAAAAGATGGGGTTTAAAGGGCAATCAGTTTTTAGTGAAGGAGGTAGGTCATTCCATAACTTAGCAAATCAGTAAGAGAAGCTAGCCTGGCCAAGGGAGGTTTTTCTTTGGGGGAGTAGCAGTGTTTTGCACCACACCCCTGGTGGCATATTTTTGGTGAACAAAGTTGAACATTACCTGTAGACCAGGGGACAGTGAGAGACATAGAGCTTTTTTACCAGTGACCAGGGTGTGATAATGCAGTCTAGAGTCCAGGCTGAGCCAGTTTTGGCTGCTATATAGCACACGGGTGTAGGTGTCAAATTTTTGGCTGAGTGAGAAGTGGCAGACTCTGTTAGGCTGACCCCTGACTCTTGATAGCACACAGTCACTCGGAGAGCTGTAGACCACAATCCTATAGTCAGTTATGCTGGCAATGAAGCTCTGTACTGACTCCCGGTGATATCACTGTCCTGCATGGCCACACTGTAGCTGAGCTCCGCCAGACCCTCTCATAAAACCAGCTCCGGTTCAGACAAACTATAGTAAAACCTAAAAATAATGGTATCAGGAACAATCGGAAACAACAGGGTGAGTCAGCCGAGGGTAAAAATCATGCAAACCCAAAAAATACTGTGTATGCATCCCAGGAGATATCAGGCCAAATCGGGGCTCCTCTCCAGTGAGTCAGTGGAGCCTGGATCCTGATACAGACATAGAATGTAACTATCTGTCTCGTACCCAGTTTGAAACTTTGCTGCAAGAAATCAAGATCTTTCCGGGGTGAGAACAGGCAGGAATTCCTTATAATATGGCAGCAACTAAAGGCAGTGGAGAAGCGGATGGAGGAGTCAGAGACCCGCATTTCCTATGTAGAGGATGAAACCCTGAAGCCACCTATAGGCTGGGAGGGGAGTTGGTGGCAGTCACAAAGGAAGAAAGAGACTTGGGCATCATCATCACAGATGACCTGAAATCATCCAAGCAGACCTCTAAAGCAGTAGATAAGGCTAGGGAGATGTTAGGGTGTATTAGTAGGGGTATCACAAGTCATAAAAGAGAGGTAATAATCCCTCTTTACAAGACACTGGTTAGGCCCCATCTGCAGTATTGCATGCAGTACTGGAGGCCACACCGTCACAAGGACAGTAACCAAATTGAGGCAGTCCAGAAAAGGGTAACCAAAATGGTGCAGGGACTGCATCAGAAGACATATGAGAACAGATTAACGGAGCTCAATATGTATACCTTAGAGCAAAGGAGGGAGAGAGGTGATATGATCAAAACATTCAAACACCTTAAGGGCATTAACAAGGTGAAAGAGTCTAACATGTTTCAATATAAGAAAAATAGCAGGACAGGAGGACACAGCATGAGATTAGAGGGAGGCCGATTAAGGGGTAATGTGAGGAAGTTCTTTTCACAGAAAGGGTGGTGGATGCATGGAACGGCCTACCTCAGGAAGTGGTGGCTATGAATACAGTGCAGGGCTTCAAACAGGCATGGGATAGGCATAAGGGAGCAATATAGATGAGTATGAATAGATAGGCCACTGACAGCAAAGGGCGATGCCACATTTATAAGGTAGAAAAAGAAATGGGCAGACTGGATGGGCCTTGCGGTCCTTATCTACCGTCAACTTCTATGTATGTTTCTATGTAAACTGAACAACTTCAGCGGGCCATAGAATATGCTCTGCAAACACAAGAAGCCATCCAGGAAAAGCTGATAGACCTCAAAGCTAGATCACGTCGAGATAAAATCAGGATCTATGGACTGCCCAAAGGGGCAGAAACCAGAAAAATGACAGAATTTCTCGAAGATCAATTAAGAAATGTCCTGGATCTGCCAATTTCCTTTAATTTCTGATTGAAAAGCGCTCACCGAGTCCTTGCTCCATGTCCCTCACACCCAAATGCTAGACCACATTTGGTGGTGCTGAAACTCTCTAGCTACAAAGATAAGGAAGAAATATTAAGAGCGGCATGGACCCAGAAAATAGTAAAGTACAATTCAGCCCGGTTGATTTTCAACGATGACTATCCTTCAGAAATAGTAAAACTGAGAATGGCTTACTCAGGCATTCTGAGGGAGCTGCAGGCCCACCAGGTACTTTTTCATACTCCCTACCTGGCAAAACTGAAGATCTTCTGGGACTCAGGCCCCACCTTGTACCAGACACCAGAGGAGGCTGTATAGCTGCCATGAAAGAATGAGGATGGAATGCACCACAGTTGCGATCACAGGGTATGCAACCAAGGCCTCCTCATACAGGATGGATGCTGGGGTGGATTTATCAACATAAGAATTCAGCTAAGAAGGCTTCCCCGAACACAGCTAAAGAAATCCGTAGCCTGCTCCAGATGCTCCATGAGAAGCATGTGGCTAGAGGAGACACGGCTTCAGAAGAAACCTGAAGGAGGGAGGTTAGTCTTTTCTTGATTTCCTTGCCTGCTGAAGGCTTTCAGCAGTGACTGTTGAATTTGATGTGAAAGGAACTCCTCATTAAGGGACACATTGAATTGTCTGTGCGTGCAGCAAAACTGGGCATGGAGACCCTCAGGTTCAAAAGAAGAAATGACTTTACAATAAACAAAGAAAGAAGCTCCTTGGGAGTACTAGTAATGAAACTTTGTACATCTCTTGTAGTTTTGTTTCAGGGCACTCTGAGAAAAACCCAAAGCAAGAGACTGAACTTGTCTGTTAATTTTTCAGATACATGCTTTCTTGTGTTACATTTTCTCACTCTTAAACAGAGAAATAATAGTTCATTTTCCTTTATGCCTAAGCAGACAAAGTTAACAGGTTTGATGAAGTACTATTTTGCCAAATTGAGTTAGCCTAAGAAGTTAGCTTGCTGCAGTTAAGCACATTTAAGTAGAATCATTACAAGTGAAGATATTAAGCCTCAAAGCATTTTACTTTGAAAGATAAACAGTATTTGATGTGGGGTTTAACCTCCTTGCCCTTGCAGTCCCATTGAAAGTTGTAGGGGCACAGAGGGAACCCCCTGGCTAACATCAAGGTTTCTCCAGGGAGGAGGGGGAGGGCCCACTTCCATGGTTCCTTTCTTACCACCCCCTCTCTCTCTCTTCACTAAAAATTAGCCCAGATCCAGAAAGGATAAATACAGGAATGGCAGATACTTCCCCAAACTTGGACTGAGGTGGGGGGGAGATGGGGGACCCCTAGATAATGATATATAAGGTTTTTTAAAGGTGGCACCTTAGGAGAAGAAGGCGTTTTCATCTGTGACAGAAGAAGGGGAGGAGAGGACAGAAGGGTGAACCAGAGAATAGACAAGTGAGGCAAGGCGACAGAGCTTAGGATGGAGAGCAATGGAAAGGCCTAGCTCAACATATCACTCCTCCCCCATTATCTAAGGCACTGGAACGTATAGTTTCAGACCAATTAGTTGAATTCCTGGATAAGTATGAAGTCCAGTGCCCAGAACAGCATGGTATCAAAAAAGGGTACAGCACCACCACTACTTTCCTGGAATTTACAACTTTCATCCACACCACGCTCAACAAAGGAAACTGTAGGGGGGACAGTATTTATAGACCTAACTAAGGCCTTAGACACCATTAATCACCCTCTGCTACTTTGGCAACTGTCTTCCATTGGGATCTCCTATGATGCCCTTCCATGGTTTGCTAGCTACTTTGATAATTGGGTCTAACGTGTGAGGATAGCAGGTATCTCATTCGATGAAAAGCCGGTCCTCTCCAGAATCCCCCAGGGGTCTATTTTGGGTCCTCTTCTCTCTCTCTTCCTCAGCATACTCCCTAGTGTCCTCCACCAAAAAATATTACTATACACGGATGACACAGTCCTGTTTTCTAGCCACCATGACACTTTAGTCTTTGAATCCCAGCTACAGCTTGACTTCAAGCATGTTGAAGACTGGTTCAGCTCTCATAAACTTGTCCTGAACCACAGCAAGACCAAAGTCATGACCTTCTGCAAACCACGGAGCAGGCACAAATCTCTGTCCCTCACCATCAAGAACTGTTCTGGGAACTCACTTGAACATGTCCCAGAGTTCAAGTACCTTGGTATCACGCTGGATAGTACCCTGTCCTACACTCAACTTTTAGACACTGTTGCCAAGGCCGCCAATATACGGATTGGTCTGTTACACAAACACAAGCACTGTATGTCTGTGAATGCCCTTAAACTAGCCATCTACAGCTTAGTCACCTCTATCATTGACTACGATCTTTCCAGCTATGGCTCTGCCTCTACAGCTGCCCTCTGCAGGATCTCAGTTTCACTCAACAAAGCCTGCAGGCTGTTAACGGGTGTGGCCTGCCAAACACACACCTGTGACCTCTATGCACAGACTGGCAGGCTACCTCTACTCAGCAGAATACAATACCAGACCTGCCTGCTTACCAAAAAGGTTCTCCTTGGACTCATGCCCCCTGGTGTTGGTACACTCCTTACTGCCTTCAGTGGCACTCGGCATACTCACAGTGTCCAATATCAAGCCTTCCAGGTTCCCAGATGTCATACCTCTATGGGTCAGCGGTTCTTCACCCATAGGGCTCAACTATGGCTCAATACCCTCAACAAAGAAGCACTTTTCTCTGCTATGCTTGGACCCTTTAAAAGGAAACTCTGACTTTACCTCACCTCTACCACTCAATGTGACTGTTTCTCCTAAAAGGTCTGCTCCAAACACCACCTAATTGCTCATATTCAGTGACCCACCCCCCTTCCTGAGTAGCATTCTCTCTGGCCCCTGCCCTGCTACATGACCACTTTCCTGCTCCCCTTCTCCCCAGGTACAAGACACCCTCCCCCTCACCATCCCACTGACAATGGCCCCTCAGCCTGCCTACTTCCTCCTCTCCCCACTCCTACGCTAACACACGCTTAAAGTCCAATTGCTTCTTTATCATTCTATCTGTTACTGTCACCTCAGTCAGCTGCTACTTAAGTGGCTTGCTAGTATGTATACTATTTCTAAAGTGTGTCGTAACAGTAAAAAAAAAACAAAAAAAATTGCCAACCTTGATTTGTGTTAAGATTGTACATTCTTTGACAACCTTTGTATATATGTTGCTCCCGTCCTCTGATGTGGAACCTTTGTAAACTAGCAGTTCCTGCTCAAAGGTATTAGGAATCCTAGAGTTTAATAAATAAAAAAAAAAAAAAACATCCTGAATCAGAGGAGGGATGGGTCCTGTATGTTTTATTCCCCCTTTCTTTTTTCTTACCCTTGGCGAAAACTTAACCTTCCTTCATAGAGGGGGTCTAGGGAGCAAATTGGGATGAGATGAGAGAGAATAAGATCTTGCGTAGCCATCGATGGATGATGATACATCAGGCATATGTCATCTTGCTATGGTCTATAACTGTGGACCAAGAAGGCCTGATGGACCTCAACGTTACATTACCTCCTACTCCTATGGGGATCTCTGCAGAGATCCCCAAAGGAAGTTTAAGGGTGCAAAGAATATGGCTCCTCTCCTTTGGAAGTGAAACTGTAAATAAGTTGTGTTATTTGCTTTGTTTGTATTGGTCCGATGTGTTCATGCATTATTTACTACCAAATGTGCCCAGGTGGGGGAGAGTAGTCCTATCCTCACCCACTGTGCTACATAATAAAAAAGTACAAAGGAAAATTCAGTTAAGTCTTTATGAAAATACTAAAGGGTTGGGAGTGGGAAAGAGATAACAATGTTTCAGATACACACTATTTCCTGTATTAGATATGACTCTTAACAAGAATTTAACCATTTGTTTAGGGTCCTTTCATATTTCAAAAAACAGAAACCCACATTTTTAATGCTTCAGGAAACTCAACTGAGGAGGCTGGAGCACCAGAAATTGCAGAAGTTTAGGTTCTCCCTGGTGGTTGATTCCTCCTATAAAGGAGGCAATAGAAGAGGGGTAGCAGTTCTTATCCACAGATACACACCATTTCAGGTTGAATCCACATACACAGACCACGAAGGGTGCTTAGTGATGGTGTTGGGGCTCCTGCAGGGGACCAGGATCACACTGGCAAGTATATACATACCTCCAGGCTCAGATGCCAGAATGGTTAGAGCCCTATTCCAATGAGTCACAGAACATCAGCAGGGAATGTTGGTGATGGGGGGGGGGCCCATATTCTAATATACAACACACTTGACACTACCAGGATTCGACCAACCAGGAAGACAGTAGCACAGAGGACAGCCCAGACTTCCTTGAGGGAAGCTGGGTGGATAGATGCATAGCGGTACTTCATTGCCCACAGTCGAGATTATACCCACTATTCGGCACTTCACCGGGTATACACACAAATTTATTTATTTCATGTCTCAGGAGAGCACCAATACAGAGTGCACTTTTGTTGTATAATGCCATCAGTTCTATCAGACCACTCACTTCAGGTTCTTTGTGTAGACTGGGGAGAAAAGAAAAGGGTCACTCACTGAAGATTTAATAATTTCCTGCTGAATCTCCCATAATTTGGAGAGGAAATAGAAAAATGAATCCAGCAGATACTGTAGGAAAATTATATGCCAGATGTGGCTCCTGGAACCCTCTGGGACACCTGAAAGTTGTCCTTAGAAGCGATATCATAAAATTTGCAGCCCAGCACAAAACAAAAAAAAAAAACAGGCTCTCCAATTAGACAAGCTACAAGTCCAACTAAAAGATCTTGTGTCACAACATGCAGGAGGAGATTTGGGAGTGCTCCCCCTAGTGGTTGCAACCAGACAAAGAATTCAACATATTTTAAATATAAAATGGAACAGGTGCTCCAATTTTTTAAACAAAAGTACTATGAAGGGGGGGCCATGAGACACTCGCCTCCTGGCACACCGACTTAGACAAAAGACAATGCAGTATAATATTACACAGATCAGATCCTCCATCTCTGGTAAAACAGACAGGTCCACATCAAATCATGCAAGCCTTTAAAGAATTCTATAAGAACCTATACACCCAGACCATCAGGTGGACCTTTTAAAAACACAGAACTTCCTTGAAAAGTTGAAGCTTCCCAAGCTATCACAGGAGCAGAGAACAGTACTTGTTACTCCAGTTACAACCATAGAAATCTCTACAGCAATTAGTAGCCTCAGAGCCAATAAGAGCCCTAGCCCAGTTGGCTACACGAGTGAATTTTATCAGAGCTATTAGAAACATCTATTCCTAGTCTACTAAAGGCATGTCAGAGAATGATGGAGGGAGAGGATGCCCTATGGACATGGAGATATGCCACTGTCTCTAGCATTTTAAAACCAGGTAAGAACAATCTGTCTTGTGTGTGTATTATAGGCCCATATTGGTGCTTAACATCGATTGCAAAATGTTTGCAATGATAATTGCAGAAAGGCTGCAGAAGTTCCTCCCTCTCCTTGTTAACCCAGATCAATGTGATTTTGTTCTCACTAGGCAGGCCCAGTACAACATAAAAAAATCCCTACATCTTCTGTGCCATGCCACCCTGTCAAACTACCCTTTTCTGTTTCTAAGTTTGGATGCAGAAAAGGCCTTTGAATGGGTGGCTTGGCCCTTTCTGGAGGCCATGATTGCCAGGATGAACTGTTCAACATAATTCACGAAACTTATAAGGGCACTATATAATAACCCCATGGCCCACATTAAAATTAATGGCTCTATTTCAGAACCTATTCATTTGCTATGTGGCACCAGGCAGGGATGCCCTTTATCACACCTGCTTTTTGCCATATATTTATAGCCACTGGCACAGGCGATCAGACAATGCCCGGATATTAGAGGAATGGAAGCTGGGGGTGAACAGCATAAACTCGCATTGTATGCGGGTGATTTAATTCTTTATTTAGCAAAATCAGAGACCTCACTCCCACCTGTGTGGAAGTTGTTGGCAGAGTTTGGAGACATTGCAGGATACAAGGTAAACATCTCAAAGACTGAGGCTTTGAAAATTAATTATTCCCCATCCTTGAAAATTCGTCAATCACTTCCATTTAGATGGGACCTGGAGTCCTTTAGATATTTGGGAGTCATTATAGCCAAAGATTCATCTAAAAAGGGGAACTAAACTACCTCTCCTTCAAACAACAGATCTCTCTTGATCTTGAAAGATGGAAAACTCTGCCCATACTCCCAATCCAAAGAGTAGAAGTGGTGAGCATGAATTTACTCTCCGGTTTTTTTAAATCTAGCACAGACACTGCTGTCCTCACTTCCACCTAACCTGTAAAGAGAAGTAAATAAAACATATCTAGATACATATGGGGGCAGCAAAGACCTAGAATTAGATTCTCAGTGTTACAGCTACCCAAAAAAACTGGGGGGCTTAGCTCTACCAAATTTAGAGGCCTATTATGTGACATCACAACTTTGAACAGTTTTCTACTGGCTCCATCGCTGATACTGAGCAAAATGGAGAGAACTAGAGATGAGAGAGGAGGATCTTTTAAACATAAATAAGGTGCTACTGCAATCACCCAGAAGTCCCATTGAGGGAGATAACTGAGAACCCATATAATCTCAAGACATTAAAGACCTAGAGAAATATAATAGATTCCCAGAAATTATGTCTATTTAGACATAGACTATATTCACTTCCATACCATAGCTCCTTCAAACCGGCCCTCCTGGACCTAGGGTTCAGGAGATGGGAGAGGGGAGGACTCTATCTCGTGGCACACTTTCTGAGAGATGGGATGCTATTTACAGCCATAGAGTTGAGAACTGCATATGATTTTAGACTTAGAGAACAGGACCATTTTAGAATCCTGCAAGCCCTGGATTTTGTTAAAAAACAAATAAGGGAATTGCAGATGGACACTGCACCCCCTATGATAATTGATATGATAGAGAGCTCTAGATGGTCAAGTATCCCTTACACAGATATCATATATATAGACAGATAGCTAGAGATAGAGATAGAGATAGATATATATCTATATAGATATAGATATATAGCAGTGATAGACTATGCAGGAGACTCATTATAAAAGATAAGACGAACCTGGGAAGATGACTTGGGCTCCCCACTCACTAAGGACACGTGGGATAGACGCATCAGGGGGTACACTATGGAACCTCCTCCCTGGCGTGGAAGGAATTTTCATGGAAGGTAACCTTTCATTATTTTTTAACCCCTGAGAGACAGGCGAAATACTCAAAAACTAAAGGCGCCACCTGTAGGCATAAATGTGGCGAGACTTTAGCAACACATGGCCATATATTTTGGCACTGCCCGGAAATACAACCCTTCTTTGGGGATTTATCCCATGCACTTTCCCAGATATTTATGGGGTTACCTCAGATTACCCCACATATATTTATTTTCTCTGTTTTCCCCCATCCTGTAGAGTTTCCAAAACTAAAAAACTATTGGCAATCTGCCTACTTTCAGACAAGAAAGTAATAACAAAGAATTGGCTTTCTTCTACCTCATTAACCCTTCATCAATGGGATGATATGATCCAAATCTACAGAATGGAGCAACTGACTGCAATGGTGAATAAGAGAAAGGGAAATTTTGAACTCATCTGGAGAAGATGGGTGGTATATATCTCCCTAATTATACCATAATATGCATTAGTAATGTACTAAATTATAATAATCTGACACTACCTGTTTATCAATATATGAAATGAGTAGCAACTTGGAATGATCATGTATGCCATCAGACTAAGTTATGTATGTTTGTATGTGTATTGTTTATGTTTGAAAAATTAAAATAAAAAGAAAGTTTTTAAAAAAAAAGCTCTGTACCAAGAATTTTTTGATCTCAGGTAGGAAATTGTTCCTATGCCTGTAGAGTTGCCCTAGCCTGGAGTTGACAGTTTCACCTGGTAGGCTGACATGAGCAGCAAAGAATAAAGTAGGGTCAAGGGTAACCCCAGCGTACTTAAAGGTGTTCACTTGCTCAAGGGGGTCTCCAAAAGATGATGTAATGGTTAATGCCAGGGAGGAGGGAGACTTGTTGCTGGTAGCAAAGACCATACATTTAGCTTTCTTGATGTTCATTACAAGTAGGCTGGAGGTGAACCATTCCTGCATGGCATCAAAGTCAGACTGGAACCTCCGCTGCAGTTTTTTGATGCCCTTTTTGCTAGAGAAAATGGCTGCATCATCTGCATGAAATATTATATTCGAGGACCTGTATACAGCAGGCAATTCATTTATGAATAGGCAGAAGAGAAGCGGTCCAAGGATTGATGCCTTAGGAACACCTACAGTGATGGGACAAATGTCAGAGAGTACATTGCAACATTTCACTGCTTGTGTTGCCTTTAAACCAGCTGACCACATCATGTGAGAGGCCCAGCTTAAGTAGTTTCTGGCAGAGGAGGGCATGGTTTACAAGGTCAAAGGCTGTGGTGAGGACAATGTATATGGACCAAGCCATTTCTCCCCTGTCCAGATCACAGTGTAGTGAGTCTGTGAGCTCCAGGAGTGCTGTCATAGTGCTGTAGTTTTTCCTAAAGCCATGCTGCTCATTAGCCAGAAGCACGTGATGATTCAAGTGGAGAGACAGAGCTGATCATTAACAACTTTCTCTTAGGTTTTTCATGGGGGGGTAGAATGGAGATACAGCAGTAATTATAAGGTAGATTTTTATCACCCCTTTTGTGTACCAGTGTTACATAGTTTTTTTTTCAGAGCTCAGGTACTTGCCTGATGGAAAGGGATGACTTGAAAATAACCTGCAGTGGGCGGGTGACTTCTCTAATGACTTGCTTGAGCAGCTTCATATCAATATTATTGGGGCCAAGCCAAGTTGTAATTTTGGTCTTGGCAAGGTAGGTGAACACTTTAGCCCAAATCAGCCTTTTGAAATAGAACTTGGGTATGTTTGGGAGGTCAGGTGTATCACCAAGTGTGGGGGGGGGGTGACACAGGGGTCAGGTATTAATGAGGATAAGTCACTAAATGTTTTATTAAAGGAGTTAGCAATATTTTTGTCTCCTTCAATTGTGGAACTACCAACCACTATGGAGCTGGGCAGTTGTTTTCTTGCATTGCCCAGGATATCATTGATGCCACTCTATAGCCGCATAGGATGTTTAAGTAGTTTTTTTGGGAGGGATTTGTGGTAATCAGCCTTAGCTGACTTAATGCAGACTTTAATGGTGTTCCACAGCTCCTTATACTTTTGGAAGCCTTTAGGGTGACCAAGCTCTTTGTACAGAGCCCATGCTTTGTCCCGATTCCTGAACAAGGACTTAATGGCAGGGGTGTACCAGGCCTGGGAGTCACCTTTCCTATGGAGAGTCTTGTATGGGGCAACAATGTCACATATTCTATTAAACTGGGAAGGACCAGTCTACTTATTTTAATAGTGTGCAGAAGTAAGGGAGCTTGTGGATATAAAACACACTGTCTCTGATGGAAAAGAGCTGCCCTTTGGTTACCCTAGCTGTGACAGGGGAGTGGGCACTAAGAAAGTCTGGCAGAACTGTGGTGGAGATTACCCTGTCAGCATGACTGACTAGGATCCAGTCTAGCAAAGTGGTAGTGCCTGTTTTGTAGTTTACCCGGGTTGGGGTGTGGTGGAGATAACCAGGGTTAGGAATACATTGGCCAGTTTGTCTGTGCAATCATTGCTACTACTTGACAGCCAGTTGCAGTTAAAATCTCCTAGAGCAAGTTTTTCATGTTGTGGAGATAGGCTTGAAACAATGTTAATGAAGCAGTCAAATTTGGCACTGACATTTTTTGGTGGTATATAGACCACTAGAAGAGTGAGATTCTTATCCCCTTTGGGTCCCAGTCTTAATTTTTTTGCAAGAAGTTCTCAGCCAATGGGCTCTAGAGGGAAGAGGAGTCTGCAGGAAGTAAGGTAGGACTTAATGTACATGAGGCATCCACCCCTTTTATTGATCTCCTGTCTAGCCTAAACAGGGTGTAGATGTCAATGTCAATATCTTTATCAAGGACCCTATCTGTGAGCCAAATCTCTGTGAAGGCTGAAACATCAAACTAGAAATTATTTACACAGAGCCTGAATTCATCCAGTTTGGGAATAAGACCTCCTATGTTCACATGGATCAACTCTATGTATCCTCTAAAGGATGTAGCAGGTGCAGCAGGGCCAGTGTTGGGACACACATTGCCCCAAATGATTAGCAGGAGCAGTATTATTTGTTTGACAGCCAGGTACAGTTTGGGTTTTTTGAGGGGTAACACACTTTTCAAGTGTTTTACCTTCTACTGTATGCCACAGGGCAGCTGGAGGAGTTTTAGTAAGGTGTCAACATTGGGGTCTCTGAATTGGAGGGAGGGAACTATGTGCAGGATGTATAAGGCAGTAACATATAGCAGGCTCAGTGGTAGACAGGACCTGTGTGGTAGTGCCAGGTGCAGGAGTAATATGATACCATATCGAGATATGGTGAGGGGTTTTAGTTGTGGGTATATTATCATATTATCAGCTATAGCCAGAACAACAACTAATGTTAAGAAACCTATGAAACCAGTAGAACTAGTGAGGAGGGCCATGTTGGACCCCTGTAGAAAAGGGGAATGGTTGGGCATGTGTTCCCCCATGGGAATATTTCAGGATGGTTGAGAAGACAAGCAAGTAGGCAAGCCTTTGGTGACTACAAATACAATAGTATGACCGAGTGTAACAGCGCTACCCTGAGTAGGATGTTTATTTATGTATTTAAATGTTTCACCAGGAAAGGCACACTGAGCAAAAAGATGCTTGTTTCATGATGCGACCTGGGGGAGGGGGGTTACAGAGGAGAGCAACTGCATGCATTTGTACATGGAAATGAATTACACAAATGAATTATATGGATGTGTGGTTATATAAAGTAAACAGGCAATTTAGAGTCCACAGACTAGGGAGGAGACAAAGCAGAAAAAGCCTTCTCTAGAGGGGATGTTGGCTAAATACTATAAAAACAGGGTGTGTTGAAATACTTAGCAGGAAATAGCAAATATGGGCAAACCCCAGATAGAGCATTTGGTTGTAGTCAGTGATGCAGAGTGATTCAGAGTCTAGACCAAAATAGAGGTATGAATTAGACTGAAGTAGCAGATAAGGAGGAAAGGCATAGTAGGAAACTAAAATAGCTTTTGAACCATTCCTGTCCCACTGTGTCTGCCTCCCTAATTGGGTGGACCAAGCACTGCATGAAGGGTCACCCTTTTTCCACAGTGAATACTAAGGCAAGGTTTCATTTAAGAAATCTGCATTGCCAACATCATTGATCATCCACTTCCTTTCATTCCTCAATCACTCAGTGCCTTCCTTCATTTTCCTGTTGTTGCCAGTGAAATGTTCTTTCACCTAGGAATGTAAAGATTTAGTCAGCTATGTCTCATGGAAGTTGCCAGGGTAAGTGTGTGGGCATAATATGTAAAAAGAAAGCTGCAAGCCAGCGGGTGCTAGAAAAACATAAGATAATAGCCATAAGAAAATAATCCAGCACCTCAGAAGCCAGAAAAATTCAGTAAGAGTATTTTTTTTTTGGCAAAACAAATGCAGTACTTACTAATGTAAGAAACAAAGTACACAGAAAAAATAAATTCTATGGTCACATTCCTCTAAACCAGCCTCAGTGCTGCAGGGCAATGCCACCCCTTTATCAGGAGGCGTGACCAAGCTCTACATGAATAAATTTAAATACAGCTAAAGTACAGGTACCACAATTTAATTAAATCATTAGTGAACAACAAGTCAATTTCCATCATCTCGCTTTTATTGAGTAATGAGTGCAGTGCAGCCCAGATCTCCTTAGTGCTGAAGCACATGCAAATTTAAAGGAGAGTTCCTAATAATATGAACACACAGCACTGCTGAGGTATGCTGCAGTCAGTTCCAATAAATTGGTGATAAATTAAATGATTTTTACTTTGCACAAATCTAAACACTACTATGGTGCCATAGTTTATAAATGTTATGCAGCTGACACACATTATTTACCAATATAATATGTATTATTTCAAATATTGCTCATAATCCACACATTGTTTTTCCCCATTTCTCTAATGGTGAGTTACCCCCAATAAATATGTTATGTCTATTACTTGCAACGTACATATACAATATGAACCAGAGAAAGCAATATACAACTTGTGTACAAGACACACAGAGCCACTGCAATGCAATGTATGTTTTCTTTATATTTTTCCACCGTTTATTTTTTTCAAATTTTTTTCTATTTTAAGGGATTGAACTCATCCCCATTTAATATATTTAATTGTGAATAAAGGGCCACCAATCGATAAAGTCATTGAAATCTGCTGGTTTTAGACTTTTTAATCTAAAGATCCACATAGATTCAGCCTTGTCCAGCTCATGGGATTTGTCTCTTCCTTGTGTCTTGTGGAGAATATGATCAGTGCCCATGTAATAAACCTGATGGTTTGAAATGTCCAATAAGTTTTCCAAATGTTTAACAATTGGATGTGTCTGGTCCCATTTAAAAAAAAAACTGTGGAGCTCCTGCATTCTTTCTTTAAGAGTGTGCATTGTATATCTCACATACATCCTCCCACCGGAGCACCACAAGGTATAGACCACAAACCTTGTTGAACATGTAATACAATCATGTATTTTAACTTCCCATTCTTGAAGGTTACTAGGGTTTTTGAACACACTTCCCTGGACTGCTGATTTACAAGTTTTGCAGTGTCTGCACAGAAAAAAAGCCCACTGGCTTATCCCTCAACCATGTTTTAATCATTGCTGGATTTTTACATTCACTCTGAACCAATAAGTCATGAAGACTCTTACCTTTTTAAAAAGCTACTAGAGGTCCAAGGTCTGAGATCTCCCTAAGGTCACTGTCTATGCCAAAGATATGCCAGTGTGTGTTTTTTTTTTATGATAGCTATTAAATCCGTGGATCCTGGACCATATTCTGTGGTAAAACTACCCTGTCTTCATTTGTATCCTTTAGTTTGTATTGCAGTAGTTCTGTTCTATGCACAGCTTCTGCTTTTTCTAATGCCTTGTTTAAGACCCTCTTCATTGTATTCCCATTGTCTAAGTCTATCAAGTAAATCTTTTTTTGCTTCTAAAAAGTCAGCTGGCTCTGAACAATTTCTTTTAAGACAGATTAGGTATCCAAATGGCAAAGCCTCGATTGTATGTTTTGGGCTGGCAGTAAAGCCTAGAAGTTAGTGCAATGAGCTGTGAATGAGCTTGATACATCCAGCAGATGTGGGTTTGACTCTCACAACCTCCTCTTGCATACTGCGTGACTCTGAGTAAGTCACTTATCCACCCAGTGCTCCTGGATCACACCAGAAAACAGGCACTTGTGCCTAGTGGGCCTTACCTGGTTACCAAAGAATAAAATAAATAAATAAAATGTGTTGGATGCAAACTGCATCCATGCAGTACACTGTTTCCTACAATTTCCTTTCTGTGGGCTTTAGTTTTTACAAGTGTATCAGTGCCCTGCAGTGGCAAATTTAAATAGTTAATCTCCCTGCTTCCATATTGTGCTATAAATTTCAAGCCTAAGGAATTGTCATTTAAATAATTAAAAAATGCCAAAATTTCTTCTTCAGTGCCATCCCATATAACTAAAAAATAATAAATTAATTGTATTTGACAATTTTGTGAAAAAATGGGTTCACCATGGGGTCCTGGATTGCGCCCCCCCCACCAACCGATGAATAGATGAGAATAAGAGGGCATGACTGAGAATCCCATGGCTGTGCCTTTAATCTTCTGAAAGTAACATCCCATTGAACTTAAAAAATGTGTGTGCAAAATCAAATTCAGAGCTAACAAAATAAATGTGACAGGCTATTTGAATTGTGAAATTTCTAAAATAGATGTTATTGTATTAATTCCTAGAATATATTCTATACTGGTCTAGAGTGCTGATACATCTATTATGATCCACCAGTGTGATTCCTGCCATATAAAGCCAGCCAGCTCTTGAAGTACTGCTGTGGTGTCTTCGAGGTGAGAGTCAAGCCTGATTACCTACTGTTTAAAAAAAAATATCTATATGTAAAGCTAGAGATTTAGTTAGAGATCCACATCCTGAGACAATTGGATGACTGGGAGGGGGGTGCGATAGGCCGTCCTTATGAATTTTGGGAACATGATAGGAAACCGGAACTATAGGGAGCTGACAAACTAAAAAATCAAAGTCAGTTCCTGTGATCCAACTCTCATCCACTAGCTGTGCTTTAAACACCATGTGATGTAACAGTCTATATGTATTGTACTGGTATCTGCCAGTTAGTTGAGGGCTTCTCTTTCATAATATTCCTTATCTAAAACCACTATATTTCCACTCTTATCTGAGGGTTTAATTATACTATATTTAATTCCCTTTAACTCCTGTAAAGCCTGTCGTTCCCTGATGGTCAGATTGTCCAATTTATTTTTTTCTTTAGAGCTTTTGATACATGCCGCTGTGTCTTTCAAAACTAACTGTTGAAAAACACAGACGGCTTCACTGCCTGGTGATGGAGGTTGAAAAAGGGAGGTTTTTTTTAAGTACTGATCTAATTGTTGCCAGACATAAATCTGAAGCTGCAATGTCTGAAATAGCATTAAGTGTCTCATATAGAGACTCTAAGCTCTGTAATGTAAAATGCTCCACACCACCTCACTCTCCCTCATTATCTATAGTTTGCCCAGTCCCTGCTATAAGTAATTGCTTCAACTCATTTTGAGAAATTACATCAAGAAGTGAAGCAGTGTCTGTATCTAGATCTCCTGCCCCTGAATTAACTTCTAGCTCTTGTGCTGATCTGTGCTGGAAGAATACTGTTTTAGATTTAACTTTCTAAATAAATAAAATAAATTGCAATATACTTGAAACTCATTAAGAGAATGCACAGGAATAAATGATAACCTTCTAGATAGTACACTCAATTGGTCTTCTGAAAGAGAAGCGCGAGGGAGTGCCAGTGGCCTGTTTTGACAAGAGAGCAGTAATTACAGGTAAAATATTGGTTTGGGAAGATATAAGCTAATTGATTTAGTTGTCAAAATGAGTGACAGGGTAGAATAATTATGCATTTGAAAATTTATTTAACACCAGTGGAAATAACATAATTTATTTAACTGGTATTCATACATGATTGGGTCCTTTTCCCCACTGAAAAAACATCATTTTTAGGATGTTATAACAAAATAACAAAATAACAAAAAACAGGAAGGATAAAACAGGTGGTGGAATTGCATTATATATTTCTGAGGAATTCCCATTTCACTGCTATCCAAATAATACACTTACAGACTATGGAAGTGAAATAATATGGACAGAGATTGATTTACCAGCCTCAAAAATATGCATTGGCCTGGCTTACTGACCTCCTAATTTGAATAAAGATCAAAATGTTGAATTCCTAAAACTGATAAACAACTTCAACCAAAAAACAAATTATATACTAATGGGTGACTTTAACTTCCCAGACATTGACTGGAACAAACACACTTGGAAAGGAAATGTGGAGAAAGATTTCTTAGATTTAACAGTCAGTCTTAACCTTGAACAAATTATACAGGAAGGTACTAGAAATAACAAAATTATTGACATCGTACTAACTAACCTGGGGAGTTTAGTACATAATTCGAGATTATTAGATCCCTTAGGAAATAGAGACCATAATATGATCCTGTTTCATATACAGTCTAGGGTAATAGACACTAAAGGGAACACCTTAACTAAGGATTTTACAAGAGTGGATTATTCAAAAATCAAACAATATTTTAACATATGGGATTGGAAATCTAATTGGATAGGCCTCAATGTACATCAAGCATGGAACAGCTTATTGACCAAACTCAAATATTGTATAGATAACTGGGTTCCCAACAAGAAAAAATACAACAAGGGATACAGAAATCCTGCCTGGTGGAACAATAAAATCAAAAAAATTAATTGTCAAAAACCAAAAAAGCAATAGGAAATATAAAGCTCAACCATCAATAGATAAATGGAAACATTATAGATGGTATGCCAACAAAGTAAAATCAGAAATTAGAAATGCAAAGAAAAGTATGGAAAATAAATTAGCTACAGACACTATAGATAATAAAAAAATATATATAATTATATTGGTTCTTTGAGAGGCTCCAAAGCTACCATAGGTCCATTAGTAACTAGTTCAGGTACTGTTACTAATGAAATACAAATTGCAGATGAATTTAATATATACTTTCATAAGATATTCTCAAAAAAGGAGCAATTTATTAACAACTTAAACACAAACTATAACTTAACAACTGTTGAAACTATTACTGAAGATGAAACCATGCAAGAACTACAGAACTTAAAAGTTAATTCATCTGCAGGACAGGATGGGATACATCCCACTTTACTAAAAGAAATCTCATCATATATATCAGGACCACTACGTAAATTATTTAACCTATCATTGGAAGAGAGTGTTGGTGTACAAGCATGGAAAGAAGCAGTGGTTTTACCTATATACAAAACTGATGATAAATCTATAGTATCCAACTACTGACCTATAAGTCTGACTTCTGTTATTGGAAAAATCCTTAAAAGATTAATTCTGTGGAGACTTGAAAAACACATTAATCAATACAATTTGTATGGTCCATCACAGCATGACTTTAGAAAGTGAAGATCATGCTTAACTAATCAACTAATTTTTTTTGAACATGTGAGTGCCGTATTAGATAGAGGACTTCTGGTATACTTGGCTCTGTCTAAGGCGTTTGACAGTGTGTTACATAGAATTCTTCTAGAGCATTTAGCTAAGCAAAAATTTCCTCATACTTTAATCAACTGGATTAATTCATGGTTATGCAACCGAAAACAATGTACATCAATTAAGGGTGCCTTGTCATCATCGGTCGATGTTACGAGTGGAGTTCTGCAGGGCTCTGTCCTGGGCCCTGTTCTCTTTAATGTTTTAATAGCTTCAATGCAGATATCAGAAAACATATGGATATCCAAATATGCTGATGATTGTAAAATTGGATGCATTGTTACTACCACTGAAGCAACAGACTCTTTGCAAAAAGAACTAGAAACATTAGAAATCTGGGCAAGGAACAACAAAATGACATTTAACGAGCAGAAGTGCAGAGTAATTCACATGGGTCATAATAATCTGAAAAATGGGTATTTATTAAACAATGTAACACTTCAAATAACAGAAAACGAAAAGGATCTCGGGATAAACATAGATAACAAACTAACATTTGAAATTAATACAATGGTTAAAGTAAAGAAATGTCAGAAAATCATGGGCTGTATCTGGAAAAATATTAAAAGTAGATATCAACAGGTTATTCTCCCACTTTACACTAGCTTGGTAAGATTACATCTAGATTACGGTACCCCATTTTGTGCACCTACCACAATTCAAGGAAAAAAACAACTTGAAGGAGTCCAAAGAAAAATGACAAAAAAAAAACCAAAAAACAATGGCATGTTTGGCAAACCATATGGCGAAAGATTAAAAATACCTGGTCTGTATTCAATCCAATACAAACAACTTAGAGGAGACCTTTGCATGATTTATAGGGCCCACAATGAACCAGGACTAATAGAAACGTTAGGTATGGAAAGACAAACATCTGTATCACATGCAAGATCACATAATATGAAATTAAAAGGAATAAACTGTCAAACAAAAAAAAGACTGTAATGGTTCACACAGAGAGTGGTAAATTTGTGGAACACCTTACCAAGCCTCTATACTTGAGAGTAAAACTATGGATACATTTAAGAGATCATTGGACAAACATATGGGTAACATTAAATTTGATTACATAGAGAATTAAAACCACCTTTGGGTGGCAAGTTCAATTATGTGCAATGCCTCCTGAACTTGTAAACAACTATGAAACCATGAAACTATGACTACTGTACTTGCCTATATAGGACACATCAAAACATGTTCAACCTTATGTATTATACAGTACAAATGATAGTATAATGTGGTGTATGAGGAAATATCAAAATCTTGTGGTTGAACAAGCTCGTAAAGGCCACTTTATCCAGAACCCAAGAGAGTGCACACAGATGGGGCAGCATAGTCTCCACAGGGTCTCTCTGAAAACTGCTGCCCCACAGCCACTGCACTGCATTATTCCTAGCATTCCTAGCTTCTATACTCCCTGTGTCACCTGAAAATACTTTTTTACCCTTATGACTGATACAGTGCTCCTACAGTAACTTCCCCTTTTATTGTGTTGTTACTTGTGTTCCTGGAGTACTTCCCCTTATACTGTTACCCTAGATAAGGTGTTGCTACTATTCCTCATTTAGGTCTGCCTTTTACCTTTCACCCTTTCCAACAGTGAATGCAACAAAAGGAGTGAACAGGTGCCTTACCTTAGTGAACTGACATAATGTCCCACTTCTCCACTTCCTTCTGCTGATGCCTACTGATGCCTAAGATGCAATCTTACACCTGTTCCACTCCTTCACTGTGCCACTTACTCACTGGACACATCTTTAAAAAGCTGCAAACTTTTTTTTCTGACTTTTTTGGGTTGTTTTTGCTTCCGGACCACCAATCTGAGCCTTTAGCATCAATCCTTCTTCTAGTTGGCCAAGTTCTCCATTTGAGCCAGCAGACAAGAAGACAGAAGATGCTATTAAGAAGGCAAATGAAATAGAATTATCTTTGCACCTCTAGCAAACAGAAGGCTACTATGGAATATGCCACACATCTATCAGGTATGTGGCTGATACAACCATAGACACATTAAAAATGACAACAAGTACAATGGCTATGATCAATAAAGCAAGGAGGCAGCTGAAGCTAAAGATGTGGCAGGAGGATTGAGAATCAAAACATAGGCTCTTGAAGCTCCAGTTCAAAGGGAATAAGGTGTTTGGTCTGGGTATGGAAAAATACCTCAAACAGAAAGGGAAGGAAAGAATCTAGTTGAGGACAAAGCAGGCACCTTCCAAACTTCATGAAAAACAGATCTTGCAACAATTTTCAAAGAGGGTGTAGAAACAACTATTTCCAAGATGGAACATCCCATAAATTTAGGTTTACTTCCAATTTCTTTAACCTTCATGGGAACTTCTTGAATAACAGAAGACAATGGGGGATAATACAGAAATATCCAGGAATAGAGGTAACAACTGATCCAACTATGGCACCAAGGGATTCCAAGCATGAGTTGATCAAGGCCCATGATCAAAATCCCACTGTAGGAGGAAGGCTGCAGCATTTCACACACAGCTGGTCCCAAAGGTTCAAGCATAGATGGGTACTGGACATAATCAAAAATGAGTATTTGTTCAAGTTCAACCAAACACCCAGGTGGGGCAGATTCATAGTAGACTGACCAGGTCCCCACTCAATCAAGTCAGATCACTGTAAAACCAGCTTCTACAAGATGGTGCAATAGTGCCAATTACATTACACAAAAGGTTATACAGAGTTTATTCTGCATTCTTTCTTGTACTATAAAAGACCAGGAATTAGGCCCCATTCTAGACATAACATTTATGAACCAGTTAATCTGATTCAGGAGGTTCAAAATGGAGACAGTGCAGTCAACAATTGCAGTGATCAGGAAAGGGAACTATCTGACCACCATAGGTCTCAAAGATGCTTACATACACATTCCATTTCATCCAGCTCACCACAAGATCTTACCATTCTGCATTCTGAACCTCCACTTTTAGTACAAGTGCCTTCCAGTTATTCTGGCCTCTGCCTTTTGAGTGTTCACAAAAGTTATAGCAACAGTGATGGCAAATCTGTGGAAAAAGGGGGTCCATGTCATCCCATACCTTGATGACTCTTAATAAGGGTGAAGTCATTGGAAGCATTTCAATAGGCAACACTGAGAGCGAAAGAAATTTGGACCTGACATAACTGGGTAGTAAACACGACCAAGAACAATCTCAACTCTTCATCAACTCTGGAGCATCTAGAAGCAATTTCAGCATGACGAGGGGGATAGTCCAACCATCAGATGACTGAATTCTCAGCTTGAAAGAATATTGTCACATGGTTCTGTCCTGAAAAGAAACAGTCCAGAATCTGATGCAGCACCTCAGTGTAATGGCATCCTGCATTGACCTCCACAATGGGGCCAGCCTGTACATGAAAACCCTACAGAGGTTCCTCCTGGAAAACCCAGATCATGTCTTTCATAATTATCAGAAAGTACTTATGATCCCATCACCAGTAAGATGATCTATCCAGTGGTGCAGTCTACAAAAGACCATGCAGCAAGGTGCATATCTGGACAAGCAGATAACAATATCAGTTGACACAGCTGCCATCCAGCATGGTTGTGGTTTCAGTTCTGGGCATAGCAACAGTGCAATCGAGATGGTCCACTTCCGAGGCAAAACTTGCCATTAACAAACTTTATGTACTGCAAATGCAAGCAGTCCTTCTGGCCCTCAGGTACTTCCAGTACAGGGGCCAGGGTTGCCACATCATAATCTGGGCAGACAACAGAGTGACCATGTCATACATAAATAGGCAAGGAGGAATGAGGAGCAGACAGATGTCCTGAGAACTACCAGTCTATTAAAATGAGCAGGATTTCACATGGCAAGCTTGTCTGCCATCCTTCTGGCACATGACCACAACAAGTAGGCAGATTTGCTCAGCTGGAAAACCCTCAATCATAGGGAGTGGTGACTTCATCATCAAGTTTTTCTGAAGATCTAATCATGTTGGGGCCTGTTTCAAACTGACCTAATTTATTTATTGTTTATTTATTTATTGGATTTTGTTAACCAAGTAAGCTCACTAAGACATGCATCCATTGTTCAGAACTGACCTCAGATGAATTACATACAGTATAGAAAACAGACAGTTACATGGTACAGAGCATTACAATGAATATCTTATGAAACAAAGAACACCAATAGCAACAATGGTAGTAGCAGATTCATACTTTCAGAACAGAAGAACAGAGTAAAATGTGCATGTTATATTTACCAAGTTCAACACAATGAACTAGATGAGATAGAACTTACAGACAACATATGGTGACGAATCATGGCCGTAGATTTAAATAAACAACTCAAATTAGTAGAACTCGAAGCCAAATGTAAAACTTTAAATATAGGTGTGGTGGGAGTAACTGAAACTTGGTGGGATGCATCCTCAATTTGGCCCAGAGAAATTCCAGGTTATAAGTCATATCATAAAAACAGATTAGATAAGCAAGGTGGTGGAGTTTGTATGTACACACAAAATGATATTCCTTCTTTTGAAGTGTGTTCTCTCTTTCCTTTGGAAAGTATATGGGTTAAAATCTTATTGAGGGAGCAGTCCTATAAAACTATTGGTAACATCTATCAACCTCCATCTGCAAATTCAGATTACACAACTGATATGTTTAAAGAAATTACATATTTTTCAGAATCTCAAGATACTGTAATATTTGGTGACTTTAACCTCCCTCATATTAACTGGGACTCATTCTCAGGACAGTCCTATGCCGAGAAAGGACTAATAGATGTGGTAGTTAGTATTGGATTACAATAACTTGTTACTGAACCCACTAGAGGTCCTAATATTTTGGATCTATCATTTACTAACATAGAGCAACAAATTAGCAGTTTACAAATTTGGGATCCACTTGGGACTAGTGATCATTCATCTATTCTTTTTGAAATTCAACAGTTTAAAACTACACAAAGAAAGTTATACTATACAGAAAATTATAACAAAGCAAATTTTTCTAAAATCAATGAATACTTACAAAACATACAGTAAACTGGGAATCTAATCTTCTTAATTGTACAACACAACAAGCTTGGGACTTTTTTTTTAAAACATTGTACATTATTCAGAAAATACCTTTATTCCATCTAAGAGGAAATTTAATAATAAAGGAAAAATTCCCCCTTGGTTCAACAAGACAATTAAAAATCAGATTAAAATAAAAATTAAACTTTTTAGGAAACTTAAGAATAGTTCTGTTCCATTTAAAACTACTGTATTACATAAATACAGACTATCTGTGAAAAACTTAAAAAAAATCTATTAAATTGCCAAAAAATAAGCTAGAATTTAAACTAGCTCACACAAGACTGTCACAAATCTATTTTCTTGTATATAAATAGTAAAAAAGGTGTATCAAGGACCATTGGTCCCATTATAACCAATGGCTCTTCTCTATCTGATATAGAAACCTCAAATCTTTTTAATAAGTACGTTTGTTGTCTTCTCTCAAAAATCACATATTAGTACATTTAAAGTTCACCACATAAATTATCATAGGTTCTTTCCAACTGACATTATACAAGCCATCAAAAAACTAAAAAAAAATACTAGTTCAGGCCCAGACGGTATTCATCCATGGTTTCTGATCAAAACATCTATAAATATTTCTATATCTTTGTCAATTATTTTCAATAAATCCTTACAAGAAAGCATTGTACCAAATGATTGGCATTCAGCAATAGTTACTCCCATATTTAAAAAAGGCAATAGAGGTTGTGTACAAAATGATCATCCAATTAGCCTGACCTCAGTGGCTAGTAAATTAATGGAACGAGTAATGAAGTCTCTAATGGATCAAGATTGTAAAAAATTAGGAATTTATGATTCAAATCAACGTGGGTTTACTCCCAAGTATTCCTGCACCACCAATCTGATATCTTTTTACAATAATATAAGTACTCTACTAGATGCGGGTATCCCTACTGATGTCATTCTTTTGGACTTTAGTAGAGCTTTTGATGAAGTCTCACATGAAAAACTCATTACTAAAATGCACAATCTAGGTTTGTCACCTGATATTGTCAACTGGACTTTAAATTTGTTGACAAATTGTTCTCAGAGAGTCAGAATTAATGATATCTTGTCTGATTTGAGTAGTGTGACAAGTGGTGTACCACAGGGATCGGTCTTGGGACCAACATTGTTTAACCTCTTTATCAGTGATTTACAAACAGGGCCAAATAACTTCATAGTTAAATTTGCAGACAATACTAAATTGGGGGGCAAGTTTAATAATCAAGAAAATATTTCTGCATTAAAGAAGGATTTGGAAAAATTAACACTTTGGGCAAATGAAAATCACATGCAGTTTAATCAAGACAAATGTATAGTAGTGCATTTCGGTGTAAATAATCCAAATACGATATATCATAAACAAACTACCACTTCACTCATCAAATTGTGAAAAATATTTAGAGATATATGTTAATAATAAACTTACATCAAATGACCACTGTGCTAGAACTGCATACATGACCAACAGACTTTTGGCAAATAAAACGCACTTTTGTTAATCGCACTGAACAATGCCTTATTCCATTGTATAAGGCATACATTAGACTGTATCTAGACTATGGCTCCCCTTTCTGGAATCCAAACCAAAAAAAAAGACAGCAATTCATGAACAGGTTCACAGGAGAGTAACTAAAATGATTCCAAGATTAACAAACTTGGATTATCAGAACAGATTAAAAGCTACTGGTCTCTTCTCTCTTCAAACTAGAAGTTTAAGAGGTAATATGCTTATGGTTTTTAATTTAATAAATTCACCAGATCTAATGGAAAAATGTGGTCTAACACTCCCCAAAAGGAGACATGTTCTGAGACTGCATAATAAACAGCTTGAAGTAAAAACTTATAAAACCAGCAAAAGGTGAAACTTTTTTTTTCCAATAAGAGCATCCATTGTATGAAACACCTTGCCACAAGAATTGGTAGAGGCAACTAGTGCCACTGTCTTTAAAAACAAATTAGATGTTTGGTTGAGGGATAATAGATAAATAATGTCCCACATAGTGTGGGGAACAGTCTCGATGGGCTCTGGCCTTCTTCTGTTCTTTCATATCAAGTAATACCAAGTAACTCCCAACTGTTCTCTCCTGCTACAAGGAACAAGGCACAAGGCACAGCAGGAATAGATGCACTGTTCTCTCCAGCTATGAGGAACAAGGTACAGCAATAACAGATGTACTGTCGACTCCATGGTGGTTTCACAAGCACTTACATGTTCCCAACAGTCTTGGTGCCACACGCAAGGTATAAGACTCTGACAATGTGGTCCTCATAGCTCTGGATTGACCCAGAAGAAGTTGGTATACATCGGTCGTTCAAATGTTGATTGTTGAACCAATGCCACTGTTGAACCTACCAGACCTGCTATCATAGGAACCAACCCTACATTCCATACAAGAAACTCTTAAATTGATAGCTTGGCTGCTCAAAGGGACTAAGAGGATACATGATGCACGGGATCTGTTATGAGATATATCTTAATGACTGGCAAGTGAGCTCAGGGAATATCACGAGTGGCTCCTCATAGTGGAGTCATGAGTGATTAATCCCTGAGCTCACTTGCCAGGAGTTAAAAGATATATCTTGTATCACATCCCTTGACATCATGTATGCATTTTATGTAATAGGGGTTTTATATTATGCAGATTAAATTTCAAGTACAGTATTGTTTCTGCTGCAATGTTCTTTGTCCTTTTTTGAATGGATTTCTTGTGTGATATTTGTCATTGGCTGTTATATTTCTGCTCTGTTTTTTGATTGGTTCCTGGTTTGTTGGTGTGTGTTGATTGGCTGTTCCTTTTTTGGGTGTTCCAGTTTCTTCGGTGCTCGTACTCATCAGCGTGTGTTTTAGTTTCTGTTACATTTTGATTTACTTTGGGAAAGTTTTATGGGTATGCGTTTGTTATTATATATGTTTATTTTGTTGTGAACCAGAAGTTGGGATCAGGTAGCACTCTTTGAAAGTTACATACATGTTTTCAGAATCAGAGGATCGCATTTGTCATTGGCACTGCAAGGTATTTCAGTACGTTTACTACAACTTCAAATTATTTTTATTTTGGGGTTTTCTCTCACAAATTTTGGAAGTAGCAATTTTGATTGGTTCATTGACTATATATGTTGTACTGGGCATTAGTTTTTGTGATACGATATGATTTGAGGTGAAAGTTATGTTACTGCACATCACTTTAGTAGACACCGAGTTTAATATAGTAATACATTGAAAGTGAAACATATTAGAAAAACATTAATGGTTTGCAGAACTGTTTTATTTGCATTTTTAATGCCGTTTGTTTTTAAGAATTGTGATTATTTTTTTAATATGATTTGATTTAAGTGGTTTGCATTCTACAAAGTAGTCTGTCCCATTTTGAAGCTGATGTGTACAAAGGGGTGATACTGTAGAACTAGAAATATTTGGGCAAAGTTTATATCGCGCTCAAGAGACCAATCAGCTGATCACGCCAATATAACATCACGCAACAAGGTCTCCATGGATTGTCAACTTTGAAGGATGTCTCTAGTGAAATGGTTAAACTCACCTCGGATACCTGCTAGTAAGCATGGTTTCTCAGCCCTACAGGCAGACAATTTGGATGCTGATGTTCTTTCTGTCTCTGCTGGCATCTCAAATCTAATGTCAGAGGCTGTTACCAAAGAGCTAGCTGCTGCATCTCCACCTGCCAAGAAACGTAGATCACATTATGTTGTTTATCCTCCAGAAGTCTAATTTGAAATTTGGAAATATTCCGCAGGACAAGGTGTCATGAATGCAGTCAGGTACTATGAAGGCAAGTATCATCAGAAAATCAATGAAAGCACAGTGAGTACATTTAAGTGTGATTACAAACTACAGTTGACAGATACAACAGACCCTGACAAACTGCAAGGAGCTCCCAATAAAACCCAGAGGGCATCCCCGTCTACTCATGGCAAACATTGAAGGTGAATTAAAAAGTCTTGTAAAGACTTTGTGAGCTGAAGGTGCTGTGGTTAATGGCAGGCTCTTGATTGCCATTGCTTCTGGCATTGTGAAGGCCAAAAGCCCAGAATTACTGGTAGAGAATGGTGGTGCTTTGACTTTTTCAAGACAGTGGTCATGGCTGTTTCTGAACAGAATGGGCTTCAGTAAGAGGAAGTGCACCAAGGCTGTCTGGAAAACACCAACTGATTTTGATGCCCTGAAAAAGGTTTTCTTAGGCAGAATTGCCACTGTAGCTCGGCAACAGCTAATTCCACCAGAGCTAGTTTTAAATCTTGATGATACTGGAGTTAACTTGGTGCCATGCTCAGAGTGGACTATGGAGAAGGTGGGAAAAAAGCAAGTTAAAGTGGCAGGATTGGGTGATAAACGTCAGAGTACTGTATTCCTGTGCTGTACTTTGTCTGGCCACTACCTGCCCCCTCAGATCATCTACCCTGGCAAAACCGATCAGTGCCACCCTTCATACAAATTCCCCTCTGATTGGCAGATGACTCATAGTGAAAACCACTGGGCCAACTCACAAACTACAGTGCAGTACATCGAAGGTGTCATTGTTCCCTATGTGCAAGCGATAAAAACAAAACTTCAGCTACCGACTGTGCAGAAAACACTGCTAATACTGGATTTATTCCGTGGTCACACTACACCTGATGTCACTGACCTTTTAACAAACACAACATTTTGTCAGTATATGTACCTGCATTCTGCACTGACCTTACTCAACCACTAGACATTTCAGTAAACAAGATTCTGAAAGATGACTTAAAACTTAGTTTTACAGAGTGGTATGCCAGTGAGGTGGCAGCTAAAATGACACAATGTGAGTCAGAAACAAAATTTAACATTGACCTCTGTACAACGAGTATCAAAAATAAGCATGCACAATGGTTGGTAGCAAGCATTATGAAATTCGCAGTTCGATCTGAGGACTGCAAGAGGGGCTTCGAGCAAGCCAGATTCCTACATGCACACTCTGAATGTCTAAATGGTAAGCTTTTTACACCAAAGCAAAACTTAGTCATGAATCACACTGAATTTTAGCTTAAATGTACTTTCTTTTTTTTTTCAGATCCTGCCACAGATGATGAATAAACTGAGAGAAGCAGCAACAGCTTCATATGTAGGACTGTGTCTGATCGATAATCAGATTTTGGAATTTTTACTTTCTGCACACAATAGTTTCCAGTAAAGAGTTTGCTTCACCTTACCATTTGTTTTCTTTTGTTGTATTTCCAACCAAACACGACAGACACACTAAAAGTTTTCGCTGGTAACGCGGAAGTGAAACTGACCGACCATGTGGTTCTTGGTAAAGAATCCAGTAAATGGGCATCCTTCCCTCTGACCCTCCATCCCTCCATTGGCAACTGCTGTACATTCAAAGTAGAATAAAGTAAATGTTCATTCAATGGATACTTGGAATTCAACTGCAGTTTAGTAATGGAATGCGGGAATGAGTAGTGGTGACATGGTGGCATGGTGATGCCGTGCTTTGTCGACATCTTTATTGACATCCTTCCTAGTTATATACATACAGGGCAGGTAGGCATGTTGTTGATAAGCTGGTGGCTGGTGATGTTATATGCCATGTAAACTTTGCTGTAAAAATTATTTCGTTGAAAAAGAGTCTCCAGTGAATATAGTGAATTTTTTTACAGTGAAGATTTCAAGTTCCACAGTATTTAAATGTGATGTGTTCAGAGTACTGATAAAGCAAATGTTGGTCCAATAGTGTTACGATCTGTTTATGAGCCTCTTCTTACTTGCCCCACCCTTGAGTTGGACATTGCTACTTAAAGTACCCTACTGTGATGGTTTGGAGTGCTGTAAATGGTGCAGTAGATTATTGACGTTTACTCACCTGGTAAAGCTGCCTATAGGAGCACATTTTACAGCACTGCTACCAATCTTTCAGTGAGGAGGAATATGGCATGATTGTTTGACAGAACAATAATACTGTGATTATGAAGCAGAACAATATTTTTTTTTTTTTTTGCTAGAGCAATAACATTGTGCTTGTTTAGTAGAACAATAGAACTGGGATAGTGTGGAAAAGTAGAATGTTTATGCTTGAATTTTCTTTTTTGTTTCTTGGATATGAAGTTAATGTCATTTGAATCCATTAATGGTTTCTTCCTCCAGTGATGTTACACTGCAATCCCCTCCTAATATATTTTGTTTTCATGAGTATAGTATAAAGGTGTTTTACTACAGGAAGCAGGTTTGGAAGTTTTGAACTGAGAATGATTTAAGGTGGGGTGATCAGATTCAGACTTTCAGTTTGTGCATCAGTCTATCAAAGTTCATCTCTATGACCCTGTTGTGATGACTCGGAGCGCTGCAGAAGGTGCTGCTATAATCACCTTTACCAGGTGAGTACACGTCTGCTGTTCAGGACATTGAGAAGAAATATATTAGGTACTTCAGTGCCTCCTGGCTGGATAGCATGGAGGTTACCCTGTAATAGGGCAGTGCTACCATTTTGCTTTGGATCCTCTGCTGCATTGCAGCTGGTGGAGGTAAAGAGTGTGGTTGCAGGATTTCAAGATACTGCAGCCCCCCATTGAGTAGTGCCCCTCTAAACCCTTCTAAATTGTGTGGTGCTCCACACAGATCCTGGATTTTCTGGACCCAAATCATGCCAAATCATGGACTTTTTGGGTATTATGTAGGCTGAAAGGCCTTTGAGTTGGCTGCTGTATGTCCACAGGGTGGTACACATACAGCACCCAAGTTTTTACTACTGTAGACCTTCCCATGGCAGGCAGCAGCTACTGTAGGAGGGTACTGTATCTAGGGGTGGTTGAAAGGTAGCAGCTGAGCAGAACGCCTCATTGCTACAACCATGTGTCACACTCTGCTTTCTAACCCTAAGCCCTATCATGTAACCAGTAAGACATAGCAGGGTGTTGCATTCACCAGAGCCAAAATACTAGTAATAAACTAATGAGACAAGAATGCTGTGATATGGGCAGGATTGGAAGCTATGGCAGTGCAGGTGATTCCAATAGTTTGCCACCTAGTAAACTTCAGCAACTTTCTCTAATCAGTTGGCCCCCACATTAACATAATACAATCTGTATTTTCACTCAGTAAGTCATTCTGTTGTAGACATAACTACAACACCTGCTAGAACTGTGATGGACAGGATTGTTCATAAGTTTACCAAGACTTTAAAATCAAATCAGTTTCTCAAAAGAAGATTTCAGAGAAATAAGGGAACCACACAAAATTATTACATTTTAACACCAGTAGTAGTTTTTGGATGGTATGTATCTGACAGAGTGCCTTACAGGGTAGGTTTTTATAATCCTTGGTTTTGTATTAAGATAAACTCTCAGTGATGAAACTAGTTTTTCCCTAAAGTGCAATAATCTCCACTTCAGTTTTTACCATTACCTTATAGACATACAGTATATGGACAAACACATCACAAAGTGCAGGGATGCCGATAGAAACTTCCAGGCCCTGAACACACCCTTAGGTCTGGGCCCCCCACCCATCTCCAAGACATATAAATGTGTAAATTTGGGCCCCCCCTGAGCTACTTGGGCCCGGGACAGTTGTCCTGGCGTTTCCCACCTGTCAGCACCCCTGACAAAGAGTAATGTCTTCTTTTCAACAATATTTAATTCTTCCTGCCCAATACATCATTTAGTCAATTGTGTATATATAGTGAGCTGGGGAATCAAAATGTATGAACACAATAGTGTAATAGCAGATCTGAAAGACCCAATGCAGACTTATTATTTTGCTCTTATTAGTGCCTTGCTATGTATTTATTCAGCCATGGCAGACACAGTGGTTAATCAAATAGTGACAGATTTAAAAGATCTTCAGGATATGAAACTAAGGGCCAGATATTCCAAACTTTGCCCCGGGACTAAGTTAGCACTGCTCTGCAGGCTAAATTAGCCCGGACCCAATTGCCCACTATATTCAAAAGGGACAGCCCCAGTGCTAAACCTGCTGAATATAGCATGCTAAGGAAGATGGGCAAAGTGGGCTGGGAGTGCAGTGCAAAAATAGCTTGGGAATAAGACAGCTCTGAATATAGCAACCAGGACGTGCACACCACAACAACATCCAAATTCACAGCAACGTGAATGAAGGGAGAGGTGAACTATGTGGCCAATGTGTGTGCTCGCAAAGGCTTGGAGTCAGTAAAGCTGCAAGCAGCAGCACATGTGAAATTACAGTGTGCAAAAATGTTTGTGCATGCGCAAACACATTTGCGCAGGTTTGGGGCGGAGCTAAGCAGTTTTCCTGGCACGATCATGTTTGCCCAGGGCAAAACTGTGCTATACTCAAAAGTGACATGCAAATGAGCCTACTTAGGTAGTCTGTGGGAAAACATTCAGATTAGCATCTCATTATGACCTGATTTGCATGTAGTTTGCCCAGCACTATTGCAGGGTTCCACAGCTCCATCTGTAGGTCAGTCTGGAAGTACAGGGACTGGCTGAGTCTGCCCACAGCTCAACCTGTAGGTTGGTCTAGGAGTGCATGGAGGTAGCTGCAGGCTACATTTGTACAGTACAGCATTACATATTGTGCCCCAGGAGACTACACAGCACAGTCACAGGTGGTGGTGCTACATACAACTGTGAAACTGTAGCACATAATTCAGTACACAGCAGACACTACAGTAGCAAGGGGGCCAGTAATGTGATGGACACAGCAATGCCTATGGTGTGTAGGGCAGTGATGACCATTGCACTGTACAGAGTGACAGGCCCAACTTGCAGATGTTCACTGACAGTGGGCATTACTGTTATGCTATTGTGCAACCCACAGATGCTGCACCACTGGCATGGGATACTCAAAGTGACATATACACAGCTGGCTGTGTGTGCTGTGGTGTCTGTACAGATGTGCAGTATGTGGCTGGGGGGCACATAAGATCAGACAGGCACACTGATGTTGGTGTTGGGGTATTCCCAACAGTAGCCCAAGTGAACTGTGTGGCTTGTCCCAGCCTTGTGGCCGTACCAAGTTTGTAGTGCTGCCTGGCCACTTGTACACCCTCCCCCTCAACACATGCCATGCACACAGTGCTGCATGTGTGTGCTGGCATCTGTTGCTTTCCACAGAAGGGTGGTCTGCAGGTGTGTGTTGTATGGCTGCACTTCCATGGTGTCCACAGGGAGCCGGGTCACCACTTACTGCCTGGCATGGCTGGGACTGGTGGCAGATGATGGCATCATAGTGATGCCATCAGTGAACAGCATGTTTCCGCTATGTCTGGCATATTACTATGTGTCATACTTACTGGTTAGGGTCATGCAAAGGCATGCAAAAGTCATGCAAAGACACAAAGTCGCACAAAGCTGGTTTGCCCAGAGTTAAGACTACCTTTTCCTGGGTGGTAATTTGCACCACGCATAGTGTTGTACTAAGTCATTCAAAACCACTTTGTGTGATGCTATTCATTGAATATAGCATTGCGCAGACATGCCCCCTCAATCTGCTCTTTGCATACATTCTAGTTTTGCCTGGCACTAATGCAGTTTGTGCATGCTCTTTGACCTTTTGAATATAGTGGACCTGCGCTAACCCGGCACTAAACCTGTGCATACAGTTTGCACACAGCACAAAGTTTTGAATATCTGGCCATAAGTCTGGTATGTTATGTTAAGTGTTAGTTGTTAAATTTAGTGTAACTCTCTATGTGGTTAAATGACTTATTCAACAAGGATATTTACTCATTACCATTTTACTCTAGAGTGTCTCTGACTTTTTCTGTAGATCAGAAAAGAAATGCAATAAAAATTGGGTAATAAGTTATGTTCTTTGTTATCGTGACCTTTGTAAATGTAAAAGTCAGCAAATGAAGTAAAGTGATGTGTTAGAATCTTTATCATATGCCTACACAATACAAAAATAATGCATTTTAGAGTTTTCATATCAAGTTACTATTAGGGCATTGTATAAATAGTTATAGAAAGATGGTTATTATGAAAACCTTCACCATTGTTTTAACTACTTTAGTAAATATACTGAAAAGGCCACCAGGATGCAACTCGATGCTTCTGAATTCTGCTGACGAGTTACTGCAGAAAGCAAGGCAATTGCAGTTGTATTAGGTTCATGATACTCCATGTAGTGTTTTGCACCTTTAGATGTCCTGAATTAGACCTCAGCAAAAGATGTTTCAGAAATACTAAACTTAACCTGCTTGCTTACTCCAGTAAATGAATGTTAGTAGCGTACGTCAGCAAGTAACATGTTTTTACGTTTACCCAGACCACTAATTCTGACGGGTATTATTTTCTGGTTCAAACAGTAGTCATTATATACAGTAGTGCAGACTCTGTAATAACAAAATGTAATTAATTTATTAATTTAATTATTCATTATTGTGTACACCTACACAAAAAGGACTAAAATAATCTGCTGAACAGTGTAATTGTCTAACATCCTACAGTAGTTAGCATTGCAATAAGGAGTGTGTTCCACTGACATTATTTTATTTATCACTTTGTAAGGCACTGTGTTTTTAGCTCTTTAAAAGGCACAGCAGTTTGACATCTTTATATTTGTTCTCATTTTCATTTTAGTGTAACTGTGAATTGGACTACCTATTAAAACTCTTCATCAAAGAACTAGAGAAGATGAGATCTACAGCTGCATCAGAACTGATTTCTCGGATGCAAACCAACACTGAGGCACTAATTAATAAAACTATGGCTGTCAGCCAATCAAGTCAGCCAAGCAATATAAGCCTATCAGTTGTTTACAGTTATGTTTATAGTAGGCCAAACTGCTCAGCAATTTATATTAATTATTTGTAATTTTGTTATTGAAATTCCTGCAAAGGGGAAATCATTATCTCCAGGGAGCTTTCACCTGGTTAACAAATATCAAATAAATTGCATAGAACCAATAATAAACAGTGCTATACAGCAGGATAAAGTACTTAGTAATTGCCAGCCAGGTGGTGCTGAGGGTTGAGGCACTAGACGCCACACTTCACACCATGCCGGTGACCTGGGTTTTGGAGCAGACTCTGGCCGCCAGGGGGTCAGCAGGAGAGAGAAGGGATCGAGCATCTGGAGGACTGCTCTCCCTTCCTATGGAGGGATCTGGGGACAGCGCTACTGCTGTACACTCCCTGGCTGTAGTCAGGGGCAGCACTGTAACATCCAGTACCAGTGGATGCTGGGGGAAGTGGCGCCATGGTGGGTGTCGGTGCATCAGCCATGGATGCCATTGCACAGCTGTACTCCAAGGGGAAACAAAGGCAGAGAAATCATTGCTGGATTGGAAGGCACATTCAAAGTGCCAGGCCATCTCTCTATCGCAGTCCCAGGACTCTCCACTGAACCCACCCTCTAATACCAGAGAGGCCACCAGGTAGGTGGGGCAGGCTCTCCTCCAGGGAGTGATCCGGGGGACTGGAAGGTACTTGTTGAGGGTCTTGGAAAGAGATAGGCTTCAGGTGGGGAGTAACAGGGATCATTTAGTGGGCACCTCTGAGAGATGCCTCATCCAGCAGGATATAAAGAAAGTTAACAAAAAAAAGTACTCAGTAATTAGATGTCTCAGTTTTCTGCTTGACAAATTAGAGCAATTACCTTTAGAATATATTGGTTTCTACCATGTCCTGCAAGATATTACTGGCTGAAACTGTGCTACTGCACTTTTTTCTGAGTGGAAGGGCAGCTCAATAAGTAATCATCCAATACAGGGATAGCACTTCTGCTGAAAATAAAATTTATTTTTTTAGAGTTTTAATTTATAGTAGTGTGATTGCATAGTGCCAGTTATTTGTTATTGTGATATGAACAGAGACCAATGCAGCTGGTGCCACCACTATAGTCCTTGCCATCCCTGTCACCCCATACCTTCATACTAAAATGTTACTCCTCACCCCAGTAGGTTTTAGTTATTTGGGGACATTGCGGATTAAATTCCCCAGTGAAATTAATCTAATTAACTCATCAGCTTAGATAAACATGTATATCAAAGTTCATCACTTCTTCTGAGGGGAGAGGGTGCCAAAAAGTAATCTCCTTGGTATGAAGTGGTTCACATCGGCTCTTTAAACAGCACTTTATATGTTTCCTTGCAGAGGGGCCTTTAGATTATAGTAGAGTGATTGCATAGTGCCAGTCATCTCTTGCTGTGATATGAACTGAGACCCATGCAACTGGTGCCACCACTATAGTCCTTGCCATCCCCATCACCCATACCTTCATACTAAAATGTTACTCCTCACCCCAGTAGGTTTTAGTAATTTGGGGACATTGATGATTAAATTCCCCAGTGAAATTAATCTAATTAACTCATTAGCTTAGGGAAAAATTTATATCAAAGTTCACCACTTCATCTGGGGGGGAGGGGGCACCAAAAAGCCATCTCCTTGGTATGTAGTGGTTCACATCTGCTCTTGAAACAGCATTTTATATGTTTCCTAGCAGACATGCCTTTTCATTTTGATAGTTTTGCATTCCTTTGGATTGGTAGAGTGCACTGATATAAATTTTTACCATGGAAAGTCCAAAATCCATGGCAGGAGGGAGCTCTAAATCTCAAAAGCAGCAGTCACAGCAGTAGAACTCTGAGGCCTCAGGCAGCACTGGAGCTGGCAAGCTTGACTAGCAGGGTCAGGAGCCTCCATGGATGGCAATGATGGGTCAATCAAAGCCATGGACTCCAAAATACAAAGGTTCACACAAAGGTTTGTGGGAGCTAAGGAGGCCAGATGGTAAAGAATAACCCATAGCCGCTCCCTTCCAATATCCCTTATTAGGTCATTATACCCTCCTTCGTAATATATTTATTCAGCTGTGTTTTGAAATGTTTCTTTGATTTGGAACAAATGAGCTACAAGGGGAGCTCATTCCAAGGAGTCACCACCCTCTGCGTAAAGAAAGCTCTCCTTCTATTAGTATTATACTTCATGTGCCTAAGTTGAAGAGGGTGACCTCTTGAACCCTTAGTGTCATCCTTAAATTGAAGGTTTAATTCATTTAATAAACATTCATCCTGCATTATATCATAACAAAGTAGTAAATCTTCTCTAACCCTTCTTGTTTGAAGGGACATAAGCTTCAAATACTCCAAGCGCCCTTCGTAGGGCATATTTTTAATATTATGTGTCAATTTAGTGGCCTGCCTTTGAACCCTTTCAATATCATTTACTGCTCCTTTGGTTATGGGTACCCACACAGGGGCCTCATAGTCCAGGATTGGTCTGACATATGCTCTATACAGGGGCATAATCACTTCCTTGTTACGACTCCTAAAGCTTCTCTTTATGTTGTGTAACACCTGTTTAGCTTTAACAATCTGTTTATTTGCATGCAAGCGGAAAGTCAGTTTGTGGTCTACAAGAATTCCCAAATCTTTCTCTTCCATGGAGTTTCGTAGCACCTTACCATCCATATAATAACTTTGCATACCATTTTGATTCCCCAAATGTATTGCACAGCACTTATCCACATTAAATGTCATACACCTAGATGTTACCCAGTTATAAATACTATTCATATCTGCCTGTAGGTCTCTAGCTCCTTCTGGGTCTGTAACTATTACAGCAATTTTAGCGCCATCTGCATACTTACTAATCCAACCAGAGCTATCCTTACCCATAAAGGACATAACAATTTTAAACAGCACAGGGCCCAGGACCAACCCCTGCGGGACCCCACTGGTGACTCCCACCCTGTCAGAATAATATCCATGTAAACACACTCTTTGGGCCCCCCCCAGCCAGGCTGCGACCCAGTGCACCACTCTGTGGTCCACATCTATATCAGTGAGACAGTGAAGGATCTGGTGGTGAGGGACCTTATCAAAAGCCTTTGCCAGATCCAAATAAATACAATCCATGTCCTGTCTCCTATCCAGTGCCTCTGACATCTTTTCAAAAAAACAAAGCAGATTTGTTACACATGACCTCCCCCCAACAAAACCATGCTGTTCTCTATCCTCCTGACCAGTTCTCCTTAGATGAGTATCTGTGATATCCTTTAGGATGGATTCCATAAGTTTACCAGGGACTAAAGTAAGACTAATGGGTCTATAATTCACACAGTCTGCCCTGTTTCCCGGGCTCCACATTTGCCTTCAACCAATTCCCTGGCACAGTCTCACTTACAAGGGACTCATTAAACAGTGTAGCCAGGGGTATTTCTACACTATGATACAACAGCTTAAGCATTTTATTTGAAATATTATCAGGACCTGCAGAGTAAGTACTTTTTAGGGTCAGAATCTTTCTCAAAATTACTTTGGTAGTAATACTTATGGTTTTCTCGTCATTTGGTTTAATATCAAGTTTACTTTGCTGCATACCAGAAAACACTGTACTGAAGTAATCATTAAATATATTTGCTACTTTGAATGGATCCGAGATTATTTCATTTCCTTTTTTATAGAGCACACATTATGATTTGATTTTCTCGGGGAATTTACATAACTATTGTTGCAGGTTATCTTTGTTAGCTAATAATGCCAGATTCCCCTCCATTTTTTTTTCTTCATTCTTATGAGCTTTTGACATTTGGCCTGTACTACTTTGTATTTGTTCCATGTTTGAGGGTCCTGTCCGTGATTTTTATATAAATAAAACAAATTTTGTTTTTGTTTCAAGAGTTTTTGAATATCCTTACTTAACCATTTAGTTTTTTCCCCTTGTATTATATAACTTTATCTTTTTCAGATGTTTATCACATGCTACGAATAATTTATGCTTAAAAACATTCCACATATCTTCCAAGGATATGTTCTTCAATATGGTATACCAGTTTATACACTCAAGTTCAACATTAATTTCATTAATGCCAGAGCAATTAAATTTATATACCTCCCTACATCCCCTGGTGATGGGAATATAGTGTGCTAGAGTAAAGGATATCCCACAATGGTCACTATTCTCTAAAGGGGGGTGGTTACACAGGATGTAATGTTAATTTCCCTAGTGGACAAAACTAAATCTAGTATATTATTTCCCCTTGTGGGTTTTTTTACTTTTTGGGTCATGTCCATTTCCAGGCATAATTCTAAGAATTCTAAACTATGAAGGTATCCCGCTTTGAGATCGTACCAGTTTATGTACCTGTAATTTAGATCGCCCACCACCAAGACCTTTTCCAATTCACATGCTGTTTTTATTTCTTGGTTCATTTCCCTGGACGTCTCTATAGAAAGTGCTGGTGGCCTATAGCACACCCCTACAAGAATGGGTGTGCTCCTACTTGTTTCCAACCTAATCCAAATTGTCTCGAGTCCCATCCCCACATTTTCTTTTATCTCGCCAGAAATATCTGTAGACTTTAGGGTGCTTGATATATATGCAGCTATGTCCCCCTTTTGTCCCTTTTGTCCATGTGATACAAGTCATATCCAGAGATATGATGTCCCCATGCATCATCTCCCTTCCACCAGGTCTCAGTGATAAATGCCATTTGTGTTCCCCACTTAATTCTGCCTGCAGCTCATCCATCTTATTATTCAGACTCCTAACATTTAAAAGCAAACAATGTATGTAATTTTTTAATTTAGGCTTACATTTAGTTAGGGGCTGAGTGAATATGTCTGGCATGTACCCTCCCCCCCATATCTAGTTTAAAATATGTTGTATAGAATTTTTTACTGCAGTAGCTAATGTACGGGTTCCGAGTGCATTGGAGTGTAGCCCATCCTTCTTATACATCCGCTCTTTGTCATAAAAAGAATCCTATGGATTTACATCCATTTATTAATTGACTATTTATCCTCTGTATGGTCCAATTCTTTTCTGGGTCAAAACCATACAGGGGGAGGATACCAGAGACTATTGCTGTCTGCCCTTTGTGCTGTATTAGGTCTACACATGCAAACATCTCCATAACAATATCCTTTTCATAATCCCTTCCCACATAATTGCTACCCACATGTAACAACGGTTTGTGTGCTGGGTATGTGGTGTAGTATTTGTGGTAACCATCACTTAATGTCATGTATCCTTGCACCAGGGAGGCGATTTACAGTGGTATATCCTTTATTTCCCCATGTGACAATTGTATCAGTTTTTCATATTATAGAATCCTCTTTGACCACTACTTGATTACCCTTAAGGGTATCCTCAGTGAGTGAGTTTGTACAGGTTTCAGAAATGGTATTTGGGGGGAATATCCATTTTGCTGTAGTATGTCTTATAGTCCCATAGCTCTCCTTCTCTTTTTTCCTGGTCCTTTAGTAACCTTTGCCCAACCTTGGCCCAACTACCAGCCTCCACATCCTCACAAGCAGTGACCCAGCCCTCAGTGTCAGAATCTCTACTTGTTTCCATAGATACCCTACTACCAGCTAGTGTGACACTATCTAAATCGAAAGAACTCTTCTCTTCTTGTAGTCTCATTACAGATTAAGGTTTACCCCTGGTGGTAATGTAGCCAGACAAACAATTCCCAATATTTCTGCAGTCTACAAACTCATGCAAGAGAACAAGCAGTAGAGTGGGATGTTGGAGGCGCTGGAAAATGAGGTGAGGATTGGTACCCTGAAAGTGGCTGAGATGCCAGAGGATGAGGAAGGGTATGAAACCTTGTATTTCCTGATAATGTGGATTAAGGAAAACCTACAGCTCCCTGAGGACTTTGATCCCTGTGTGTTCAGATTTACATGTCTGGTAAATGCAGTCTATGATTGCCAATCCAGCCCTGCCATGAACGATCTTATTGCTTATGGAAGGAGTGGAGATGCTGGATCTTCTGCTGTCTGTACTCCAGTCTAATTTTCTACTTACAATCAATGGATCAGATATTAGATTGTCTCCTGAACTCCCATTTCAGACCTGGGTGCATAAAAAGCAGTTCAACAAGATTCGACAGCAACACTGGACATTGAGGATTGTTAACTTACTGTGACTCTTGAGTTTAATAACTCAATGATGTAGGCAAGTGTAGAGAAACAGTAGAAAATGAGTTCCAGTCTTGAGTGGAGAAAGGATCAGACTCTAAAGACTGATGAACTTTTTTGGGTACATCTGCTGTACTGCAGGACAGAGAGTAACAGAGTAATGAGCCCTCCAGCAACTCAGGCCTGAACCTGGACCACTGGCATTGTAAGTGGTAGTCATATCAGTGTGCCAGTAGGCCAGACCTTACATAATCAAGTTTTAAAATGGCTCTTACTATTAATGTTTAAAGCTGAAACAACTGAGTTTATGAAAAGACCAGTAAAAGTGAAACAGTAAAAGTACTGGAAGCAGCAATTAGAAAAATGGCTTCTACTGGAACAAAATGGCTTACAGGTTTAGAGCAGTTATCCTTTCAAGGACCTATTTATTTACTTTTAATTTTTCACCAGCAAAGGCACACTAATGTGTGATAGCTTGTTTCCAGATGCATCCTTGGATGGGTTGCATGGAGTTGTTTTTACTGATGTGTGATCATTGGCCATGACACGGGGAGCTTCTTTACTCTTGAATAAGTGCCATGGGATTTTTAACTTCTACCTGGACAGTGACCAGAGATGGGCAGAAGGGACCTTTGTTTAACATCTCTTCTAAATGACATGAGGGGCTCAATTTTCAAAGAGATGGTGGATCAGCGCATGTTTCACAGATCCCTGACTGCAGCAAACTCTGGGTGCACCAGGGACCCTGTGCTGGATTTTAGTAGAAAGGTGATCTCTGCGCCAAAGTCCCCCGAGCTGCCAAGGAAGCAGTGTTGTACCAAAGAGTTGACACTCTGGAAGGGTTTGACAGAGGGTTCCATCAAGCCCCCCCCGCCTGCCACAATGCCAGCCTAGAACAGTGATGTTGGAGGGGAGCCTGTGAGATCATGGGACTCTGAACACAGACCTGGGGAAGTACCAAAGTGGGCAGCACGGGCATGGCAAGTGTAGCAGGGTACACAGGTGACACCAGGCAGATGTGCACTGGGCAGTCTTCAGACCCATGGATATGGTACTCCCTGGTATTCATGCATGGACCCTGTACCAGTCCCCATGGTACCACAAGCCCTGGCAGCTTTCCAGGAGCTTGCACAGTCCCCAGCATGCAGAGACAATCCATGGCTGCAGGGTACTAGGTGCAGTTGATGGACGGGGACATACCCGGGGGAGCACAAAATTCCAATGCTGCACAGCCTGTTAAGTGGTAGCATACTGCAGGTACAAGTGCCGGGGTAGCTATGGCATGGAGTGAGGCACCCAATGGGAAGGTGCCAGACAAAGGTGTGGCAGATGGCAGTACAAGGGACTGGCACCCCATATACTGGAGAGGGGAAGCTCCATCATGGCCACTGTGCCTTACCTTGTTGGAACAGTACAGGCAGATCCATGCAGATGTCCTCCTGTGCTGTTGGGGACTGTGTCCATCACATACGTGGATGATGTACAGTATGGCCTCACACACCTAACATGTCACGACCAATTTTATTTGTTTTGTTCTTTTATTTTAGTATTTGGCAGCCAGGTAAGGCTCCCTAGGCACAAGCACCTGTTTTCAGGGGTGACCTGGGAGTACTGGGGAGGTTAAGTGACTTACTCAGAGTCACACAGTATGCAAGTGGAGGTTGTGGGAATCAAACTCAGGTCTGCTGGATGTACCAAGCTCATTCACAGCTCGTTATTCTAACCTCTAGGCTACATTGCCCATCAATGTTCCAACAAGAAGAGAAACTAGACCTCCTTGTACAGTAAAGAAAAAAGTCCCTTACCATTTTTCCAGTATGTAAGGCTCTTGAGGTTATATTGAATGAGGAAATGGATGTCCCTGTTCTTGCCAGAATGAGGGAGAAATCATCCTCCGATAGAAGATACTCCTTGGCAGAAGACAAGCAGGACATCTGGCCTGCTCCACCAAATGTTGATCCCCAAATAGCCTCCTTGAGTAATCGCACCATCCTCCTGTCCAAAGGTTCCACGGATTAAAAGATAGAAACATAGAATTTGCCAGCAGATAAGGTCCGCTCGGCTCACCTAGTCTGCCCATTTTTCCCTGTCTACAGTATAATCACAGATCCTATTTAATTTCTGGCCCATTCACCCAGACCCCCTTTTCCTTTCCCTTTCCATGAAATTCCCTTTTGCCTGTCCCATGAATTCTTGAACCCCACCACTGTTTTTGCCCCACCAACTCCATTGGAAGATTGTTACAGGACTCCACCAGTTCTTCTGCAAAGAAGCACTTCCTTGCATTTCTCCTGAAACTACCCTCTTCACCTTCTTAACATGCCCACTTGTCCTTGAGCACCTTTTTTTCTGAAAAATACTTCCCTTGTGTACCTTGTTTACCCCTGTGAGGTATTCCGAGGTGTCTATCATATCCCTTCCTTTCAGGGTGTCATATTTAGGTCCTTAAGTCTCTTCCTGTAGGGCTTCTGATGCAGATATTGCACCATGTTAACTGTCCTACTCTGGATCACCTGCACTCTATGTCCTTTTGGAGATATGGGGTTTGATTCACAAAGCCTGTGAATGTCCCGCAGCTGCGGGTAAACCACTGTGCAAGTGGGTTGCATTTGCGGAGCTGCAGAATTCCCACAGTGGTGAGTAGTCATTAAGTTGGAGCTGGATTAAGACTGGCTCCATGGGTTACGGCCGCTTGCGGGTGGTGTCCCAGGGAGGTAGCCACAGCTGCAGGAATGTGCTACGGCTGGTGGGAGCAGCTTTAACACCCTCCGCAACTGCTGTGGCTGTGAATCGCAACCGCCGCAGCTGCGGGTGATTGCAGTCTGCAACAGCAGTTGCAGAGTGGGGCTTAGGATTCGGCAGCTTTGTGAATCCTGCCTATGGTCTCCAGAACTGGACACAATACTCTAGGTGGGGTCTTACTAGATAGCTATACAGGGGCAATACCACCTCCCTCTTTCTGCTCGTGTTACCCCTCCCTGTGTACCCCGGTGCCTTCCTAACTGCCTTGTGGCACTGCTTGGCCACCTTTTAGTCATCTGACATGATCACCCCAGGTCTCTTTACTGCTTGGTGGTTGCACATACTGCTCCTTCCATTTTGTATTGTTCCCCTGAGTTTCTGCGCCCCAAGTACATTATTTTGTACGTCTTCACATTGAAACCCAGCTGCCATACCCTTGACCACTCCTTGAGTGTTCTCAGGTCTCTGTTCATCCTTTCCACTCCTCCCCCCGAGTGTCAACCCTCTCTTAGATTTTGGTTTGATCTGCAGATCTTACCTTCCATCTCCTCTGTAATGTCACTTATAAAGACATTAAAGGAGACCGGTCTCAATACTGGATCCCTGAGGCACCCTGCTGGTTACCCACCTTTCTTCCATTTACCACCACCCCCCTCTGTTGCCTATCCCCTAACCAATTTCTTACACTGTTTACCACCTTTGTACCCACTCCTAAGCTACCCAGCTTACTTACTAGCCTCCTATGTAGTCTTAGAGCCACAGCCGTGGTTCTCTGATGAACTCGACCTGCCAGACCAGGGTTTTATTTAACTCTAAAAATTGATTAGCGTTTTGCTCATTAAAGATCTAAAACATTGTGAAAATGCATAGCACTTGCCTCACTGTGTTTAACAAACATAACACTTTTAGAAAACCTATATAAATGCTTTCTGTAAAGTTAGTATTGTCTCAAGAAAAAACTGCTAATCAATTATTTAAAACCCTGCAGACTGCCACCTGCAGTCCAGGTCTGAAGCCACCAGCCCCTCACAGAAATGCAGGTAGTCTGAGAGCCACAGCCCTGGTTCTTTGACGAACCCGACCTGCCAGACTGTTACCCGCAGTCCAGGTCTGAAACCACCAGCACCTCACAGAAACGCAGGTAGTCTGAGAACCACAGCAGTGGTTCTCTGACGAACTCGCCCTGCCAGACTGCCACCTGCAGTCCAGATCGGAAGTGACCAGCCTCTCACAGAAATGCAGGTATGGACTTGCACTCAGGGACTAATTACCTCCAGGAAGGGAGCCCTAGCTGCCAATTTTTGCTTTCTTTACATGAGGATAATTGTCTCTGGGTTTAAATCCAGAGTCTTTTACTGCTGTGGCCCACTGGCTGCAGTCAGCCCCAGGAGCACTCTAATTGGCTCCATATAGCTCTGCGCTGTTAATGTTTGATTATATTGTGCTAGATTATGTTTTCTGTTAAAACTGTCTTGTTTGTATTTTATAGCTGATGTTTTCTGATTTAATGTAAATACCTGTATTGTGTTCCTCATAAGACCAGTAGCGATCTCAGCTCAGGCTTTTGAACCCTCCCTTCACCTTTTTTATGCCAGTATTGTGTTTTAAATAGCTCTGTTATTGCTCACTCAGACTTGGAGGCACCTTGCCTAACATTTTGGTCTGCAACAACCCCTACCTGTTTAAGCCAGTCTGCATTTTATTTAGCTCCACAAGCAGTCCCACCCCCTCTGACTTTCTTATTTAATTCTCCTCTGCCTTCTCCTTCCAGGTAGTCTGAAAGCCACAGCTGTGGTTCTCTGATGAATCCGATCTGTCAGACTGCCACCCGCAGTCCAGGTCTGAAGCCACCAGCCCCTCACAGAAATGCATGTATGGACTTGCCCTCAGGGACTGAATACCTCCAGGAAGGGGAGCCCTAGCTTCCTATTTTTTCACCCAGCCACCCACCCCCGGTCCTGATTAAATACACATAAACCCCGCCCTGGCTTTCTAGCTCACTCCTCTCTAGCTCCCCCCCATCCTTATTCCACTATGTGTGTCAAATCGTGGATCCTGTTCTGGTCCTTCTTCTATCTCATAACGCATGCCCAATATATGCCACCTCAAGCCTTTATTACTGTGGATACTAATCTGATCTGCTCTGTAACTAGTTCCTGTCCCTATGTGGATATATGCCTTTTCAACTCCCCGATTCTTCAACACTATTTTCATATTACCTTTAACACTGGTACATGAAATGAATTACCACCTCAGCTGATGACTTCTGCCAACATCATAGAGGCATCACCTCTACAGATAGCAGTCAGAGTACTAGTGTCTGCCACCCTTAGTGGGAAGGGCAAAAAATGTTGGGGCATGCCCCCCAGGATGATGGCCCACAACGACGTAAAGGGGTTACCAGTATGAAGCTTACTATTGCCACTTTAAGAAAACTTTTACTCCTTCTCCTGTGCTTAGGAAATGTAGAGCTCAATCCAGGGCCACCAGCTGCAATCACATCGCCCTCTGACCTTGCCACACTGAAAGGCATGAGTTTCCTCCACATTAATGTATGCAGTCTGTTAAAAAAGTTCCCATGATCCAGGCCTGGGTCCTCCATACTCGACCAGACATCCTAGTTATTTGTTATTTAGTTGTTTAACCAGGAGTAGCACACTAAGCTGAAAACTTTTTTACAGGAGCGACTTGGGAGTACAGGGAAGTTAAGTGACTTGCCTAGGGTCACACAGCATGCAAGTGGAAGCTGTGGGATTCAAACCCAGGTCTGGTCTGCTGGATGTCAGCAGATTTGAAGTTTAGAGCCTTAAACCACTGCTCTATACTGCCTCCCCAAAGTCATCCTAGTGGTTTCAGAAACCTGGCTTAGACCGGCCACCTCTGACAGGGAAGTCAATATCCCTAACTATTTACTATTTAGAGCAGACAGACACTCCAGGGGTGGAGGGGTTGCCATCTATGTCATGGTTAGGTATACAGCATCCTGTCTGAGTGCTTTATCTGCTGCAAATGCTTATGAATGTCTGTCTCTTCAAGTCACCATCTTGCACACTTCAACATTATGCATCATAAGGTGCTATAGACCTCCTTCTGCCGATCTACAATTGTTACCTCATCTGAGTAATATCATCGAATAACAATCCTCAGAAATAATTATTCTTGGGGATCTTAATTTAGACTGGCTACCTAAAACTGCCACTCCTCTTGTAGCTTTCTGTAACACCCATGGATTATCGCAACTCATTGTCGAACCAACACGAGTAAATAAAAAGAACGTGGATAACAGCTCCCTGCTAGATGTTATCCTAGTGAATAAACAACATCTCTTCTCCTTTGCCTGCACCTTCTTCAGTGATATCAGTGATCACTCATTTATTGCTTGCATAAGATCAAGCAACAAACCTACTACCTCGCTGAAGTTTTCTGCCAAGAGATCTAGACAGAACTTTGATCTCACTGCCTACATAAACAAACTGAAACACTCCTTTTATTGGCAAGAGTTCTATTTGGCAAAAAACATGCAATCAGCATTCGACATATTCAGCAAAATTATCCTAGACGCCCTGAATAAATATGCCCATATAGTTAAGGTGCGAATAGCAAAAAATGCATGTAGATGGTTCACACCATTATTAAAATCTGCATTGACTGAAAGAGATAACCTATGGAAGAAAGCACACAAAAAACAGTCTGCTGCAGACTGGTGCAAGTTCAAAAGGGAATGAAACTCATGTACTAGAATGATTAGAGATACAAAAGCTGCATACTATCATTCTGAATTTCTCTCTGCCTCCAAAAATCCTACAAAATTTTTGGAAAACCGTCAAGAACTTGTCTGGTCACACGTCCGGTGGCTCATTACCTGATGAAATCTCCTTAAACAATAACACCATTAGTGACAGACTGAAAGTTCTGGATGCCTTCAATAATCACTTTGCTAATGCAGGCTTAGCTTTCAACAATTCCCCTGTGAATTTGATTTGCTCTCAGGTGGATAATCAAGATCCAGATCCTAGTGTCATCAATTCAGTCTTCTCCTTGCATCCTACTGCTCTGAAAGAAGTTGAAGACATATTGCTAAAACTGGATGTAAAACAAAGTGCTAATGTGGATACCCTCGACCCATATTTTTTGAAGGTGGCCATCCATGTGTTAGCCATGCCCATAACCCATTTATTTAACCTATCATTAACTCAAGGATCCATTCCTTCAGTACGGAAAACAGCGCACATCATACCCCTGTTCAAGTCCAGAAATCCCTGTGATCTAAATAATTACAGACCAATTTCGATACTCCCAGTCTTGTCAAAATTACTGGAAAAAGTTGTAAGTAACCAGCTGAGGCAGTATCTAGAAGCTAATAACCTGCTTAATCCAGTCCAATCAGGGTTTAGAGCTAAACATAGCACCATCACAGCACTTGCCAAAGTGACTAATGACTGGCAAAGAGAGCTAGACAACAGGAATTACACCTGCGCCGTATTCTTTGACCTGAGCAATGCCTTCGACACTGTTGACCATTCTCTGCTACTTTCTTCCCTGACCTCACTAGGTGCTAACCCATTATCTTTACAGTGGTTCAATAACTACCTCTCTGATCATTTCCAGCAGGTGAAAGCGGAAGGAGATCTCTCAACTCTCAAACCTCTCCTAAGAGGTGTTCACCAGGGTTCTATCTTAAGACTGATCTTATTTACAATATACATCAACAATATTGATGAAAGCATAACTAAGGACAACATTCATCTGTTTGCAGATGACACAGTTCTTTACGTAAACCACCCGTCATTACAATCTGCATATAATGACCTTCAGAGTTCAACCTGCTGTAACACCAACTCCTAAACAAAAAACTATTACTTAACGCCAAGAAAACAAAAGCAATGCTCTTCTCCCTCTGCCCAAATGGTAAATTCAGCCCTATCAGATCCTGTGCTGCAGATTACTACAATTCTTGGTGAGAAGTTGGAATTTGTCCCTAAATTCAAATACCTGGGAGTATGACTGAACCACAGGCTCTCCTTTATAGAGCACGTTGAAGAATTACTCAAAAAATTATGACAGACTTGGCCTGTTCTTTAGGATAGCCCACTTCTTAACTAAAGATGCCAAACTACAGCTGGTACAATCAACCTTTCTATCCTTGATAGATCATGCTGACATTCTCTGTGGTCACTGTCCCATTTCCTACCTCACCAAACTTGACACATTATATCATAGAGCTTTGAGGCTCATCACATGCCTGCCTTATTCCACTCACCATTGTTCCCTATTTCAATCAGTGGGGTAGAGTTCTCTTCAATTCAGGCATGATAAAAATGTAGCCTTATGAACCCCGACAGCCATCTCCAAAAAACTGCCCCAATACATTACAGACTGTCTTCCTATAAAACCAATAGGCAATTACACCCTGCGAAGTTGCAAATCTCTCCTACTGATAGTTCCCAAAGTTAACTCTCACTTTGGCAGGGCTGCTATAAGCTTTACACTGTCCTTGTGAAATAAATTGCAAAAATAACTGAAACTGAGGTCACCCATCGGCATCTTATCTTTCAAGCTCTTATATTCACGTCTCAGAAATTATCAGTGCAATTGTTTCACATGACCATGAATTGTCATAATGCTAACCTGTACCATTTAACCATGAACAAATTACTTCTAGTGCTTGTCTCTTCCTTGGCCCTGGTCTGTCATCATGCTTTCATGTAACACCTTGATGCCTCTGTCCCCACTTTGATACTGGTCTATCTTCTCGCTTTCTCCATCCTTCTTTTCACAACTCTATACTGCACTTATCCACAATCAACACACAATCATACTATAAAAGTCCTAACTCCCCCTTTCATCTCCCCGTAGGCCCCCACCACCACATCAGTTCTACCGACCTATCCTTGGGACTTCACTCCTCACAATGTTTATCCTTCGCTTATATATTACATACCCCTCCTGGTACCCCATCTGCCATTAGTTGGTGGTTCTCCAAGCCATTTTCATGGCTAGTACTAGTGACTGCCCTGGTAAATGAACTAACTGGTACTTCTATACAGAGAACATGGTTTATGTACAGTTGCATGGTTCAATGATGGACCTGCCCCCTTGTATTTGAATCCACCTCTATTATGGCTTGCTTTGTCTTCCTTTCATCATTTGACTCCCCTATTACTGCACCATTGTGTTTGTGTTTATATACTTATTTACATGTATTTATATGTTTTTATGATGGATGTTACCTGACCCTGTTCTAACCAGGTCCATCTTGTAAAAGAGCTCTGCTCAAAGATGTTCACCTGGATAAATAAAGATTTTGATTGATTGATTGATTGATATGTGGAACAATGTTGAAAGACTTACTGAAATCTACCTAGGCCATGTCCACTGCTCCACCCTGATCTAATTCCTTGGTTACCCAATCAAAGAAATATATCAGATTAATTTGATATGACTTCCCCTGTGGATCTATGCTGCCTCAGATCTTGTAGCAACTCAGTTTAGGACACTGTCCTCTGAAAATGGACTAGTGCCTACCTCCCTCCAATGCTCATGTTACTTTTTTGTGGTCTATTCCCTTTCCCTTCCTCTGTGAATGCTGAACAAAAGTACTTGTTCAAGAGGTCTGCCTTTTCCTGGCCCCCCAAAGCACAACCCCCCTTCCCTTTTTAATCTTATGATCCTACCCTCTAGTTTTCCTCCTTTCACTTACATGCCAAAAAAATGTCTTGTCCCTCTTTGTCACTGCCCAGGCTATTCTCTCTTGAGTTTGCTTTTTTTTCTGTTACTGCTCTGCCTTCTTTCCTACCTCTGTGTCTCCTTATAAAGTCTGAATGCTACCCTTTTTGCCTGTACCTTTTCTGCCACATCTTTTGAGAACAATAGCAGTCTCTTTTTCTTCTTACTCTTGTTCACTTGCTTGATGCAGAAGTTTTTTTCCCTCCCCTTGACCCTTTTAAGCTTTGCCCAGTATTCCTCCACCCCACCCATGCCATCCTCTCCTTGCCAGGTCATCCTTGAGGCATTTGCCAGTATTTTTAAAATCTGTCCTTCTGAAATCCAGGACCATCACCCTTTTATAGTTCAGTTCCTCAACCATCCTTATATTGAACCACAGTGTACTGTGATCACTATTCCCCATGTGGCCTCCAACGTTGACGTGTGCAATACTGTCCCTGTTAGTGAGTACCAGGTCCATTACTGCTTCATTATGAGTTGGTTCAGTGACTACTTACCTGAGGAATGCCCCCTGCAATGAGTCCAGGATTTCTCTGCTTCTAGCTGAAGCTGCAGCTTGGAGGTTCCAGTCTACATCCGACAGATTGAAGTTCGCCACCAGCAACAATTTCCCCTTTTCTGCCATCTTGCCAGTAGCTTCCACCAGTACTTTATCAAACTCCTGCCCCTGTGCTGGAAGTCTGTAGATCATGCCATTGTGAACAGAGGCACCATTCTCTGTCTCTAGGGTGACCCACAATACCTCTGCTCCCCTCCGTATTCCCTTTATATCCATTGCTTTTATGTCTTCCATTACATAAAGCACCACACACCCTCCTTTCCCTCCCACCCAGTTCCTCCTGAACAGAGTATAGCCTTGCATGGACATGTCTTAATCACTTTTCTTGTTTCTCCCTTTCTTTCCATTTTGCCCTCTCTCTCTCTCTCTCTCTCTCTCTCTCTCCTACTGACCTCTCTTTTTAATGCTTCCATTCTCATCCACCTTCATTTCTACCATCCTGCTTCCTTTATTAGTTTCCACTCTGGTGGATTCCATTCCCCTCTGGTTCTCCTTGCTTTCTACTTCAGCTTGTGGTAGGGGGGCAGTTACTGCCTCCCCAATTTCTTCTGCCAGCCCTTTCAGCTAGTTTAAATGTTCATCAAAGTAACATCTAAATCCTTCACTGAAGACTGCAGGTCCCCTCCTGCATGGATGCAGGCCATCACCTCTGTAAAGGCCCTTATCTCTCCAGGTTGAGCCCCGGTCCCCAATGTAGCTGAACCCCTTTTCTCTGCACCATTCCTTCAGCTATGAGTTGAAAGTCTTCATGCAGAGTTCCCTTTCCTCCCCCTGTTGTAGACAGGCAGCACCTCTGTGAAAGCCACTGAATGTGCTACGTGTCTAAGACCCCTTCACAGTTCCTTAAACTCCCCCTGCACTATCCCAGCCCAATACCTAGCCAGGTCATTAGTACACAGATGGATAATGGCATCCAGCTGTGCCTCTCTTCCTACTGCCCGAGTGATCCTCTGGATCTGCTTCCTATTCCTCCAGCCCATGGCACCACATAGGAAACTAACCTCCCTCTCCCCTCACTTTTCTTTTCCCAAATCTATTCCCCTCACAATTCAGTCCCCACCAGAAGTTGCTTTCTCCTCCTCTGTGGTTCTCTTCCTCCCTTGTTGGAGTCTCCACTCTGAAGAACCCCCAAATTCTCCCTGACAACTACCAGGGATGCCTTCTCCTGGCAGTCTTGCATTGCCAGAGCACCATAAGAATTTCATAGTGGTACTGGTTGAGGAATGTGCCTCTGACCCACCACCCCCACCCTTCCAGAGCCCACTGTAGTATAGCTGTTCCTCCTCCCTGGCATCCTCTGGGGTAATGGTGTCAGACTTGGTGGCCACTGGGTGGGGAAGAGGTCCTCTGACTCCCAGTCAATTCAGCCTGGAGTCTATCAAACTGCTTCCTCAACACAGAGAGGTGCACACAGATGTGGCAGCATGGCAGCCTCCACAAAGCCTCTCTGAAAACTGCTGCCCTACAGCCACTACACCACTCCTAGTATTCCCAGCTTCTGTACTCCCTGTGTCACCTGGAAATATGTTGTGCCCTTATGCCTGAAATGGTGTTCCTAGCTTTCCTCTTTTTATGTGTTGATACTTGTGTTCCCCTGTAGTTGGTGTTCAGTACTTCACCTTTTACTGTTACCCTAGATAAGGTGTTGTTTTCATTCCCAGTTTAGGTCTGCCTTTTACCTTCCACCCTATCTAACAGTGAATTCAATGACAGGAGTGAACAGGAGTGAAATTAGTCGACCAGCAGATTCTCCACTTCTCCGCTTTCTTTTTCTTCTGCCTACTGATGCATAAGATGCAATCTACACTTGTTTCACTCATTCACTGTTCCACTCCTTCACTGGACACATCTTTAAAAAGCTGCAAACTTTGTATTTTCTGACTTTTGTTGGTTATTTTTGCTTCCAGACCACCAGTCCAAGCCTCTATCATTGATCCTTCTTTTATTCGGCCAAGTTTTCCATTTGATCCAGCAGACAGAAGATGCTATTAGGAAAGCACATGAAATCTTGAGCATGGCAACAAAATCTTCCACTGCCTCAATAGATATAGATATGTGTATATATATATATATATATATATATATATATATATATATATATATATATATATATATATATATATAATATGTAACACAGTAGTGCTACCATAGTTAGGGTTGAGGAGCCTTTTACATGTTAAACTCCAAATATTGCACCTTAATAACTTTGCAACTGTTTGACAGATTTGCCTGAAATTTGGAATACACAATCAAGGCCTATATGCCTTGGGATCTGCCAAGTTTCGTACCGGTCGGATATATGGCTGCGGAGTTATTAAGTGTGATCTGCGCGTGCGTTTACGCTTTTTTTGAATTCTATGGTCATGCCTACAGGTCGCACGGTTTGCGTGACCAGTCCAAAATTTTCAGGGAACGTGCGGCCGGTGTCCCTGATGTGCCTTTTGAAGATTTTGTGAAAAAATATTAAATGGTTCAAAGGTTATTCAAAAAACAAGTTCCCATTGTAAGTCAATGGGAAAAGTTAACAAAAAGTTCGACAGTGTTGCAAATGCAGTTTTTACTTTTGCAAATGGCCCTTTTACTGTCGCAAAGCCACCATTTTGCTTTCAGTTAGTGATCAAAAAAATGCTTGGCATTTAAATTTGGGACCCTCTAGCAACCTAATTATTTTTGTATTCACCTGGTAGGACACTGAGGATGCTAGCCATGTCTTTATTTTGGGGAAAAACAGCCCAGAAATATGTTTTCCAAATTTCTGGAAAAAGTACTTTCACAAAGCACTTTCGCACTTGCGACACTGTCGAATGAATTTTCGAAAGCTTTCGCAAATTGCGATAGTACTTTTCTAGGCTGTGGGAAAATGACAGCGATTCTTTGGCACCCCACTGCAAAAGAACGGCTTGGTGTTTTGGGCTGAAATTTGGAGGGAACGCAGCTGACATCTCACAGATGTGCCTTTCAGTGTTTCATTAAAAAATATTACACAGTGGCAAAGTTACGACACTCCAAAGTTGATGCTTTTTCCTATAGGATAACATTACGGTGTCTGAAACATTGCAGCAATCCTTTGGTGCCCTGCTGCAAAATAACGGTTTGGTCTTTTGGGCTGAAATTTGGAGGGAAGACAGCCAACCTTCCAATATTACAGGGAGGCAAAGTTATGGCAGTTTGAACTTCTCTTCTTTTCCCACAGGATAACATTATGGCATTCGCCGCTCCTTTCAGGGCCCGTATCTCGGAAACGGTGCGAGATACGGACTTTTCGTCTGAAAAATGCTTAGCTCCCTAGTAGTACAAAACTAGCCATGAAAGTGATAATTCACATGACTTTTAAATTTGTTTTCTATGTCATACAGTTCCTGAGATATATGCAATTTAGTATTCCAACTCCTCTTTTTCTGCTCTGAGACCCATTATTATGCATACATTCTTTGTTCTCACTGTCTTTCTCTATGCAGCTTTTGGGGAAAACCAGCTTGTGCGCTTACATTACTGTTACTGTTACTGCTTCCGCTTGCAGTTCCATACCCATTTCACTTACCGTTCCCGTCTACGCCACCATGTGCATTACCCTTTGCATTTTCATTTGCGCTTGCTTTTGCATTGTTTTTAACATTTCTGTCTACAGTACTGTTTCTCTTTCTGTTTCACTTTGCATCACCATGCGCATTACCATTTGCATTTGCGGGCAAAATGTTACTATGTGACAAGATATCACCTGGCAGGACTCTCCCACCGTCACATTACATTCACTATTTCTCATTAGCATTCTCAGAAAGAAGGGAAATTAGAGGAAAAAACTCCATTTAATGCATTAGTTAAGGTTGTTCCACAGTGACAAAAGCAAGGAAATTCGGTGTTAGGGTTGAAAGCCCCCCCCTTGGATCCCCTCGCCCACTCTCCCAACCGGCATTGGGGTGCGCGTTGGGGTTGTTGGTCCTAACTCTCACCCCATTCTCCTATACCTCTGCTTCTTCACAAATCTGGTGGGGTGAGATTGAGAGGCCGACAACACCAGTGCGCACCCGATGTCGGTGAGGTATGGTGAGGGCCTGAGGGGGCTTCCCCAAATTCCTTGCTTTTGCTCACTGTGATAACCCTGCTAATGCATTAAATGATTTACCTAAAATATATATATATATATATATATATATATATATATATATATATATATAAAAATAGTGGCACAGTAGTGCCACTGTAGTTAGGGTTGAGTATCCCATTTCAGGTTAAATCTGAAATTTGGCAGCTTAATAACTTTGCCACAGTATGACAGATTTGCCTGAAATTTGGAAGGCTTGGTCTGGTTCCATAGATATCTGGACCTGCCAAGGTTCATTATGGTTGGATGTATAGTTGCAGAGCTACAGAGTGCCAAAAACACATAAATTACACATTTTGAGTATTCTTTGCTCATGCTTACAGCCTGCATGGTTTATGTGACCAGTCTAAAACCTTCAGGAAACAAGCAACCAGGTCCCCAATATTTCTTTCGAAGATTTCGTGAAAAAATATTAAACAGTTCAAAAGTTATTCAAAAAACAAGTTTCCAATCATAGTCAATGGTAAAAGTTAACAAAATATGTGAGTGTCTCAAAAACACTTGTTACTTTTTTGCAAATGACCCTTGAAGTGTTGCAGATTGGCCATTCTGTTTTCTATTGGTGGTCACAGAAATGCTTGGCTTATAAATTTGGGACCTTCTAGGGACACAATTCTTGTTGGGTTCTCCTAGTTGAGCCCTGAGGATGCTAGCCATGTCTTTTTTTTTAAACACTCCAGAAATATGTTTTTAAAATGTTTGTAAAAAGCAGTGTTGCAAAGTACTTTCGCATATGCAACACTTTTGTGATTTTTTTTTCTGAAAGTGTCATGATTTGTGACACTACTTTGTGACACTATGCCCAAAACAATAGGAAATCTTTGCCACCCTGATACAAAAGAACGGTTTGGTCTTTTGGGCTGAAATTTGGAGGGAAGAAAGCCAAGGTCCCACAGATGTGCCTTTTAGTGGTTTGGTGACAAAATATTAAGAGAGCTGCAAAGTAATGGCACTCCAAAGTTGACGATTTTTCCCAAAGGCTAACATTACGGCATCCACCATGCCTTTTGGGGTCCATATCTTGAAAACGGTTTGAGATACGGACTTTTTGTCAGAAGAATGCTTAGTCCCCACAAGGGGGCTGAGTACAAAATTAGCCTGGAAAGTCATAAATTATATGAAATTTTAAATTGTTTTCTACGTGGTACAGTTCCTGAGATAAAAGGAATTTAGTATTCCAAGTGCTCATTTTCTTCTCCGAATGCCATTATTATGCATGCATTATTTGTATTCACTGTGCTTCTGAATGCACCTTTTTGGTAAAAAAAGAGTGTGCATTTACGTTACTGTTACCGTTAGTGTTTCCGATTGTGTTTCCGTTACCGTTTGCGTTAGTATTTCCATTTACGTCACCGTGTGTGTTACCCTTTGCATGTGCATTTGCGCTTGCGTTTGCATTTGTGTTACTGTTGCTGTTTGCATTTCCATTACCATTTTTGTATGTGTTTATGTTTGCATCACTATGTGCATTACCATTTACATTTGTGTAAGTACTTGCATTTGCATTTCCATTTGCATTACTGTTTCCTTTGGCGTTATCGTTGGAGTTACCGTAACCATTTGTGTTTCCAGTTACGTTACCATTGCCATTTGTATGTTTGTTACCATTTGCATTTGCATTTCTGTTGACCTTAGCATTTGTGTTTTTGGTAGCATTTCCGTTGTCGACTGCATTACTTTTTCCTTCTGCATCACTGCTGTCATTACTGTTTGCATTTCTGTTACAGCTTGCATTTTTGTTACCGTTTTTGTTACCGTTTGCATTTCTGTTGCCGTTAGCATTCGCGTTACCATTTCTGTTTTCATTTACATTTACGCTTGTGTTTCTCTAACCATCTGTGTTAATATTTCTGTTTATGTCACCATGTGCATTACCATTTGCACTTGCGTTTGCATCACCGTTAGCGTTACTATTTTCCTTTACCTCACTGTTGCCATCACTGTTTGTGTTAATGTTACCATTTGTGTTTTTGCATTTGCACAGTGCAATGCAAAACATTATGTTTTCACTATTTTTCTGCACTGTCTTCCATGATGCATAGTGCAGCCAGTGTGTCGTTGATTGATCTGAAACATACCACATAGAAAGATCTTCATTCAAGGAACATGTCAGTTTTTGTTTGGTGAAAAACTGTTGTTCTGTTCCACAGTTATTACCATTTGAAGATGGCCCTCCTCACAGTTACAGATTTTGCAGCTGCCAGGTCTGCCATTTTAGTGCATTTTTGGCCGCGATTTCTTTCATTTTGTGGTGGAAGACTTCTTAGAGGTGCAGAAACATAAAAATTGAATATTTCTGGAATGGTTTTGTCTTTTCACATGAAATTTGGAGGGTGTTGAGTGAATGTACTGGAGATGTGAATAATGCCATTTACATGTTGGAAAAATAATTTACTGTGGAGATACTGCATGATGCAGTTAACATTTTATGCATAGCATTCTGCATGGTGCTACTGGCTTGAAATTTATAGTGCAGGTAGCACTAGTGGTACAGTGGTGCCTTGCAGTGGTTTGATGCATAAAACATTGACAGGTGTGGAATAATGCCATTCAGATGAATGAAAATTTGGTTAATTATGCTTCTATAACTTCTGAACCATATTTCTGATTTGTCTGGCATTTAGAAAGTACAAAGATTTATAATACATCTTTGACTGTGACAATGTTTGGGTTGCTAGAGCTTACGGTTGCTGAACTGTGCATGTTACATTGTTTGCTCATGGCGCTGTGCGACCGTTGAATAGATGTACACACAATTCTGGACACACGGTGTACTATGGTACATGTCGTCTTTTAACAATTTTTGGTTCCTTCTGAAATATGGTTCTTGTGTAGCAAAGTGACAAAAATGTTGTTTTCGGCACTTCTGCACAGCTTTCCCAGCGTGATGCTGTGCAACTGTTGAACAAGTCACATTTGTTATAAATGTTGTGATAGGTACATGTCTTCATTTACCAATTTTCATTTCAGTGGGTCAAACAGTTTTTGTGCAGTGAAGTGACACAAATTCACATGGTGGGCCCTGAGCCCCCACCACAACATTCCATTCACTATTTATACTGCACATTCTCAAAAAGAAGGGACATTCATGGCAAAAAAACTCCATTTAATGCATCAGTTAGGGTTGTTCCACAATAACAAAAGTGAGGAAATTCGATGTTAGGGTTGCCACCCCTTGCACCCTCCACCCACTCTTCCCCCACCAACAGGCATCAGGGTGCGCGTTGTGGTCATTGGTCCTAACTCTCATCCCATTCTCCTATACTGCACGGCCTCAGCTTATTTACACATGGAATGGGAGAGTTAGGGCTGATGACCCCAATGCACACCCCGATGCCCATTGGTGGGGGGACGGGGTGGGTGGGAGGGTGCAACTGGTGGCAACCCTTACACCAAATTTCCTCACTTTTGCTGTTGTGGAACAATCCTATCTGATGCATTAAACAATGTTTTTTTTTGCCATGAATATATATAGAGATGGAGATGGAGATATGTGTGTGTGTATATGCATATACCACCAGAGTCATCCTGCGGTGGCTAGATGCTATCCAGGATTACCTGTACACATCTAGTAAACACAAGACTGCCATGCAATATGCAAGGTACGTGGCGGATGCAACCATAGACACATTCAAAATGACAACATGTACAATGGCTATGATCAATAGAGCAAGGAGACAGCTGAGGGTAAAGCTGTGGCAGGTGGATCGAGAATCCAAACATAGGCTCTTGAAGCTATAGTTCAAAGGGAATAAGGTGTTCAGTTTTGGTCTGGAAAAATACCTCAAACAGATAGAGAAAGAAAAGGATCTAGTTGAGGACTAAGCAGGCATCCTCCAAGGCTCAGAGGAAACAGATTTTGCAACAGTTTTCAGAGGGTCTAGAAACAAATGTTTCCAAGGTGGAAAATCCCACAAATTTGGGTTCACTTCCAATTTCTTTAACCATTGTAGGAGCTTCCAGAATAAAGGAGGATGTGGGGGATGATGCGGAAAGATCCAGGAACATAGGTAAAAACTGACCCAATATGGCAACAGATTCCAAGCATGAGGCAAGCTAGGACCAGGATCAAGTTCCCGCTGTAGGAGAAAGGCTGCAGTATTTCACACACACCTGGTCCCAAAGATTCAAGGATAGATGGGTACTGGACATAATCAGGTGTGACAGAGTCATAGTCTCACAGGTATGACCGACCAGGTCCTCACTACATCAAGTCAGATCACTGTTAAGCCAGCTCCTACAAGATGGTGCAGTAGTGCCAGATCCAGCACACAAAACACGATACAGAGTTTACATTCTTTCTGATACCATAAAAGGCAGGGAATTACATCCCATTCTAGACATAAAATGTATGAACCAGTTCATTTGATTCAAGAGGTTCAAAATGGAGACAGTGCAGTCAACAGTTGTAGCAATCAGGAAAGAGAACTATCTGACCTCCATAGATCTCAAAGATGCTTACCTACACATGTCAGGTGGGATAGTGTGCAAAAGGCAGCCCTTCTCATCAGTCAATGAAAGAGTGCAACTCCCAGCAACATCCTGACAGCCAAGGAATGCAATGCTGGTTCTGCCGCCAGTACACCAGGGTTGAAGATGAGGCTCTTGCTTCTGCCTTTTCATAATATACTATATATTCCCAGCTGGATCAAACTTTTTCTGTCTTAAATCATTTCTCGACCTGTGTTATTTTTTGCTTTTTATATATTTTTAACTGTACACTTTACAGTTTCTGTGGTCTTTTTTTTTTTGAGTACTGTAATCTTATTTTTTTTTATTTGATGGAACCATGGCAGGATTGACCTCCCGGGAGGCAGTGAAAATCCAGCCTTGTTGTAGCAGGTGGATGACTTAGAGGAGCGAGTCCAGCATCCACAGAGTGACAGTGAGTGATGAGTGGGTTGCGAGGTATGGGTTGGGAAAAGAAAAAAAAAACAGGTTGAAGAAGACATGGTAGTTGCCCAGATGAAAATGCCTGTTACCTTCAGGCTCCATCTGCACCCCATCCCATTCCCACAACATGTGTAAAGATGAGTGAGGTGTCTGGACAAGGAGGGGTTGACCATGGATTATAAATACCTATATCAGTCAGTGTCAGTGGCTCAGTAGGTAGTACACTCGTCTCTGAGGCCAGGAGATCAGAGGGCTGTGGGTTCAGTTTCCACATCTGGCACTTGGGTTTATATCCCAGTACTGACATTGTAGTGCAGCATGAGAGGGGTGCTGCATTTCTGCAGTGCCATATTTCAGATGAGACATTAAACCAAGGTCCCATCTGCCTGGATTGTTGGTAGTTCAGGTGGATGTTAAAGATCCCATGGCACTTATTGAAAAGAGTAGGGGAATTTTTTGGGAAAAAAGAGTGTAAAATTCAGAACAATCAAGCTCCATGCTGCAAACAGTTCAAAAATCTTTTTGATTATAGACCAAGTATTGGATTCTGTCCAACCTTCTACTGGTTCTGTATGCTAAAGCCATAGTTTCCTTATCTAGCCATCACTGGTCATCATACACCATCTATGGAACCATCACTTGTTAACAGTAGTTGTCATTCTCTGAAGTGCAGTCTTACTGTACTTATACCATTACATTCACATTCCTCTTACTCTATTGTAATGCCTTAGTTCCATCCTCTCTTTTGTTTTACTTTTTTCATTGTTTTTCCATCAGTATGTCATACCAACACCATCCGTGTGTTTTAAAATCTTCTTTAGACCAATGTCTGCTCCTCCGTAACACACTCTCCCTCCCCATTTATTTTTCAGTTTAGCATCAAAAAAGGCATACTGTTGTCTCATAACCCATGCAATTTATTCCTTGACATAGTCTTTGTATCTTTCTCATAAATGCGTTGAAGTGAAATTACTACATTCTTTAACATAGTCTCAGGTATTGTCTCTTATTGCTGAAGGACTCATTCACATCTGGCTTGCCATATAAAGTATTTCAGTAATGCAAAAATAACTTGTAATGTTCCTTTATGAAATCCATTCCATTTATTAGAAAAAACTGTATGTACAATTTCCATATTTGAAAGGTTCTGAAACTTAGTGGTCTGCCATGATTTATTTACAATATCCTAGAATAATTTCACAAATGGACACTAAAAAAAGATGTTCCTGTGTTTCTAGAAATTGTATACAAGAATTCCTTTGGCAATATCATTCTGTCAATTGTTTGTTTAAGGTTATTCTTCACATTCATCCGTCCATGTATGCTTAACCACAACATGTCCCAAGCAAAGGCAGGAATTCTTTCATTTGTTAACTGTGATAATGTAGTTTGAGTCTCAAGTAGAGAACAATTAGACAATTCCAGATCTTGTTTTGTATATTCCATCATAATCTGATATAACTCTTGTTGTGATTTGGGTCTCAGATGTTGTCCTGGAATTTTTAGTTTAATTAGGTCTTGAATCATAGGTTTTACATAACCCAGAATTACTGTTGTTTAAGTCAATAATCTCCTAGTCCCTTGTTCCCACGCCATTTTGCCAATAGCTACCCATTCAACAATCATTGCTTCCCACCATTTCTTTTCACCTACTATGGTAGAAAACATAATATAATATATAAAAATACTATAAAAGAATAGACTTGGATCTATCATATCTAGATCTCCCTCTGTTATCTGTCTATACGTAATCCCTCTCTTGAACGGGTTCAGACGACTTCCCCACAGACTTTGAAAAAATACACTATATAATTTCATTTTCAGTTGAGGGGGAAAGATATAACTTATGTAAAGAAAAATTGGTGCTAATATGCTTTTGATTAATGATACTCTTTTCCATTTTGAAATCTGTAATCCTTTCCACCCCTGGGAGATTCCTTCCACCTTCCTTGATTTGGATTCCCAGTTTAATACAGCTAGGTCTCCATCTCCAAAGATAATCCCCCAAATCATAATAGGTTCCTGAGCTAATGCAATGCCTGCATACGTCTGAGCAATGGTATTTAACTTACTCCCTATTCCAATAGTAACACTTTTCTCAAAATTAATCTTCAAGTCCAATGTCTTAGAATACTCTAAAATAATGTTAGTAATGTCCTGTTCTTCTGTTCCTTTATTAGCTATAATAACAACGACATCAGCATAGACCAGACATTTCACTGGAGGACCCATCCATGTCAGGGATATATCTTTGATAGAAGCAGACAACTGAATAGACTTTAAAAAGGGGCCAATGCAAAAGGTGTACAGTAAGGGGTTAAGGAGGCAACCCTGTCTCACCCCTTTCTGCAGTATGACCAGACTTCCCATCCACCCATTTATCCTGGGGGTCAGTGTTACCTCCTGATACATGCATGCTATCCATTGCACACATTTATCTGGTACCTCATAATGATGTAAAACTGAGAATAAAAAGGAGTGAGAGACAGAATCAAAGGCTTTGTGTTGGTCAAGGCTAAGAACATATCCTTCCTCTGATCCCATCCTTCCTCTTTGAAATAATTCTCTCAGAATTATCAGGTTATCCTGTATTCCTCTCTTTGGGATTGAACATGTTTGTCCTGTACTAATTACTTGTTCAGCAATCTAAGTTAATCTCCTTGATAAAATTTTGGCCAACATTTTAAAATGTACATTCAATAATCTGATAGGTCTCCAGTTGTTCAGATCCTCCTTTATCCCTTTTTTATATAAAAGGATTAAGTCTGCCTCTTTCATAGATGGTGGTCACATACCTGAATCCAATATCTCATTATACAAAATAGCAAGATCTGGAACTAAATAAGCACCATACTTCTTATAGAATTCCCCTGTGATCCCATCTGTCCCTGGGGAAGTCCCATGTTTTAATGTATTAATCACATATTTCACTTCATCTTCCTCAATCGGTCGTATAATAGAAGCCCCTGAGATGATAATATGTCTGGGACAACCAAGTCCTGTAAACAATCATCAGGCCTTCGTACCACTGGGGATTCCCAAAACCAGTGTTCTACTTGCTGTTGTACTACATGTAAGATGTCTTGTTTATTCGACACACACCATCCCTTGTCATCTATCACCTGTGATATTATTTTCCTTGCTGTTCTTTTGCAACAGTCTTTAAAGGCATTAAAGGTCTGTTTCTTACATTCTGTCCCAAACCTCATTTCTTGTTGTAAAGATTTAACGCTATCATTTTATTTTGCAAACATTTCTTTTTTTATTCTTCCTATTTGTGCGCTGAAATCCATTTTTAATGTTTCTGTTTTTGAAATCAGATCTTGAAGTTGTTTCCGTAACCCTAAATAATCTAAATATGTTTTTAAGATGTATTTGCCAGCCTTTGTTTGAAACAACTCCTTAACTAATTTTTTTCGTCTCTTCCCATCATTCTGCTTGAGAGTCGTACAAGTATTGTACTGATTTCCTTGCTCTCCATAATGCCTCCCATTCTTTATTAATCACCTCAGAATCTAATAAGGAGCTATTCAAGCACCATCGACTTTTCCCACATATAGGGCTGTTCCCCCAGTTAAGGTACAGAAACAGTCCCCTATGGTTTGAAAAATCAAAACGCTGTATGTATATCATGGATAATTATTCAAGTGGACACAAAAAAATAGTTTATTCTTGTTGATAGGGGACCTTTAAAATATATATTCCCACCTGTTTTGTGCTTTACATGATAAACATCTTGCAAATGGGTGTTATGTACAACATCATTCAATACATTAGTATCACAATACAATTTATTGGTTGCAAGCCCCCTGTCCATTCTTTGCATTGCACAATTAGTCTCCCCCCATATTACTAACCGAGATGTATGTAAGTATGGTTGTATGGCCCTAAAGAGTGTAATCATATTGGTTTTTCCCTGAGGGGCATAACTATGTACTACTCTAAGTCTAGCAGCCCCAAACTGAATATCTAAAATTAATGTTCTCCCTGGCTCAAGATCAATTAATCTGGTGACCTTCAAATGTTGATTACTAAAGAGGATCCCTACCCCATTGCAGGTATCTGCACCCTGAGACCAAAAGGATGCCCCTTTACCCCACCATCTCGAAGTTTGTGCTATCTCAAAAAATGTTTTAATTTTGGTATCTTGAATGAAGATGATATCTGCTTTGGATGACTGTAATTCTGAAATAATAGTCTTCTCTTCCCATTCTTAATACTGTTAACATTTATAGATAGCAGTTGTAATGATGTCATGCAATTTTAAAGATGACATACAGTTCCTATTTTGACCTAGTCTTCCATAGTTTTGACCCTTTCTGTCTTTTTTTTTGTCCCTTCATCTATTTCTGAAGAATGGTCCATCGTAGTGGATGACATGGAACAGGAATCTGATTCTTCATCCTCCTCAGAATCCCCCCAATCGTTTATGGTTAACAAAACAGTATATGGATTAGCTGTAGTTGCTTTCTCTTTCTCTTTTGTAACCTTTCTTTCTTTCACTTTTGGCTCTGCTTTAGCACTGAGCCTGGTCCTATGTCTTTTTTTACAGTCCACAATCTGAAAATGAGGTTTCTTCCCTTTGGGGGGGCATTGTAGAGACATCCAGCACATGTGTCTGCTGTTCATTCATCCCTCCATCCTTCCGGGGTGTGACTTCATCATAGGTCTGGGCCTGTGGGCTCTCTGGCTCCTTTTCTGGTAAGATTTGAGAGGAGAGAGCCATTTGTGCCCATAGGAGGTTACACATTTGTGCGGTGTTTTGCTGCAAATCCACTGGCTGTGCCTTACTGTCAATAGTTACAGGACTTACCAGCCCTTTATGTTGTATCCCTATATTACTACCTTCCTTACTGTGGTCCTGTTCCACTATCTGTGGCGCAGTCTCCTTTCCTTCCTCTGGTTTGTTACACATCTCATTTCATTTGGCTGCTTCCTCCTCCTGCCAAATGGTTTGCATTCTTTTCTATGAAGCTGCCGCACAGCCTTTTTCTGTACCTGAGTGATCAATGCTTCATGCGAGACCCCTTCTTGAGTACTATGGGAGGCCCATGGACATTTTATGTAGGAGTATCCCTTCTCCTCACATAAGCTGCATCAAAATGTATTGATACATGATGAGGCCATATGTCCAATTTCTAAACAATGAGTGCATTTTGGAGTATCACAAACATTACTTAAATGAATTCGGGAGCCACATTTGTGACATGATTTAGGTTGGCCTGAATAAAATAAAAAACAACGATCTCTGCCTGAGTAGAAACAACTAGGGAGATGTACAATCCCATGATTTCCTAGGAATAATTTGCATTTCACTCTCCATCCTCCAGTCCAAAATTGTTCTGTATCCATAACTGGGTTAGGGTTTTCTTGTACATCACAACGTTTTCTGAGCCAGAAGAATATATCAGTAATATTCACTCCCTCATTTTTAAAGATGATGGTGAGTGTTCTAATAGCAGGTTTAGTGATAGGAATGGCGCAAAATGGCAACCACAAAGGGGTGTTTTTTAGCATATTATATTTGACCCAGAATTGGTCCAAACATTCCACTGTTTTAAAGCTAACATCATAATTATACTCATCTGCATGGATGAGTGCAAAAACTTCAGAAGCATAACTTTTCAAAGAGTCTTTCAACAAGGTTCGACCCACATAGACTCTGTCAGGAGGGTCTGCTAAACCACCTTTATAGATCAACCTGATGACGTTGCACCATGGGGCTGGTTCACTTTTATTTTTAAATAGGTCTGCTGTATGTAATACTGTTTTAAACCTTAATTCTTGTGCCTGATCCTTCAGTCTTGGGATCCTCATCCCTACTGGCAACCTCACATTTGCAGTTTGGTCATCATCAAGAATGTCTATACTTTCTGAAGCAACACTCTTGTTATCATAACTGTGATTCTGCATATGAGGCCCTTTAGATGCAGTTGAAGTAGATGCTACCTCAATGCCTTTAACATCCAAACCTCCCCCACATACTTTTACAGTCACCTCAGTCGTCTTCTCCCCATCTGTTGGACCTTGCTGTATCAGAATATTTCCTACATAATCTTCAGTGCAGGTGCATACACCCTCTAATTTAGCAGTAACTTGTGTCTCCAAATCATTGTTTACTGAACCCACATTTAAACCACTTTGTTGTGCATGTGTAGGAGAAAAAAAACACTTTACCTGTAGGAGTAACCTCCATCGTGGAGTACTGCACCACAGCTGGCTCTTTCGGGTCAGGAGACAATCCACCTTGTGGATCTGTAACCCAACCTGCATCTTGCAAAGGTTTTGCAAGCATCCACATTCCTGTATCAGGTCTATAGTTCCTGATCATTCCATAATATTACCCACAGCCTTATTTGTAGCTGCAACTGGAGCTAAAACACCCAACGTCTTCTTCCCACTTTTACCAAGAACTACATCATGTTCTGGTGGAGTTTTCTGGGCTCCACAACTTCCTGCACAACTTCTTTTGGCTGTGCTTCTCATCCTGCATCTGGTCATATCTGGTGCCTTCTCCCATACAGTCCTCAGTTTTCAATAATATTTCAGACACTAAACGAAATTTCTCTTCTTCATCTGCAATTTTTTGAAGCAACAACGTACATATCAACTCCATTTGTATTTGCAATTGCTAGGTTTCCAAAATGGGATCCTTCTCCGTAGCCTCCGGAAATCTGAAGTCATCCTGCAGTTCTACAGTCTCTATTCCAGCCTTCTCTGGGTCCTCCACAGCTTCCTTAGAAGATTCTCGTGGCACTGTAACCACTAGTCCAACTGTCTGGTCCAGCTCACGAACCATTACTTACCCAGAACTCATAGTCACCACTTCTTCTCTATCCATACCAGTGAGCGGTGAATAGCTCACATTGCATTCAGTTGCTATCTCCAGATTTGTGCAAGAAACTGGGATGGAGACCAAATCCCAAGTCTCCTGAAACTCTGTCTCCTCCTCTGTGACACCTTGGTCGGCCATCTTGCTGCTGGCCAGAATACCCCCCTCAGGTGAGTAGGGGAGTTTCCCCCAGTATCCTGGCCAAATATCCCTCATCCACTAAAAATACCACCAAAAGCTTAAACTGGTTCAAGGTCAGTTGGCATTCATCTGTATCCCCCTCCCCTGGGTGGTGCCTGAAAATAGGCAGGATTTGTCTAATACACTTACTTGGTCAACAAAAACTAAATAAATAAATAAATATAGGAAAAAAACAGCACAACGAAGAATCACCCCACTGCTATTTAAACAAAGTAGGATGTTTTTGCTGGCTAATTAGTTCAGGAGCAATAAAGTGGGCTTGTTTTAATGGGTAAATGTTTTTCTTTCTGCTTTCCAAAAAGTAAAGCGAGTATTCAGATTTCTGTAACCCCATTCAGTATAACTAAAGCACCATTAATCTCTCATGAATTGACCAAGGGAAATTAGGTCTGTGTTGCATATAAACACTGAGCTGAGCTTAAGAAGTTGACTCACACCATTGGACCAAAGACTCCAGAAGTGACTTTTAAATCTACTTGTTAAACACTTCAGTAGTGCATTAAAGGTAACGCCTCACTGCTGTATATTGGAACAAAATGGAATGATGTTACTGAGGTAAGCCACTTGTCATTGGATGAAGAATTCCTCAAATTGTTTCCCAAATAAGTCTAAAAAGTTGCATATTTCACATAGGCTGGCTGCCATGCAAGTGAAATTACAATATTGGGGATGATTATGATTGCCACCCACCACAACCCTCCTCTCTCTCCCTCTCTTTCTTCCTCCTCCCTTAACTCTGACCTCATCTCTGCTGAGCTGTCTTCTTTGCAGTCAAGACTGGCTTCTCTGTCTGCTTCCCTATAGCACTCCTTGGTCTGTACTCAAACCCAACACAGCAGTAGCAGCCTTTGCAAGCAGGACCCATTGATCCCAACCAGCCACCAACTCAGGAGCCAGCAAATGCGATCTGACCTGCAGAAAGGGGGATTCATCATATTTTTTAAACAGACTCCTTCACTGCTAAGCTGGGTCTGCCCTGTCTAGTTTTGCTGTATATACCTGGAGTCTCATGCAACATCTGCTGACTAATGTAATAAAATATCTCTGCTACCTGACATGGTACTCGTGTACCTATATTATGACTACTGTGATCTACCTATTACCAAGTGTGTACCACCAGTGAATGCCTGTAACACTGGTTGCTTTTTTAATCTAAGCGTTATGTACTTACTGTTTGTTTGCTGTGATGTATTGCTCTTTTGACAAGGTGCCTTTGTAAATGAGTCTATGACTCAAAGGTCTGTAAACTGATGAACTAATAAATAAATAAAATAAATAAATTGGACCAACCTTTTTTCAGTCTTAAATTATTTTTTGACCTATATTATTATTTTGCAATTTCTATTAAAAAAACCCAACTTTTTGGGGCACTGATTTTGCACTTTGAAAACTTCCACCACACCATTTTTCAAAACTTTACAAGTGAGCATTTTATTTTTCAAAAAATCAGCTTTGTGCACCATGTAATACAGTACTTCACACCTTCCACATCTGACAAAGTGGTATCCGGTGTGTAGGGCAACCGTGATTGAGCGCTTTCAAAAAGGACGACTCAATTACGGAGCCCATGCACAGGGCTACCTGGTGGGGGGTGACCGGATTGGGGGTTTGGTGAATATAGCGATGGAAGGTCTCTATGTATACATGCACACGGGGGGAGGGGACCACGCTGTGTGATGGATGGAAGGGAGGGAGGGTTTGTGGGATGTAGTGTGATGGTGGGCTGCCACGCTTGCCATGTGGTGTGGTGAGTTGGTGGCAGGCTGGGGCTGGGAGAGTGCCAGGTTTGGTTCTGGGTGCACTCATGTTTTTATGTTCCAGATCAGGGTTTTGATTTTTTTACTTTTGCCCTCCAACATGCATCCCCTTGGAGTTGAGAATACATTAGTAGGGGGGTGCGGGAGTCAAAGCCTCCTGCGGCGGGGGGGCAGGGGTGCAACACCCTTCATAAAGGCAATAAATCATATCTTGGGTGCCCTTCCTGCTGTTCGCCGTGAGTCTAGATCGCTGAAATTCATTTTTGGTGATATAGACTCACCCTAACCACAATAGCTATGTCACGGTTGCCGTTATTACATGGAACTGAAAAAGTGGTTGCAGTGACCTTTAGCATCTAAAGATGCAATTTACTAACTGCACATTTTCTGTTTTCTGTTTTCTTTTTTGAAGTACTGTAATCTTATTTTTTTTTAACTTGACAGCATCATAGCAGGACTAAACTCCCTGAAGGCAGTGAAAAGGAAAATCCAGCCTTTGCAGCAGCAGGTGGATGATGCAGAGCAGTGAGTCCAGCATCTGCAGAGTGACAGCCAGTGATGGTTAGATTGTGAGGTATAGGTTGGGAAAAAAAAAAGCTAAAAAAAAAACATGGCAGCTGCCCAGATGAAAATGCCTGCTACGCTCGGGCTCTGTTTGTACCCCACCCTCCCATTCCCATAATGTGTGTAAAGATAAGTGAGGTATCTGCACAAGGAGGAGCTGGCCATGGGTAATAAATACCTACTGTATATAGGAAAAAACAGCACAAAGAGGAATCACCTCACTTCTATTTAAACAAAGTAGGATGTTTTTGCTGTCTAACTAGTTCAGGAGCTAAAAAATGGGCTTGTTTTAGCTGCAAAACTCCTTGGTGTTTTTGTGAGTGGCAACTGGCCACCAGCCACCTTTACTAATTTGTGCTTAGATTGTGCTGCATTTCTCTTAAAGAAATGCAGCTGTGCTGCTGTGATACTGACTGTGTGTGTTAAACAAATTAAAATGCTGCCAGGCTAAGGAGATGGACCAGCATTCTGGACCATTCCACCTCAATTTAAACTAGTGACTGAACACCATGGGGAGGCAGAGGTAAGCTTGAAATTCTGTGTATCTGTATGTTTCCAGTGGTGTTGCTGGCAGGCCCCGGTCATGCTTGAGAAAGGCTGAATGGTGGGGGAGGGTGCTGGGAACTTAACCCTCAGCAACTGCAGGACACCAGGATGCCTGATGAGAATAAAGGGAGAGAAAGGATTAAGGGGTCAGATATAAGACAATAGGCAGAGTCAAGGTGGGAAAAGGGGTCGACTGGGGGATGTACACCAGGAGAAGTGTGGTGCGACAGACAAAACAAAACAGTATATGTGATAACAGCAGAGTTCAGATACCAGCCCTACACACAGTAAAATAGCCACATGCAGTAAAGGTACCTGGCTCTAGTAGGGTAGACATGCACAGGTGTAAAGTACAGTGCAGCTAAGCATGTTAAGCAATTAAAGTACTGGCTGTAAAGGAGCACTGTGAGCTAACAAATAGGTGAACCTAGAGAACCAAATTAAAGTATCAGCTGAAATGTTCACTCTAAACTGACAAAATATTTGATGATTTAGCCAAACAGTCCTTGTACACTGACACAATAAGGCACTGAACACTGTGGGGAGGCAGATGTAAGCTGGAGATTCTGTGTACCTGTATGTTTCCAGTGCTATTGCTGGCAGGCTCCAGTCATGCTTAAGAAAGGCTGAACAGTGGAGTGAGGCACCGGGAACTTTGACCCTCAGCAACTGCGGAACACCGGGTCAGAGGCTGCCTACTGTATGTTTCCAGCAGTGTTGCGGGTAGTCTCTGGTCATGCTGGAGACAGACTGATTGTTGTGGGGAGTTAATAAAAGACGAAAGAAGGGACTCAGAAAAGTTGAGTGAAAGCAAATGTCAAAAGGATGGGGAACGTTTGACTGCATTGCTTACTGCAAGAAAGACTGTTGAGAAAGTTGCATTCTTTGGCCTTTTGACAGGGATTTAAATGCAGCTGGTTGAGAAAACAAACAATTGTCCCTTTTCTGAGGTGTGCAAATGCTCCGCCCCTGCAGCCATAAAAATAGTGCTGTTTAGCCCTAACAGGCAGCATAGTAACGAGGCTACAGCAGAGAACATTTTTTACACTCCATTATGTTGTTTGGTCACAAAAATATCAGTCCTTTTCTGAATGCAAAACATTTGCAGGGCCATGCCAACTTCAGCCTTAAAGAGGGAAAGCTAGGAACACAATATTGGGCATAAGGATACAAATGTATTTCCAGGAGACACAGGGAGCATAGAAGCTTGGAAGGAGGGCAGCAGTTTTCAGAGAGGCCTTGTGTAGACTGTGCTGCTGCCCCATCTATGTGCACCTCTATGAGTTGAGGGAGAAGTTTGCTAGACTCCAGGCTGAATTGGCTGGGATTTAGGGGACCTCTTCCTCACCCAGTGGCTACCAAATCTGACACCATTACCCAACAGAATGCCAGGGTGGAGGTACAGCTGGACTACAGTGGGCTCTGGAAATGTGGGGGTGGTGGGTTAGAGGCACATTTCTCAACCAGTACCACAATGAAATTCTTACAGTGCTTCGGCAATGCAGGACTGCCAGGAGGAGGAGGCAGCCCTGATAGTTGTCAAGGAGGATGTGGGGGTTCTCCGATGTGGAGACCACAAGGAGGGAGGAAGAAAACCACAAAGGTGGAAGAGGAAGCAACTTCTGGTGGAACTCAATTGTGAGAGGGGTAGATTTTGGAATAGGAAAGTGGGGAGAGTGAGGTTAGGTTCCTATGTGGTGCCATGGCCCGAAGGAATAGGAAGCAGATCAAGAGGATCATTATGGCAGTAGGAAGAGATGCAGAACTGGATGTCATTGTCTACCTGAGGACTAATGACCTGGCTATGTATGGGGCTGGGATAGTGCAGGGGGAGTTTAAGAAACTGGGAGGGGGCTTAGACACATAGCACACTCAATGGCTTTCACAGAGGTTCTGCCTGTCTACAACAGGGGGAGGAAAGAGATCTCTGCTCTAAGACTTTCAACTCATGGCTGAAGGAATGGTGCAGACAGAAGGGGTTCGGCTACATTGGGGACTGGGGATCCACCTGGAGAGATAAGGCCTTTACAGAGGTGATGGCCTACATCCATGCAGGAGGGAACCCGAAATCTTCAGTGAATGGTTTAGATGTTACTTTGAACATTTAAACTAGCTGAGGGGGCTGGTGGAAGAAATTGGGGAGGTAATAACTGCCCCTCCAACAGGCTGAATTAGAAATCAGGGAGAACCAGAGGGGAATGAATCCCCAAGGGTGGAAATTAATAAATGAAGCAGGGTGGTAGAAATGAAGGTGGATGGGAATGGAAGCATTAAACAGATGGGGGAAGGAGAAAAGACAAAATGGAAAGAATGGAGGTAACAAGCAAAGTGATTAAGACATGTCCATATCAGAATATACTCTGTTCAGGAGGGTCAGGGTGGGAGGGAAAGGAGGGTGTGTGGTGCTTTATGTGAGGGAAGACATAAAAGCAACAGAGATACAGGGAAAACAGGGGGAGCAGATGTACTGTGGGTCACCCAAAAGAGAGAGAGAATGGAGCCTCTAGTCACACTGGCATGATCTACAGACCTCCAGCACAGGGAAAGGAGTTTGATAAAGTACTGGTGGATGCTACTGGCAAGATGGCAGAAAAGGGAGAGGTGTTGCTGGTGGGGACCTTCAATCTGCCGGATGTACAGTAGATTGGAAATTCCCAGCTGCAATTTCAGCTAGAAGCAGGAAAATTCTGGACTCCATGAAGGGGGCATTCCTCAGGTAAGTATTCACTGAACCAACTCGTAATGAGGCAATAATGGACTGGTACTCACTAACAGGGACAGTATTGCACAGGTCAAGGTAGGAAACCACATGGGGAATAGCGATAACAGTACACTGTGGTTCAATATATGGATGGCTGCAGAACCGAACCATAAAAGGGTGAGGGTCCTGGAGTTCAGGAGGGCACATTTTAAAAAGATGGTCAAATTCTTCATGGATGATCTGGTAGCAAGAGGATGACATGGGTGGGGTGGAGGAACAGTGGGCAAAGCTAAATAGAGTCACGGGGAGGGCACAAAAACTCTGCATCAAGCAGGTGAGCAAGAGTAAGAAGAAAGAGACCGCCATTGTTCTCAAAAGATGTGCCAGAAAAGATACAGGCTAAAAGGGTAGCATTCAGTCAGTATAAGGAGATACAGAAGGAAGAGAGTAAGGAGGTATATCACTGGAAACAGAGAGTAGAAGGGAAAGCAGTAAGGGCAAAGAAGGAGAAAACTGAAGAGAGAATAGTCCAGGCAGTGACAAAGGGGAACAAGACATTTTTTGGGTTTGTAAGCGAAATGTGGAAGACTAGGAGGTAGAATCATAAGATTAAAAAGGAAGGGGGTGGCTGTACAGCAGGGGACCAGGAAAAGGCAGACTCCTGAACAAGTACTTTTGCTCGGTGCTCACAGAGGAAGGGAAAGGGGAGGGGCCACAAAAAAGTAACATGAGAATTAGAGGGAGGTGAGCACTAGTCCATTTTCAGAGGAGAGTATCCTAAATTGACTCACTAATCTCAAAGTGAACAAAGCAATGGGGCCAGATTGGGTGCATCTAAGAGTATTGAGGAAGCTCAGGGAGGTACTGGCTGCACCTTAGATAGTCCTGTTTAACAGGTCACTGGAAACAGGAGTGGTTCTGAAGACCTGGAGGAGGGCAGATGTAGTCCGACTTCACAAACGTGGTTGCAGGGAAGAGGCTGGCAATTATAGGCTAGTCAGCCAGACTTTGGTGGTGGGAAAGTTAAAGGAGTCACCTCTGGTAGAAAGAATTATATAATATCTTGAATTCAGTGGGTTACAGGATCTGAGGCAGTCCAGATTCACAGTGGGGAGGTTATATCAAACTAATCTGACAGATTTCTTTGACTAGGTAACCAAGGCATTTGATCAGGGTGGAGCAGTGGACATGGCCTACTTAGATTTCAGTAAGTCTTTCAATGCTGTTCCACATAGGAGGCTAGTAAGCAAGCTTGGTAGCTTAGGAGTGGATCCAAAGGTGGTAAGCTGGGTAAGAAATTGGTTGGAGGATAGGCGACAGATGGTGGTGGTAAACGGAGTTCAATCAGAGGAAAGATGGGTAACCAGCGGGGTGCCTCAGGGATCCAGTGCTGCAACCTGTCCTCTTTAATGTCTTTATAAGTGACTTTGCAGAAGAGATGGAAGGGAAGGTCTGCGGATGACACCAAAATTTACAAAAGGATTGACATCCGGGGGGAAGCGATTGGAAAGAATCAGCAAAGGCCTGAGAAAATTCAAGAAGCTTTCATGGAAATGGCTGCTGTGTCTCAATCTGAAAAAGTACAAAGTAATGTACTTGGGGCACAGAAACCCAGGGGAAGAATACAAAATGAGTGAAGTGGCACTTACAACCACCAAGCAGTAGAGAGACCAGGGGTGATCATATCAGATAACCAAAAGCTGGCCAAGCGGTGCTACCTGGCAGTTAGAAGGGCACTGGGGTGCACAGGGAGGGGTATTGCTAGCAGAAAGAGGGAGGTGGTATTGCCTATGTATAGCTCTCTAGTAAGACCCCACCTAGAGTACTGTGTCCACTTCTGGAGACCATATCTCCAGAAGGACTCTGACAGTGTGGATGTGATCCAGAGTAGGGCAGTTAAAATTATGCATTGTCTGCAACAGAAGCCCTACAAGAAGAGACGTAGTAACCTAAATACTGTATGTACACCCTTGGGGGGGGATATGATAGACACCTTTGAATACTTCACAGGGGTAAATAATGTACAGGAGGGAAGTATTTTTTCAGAACAAAAGGTGCTCAAGGACAAGAGGACATGATAAGAAGGTGGAGGGGTAGATTCTGGAGAAATGCAAGAAAGTACTTCTTTGCAGAAAAACTGCTGGAGTCCTGTAACAGTCTTCTAGTGGAGTTGGTGTGGCAAAAAACAGTAATGAGGTTCAAGAATATGTGAGATACACAAAAGGAAATCTCATGGAAAGGGAAGGGGTCTGGGTGAATGGGCCAGAGATCGAGTAAGATCTGTAATTATACTATAGGCGGGGAAAAATGGGCAGACTAGGTGAGTCAAGCGGACCTTATTTGCTGGCAAATTCTATGTTTATTTATTTTAATACAGTGGAACCTTTGGGCAGGAGGATGGTATGATTACTCAAGGAGGCTATTTGCAGGGTCACATCTGGTGGGGCAGACCAGATGTCCTGCTTGTCTTCTGCCAGGTGATACCTTCTATCAGAGGATGACTTCTCCCTCATTCTGGCAGGATCATGGGCATCCCTTTCCTCATTCAGTATATCCACAAGAGCCTTATATCCTGGGAAGATGGTAAGGGACTTCTTTCTTTACTCAAGGAGGTCTAGTTTCTCTTCTTGTTGGAACATTGGTCATGACATGGGTGTGTGGGGCCATACTGTACATCATCCACATATGTGATGGACACAGTCCCCGACAGTGTAGGAGGGCGTCTGCATGGATTTGCCTATAATTTTCCAACAAGGCAGGGTACAGTGGCAGGAATGGAGCATCCCCCTTTTTGGTATATCTGGTGCCAGTCCTTTGTCCTGCCATTGGCCACAGCCTTGTCTGGCACCTTCCCATTGGGTGCCCTTACTCTGTGCCATAGCTACACCAGCAACTGCAGTATGCTATCACTCTGCAGGCTGTGCAGCAGGAGAATGTCTCAGTGCCCAGGGCATGTCCATGTCCACAAACTGCACCTAGTACCCTGCAGCCATGGACTATCTCTGCATAATGGGGACTGTGTAAGCTCCAGGAAAGCTGCCAGGGCTGATAGTACCATGAAGTCTGGTGCAGGGTCCATGCATGAATACCAGGGAGTGCCATGTCTGTGTGTCTGTACAACTGCCAGGGCACATCTGCCTGCTGTCACCTGTGACCCTGCCATACCTACCATGCCCATGCTGTCCACTATGGCACCTCCTCAGGTCTGTGTTCAGTATCCCATGACCTTGCAGACTCTCCCCCCTGCACAACATCACTGCTGTGGGCTGGCATATTGGCAGGCAAGGAGGACTTGATGAAACCCTCCATCAAACCCCTCCAGAGTGCCAAATCTTTGGTGCAAAACCTCTTTCTGTGAAAACTTGGGGGACTTTGGTGCAGGGTCATCTGTTCTACTAAAATCTGGGAGAGAGTCCCTGGTGCACCCAAAGTTTTCTGAAGGTTGGGATCTGCAGAACATGTGCTGATCCACCAACTCTTTGAAAATTGAGTCCTTCATGTCATTCTGATGAGCTGTTAAACCAAGGTCCCTTCTGCCCATGCCTGGTCACTGTCCAGGTTAAAGTTAAAAATCCCATGGCACTTACTGAATAAGAGTAAGGACGTTACCCCATGTTGTGGCCAATGATTCCCCATCAATAAAAACAGCTCCATGCAACCCATCCAAGGATGCACCTGGAAACAAGCTATCACATGTTAGCTTTGCTGGTGAAAAATTGCAAGTAAGTAAATATGTCCTTGAAAGGCTAACTGCACCAAATGTGAAAGCCATTTTTTCCAATAGAAGCTGTTTTTTAATTACTGCTTCCAGTTCTTTTACTGTTTCACTTTTACTGGTCTTTTTGTAAACTCAATAGTTGTTTCAGATTTACACATTGATAGCAAGTGCCATTTTAAAATGTGATTATGTAAGGTCTGGCCTGTTGACACACTGATATGGCTACCATTCACAATGCCAGTGGCCCAAGTTCAAGCCTGAGTTGCCGGAGGGCTCATCACTCTGGTACTCTGTCCAGTAGTACAGCACATGTACCCAAAGTAGTTTGTCAATCTTTAGAGTCTGATCCTTTCTTCACTCAAGACTGGAACTCATTTTCTGCTTTTTCACTGCACTTGCAGTGCACTTGTCTTTGGGTCATAAAACTGAAAAGTTGCAGTCAAAGTAGTTAACAATCCTCAAGGTCCAGAGTTGCTATCAGGTCTAGTTGAACTGCTTCTTGTGCACCAAGGTCTGAAATGGGATCTCAGGAAATAATTTAACATCTCATCCATTGATTGTGAGTGGATAAGTAGACTGGACAGCAGACAGCACAAGATTCAGCATCTCCACTCCTCTGATAGGAAATAAGATTATTCATGACAGGGCTGGATTGACATTCACAAACTGCTTTTACCAGACATTACGTCAGAACACACAGAGATCAAAGTCCTCAGGGAGCTGTAGGTTTTCCTTAATCCACATTATCAGGAAATACAAGTTTTCATACCCTTCCTCATCCTCTTGCATCTCAGCCACTTTCAGGGTTCCAATCCTCACTTCATTTTCCAGCACCGCCAACATTCCATGCTACTGCTTGATGTCCTACATGAGTTTGGAGACTGCAGAAATATTCGGAATTGTTTGTTTGTCTGCCTCCATTACTGCTGCGGACAAATCTTGAATCTGTAATGAGATTACAAGAAGAGGAGAGATCTTTTGATTTTGGAATCCATGGCTTTGATTAACACATCATTGCCTTCCACGGAGGCTTCTGACCCTGCTATTCAAGCTTGCCAGCCTCAGACCACTACAGCTATAACTGCTGCTGTTGAGATTTAAAGCCCCCCTCCTGCCATGGATTTCAGACATCCCATGGTAAAAATTTATATCGGTGCACTCCACCAGTCCAAAGGAAAACAAAGCTATTAAAATAAAAAGGCACTCCAGCTAGGAAATATATGAATTGCTGTTTCAAGAGCCCATGTGAATCACTTCATACCAAGGAGAGTTCTCTTTAGCACCCCTTCCCCTCACATGAAGTGACAAACTTTGATATAAATGTTTCTCTAAGCTCATGAATAATTAGATTAATTTCACTGGGGAATTTAAGTCTCAATGTCCCCAAATACTAAAACCTACTGGGGCGAGGAGTAACATTTTAGTATGAAGGTATGGGGTGATAGAGATGGCAAAGACTATAGTGGTGGCATCAGTTACATCAGTTTCAGTTGATATCACAGCAACAGGTGACTGGCACTATGCAATCGCTCTACTGTAAACTAAAGCTATAGAAAAGAAAACAGAATATTTTGTTTACAGCAGAAGTGTTATCCCTGTATTGGATGATTACTTATTGAGCCTCCCCCCACCCAAGAAAAAGTGCAGTACCACAGTTTCAGCCAGTGATATCTTGCAGGACACTGCAGAAACCAATATACTCCAAAGGTAATTGTTCTAATTTATCAAGCAGGAAATTGAGACATCTAATTACTGAGTACTTTATCCTGCTGTGTGGCACTTTATATACTTGGTTCTGTGCAATTCATTTGATATTTGTTAACCAGGTGAAAGCTCCCTGGAGATAATGATTCCCCCTTTGCAGCAATTTCAATAACAAAATTACAAATTATTAATATGAATTGTTGAGCAGTTTGGCCTACTATAAACATAACTGTAAATAACAAATAGATTCAGTATATGGTTTGGCTGAATTGATGGGCTGACAGCCACTGTTTTCTTAATTAGTGCCTTGATGTTGGTTTGCATACTAGAAATCAATTCTGATGCAGCTGTAGACCTCATCATCTTTAATTCTTTATTGAAAACTTCTAGGTCATCCAATTCACAGTTGCACTAAAATGAAAATGAGAACAAATATAAAGATGCCAAACTGCGTGCCTTTTAAAAAGCTAACAGCACAGTGCTTTACAAATTGATAAATAAAGTCAGTGGAACACATTCAATATCACAATACTAGATACTGCAGGATGTTAGACAGTTACAATGTTCAGCTGATTATTTTAGTCTTTTTTGTGTAGATGTACTCACTAAGGAATAATGTAATTAATCAATAAATTAAGTTCTATTGTTACAGAGTCTGTACTACTGTATATAATGACTAGTATTTGAACCAGAAAATAATACCTATTCAGAATTAGTGGTCTGAGTAAACTTAGAAACAACATGTTACTTTCTGATGTACGCTACTAACATACATTTACTGGAGTAAGCAAGCAGGCTAAGTTCAATATTTCTGAAACATCTTTTGCTGAGTTCTAACTCAGGACACGGAAAGGTGTGAAACACTAGATGGAGTGTCATGATCCTAATACAACTGCAATTGCCTTGCTTGCAGCAATAACTCTGCAGCAGAATTCAGCAGCATTGTGTTGCAGCCTGGTGACCTTTACAGTATATTTACTAAAGTAGTTAAAACGATGGGGAAGGTTTTCATAACAACCATCTTTCTATAACTGTTTTATACAATGTCCTAATAGTAACTTGATATGAAAACTCTTAAATGCATTGTTTTTGTATTGTGCAGGCATATGATAACGATTATAACATATCACTTTACTTCATTTACTGACTTTTACATTTTCAAGGTCAAGATAACCAAGAACATAACTTCCTACCCTAATTTTATTGCATTTCTTTTCTGGTGTACCGGAAGTCAGAGACACTCTAGAGTAAAACGATAATGAGTAGTTAATGTCCTTGTTCAATAAGTCATATAACCACATAGAGAGTTAGTTACACTAAACTTAACAACAAACACTTAACATAACCTACCAGACTTGGTTTCATATCCGGAAGATCATTTAAATCCATCACTATTTGATTAACCACTGTGTCCATCATGGCTGAAGAAATATATAACAAGGCACTAATTAGAGCAAAATAATGAGTCTGCATTGTGACTTTTGAATCTACTATTACAGTACTGTATTCATATATTTTAATTGCCCAACTCACTATATATACATTGACTAAATGATGTATTGAGCAGGAAGAATGAAACATTGCATAGAAGAAGAAATTACACTTTGTGACGTGTTTGTCCATATACATCTATGTGGTAATGGTAAAAACTGAAGTGGAGATTATTGCACTTTAGGAAAAACTAGTCTCATCACTGAGGGTTTACCTCAATACCAAAACCAAAGATAATAAAAACATACCCTATAGGGCACTCTCTCAAATGGATGCCATCCAAAAACTACTGCTAGTGTTAAACCGTAATAATTCTGTGTGGTTCCCTCATTTCCCTGAAAGCTCATTTTGAAAAACTGATCTGACTTTAAAATCTTGTTAAACTTTATGAAAAATCCTGCCTATCACAGTTCTACTAATAACAATAATAATAAAATAATAACAACATTTATTTAATTAAGGGCCTTTCAGTGTTTCAAAGTGCTGTACAATATTAGTACAAACAGAACACATATTCAAATACTTATAATATAAAATCAGGATAAAACAGGAAATGCCTTTCCCCATAAAAAAGTCTTTAGTGCCTGCTTAAAACTCCCCACCATCCTGCAGTCCCAGAGCTGATAGGGCAGAGAATTCCAGATGGTAGGTGCTGCAAATCCAAAGGCACACGCGCCAGATGACTTTAAGTTAACTCTCAGAATCTCCAGCAACCCCTTGTCAGCTGAGTGGAGCTGTCGCAAAGGGGTGTAAGGAACCAGGAGCTCTTTCAAGTAATCAGTACCCGATCCATGTAGGGCTTTGTAGGTCAAAAGACCTATTTTAAAGGTGATCCGCCACTGTATTGGCAGCCAGTGCAGAGCGTGCAGCATGGGGTGATAGGAGATCTTCTAGATGCCCCAGTCAACAAACGTGCTGCCGCATTCAGCACTAGCTGCAAGCGGTGGATATCAACCCCAGGAAGCCCTAGATATAGGGAGTTGTAGTAATCAAGGTGCGATGTCACAAAGGCATGGACCAAAACAGGCAGATCACTGGACGGAACAAGGTGCCTAATTCTGGCAATGTTCCTAAGATGGAAAAAGGACAGCTTGATGACTGCCAATACCTGATGTCAAAGAGTCAGACCATCGTCAAGCTCCACTCCCAGGTTATGCACCCGTTCAGAGGTGAGAATCTGGTCCTCCCCCAGGACTAAACCAGAAGGGAGCCCAGTCCTCAGTGCCTCTACCCTATGACCCAGGTCCACAACCAAAACCTCAGTCTTTCCTGGGTTCAACTTTAGACAGCTGGAATTCATCCAATCTTGTGTTTCTGCAAGGCAGTTGTTCAGTACCGAGATAGCACCAACTTGGTCAGGTGCAAAAGACAGGTAGAGCTGGGTATCATCAGTATAGCAGTGAAACCTCTGCTCATACCATCTTACAGTGTCTCCGAGAGGTAGCATATATACTGAGAATAACATGGGGGACAGCACCAAACCCTGAGGTACCCCACAAGGCAGAGAGAAGACCCTGGATGATAACAAACCCAAGACCACTCTCTGCATTCTCCCTGTGTGAAAAGATGAAAACCATCTGAGGACTGTACCCGACAGCCCATAGATGAACCTCAGGTGTTCAAGCAGAACCCCATGACCCACAGTATCCAAAGCTGATGATAAATCCAGGAAAACAAAAATAGAACAGTGTCTCTGATCTCTCGCCATCAGGAGACCATTGAGCACCTGAACCAGAGCAGTCTCAGTACTATGCCTCTTACGAAAACCAGACTGGAGAGGTTCGTATAAATTATGGATGGTTAGATGGTTATCCATTTGAGCAGCCACAACTTTCTCAATAACCTTCCCCACGAAAGGGAAGTTAGAGATAGGCCTGTAGTTTGCTAGGTTCTTCGGGTCTAAAGAAGCTTTTTTCAGAAGGGGGATCACCACCTCCTCCTTCAGGGAGCTAGGGAACTCACCCATATCTAAAGAGCACTGGACAATCTGAGCTAAGACCGGGCCAATGATCTCACTACAACCCAAAATCAGGGAAGTAGGGTCTGGGTCTAAACTATAGCATGTGGGATGCATCTTCTGGATAATCCTCATAATGTCTACAAAATCCAGTAGGTCAAAGGTACTCCAGGAAACTCCAGGCTCTAGCAGATGTTTTAGTTATGTCCACATCAGAATGACCAACTGAGTGAAAATACTGATTTTATTATGTTAATGTGGGGGCCAACTAATTAGAGCAAGTTGTTGAAATTTACTAGGTCCAATCCTGCCCCTCTCACAGCATTGTTGTCTCATTAGTTTACTACTAGTATTTTGGCTCTGGTGAATGCAACATCCTGCTATGTGTTACTGGTTACATGATAGGGCTTAGGGTTATGAAGCAGGGTGTGACACATGGTTGTTGCTATGGGCACTCTGCTCAGGTACTACCTGGGGATTCCATCATTCCAACCACCCCTAGATACAGTACCCTCTGACAGTAGCTGCTGTCTGCCATGGGAAGTTCTACAGTAATAAAAATATGGGTGCTGTATATCTGCTACCATGTGGACATAAAGCAGCCAACTCAGAGGCCTTTGAGCCTACATAATACCCAACAAGTCCATGATTTGTTCCCAGATAATCTAGGCCCTGTGTGGAGCACCACGCAATTTAGAAAGGTTTAGAGGTGCACTTCTCTATGGGAAGCTGCAGTCTCTGGAAGTCCTGCAACCACACTGTTTACCCCCACCAACCCACACAAAACAGAGGAGCCTAGGCAAAATGGTAGCACCACCCTATTACAGGGTAACCTCCATGCTATCCAGCCGTGAGGCACTGAAGTACCTAATATATTTCTTCTCAATATCCAGAACAGTGGACGTGTACTCACCTGGTAAAGGCGATTATAGCAGCACCTTCTGTAGCACTCCGAGCCATCACAACAGGGTCATCGAGATGAACTTTGATAGGCTGATGCACAAACTGAAAGTATGAATCTGATCCAGTGTCTGCCACTGCTATCCCACCTTAAATCATTCTCCGTTCAAAACTTCCAAACCTTCTTCCTGTAGTAAAACACCCTTATACTATACTAGTGAGAAACAAAACATATTAGGAAGGGACAGCAGTGTAACATCACTGGAAGAAGAAACCATTAATGGATTCAAATGACTTCAACTTCACATCCAAGAAACAAAAAAGTAAATTCAAGCATTAACATTCTACTTTTCCACACTATCCCAGTTCTGTTCTACTAAACAAGCACAATGTTATTGTTCTAGCAAATAAAAAGTATTGTTCTACTACTGTACATGACCTCAGTATTGTTCTGTCAAGCAACCTCAATCATGACATAATCCTCCTTACTAAAAGATTGGCAGCAGTGCTGTAAAAGGTGTTCCTATATTCACCTTTACCAGGCGGGTAAGCTTCCATAATGTATTGTACCTTTTACAGCACTCCAAGCCATCACAATAGGGTGGGGCAGGTAGTAAGTTGCTCATAAACAGATCATAACACTATTGGACCAATATTTGCTTTATCAGAATGCCAAGTATCAAGTTGGTACTGTCGTGAGAAGATGGGGATGAAAGACCAGATGACTGAGGCAAAAATGTCTACAATAGATGCAGAATTTTTTTCCACTCAGGAGGTGGACACCACACTGGTGGAATGCACCTTAATATTGCGGGGGCTAGGCAGATTGGATGACACATACAGTAGGCTTCTGCTAAGGCCACTTTCAGCTACCTGGTGATAGTGGATCTAGAGGCGGGGATCCTATCTAAGGTTCCTTGAACAATATGAACAGTCTCTCTGATTTTGTTTCATCAGAGCTGTCCTGTCCATATATATGTTTACTGTTCTAATCATGTCCAGATTGCAGAGTCCATGCCTGTGGGAGTCAGTAGGCCCCAGATCAAATGAGAGAAGAGATATCTCCTAGACCAAGTGAAAGGGAGAGGCAACTTTGGGAACAAAGATGAGACCATATTAAGAATGACCCTAACCCTCATGGAAAGACAGGAATACCTCATGACAGAAGAGTGCCTGAAGCTCACTTGTTCTACAGGATAAACAAATTGCAATCAGAAACACAGTCTTGAGTGTCAAGAAGTACAGAGAAATAAAATTATTGAGTTTGATTGGAACTTCAGTCAAAGCACCCAGAACAATGTTTTTCTACCAAGGAGGTATGGTGAGTTTTCTCTCTTGGTTTGATCTTACTTGTGGCCTTACGAAATGAGAACACCTATGTGTGCACCCCAGGAAGTGTGCCATCAGTCTTTCCTCAAATTGCCCCTATTGTCTCTACCTGGACTCTCAAGGATTATGTGGTCAACCCCTTGTCAAAACCATCTTGTGGGAAATCCAGCAATTGGGGTACAGAACACTCCACATTGTGGATGAAGTGAACTCTGCTCTACTTAGAAAAAAAAGGCCAGTGTCTGTTACAAGTCCAGTTCATTGACTGCCTGAGAGGATATAAAATCATGCCTACCACTTAAAGTGACAGCCCTGCCACTAACAGTCTGTCCCTTTGAGCAGCCAAGCTATCAATTTAAGAGTTTCTTGTATGGGATGTAGAGTTGGCTCCTATGACAGTAGGTCTGGTAGGTTAAGCAGTGGCATTGGGTGATCAATCAGCATTTGCATGACCAATGTATACCAGCTTCTTCTGGGTCAGTCCAGAGCTATGAGGACCACCATACTGTCAAAGTCTTATATCTTGCATATGGCACCATCAAGACTGTTGGGAACATATAAGCTGTCATACCACCATGGAGTTAACAGTGCATCTGTTCTTGATGTACCTTGTTCCTTGTAGCTGGAGAGAACAGTTGTGAGTTGTTTAAATCTGTGGCCATGATACATCACCATATGGTGTCTGAGTTCTGTCTCATCTTGTGCATTGTGCTGAACTGGGTAAACAGAAAATGCACATTTTACTCTAGTCTTCTGTTTTGATAGTATGAATCTGTTACTACCATTGTTACTGTTCTTGTTGTTTGTTTCATAAGATATTCATTGTAATGCTCTGCACCTTGTAAGTATGTCTGTTTTCTGTACTGTATGTAATTAATACGAGGTCACTCCTAAAAAATGGATGCATGTCTTAGTGAGCTTATTTGGTTAACAAAATCCAATAAATAAACAACAAATAAATTAGGCCAGTTTGAAACAGGCCCCAACATGATTAGATCTTCATAAAAACTTGATGATGAAGTCACCATTCCCCTCGATTGAGGGTTTGCTGACTGAGCAAATCTGCCTACTTGTTCAGGTCGCTTGCCAGATAGATGGCAGATAAACTTGCCATGTGAAATTCTGCCCATGTTAATAGACTGGTAGTCTCTCTGGATAGTTGTCTGCTCCTCATTCCCCCTTACTTGTATATATTTGATATGGTCACTGTGTTGTCTGCCATGATTAAGATGTGGCAACCCTGGACCCTGTACTGAAAGTGCCTGAGGGCCTGATAGACTGGTCGTGTTTGTAGTACATTAAGATTGTTAATGGCAAGTTTTACCTCGGAAGTGGACAATCTCTATTGCACTGTCGGTATGTCCAGAACTACACCCCAATGATGCTGGATGGCATCTGTGTCAACTGATATCATTATCTGCTGGTCCAGAGCTGAACCTTGCTGCATGTTGCTTTGTAGAGTCCACCACCAGATGGATCATCTTACTGGTGATGGGATCATAAGTAGTTTCTGATAATTATGAGAGACATAATCCCAGTTTTCCAACAGGAACCTCTGTAGGGTTTTCATGAGTAGGCTGGCCCCATTGTGGAGGTCAGTGCAGGATGCTGTTAAGCCAAGGAGCTGCATCAGATTCCAGGCTGTTTTTTTTTCAGGACAAAACTATGTGGCAATGTTTTTTCAAGCTGAGAATGCAATCATCTGATGGTTGGGCTACCCCCCTTGTCATGCCAACACTGCTGCTAAATGCTCCAGAGTTGATGAATAGTTGAAATTGTTCTTTGTCATGTTTACTATCCAGTCATGCTAGGTCAGAATTTCTTTCACTCTCAGTGTTGCCTATTGAAATGCTTCCAATGACCATGCCATTATTAACCAGTCATCAAGGTATGGGATGACATGATCCCCCTTTTCCATAGGTTTGCCATCAGTGTTGCCATAACTTCTGTGGTCACCCAAAAGGCAGAGGCCAGAATGAATGGAAGGCACTTGTACTGAACATGGAGGTTCAGAATGCAGAATGGTAAAAACTTGTGGTGAGCTGAATTAAACAGAATGTGCGGGTAAGCATCTTGTAGACCTATGGAGGTCAGATAGTTCCCTTTCCTGATTGCTGCAATTGTTGACTACACTGTCTCTATTTGAACCTCCTGAATTAGATTTACTGGTTCATAATTGTCACAGTATGTCTGGGATTGGCTGAAATTCCCTGTCTTTTATGGTATGAGAAAGAATGTAGACTAAACTCTGTATCACCTTTTGTGTGATGGAATTGGCAGTATTGCACCATTTTGTAGGAGCTGGTTTTACTGTGATCTGATTTAATGTAGTGGGGACCTGGTCAGTCAGACCCGTAAAACTATAAATCTGTCCCACCTGGATGTTTGGTTGAACTCGATCGAATACCCCTCTTTTTTTCAAATGTATTTTTATTAAGCTTTTAGTATACAAGTAATAAGACATCACACAATTAGTGAATGTGGCATGGTTCCCCATCCACTTACAATTGTCAGAATAGAGAAACTTAATTTTACACTAATATCCCAGGTCAGTGTTTTCATAGACAGCAAATATTAAGATTAGACATTTTCACATGTATTTCTCAATTTAACAAGTCTCAAGGACTTAATACTGTATGGGCAGCACCCCTCACATTCCCCAGTCAGCAGGAGGTCAATTACAGGGTAAAGTTTGTGTCACTTTGTGCCATATACCAAACCCATTTCTGTCATTTAAGGCCAAACTGGGTTGAGTCATCATGTAATGCTGCTGCAAGTTTCTCCAGTTTGTACAGTATATGTTCAATACTATACATCTCCAATCTTCCACTTTTGGAGTGGTCTTAGACATCCATTTTCTTGTTATAGTTTTTTCGCTGCTAGTATATAAATGGGAAACAGGGTGTATTCTCTTCTCAACTTATGTGCTGGCATCACTGACAGAAGCATCATTTCTGCTGATAATTCTACATTTTTCCCTATGCATTCCTGTGGTTCAACCTGCATGTAACACCAAATGGCTATCAAGCGAAGACAGTTCCATAATATATTCCCCTAGATAAGCTAATACACAGTACAGCCTCTCCAACAATTCCTGAAACTTACTGACAAGTACTTAGTCAATACTGCAGGTGACCAAAAATATCTACTTCGGCACTTCCAAGCAAATTCTCTCCAGGTCTGTGAGACAGTAATTTTGATTGCTGGAAGAGCATACTTTTTCCACTCTTCTACATTTAATTGTATCTCTAAATCTGTATTCTATTTATTGAGAATGGAAGTTGTGTTATCTCCCGTGTTTCCTCTCAAACTTTTATATACCTGACATATTATATGAGACATTTGGTTACCTTGGAGACTTGCCTTCAGCAGATCCATCAAGTGAGAGTTTTGGCTAGAAAGTTTTGTTCTATCTGGCATGTACCCATGAATATATGTTTTTAATTGAAGATATTTAAAGTGGTCCTGATGTGGAAGCCCATGGGCCTCTCTAATTTCTTCAAATGAAACCATTCCCTCATTATTTAAAACTTGGTAAATATAATGAATACGTGTCTGTCTCCACTTGGATAATGTGGGGTCAGAAGCCAGGGGTTTACAATTCTCATCTCTGGAAAGCAATCTTAATTAGTAGAATGTCTCTGAGAATTTAGGATTAGTTTTTATTGAGGTCCAAATTGTTGTAGGTACTCTTGTAAACTTGGTCAGGTGTCTCTGTGGAATGGAATATTTCTTGGTTGAGAATAACGCTTTAGGAATATCATGCAAGTAATTTATTGTTAGTTCAATATCTTTCCAGGGGGCATGGTATGTCGGGTTTGCCCATTGTACCACTAGTTTGTGAAAAGCCACTTTAGCATACCATGCCAGGTTTGGTAGATTTGCTCCTCCCTTTGCCAAAGGTAGATTTAAATTGAAGTCTGGATTCTTGGGCGCTTCCCTGCCCAAATAAAGTTTGAAATTATTTTGTTCCAGCTATTGAAATAGAATCAGGGTGGCCAGATTGGCACATTCTGGAATAAGTACAATACATGGGGAAGAATATTCATTCTCATAATTTCTATTCTCTGAAAAAAAGGAAAGTATCAATCCACTCCAACCCCCCCCCAATCCTCTTGTATTCACAAAGTGAGGGGCTCATAATCAACAAGATCAATATTTTTGAGGTTTTGTGGAACTGTTGTTCAGAGGAATACTGTCTCTTGCTGTTGGGGAGGGCACAAATTTGTAAGAAAGCATCCCCGTTTTAGTCAGATTAAGTTTAAATCCCACATATTGCTGAAAGATATCTAGAATTTTCCATAACTTAGGGACTGAAGTCTCAGGTGCAAGGGTCAAAATTAGTACCTCATCTGCAAACAACTCCACTTTGTACTGCTTTTGCCCCAGTGGGATCCCCTCAATTTCTACCTCTTTTCTAACTGCTGTGGCAAGTGGTTCCATATAAAGCACAAAAATCAAGGGGAACAAAGGGCAACCCTGCCTCATAACTCTCTGCATTGTGACGGGATGTTAATGTACCATTCACTCTAATGTATGCTTTTGGTTCTGAAAATATATATTTAAGCCATTTCTTAAGAGAGTCTGTAAAATCAAAGGTTGTTAAGGTTTCCCATAGAAATTCCCAGGACACTTTGTTAAATGCCTTCTCAGCATGTAAATTTAAGAGTGCCGCTGGGATCTTTCTCTTGCTTGTATATGTTTCAATAGGAGCATCGTATGGCAAATTTTATCTGTGGGATTTCTAGATTTTATAAAGCCTGATTGATCTGGGTGAATGATTTTAGGTAGTACTTGTTCTAACTGATGAGCCCAAATTCCCATAAAGAATTTATAATCAGTATTTAATATTGATATTGGATGATAAAAGGCCAGATTACTTTGATCTTTACCCTGTTTTGGTATTGCTGCTATTGTCGCATACGACCATGGGGGGGGTGAAACCCCTCCTTCCACAACTTCTTCAAGTGCCTTTGCCAGGGTAGGTAGTAGAAGACCTGAAGATTTGCTGTACCATTTGGCTGTAAAGCCATCCAGGCCAGGACATTTATTAGGTTTGGCATTTTTGACTTGGAATAAAATCTCTGGGATTGTTATCAGGGCCTCTAGAATACATTTTTGGCTCTCTGACAATTTTGGAAGGTTTAATTGATTTAGAAATTGTTGGCACCTTCCTTCCTCTGTATCTGGTTCTTTTGTAAGAGGGACTGGTAATATTTTTACAGAATTACCTGTATACCTTTCTCTGTGTGTATCATTTTCTGCATTGTAGGGTCCCGCAGCTTCAATATTGTGGTTGATCTTTTCCTTGCCCTTAATCTGCGTGTTAAATTATGTGTCCCATGACAGCCCCCTTCATACTGTAATTATTCTGTTTAAGGTAAAGCAAGGTTTGTTGTACCCTGTAATCCATGATTTTTTTTAATTTCTTATATGTTTTCCTAATTTTTTGTAAATGTTTCCAGTCCCCCTCTTTACATAACTGTTGATATGCCAGAAGGCTCCATTAGCTGACAGTAGCTAGCCTCATTCTGTCTATATTTTCTGGATGTGTATACCAATACTTCCTCTCGCAGTATCACCTTTAGTGTGTCCCAGATTATTGTTTTTGATATTTCTGGGGTCTCATTTTCCCTTAGCAACTGTAGGATTCTTGCCTGTATTCATTTTATTAATTGAGGGTCCCTTTATAAAGATTTATTTAGACACCATAAAGTCTGTTTTTTTTCTGCTTTCCTAGATTTATTTTTAACACCATGGAGTGATGATCCAAAAGTAGTCTGGGGCCATATGATATATCTTGTACATAGATTGAATGTCCATTTTTGATTATGTCCAGCACCCATCTATCCTTGAATCTTTGGGACCCGGTGTGTGTGAAATGTTGCAGCCTCCCTTCTGCAGTGGGATCTTCTTCCTGGGCCTTGATCACCTCATGCTTGGAATCCCTTGTTGCCATAGTTAGATCAGTTGTTACCTCTGTTTCTGGATTTTTCTGTATCATCCCCTTGTTTTCTGTTATTGAAGATGTTCCCATGATGGTTAAAGAAATTGGAAGTGAACCCAAATTTATAGGATGTTCCATCTTGGAAATAGTTGTTTCTACACCCTCTTTGAAAACTGTTGCTAGATCTGTTTCTCATGAAGTCTGGAGGATACCTGTTTTGTCCCCAGCTAGATCCTTTCTTTCCCTTTCCATTTGAGGTATTTTTCCAGATCCAGACGGAACCTCTTTTTCCCTTTGTAGCTTCAAAAGCCTGTTTTTGGATTCTTGATCCACCTGCCGTATCTTTAGCTTCAGCTGCCTCCTTGTTCTATTGATCTTAGCCATTGTACATGTTGTCATTTTAACATGTCTGTGGTTGCATTGGCCATGTACCTGATAGCTTGTGTGGCATATTCCATAGTTGCCTAGTATTTGCTAGAGGTGCACTGATAATCCTGGATGACATGTAGCCACCTCATGATGACTCTGGTGGAATATATATCAAGACAGTGGAAGTTTTAGTTTCCATGCTCAAGATTTCATGTGCCTTCTTAATAGCATCTTCTGTCTTGTCTGCTGGATCAAATGGAGAACTTGACTGAATAAAAGAAGGATCAATGCTAGAGGCTTGGATTTGTGGTTCAGAAGCAAAAACAATCAAAGAAAGTCAGAAAATACAGAGTTTGCACTTTTTTAAAGATGTATCCAGTGAGTGGGTGGTACAGTGTGGGAGTGGAATAGGTACAATATTGTATCTTAGGCATCAGCAGAAGGAAGTGAAGAAGTGGGGCACTCTGTCAGTTGACTAAGGTCAGACACTCCTGTTGCTGCATTCACTGTTGGAAAGGGTGAACGATAAAAGGTAGACCTAAATGGGGAATAGTGGCAACACCTTATCTAGGGTAACAGTATAAGGGGAAGTACACCAGGTACAGGGGAACACAAGTAGCAACACACAATAAAAGGGAAAGCTAGGAACACAGTATAAGGTATAAGGGTACAAAAGTATTTCCAGGTAACATGGGGAGTACAGAAGCTGAGAATGCTAGGAGTAGTGTAGTGCAGTGGCTGTGGGGCAGCAGTTTTCAGAGAGGCGCTGTGGAGACTGTGCTGCTGCCCCATCTATGTGCACCTGTATAGGTTCTGAGTAAAGTGGCTTTTATGAGTTTGTTCAACAAAGAGATTGTATTATTTCCTCATATACCACAATTTGCCATCATTTGTTTTATAAAATACATAAAGTTGGACATTTTTTGCTGTGTCTTATATCAGCAGCTAAAGTAGTTAGGGTCATAATACCCTACTTGGCTACTATCATATATGGGGGAAAATTATGGCATTTTCAATGTGGAAAAGGGCCCAACCATGTATGAATACCAGTTAAAAAAATTCATGTATTTCCACTGGTGTTGAACAAGTTTTTGAATGCATGATTATTCTACCCCATCACTCATTTTGGCAACTAGCTTAATTCTTGCTGAACCGATTTTTTACCAGTAATTTCTGCTCTTGTGCCAAAACAGACCACTTGGCACTCCTGCATACTTACCCTGGCAACTTCCATGAGCCACAGCTGACTAAATCTCTTCATTCCTGGGTGAAAGAACACTTCTGACCAAATGAAACAGTGACCCTGACTGTGAAACTAAAAAACACGCACAGAAAAATGGAAGGTGTTTAAAAATGAACTATGGCTACGATAAAATGGCAAGCGAACAGAGTTCCAACAACACAAGCTTTGATTTAGAAAAGCAAGAGATACTGACCCAAATGGAAATGGACACGGAGCATCTTGAAGCACTACAGAGTCCACCTAGGCCACAAGAAATGGTAATAATGGTAAATGTTTCATTCAACACCAACAATAAACTACAACCTTTTCTGTAGCAAGCAGCATGCACAGTACTACTATTAGAGTACCACAAGACAATAACCAACCATCCACAAATAGACATCCCCAGACTACAGAGCCACCTACTGATAGTCAGCATACACTACAACCCACCAAGACAAGAGAAAACAGCCAAGCTCCATTACTACCTATAACTACAGAACAGCAACATATCACAAGAAGGTACTCAACTGAGATACTGATACTTGCTTGTATACATTTTGCTTGCCCCCCATTTTTCTCAATATTTACTCAGTTATAAAGGCTGCACAGAAGTACATTTGCAGACCAACTGTTTGGTATTACTAACTTATTAAGTGGTTTCATATGAAACACAAAGAGGCTGGAGAAATTCATTGTATTTGGATGTATGTATGACTACATGCCATACTTAAGTACTGAATAAATCTGAGTTAAAAAAACAAACAAACAAACAGAAAAAACAAGTGGGCACTCAATAGCAACAGTCCAACACCAAATGAGAACACTAGCCACAATAAACAAAGAGGCAACACATTTGTTGACAATGTGAAGGATGTAAATACAGTAAAACAAAACAAAAACAACAAAACAGGCAGATGGGAACCAGTTTAAACGCCACCTACATAATACTTTCAGTATAGACATGCCATTGCAAGACATAGAACCACAAGAATTGGACAAACTCCTGTCATAGTACTTCACGAGTGGGATGAAGAGATATGGCTCCCCCTATGAACCTCTGCTGCTATGCTCCACATTTTAAAGCAATGAACGATACTTGAAGAACCACCAAAACCCTGCTTCACTGTCAGCATTGCAATACTTTGAAACCACCAGACGAGTTCTACACTACACACAAAAATGGCTCAAGAGCCAAGGTAAAGGATGTCACTCCAATACAGCAGATGAACTGATAGAAGCAGTCATAGACCAGCTATTCCAATCAAAATAACTGGGCCCTAACATACCCCAGTCAATAATTGACACCTTGTGGCTAACCATCAGCCTATATTTCAGTGTCAGGGGTAATACTGAGAAGAGATCAAAATGTTGGGGAGACACTGAAGTAAAGAGGGATGAGCACAACACATGGCATCTACAATATGACCTCGAGCAGCAGATCACAATATGCAGTTGGGCAACTCCAAAAGAAAACTTAAAATTAAAACTGAGAGCATGTGAAATACAAGAACCCCCTGAATGCAGCCCAGTATAGAACTGTGAGTTTTACAAGTTCAAAAGACCTGCAAAGACACTTATACCAGATGCACCTTTTTTCTTATCCATAAACACGTCACAACAACAAACAGGTGGCTGGTTCAAAACCCAGCCAACTGGAATTAACAAACTTGCCAGCATAGGGAAGGCCGTGGTATCAGCTGGAGACATAGAAACAGACAAAAGGCTTACAAATCACTCAGAACATAAGTACTTAATACAAAAACTTATGGATAATGGAGTGGTGCCCAAGGAAATTATCCAGATACAGCATAAACAGCTCCAAAGCCTCAATGACTATGCAAAACTAAACAATCAAAAGCATTACAAATCTCAAAACTACTCAGTGGAACCAATATGCAAGAATGCAAAGAACCAGACAAGAAAAAACAAAGACAACCACCAATCAGACAGCTGCAGTGAGCTACCAAGGGCCTGTTCTCACAAGTTTTACATCTCTGCAAAACATCACGTTCAATATTGTTCAAGGTGAGACAGTGTTTTGTAAGTAGCAAAAGTTAACAGAATAAATTAGTAGTTATTCACCCAAACACTGCCACAATATATTAAAAAAAAACTTCATACCTTAGTATTTGCTACTATGTAACACAGTGATGACCTGGGTTCAGGAATGAGACCAGATCATCACATGACCATCCCACCATCATGAAATAAACCTAATAATTACACCCAATGGTCAGAAAAGTTCAAAATATTTATAAAATCAAGCACAGAAAAGACTGTATCATCTATAATGTTCCAGTAACTACATATTTAAATATGCAATTGATGACAAACTGCCATCTCACATGCATGTGCAAGTCACAAGTTTGTTTTGTTTTGTTTGTTGTTTTGTTGAATTTTGTTGACCCGGCAAGCCCACTGGGCCTAGAAGTCCCTTTTTCAGTGATGACCGCAGGAGGGATACAGATGGCAAACAACTGAAAACTGAAACTGAAGTGACGCCAGCACACCTATAAAGAAGAAGCACTGTGTGCCAGCGTAGGCATCAGTACAATAAATCATTACTTATCAGGAAAACATAAGGAAGTGCCCTTTTGACAACAACTGGGATGTAACCCATAACAATATCAATATTGTATTCTGTTTTAATAGACCGGTTTCAGAGTCCAGCAGAAAATAAAACATACAGAGTTCAAATTCTTCACACTCTGCGTAACATACTAAGTAAAAGGAAAAATCAACTGCCCATACTAACAGTTAAATAATTAGTAACATTAAGAATGTAAAAGATTTAACAAATACAGAAGCACAGTAAGGGAAAAGGAGTAAACAAGCATTTGTCAATGCCAAGTGTTTGCCATGCACACTGATATCATAGGGGTGTGTTGTGCTGATACCACTGAAAGTGACATTAAAAATTGCTTCAGTGAAGGAATCATTTTATTAACAGTTAAGAATTCAAAGTAGAAGTGATGATGTTGAGCAGTGTAACTGTCTTGTTAATATTTGTGCCCCAAATTTTCAACAAACCGTTTTTAAGCAAAATCACTTTTTCAGATGTAAAAAAATGACAGCTGTCACATTCATGATGTGCTGTAAAGAAATGCCTATACTGCAAATGTGGGGTGAAAATATTGAACATTGCTAAAGTTATGAGCCAGCATTCATTAATTTTCAATGTAGGTTCATAACTTTGTTGTTTTTTGTAATAGTTTTACATCAAATGTTCAACATAGCCTACTTACAGTATGACCCCACCTCATGAACAAAAGCAGAGAACATTTTCAATTCCTGCCCAAAAAGGGATTTTGCGCAGCGACTGTAAAATCACCTTTTGGGATGCAAAAAAACATGTTGGCCAGGATCTGAAAAAATGACAACTGTCACATTAATGAGGTGCTGTGAAGAATGGCTATACTGTATATAACATTTAGGGTCAAAATACTGAAAATTGCCAAAGTTACGAGCCTACAATTGCAAATTTTAATACAGGCTCGTACCTTCATTGTTTTTAAATAGTTTTACACCACATTTGCAACATAGCCTTCTTATGACCCCACCTCATGAACAAAGACAGAGAAAAATGTCAACTCCTGCCCAAAAGGTGATTTTGTGCAGTGACTAACATGTTTTCCAGGATCTGAAAAATGGCAGCTCACATTCATGAGGTGCTGTGAAGAAATGGCTGTATAGGAAATATGGGGTCAAAATATTGAAAATTACCAAAGTTAAGAGCCTGCATTCTCAAATTTCAATGTAGGTTCATAATTTTGTTGTTTTGTTAATAGTTTTGTACCAAATTTTCAACAAAGCCTTCTTATGACCCCACCTCATGAACAAAGGCAGAGAAAATTCTCAACTCCTGCCTGAAAGGTTATTTCATGCAGCTACTGCAAAATCATGTTTCAGGATGCAAAAAAAAATTATCGCCAGGATCTGTAAAATGACAGCTGTCACATTCATGAGGTGCTGTAAAGAAATGGTTATATATAAAATGTGGGGTCAAAATACTGAAAATTGCCAATATTACAAGCCTACATATGTAGATTTCATTGCAGGCTCATAATGTAGTTGTTTTTAATAGTTTTACAACAAATTCTCAATACTGCCTTCTTATGACCCCCACCTCATGGACAATGGTAGAGAAAATTTTCAACTCCTGCCTGAAATATGATTTTGTGCAGTGACCATGAAATCACCTTTCAGGACAGAAATACCTAATATAATTTGCATTGTTCATGAGGTGGGGTCCCAAAAAAGGTATGTTGAAGATTTGGGGCAGAAATATTAAAAAATGGCCAAGATATGCCATTAAGTTGAAAACCCCATTGAAAAACACTGAGGCTGAAAACCCCACTGCAATACATTGAAACACTTACCTCAGTTCGTGGATGGACTTTGATGAGTGAAAATGTGTTTGCAGTCCAGGGAAGATTATGGGGACTGATCTCTGATGGGTAAGTATGAGGTGGGGTATGTGGAGTGGTGGGTTCTGAGTGGGAGCATTGGATGGGGTTGGGAAATGGTGCAGCAGACAATGATGGATAGTTTTCTTTTTTCAAGGACAGGACGCTGGAGGATTGGGCACCTCCAGTGTCACTAGGGGACAGCACTGCAACAGTTGAGGACACTGGGGATTGGGCATCCCCAGTGTCACTGACTTTTGTTTGGGGGGTTGCAACAGGTGTCAATGGATGGTTTTCTTCTTTTCAGGGGAAACAAATGATGAGGGACAGTTTTAAACACTGGGGGATTTGAGCATCCCAGTGTCACTACTGTGTGCTTGGGCGGGGGAAGGGGTGTTGATGATGAGGGTAGGGTTAGGGGACATTTAAGGCCACCAGCAACAGACATCCATAGGTGGTTCTCTTTGTTGTAGGAATGCATTCCAGGCTGACCATGACAGATCAGCCTGGCTTACTGGATGGCGCGGATCAAAGGAGTGGTAACTTCTTTTGAAGTTGGTGCCATTCCCACCCAGCAAGCCAGAAAGTCTGTCATTGTCAGCCTGGTTGTTGATTGGTCTGGCACTGTCATGCCCCTGTAGCACTGTTCTGCATTGGGTGGACAGTGTCACACCCCCTCAAAGGGGACTCTCATACCAATGTGTTCACTTGCACTTGCGCAAATGTTGAACACAAAAAGCACCACCCTCAGGGTCTCCTGCCTGCTGTAGCCTGTTTGATGGATATTGGGCTGGGGAAATAAATAAAATGAGCAAGTTGAAGAAACTTAATGAGTGATATGTTTATCTATACCACTGAAATACCCTGTAAGTTTCTGTATTTTACTGTAAGAGATAAAATAATAAAGTAAAAACTTTCCTTTAAAGCATCTTAAATTTAAGCATGAGATTTTGTTCTTAAAGGGTTATCCTCAGATTAAAAGAGTGAGGCTTGACAGCACCACTGTATGTACAGTGTACAGAGTTTATGGATGACACTAAGCTAGCCAGGATGGTGGACTCCCTTGCAAATGGGAATGACCTTAAGGAGGACCTGAGCAAGTTGGGCAATTGGTTTGACTCCTTGTGCCTCAAATTCAGTGTAGCCAAATACAAGGTGCTACACTTGGGGGGGTAGGTGTGCCTGGACATTGGCAAGTGGGGAGACATTTAGCTGAGTGGCTGTTGGTGCCTGTTTGTTTCTGCCCATTGCTGTGACAGTCCCTGCTTCATACAGGAGCTTAAATGGCTGGAGGTGGCATGGCTGATAATGACTTGCTCTGTGCATTTAGGTTTTTCTCCCCTTGCAGTCCTCCACTGTGGTCCTTGAGCTAAGCGACGCACCTTAAGGGCATCATACTGTGGGTGTCAGCATGGGGCAACAGTCAGCAGCAGATGCTGATCCCACAGTATGACTTCTAGTCACTACATGGAATGGGATTATGTGTGTTGCATGTACAAAGGCTACACTAACGTCAAACAATATCTAAAGGTGGAGTGGGCATATTAAAAATCTCTAAGTTGGGGTTCCACATACATTCAAATCTGTTGTTATTCACAAATGTCACATGTTAAAGCTTAGAAAAGTAAAGGGTACTGTACTGTCTAGTGTAAAAGTTAGGGCTTGGAATGTCAAGGGGTTGAACTATCTAATTGTGCTGGGGAGAGCGTAACAGATCTGTTTAAGTTAATTCTGTTGTAACAGGGACAAGGGGTTGTATTATTTAATTGTAGAAGGGATGGCTTAGCAGAGCTGTACAAATTCATACTGTTATAAAGAGGAGGGCTTGGCAGAGATTAAAAAGTTCATTCTGTTACACTCTGATATCTATCTATCTACAGTACTTGTAACAGAGAGAGCTTAACAGATCTGCATATGTTCATTCTGTTGTTGTAACAGGGTAAATGGGATGTGTTTACTGATGTAAAGAGGAGGGCTTAGCAGACCTGTTCAAATTCAATTCTGTTGTTAAAGAGCGAGCTTAACAGAACTAAACAAGTTAATTCTGTTACACTCTGTGCTTTATAGTGTAACACATTTTTATTTTTATACTTGTTATCATGATGAGCATTGCTGCCTGTTTTCACAAGTGACAAGTTTTTTCTACACAAAGATAAAAAGAAAAACAAATGACAACAATAAAATATAAACAATTACTAAAACACTATTAATAAAAACATACAGCATATAGAAACATTCAGCATGTAGACTAAAGGCCTACGAGTAGTATAAGTTCATATATCTCGTCAAATGTTAAATTTCAGCCAATCAGCGTGTGCCACGTCATTTGACAGGTGGGCATGGCCTAAAATGGACCAATCAGAATCACCCCTTGTTAAACCGGAAGTCCCTCCCTAAAATGCACTAGCCCTGCCCCCTTCTGGTGGAAATGACACGCGTTCGACCCCGTGGCCCGCCCCTTTGCGCAGGAAAATGACACATCGCTCAACCCGTGTCCCGCCTCGCGCAGGAAATGACCCCCACTGAAACCCTGGAAGTGACCTAACACCACCATTTTGTAAGCTCTTACGCCTCATTCTTGTACACTCCTCGAACCCTGCCACCCACCATTTTGTAAGCATTCTGCGCCCCTCCTTCTCGTACACTCCTGGATCCCCTGCCAGACCATCCTGGCTGGAACCCGAGTCCCACCATGCTAGCTTGAACTCCTGCATCCCTCCTTTCTCCTGCACCCCCACCAGCCTGGCTCGAACCCCTGTCCCCCTTCTCCTGCACCCCCACCATCCTGGCTGGAACCCGAGGCCCAGGCTAAGAAAGTGAAAGATGAGAAAAATGAAGAAGAAGAAAAGAGTTGCCTTGATGAGGTAATGCATTTTAACATTTAAAAAATGTGAGTGGTGACATGGTGTAACTGAGGGAGATGAGTTAGCAGTAGAACTAAATCTTACCTATAATGAGTCAGAGGACCAATGCTGTTTTCTGTTTTACTTTAATAGACTGAAGGATTTGCGATGGAGCAGCAGTCATATTCGGACAGCATGGATTCTCGACGTCCACAAAACTACTGCTCGACTGTCTTTGCTGTGTGAAAGATACAAATGTGGTTGTTAATGAGATGTGTGAGAACCAGTATGTTAGAAATACAGAGAGCGATAGAATGTTTCAAAATGTCACAGAACAGGCTGTGATCACTACACAACCTCTTCTTCTACTGAGATTAGACAGGGACCTCACGTGAAAACCAGGCCTCAGTAGTAAACCCCCCAAAACTGACAACGATATGTATTGTAAGTACGTTATGTATCATACCATCCGTGGCACAATTGCTTCAGTGATACAGAGGGTGATACATTGTGACTTGGTCGATTCCTGTCCTGGGTGTGAGATAGATGATCCGAGTCAGAAAAACCATTCATGTGTCCTTGATGACTTAAGGTCTAAAGAAGCATACAGAAATGTTTCTGAAGCCATACATATAGGGCAGCTCATGCCCGAGATCTTGGCAATCGCTATGAAGCATCAGGGTTTAAATATGACCAATTGTGCCCTGAAACTATAAGTCATGTTTTAAAATGATGTGAGAAAATCCGATGACCCCATGTGGTTAGTTATGCAAATGTTACAGCAGACAGACGTGAAATTAAAAGATGCTCTCGCTATCTGATCAGCTAAGGTTCCTTAAAAATTTCTAAAAGAAATTCAGGAACCCTGTTTATATTGTAAAAAATTACTCCCACCCCTGCCCCTCCCCAACTTATTACATGGAAACATTTCAGTACCAAAATGTGTCATATTTTATTTTTACAGATACTCATGCGGATGCAAGTACAGAGAATCCAAAGGCTTATGTATCTGATCCTAAGCCATTATTGTCATCAGTCACTGTTTGGTTCACCTCAATGACATTTGCCTTTGTGAGATACATGCAGCCTATGAACTGATGATGTTTGCTTCCAGAAGTATGGGAGGATACAGATAAATATATAAATGAATCTGTGTTACCACTTGTAGAAAATGTTAAAGTGATTGCCGATATATTCGTGGAAGATGCTGAATGTCTTTGTGGACTTTATATCATGGTCATCATAGCCATGTGTGTGTGTACTACAAAGCAGAAAACCTTGTGATATTGTGCGGTTGTTAACCTGGCTTCTCTGCTTGCTGAAATGATCCACTGGTCAAAAAGGACCCTTAAAAAATTATATATGAAATTCTGGAACACTGTTTACATTGTTAAAAAACATTTACCCCCCACCCCCCACCCCAAAAACTGTTACTTGTTACCAATTTAATATTGTTCATATTGTTACCCTGGCTTTTACCACTTGCTAAATGTATGTTTTTTTCCAGAGTATACAATGATGGGAAACACCCTGTCAGTGCATCCAGAGGCTTATTTACCAACTAGTCAGACACAAAGCTAAACAACCTGGTTTAAATCTACCTACAGGACAAGCACCGTCTGTACTTTTAGAGGTATGCCAAGGTCTTGTTGATGGTCTCCCAGAGGGACCCCAAAAGGAAACTGTGGATTATTTTAAGGATGAGGGGGTACTCTTTGAGGAAGCTATGTTTAAAATTGCTATAGAGTTTATGCATAACCCTTATGATGTAATACACTTTGTGGTTTTATCTGTACCGCTGTTGACTTTTTAGTGTTTTAGTTTGCAGAATGGGGGGTCTGAGTCTGACATCATAAATTTTAGCTTTTTATTGCTTTTGTTGTGTTTCATAAACCAGATTTAGCATATGCTTTTCCTAAATAGTATTATAATGTACCTTCAGATGGAACGTACTGGCATGCTCCCAATATTCCAGACAGTCTTGATGTCTACAATGTACCGTGATAAAGGACATTTTAAAGGAACCTATATACTTTGGAAAGCAGCCTGCATTAAATGTCTGTTTGAAGATGCTGCTGTCACTGGCAGAAAACACACTGACTCTGATTAAAGAGTTGCCACCTTGTATGGAGACTTATGTTGACGTAATGGAAAACAGTAAATCGAGAGCAGTATGCAAGGTGAACGCTATTTTAGATGTAACAGAATGTCTTCAAAATCAGCCTTGTTATTTTGAGTGGTGTATGGCATATGTGTGTATGTATTGTGCATACCTCATCACTAAGGGAAGTGGATATGCTAATGCTTGTGTAAAACATGCAGCCTCAAAAGTTGTTGTTTGTATTGTGAAGGTAAAATTGAAGAGTAGAAAACAAAATTATTATATAATCTGTTGCATGCTTACCATGTGTTATGCCTTTTGTATGTAGAACCTATATGCATTAGTTTATGTATTATAAAGGAAATATTCAAATACTGTTATGACGTGTGTATTTATAAATAAAATATAATCATGCATTGCACTTGTGGTTGTCATAGTGTTTTTAAAAGAACAAAAGAGCACATACTTTATTTTACTGGTGACAAGAGTTTTAATGAGTAGCAGATGTGTCGGGTGTTGACGAAAGGAGATGAATGATCACCTGTTCCAGAATATATATTTTAATGCAAAAAGTGGGTAGTTTCACAGGGTGACTCAGCTGTATAAGGCTGCAAAAAACTTGATAAAGAGGTCACCTGGAAAGGTGTTGCAGATGTTTATGAAGCAGGAGCCCTATTCATTACACAGCAGCCAGAGTCCGTTTAAGAGAAATCCTGTCATTGTTTCTGAGACATAGACAGACAATGGCAAGCTGATTTAGTGGATATGAGTCAATATGCAAAGTACAATAATGGGTTTAAGTACATACTGACGCATCAATGTGCTGTCCAAGTATGCCTGGGTAGTGACTTAAGAGACAAATCAGGCAAGGCAGTGACGCAAGCCTTTAAAACTATTTTTAAAGTGGACGACACCTCTGAAGTTGCAGACTATCAGGTAAAGAGTTTCTAAATGCTTCCTTAAAGAACCTATTAAAACAAAATAAAATACACCATTTTGTGATGAATAATGAAGTTAAGGCCAGCAATGTAGAAAGATTTAATAGGACACTGAAGTCACGCATGTGATGTTAATTTACAGCCCAGAATACTTGGAATATACAGATGTGTTGTCAGACCTGGTGACAGCTATAACCATATTTATCACAGAAGCATTAAACACAGACCTGTGGATTTTAACCCTTCCAATGCCCTGGGTGTATGGAAGATCCTATACGGTAATTCTGTTCTTGGAAAAACAAAAGGGTACCCTTCAGAAAGATGATCACATGAGACTATCTAAGCTAAAAGGGGTGTTTGAAAAGGATATGAACAGACGACACAGATGAGATATTTATTGTGACAGAGGTCTTAAGACACAGAGGCCCACCTATAAGCTAAAAGACTATCTGGGGAAGACATTAAAGGTACTTTTTACGCAGAGGGCTGCAAAAATTGAACCTGATGAGGACCCTGTACAGGGGTGCAGAAAACCTGAAGGAGAAAAAGCGCAAAGAAAACTTGGTATCTGATAGTGGAGAGGTGGTTCGATAAATTTAATAGCTGGGTTGAGGCACACAGGTTCGGGACATTAGAAGTAGATAAGGCTTAATATGCTCAAAATGGATTTTATATCACACTGCCCAGCAATGCATCGCATCAACATTTTCCCCAACAATACTATATCCACTTTTACTGTAAAGTTACCACAAACGCTTAACTACCCGGTGAATGGGAAGTGGGCTTAGCAGAAATTCAGTACCTTCATACCTGGGACAATGTGCCTGCACAGAAAAACAGGTTCAGTATGCTCTATCAGCCTCTAAACATATCCACAGTAAAACACCGCCAACTGGACCCTTTACTGAGTCATAGCATTTAAAATCCCATCGGCTATTATCCCTAACATGGCTGGTGTTATTGCTCAAATTAATAAAAGCATATTTGAAGTAAATGAACCGCCAGTGGTTTTGGAACAACAAACCGTTGGGAGAGAAATAAGTTGACAGGACATCAAATGTATTTTGTTTATGCATGGGCAGTTACAGTACCTTTGGGTTTTAGCAGACTGAGGTAGGTAGGTGAAAGAATCTAGCAAAGAACCCTCCAGATATTAATGGGGTTTTAACATTATATATCTACACTGACATTATCACACATGAAATAGTGTGACAGTCTAGTGCCTTTGCTGAGATGCGTATCATTAGGCCAAGACAATGAGATAGTGACCGTGACCTAGGATAAACCCCATTATCAAACAGTCAGTAAACATCAGATCGATACAGTCACTATTGAAATAAAGAATGATCAAAATGAACCTGTACCATTCGATTTGAAAGGTGATCGTGAAGTTGCATTTTCGCCTCCAGAGAGTGCTCTAAAATTTAAACAAGGATGGTGATTGTTCGACATTATGGGACCCTGCCTTGCACAGAAGCTATTACAAGGCACAGGCGGATACGGTCTGCCAGGCTTTCATGGACTTCCTACTATGTATGGTTCTGGTATAGGAGGGATATTTCATAGTCTGTTCAGAAAAGCAGTTCCATTTTTAAGAAGGGGTTTGAAATTGCAAAACCACATCTACAGACAGCTGCTAAAATGTTGCAAAGGATGTTGTGGGGCATGTGACTAGTGCTGTCAGCCAAAGATGTCAGGGGTGATAAGCTTCACTAGGGTGGCTCAGGGCTGATTGTATTCAAGAGAGGTAAAAGAGAAAGTGCAGAGTACACCTTCGCTTCCATTGGCCCCTCTGCTACTTTCAAAGAGGTGTTTCAAAAACGCAAACTTCACATAAAAGAAAATGCTCAAAGGCAAAAGGATCTTCGAGGTCGTAAAAAGCAGAGACCTGTTCTAAAAACATGGCTTTCGTGCACTGTGGTTCTGAAGAATGCACAAAATCAGAACTTGACTTGTTTGCTATTTCTCCCACACAGACAAGCATTGAAAAAAGCATTTATGTAGAGATACCCCCTCTGGCTGCCCTTTCAGAAAACTCACCGATTGAATTTTATATAGCAGGGACTGGTGAAGACTATTTGGATCTAAACAACACGCTTCTTTACCCGGTTTGCAAAATCACTGAAGCGGATGGTAGTGATATACCTGCAGCGGCCAAAGTGTGCCTTATAAACTACCCAGTGGCAACCATTTTCAGTCAGCTGGATGTGACTGTCGGTGATCAGCACATCAGTCAGAGCAATAACTGTTACCCCTACAGGGCTGTCATAGAATCTGTGCTGAACTTCAGTGAAGAGACCCTTTCTACACAATTTACCGCAGGATATTTTACAAAGACACCCCAGGGAAACATGAAACCACAGACAGAGATGGTGATAATGTGGGTTTTAATAAAAGAAGCTCCTTCACACATCTCAGTAGAGGGGTAGAACTGCTGGGACACTTACGCACAGACTTGTTTTTTTCAAGAGAAACTGATGCTGAATGGCGTGGATATTAAAATTAAACTGACACGTAACAGGGACAGCTTTTGCCTGATGAGTGGAGATGCTGAGCCTTATAAGCTAAAAGTCATGGCCGCCTCTCTGTTTGTCAAAAGGGTTAAAGTGACCCCCGGAGTCCGTCTGGGACACTCAGAAGTCCTGCTCACCTCCAACGCTAAATACCCTATAGACAGAGTGGGTATGAAAGTGTTCAGCCTCCCTGCAGGCAGCAGGGTCTGCAACCAAGATAATTTGTTTTTGGGACAGTTACCAAAAATGATGGTCATGGGATTTGTTGACAATGATGCTTTTAGTGGTTCCTACACTAAAAACCCCTTTAACTTTAAGCATTATAACATTAATTTTGTGGCTCTGTATCTGGACGGTGAACAAATTCCCGCTAAACCTCTGCAGCCAGATTTTAGAAATGGGAATGCTGTGAAAGAATATTTTAATCTAGTGCTAGTGGTGGGGAAATCTATGAAAGATCGCCCGCTTTAGTTAACCGTCAGGAATTTACCCATCGGTACACCCTGTTTGCTTTTAATCTCACTCCGACCAAGAATGTGCTGATATTATTCTTAATTAAAACTGGAACCTCAGAGCTGAGATCAGATTTGCAGAAGTCTTCCACAAACAGTTAATCTCATTATCTATGCAGTGTTTGATAATGTCATTGAGATAAACTAGAGAAGAAATGTCATTTTGATTATATGTGATAAACCATAAAAATGAACACAAAGCAGCTGGAAAAATTGTAGCCACTGACACCCACATCCGTGACTGCTTTTCATGTGTTTCCTGTGATCTGCTGCCCAAGGAGAGACTGAGAAACCTTCCCGCAGCACTAGTCATCAATACTGACCCCATGACCTCCTGAACAGCACTGGTTAGCCGTATACATTTCAGAAAATGGGACTGGGGAGTTCTTTGACAGCTACGGTTTTCATCCTGACAATCATGCACAAACTATTGTCTTTTTAAACAGAAATGCAAAACAACATTTTGTACCAAAACACACAGTTACAAGATACCTTTTCACCACCTGTGGATTTCACTGCATATTTTTCTTACACCACAGATGCAAAGGACTTTCTTATGATCAGATTTTAAAATGTACTCTAATGATTTGCTGAAAATGATGCCATGGTAACTAGTTTTTGTACGTCATTTTTCCAGACATCTAAACATGTCAGGGCACGATCAGTGAGGTGGCAACATGTTCAGACTTGTTTGTCTTGTAATGAATTTAAAAATGCAGCAGCTTGTAATTTTATTCAAAACCAGTCACTTATAAAAATCATATATAAACACTCATAATTGTGTGTCTCTGTTTGCTGTGTTTAAACTGTGGGGGGGGGGCTGTGTTTAACGTTTTCAGATATGCAAATGTCTTCAATAATGACAAAAATATATAAAATATAAAGGTGTTTATTGTAAAAAACTGCCAATAAAATACAATATAAGTCAGTGGTAACATCATGGATAAGATATAATAAAACAAAAGCATCTCCTTTTAAAAAAATGCACACTATATACGCCATAGCACTGAGGTAGACTTATAAGCACATCTTTCTAAAAACATGTTAACATATTTAACTATGAAGTAGGCTAACATGCATCAATATAAACACTTTTTTGTAAAAACAGGATTACATATTCAGTATGAGGTAAATGGCTAACATAGGTTGTACACAGCAGTCACTGAGGTAGGATTACATATTTAATATGAGGTAAAATGTTCAACATATGCTGTACACAACAGTCACTGAGGTAGGATTACATATTTAATATGAGGTAAAATGTTCAACATATGCTGTACATAACAGTCACTGAGGTATCTAACATTCATACATAGAGATTGCATTTTAAGTTTACATAGTAAGCCACACAGGTTTCTTAAAAGACTTTTGTCTTTTGGGCGTCACTGACCATTGGCTAACTGGAGATGGCTGTGGCTGTTTTACACCAGCTACCGATTTCAGCCTTTCCACATAGCTCCTGTTTGCTGAGTGAGCAAACACTGAGGTGGGTATGTTAGACTCAGCCATTGCTTTGACAAAAACATCCCAGCCCTTTGGCTTTCTGTGGTCAGGGATTGCGTGAGTGGCTGTAGCCGCTCTTTACTAAATTGACCATGTGAGACCCAGAAACAACAGTGCCTTTATACATTAATTCACCCTTATCACTCCAAAACACAATATCCTTGTTCTTGGCCATATGCTTTAACAAAAGTTCAGCATTGGTTTTAGACCGATGAGAAACACTACTTAAAATGTCTTTTTCCATAGTACTAGGTACAGAAACTGTCTCTGCCATGACCGCAGGGGGGGTAAGACATTGATTCATTTTCAGGCATGAGTAATGTCAAACTGGTTTTAGCTTGTTCTCCTTGTCTTACCAAAGTCAGATAGTGCTGTAACACAGCAGAGTACATTTTGGCATTGTCATAGTCTGATAAATCAGTCCAGGACAGTATAGCTCTCATGTCAGTGTCCAAACTGTTAGTTGCAACTGTTCTCATATCCTGATCAGGGTAATTAGTTTTAATGTGACCCATCTGTTGCTGAGGTACCAAATACATTTTCTGTATAAATCCATTATCTGTTAGCCAGCAGGCTCTGTATCAAAGGGATGGCAATTCCTAGCAGCGTTCCTATAAAGCCACCAGTCTGATTAACTATTTTCTTTTTCCTTTTTAAGGTTATTTGTTTATCGCTTAAAGTTTTAATGACTCTCCGTTTTTTTTTCAGTACACCTAACTGCTTTGCTGACAGTGGAATATTTCCTCTGAGAGTGTTTAAGGCTATCTCAGCTATAGCTGATATCAGATCATCAGAGGCTGAACATAAAATAGCTTTTCTTAAGCTCGGAGGCCCTTTTACTAGTAACTTTAAAACAGACAGATTTCTCTGCAGTCTTTTTGACATAATGACAATACAGTATCAAATATTTTTAGAAGCAGAATGTGTTTTTTTCATGACATATGCCACAGGCCAGTCAGGGGGAAACACCCCACTATGCAGTCTATATTCGTCTGGTGTATTGGATCTTAAATCAACCAGTAAATAGCCATGAGGCTTTCTTGTGGCATCTTCAAAAGCTTCTAAGAAAAATTTTGTCTGACCAGGATACATTTGTCTAGCTAGTGTTGTGATCTGAAGCTTGTCTCTGGGGTTTTAAACAAAATCATGTATTTATTTAGTGTGATGGTCCTGCTTTTTACCTTGAAGAACACATTCTGGACAATTAAAATATTGTCAATTGTTTATGATGACTGTACTTGGTAAACCCATATTCCACTTCACTATTTTGACAGGCAGAGTCCATCAAATCATCTATAACGACAAATTTACCTTTCAGGGGTAAGAGATCATTGTCAGCTAGTGACATCGGTAGCCCCTCCACAAATTTAATCTGAGGAACTTTAACAGCAATTCATTATACAAAGGTTGCCAACAGCTGTAGAACCAGACAATATTTTCAGGCTTGTGTGATAAAGTGGCATCAGCATGTTCCAACAACTGTTTTATAAAGAAGCTCTTCCCACTATTAGTGGGGCCAGCCAACAGACAAGTAAAGGGATGCTGCAACCTGATATCCATTTTCACAATCAGTATCCGTAAGAAGTGTTTTAAAATTGTCTTGTAAAACTACATCATAAACTTCTCTCTGGGTCTTGGACAGCGTTTTTGTTTCAAGGGACCACTGCTTTTTATTCCTAACAATGCTGGGTTGACTCACGGTAATTTCTTTAGAGATCTGTGACCCCGTATAGTCAAAGACCAGGTCCTTCGGACTTTCAAAATTAATGTGTTTACTGCTGGCTACATTAAGGGTAAACCCTTTCACTTTAAGAACAACCTCACCACTGGACAGCCTGTAACCATAAGTTTTTGGGCCTGCAGAAACAAACTCTGTAATGTGTTCATCAGCAGGAACTTCACTGGTCAGCTCCCCTAAATAATTGCCCAGAGGGGGGGCCCAGTCACCCGGTCTGGACACAAAAATGACAGAGTCTGTGTCATGGTAAAGGCACCTGTCCTGTAACCTATCTAGCAGGTTGTAGAGTTCGACTCTGGCATATGCTGTTGTAAAACTAGCTATAAATATGTTGATATTATTGGAATTCGTGTAATGATCACTGGTATATTTCCAGCTTAAACAAGCTGTTTCATCATCGATGAAAAAGCACGATGAGATTTCATGGTACGGGATGAAAACATATTGAAATAATTTCTGTGGGTCTGTTACTATGCTCGTTGTTGGTAAATTAGCTCTCTGCCCAAATTTGCCCCCAAAGAGAATTTAAAAACAGTTTAGATATCTGTCTCCTTGCAGGGTTAACAGCTATGGCTGCAGGGTTCAAATGTACATTTTCCCTTTCAAAATACTGTTGTATGTACCTGACTTTATCCTCTTCAGTTTTGACCCATGAAGGGAAACCAGATGCCTCTTGCTTGCCTTTTAGATGCAGCTTGATGTAATCTGCAAAAAGCTCTGTGAAAGAATCTTTAAAATGCCAAACTTCATAAATGTTAATGATTTTGTAGCCTTTTCCCAGTGCCAGGTTTAGTTCTACGGTACAATAGGTACCTGTAAGTGACCGTTGCTCATCATCATGTGCGCATGATGTTGTTTGAAGTCTATTTTCAGTGCATGCACGACATAATGTAAACACAAGCTTTTTACCAATCCTGGATGGCAGCACTGGAAAGAAAAGACCTCTAGGGGGTAAGACTTTTACTTTTGCTAAACCAAAGTACTGAGTGAGGTCATCAAAATTGTCATAAATGATGTCAGGATGACCGACTGGATACTGTTTGGTTTTGTTAACAAAAGGGTAGAGGCTGGTAAAATCATAATAGTGTATTTTCTCATCAGGCTGTGTCTTATAGTACAGACAAATGGCATTTGTTCTCCCCCCAAACAGTGACTGCCCAGGTTCGAGTGGCTGTGGTAGCTGCCTGTCCCTCAAGAAATTATTCAAACCCTGATCTGTGGCCAGCATTGCTTTCCATTCATGTTCCCACAATACTCTAACTGCAAAACCCTGTCTTTTTAGAAAATGAAATTTGTGTGTGGTCCTATTGAATAACTGTCCAAAACTAGTCCCTGTCATGTGGTTTCTATCTTTCTCACAGTAACAGATGTTGCAGCCATGAAAAAAACAACCATTAAATTCAAATGCTGTGGGTATTCCATTTATGAGGAATAGCCATCCAAAAAGTATGGACCCACCTTAAATTCACCACCCCTTAGCGCATGCTGAATAGAAATGTTTTCTTTCTCAGATATGTACATAAGCCACTGAATAGCAGGTGTGGAGTACCTCTTCAATTGTCTGTGGTAGTTGTCTGGGGGGAGAACAGCAACAATGCATTCTTTCAAGAACAGAAATCTGTACATAGCCATAGAAATTGAGGCTATGGTGATGTACTGGAAGGGGTCTAAGGATACTGTTTCATACTCCACTGTATCACCGTCTGACTGTTTTAAAATACTTTTCATAGTCATCTCCAGTACTTCATTTCTAAATCTGACACAGGCTTTTCGAAGAATTTCAACATCTAACTGACAATAGTAGCGAAGCTCTCTTTTCAGATTAAATTATCTATGTCTGTTAGCTAGGTACCATTGCAAAACTCTTGCTTTTCTGCAGGCAACATATATTCAGAACCATAAACTGAGCATCGGGCAGGGGGCTACATAATTTTCTATTAGCCTTGGTGTTAAAAAAATGGGGAAGTAACCTTAGCAATCTCATTCTCAAATCCAAGGGCTGCAGGATTTTTGCTAGTTTAAAAGGAAGAAAACAATGGCTGTCAATAAATCTGATGTGTAGGGATGTCACTGTGACACAGAGTACTTTTCCTCCTTGTGTGAGCAATTTAATATCAATTCTTTCCTTGACTAGCTGGCTAATGATAAAGTAACTGTCATAGCCTTTGGCATTGTGTGCTATAAATGTGTAGTGTCTAAATGGGGCATCAATAAAATGTCCTACAAAATCTTTTATGCAATCTTTACCTTCGAATTCCCAGGACCTCTTCCCATCTAATTGCTTAGCATACACAAAATTTGGTATGTGCCCCGTTTCTTATGCGGCTTCAAAATCAAACACTATATATTTCTCAGTGCTTTTATGTCTGTGAGTGGTGACATGTAACACAGATGCTTGTCTGCTGTCATGAAAGAACCACATCTGCTACACTGAATCAATTTACATGTATGAGATCCCTTGTAAAAACAAAACATTGTTCACACAGTTTCATGGATTTACAAGACCCTGTATCCCCATCAGCTCTAGCTAAATGTCTTTCTAGGACGCTGAAGACCTACAAATCTTCTTACATTTGTGACAAGATACTGTGCCAATTTCCTTTTCGAGACAACACGGGTCGAAATAAACTTTACACTGTTGTGCACAGATATGATTTCCTTATGGCTGTGGTATTACATCACAATATTGCAGAGAGGAAACAGGCGCCTATGAATTTTTTTACATTAGTGATACCATAAAAATGCGATTCATGTAATAATACAAACAGTGTTTTAGGAAATCTTTCTGGACCTGTTGAAAATGTTTGCCAGTTTCCTTCATTATGATATAAAATCTTAATTTTGACTCCTAAAAAGCGTTCAAACTGTGACACATCACTAAAAGTGACAGGGCTTTGGTCTGACAAACCTAGCTCAGCATACAATATTTTAGCCTTGTTCAACAACTGACTGTCACTCATATGTGGATTTAAGAGTGCGAGAATGGAGCCACCGAAACACAAACTATTGTCTCTGTTATTTAAATCAATCAGGTATCGTCTCTTTTTTTGTAAAATCCTTCTATACAAGATGGAGCTCAGTGTCCGTCTCCCCCCCACCCCCGAACCCTGGTGGTTCCTGATGGTCGTTACCACAAGATGTATAGAGGAATCAGCAATTACTTCAGTATTGCTCTCAGCATATCAGCTATCTGATCTAAGAAGGTTGCAGCATTTAGTTCATTTGGTCTTGTCTTTCTTGAGAACAAGGGTGATTCAAAGAAGCAGCATTTAATCTTACCTGTATAAAATCCCCATATTGTGTTTTTCTCTTCACACTGTCTAACAAACTTTCTATAGCCTGGTGCATTGCAGCAATAGCCTCTGTAAAAGATTTTACTTTATCTAGATTTATAAACTTATATCTTTGATGAAATTCTGTAGCATTACATTTTTTTAAACTGCGTTCATATTCCTGTACAGCTTCTAAATACACTGTAGGGGACGCCCTGTTAGCCTGATCATCATCATGATGGTTTTCTAATTCAGACTGCAGACCATTTGTAGCATGCTGTAACAACCTACGTTGTAATATTTTCCTGGCATGTTTTACTTTTCTTATCAACTTTTCTCGGATTGTTTTATTTTTTACCCAGATTTTTCTTTTTTGACCCCATTTGTTATTTCTTTTCATTTTGTTAGTGATGCAACCCTTTGTACTCAGTTTATGAGAGCTTCTGTGCTTTCACTTTGTAATTTGTTCTTTGTTTTTGGCCACTTTTTCCTCCAAGCCCCTGTACTTTTCATACATGTGGGCTGCACTGAGCATCATCTTCATTTCCTTGCATGAGAATTTAGATACATGCACTAAACCAAGCACACTGTTCAGTAAAGTAGCTGAACTTTTAAAAAGCTCAGATTTAAGCAGCTGATGATCGTAATCCTCACTAGATAATCTGCCCTCAATTACCAAGGCATTAAACAAACTATCAATTGTTTTAAAAATATAGGCTTTCCCAATATTGATCATGTCAATGTCACTTTCTTGAAACCTTTGGGCAGAAACTCTTGTGCTGCTGATGCTCCTAGATGGCTGTACATTGTTTATTGTCACATTTGGTTCATTTACAGCCGCAGAGACTCTTGAGCCACTGCTCCTAGATGGCTGTACAATGTTTATTGACACATTTGGTTCATTTACAACTTCAGAGACTCTTGAACCACTGCTCGTAGATGGCTGTATATCTTGTTCAGTTATGCTATACGTATTCTGGTCACTGACACCAGCAGAAACTCTTGCATGCCTTTGAAAAACATCACATTCATGTAATGATCTCTTTTTCCCTCTCACACCTGTAGGGTTTGTCTGTGGGGCTGTTTAAAAACAGAAAATAAACCCCTGTCACTACTTCAGTATTTTAAAACTTTTATAAGACAACATTTAAACTCTAAAACCTGCAGCATCTACTATTTCTAGTTAAAAATACACACCTTCTGTAGTGGTAATCTGGGGATTAGCCTGCCTCTCCCCTCCAGGGTTTCTCTGCATGTCTGTTTTAAAACAGAAAAATACACCCCTGTCACTACTTTCAGTATTTTTAAAACTTTTATAAGACAAAATTTAAACTCTAAAACATGCAGCATCTACTATTTCTAGTTAAAAAATACACACCTTCTGTAGTGGTCAACTGTGTATTAGCCAAATGAGTAAATGTTTGGATAAGCTCTTCATCAGGAGTCCACGATTCCATGGCTACTTGTTGAATATTTTTAATTTTTTTTAGCTCAAGACAAAAGGACAGAGCGAGACTGCCACAACTACTACTTGAGCTTCCAGTATCTTGAAATGCTTATATAAAATGACTCAGACCCTCCCCCTCCTCCCTCCCCTCCCCACCCCAAGTACGTGGCAAGTAGTGAAAAACATCTGGTACTGTCCATCATTCCACCCACCCCATTCTCCAAGGGGGATATATAGGCCCCTATGCTAGTCAATGTAGGCTTTTGCTTCTCACTTCCTGCAACAGCTGGAAGGCATTAAGAAATGTCTTTCTGCTAATACGTTGGTCACAGTCTAATTAAAACAGATGCTTTTTATCAATCTTAAAACACAAAGAGGCAGAGTTTATATTAACGGCAGTTGAGTGCCAGCTTAAGTTATATTTTTAAAAGTCAAAACAGAAATTCTGTCTTTTTTAAACAGCTGTGTCCTTTAAATTAGTAATTCGGTAAAACTGCTTGCATACCACTAATCAGAAGATAAAACTTATTTTGTTAAAAAGTTAATCATGAGAAACACAAGTTTTTCTCATTTACAATGTAGGAGAGTTCAAAAAGAAATGCCATACTGCTAATACGTTGGTCACAGTCTAATTAAAACAGATGCTTTTTATCAATCTTAAAACACAAAGAGGCAGTTTATATTAACGGCAGTTGAGTGCCAGCTTAAGTTATGTTTTTAAAAGTCAAAACAGAAACTCTGTCTTTTTAAGCAGCTGAGTCCTTTAAATTAGTAATTCAGTAAAACATAGCACACACACAAAGTGTGTATTCTTTTGCACCGACTCTAAGCAAAACTGTTGATACATTTTAAGAAGACTGTGTGCTTTGAAATTATTCTGAAAGAGAAACATTATCATTTTACATTCTGTCTTTTCTTTGTAGCATATCATTTATTTTTCTATTTAGTACTACATGACTTTTTAATTTTTTGATAATGTAACTATAGACATTTATTTTGTAACAAAAGCATAAAGCTACATTTTTACAGACCCCTGTAATCCAAAAATCTTGAGACACACATGTTTCCAAAGAGAATCAATAGTCCTTTGTAGCCATGGCTGTGTAAATGAACAACAGATGTTTTGTCACGTCTTAACAGACAAAGACCCTACCACACAGCCAACAGGACCGTGAGCTCCAAAGTCCATCTATATTTAAACATCCATAAAAAGGCATTGCTTTTCCTACGTGCCTAATGAGGATGGACACACATACACACACAGCCACCAGGCTCCAAAACCCCCATCTATATTTTAAACATACATAAAAGACATTGCTTTTCCCTGTCTAATGAGGGACACACACACACACACACACACAGTGTGTATTTTGCAACGACTCTAAGCAAAGCTGTAGATACATTTTAAGACTGTGTGCTTTAAAATTATTTTTGAAGAGAAACATTATCATTTTACATTTTGTCTTTTCTTTGTAATATATCATTTTTTCAAAACATTATAAATATCACACACACATTTCATTTCAGCCTTCTCCTTGATACTACACAGAGCTGAGGGGGGTGAACTATAGGTATGTGTATTCCTTTTTTCTGATATATTTTTATTCTTTCTAATTCATGACAAAAGTATAAATAATTAGTTTTTTGCGATTGTTGCAATGCTATCCAGAGAAAACTGCTGAACCATCTTATTTACACAGAGGTCCCCCCGTTTTAGCGTATAAATGTTACATGCGTATATATAAAGCTATCCTTTTGATGCAAGTTTGACACAGTCCTACAGATGCATGTTAAATAATTTTGTATATTGTTACAAAAACAGAAAAGGGTACTCACACAGGCAGATGAATTTCCCTGGGGGGGGCCTCCACACAGATCTGCGAAACCTGCTGCGATCAGGTTCCTCCTAGATACTTCTTTCTGAAAATATCCTAATCAAAAAACACACACATGTCCCTGCAGTTATACACCAGGCCTACAGGGGGCACATACCACTACATAAACACTAACTGATTTTTTGGGGTGGGAGGAGCACGGTGGTGGAGAGGGACAGGGGTTCGAGCCAGGCTGGTGGGGGTGCAGGAGAAAGGAGGGACGCAGGAGTTCAAGCTGGCATGGTGGGACTCGGGTTCCAGCCAGGATGGTCTGGCAGGGGATTCAGGAGTGTACGAGAAGGAGGGCAGGATGCTTACAAAATGGTGGGTGGCAGGGTTCGAGGAGTGTATGAGAATGAGGGGCGTAAGACGCTTACAAAATGGTGGTGTTAGGTCACTTCCAGGGTTTCACTGGGGGTCATTTCCTGCACAAGGGGCGGGACACGGGTTCGAACACGTGTCATTTCCTGCACAAGGGGCGGGACACGGGGTCAAACGCATGTCATTTCCACCAGAAGGGGGTGGGGCTAGTGCATTTTAGGGAGGGACTTCCGGTTTAACAAGGGGCGATTCTGATTGGTCCATTTTAGGCCACGCCCACCTGTCAAATGATGTGGCATGCGCTGATTGGCTGAAATTTAACATTTGACGAGATATATGAACTTATACTACTCCTACGTTTACACTTGAATATATGAACAAACATTAGTAGTGTCAAACAATGTTTTTAGTCTGTTTCTAAATGTCTGAACAGTAAAACAGTTAGTAAGAGAGGCTAGTATAGTGTTGAAAAATAGTGAAGTTTTAAAAACAGTGATTTCTGTCCAGTAGTTTAAAAAAAATAGTATCTTAAACATGATTTTCTTTTGGGATCTAGTCCCAGAACATTCATACTTATAGGGAATAAAGAAAGGACAGAACTAGGGAGTAAACCCATAACTACCTTAAAAAGGAATATACCCATATTCATCTTTACTCTATTTTTTAGAGAGGGACAATTAGCAAGCTTTTAAAGATCACATCGGTGCGTTCTGTAGGGGGAACCATCATAAATCGTAATGCACTATTGTACGTGACTTTCAATTTAGATAATATCTAAGTGAGGGGAGCATGAAAAAAACTTTCAAATACCTCAAGGGAATCAACGAGGTCCAGGAGGTAGCAGCTTTCAGAAAAAGAGATGTGTAAGAACAAGGGGGGACAATCTGACGATAGAGGGGGGACAGCTCAGGGGCAACATGAGGAAGTTTTTTTTTAAAAAGAGGGTGGTAGATGCATGAATCTGCTTCCCTGAGGAGGTCGTTGAGTCAAAAACAGTGAGGGGAATCAAGAATGCATGGGACAGACACAAAGCAATTCTGGTGGGGGGTAGGAAGAAGTAGGCTGCTGGTAAAGGGAAATGGACAGACTGGGTGGGCCAAGCTGCCTTTATCTGCCATCAAAGTCTATATTTCTATGTTTCTTCTCACTTGTAGCAGTATATAATAATTAACCTGTAATCCAATGCTCCAAAACGAAGCTATGAGTTTGTTGGTTTTTAGACTCTGGTGTTAAAAAATTGCTTAATTCTATACATCCCCCCTAATTTTTGCTGTAAAGTTTTTATTAAAGTATTAATATGAGATTCAAAAGTAAGCCTGGAGTCCAACACTAACCCTAAATATTTAAAATCGTGTGTAAACTCTACCAACTCCCCATTTAAGTTCTCCACAGGGGCACTCACTTCTACGTTCTCTTTGCAGTTAAAAAAAATCATGAATTTGGTTTTCTTTACATTTAATATCATTCGCGTAGATTGAAACCATTTTTGAAATAAAAAAATCATTTTGTATGACTTTGTAGTGTACAGTTAAGTATGGGACTAACATAATTGCTGCCCCTTTAACAGAACAAACAGTGTTGCAAATTAGAGTACTCTATGGCAATGTGATATGCTAATTATTGCCTGCAGGGGCTAGGAAATCCCAGTTTCCTGTCTGTTAGTCAGTCTGCATTTGAACCTCATGCTGAGTAGCTGTTCCTGCCTGATGTCTCCAAATAAACTATTTTTGCTTATTATTTTATGTGTCTGACTCAGTTTGTTTGGTACCAGCAAAATACCAATTGCGGCAGATCCAGATGGGCCTGGCAGAATAGAGACAAGGTAAGGGTCCCATGTCAGACCAACACCAAAATGTCACAACTTCAACAGCATTCCCAGGATTTGCACTGGAGCTGTAAATTACAACAGCATCAGCAAACAGTACCATTTGGGATTTTTTGCAAACGTCAGAGGCTGAGTTCGTATATAAAGAAGAAACTAAAGGACCCAATATTGAACATCGGGGCACTCCACACTTAATATACCTGGGTTGTGATAATTCTCCTTATATAACAGTTTTGTGTGCCCTTTTACTTAGGTAATTCAAATACCATTTTGAAACGTCATTTGAAAAATGAAGAGCAGATAAAGAATTAAGCACCTAACTATGGTCAACAAGGTTGAAGGCCTTGCTGAGGTCCACAAATACTGCCACAACAAAGTGACCTTTATCAAGTGCACCCTGAATGTAGCTGTGAACCCCACCAAGGCTAACTCTGTGCTGTGTTTTGATTTAAATCCATGCTGTGAATTAAATAATAGACCATATTTTGCCAGATAATCAGATGTTTGATAAAAAAATAATTCTTTCTAAAATTTTAGGGAAATGGGTCTGTAGTTGTAAACAAACTCTGTACTACCACTTTTAAATATCGGTTTTATCATAGCCATTTTCCACTGATCGGGATATACATACCAAAACACAATGAAAAATCAAACAATACTGAAATGGACAGAGCCAAAGTTTCAATACCTAATTTAATCAATCTGTAATCTATCCCAAGATGAGGTCTAGGGTCATATTTTAACACATAGGGCCTGATTCTATAAAAGAATAAAAGAGCACCCGACAAGCATAGCCGCGGTTACGCAAGAAAATATAGCAGAGTGGCAAATGCCAAGACGGTTGCGATGTAAGCTATTCTAGAAAGTGACATGTGCCATAACACAACTAATTATGCCAAATGCGACTTACACCGCAATTGTGACATATCCAGAGGTACGCCAATGCATAAATGAACATATGCCAAGAAAACACGAGAGAAACGCCAAGGCGAGATTCTAGAAACCGCTGTGCCACAACTTACACTAAGTCCTGATGGTATAACATACAGCAGTTGGGAGCAGGTGCAACTTACACAGTTTATAAAGGAGCACTGACAGGCAGGCTGGAGACACAGCTGCACAGCACTGTGAGAGAGAGAGAGAGGAGAGAGAGACAATGGAAGGAACAGCAGCAATGCTAGGTGTGCTACTACTGTACTGCTGGGACAGGCACAGGAGGCGACACAGTGCCTGGAACCAGAGGAACAGGCAGCAATCAGGATGGCACAGACCTGTCAGATGCCATGCACTATGGGTGTACAGGCCAAGGAAGACATAACAGGACTTGACGGAGTAACAGTGCATTGCATGCTACCGACTGCTCCAGGCCATCATCGAGGGGATATGCGACAACCTCCATGCAGACCTGTGGAGTGCCACCCGCAAGGGGAAGTTGGTCCCTGTGAAGGTGAAGAAAACAGCAGCACTATGCTTCCTGGCAACAGGGACATTTCAGACACCAACAGGTGACACTGTGGGAATATCACAGCCAGCCATGTCTAGGTGCCTACACCAGTTCCTGAATACTATGGTGGCCCACATGGATCAGTACATCACCTTCCCCCATGAAGCAGGATAGCATCAGGCAGTGATGCAGAGCTTCTACACCATCACCCAGTTCCCAGGTGTAATGGGCATAATATACTGCACCCCTGTCACCATACGGGCACCATCAGTCAATGGGGATGTGTATGTCAACCAAAAGGGTTACCACTCCATGAATATGCAGATAGTGTGTGACAGTCAGTGCCACATACTGGATGTGGTTGCCCAGTACCCTGGTTCCATGCATGTTGCCTACATCCTGCACAACAGTGGCCTACATGAGGGCTACTGGAGGGGTCAGCTCATGGGAGGATGGCTACTAGCTAAGGTAACACAGCACACAGCACCGCAGACCTGAACACCTGCACACCATGTACACACAGGTAACACAGACCACACAGACTGATGCTGTCCCATTTATCCAACAGGGGACAGTGGGTATCCACAGCTGCCATGGGTGATGACACTACTGCACCACACACACACACACACAGTAGCACAGACAAGATACAATGAGGTGCACAGCCAGACCAGGTGCATTATTGAGTGCACCTCTGGTGTCCTGAAAGCACAATTCAGGTGCATTGATAGATCATCGGGGCCCTACAGTACAGTCCAGAGACGACCTGTAAGATCTTCCTTGTCTGCTGCATACTGCACAACATCGCAGTGCAACACCCTGTGCCACCACCGGACCAGCTGGAGGAAGAGGATGAGGAGGACCAGTATGGGAATGGCATGGCACACAGATATGACAGACACCACCAGACAGATGTAGCGTTAGCACAGGCAGGCCAACGTGCATGACATGACCTGACAGAGAGGCACTTCACCTTAGAAATGCCACAATACCACAGTGGTGACCACAAAATGCCAAGTGGAGATGTCCAATAAACCAACACATGGGCATGCCTCCTGGCACAGCATACAGGCCATGGTGACACTGGACGATGGCAACAGGTCCCATGGAATGTAGCCACATTGGGCGGTGCACACACAGCTGTGGACATGGTACAGTATGATGAACTGAGAGACAATATGGAGCAATGTAACAAGACCACCACAGCAGGTAAGAGGCAACAGGCACAGCACAATCTGTTGGGGGGGGATGGCCATGCCTTGGGCACTACAGACCTTGCCTGGTGCCACACAGAATGGCACACCATAGAGTAGGGTAATGGGTAGATGTAGGCAGCACACTGTATTTGTCACACACCTGTGAGGCCTACAGACATACAGCACAACCAGTAGACACTGACACACACACACACAATGTGGAAACAGTGCCATGCAGTGGGCCATGCATGCAGCACACATCAATACACCATGGGAGACAGGACAGACTGAATGGGCCACCAATGCAGTTGCCAATGGAATGTGTGGCACTGGAGGCAAAGGGTGCACAGAGGCCACAGGCACAATGCTGCATCGATAGCTCAACTAGGCACAATGCCCCTGCCAAGGCCACTGATACATGTAAACAGTGCAACCACAACAGGGACACAGCACTGGGTGGCACAGACCTGTAGACATATGGTGGTGAGGCACACCAATGCCCATGCCAGTGGTGCCACCCACAGGGAACATTGGATCCCAGAGGTGGAAGGGTGCTATACAGGCACCTGGCCACCACACAGCCAGGACATACATTGTGTGGTGGCATGGGTGCCACACCATGCATGGTGAGCTGCAGCACACAGGACACCACGCAGATGTGGCCAGTGGACAGTGCCATGGGCCATGAGCAGCACAACCGGCACACTGACCAGATGCACAGTGAGGATTCCCTGGGGACAGCAGACACCTCCACCAGTGAGCTCCCACATGCACAGTGACACCCACCCACACAGCCATGCACAACTGGAACAGACACACAGACCCAGTGATGTAGGAAAACAGTTTAATGTGCAGAAATCAACAACAGGGACACAACAAAACAATGAATGAGGAAAGGGTCAGAACAACAGCCAATGGCACAATGACAAAACACAACAAAGTGACAACACCCTAGCATAAACCCACAATACTCCCAAATGCCCACCTGCACCCATGACCTACAAAACACAGGTCCCCACAACAACAACACAATCCCACCCTTAGAGAGTGACACACACATATACACAATCCCACCCATATGTAAACCACTACACCTATATGTACATACTCACCTGAATAATACACCCACCCATATATACAAAACCACCCACAGACACAGTCCCACCCCGGAAACAGACTGCAGTAGCACAATCACTATGTCCAGTGTAATTCCACAAACAGGGTGCCCACGGCTCCATGCAGGCATTCAATATCCTCCAGAATGGCTGACAACAGGGCCACTACACACTCCTGATCCAGACCCACCCTACACAGGATCAGCACCAGGACCCCCAGCAGTGACATCCACAACCTTCCCCTGCTACTGCTCCTGGATAATGTTCAGTGGCTGTGGCCCAGGGTCCCCTGATGCTGATGCAGCAATGCACTGCTAGGTGTCCATTGGTAGTGCATCCTCGGATGGCTGTGCTGCAATATCCACCACCATGGTCCCTGAAGGAGATGCGGCCATGGTCAGGTCCACCTCCCCTGAAATGTCACCCACCATAGCCAGACCAGCAGCAGGCTGTGTTTCAGGCCCCTGGCACCCATCATCTGTGGGGTCCTGTGCTACGGCCTCCTGTGCAACTTCTCCCATGTCTTCACCAGGCACCTCTGCCGAGGAGGAGGAGGGTGAGGTTGGTGGAAGGACCCATGCCCTCTGCTGCCTGTGCTTCATGGCCTGCAGTACTCCACAGCATCTGAGGCCTTTAGCTCCACCATGACCCTCAGCAGGGACCTCTGCCACTGTGTTAGTTAGCTACGCACACTTGTAGTAATGCAAAGGATGTGAGTAGTGCTGGGTCTGGCCATGTGGCATGCACACATAGGACATATAAGGTTGCAGTGTGTGTCACCATGTGGCTGTCTGCCATTCCCACGTCACATGGGGATCACTGCATGCACTTACCAGACCTCCAATGTAGTGCCTCCTGCCTGAGGCTACAGACACAGCCATGCTGCACTCCCTGGGATGCAACTGTCAAACCTGTGGGGTTGTAGGGAAGGGTGAGATGTGTGCAGCTCAACACACCATGGCCGACGTGCCAGCACTGCCCCATCAGATGAACAGCCATAGGCATACATACCTGCCCCCGTTTCCTGTCTAGACTGCATTTCAGCATCCCTGTGCCACATCATGCCTGTCATGCACTGCAGGATGCTGGGATCCCTCTGCGTGAAATCCTGCCAGCGGTGCATCAACTGGTGAACTGTCCAGCATATGGTACTGCACTCACCCATGTTTGCACAGATGGCATGCCTTGCATGTTCCCGCTCTGTGGTGGTGCATCTCCTGCACCCAGGTGGCAGCAGCATCCTGCCCCACTGCTGCACGCAGTTCACAGGCATGGCAGTCTTCATGGGTGTAAAGTTCAGTGCCCACCCGCTGAGGCTGAGTGATGATCCAGAGAACATGTCCAGTTACTGATGTGAAACCTCCAAGGGGGGAAGGAATGGTACATGGGTCACTACCCAATGCTGCCATGGATGTGTTGATGTCCCCTACCCACCAGGTGTAACACCTGCTTGCATCCATGGTGCATGGGAATGGGCCAGGGTCACAGGTCATGCAAATGTGGTTCCCCACCACTGGTGGTGCACCATGCACCAATGACATGCACAGCAGGAAGCTTGGACTGGCTGTGCATTGCCATGCACATGAACAGGCACACACTGCAGCATACTGCACCAGCAGTGTTCCAACAGTCCACCAGCCCCTGAAGAGGCATGATACAGCCTGACCCTGTACAGTGTGGGTGTGGTCGGGGAGCACTGCATGCAGTCCTGCCATATGTCTGCACCGCCACTGCCGTGTGGAGCAGCATGCAGCCTGACCTGGCAAGTGCCCAGGGTGCAGTCCCATGGCCCACTACAGCTGACACAATGACATATGACAGATGCCTACCTCCACAGTGCACTGTGGAGACAGTTGTGAGCAGTGCTACTGGCTCTGGTGGCACACCTGGATGAAGAAAATGCAGGTCAACATTAGCCAGTGGTACTGACAGTGACAACAGCAGCTGCAGTGGTGTGGCAGTGTGCCCCTACCTGGTCCTGTGCAGTGGTGATTTATCCTACACAGGGGACAGTGAACAACAATGTTAGGTACTCAGTGTAGTACACACAGTGGAACTGTGTATGCTGTGCATTGGCTACTACTCACCTATGTCCTGGGCATGTCCACTGTGGTGCTACAATGGGAATGGACATGGGTTAGTACACTGCTGAATATGTGACTGTGGCCTGCTGCCTGTGGGTGCTGCATTCCTCCCATCTGTCACCAACCCACAGGAATGTCCCTGAATGTGCTCCAGGACTGTCCCCAATTCACCCTGCCATGGCAAACCCATCACTGGGAGGGTGGGATGGGACCCTGCCTGTAATGCTAGCAGGTGGTGTTTGTCTGCCAATGTGGACATGACAAGCATACTGGGAAGGACATGGTACACAGACAGTGGAACACATCCAGACATGCAGGCAGCTGTGTTCCTGTGTGTTGATGCTGGCAATGGTCTGTGTTAGGTCCCCACCAGTACTGTCTGTTGGGGCTTGTGGTAACATCTGTCCTGATCATTGCAGGACAGTCCAGACAAGGTCAACCATGTCCTGCAAATAAATAGGTATGTTACTACATGTCCTGTCTGTCTATCAGGAACAATATTGGCTAACAGTCTAGCATGTGTTGCAGATAACCATAGCATCTAATCTAACCCACCATACAGACATACAATACAATGGCAGCAGCACAGTGAATACAAATACAAAGACATAACCTTGACTATGTGGTGTTGACATGTCTTATGCATTGGGTGGAGATATGTTCTGTCCTGGCAGTACTCATGTCACAACATGCTATGTACCACCCTGGGCCTCTGACAGGATGGTAACCCTATCTGGGGCCTGACCTGTGATATAGAGTGGGGGGAGGTATGGCCTGCTGTGGCCCAGTACTCACCAGTTAGCTGTCTGTTAAAGTCCTGCTCTGCTTGTCCTGTGGCACTGCTGTCCCCCTGCACTGTAATCAGCACTCTAGTTTCTTACCCATGACATGGTGCTATGGCCTAGCTACATCACATGGCTCACAGCTGCACATAGAGCATGTACACATCGCACGTGTATCTCAGCTCGCATGTGCTCAGTTGTGGCCTGCAGCATACTGGGTATCTGCAGTGTGCAGTCGCTGCCTGCAGTGCGGATGTCCATACCTATGATGTGCTGATACCGGCCTGTGAACATACACAATATGCGTTATGGGCTTCACTCTAGTGCGGCATGCATGTAGGCATGTCTATATGTGTACCCAGTGTTGGACAGTGGTCTGCATGCTGGTATCTGACATCTGTCCACTGACATATGTGGGACTGCATGTCACAGCGCATGTTTATGGTGCACTGCCAGCCCGGACAATGCACCAGGGTACCCTGTCATGCCAGCTGCAGGGCTGCATCCCCTGCAGAAGTATTGGGGGAGATGTGGCACTGTGCCATGGGAATACTGACAGTGAGGCCCACTGCTGTTGTGCCTGTGATACCCATGGGTGTACAGCACCTGTCGATGGCAAGGGTGGGCTGTATGCCTGTACATCCCAATGGTAGCTATGTTGCATCCTGTCATGCCGTACATTGCTTTCTGTGTGACAGATGTTGCCACAATGTACCATGCTGTTCAACATCATACACCATGGCCCTGTGTGCTGTCACTGTGCTGGCACCTGTGTGCTGTGTGTGTGCCTCTATATGTGGACATCAGCAGTGCAACACACACTGCCCCATGGTGTCATCCAATGTGTGTTGCTGCAGGTACATGGCATGGCTGGGTGGCATGCACAGTGCCCAGTGCTGACACATCACAGGGGCCATGCACATGTGGTGTCTGACACCTGTGTCACCTGTGCACAGCACCATGCTATGTTCCCAGACCCCCCATTCAGCACAGCCATCAGCAGTACTTGCTGTGGCCCCACCCAGCAACACACCACCCTGGGGCACTTCTGGCCCTGGTGGTGGCACCGGTGGCACTTGAGCCTGGGGAACCAGGCCATAGTCATGTCCTGAGGCTGTGCCATTCAGTGCTGCACACCTGCTGTGGTATCACTGTACAGATGACCTGGTGGCCATGGCTGGTGTGTGGCACATGGTGGCACCCACCTCAGTGTCATGTTCCACCATCCCCTGCATGCTATCAGACATGCATGCATGCCCTGGTGCTGGTCACATGTTCCCCAGGGCATCTGCCCAGTACTGTGCCACCTGTTGCATGTGCAGTGTGTGTGTGTGTGTGTGTGCATGCGCGCGCACCTGGGGTGTGCAGGTCTAGGACATCTGCTGTATCATAGCCAGCACGCGGCAGTCCTGTGTCCCATGCAGCCTGCACTGTCATCCACTGCCACTGGTGTGTGTGCCCTGTGACCTATGTCAGGCATGTACAGCATCTGCTGCTGTGTCCATGTGCAGATGTGTGTGCCCTGCCTCCCCATCTGGTGGCTGTGCAGTCTGCAGGCATTGCACTTGGCCGAGCCCCTGCCGGTGCCCACCCTTGCACATTACAGGCTGCAGCCATGGCCGGTGGTGCATGCTGCTTGTGCCAGCACAGGTCCACTTTGCATGTGGCCTGCCTGGTCTGCCTGTCTGTACAGACCTCAGCCTGTGGCACCCCTGCCAACAGCAGACACTGTGGTACCTCCCATCATGGCCCACATATGCCATGGTCTGTGCCATCCTGGTGTCCAGATGTGCACCATGCACCAGTCCCCACGGTCAACGTCTGGCCTCTGAACACCTGTTTCCTGAGCCTACTGCGTGACAACACCACACCACTGCTGGGATGTGTTGTCCCATTGACGTGTTGACCTGTGACTTGCAATGCCTTCCACCTGCCAAACAGTGCTTGCCCATCCAGGGCTGCAACTACCACTGCTGGCCTTCACAGGGTACCTGAAGAATGACACAAGACAACACTGTGTACAAGTGAAGTGGTTTTATTTACAGTGTACACAGTCAGCTTTGGCTGCACTTGACACAGTGCTCCCTTTTGTATCCCAACAAATGTGCTCACACACTCACACATACACGCAGTTACGTGTTCACACACCCACACCCCTGTGTAGTGCACAGTGCCCCCCTTCCCAGATACTGGTACTTCCCTGACATGCCATTGCTCCCACCCTGCCATTGCAACTCCACCTGACCAACCACTGTCTGCACCACGCTGCTGGGCATTCTACAGCTGCCTACCACGGCCATGCTATGGTGTGATCGCAAATTCTCTCACTGTAAGTATTACCTGAGCAACCACTCCCGTCGTCACGGGCCAAAAACCACACCACTGGGTTTTGTCTTAACGTCGCTTTATTTGATCAAACACACATGCATGTGGGACTTCTACAACGGAGAAGTTCTCCGATTACAATTTACAGCAGCTTTTTATAAGCTAGATTTTGCACTTCTTATCTTGAAAAATACCAACATTTCAGTATAAGCCAATCATAAGACAGCATAACAAGTTTTCAGCAATGTAACAGAAAAAGAAAACAAGTTTATGTATGAGGTACTTTTCCACTACTTATTCCATTTCTTTCCCAACACTGCTTGATACATATGCCTGGGTCAAGCTGACCTGAGAGAGACAATGAGTTTTACTCACACCATAGCAACGTACAGCTTGCTTTCAATGCCACTCACGTGCTGTTATTTTTATATTTTGCCCAGGCATGCTCTTATCTTTATATTTTGTCCAAGCCCATTATTTAGGCTGGTACAACCAGTTCTGCTCAGTTTTATCTATTTTTCTGTTTTTACAAATGTACCTCAAGTAACCTTAGTACAAATTCTATAACCCTTAAAAAAAGAAAACATGAACTCAGAAATTTCTACTACATTCATTATGACTTTGTTACAGCATGGCTTTCAAAGCAAGCATCGCTTCAAGGCATTTAATAGCAAATATAGCTTTAGGATATATAAAAATTCCCTCACAATGGTCACACAGACACCTCAGGGGATGGGTGTTGGGCTGTGGATGTACCTGCTGTGCTGATGGGATGTGCAGTGCCCTGCTGGACCTCCCCTGGTGTTGCACCCCATGGGCCCGAGTGTTCCACCACAGAGGGTCTGCTGTGCTTCTGCCCTCTCAGGCCAACATGCCCCATTTCCATGTGTGGTGTTGGCTGTGCTGTCACTACACTGTGTGTACCCCCACACCGTGTGGACCTTCTCAGCAACTGTGTGGCCTGTGGTGCAGCGCACACTGTGTGCAAGCCTCCCTGTGTGGGGACTGTACCTGTCACTGTGGTGGTGGGCATGTCTGTGTGTGAGGTCATGGTGTGTGCCTGTGGTGCTGGGACTGTGTCGTGGGACACAGTGGGTGCACTGTGGTGTTGGCCTGGGGCCATGTCTGTGTGTGCCATGCACAGCTGGGCCTGTGGCTTGGGCTTCATGATTGCATCAGGTGGTGCCACCACCACCACTTGGGTCATGGGTGTGGGAGGGGGTTGCACTAATTCCAGCAGCTGTGTCTGTGTGCTGCCTGTGCAGTGGCAAGGGGTGCCACATGCTGGACCATGTACTGCAGGTGTTGCAATGGCTGCAGTGCACAAGTTATGGCCAGCATGGCCATGGCCATGGCTGTGTTGTGGCACTGTTGCTGTGCCCGCATGTGGTCCATGGCTGTGGTGAGGTGGTCCATGAACACCACCTGGCATTCAGCATAGTGCCGTATGCCCTGTATAGCATCCCCCATGCTGCCCATGCATATGGTGGTCTCCCTAGCACATGCCTGCAGACTGCTGGTGATGCCATACAGGTTCATCTCAAGGCTGTGGTGTTGTTCCTGCATGGCCTGCCTGATGTTACCCAGTTCCTGCCTCAAATCCCCCTGCCCGGCCAGCACAGATATTCAGTAGTCCCCTATCTATGCTGGTAGAGACAGCTGGCCCTGCAGCTCCCAGATGACCTCATCCAGCTGCTCCTCCAGTCCATGGGTGCTCAGGGGGGTCATGGACCCTATTATTGCCCCTTTGCTGCTGGTTGCACAGGCTGGGTCACAAGCTGACTATTTCCGGTCATCCACACTGTCTCTGCTGGCATGGTGTCCCTGCTGGTGTCCTCAGTGGTCCACTGCTGCTCGCATTGATGGCCTGCTGCATCCTCCACACTGCTGTCCTCCTCCTCCTCCTCCTCCTCACTCATGGGGCTGTCACTATCTGCGTTCCCTTCAGGATGCACTACAGGGTCTGGTGTGTCTGCCACAGGTGTGCTGGTGTCTGGGTTGCCACCACATGTTGGTGTGCTGCTGCCTTCTCCCACCACTGTGCCAGTGTCCTGGGCTGTACCTGCATCATCCTGGCCATGCTGCTGCTCACACCATCCAGCTCCACTTGGCCCACTGTCACCAGTGGCCACAGCACCTGTTGGATGAACACCATGTCAGTATGTGTACACAGTGTTGTATGTCACTCTAATGCCTGTTTAGTGTTTCCCTCACAGGTGTGCTAGGACATTATAGTATAGCATGGCACTTGCCTCACCTTGTGTACAGTCCTACCAGCTGTTTAACACCTGTGTGACTACATCCTTCACAGTTGGTATTGTCCCACCACTGTTGCTGTCCATCATGTACTGTCCACCCTCGTACATCATTCCCAGCACTCATAGATACATAGATACATAGATTTTGATGGCAGATAAGAACCGCTTGGCCCACCCAGTCTGCCCATTTCCCTACCTAAAGGATAAGCTGTAGATCCTAGTTAACCAGCAGCCTACTTCTTCCTACCCCACCCCCTAGAATTGCCTTATGACTGTCCCATGCATGCTTGAATTCCACCACTGTTTTTGACTCCACAACCTCCTCCGGAAGGCCACTCCATGCATCCACAACCCTCTCTATGAAAAATACTTCCTTAAATTACCTCTGAGCTGCCCCTTCTATCTTCAAATTGTGCCCCCTTGTTCTTCCACACCTCTTTTTTTGAAAGATGCTACCCTCTTGGACTTTGTTGATTCCCTTGAGGTACTTGAAAGTTTCTATCATGTCCCCCCTCTCCCTCCTTTCCTTGAGGCTATACATGTTCAGCTCCTTAAGTCTCTCTTCATATGTCTTCTGGTGCAGACCCTTCACCATTTTAGTTGCCCTCCTCTGGACAGCCTCCATCCTGTCTATGTCTTTGCAGAGATTGGGTCTCCAGAACTGCACGCAGTACTCCAGATGGGGTCTCACCAACTGTCTGTACAGAGGGATAATAACTTCCTGTTTTCTACTGGTGATGCCTCTCCCTATGCATCCCAGTATCCCCCCAGCCCTTCTTGCAGCCCTCTCACATTGCTTGCCCACCTTTAGGTCATCTGATATGACTACCCCCAGGTCCCTTTCCATTTTTGTTGTTGTTAGTATCTCACCCACCATTGTGTACTCTTCCCCTGGGTTTTTGTTTCCCAGGTGCATTACCTTGCACTTCTTAGCATTGAATCTAAGCTACCATACATTTGACCACTCCTCTAACCTTGCCAAGTCCCTTCTCATCCTTTCCATCCCACCTTGTGCATCAACTCTGTTGCAGATCTTTGTGTCATCTGCAAAGAGACACACTTTTCTTCCAGTCCCTCTGCAATGTCGCTATAAAGACATTGAAAGGACCAGTCCTGAACTGCTGAACCATGCGGTACCCACTAGTAACCACCCTTTCTTCAGAGTGGACTCCATTTACTATTACTCTCTGTGTCCTATTCTCCAGCCAATTCTTTACCCATGCTGTCATCTTGGGACCCACTCCCAGGCTGGCTAAATTGTATATTAATCTTTGTGTGAGACTGTGTCAAATGCCTTGCTAAAGTCTACTTAGGCCATGTCCACAGCCCCTCCCTGATCTACTTCTTTATTCACCCAGTCAAAGAAATCTATCAGATTTGTCTGGCATGACCTTCCCGCTGTGAATCCATGCTGCCTTGGGTCCTGTGCACCTCTGGCCTCTAGATAATCAACAATTCTTTCCTTCAGAAGTGATTCCATAATTTTCCCTACCACTGAGGTTAAACTAACAGGTCTGTAGTTTTCTGCTTCTGCCTTGCTCCCACTTTTGTGAAGGGGAATCACATCTGCCCTTCTCCAGTCCTCGGGTACCACCCCATCCTCCCATGATTTGTTAAAGAGGGTAGTCAGTGGTGTCACTAGTTCTAACCTTAGTTCTTTTAGAATTCTGGGATGAATCCCATCAGGCCCCATTGCTTTGTCCACCTTCAGTTTTAAGAGTTCTTTCAGAACCCTTTCTTCTGCAAATGGGTTGGTATCCAGAGTGTTTCTACTGTTTGTTTTAGGTACCTCCCCACTTCCTTTGTAAATACTGAGCAAAAATATTTGTTTAGTATCTCTGCCTTTTCACAGTCAGCCTCTGCCCACCCTCTCTCCTCTTTATTAAGCCTCACTAACCCTCCCTTGGTCTTCCTTTGCTCCCTGATGTACCTATAAAAGGTTTTATCCCCTTCTTAACTGAGTTGGCTATCTTTCCTCGGTTTGGGCCTTTGCTGTTCTGACTGCCTTCCCAGCTTCCTTTGCTTTAACTGATAAGTTCTCTGTCCTGCTCCTTCTGTGATTCCTTGCACTTCCTGAATGCTTTCTTTTTCTTGAACCTTCACTGCCACTTCCTTTGAGAAACATAGTGGTTTCTTACATCTTTTCATTTTGTTTATTTGCTTCACAAAAGGCTTGTTACCTCTGTGATGGCAGTTTTATTATTCCCATTGTTCTTCCACCCTCCTTCCTGCCAATTTGCTAGTGCATTCCTTAGGCACTCACCATTTGGCAAAGTCAGCCCTCCTAAAGTCCAGTACTTTTGCCTTTGTATGGCTTGACTCTATTGCTGTGTTTATTGTGAACCATACTGTTCGATGGTCACTAGTTCCCAGATGGCTACCCACTTCTACATCTGTGATCCTCTCTTCATCTCCATTTGAGAGAACCAGGTCTAAGATTTCTCCCTCTCGAGTGGGCTCCAACACTAGTTGTCTAAGGCATGCCCCCTGTAGGGCATCTAGAATAACCCCACTCTTTGAACCCCACTCATACTGCTGCCCTGATAATCTCCCAGCTACACAGTGCCACTGTGCACGGCCACAGCCTTGGGAGCCACTGTGCTGCAGGGGTCAGCCCCTCCTTGGGCGGTTGTGTTTGCCCTGCCATCCATGCACATGCCCATCAGCCCTCGACAACCATCGGCGGGCACTATGTCAGTGCCCCATGGCTCCCCCATGTTCAGTATGGCACAAACCTCTGCACAGCCACCCCAGCAGTACACAGTGCATACCACTGACCCTCCCATGTTCAGCAGGGCAAATACCTTTGCACAGCCCCCCCACCAGCAGTTCACAGTGCATTTCACAGTCCCCCCATGTTCAGCTCAGCACATACCTCTGCATGGCTCCCCCCCAGCGGTACACAATGTATATCACTGACTCCCACACTGATGTTCGGCATGGTACATACCTCTGCACAGCACCCCCAGCAGTACACAGTGCATATCACAGCCCCCCCATGTTCAGCACAGCACATGCCTCTGCACAGCCCCCCCAGTGGTTCACAGTGCATATCTCTGACCTCCCTATGTTCAGCAGAACACATACCTTGCACAGTCCTCCACCAGCAGTTCACAGTGCATTTCACAGCCTCCACTTTGTTCAGCTTGGCACATACCTCTGCATGCCCCCCAGTGGTACACATGCATATCACTGACACCCCACCCCCATGTTCAGCATGGCACATACCTCTGCACAGCCCCCCCAGCAGTACATAGTGCATATCACAGCCCCCCCATGCTCAGCAGGGCACATACCTCTGCACAGTCCCCCCCACAGTGCACAGTGCATATCACTGACCCCCCTTTTGGCAGGGCACATACTTTTGCATGGCACCACACAACAGCTGCACACAGTGCATATCCCTGGCCACAGTATGGTACCCTGGTCCCACCCTACGGCCAGCAGTGGGCATGTGGCATTGCATTAGAACACCACTAAACTGCAGCATCAGCCTACACATTCTTACCCCACTCACACCAACTTTGCTAGTGATTGCAGTGCTGTTGCCATGTCGCTTCTACCACATGCATTGCTGTTTGTTGTACCTACCAATGATCTACTGGCTCAGGTGTGCAGCTACCCTCTTCTCCAGGCTACTGAGTGTCTGATGCTGGGTAGGTCCACCCCCTGTGCCCTGCATCTGTTCTGGACCAGCTTGTGCTTCACAAGGTGCTTCAGGTTATTGTATGTCTTTTGAATGTCACGCACTGTTCTCCGTTGTGCCGCTATGGCGTTGACTTTGCATGTGACCCTGTCCCATGCCTTTCTCCTTTTCTCACTCTTCTTTGTTTCCCCTCCTCAGCTCATGAGGAGTGCATGGTGTTTGTCTATCTCCTCCACCAGTGTCTGGACCTCGTCATGACTGAAGTTCCTCTTCCATCTCTGCCTCTGCGTTGCAGCTTCTGCCATCTCTTTTGTGTTTCCAGTGGTGTATCTTCCACCGGTGTTGTGTGTTATGCCCTTTTATATCGCGTATCTTGCGGGTCATGACATGCACATTTGCTTTTGTTGTATGTCTCTTATGTCACAATTGCTTTACGCATTTTGCAGAATTCATGTTATTTTATGCTCATGATCTTTGCCCTTCTAGAATTAGACCAATATTTAACTTGTGACAGGGTTGCTTTTTAAAATAGAACTTTAGAATGGAATCCCTATCAACACCCATGGGGTCATTATTTAAATGAATGGGATTAACATTGCTTCTGTTTTTCTCCAAATCTCTAAAACAATTATTAAATGTGTCTGCTAATAATCTGGGTTCATTAACTATGTGATCTCCATCCTGGATAACTATATCAGTATCCTTAAATACTCTACCCATTAAATAATTTTGTACCTGCCACATTTTGGGGGGATTATTTGAATACGTTGTCTGTTCTGAAATGAAATATTCTATTTTTGATTTACAAATTTCAGTTTTACAATGATTCCTTAACTTTTTATAAGTTTGTAGGATTACAGGTTCCTTGTTCTTTTTATACTGTCTCCAGGTTTTATCCCTTAACTTCATTCATTTTAACAAGTCTTGATTTACCCACTTATTTTTGTTGGCCGGAATACACATTTTCCTTTTAGGGGCAATCCTATCAATTACACAGTTAAACAAATCTGAAAAAGTATTCAGTAGTACATCGATGTCTTTAATAGAATCCATTCATTCTGTTATTATGTGGAAAGCTTGAAAGATCTTAATTCATTTGGTTACCCTCTGTGATATCTAGATTAAACAGTCAGGGCTTTGCAGGTATTATCTGGTTTTACAGTGAGGGTTTATCAGAACTTAACAAGTCACTGTCTGTTAGGTCCTTATAATAAATAACTATAGCCAAAAGGTATAACTAACAAACTGAGCTCCAGATTATTAAAAAAAACTGTAACCAAAGGGAAAAAATAAATCAAAGAAAAAAAATGTGGCATACATGGGGAGGGTTAGCCAGGAAGAGAATGGAGTATACTGGAAGTGGGAGGTGGTGAGGGGTGGAAGGAAGGTGGCAGAGAGCAGGAGGAGTATAGAGGAACTGGAAGTAGGGGGAGAATAGTGGGTTGCAATGGATGTGGGGCAGCAGTTTTCATAGCCACATTATGGAAACTCATGGGTACCCAATATGTCAAAGATTGGGCAGCTAGCAGTGGAACTGATTTACCTAACAAGGAGGTGGAGGGAGAGTATGGAAAAGAAAGGAAGAGTTATGGGAAGAAGGAAGAAGAGACATAGGAAAGCTAAGAACTGGGGAATGGATGGCGGAAACAGGCGAAATAAGGGGATGTGTGGAGAGATGGGAGACAGATCAGGAAGTAGTAACAGTGATAACTGGAAGGAGGTGGGGAGAAAAGGAAGGGAGGGGCAGAGGAGAGGGCAAGGGCAAATGAAAGAGATAATCAAGCTGAGGGGAGGAAGGGAAACACAGGAGGCAGTGTCTGGTTATCGAACAAATACCCACCATTGGCTAACCTGCAGGACATGGGAGACCAAGAGGAAAGGTGGAAAAATGGGCCTCTGAAAGGGACCCTGGGGAATCAGTGGGGGGGGGAGGTGAGAGGATCAAGTGCAAGGGGAAAGGGGAGTATGGGGGATTCTGAGAGAAGGGGGAGGAAAACATGGGGAAGAAGAGTCTAGTTGAGAGATTAGGGAAGAGTGAAAGTATGGTAATCAGTGGAAGGCAGGGGAAAGAAAAAAGGTGGAATGAGAGTCCAACAGATGGGGATAGAAAAGAGCAGCTGCAACTGGGGAGTGTTGGAATTAGGGGACCACAGGAGATGCAGGATGACAATATGGGGAGCAAGTAGACAGTATGAGGTCAGGAATCCAAAAAAGGACAAGGACAGGAGTCCAGGAAAGGAGTAGAAGAAATGCAAGAATGGGGAAGCAAGACAGGGGCATGGGGGATCTACAGTAGCAGGGATGGGAGTACAGAAAAGGTTATGGTCTTTGGTGACTCAGTCATAAAGGGAATCCATTGGTTAAGGAAGGGGGCAGCCTATAAAAGGAGATTAGTCTCCTGTGAGCCATGAATGGAAGCAGGAAGGGTGATGACTAAAATAAGAGAGGGCATTACCTTGTAGGGAGAAAGCAGCAGCTAGTCTTCCACCTAGGAACAAATGACCTGGCAGGCAATGATATAGGGTAGGTTCAAAGTAGGTTCAGGGTGATTGCCAGGGCATGCAGGGAAGAGGTTTGCTCTCTGGCTTACTCTGTGGTCGTGCCTGTTCATGGTGGCAGCACTGCGAGGTAGCTGAAAATTAAAGAATTTAATCATGGTCTTAGTGATTGGTGCAAAGGGGTGGGATTCACCTGCTTATGGGATTGTGGGGCACTTGGGCAGAGTAGAATCTGTACACAAAGGAAAGACTACATGTAAATGATTGGAGAGCTAGGGCATTGAGGCAAAAGTTGCAAAGTTATATAGATGGGGTCCTAGGTAAGAAATTGAACTAGAAGGGTGGGAGTATGAGAATAGGGAAAGGATGGAGGTAGTAGATAGAGTTTCTTGCCTAGTTAGCACTCCCCCACAGGAGGGGGCAGAGGATGCAAGGAGAAACAAATTAGAGTATGGGGGAAATTGGTGAAGGAGTCTTTTAGCAAACATCAGGAGTATGGGAAGAAATGTCAGATCTAGAGGCCATAATGGTAGAGGAGAGCCTGGACCTAGTCAACATAACGGAGACATGGTGGATGGAAAACCATAAATGGGAAGTGGACACTGGGATATAACTTTTTTAGAAAAGACATGATAGGGAAAAGGGGGGTGGGGTAGCACTATATGTTAAGGATGGAATAAAGGCGATAGCTGGGCAGGTAAGGCTAGGATAGGCTGAGGTCCTCTGGGTCATGCTGCTAAAGAGGACTGGAGAGGCAATGCACATGGGATTGGTAAACAGGCCACCAAATCAAGGGGAGGAAGTAGATAAAGAATTTTTACAGGAGGTACAAAGGATGGCAAGTAATGGGGAACTCCTGCTGGTAGGGGATTTTAATCTCCCTGATGTGAGTTGGGAGATTCCAGCAGCTACTGTACATCAGCTAGCAGTAGTGAGATACTGGAATCCTTGCAAAAAGCACTCATACATCTACTGGAAAGGGAACCCACTAGGGGAGAGGCAACACTAGACTTAATACTGGCAAATGGGGACAAGGTGGATGAGGCATCAGTGAGGGAAAATCTGGGGACAAGTGACAATAAAGCAGTTAGGTATAGGGTCAGGACAGGAAAGGAAAAGGGTTGAACCACCACAAGGGTAATGGACTTCCGGAGGGCAGATTTCAAAAGAATGAGAGATTTTTAGGGTCGATATGGAAGATTGGAAACATCTGGGGATGTGGAAAAACTGTGGGGGGCAAATAAGGGAGGACTTGTGAAGGCCACTGAAGAATGCATTAGGAAGGTAGGAAACAGAAAACAAGGAAGGAGGCCACTTAGGTATTCTAGAGAGGTGGCAAGGGCAATGGGGGGCGCTTTCAAGACATATAAAAAAAATGGAAGGAAAGGGTGACAAGGTGGTGAATACAGAAAAGCTAAGAGTGGCAGGGCAGATAATCAGGAGGGTGAGGGAAGATACAGAGGACAGTATAGTAAAAGAGACCAGAAGGGGAGAAAAAGGTTTTTCACAACATCAGTGAGAAGGAAAAACAAGCAGAGTATAATGAGAATTAAGGGGGTGGGATCTCATAAAAAGGACTGAGAAAAAGCAGACTTGCTAAATGGATATTTCTGCTCAGTGTTTATGGTTGAATGGGAGGGACATGGACCAGTGTATTAAGGGTGAGAGGCAATGAGGATAGGAAGGTGGACAATAGCCCATTCAATGAGAGCAGGGTATTGGAGGACTTGGGGAGGTTAAGGGTGGACAAGGCAATGGGTTCAGATGCCCTTCATCCCAGGGTGCTTCGAGAGCTTAGGGATGAGCTGGCTGGACCTCTAATGAGGCTGTTCAACCTATCATTTGACACAGGTAGGATACCAAAGGAGTGGAGAAATGCGGATGTCATGCCAATACACAAGAGAAATGGAAGGGAGTAGCTGAATAACTACCATCCAGTCAGTCTTACATCAGTGGTAGGAAAGATTATGAAGGTACTCCTAAAGGAAAGGATAGGGGAATACCTGGTAGAAAATGGGCTACAGGATGACAGGCAGCACTGGTTCATGGAGGGAAGGTCATGCCAGATGAATGTCATTGAATTCTTCAACTGGGTGACAAGGGAGTGCAATCAGGGAGGGACAGTGGACATGGAATATCTGCACTTCAGTAAGGCCTTTGACACCATCCCTCACAGAAGACTGGTCAGTAAGGTGGGCAGTCCAGGGGCAGGGGAGAAAATATCAAATTGGGTGGTAAACTGACTTGGTGACAGGAGTCAAAGGGTGGTTGTAAATCTGCTTCATTCCAGGGAGTAAAAAGTGACAAGTGGTTAACCTCAGGGCTCAGTACTGGGGCCAATACTCTTTGACTTTTACATTTGGGATATTGCGGAGGGACTAAATGGGAAGGTGTATTGTTTGCAGACAGTACAAAGATCTGCAATAAAGTAGATATGGCAGAAGTGGTACAGAGCATGAGAGAGGACCTGTCAAAGCTGGAAAGGTGCTCAGAGAGTTAGCAAGTGAGATTTAATACCAAAAAGTGAAGAATAATGCATACAGGGCACAAGAACCCAAGGGGGGGGGGAGGATGTTGTGGAAACAGTGCAGGAGAGGGATCTGGGATTATTATTTTGGACAACCTTAAGGTGGCAAACCAGTGCAACAAAGCAGTTGGAAAGGCAAGCAGTGTGCTGGCATGCATAAGGAGGGGTATCACAAGCAGGAGAAAGGAGGTGATAATACCCCTATACAGGTCAATGGTCCGACCTCACCTAGAGTATGGGGTACAATGCTGGAGACCTCACCTAAAGAAGGATATTGAAAGGGTGGAAAGAGTCCAGAGATTGATGACCAAAATGTTGCATGGTATGCAACATAGGACATACTGTATGAGAAGAGCATGGAGGAGCTTGACCTATATCCACTGGAAACTGGGGGGGGGGGTTAAATACCTGAAGGGTATTAACAAGGTGAAGGAATGGAGTATATTCAAGATGAAAGACAATCCAAGAACTAGGGGGCACAGTTTGAAGTTGGAGGGTGATCAATTCAGAGGAAATAAGAGAGGCCACTACTTCACTGAGAGGGTGGTGGGCCCCTCAAATAGGATACTGGAGGGGGTGGTTAAGGCATCAACTGTGGGGGGGATTGAAGAGTGCATGGGATAACTACATGGGTTTAAACAAGATAGGGAGGGATAGATACCCTGGCAGGAAAGAGGGGATGGGAATCTACAGGGGGGGTACAGAAGTGGGGTGTAGGGTGGTAGAGTCAGGGCTACCTATTGAGAGGAAACAAGGGCAGACTAGATGGCCAATGGGTCATTTTCTGCTGACACATTTCTATGATTGAAGTGCAAAAAAGGCAACTGGAATTTTAAAAAGCATTTGAAGACATAGTAACAGCAGGGATAGGAGAGTGATGATCCCTTTGTATATATCCCTTGTGAAGTCCCACTTGGAGTACTGTGCCCAATTTTGGTCACCCAGTGTGATGGCAGAGATTAAGATTATTGAAGGAGTTTAGCGAAGAGCAATCAAGATGGTAACAGTCCTTAAAAATCTGAGTTATGAAGAAAGGTTACAGTCCTTGGGATTGTATTCCTTGGAATACAGAAGATTACGTGGTCACCTATGCCTGCTGTTTGGGACCATTACTAATAATGACCTCTGGAAATGTCTGGGATTTGAATTCAAAGAACAGGTTACAACATTAGATCACACAGTTTATAACTTAAGGGTGAAAAGAGTTCAACCAAGCGGAGAGCTTCCTGGTTCAATCAGAGGGTGAAGACAGTGTGGAATGGCCTTCGCTTGGAAGTGGTGGGCAGTGGGAATATGCTGGAATTTAAAGTTAGAATGTATAACTATTTTTTTCAAGGACTGAATATCAGGATATCCTTTTGTGTAAAGGGTGAGCTTCAAATGGGTCTTTTGCCTTATCTAGCTTATGAGACCCATGAGAAGGATGGCATGGGAAACTGAGATAGGGTAATTAGATGTCTCCTGGGAGCCTCTACTAGAAGGAACACTAGTAGGTTTTAAGGAATCGTCAGATGCATTGGGGGTGCAAATGTGATTTTCCATTTAAGGACAAATGATCTGGCCAACTATAAATTGGAAGCAGTAAAGGATAGCTTCTGTAAGTCAGGGGAGCAAATGAAAGCAACATCCACGTTGGTGACCTTCTCTTTGGTCCTACTGGTGTGGGACATCAGGAATATTAGACAGTTGAAAAATTTAAGTTAAATTCATGTCTGAAGGGGTGGTGCAATGAGGGACACTACACATTTATAGGTTACTGGAGCCACTTTTAGGATAGAAAGGTGTTCAAGTGTGACAGCCTCCATCTGATAGTGGAGGGGGCAGACACACTGGGCAAAAGTTGGATGCCTTCTTTGACAGGTATTTAAACTAAGACAGGGAGAGATAAGAACTGAGGGATTCTGTAGTGGGTGGATGTAGTAGGGGACCAAGCTAATATTCCCCTAATAAGGGAGGCGGGAAATTGCAATGAGAGCACAGGGGAGCAAGCAGAACAGGGAGCCAAGTAGGGATTGGGCTGGGTAAAGGAATAAACAGAAATTAAGGGGGGGGGGATAGTTTGGAGGGTAATCGGCCTCCATGTCAGAAGCTTGGAGAACAAGATACGATGGACAGTGTTTGGGATTGAGGCACCTCATGGGAATAGTGACTGTAACATGGTGTGGTTTCCCTTATCCCTCGCCCCAGGACTCCCAATGTCCAGAACTCAGGCTTGGATTTTTGCAAGACAGACTTCATTAAAATGACTTAGGTTACTGGGGGAGTAGTTCAAGGGAGTGAGTAAGGTGAAAGAAGCTGAGGCCAAGTGGGAGAACATTAAGGGAGTAAACCCGGAGGGCTCTCAGAGCTGTATGAGAACAGCAGGCAAGGCCAGGATATGAAATAGGCTTACCTGTCATGCATACTTCCATCTGCTTGCAGTGGTAGACTGATTTGCTAGTCTCCAAGGAGATTGAGAAAGCAGTAGACAGGAACAGGCAGCCTTCAGGTCATAGAAGAAAAAACAGTAAGAGGATAGCAAATCAGTCTACCACTGCAGGCAGAGGGAAGTAAGCATGACACTGAAGAGAGCCAAAGCCAAGGGACAACAGAGTTGCACATGGAGTCAGTTACAGCCTTCTTCAGGTACATTAGGAACAACAGGAAAATGAAGGAGGGCACTGAGTGACTAAGGAAGGAGGGGGAGTGGATGACCGATGATGCTGGCAATGCAGATTTCTTAAATGAATGCCATGCCTCAGTATTCACTGTGGAAAAAGGGTGATCCTTCCTGGAGTGTTTGGTTCACCCAATCAGGGAGGCAGACACAGTGGGACAGTAACTGTGCAAAAGCTATTTCAATTTCCTACTATATCTTTGCTGCTTATTTGCTATTTCAGTTTAATGGCTACCTCTGTTTTGGTCTACACTTTGAATCTTCCTGTATCATTGACTACAGCAAAATGATCTGTCTGTGGTTTGCCCATATTTGCTATCTCCCGTTAAGTATTTTGACACACTCTGTTTTTATAGTATTTAACCATCACACTATCTAGAGAAACATTTTTCTGCTCTGTCTCCTCCCTAGTCTGTGACCTCTAAATTGCCTGTTTATATATAACCACACATCACACTCAGGGTAGCTCTGTTTTACACGGTCACACCATTGTATTTATGATCACCAAAGGCTCTCCTATTTGCTTGTTTTCTCAACCATCCTGAAATATTCCCCAAAGGGGGACACATGCCAACCATTCCCCCTTTCTACAGGGGCCCAACATAGCCCTTCTCACTAGTTCTACCGGTTTTGTACATTTCTTAACATTAGTTGTTGTGCTGGCTAGAGCTGATAATATACCCACAACTAAAACCCCTCACCATATCCCGATATGGTATCATATTACTCCTGTACCTGACAGTACCACGCAGGCCATCTACCTCTGTGCCTGCTATATGTTACTGCCTTGTACAGCCTTGCACACAGTTCCCTCCCTCTAATTCAGAGACCCCGATGCTAACTCCTTACTAAAACTTCTCCAGCTACCTGTGTCATCCAGCAAAAGGTAAAACACTTGAAAAGTGTGTTACCCCTCAAAAACCCAAACTCTACCTGGCTATCAAACAAATAGTAATGCTCCTGCTAATCATTTGGGGGCAATGTGTGTCCCAACACTGGCTCTGCAACACTTGCTACATCCATTAGAGTATACATAGAGCTGGCCCATGTGGACACAGGGGGTCTTATTCCCAAACTGGATGAATTCAGACTCTGGGTAACTTATTTCTAGTTTGATGTTGTAACCTTCACAGAGTCTTGACTCACAAATATTGTTCTTGATGAAGAAATTGACATTGACACCTACATCCTGTTTAGGCAAGACAGGGGATCATTAAAAGGTGGTGGATGCCTCATGTACTTTAAGTTCTACCTTACTTCCTGCAGACTTCCCCACCCTCTAGAGCCCATTGGCTGAGAACTTCTTACAGAAAACTTAAGACTGGGACCCAAAGGAGATAAGAATCTTACCCTTCTAGTGGTCTATATACCACCAAAAAATGTCAGTGCTGAATTTAACTGCTTCATCAACACTGTTTCAAGCCGATCTCTACAACATGAAAAACTTGTGCTGGGAGATTTCAGCTGCAACTGGCTGTCAAACAGTAGCAAGCCCTACACAGACAAACTGGCCAATGTGTTCCTTACCCAGATTATCTCCACCTCAACCCGGGTGAACTACCAAACAGGCACTGCCACCTTGCTGGATTGGATTCTAGTCAGTCACAATGACAGGGTCATCTTCATCACAGTTCTGCCAGACTTTCTTAGTGACCACCCCCCTGTCACTTGCAGATGGTCAGCTAAGGTAACCAAAGGGCAGCCCTTCTTAGTCAAAGCCTGTGTGTTTTGTATCCATACGCTCCCTTACTTCCGTGCACTACTGCATCAAAAACTTGTGACTTAAATGCTTCCCTTGAGTATTTCATACTCCAGTTCAATAGAATATGCAACATTGTTGCACCATACAAGACCCTTCATAGGAAAGGTGACTCCCTGGCCTGGTACACCCTTGCCAATAAGTCCTTACTCAGAAGGTGGGACATAGGATGGGCTCTGTACATAGCTTGGCCACCCTAAATACCTCCAAAAGTATAAGGAGTTGTGGAACACTGTTAAAATCCACATAAATTCAGCTAAGGCTGATTACCATAAATCCCCCCAAAAAACTCCTTAACCATCCTAAGCAGCAATGGAGTGGTATCAATGATATCTTGGGCAATGCAAGAAAACAACTGCCTGACTCCATAGTGGTTGGTAGTTCAATGACTGAAGGAGATAAAAATATTGCTAACTGCTTTAATAAAATGTTTAGTGACTTATCCTCATTTATACCTGACCCCTGTATTACCCCCATAATTGGTGATACACCTGACCTCCCAAACAGACTCAAGTTCTATTTCAAAAGTCTGACTTGGGCTAAAGTGTTCACCTACCTTGCCAATTACAACTTGGCTTGGCCCCAATAATATTGATATGAAGCTGCTCAAGAAAATCATTAGGGAAGTCACCCGCCCACTGCAGGTTATTTTCATGTTATTCCTTTCCATCAGGCAAGTAACGGAGCACTGAAAAAAAAACCTACTGTATGTGACACCAGTACACAAAGGGGATGATAACAACCTGCCATCTAATTACCACCTTATCTACATTCTACAGCCCCCATCAAAAACCTTAGCAAAAATTGATAATGGTCTGCTCTCTCATTACTTGAATCACCAGGTGCATTAGGCTAAAGAGCAGCATGGTTTTAGAAAAAACTACAGCACTATGACAGCACCCCTGGAGTTCACAGACTCACAACACTGTGATCTGGACAGGGGAGAAATGGCTGGGTTCATATACATCGACCTCACCACAGCCTTTGACCTTGTAAACCATGCTGTCTTCTGCCAGAAACTACTTAACCTGGGCCTCTCATATGATGTGGTCAGCTGGTTTAAAGGCTACTTATCTGGTAGAACCCAAGGAATTCACGACAGGAGCCCGACAAAAATTTTGTCTAACGCCCCGTCAGCGACACCGGCAGGTCGACCTCATTCTGCAGTCAGCTGCCAGTTCGCACTGTAATTTCTTGTTTTCTTTGGGGGGCTTCACCCCTGAACCCCCCCCACTTAAGGATTCTCAACTCCAGTCATTGCTGATTGGGGGTGTGCAGGACCCCTGACAGACAGCACCAGGTTCCATCGGGTCTCCCACAGCGGCATGGTGCTGTAGTCACTGTGGGGGACCTCACTGGTGAAATGTCACTGTCGGGGAGGGGTAACTGGAACCCAAGTGGTAAAATGTAACACTGTACTCTCTGACATTCGACCCATCACTGTAGGTGTCCCCAAGGGGTCAATCCTTGGACCGCTTCTCTTCTGCCTATTCATAAACGAATTACCTGCTATATACAGGTCCTCGAATATAATACTTAATGCTGATGATGCAGTTATTTTCTCTAGCAACAAGTGCATCGAGAAAATGCAGCAGAGGCTCCAATCTAACTTTGGCTCCATTCAGGAATGGTTCACCTCCAACCTACTTGTAATGAACACCAAGAAAACTAAATGTACGGTCTTTGCCACCCACCATAAGTTCTCCTTCTCCCCAGCATTAACCATTACATCATCTTCTGGAGTCCCCCTTGAGCAAGTGAACACCTTTAAGTACCTTGGGGTTACCCTTGGTCCTACTTTATTCTTTGCTGCTCACATCAACCTACCAGTTGAAACTGTCAACTCCAGGTTAGGGCAACTCTACAGGCATAGATCAATAAATTATTGGTAGAGAGCTTCATTTAAAGCACAATTGACTATGAGATCACAGTTTACAGCTCTCTGAGCGACTGTGCACTATCAAGAGTCAGGGGTCTCCTTAACAGAGCCTGCCGCTTCGCACTCAGCCAAAAATATGACACCCACACCTGTGTGCTGTATAGTAGCCAAAATTGTCTCAGCTTGGACTCTAGACTGCATAATCATACCCTGGTCACTGGTAAAAAAGCTCTTTGTGGCTGACTGTTCCCTGGTCTACAGGCCATATTCAACTTTGTGCATCAAAAATACACCACCAGGGGTGTGGTGCAGCACACTCTGCTACTCCCTCAAAGAAAAACCTCCCTTGGCCAGACTAGCTTCTCTTACTGATTTGCTAAGTTATTGAATTACCTACCTCCTTCACTAAAAACTGGTAGTACTTTGAACCCCATCTTTTCTCCTCCCTCACCCTATCTGGATCCTGCAACAACTCCTACCTGCTGACTATCCTGCCTATTTGCTTTGTAGCACCTTATTTGCTCTGTTATATTACCATGACACCAATGTACTGATTTAATATTGCAGCAGCATTAATTGTATAACTGTTTCTAGGCTGTGAGAAAAGGTATTTACTGTTGCTAAACTTTAATCTTACTATGATGTATTGCATAGTATTGTATTGTTTCTGTATTGTATTTGAGGAGCACTGGATACTTGCAATTCCCCTGTGTGTTCACAGACCACAGGGACAGTTCACAGGGACTGAAAGGTTGGTCAGTCTGACCTCTAAAGTGGGGAAGCTGTTCAAGGCCATCATAAAGGAGTAGATGGTGGAATTCCTTAAGAGTCAGGGACTACAGGACAGAAGGCAGCATGAATTTGTAATGGGGAGATCATGCCAAACAAACCTCGTAAATTTATTTCAACATGGTAGTCGAGGTAGGGGATAGGGTTCATGCTGTAGATGTCCTGTTCTTGGACTATGGCAAGGTCTTAACTTAGTTCCACATGGAAGGCTGCTGAAAAGACTGAAAAGCACCGGAGTGAGGGACAACTTAAAGAGCTAGTGTACTGCTTGGAATTAATAGTAATTTTCAGATGCAGTCAGCTATCACTTCCAGTATCTGAAATATTTTTTTATTTTCTGTTTGCTAATTAGAGGATTTTCCATCTGGCAGTACTGGGGTGATGCAGCAGCACTCTGTCTGGAGGAAAAAAAGTCAGTTCTGTTCCTCCCACTACATCATCAGAAATGAGACCAAACACCTTGAGGCAGCACAATCCTTGCAGCCTAAGCAGTGATTTTCACAAGTTACCAATCTAAATGCAGGGAATTGTGACATCACTAGTAACCAGGAAGAGCCAGTCCCTGCTGCTTCATGTGCAAATGAAACCAGGCAGTGAGAAATGGTTTTCATTGGTTACTAGTGATGTCATAGTCAGTGTGGTTTCAGTGTTGATGTAGTGGGAGGAACAGAACTGACTTTTTTTTCAAACACACTACAGGATGTGAATTAATGTTATAATTTACCATATTTCCAGGGCTGTTGAACCCACTCAGTCATGCCTCATGCCTTTCAATAGTCCCTTGGACATGTAGTGATTTTCCATTACCTAAGACCTTGTTATATGTTTTTGCTTAAGTACAGTATAAACAATTCAAAAATTCTTCCCCCTTTAAGGTGTGCAAACAAACTGTACAGTCAGTATAGATCTAAATTAAAATGTATTTTATTAATCAAAATACATTATAGTCCCACACATAGATTACAAAATAAATATTTAAAATAATCCACCAAGAAAACAGGTGTTACATTTAACATTTAAAAAAAATATAAGCAGGCAAATGTTACAGTCAGTATACACCTGAATTAAATTAGTTTGCTAATTAAAGTACATTACAGCCACACAACTACATTACACAATAAATATGAAAACATTTATCCACCAAGAAAGCAGGTGTTACATTTAACATTCTTCAGAATGTTACATAGACTAGAAACTTACACTTCTTTAAAAAAAGTAAGAATTCTCTTTGATACAAAACTTATTTCCTAATATGTTTTAATAAATACTATGTTATAAATATGTTAAAATAATGTCAACCAAATAAATATTCTCTAATTTATAAAAAGTATTAATAAGTATTAAATGTAGACAGATTTATAATCTTCAACTGCTTGTGAATGTCACAAGCCCTAGGTGCGCAGAATATGCAGTGAACGGAGCTTGCGGCATTCACCCACCGGCAATCTGGATATTTTATCCCATGCATCACTTGTGGTCTAGCTTGTGGCAATCAGAAAGACCTTTTTTATGGAGCTTGCACCAGATATTTAATGCAAGCTGCTGTAAATCCTGGAAACTGTCGCAACTCTGCCTGAAATTGTAAAATCGGTTGCAGTTGCTGCAAAGGGGCTTGGCGCATTGCCAGAATCTAAGTGCAGTGGCACATGACTGGACACAAGCCTTCTGCCATGCTTTGAAAATCCTGCTTTTTGTCACAGATCTGGCATATTGATTGGTACCATAACTTCACAAAAGGGTGAACGGATAGTAGATTTGTTTCTGTGAGTACTGTAGTTCTGCAAGTACTTTTTACTTCCTTCTTGCCCCTGGATATATCAGTTTTAAATTTATGGACTCAAAGAAATTTGTATAGCTTTGTAGAAAGTAATCTATCTTCTGCTGACTTGTTCTGCACTGCTGAAAATCAGAAAAAAATACACTTTAAGGAACAAGGAGGGCACATCTCTGTACTACATAGGAAACTATAGAAAAGGCCTTCAATGGTCTGTAAAACATGAGCTAATGAAGTAGTGTAATAATTCTATTTGACATGGAAAAGTCTACTGCGGCAGCTATTTCTTTTTCTATGACAAGTTGTGATGCTTGGCATTCACATTTACTATAAGCCCATAGAGTGCCTGACAAATTTGTAATGCATACTGTGTGTATCTCTCCAGTTCTATGAAACACTTTTCAAAACATTTGACATTAGTTGCTTTCAGTTTATTATGACTAATTAAAAAGTTACATAATATGCTAAACACTATATAAAACCATATTTAATTACTGGTTAGCATTTTATTACACACATAACTGTGCTGTAATTATGTGTGACAACTGGACATGTGTAACCTGGACCTGTCAATCAAGCACATGGTTTTAAACAGTGTATCATAATCTCACAGTTTAACAAGTGCTATCCAGCAGTTATAAAACACAAAACATGGATTAGTGTGTGTAACTCAGAATTGTATATACACCCTAGGTGTGGGATGTTTTCATCAACATGTCAAGCTTTGCTCTCAGGTTTTTTGTAGCATCACACACCTCGGGTGTCTATACAATTCTGAATCACACAGAAACCCATATATTTTTCTCTAACAGGAAAGAAACATTAGATCTAGGACCCCATACACAGTTCCAATCTTGTAGCACAAAGTGGTCACAAAAGGCACTTTGTGCTGCAGCTCTACCTTGCACCCCATCGCGGTACATGGAACAGGGTCGTAGGTTTTCCCCTGTGTTGTCACAAAAAGCACTGAGACTGCATAGAGAAAGACCTAGGATAAAGCAGGCACCGTCCTGCTAACCAGTTGCTGTACTATTCTCTGTAGCTCACTGGCACAACACAATCCCACACCCCCAGTTACAAGTCGCAGTACACTCTGACCCAAGTAGAACAGGTAAAGCAGCTCTACAGGGAAAAGCAGGCTTACGACTGGATCTAAAGTTCCAATGGGGGGTGATTACTTGTCAAGCATTGAGGGGAAGAGTTCCACTGGACACCAGGAACAAGAGGTAATGCTGGCACAAAACGTTGTCCCACTGGACCTAAAGAAGGTTATTGTGTAACACAACATAACTAGTGCTGAAACAGGCAAAAGATATGGAGTAAGGGGAATGGGGAAGACTATAGTGGTAACACCAGTTGTGTGGATCTCAATTCATAGTACAGCCTCAGGCGACTTTCAGTATACAGTTGCCTTGCTATAAACTAAAGCTCCAGTAAATAAAGTGTTTTGTTTTCAGCTGAAGTGTTGTCTCTGAACTGGATGATTACTTATAGATCCCCCTTCCACCCAGCATAAAGTGCAGTATCCCAGTTTCAGCTAGTGATATCTTGCAGGACATGGTAAAACCCAACATAATCTTAAGGTAATTGCTCTAATTTGTGAAGCAGGAAACTGAGACATCTAATTACTGACTACTTCATCCTGGTGTGTGGCACTGTACCGTATGTACTTGGTTCTGTGCCATTTATTTGATTTTTCTAAATCAGGTGAAAGCTCTGTGGAGATAAAGAGTCCCCTTTTGCAGGAGCGTCATTACCAAAATTTCAAATAATTTCTATGAATTGTTGAGTGGTTTGTCCTGCTATAAACATAACTGTAAACAACAAATAGACTTACCACATTGTTTGGCTGACTTGAGCTGACTGCCGTTGTTTTCTTAATTAATGCCTTGATGTTGGTTTGCATCTTAGAAATCCAGTCTAATGCAGCTGTAGACCTGAGCTTCTCTAGTTCTTCACTAAAGATTTTTAGGTACTCCAATTTGCAGTCATACTAAAATGGAAATGGGAGTAAATGTAAAGATGCTGAACTGCAATGCCTTTCTGAGCTTGCAATGTAGTGCCATTGCAAACTCAGAACTAAAACAAAATCAGTGGAATGCATTCAGTATTGCAATACTAACTAATAACCACTGTAGGATGTTAGACTGTTCAATGGCTTCTTTTTATTCCTTTTTCAAATTTTATTATTACAGAGTCTGCACCACTGTATGCAATGAGTACTATTTGAACCAGAAAGGAATACCCAGTGAGAATTAGTGGTCTGATTAAACTCAGAAACAATACATGTTGCTTTTCTGGTGTATGTTACTAACACTTATCTGCTGGAGTAAGAAGACAGGCCAACTTCAATATTTCTGAAACTGCAGTTGCTGTGATCTAACTCAGGAGCCCTAAAGGTGCAGTACACTAGAGAGAGTGACATGATCCTAATACTACTGAAAATCCGTTGCTTTCTTCAGTAACTCTGCTGCATAATTCAGCAGCATTGGGTTGCATCCTGATGGCCTTTGCAGTATATTTACTAGAGAAGTTAAAATGATGGGGGAGGTTTTTCTAACAACCATCTTTCTATAACTGATTTATACAATTTATGAGAAACTCTTACATACTTTATGTTTATATTGTGCAGGCATATGTAATGATGAACATCACTTTACTGCATTTGCTGACTTCTACATTTACAAAGGTCAAGATAACAAGGAACATAACTTCTTACCATAATTTTAAAGCTTTTCTTTTCTGGTGCACGGAGAAAGTCAGCAACATTCTAGAAGGAAAAGGTAATGAGTAGTTAATGTCCTTGTTGGATAAGTCATATAACCACATACAGAATTAGTTGCACTAAACTTAACAACTAACACTTAACATAACCTACCAGACTTAGTTCCATATCCTGAAGAGCCTTCAAATCCATCACTATTTGATTAACCATTGTGTCTGCCATGGCTGAAGAAATATATAGCAAGGCACTAATGAGAGCAAAATACTGAGTCTGCATTGTGTCTTTCAGATCTGCTAATATAGTACTGTGTTCATACATTTTGATTGCTCAGCTCGCTATATATACACTTGCCTGAATGATGCACTGAGCAGGAAGAATGAAACATGCTTACAAGAGGAAATTACACTTTGTGATGTGTTAGGCCATATATGTCTATGTGGTGTGGCAAAAACTGAAGTGGAGATTCTTGTACTTTAGGAAAAACTAGTAGTTTCATCACTGAGGGTTTACCTCAAAACCGAAACCAAAGACAAGAAAAAATTATGCTATAGGGTATTCTTTCAAATGCATGCCATCCAACAACTATTGCTGGTGTTAAAATGTAATAATTCTGTGGATTTTCCTCATTTCTCTGGAATCTTCCTTTGGGGAAACTGATACGATTTTGAAGTCTTGTTAAAAATGCTTTATGAAAAATCTTGTCAGTCATAGGTCTAGCAGTTGTTAAAGGTATGACTACAACAGAAAGACTTACTAAGTGAAAACAATGATTTTTTTATGTCATAATGGGGGCCAACTGATTAGGGAAAGTTGCTGACGTTCATCAGCTGCCAGACTATTGGTATCACCTACACTGCCACAGCTTTCCATCCTACCCCTGTCACAGCACAGGTCTCTCTTTACTGTAGTTTACCATTTTGGTTCTGGCGAATGCAACACCCTGCTATATCTTACCGTATACATAACAGAGCTTAGGGTTAGAAAGCAAACTGTGATAAATGGATGCAGCTACGAGGCATTCTGCTCAGGAGTTACCCGATGATTCCATCTTTCCAACCACTCCTAGACACAGTACCCACTGAGCTGTTGCCCTAAAGGAAAGATATATGGTATGCAAAGCTTGGTTCCTGTATGTCTGTATCCTGTGGACATCCAGCAGCCAACTCAATGGGCCTTGAGCCTACATAATATCCACCAAGTCCATGATTTGGTCCCAGCTAATCCATGACTTGTGTGGAGCACCACAAAATTTAGAAGGGTTTAGAGGGGCACTTTTCTCTGGGGGACTGCAGTCTCTGGAAATCCTGTAACCACACTCTTTACCCTGCCATTCCTCATGGAGCAGAGGATCCTAGGCAAAATGATAGCACCCTCCTATTACAGAGTAACCTCTCTGCTACCCAGTGGGGAGGAACCCAAGTACCTAATATATTTTTTCTCAATGTCTAGAACAGTGGAAATACACTCACCTGGTAAAAGTCATTGTGGAAGCACCTTTTGCAGAAGTCTGAGTCATCACAATTGGATCACAGAGATGTCCTTTGATAGACTGACACACAAACTGAATGTCTGAATCTGATTCAGTCTCTGCCCTTCCTGTTGGATCATCCTCAGATTGAAACTTCCAAACATGCATCCTGTAGTAAAACACCCATATGTTATTCTTGTGGGATATTTAAAGCAGTTGTGCATAGCGCAAATGAGTAGTACTGGCGCAAGTATGGACTTGCGCCAAGGAGCCATATTCAGAGAGAGTCATTGCACAGTGCAAGTTGCATTGCGCCAATGTACAGCTATAATGAATGCATGTGCAAGAGCAGGGGCATGCCCATCAATATTCAGCGCAGTGTGATATTCAACCATGGAACAATGGCGCAAGTGCGGAGAAAAACCTGGATGCACTGAGCACACTTGAACCTATAAATACAGATGCAAGCACACAGACAGCACTTGCGCCATGTGAGAGGGAGGGAGAGGGAGAGTGAGAGTGAGAGTGGCAAGAGACATGGGACAGACAGACAAACAGACAGAGCAAGGGAGACAGAGCCAGTGAGAGACAGAGAGATTGTCACAGACAGCCACAGGGGCAGAGGGACAGAGGTGGCAGTGCAGAGTGATCATGGGGCTGAGAGAATGAGAGGGACAGGCAGGCACAGTGCCACACAGTGCACCAGGGTGGCACACATCCCATGGCAGCCAACTGCCGAGGGGGAGACAGGACATCAGAGGCCATGGATAGTGCACCCTTCCTAATGGAGGCCATAATGAGGGGTATGAGGGGGCAGTAAGAACAGTGACGTGGCTGAGGAAGGGCCCATCTGTGGTACACGCTGAACAGGTGCTATTGTGCCTGCATCACCTTCAAGAACTACACAAACTCAGAGATTGTGGGGTTGTACCAGCTGAACAGGGCCATTCTGAGACAACTCTGTGAGCTGTGCAATGAGGAGGTACACAAGATGGAGCCATGCAATGTCTGTGGAGACAAAAGTGACAGCTGCCTTGTGCCTGCTCACCACGGGCACCTTCCAGAGACCAACAGGGTACACCACAGGCATAACCCAGTTGCCCATGTCATGTCTTCTCACACAGTTCCTCAATGCTCTGCTGCCACATGCTTCAGAATACATCCAGTTTCCCAGCACACAGGTGGAGCATGCAGCAACCATGCAGGACTTCCACAGGGTAGCACGTATGCCTGGCATGCTTGAGGCCATTGACTGCACCCATGTGGGCATCTGCACACCACCCGGCCCTGAGGGTATGGCCTATATGAATAGGAAGGGGTTCCCTATTGTGAACTGCCAGGTGGTGTGCGATGCCAAGGGATGCATCACTAATGTCTGTGCCACATACCCTGGGATTGCACGTGATGCATTCTCCTGACACAGCTTCACACTGTGCCACAGGTTTAAGCATGGGGACATCCCCCTGACCACCTAGTGGGTGAGTATGGGATGGACAAGGGATGCTGGGCAAAGCAGGCCATGGGATGCAGGAGAACAGGGTGGGCTTGCTGGCAATGGTGCCAGGGATAGACAAGGGGCACAACAATGGATGATACAGGGCTAACCATGTCATTATCCACACTGGAGACCGTGCCTATCCACTGAGGCCCTGGCTGCTTACCCCCTATCGGCATCCGTTGTCCCCAGCAGAGTAACGCTACAATCAGGCACATGCCAGCACGTGAAACATCATTGAATTACTTTTTGGGATGCTGAAGGCATGGTTCCATTGCCTAGACAGGTCTGCTGGTGTCCTACAGTACAGCCCCTCAAAAGCCTGTGACCTATTCCTGGACTGCTGCATATTGCACAACATGGCCATTGACCATGGGATAGCTGTTGATGCCAATGAGGGTGACAGTAGTGTAGATGACGTTGGCAATGGGTGAAGGGTGGTGGACAGCCCCCCTCCTGGGCGGAGGGATCCCTGGCTACAAAGGACAGCGTGGCAGCATCGAGACACCATTGCACAGGAGCAGTATGGTGAATGCAGGTAGGTGGTGCCTAGCCCACGCAAAGGCCACGCACACAGGTGCAGCACACAGGCAAGGGCGTGCATGATACTGGGCATGCACACACAGAGGCGTGGTGCAGGGGTAGGGGTGGCAGTGGTACACAGCCACACACAACTGCACACAGCATCACACAGCAACACACACACGCACCCACATGCCCAGGCACTGGCAAGTGGCGGGGATCAGTAGTAGTGCATTGGTGCACAGGCACAACCAGTGCAGACCTCCCCTCATCATGCCCCCACCACATGGGCCAGTGGCCTGGCAGGCATACACACAGGCAGTGTGTGGTGTGACACACAGGTGCCATACCAGTGGTATGCACACACACGCTACCCATCTGCTCACAGGGCAGCGGCTGCAGACTGCGGTCAGGTGGAATGCACATCAGGGCTGCCACGTGGATCCATGGCCACCGTGGCCATGGGAGTGGCAGCGCTGGAGCTGAGTGGCAGCCACAGTCTGCTCATTGGCCACACCCCAGGCATGCCTGGGATGGCAACAGCAGAGCCTAGCATTGACAGGGAGAGTGTCACCCAATGCCTGGATTGTGGGGTAGTCAGTGCACTGTGTGGGGTCCGTGGTGGCTGGCCATGCTCTGTGGCAGCCAGGAGTGCAAGGCCATCCATGATCACATTGGCTATACAATCCTTGGATGCAGTTGTGTCCTCCCACAAGTGCTGTATAGCCTCCAGGAGCTTCACAGTGCCCCTATCATGTTGCTCAGCTGCCTGGCGCACCTCCACTTGCATTGCATGCACCCCAGTGGCAAGCAGCACCTGTTGCTCCACAGAGACCTGCAGCAAACAGGTGTGCTCTGCCAATGGGTCAGCACCCAAGGGATCCTGGATTGGGTGCCAACCCTCCTGCAGTGGACAACCACACTGCACAGCCCCCCACTCAGGTGGATGCTGCACAGTGGGGTCCTCGTGGGGTAAGTCCCTATCAGGTGCCCTGGCAGTGGACCCTGCATCCAGCTGCCCTGTGGCCCCTGCTGCCTGCTGCCATTGCCCATTCAGCTGCTGAAAGCTGCCCAGAACCTGCGCGGCCACACCACTGCCACCACATGGCACTCCTGTGGCAGTGCACACAGGACAACAGCATCTGTAGTGGTGGGCAGCTGTTCCACTGCTGTCAGGCCACTGGGCGCACTGCCTGTGATGGTGTCTGGTATGGGTGTCTACCCCACAACACCACCCATGCAGTCCAGGATTATGGTCAGGTCATCATCAGTGTCAGACCCCACCCCAATCTGTGTCTCCATGCAGAGGATGCCAAGATTGGCATCCTGTAGAAACACATCCAGGGCCTCCTCTGACCCCATGCCCAGGACATCCAACTGGACAGTGATGGTGTGCTGCAGCTGATCAGGCCCATGGATGCCCTGGAGGTGGATGGCTGGTCATCCAGGGCTGGTCCTGCCTCCATGGCTGCTGCTGGCGCCCCACCCTCTGCATGCAGGTGTCCTGGTGCTGAAAGAGAAAACAGATGTGTCAGTGCTGCAAGGTCCCCATTCCCCCCCAAGGCCCCCTTCCCCCCCAACACAACCACTGCATGCTGTGTGTACCTGACATATGTACCATGCAGTGATGGGCTGCCACCCATCTGGAAACTTCCACCTGGCACACCCTCCACAGTGCTGCAATGCATGGTGGCTGCCACCAGCTCCTCTTGCACCGTGAGTTGTGGTGCATCAGCAGGCCCCCCTCTGGTGGCTTTCTGGGCTGCAAATATGGCTGCCACCTTCTCCTTGATGCACCACTTATCTGTGCCCACCTTCTTGTGCACTCCTGCACTGACTGCTGGTGGCTGCCCTCCTGGTTGACACATGCCACCACCTCTTCCCAGGCCCCAGGCCTGGCATGTGGTGTGCCTGTGGCACCACTCAACAGTGGCTCCTTGTCAAGGTAGGCCTCACACAGGGCCTCTGCCTCTGCCTTTGTGAAATTGGGTCTGCATTTGTAAGCAGGCCCACACTCCTCACCCTCCTCACGTTCCAACATTTTGCTGCCTATGGACATGGACAGCACAGTGTGTCAGTGTCATCAGCACCCTAATCTGTCCCCCCTGCTGTGCTGACTGGGCTCTGTGTGCCCCAGCAGCATGCACAGCTTACCTCAGATGGTTGCAATACTGGTCCATGGCCTGTGTCGGTCTGTGGTGCTTTTATAGCACAACACATGCAAATGAGCATTGGTTCAATGTTAATGACATGCTAATTTCTCCAGTGCACCACACATCGGCTGATGAGCTCATTTGCATATGGCGGCTGACTATTGGGACTTTGCTCCATGCGCAATGAGATTGCTACAGAGCAAGTTGCGGTGCAATGTGCACTAATGTGTGGTATGCAGGCCTTCAATGCACATGCACCTGACGGTATCATGGTGTCTATTGCACACTGTGTGCCAACAGTGCAATGCTGGGGCATTGCGGATGTGCTATCATGCACGTGTACACTGCAGAGAGGTGGCCGACCGCTGACTCCTGGTGTGACCCCTGACCCCTGGGTCACTCCCCTGTCCCGGTGTCCCCACCTAGCCACGCCAATGCCACACAGCTCCAGCATTGTGAAATGGGTGGGCACAGTGCATGTACCCTTGCATAATGCATCCAGCACATGTTGTGCACACATGTGCCTCCAGCCACCATTTTGCTTCCCCACATCGTGGTTGGCACTATGGCACAGCATGGTGTCCAAAGGGCAAGGAACTGGTCACAGGTGGAGCTTGTGAATTTGGTGGCATGTGTACAGCCACACATCCCACAGCTCTTTGGCCAGGTGCCCCTGCAGCAGCCAAGGGCTGATGTCTGGCAAGGGATTGCTGCCAGACTGCAGCAATGCACTGGGGTGGCTAGGATTGGGAAGCAATGCCACCTCAGATATGAGGACCTTGTGCAGTGTGACCCAGAGCACCTGCGATGGCTGCAGGCACACGTCCAGCAAGGGGCCATGCCACGGCCAGTTAAGTCAGCCCACTCTGCATGTGTGCCCTAGTGCTGTACTCTGGTGTTGGCTAGGCAGCTTGGCATGCCCTACAGAGGGGTACACTGTCACTGTTCGCATTGTGGAGTGGCCTTGACAGCCACAGCTTGCATTGCGATATGGCCATGTGGACGTGTCAGGCAGGGGAACACCCTATGCACGGGGGGGTAGTGGGCACATGCTGTGGATGATTCCTGATGTGTCTCTATCTTTGTTCCATTTCCAGGACCTGAGGGTCACCACTGTGTGAAGGCAGCAGGAGCAGCATCAGCAGCGGGCCACGGAGGTGGTGCTGGAGCAGGACTGACACCAGCAGGATCACAGAGGGCAGGTAGGCACTGTTTTGGTCCTGTGCACTTTACAGGGGGTCAGCGGGGAAGTGCATGTGGGCATGGCCACCTGTGCCATGTGCCATGGCAGCTGTGTGTGTTGCACTGTGCATGGTACATGCCACTGTGGAGTGGCCATTGCATGCATGTGCCAGCTGTTGGTGGGGTGGGTGTGTGCCTGGCTGACATTGGTGTTACTGTGGTGCTGCTGGTGCACTGTGCCATGTGACTATCATTGTGCAGTCAGGTGGCCATTGTGTGGTGGTGACCACCTCTGTACAATGTCTTGGTGTGCCGAGTTGCTGGCAGGCGTTGGCCCACCCCCCTGTGGGTGGCCAGGGTGGCCACTCCAGGGATGTGTCTTCCCACTGCCCACTGCACATGAGGAACAACCCACATTAGGAAAGGACAGCAGTATAATATCACTGGAGAAGGAGACCATTAATTCACTCAAGTGACTTTAATGTCATAGCCAAGAAAAAAAAGTAAATTCAAGCATAAACATTCTACTTTTCCACACTATCCCATCAAGAATACCATGGTTCTACTAATCAAGCACAATGTTATTGTTCTAGCAAATAAAAAACTATTATTCTGCTAAACAACTACTGTATTATTGTTACATCAAACAACCTCAGTCATGCTGTATTCCTCTTTACTTAAGATTTGGAAGCAGAGTGCTGTACAAGGTGCTCCTATAGTCAACTTTACCAGATGAGTAAACTTCCATAATCTAGCACACCTTTTACTGCACTTTAAGCCATTGCAACAGTGGGCTTTAAGTAGCAGTGTCCAACTCAAGGTTGGGGCGAGGAGAAAGAGGCTGATAAATAGATTGTAACACTATTCAACTAAAATTTGCCTTGTTAGAATCTCAAGTATCAAGTCTGTAGTGTTGTGAGAAGGTGTGGACAGAAGCCCAGCTGGCTAAGGCAAAAATGTCTACAACACATGCAGAATTTCTTACCCCTCAGGAGGTGGACACCATAGCGGTGGAATGAACCTTAACATTCTGGGGGCTAGGTGAATTGGATGCCACATAGGCTTCCGCTATGGCCACTTTCAGATAACTGGCACAGGTGGATCTAGAGGCAGGGAACCCTATTTTAGGTTTATTGAATAATATGATCAGTCTCTCTGATTTTCTGTTCAGAGCAGTCCTGTCCAGATAGATTTTTTTTTTCCTGTTCTAATCATGTCCAGAGAGTTCATCCCTGTGGGGATCATTAAGGTCCAGATCAAACAAGGGAAAGGATATCTCTTAGGCCAGGTTAAAGGGAGAGGTAACTTTGGGAACAAAAGATGAGACAGTCTTAAGAATGACCCTACCTTGTTGAAAAGACAGGAATGACTCATGACACAATAGTGTCTGAAAGTCACTTGTTCTGTGGACTAAGCAAATTGCAATTAGAAACACAGTCCTGAGTGTCAAGAAGTACAGAGAAATACAGTTCCTGAGTTTGAATTAAACTTCAGTAAAAGCGTCTAGAACAATGTTCATTTGCCAAGAAAGTACAGTGGTTTTCTTTCTTGATCTGATGTACCTTGTGGCCTTAAGAAATAAGAGCACTTGCAGCTGCACCCCAGAAAATGTGCAATCAATCTTTCCCTGAATTTCCTCCGCTGCCACTTCCTGAACTCTCAAGAATCATGTGGTCAGTCCTTTGTCAGAACCATCTTGTAAGAAATCTAACAACTGGAGTAAAGCACACTGCATGGAGTTGATGAGTGAGCTGCGCACCATTTAGAAAAAATGGACCAGTGTTGGCTAAAAGTCCCATTCATCAACTGCCTAAGAGGTTGTAAAATTGTGCCCACCACTTTAAGTGACATCCCTGCCACTAACAGTGTGTCCCTATGAGCAGCCAAGCCATTAATTTGAGAGTTTCATTTAAAAGATGAAGAGCTGGCCCCTATGATAGTAGGTCTGGTAGGTTCAGCAGCGGCATTCAATCATTGATCAGCATTTGAATGATCGATGCATACCACCTTCTCCAGGGGCCAATCCAGAGCTATGAGGACCACCGTACTATCACAGACTTATATCCTGTGTGTGCCATCATCAAGACTTAGGAACATGTAATCTCTTGTGAACCACCATGAAGTTGACAGAACATCTATTCCAGCTATACCTTTTTTCTTGAATCTGTAGAAAACTGTTGGGAGTTGTTTGTTTAAACCTATGGCCATGATAAGTCACCATATGTTGTCTGTGGGCTCCGTCTCATCTTGTTCACTCTGTTGTACTGGGTAAATAGAACATGCACATTTTACTCTCTTCTTCTGCTTTGAAAGTGTCTAGTGTCAGTGTCAGTGGCTTAGTAGGTAGCACACTCGCCTCTGAGGCCCAGAGATCAGAGGGTTGTGGGTTCAGTTCCCACATCTGGCACTTGGATTAATATTCCAGTACTGACACTGTAGTGCGGCATGAGAGGAGGTGCTGCACTTCTGAGGTGCTATCTTTTGGATGTGATGTTAAACCAAGGTCCCATCTGCCTGGATTGGTGGCAGTTCAGGTGGATGTTAAAGATCCCATGGCACTTATTGAAAAGAGTAGGGGAAATTTTTATTGACAAAGAAACTACAAACCAAAATCACATTGACAAAAATAAATACAAAAGACTCATGTAACATGAAAATCAGAATCAGTCACCCATGATAAGCATTTCCATAAAGCAAACAATGATCCAGATGACAAACTTCTTAGTTCAGAAAAATAAACATCTTTTAAATCCTGTTCAATACTTTGGACCATCAGTAGGTGGAACATATCTTTTTGCTGCAAGGTGAAAAGACAGCGAGCAGTCCATAAATGCTTTTAATGATGGCAAACAATAAGTTTAGAGTGTCAATATTCCACTTTTTCCAGGTTGCTGGGAACCTACCATACAATAACATCTCATAAGTAACAGAAGTAAATAAAGGTTCCTTCCATCTGTTCACTAAAAATAACCAAAAACCAGTGGTATAGGAACAAAGGAAAAACAGGTGTTGTATTATTTCATCCTGATTTACACATAAAGGTCTGGAACACAATCTTTCATTCAGCTGTTTATGTTTATGATTTGCCTTAATATTGATCCGTTCATGACAACTAAGCCAATGTAGATCCCACATCTTCTGGGGGATGCGAGGATTCCTTAACAGTGTGTATAAAGCAGGTAAGGAAGTAGGGGGACATTTGGGAAAAATTACAAGGTCTGCACAAGTGGTATCTATCAAAAAATTATAAATGGCTTTCCTATTTTGAGTCATAATCATATGGCTAGTAATCTTCCATTGTTTTAAATGGCAAAAGGTATCGCGAAGATAAGAAGGGGTAGAAGATACATGTTTAACTTGTCTTAAAAAGTTAAGGTCCCAAAGATGAAACCAGGGTTGACAGGATTGAAAAAAATAAAATTCCCATCCCACATCATAATTAACTAAAAGTGGTTTAAGATTAGTCACAAAAAATAAACTATTATAAAAAAATAATGGGTGTATCATATTAAGACCACCTTCCTTGAAAGGTAAGCAGGTAATGGAATGCTTAATGGGATTCAGGCGGCTTCCCCATAAGGCCTGAAAAAATATACTCAGAAGTTTGGTTTCCAAAACACGGGGAGGAGGAAAAACATAAGCCAAAACCAAAAAAATCGGGAGCAAGTGAGACTTTATGAAGTAAACCCTCTTTTTTTTACTGAGTTTCCAGGTGTTCCAAAGATAAACTTTGGCCTGCATTAGGTCCAGTTTGGGAGTCCAGTTGAGAATGTCTAAAGGACCTGAGCCAAACAGAATGCCCAAAATCTTAATAGAGGTGTCACAAAGTGCAATACTGGAAACTATTACATCATTCGACTGCTGAGATCCAAGCTGTCGACTGACACATTTCTCCAAGTTCAGGGATGCTCCTGAAACAAGACCAAAGGACTTACAGAAATGGAGAGATGCGTCTGCCGAAGGAACATCAGCTACTATTAAACTCATGTCATCAGCATAGGCTAAAACAGAAAGTGGTAAGGAACAAATAGGCCTAACATTGTGTGCTGTATTAATGGTACGAAGTAAGGGATCCAAAAAAAAGATATACAAAAGGGGACTGAGTGGACACCCTTGTCTAACACCTCTCTTCAAAGGTATCAAAGAACCCTTCCAGCCATTAACAAGAGGGATAGAAGTGGCTGTAGAATATCATAAGTGTAACTAGGAGAGAGTAGTCACAGAAACCCTATAATGTCTCAAAACCTGCCATAAAAAGTCATGACTCCCCAAATCAAATGCCTGACTTTGATCCAATGAATACAGGAGGCCTGTTAACCTATTTGAATTGCCACGTTCCACCAATTCCTGTAATAAAAGGTCATGATTATGTATACTTCTGCCTGGAACATTACTAGATTGAGCTTCCAAAATAAAAAGAGGGGCCAGCTTTGCTAGATGGAGAGCAATAATTTTAGTTAAAATTTTGAAGTCCGTATTCAATAGGCTAAGAGGCCTCCAATTAGTCAGTAATTTTCTGTCTCCTTTCTTATGGATATAGAAGGTACTACCCATATTAAATTCTAATGGAAAAGTATCAGCTTTTAAAAGGAAGTTATAAACTGCAGCCAATTCCACACTCAACTCAATATTAAGCAATTTATAAAGCTCATTCGGAAGGACATCCAAGCCTGGAGATACTCCAGATCACAGAGTTGTGATGACCTTAACTACTTCTCGTGCCTGAATATCACAAGCAAGCATATCAGATACTGATTGTTGCACAGCAGGAACAGAAATGGGACTAAGGAAGGTCAATATATCATGTAGACATATAGGGAGTGGACTGAATAAGTTCTGAGTATACTTGGCCACAAAATTTTGAATAAGCCTAGAATCAGTAATTGTATGACCAGCTTCAGTCACAATAGCATCAATGGTTCTCCTCGTAATCTGTTAGAAAAATGTGCAAATGGGCAGATTACATCATAGGCACCTTTTACACTAAATGTTGATGTTGTTGCATTGAAGCATATTTTTTGGAGTGATATTCCATTAAAGATTTTTTCAGGGTCCTAATTTGTGAAGAAAAATCCAGGCCAGTGGTGTATGAAAGGGTAAGGAGTTTTTGCAGCTGATGTCGTGTCCTATAGTATGTGAAATAACAATCTTCATGATGGGTTTTGCTAAAGGATTTCAGTAATTTAGTCAAATTCCTCTTTGTATCTAACCGCCACCACCACCAAGGATCAGCGTAAAGAAAAGACACTGATTTTCTGTTTTGGAAAAAAGAATTAAGATGTGTTAACAACAGAGAATTCTCCAATAAGGAAACATTAAATTTCCAAATGCCAGGACCAAAAGTAGCAACATTCCTAGAACCAAGGAAAATGGTAAGCAAATCATGATCTGAAAATGTTGTCACCTGTACTTCAGCAGCGGAAGTTTATAAAAAGGAGAACACAAAAAAGAATATCTATCCGGGTAGCTAAAGAGCATTTATGAAAGGTAGGGGTATGTGTCTGGGTGAGAGAAGGATAAGCATCCTTCAGTTTTGCAGAAAATAAAAGATTTTTGAGAAAAGCGGTATCGCAAAATAATTTTGTGAGTTTTGAGACCGAGGACCTGTCCTTAGTGAACAACCCACAATTGAAATCACCACCAAATATGACGTGCACAGAGATGTAAAGATAGGGTCGAACCACTTTCAAGAGTTCAATCCTAAGCGACTTGGTTTATGGGGCATAAATATTGATAATCCGAAAAGGGATAGAAAGGAACCAAAAGTCTACCAATAATACTCTGCCAGGGCATAAATCTAGGATCTTAATAATAGAGACATTAGGAAGATTAAACAAAATACCCATGCCAGGACATGTCTCCTGTCCAAATGACCAATATGAGGGGCCTAAATGCCAGGATTTTTGGGCCCTAGAAATTTCAGGCAAAGAATGGAATCTAACATTTTGTAGAAGTATGAGACCGTCAGTAAGGCAAGACAAAAATGAAAAAAACTGAATCCCTCGTATGTTGTTTTTTTATACTGTTAACATTAACAGTATGTATTGCAAAAGAAGTAGACATGCACAGCAATCACCTCTGTCTACCCTTCCTCGAGGTACATTCTTTATGTTTTGTCTTGGCCTTGGCTTTCCTTTTTTGGGACCCCACATTGTCGATAGGGACTTCAGTATCTGTAGTAAGTTCAGGGTGAGAGGACTGGACAGAAGAAGAGCCAGAGTCTGTGTTTTCAGAAGTATGTTGCAGCAATTCATATTTATTCATCAAAGGGAGAGTCTCTACCCTCTGAGCATTAGAGGAAGGTGAACCAAACTTTTTTGAACCCCTTGTAATCCTAGAAGGTGTAGTAAAAGGGTCAGAAGGGGAAGGTTCCATTGTTTCTAATGGTGCTGGGGGTGGTCCCATAGAAGAGCCACCTGAAGTAGAACAGCTAGGAAGAACTGGGGAAGAAGGAGGGTGGGGAGGTAAGAGAAAATGTAACAGGTTGTGGGACAGGCTCAGTCAAATCCTCCCCAGCAGTTACTACAGTGGCTGTGGAAACAACACTATGTGATTCAGCTAAAGTAGTAGGAGGGGAAGGGGGGCAATTGTAGAAGTAAAAGGAGAAGGACCCTTAATGTTAGAGCATTGGGCCACTGTAATAATAAGCCATTGCTCCTCTCCATCAGCTAAAGTAGGATAATTATGGGCAGCCCAGGAACTTTGCTGAAAAGCAAGTCCCAGGTCTTCACATAAAACATAGAGAGGTTCTTCAGTACACTGTGAGCCTGCATGACCAAGACTACCACAAACAGTACATTTAATAGTGTCACAAATGCTGCTGAGATGAGAGGTGGAACCACACTTATAACAGTCTTTAGGTTGTCCAGAATAGAACAAAACTCTGCTATCCCTGCCTAACAGAAAACTATTGGGTAGGTGTTGAATACCAGTATCAGTAGTCCGGAGCATAACCCTAACCTTCCACCCTCCCATCCACAAACTTAAGGAATCAAAAATAGCTTCAGAGTCAGAGAGCACTGTACATCTTTGTTTCAGTCAAACTGTAATATCATTCAAACTAACACCTTCATTTCTAAATAGAATAGTGACAGTCTTTTGTGCAGGTTTCGTTAAAGGAATTGCACTGAAAGGTGACCATAATGGGGTATTTTTCAACAGATGAAATTGGGACCAAAATTTTTCTAAACCTTTTGAGGTTTTAAAACTTATATCAGAATGGGACTCATTAGAAATGTATTAATGCATGGATATCATAAGCAGCAAATTTCATGGAGTCTTTAAGCAAAGTGCGCCCAACAAAAACCCTATCAGGCATTTCAGGTACACCCCCCAAATACTGTAATCTGACAGCATTGTGTCTCTTAGCCTGTTGGGTGGGAAGAGAAAAACAAGATGCATACGTTTTAGTAGATGCAGAAGCAAGAGAAGTCGGTCAGTCAGTCTGTTGAGGTGGTAGACCAGGGCCCTGGGGTGGTAATCTTCGATGAAGAGGGTCGGAGTCTGAAAACAGAGCTGCAGGAGAAGTGGAAACCGGTAAATTGAGAATTGGATTCTGTGTTAAGCGCAAAGCTGGTGTAAGTGTGAAGTCCAACTGGTCTTGCACAGGAGAAACAGCTGGGTCGTCTGCAGGGGTGATCCGAACAGGGGAAGGACCGGAGCACCAGGTACTGACAAGTGGATCCCTCTCCCACCCTGCCGCAACAAGAGCAGAGTCAACTGACCAGTCTCCCTGATGAACAACCTCTGCAGGGGGCAAGTCAGATGCAGAGGTTCGTGGAAGAAGATCGGGGGAAACAGCAAGGTTTTCAGGAGAAGTTTTAGCAGCAGGAGCGGAAGAAATCGTTGAACAGACCGCATTGGAATGCAGAAATGTCAAGGTTGTCTTCCGGGCGTCCGACGCAGCAGTCTGCAACAGTGAGTCAGAATCAGTAGGCAGCTGCAAAGCTGAGTTCTTAAGTGCTAAAAGCTCCTATTTCTTTGTAAGATAGAGAGTTTCCTCAAGTAATAGAAAAGCGTCCACATCTGTAGGTCGTAAACATTCAGTATTATGTAGAGACTCTTTAGCAGATGCTAGCTGTTGCAGTATAGGAACAGACTGGGAAGAAACAATTGTTTGCTTACTTTGATCCATCGAGGTTTCTGAGGAAGGAAATGAAGTGGGAGATGCATGCAACTTAGATCCATTAGAAGAAGCTTGAGGAAGAATCGATGAGGTCTCTGGCAATCCAGAGACAGGGGAGGAGACCAGCCCCCCTGCCTCCAACACCTCCATGTCCTCCACAGCAAGTCCAGAGGTAGCCATCTTGGTCCCACAGGAAAATGGATCCCTCCCTGCTCACAGGAAGCAGAGTAGGGGAATTTTCCCGGTGTCCTGGCCATATTTCACCCATTCACTAAAGATACCACCAATGGCTTAATCTGGTTCAAGGTCAGTTGGCATTCATCTGTATCCCCTTCCCCCCGGTCACGCCTGAAAATAGGCAGGATTTGTCTAGTGCACTTACTCGGTTAACAAAAACTAAATAAATAAAAGTATGAATCTGTTACTACCATTGTTACTATTGTTGTGTTTTGTTTCATAAGATATTCGTTGTAATGCTCTGTACCTTGAATCTATGTTTTCTGTAATGTATGTAATTAATCCTGGATCACTCCTGAAAAAAATGGATGCATGTCCTACAGAGTTTAGTTGGTTAACAAAATCCAATAAATAAACAATAAATGAATTAGATCAGTTTGACATGGGCCCCAGCATGATTCAATCTTCAGAAAAACTTGATGGTGAAGTTGCCACTTCCCTTGACTGTGGAAATGTAGCTGAACCAGTCTACTTGCTTGCTGAGGTCATCTGCCAGATGGATTGCAGACATGCTTACCATCTGAAATTCTGCCCATGTCAACAGACTGGTAGCCTTTCTGACCACCTGTCTACTCCTCATTCCTCCTTGCTTGTTTATGTATGACATGGTCAGTCTGTTGTCCATCCAGATTATGATGTGGCAACCCTGGTCCCTGTCCTGGAAGTGCCTGAGTGCCAGCTGGGCTGTATACATTTCTAGTGCATTAATGTCAAGTTTTGTGTCGGAAGTGGATCATCTCCATTGCTCTGTTGCTGTGTCCATAACTGTACCCCAACCATGGAGGCTGGCATCCGTATCTACTAATATTGTTGTCTGTTTATCTGGAGTTGCACCTTGCTGCATGCTACTTTTGAGAGTCCACCACTGGATGGATTGTCTTAATGGTGATGGAATAATGAGTAGTTTCTGATAATTATGAGAGGCATTATCCCAGTTTTCCAGGAGAAACCTCTGTAGGGTTTTCATTTATAGGCTGGCCCCATTGTGGAGGTTTATGCAGGATGCCATTAAGCCAAGGATCTGCATCAGATCCCAGACTGTGGATTCTTTTCAGGACAGAACCATGTGATAATGTTTTTTAAGCTGATAATGCAATCATCTGATGGCTGTACCAGCTCCCTTGTCATGCTGAACACTGCTCCTAGATGCTCCAGAGTTGATAAAGAGCTGAGATTTTTCTTGGTCATGTTTATTACCCATTCATGTCAGGTCTGTATCTCTTTTACTCTCAGTGTTGCCTGCTGAGATGCTTTCAATGACCTCACCCTTATTAACCAGTAACTGAGGCATGGGATGACATGAATCCCCCTTTTCTATAGGTTTTCTACCAGTGTTGAAATAACCTTTGTTAACACCCAAAAGGCAGAGGCCAGAATCACTAGAAGGTATATGTACTGAAAGTGGAGGTTCAGAATGCAGAATGGTAAGAACTTGTGGTAAACTGGATGAGATGGAATGTATAGGTAAGCATCTTTGAGATCTATGGAGGTCAGATAGTCCCCTTCTCTGAGCTACAACTCCTGACTGCACTGTTGCCAGTTTGAACCTCTTGAATCAGATGAACGGTTCATGAATTTATGATGAAGAGCGCGTAATTTCTGCGTATTATAGGACGAGAATGAATATAAACTCTGTATCGCCTTTTGTGTGCTAGAACTGGCACTACTGCACCATCTTGTAGGAGTTTGTTTAACAGTGATCTGACTTGATGTAGTGGGGACCTGGTCAGTCAGACCTGTGAGACTATGAATCTGTCCCACCTGAATATTCGGATGAACTTAACTGAATACCCTTTTATGATTATGTCCAGTATCCATCTATCCTTAAATCTTTGGGACCAGGTGTGTGTGAAATATTGTAGCCTTCCTCTTACAGTGAGATCTTGGTCCTTGCTCACCTCGTGCTTGGAATCCCTTGTTACCATACTTGGGTCCTTGTTACTTCTGTTGCAGGATCTTTCTGGATTGTCTCCATCGTCTTCTGTTATTGTAGAAGTTCCTATGATGGTAAAAATACCACTTCTCTCAGTGAAGTTTAACCCATGCAAGGTATATATTTTTCTAAATCAAGGATGGAAATGAGAAAGGAAAATGTAGAGTCACTGGGATTTGAACCTTGGACCTCAGGTATGCCGTTCCAGCACTCTAACCATTAAGCTACAGGCACACTGGTTAAAGTGTCTGAAGAACTTCCTTTTTTTTACAGCTCCACACATTCTTTTCTCTAGTGTTGCTCAGTCCTACAACCACGAACCAATGATGGTTCTATGGTGGTTAAAGAAATTTGAAACAAACCAAAAATGTGTGGTATTTTCCAACTTGGAAATACAGTAGTTGTTTCTACACCCTCTTTGAAAACTGTTGCAAAATCTGTTTCCCCCTGAAGCTTTAGAGGATGCCTGTTTTGTCTTCAACTAGATCCTTTTCTTTCTGTTTCTGTTTGAGGTATTTTTCCAGCCGAACATCTTATTCCCATTGAACCGTAGCTTCAAAAGCCTATGTTTGCATTCTTGATCTGTCTGCCACAGCTTTAGCCTCAGCTGCCTCCTTGCTCTATTGATCATAGCCATTGTACAGTACATGTTGTCATTCTGAATGTGTCCATGGTTGCATCTGCCACATACCTGACAGTCTGTATGGCATATTCCATGGTAGCCATGTGTTTACTAGAGGTACAGTATAGAAGTTATCCTGGATGGCATCTAGCCAATGCATGATGACTCTGGTAGTAAATATGCATATATATATATATATATATATATATATATATATATATATTCTAGGGGTGTGGTCACACCCCCATATTTATGGTTATGAAGTCCCTTCTATGTTAAAACCAAAATGATGCAAGTTATTAACTGTGGACTGGTTCAATGGATTTGCTTGACATTTGGTATGCACAGTGGGGCATGGTAGATCTCTTGATTTACTGAATTTCGTTACAGTCAGACTTACAGTCTTTGTGCACCAAAACACTGAAAAATTTACTTTTCGCCAGTTATGTGGGCAGTTTTAGGGATTTTGTCCATGGTGCTGTGCGGCCGTCATATGGTGTGCTGCTCTGCGAGTGGGATCATCTGAAAGATATTTGGTCAATGAATACGCCACTTTTCATTTCATGGAAAAATATTAATGAATTCAAAAGTTACTGCAGTTTTAAGTTCCCATTATAAGTCAATAGGAAAAATTATATGGTTGTTTTGTGAGCAAAGAATGGGGTTTTGGACATCTGGTCCTTCCTCACGAACAAAGAATTTGCAGGCTCACAGTCAAAGAATCTTTGAGCCCAAGAATTCTTTGATCGTGATGGCTGCCATCTTGTTTTAAGGTTCCAGTCGGAAAAACTCAAATATCTCGGCACATAGGGCTTCGCTCTGTTGAGCCATGCCTTTGGTTTTGTTCAAAATGGTTAAAAAACAGAGTTTCACACATTTTTATTCTTTGATAGCGACTCACTAACAGTCTTTATTCATGAGCCTGCAAATTCTTTGAGCGCGAAATTCTTTGACCGTGATCTTTGATTGTGAGCGAGGGACAAGATGGCCAGTTGAAAAAAGCTAATTTCTCAGCTCAGTGGTGAGTTATGAACACAAATGAGGGTGAGTTTTGCTCAGGGGGCTTCATTTTATCGAACCATGCCAGTGATGTCATGCATTTATGTTTAAAATTAGAATTTCAGCATTTTTTATTATTCAATCGTGAGCCTGCAAATTCTTTGATTGCGATATTCTTTGACCGCGATCTTAGATTGTGAGGGACGGACAAGATGGCCAGTTGAAAAAAGCAAATTTCTCAGCTCAGGGGTGAGTTATTAATACAAATGAGGCTGGGTTTTGCTCAGGGGGCTTCATCTTATCAAACCATGCAGATGGTTTTATGCATTTGTGTCTAAAATTTGAATTTCTCCATTTTGTATTCTTTGATTGTGAGCCAGCAAATGCTTTGATTGCAAGATTCTTTGATCATGATCTTTGATTGGGAGGGAGGGACTAGATGGCCAGATTTTAATGCAACAAATAGGCCAATTTTAACAATCTTTAACTTTAAGGCCCAGATATTCAAAAGGGTTGCGCCATGTGCAACATGGTTGCGCATGCGCAAGTCCAAAAATGCACCATTCTGCGATATTCAGCAGGAGGCAGTTACGCCACTGACAACAGGTTGCGCAAAAGAGCAATGCAAATGAATGCATGCTCAACAGGAGGGGGAGGAACCATGCATAACCTGCGCAACCCAATATTCAGTCGGGTTGTGCAGAGTTGTGCATGCGCAACCCCCAACCTGCGCCTGCACAACCTTGAGCCAAAAAAAGGATCAAGTTGAGGGCCACCCACAGGTGAGCTGCTGTATTGCAGGGTGCAACACAGCAGCTGCCACCCCTGGCTGGCCCCCAACTCGGTCCCTGTGCCCCCACCAGCCCGATCGGGGCAGAATGTAAAACAACCCCCACATCTCCCGAAGCCCGATCGCGGGCATAACCTGTATCAACCCCCACCAGCCCGATCGCGGGCATAGAGTAACATAGACCCCCACCCCACATCTCCCACAGCCCGATCGCGGGCATCACAGATTCAGAAACCCCCAAACATATCGAAGCCTGATCCGGGCAGTACAGTTACATGAACCCCCGCCACACATTTCCCACAGCCCGATCCGTGGGCAGAATATGTATGAACCCTCAGTGTGGTTGCGTGTGTATGTTCACATCACACCCTCAACATCCCCGGTACAGTAGTACCACGGTTCTTCCTTTTTCCCCAGCGGCGTTTGCCAGCATCCCACCTGCCCGCCGCCCCTGCCGCCCACCAACTGACGCCGATGTTCATTCACAAATCTGGACTGTCATGGCGGTATGGCTGCACGCCCATTGGCTTAGCCTGCACCACGGGCGCAGCCTCACCGGACCAGTCAGTCGGCGGGCGGTGGGCGGCAGGCGGGTGGATGCTGTCGCCCGCCGCCGCGGGGGGAGCGGTGGAGGGGCTTCATGGGTGGGTGGGGACCAGACACCAGGGAGATGTTTGGGGGTGTGATGTGACATTCTGCCCGCGATCGGGCTTTACGGTCCACTGGACCACCAGGGAGATATTCGGGTTGGGGAGGGTTACATTCTGCCCGCGATCAGGCACTGGGGTTCATACACGCTCTGCCCGCGATCGGGCTGTGGGAGATGTGGGCGGGGGTTCATGTAACTGTACTGCCCGCGATTGGGCTTGATATGTGTGGGGGTTTCATGTACCTGTACTGCCGCGATCAGGCTTGGGATATGTGTGGGGTTTCATGTACCTGTACTGCCCTGATCGGGCTGTGGGATATGTGGGGGTTTCATGTAACTGATGATGCCCGCGATCAGGCTGCATTGTCGTGTCGTCCCCAAGGCTGCTGCCTGGCAGGTGGCCAGGGCAAGTCCTCGGGATCGGCGCACCTATATGCAAATAGCATGCAAATGGGGCTATAAATAGATGCAAATGGCCCCCCTGCGCCTACATAAATTATGGCTCCATTTCCATGTCACCTTTTGAATATCGGAAATTTGAGCATGGCAATGGTACTTGCGCAACCATGAGTATAATGCTCAACTCTGGCAACTTGCGGTGGGCGCAAGTTCCATTATGCTTATGCGCATGTTAGAGGAGGGTGATATTCAGCGAGTTGCCTCAACAGCGCAACCCTTGAATATCACTCCTGCCACACCCCGCACAACTATTTTGAGCAGCGCAGGGGCTTGCGCCTCAGAATGGCGCAGTTTGAAAATCTGGGCCTAAATATCTCGGAAATGTTTTGGTCTTTTTACTTGAAATTTGGAGGGTGTTGATGGCATGTCCTGTAGATGTGAATTACAGTGACTATATGTCAGTCAACACATTTTCAGCAGACATATTGCATGGCACACTTTACATTTGGCGTAACTCCACCCAGCCAATCTTCTCTCCTGGGGTTCTTCACCTTAAACTGCATAACCTTATACTTCTTTGCATTGAACCACAGCTGCCACCTCTCTGTCCACTCATCTAGTGAGTTTTGGTCCCCCTGTTGCTGCTTCCATCCCTCTTCTCCATTCACCACTGCTCCGATTTTGGTGTCATCAGTGAACAGGCTTATCCTGCTCACCACCACTTGTGAAAGGTGTGCTGTTAAGAGTCCAATTGATACTGGCCGCAACAGTGATCCCTGTGGCACCCCACTCATCACTGCCCTTGGAGTTCAGAGCTACCCTCTCACTGCCACATGTTGCAGCCTCGAATACCGCCATCTTGTAATCCAGATCCTATTTGTGCCCCTACCCCGACACCAGTTAGCTTCCCTCCAAGCCACCCATGAGGCCCAGAATCAAAGGTCTTGCTGAAATCCAAGTAAAGAACGTCCACTGCATGAACCTTAGCCATCTCACCTGTCACCCGGTCATAATATTGTATCAGGTTGGTTTGACAATACTTCCCTGAAACAAACCCATGCTGCCTCAGAACAGGGAGGCCATCTCCCTCCCACTCTGGATTGTAAAGCACTCATGAATGCAGTCTGTATGAAATGTGCTATATAAAAAAAAATTATTTCCACACAAGCCACAGCCACAGATCTTACTTCTATCGACTGCGAAACAAATGTGTAAACACTCATGCTTCATAGCAGGCATTGTGACATCACTGCCCCAAAACTGCTAACAACATACACCTGTTCATATGAAAAATGCAGTTCATATGCACATTGCAGATGATGATAATGTGCAGTAAGGAGACACATTGATGGATAGGTCATGTAAATGTTTTCAGCTAGTGGATAAGGGACGCAGAATGGTCCATGTAAGTGAGGCATTGAATTAAAAAATTATTGATTTGAATTTGTTTCAGCTAAGAACATAAGTTAACAAAGAAGGCAGAATAAATAATGTTGTCTCAATAACTGTTATTTGGTTTCAGCAGACTGAGAGTACACATCATCAAGGCAAGGCCTAATCCCTTCACCTTTCAATGATGTGCTTCACACATTGTCTCACAAAGAAAGGAGGATAGATGATGTTGCCTCAAAAACTCGGATTGCCCTTTCGATAGATAATAGTACCCAACATCAAGTCACAGGGTAATCACATTATCTGACAACGAGGTGCTTTCCCAGATGTGTTGGTAATTGCAAGGAATTAGAAAAAGACAATAACCAAATGAAGACAGCATGAACTCTCTTTCACTAAACTGTCTCCAGCCTTCAAGTTATGACAACAGCCAGTCTGGCTTGTTATGTATGCCGCTGTCCTCTTCGGTCAGTAAATGACTAAATGTAACTTTGTTACTATGTGTGGATGGCAGCACTGATGCATAGATGAGTGAATTTGTGATATGTAATATGCTCTCTGCACAGATCTGAAACTGCTTTTGAAAAAGTAAATGACCTACAATGATTGCTGCATGTACTATAACAATAGGACTCTCAAAGAAAAGAACATTCGCCTGGGTGTTGGCCATATCTGGCTACAACATATTCAGAAGAGACAGGGCGGGTAGGAAGGGATGAGGAGTGATACTGGATGTATAAAATGACATAAGGGCCACAGAGATTCAGGCGGAACAAAGTGGTGGAGAGATGCTGTGTGTTAAGCAGGAAAGGAAAATGGTGTCAGCCATATAGACCGGTGTGGTCTATAGACCATCAGCCCTGGACGAAGAAATAGATAGGGAGCAGATGCTAGCCATCCAAAGGATGTCAGACAAGGGTGAGGTACTGCTGGTTGGTGACCTCGATATTACAGACGTTGACAGGATCATCCCATCAGCCGCATTAACTAATAGCAGATTTTTCAGTGATTCCCTTTAGGGTGCCTTCCTAAAGCAACTAGTCATAGAAACGACTCAGCAGAAGGCAATACTGGATCTTGTGCTCACAAACAGGGACAGTGTGATGGCAGTAACTGGAAGAGGAGGCAGGTGGGTCAGTAAGAGAAGATGACAACAGTAATGCTGACATATTTCACAGGTATTTCTGCTCAGTCTTTACTGAGGAAGAGGAGGGGAATGGGTCCGAAGGCAGTACAAGGAGTGAGATTAGAGCAGTAAAAATGGACACAGGTCCCTTTACATGAAAAAGGGTCCTTCAGCAACAGGAAGTATTAAGAGTTGATAAAGCAATGGGTAAAGATGGGGTGTACCCCAGGGTCCTTAACAAACTAAGAGAGGTTGTGGGTGAACCGCTGGCATTTCAGTTTGGACAATCACTGGAAACATGGGAGGTTCCCAAAGACTGGAGGACAGCAGATGCAGTCCCCTTATACAAAAGTGGGAACAAAGAGGGAGCAGGGAACTACAGACCAGTCAGCATCAACTCAGTAGTGGGGCACATCATGGCAGCACTACTAAAGGAGAGACTGGTGAAACATCTGGTTGTCATTGTACTATAGAACACAAGGCAGCATGGTGTCACCAGGGGAAGGTCATGACAGGCCAAACTATTTTCATGTTTCGACTGGGGGGTGCCTAGGGAGGTTGATGTGGGGAGGGCAGTGGACATGAACTACCAGGTCTTTGTCAAGCCCTTTGACACTGTGTCACATTGAAGACTACTATACAAACTGGGGAATAATATTGTGGGTAGGACAGCAGTGTGCTGGGTAGTTAACTGGCTATGCGGCAGGACACAGAGGGTAGTGGTAAATGGCTGTCACTCCACAGAGGGAAGAGTGACCTATGGGGTGCCACATGGATCAATGCTGAGACCAGTCCGATTCAACATCTTCATTAGTGACATTGGGCAGGACCTAGAAGGCATAAATTGCCTGTTTGTTGATGACACAAAGCTCTGTAACAGAGTCGACACACCAGACGGTGTAAACAGAATGGGAAGGGACCGGCAGAAAATTGCATAATGGCAGCAGGTAAAGAAACATAGAAACATAGAATTTAACAGCAGATAAGGACCGCATGTGCCACCTAGTCTGCCCAATTCCCTACCTAACAGATAAGCTGCAGATCCTAATTAACCAACAGCCTACTTTCTCCTACCCTCCACTAGAATTGCCTTATGTCTGTACCATGCATTCTTGAATTCCCCCACTGTTTTTGACTCTACAATCTCCTCAGGAAGGATGTTCCATGTATCCACAACCATCTCTGTGAAGAAATACTACCTCACATTTCCTCTGAGCCATCCCCTCTATCTTCAAATTCAGCACCCTTGTTTTGCACATCTCTTTTCAGAAAGATGCTACCTCTTGGACTTTGTTGATTCACTTGAGGTATTTGAAAGTTTACTTCAGGTCCCCACTCTCCCTCTTTTCCTCGAGGCTATACATCGTTAGTTCCTTTAGTCTTTCTTCATATGTTTTCAGATGCAGACCCTCCCTCATTGTGGTTTGCCTCCTCTGGACAGCATCCACCCTGTCTATGTCTTTGCAGAGATGTGGTCTCTAGAACTGTACACAGTATTCCAGATGGTGTATTACCAGCTGTCTGTACTGAGGGCCAACAACTTCCTGTATTCTACTAGTGATGCCTCTCCCTATGCATTCCAGTATCCCCCCAGCCCTCCATACTGGCTTCTCATATTCATGGCCCACCTTTAGGTCATCTGATATGACTCCCCTTCCCAGGTCCCTTTCCATTTTTGTTGTTGTCAGTATGGCCCACCGCACCATTGTGTACTTGTTCCCTTATGTTTCTTTTTCCCAGGTGCATTACCTTGCACTGCTTTGCATTGAACCCAAGCGACCATACATTTGACCATTCCTCCAACATTGCCAAGTCCCTTTTCATCCTTTCCGGCACACCTTGTGTACGAACCCAGTTGCAGATCTTTGTGTCATCGGCAAAGAGACATACTTTCCCATCCAGTCACTCTGCAATGTCACTTACAAAGACATTAAAAAGGCCTGGCCCTGGTACTGAACACTGCGGCACCCCTCTACTAACCCTCCTTTCTTCACTGTGGACTCCATTTATTATTACCCGCAGTGTCTAATTTTCCAACCAGTGTTTAATCCAGGCTACTACCCTGGTATCCACTACCAGGCTGGCTAATTTGTTTATTAGTCTTTGGTGCTTGTCTGTGTCAGATGCATTGGTAACGTCTGGGTAGGCAATGTCCACGGCCCCTCCCTGGTCTACTGCTTTGGTCACCCCGTCAAAGAAATCACTTAGATTTTAATGACATTACCTTCCGGCTGTGAATCCATCCAAAGCAAATAGGAGTCTGGGATGAATAGGCAGGGATATTACCAGCTGGAAAAGGGAGGTCATAATTCAACTGTACAAGACACTAGTGAGGCTCCACCTGGAGTACAGTGCACAGTTCTGGAGTCCTTACCTACATAAGTATGTAGACAGGGTAGAGACAGTTCAGAGGAGGGAAAAAAAGATGTTACCTGGATTGCATCGCAAGTCCTATGAGGAAAGGTGGAAGTAATTGAATATATAATCCCTGGAGGAAAGGAGGGAGAGAGGGGACATGATAGAGACATACAAGTCTCTTACAGGGAGGTACAGGGTACAACAAAATACTACTTGCAAGTAAAAAAGGTGTTTCTGGACTAGAGGGAATAGGATGAAGTCTGAGGGAGGATGATTAAGAGGAAACGTGAGAAAGAATTTCCTCACAGAACGGTTAGTGGACCAGTGCAACACCTTGCCAGAGGAAGCGGTGGGGGCTGAAACAATCACTGTATTTAAGAATGCATGACATTGCATGGGATAGACTTAAATGAATTAGGGAGGTCAGGGTTAAGGGGCAAAAGACTTGTAGAAAAACATAAACTGATCTTGCAAGAACCAATGGGCATACTCGACGTGTCATAGGCCCTTATCTGCCGACACTATCTATGCATCTATGTATATACCTAAAAGCAAACTCTTTCTGTCCTGATTTATGCTAGGATGGGGTGTGGTTGTTGGTGGATATTTGCTAAGAGACGACAAGGCTGTACCTCCCTGTAAGAGACTTGTATGTCTCTATCATGTCCCCTCTCTCCCTCCTTTCCTCCAGGGATTATATATTCAATTACTTCACGCCCCTTTGAGAAACAAAAGGGTACGAGAAACCCATCTCCCCTGGGTCTCAGCAGACATTATCTCCAGATGCCGCAGAGACAAGGCATGGAAAATACATAGGAAAACAGGTCGCTGTTTCTGGCAACAGTACCGCCTTCTCTCCCAGCAATTGCACCAATGCCATAAGACAGGCTAAAAGAATTTCTCACAAGTAGCCCTCTCATCCAATCTCAACCACCCTTCCAACTTCTAGAAGTCAATAAAACCCTGCTCTCCCCCATACAGCCACCTACCCCTACCCTCACCAGCCAGGGTATGATCATATCCGTAAACAGCATGCCTCAACCTTTAATCACTTTTTACCAATCATGCGAAAATCACTACTGCCAAATTCAGAAAGCTCTCACCAGAACCAGTAACCCACACGAGTTGCCTGCTCCCCATCCAACTATTTCTCCTTCAAACCAGTCTCCCCGCCCAAGTGCTACTCGCCCTAAATTCCCAGACCCCAATAAGGGTAAATGCCCACTCGGCATGGACGCTAAACTCCTATACCTATCTGCCCTGCCATTGCAGCTCCCTGCTGACCTCCTTAACTGCTCCTTTCCACTGCACAAATTCTCACGTCCTGAAGAGGCTATAGTTATACCATTGCCAAAGGGGCAACCAAGCCGAGCCCAGGAACTACCGCCCTATCTCACTCCTCCCACCCTGGCTAAGCTGCAAGAAAAATTGCCCTTGCACAACTCACACAATTCCTGATACCTCCTCCTTTTCACCCCTTTCAGTCAGGCTTTCGGAAATCACACTCAACCATAACTGCACCTCAGACTTACTAATGATATCGCATCAGGGATGGATAGGGCACATCACAGTGGCCATATTCATTGACCTGGCCAAAGCTTTATACCGCTTCCCACACAAGCTTCATAGCTAAACTGCAAGATGCTGGCCTATCAGATCTAGCCTCCGGATGGTTCCAACTACCTCTCTGGGAGGAAGCAAGCAGTCAAATTGCCACCCAAATATCCCCTCGCTCCCAGTCACCATGGGGTTCCCCAGGGCCCGCCCTGGTCCCTTCCTCTTTCTATATTCCTAAATGACTTCCACTATCCTGCCCGAGCTCTGCTATTCAAATATACATGGACAACAAAGTCCTGTATGCCTCTGGACCCTCAAAAGAGTCTCTAAACTCTACCCTTCAACAGGATTTTAACGCTGTCCAAACCTGGCTTAGCTCAAACCAACTCATCCTCAATGCAAAGAAAACTGTATCCATAACTTTCGGCTCACAGCCCAGAATCTCCAGGCTAGGGGCTCTACCCACCTTTCAAACGCTTGACGGAACCACCCTAGAATCCTGCACCTCCATTAGGTACCTGGGAGTATGGCTGGATCATCACTTGGACTTCTCTGTCCACATAGACTCCTTCCAGAAAAAACTGCACCCAAAACTTGGAGCCCTTTACCGCAACAAAGGGTGCCTAACCACCCCAGTCAAGAGAGAGCTAGTTTACAAAATGATACTTCCAATCTTCGACTGTAGCGACGTTGTCTACGGCGCAGCCTCCCCATCAACCCTAGCCAGGCTGGACCCCCTTTTCCACTCCTTCTGTCGTTTTATCCTTGAATGCCCCTCCACCACCCACCACTGTCACCTATATGCCTAGGTCTCCTCGCTGCACTCCAGGCGCCAGCTCCACGGTGCTAATCTCATAGCCAAGCATTGGTCCAACTCCCTCCCCTCCTATCTCAGTTCCACTCTCAACTCAGCCCTCCCCTGCCTACTGTTTGCGGGGTTCTGACTCAAATTTATTGCAAATCCCTTTCATGCGCTCCTCTAAGGGCCAATCGGCCTTCAAATACAGGCTGCCCACACTCTGGAACAACCTCCCAGCAGTAATCAGGCAGTCCACCACCACCCCAGGTCCTTGTCCACTCTTCTTCAAGCCCACTCTCCTCAGACACTTGTAACTGAACCTGCAGGACAGACCTACTAACCAAGCGCCTAAATGTGACTTAACGGGGTCTCAGGCAAACAACTGCATTACTCCTAATGCCCCTGCCTCTGTTGTACTCCTCCATGGTCTCTGCAAGACATGACTATGGTCACAGACCCCATTGCTACTACACACTCAACGCTAAACTTGTAACTAATATGTATGCATAAGTCCTGCCTGTAACATCCCTGGACCACTCTTTCACCTTTTTTGTGAATGGAGTACCTGATGAATGTACTACTATTGCATCTGTTTCTCTCCTACATTGCCAAATGTACCAAATGTATTGTAGCACTTTATGCTTTGTAACCCCAGGTTGCATCTGGAAATGAGTGGTTGTCCGCTCAGTATGCTTATCTGGTAAATCTCGTTAATAAATAAATAAATAAATAAATAAACATAACTATAAACAAAGTCAGACAGAAGGCAGCAGAGCAGAGAATTAGTTTCATGAGGTTTCCCGTAATCAAAATGCATAGCATATTCACATCTAACAATGGTCACAACTTGTACAACTACTGTGCAAAAATACACAGGCACTAGAAAAACTGGTCACGATTACAGAACGCATGGCACAGCTCACAAGGATATGCCAGTTGCACCATGCACTACTACCACAGGTACCCTGTGACCTATTCCATGACTTGGTGGTTCCCCAGAACCTATAAGCAGTGACTTTCTGCTCCCACAGGCTTGCACCATTGTAAGGTGAAAAGTACATGCATGTTGACAGTCACAGATGCTAGTAAATTCAAATGCCGAGAACACTACTTAAAGAACATGCCTCAATCACCGAGGGCATTTGGTGGTTGGCCTGGGATTGCACAGGTGAGCATGGAGGCACAGTGCAAAACAAACACTGTTGACAACATGGACACGGGGAGGGTGTGATGTCTTGGAAATGTGTCCTCCATTGACATGTGGATGTGTACGGTGTCATTTCGCCATGATGAATGACACTTACATTACACCACCTCCATGCTGCTGTAACCAACAGTGCAATTGCGGGTAATGTCATTGTGTAGTTTGATAACAGCCAACGAACTTGTGGAATAGGGAACAGGTGCCCCGATGCTGCCATCCGCATGCACGCAGAATATGATCTGCATTGGTAGATAAGAAGAACACCATGCCCATCAAGTCGGCACATTTACATACCCGACTGATACATAGATACATAGACAGTGTCAGCAGATAAGGGCCCATGGCCCACCTAGTCTGCCCATTTGAGTTTGTAACTTCAGTTTATGTTTTCCTAGAACTTTGTTGTCCCTTACCCCTGACTTCCAGAATTCCTTTGTGTCTATCCCATGCATTCTTTAATCCCGTGATTGTTTCAGCCCCCACCACTTCCTCTGGCAGGGTGTTCCACTTGTCCACCACTCGTTCTGTGATGAAAATCTTCCTCACATTTATTCTGAATCATCCTCCCTCCAACTTCACCCCATGTCCTCTAGTCCTGGAACGTCTTTGTGCTTAAAATTAGTGTATTCTTGCATCCTGTTCCTCTGTAAGATACTTGTATGTCTCTATCATGTCCCCTCTCTCCCTCCTCTCCTCCAGGCAGTACATATTCAGTTCCTTCAACCTGTCCTCATAGGAGTTGTGATGCAATCCATGTACCATCTTTGTTACCCTCCTCTGAACCTTCTCTACCCTGTCTATGTCCTTACGTAGGTAAGGTCTCCAGAACTGTACACTGTACTCCTGGTAGGGCTTCACTAATATCTTGTATAGTGTAATTATGACCTCCCTTTTCCTGCTGGTGATGCCCCTGCCTATGCATCCCAGCATCATATTTTCTTTACCTGCTGCCTTGTCACACAGTTTCCATACCTTGAGGCCATCAGCGATAATAACCCCAAGATCCCTTTCCTGCTTGGTGCATGCAATATCCTCACCCCCCAACTAATATATTGTGCCAGGGTTTTTGTGCCCCATGTGCATTATCTTGCACTTCTTTGCATTGAATTTCAACTTTCAAACCCCTGACCATTCTTCAATTTTCAGCAGGTCCTTCTCATTCTGTCTCACACCTCTGGTGTGTCTACTCGTTACAGAGCTTTGTGTCATCAGCGAACAGTGAATTATGCCTTCTAGGGTCCCGTGCAATGTCACAGATGAAGATGTTGAATAGGACCTGTCCCCAGCACTGATCCCTGTGGTACTCCACATGTCACTTTTCCTCTGTGGAGTGACAGCCATTATCACCACCCACTGTGTCCTGCCGCACAGCCAGTTACCTACTCACCACACTACTGTCCTGCCCACACCCATATTCCCTAGTTTGTGCAATAGTCTTGTATGTGCACAGTGTCAAAGGCCTTGCTGAAGTCCAGATATGCCATGTCTACTGCCCTCTCCTGATCCACCTCCCTGTCTCCGAGTCAAAAAATTCAAAGAGGTTGGTCGGACATGACCTCCCCTGGTAAACTATGGTGCCTTGGGTCCGCAGTCCATTGACAACCAGATGTTACAGTGCTTCCATGATCTTCACCACTACGGAGGTGAGGCTGACTGGTATGTAGTTCCCAGCTTCCTCTTTGTTCCCAGTTTTGTATAAGGGGACTACATGTGGTGTCCTTCAGTCTTTGGGTACCTCCCCTGTTTCCAGTGATAGGCTAAACAGAACAGCCAGAGGTTCTGCCACCACCTCTCTTAGTTCTTTAAGGACCCTGGGATGCACCCTATCTGGACCCATAGCTTTATCAACTATTATTACTTCCAGTTCTTTCAGGACCCATTCTCGTGCAAAGGGACTTGTCCCCATTTCTGCACCATTCTCATCCCTTGTACTCCCTTCAGATCCATTATCCGCCTCTTCCTCAGTAAAGAATGAGCAGAAATACCTGTTCAGCATGCCTGCTTTACTGTCGCCATCCTCCATGTGGGACCCATCCTCCTCCTTCAGTCTCACTATCCCTCCCTTTGCCTTTCTTTTTTCACTGATGTACCTATAAAAGGTTTTGTCCCCTCTACCCACTGATTTTGCAATCTGCTCTTCTGCCTGAGCTTTGGCTTCCCTTACTGACCTCCCTGCCTAGCTTTTCTTTTCCTGGTACTTCTCCCTATCCCCTTCTGCCTGTGTCTTTTTGTATTGCCTGAATGAAATCTTTTTGGCTTCCACTTTCTTTGCTACCTCTTTGGAAAACCATAATGGCTTCCTCTTCCTTTTCCTCTTGCTAACCTGCTTAATACATAATTCTGTTGCTCTAGTAATCCATGTTTTAAATACTGCCCACTGTTTCTCAACCCCTAATTCCTGCCCCATTTCCCTTAATGCCTCTTTCAAGTATCTCTCCATTTTCCCAAAGTCTGCCCCCCTAAAATCCAGGACACGTGTTTTTGTGTGGTTTGGTTCTGCTTCTTCTGTGATTTAAAACCACAGTGACTGGTGGTCACTGTTCTGCAGGTGCTCCCCCACTGTTACCCCCATTGTACTGTTCCTGTTTGTGAGCACAAGGTCCAGTATTGCCTTCTGCCAAGTTGGTTCCATGACCAGTTGCTTGCGGAAGGCACCCTGAAGGGATTACAGGATACATCTGCTCCTAGTTGATGCTGCTGCTTGGATGCTCCAGTCCACATCTGGAATGTTAAAGTCTCTAACCAGTACTTCCTCACCCTTGTCTGCCATCTTTTGGATGGCTAGCATCAGTTCCCTATATGTTTCTTCCTCCTGTGCTGGTGGTCTATAGACCACAACGGTGCAGATGGCTGGCACCATTTTCCTTTCCAGCTTAACCCACAGCATCTCTCCCCCATTTTGTTCTTCCTGGATGTCTGCGGTCCTTATGTCATTTTTCACATACAGTGTCCCTCCTCCTCCCTTCCTACCTGCCAGGTCACTTCTGAATATGTTGTAGCCAGGAATGGCCATCTCCCAGTCATGGTTATCATTACACCAGGTTTCTGTGATGGCCACAATGTCCAGGTCTGACTGCACCATGACAGCCTCCAGATGTTCCATCTTGTTGCTAAGGCTCCTGGCATTGTCACACATGGCTTTCCATGATTTTACCTCCCTAGACTGTTTAGCTGTTCTACTCCAGCCCCTTCCCTGCTTGTCCTTTATCCCTGGTTGCTGGTGATAAGCTGAAGATACTAACTAACCAACAGTCAACTGTCTCCTACTCACCAATATAATTGCTCCATCTCTGTCCCATGCATTCTTGAATTACCCTACTGGTTTTGACTCTATGACCTCATCAGGAAGACTGTTCCATGCATCTACAACCATCTCTGTGGAGAAATACGTCCGCACGTTACCTCGGTGCCATCTCCCCTATCATCCAAGTCTGTCCGCTTGTGATTGCAGATCTATTTTTTGGAAAGATGCTATTCTCGCAGACTTTGTTGATTCTCTGGAGGTATTGGAAAAATTTTTACCTTGTTCCCACTCTGCCTCCATTTCTTGTGGCTATACATCTTAAGCACTTTTACTAGGTTTTCATATATCTGCTGGTGCTGACCCAGCACCATTTGGGTTGGCCTCCCCTGGACATCTGCCACACTGTCTATGTATTTGCAGAAATCTTGTCTCCAGAACTGTACACAGTACTCCATCGGTGATCTTAGCAACTGTTTGTACAGAGGGCCAACAGCTTCCTGTCTTCCACTTGTGATGCCTCTCCTTATGCATCCCAGTATCCCATCAACGATCCTTACTGCCTTCGCATGTTGCTGGGCTACATTTTGGTGATGTGATATGACTACCCCCAGTACTTTTCCATTTTTTGTTTGGATCAGTAAGGCCACCACCGCCCACCCTGACCCCTGTGATTGTGTGACCCTGTCCCGGGTTTTTGTTTCCTAGATGCATTACTTTTGCTCTTTCACTGAACCAAACCAAGCTGGACAGAACAAAGAACATTACCAGAGTAAGTGAAAGAAATTAAGACTTTGGACTAGGCAGATTTAATGTGAGTTTTATTTTGTACTCACATGGATTGTTACTGTTTGTTGCGTAGTAGATTAAGGAGGGGGCTTTGGACATGGCCTACCTAGACTTTGTAGAGCCATTTGACTCAGTCCCACACAAAAGATTATATACAAGTTAGACAGCCTGGAAGTGGGTCCCAAGATGATAGCCTGGGTAAAGAATTGGCTGGAGATAGGACACAGAGGGTAATAGTAAATGGAGTCCACTCTGAATAAAGGGGGTTACTAGGTAAATTAGGGTTCAGTATTAGGACCGTCCTTTTCAATGTCTCTTATAAGCAACATTGCAGAGGGACTGGAAGGAAAAGTATGTCTCTTTGCAAATGACACAAAGATCTGCAACAGAGTTGATGCTCAGGGTGGGGTGGAAAGGATGAGAAGGGACATGGCAAGGTTAGAAGGAATGGTCAAATGTATGGCAGCTTAGAATCAATGCAAAGAAGTGCAGGTAATGCACCTGGAAACAAAAACCCAGGAAAAGAGTACACAATGGGGGTGAGATACTAACAACAATAAAAATGGAAAGAGACCTGGGGTAGTCATATCAGATGACGTAAAGGTGGGCAAGCAATGTGAAAGGGCAGTAAGGAGGGCAGGGGGGATACTGGGATGCATAGGGAGAGGAATCACCAGTAGAAAACAAGAAGTTGTTATCCCTCTGTACAAACAGCTGGTGAGACCCCATCTGGAGTACTGTGTGCAGTTCTGGAGACTAAATCTCCGCAAGGACATAGACAAGATGGAAGCTGTCCAGAGGAGGGCAACTAAAATTGTGCAGGGTCTGCACCAGAAGACATATGAAGAGAGACTAAAGGAGCTTAATATAAATAGCCTCGAGGAAAGGAGGGAGAGGAGGGACATGATAGAAACTTTCAAGTACCTCAAGGGAATCAACAAAGTCCAAGAGGGTAGCATCTTTTAAAAAAAAGAGGTGTGCAAGAACAAGGGGGCACAATTTGAAGATGGGGGGGTGGCTCAGAGGTAATGACGGAAGTATTTTTTTCACAGAGAGGGTTGTGGATGCATAGAACAGCCTTCCAGAGGAGATTGTGGAGTCAAAAACAGTGGTTAAATTCAAGCATGCGTGGGACAGTCATAAGACAATTCTAAGGAGTGGGGGTAGAAAGAAGTAGGCTGCTGGTTAACTAGGATCTGCAGTTTATCCATTAGGTAGGCAAATGGGCAGACTCGGTGGGCCAAGTGGTCCTTATCTGCCGTCAAATTCTATGTTTCTATGTTTCTATGTAATAGGTAAACTGTGAAGAATGAAAAAAGGTATAGCAATAGTAAAAGACAGAGTGTTGTTGAAACCACTGAACTTGTTACAGAAGATAATACAGTGACAAGTTGGTTACATAATGTGTGTCACTGTCAGCATTGCAAATGAAGCCACAAATCGTGCTTTGCCTGTTAACCGACTTGTCCCACTTTTAAGATTTGGTCATCAAACAATGGCACTTTATCACCCTGCTTATTCACTGTAGTTCTGACATAAGCTCTTCTACCTTGTCATCCTCTCAATGTCTAACATACCCATTTTAGCAGCCGCAAACACACGCAACAAATTTAGAACCTAATTTCTAAATATAAATTCCATCATACCCTTTACATGTTATGAACATCGTCAGAAGTGACACCGCGAATGACATAGAAGGCAGAATTTCACTGCTCACTGATGACACAAAGCTTTGTAACTGAGTACTCACAAGAGAGGATGTAGATAGAATGCAAAGGGAACTGCAGAAACTCAAAGAATAGTCATGGGTTTGGCAGTTGAAATGCAATGCAAAGCAATGAAAGATAATACATATGGGTCACAAAAACCATTGCACTATCGATCTTTTGGGGGTGAGGATACAGCATGCACCAAGCAGGAAATGGATCTTGGGGTTATAATCTCTGATAACATTAAGGTATAGAAACAGTGAGACAAGGCAACAGGAAAGCAAATAGTACACTGGGATACATAGTAAAGAGTAATCACAAACATGAAAAAGGAAGTTCTTAATTGAAACATACAAGCTATTGGTGAGGGACCATCTTGAGTACATTCTAAAGTTCTGTACACTTACCTATATAAGGACGTAGACAGGGTAGAAGGTTCTGATGAGGGAAACTAACTGGTTCATACTTTGCATCACAAGTCCTATGGAGGACATGTTGAAGGACTTGAATATGTACTTCTGGGAGAGAAGGGAGAAAGGGATATGATAGAGACATACAAGTATCTTACAGGGAGGAATTGGGTGCTGGAATATACTCTGTCTAAATAAAAAAGATGATCCTGGACTAGAGTGCATGGTCTGTTGTGGGAGGGAGGGTGATTCAGAGGAAATATGTTGGAGGATTTCATCACTGAAACGGTGGTGGACAACTGCAACACCATGACAGAGAAAGAGATGGCAGCTGATACAAACAATTATATGATTTAGCAATGCATAGGATAGACATAAAAGAACTCTGGAGGCCAGGGGTAAGGGGCCACAGAATTAGCAGCAAAACATAACATGACCATACAAGCTCCAATGGGAACACTGGGTGTGCGGTAGTGCCTTATCTGCCAAAATGGTCTATGTATCTATGGATACCTTAATCCTCTCTGATGTTGCCTGAGCCAATGTGCACCCACTGACCTTTCCTTTGCATTTCTCAAATCACATTTCATCTACACCATACCTCGTCTTCCCAGCAACTGTACTGCAGTAACACCACCATGGGTAGAGGGCTCTAATGTTCAGTGATGGCTAGCAAAAGTCAGGTGCAGTATGCACACTTGCAAAGCAGAGTGAGGGTTAGGATTTAGTGTTCAAGGCCCCTTAAATTGTACAAAATGCACCACTATGGCCTTGGGGATCAAAAAGCATGGAAACAGGTCAATTGACATCCATGCACATAGTCTACCGGTAGATGTTAATCATATGTGGCTTGTACATCAGTTCATGAATCAAGATATGGCTTTGGTTCTGGAATTCCAATCATATATCAATTACATATGATAACTGATTGCCTCATGTGTGGAACATAGCAAGAATGATGATTTGTACCCAAGTTTGTCCATGGCGAAACTAAACAATGCAGGGCATATGTGTCAAAACATTGAACAGAAGCTAGGTGCCCTATACACAGGTAAGCAATTCACTACAGTTGCATAGTATGCCTGTGTCCAAAGTGATACCACCCGCTTGTGACAATGATGTTCTAGTGTATGCCATTGTTATCAGTTTGAAAAGCATCATTCATAATCCTGTTTCAGAGTGCTGTACCATTCTATACAATGGTAGCTCAATGTATTTCAATTAGGTTTGAAACTTCTATGCATGACTCAGTTATGGGTCGGCAGTTTTGCACCAAGTGTTCTACACAGACTTTTGGGGACACCACTTACCGATTAAAATGACTACCATTAAGAAGCACCCATACAAAACATAATTTCACATACCTAAATAATACTGAATGTGATGAAATGTAATACTGTGCAAAGTGAAGATTTATATGACAGAAACCAAGTTACCAGCTTTTATGTGTTCTGTTCACCATGCTGCAGTAGAGTTAATGTTGAAAGTGATGTGATTACAAAGGTAAGCACTCTACTTTGACATGTAGGAGACTATGCTATGTAGTATATCATTGCATTGGCATAATTCACTGCATGAGCAAATAAAGTTATAGCCATGGAACAAACATAGTGTACTGAAATCACTGTACTGCAGCATAATGGCGATTAAAGAAGCAGTTTGGCTCATCATGGAGAGTGACAAAGGCAGTTTTAACACAATCGTGCATGAATTAATACAGGAGGACTTAATATGAGGCTCAACATATACAATGATGTCTCATGGCTATCTTCTTTGTCGGCGCACATGAAACCATTATAAATTCTGATGGTGCCTTATGGTGAACAGAAACCTGTGATAATGTCACAATGATAGAAAAGTACAGCTGACTGCTACGGACTGTGTACCACCCAAGGATGTTTTTGATGTTTTTAGAAAATGAACATGTGGTGAGCTTACAGAAATAATGCAATGATAGCTGGCATTCATTAGTCAGTCTGTATAGTGTCAGTAAGGAAAGCGTGACATATGTTGCTCAATCAGCACCTTAGTGGAAGGTGGACAAACCCGAGGCTATGTTGAGCTGAATGTGCCGTGGATTGTCAGCGCCAGAATGGCTGAACAGTGACAGTGCTGGCACTTGCATTTTCTCAAGCAGAACATCGCTCATCATCTGTGGAATATACTTGTAAAGTTTGCGAGTCTTCTTTGGGACCACTTTCCAATGACAGCTGCATTTATTAAACAGGCGATGGTAGCTGGGAAATAAAGAAAGCAAAATTAGCATGCATATCAATGGAAAATAGCAGTCTGCCTCTGTTTCTGCACAGGATTGTTAACATGCACCTTGTGGTAGACAATGCTTGCAATAGCAAATTAATAGCCCACTACTGGGCAAGAATTGATACTGATCATCAATAAGCATTGGTCGCACTGGTAGGCACCAGGAAATGGAAAGTTTACACACACACACAGATGAGAAACCATGTAAATTCCTTCATTGGAAGAACGCACCACTGCAAGTCTGAGCTAACTAATACAAGTGCTTTACATGGCAAGAAAACAGCAGCAGATTGTATTATTGTATGTCACCTTGGAAATGGAAAATAAAATCAATGTTAAATGACACATTGTACAGTAGTTCACTGAATCCGTATGAATCTGTCTTGCTCTATTTCCATCTCTGTAACTCTGACTCCTCCCTGTTCAGCTTTCTCTGTCCACCTCAGTTCACCAACCAAACCTAAGAAATAAATCTGTACAGGTGAGTCTTTGTCTGCCTCCTCTATAAATGTTCACACATGACCGACAGAGATGAATGCCTGCATCATGCAACATGCAAAATATCAATGACTAGGCACCTGTCATTAAATAGATTAGTGCACTTTTTATGAATGAGTTTTTTGTGACCATAAACAGCTTTCATTTAAATTGAATCTATAAATATAGCCATTGTGGAACTGACAAGGTGAAACATTATAGTGTGATTCACAGTACACATTTAGATACAACTTACGTTGTTTTCATGGCAACGTTATACAAGTGCATATCCAATGTCTCATTTCACTCCAAAGTAGCCTGTGCTTGTTTTACAATGCATGCACTTAGATATGCTTAACAAGTAGTGGCTCAAAAGAATAAAAAAAACTTAGCACACCATAGACATTGCTTTCTAGCATTCTTTGGTTGATAACAAGAATCAGTAAACAAAGTGATATGGACTGGTCTTTGAATCACTGTGTTCTAAAGTCTAGCAATACGATTGAAACTGGGTTGGTGAGCTGATCACAGAGACCATCTTGAGTCATGACATGGGCCAAGTACAGTGTCATTATTGGAGAAGAAAAAACTTGTAATTATGGGTTAAGATGACACATCAAATACACAAGATGTCACAAAGCAAATCAACAGTGGCTACTTCAGGCACATGGTCATTGTCACATAGCTGAGAAGTGGAGTAAAATTATTTAATAAGACATGGCCTGTTGAGGTAATATAGATCCACAGGCAAATAAGTGCTCAATACAGAAGCTCAATCACTAGACATGAACATTAGCATCACCATTGGACACCAGGAAAAATAATGTTAGTAAAGAAGTTCATATATGTAAACACTTACACTATCTTTCCTTTTGAATTTAGAAGATAAGGACGTGACACATGCGAATTGTGGTCAATTTCAGCCAGATAGTTTCGGGCATGATACACTGGAAAGGTGTAAGCAAAGCGCTTGGATGAATACATTAATATATGTTGTTGGAATTGCTCCAGGTCAGAAGTACTCCTATTGAAAGACAAGGGAATAGCGTAGGATGCAGATACAAATATGAATAAGATAATATAAGATATGATAAGATATGAATGAGTGTGTGCTGTAGTTGAGATTGGATGCATGTCCAAATGTATGTAAGTTTAACCACTACTCAAACTGCAAATCAAAAACATTGCAACGCATGACCAGCAGAAACACAGGTGCAGAAACAGATAGGGAGCAGATGCTAGCCATCAAAGGATGTCAGACAAGGGTGAGTACTGCTGGTTGGTGACCTCGATATTACAGGCGTTGACAGGATCATCCCATCAGCCGCATTAACTAATAGCAGATTTTTCAGTGATTCCCTTTAGGATGCCTTCCTAAAGCAACTGGTCATAGAAACGCACTCAGCAGAAGGCAATACTGGACCTTGTGCTACAAACAGGGACAGTGTGATGGCAGTAACTGGAAGAGGAGGCAGGTGGGTCAGTAAGAGAAGATGACAACAGTAATGCTGACATATTTCACAGGTATTTCTGCTCAGTCTTTACTGAGGAAGAGGAGGGGAATGGGTCCGAAGGCAGTACAAGGAGTGAGATTAGAGCAGTAAAAATGGACACAGGTCCCTTTACACGAAAAAGGGTCCTTCAGCAACAGGAAGTATTAAGAGTTGATAAAGCAATGGGTAAAGATGGGGTGTACCCCAGGGTCCTTAACAAACTAGAGAGGTTGTGGGTGAACCGCTGGCATTTCAGTTTGGACAATCACTGGAAACAGGGAGGTACCTAAAGACTGGAGGACAGCAGATGCAGTCCCCTTATACAAAAGTGGGAACAAAGAGGGAGCGGGGAACTACAGACCAGTCAGCATCAACTCAGTAGTGGGGCACATCATGGCAGCACTACTAAAGGAGAGACTGGTGAAACATCTGGTTGTCATTGTACTACAGAACACAAGGCAGCATGGTGTCACCAGGGAAGGTCATGACAGGCCAAACTATTTTCATGTTTCGACTGGGGTGCCTAGGGAGGTTGATGGGGGAGGCAGTGGACATGAACTACCTGGACTTCTTCAAGGTCTTTGACACTGTACCACATAGAAGACTATTGCACAAACTAGGAAATATGGGTGTGGGCAAGACAGCAGTGTGGTGTAGTCTAACTGGCTGTGCGGCAGGACACAGAGGTAGTGGTAAATGGCTGTCACTCCACAGAGGGAAGAGTGACCTGTGGGGTACCACATGGATCAATGCTGAGACCAGTCCGATTCAACATCTTCATTAGTGACATTGGGCAGGACCTAGAAGGCATAAATTGCCTGTTTGTTGATGACACAAAGCTCTGTAACAGAGTCGACACACCAGAGGTGTAAACAGAATGGGAAGGGACTGGCAGAAAATTGCATAATGGCAGCAGGTAAAGAAACATAGAAACATAGAATTTAACAGCAGATAAGGACCGCATGTGCCACCTAGTCTGCCCAATTCCCTACCTAACAGATAAGCTGCAGATCCTAGTTAACCAACAGCCTACTGCCTCCTACCCTCCACTAGAATTGCCTTATGTCTGTACCATGCATTCTTGAATTCCCCCACTGTTTTTGACTCTACAATCTCCTCAGGAAGGATGTTCCATGTATCCACAACCATCTCTGTGAAGAAATACTACCTCACATTTCCTCTGAGCCATCCCCCCTCTATCTTCAAATTCAGCACCCTTGTTTTTGCACATCTCTTTTTCAGAAAGATGCTACCCTCTTGGACTTTGTTGATTCACTTGAGGTATTTGAAAGTTTCGATCAGGTCCCCACTCTCCCTCTTTTCCTCGAGGCTATACATCGTTAGTTCCTTTAGTCTTTCTTCATATGTTTTCAGATGCAGACCCTCCCTCATTGTGGTTTGCCTCCTCTGGACAGCATCCACCCTGTCTATGTCTTTGCAGAGATGTGGTCTCTAGAACTGTACACAGTATTCAGATGGTGTATTACCAACTGTCTGTACTGAGGGCCAACAACTTCCTGTTTTCTACTGGTGATGCCTCTCCCTATGCATTCCAGTATCCCCAGCCCTCCATACTGGCTTCTCATATTCATGGCCCCGCCTTTAAGTAGTCTGATATGACTCCCCAGGTCCCTTTCCATTTTGTTGTTGTCAGTATCGCCCCATTGTGTACTCTTTCCCTTGGGTTTTTTTTCCCAGGTGCATTACCTTGCACTGCTTTGCATTGAACCCAAGCTACCATACATTTGACCATTCCTCCAACATTGCCAAGTCCCTTTTCATCCTTTCCGGCACACCTTGTGTACGAACCCAGTTGCAGATCTTTGTGTCATCTGCAAAGAGACATACTTTCCCATCCAGTCACTCTGCAATGTCACTTACAAAGACATTAAAAAGGCCTGGCCCTGGTACTGAACCCTGCGGCACCCCTCTACTAACCCTCCTTTCTTCACTGTGGACTCCATTTACTATTACCCGCTGTGTCTAATTTTCCAACCAGTGTTTAACCCAGGCTACCACCCTGGTACCACTACCAGGCTGGCTAATTTGTTTATTAATCTTTGGTGCTTGACTGTGTCAGATGCATTGGTAACGTCTGGGTAGGCAATGTCCACGGCCCCTCCCTGGTCTACTGCTTTGGTCACCCCGTCAAAGAAATCACTTAGATTTTAATGACATTACCTTCCGGCTGTGAATCCATCCAAAGCAAATAGGAGTCTGGGATGAATAGGCAGGGATATTACCAGCTGGAAAAGGGAGGTCATAATTCAACTGTACAAGACACTAGTGAGGCTCCACCTGGAGTACAGTGCACAGTTCTGGAGACCTTACCTACATAAGTACGTAGACAGGGTAGAGACAGGTTCAGAGGAGGGAAAAAAAGATGTTACCTGGATTGCATCACAAGTCCTATGAGGAAAGGTGGAAGTAATTGAATATATAATCCCTGGAGAAAGGAGGAGAAGGGATATGATAGAGACATACAAGTCTCTTACAGGGAGTACAGGGTACAACAAAATACTACTTGTAAGTAAAAAGATGTTTCTGGACTAGAGGGAATAGGATGAAGTCTGAGGGAGGATGATTAAGAGGAAACGTGAGAAAGAATTTCCTCACAGAACGGTTAGTGGACCAGTGCAACACCTTGCCAGAGGAAGCGGTGGGGGCTGAAACAATCACTGTATTTAAGAATGGATGACATTGCATGGGATAGACATAAAGGAATTAGGGAGGTCAGGGGTAAGGGGCAAAAGACTTGTAAAAAAACATAAACTGATCTTGCAAGCACCAATGGGCATACTCGGCGGGTCATAGGCCCTTATCTGCCGACACTGTCTATGCATCTATGTATATATCTAAAAGCAAACTCTTTCTGTCCTGATTTATGCTAGGATGGGGTGTGGTTGTTGGTGGATATTTGCTAAGAGACGACAAGGCTGTACCTCCCTGTAAGAGACTTGTATGTCTCTATCATGTCCCCTCTCTCCCTCCTTTCCTCCAGGGATTATATATTCAATTACTTCACGCCCCTTTGAGAAACAAAAGGGTACGAGAAACCCATCTCCCCTGGGTCTCAGCAGACATTATCTCCAGATGCCGTGCCAGAGACAAGGCATGGAAAATACATAGGAAAACAGGCTCGCCGGTTTCCTGGCAACAGTACCGCTCTCTCCGCAGCAATTGCACCAATGCCATAAGACAGGCTAAAAAGAATTTCTTCCGCGCAGCCCTCTCATCCAATCTCAACCACCCTTCCAACTTCTAGAAGTCAATAAAAACCCTGCTCTCCCCCCCCATACAGCCACCTACCCCTACCCTCACCAGCCAGGGTATGATCATATCCGAAAACAGCTGGCCTCAACCTTTAATCACTTTTTACCAATCAAGCAAAAATCACTACTGCCAAATTCAGAAAGCCTCACCAGAACCAGTAACCCACACGAGTTGCCTGCTCCCCATCCAACTATTTCTCCTTCAAACCAGTCTCCCCGCCCGAAGTGCTACTCGCCCTAAATTCCCTAGACCCCAATAAGGGTAAATGCCCACTCGGCATGGACGCTAAACTCCTATACCTATCTGCCCCTGCCATTGCAGCTCCCCTTGCTGACCTCCTTAACTGCTCCTTCTCCACTGCACAAATTCCTACGTCCTGGAAGAGGCTATAGTTATACCATTGCCAAAGGGGGGCAACCAAGCCGAGCCCAGGAACTACCGCCCTATCTCACTCCTCCCCACCCTGGCCAAGCTGCAAGAAAAAATTGCCCTTGCACAACTCACACAATTCCTTGATACCTCCTCCTTTTTCACCCCCTTTCAGTCAGGCTTTCGGAAATCACACTCAACCATAACTGCACTCCTCAGACTTACTAATGATATCGCATCAGGGATGGATAAAGGGCACATCACAGTGGCCATATTCATTGACCTGGCCAAAGCTTTCGATACCGTTTCCCACACCAAGCTCATAGCTAAACTGCAAGATGCTGGCCTATCAGATCTAGCCTCCGGATGGTTCCAAAACTACCTCTCTGGGAGGAAGCAAGCAGTCAAAATTGCCACCCAAATATCCCCCTCGCTCCCAGTCACCATGGGGGTTCCCCAGGGCTCCGTCCTGGGTCCCTTCCTCTTTTCTATATTCCTAAATGACTTCCCACTATCCTGCCCGAGCTCTGCTATTCAAATATACATGGACAACAAAGTCCTGTATGCCTCTGGACCCTCAAAAGAGTCTCTAAACTCTACCCTTCAACAGGATTTTAACGCTGTCCAAACCTGGCTTAGCTCAAACCAACTCATCCTCAATGCAAAGAAAACTGTATCCATAACTTTCGGCTCACAGCCCAGAATCTCCAGGCTAGGGGCTCTACCCACCTTTCAAGACGCATGCGGAACCACCCTAGAATCCTGCACCTCCATTAGGTACCTGGGAGTATGGCTGGATCATCACTTGGACTTCTCTGTCCACATAGACTCCTTCCAGAAAAAACTGCACCCAAAACTTGGAGCCCTTTACCGCAACAAAGGGTGCCTAACCACCCCAGTCAAGAGAGAGCTAGTTTACAAAATGATACTTCCAATCTTCGACTGTAGCGACGTTGTCTACGGCGCAGCCTCCCCATCAACCCTAGCCAGGCTGGACCCCCTTTTCCACTCCTTCTGTCGTTTTATCCTTGAATGCCCCTCCACCACCCACCACTGTCACCTATATGCCGCCCTAGGTCTCCCCTCGCTGCACTCCAGGCGTCAGCTCCACGGTGCTAATCTCATAGCCAAGCATTGGTCCAACTCCCTCCCCTCCTATCTCAGTTCCACTCTCAACTCAGCCCTCCCCTGCCTACTGTTTGCGGGGTTCTGACTCAAATTTATTGCAAATCCCTTTCATGCGCTCCTCTAAGGGCCAATCGGCCTTCAAATACAGGCTGCCCACACTCTGGAACAACCTCCCAGCAGTAATCAGGCAGTCCACCACCACCCCCAGGTCCTTGTCCACTCTTCTTCAAGCCCACTTCTCAGACACTTGTAACTGAAACCTGCAGGACAGACCTACTAACCGAAGCGCCTAAATGTGACTTAACGGGGGTCTCAGGCAAACAACTGCATTACTCCTAATGCCCCTGCCTCTGTTGTACTCCTCCATGGTCTCTGCAAGACATGACTATGGTCACAGACCCCATTGCTACTACACACTCAACGCTAAACTTGTAACTAATATGTATGCATAAGTCCTGCCTGTAACATCCCTGGACCACTCTTTCACCTTTTTTGTGAATGGAGTACCTGATGAATGTACTACTATTGCATCTGTTTCTCTCCTACATTGCCAAATGTACCAAATGTATTAGCACTTTATGCTTTGTAACCCCAGGTTGCATCTGGAAATGAGTGGTTGTCCGCTCAGTATGCTTATCTGGTAAATCCGTTAATAAATAAATAAATAAATAAATAAACATAACTATAAACAAAAGTCAGACAGAAGGCAGCAGAGCAGAAAATTAGTTTCATGAGGGTTTCCAGTAATCAAAATGCATAGCATATTCACATCTAACAATGGTCACAACTTGTACAACTACTGTGCAAAAAATACACAGGCACTAGAAAAACTGGTCACGATTACAGAACGCATGGCACAGCTCACAAGGATATGCCAGTTGCACCATGCACTACTACCACAGGTACCCTGTGACCTATTCCATGACTTGGTGGTTCCCCAGAACCTATAAGCAGTGACTTTCTGCTCCCACAGGCTTGCACCATTGTAAGGTGAAAAGTACATGCATGTTGACAGTCACAGATGCTAGTAAATTCAAATGCCGGAGAACACCACTAAAGAACATGCCCCCAATCACCGAGGGGCATTTGGTGGTTGGCCTGGGATTGCACAGGTGAGCATGGAGGCACAGTGCAAAACAAACACTGTTGACAACATGGACACGGGGAGGGTGTGATGTCTTGGAAATGTGTCCTCCATTGACATGTGGATGTGTACGGTGTCATTTCGCCATGATGAATGACACTTCCATTACACCACCTCCATGCTGCTGTAACCAACAGTGCAATTGCGGGTAATGTCATTGTGTAGTTTGATAACAGCCAACGAACTTGTGGAATAGGGAACAGGTGCCCCCGTGCTGCCATCACGTACATAGAATATGATCTGATGGTAGATAAGGAGCACTTGGCCCATCGAGTCGGCACATTTACATACCCGACTGATACATAGATACATAGACAGTGTCAGCAGATAAGGGCCCATGGCCCACCTAGTCTGCCCATTTGAGTTTGTAACTTCAGTTTATGTTTTCCTAGAACTTTGTTGTCCCTTACCCCTGACTTCCAGAATTCCTTTGTGTCTATCCCATGCATTCTTTAATCCCGTGATTGTTTCAGCCCCACCACTTCCTCTGGCAGGGTGTTCCACTTGTCCACCACTCGTTCTGTGATGAAAATCTTCCTCACATTTATTCTGAATCATCCTCCCTCCAACTTCACCCCATGTCCTCTAGTCCTGGAACGTCTTTGTGCTTAAAATTAGTGTATTCTTGCATCCTGTTCCTCTCTGTAAGATACTTGTATGTCTCTATCATGTCCCCTCTCTCCCTCCTCTCCTCCAGGCAGTACATATTCAGTTCCTTCAACCTGTCCTCATAGGAGTTGTGATGCAATCCATGTACCATCTTTGTTACCCTCCTCTGAACCTTCTCTACCCTGTCTATGTCCTTACGTAGGTAAGGTCTCCAGAACTGTACACTGTACTCCTGTGGGCTTCACTAATATCTTGTATAGTGTAATTATGACCTCCCTTTTCCTGCTGGTGATGCCCCTGCCTATGCATCCCAGCATCATATTTTCTTTACCTGCTGCCTTGTCACACAGTTTCCATACCTTAGAAGGCCATCAGCGATAACTAACCCCAAGATCCCTTTCCTGCTTGGTGCATGCATATCCTCACCCCCAACTAATATATTGTGCCAGGGTTTTTGTGCCCCATGTGCATTATCTTGCACTTCTTTGCATTGAATTTCAACTTTCAAACCCCTGACCATTCTTCAATTTTCAGCAGGTCCCTTCTCATTCTGTCTACACCCTCTGGTGTGTCTACTCGGTTACAGAGCTTTGTGTCATCAGCGAACAGTGAAATTATGCCTTCTAGGTCCCGTGCAATGTCACAGATGAAGATGTTGAATAGGACCGTTCCCAGCACTGATCCCTGTGGTACTCCACAAGTCACTCTTCCCTCTGTGGAGTGACAGCCATTTACCACCACCCACTGTGTCCTGCCGCACAGCCAGTTACCTACTCACCACACTACTGTCCTGCCCACACCCATATTCCCTAGTTTGTGCAATAGTCTTGTATGTGGCACAGTGTCAAAGGCCTTGCTGAAGTCCAGATATGCCATGTCTACTGCCCTCTCCTGATCCACCTCCCTAGTCTCCGAGTCAAAAAATTCAAAGAGGTTGGTCGGACATGACCTCCCCCTGGTAAAACTATGGTGCCTTGGGTCCTGCAGTCCATTGACAACCAGATGTTACAGTGCTTCCATGATCTTCACCACTACGGAGGTGAGGCTGACTGGTATGTAGTTCCCAGCTTCCTCTTTGTTCCCAGTTTTGTATAAGGGGACTACATGTGGTGTCCTTCAGTCTTTGGGTACCTCCCCTGTTTCCAGTGATAGGCTAAACAGAACAGCCAGAGGTTCTGCCACCCACCTCTTAGTTCTTTAAGGACCCTGGGATGCACCCTATCTGGACCCCATAGCTTTATCAACTATTATTACTTCCAGTTCTTTTCAGGACCCATTCTCGGTAAAAGGACTTGTCCCCATTTCTGCACCATTCTCATCCCTTGTACTCCCTTCAGATCCATTATCCGCCTCTTCCTCAGTAAAGAATGAGCAGAAACCTGTTCAGCATGCCTGTTTACTGTCGCCATCCTCCATGTGGGACCCATCCTCCTCCTTCAGTCTCACTATCCCTCCTTGCCTTTCTTTTTCACTGATGTACCTATAAAGGTTTTGTCCCCTCTACCCACTGATTTTGCAATCTGCTCTTCTGCCTGAGCTTTGGCTTCCTTACTGACCTCCTGCTAGCTTTTCTTTTCCTGTACTTCTCCCTATCCCCTTCTGCCTGTGTCTTTTTGTATTGCCTGAATGAAATCTTTTTGGCTTCCACTTTCTTTGCTACCTCTTTGGAAAACCATAATGGCCTCCTCTTCCTTTTCCTCTTGCTAACCTGCTTAATACATAATTCTGTTGCTCTAGTAATCCATGTTTTAAATACTGCCCACTGTTTCTCAACCCCTAATTCCTGCCCCATTTCCCTTAATGCCTCTTTCAAGTATCTCTCCATTTTCCCAAAGTCTGACCCCCTAAAATCCAGGACACGTGTTTTTGTGTGGTTTGGTTCTGCTTCTTCTGTGATTTAAAACCACAGTGACTGGTGGTCACTGTTCTGCAGGTGCTCCCCCACTGTTCCCCCCATTGTACTGTTCCCGTTTGTGAGCACAAGGTCCAGTATTGCCTTCTGCCAAGTTGGTTCCATGACCAGTTGCTTGCGGAAGGCACCCTGAAGGGATTACAGGATACATCTGCTCCTAGTTGATGCTGCTGCTTGGATGCTCCAGTCCACATCTGGAATGTTAAAGTCTCTAACCAGTACTTCCTCACCCTTGTCTGCCATCTTTTGGATGGCTAGCATCAGTTCCCTATATGTTTCTTCCTCCTGTGCTGGTGGTCTATAGACCACAACGGTGCAGATGGCTGGCACCATTTTCCTTTCCAGCTTAACCCACAGCATCTCTCCCCCATTTTGTTCTTCCTGGATGTCTGCGGTCCTTATGTCATTTTTCACATACAGTGTCCCTCCTCCTCCCTTCCTACCTGCCAGGTCACTTCTGAATATGTTGTAGCCAGAATGGCCATCTCCCAGTCATGGTTATCATTACACCAGGTTTCTGTGATGGCTACAATGTCCAGGTCTGACTGCACCATGACAGCCTCCAGATGTTCCATCTTGTTGCTAAGGCTCTGGCATTGTCACACATGGCTTTCCATGATTTTACCTCCCTAGACTGTTTAGCTGTTCTACTCCAGCCCCTTCCCTGCTTGTCCTTTATCCCTGGTTGCTGGTGATAAGCTGAAGATACTAACTAACCAACAGTCAACTGTCTCCTACTCACCAATATAATTGCTCCATCTCTGTCCATGCATTCTTGAATTACCCTACTGGTTTTGACTCTATGACCTCATCAGGAAGACTGTTCCATGCATCTACAACCATCTCTGTGGAGAAATACGTCCGCACGTTACCTCGGTGCCATCTCCCCTATCATCCAAGTCTGTCCGCTTGTGATTGCAGATCTATTTTTTGGAAAGATGCTATTCTCGCAGACTTTGTTGATTCTCTGGAGGTATTGGAAAAATTTTTACCTTGTTCCCACTCTGCCTCCATTTCTTGTGGCTATACATCTTAAGCACTTTTACTAGGTTTTCATATATCTGCTGGTGCTGACCCAGCACCATTTGGGTTGGCCTCCCCTGGACATCTGCCACACTGTCTATGTATTTGCAGAAATCTTTGTCTCCAGAACTGTACACAGTACTCCATCCAGTGATCTTAGCAACTGTTTGTACAGAGGGCCAACAGCTTCCTGTCTTCCACTTGTGATGCCTCTCCTTATGCATCCCAGTATCCCATCAACGATCCTTACTGCCTTCGCATGTTGCTGGGCTACATTTTGGTGATGTGATATGACTACCCCCCAGTACTTTTCCATTTTTTTGTTTGGATCAGTAAGGCCACCACCGGCCCACCCCTGACCCCCCGCATTGTGTACCCTGTCCCCGGGTTTTTGTTTCCCAGATGCATTACTTTGCTCTTCACTGAACCAAATCCAAGCTGGACAGAACAAAGAACATTACCAGAGTAAGTGAAAGAATTAAGACTTTGGACTAGGCAGATTTAATGTGAGTTTTTATTTTGTACTCACATGGATTGTTACTGTTTGTTGCGTAGTAGATTAAGGAGGGGCTGTGGACATGGCCTACCTAGACTTTAGCAAGCCATTTGACTCAGTCCCACACAAAAGATTAATATACAAGTTAGACAGCCTGGAAGTGGGTCCCAAGATGATAGCCTGGGTAAAGAATTGGCTGGAGAATAGGACACAGAGGGTAATAGTAAATGGAGTCCACTCTGAATAAAGGGGGGTTACTAGTGGGGTACCGCAGGGTTCAGTATTAGGACCGGTCCTTTTCAATGTCTTTATAAGCAACATTGCAGAGGGACTGGAAGGAAAAGTATGTCTCTTTGCAAATGACACAAAGATCTGCAACAGAGTTGATGCTCAGGGTGGGGTGGAAAGGATGAGAAGGGACATGGCAAGGTTAGAGGAATGGTCAAATGTATGGCAGCTTAGAATCAATGCAAAGAAGTGCAAGGTAATGCACCTGGGAAACAAAAAACCCAGGAAAGAGTACACAATTGGGGGTGAGATACTAACAACAATAAAAATGGTGGAAAGAGACCTGGGGGTAGTCATATCAGATGACGCAAAGGGGTGGGCAAGCAATGTGAGGGCAGAAGGAGGGCAGGGGGATACTGGGATGCATAGGGAGAGGAATCACCAGTAGAAACAAGAAGTTGTTATCCCTCTGTACAAACAGCTGGTGAGACCCCATCTGAGTACTGTGTGCAGTTCTGGAGACTAAATCTCCATGAAGGACATAGACAAGATGGAAGCTGTCCAGAGGAGGGCAACTAAAATTGTGCAGGGTCTGCACCAGAAGACATATGAAGAGAGACTAAAGGAGCTTAATATAAATAGCCTCGAGGAAAGGAGGGAGAGGAGGGACATGATAGAAACTTTCAAGTACCTCAAGGGAATCAACAAAGTCCAAGAGGGTAGCATCTTTAAAAAAAAGAGGTGTGCAAGAACAAGGGGGCACAATTTGAAGATGGGGCGTGGCTCAGAGGTAATGTAAGGAAGTATTTTTTCACAGAGAGGGTTGTGGATGCATAGAACAGCCTTCCAGAGGAGATTGTGGAGTCAAAAACAGTGGTTAAATTCAAGCATGCGTGGGACAGTCATAAGACAATTCTAAGGAGTGGGGGTAGAAAGAAGTAGGCTGCTGGTTAACTAGGATCTGCAGTTTATCCATTAGGTAGGCAAATGTGGGCAGACTCGGTGGGCCAAGTGGTCCTTATCTGCCGTCAAATTCTATGTTTCTATGTTTCTATGTAATAGGTAAACTGTGAAGAATGAAAAAAGGTATAGCAATAGTAAAAGACAGAGTGTTGTTGAAACCACTGAACTTGTTACAGAAGATAATACAGTGACAAGTTGGTTACATAATGTGTGTCACTGTCAGCATTGCAAATGAAGCCACAAATCGTGCTTTGCCTGTTAACCGACTTGTCCCACTTTAAGATTTGGTCATCAAACAATGGCACCTTATCACCCTGCTTATTCACTGTAGTCTGTGACATCGCTCTTCTACCCCTTGTCATCCTCTCAATGTCTAACATACCCATTTTAGCAGCCGCAAACACACGCAACAAATTTGAGAACCTAATTTCTAAATATAAATTCCATCATACCCTTTACATGTTATGAACATCGTCAGAAGTGACACCGCGAATGACATAGAAGGCAGAATTTCACTGCTCACTGATGACACAAAGCTTTGTAACTGAGTACTCACAAGAGGATGTAGATGAGAATGCAAGGAACCTGCAGAAACCTTCAAAAGAATAGTCATGGGTTTGGCAGTTGAAATGCAATGCAAAGCAATGAAAGATAATACATATAGGTCACAAAAAACATTGCACTATCGATCTTTTTGGGGTGAGGATACAGCATGCACCAAGCAGGAAATGGATCTTGGGGTTATAATCTCTGATAACATTAAGGTATAGAAACAGTGAGACAAGGCAACAGGGAAAGCAAATAGTACACTGGGATACATAGTAAAGAGTAATCACAAACATGAAAAAGGAAGTTCCTAATTGAAACATACAAGCCATTGGTGAGGGACCATCTTGAGTACATTCTAAAGTTCTGTACACCTTACCTATATAAGGACGTAGACAGGGTAGAGAAGGTTCTGATGAGGGAAAACTAACTGGTTCATACTTTGCATCACAAGTCCTATGAGGACATGTTGAAGGACTTGAATATGTACTTCTGGGAGGAGAGAAGGGAGAAAGGGGATATGATAGAGACATACAAGTATCTTACAGGGAGGAATTGGGTGCTGGAATATACTCTGTCTAAATAAAAAAGATGATCCTGGACTAGAGTGCATGGTCTGTTGTGGGAGGGAGGGTGATTCAGAGGAAATATGTTGGAGGATTTCATCACTGAAGCAGTGGTGGACAACTGCAACACCATGACAGAGAAAAGAGATGGCAGCTGATACAAACAATTATATGATTTAGCAATGCATAGGATAGACATAAAAGAACTCTGGAGGCCAGGGGTAAGGGGCCACAGAATTAGCAGCAAAACATAACATGACCATACAAGCTCCAATGGGAACACTGGGTGTGCGGTAGTGCCTTATCTGCCAAAATGGTCTATGTATCTATGGATACCTTAATCCTCTCTGATGTTGCCTGAGCCAATGTGCACCCACTGACCTTTCCTTTGCATTTCTCAAATCACATTTCATCTACACCATACTCGTCTTCCCCCAGCAACTGTACTGCAGTAACACCACCATGGGTAGAGGGCTCTAATGTTCAGTGATGGCTAGCAAAAGTCAGGTGCAGTATGCACACTGTGCAAAGCAGAGTGGAGGGTTGGGCATTTAGTGTTCAAGGCCCCTTAAATTGTACAAAATGCACCACTATGGCCTTGGGGATCAAAAAGCATGGAAACAGGTCAATTGACATCCATGCACATAGTCTACCGGTAGATGTTAATCATATGTGGCTTGTACATCAGTTCATGAATCAAGATATGGCTTTGGTTCTGGAAATCAAAATCATATATCAATTACATATGATAACTGATTGCCTCATGTATTGAAACATAGCAAGAATGATGATTTGTACCCAAGTTTGTCCATGGCGAAACTAAACAATGCAGGGCATATGTGTCAAAACATTGAACAGAAGCTAGGTGCCCTATACACAGGTAAGCAATTCACTACAGTTGCATAGTATGCCTGTGTCCAAAGTGATACCACCCGCTTGTGACAATGATGTTCTAGTGTATGCCATTGTTATCAGTTTGAAAAGCATCATTCATAATCCTGTTTCAGAGTGCTGTACCATTCTATACAATGGTAGCGCAATGTATTTCAATTAGGTTTGAAACTTCTATGCATGACTCAGTTATGGGTCGGCAGTTTTGCACCAAGTGTTCTACACAGACTTTTGGGGACACCACTTACCGATTAAAATGACTACCATTAAGAAGCACCCATACAAAACATAATTTCACATACCTAAATAATACTGAATGTGATGAAATGTAATACTGTGCAAAGTGAAGATTTATATGACAGAAACCAAGTTACCAGCTTTTATGTGTTCTGTTCACCATGCTGCAGTAGAGTTAATGTTGAAAGTGATGTGATTACAAAGGTAAGCACTCTACTTTGACATGTAGGAGACTATGCTATGTAGTATATCATTGCATTGGCATAATTCACTGCATGAGCAAATAAAGTTATAGCCATGGAACAAACATAGTGTACTGAAATCACTGTACTGCAGCATAATGGCGATTAAAGAAGCAGTTTGGCTCATCATGGAGAGTGACAAAGGCAGTTTTAACACAATCGTGCATGAATTAATACAGGAGGACTTAATATGAGGCTCAACATATACAATGATGTCTCATGGCTATCTTCTTTGTCGGCGTCACATGAAACCATTATAAAATTCTGATGGTGCCTTACGGTGAACAGAAACCTGTGATAATGTCACAATGATAGAAAAGTACAGCTGACTGCTACGGACTGTGTACCACCCAAGGATGTTTTTTGATGTTTTTTTTAGAAAATGAACATGTGGTGAGCTTACAGAAATAATGCAATGATAGCTGGCATTCATTAGTCAGTCTGTATAGTGTCAGTAAGGAAAGCGTGACATATGTTGCTCAATCAGCACCTTAGTGGAAGGTGGACAAACCGAGGCTATGTTGAGCTGAATGTGCCGTGGATTGTCAGCGGCCAGAATGGCTGAACAGTGACAGTGCTGGCACTCTGCATTTTCTCAAGCAGAACATCGCTCATCATCTGTGGAATATACTTGTAAAGTTTGCGAGTCTTCTTTGGGACCACTTTCCAATGACAGCTGCATTTATTAAACAGGCGATGGTAGCTGGGAAATAAAGAAAGCAAAATTAGCATGCATATCAATGGAAAATAGCAGTCTGCCTCTGTTTCTGCACAGGATTGTTAACATGCACCTTGTGGTGAGACAATGCTTGCAATAAAGAAATGAATAGCCCACTACTGGGCAAGAATTGATACTGATCATCAATAAGCATTGGTCGCACTGGTAGGCACCAGGAAATGGAAAGTTTAAACACACACACAGATGAGAAACCATGTAAATTCCTTCATTGGAAGAACGCACCACTGCAAGTCTGAGCTAACTAATACAAGTGCTTTACATGGCAAGAAAACAGCAGCAGATTGTATTATTGTATGTCACCTTGGAAATGGAAAATAAAATCAATGTTAAATGACACATTGTACAGTAGTTCACTGAACTCAGTATGAATCTGTCTTGCTCTATTTCCATCTCTGTAACTCTGACTCCCTTCCCTGTTCAGCTTTCTCTGTCCACCTCAGTTCACCAACCAAACCTAAGAAATAAATCTGTACAGGTGAGTCTTTGTCTGCCTCCCTCTCTATAAATGTTCACACATGACCGACAGAGATGAATGCCGCGTACCATGCAACATGCAAAATATCAATGACTAGGCACCTGTCATTAAATAGATTAGTGCACTTTTTATGAATGAGTTTTTTGTGACCATAAACAGCTTTCATTTAAATTGAATCTATAAATATAGCCATTGTGGAACTGACAAGGTGAAACATTATAGTGATCTACAGTACACATTTAGATACAACTTACGTTGTTTTCATGGCAACGTTATACAAGTGCATATCCAATGTCTCATTTCACTCCAAAGTAGCCTGTGCTTGTTTTACAATGCATGCACTTAGATATGCTTAACAAGTAGTGGCGCAAAAGAATAAAAAAAACTTAGCACACCATAGACATTGCTTTCTAGCATTCTTTGGTTGATAACAAGAATCAGTAAACAAAGTGATATGGACTGGTCTTTGAATCACTGTGTTCTAAAGTCTAGCAATACGATTGGAAACTGGGTTGGTGAGCTGATCACAGAGACCATCTTGAGTCATGACATGGGCCAAGTACAGTGTCATTATTGGAGAAGAAAAAACTTGTAATTATGGGTTAAGATGACACATCAAATACACAAAGATGTCACAAAGCAAATCAACAGTGGCTACTTCAGGCACATGGTCATTGTCACATAGCTGAGAAGTGGAGTAAAATTATTAATAAGACATGGCCTGTTGAAGTAATATAGATCCACAGGCAAATAGTAGCTCAATATGAAGCGCCAATCACTGAGACATGAACATTAGCATCACCATTGGACACCAGGAAAAATAATGTTGGTAAAGAAGTTCCATATATGTAAACTTACTTACACCTATCTTTCCTTTTGAATTTAGAAGATAAGGACGTGACACATGCGAATTGTGGTCAATTTCAGCCAGATAGTTTCGGGCATGATACACTGGAAAGGTGTAAGCAAAGCGCTTGGATGAATACATTAATATATGTTGTTGGAATTGCTCCAGGTCAGAAGTACTCCTATTGAAAGACAAGAGAATAGCGTAGGATGCAGATACAAATATGAATAAGATACATAAGATATGATAAGATATGAATGAGTGTGTGTGCTGTAGTTGAGATTATGATGCATGTCCAAATGTATGTAAGTTTAACCACTACCAAACTGCAAATCAAAAACATTGCAACGCATGACCAGCGAGAAACACAGGTGGCCAATAAAAAACAAATTAATGTAAACATGGAAATTTACTTATCTGTATGAAATGTAGTGTTTCACCGAGTTGTGGAAGCGTTTGTCCGTAACAAGTTTGCTGAGTTCGACATGCAGAGGTGAGCCAGGCACAAGCCATTCCTTATCTCGGCCATGTAGAAGTTCGGAGTGACTGCACTGCTGTGTCCCACCTAAGCCATTTCCCAGCACCCATTTCGAACATTCACAGTGTGATAGCAGCACCAATCCATCGGCCTATAACATGAAGTACAAACAACAACATAGGCAACAATTATTGTAAAAGTAGTTGAAGGCTAAATACATGCATGCAAGAAAGTAGAGACAAGTTTACATATGTGTTTGTATTTTGTTTTGTAATTGAAAATTATCTCATGTCTTTGTGCTTAGAAAGCATCTCATTTCATCATTCAACATCTGCATTTGTACTGTTTATCTGATAGAAATAAGGAAAAGAAGATATTTTTCTTACTGTAGCGTGTGTATTCACAATTATCAGTATTAGCTGCTGAGCTTCCACAGGCTTGTCCCATGAGATGAGTCTGTCATTGAAAAGTACTCTGGTTATGAAAAAAATGTAGTATTGTACATAACACCGTGCTCCATGACCTTCTGGGACAAGTGATGAAGGAAACCAAGCAGCGAAAGAGGATAATTACCAAATCAAGCCAATGTTAAACTTAACGTTCATGGAATTGCTACGATTTATAAAAGAAAAAGTAATTATGATTATAAGTGAGGTTACCAGGGTACCATACAAATCAAGAGAGAAGCAGAAATGAAAATTAAAATTGCTGTCATGCATTGCCACTTGAAAGGAGTATTTAGTGGTGTTGCATAATACCATGAAGTCACCATATGTCTCAACTTGCTGTCAACAGTGCCAGAAATGTGTTACAATGTCATGACTGAAGTTAATGAGGCTTGCAGCCACGCCCAGCTGTGATGCCTGAAATCAAAGAAAGGAACAGCATTAGTATTTGCTATACCCAGGGGCCATGAATGAACTGGTTTTGGCTGACAATATTTCATTAAATTTACTGCCACAATGCATTTTGCAAGATTCTTAGCACCATGCCAAACATCAAAAGAATATTTAATGGTGGGATAGTGATTACCTGCAATGATAGTACAAACAACAGTTAATAAATGGTGGACAGGAGTATAAACAATCACAGAAGCAAAGAACATATGACCACTACATATACTCACGCATCAAGCTTGCAATCTGCACATGTGCATTGGGGACAATTTCTACAACAGCAAGCTTGTTGTTTAATAGAGAGTCAACAGAGCGTTTAAATGACAGCTTTTCCATGTTGGTAGACTTTAGTGTGGTCTCACTCTTGTCTACCACTGTAACTGACAAAATTTCCTTGGACTCAAGGTCCATGCACGTGTAGGTGCAATACTGCGAAGAATGACCGGGGCTATCCATCCTGCCATCACCTGCATGGAACAGAACAGAATGAAAGGATGGTTCTGGAACTGAACTGTAACTTAAATACATGTGTGCTGAAACACAGGCAGAGATAATTTGTGTACTCATTATAACCACATTTTTGTTTTGTCTAGCTGAAATAAGGCCGATCTCCATGGAAATCCAGTGTCTTCCAATGACGGGGACAACGTAAAGTCACTGGAACTGGAAAAAAGAAGACTCACTTATCATTGCATAATTCAAGCAGCGATACATGAGGGCAATTTTCCTGAAATTATTACCAGACGTTAGAATTGCACTGGCAACAAGCAAGTCACCAGCATTCATGCCATATTTTAGCTGTTGCTGGCTGGACCATTTATATTCCACATGGCCATTGTGACAAATCTAGAAAAATAAATACAAAGATTGCAACAGTCAATTTAACAAAATGAGACATTGGAATGGAAGGCACAGTCAGTCGATGTAGGAAAAGGCATGGCACAGTCTACTTTGGTTGAGTCTAATAACTATAATACTCTGGAGAACAGTAACACTGTACATTATTAAAGCAATTATGAATTCTCAGTGTACGATTGTCATATCTATTTATGCCAATGTTAATTTACAAACACTGGGTCATACTGACGCTCTTTAAAAATCATGGTATTGATATTCAAACGGTGTTGCGAAACAGAGTTGAATACGTTAGTAACACAGCACCATACTGGTCAAGTGCCTCTGCGACAACAAAGAAAGCTGTTCACTAACGTTATTCTCTGATGGATAGAGTTGAATGTGTAAGTGAATAAACAAGAACACACCACAGACAAAACAGAGAGCAAAAAATGTTACACACCCATGTTAATGTTAGGCATGTTCCACTGATTCTCTGTGAAATTTCAAGTTTAGAAAGGCACATCGGATGGAAACAAGTTGACAATGCACGATACTACTGCGTGAGTTCCATAATGTTCTGATGGAAAACCATATAAACAGACTGCTGCACAATGGATCTAGCTATGCCTCTGCATTGCCCTCAGAGTTAAAGCTTACTAGGTTCAACAATATTGCTGGCTCTTGTTCCTCCACACACACAGGCCAAGAATGTCCTCCTCAATAGAGGCATCCGGCATATGTGTAGCTGCCATCACTAAAAAGAAAACACGAACCAGTACTGTCAGAAATAAAGAATAGTACAAGCATGAAGATCTTAGCACTTGTGTAACGCAGTGAGAAAATGTTCAAAATGGCATCAAAGTTGATGTGATGGATTTGGACACAAGCACAATAACTTGATGTCAATGATGCAGCTGAAGAGGCAGCATTGTTTTCTGTAAGAACATGGTGGATACCCTCAGAGTCGTAAGTAGGATCACGAGCATCACAATAATCACTCCTGTACCGAAAAGAGGAGCGTTTAATTCATGTATGATACTTGCGAACATACAAACATACCAAATTGCAAACAGATCTATTAAGTATGGACAGTTGTGACATTTTATTGTCATCTTACTACTGCTGCACAAAACCAAAACTAACCACACCTTCCTTTTGCATTCTGTTCTGCGCTAAATCTGCCCTTTACGCGTTCCCAATATACACTGTACATAATTCCATAAACTACTCAGTCACTGTGTAATCTATTCCCAGTAGTCTCCCTGTAAATTATTGCCTCATCAATTTTCCACCACACCTTTGCACCAGCTAACTTCAAGCTGTGTCCAACAGGAGAATTACCAAACATTGGGCAACACAATGTTATCATCTCTGACTTTGTTAATACCTTTCAAGAACTGATAGATCACCAGCATGTCACCTCGTTCCCTTGTGTCTTTCAGCAAACACATGGTAATAACCATTGATCGTTACTCATACTGAAACTCAGCTCCTTTCCATGATGATTAACGTTTTCCTTTGATGAAGCACATGCCATTATTTGCACATAATTTCTAACATATCGGCACATGTACTGAACGAATAGTACTCTGAGTGCGAACTCACCATTGATGTATAGAAAGGCAGGATACACTCATGCATTCTAGTGGTTATCCCTCTGGCAATGCACCATAGCATGATATTTTCACTCGATGATGTCAGCATAAACAGTGTTAATAACTTTCTGTCCCATGTGAATATTAGCACAATGTTAATTTCTGCATCTGATGCTGTTACCTTCACCACTACACTCTTGCAAATAGCTTTTCCTTGAATTTATTTCCACAAGGTGCATGAAGTTGCACTTCTTACTGTTAAATCCAAACAGCCACCACTTAGAGCAGTCTGCAAGTGTAACTAGCTCTTACCAAAGTAACATCATCACTTCCGTAGTCTCCTTTTTTGCAAAAATATTAGTGTTATGTACAATGTGATTGTGATGTCAATGTGGATCACAACACTCTCTGACATCAAATGCTATCAACAAAGGTAATCAATACCCCTCGAATCTTCCCTCCCATTTATCTGGATGCATCCTTGCCCTTGCCGACACATCTTACCTGTAGTCGTATGCACTAAGTGTGTCACTGATAGTAAAACTTGCATCACTTAATTAATATACATATTGATTTCTGTAAAAATTTTGTTCCCAAGGATAGACAATTCATAAACAGAGAAAATTTGCCACTAAACCATTTGAAACTGTATTTAAATCAGATAAAGCAACTTTTAAATGTCTTTCTCCAGCACAGCCATAAGAAGTGCAACCAGTAATGGAAGAAGTCCAACTTCCTGTGTAATGGTAGTGGTGTAGAGTGGTTGGAGATGATATCAAAAAAGTCATTAGCACACCACAAAATAACCAGTACACACTACAATACAACCAAAGTAGTAGAAGAAATGTGTAACTTTAGTCAACAGGAATACATACTGTAGCGCCTGTCTCACCAACAAATACTACATGCAAAAAAATTAAAACCTGACATGCACACTGTCAGCACTGAGACTTCTCACAATTAACTGCACACACTCATAGTTGATGTACTCTGTGAGTTGGCATGTCGGAGGAATATGTCACTGTGACTCCGTGTTTTCTGTATAACCCAAAGTATGAAAGTAAAGCAAGTATGATGATAGTTGAAGTTTCTGCACAGAGCGTTCGAGTGGGTCCCTACTGTTTGAAAAAAAAATCAACAACAATAGTTTAATGGGGAAAAAGCGTTGTCACGCATGTGACAATAGATCAAAAGCAGGCTCTTTCCTTGTGCTGGAGATAGGGACAGGCAAATGTGGAGATGATGCACCATCGTCATCTCATCATTAGAGCTTGCATATGTTGTGCTGTTATCTTTCTGTGCATGCAGTGGTGTGGAATGCACTATGGGTGAGGTTGGCATATCACTGAGTGTAGCATGGACTGTGTTATCATACCTGTTGAAAATTAATGACAACCATGAAACATTTGCAGACTGTCTATATGTCAACAGTTCTACATACCTGTCCCACGTTGCATTCAATTAACCTGGTACCTAATGTGCGAAAACACAATGGGAAAGGTGGTACAATAAAAAAAAAAAAGGTCACTAACCAGTCAAGCAGAAAGCAGGCTACATCGAAGTGGGACAACAATTGACGGTCTTGCTGTAGAAACAAGCCAATGCTGTGTTTGTGCACGATTGATGTCGACTTTTCACGTGCAGCATCAGTGCTATCTTGTGTACTTTCTCGCCCAGAATCAGTGGGGTGAGGGTCTACCACATTTCTTTGTTGGATCCGTTAAAAACTGTACATCAGCCATCCTATGAAAAGCAAACATTGTGAAAAGCATGAAGCTGCAGCAAGTGGTAGCATATTAAACAATGAAGTGCACATGCATGTTGACATGAACAGATGGATACAGATCAAAGGGAATGAGTAATGCTGTGTTATGAAATAGACACAGTTATGGGGATGATCTCTAAGTATCTCTTAAACAAGACCTCACATTTTGGAAACACACTAATAGAATCATAGAATCATAGAAGTGTGAACACAGAAACGGACCGACAGGCCCACCTAGTATGCCCGTGTTACCATTTATCTGCTAGGACATGCTACACACAACCTCAGAATTCTACTGTGGTGGTCCTATGCCATTTTTGGAATCCATCCTTCTTTCTTAGTGTATACCTGATTGCAGTAAGTTGACTTGAAATATTTTCTTAGCTGGTAGAGCTTGGAGGTGCAGTGAGGGTAAGACACAGGGTTGATACATTCTCATGAGATTCAGGTGTTGTCACTAATTCTACCCTCCTGCACCCCTCCCTCACCAGATCTTGGCTCATTTATAGGTGAACACCTGCCCTGCAATTGGAGGACAAGGCTTCAGGTGCAGCTCATGTGGCTCTAAACACTGGGTGTTGGGTTTAAAGGCTGGGAGAGAGGAGCTTAGAGAGTTGTACACTTCACCTATTAGTTTACTGTGTAATACTGCACCTAGTAATGGGGGTACCTGTTTACTGTGGGACTGTATCTAGGATTAGGGGTGACCAGATTAGTGGGTAGGGGTGTATGTTGGACTAGTGTGGAACATGGTGGTTCATCCAAGGAAACATACTGGGAGGAGGATGGGACCAAATGTCATTAGGGCAGGAATCTTTGGGAGGGTGGTGGGGTGCACAGGGTGTTGGGCAGCCATGATACTCGAATGGGCTTTGAAGTTTGGTTGTTGCCCAGTGTGCTACCAGATGGCACAGCTTAGGTAGGAGGTTGAGGGGATTAGGAGACAGCTGGAAGGAGGGGGGAGGTATGGTTGAGGAATAGGGCAGTGGCCCTCCCATGGGGTTCACCAAACACTGGGGTGGGGGGAATAGGTAGAGGACTGCAGGAGAGTACTCTGGGGTTGCATAGGGACTGTGACAGAGGGGGTACAAAAGGAGGATACTACAAAGGAAGCAGACAGATATTGGTGGACACTCACCGAGGGGGGCCAAAGGAAGGACATTATCAGGGAAGTAGGCAGATGGCTGGGGCTGGACAGAAAGAAGCAAGGGGGGAGGTGGATCGGACACTAATGTCAGTAACTGCTTCAATTCTCTTCTTCCGCTTGAGGATGAGGTGGGTGATGCAACCATGACAGGGTAGTTAGAGATAGCAAGGGAGTGGGGGAAGGATGCATGGGCCGGATAGCAGGAAGAACAGGGAGGAACTTGGGATGAGGGAAAATGGGGTGAGAGGGTGATAGGAGCAGGAGGAGGAGGGGGGAGAGGGAGGAAAGCACAAAGAGAAGGACCATTTGGGAGGAAAGGGCAAGGATAGGCACCAGAAGTACAAGGAGGATACAGTAAAGGGAGCTGAGGGTTTAGGCTAGGGGAGCACGACAGGCAAGGAGAGGCTAGACGCAGACGGGAAGGAATAGAGGACGAGTCATGCACGTTCAGCAGATGTGGGGAAGGACCAGTCATGAACAGTGAAGGGGTGAATAGCGGGGTACAGAAGGATACTTGGGAGGAGGAGAGGAATAGGATCGGAGGGGCAGGAGTGGCCAGGGCATAAGGAGAGGGCAGCAGGTGGAACCAAGACAGCGAGAGGAGCAAGGAGCAGGCTGGGGGAGGGCCAGTAGAAAGGATGGGGACATAGAAGAGATAGAAAAGGAGGAAAAGGAGTGGTCAGAGAGGTCCTGTTGGGTGATTCCATGATCAAGGGTATAAAACGGGATAGGGAAGGGGAAGCATACACGGTTAGAACAAAATGCTTACCTGGAATAACAGTGCACAGGGACAAGCATGAGGTATATCAGCTGGCAACAAATTGTGGAGGATCACAGTACATACTGGTCCACCTGGGTACAAATGGCATTGAGGAAAATAGTGAACAAAAGATACAGGAACAGTTCAGGAAGGCTGCCAGGGTCTGTCATTAACTAGGATGCACAATTTCCTTCTCAGAAACCCTGCCAGTGCCAAGGACTAGTGGGGAACAGAAAAGGAAGAGTAGGGAGATAAGTCAGTGGCTCAGGTAGTGGTGAGGGGACAGAGGGTATGGGGTAATGGGGGATGGGGGGAGACCAGGTAGGATAAGGTGCTGTATACTAGAGATAGGCTACATTTAAATTTGTAGGGGAAGGAAATCCTTAAGTTGAAAATAGAGTGGTTCACTGGTGAAAGGTGGGGCTTAAACTTGTGAAGGGGGGAGGGATCAGAGAAAAGGCAGTCAAGGGGCATGATAAATGAGGGACTCTGTCCCCACCCCCTTGGGAGTTGGAGGAATGCAGGAAAAGGCTGACTGGTGAGGTGCGGACCAGGGGAAGACAGAATCCACACGGGAATGGGAGCAGGGGAAATGGAAGTATAGGGAAAGTGTGGAATGTAGTCATGCTAAGCTACAGGCGATGCTGAGGGAGAGTTGGATGTGGTATCGGTCACGGAGACCTGGGCCACTGCAGGGCATGACTGGGAACTCAACATGGAGGGTTACACCATGTTCAGGAAGGTCGAGGGGGAGAGGGAAGGGGTGGAGGGTTAGCAATAACAGTCAAAAACTGCATTGTCATAGGAGGAGTGGAGGAGGCGGTGGGAACTGTGGAGGTGATTTGTGTCAACTGGATAACAAGGTGAGGCAAGAGAGTAAGAATAGAAGTGGTGTATAGACCACCTGTGCAGGTGGAGGAGCTGGAGGAGAGTGTGGTGACAGATGTTGGGAGAAACTGCAGATTGGGCAGGGGAATGGTAGTGGTGTTGGGGGACTTAAACATGCCATGAACAGAATAGGAGACTATGAAATCCTCAGTGGCCATGGAACAGAGGTTGTTGGATGTCTTTCAAGATGCATTCCTAACTCAGCAGGTGGGGGAACTGACCAGGGAGGCATGGATACTGGATGTGGTCCTGTCATACAGTGATCAGATTGGGGCCCTGGAGGTAAGGGACTCGGTGGCGGGGAGCGACCAAGACACGGTCTGGTTCTGCCTGAACCTAGGAGGGGTACAAGGCTGCACAAAGACGGAGGTAACTCACTTCAGGGTGGCGGATTGCAAGGAAATGGGAATAATCCTTAAGGAGCACTTGGATGTGATTTAGAAAGACATGGACACTGACAGTAGGTGGGAAATCATGAGGAGGGAGTGCAGGATACTAAAAGCACCTGTGCAAGAGAAAAAGAAAAATGCGGTAGGGCCCAAAAACACTGCTAGTGGACAAGGGAGGTTCAGGAGGAGGTGGTGATGGGAAAGAAGGAGGCCTATAGGTGATGCTAGTGCTCAGGGAGTGAAAATGATAAAGGGGAGTACTACCTAATGTCCAGAAGGTCCACTAGGGTGGTGAGGGATGCTAAAGCAAGGAAGGAGCAGAACCTGGCCAGGGAAATTAGGAGATGGAACAAGGGGTTATTTAGATACATTGTGGAAAAATGCAGTGTGAAAGTGAAGATTAGCAGGACTAAAATAAGGGAAGGATGAGCACAAGACATGTGGTAGCAGACTGATGTAATAAATGAGTGCTTCGCCTCAGTTTTACCCAAGGAAAATGGGGGGTCTGAATCATGCATGGGAGTAGACGGGGAAACTGAGTTAGGGGGGTGACCCGAACAGATCGGCAGGTCTAGGGAGAGGGTGGGGCATCACTAGCAGGTTGGGGAAGGCAAAGCATGGGGACGAGGTAGCGGAGGTGCAAAGCATGGCAAAGAGAGAGAGTGAGGAAAGCCATTGGGTCCCTTAAAATGGATAAAGCACCAGGGACAGACAAATTACATCGCTGAGTTCTCAAGGAACTGGTGGATGTCCTAGGAAAAACCCTGGGAGGAGATCTTCAGACTCTCTCTGTGGACAGGGTGGGTGCCCCAGCACTGGAAGGTGGGGCATATAGTGCCTATCCACAATGGGGGATCAAGGGAGGTGGCAGGGAACTACAGGCCCATCAGCCTGACATCAGTGGTGGGCAAAGTGACGGAGGGTTGAAGGAGAGACTGGTGGGGAACTGGTAAAGTTGGGGTGCATGAACAATAGACAGCATGGATTGTCCCAGGAAAATCATGTCAGACAAACCTTGTGAGTTCTATAACTGGGTGATGAGTGCCTTCGACCTGGATAGACCACTCGACGTCCTCTTTCTTTACTTCAGCAAGTTATTTGACTCTGTTCCTCATGGAGGCCTGTCATCTAAGCGGGGTGAAATGGGGGTGGGCAACAAGATGATCAGATGGATAGGCAATTGGCTCCAGGCCAGGACATAGAGGGTTGTGGTTGGCGGAATAGTCTCGTCACCAAGGAGGGTCATTAGTGGTGTCCCTCAGTGATCGGTCCTTTTGCCACTCATGTTCAATGCCTACATCGCTGACATAAGGAAGGGTATCAGGAGTGAGATGAGTCTCTTTGCGGATGACTCAAAACTGGGGGATGTGGTGGATGGGGAGGAGTGGAGGATTGGCCCTACAGAGGGACCTGTAGGATATGGAAAGGTGGTGTAGACAGTGGAAGTTGAGGTTCAATGCAGGGAAATGCAAGGTACTGCACCTCAGAGTAAGAAACCAGGGACAAGTGTACACACTGGGGGGGTGGTAAATGCTACAAGTCGAGATGGCTGAGAGGGACATGGGATGGTGGTGGATGTCAAGATGAACAACTCAGAGACTTGTAGGAGGGCAGCAGCAAAGGCCAACAGGATGCTTGGATATATCGCTAGGGGGATCATCGCCAGAAGGAGGGAAGTGATACTCTCACTGTATAACTGATTGGTGAGGCTGCATCTCGAGTACTGTGTGCAGTTTTACAGCACACATTTAACGAAGGACATTGAACTTCTGTAGAGGGTCCACAGGAGGGCCAATAAAATGATTTGGGGCTTGGGAGATAGGACCTATGGGGAGAGGCTCGAAGAGCTAAATATGTACACATTGGAAGAGAAAAGGGACGGAGGAGATGATAGAGGTCTTCAGGTACATAAAGGGGGTAAATAGGGAAGAGCAGTCAGGGTGCTCCAAAGGAAGATGGGAGGGACTGCAGAGCATAGGTGGAAGCGGGGGGGGGGGGAGATTCAGGAGAGAAAGGAGGAGGTGCTACTTCACTGAGAGGGTGGTGGAGCCATGGAATGTCTTGCCCAGGGGGCTGGTGGAGGCGGAGATGGCAGTAGAGTTCAGGAGGGGATGGAACAGGTACAGGGGAAATAAGTTCCTACAATTGCAGCAGTTGCTATCTTTTCAACAGGTATAAAGTGTACAGAGACAGACTGTCTCCTGCTGCTTTGTAATAAAGAAAATAGCAGTAAAAAAAAATGTGATTCTGTCTTATTTATCATGGTGACATACTTTAGCACAATTCTTTTAATCAATACTGCACTGACCAGCCAATCATGTTTTTACACAGGTCAGGTCAGTGTAGACTGTCTCAGACATCAAGGAGTGACAGTAGTGGCAGATGTGTGTGGGGTATAGGATCAGCCGTTGTGATTGGCTTGCTCTAGATCCTTTGACTTGGTTTCCTGGCAAAAGTCCATTTTCAATGCAGTGACTATTTAAAAAAAAAAGGGATTCTGATTAAATAAATAGCACACAGAGTGAGTGGACTAGAAGCCCCTCGAGCTGCAGGATTTGGCATGTCCAGCAACAAGGGAACAGGAATCCTTTTACTATACGTAGTAACTAAAGTCCATACAGTCAAACAGATCAAAATCACCCTTCAGCTCTCTTTGCAGGTTAGGGACTAGGGGGGAAGAATGCTTTACCACTTCAGTAACTGTATCAGTCCCTTCTCTGTTCCCATGATGTCCTCTCCTGCCTGCTGCAGGTTACTGCTCTGTATGCCTTCCTGGTGAAACTCTTAAATAAATATATAAATAAACTGACAGGGGAGGGAAGTAACTGATAGGAACCATTGGAGGAATGAGCAGGAGCAAGGAGGAAAGGAGACACTCCCTCGGAGGAGGGTTCCGGGGCACACAATCTGGGAGACATGGGGGAACTTCTCTTGAGAGCTTTGAAATTTCACCCAAACAAGAAATAACTTTTTTTGGGGGGGGGGCACCTGGAGGAGACACAAGTAGAGCGAGAAAAGGTGGCATTGGTTAAGATGGACAGGAAATGAGCTGGAGCGGGGGGAGCAAATGCTCCAGTAGGAGATACTGGGTTGCCCCTAAGCATCACTGGCAAAAGAAAGGAGACTCAGGGTGATGGCTCAGTGAGGAGAAAGCTCTGTAGACGGGACGGGGGTGTGGCCTTGCTCTGAGGGTACAAACTGTCATTGCCCAGAGTGATCCAGCCAGATGTAATGGAACCAAAGAGGTCAGGACAAATGGAAATATGGGTTAGAGCCTGGGGGATGGACATGGTTCGGGCAGGAGGGAGGGAGGGTGGAGGAGACAAGCAGGCTAATGTAGGGGGATGGGGGGACACACAGATAGCAAGTGGTAACAGGGATAATGAGGCAGTGAGACTGCTGCTCTTGGGTGACTCCTTGACTGCCTGGTACACCAGAACAGCCACCAGGAGAGCCGGTGGCCACCAGAGGATTCTCGGTAAAGCTGGGAGGTGAAGAACAGTGAGGGTGGAAACCAGGAGTGGCTACTTCATTGAAACAGGGATGTATACCTGTAATCCATGACTCCAGCTGGACTGACGTGAGTGATGATGAGCCATGGATCACTTACGGTGAGCAGATGTTTACCTGTATAGGGCCTGCTGGCAGACGGGAATGGCATAGCAGTCTTTGTCTGCCACGAATATCCATTTTTCTATATTTGTTTGTGTCATCATTCCATGTGTGCTGGTTCCAGTTTTCCTCTTGTGCTAGATACCCTCTGTCACACTTTGTGGTGTGCATCCACTCCAAGAGCTTTTACTGTCCACCCAAAATTTAAAAAAAAAACAGACATTGATATTTGTTTTTCTCTCCAGGGTATTCACCTTGCTGCAACATAATTATACAAATTTTTTTCTGTTCTTCTGCTTTGGGTGTGTGTTTGTGTGTGTGGGGGGGGGGTTCATTTGGTAGTTCAACAGTCCCATTGTGTATAAATGCATCACTTGATGGCTGTTGACTGCACTCATTATGACTCCCACTGAGTCTCAATCAGGGGCTGTTCTCACCTGCTTACCCTTGGTAATGTGCTTCAGTTTGAGTTTGAGTACAGCACCATCACACAGACAACTGGGTCATCAAGCTAAATGTGTGAGTTTGACAGCACTGCAAAGCACCATGAATTGAGCTCATAACTGTGTCTTTGGCATCAGATTTCCAGTCACGCTGTCAGACATATCTGTGTTCCGTAGTGGCCTATTTGTTTGTACAATGAAACACAATTCTGCTGGGAATGAGCACTGGGAAATTATCCACAGTGGCCGATATATCTATGTTCCACCGCCCCGGTGGCACTGTTGGTTGAGGCGTTGTACGCCACACCTTGCACTGTGCCGACAATCTGTGTTGGTTTAGTAAGTGAAGTGGATACACCAACCATCGTTGGCAAGGGGGAGAAGTCAGGACACAGACTGGAGGAGGCAGAAGGTGGGAATAGCTGCGGGGGCTAGGGGAAAGCGAGCGTTTTTGAGGCAGTGAAAAGAGCACGCAGAAAGAGAGAGAGAGAGAGAGAGACCATAAAGGAGACATTCATATTCTGGAGGACTCTATAGTAAAGGGGATCATATGGTAGTGGTGAACGGGGGACAGGACAAGCAGTATCTGGGTAGAGTGCATGCCTGACATGATAGCAGATAGGGTACAGCAGCATATTGATCATTGTGTACAGAAGGTGGTGGAGAACTGCACATCATCATTCACCGGGTGACACATGCTATGGAAGTAAGGCATATACAGGAGGTTCAGCACATATTCAGAGCAGTGTGGAAGCAATGCCAAGAGGACGGAAGCAAAGTGGCATTCTGAGACATTATGCCAGGGACAAATGCATGTACAGACTGAGAAAGCGGACCGTGGACTTCAGCGTGTGGTTGATTACTATGGTTTGCCTTTCATATGTTATTAAAACTTAGTGTGGGTAATTCTGCTTTCTCGGTGGAAAACATATGTTGTGGGTGCTTGCCTGAGCATTGCATCTCGACTCTCCCCGTATCAGTCTGAGATGTTTGCAGTATTTTAATATGCAAGTAATGTTGCAAAATATCACCAATAATCATAAAAAGTGCCCTACAGTCTAGCCATTTTTACCTGTATGTGTGCTGCCACAGCTCTAAGAACAATTTCAATTCTGAAATTGTCAGCACTTGTTTCCATCTTGTCTTGAGGGTATCACCAACTAAAGGTATTGGTGTCATCTTCAAATAGTTTTACACTCCATTACTCCCTCGACTTGGTGCCGCTACTGAAGACATTGTGGCAGACAGGCCCAAGCACAGAGAACTGAGTCCACTCGCTGGTCATCACCACACACTACTGGGACAGAACTCTGTTATCCACCTCACTCTGTGTCATAATGCTCAGCCAATTAGTAACACAAATTACCAATGTAGGTCCCACTATGATATAGCACACATGGTTTAATATACTCCTTTTGTGGCCGCTGTCCAATGCATTGTTACAATCCCATAACTGCGTGTTAACACACATAACGAATCGACCACATGGTGGCATCATTCAAAGCAATCTATCCGATTGGTTGGACAGACTATCACAGCTGTGAACCCTTGTGCCCTTTTGTGCATGAACTGTTCATTCTGTTCATGTATTTGAAGTTTTCAATCATATCCCTTCTCTGCTTTGGTGAGTACATGTTTAACTCCCTCTGCCTGCCCTCATCACTGTCCTATGTGATGATAGCTCCCCACCCACTGCCACCCTCTGCTGCCATACTTGCAGCCTGCTCACTACACAGCCCACCATTTTTGCACCCTCCCATGTACATAGTGGCTTACTACCTAGCTGCCAATGCAGCACAGTCAAAAGCCTTACTGAAGTCCAGCGATAGGACATCAACTGCAAGTCACCTGTCCAGTTATCTAGTTACCCAGCCATAGCACTCCACAAAGTTGGCCTTGCAGGAGCTGCTCATAACAAAGCCATGTTGCCTACTGTCATACACTCCTTTGTCCTCCAGGTGGAGCACCAGTGTCTCCTTCAGAACTGTCTCCATCAGTCAACCCTTAATGGATGTGAGGCTCGCAGGCCTATAACTCCCTGTAATACTTTTGTAATGTACAATGCAAAGACAGTGATGAAACTGCTGGTGAATCTCCAACAATGCAAACTAGTAGCATTACATTTCCTGAGGTGAACATAAATATTCCAGTTGGAGGGATGATGCTGCCCTAGTGAAGGTGTCCCTTAGTCAGATACCATCGAAGAGTAGTATCTTACATATGTGCCACTCACAGCCATAAAGATTATGTTATCTGTAGGCCGAGAAAGTGAAAATGCTCCATAACACATTGTTACGTGTGTGAGGACCATTAATGCATGTATGTGCTTACATCCAATATGTGTTACTGGGGGGGGGAACATGTATTGATTCTACAGACATGATGTTATTGTTTTCTTGCAGGAGATGTACTTTTATTGGCCACTACATATAGACGTGATGTGGGCTCTGCCTCCTGATGCTGATGCCAACCATTCCAGACAGCACTCTGCCTACTGGCAGTACATTCTGTGGCATAATGGATGCCTTGGTCACAGAGTACATAGACCTGTGCCAAGCTGTTGTGTGTGGCATATATGTGACACATATCCCGATCATTATGGACACTACACAGGATTCCTACCATTGTGCCTCGTGTGACAGAAATGGCAGTGATAATACAGTGCTTAACAAGGATGCATCAGACAGTGTTTAACTCTGGGATTATGTTAGAAATTTCTATGGTATCGGTGAAATCATTGCATTATGTGCCATAGCATGCTAAAGGCTCCTTTAATTTTGTCAAAATAAATCCAATCTACATAATGGCGCTTGTAGAGCGAGAATGATTCAAATGTGCTGGAGGGATAAATGCACATTGTTTCTTATAATCAAAAATCTCTGTATTTGGGTGTGTGTGTGTGTGTGTGTGTGTGTGTGTGTGTGTGTATCACCTTGTTCTTATGGTTTACAAATTACAGTAAAGTATGTATTGGACTTCACACTGTCTTTAAGGGAGAGATGGAAATATAATGGGAGATTGAAATGGGCCACGCCCACAACCAGACAGTATCACTCAGCTGAACTAAAATGCAGTGAACTCAGTAAGTGTCCATCACTGTACATACAACAAAAATGTTGTAACTGAAATACAGTTGTTGAGATTACCACACGGAGGCATGGTCTGTAATGAAAAATGGCAACACTCTGTTGACTGGGGCGGGTGGTGACAGTTTTGAAGAGAAGGATGGTAGCACAATCTGCAAGGTCATGTGTACATATGATAGGATTATGTGAAATAAATTCAATCATGCAGTGTTGAGGCTTCCATTACCACATTATGCCTGGATGGATTCATTGTGGAATGAAAGACTTGGTTTGCTGGCCAAGGCACCTAGCTTCACCTGAGCTCTTTCCTTCTAAGACTGCTTGAAAGGCAGAGTAGAGAAACTTACCAGAGCAAGGGAGAAGGATTAAGACTTAGTTTGGCTAAGCAGATTTACTGTGTGGTGGTGTTTTTATTTTTTACTCACAGGGATTGCTACTGTTTGTTGCTAACATTTCATTGCTTTATTTTTCTGATTCAAATTGTTGTTGCTGGTATACCTTCTTCTGCATTATTACAAGGTGTGCCTACAGGTGTGTGCTAACAGATTACTGCTGTAATCTTCTGATTCAAATGTCTTTGCAAGGTATATCTTCTGTTACTGCTTTATTTTTCTCTGGAGCAAAGTGTTTCTTACAGGGTATATCTTCTCTGAAATTATTACAGGTGGTGCTTTACAGGTTTTACAGTTTTATCTAACATTAGGATAATCTTTCAGGGTTACTGCAATTGTTGTTGACTGATTGTTTCTGCTCTTACCTCCTTGTTCTTTCGTCCGTGGTTCTTCTTTTAGGCAGGGAAGGGCCCAGCCACCACCCCATCCCCAACCACCCCACGCTACACTCCTTTTATAGGGTACCACAGTTGTGACATTTCCTGTGGCAGAGCAGGAAAGGCGAGATCAGTGGGGCCTCCACAAAGTGATCTCATTTACAGGGGCACTAGTAATTTAACTTGTTATAACAAGTTAAACAAAGCACAATTAAACCATTACTTGCATTTTTTCTTTTTTTTCCTTCTAATTACTCTGACTGGTTACAAACCCAGCAACTTATTTGGAATGGATTCATTAACTGCAGGTACTGTGGAACAATTTTCAGAAGGACAGTCTTACAGGATTTAGGACACTGTCCTACATGCTGGGCCTTTGGAGATCTTAGGTCTCAGCTCCGGGCAGCATGGGCAGAGAGTGCGCGCCTCAAATTTCATATTGAAGAAATACATTATAGAACCACCCGCCATTTCCCCAGCATCCAACAGAAAAAACCTCGACCATGAGGGTAGTTGGTCCAGGAGGTTGGAAGGTGGTGAGGAGGAGCAAATCAGTGCCCCATCACTCTCTGCTCTCCAACAATTACCTCCAAAAACCATATAAACACTACAAACAGGTATCTGCCTCTATCTCTGAAATCAAATAAAGAGGCAGAAGACACTGCAGAGCAGGACACTCGTGACACAGGAGCTAACACAACAATACTCACCCAAATCAAGACCAAAACTAAACAAGCACAAGAAATCCAAAACTTCTGCTCATAGAGACTCCATGATTCGGGAGTTGATACCCATCTCCAGCCAGGGGTGATGGTCAGATGTCTCAGGTACATCAGCATGGAGAGACACTGACCGCATGACTAAATTGTTCACAAAGCAGGAGAAAACATTGATGTCCTAGTACACATAGGGACTGATGATCTCGCCAGCCGGTCGGGTTGTGAGACCAAGGAACACCTGACTAAGCTAGGTGACAAACTATCATCTATTTCGTCCGGCATCTCCTTCTCTGAGATCCTGCCAGTCTGGGAGAAGGGAGCAGATGGACGGAAGGTCAGAGAAGAGGGAGATAGGGAGCTAAACCGTGGCTCAATGACTGGTGCCGAAAGGACACAGATTTGTAGGGAACTGGCAACAGTTCTGGGAGCGAAAGTTCTTTAAATTTGATGGACTGCATCTGACTAAAGAGGAGTCAGTGCATTGGGGCAGAAGTTTGGCGTCTTTGCAGAATATTTAAACTAGCAAATGGGGAGAGGGTGCAGCACCCATACATCGAATGGGAAGAACACCTCCCCTCAACTAGTGGTCAAACAGGAATTCAGCGTGTTTGCCGTTCATTTGCATCACCAGGTAAGAAAAAGGTTTGTCTCCCCATACGATGCACAGGGTAATGCAAACTTCACCCAATAACTAACACACCAAAATCTGGCCAATGGAAAATCATGTACACAATGCTCACAGCCTGGGAAATAAGATCCCAGACCTGCAGGCAATAATGTCAGAGGCTAAACTGGACATAGTAGCAATTAGTGAGACGTGGTTTACCAGTAACCACATAGGAGACTTCAGTACCTGGCTATGTATTGTTCAGAAGCGACTGAGGTGCAAAAGGAGGAGGAGTGGCCTGTATGTTAATGAAAATATCCAAGCTACAGAAATTCAGAATACACATAAGAGCCAGAAGAACTGTGGGACACCCTGGAAACAGGAAATGGGACAGCCATAAGAACTGGGGTCGCCACAGGCCCCAGACCAGAAGGAGGACATAGACACATTACTGTTAGAAGATATACAAAACATGACAGCTAAAGGGAGGCTCTGATAATGGGAACTTCAACATGCCAGATACAGATTGGTCAATACCAGCAGGAACATCTGCCAGAACTAGACTCATAGTGGATTCCCTGCAAGAGGGCCTCAAACAACTGGTACAGCAACTCACAAGAGACAGGGCTATCCTAGATCTAGTGCTGACTAACAGAGAAGGGATCACAGATCTCCAGGTAGAAGGTCACCTGGGGGCCAGTGACCATCACATGGTATGGTTCAATTTGGCTACTACATCTAAATCATCCCATTCCAAGGCAAAAATATGGGACTTCAGGGGAGCTGACTTTGATAAGATGGCCAACAGAGTTAAGCTAGCCCTGGCAAAAAGAAACACAGGTGAGGGGGTACAGGCAAAGTGGGCAAGCATTAAGGATGCAATACTTGAAGCAACATCCCATTGTGTTAGACAGAAAAGAAAGTGCAAAGAAGAAGGAAACCACTTTGGTTCTCAAATACAGTAGCAGAAAAGGTCAGAGCCAAGGCTGGCCTTCAGGAAATAAAAAGGAACACAGCGGGATGAAGATAGGAGGCATACCAACCTGCCCTAAGGGAAGCAGGAAGGCAATGAGGCAGGCAAAGTCCCAAACTGAGGAAACACTAATACGAACAGTAAAGAAGGTGACAAGACTTTCTATAGATACATTAGTGAAGGAGAAAGTCCAGAGGGTGATTGCTAAGCTAATGGAGAAAGGGAGCATGTGAGGAGGAGGACCCTGTAAAGGCATCTATACTAAATAGATACTTTTGCTCAGTATTTACTGAAGAAGAAGGTAGGGCAGGGCCCACAGCTCAGCATCACAGACACAGGGGGGAGGGAGGTGAGCACCACTCCTCTACAAAAGAAAGAGTCCTACAAGAGCTTGCTAAGCTCAGGGTGGATAAGGCAATGGGACCTGATGGCATACATCCCAGGGTACTTAAGGAGCTAAAGGAGGAACTAGCAGAGCCATTAGCAGAATTGTTTAGTGAGTCTCTGAGCACAGGAGAGGTCCCAGAAGACTGGAGAAGGGCTCATGTGATCCCGCTCCACAAAGTGGTTGGCAGGGAGGGAGGCGGGGAACTACAGACCAGTCAGTCTTACCTCAGTAGTGGGCAAGATTATGGAGCCTCCTTAAGGAAAGGATAGTGCAACACACTGGAATCCATAGGGCACAGGATCCAAGACAGCATGGGTTTACAAAAGGAAGGTCCTGTCAAACTAATCTCATAGATTTCTTTGACTGGGTAACCAGAGTGGTGGACCAAGGGGAGCAGTTGATGTCGCCTACCTTGACTTCAGCAAAGCTTTTGACACTGTTCCACATAGAAGATTGATAAATAAGCTAGGTAGGCTCGGGGTGGGTCAGAGTTGGTCAACTGGGTGGCAAACTGGTTGACTAGCAGAAAACAGAAGTGGGTGGTAAATGGTATACAGTCAGAAGAGATACAAGTCACAAGTGGGGTACCTCGAGGGATCAGTCCTGGGGCCAGTCCTATTCAACATCTTCATTAGTGACGTCCAGATGGACTAGAGGTGTAAGGCTTGTCTGTTTGCAGATGACACCAAGATCTGCAACAGAGTAGATGATCCAGATGGGGTGGGCAGAATGAGAAGAGATCTGGATAAACTAGCAAAATGGTCAGAAGAGTGGCAACTGGATTTAATGCAAAAGAAGTGCAAAAATCATGCACATAGGGAAGAGAAACCTGAAGCCACTTATAGGCTGGGAGGAGTTGCTAGCAGTCACAAAGGAAGAAATAGACTTGGGCATCATCACCACTGATGACCTAAAATCATCAAACAGACCTCTAAAGCAGTAGGTAGGCTAGGGGGTGTTAGGGTGTATTAGTAGGGGTATCACAAGTCATAAGAGGAGGTAATAATCCCTCTGTATCAAGACATTGTTAGCCCCATCTGGAGTACTGCATGCAGTATTGGAGGCCACACCTTCACAAGAACATTAACCAAATTGAGGCAGTCCAGAGAAAGGGCAACCAAATGGTGCAGGGACTGCATCAGAAGACATATGAGGACAGATTAATGGAGCTCAATATGTATACCCTGAGCAAAGGAGGAGAGAGGTGATATAGACACGAGACATTTAAACACCTTAAGGGCATAAACAAGGTGAAAGAGTCTAACATGTTTAAATATAAGAAAATAGCAGGACAAGAGGACACAGCATGAGATTAGAGGAGGCCGATTAAGGGGAATGTGAGGAAATTCTTTTTCACAGAAAGGGTGGTAGATGCATGGAATGGCTTACCACAAGAAGTAGTGGCTATGAATACAGTGCAGGGCTTCAAACAGGCATGGGATAGGCATAAGGGAGCAATACAAATGACTATGAATAGATAGGTCACTGACAGAGCAAAGGCCGATGGCACATTTATAAGGTAGAAAAAGAAATGGGCAGACTGGATGGGCCTTGCGGTCCTTATCTGCCATCAACTTCTATGTTTCTATGTTTCTATGAAAGCCATGACTGCGATACAACCATGCCATGCATCCCTGTGTTCTACAAGGAAGGGATGCTAAACAAATCTGGCACATTCTATCATTATGTGATAAAAGCAAAGAAGCAGGCTGTGAGCCTGAGAGTGGGTCCAAAGGTGGTACACTGGGTAAGACATTCATTGGGGGGTACACAACGGAGGATGGTAGTAATCATAAATCACTCCGAAGGCGGGAGGGTGACCAGTGTGGTGCCACACCGATCAGTACTAGGACCAGTTCTACATGTCTTTATTGGTGACATTGTAGAGGTTGTCGAAGGGATGGTATGCTTTTTAGCAAATGACACAACGATCTGCAATAGGGTAGACACTCCAGGAGTTATTACGTAAAGGTAGCGTGGTGTGCGTGTGTGTGTGTGTGTGTGTGTGCATGAAAAAAATGAATAGAGATGTAAGAGATATGTCGGGAGAATGGGTGGACTAGGTAGAAACAGACAGCAATAGAAACCTAAAAGTTGTTGTCTGATAAGGACCACATGGCACACCTAGTCTGCCCTAAATTCCCTTCCTATAGTGCCTCCAGAGACTTTACTTGGACTACAGCTTACACACACCACTTGCTTCTAAGATTCCCTTGAGTCTATCCATTGCATTCTAAAATCCTGTGACTGTTCTTGCCCCATGACCTCTGCTGGTGGGCCAAGTGGTCCTTATCTGCTGTCAGTTTCTATGTAAGTAAGTCAACTGGTACACATACCTTTCACCCCTTTCTTTTTCCCGTCCCTCAGGCTGGCAAATGTGCAATGGTGCAGGTGTTCGAAACATAACATAGATGTTGTCAGTAGATAAGGACATCCTGGACCACTTAGTCTGCCTGATATTTCACTAACTACACAATGCCATCTCAGATCCTACTCAGTCTCCAGTCCCCCCATTGCCTTACATCTAAGATTCCTCTCATGTCTATCCCATGTATTTTTTTTTTGATTAACTCTGTTTTTCTCCCACATGTCTGGAACTCTCTCTAGCTTCCCTCTCTCACTCCTCACCCTCTACCACCCAGTCTGAAGCTCTCCTGTCCGGGAAATTGGGGACAGACACTCTCCCTCCTACTTGATCTATCAACCTGGCAGCACAATCATCGCTGGACCTAGGCAGATCGGAGGGATTGGGATAGCCAGAGGATTTAGTCTGACTATTGGGCATGTGATGGAGGTGGCCCTAGATGGTGCTGTCACCTATCCGGAAGTGGGGTGATTTTCCTGCTTTTTCCTCCCTTGGAGTGCGGCATGCAATGATGCCAGTACACGGCTGTCCTGCTGGCGTCTCTCGCACTCCACCCCTGATGTCGGCTGGTGTTCCTGTAATACCCTCGATCACCATCCGGGTTTGTTATGACACCGAGCCACCCAGGATACCTCCACAGAGAGAGGAGAGCTGTCCTCCTGATGCTCGATCCTCTCTCTCTCTCCCTTTCTAACCTCCAGCTACCTGAGTCCATCACCTAACCCTTGGTCAACAGTGTGGCGCAAGGTGTGGTGTGCAACAGAAGTACTTCCCCACATCTCCTCTCAGCCTCCATTCCATCTCCAGATTCATAGTGTGACCCCTTGTCCTTGAGCATCTTTTTCTTTGGAAGATGCTCCCTCCCTGAAACATGTTTATATCTGTGAGGTATTTCAATGTTTCAGTCATAACCCTCCCTTTCCCTCCTTCCTTTTAGGGAGTACATATTTAATTCCTTAAGACACCTTTTTTCATAGTACTTCAGGTGCCGGCCCCGTAACATTTAGGTTGCCTTCCTCTGTACTGCCTCCACCCTGTCAATCTCCTTTCAGAGGTGGGGTCTCCAGAATGGGACACAGGCTCATCAGTGATTTATACAGCGATATCGCTACCACTGTGTTCCAGCTGGTGGAACCCCCTCCCTATTCCTTCAGTGCATACTTCTTGTTTTTCCCACTGCCATGTCTCACTGTTTAGTTACCATCAGGTCATCAGTTATTATTACACCTGATCTCTTTCTCGTTTTATGACTTTTAGTACTTCTCCCTCCATTTGGTACATTGCCCCTCAGTTTCTGAACCCCGAGGGCATGATTTTGCTTTTTATTGCTTTGGAACTCAGCTCCCAAGCATCACCATTCTTCAAGCTTCTTTCTATCCTCCTTCATTATCCCCCGCCCCGGCCAACTGTGTTGCAGATTTTTGTGTCATATGTGAACAGGCATTCCTGCCCTTCCAGTCCTTCTGTAATGTAGCTCATAAAGACATTGAAGAGGACTGAGCCTAGTACTGACCCTTGTGGCACTCAACTGGTCACGTTATCTTCCCCAGAGTGGACACCATTTCCTACCACCCTCCGACTCCTATTGCCTGGTCAACTCAATACCTATCCGATTAGTTTCTGGGCCTGCTGCTAGGCTTCTCAGCTTGCTCACCAGCCACCTCTGTGGAACGGTGTTGCAGGGTTTACTGAAATCCAGGTAGGTCACGGCAACTGTTTTCTCCCGATCCACTTCCTTGGTTGAACTCGATCAGATTTGTCAGGTAAGACCTCCCCCCGTGCAACCATATTCACTTGCATCCTGTAGCTCACTGGTGAAGAATTCCCCCATCCTTTCCTTCAGTAGTGATTATGTTACTTTGACCACTACCAAAGTAAAGATGACATGCTTATGGTATACTGCCTGCTCTTTGCTTCCACTTTTGGGAGTGGGACTAAATCAGCACTTCTCCAGTCTCCAGGCAGTTTCCAGTAACCGGTGGAACAGGGCTGTCAGAGGAACAGCAAGATCCTCCTTGAGCTCCCTCAATAATCTGGGGGTGCACCCCATGTGATCCCACTCCCTTGTCTGCTTTTAACTGTTCCTTTAGAACTGGCTGCACCTGGAAAAGAATGCGCTACTGGAAAAGGAAGTTGAGATGTGTCATCACTGTATATCACAGTATACCATGCTGCATGACAATTGCAATACTGTATTTATAAACCAATTAATTATCTTCAGTGATAATTACCATGATATATCGTCATATCGTGTTATCATCACAACTCTACCTGGCATAGTCGATCCTGTCATATGATTCATCATTCATGTCTAGGCGCCAGTCTGAGGGACCATATGCGGAAGATTGCAAGTTGCATTTTGCATGCTGAATTCTCTAATCTGCATTAATGCAACCTTTTTTTACATCCCATGTATAAACTGCACTTTAGCAGGAGGGTTTTGGATCAGCATTGAGATTAATTGAGGTAACGTTGCCCTGATGGTTGTTTAACCAGAGTGATTTTTATTTATTTATTTAGTTGAGTGCTCAGAAAGCAGTTGAATCATAACTCATTTACAAAGGTCCCATGTCATGAACATAGAGCAAACAGTACAGACCAGAATTTTAAAAACAATACATATGGTACAGGCATGTGTTAGCCATAAAACAGAGACCACAGAATGGTTGTCAGAATGCAACAAGCAGAGTAATCTAGTACCATGGATATGCTAATGCATGAGAAACTAAGTGCAGCTCCAGGGAAGTATTGTATGATATAATAATCTTTGAGGAATGGTGTCTGCTAAGTCGGTTGGAATGGGGCACAGGTGCTAGGTGAATAGGGTTCACAGATACAGGAGGTAGAGATGTAGAGTTTTATAAACCTCGATGACAATTGGTCAAGAGGAGGAGGGGGAAGGACAGATGACAGAGTCTGGCAGGGTGGGGGACAGCGTAGTACTTCTAAGAACCCTTGGTGAAAGGACACAGGAGGGAGCAGGCAGGGAATGGCATAGAATGGGTATGAAGGAGATACTGAGGTGATGGGCATAGAGCACCTAAAATGCTATAGAGGTGAGCAGTGGCCTTAGAGCTTGGTGTACTCCGAATAACAGGGTCAGTTCTGGCAATTGAAGAGGCTACTGGCTTGTAGGAACAGCTTAAATTCATATTAAAAGGACCGTGAGTTAGCAGTGTTTAGTACTGCGGTGTTTATTTCATTAAGCCAATGTGGTACTCTGTAGGAGAACAAGCGTTAGCCCAGCGCATTTCTCCAGAGAGGCAGACTAAGCAAGTAAAGCCCAGTACTCCTAGTATTGTCCCTTGAATTGGCAAGCACTTATCTGGACTATACCACAGTTACCTGCAAACTGTATCTTCCCTGTGGTACAGTGCCCCCCCCCCACTACACACCTATTTTGTACTCAACATCCCTTCGAAGTCCAGAAGAATCTGGTTGACATTGAATGCACTGTTGCATTCGACATGAATCAAAGTGGATAGTGACATCAAATTTCATGTGCTATCTTGTAGAGATCACAACCCTATTTATCTTCGCCATATACCTCATGCCCACTGAGGAAGTGGAGGCAGCTTCACTGACTCTCTAATCATCTCCACTATGTACCCCTTTAGTTGGTCTTACAATTTTGAACCACCATGTAGTTGACCTCAGTTGTTACAAATGCCCCTCAACCACCTTTGTCATGGACAGCAAGTGGGAGTAGACACACAACGCCACGACTGTAAATCTGTGACAGAGGAGCCTAGGAGTCTTTTAGTAATGAACTTTGACTGCATGCACAGCAAATTAAAATGTGACGTACTGCACCACAACACCATTCAGATGATACCCAGCTATACTTGTCCTGTCTGCTGTATACTGCAGTGTCGACAGCTGAATTTTACAGCTGCCTTGAGGAGATCCATTCTTGGATGACTCAAAACTGGCTTTAATTACTGCTGACACCGCAAAGAAAACCTTAAATAACATGATACTTTGGCTCAATGCAGCTTACATTCCATATATATATATATTCTATAGAGTTCTCCTTCCCATTACTTATTACTATGGAAATGTACATGATTACAGGGTCTTTTTTCTGTGGTATTCATCTACTTCTATAGCTTACTCCCCACGTTAAATCAGAATCCTCTATGGTGACATCACACTCCACTGCCATGGGAGTAACTGTAATGTCACAGGCAGTGCATTATGACCTCAGGTTAGGAGAAAACAAATGGGATAGATGAACTCTTCAGAAGCATAGATCCAGTTTTCATGAAAATGACATCAGTGAGAAAAAAAATGAGGAGGAGAAATACAGAAATAATGTCAAATACAAGCCAAGCCATGTCTACATATGCATTTTGCTAAAGTTATCCTTAAGGCATCAGCTGCTCTTTAACCTTAAACCACAGAAGACCGAGATATGGGTGGTGAATTCATGTTGCCCTGGGAGTGGCGGTGGTTGAAGATTACCACTTGGACAAGTGTTGGGTGGTGATCACATCGCCACAACTACACAGGCAAAGTATTCGGACATGATCCTGGATGACAGCTTGAAACTTGATGCTCTGTTGTCTGCCGTCATCAATAGTGAATTTTGCCATCTTATGAATATCACCCCGATCCAAGCCCTAACCACACCTGTCGACAAGATCACTTTTGTACATGCTTTCATCACTTCAAGACTGGTAATGTGCCATGCCCTGTAACTAAGGTTGTCTGGAGGCAACCACCATAGACTGCAGCTGATGCAGACTGAGGTGTCAAGAATTCTTACTGGAGTGAAAAGTTGTGGGCATGTCACCCCTGTCTGCCGTGAACTGCATTGGCTGCCAGCCGGGTGCAGAATTGTCTTCCAGATATGGCTCCAGACCAATAAAAGCATGCACAAAAGGGGACCTGTATATTTGAAAGTTCTCCTTGCATCCTACAATTTGCCTGGTGCACACCCATCTGCCAGTGTTGACTTCATTGGAGTTCACATCATTTGATAGATTATCGAGATTGGATGCTCTTGTGGGCTATGCAAACCCCTTGAACACCTTGCCTGTTTATTGAAAGGAGGCTACCTTGGTGGAAGCCTTTAAGAAGGGACTAAAGACATATTTGTTTCAGCAGTCCTTTACTGATTATAAGTGTTTTTTTTTAAATTGGATAGAGCACATGTGTGCACTCACCTGTAACTTTCATATTTTTTGGAGTACGATTTTAATAATTGTACTGTTTTATTGTTCATCAAAGAATTGGGGGCTTTCAGAAATCAAATATTTATCTGTCGGTCTATCTAATGCCTGCCTGAGTTCAAAGTTGGGAGTAACACTCTAGGAGACCTGGACGCTACCATAGTGGAATTGTGCCTACACATTGTGGTCACATGGCCCTGGTGTAAGTAAAGCATGAGATGGGTATGGGCAGTACCATGAAAATACAAAATCACACATGCCCCCACAATGCAGAGCATCATGGGCTGCATATGCAAATCACCACAGAATGTTATGCTGGTCCAACTTTAAGCAGAATTGCATGGTGCCGAGAGGCCTCTCACACAGTTTGCAAAGGGTGCTAACAGAAGACATAGTACCATGGGCAGTACCATGCCACACTATTGAGAAAGGGACTGAGTGAGGATGAAAGTGGAAGGAGTGGTTCCATATGTGAAACACAGTTATGCCAGATTGGTGGGAGGGCAAAAAAAAATAGGTTAAACTATGCTGAATTAAGGGAACATCCATGCACACAGTGGTATAACACAGGCAACCACCACTGGGTGCTGTGTCTGGCAAGGAAAGATGTTGAACAAAGAAAATAATGCCTCACTAGTGGGAGATGTAAATAATGTCAATCTATCAGAAGTATTTCATAGCCTCCCACATGAAGCAACAGCTAGAAGCTAGAACTTCTTGGTCTCCCGACAGGGTGCATTCCTAAAAAAAATGTTTGTCCCAGACAAAAAACAAGGGATTACAGTACTGGACTTTGTAGTCACAAATAAGTAAAATGTCACAGTGGTAACAGTAGAGGAGATATGATTGGGGGTGGGGTTAGGTAACCACTGTGTCTAATTAGAATTAAATGCAAACAGTAGGGTGGTATACACATGAAGTTAAATGACCCAGAGTGGGCAATCACAGGGGCGTGCTTGGAAAGGGGGTGTGGCCAAACAAGAAAAATCATGCACTGTGGACGAACCATGCCTATTGATGTATCTGTATCCCAATAATTAGCATGTTTGATCTGTGCTGGTTTTATGATCCCTAGTGAATCTTATCTTTGCAAGGGTGTATGATTTTCTTGTACCTGCAATGCATTTGTTCTCATGTGACAGAGATGGCCATTTTTTTTTAAACTATACTGATTTCTCATTGGTCACTACACTCATTGTAAGGGCCTTGAACAATTGTCAAACAACAGAGTGTGCATGTGTGACTTTGATTGTTTATAAAATGTATCCACATGTTTTTTGCATGTCAACTGGAGTGGTCATGCAGAGAGAGAATAAAAAGCATCTACTAGCACATCTGCACATATGCCAAACTAATCAAAATATTATGCAAACTTTACAATGTTTACCAAAACTTCCAGCAACAAAGTAGTTAACAACATCACTGTAACAATGAGGCTATTGAGTAAGCTGAAATCTGTAAATGTTGTTATAACAGAACAGGAAAAGGGAAGTCAAAATTCCGCTGTGCAAGACTCTAGTGAGGCCCCACCTGGAGTACAGTATAAAGTTCTGGAAACCTTACTTATGTATGGACATAGACAAGGGCAGAGAAGGTTTGGAGGACGGCAACAAAGACGGTACAGGGATTGCATCACAAGTCCTATGAGGACAGGCTGAAAGATTTGAATATGTACTCCATGGAGGAGTGGAGGGAGAGAGCGGATATGATAGAGACATACAAGTATCTGACAGGGAGGAACAGGCTGCAGGAATACACTTGTTTTCCAGTGAAAAAGATGTTCCAAGACTAGAGGGCATGGGATGAAGTTGGAGGGAGAGCGATTTAGAGGAAAAGTAAGGAAGAATTTCATCACAGAAAGGATGGTGGACAAGGGGAAAATACACCCAGAGGAAGTGGTGGGGCTGAAAAAATCAGGGAAGTTAAGAATGCATGGAATAAACATAAGGGAATTCTGGAGGTCAGGTGTATCAGGCATAATGAGCAACAGACTTCTAGTAAAACATAAAGTGAACTTACAAGCTTAAATGGGCAGATTGGGTGGGCCAAAGGCCCTTATCTGCTGACAGTGTCTACGTTTCTATGTTTCTATGTAACGTAGCCATATCTGATACTGTGAACCGATTCTGAAGACGTGCTAGCCACTCGATGTATGGTCTTGGACAGATCACTGTCACATAAGACAGGATGTATTGTAGGCACAAGAGAAGCAATAAACCTTTCAGAGATGAAGCTCCCACCTTAGTATTTGTAAGGACTGGCTGCATGGGTATCAACAGTGGTTCAATATGGGAAAGTTAGAATTCGATGGGCAGAGAGAGGAACAAGTAAGCGATGAGTATAGTAAAGCTGATACTAGAGTTGCATGATGCACTGCAGATGGAACAAGGTGTAGCAATGGAATGGATAGCATCAGCATTGCTGTGAAGGCAGTCCAAAGTTGTGAACAACTATCAAAGAAATCTGGAAAGCCATTATATACAGATTTTTGGAAGTAGACTGTAAAATTCAGGGGAGTGTGTGAAAGAAACAGCATCATGGGTGGACAAGAATGGACGTGAAGTTCAACTAGCAGTCACAAAGAAATGAGTACACTAGATACGGAATTTAATTAATGTACTGTAAATAGCGTGATGACACAAAGGAATGGCTAGGTACAGCACACAGAGTATGTCAATGGAGTGTGAATCACATAGTGATAAAAAAAGGGTGACTGTAAATTCCAACTGGTGATCTAGTCAGTAAAAGTAGCTGGGGGACCAGTGGTCTTTGGGTGATTAAGTGGGCTTGCGATGTAGTAAGAGAAAAGCAGGTAGATTCAGTTGAAGTAGCAGGAATATAAACATGATATCCCAATAAAACCAGCATTATCAGCACATATAATAGGATTATCTGATTGTGTGAATTGCCTTTCATATAGGCTGTCACGCTAACATATCAGCCACACAGTTATATATGAAGTCACATGCTGCCTGTACCACTGGGGCATTCACTGTAGCATATAGCTTTCAGTATATCAGTTTACAGTGGGCACTCTGGTATAAAGTCAGTGCAGACACAATATTCTTTGGAACATAGCTTACATGTGGGCTGTGCCGTTGGAGTTGTTACACTCCTCCATTGAATTGCTTTGTTTCATCTCTTTCATCATAAAAAGTTGAGATATGCGTCAGATTGCAACTGATGATCACAAGTAGTTTGAATTCATTGAGACACACATGCCTCCACAAAGCACCATCAATGTACATCACAACAAAAGTCACATTCTGGTACTAGCAATAGGAACAATGCATGTACTCTGTTCCCTCGAGGATTTTGCAAATGTTAGTCACTGTGACTAAAGTGATCATAGACTGTTTAGCTGCTATATGAAAGCATTAGCTGCTCAATGATAATACGCTGGCAAATTAGTTATTCTAAACCATGTACTATACTGTTGCTAAAAACAACATGAACGCAGGGTTTTAGCCTCCATGGCACACGTAACTTTAAAAATCATTAGAAATCTTAGACACACACTAAAAATATTTGCAGGTGTTGGCTTAGCAAGTGGCATGCAGGAACACAGATGTAGGTCATAAATATCAGTGCTGGGTGTCACGGGTCGTGGGAAATGATGGACTAGGAGTCAGTAGATAAAGTTCCTAGAAACAAAGCTGCTTTATTTTTCTTCCTTAGCAGTCCAACAGGAATAGCAGTATGACAGAATAACAGCCAACTTAGGCGATAAAATAAATAAGGAGTAGCATGATAACAAAAACAAAATAATTTCACTCTGGTTCAAACAACTAGAAGGAACTAGTTGCAGTAGGTGTGCTTTCTCCCACACCTTCCTACTATCTGCTTTCAATCTGTTTTGACTTTTCTTTTATACAGGAACAGGTCATGTGACTGTCATAGCTCCTCACTTAGACCCACTTTCTTGAGACAGAATGAAACATTCTTCATATCATACATAAAAATTGCTTGCTAAATTTCTTTTTTTTTCAATTCAAAGTTTATTCACCACTTTTTCCACATTACAGGAGGCAGTAATGAACATTTTGACATGAGATTTGTAAGACACGTCATACTACCCCCAACCCTTCCCTCCTCCCTCCCCTGCACAGCAGTCCATTCTAATACTATTATCACCCTCTAACTACCTTTACCAAGGGTACATAAGTTAGTAAACTCAACCACACATTATTTCATAGCCATCGTAATTAGAGTGTGAAGGGGATCCCAAATAACCTTGTACCTATGTCATCTGTTTTGAAGGCTGGCAATAGCCTTCTCTGTGTGTAGATTTGCTAGGATCTCATTGATCCACTCCTGGTATGTGGGACAGGTCCCTTCTTTCCAACGCCTAAGAATGATTTTTCTGGCTGAAAGCGCAACCATGGATATATGAAATCTCCGGATTCTAACCTTTATGGAAGACAAATCTCCCAACAGGCAAATATCAGGTGTAAAATAGTCCTGTAAACCCAATAAAGGATCCAGGTTGGCTTTTATAAGCTTCCATAACAAAGCTATCCAGGGGCACGACCAAAATAGATGAAAAAGTGACCCTGTGTCCTGGGAACACTTATTGCACCTATCACTATCGAGAAGGCCCCATTTCACCAGTTTAGTTGGGATATAATACAGATTATGTAGGATGTGAAACTGCATAAGACGTAATCTATCTTGGGATGCATATTTATGGCAATACATCCAGAGGACGGGCCAATTAAAAGTATATTGGGGAAAAAATGAAACCCAAAAGTTAGTGGGGCCATTACCACATCCAAACCGCCATCAGTACAACACTTGATAAATCTTACAGATCACACCTGAGGAGACAAGAAAAGAGGAGAGTTCAGATACCAATGCAAAGGCCACTGGACGGGGTGGAGTGGCCCCAAGAACCGTGGTTAACAAGTGCATCAGTTGAATCACTTTAAAGACCGAAGACCCCGGAATTTTGAACTTATTAATGAACTCAGGGAATGAAAGCCAAGCCCCAGCCTCGTCCAAAAATGAGGAGACTATCCCCTCTCCTAAATGAGGCAACCATAAACCGGATATTTTCTGTTTGTTTATGGTGAAAGCCGGGGAGTTCCAAATGGATTGAGCGAGATCTTTATTTTGATTGTATCGCAGAGAAGAGCACAATTGCGAGTGTACTCTTATTGAGGTCATAATAGTGGGACATTTGTTAATATTCTGTAAATGAGAAATTTTTAGATAAAGCATGGTTGAAGGGTCCATGTTCATAGATTGGATAAAGTCTAATTCAATCTTGAGCCAAGCTGGGCTCATGTTATCCGGGCCTGGCCTTACCCATCTCAGATATTTATCCAAATGACTAGCCCAGTAGTAAATGGGCAAGTAAAGAATCCGAAGCCCCCCCTCTTTTTGGGTGTAGTTAACTTGTGATATGCCAACCTAGAGGTCTTATTAAGCCATATAAACTTGGTAAAACGTTTATGCGTTTTCTGAAACCAAGCAAAAGGGACAGATGAATTAAGATGTGACAGAGGATAAAATAAACAGGGAAATACATTCATCTTGATTATATTAATATGACCCCATAAAGATAACAGAAGCTTGTCCCATCTCTCTAGATCTTGAGTGATCTCCTGCAAGAGAGGGTCCAGATTTTCTTTAAACCACGAGGAGGAATCACGTGTTAGTTTTACACCTAAATGCTTAATAGCCCTGGGTGACCAGCATAGTCCCAGAGAAATAATATCAGTCTTGAAACTTTATGGTTAAGAGGGAAAAAGGATGTCTTATTGGGATTTAACTTATAATTTGAGATACTACTAAATCTGTTAACCTCCCTTAACATGTTCGGGATAGATAGTACCAGATTGGCCAGATGTAAAAGGAGGTCATCAGCGTACGCTGTTATTTTCACTACCTCATTCCTAATGGGAATACCTTGTATTCCTTCATTGTTGAGAATATGTTGAATAAGGGGTTCCAGATAAAGACTGAAAAGTAATGGAGAGAGGGGGCATCCCTGCCTCGTACCTGACTGCAACGTGAAAGACTTGGAGAAGGTCCTATTCCCTGAAATTCTCGCTGTAGGAGACTGGTATATTGCCCTAATCCAGTCTATGAACATGGAAGGGAATACAAATGCCTTAAGGGCTTGAAATAGAAAAGTCTAATTAACCCGATCAAATGCCTTCTCGGCATCCAGGGAGACCAACCCCGCAGGATAGATGGCATCCCTGAACTCTGAGAAGACATGCGAGAGGGTACGCAGGTGGTCCGAAGATGCACATCCTCTCATAAATCCCACTTGAGACATACCCACCAGATCTGGGAGGACCAGGGTTAGTCTATCTGCCAATACCTTCAAGAGAATTTTGACATCTTGATTCAGCAAAGATATTGGCCTGTAGCTCTGAACCAACTCTGAGTCCTTGTCCGGTTTAGGTAACAAAACTATCAAAGCTTCAATCAAATGTGCATCTGCTGTCTCTCCAGAAAAAATGTGCAAATAGAGACGATGCAGTACAGGTAGTAATTGGTCTCTGAAAACTTTGTAAAATAAGGTTGAAAATCCATCTGGTCCCGGGACTTTACCCACTGGCAAGTCCTTTATAATAGCCGCTATTTCTTCCTGTGATAAAGGAGAAGATATAAATTTCTTTTGGGAGTTAGATAGTAATGGAAGATGTGCTTCCCTGAGATACTCCTCCAGTTTTTTGGTGGGTGGAGACTATCCATATCCCATTATAATTGCTCATAAAAGTAGCAACTCCTGAACTATCTCTGAGGGGATACTTTCAGGATCCCATCTGACTGTGACCTTATTGGGGGTATAAATATTGCTGACTCTTGTTGCTTTAAACATAAAGCCAGCAGGTGCCCCGCTTTTTCTCATTGATCTGTGAAACTGGCCTTTGTATGGATAATAGCCAGTTCTGCCTTTTCTCTTAATATTCCCAAGTATTTATCCTTATATACTAATAACTTCTGTGACTCCTCTTGAGAAATTTTATCTGGCTGTATATTTTCTAATGCCCGTATCTGGGATAATAAGGACAATAACTCCATTTCCTGTGCCCTCTTCCTCTTTGTAGCTAGACTAATAAGAATGCCCCTTATATAAACCATAAAGGCTCCCCATAAAATATCCGGCCTTATACTATTTATTGGGTTGGTGGAAAAGAAAAAGTCTATCTGTTCTTTCACCAATCCCCGATACGTTTCATCTTTTAGTAATTGTTCATTTAATTTCCATATGGTGTCTCTTTTGGGAATGTTAAGGAAAGCCAGATTACCCAGTGCTAAGGAATGATCCGATATTGGTCCTGGTTGGATCGAGGTGGACAATACCCCCGGCAAGAGCTCATGAGAGACTAACAGATAGTCAGTGCGAGATTGCGTGCCATGTACTGGTGAACAACAAGTATATTCCCTGATATTGGGATGTATAACTCACCAGACATTGCACAACCCACATTGATCCATAATTTCCTTAAAGGCCCTATGCCCAGGGGACAGTCCCCTTGACCCAGTGCTTGATCTGTCAAGATTAGGATCAGAGACCAAGTTAAAGTCTCCCCCTAAGATAATTGGAGTAGGTAGTATAGGAAAGATGGTAGAGATCAATTTAATGAAAAAAGAGGGATCATCTGTGTTTGGTCCATAAATGCTACCTAGGACTAATGGCATGGCCCAGATAGTACCCTGAACTAAGATGTATCTGCCATCTGCATCCTTAAACCCCTGAGATGGGAGAAATGGAATGTCTCTATTAATCAGTATCATGACTCCGCAACTATTGGTCTCCCCTTAGGCAAGAAAAACCTGACCTATCCGTTGTCTCCGAAGTTGTAATACTTCGGATTCCACTAAGTGAGATTCTTGTAAGAATGATATCTGGGCATGCAACAAACTCAGGTGTTTGAGTACCTGTATTGTTTCAGTTTTTCCTAATTCCTTCACATTCCAAGTAGCAATATTAATATTCTGAGCCATCTATAATGTCAGGTATAAATCCAGGTAAGACATCTATCAGATACTGCAACCATGAACCAGGTGATTCTATTCCCTGAACTCTGCTGCTGCCAATCTCCCTCCCCCAACCCTCCCTTACTAAACCCCTGTACCTCCCACCCAAGTAACCCTCGAACAATCCAAAACTTCAGCAAACCCAGAACATTATCCAAAAAAATGCCCACCCAAACTCCCCTCTTATCGCTATCAACGTTCAGCAATACTCCATTTTCTAATCCTCCCCAGCCCCCCAAAAACCATCCCCAAACCCCGCATTAGTTGTAAATCAATCCCCCCTTTTTGAATATTAACAACAAGAAAGGAGAAAGAACTAAACATTATTGCAGTACAGGCCATTGTATCAACCACCTATCCCCTAATGAGAGCCATTAAAAGCAAGCCAACATAGGTAAGGCGTCTCCGTTAGAAACATCGCAGCTTGCTAAGATATGTGCCTTGCTAGATAGGAGAAGGCACCGCCTGGTGTGAGACCAGGAAGCTAGCCACAGCAATACATAACATTTGTCATGCGGGCCATTATCTCAATAAACTCTCCAGCCCCATAGAGACAGTCCCGTGCTCCTCCTTCAAGTTGTTGTGCTTTTGCACCAGTAAACCCCCACTTTCTCCGGCCTTAGAGACCGCTAATACTTGTTGCATGAAACACAAGCTCCCTTCTGTGTTGCAAATGTGTAACTGCATGCTGGTGTTTTACAAGGGAAGGGACATCACAGCCCTTGTAATTAAATTCCTCCAGATTATGAGCGTCTATGACCTGCACGATAAAGCCATAAACTTTTACCAGGCCCAATCTTACCAAACACTTTCAGGGGGAGGGGGGGACTGAATAGTACTAGGTTGGATTTGTTTTCTCCAAACACGAAAAACTAATGAGAAATCTCTTAATTAAATAAAACCCCAGACCCAGACAAAACAAACTACAATATTTATCCATAATTGGATCACTATAATAACAGAAGGGTCCCTTCTGCCCCTTAATCGGGCTTAGATGAGAGTCCAAGAATGTTTAGCCGCATTCTTTCCAGAAGATTCCTTTTGCATGATTGCCCAGACTTCTCACATCGATTCTCGTCTTGTCAGGAAAGTCCAGAAGCCTTTCATGTGTCCCTCAACAGATCTGGCAGGGATACTTTTGAGCCAGTAAATGCTGCCTCGGGATCTTCATAGGTAGCCCAGGAACCAGCCACCTGTACCTGTAGCCTGGCCGGGTATCCCATACGAAATTTAAGTCCAGCAGCAATGAATTTTGAGACAACCGGATGAAATGCTGCACATTTCAAATGGACTGAGCCCGGAATATCTTGCACTATTCTAAGCTTTGCTTGCTCCCAACGAACTTCTTGGAGTTCTCTTACTTTGTACAGAAAGTGTTGTTGCTCTAAAAAATTTAAGAAACGACAAATTATAGGTCGGGGCATTGCTCCAGGAGGGGGCTTCAGTCTTAATGACCTGTGGGATCCCACTATAATGTATTTGGCCCCAAATGGGGAAGGGCCAGCAATCTTCTTCACCAACTTCTGGGCAAAAGCAATAGTATTCTGGCCCTCCTTTCCCTCCGGTAGCCCAAGGATCACTACATTATTTCTCCGGCTGCAACCTTCGAGGTCTACAAGCTTAGCCTCAAATCTGGACAATTTCTGGTGCATAGCTGCCATCTCAGGCTCAAACCTTTCCACTTGCTTCTCTAAAGAGAAGATCCTAGTCGAGTTGTCTGAGGTAACAAGAGTAATCTCTTCTATTTTTCTCGTGAGCAATTTGATTTCTGATGCCATCTCCTTAATCTCATCTCAAAATGGTTTGAATTCTTCCAGAAATTTAGACAATGTGAGCAGCTCCTGATCCGCACCTTGATTCGAAGTGTCCCCCTTCTCCGCTCTACTCGAGGCCCGGGATTTTTGGGGGCCTTTTCTGGTGTAACTGGCGGGGTGTGTTTCTGCTGTTGCGTTTTCATGTAGACGTCCATTCTCTCTCAAAATCACCCTGCAAGGGCACAAAGTTATAGGGAACCAGAATAGCACAAACTAGTAGGTTTTGAGATCAAGAAAATATACCAGATAAGGTTTAGAAAGAGACGGGAGGCTGGAGCTGTACTGAGGAGCGACTATCTGGCAGCTTGCATCACGTGGTCCCCTGCTTACTAAATTTCTAATGACATGTTCCTCACAATAGAAGTTGAATACAACCATACTAATACAATAATCACTCATTATCCCCTCATAAAAATCCACCAGGTTGGTCTGACATGATCTGCCCTTAACAAAGCCATGCTGGCAATCATCTAGGTGACCCATGCCTTCAGAACCACCTCCAGTCCTCGTTCAGGATGACCTCCATCACTTTGCCCACTACCGGTGTCAGGCTAACCAGCCTATAGTTTCCAGGCTCCTCTCACGAACCACCATTGTGTGTAGGCATGATATGGCCATTCTCCAGTCATGAGGCACCCACCCCGACTGCAGGGAGGAGTTAAAAAGGTCCACCAGGGGTACAGCCAAGGTATTGGCCAGCTCCTTAAGCACCCTGGGATAAATCCCATCTGGGCCTAGTGCTTTATCCCCTATTAGGGCCTTGAGGGCTTACCACAACCTCCCACTGGCGATTTCAAAATACATTTCCCAAACTTCATCAGCTGCCCACCTTCCTTCTCCCCTTGCCATACCACAAACCCCCCCCCCGTCCTCCTAGGTAAAGACTGAGGCAAAAAAGTAATTTAGTATCTCAGCCTTCTCCCCCACAGCCTCCACCCATCCACTCCCTATCCTCTGCCTACTAATCTGTCCCTTCCCATTTCTTCTTTCCCTGCTACACCTGAAGAACCCTTTTCCCCACTTCTAATCTGCCGTGCAAATCTCAGCTATGCCACGCCTTGGCAAACCTTGCCACCCTGGTGACCCCCCTGGCTAACTCATCATACTCTCTCTCTTTGTATATAGCCCCCCCGAGAACATTTGTATTGCCTATAAGCAGCCTTTTTTTTCTTAAATGCATCCTGGACATCACTTGTCCACCAGCTCAGCCTCTTAGCTTTGCCCCACTTGCGTCTCTCCCTCATGCAGGTCTTGGTAGCCTCCAGGAGCCCCTTTTTAACAATTTCCCACAGGGTCTCCATGCCCATGCTTGTCCTGATCTCATTTAGGTAGCCCCTAAGGATCTGCTCCATCTACCCGAAGTCCGCCCCTCTAAAATCAACCACTGTCATTTTTATGTGTTCTACCCCTCCCCCTAGTTCAAGGGAGATCAAAGCCATGGTATTATCACTTCCCGCCAGTGGGTCCCCAACGTCTAGGTCCCCTGTGAGCTCACCTTCTGACAGGAACACATCCAAGATGCTCCCCTTCCTTGCCAGATCAGTCACTAGCTGGGCAAGGAATGCATCCTGAAGACATCCAGCAGGAACTGTTCCTTGCCTGATGAGGATGCCATAGTTCCATATCTGCTTCTGGCATATTTAGGTCAAACAGCACCACAATGTTGCCCTGTCCCCTACCACAGTGGTCCCTAAGGTTAGCCACCAGCCCTTCCTCCTGTTCCTCCCCCTGCCCAGGTGGTCTATATACTACCCCCATCTTCACCTGTTTTCCCTCTGGAGCCTGAAGGGTAACCCAAAGAGCCTCCACCTGATCCTTCACTTCCTCAACAATGCTTATCCCTATGCCATCCCTAATGATAAATGCTGCCCCTCCCACTTCCCTACACCCTATCCCATCTGCACGTGGTAACACTAGTAGGTTTAGGTCCCCATCATGTCTGGAAGTGGACCAGGTCTCTGTGACAGCTGCCACATCCACCACCACCCCTTCCACCAAGAGCACCAGAAGCTATGGCATCTTGTTTCCCATGCACATGGTGTTTATCAGAACCACCCTCCAACGTGCCCCCTGGCCCCCCTGCCCTGTCCTGAGGTCTCCTTGTTCCCTGCCTACAAGGATCCCTTTGTGCACTATCAGGTGCTCCTGCCCTGTCCCACCTCCCCCTCCTGTGAGAGAAGCCGGCCAGGGCCTCCCTGGCATGAACTGCCAGGGAGCCCTTTCCCTCCCAACCTCACAAGTTTCAACCCCACCTGGAGTGGATGAACTCTGCCTGTCTAAGCTACAGGACCTCTTTTCCCTCGAAGCTAAGGTGGCGCATGTCCCTCACGTACAATTCTTTGTCCTCCCATGTTGCACTCCAGTACCACATCAACACCCCCTAGTCTCGCACCATTCCCTGAGCCATATATTTACATCCCTTATTTTTTGCTTATTCTCCACACTGGCCCTAGGCACTGGTAGTATCTCTGAGAAGGAGACCGAGCACACCACATCCTGACAGACCCTGGCCAGCTCCCTAAACCTAGCCTGTATCTCCAGCTCACTGTTCCCCTCTATATCATTTGTACCTAGGTGCACTAATATGTCAGGAGTCCCACCACTCCTGCGCTAGAGAACAGACCAGATGTTTTTCCTGATGCACCATCAAGCCTAATATATTCCTGGACTTAACACCACAGGAAGTCTCCCATCCCTCCTCCCTCTCCACTTGATTCCCCTAATCATAGAGTCCCCCAGGAGAAGCACTCTTACCACCTGCTTGTCCCTAGCCCTGCTCGCTATCCCAGTTTCGCCCTCCCCCAAGTTACCATACACATCCCCTCCCCTTCCCTTCATGCAAAATTCCAACCCGCCCTCCCACTCCAACCCTCATCTCTCACTGACTTGACCTCCTTGTCCTCTTCACTTCCTGTTATAGCACTCTGGCCCATTCCCATTTTTCTCCTGGGAGCAAGGGCCCACCCTTCCCCAGGTCTTCCTCCTCACTGACCTGTCTACTTCAGCCACTTAACTTTCCTAAGCTATGTCCTGGACCAACCCCATATCTCCACCAGGAGCAAGGCCTCCCCACCCAATGACCCCTGCTTTTTTCCCCTCCAAGACCTGTCCTCCACCACCACATCCCCTCCTCCTACTGCACCCAGACCCAAGTCAGTATTTCTCCTAGGAACATGGAACCCCCCCGCCCCCTCGGTAATGCACTGACTCCACCTTCCCTCCCTCCTCTGTACCTGCCTCTCTCCCTCCCTGCATATCCTCATCACCCCATATTATACCAACTTCCTTTACTAGGTCCCCCAGATCCTCCCCTCCGAGCTCCCTCCTTCTTGCCATCTCCTCCCTTCCCCCTGTGACCTGACTCCGATTTCTCCTGCCGGTGCTCCAGAAACTGAATAAACACAAGCATTTCTGTCCTCGCGTTCTCATTTTGATTGCTCTGCATGCTGTTATGTCATAAAGTCATAGACATTATTATAGTGATCCAATAATGCCTTAGCATGTCATGGGCAAGGACCAGTGATGACATCAGGTGTCATTACATCATTGCCTGGTGAAAATGGACTATGTTAGCCAAATAATTGAATGGTTCTAGTGCAGCTAATGACACTTCATTTCAGCACTACATTTTCCAGAAATCCTACACTAGAGAAGACTTGCTATGAAAACCCATGAGCAACTTCAAATAGAACCTGGCATGGAAGAGCCATTAATTAGTAAGTAACAGCCCTAAAATGGGGCATGTTATGAGGTCAAATACAAAGTGCAGAATTAGGCAGAATCTAAAAGTTCCACAGCATTTCGCACAGACACACAGCAGGCAACCCAACAGATGCTCAGATGACAGTGTCAGCCATGATGGTGTGAGCACTGTGCCAGTTGGAATATGCTACCATGAGACATGTACTATGGTGGACCTTCTGATCCCAGTTTTTACATTCTCAGGCAATACACTGTGATGTACGACCCTCAAGCAGATAATTAGAACACTGTCACACTAAAAATAATGTCAAGAAAAGATGTTCGGAGGTGAAAAAATATGTGTTTACAGAGTGGTTTGAGCTTGTATCTCACTGTCATCAGATTTGTAAGGCATTGTCTTGAATTTCAATGAAAACTGGTGGATGAGTTGGGGAAGGCACACACTGTGAAACCTCCATCCCTTTCACTGTAATACAGAGGACATTTGAATCACATGCACCCCCACCCACCCTTACACACAAGTACACCATGTCCACAGAATTGCTTTGGCATCTTGATAAAAACTCTAAAAGCTGAAAAATCGGGAAAGGAGTTTGAAGTTGCCTAAGGCACTGCTCAGACAGGACAACAGGCTGGTAAGGAATGCCAACACCAACTGGAATATAAAGGGTCTGATCTTTATAGATAGCAAAGAGAATGCAGGATGGAAACGCACCCCAGAGATCACAGCTTACCGAACTCTACACTGCTAGTAACACCAGAATCTCACAGCCATAACGGACATTGGTATAATGCCTTTTGGTGTCCCAGAGCGTTGAAGGAGTGTGGTGATCAGAAAGGTCTGACCGAACAGTCACCGCAATGTGATGGATGGAGCGGCAAGAATGAGCACAAACATTGGGGGGGCTGGGGGTTACAGCTGTACTTGAACTGCTGATTTGCTGTTTTGAGTCGCAGCTTATCATGAACAGATCAAGCAACAGGAATCTGCTTGAGACAGCCCTCCCATTGCCACAGAATGAACACTTTCCTTGTGACAGTGGGGGATGACTTAGAGAGTGGTAAAGTGGCAACAGGGGTGATCATGACATGCTGAGAGTTCAGTTTGCACGAAATTGCCACACCACTAACTAAATGCCACTGGGCAAGAGGTTGAGGAATTTATCTAATGTGCTGCATGTTATGGTCCACATGGAGTGGCAAGCCAAAGTCCGACCGATGAAAGTCAGAGCAACTACAACTGCATGGAATAACCGGCATCAATCACTAGTTGTAGTAACATGACAAGTAACAATACTGGTATGTTTTGGGACCATGGGAGGTAGTAGTGGGAAGTCCATGCAAAATTCAGCTAATTGTGTCCAAATGACTCTGGTAACATTCCGAGGGAATGGGGTGGGACCGGAGGAATATCACCTGCATTTTGCCACAACACACTGTTTCATTACGAACTGAACTACCGGCACACACAGCTGCTTGTGAAATGCATAACATTTGTCCTACTGTCTTTTTTTCTGCATTTTTTACTGGACATGTGCTGACGGACATTGAAGCAATTACATTTACATACTAGAACATGCACCTGGCAAGTAAGTAACGGAGTCCACCGATGGTCCACAAATATAGTACTTGTCAATAATGCAGATCCAGAAATGGATATGAATGTGGACCCGATATCCATGAAATGGGTCACACACAAAATATGCACACTCTAAATACTCTACAGCAAATTTTGGGTGTTTGTGGCAAGCTGAAAGCTTGGTGACCGGTGCATATTGAGCATATGGGCTGCCAATGTGCTCACATTGGAGGATCCTATAGGCATCTTCTCTGTGTCAGGGATTTACAATGCACAAAGACAGCTTGCTGAAATTAACACTGAGTCATACTTATTGATTTGCCCCCATGCCAGCAAAGTGCACTATTTGGAAAAAATAAGAAATTCATCTCAATCTGGGGCATGTACACTGCAAAAAGACTGTAGGATTTCTCCCGTATGCCAAACACACCATTTAGAGAAATCACCTAACAATGTGGCAGCTTTCTATGATTTTGCCAAAACCAAGAGACCAAGCTAACATAGACAGTAGTCCATTTCTGCAGTGCTAAATGCAACAACTCCTTTGTGAACATGCTGAAAAACATGCAGAGGGGAATGCGAGTGATTAATACGTGCTACTGATGCACCCAGATTCCTGTGTACTTACCACTTCAGAAAGAGAGAAAGAGGGCGATCGCAAATAGAAACCACAGAGCAGGGAGTCTTGGAAGAAGGGCAAACAAATAATGAATGGTAACACTAATCACTAAGGCAATTTGATTGTGCGGGTGCTCGCCGAAGGGGATAGGGGGCCTAATATATTCAGATTGTTGTAGAACTGGCATCCAGCCATATAATTTGTCTAGCACTTCTTCCAAAATCATTTACCCTTTTTTAGATAAAATACTTTATTTCTACACTCTGCACTTTGTTAGTTCTTTAAAGCACTAAAACGTGTAAATAAAGTGTCTACTTAAATTATTCAGAGTGCTGATATTGTGCAAGATAACATACATATACATTCTTTCTTAAAGAGCAGCTGACACCATTAGGACAGATTTAACAAAACATAATATTTAGACACAGTTCAGCTTGTATTTCACATTAGTTCTGTATTTCTCCTCCCCATTATTTATTACTGAAGCCATTTGCATGAAAACAGGATCTTTGCTCCTGAAGAGTTCATCTATTCCTGTTGCTTTCTCCCTACCCAAGGTCATAATGCTCTATCTGTGACATCACAATTACTCCCATGGCAACAGATTATGATGTCATAACACAGGACTATGACATGAAGTAGGGAGTAAGCTAAAGAGGCAAATGTCCAGTACCCATCTATCCTTGAATCTTTGGGACCAGGTGTGTGTGAAATGCTGCAGCCTTCCTCTTATAGCGGGATCTTGATCCTGGTCCTAGTTCACCTCATGCTTGGAATACGTTGTTGCCAAATTGGGTCAGCTTTTACCTGTGTTCCTGGATCTTTCCATTATAGTTAGGGTTGAGTACCTCATTTAAGGTTAAATCTGAAATTTGGCAGCTTAATAACTTTGCCACCATATGATGGAAAATGCCTGAAATTTGGAATGCTCAGTCTAATACCCTAGATCTCTGGACCTGCCAAGTTTCGTTATGGTCAGATGTACAGTTGTGTATCTACTGAGAGCCCAAAATGCATAAATTATGCATTTTTGAGCATTATTTGCTCGTGCCTAGAGCCCGCATGGTTTGCACAACTGGCCCAAAAACCTTCAGGGAACATGAAATGTGTGTCCCTAATGTGCCTTGCAAAGATTTCGTGAAAAAATATTAAACGGTTGAAAAGTTATTCAAAAAACAAATTTCCCATTATAGTCAACGGGAAAAGTTAACAAAATATGCGAAAGTGTCGTAAATGCACTTTTTACTTTCACAAATGACCCTTGTAGTGTCGCAAATCAGCCATCTTGTTTTCAGTTGGTGGTCACAGAAATGCTTGGCATTTAAATTTGGGACCCTCTAGGGACACAATTCTTGTTGTGTTCACCTAGTAGAGCCCTGAGGATGCTAGCCATGTCTTTTTTTGAGGTAAAACACCCCAGAAATATGTTTTTTAAATTTTTGGAGAAAGTAGTGTCACAAAGTACTTTCACATATGCGACACTTTTGTGATTTGTTTTGCGAAAGTGTCGTGATTTGCGACACTATGCCCAAAACAATAGGAACTCTTTGCCACCCTGCTGCAAAAGAACAGTTTTGACTTTTGGGCAGAAATTTGGAGGGAAGAAAGCCAAGATCCCACAGATGTGCCTTTTGGTGGTTTGGTGATAAAATATTAGAGGGCTGCAAAGTTACATCACTCCGAAGTTGACAGTTTTTCGCATAGGTTAACATTACTGCATCCACCGTGATTTTTGGGGCCCCATAGCTCGACAACTGTTTGAGAGACGGACTTTTCAACAGAAGAATGCTTAGTCCACCATTAGAGTTCTAAGTACAAAACTAGCCTGGAAAGTCATAAATTATATGAGATTTTATTTTTTTTCTACGTCGTACGGCTCCTGAGATATAAGGAATTTAGTATTCCAAGTGCTCATTTTCTGCCCCGAGGGCCATTATTATGCATACATTCTTTGTATTCACTGTGCTTCTGAATGCACCTTTTTAGGAAAAAAAGGGTGTGCATATGCATTACTGTTACTGTTAGTGTTTCCATTTGCATTTCCATTACCGTGTACATTAGCGTTTCCGTTTACATCACTGTGTGTGTTACCCTTTGCATTTGCGTTTGCACTGTCATTTGAGTTACTGTTGCCATTTGCATTTCCGTTACTGCCTTTGTTTGTGTTTACTTTTGCGTCACTGTGTGCATTACCATTTGTGTTTGCGTACGTGCTTGCATTTGAGTTTCTGTTTCCTTTGGCATCATTGTTGGTGTTACAGTAACTGTTTGCATTTCCAATTGCGTTACCATTTGCATGTTCATTACCATTTGCATTTACGTTTTTTGGGGGCCTTAACATTTGCGTTTTTGGTAGCATTTGGTAGCATTTCTGTTGTTGGTAGCTTTCTGGGAACAAACGACCACCAAACAGTGTGGTTCACGATAAACTTACCTGTAGAGTCAAGCCACACAAAAGTAAAGGTACTTGACTTCAGGAGGGTTGATTTTGTCAAAATGGGAAGTGCCTCAGAAAAGCACTAGCAAACAGGCAAGAAGGTGGGGTGGAGCAACAATGGAGAAACATCAAAGCTGCCATCACAGAGGCAACAAGTCTTTGTATGAAGCAAATAAACAAATCAAAATGAAAGAAAAAAACACTATGGTTCTCAAAAGAAGTGGCGGGGAAGGTAAGGGAAAAAAGATAGCATTCAGGAAGTATAAGGAAACACAGAAGGAGCAGGACAGAGAACTGTACCAGTTAAAGCAGAAGGAAGCAGGTAAGGCAGTCAGAATAGCAAAGGCCCAAACTGAGGAAAAGATTGCCAACTCGGTTAAAGAAGGGGGATAAAACCTTTTATAGGTACATTAGGGAGCAAAGAAAGACTAAGACAGGGATAATGAGGCTGAACAAAGAGGAAGGTGGTTGGGCAGAGAGTGACTGTGAAAAAGCAGGGATACTGAATGAATACTTCTGCTCAGTATTCACAACAGAAAAGCAGGGGGAAATACCTACTCTGGTCAATAGAAGCACTCTAGATAGGGGGGTTGATATTAGTCCTTTCACAGAAGAAAGGGTTCTGAAAGAACTCTTTAAAACTGAACGTGGATAAAGCAATGGGGACTGATGGGATTCACCCCAGGATTTTAAAAGAACTAAGGGAAGAATTAGTAACACCAATGACTACCCTTTTTAATAAATCATGGGAGGATGGGGTGGTACCTGAGGACTGGAGGAGTGTGGATGTGATTCCCCTTCACAAAAGTGGTAGCAAGACAGAGGCAGGAAACTACAGACCTGTCAGTTTGACCTCAGTGGTAGGGAAAATGATGGAATCACTTCTGAAGGAAAGAATTGTTGAGTACCTAGAGGCCAGTGGGGCACAAGACCCAAAGCAGCATGGATTCACAGTGGGAAGGTCATGTCAGACATATCTAATTGAATTCTTTGACTGGGTGACCAAAGCAGTAGACCAGGGAGGAGCTGTGGACATGGCCTACCTAGACTTTAGCAAGGCATTCGACACAGTCCTGCACAAAAAGATTAATAAACAAATTAGCCAGCCTGGGAGTGGGTCCTAGGGTGGTAGGCTGGGTAAAACACTGGTTGGACAACAGGACACAGTGGGTAATAGTAAATGGAGTCCACAGTGAAGAAAAGAGGGTTACTAGTGGGGTACCGCAGGGTTCAGTACTGGGTATGGTCCTTTTTAATGTATTTATAAGTGACATTGCAGAGGTACTGGAAGGGAAAGTATGTTTCTTTGCAGACGATGCAACAGGGTTGATACACAAGGTGCGGTGGAAAGGATGAAAAGGGACTTGGCAAGGTTGGAGGAATGGTCAAATGTATGGCAGCTTAGATTCAATGCAAAGAAGTGCAAAGTAATGCACCTGGGAAACAAAAACCCAGGGGGAAGAGTACACAATGTGGGGGTGAGATACTGACAACAACAAATATGGAAAGGGACCTGGGGGTAGTCATATCAGATTACCTAAAGGTGGGCCAGCAATGTGAGAAGGCAGTAAGGAGGGCTGGGGGGATACTGGGATGCATAGGGAGAGGCATCACCAGTAGAAAACAAGAAGTTGTTGGCCCTCTGTACAGACAGTTGGTAAGACCACATTTGGAGTACTGTGTACAGTTCTGGAGACCCCATCTCCACAAAGACATAGACAGGGTGGAGGCTGTCCAGAGGAGGGCAACTAAAATGTTGCAGGGTCTGCATCAGAAGACATATGAAGAAAGACTAAAGGAACTAAAGATGTATAGCCTCGAGGAAAGGAGGGAGACAGGGGACATGATAGAAACTTTCAAATACCTCAAGGGAATCAACAAAATCCAAGAGGGTAGCATCTTTCAGAAAAAGAGATGTGCAAAACAAGGGGGCACAATTTGAAGATAGAGGGGGGACGGTTCAGAGGTAGTGTGAGGAAGTATTACTTCACAGAGAAAGTTGTGGATACATGGAACAGCCTTCCTGAGGAGGTCGTAGAGTCAAAAACAGTGGGGGAATTCAAGAATGCATGGGACAGACATAAGGCAATTCTAGTGGGGGTAGGAGGAAGTAGGCTGTTGGTTAACTAGGATCTGCAGCTTATCTGTTAGGTAGGGAAATGGGCAGACTAGGTGGGCCAAGCGGTCCTTATCTGCCATCAAATTCTATATTTCTATGACTGCATTACTTTTTCCTTCTGCATCACCACTGTTTCTGTTTGGGTTTCTATTACCGTTTGCATTTGTATTACCGTTTTCATTATCATTTGTGTTTCTGTTGCCGTTAGTGTTCATGTTACTGTATATGTTACCATTTCTGTTTACATTTACTTTTGCACTTGCATTTCTCTTACCGTTTGTGATATCGATTCTGTTTATGTAACCATGTGTGTTACCATTTGCGCTTGCATTTGCAACACCGTTATCATTACTATTTTCTTTTACCTCACTGTTGCCAACACCGTTTGCATTAACGTTACAGTTTGTATTTTTGCATTTGTGCAGTGCAGTGCAAAACATTGTTTTTGCTAGTTTTCTGCCCTGTATTCTGTGATGCATAGCCCAGCCAGTGTGTGGTTGATTGATCTGAAACTTGCTACGTAGAAAGACCTTTATTCAAGGAACATGCCAGTTTTTGTTTGGTGAAACGTGTTGTTCCCTTGCACAGTTATTGCCATTTGAAGTTGGCCCCGTTCATGGTCACAGATTTTGCGACTGCCAGGTCTGCTATTTTAGCGCATTTTCGGCTGTGATTTCCATCGTTTTGTGGTGAAAGACTTCTTAAAGGTGCAGAAACGTAAACATTTAATATCTTTGGAATGGTTTGGTCTTTTCATATAAATTTGGAGGTTTTTGAGTGGATGTACTGGGGATGTGAATAATGCTGTTTACATGTTGGAAAAATAGTTCACTGCGGACATACTGTGTGACACAGTTAACATTTTGCACATAACGTTCTGCATGGTGCTACTGTATTGAAATTTATAGCATAGGTAGCACTAGTGGTACAGAGGTGCCTTGCAGTGGTTTAGTGTGTAAAACATTAACAGGTGCAGAATAATACCATTCCGACAAATGAAAAAGTGGTTAATTGCACTTCTATAACTTCTGAATCATATGTTTGATTTGCCTGGCATTTGGAATGTATAAAGATTTATAATACATTTTTGACTGTGGCACCTTTCGGGTCACTGGTGCTTACGGTTCCTGAATTGTGCATGTTACATTGTTTGCTTGTGGAGCTGTGTGACCGTTGAACTGATGTACACACAATTCTGGACACACAGTGTGCTATGGTTCATTTCTTCCTTTAACAATTTTTGGTTCCATCGGATATATGGTTCTTGTGTAGCAAAGTGGCACAAATGTTCTTTTCGGCACTCCTGCGCAGCTTTCCTGGCGTGACGCTGTGCCACTGTTGAACAGATTCAGATCACATTTGTTATATATGTTGTGATATGGTACATGTCTTCATTTACCAATTTTCATTTCAGTCTGTCTTACAGTTTTTGTGCTGTGAAATTACAAAAATTCACATGGTGGGACCCGCGCTCCCACTACCACATTCCATTCACTATTTATAGTACACATTCTCAAAAAGAAGGGAAATTCATGGCAAAAAAACTGCTTAATGCATCAGTTAGGGTTGTTCAACAGTGACAAAAGCAAGTAAATTCAGTGTTAGGGTTGCCACCCCTTGAACCTCCCAACCCCATCCCCCACCAACAAGCATCGGGTGTGAGTTGGGGTTGTCGGTTCTAACTCTCTCCCCATTCTCCTATACTGCACCAACTCAGCTTATTTACATGGAATGGGGTGAGAGTTAGGGCTACACCACCAATGCCTGTTAGTGGGGGAGGTGGGGGCAGGGGGCAAGGGGTGGCAACCCTAACACCGAATTCCTCACTTTGTCACTGTGGAGCAACCCATGATGAATTATTAAAATAGAGATTTTAATATATATATATATATATATATATATATATATATATATATATGCATATGCCACCAGAGTCATCCTGCAGTGGCTAGATGCTATCCAGGATTACTTGTGCATCTCTAGTAAACACAAGGCTACCATGGAATATGCCATACAGGCTGTAAGGTATGTGGCGGATGCAACCATGGACACATTAAAAATGACAACATGTACAATGGCTATGATCAATAGAGCAAGGAGGCAGCTGAGGCTAAAGCTGTGGCAGGTGGATCGAGAATCCAAACATAGGCTCTTGAAGCTACAGTTCAAAGGGAATAAGGTGTTCGGTCCAGGTCTGGAAAAATACCTCAAACAGAAAGGGAAAGAAAAGGATCTAGTTGAGGACAAAACAGGCATCCTCCAAGGCTTCAGGGGAAACAGATTTTGCAACAGTTTTCAAAGAGGGTCTAGAAACAAAGGTTTCCAAGGTGGAAAATCCCATACATTTAGGTTCACTTCCAATTTCTTTAACCATTGTAGGAGCTTCTAGAATAACAGAGGATGAGGGGGATGATCCAGAAAGGTCCAGGAACACAGATAAAAACTGATCAAATATGGCAACAATGGATTCCAAGCATGAGGTGAGCTAGATCCAGGATCAAGATCCCACTGTGGGAGGAAGGCTGCAGCATTTCACACACACATGGTCCCAAAGATTCAAGGATAGATGGGTGCTGGACATAATCAGGTGTGACAGATTCATAATTTCACAGGTATGACTGACCAGGTCCCCACAACAACAAATTAGGTCACTGTTAAACCAACTCCTACAAGATGGTGCAGTAATGCCAGATCCAGCACACAAAACACGATACAGAGTTTACATTCTTTTTGATACCATAAAAGGTAGAGAATTACGCCCACTCCTAGACATAAAATGTATGAACCGATTCATCTGATTCAAAAGGTTCAAAATGGAGACAGTGCAGTCAACAGTAGTAGCAATCAGGAAAGGGAACTATCTGATCTCCATAGATCTCAAAGATGCTTACCTACACATTCCATGTCATCCGGTTCACCACAAGTTCTTACCATTCTGCATTCTGAACGTCCACTTTTAGTACAAGTGCCTTCCAGCCATTCTGGCTTCTGCCTCTTTTTTGTTCACAAAAGTTATGGCAACACTGGTGGAAAATCTATGGAAAAGGGTGGTTCTTGTCATCCCATACCTTGATGACTGGTTAATAAGAGTGATGTAATTGGAAGCATCTCAACAGGCAACACTGAGAGCAAAATAAATTTGGACCTGACATGACTGGGTTATAAATACAACCAAGAAATATCTCAGCTGTTCATCAACTCTGGAGCACCTGGGTCAGTGTCCGGCATGACAAGGGGGATAGCCCAACCATCAGATGAGTGCATTCTCTGCTTGAATAAACATTGTCACATGGTTGAGTCCTGAAAAGAATCTACAGTCTGGGATCTGTTGCAGCTCCTTGGCTTAATGGGATCCTGCATAAACCTCCACAATGGGGCCATGCTATACATAAAAACCCTATAGAGGTTCCTCCTGGAAAACTGGGATACTGTCTCTCATAGTTATCAGAAACTACTCATGATCCCACTACCAGTAAGATGATCCATCCTGTGCCAGACTCTAGAAAGTAACATATAGCAAGGTGCAACTCTGGACAAGCAGACAACAATATCAATTGACACAGATGCCAGCCTCCATGGTTGTGGTGCAGTTCTGGACACAGTGACAGTGCAATGGAGATGATCCACTTCCATGGCAAAACTTTCCATTAATGTACTAGTAATGTGAGCTCTCCAGCTGGCCTTCAGGCACTTCCAGGACAGGGACCAGGGTTGCCACATAATAATCAGGACAGACAACAGATTGACCATGCCATACATAAATAAGCAAGGGGGAACGAGGTGCAGACAGCTGGCCAGAGAGGCTACCAGTCTAGTCACATGGGTAGAATTTCATGTAGTAAGCCTGTCTGCCATCCATCTGGCAGATGACCTTAACAAGCAGGCAGACTGGCTCAGCTACAAACCCTTAATCCAGAGGAGTGGCAACTTCATCATCAAGTTTTTCTGAAGATTCAATCATGTTGGAGCCAATGTTAAATTGACCTAATTTATTTATTGGATTTTGTTAACCAACTAGGCTCACTAGGTCATGCACCCCTTTTTCATGTGTGACCTCGGATTAATTACATACAGTACCGAAAATAGACATAGTTTCAAGGTGCAGAGCATTATAATGAATATCTTATGAAACGCAGAACAAAAATAGCAACAATGGTAGTAGCGGATTCATTCTTTCAAAACAGAAGAACAGATAAAAATGTTCATATTCTGTCTGCACAGTTTAACACAGTGGATAAGATGAGATAGATCTCACAGACAACATATGGTTACTTATAATGACCACAGGTTTAAACAAACAACTCCCAACTGTTTCTGCAGACACAAGAAAAAAGGAACAGCAGGAATAGATGCTCTGTCAACTTCATGGAGGTTCATGAGAGTTTACATGTTCCTAAGTCTTGATGGTGGTATGAGCAATAAATGTCTGTGGCAGTATGATAGTCCTCATAACTCTGGATTGGTCCAGGAGAAGGTGGCATGCATCAATCATTCAAATGCATATCAATGATCCAGTGCCACTGCTGAACCTACCAGCTCTACATCCTATAAAAGAAACTCTCAAATTAATGACTTGGCTGCTCATAAGACACAGTGTTAAGGGCAGCGATGTCACTTATAGTAGAGGGCACAATTTTACAATCTCATAGGCAGTCGATGAACTGGACTTATAACAGACATTGGTCCATTTTTTCTATGTGGTGCACAACTCACTTCATCAACTCCATGGAGTGTTCTTTACCCCAATTGCTGGATTTCTTACAAGATGGTTTTGACAAGGGACTGACCACATGATCCTTGAGAGTTTAGGAAGTGACAATAGGGGAAATTCAGGGAAAGACTAATAGCACACTTTCTGGGGCACAGCCACAGGTGTTCTCATTTCTTAAGGTAACAAGTAAGATCAGATCAAGAGAGAAAGCCACTGTACAGTAGTAGCACCGAATTTGTCAAGCAATTTTGTGAGACTCCCTATTTATCCTTCACAAAATTAAGGGGAAAAATCCTCTAAAATTCTTTTTGTTATACCTACAGAAAGAGGTCAGTTCCTATTACAGTACTTAAGTGCCATCTGGTAGATTTTCATCTACACTATCAGATAAGACAACCCTCACTGGGTAGCAGTGAACACACTAACAAACAAAACAAAATCCCTAACTGAAGGTTTCCGAATTCTCCATAGGGATTTTTAAAAATCCTTAATTCGGTGCTACTACTGTACCTCCTTGGCAGATGAACATTTTTCTAGATGCTTTGACTTAAGTTTAATTCAAACTCGGGAACTCTATTTATATGTACTTCTTGACACTCAGGACTGTGTTTCTTCAGTAATTGTAATTTGTTTAGTCCCTAGAACAAGTGAGCTTCAGGCACTATCCTGTAATGAGCCATTCCTGTCTTTTCACTAAGATAGGGTCCTTCTTTTTTTTTAAACTTTATTTTTTATTAATATGAAGAGAAGTACACACTGGATAATACAGCCATAAGTCTTATAACATGGGTATAATGGTAGTTATACAAGCCATATAAGTGACATCCTTGCATCGTGTATACTTTCTCGGATAGCAAAAGTATCAATTTAAAGCATATTTCTATCATACCTGAATTCAACCACTGTTTTGACTCCACAACCTCCTCCGGAAGTCAGGGTGGCAAATAAAGGGTCCTGAATATAATCAAAGGCTTTTTTTTATAAAATTCAGCTCTGAATCCATCTGGGCCCTTGCACTTCCCATTCTTAAGGTTCTGAATAGTTTGAAATATTTCTAATAAGGTAATATGACTCTGCAGGCATTGCACATGGGTCCCACTCAAAGATGAAAGAAAAAGCTTAGACGGAAAGTGTTACACATGTCCTACCTCTAGTGGGTAAGGGTCAGAATACAATTCTTAATAGAAACAATGCAAAACGTCCAACATTTGACATGTAGAGTGAAGTAAACCCCCCGGAAGTTGGGTCTTAAATCTTAGTGACTATAACCATCTGTGTCTGCCTACGCAGATGTTAGGCTAATATGCGAGAAGCATGCACCCCCTTCATAATACCTTTGACAAAGCCAGAGTAAGGCCTGTTCTGTGTGGGCCGTAAACAGTTTTTGGATCTCCTGTTAGGTTTGCACCATAAGGTCCAGCACCGAAAGATCTCCCTGCATGTGAGCTTCCTGAAGAAACTGTAATTTTTCCTGCAGCTCATGCAGGTGAGACTCCATCTGCCATTTTTTTATGAGAAGCATAAGAGATTATGTGTCCTCTTAACACCAATTTTAGGGTATCCCACAATAACTGGGGCTTGATATCAGGGGAAGAGTTATCCCGAAAGATTTCTGAGATTTTCTCCTTTAAGACATCCAAGAAAGCTGGGTTTCTAGGCAAAGAATTATTGAATCACCATAGAATATTTTTTTGGATGGTGCATCAAAGGCAACTCCAAACAGATCAGGGCATGAACTGAAAGGTGTAAATTATGGATCTCTGCCTTATGTATTACATCTTGACGGTCACAATCTACCCAGATGTAATCTAATCAAGAATAATGTAGATGAGAAAAAGAATAAAACGTAAATTGGCATTGCCCAGGGTGAAGATGCCACCAGGCATTCACCATATCCAGGTCACGAAGGAGATACCTAAGGTGTTTCTGACCAGATGACATGGAGGAGGGTCTAGATACTGAAGAATCTTCAGAAGGATTCATTAGACAATTAAAGTCCCCCCCAGTGATCAGCATCCCCCGTTTATGGGTCATAATCACATCAAGCAGTTGTTGGATAAAGGAGGCATCTGACCCTGGGGAGACATAAAGACTGCATACTGCGAGTTCATGTTCATGGTAAGTGGCTGTCGCCAGTACTAGTCTCCCCCCAGAGTCAAAGTAGTGACTCAAAATCTTAACCTGCGAATATTTAAGAAGTAAAATTGCAACCCCCCTTCCCCTTCTATAAGAGGATTCAATTAATTGAGGGAAGCCAGATTTTAACAATTTTTGTTGCTGAGCCTGAGATAAATGTGTCTCCTGCAAAAGTAATAGATTCGGGCTAGACTTCTTCAAGAATGTCAGTGTTCTGTAGCATTTTACAGGGCCAGCCAACCCATTCCTATTAACTGAAATGGTATACTCATAGACCATTTCCAAATAATAATAATAATAGATACCAGGCAGTCTCACTCCAAACATAAAAGAGAAAAAAAGAACCACCACACTACTGAACTAAACTTTCTGTGCTCAGGCCACATTAGCATCAATAGTACAATAAGTGGTATGCCTGTGAGTCATATCACCCATAGTCCTGGTGTGCAGCATGTACCCTCTAAGTTTTTAAAGAAACCAAAAAACAACTGCCAACTGGGCATTGAACAAAGAGGCTAAGGAGAGGAGGGATGCATTGCACCCTTCCTCAACAAACCAGCTATAATACAAGATTAACTGCTCACCCTGAGTCCACCAAAATCAGCAATTCCTCAATACAGATGCATGCACCCTCTGAGGGGCAGCATCTTTGGGGGTTAAACCCCAATAAATGAGAGGATAAAAAAGAAAAAAGAGCAATGAAATTAATATTAAATCATAGTTGATTGGAAATGGAACAATAATGAAATGTAGGAATAGGGAATAAAAGTGCACCAGCTCAATAGCTCCAGGTCAATTATTCCCCAACCAGCCCTGCTCTTTGTATTTCAAGAGGGTTATTAATTAGAATTACAGAACACGTAATATAAAAATAAAGTAGTAAAACTGTAACTGGCATGTATATGTTCTATAGAAAATATAGGATTCAAAAATGTATCCTAGGTATTGTGGCTATATCTCAGCATGGGTTTGAGAAGGGGAAGTTCTGCATTACCAGCTTGCTTGACTTCTTTGAACCTGTAAGCTAAGCTTTGGATAATGGTCCGCCTGTTGACATAATATACCAAGATTATTCCAAGGCATTCTATTCTGTATTATACTCAGATATTATAAACATAGTACAGGACATGGTATTAATTAGGCCTTGACTAAACGGATACAATCATGGCTAAATAGATGTCAACAGAGGGTTCAAATTAGGGGACATAGATCAGAGTGGGGCCATGTGTCCAGTGGAGCACCACAGGGATCAGTCTCGGGGCTGATTCTTTTTCAATGTTGGTTTCTAGTCTGCAAGTAGTGGATGGAGCGTGGTTGAAAAATATGCAGATGACACCAAAGTGGGTGCAATAGTTAATAAGAGGGATGCAGCCCAGAAACTACAACATCAAATAAAGAAGTTGAAAAACTGGGCTAAGAAGCATGGGCTCAGATTTAATGAGGGGAAGTGCAAAGTAAATCAATATGGGGTGAATAACATACATTCTGTGTATTATATTAACAATAGGCCAAAACAAAGTACAGAGAATGAAAAGGATCTGGGAGTATGGATTATGAATAATTTACAGTTTGACACACATAATAGGGAAGCCATAAAAAAGTAAACAAGGTTATGTGGAACATCTTTAGAAACATTAAGAACAGAAGCAGAGAGGTTATGTTGCCACTGTACAGGTCCCTAGTGAGACCAGTTTTGGAATATGGGGCATCATTGAGAACCCCACAAAATGTCAAAATTATTAAAACGAGAGAAGGGGTACAGAGGAAATATACAAAATGAATAAGGGGAACGAAGCATGAAAATTATCTAGACAGATTGGAACATTCGGGTATATTCTGCCTCTCCTACAGGAGCATCAGAGGTGCTTTGTGCTTTGTTTAGAGAGCTTATGAAAACAGAGTGTTTTGGGAATCAGCTGGATTGCAACTGAAGCCAGTATAGGTAGGGCCACAAGACTGCATACTAGATGATTAATGGGGGAGAAGAACAGGACCACCAAACGAGCATAATTGTCCAGTCCGAGGGTAGTAAGAATATGGTGCTCATCATCAAGTATAGTAAAAGCTCTGAGTATAAAATCTTTTAAAAATCAGTTAACTAGATAGAAGGGAGAGTAATCAAAACATTATCTTCACTGACATGTGGCAAGTCTTCTATGGCCTAACAGCTGCTAGACTTGTATCCTGTATAGAGGGCCATCTCAGCTTTCAATGGGGGGGGTGACAACTGGTTAGAGGGGCTGTGGTGGGCTGTGAGGGTAGAGCCGAGGCAGAAAAAAAAAACAATAACCTGCAATGTGGGGGCAACTGCCCCATACTGCCCCTCCAAACGATGCCACTGATTCTGTTCCTATGTTCCTACAACATCAAACTTTCACTTACATCAGTCAGCATTTAGTCTTCCCCATTGTGGAAAAATCCTGTAATGAAGGAATGAAGGGACCTCTCAAAATTAAAATATAGGCCATAGCAAAAATGAAACATACTACTAAAGTCCAAGTTTATCATACTTGTAAGGTAACCCAAAAAAATAAGTCCTAAATATATTAAAGAGAAAGCCATTGGGCCGCATCTTCAGTGCGGACCTTAATCCAGATACAGTAAACAGAAGGATAGTCCCCTGAATGAGTAACTGAAATCTGATGGCCTAACTTCTCTAGTGATGTAGTGGGGTCTAGATAATCCCTCCTTCTCTAATTCAAAAAGGAGAGGACCCCCCACCCAGTCAGTGGTAATGTCAACCATCTCAGTCACCAGACCCCCCCAAACTGAGAGAGGTCACCCAGGAGGACCCTGTCCAGCCCAGCCACACACCGACCTCCAGTCCCCCCCAAAGAACCGCAAGGAACCACCCCAACTCCTGTCACCCCAAACTCCCCACTGACCAAAAAGTATTGGGGGGGTTAAGAAAATCCCAGGTGCTTGACTGAGATCCAGAGAAGAGCCCAGCAATAGCAGCTCCTCCACCCGTGGTGAGCAGCAACTAGATCACTCAGTTGCAGACCATCTTAATTTATGGGTAGCTCATGGCTCATCAAGACCCCAGAATATAACTTAACCCATAAGGTAATAAGGTCAAAGGGGGATACCCCCCTCCAACCCACCCCACAAATCGGCCAGACCCATAGAGCAGAATTAAGAACAAATAGCTCTATCTAGTGAGCACACCTTTTGGGGGACCATAGTACAGACCCCCATCACCAGGGGTCTCATGCAACCTCACTCCCGGTAGTAGTTGTAATTGCCCTCGCTCCACAAGCCTGACCCTCAAGGCCTCCAGTGCCCTGTTTAATGGACTTGGAATTCCTTTGGGACTCTCCCAAATAGAGGAAGTCCCTGCTCCACACCAAAGACTGAGCGCTGCAGCCCCTCTTCGCATAGACCTATGAAACTCACCTTCACCACACCAACTGGAGACTCTTCATAAGGCCATGCCCTACCTGGATTATCAGAATTCATTCATGTAGAGTCACAAGACAAGGCACCAGAGCAATCCAGAGATCCCCCTCACAGCACAAGATGGAGCCCCCAGCCGCCCAAACACTCAAAGCCCCAAACTCCCTCCTCCCTTTGACCTAAAGGTCGTCTCAGGAAAGGAAATAAAGAAAATCTAAGACATTGTACCAAGACCTGGGGAGAACAATGGAATAATAACTCTTCCATCTATGGTGAGCAGCATCTAAAGCACACAGTTACAAACATTCTAGTCTACTGATGACCTGTGGCCCATCAAGACTCCGGAGTTCCATGTAACATGCAAGGTAATGAGGCCAAAGGGGAGAGCCCCCCCGACCCACCCAACAGAATGGCCTGACCCATAGAGTGGAATTAGGCACAAACAGTCCTATTTAATGAGCTTATAGTCACCCTGCTCCGCAGGCCTAGATCTGCAAAAACTCCTCTGTCCTATTTAATGAACCGGAGCCGCGTATGGAGCTCTTCCATCCAGAAGAGGTCCCCATTCCATCCTGAAGTCTGGGAGTCATGGCCCAGCATCGCACAAAACTACATAGCTAACCTTCACCATATAAACTAGAATCTGCCCTCAGGGTCTGGCCCCACCCGAATCTTCAAAGTTTATTCACTTGTGGAAGCACTGGGTAAGGTGCCTTGGTGAGCAAGGTGCCTCTTCAACCCCTAGCAATTGGGAGACCAGGAATCAGGCAATGCCGAGGCTGGCCAATGCCCCCCCAGTACTGCCCCCCATGAGGTAGCCCCCAGGGAGGAAAGATACAGCCTAGAGCCCATCTACCACCAGGCATCCCACTAATGGCCAAAACTCAAAAGAAAAAAAGTGTGAAAACACCTTAAATCCAGTAATTCAGGGTTCATCAGGAGTCACAGAAATCCAGTGTTTCAATGCGATCAGTGCTGCCTGCTGTGCCTCGGGATCTCTCTCATAAGTGCACATGCTGAGTTTTTTAATTGGGACTCTCCTTGGAAGCAGGGCACTAGTTGGAACCTAATATCCCCTTTTCTATAAATCCTCCCAGGACTCTACCGCGGACTCATATGGAATAGTAGTAAGTTTATCGTTCAGCCATTAGGCTATTACAATTTTAACCCAGAAACATGTAAAATATACAATGACTATAATATAACTGTAAAAATAATAATACAGAGTACCAGACAGAGCAATCATGCAGAACAACTAATTAACAATACACAGTCCTAGTACTACTTTTAAAAGGAGCAAACTAATCAGGTCAGAGCTAATTAAATCAGGGGTCCATCTATTGCATATTATTAGCATCCCTATTACTTAATGGTCCTTAGATTATTTCTTTCACTTAGGTCCCAGGTATCCTAAGAGGAAGAAAAACATTTTCTGTGGGCCAATAGTCTACTTGTGTACTTTTGGTACCTGTGGAGGGCACATGCTGACTTTTTGCCTTTCTTTTTAGCACACTTATGCTTTTCAGAAATCATGTGGGGGATATACCCTGCAGTCCATTGACATTATGCCTGACCAGTATTCCACCATATTGGGCTATACATAAAACATCAGATTAGTGACAGTCTTATGGGAGTCTCTTATCCATTATGAAGGCTTGTTCACAGAACAGACCAATATACTAATCTGCCAGGTTTTAATAAAACTCAGGCCAATCTTTCATAGATCCATGTAAGGTTACTAATCGCCAAAATAGTACAGAGACACCCCCTAACATTCTCTTTTGCCAACTAAACATGTTTAAACCTCATGGTCCTATATCTGTCTCCAATATACGAAGTGGAATGCTCCTTATCTTTCCTCAACAGCATCATACTAAGATTTTGGTGCTAACTTCATGGCGATCATTCAATGTATGGGCCCATCCCCTGTTTTTCTGTACACATTGAGAAAAGTCCCGTGTACTAATTTAACCTGCTGAGAAGGGACCCTTGTAATCAAATATATGCTAAGACACTTTCATTCTAGATTCTTAGTCTACTGTATATCAGAATTCCTGCATTCCTTAAATCTGGTATAAGTTAAACAACATAATTGACAGTTTGAACAAGACCTAAATAACCATAATAGTTAATTCAGAATGTGCAAAAGATATTTAAAAGTTGTTACACAAATTGTTAAACAAACAAACACCAATATTTTAAGCTCTTCATTCGCTTTGCATGTCATCTTAAAATAAGTTCCAGGAAAATAAGTTGTAGCTCCGTTAATGTCAGAAGACCATTTATTTTAAAGCAAGCCTCCAAGGCTGCACTGGCTCCATTGACTCAGGAGTCCATAAATTAGTATTAAGACTGAGGAACCCCATTTAATATTCAAAGTCCATTCATTTATTCACTGGGGCAAATACGTGTTTAATAAGACTGAATAAGCAGAAGAAGCACAACTGCTAGTAAATAAAAAGCCCAAGGTTTATAACTGATAAAACCAGAACTGGAGCCAAATATTTTTGTCTTATGAATTTACAAAGTTTACAAAGTATGACACTTGGCTCCACATCTAGGAGTCCTCACTTAGCGACTCATCTACAATAAGGAGTTCCACTTCACAAAAAAAAACAAACTTTTAGCGCTTGTACATTTGTAAGAAAAATACAAAGTCCCAGACTTTAACACTTGGCTCCACACCTAGGAATCCTCGCTCAGCGACAATTCTACATTAAGGAGTTCCACTTAACAAGAAAATAAAGACTTTTAGTGCTTGCAATTTTGTAAAAAAGGGACGAAAGATCCCAGACTTAGCTCACTCCATTTAATTAAAAGTTTGTGGTGTCAGCCAGGGCCTCCCGTGTTTCAGTATTCTCAGGCACTTCAAATCACCTCTAACAGGATTGCCTTCATTTGATTCATGGGACATTCACTCTTTTAGAAGGAAATCTTCAACTTCTCTTAATTTATAAAACTCCTTTCCACAGTTTGGACACTCCTTAGAATCTCCCTCTCCAACTTTGGCATAAACACTTTTCGGCACCTGAAAAATAAAACAAAGGCACTCCACTAGCACAATAACTCTCGGGATCTGCTATTCTAGCCCTAGTGGCCCAAGCCCCTAGACAACATTAGCATACCTTTTAAAGGCTTTAACAAGCCTATCTGTACTCATGGTGCCACTACATCCTCAAGCTTTCCTCCTTTCTGGTTTCTGCTCGAGTTGTCCCAATTTCTCATTAGATTTTCAAAGAGGCTTCCTTCAGAGCCTGAAATTCAAGCTTCAACTTCCACTTCGAGAATGCCGTCAGACCACCAGTTTGCCAAGAACAAACATCTGAAATTATAGTATCAAACAGCATAAAAATCAATACTGCATTGGCCACAGGGGTGAAAGTCAACATAGATTTCATTCATCGGTTTTTAATAATAAAATGAAATAAGTGGAGTTGCAGAGAAAACCTGAAAATGCCAATTCATGTTACGAGCAGCAGGGAGTGGAGCAGCAGTGTGGCCATCTTGCCACTCCACCCCCCCCCCCCGGTTTCCTCCCTTCATATTGTTGCTGGCCTGTTGGATACTAGACTATGAGCCTTGCAGGGTATGGAGTGAGGAACTTCAGCTTATGTTGCCTGAGAATTGGGAACTATTGTATGTAGGCCCTTCTCCTTTGCATCATTGTACTGGCATAATTGTTATCCACAAATATTCAGGCTGAGCCATAGAATATTTTCCCAAGGGACCAGGCCTTCCTCAATATTTACTCTTTCACAGCACGCCGAGCAAACCGAACTATAATAGATTTCGGCCTGGCAGTAGGGTTGGATGGTTAGGGGCCTAAGGCCCGATGTACCCATTCCAAGTTTAGTAACAGGGAGTCCTCCAGAGAGAGGGAGGTAGGTACACAGGAGAATTTCGGCAAAACCCATAATCTCAAATTCCTTCAGAGTTCTCCGGAACCCCGTGTATTCTGATATTCTGCCTACGGTTATGGTTCTTTGAGTCCTCCTGTCGCTCTATAGTGAGTTGACACAATTTTTTTACTTGGGAGATTATAGACCGCATTTGCCTTAATCGTTGGGCCTGGTCTGCTGATGCAGCCTCCACTACAGATACCTTCGAATCTAAAGTGTTCAGATCACTCCATAAGGCATCGTGAGATAATTTATACTGGGCGATCGCCTCCTTTATGTCTTTTAGTTCAGAAAAAATTAAGTCCAATTTAGAATTCATACTGGCACATTTCTTAAACTTTTTTTTGACATCTTGTGCTTGGCTGGTCTGTGAGAACGCTGAGACAAAATGGAGGCCTCAGAGTCAGAGAGATTTGTTGCAGATTTTGTGCTTTCTTAAGTATGAGGTATTTATTTATTCCCCCCTAATTACTTTTACATAGAAACATAGAAAGTGATTGCAGAAGGGGCTGTACGGTCCATTTAGTCTGCCCATAAGCCTAGACCCTGTCTCTTAACTGCTATTTAGTGTTATAATGCCTTTGTGCCTATCCCATGCCTTTCTGAATGATCCAACTGACCTAATCTCAATAACCTCCAGTGGAAGGCCATTCCAAACATCCACCACACTCTCAGTAAAGAAAAACCTTCTTGTGTTACTCTTGAACTTGCCTCCTTCTAGCTTCATGCCATGGCCCTTCGTTCTTGCATGATTCTTGATCTGAAACAGGTCCTGAACCTGAACCTTGCTTATTCCCTTCAAGTACCTGAAGGTTTCAATCATGTCCCCCCTTTCTCTATGCTATTCCAAGGAATTCATGTTCAGGTCATGCAGTCATTCTTCATATGTCTTGTTGTGGAGTCCAAGTATCATTTTTGTAGCTTTCCTTTGTACTGTCTCCAGTCTGCCTATGTCCTTTTTAGGGTGTGGTCTCCAGAACTGCACACTGTATTCTAGGTGAGGCCTTACCAGTGATCTGTACAGTGGCATACTTACCTCTTTCTTTTTACTTGTAATTCCTCTTCCTATGCAGCACAACATAATGTTTGCCTTTAATGTTGCTTTTTCACACTGCTTGGACATTTTCATATTGTCTGTTATAATTACCCCAAATCCCTTTCCTGTTTTGTGGCTTCCAGTTTTACTCCACACATTTTTCCTCCCTAGGTGCATGACTTTGCACTTTTTGGTGTTGAAATTTAGTTGCCAAGTTTTTGTCCCCCTTTCTAGTCTTTGTAGGTCAGCCCTCATCCTTTCCACTTGACTGGGAGTGTTGACCCTATTACATGTCTTTGTGTCATCTGCGAACAGACTCACCTTGCCTTCAAGGCCCTCTGATATGCCACTGATGAAAATATTGAAGAGGCTAGACCCTAGTACCAATCCCTGAGTCACACCACTAATTATCTCTCTCTATCTCTCTCCCCTCTGATTGTGAGCCATTAACCAGTACCCTCTGAGTCCTTCCAATAAGCCAGCTCCATACTCAGTACACCACTTTAGACCCTACTCCCATGCTGGCAAGTTTGTACAACAGTCTTCTATGTGGGACCGAGTCAAAGGCTTTGCTGAAGTCCAGGTATATTACATCTACAGCACCACCCTGATCTACTCTCTTGGTTACTCAATTCCTGAAATTTATTAGGTTTGTCTGGCTTGATCTTCCTGTAATGAAACCATGCTGTCTTGGGTCCATTCTACCATTTTCTTTTAGAAAGGATGTAATCCTTTCCTTAAGTAGGATTTACGTTGTTTTGCCCACAGTTAAGGTCAGGCTTACTGTGTGGTAATTGACAGCACTTTCCCTACTGCCATTTTTTGGGATACTATCACCTACACATTTGAAATGAAGCAAAATATTTTTTTATAGTATTTGTGAGCACTGGTCGGCAGCTCAAGTACTAGTCTGCCATTAAGATGAGGGCTGCACCAGAAGTCAGATTTGGTCATTCTTAAGACTGCCTCGTCCTTTGTTCCCAAAGTTATCTCTCCCTTTCACCTGGCCTATGAGATATCCCTTCCCTTGTTTGATCTGGACCCTAATGATCCCCACAGGGATGAACTTTCTGGACTAGATAAGAAGAGCAAAAAAAACAATCTATCTGGACAGGACTGCTCTGATCAGAAAATCAGATCATATTTTTCAAGGAACCTAACATAGGGTTCCCTGCCTTTAGATCCACCATTGCCAGTTAGCTGAAAGTGGCCCTAGTGGAAGCATCCAATTCACCTAGCTCCCAGAATGTTAAGATGCTTTCCATCAGATTCTCATACTAAGGATCATACTAAGGAAAATGAGGAGCATGTGGGCTTATGCCGCCCTGGGCAGAAAGAAATTCTGCTTCTATTGTAGACATTTTTGCATTAGCCATCTGGACTTGAGTCCATACCTTCTCGCAACATTACAGACTTGATACTTGGGATTCTGACAAGGCAAATGTTGGTTGAATAGTGTATCAATCTATTTATGAGCCTCTTTCTCCTTGCCCCACCCTTGAGTTGGACACTGCTGCTTAAAGGATCCTGTTGTGACTGCTTGGAGTGCTGCAAAAGGTGTAATAGGTTATGGAAGTTTACTCAACTGGTAAACGTGACTATTGCAGCACCTTTTACAGCACTGTGCTTCCAACCCTTTAGTAAAGAGGGCTATAGCATGACTGAGGTTGCTTGATGTAATAATAATACTGTAGTTATTTTGCAGAACAATGTTTTTTTTATTTGCCAGAACAATAACATTGTGCTTGTTTAGTAGAACCATGGTATTGGGATAGTGTGGAAAAGTAGAAAGTTCACGCTTGAATTAACTTTTTCTTTCTTGGCTATCACAATAAAGTCATTTGAGTGAATTAATGGTCTCTTACTCGAGTGATATTACACTGCTGTCCTTTCTTAGTATGGTTTGTTCTTCATGAGTAGGGCTGAAAGGAAATTATGGAGCACAGGGGTTTAACGATTCCCACGAAAAAGGTTGTTTCAATGAGCTTTGCAAAAAACAGTAAAGTTCCCTGCAAAAACACAAAAATAAGTAATCCAAAGCGTAACATTTTATCATCCATCCGTGGTTTACTGACTCTCTTAATTAGCACCTCTGTGCAGAACTATCACTCTGGTGTGCTTAGTGTGCTTTGCATGTCAGTGCAGTGCTAAACATTAATCACTTGTTAAGTGGTGAAGTGGTTAAGTGATTAAAGCTTAGCAGTACACTGGCAGACAAAGACACACTGAACACCTTATTTATTAAATTCTCAGATTACAAATACCTTTGAGCAGAAACTACTCGTTTACAAAGGTTCCACGTCAAAGGATGAGGGTCAACATACATACAGAGGTAGTAAACGAATGCACAATAAACAACCAAAACAACTAAAAGAAAAAATAAAGATACTCAGTTATAACATACTTTGAGATAATATTCATAAAACAAGCAGCGTGAGTAGGCAGCTGGCTGCAGTAACAATAAGAGATAGAGGGCACCATAGGCAGTTAGTATTGCAGGCATGCGACCGGGAGAGGAAGTTGGCAGGCTAATGGGCCACTGTCCGATGGTGGTGGAAAATGTCTTGTACCAGTGGAGATGTGAAGCAGGAAAGGAGTCACAAGGAAGGCCCGGTGCTAGAGGGAATGAGATTGGGAAAGGGCGGGCTGTGAGACATGAGTGATCTGGGAGGTGTTTAGAGAGATCTCTGTTCAGAGAAGCAGTCACATTGAGTGGTAGAGGTGAGGTAAAGTTTACTTTAGGTAACTGAGGCCCCTGGTTGATTTGTTAAGTATTTACAGCTGCTGATAATTAAATCAGGGCAGATTATTTGAGTTCTTCAGCACATACCTCAGCACAGAACTACAGCTTGTCTCTGCTGTGTACACATTTGGTAGCTGCACTTGCAGTCCTGAACCTTGTGAATATACATACTCTCTAAGCCATCCCCCACATCCAAAACCAGCAATTTTGTGGCAAGACATAGAACTACACAGTATGATAAGGGCACATTTCATGTCTCTGGAGACATAATGTTACTCTGAATGAGAGTACTGTACTGCAGTATTGGAGGGACACCCAGGATCGGTCTCCCAATATCGCCGTTATTGCACTTAGTTGCCTTAGTATCCTTGTACACAGTGCAAGTGTTGAGCACTCTTTTTCAAAGTATGGGGCACTATTAACTGACAATCGAAGAAGCATTAGGCTGAAAATCTCAAACTGTATTCGTTATTGCAGCTGAAGAATGTATCTTAAGAGCACATGTTAAATGAGTTTAAAAGGTTTGCTGTGATGCTGTGAGGTGGCTCAATTTATTAGAACTTATTTCATGGCTTGAAAGATTTAACATTTTTTTTATATTTACAACTTTAAAACACTGAGCAAATGAGTTTAACATTTTATACAATTAAAATGCATTAAAATTGGTGCATTACATACAAGCTGATGTGCGTCCTGTATTTGAACATATTTTGGTGTAAAATCGGTATTTTTACCATGCAGTGCCCGTGAAAATCGGCAAATTTTGCCATGATAAAATTACAGCCCTACTCATGAGTATAATATGTGGGTGTTTCACTACAGGAAGCAGGTTTGGAAGTTTCAGTCTGAGGATGGTTCAACAGGAGGGGGCAGAGACTGGATCAGATTCAAACTTTCAGTTTGTGTGTCAGTCTATCAAACAATATTTCTGTGACCCAATTATGATGAGTTGGAGTGCTGCAAAATGTGCTTCTATATAACTTTTGCCAGGTGAGTACATTTCTGCTTTCTGGACATTGAGAGGAAATATATCAGGTACTTGGAAGCCTCTCCACTGGGTAACAGGGTGACTACCCTGTAATAGAGTCAGTGGGCGGAGCTAGAGGGGGGGCTGGGGGGCAGTCGCCCCTCCTGGGTGCCCCAGAGTGAGTAGTGGTGCCCTGCCACCAACTTTATTCACCATTTAGTGCCCATTGTGGAGCCCGTGATTGACTGAATGGCTCCCCCCGGCTTCCAAACATTCCTAAACCTGGCTCCGCCACTGAATAGAGTGGTGCTGCTATTTTGCCTTGGATCCTCTGCTCCATGGAGACTGCTGGGAAAAAGTGTGTGGCTGCAGGACCTCCAGAGACTGCAGTGTCTGTAGAAAAGTGACCCTGTAAACACTTCTAAATTGTGTGGTGCTCCACACAGGTCCTGGATTAGCTGGGACCAAATCATGGCCTTAGTGGATATTATGTAGGCTCAAGGCATTCTGAGTTGTCTGCTATATGACCACAGGACACAGACATACAGGAACCAAGTTTTGAGTACCATATATCTTCCCTTGTGGACAGCAGCAAGGAGGGTACTGTGTCTAGGGGTGGTTGGAAGGATGGAATCCCTAGGTAGCTCCTGAGCAGAATGCCTCATAGCTACATCCATATTTCACCATTTGTTTTCTATCCCTAAGCTCTGTTATGTAACCAGTAACACTTAGCAGGGTGTTGCATTCACCAGAGACAAAATGGTAAACTAAAGAGAGAACCATGCTGTGACAGGGATAGGACTGGGAGCTGTGGCAGTGCAAGTGATACCAATAGTATGGCACCTGGTGAACTTCAACAACTTTCCCTAATCAGTTGGCCCCCACTATGACATAATAGAATCACTATTTTCACTTAGTAAGTCTTTCTGTTGTAGCCATACCTTTAACACCTGCTAGAGCAGTGACTGACAAGATTTTTCATAAAGTATTTTTAACAAGACTTCAAAATCACATTAGTTTTTCAAATGAAGATTCCAGAGAAATGAGAGAACCCCACAGAATTAGTACATTTTATCACCAGCAATAGTTTTTGCATGGCATGTGTTTGAAATAGCGCCCTATAGCATATGTTTTTCTTATCTTTGGTTTCAATTTTAAGGTAAACCCTCAGTGATGAAACTACTAGTTTTCCCTAAAGAACAAAAATCTCCTCTTCAGTCTTTACCATGACCACATAGACATATAAGGTCTAACACTGTCACAAGGTATAATTTCCTCTTGTAAGCATGTTTCATTCTTCCTGCCCAATGCACCATTCAGTCAAGTGTATATATAACAAGCTGAGCAATCAAAACGTATGAACACAGTACTGTCGTAGCAGATCTGAAAGAAACAATGCAGACTCAGTATTTTGCTCTCATTAGTGCCTTGTTATATATTTCTTCAGCCATAGCGGACACAGTGGTCAATCAAATAGTAATGGATTTGAAGGATCTTCAGGATATGGAACTAAGTCTGGTAGGTTATGTTAAGTATTAGTTGTTAAGTTTAGTGTAACTAATTATCTGTGTAGTTTTATAACTTATCCAACAAGGATATTAGCCGAGGATCACTCTCCCTGGCTCCCTGCACCGAAGCCACTGGAACTCCCGGCCAGCGGGCGGCCAGCGCCACCTCAGCCGCCGCTCAAGGCCACAGCCCCGAACTCTTAGCTCAAAAAGCCGATGATCACCCTCCCAGGCTCCCTGCACTGAAGCCATGGGAACTCCTGGCCAGTGATCAGCCGGCGTCACCTCAGCCACCTCTCGAGACCACAGCCCCGGACTCTCGGCTCAGATGGGTACGGCATCTGCCAGAACCAACTGAAATGCTAGCGCCTTTGCAGGCGGCGGCCATATTGGTCACTGATGAAAGCCATTTCTTGCCCTGGAAAAACTCTCTATTTTAGACTGTAATTGCTCAGGAATATTATGTTTAATTCTGTCTAGGCTTGTCAACTGCATATTTTGACCTTTTGTTAAGAATTAAGTCTGTGGGACTCATGTATTACAGCTCTCCTATTGCTCCTTTGTACTGATCCCAGACTTTGGGCGCCAAAAGAATACACATCCCCCTGCTGTTTCATCTGCCCTGTTTGTCCATGGCCTTATTTTAACTGCTGCTGTCCTCTCTCTCTCCAGCAGAGGATCACTCTCCCAGGCTCCCTGCACTGAAGCCATGGGAACTCTCAGCCAGGGGGCAGCCGGCACCACCTCAGCCGCCACTCAAGACCACAGCCCCAGACTCTCGGCTCAAAAAGGTACGGCAACTGCCATAACTTTTACACCTGCCCCCCTTCCCATTTATTAAATACGCTTGCTTCCCGACCCCTTCCCTGGTAATGCCCCCCCAGATCTGTGCTTCTCCAATCATACCCTTCCGTGACCTCTATTGGATTACTCAGCTTCAGTGTTAATTCCATAGAGCGCTGTCTCCCTAGGCTTGAAGACCCCGCTAGGTTCATCCTGACCAACTACAGGCCCTGCCTCCCTGACACAGCCACTGTAAGAAACAACCCTGACTGAGTGAACCTACAACCTTGTAGAATTTCATATCTTACCACTAAGCCTCATCATGTGGGGACTTATATGGCTTTGCATGTTGCCTCTCCTATTCGGAGTACCGGCTGGTCCTCACCTGCCCAATGGGCCGACACCATGTATGGATTATAATCCTTCTTGTACCTTACAATATCTGGCACTTTTTCACCAGCATGCCCTTGTGAGTTTATGGCTATTTGACTGCACCCCTACCTTTGGCTAACTTGATCAAGCAGTACATACCTGACACCCTGACCGCAAGGTATGACTCCCCTCATGCAGCCAACTTACCCTCCTAGGTACAGTACCTCTCACTGAGAGTACTAATAGCCACAATCACAGGCAGTGCCTTTTACAATGGTAACAACATACTCCCTAAAGTCACCAAGCATGACCAAATGGGATAAGACCAGGACTCCCAAACTCTCTTCTGCCACACTCAGGAAAATACTTCTCCTCCTCCTACAATGTTCAGGTGACATAGAGCTAAATCCTGGCCACTGGCACCAATCTCTTCACCCTCAGACCTAGCCTCGCTAAAAGGCATGAGCTTCTTGCACATCAACGTATGCAGCTTACTAAAAAAACTCACCCTGATCCAAGCTTGGGTGTCCCATATCTCCCCTGATGTACTAATGATCTCTGAATCATGGCTTAGACCAATAACCACTGATGCAGAAATAAATATCCCCAGCTATGCCTTGCTCAGAGTGGATAGGCAAACTAGAGGAGGTGGGGTGGCCATATAGGTCAAAGATAAATTCTCTGTCTCCTGCACTACCTCATCTTCTGTTGCCAATGAATATGGATGCCTAGTTCTCAAAGTGGAAATTTCCCAGACAAGTATTGTCCAGCTAATAGAATGTTACAGGCCCCCATCTGCTGGTTTAAAGTTTCTATCCCATCTAAGCGACACCCTGGGACAAGGATCGCTAGAAACCATCATTCTTGGTGACATTAACCTTGACTGGCTGTCCCATGCAGCTGCCCCACTTGTATCCTTTTGTGATGCTCATGGGTTGACTCAGCTTATCACTGACCCAACCCACCTGTACACAAAAAATCCTGATAAAAGCTCTATACTGGATGTGCTCTTAGTGAGCAAACCTCACCTTTTCTCCTATGCTGGCGCCTTCTTCTCAGATGTCAGTGACCACTGCTTTTTCGGAGGGATAAGATCAACCAACAAACCACCTGTTACATCTAAATTCTCCCTGAAGAGGTCAAGATGCAGCTTTAATCTAGTGCCTATATTAATGACCTGAAACTTTCCTTGTGTTGGCAGAAGTTTTGTTTCACCAGAACAGTCACAGCCACTTATGACATCTTCCATGACATACTATTAGGGGCTCTCAACAAGCATGCTCCCCTGACCAAAGTCCATGCTAAGAATAAATCCTGCAAATGGTTCTCCCTGAGATCAGATCATTGCTCTTTGAAAGAAATAAGCGTTGGAAAAGGGCATGCAAACTGAACATGCACAATGACTGGAATCTATTCAGAAAGGCACGTAACCTATGCACTAAATCAATTAAAGAAGCAAAGGCTTCCTTCTTCCGCTCAGAACTTGACTCTGCCTCTGAGAGCCCGTGCAAGTTCTGAAGCACTATCAAGGATCTGATGGGCCACTCTTCAGGTAATTCCCTCCCGAACAAGATCATCTCTGACAATACTACACTCAACGAAAGGACGGAGATCCTAGACTCTCCAGCTTGTAAGATACGCTCCATGACAGACAACTCCCCTCCAATACCACCAGCTACCTCCTCTCTATTTACGCTTCAACCCACTTCCATAAAAGAAGTTGAAGACCTGTTACTTCAACTGGACACCAGAAAAAGTGCAGGTGCTGACTCTCTAGACCCGTACTTGCTTAAAATCACGTACCATGTCTTAGCCCATCACTCACCTATTCAACTTATCTTTGTCCCAGGGTACCCTGCCACCTGTTTGGAAGACTGCTCATGTCATCCAGCTCCTCAAATCAGGCGACCCAAGTGATCTTAATAATTACAGGCCCATATCCCTCCTCCCAGTGCTATCTAAACTACTTGAGAAAATTGTGAATGTACAACTAAGGTCCTACCTCGAGACAACAAATCTATTAAACCTAATGCAGTCTGGGTTCAGAGCCCAACATAGCACTATTTCAGCACTGACCAAAGTAACTGATGATTGGCTGAGAGTCCTTGACTCCAGGAACTTCACCTGTGCTGTCTCTCTGGACCTAAGCAAAGCCTTCGACACAGTCGACCACAGCCTTCTCCTCTGCCCCTTACAAACCATAGGAGTGGACTCCTTCTCACTGCACTGATTCACTGACTACCTCTCAGGGCAACTTCAGCAAGTCAAAGCAGAAGGTGAGTTGTCCCCTCTCAAGCCCCTTCTAAGAGGGGTATCACAGGGATCTATCCTAGGCCCTCTCTTATTTGAAATCTACATTAACAACATTGACTATTGTATAAAAAATGCCAATATCCACTTGTTCGCAGATGATACCATCCTCTGTGTTAGTAGACCTATGCTGGAGGCTGCCTGCAATGATCTCCAAGCTGAATTCGACCTCCTGCAAAGCCAACTAATTCATAAAAAACTACTCTTGAATGCTAAAAAAACAAAAGCGATACTCTTCTCTCCGCTCTCACATGTAATCAACCCGACAGCCTGTGGGTCTATTCCTGAAATAAACACAATACTAGGTGAAAAGCTGGAATTCATCACAAAATTCAAATATCTGGGAGTATGGATTGACAACAGACTCTCCTTCACCGAACATATCGAGGACTTACTAAAAAAAACTCAGACAAAGGCTTGGACTTTTCTTTAGATTAAATCAATTCCTTACGATAGATTCCAAGACACGATTGGTCCAATTCACCTTCCTGTCCCCTACTGACTATGTGAATTTCTTGTACAGCCAGTGCCCCAATTCTGTTAGCAAAATTGGACACGCTGTATCACCGTGCATTAAGGTTCATCACAGGTCTTCCCAATACTACTCACCACTGCGCGCTGCATGCTGCTGTGGGGTGGACCTCCCTCAAACTCAGGCACCACAAAAATGCTGCTCTCTGGACTTACCATGCTTTCACAAAAAAAGACTCCCCTATATCTCTGGCTGCCTACCTTTAAGCATAATAGGAAAATACACTCTTTGAAGCCACTTCTACATCTACCTCATAATACCCAGAGTAAATTCTCGTTTCGGTAGAGCGGCAATTCGTTTTACACTACCTACCCTATGGAATAACCTACAAAGAACCATTAAACTGAGTGCATTTGTCTCCCTACCTAGCTTCAAGGTGTTATACTCACACATAATCACTGAAGTTTGTAACTGCTTTGCTCGTCCTACACCGGCTCCCAAACCCACTGTGGTTCACCCCCCGGCTTAAAACTCGACTGCAGCTGCCTCCATTGTTTTGCCTTCCCCATTCCTGCAGTATCTTCTCCATTTCTAACATTCAGTATAATCCCCCACAGCCTCCCTTTTTTAGCTGGAGCTCCGAGTACATTATAGGGAGAGATACCTTCTTAAAGTTCTGACTCTAGCAGTAACACCCAGCCACCATGCCAGCATTACTCATCCCCTTCCTACACCCCTAAATTCCACTCCCCTACCCACTGTGTTATTGTACTCCTCACCTGGCCCACTGCGATAGTCATCGCGCAATGCATACATGTGTACTGTACCTCGGATTTGCTGTGTTGATGTTATTCCTCCTTCATACGAGTCCTTGCACTGTGTTACCTATACTTATATTATTTATTTATTTATTGTGATATTCAGAAAGACCTTTGAGTCAGAGACTCATTTACAAAGGTTCCACGTCATACATAAATTGAACAGGGACGGGACTTATGATACAGAAAATACAGTACATAACAAAGTAACAATTATAATCAAAAAAACAGGTTACATGTTGTTTCATGGAGGTTTAGCAGAGATTTAGGTACTTTAGCACAGCCAAGGGGAAGGAGAAAATAGAGAGACTCTGTAGGAGGCTGATTGTCATGTTACGTAAATGCATTAATTTTTTGTACATAGACCTGTTAAATAGATTGTTTGAAAGAAGGCAGTGGCAGATCAGGTATCAAGGGCAGTCACATAAATTTGACGCCTGCAGATATTCCCTTAGCTTTATTTGTATGGGCCCAGCCTTATTTCATCAGTTATATGGATAGGGAGGGAGTTTGTCCAGGAAGGGGCCCTGAAACTGAAAGTGCGTTGGTATTGGGAGGTCCGGCCATGGGGAACCCATAGTAGCCACTTGCTTGTGCTACGGGTTGTTTTGCCAGGTGGAGTTTGGCGGATAATTTGGTGCAGGGAGGGTGGGGTGAGGCCGAGTAGTACCTTTTTGGTCATAAGGCAGGTGTGGTACCTGATTCTGCTATCCAGGTTTAGCCAGTTTGTGCTGCTGTAGAGGGAGCAGGAGTGAGTGAAACGATCACATCCTAGGATGAGTCAGCAGGCTTTGTTGAGCACAAGCCTGAGTTTACTTAGGTTGGGGGCGCGGCACTGTATATTAGGATGCCATAGTCTAGCAGGGAGAGGACCGAGGAGTTTACGGTAAGCTGTAGTGCTTCAGGGGTGAGGCAGTGTTTGTGCCGTAGTACACCAAGTCTGGAGCTAAGGGCGGTTGTTAGGTGTAGGATATGTTGATTAAAGCTGAGGGCAGGGTCTAGTGTGATCCCTAAGTATTTAAAGTTGTGTACTTGTTCTAGGGGGTCTGATTTGTAGTGAGAAATTTGGGGCACAGGTTTTTGAGTGGGTTCTGAGGGTGGGTGAATATCATGACTTTAGTCTTATTATAGTTGATAATAAGACGCTGGGCGGTGAGCCAGTCTTCGATTTCATGGAAGGAGTGCTGGAGGGTTTGGTGGAGTTTAAGGGGGGCTGGGTCGGAGGCGAACAGGACTGCATCATCTGCATAAAGGAGCAGATTTCCAGGGCATGCAGATGGGAAGGAGTTGAGGTACATGCTGGGGGTCAAGTACGGAGCCCTGTGGGACACCGGATCGGATAGGGAGGCAAGGTGATAGGACAGGGCCTACCTTGACTGACTGCATTCTATCAGAGAGATAACTGGAGAACCATTTTAGGGTATCATCGGAGAAACCCATGTTAGCCAGGGTTGTTAGTAGGAGGGCATGGTTTACTGTGTCAAATGCTTTAGATAGGTCCACGAAGATGGCACCCATGAGGTGGCCGTGGTCCAGGGCCAGTGGACATGTGAGGTAAATTCAAGGAGGCGGTAGTGGTGCTGTGGCCCTTACAAAACCATGTTGTTGTCTGGATAGGAGGTTATATTTATTTAGGTGTTCAGTGAGTTGGTCAGGCGACTATGTGTTCTAGTGCCTTTGACGGGGGTAGGATAGAGATGGGCGGAGTTATCTGTGGAAGTTCGGTCACCACTTTTATGGATAGGTGTGATATAGGCCGATTTCCAGTGGTGCGGAATTTCCCGGCAGAGGAGCATTGAAAATGTGGGTGAGAGGGTCAGAACTTCCTGGAGGGTGAGACGGACAAGTCTATGGTCTAGGGAGTCGTGGCTGTATTGGTTTTGTTTAGAGCTTAGTAAGATAGAGTTTCGTAGCTCCGTGCACCGACTCAGAGGTGTAGGGTGCTCCAAGAGGTGGGGTGGGGATGGTACAGTCCGCAGGGGGGTCAAGAAGTTTGTGGGCAACACATGGGAGATCCAGAAAGTTGTATTTAGGGCAGTGGCTATGCTGGCAGGGTCGGTGAGAGGCTGCCATCTATGAGAATTTGGTCAGGTGGGAGATTTGGGCCTTTGCCACAGAGTTCCTTTATGTTCTCCCAGAACTTGCACCCATTTCCCCAGGCGGAGGTTAAGGCAGTTTTGTAATGGTTAGCCTTGGCGGTGCGAATGGCCCAGGTGCACCTGTTTCAGGCCTCCCGATAGCGTTGCCTGTCCTGGGGCCGTTGGGTCTCATTGGCCAGATGCCAAAGGGTGTCACGCTGACGTAGTAGGTCTTGGAGGTGGTCCGAGAACCATGGGGCATTATTCCCCTTGGTCATAGATTTGGCGAAAGGGGCGAACTTGTCACAGGCTGAGTTTAAGATGTTGACAAACAGTTCGAGTGCGTGGTCAGGGTTGAGTGTATTTGTAAGTGGTGTCCAGTCCCAATCTCGGAGGTGTGCCTTGAGAAGGGGTAATTTGCCAGTCCCTAATTTACGTAGTGTATTTATTTTGGGTGCGGTTTTGAGGGGGGTACCAGACCAGTTACAGAGTACTGGTGAGTGGTCACTTAGGGTGTCAGGGAGGACTTTTGGTGCTTGTTTTTTGTGGGGGCAGTTTGTAAAAACAAGGTCCAGAAGGGTAGATGTTCCCATATGGGTGTGTAGACGGGTGGGTGTTTTGATGACCTGGGTGAGATCAAGGCCTCGCAGCCTCATTGATGTAAGGCACAGCTGTTTTAGCCAGCCAGTTTATGTTGAAATCCCCACTAGTATTTTTCTTTGTTTTGGGGTAGGGGGAGGTAGGACATGATGGCTTGGAAGGTTAGCTTCTGGTCTCTGGGGGGGACATAGGCCGTGGTAAGGAGGAGAGGGGAAGAAGACCTACCAAGAGTAATTTTTAAGGTGAGGGCCTGTGCCCTGGGGGTTAGTACGGGCAGGGGGCATTATCTGTATTTTTACCTATATGTAACTTTATCCGGGGGCCTTGCCCATATTGTAAATGTACTACCACTGTGTAGCACATTTTAACTATGTATACATGTTCTAACCAGGTCCACCTTACAAATGAGCTTTGCTCAATGGTGACCGCCTGGATTAATAAAGACTTTGATTGACATTAACTACTCATTACCTTTTCCCTCTAAAATGTCGCTGACTTTTTCCATGCACCAGAAAAGGAATGCAGTAAAATTAGGGTAAGAAGTTATGTTCTTTGTTATCTTGACCTTTGTAAATGTAAAAGTCAGCACATGCAGTAAAGTGATATATTTGTCATTACATGCGGCTGCACAATACCAACATAATGTATGTAAGAGTTTCCCATAAATTGCATAAATCAGTTATAGAAAGATGGTTATTATAACCCCCCATCATTTTAACTTCTTTAGTAAATATACTGCAAAAACCACCAGGATGCAACCCAATGCTGCGGAATTATGCAGCAGAGTTACTGAAGAAAGCAACGCATTTTCAGTAGTATTAGGATTATGCCACTCTGTCTAGTGTACTGCACCTTTAGGCATCCTGAGTTAGATCACAACAACTGCTGTTTCAGAAATATTGAAATTGGCCTATCTTCTTATTTCAGCAAATGAGTGTTAGTAGCGCACATCAGAAAAGCATCATGTATTGTTTCTGAGTTTACTCAGACCACTAATTCTCACTAGGTATTCTTTTCTGGTTCAAATTGTAGTAATTGCATACAGAAGTACAGATAGCAATAACATTTTGAAAAAATAATCCACTGAACAGTCTAACATCCTATAGTGGTTAGTATTGCAATATTGAATGCATTCCACTAACTTTATTTCATTTATCAGGTTGCATCGGCGCTACATTGCTAGCTCTTTTAAAAGGCACAACAGTTCAGCATCTTTATATTTGTTCTCATTTTCTATTTTAGCGTGACTGTGAATATTGCACTACCTGAAACTCTTCAGTGAAGAACTAGAGAAGCTCAGGTCTACAGCTGCATTAGAACTGATTTCTATGATGCAAACCAACATCAAGGCACTAATTAAGAAAACAATGGGAGCCAGCACGTCAAGTCAGCCAAACAATTTGGTAAGTCTATTTGTTGTTTACAGTTATGTTTATAGCAGGCCAAACTGTTGAACAATTCCTAGAAATTATTTGTAATTTTGGTAATGACACACCTGCAAAAGGGGTCTCTTTATCTCCAGAGAGCTTTCACCTGGTTTATAAATATCAAATAAATTGCATAGAATCAAGTACATACAGTACAGTGCCACACTCCTGGATGACATAGTCAGTAATTACTGTAGATGTCTCAGTTTCCTGCTTGACAAATTAGAGCAATTACCTTCCAATTATATTGGGGTTTTACCATGTCCTGCAAGATATCACTAGTTGAAACTTTGATACTGCACTTTACGCTGGGTGGAAGGGAGCTCTGTAAGTAATCAATCAGTACAGAGATAGCACTTCAGCTGAAAACGAACCACTTTTCTTTACTGGAGCTTCAGTTTATAGCAAGACAACTGCATACTACCAATCGCCTGTTGCTTTGACATGAATTTAGATCCACGCAGCTGGTGTCACCACTATAGTCTTTCCCATTCCCCCTCACCCTATATACTTTGCCTATTTCTGCACTAATTATGTTGTGCAGCACAATCATTTTCTTGAGGTTCAGTGGCAAAACATCTTGTGCCAGCATTACCTCTTGTTCCTGATGTCCAGTGGAACTCTCCCCCTCAATGCTTGCAAGTAATCACTCCCCCCATTGGAACTTTAGATTCAGTTGTAAGCCTGCTTTCCCCTGTAGAACTGCTTTACCAGTTCTGCTTGGGTCAGAGGGTATTGTGACTTGTAACTGGGGGTGTGGGAGTGTATGCCAGTGAGCTATAGAGAATTGTACAGCAATGGTTAACAGGACAGTTCCTGCTTTATCCTAGCCCTTTCTGTATGAAGTCTCAATTTTGTGACAGCACAGGGGAAAACCTGTGACCTTGTTCTATGTACCACACTGGGGTGCAAGTTAGAGCTGAAGCTCAAAGTGGTTTTTGTGACCACTTTGTGCCACACGATTGGAACTGTGTATGGGGTCCTAGATCTAATGTTTCTTTCCTGATAGAGAAAAATATATGGGTTGCTGTGTGATTCAGAATTGTATAGATATCCAAGGTGTGTGATGCTACAAAAAAAACTGAGAGCAATGCTTGACATGTTGATGAAAGCATCCCACAGGATGTATATATAATTCTGAGCTACACACAGCAATCCATGTTTTGTGTTTTAAAACTGCTGAGTAGCACTTGTGTTGAGCTGTGAGATTATGCTACACAGTTTAAAACCATGTGCTTGATTGGTCCCGATTAAACACGCCTGGTTGTCACACATAATTACAGCACAGTTACGTATGTAATAAAGGGCTAACCAGTAATTATAATAGGGTTTTACAAGTGTTTAGTGTATTATGTAATTTTCTGATTAGTCATAATAAACTGAAAGCAACTAATGTTGTTGTCAAATGTTTTGAGAAGTGTTTCATAGAACTGGAGAGATACACACAGTATGCACTACAAATTTGGCCTATTGTATACTGACTGTACAGTTTGCACATCTTAAAGGGGGAAGGATTGTTGTATTGTTTGTACTGTACTTTAGCAAAATCATACAACAGGGTGTTTGGTAATGTAAAATCACTACATGTCCAAGGGACTATTGAAAGGCATGAGGCATGACTGAGTGGGTTTGAAAGCCCTGGAAATATGGTAAATTATAGCATTAATTCACATCCTGTAGTTTGTTTGAAAAACAGTTTTTAAAGTAAAAAGAAGAAAATAATAAAGCCAAATCCGAACCATGTAGTAATGTGCTGTTCATGCATAGTTTTGTGATCAGCTTTAACTGATCTTATTTTATCCAAGCAATTTCATACTGTAAATATAAACAACTTTCTCTCTTGCTTCTTTTAAACAGTTGTCTTCCCTAGGATATCTCAAATGAGATGCAACTGCCTATTTACAGTGGGACTCTTCCTCTATACATAGCTGAGGCAAAGAAAGACAAGCATTTGTCAATGGAGAACATTTGCTTGCAAGCATGTGCTGTGTAGGTATTTGGTACTTATAGTGCATAGATGTAGATGCCCTGCACCAAGGAATGACTCCATCCAAGGGCCCTGCACTTCAGTGCAGTGATGGATGTGAAGGATTCATGGGGCTATCTCGTGGTCTGTGGAAGCACAGGGCCCTGTGGTCCCTGCATTTCCATGTGTTCACAAATACAGATGTACAGGGCAAAAAGTGTATCTGTCAGTCAATGCACAAGGCACTCTGCCACAGGTGGAGAGGTGCAGGGCCATCTGCCAAGAGAACAGTTGTCTTCACTATATGGTACCTGGGCCCATGCAAACAACCCTGCACCTTTCATTCCCTAGATGAGGAGGAGGATGTCACATAACAACGCCATTCCCGCACTCTCACCCCATCCAGCTAGGTCACTGAGTTCACCCCTGAACTCAGCTTATCAGGACGGGATCACAAAGCATGGCTGCTGGGGAGAAGACTGGCACTACACACAAAGGTTCTTTAACAGTCATAATTTGTTTCTTATTTTGACCCCAACTTTTCAAAATACTCATTTTATGATTTGCCTTATAAACATGACATATACCATTTATAGTAAATTGGCAGAAATGTCATTTAGCACCAGAGGTGTGAAAACACATCTCATCCAGTATTTGAAAAATGATATATGTCACGTTTGTGTGGTGGTGTGGAAAAATGGCTATATTGAAAGTTTGGAGTCAAAATATTGAAAATTAGTGAAGTTATGAATGAACATTGAAATAGTGTAATGTTCAGTCACAAAGTGGGAATTTTACCATATTTGTACACCAGACTTTCAGCATAGCTTTCTTATTACCCCACCTCATGAACTCAGTAGATTAAAATGTTCAAATTTCTGTCAACATGCCATTCCACACCACTGAAATGTCTTTCCATGCCACAGGTGTGAAAACAGATTTTAGCCAGTATTTGAAAAATGACAAGATGTCATGTTTAGGAGGTTGTGTGAAAATATGGCCATGTTCAAAATTTTGGGTCAATATTTAAAATTACCAAAGGTATGAGTGAGTGTAGAAAAACTGTCATGTATGCTCATAAGTTTGCCATTTTTAGATATTTTGATCCCATATTTTCAATGTAGCCTTCTTATGATTCAACCTCATGAACAATGGTGGTGAACATTTTCAAATCCCACCTGAACGATGATTTTGCAACATGACCATGACATCTTTTGGGCCTAATTTGCATAATTCCTCCACCACTGGTCATGAGTCGGGGTTTCACAAAGGCCATGTTGAAAACTTCAGGCCACAATATGCAAAAATTACAAAGTTATGCATCAGAGTTCAAAACCCCTTTGAAATATATTGAACCACATATACCTTAGTTCTTCATATTGCAGACGATAGTTCCAGCAGCAAGATGTGTCTTTGATCAGAGAGCAGATCTTTGCCCTGAGATCTGTTCACGTGAGTGAGGTGGGTGGGGCAGGGGGAATGTGTGTGTGTGGGGGCAGATCGGCGAGGGATGGTTTTCTGTTTTACAGGTAAAAGAAAAATTACACCAAGTGACAGTTTTCTTTATTTCAGGGATATTCTGACACTGGGATTGGGCACCCCGGTGCTAGGCTTGTGTTCGGTGGAAAGGAAGCGGGTGACTGGGGTGGGTCAAGAGAGGTGATACTGGGGGTGGGCTCTCTAGTCTACTTATCTTTTAAAATATTTGTATGGTCTGGGAAGGGCAGGTGAGTGATCTGAAGGGGATGGGGAGACAGAAGCAGTGCCAGAGGTGGGCACCCATGTCCTCTCCTTAGATGAAGAACCAGATAGGCAGATAGGGTATCCAGTAATAATAGTGATACCAAAATAACATGACCATTAACAACGCCATCTAAATTGCACAGCACATATCAGTGAGCGTGGAACTGGTTTGCAGTGAGTGCATGCCATAAGGGCCTGTTGTCGTACCAATGCTCTGGTTCAACAACAATCCTACCAATTACACAGTTACACAGGTACACTAGTATTATGTCATCAACACCATGTGACAATACTGACTCCCTAGGATTCTTGGATTAAAGACGTAAATACTGTCTAAGCTTTCCCTTAGAGTTATTGTTTGAGTTAGAGGGTGTACAGAACTAGACATGACTGCTGATTGTAAGTTCCGCTTTGTTGTGGGGTGGGTGGCTTCCAGGGTATGTTGGTTAGATAGCCCCTTTGTTTACATATGACTGCTTAGTTACCGTGATCAAGTTTTTATTCTGAGATTTAAAAAAAATATACAAAGGGGACTCAGCAAATGTGTTTACTTTAAACAGTTTAGTTAAAGCATAAATGTGAACTTTTGTTTGTTACTAGACTCTTACCTAGTCCACTGCTTAGTAACTTCAGTCGAGTCCCCTGTGATATTTTGAAAACATAAACTACATTATGGATTTTGCACTTATTAGAAGTGGCATTAAAGTGAATATGCATTTAGTCTGTCTCACTGTTGATCCATGGCTGTCTCGTATCCACCCTTCCTTGTGCTGCCAGTGGCACCACTCCTACCCCTTTAAACATTATAGAATGCAGAAGATTACCTTGTTTTATTCATGGGTATTTATTTAAGTATTTTAGTCCTGCACCCACCACTCAAACAAGAGTGTCCAATCTATTCATTGGGCATTCACAAAACCCAGAATTAGCTCCCACAACAATGCCAGCATAGGCTTCTGCTTCCTGGAACAATACTTTCCACATGTCTGCTCAGCCTTGGACAGAGTCCATGTTGTCAGGTCATTGCTGGTCAGGTAGCATTGTTCAGCATGTTAGCTGTTATTTTACAGTGCTGTGTTGAGCTGTGGCATTTTACTAGCGCAAATATGCTATGCGCTGTTGCAGCTGTCTGTTTTTCACTTTAAACTAGAAGAAAGAAAGAGAGAAAGAAAGAAAGGAAAGAAAAATATCATGGTATCACTCAGACTGCTAAAGCTGAAAGCCAATCAGCTGTTTGCTGACCAGCTTCATGCAAATGAAAGGACTGAAGCCCCCTCTGATGAGAGTGGCTTTGGTAATTTCAACTACACAAAGTTTCCTTCCCATAAGCAATGATTGGCATCAAAACCACAGTGCACGGTCATTAGTCTGGACTGCCAAGACCCTTCCAACCTGAGATGCAGTGGGCTCGGCAGTGACACACTTCTGAAATGCCATTTATTGTAACAAAACCTTTTTTTGCACATGCTGAAGCAAACATAAAAAAGGCTCATCCCTAAGCTCGCATATACTAAAAGGTAGGACAGGGATTTGAACCTGGGTCTTGCAGCTCAAAATTTTGTTCCACAATCATTGCATAATATTTTTTATATATGATATCTACTGTATGTAAACAACGATCCCTAAATGTCATATGCTTTACCACACTATACATTAAAGTAACAGTATTTGCTAGTTATATCATTTTTTAGCAATTTTATACTGTGTACCAGTCAAAAATATCAATGTTCAAATTGTTCTCCTCATTTTCTTTTATTCCTGAACCAAGATATAGACTTTTGAAGTTTTTAAAGTTTTCTGCTGTCTTGCAATGCCCAAAAAGAAAAAAAAAATATCATGGTTTACCTGCCACCTGCTTAATATCGTGATCACTGGTGTCTGACACCTCGCTACACCTGAACAGTGTTGAACAGTTCCATTTGTTGATCTCATGGATGTATACAGTATGTAAGATCCCAACTAAATCACTTTCCTTTCTTTCTTTCTCTCTCTTTCTTTCTTTCTTTCTTTCTTTCTTTCTTTCTTTCTTTCTTTCTTTCTTTCTTTCTCTTTTTTGGTTTTGTCATATCCCCCTTTCCCATCTTACCTTGAGTATGTACATGTCAAGACTACTCAGCTGCTTCTCATATGACCTCCCTTGAATATTCATACTGTTTGATAGCCCTTCTCTGCACTGCCTCCTAGGGATCATGGTCTTTCCTGAGGTGGGGCTTCTAAAATTGTGCACAGCACTCCAGGTGTGGTTCCCCCCAGGATCTGTACTATAGCAAGATCACCTCTTGGCCCCTGCTGGTGATGTCTCTTCTGACAAATCACAGCCTCCAGTTGACCTTCACATATGCCCTGTTACACTTTGCTGGTTGCTTGCTACTATCACTAATGATGGCCTCCACAAGTATCTCTCATCAGTGGTCGATTAACACTTCCACTCCATCTGGCGAAGATGGATTTTATATATCTGCACCCAGAGACCAGACTTTGTACCTTGACTTGAAGACATCAAACCAAGAGAGTATGGTCAGGGCAGTGAACACTAGACTGGCAGCCCCACCCTCCACTGTCCATAACCATTAGCAAAATTCTTTCTCATTGAGCATGTATATTTGGAAAGGATTTACTGATTCACTGATCGCTTATATGTTTTAAACTGTGTGGATTTTTATAATCTCTAATTGCTGCATACCAAAATGACCTTTTCTGGCTAGATCAATTGTATTATGTGGCTCTCTTTGTTCACTTAAATGTACTGTTGTATGAATGTACTATTGTCTGTTTAAATAAAAATACAAGAGGGGGTTCTCCCTCTCTTAAATAAATGAAGTTACAAAAAAAAACCTCTGCCACTCCCTATCCAGCACTCGGTTTTGGGATTGTTGTTTCTAATATGTATAACCTTGCATTTTCTTGCACTGAAACTGCACTGCCATATACCCAATCACCTCTCCAGTTTTGCCAAATCCCTCCTCAGCAATTTTATTCCCTCCTCTCTGTCAGCTCTTACCACATAAATTCATGTAGTCTGTAAACAGGCTATTCTTATCCTGAATTCCCATTACTATGTCATAGTTGAATACATTGAAGAATACTGGTCAGAGGACAGACCCCAAAGTGTTCCATTTGTCACTTTTTTGAGCACCGAGTGGCTCCCATTAACCACTGCCTTATTAGACCAATGCTTGAAAGTTTCTAATCCATTTAATTAAGTTGTCCCTCACTCCCATGCTATTCAGTCTTTTCAGCAGCCTCCCATGTGGAACCAAGTTAAGACCTTGCCATAGTCCAAGAACAGGACATCTACAGCCTGAACCCTATCCCTACCTCGGCTACAATGTTGAAATAAATTTACTAGGTTTGTTTGGCATGCCCTCCCTATTACAAATTCATGCTGTCTTCTGTTCTGCAGTCACTGACTCTTGAGGAATTCCACCATCTACTCCTTTATGATGGTCTTGAGCAGCTTCCCCACTTTAGAGGTCTGACTAACCAACCTTTCAGTCCCTCTGAACTATCCCTGTGGTCTGGGAACAAACAGAGGATTTGCATGTTTCTAGTACACCTCAAATACAATATAGAAACAATACAACACTATGCAATACATCATAGTAAGATTACAGTTTAGCAACAGTAAATACTTTTTGTCACAGGTCTGAAACAGTTACACAATTAATGTTGCCACAATATTAAATCAGTACATTGGTGTCATGGTAATATAACAGTGCAATTAAGCAGCTACAAAGCAACTAGGCAAGATAATCAGCAGGCAGGAGTTGTTGCAGGATCCAGATAGGATGAGGGAGCAGAAAAGATGAGGTTCAAAGTGCAACCAGTTTTTAGTGAAGGAGGTAGGTAATTCTATAACTTAGCAATCAGTAAGAGAAGCTAGCCTGGCCAAGGGAGGTTCTTCTTTGAGGGAGTAGCAGAGTATGTTGCACCACACCCCTGGTGGCGTATCTTTGGTGAACAAAGTTGAACATGGCTGGTAGACCAGGGGACAGTGAGTCGCAAAGAGCTTTTTTACCAGTGACTAGGGTGTGATAATGCAGTTTAGAGTCCAGGCTGAGACAATTTTGGTTACTATACAGAACACAGGTGTGGGTGTCATATTTTTGGCTGAGTGTGAAACAACAGGATCTGCTAAGGAGACCCCTGGCTCTTGATAGCACAGCCACTCAAAGAGCTGTAAACTGTGATCCCACAGTCACTCATGCTGGAAATGAAGCTCTGTACCAAGAATTTATTGATCTCAGGTGTGAAATTGCTCCTATGGCTGTACAGTTGCTCTAACCTGGAGTTGACAGTTTCAACCAGTAGGTTGACATGAGCAGCAAAGGATAAAGTAGGATCAAGGGTAACCCTGACGTACTTAAAGGTACTGTATTCACTTGCTCAAGGGGGGCTCCAGAAGAAGATGTAATGGTTAATGCTAGGGAGGAGGAGGACTTTTGGTGGGTGGCGGAGACCATACATTTAGTTTTCTTGGTGTTCATTACAAGTAGGTCACAGTTAAACCATTCCTGAATGGTGTAAAAGTCAGACTGCAGCCTTGGCTGCATTTTATTGATGCACTTGTTGCTAGAGAAAATGACTGCATCATCAGCATAAAGTATTATATTCAAGGACCTGCACATAACAGACAATTCATTTATGAATAGGCAGAGAAGAAGTAGTCCTCGGATTGACCTCTTGGGAACACCTACAGTGATGGGTCGAATGTCAGAGAGTACATTGTGACATTTTACTGCTTGGGTTCTACCATAGAAGTAGCCTTTAAGCCAGCTGACCACATCATATGAGAGGCCCAGGTGAAGTCGTTTCTGGCAGAAGAGGGCATGGTTTACGAGGTCGAAAACTGTGGTGAGATCAATGTATATGGATCTAGCCATTTCTCCCCTGTTCAAATCATAGTGTTGTGAGTCTGTGAACTCCAAGAGTGCTGTCATAGTGCCGTAGTTTTTCCTAAAACCATGCAGCTCATTAGCCAGAAGTACCTGATGATTCAAATAGTGAGACAGCTGATCATTAACAACTTTCTCTAAGGTTTTTGATTGGGGTGGTTCATCCCCTTTGTGTATCGGTGTCACATATTTTTTTTTCCATAGCTCAGGTACTTGCTTGTTGGAAAGGGGTAACTTGAAAATAATCCACAGGGGGCGGGTGACTTCTTTAATGATTTGCTTGAGCAGCTTCATATCAATGTTATCGGGACCAAGCCAAGTTCAAGTTGCAATTTTGGTCTTAGCAAGGTAGGTGAACACTTTAGCCCAAGTCAGCTTTTTGAAGTAGAACTTGGGTCTCTTAGGGAGGTCAGGTGTATCACCAAGTATGGGGGTGATACAGGGGTCAGGTATGAATGAGGATAAGTCACTAAATATTTTATTAAAGGAGTTAGCAATATTTTTGTCTCCTTTAGTCATGGAACTATTAACCACTATGGAGTTGGGCTGTTGTTTTCTTGCATTGCACAGGATGTCATTGATACCACTCCATAGCTGCTTAAGATGGTTAAGGAGTTTTTGGGGGGGATTTATGGTAATTGGCCTTAGCTGACTTTATATTGATTTTAAAAGAGTTCCACAGCTCCTTGTACTTTTGGAGCTATTTATGGTGACCAAGGTCTTTGTACAGAGCCCATGTTCTGTCCCACTTTTTGAATAAGGACTTATTGGCAGGGGTGAACCAGGCCAGGGAGTTACCTTTTAGTATGAAGGGTCTTGTATGGGGCAACAATGTCACATATTCTATTAAACTGGAGTATGAAATACTCAATGGCAGCATTTAAGTCACAAGTTGTTGATGTAGTAGTGCATGGAAGTAAAGGAGCTTATGGGTACAGAACACACAGGCTTTGATGGAGAAGTGCTGCCCTTTAGTTACCTTAGCTGACCATCTGCAAGTGACAGGGTGGTGGTCACTAAGAAAGTCTGGCAGAACTGTGGTGAAGACAACCCAGTCAATGCGACTGACCAGGATTCAGTCCAGCAAGGTGGCAGTGCCTATTTTGTAGTTCACCCGAGTTGTGGCGGAGATAATCTGGGTTAGTAACACATTGACCAGTTTGGCTGTGTAGGGCTTGCTACTATTTGACAGCCAGTTGTAGTTAAAATCTCCCAGCACAAGTTTTTCATGTTGTGGAGAAGGCTTGAAACAGTGTTGATGAAGCAGCTGAATTCAGCGCTGACATTTTTTGGTGGTATGCAGACCACTAGAAGGGTAAGATTCTTAACTCTTTTGGGTCCCAGTATTATGTTTTCTACAAGAAGTTCTCATCCAATGGGCTCTAGACAGAGGGGGAATCTGCAGGAAGCAAGGTAGAACTTAAAGTAGATGAGGCATCCACCCCCTTTTATTGATCCCCTGTCTAGCCGAAACAGGGTGTAAGTGCCAATGTCGATTTCTTTGTCAGGGACCGTATTTGTGTGTCAAGTGTCTGTGAAGATTATAACATCAGACTAGAAATTAGATACCCAGAGCCTGAATTCATCCAGTTTAGGAATGAGACCTCCTGTGTTCACATGGGCCAGCTCTATGTATACTCTAAAGGATGTAACAGGTGCAACAGGGCCAGTGTTGGGACACACATTGCCCCAAATGATTAGTAGAAGCATTATTATTTGTTTGATAGCCAGGTAGAGTTTGGGTTTTTTGAGGGGTAACACACTTCTCAAGTGTTTTACCTCCTGCTCAATGCCACAGACAGCTGGAGAAGTTTTAGTAAGAAGTCAGCATCAGAGTCTCTGAATTGGAGGGAGGGAACTGTGTGCAAGGCTGTATAAGGCAGTAACATATAGCAGGCTCAGAGGTAGATGTCCTGCATGGTAGTGCCAGGTGCAGGAGTAATATGATATCATATTGAGATATGGTGAGGGGGTTTTAGTTGCGGATATATTGTTAGCTATAGCCAGCACAACAACTAATGTTAAGAAATGTATGAAACTTGTAGAACTAGCGAGGAGGGCAATGTTGGGCCCCTGTAGAAAGTGGGAATGGTTGGCATGTGTCCCCCTTTGGGAAATATTTCAGGATGGTTGAGAAGACAAGCAAATAGGTGAGTCTTTGGTGATCACAATTACAATGGCGTGACCGAGTAAAACAGAGATACCCTGAGTAGGATGTGTGGTTATATAAACAGGGAATTTAGAGGTCATCAACTAGGGAGGAGACAGAGCAGAAAATGCTTCTCTATATGGGGTGTTAGCTAAATACTATAAAAACAGTGTGTGTCAAAATACTTAGCAGGAGATAACAAACATGGGCAAACCCAAGATAGAGCATTTGGCTGTAGTTAGTGATACAGGCAGATTCAAAGTCTAGACCAAAACAGAGGTAGCCATTAGACTGAAGTAGCAAATAAGCAGCAAAGATATAGTAGGAAACTGAAATGGCTTTTGCACAGTTCCTGTCCCACTGTGTCTGCCTCCCTGATTGGGTGAATCAAACACTCCAGGAAGGATCACTCTTTTTCTACACTGAATACTGAGGCAAGGCATTCATTTAAGAAAGCTGTATTGCCAGCATCATTGGTCATCAACTCCCTCTCCTTCCTTAGTCACTCAGTGCCTTCCTTCATTTTTCTGTTGTTCCTAAGGTACCTGAAGAAGGGTGTAACTGACTCTGTGTGCAATTCTATGTCATTCCTTGGCTTTGGCTGTCCGCAGTGTCGTGCTTTCTTCCCGTTGCCTGCAGTGGTAGACTGATTTGCTATCCTCTTATTGTTCCTTCTTCTATGACCAGAAGGCTGCCACTTCCTGTCTACTGCTTCCTTAATCTCCTTGGAGACTAGCAAAACAGTCTACCACTGCAGGCAGAGGGAAATAAACATGACAGGTCAGCCCATTTCATATCCTGGCCTTGTCTGCTATCCTCATTCAGCTCTGAGAGTCCTCCAAAATTGTTCCCTTAATGTTCTCCTACTTGACCTCAGCTCCTTTCACCTTACTCGCTCCCTTGAACTACTCCCTCAGTAACCTAGGTCATTTTAATGAAGTCTGTCTTGCAAATATCCAAGGCCTGAGGTCTGGATATTGGGAGTCCTGGGGCGGAGGGTAAGGAAAACCACACCAAGTTATAGTCACTGTTCCCAAGAGGTGCCTCAACCCCAAACACTTTCCATCGCATCTTGTTCCTCAAGCTTCTGACATGGAGGTTGCGTACACTCCAAACTATTTCCCCCTTCATTTCTGCTTTGTTTCTTTGCCCAGCCCAACTTCTACATGGCTCTCTGTTCTGCTTGCACCCCTTTGCTCTCATTGCAATGTCCTGCCTCCCTTATTAGGGGAATATTAGCTTGGTCCCCTACTACCTCTACCCACTACAGGATCCCTCAGTTTTTGTCTCTCCCTGTCTTAGTTTAAATGCCTGTCAAAGAAGGCATCCAACTTCTGCCCAGTGTGTCCACTCCTCCATTATCAGATGGAGGCTGTCATACTTGAATATCTTTTTATCCTAAAAGTGGCTCCAGTCCCCTATAAATGTGTACTCTCCCTCACTGTAACACCCTTTCAGATATGACTTTAACTCAATTTTTTAAACTGTCTAATATTCCTGATGTCCCACACCAGGAAGACCAAAGAGAAGGTCACCAACATGGATGTTGCTGTCATTTTCTCCCCTGACTTACAGAAGTTATCCTTCACTGCTTCCAGTTTCTGGTTGGCCAGATCAGTTGTCCGTAAATGGAAAATGACATTTACAGGCCCCCAATGCACTTGACTATTCCCTCAAACCTACTGGTGTTCCTTGTAGCAGAAGCTCCCAGGAGACATCTAATCACTCTATATCAGTTTCCCACTCCCTCATTCTCATAGGTCTCATAAGTCTTTTATGAGCTAGAAAAGGCCAAAGACCCATTTGAAGCTCACCCTTTACACAAAGGGATATCCTGATATTCAGTCCTTGAAAAAATACTTATCCATTCTAACTTTAAACTCCAACATATTCCCACTGCCCACCTCTTCCAAGTGAAGGCTATTCCACACTGTCGTCACCCTCTGATTGCACCAGAAAGGTCTCCACTTGGTTGAACTCGTTTCACCCTTAAATTGTAAACTGTGTGATCTAATGTTGTAATTGTGTTCTTTGAATTCACATCCCAGACATTCCAAAAGGTCATCAATAGTAATGGTCCTACACAGCAGACATACTGTAGGTCACCATGCAATCTTCTGTATTCCAAGGAATACAATCCCAAGGACTGTAACCTTTCTTCATAACTCAGATTTTTAAGGCCTGTTACCATCTTGGTTGGTCTTCGCTGAACTGCTTCAAAAATCTTAATCTCTGTTGCCATACTGGGAGACCAAAATTGGGCACAGTATTCCAAGTGGGACCTCAGAAGGGATATATACAAAGGCATCATCACTCTCCTATCCCTGCTCTTACTATGTCTTCAAATGCATTTTAAAGTTCCAGTGGCCTTTTTTGCAGTTCGATCATAGAATCATAGAAATGTGCCAGAAGAAAAGAACCCATTGGCCCATCTAGTCTGCTCTTGTTCCCTCTCAGTAGATAGCCCTGACTCTACCACCCTACACCCCATTTCTGTGGCCCCCCTGTAGATTCCCATCCCCTCTTTCCCATCAGGGTATCTATCCCTCCCTCTCTTTTTTAAACCCATGTAGTTATCCAATGCACTCTTCAATCCCCCCACTGTTGATGCCTTAACCACCCCCTCAAGTATCCCATTCCAGAGGCCCACCACCTTCTCAATGAAGTAGTGCCCTCTCTTGTTTCCCCTGAATTGACTGCTCTCCAGCTTCAAGTTGTGCCCCCTAGTTTTTGGATTGTCTTTCATCTTGAATATGCTCCCTTCCTTAACCTTGTTAATACCCTTCAGGTATTTAAACATTTCAATCATATCCCCTGTCTCTTTCTCTCTCTCCTGATTTCCAGTGGATATATTTATTTTTTTAGTTCTTTTTTTTGACTGGGTAAGTGCAGTAGACAAACTCTGCCTATTTTCAGGCACGCCCCGGGGGAGGGGGATACAGATGAATGCCAGCTAACCTTTAACCAGATTAAGCTGTTGGTGGTATTTTTGTGAATGGGGGGAAATTTGGCCAGGGCACCAGGGAAATTTCCTTACTCTTTTTGGCAGGTGGTGCTGTGGAGCTAGAAGACAGGAGTCCCAGAAGGAGCAGAACAGTGGAGGAGGACGGTCAACTGGTTGACAGCTGCAATGCTGCTCTAGCGAAGGGAAAGGTATGGCTGGGATGCACCTTAGCGGTGGCCAGCAGATTGTACCTACACCCTTGCTACAGGAATCTGTACTAGATGGTGTGGTTTACACTGGCAGATGTATGCTGACAATAGGCTCTGTGAGCATGGACCAGGTTGATGCAAATTATAATTCTCAGGATATCAGTGCTCCTTGTGAGGAGGATCGGAGTGCATTACAGCAGGTTACAGATGGCGTAAGCTCTTTTTTGCAGGAGAAACACTGCATTTTGGAAGCAGTAGCAGACTTTTGGTTAGCCCAACTTCTAGCTGAAGAAGAATTACGGAAACGAAAATGCCCTGAGATGGAATCTCCATCAGCAAATCCAGGTAGAGGTGTAAAAATCTTTATAAGTTCTAAGGCACCAGAACTTGGGACAGGCAAATCCTCACCCCAGACTCCTCTTCCTTTGGGAGATGATGATGCACAGGCACAATTGTCTCCAAAGCAAGCCCTGGAAAGAGCGGTCTGGGTTCAAACAGAGTCGGGTCAGTGGATCTCTGATCCTACAATACCTATGCCAGAGGTATCTGGGGATGGTAGACCTGGAGTAGGAAAAGGGTCTCCCCTGTCAGACAAAGGCCTATAGACTCCTGCTCCCATACAGAATGGAATAAGCCCTGGGAATCTAGGGGTGCATTCTAGTGGCATGATAAATCATCAACAAGATAGGGTGTAGAACCCTATATTAGATTGTGAACAAACTCCAGATAATGCCATTTCCTACTCAACCTGTGAAGGGGGTCTCAACTGGCCCTTTGTGGAGATCCTGATTTAAGTGACCCTAAGACTCCAGTTATATATTCTGCCCAGAGTGTGAGATCTGATGTAGAGCAGGAGGTTCCTGGTCTAGGGGAACTGGCTCCTATATATGCAAGCCTTTTTAAAAAAAACCTGTGACTCTTGCTAAAAGATAGATTGCAGTCAGATTGCAGTTTCTGGGGCCTAGTGATACTATGCCAGACAGATTCTATGTTGGCAAAGTTCTCATCAAACAAATGCTAGGTTTTTCACCAAGTGAAGTGAATGCTTTAATTCATTCTCCAGGGGACAACACGTTCAATAATAATTTCTGAACCCCTGATTTACTCAGCTGACTCTGGATGAAATATGCCCTTTCAAAAAACAGTCCAGCTTGGTCACATTTCCAGACTATACCTCTCACCAAGCAATCCTTTGACGTTACCATGGTCCTCTTTCGTAATGAAGGGGTCAACGTTGAGGATATTTCATATTGGTTGGAGCATAGATGCAAGCTGCAGCGTAACCCAGAACCCATTCTGGATACGAAAGGATTCTGGAATGGGGGTTGGAGGTATAAAATTAACTTAACCCAGACTGAAGAGGGGCTACAGCACCTTCCAAGCTGTTTTTATTTAGGCCGAGACAAGGAGTTTATCTTTTACCCAGGTCAGCCCCACCACTGTTACAAATGTGGTTCAGGCAGGCACCTGAGTAGAACTTGCAACACAGTGAAATGTGTCCAATGTGAAGAGTTGGGACATTTGATGTCCGATTGTCATCACCCAACAAAATGTTCCTTGTGTGAAGACTTGCATGTCTATACAGACTTCACATGGGCTGGTCAAAATAAATCCAATGGGGATTTTTGTATTCAGGATTTCTTCATCAATTCAGCAGTCCATGCTGCCCAACACCAGCGGCTGTCACCCCCCCCCCACAGGGAAAGAACAGTCCCACAGTCTACAATCACAGGGAGATCCCCCTGTCAGAGAACTGGAGAAGGGCATTGAAGGGGTCAAGGTGACTGCCCAGGAGGTTGATGGAACTGTACCGGTAGTATCTACAAAAAAGGTTCCCACCATATCAGAGTCTATGTCCCCCACCTCGCCCACTGAAGGAGGTGTTCCAAGTGGTGTCAAGCAGATGCCACAGTCTGCCATTTAGGTCTTTGATCAAACCCCCAGTGGAGCAGGGGCTCTCCTTATGTAATACGTATACGGTGCTCCAGTAAGATGAAGGCACCGAATCTGACTCCACATCAGTTCAGACATCCAAACCGGAGGGTCCATTTGTTGTGGATCAGTAGGAGCAACCTGGAACTGTTAAAAAATAGAAAACCCATTTGGGCTCTCGGAAGTGGACAAAAAATAAATAAATGATTAGGTATAGGATATGAGTCCACATATTGGATTTCTAAGTTTTGTTTTTCCTTTGGTTTGTGGTTTTCCCCTGCTTATGACTGGGATCTATACAATTATTGTCACTTCCCTTAATACTAATAGTATTCAATCAGACATTAATCTTTTCCTTATTTGATAAAGGGGAACAAGACATTGTTTTTTTTAAAGGACAAGTGTCTCCACACTAAGGTGGAGATGGAATAAGCATCCAGGGAGTAGAAATAGGGAGTAATGTACTGGTCAACAGGGGAGGAATGTGCATGCACCACAATTCAAATCTTCCAGTGTTTACATGTTTAGGGTGATCCAGCCATACTTGTTCACTGCAAAACATGTGTTTCGGGGTGGGGGGTATTTTAACTAGTAGATATATAACAGATAGAGGGAGTAAAATGAGGAAAGTATTCTGTGATGATAATTGCTTAAATGATCTTCTAGTCCAAAAGGGTCTTGTAGATGTCTTGGCATTCATCAGGGGCTCCTCAGAAAACCTTTTTTCATGGAACTCTGGCCACGAGGATAGCATTTTGTTCTTTATCAGACTCCCTGAGGGTAGTGAAGGCAAAAACAGTGCCAGTAATACCCTTAGATCATGCCATTATTGAAGTGACAGTTTCTAGTCATGAAGTCATGCAGATTCATGGCCCAGGATATTGGAGGCTGAATATGGCCCTCCTTTCTCTCCCAACAGTTGAGACTGGGTTGATTTCCCTTCTGGAAGCCTGGAAGTCAGATTTTGGATTGCATGATTTCCACTGTGATTGGTGGGAGGATACTAAAGTAGATATAAAGAAATATTTTAAGACCATAGGATGGATTAATGGTCAAAATAAGAAGAATTCATATCAAATGTACAGAGACAAATTTCAAGAACTTCTTTCCCTTGCAGCCCAAGGTCATCATTCTGTTCTCCCTGAATTAGAATTAGATAGAAAACATCTAAACACGGTTCAATATGATCGGTTGAAATCTTTAGACCAAGAACAGAGGTTTGGGTCTCAAGGGGGTAAAGCTTTCATAAACCCATTCCACTTTTGTGCATAGCAAAGGCAGCGGAAATATATGGCCCACCTGAGAGACCCACTGGGGCATTTGTGCACATCTAAATCTGAGATTCTGCATGAAGTAGACAGGCATATCTCTCAATTATTTAACCCCTTGGAAATCCCATCAGGCTCACATAAGGTATGGTTGTCAGAAACCCCATTACCACAACACTCTGAGGCTCAGAACTACTTGCTGATAGCCCCACTTACTCCCTGGGAGGTTTCTGCTGGCCTTTTACAGTCTAAAGACAGCACGGCTCCAGGGAAAGATGAGATTCCCTATGACCTATATAGGGTCATATTTTAAAATATTAGTACAAGAATTCACTGTAATCCTGCAAGAAATGTTAGACTGGGGAGGGGGGTTGCCAAACAGTATGACAGAGGGATTAGTTCTTCTTATGTTCAAAAAGGGCACTAGAGATCTCCTGATGAACTGGCGGCCTATAACTTTCCTGAATTCCGATTTCAAACTGTTAACTAAACTTTTGCATAATCATCTTTTGCTTTATTCAGATTTTCTTACTCGTCGTGCACAGACCTGTTCTATTCCAGACAGGAGGATAACTGATAGCCTTATTCTATTAAGAGAAATATTCCAAAGGGGGTTTCTGGTGAGCTCACATTCTTGATTTTTAGTCTGGACCAGGCTAAAGCCTTTGACAAGGTTCACCATCACGATCTATGGGATTGTTTGTGTAGTTATGGGGTACACACAACCTTTTTGGGCTGGGTTAAAACCTACTATGCCACTGCTGTTGCACAATCCTATTGCAATGGCTGGTTGGGACAAAAATGCAGAGTTAGACGGGGGTATGACAAGGGTGTTCTTTAAGCCCTCTTTTGTATTTATTCACATTGGATCCATTAATCCATTGTGTTTATGCCACCTTGAATATACGAGGAGTTTCTTCCTCTAGTTCAGATCCAGAGATTAAGTGCATTGCCTATGCTGATGATTTGTGTTTTGTAGTTAGCGATAGGGCCTCTGCCCAGGAATCAGAGAGAGTATTAACTGGTTTCCTGAGGCATACAGGGACGCATATTAATTATAAGAAATGTAATTGTGTTCCACTATGATAGGAGGTTGTGGAAGACACACATATAATTGGGATCCCTGTAAGTTAAAGATACCGGCACAATCTTGGGCCTTCAATTTGGGGCAGGTGATTTGGCCTTAATAAACTGGACTACCAAATTACAAATTGCACAGAACAATGTCAGTACATGGAATAAATGGTGTTTATCTAAATTAAAAAGGGTTTACATGGCCAAAACATTTTTACTCCCAATTTTTTTATATTTGAGTATGTTTTTTTGTCTTCCCCCATTATTATAAACTAAAATGTATGGATGATTTTTCTCCTGCATTTGGGGCAGTAGGCTCAGCCCTATTAAAAGATGCCTATTATTTAGAGACAGAAAACAAGGAGGGTTGAAGATGTTATACCCTATAGTTTTCTTCTTTACTATGTTTGTTTATTCTAACATATGTCCTTTATTGGACCCAAGTGTAAAGGTCTGGACACCTTGGGTAGTTGATGCCTTAGGACAGATTCTTACCATTTGGCCAGCTCATATGAGTATTCCCTGACAACAATCTTTGCATCAGCTCCCTGATCTCCTTGGGGTTATGTTTTTGGAAAATCAAGCTTTGGGCATTAGTAAAGGAGCACATTATGAAACAGACCCGGGAAGGAATTATATAGCTTTATCCTGGATACATTTTTCCAGGATATGGCCCACTTTGACACTTTGCCTGTACAGGATAAGGTGGCCCTAGGCAATATGTTAATATCCCCCCATATTCTACCGTATATGTGGGATGTGTTATGGCTTTTCCCTACATGGTAAACGTAATGTAAGGGGAAACCTGAAACATAGACAGCTATCAGAAAGATACTGTCCACAAAATTCTTGCTCTGACACGATAGAGAATGGCTCATTTATTTTGAGAGTGTCCTTTTGTTCATAGTTTCTGGCAGAATATAAAACAAAGGTGGCCTACTGCATTATTTTATCCTATGCATGTAGAGATTCTGTGCATGGGCATATTATCCAACTTATGGACAAAACACAACAGGACAACACTGTGGTTATTTTTGGTTTGTTTTAAATTTTACATATGGTCTGTTTGACGTCACTTGACTATACAACAAGTAAGGTTTACCCCAGAGGAATTTTTTTTATGGTTGAAGCTTCGATCAAAAGGTTGAAACAGCAAGAGGGGTATGAGGTCTCTGCTTTTTTAATGGAATCCAAATGTGGGTCAATTGACTGGATTTAAATACCATATGGTTAGGTATTCAGTAAGTTTGGAAGCTAAACAGCAATACCCCTACTCATGAAATAGAGAGGTAGGAGGGGGTATCCATTGAGGGTATACATTAGCAACAGTTTGACCATAACACTTGTTTGATCTCATTTATGATCTCTATTGAGGGGTTTAATTTTTTATAGGGTAACGGATATGCTGACATCCTACTTTATTGTATGCCTTTCATATTTTTCTATAAGAATTGTTTGATGTCATCCAGTTTCATCAAGTTTTTGAATAAAATTCCTCTACTCTTTTAGTAGGGAGGGGAAGGGAGTATGCTTGTTGAAATGTTTATGATGATTTAAGTTTTAGGTATGATGTATCATTTGGGTTTCTTTAATTTTGTATGAAGTAATCCTGATAGGTTTGTTTGTCCTTTCCTGTTAAGATTGAAAGTGCCCCATCTCTTTTTGTTGGGGGGGAGTTGCTTATAGTACTTTTAGTAAGTTTTTGGGTCTGCAGTATGATGTAATACTCATTGGAGTTCTTGGGTTATCCATTCTTATGATTTAGGATGAGGACATTTTTGAATTATCTGTATATCTTTTAAGGTATGAATCAACACCCTCTCCCACTTATATAGTGGGGGGGGGTCTTTCTTTTTTTATTTTATGGTTGATGTTTAGGTTGAAAATTTTAGTTGGAAGAAAGTCTGACTGTGTGTAGCTGTAATATTCATTTGAGTTCTCTTGCCTTAGGATTTTCATTTTTCTGTGAAATCAACACTGTTTGGTTTATTGTCATCACAAGTTATAATAAAAAATTCCACTATTCTTTCCTTTTGAAGGTGGGGGGAAGGACACAAGGATGGTGGAAGTGGTATATTCTCAACTATGTATTCTTTAGACAATATGCTTTGCTTCATTGTGAAGGGGGCTTCCGTCACTGTTTCCACAGTATGAACCAAATACTGTATGATTTCTGATTTAATTTAGTTTTCTGTATAATTGAACTACTTCTTTATATTATTGCTGTTTTTGTTTAAACATTTATAATGTGATTTGTAATATGTACTGGTTTATTTTTGTTCAAATTACACAAAAATTCCCCTACTCTGTCAGTGGAAAGGGGGAGGTTCTTTTTTGCCTAGCTTCAGGATTTAGTTTTAGGTTAATGATTTATTTGAATTAAAATCTGACTGGGTATGGATGGAACACTTATCCTGATTTCGCTTGCCTTATGATTTGTATAATTTTGTTGAAGTTAACACTGTTGTACTTATTTGTTATTATAATAAAAATTCCCATACTCTTTTGGTAGGCTGGGGAGGGTGGTATTTTTTTAGTAAATTTTATTTTCTGACTGGGGTCTATGTATGACTAACTATGCCTTTGCATTTATGATTTTTCCTTTTTATATTTGTTCATTCTTGTTTTTTGAAGTATTAAGTAATACTCTGTTGAGTTTTGTTTTTTTTTCTTTTCTAATTTTGTATGAAGTAATACTGATTTGTTTATATGTTCTTTTGTGATATGAATAAAAATTCCCCAACTCTTTTCGAGAAGTGCCATAGGATCTTTAACATTCACTTGAACTATCACCAGAACAGGCAGATGGGATCTTGGTTTAACGTCTCATCTGAAAGACGGCACCTCAGGAGTGCAGCAGCCCCCTCATGCTGCACTACAGTGTCAGTATTGGGATATTATCCCGAGTGCCTGGTGTGGGGGGATAGAACCCACAGCCTTCTGATCTCCCAGCCTCAGAGTATAGGTTGAGCTCCTCCACCCTCTCCTCATACAGTATGCCCTATGTTGCATACCATGCAGCATTTTGATCACCCACTTCTGGACTCTTTCCACCCTTTCAATATCCCTCTGTAGGTGTGGTCTCCAGCACTGTACCCCATACTCTAGGTGAGGTCAGACCATTGATCTGTATAAGGGCATTATCGCCTTCTTTCTCCTGTTTGTGATACCCCTTCCTATGCATGCAAGCATACCGCTTGCCTTTCCAACTACTTTGTTGCACTGGTTTGCCACCTTAAGGCTGTCCAAAATAATAATCCCCAGATCTCTTTCCTGCTCTGATTCCACAACATCCTCTCCCACCTTGGGTTCTTGTGCTCTATGTGCATTATTCTACACTTTTTGGTATTAAATCTCACTTGCTAACTCTCTGAGCATCTCTCCAGCTTTGATAGGTCCTTTCTCATGCTCTCCACACCTCTGCTGTATTTATTCTATTGCAGATCTTTGTACTGTCTGCAAACAGATACACTTTCCCATTTAGTCCCTCTGCAATATCCCCAAAGTAAATGTTAATGAATATCGGCCCCAGTACTGAGCCCTGGGCTAAACCACTTGTCACCCCCGGAATGAAGCACATTTACAGCCACGCTTTGACTCCTGTCACCAAGTCAGTTTTCCACCCAATTTGATATTTTCTCCCCTGCCCCAGACTGCCCATCTTACTGACCAGCTCCTGTGAGGGATGGTGTCAAAGGCCTTACTGAAGTGCAGATATTCCATTTCCACTGCCCCTCCCCGGTTGCACTCCCTTGTCACCCAGTTGAAGAATTCAATGACAGTCATCTGGCATGACCTTCCCTCCATGAACCAGTGCTGCCTGTAATCCTGTAGCCCATTTTCTACCAGGTATTCCATTATCCTTTCCTTTAAGAGGGCCTTCATAATCTTTCCTACCACTGATGTAAGACTGACTGGATGGTAGTTATTCAGCTCCTCCTTTCCATCTCTCTTGTGTATTGGCACTACATCCACCTTTCTCCATTCCTCTGGTACCCTCCCTGTGTCAAATGATAGGTTGAACAGCCTCATTAGTGGTTCTGCCAGCTCTTCCCTAAGCTCTCAAAGCACTCTGGTATGAAAGGCTTCTGAAGCCATTGCCTTGTCCACCCTTGACGTTCCCAAGTGCTCCAATACTCTGCTCTTATTGAATGGGCTATTGTCCACCTTCCTACCCTCATTGCCTCTTCCCCTTAATATACTGGTCCATGTCCCTCCCATTCAACCATAAATACTGAGCAGAAAAATCCATTTAGCAAGTCTGCTTTTTCTCAGTCCTTTTTATGAGATCTCTCCCCTTCCCTTTAAGTCTCATTATACTGTACCCTGCTTGTTTTTCCTTCTCTCACTGATGTTGTGAAGAACTTTTTTCTCCCTTTCTGGCCTCTTTTACTATACTCTCCCCTTTATCTGCCCTTGCCCTACTGATTATCAGCCCTGCCACTCTTAACTTTTCCCTATATACCGCCTTGTCACCCTTTCCTTCTGTTCTTTTACATGTCTTGAAAGCCCTTTTCCCCCATTGCCCTTGCCACCTCTCTAGAAAACCAAAGCGGTCTCCTTCCACATTTTTTCTTTCCTGCCTTCCTAATGCACTCTTCAGTGGCCTTCACTAGTCCTCACTTATTTGCCCCCACAGTTTTACACATTCCCCAGATGTTTCCAATCTTTCATATCGACCCTAAAAATCTCTCTCATTCTTTTGAAATCTGCTCTCTGGAAGTCCATTACCCTTGTGGTGGTTCGACTTTTTTTCTTCCCCGTCCTGACCCTAAACCTAACAGTTCCATGGTTACTTGCACCAGATTTCCCCCACTGATGCCTCATCCACCTTGTCCCCATTTGTCAGTATTATGTCTAGTGTTGCCTCTCCCCTATTGGGTTCCCTTGCCAGTTGATATATGAGTGCTTTTTGCAAGGATTCCTATATCTCCCTACTGCTAGCTGATGTACAGTAGCTGCTGGAATCTCCCAACTCACATCAGGGAGATTAAAATTCCCTACCAGCAGGAGTTCCCCATTACTTATCATCCTTTGTACCTCCTGTAAAAAACTCTTTGTCCTCTTCCTCCCCTTGATTTGGTGGCCTGTTTACCACTCCCAGGCACATTGCCTCTCCAGAAGACTTGGTCTGCTGGTCAAGGCACCTAGCTTCACCTGAGCTCTTTCCTTCTAAGACTGCTTGAAAGAACAGAGCAGAGAACCTTACCAGAGCAAGGGAAATAAATTAAGATTTTGTTTGGCTAAGCAGATTTACTGTGTGTTGGTATTTTTATTTTGTACTCACAGGGATTGCTGTTTGTTGCTAACATTTCATTGCTTTATTTTTCACTGATTCAAATTGTTGTTGTTGGTATACCTTCTTCTGCATTATTACAAGGTGTGCCTACAGGTGTATGCTAACAGATTACTGCTGTAATCTTCTGATTCAAATTGTCTTTTGCAAAGTATATCTTCTGTTACTGTTTTATTTTCTCTGTAGCAAAGTGTTTCTTACAGGGTATATCTTCTCTGAAATTATTACAGGTGGTGCTTACATTTTTGTGACTTTTATCATTGGGCTAAGCAAAATTACTGTTTGACACTGTTTTATTTTATTCTTTTTCTGTTGAAAAGGTTTGTTGTCTCAGAGGTGTTTCAGTCTCCTTCTTACATTGAAGGAGCTAATTGCTTTCCTCCCACAGCCCTTCCAGAGGATTAGTTGTGTATCTGGGGGGTGGAGCTGGCAAGCTGTCAGTAATTTCCAACAGAAAGAAGGGTTAAAAGATTAGATTAGTTGATATCTTGGAGGTAGAAGGCTTGGTTTGCTGGCCAAGACACCTAGCTTCACCTGAGCTCTTTCCTTCTAAGATTGCTTGAAAGGACAGAGCAGAGCAGAGATCCTTACCAGAGCAAGGGAAATGGATTAAAACTTATTTTAGCTAAGCAGATTTACTGTGTGTTGTTATTTTTATTTTGCACTCACAGGGATTGGTACTGTTTGTTGCTAACATTTCATTGCTTTATTTTTCTCTGATTCAAATTGTTGTTGCTGGTATACGTTTTCTGCATTATTATAAGGTGTGCCTACCGACATGTGCTAAGATTACTGCTGTAATCTTCTGATTCAAATTGTCTTTTGCAAGGTACATCTACTGTTATTGCTTTATTTTCTCTGTAACAAAGTGTATCTTACAGGATATATCTTCTCTGAAATTATTACAGGTGCTTACATTTTTGTGACTTTTTATTATTGGGCTAAGCAAAATTACTGTTTGACGCTGTTTTGTTTTATTCTTTTTTTGTTGAAAAGGTTTGTTGTCTCAGAGGTGTTTCAGTCTTCTTCTTACATTGAAGGAGCTAGTTGCTTTCCTCCCACAGCTCTTCCAGAGGATTAGGTGTGTATCGGGGGTTGGGGAGGAGCTGGCAAACTGTCAGTAATTTCCAACAGAAAGAAGGGTTACAGGGTCAGGTTAGTTGATATCTTGGAGGTAGAAGACTTGGTTTGCTGGCCAAGGCACCTAGCTTCACCTGAGCTCTTTCCTTCTAAGATTCATTGAAAGGACAGAGCAAAGAACCTTAGCAGGGCAAGGGAAATGCATTAAGACTTCTTTTGGCTAAGCAGATTTACTGTATGTTGTTATTTTTATTTTGTACTCACAGGGATTGCTACTGTTTGTTGCTAACATTTCATTGCTTTATTTTTCTCTGATTCAAATTGTTGTTGCTGGTATACCTTCTTCTACATTATTACAAGGTGTGCCTACAGGTGTGTGCTAACAGATTACTGCTGTAATCTTCTGATTCAAATTGTCTTTTGCAAGGTATACCTTCTATTACTGCTTTATTTTTCTCTGTAGCAAAGTGTTTCTTACAGGGTATATCTTCTCTGAAATTATTACAGGTGGCGCTTCACGGGTTTTACAGTTTTATCTAACATTAGGAAAAGGTTTCAGGGTTACTGCATTTGTTGTTGACTGATTGTTTCTGCTCTTACTGTACCTCCTTGTTCTTTCGTCCATGGTTCTTCTTTTTTGGCAGGGGAAGGGCCCAGCCATTCACCTCCATCCCCAACCACCCCACACTTCACTCCAGGGTACCACAGTTGTGACATTTCCTGTGACAAAGCAGAAAGGGGCAAATCAGTGGGGCATCCACAAGATGAGCTCATTTACAGGGGCACTAGTAATTTAACTTGTTATAACAAGTTATATGAATACAAAACACAAAATCAAACCGTTACTTGCATTTTCTTCTTTCTAATTACTCTGACCAGGTTATAAACCCAGCAACTTATCTGGAATGGATATCATTAACTGCAGGTACTGTGGAACACTTTTCAGAAGGACAGTCTTACAGGATTTAGGACACTGTCCTACATGCTGAGCCATTGGAGATCTTAGGGCTCAGCTCTGGGCAGCCAGGGCAGAGATTGCGTGCCTCAAATTTCATATTCAAGAGGAAATACATTATAAGAACCACCCGCCATTTCCCCAACATCCAAAAGAAGAACCTCAACCACAGAGGGTAGTTGGTCCAGGAGGTTGGCAGGTGGTTAGAAAGGGTGAATCAGGTGCCCCATCACTCTGTGCTCTCCAACATATTACCTCCAAAAACCATGTAAACACTGCAAACAGGTATCTGCCTCTATCTATGAAATCATGCAAAGGGGCAGAGGACACTGCAGAGCAAGACACTGCAGCACAGGAGCTAGCACAACAAAACTCGCCCAAATCAGGAACCAAAACAAGAAAAGCAAAAAGGAAATACAAAAAACTTCTGATCATAGGAGACTCCATGATTCAAGTAGTTGATACCCATCTCCAGCCAGGGGTAATGGTCAGATGTCTCCCAGGTACATCAGCGTGGAGAGACACTGACCGCATTGCTAAAATTGTTCACAAAGCAGGAGAAAACATTGATGTCCTGGAACACCTGACCAGGCTGAGTGCCAAACTATCATCCATTTCATCTGACATCTCCTTCTCTGAGATCCTGCCAGTCTGGGGGGGCAGATGGATGGAAGGTCAGGAAAGGGGAGATAGGGGACCTAAACATGTGGCTGAAGGGCTGGTGCCAGGAAAAAGGACTCAGATTTGTAGGGAAATGGCAACAGTTCTGGGAGCAAAAGTTCATTAAATCTGATGGACTGCATCTGACTAAGGAGGGAGTCAGTGCATTGGGGCAGAAATTTGACGTCTTTGCAGAATATTTAAACTAGCAAATGAGGAGAGGGTTACAGCACCCCATACATTGAATGGGAAGAACACCCCTTCCCCCTCAGCTAGTGGTCAAACAGGGATTCAGCATGTTTCCAGTTCATTTGCATCACCAGGTAAGAAAAAAGATCTGTCTCCCTATACGTCGCACCTGGGAAATGCCAAACCTCACCTAACAACTAACACTCCAAAAACTGGCCAATGGAAAATCAAGTATACAAATGCTTACAGCCTGGGAAATAAGATCCCAGACCTGCAGGCAATAATGTCAGAGGCTAAACTGGACATAGTAGCAATTAGTGAGATGTGGTTTACCAGTAACCTCACTTGGGAGACTTCAGTACCTGGCTATGTACTGTTCAGAAGAGACCAATGTGCAAAAAGGGGGGGTTGGAGTGGCCCTGTATGTCAATAAAAATATCAAAGCTACAGAAATTCAGAATACACATAAGGAGCCAGAAGAACTGTGGGTCACCCTGAAAACAGGAAATGGGACAGCCATAAGAACTGGTGTTGTCAACAGACCCCCCGACCAGGGGAAGGACATAGACACATTACTGTTAGAAGATATACAAAACATGACAGCTAAAGGGGAGGTTCTGATAATGGGAGACTTCAACATGCCGCATACAGATTGGTCAATACCAGCAGAAACATCTGCCAGAACTAGACACATGGTGGATTCCCTGCAGGGGGAAGGCTACAGACAACTGGTACAACAACCCACAAGAGACAGGGCTATCCTAGATCTAGTACTGACTAACAGGGAAGGGATCACAGATCTCCAGGTAGGTCACCTGGGGGCCAGTGACCATCACATGGTATGGCTTAATTTGGCCACTACATCTAAATCATCTCATTCCAAGCCAAAAATATGGGACTTCAGAGAAGCTGACTTTGATAAGATGGCCAACAGAGATAAGCTAGCCCTGGCAAAAAGAAACACAGGTGAGGGGGTACAGGCAAAGTGGGCAAGCATTAAGGATGCAATACTTGAAGCAACATCCCATTGTGTTAGACAGAAAAGGAAGTGCAAAGGAAGAAGGAAACCACCCTGGTTCTCAAATTCAGTAGCAGGAAAGGTCAGAGCCAAAAGGCTGGTCTTCAGGAAATATAAGGGAACACAGTGGGATGAAGATAGGGAGGCATACCAAACTGCCCTAAGGGAAGCAGGGAAGGCAGTAAGGCAGGCAAAGTCCCAAACTGAGGAAACACTAGCACGAATAGTAAAAGAAGGTGACAAGACTTTCTATTGATACATTAGTGAAGGAGAAAGTCCAGAGGGGGTATTGCTAAGCTCAAAGAAGAAAAGTGAGCATGTGAGGAGGAGGACCCTGTAAAAACATCAATCTTAAATAGATACCTTTGCTCAGTATTTACTGAAAAGAAGGTAGGGCAGGGCCCACGGCTCAGCACCATGGACACGGGGGAGGGAGGTGAGCATTACTCCCTTCACAAAAGAAAGGGTCCTACAAGAGCTAGCTAAGCTCAGGGTGGACAAGGCAATGGGACCTGATGGCATACATCCCAGGTACTTAAGGAGCCAAGGGTAACTGGCAGAGCCATTAGCAGAACTGTTTAGTGAGTCTCTGAGCACAGAAAAGGTCCCAGAAGACTGGAGAAGGGTTTATGTGATCCCGGCTCCACAAGAGTGGTAGCAGGGAGGAGGCAGGAAACTACAGACCAGTCAGTCTTACCTCAGTAGTGGCTAGATTATGGAGGCACTCTTAAGGAAAGGATAGTGCAACACCTGGAATCCATAGGGCACAGGATCCAAGACAGCATGGGTTTGCAAAGGAAGGTTCTGTCAAACTAATCTCATAGATTTCTTTGACTGGGTAACCAGAGTGGTGGACCAAGGGGGAGCAGTTGATGTTATCTACCTTGACTTCAGCAAAGCTTTCGACACTGTTCCACATAGAAGATTGATAAATAAGCTGGGTAGGCTCAGGGTGGATCAGAAGTTGGTCAACTGGGTGGAAAACTGGTTTCTGGGCAGGAAACAGTGGTGGTAAATGGTATACAGTCAGAAGAGATGAAAGTCACAAGTAGGGTACCTCAGGGATTAGTCCTGGACAGAAATCACTGTTATTTAAAACTCCACTATTTTCAACACTATACTAACCTCTCTTACTAACTGTTGTACTGTTCAGACATCTAAAAGTAGACTAAAAAAATTGTTTGACACTATTAATGTTTGTTCCTATATTTAAGTGCAAAAGTAAGCATTTAGTCTATATGCTGTGCATTTCTATATATTTTTAATAGTGTTTTAGTGTTTGTTTGTTTTTATTATTGCCTTTTGTTTTTCTTCTTGTCTTCTTAAAGAAAAATGTGTTGCTTGTGAAAACGGGAATCAATGCTCATCATAACAAGTATAAAAATAAAAATGTGTTACACTATAAAGCACAGAGCGTAACAGAATGCACTTGCTTAGTTCTGTTAAGCCTGCTCTTTTACAGCAGAATTGAATTTGAACAGATCTACCAAGCCTTCCTCTTTGCATCAGTAAACACATCCTGTTTACCCAGTCACAACAGAATGAACTTTTGCAGATCTGTTAGGCTCTCCCAGTTTCAACTAATGTAGATAGATAGATATCAAAGAGTGTAACAGAATGAGCTTTTTAAGCTCTGCCAAGCCCTCCTCTTTACAACAGTATGAATTTGTACAGCTCTGCTAAGCCATCCCTGCTACAATTAGATAATAGAGCTCCTTGTCCCTGTCACAACAGAATTAACTTAAACAGATCTGTTATGCTCTCCCCAATACAATTAGATAGCACATCCCCTTGATATTCCAAGCCCTAGCTTTTACACTAGATAGTACAGTACCCTTTACTTTTCTAAGCTCTAATGTATGACATTTGTGAATAACAACTGATTTGAATGTACGTGGAACCCCAACTTAAAGATTTTTATAATGCCCCCTCCACCTTCAGATATTGTTTGACGTTATTGTAACCTTTGAATGTGCAACACACATAATTACATTTCATGTAGTGTCTAGAAGTCATACTGTGGGATCAGCATCTCATGCCGATTGCTGCCCCATGCTGATGCCCATAGTATGATGCCCTTAAGGTGAGTTCCTTAGCTAAAGGATCGCAAGGGGAGAAAAACCTAAATGCACAGAGCAAGTCATTATTGGCCACGTCCCCTTCAGCCATTTAAGCTCCTGATCGGAGCAGGGGCTGTCACAGCAATGGGCAGAAACAAACAGGCACAAACAGCCACTCAGCTAAATGTCACCCCAATTGCCAATGCCCAGGCACACTTACTTCTCCCCCCAACCAAGTGTAGCACCTTGTATTTGGCTACACTGAATTTGAGGCTCCAGGAGTCAGGCCAATTGCCTAAGTTGCTCAGGTCCTCCTTAGGGTCATTCCCATTTGCAAGGGAGTCCACCATCCTGGCTAGCTTAGTGTCATCTGCAAACTCTGTACTCTGTACATACAGTGGTACTGTCAAGTCTAGTTCTTTTAGTCTGAGGATAACTCTTTAAGAACAAAATCTCATGCTTAAACTTAAGATGCTTTAAATGAAAGCTTTTACTTTATTGTTTTATCTCCTACAGTAAAATATAGAAATTTACAGTATATTTCAGTGGTATAGATAAACATCTCACTCATTCAGTTTCTTCAACTTGCTCATTTTATTTCTTTCCCCAGCCCAACATCCATCAAACAGGCTAGAGGGGGCAGGAGACCCTGATGGTGGTGCTTTTTGTGTTCGACGTTTGAGCAAGTGCAAGCGAACATGTTGGTATGAGACTACCCTTCAAGAGGTGTGACACTGTCCACCCAATGCAAAGCAGTACTACAGGGGCATGACAGTACCAGACCAATCAGCAACCAGGCTGACAATGACAGAGTTTCAGGCTTGCTGGGTGGGGATGGCACTAGCGTCAAAAGAAGTTGCCGTCCCTTTGAGCTGCACCACCCAGCAAGCCAGGCTGATCTGTCATGGTCAGCCTGGAATGTGTGCCTACTACAAAGAAAATCATCCATGGATGTCTACTGCTGGTGGCCCTAAATGTCCCCCAACCTGACCCTCCCTGTCAGCACCCCTCCACCCCACCCACACACAGCAGTGACACTGGGAAGCTCAATCCCCCAGTGTCTAAAACTGTCCCTCTTCTTTTTTTTCCCCTGAAAAGAAGAAAACCATCCATTGACATCTGTTGCACCCTGACCATAAGTTACTGACAATGAGTGTGACCAATCTCCCAGTGTCCTCAGCTGTTGCAATACTGTCCCCTAGTGACACTGGGGGTGCCCAATGCTCCAATTTCCTGTCCCTGAAAGAAAGATAACTGTCCCTTGTCATTTTTTTACCTGAAAAAAGAAAACTGTCCATCATTGTCTGCTGCACTGTTACCAATCCCATCCAATGCTCCCACTCAGAACCCCCAACTCCACACCTCCCACCTCATACTTACCCACCAGAGGTCAGTCCTCCTAATCTCCCCTGGACCACAAACACATTTTCACTCTTCAAAGCCCATTCACAAACTGAGGTAAGCGTTTCAATGTATTTCAGTGGGGTTTTCAACTTCAGTGTATTTTAATGGGGGTTTCAACTTAGTGGCATGACTTGGCCATCTTTTAATACTTTTGCCCCAAATTTTCAACATACCTTTTTTGGGACCCCACCTCATGAACAATGCAAGTGATATTAGGCAACTCTATCCTGAGAAGTGATTTCATGGTCACTGCACAAAATCAAATTTCAGACAAGAGTTAAACATTTTCTCCATCATTGTTCATGAGGTGGGGGTCATAAGAAGGTTATATTGAAAATGTGGTGTAAAACTTTTAAAAAACAGCTACATTATGAGCCTGTATTGAAATCGACAAATGTAGGCTTGTAACTTTGGCAATGTTCAGTATTTTGACCCCAAATGTTATATTTAGCCATTTCTTCATAGCACCTCATGAATGTGACAGCTGTCATTTTACAGATCCTGGCCAAAATGTTTTTTTTTTGCATCCTGAAACATGATTTTGCAGTCGACGCATGAAATAACCTTTCAGGCAGGAGCTGAACATTTTCTCTGCCTTTGTTCATGAAGTGGGGTCATAAGAAGGTTATGTTGAACATTTGGGCCCAGATATTCAAAAGGGTTGTGCCATGCGCAACAGAGATGCACCAGCGCAAGTCCAAAAATGCACCGTTGTGCGATATTCAGTGGGAGACAGATGCGCCCCCAAATCACAATGCACAAGAGTGCAATGGTAATGAATGCATGTGCAACTGAAGGGGGAGGAACCATGAATAAATGGGGCAGTGCGATATTCAACAACATGCGCCATGCACAATAGGAGAGCAAGCGGAAGTTGCGCCTTAGCAGAAATTATCCAAAATAAAAAGGAACAGGAGAAAGGTGCAATAACGCTACAGAGAAGCCACATGTGGGTGAACTGCAAGCAGGCACACAGCAACTGTGAGCAGGACAGGGCAGGAGCAGGACAGAGCACCTGGAACCACCAGGAACATAGAAGGTGTGCGGAGCCTGTGCCACTGTGCAGGATAAAAGTGGGAAGTGCCACACAGCACTGAGGGCACAGACAGTGGGAAGTACGGCCACTTCTGGGAGGTGTTCCCGGTGCAGGAGGAGTAGCAGTAAGGACAGCTGGGGGAATGGTAAAACAGCTACCTGGGGGGGTAACACAAGCCAGGGACATGGGCAGTGCCACCATCGAGATGGATGCAGTAATGAGGGGACTGAGAAGGCAGGCAGCGGGGGGGGCACGGCTGTGGAAGGGCCCATCAGTGGTATGCCCCCAACAGGCAATACAGCTTCGAGCTCTACACTGATACTGAGATTGTGGGCTGGTACTGTCTGAACCAGGTGATCCTGAGGTGGCTCTGTGAGCTGTACAGTGATGTGATGTGATGCAGGCACCCACACGACGGAGCCATGCTCTGTCAGTGGAGAACAAAGTGACAGCTATCATGTGCCTGCTCACCACAGATACCTTCCAGAGACTAGCAGGGGACATGACAGGCATAATCCAGTCAGCCGCGTCACGCCTTCTCACCCAGTTCCTCAGCGCACTGCTACCACATGCTGTGGAGTACATCCATTTTCCCCACCACACCAGTGGAGCGCACAGCAAACATGTAGGAGTTCCACAGGGTAGCACGTATGCCTGGTATGTTCGGGACAATAGACTGCACCCATGTGGCCATCCACGTGCCACCTGACCCTGAAGGGGCTGCATACATAAATCAGAAGGGGTATGTGAGCATCAACTGCCAGGTGGTGTGTGATGCCAGGGGGCGCATAATCAATGTCTGTGCCACGCACCCTGGGGGGAGCACATGATGCCTTCATCTGGCACCAGTCTGCACTGTGCCACAGGTTCAAGAGTGGGGACATCCTCACTGGCCACCTAGTGGGTTAGTATGCAAATCACGCAGAAAGACATGGAGCTTGGGAAGGGCATAGTCAGAGGTGACATGGTTACTGGCCTAGATGGCCCATGGCAGGGCGACGCTGATCACCAAACTAATGTCCACCCTCTACACACAGGTGACAGTGGATACCCCATTCTGTCCCTGGCTGCTCACACCATACCAGTGGCCTGCAACCCCATGACAGCAATTCTACAATGAGGCACATGCTACCACATGCAATGTCATTGAGTGGGTGTTCAGGATGCTGAATGCACATTTCTGTTGCCTGGACACATCTGGAGGTGCCTTACAGTACAGCCCCTTGAAGGCCTGCGGGCTATTTCTGGCCTGTTGCATCCTTGCACAACTTGGCCAATGACTGTGGGATAGCTGTACAGGTCAAAGAGGGGGACAGCAATTGGGACAATGAGGACACTGGTAAAGATGGTGATGGGCAGCCCCTCCTTGGTCGAAGGGACCCCCGACTGATCCGGATGGCACAGCTGGACCGGAACACCATCACAGAAGAACACTTCAACCAACCCAGGTAAGTCATGGGGCCATGTGCAACCACCGGTGGCAAGGGCACAGCCCACATACATGCATAGACAAACCCCAGGGGTGCATGTCGTAAAGGGAATTGGCTGAGCATGGAAGCACACACGCCATCAGGGAAGAGCAAGGTCTGACACGGCATGTGGTCACACACACTCACACACACACACCACAAGACATGCACAAAAGGTAGGAGGCACGCGACCCCAACCACCACCCCTAGCCACATACATGTCCACAGACCACCACACCCAATGCCTGTCATTGTGCATGTGTCAGATGCTGGGCACCATTGCACAGTGGCAGATAGCACAACGCAGGCATCATCATGCACACGCCACAGTGGACAGCAGCCGGGAGGGTGTGCAGATGGAATGTGTGTTTGATCGACTGAATCTTGGAGTCTGCGGGTGTGCTCTTCTAGGAGGTCATCTGCCTGATCAGCATGCTGCCCTTCACGGTGTTTTCAGCCCTGATGGGCAGCACCCCTTGAGGGTGGGCGCTGTACACCAGGGCCATGCCTGGGCATGTCCACAGGTGGTGCACTGATGCTGCCCCTGACACTGTACCCCCATGGCCATTGGCTGACTGCTGACACTGCCCCTCTGGCTGCAGCTCTCCAGGGCTCAATGTTGCTGCTGCAACAGCTGCAATAGCCCCACTGTCCTGGACACACACCAGTGCTACCCCACTGGTGCAGACAGGCACAAGCTGGGACTGTAATGTCATGCAAGCCTCCGTGGGGGCACCACCATGACCATGCCCATGCTGTTACCAGCAGTGTGGCCATCCTGCAGCCCACATGTATCACTGTCCATGAAGTGAGCTCCATCATCATCAGTGATGGATCCGGCACCAGTCCAAGTCTCAGCATGATGGCATCCATGGATGCTGGCATGCTGGGACACAGGCAGGGCCTCCTCCACACCTGCTCCACCAACATCTGTCTGGACAGCTAGGTGGGCCCACTGTCACCCTGACCCTCAGACACCTGTGGAGGTGGACTGGCCCTCCTCTATGTCCGTGGTATTACCCTCAGCGGACAAGCCCATCACCGCTGACCCATGTAGATACTCAGGACCTGTAAGGGAACACAGTAGCATTAATGTATCTACCCTTCCCTGTCCCTACCCAGTGACAGATCAGGACTTACCATGCAGTGATGGGCTACCACCCATCTGGAATCCACCACCTGGAACACCCTCAATGGCACAACATTGCATGCTGCCAGCAACCCACTCTTTTTGTGGGGTCAGGCATTGCACCACCGTCTGTGCCCTACTGGTCACAGCCCATTCTGCCCTGATGGAAGCCACCTTATCCTTAATCCTCTGCCTGCCTGTGCCCACCTTCTTTTTGCACTCCTGCATGGGCCACTGGTAGCTGCCATGCAGGTTGAAGGCACGTGCCACCTCTCTCCACGCAGCAGCACGGGCCTGGTGGAGTTCCCCACTGTCCACTGAGCAGCAGCTCTTGGTCAAAGTAGGCGTCAAACAGGGCATTTGTTTCTGCCTTGGTGAAGTTAGACCTCCTCCTCTTCCTCCCATGTCTCTGTTCCTCTTCCTCCACCTCATGATCACTCATTCCTGATCCAGTGGGAATGACAGGTATTATCTGTGACTGTGCAGTCCCATGCATGTCCCACACACCACAGTCCACACTTCCAAACAGCATGCAACTCACCACAATAGACTGCAATAACAGACTATGGCCTCTGCTGCCCAATGTCACATTTATATAGCACAACACATGCAAATGAGGTGAGGTGCAATTTTAAGTGGATGCTAATGCAGTATCTGTGCCATTGACTAGCTGATTAGCTGATTTGCATATGCCAGCTGAATATCGTGCTGTTGCGCTTTGCGCAATTGTGTTGAATGTGCTCAGGCAAGGGTGCATTTCTGTGACATGTGCAATGGACACCGAACGGCGCATGCCCAGGGTGCTAATGCCGATGCCTGCTGTGCTGCTGATGTGCTGTGCATGGGAGGCAATACAGGACATGGCCACCATTGTGCCAGTGGCGCTACTGCGCTGTTCTCTTGCATGGTGCTCTGGCACTGGGGCACCATAGGCACACTGGGGCCACAGCGTGGTAGGCCACTACAGGATGTGGCACACAGGTGTCCTACCGCTCTACACATGGTGAGTACCAATTGGGCTGTGGCAGTCCATGCATGAGAGAATCCTGACCCTGTGTTGACCTTTGCCCCTAGGTGCCATGCATCCACATGGGTGCACCTCTATCATGCTGTTCAGTGACAGTGCGATGGGGAATGGCAGCACAGTACCACGCAGCATCCACATGTGGAGAGCATGCGCTACAGAGTGCCATTTTGATACTGAAACATTGCAGGATGGCATGGAGACAGGCACCGATCTGGAGCCAGATGGAACTGGCCAATCTGGTGCAGTTAGTAGAGCCCCATGCTGTTGCACTATTTGGTGAGGCACCCCAGGACAGGGCCAGGAGTGTCATGTTGGAGGAGGTGGCTGTGGCCCTGGAGGAGGCCACTGGCATGGAGCAGACAGCAGAGCAGTGCAGGCACCATTATGGTGACCTCCATTGCTGGGACCCGGACAGGCTTGCCCACCTGTGGGCATGCGCCAGGAAGGGCACGGTGCCATGGCCAGGTAGGTGCCCCACCCATACACTGATAACATCCATACGCTTATCATGGTGGCATGTGTCCAGCACATGGGGGGGGCCATCCAGTATGGGCCATGGTAGTGGTATGGGGTGGGGGCAGATGAGTATGGCTGTGTGGGATTGCACGCACATGCGGTGGGGGGACTTTACTACTGGATTGCACTGATGTTCCTCTCTCCATGTTTGTCCCCTAGGCCCTGAGGAGCACCGGCATGCCAAGGAGGGGAGGCTGCGTAATGAGACACAGCAAGCAGAGAGGGCAGCCAGACCAGACCAGTGCAGGGACCAGCCTGATAATGGTGAGTGCCTTACATCCATGATTACTTTTGCATGCTGTGTAACAGGGCAGGCAGCGGGACATGGCCACCATCCATTGACACCACTGCCATGCACGCAACTTGGTACAGTCAGCACTGTCCAGTGGCACTACATGTCTGAGAGTGCATCAATGGTGGTCCACGTGTGCACCAACTACATGGCTGTGCCACTGCCTTCACACCGCATAGCCATGTCACTGTACAGCCATGGTGGCACTGTGCAGGACTTGGCTGGTGGGTGTGTGCAGAGGTCTGCATGACTGTGTGTGCCTGGGTGGGCAGGTCTTGTGGCACTGTGTATGCAGTCATTGCATTGCTGTGGGCTGCCACCCACTGATGGGTGCTCATGGTGGGGCTGCCCTGCATGGTTCTGTGGTGCAAAGGGTTGCATTGTCACAGTGGGGTGGTGGCATGCATGGGGTGTCCTGCACTGGTGGATGCTGTTCCTGGAGAGGGTGTCTGGTTGATCATGGTGCAGAGTATGCTCTGCATTGGTGGGATGGTGTGGCATGGGGTAGTTGGCCCTCCTTGTGTGCCAGTTACAGCTTGCCAGGGGGTGTGCTGGGGCACCATGCCCCGGCTGTGGGTTTGTTGCTTATATCCATGGGCCAGTAGTTATTCCAGCTCTCCAACAGTTGTGCAGTGCATGGGGTGTGGGGGACAATGTCTGTTCTGCTGTGTGCTCCTCTGCCCATCTGTGGCATGGGTGGTGGGCCCCTGCATCCTGTCCCTGTGCATCCCTGGTTGTGCTGTTGCACTGCTGCCCTACTCCATTGAGAATCCCTGGTTGTGCTATGGTGCATCTGAACTGCGCCACTGCACATCCCTGGTTGCGCTATGGTGCAGGTGGCACAATATACAGTCATGTGCCGCAGGTGCATCTTGACCTGTGCAGTTTTTGAATATTGCACCTCTTGCGCATGGGTGCAGTGGACTTGTGCTTGCTCCTGCTGTTGCACACTTTTTTGGTGCAGTTTGAATATCTGGGCCTTGGTGTAAAATTTGAGAACGCAGTCTTGCAACTTTGGAAATTTTCAATATTTTGACCCACAATTTCCAATACAACCACTTCTTCACAGCACCTCATAAATGTGATAGCTGTTATTATTCTGATCCTGGCAAAAATGTTAGTTGCTGCACAAAATCTCCTTTTTGGGCAGGAGTTGAAATTTATATCTGCCTTTGTTCATGAGGTGGGTCATAAGAAGGCTATGTTGCAAATGTGGTGTAAAAATAATGAAGGTATGAGCCTGCATTGAAATTTGCAATGTAGGTTTGTAACTTTGGCAATTTTCAGTATTTTGACCCTAAATTTTATATATAGCCATTCTTCACAGCACCTCATTAATGTGACAGCTGCCATTTTTCAGATCCTGGCCAAAATGATTTTTTGCATCCCCAAAGGTGATTTTGCAGTCGCTCTGCAAAATCCCCTTTCCGGCAGGAGCTGAAATTTTTCTCTGCTTTCGTTCATGAGGTGGGGTCATAAGTAGACTATGTTGATAATTTGATGTAAAACTATTAAAAAACAACAAAGTTATGAACCTGCATTGAAAATTTGTGAACGCTGTCTAATAACTTTAGCTATGTTCAATATTTTCACCCCACATTTTTTGCAGCACCTCATGAATGTGACAGCTGTCATTTTTCAGATCCTGGCCAACATGTTGTTTTTTTTTTACATCCCAAAAGGTGATTTTGCTTGAAAAGTTTCTCTGTAGTTGTTTATGAAGTGGGGTCATAAAGAATGGTATGTTGAAAATTTGGGGGACAAATATTAACAAATAAGACAGTTACACTGCCCAGCATCATCACTTCTGCTTTGCATTCTTAACTGTTAATAAAATGGTTCCTTCACTGAAGCAATTTTTAATTTCACTTTCAGTGGTATCAGCACCGCACACACCCATGATACCAGTGTGCACGGCAAACATTTGGCATTAACAAATGTTTGTTTACTCCTTTTCTTTTACTGTGTTTCTGTATTTGTTAAATCTTTTATGTTCTTAATGCTGCTAATTATTTAACTATTAGTATAGGCTCAATTTTTCTTTTTACTTAGTATGTTCATACTAAGGTTCATACTAAGGTGAAGGAAAAGTAGGCTGAGGCCCATAATGCTGTTATACTAGGCCAAAATGTAATAAGATAAATTGTACCCAGACGTAATTACTGTAATTTGTTCAAATGTTGTTTAAAAGTGAGCTTAGTATCACTGATAACAACTCATGTTGGAAGTTTATTCCAAGGGCCTATGTTATGCAGAGTGTGAAGAATTTGAACTCTGTATGGTATATTTTCTGCTGGACTATGAAACAGGTCTATTAAAACTGAATATAGTATTAATATTGTTATGAGTTGCATCCCAGTTGTTGTCAAAAGGATACTTAGGTGTGCTGGCATCACTTGTGACTTGTACATGCATGTGGGATGGTAGTTTGTTATCAATTGCATATATAGATATGTGGTTACTGGAACATTATAAATTATGTAGTCTTTTCTGTGCTTGATTTTATAAATATTTTGAGCTTTTCTAACCATTGGGTGTAATTATTAGGTTTATTTTATGGTGGTGGGATGGTCATGTGATTATTTGGTCTCATTCCTGAACCCAGGTCATCACTGTGTTACATAGTAGCAATTATTAAGGTATGAAGTTTGTTTTAATATATTGTGGCAGTGTTTGGGGGAATAACTATTTTACTAATTTATTCTGTTAACTTTTGCTACTTACAAAATACTGTCTCCCCTTGAACAATATTGAATGTGATGTTTTGAGAGATGTAAAGCTTGTGAGAACAGGCTCTTGGTAGCTCACTGCAACTGTCTGATATGGTGGTTGGCTGAGTTTTGAACCAGGCACCCATTGTTTGTTGTTGCAACCTATTTATGGATAAGAAAAGAGGTGCATCTGGTATAAGTGTATTTGCAGGTCTTTCAGACTTGTAAAATGTACAGTTCTGTACTGGGCAGCATTCAGGGGTTTCTTGTGTTTTATATGCTCTCAACTTTAATTTTCAGTTTTCTTTTGGATTTGCCCAACTGTGTATTTTGGTCTGCTGCTTATGGTCATACTGTAGATACTGTATGTTGTGCTCATCCCTCTTCACTTCACTGTCTCTTCAACATTTTGCTCTCTTCTCAGTGTTACCCCGACACAGAAATATAGTCTTATGGGTAGCCACATGGTGTTAGTTATTGATTGGGGTATGTGAGGGCTCCGTTATTTTGATTGGAATAGTTGGTCTATGACTGCATCTGTCAGTTCATCTGCTGCATTGGAGTGACATCCTTTACCCTGGATCTTGAGCTGTTTTTCTTTGGAGTGTAGAACTTGTCTGGTGGTTTCAAAGTATTATTACATTGACAGTGAAGCAGGGTGTTGGTGGTTCTTCAAGTATCGTTCAATGCTTTAAAATGTAGAGCATAGCATTAGCAGTTCATAGGGGGAGCCATATCTCTTCGTCTCTCTCGTGAGGTACTGTGACGGGAGTTTGTCCAATTCTTGTGGTGCTATATCTTGCAGTGGCATGTCTATACTGAAAGTATAATGTAGGTAGCTCTTAAATTGGTTCCCATCTGCCTGTTGTTTTTTTGTTTTGTTTTGTTTTACTGTATTTACATTTTTTGCACTGTCAACAAACAGTTGTATAGTCTCTTTGTCTATTGTGGCTAGTGTTCTCATTTGCTGTTGGACTGCTGCTATTAAGAGCCCACTTGTTTTTTCTGTTTCTTTTGTTTTTTTAACTCAGATTTATTCAGTACTTAAGTATGGCATGTAGTCATACATACATCCAAATACAATGAATTTCTCCAACCTCTTTGTGTTTCATATGATACCACTTAATAAGTTAGTAATACCAAAGAGTTGGTCTTCAAATGCACCTCCTTGCAATCTTTATAACTGAGTAATTATTGGGAAAAAAGGTTGGGGGGGAACGCTAAATGTATACAAGCAAGTATCAGTATCTCAGCTGAGTACTCACTTGTGATATGTCGTTCTTCTGTAGTTATAGGTAGTAATAGAGCTTGGTTGTTTTTTCTTGTCTTGGTGGGCTGTAGTGTATGCTGACTATCAGTAGGTGGCTCTGTAGTCTGGGGATGCCTATTTGTGGATGGTTGGTTATTGTCTTGTGGTACTCTAATAGTAGTACAATGTGTGCTGCTTGCCACAGAAATTGTTGCAGTTTATTGTTGGTGCTGGACATTATAGAGGGTGTTGAATGGAACATTTATCATTATTACCATTGTGTGTGGCCAAGGTGGACTCTGTAGTGCTTCAAGATGCTCCGTGTCCATTTCCAGTTGGGTCAGTATCTCTTGGTTTTCTAAATCAAAGCTTGTGTTGGTGGAACTCTGTTCACTTGCCATTTTATCATTTCCATAGTTCATTTTTAAACACCTTCCTATTTTTTGCATTTCTTAGTTTCACAGTCAGGGTTGCTGTTTCATTCAGTCAGAAGTGTTCTTTCACTGAGGAATGAAGAGATTTAGTCAGCTGTGGCTCATGGAAGTTGCCAGGGTAAGTGAGAGGTAGAGCCAAGTGGTCAGTTTTGGCACAAGAGCAGTAATTACAGGTAAAAAATCGGTTCGGCAAGAATTAAGCTAGTTGCCAAATTGAGTGACGGGGTAGACTAATTATGATTACAAAAATGTGTTTAACACCAGTGGAAATAAACAAATGTATTTAACTGGTATTCATGCATGGTTGTGCCCTTTTCCCTATTGAAAATGCCATAATTTTTCCCCCATATATGATAGTAGCCAAGTAAGGTATTATGACCCTAACTACTGTAGCTGCTGATATAGGACACAGCAAAAAAAGTCCAATGTTATGTATTTTATAAAACAAATGATGACAAATTGTGATATATGAAGAAATAATACAATCTCTTGGTTGAACATACTCATAAAGGCCACTTTACTCATAACCTATAGAGGTGCATGCGATGGGGTAGCAGCACAGCCTCCACAGAATCTCTCTGAAAACTTCTGCCCCATAGCCACTGCACTGCACTACTCCTAGCAATTCCCAGGTTCTGTACTCCTCATGTCACCTGGAAATACTTTTGTACTCTTACGCCTGATATGGTGTTCCTAGCTTCCCCTTTTATTGTGTGTCGCTACTTGTGCTCCTCTGTACCTGATGTACTTCCCCTTATACTGTTACCCTAGATATGGTGTTGCTACTATTCCCCATGTAGGTCTACCTTTTACCATTCACTCTTTCCAACAGTGAATGCAGCAACAGGAGTGAACAGATGCCTTACCTTAGTCCTTTGACAGAGTGCCTCACTTCTTCACTTCCTTCTGCTGATGGCTAAGATACAGTCTTACACCAATTCCACTCCTTCACTGTTCCACTCATTTACTGGATTCATCTTTAAAAAGTTGCAAACTCTCTATTTTCTGACTTTCTATGGTTGTGTTTGCTTCTGGATCACAAATCTGATCGATCCTTCTTTTATTCAGTCAAGTTCTCCATTTGATCCAGCAGACAAGAAGACAGAAGATGCTATTAAGAAGGCACATGAAATATTGAGCATGGAAACTAAAACTTCCACTGCCTTGATATATATTCCACCAGAGTCATCCTGAGGTGGCTAGATACCATCCAAGATTATCTGTGCACCTCTAGCAAATACAAAGCAACTATGGAATATGCCACACAAGCTATCAGGTACAAGTGCCTTCCATTCATTCTGGCCTCTGCCTCTTGGGTGTTCATAGAAGTTATTGCAACACTGACAGCAAACTTAGGGAAAAGGGGGTTCATGTCATCCCATACCTTGATGACTGGTTAATAATGGCATGGTCATTAGAAGCATTTCAATAGGCAACACTGAGAGTGAAAGAAATTCTGACCTGGCAATATGGGGTAGTAAACACAACAAAGAACAATTTCAACTCTTCATCAACTCTGGAGCATCTAGGAGCAGTGTTGGCATGACGAATGACGAGGGGGATAGCCCAACCATCAGATGATTGCATTCTCAGCTTGAAAAAACATTGTCACATAGTTTTGCTCAGGAAAAAAAAACACAGTCTGGAACCTGATGCAGCTCCTCAGCTTAGCAGCATCCTGCACTGACCTCCACAATGGGGACAGACTACTCATGAAAACCTTACAAGGTTCCTCTTGGAAAACTGGAATCATGTCTCTCATAATGATCAGAAACTACTTATGATCCCATCACCAGTAAGATGATCCAGCCGGTGGTGGATTCTACAAAGTAACATGCAGCAAGGTGCATCTCTGGACAAGTAGATAATATTATCAGTTGACACAGATATCATCCAGCATGGTTGGATTGCAGTTCTGGACTCACTGACAGTGCAATGGAGATGGCTGGCTTCCGAGGCAAAATTTGCCATTAACAAACCTAATGTACTGCAAACATGACCAGTTCATCAGGCACTTTCAGTACAGGGTCCAGGGCTGCCACATCATAATCAGGGCGGACAACACAGTGACCATGTCATACATAAACAAGTAAGTGGGAATGAAGAGCAGACAGCTATCCAGAGAGACTACCAGTTTATTGACATGGGCAGAAGTTCACATGGCAAGCTTGTCTGCCATCCATCTGGCAGGCGACCTCAACAAGCAGGTGAATTTGCTCAGCTGGCAAACCATCAATCAAGGGGAGTGGCATCATCAAGTTTTTCTGAAGATCCAATTATGTTGGGGCCTGTTTCAAAGTGACCTAATTTATTTATTGTTTATTTATTGGAATTTGTTAACCAAGTAAGCTCACTAAGACATGCATCTATTTTTCAGGAGTGACCTCAGATTAATTACGTACAGTACAGAAAACAAACATACTTACAAGGTGCAGAGCATTACAATGAACATCTTATGAAACAAAGAACAAGAACAGCAACAATGGTAGTAACAGATTCATACTATCAAAATAGAAGACCAGAGTCTTGATAGTGTCACACGCAAAATATAAGACTTTGACAGAATGATGGTCCTCATAGCTCTGGACTGACCCAGAAGAAGCTGGTATACATTGGTCATGCAAATGCTGAATGACAACCTAATGCCACTACTGAACCTACCAGACCTACTATCATAGGAGCCAGCTCTATATCCCATACAATAAACTCTTAATTTGATAGCTAGGCTGCTCAAATGGACAGACTGTTAGTGGCAGGGCTTTCACTTTAAGTGGTGAGCATGATTTTACAACCTCTCAGGCAATAAATTAACTGGATTTGTGACAGACACTGGTCTTTATTTTCTAAGTGGAGCACAGATCACTTCATCCGCAATGTGGAGTGTACTGTACCCAATTGTTGGCTTTCTTACTAGACGGTTTTGACAAGGGACTGACTACATGATCCTTGAGAGTCCAAGCAGTGGCAATAGGGGCAATTTGAGGAAAGAGTGATGACACACTTCCTGGGGTGCACACATAGGTGTTCTCATTTCGTAATGCAACAAGTAAGATCAGACCAAGAGAGAAACCCACCATACTGCCTTGGCAGATGAACATTGTTGTGGGTACTTTGACTGAAGTTCCATTCAGAATCAATAATTCTAGTTCTCTCACCTTCTTGACAATCAAGACTGTGTTTCTGATTGAAATTTGTTTAGCCTGCAGAACAAGTGCGCTTCGGGCACTCTTTTGTCATGAGCTATTCCTGTGTTTCCATGAGGGTAGGGTCATTCTTAATATGGTCTCATCTTTCTTTTCAAAGTTGTCTCTTCCTTTCACCTGGCCCAGGAGATATTTCTTCCCTCATTTCATCTTGGGTCTACTGACTCCCACAGGCATGGACTCTGCAAGCTGGACATGATTAGAACAGTAAACATCTATTTGGACAGGACAGCTCTGATGAAAGAAAATCAGAGAGACTGTTCATATTGTTCAAGGAACCAAGGATAGGTTCTCCTGCCTCTAGATCCACCATCACCAGGTAGCTGAAAGTGGCCTTAGCAGAAGTCTACTGTATGTGGCATCCAATCTGCCTAGCCCCCAAAATGTTAAGGTGCATTCTACCAGTGTGGTGTATACCTCCTGAGTGGAAAAAAAATCTGCATCTATTGTAGACATTTTTGCCTCAGCCACCTGGTCTTTCATCCCATCTTCTCACAACAGTACCAACTTGATGCTTGGCCTTCTGATAAAGTACATTTTGGTCCAATAGTGTTATGATCTGTTTATGAGCCTTTTCCTACTTGCCCCACCCTTGAGTCGGACACCGCTACTTAAAGCACCCTATTGTGTTGGCTTAGAGTGCTGTAAAAGATGCAATACATATTGGAAGTTTATTCACCTGGTAAAGGTGACTATAGGAACACCTTTTACAGTACTGCTACCAATCTTTCAGTAAGGAGGAATATGACATGACTGAGGTTGCTTGACAGAATAATAATACTGAGGTTATGTACAGTAGTAGAACAATATTTTTTTTATTTGCTAGAACAATAACATTGTGCTTTTTTAGTAGAATAATAGAACTGGAATAGTATGGAAAAGTAGAATGTTTATGCTCGAATTTACTTTTTGTTTCTTGGATACAAAGTTAATGTCATTTGAATCCATTAATGATTTCTTCCTCCGGTGATGTTACACTGCTGTCCCTTCCTAATATATTTTGTTTCTCATGACTATAGTATAAGGGTGTTTTACTACAAGACAGGTTTGGAAGTTTTGAACTGAGAATGATTCAAGGTGGGGGTGGTGGTGGTGGGAGAGACTGGATCAGATTCAGACTTTCAGTTTATGCATCAGCCTACCAAAGGACATTTCTATGACCCTGTTGTAATGGTTCAAAGTGCTGGAGAAGGTGCTGCTTTAATCATGGCCACTGGAAAATTGTGGAAATGGTTACCCAAAATTGCGGACTATTTTTCCAAAATTGAAGAAAATTGAGGGGATTCTACTATAGACCCTCAGTGCTTCACAATAAATCTTTTAATGTTTTCTGCAGCGTATATTAGTCAGTTTAAATTGCTAAATGAATACACTGACACCTGAATATGTTTTAAACATAAAGAAAAGTTTATGTTCCTAAAAAGAATACTAAACTGATAAGCTATCGTAAGCTTTGCCTATCTTCCAAAATGCAAATGCATCTGCCTCATACAGTGCTTAATAGATTATATTTATTTATTTGTACATCAGTTTACAACCTTTGAGCCAGAGGCTCATTTCCAAAGGTACCTCGTCACATAGCGGACAGACAGAACAAATTTAGGTTACAACATAAAATTTAGGTTACAGCAAAAAAGTCATGTCCTTAGAGATACACAGAGTGGTTTCATACATTTTTACAAAGTGAGCCACATCAAATCAGTATTAAATAAAGCCAGAAAAAATAATTTTTTTTTGTTTCTGGCTATAGAATAATGAAGCCTAATCAACAGCTGTTTACAGTGCTCTGCCAGCTCTTTACCCACTTTGGTACAAGAAATAGAAGCAGATAGAGTGGTGAATAATTGAGTTTTAGTAAAATGTTAAAAGTGTTTAATGGTCATAATTTGTACTGTATGTACTGTACACTATTTCACATATTTAAACATTAAATCTGGGGGTTATTGGGGCTGGCAGTGTAATCTGGAGGTTAGAGTAACAAACTGTAAATGAGTTGATACATCTAGCAGACCTGGGTTTGATTCCCACTACCTCCACTTGCATACTGTGTGACTCTGAACAAGTCACTTAACCTCCTCAGGGCTCCTAGGTTGCACCTGACAACAGACACTTGTGCCTAGTGGGCCTTACACAGTTATCAAAAAATGTACAAAAATACCAATATATTTTACTGCATCATATAGGAGTCAGGGTACCCTGTAATTTGCCTTTGTTTTACTCTGGCTGAAATTATTTTGCTTAGTTAAAGACAAATGTTCAGATACATTCTGTGTTTTATAAGCTTGTTTTTAGACTTCAGTCAGGTTTTTATTGTAGTCTTTGCATGTGAGCATCTGGGGGTAGTTGCTAAGAGTAAGATCACCGTTAGCAACTAACTTATTCAAGTTTAAAATCAGCAGGGCAATCCAAAAATCCTCAGCTGTTTGAATAAAAACTAGTCTGAATGAAAACATGCTCACAAGGAAAAACTTGTCCTGCCACTTATGAAAAGGCTTCATAGTTAGCACTCCATTAAGGTGAATTGGATGATTTGCACCTTTTTTCCCATCTTTTGTTTCTGTCTATGTGGCAACAAAAAGTTTTCTGATAGACTACTTCAACACAAAACATATGTTAAGTGTTTAAGTGTACTTATGCTTGGCCAGTGGATTTTGAAATCAAACAAGACAAGGATTCAAAAGAAATCAGTGTCACATAAAACTCTTGCCCTACCTTGTACTGCTTAATTTAGGCCAAACCCCAGTCTGCTTGCAAAATGGTCAATATATTTGAGAATATTTTATTAAAAATGCTAAGACTTTTTACACAGTTCAATATATAAACTCAAAAATTGCAAGAAATTGCAGAACATGTCAGTTTTTGCGGAGAATGGTGGAAATTGTGGATTCCGCAAAAAAATTGTCAGCACAACTTTCCAGTGGCCCTAGCTATAATCACCTTTACCAAGTGAGTACATGTCCATTGGTCTGGACATTGAGTAGAAATATATTAGGTACTTCAGAGCCTCTTGGCTGGATAGCACAGGGGTTACCCTGTAATAGGGTGGTACTACCATTTTGCCTAGGATCCTCTGTTTTGTGGGGGCTGGTGGGGGCAAAGAGTGTGGTTGCAGGATTTCCAGACACTGCAGCTCCCCATAGAGAAGTGCCCCTCTAAACCCTTCTAAATTGTGTGGTGCTCCACACAGGGCCTTGATTATCTGGGAACAAATCATGGACTTGTTGGGTATTATGTAGGCTCAATGGCCTCTGAGTTGGCTGCTTTATGTCCACCGGGTAGCAGACATACAGCACCCAAGTTTTTACTTCTGTAGACCTTCCCATGGCAGGCAACAGCTACTGTAGGATGGTTCTGTATCTAGGGGTGGTTTAAAGGATGGAATCCCCAGGTAATACCTGAGCAGAGTGCGCATAGTTACAACCATGTGTCACACCTTACTTTCTAACCATAAGCACTATCATGTAACCAGTAACACATAGCAGGGTGTTGCATTCACCAGAGATAAAATACTAGTAGTAAACTAAAGACAGAACCATGCTGTGACAGGTGCATGATCCGAACACATGGTGGTGCAGGTGATTCCAGTAGTTTGCCACCTAGTAAACTTCAACAACTTGCTGTAATTAGTTGGCCCCTACATTAACATAATAAAATCAGTATTTTCACTCAGTAGGTCATTCTGATGTAGACATAACTAAAACATCTGCTAGAACTGTGATGGACATGATTTTTCATAAAGTTTAACAACACTTTAAAATCAAATCGGTTTTTCAAAAGGAGATTTCAGAGAAATGAGGGAATCACACAGAATTATTACATTCTACCACCAGCAGTAGTTTTTTGGATGGTATACATTTGGGAGAGAACCCTATCAGGTATGTTTTTATTAGCTTTGCTCTTGGTATTGAGGTAAACCCTCTGTGATGAAACTAGTTCTTCCTAAAGTGCAAAAATCTCCACTTCAATTTTTATCATTACCTCATAGACATATATGGCCAAACATGTCACAAAGTGTAATTTCTTCTTCTATGCAATGTTTCATTCTTCCTGCCCAATACATCATTTAGTCAATGTATATATAGTGAGCTGGACAATTAAAATGTATGAACACAGTACTGTCATAGTAGATTCGAAAGTCACAATGCAAACTCATTATTTTGCTCTCGTTAGTGCCTTGTTATATATTTCTTCAGCTATGATGGACACACTGGATAATTAAATAGTGATGGATTTAAGTGATCTTCAGGATATGAAACTAAGTCTGGTAGGTTATGCTACATGCTAGTTGTTAAGTTTGGTGTGACTAACTCTCTATGTGCTTATACTGTACAGTATGACTTATTGAACAAGGACAACTACTTACCACCGTTTCACTCTAGAGTGTATCTGACTTTTTCCATACACCAGAAAAGACATACAATAAAATTAGGGTAGGAAGTTATGTTCTTTGTTATCTTGACCTTGTAAATGTAAAAGTCAGCAAATGCAGTAAAGTGATATGTTAGAATCTTTATCATATGCCAGCACAATACAAAAATAATGCATTTAAGAGTTTTCATATTAAGTTACTGTCAAGGCATTGTATAAAACAGTTATAGAATGATGGTTGTTATGAAAACCTTCTCCATCATTTTAACTACTTTAGTAAATATTCTATAAAGGTCACCGGGATGCAATCCAATGTAGTTGAATTCTGCTGCAAAGTTGTTGCAGAAAGCAAGGCAATTGCAGTTGTATTGGGATCATGACCCTCCATCTAGTGTCCCACAACTTTAGGTGTCCTGAGTTAGATCTCAGCAAAAGATGTTTCATAGAAACACTGAAACACAGAAACGTAGAAGTTGATGTCAGATAAGGACTGCACGGCCCACCCAGTCTGCCCATTTCTTTTTCTACTTTATAAATGTGCCATCGGCCTTTGCTCTGTCAATGTCCTATCTATTCATACTCATCTATATTGCTCCCTTATGCTATCCCATGCCTGTTTTAAGCCCTGCACTGTGTTCATATCCATCACTTCCTGAGGTAGGCTGTTCCATGTATCCACCACCCTTTCTTTAAAAAAGAACTTCCTCACATTACCCCTTAATTGGCCTCCCTCTAATTTCATGCTGTGTCCTCTTGTCCTGCTATTTTCCTTATATTGAATAATGTTAGACTCTTTCACCTTGTTAATGTCCTTAAGATGTTTGAATGTTTCGCTCATATCACCTCTCTTCCTCCTTTGCTCTAAGGTATACATATGGAACTCCGTTAATCTGTCCTCATGTGTTTTCTGATGTAGTCCCTGCACCATTTTGGTTGCCTTCTCTGGACTGCCTCAATTTGGTTATTGTCCTTATGAAAGTGTGGCCTCCAGTACTGCACACACTACTCCAGATGGGGCCTAACCAGTGTTTTGTAAAGAGGGATTATTACCTCCCACTTCCAACTTGTGATACCCCTACTAATATACCCTAACATCCCCCTAGCCTTACCTACTACTTTAGTGGTCTGCTTGGATGATTTCAGGTCATCGGTGATGATGATTTCCAAGTCTCTTTTTTCCCTTGTGACTGCCAGCAACTCCCCTCCCAGCCTATGGGTGGCTTCAGGGTTTCTCCTCCCTATGTGCATGATTTTGCACTTCTTTGCATTGAACCCCAGTTGCCACTCTTCCAACCATTTTGCGAGTTTATTCAGATCTCTTCTCATTCTGCCCACCCCATCTAGATCATCTACTCTGTTGCAGATCTTGGTGTCATCTGCAAGCAAACAAACCTTACCCTCCAGACCATCTGCAATGTCACTGATGAAGATATTGAAGAGGACTGGCCCCAGGACTGATCCCTGAGGTACCCCACTTGTGGCTTGCATCTCTTCTGACTGTATACTGTTTATCACCACTCTCTGTTTTCTGCCTGTTAACCAATTTGCCACCCAATTGACCAACTTCTGACCCACCCCAGCCTACCCAGCTTGTTAATCAATCTACTATGTGGAACAGTATCGAAAGTTTTGCTGAAGTCGAGGTAGGTGACATCAACAGCTCCCCCTTGGTCTACCACTCTGGTTATCTAGTCAAAGAAATCAATGAGATTAGTTGGACAGGACCTTCCTTTTGTAAACCCATGCACTCTTGGATCTTGTGCTCCTATGGATTCCAGGTGTTGCACTATCCTTTCCTTAAGGAGTGCCTCCATAATCTTGCCCACTACTGAGGTAAGACTGACTGGTCTGTAGTTCCCTGCCTCCTCCTTCCTACCACTCATGTGGAGCGGGATCACATGAGCCCTTCTCCAATCTTCTGGAACCTCTCCTGTGGTAAGAGACTCACTAAACAGTTCTGATAATGGCTCTGTTAGTTCCACCCTTAACTCCTTTAGTACCCTGGGATGTATGCCATTAGGACCCATTGCCTTGTCCACCCCGAGCTTATCGAGCTCTTGTAGGACCCTTTCTTTTGTGAAGGGACTAGTGCTTACTTCCCCCCTCCCCTGTGTCCATGGTGCTGAGCTGTGGGCCCTGCGATGCCTTCTCTTCAGTAAATACTGAACAGAAGTATCTATTTAGGATGATTGCTTTTCCATGGTCCTCCTCTTCACATGCCCCCTTATCTCCCTTGATCTTAGCAATACCCCGTCTGGACTTTCTCCTTTCACTAATGTATCTATGGAAAGTCTTGTCACCTTCTTTTACTGTCTGTGCTAGTGTTTCCTCAGTTTGGGCCTCTGCCTGCCTTATTACTTTCCCTGCTTCCCTTAGGGAAGTTTGGTATGCCTCTACATCTTCATCCTGCTGCATTCCCTTACAGTTCCTGAAGACTAGCCTTTTGGCTCTGACCTTTTCTGCTACTATTTTTGAGAACCAAAGTGGTTTCCTTCTTCTTTTGCACTTACTTTTCTCTCTAACACAATGGGATGTTGCTTCCAGTATGGCATCCTTAATGCTTACTTTCAGAAGTACTGAACTTAGCCTGCTTGCTTACTCCTGCAAATATATGTTAGTAGCGTACATCAGAAAGTAACGTGTTGTTTCTAAGTTTACTCAGGCCACTAATTTAGAAACATAGAAACAATTGGAATGGATATTATTTTCTGGTTTAAATAGTAGTCATTATATACAGTAGTAAAGACTCTGTAACAATAAAAGTTAATTTATTGATTAATTAAATTATTCCTTAGTGCATACACCTACACAAAAAGGACTAAAATAATCAGCTGATCATTGTAACTATCTAACATCTTACAGTAGTTAGTATTGCGATATTGAATGTGTTCCACTGATTTTCTTTATTAATTTGTAAAGTACTGTGCTGTTAGCTTTTTAAAAGGCACAGCAGTTCAGCATCTTTATATTAGTTCTCATTTTCATTTTAATGCAACTGTGAATTGGATGACCTAGAAGTCTTCAGTAAAGAACTAAAGAAGATGAGGCCTACAGCTGCATCAGAACTGATTTCCTTGATGCAAACCAACACCAAGGCATTAATTAAAAAAATAGCAGCTGTCAGCCCTTCAATTCAGCCAAACAACATACTGAGTCTTTTTGTTATTTACAGATATGTTTATAGTAGGCCAAACTACCCAACAATTCATATCAATTATTTGTAATTTTGGTATTGAAATTCCTGCGAAGGGGGAATCATTATCTTCAGGGAGCTTTCACCTGATTAACAAATATTAAATAAATTGCATTGAACCAAATATATACAGTGACATACAGCAGGATAAAGTACTCAGTAATTAGATGTCTCAGTTTCCTGCTTGACAAATTAGAGCAATTATCTTTAGAGTATATTGGTTTCTGCTGTGTCCTGCAAGATATCACTGGCTGAAACTGTGGTACTGTACTTTTTCCTGGGTGGAGGGGAGGCTCGATAAGTAATCATGCAATACAGGGATAGCACTTCTGCTGAAAACAAAACATTTTTTCTTTTCTAGAGCTTTAGTTGATAGTACAGTGATTACATAGTGCCAGTCACCTGTTGCTGTGATATGAACTGAGATCCATACAACTGGTGCCGCCACTATAGTCCTTGCCATCCCCATCACCCCATACCTTCATACTAAAATGTTACTTTTCACTCCAGTAGGTTTTAATATTTGAGGACATTGAGGATTAAATTCCCCAGTGAAATTAATCTAATTAACTCATGATCTTAGAGAAACATTTATATCAAAGTTCACCACTTCTTGTGAGGAGAGGGGAGGGGTGCTAAAGAGCCCTCTCTTTGGTATGAAGTGATTCACATGGGCTCTTGAAACAGCACTTCATATATTTCATAGCTGGAGTGCCTTTTTATTTTAATAGCTTTGTCTTTCTTTGGACTGGTGGAGTGCACTGATATCAATTTTTACTGTGGGATGTCTGAAATCAGTGGCCGGAGGGGGCTCTAAATCTCAACAGCAGCAGTTATAGCCATAGCACTCTGAAGTCTCAGGTAGCACTGGAGATGGCAAACTTCATTAGCAGGGTCAGGAACCTCTATGGAAGGCAATGATGTGTCAATCAAAGCCATGGACTCCAAAATTGAAAGATCGCTCCTCTTCTTGTAATGTCATTACAGATTAAAGATTTGTCCATAGTGGTAATGGAGGCAGACAAACAAATAATCCCCAATATTTCTGCAGTCTCCAAACTCATGCAAGAGAAAAAGCAGAAGTGTGGGAGGTTGGAGGTGCTGGAAAATGAGGTGAGGATTGGAACCCTGAAAGAGGCTGAGATGCCAGAGCTGAGGAAGGATATGAAACCTTGTGTTTCCTGATAATGTGGATTAAGGAAAACCTACAGCTCCCTGAGGACTTTGATCCCAGTGTGTTCTGATGTGCATGTCTGTGATTGTCAATCCAGCCCTGTCATGAAAGATCTTATTACCTATTGGAAGAGTAGAGATGCTGGATCTTGTGCTGTCTGCTGTCCAGTCTAATTGTCCACTCACAATTGATGGATGAGATATTAAATTGTTTCCTGAGATCCCATTTCAGACCTGGGTGCACAAGAAGCAGTTCAACAAGATCCGATAGAAACTCTGGACTTTTGAGGATTGTTAACTACTTTGACTGCGACTTTTCAGTTTAATGACCCAAAGACATAGGCAAGTGCAGTGAAAAAGCAGAAAATAAGTTCCAGTCTTGAGTGAAGAAAGGATAGACTCTAAAAACTGATGAACTGCTTTGGGTACATGTGCTGTACTGCAGGACAGAGATTGCCAGAGTGATGAGTCCTCCAGCAACTCGGGCCTGAATCTGGGTCACTGGTATTTTGATTGGTAGCCCTTTCAGTGTGCCAACAGGCCAGACCTTACATAATCAAGTTTTAAAATCGCACTTACTATCAATATGTTAATCTGAAACAACTATTGAGTTTACAAAAAGACCAGTAAAAGTGAAACAGTAAAAAGAATTGGAGGCAGTAATGGGTGTTTACTCACCTGGTAAAGGTGATTGTGTTGGTTGGCATCCATGGCACTCCAGACATTACCTCATGGGTTTCAGCCCACCTGATAGGCTAGTGATGCACTGACCCAGATCAAATTTCCAACATATCCAGGTCCCAGAAACCCCTGCTCTCCAGTTTGAATCTTCCATAGCTGAAATAAGGTTAATTAGGATACGGCAAGACATACAATGTAATGTTTAGCATAGATACCAGAAGTTTGGAACAGTATACAAAGGAGTCGGACTACGACGTGACAGAAAGAAGGCCCTGGGCCCCGAACTTTATTCCCCTATTTTAACAATCTAACTTGAACCCGGAAGTTCAACAGGTCACTTGTTATGTCATCGTTCATGTTGTCTGACCCCCAAGAAAACCGAATACTAGGTACCCCCTTTTCCTTGTTCGGCGCAGGTCATTCTAGTCGCTCTGAGGGAGGGCCTTGGAGTGCCATGGATGCCAACCAATACAATCACCTTTACCAGGTGAGTAAACACCCATTGTGATTGGTTGGCATCCATGGTACTCCAGACATTACCTCATGGGTAGATAAGAAGCATTTATTCCTCCGGGAGGGGAAGAGCGACTAAGACTGACCGGCTGAGGAAGCTGCAGCTAGGACCTGGGCTGTGAAGGAGGGATGAACTGCCTGAAGCTGCTCCAGCCTGTAGTGTCTGGCGAAGGTGTGTATGGAGGACCAAGTGGCCGCTCTGCAAATGTCCTCCGTGGATACACTGGCTCTTTCCACCCAGGAAGTGGCCACCGCTCTGGTGGAATGGGCCTTGATCCCCTGTGGTGGGATCAGTTGGTTGGCTGTGTAAGCATTCTGAACGACCTGCCTTAGCCATCCAGTGATGGTCGACTCTGGAAGCGGCGTGCTCCTGCCTCTGGCTCCCTAGCGATGATGAACAGCCTCTGTCCCATGGATGGCGTGTTCTGGCCAGGTATGCCGCGAGGGTGGAGCCCACGCCGAGGTGGTGAGGGTCCCTCCTTGACTCTGAGTAGATCCTGGGAACGTGGTAGCTCGATAGGCTGCTCCCTGTGGAAGTTGGTGGGGACTTCGGTTGAAATGCTGGGACTGCCCCCAGGCTGACCCCAGTGGTGTCAACACTGTGCAGGGTTCCGACAGGACAGTGCGCCAAGCTCTCCAATCCTCCTGGCTGAGCAGATGGCTACCAGGAAGCATGGCTTAAGGCCGACCCAAAGAGATCCGTCTCTTGGAGGGCTCGTGAGAACCGATTTGAGGGATTCCAGAACCATAGGGAGATCTGCAGGCGATCACCGCCCGGTTCTCGGACGATGATCTCCACCCCTCAAGAAGCGAATGGAGTCGGGGGCGCGCCCGGGGGTACCCTTCCACGAGGCCTATGGCCACTCCTATGGCCGATAGTTGTACCCTGAGGGAGGAGTGTGCCAGGCCCTTGTCCACTCCCTGCTGGAGGAAGAGTAGAATGTTGGCCAGGTTAGTCTGTTCGGGCACCGTGCCCTGTTCTGTACACCACCGCGTGAAGGTGGCCCATTGCCTCTTGTATGTAGACATGGTGGAGGCCCGTCTGGACCGAAGTAGGGTACTGATTACCGATTCATGGTACCCCATTGCTTTCAGTCTCCTCCTTTCAGGAGCCAGGCCGTGAGTTTCAGGGTCCGAGGAGCTGGGTGTAGTACTGGTCCCTGTGAAAGCATGTCCGGCTGGTAGGGTATCCTGAAGTTGTCCACGGTCATTTCACACGCAGTAGCGAACCAGGCTCTGCGTGGCCAATATGGGGCCACTAGGATGACCGTGAGGCCAGTTTCCCGGATCTTGGCCAGGACCTGGGGGATCAGGGGGAGAGGAGGGAAGACGTAGGTGTTCCTCCTCCTCCAGGTCTGTGATAGAGCGTCCGTCCCTTGGGAGAGACCGTCCTTGAAACGCGAGTAGTACTTGCTGACCTGGGCATTCTCCTGAGATGCCATGAGATCCATGGACACGGGCCCCCATGCCACCTGGATCTCCTGGAATAGCGCTGGGTGTAAGTGCCACTCCCCCGGGTGCACATGTTGTCTGCTGAGCCAGTCCGCCCTGACATTCAGTTTCCCTGCGAGGTGAACTGCGCTCAGGTGGATGAGGTGAGTCTGTGCCCAGTTGAGGACCGCCGCTGTCTCCCTCATCATGGCCCTGCTCCTGGTCCCGCCCTGTTTCGTTATGTAGGCTACCGTCACACAGTTGTCGGAGCGGATCAAGACCGCCCGACCGGTTATTAGGTGCCTGAATGCCCTCAGCGCATGGAACACAGCCCTCATCTCCAGGATGTTGATGGAGAGTCTCGCCTCTGCTGGTGACCATCGGCCCTGAGCCGTTGACTCTCCTAGACAGGCTCCCCATCCCGAAAGGCTCGCGTCCATCTCTATGGCGACTGGGCGGGGGGGTTCGAGGGGAACTCCCCTGGATAGATTTCTTTCCAGCGTCCACCAGGCTAGGGAGGATCTCACTGCCTGGGGTAGAGGTACCATGCAATGGAGGTTGTGCTCGCTCGGCGCTCCTCTGGACAGGACGTGATTTTGGAGCGGGCGCATGTGCCACCTGGCCCAAGGCATGAGGTCTATGCAGGAGGCCATACAGCCCAGAAATTGGGCGATCTTTCCCATTGTGGAGTGTGGACTGGCCTTCATCTTGCGCACTAGTTCCTTGAGGTTGTGGACTTGCGCTGAGGCCGGTTTTGCCCATCCTTCGGCCGAGTTGATGATCGCCCCCAGATGTTCGATCTTTTGCGTGGGGCTGAGATGGCTCTTTTCTACATTTACCACCCAGCCGTGGTCCGCGAGTGCCTGGATGGCGATCTCCGTGAGCGTCCGGGCCTGGACCTCGGATCGGGCATGAATGAGCCAGTCATCTAGGTACGGGATGATGTCCAGTCCCTGTTCCCTGAGTCTGGCCACTAGGGTTATCGAGACCTTGGTGAAGACTCTCAGGGCTGACGATAGTCCGAAAGGAAGGGCCTTGTACTGGAAGTGATGGTCCAGTACGTGGAAACGGAGGAATTGCCTGTGCCTCCGGATGATGGGAATGTGTAGATAGGCGTCCTTCAAATCGATAGACATCAGGAAGTCGCCTACCCGGATACAATGAAGAGTGGAACGTATGGTCTCCATCTTGAACCGGTGCTGGACTACGTGCTGGTTTAGGAACTTTAGGTCTAGGATTGTCCTGAGCTCCCCCGGCTTTTTGGGCATGAGAAAAAAGATGGAGTAGATTCCTTCTCCCTGCTCCGGAATTGGTACGGGTTGGATGGCCCGGTTCTGGATCAACTCTGATAAGAGTTGTTGGACCTGGTGGGGGGACGCCTTCCTCCTGGTTATGGGGGAAGAGACAAACCTGTGAGGCATATGGGCGTGGGTTAACTCTATGGAGTATCCCTTTGATACTACGTCTTGAACCCATCTGTCCGACGTTGTGGTCATCCATTGGTGGGCGAAGAGGGCCAGTCTTTGCCCCACCGGTGGGTAAGTTTCCTGGCCCTGTGCCGGAGGTGGGAAGCAGTCACTGCTATTTCCCCCTGAATCCTCTACCTCTCCCTCCTGGTCTTTGGCCCCGTGCTCTGAACACTGAGGGCTGGAAGTTCTGAGCGTAAGGGCCACGGAAGCCGGTGGATGAGCTTCTTCCTCGAAAGGATTGAGACCGCTGGGTTGTGTCTCGGCGCGGTTGGTAAGGTTTGCTCCCCCCTCGAAATCTCCGTCTAGAAGGGGCTAGGTAAGAAGGCCTGTATCTATTCTTGAGGAGGTCCCTACCCTCCTCTTTTGCTTTAAGTAGTCTTGCAACCCCTCCCCGAACACATGCTTCCCCCGCAGGGGCAGGTTCTGCAACAACGATTTAGATTCATGGTCTGCGTCCCAAAGCTTCAGCCACAGAGCCCTACTGGCCCGGTTGGTGATAGCGGTGGATCTTGCTTGGAGACGCAGAGTGTCCACTGCCATATCGGCCAGATACCTGGCTGCGTCCAGGGTGCACTCCAATAGCTCAGCCTCCCTGGACTTACGGGTAGCCTGCTCCTGGAGTTCTTCGAGCCAACGGATCTGTGCCCGAGAAGTGTAAATGGCTGTGGTAGCTGCCTTAGCAGCGATGCCCCCAATCTCAAACGCCCTCTTTAACATGTCCTCAACCTTTTTATCTGCAGGGTCTTTAAGAGCTATCGTGCCGCAAGGGAGCACGGTCTTCTTGCTGAGTGCTGCCACCTGAGGGTCGATGGTGGGGGCGCTGCACCAAGCATCCGATTTTACCCCTTGCACCGGGTACATCCTGTCCAGGTTCTTGCGGTTTGGCATCCTGCCTGGGTCCGGGGATTGCCACTCCGTGTTAAACATGTCCTCAATAGCCGGGCAGACAGGAAAAGTCTCTGTGGTGGCCGGTCTTAGCTGGATCATCGGGTCGAGTTTCGATTCAGGTCCGCCTTCTTTGGGGTCTTCGGTGTCAAACCCCATCGTGGCCTTGATCACCTTCATGAGCCCTGGGATGGTGTCGAAGGAGCATAACTTCGAAGTAAGTGAAGGGGCCGACTGTAGCTCGGCATCCTCTGTGTCCGACTCCACGTCGTCCTCGCCCCCGGCGTCATCTCTCTCTCCGTCCTCATGTGAGCAGTCGATAGGGATGATCGGGAGAGGGTCCTCAGGAATTGGGAGTTCCTCCGGCTGGCCCCCCGCCTTTTTGGGTTCCGAGTTGGATGGTCTTGTCCTACTTTGGGTAAGGGACTCTAGCTTCTCCATGATCTTGAGCATAAAGTTCTGCTGGCTCTCCATCATGGCCACCGTGGCCTGTTGATTCTGGATCAGAAGGGAGCCCGGATCCATCCACGTAGGGTTGCTGGGTCCAGGGTTACTGGGGGCCAGAGGCGGGGTCCGTTCTAAGGAGGAGTCGTCGTTGTCTAGAAGGCAGGCCACACAGCGGGGGCCCGGGTTTGGGGAGGAGGATGGTGCTGCACGCGGAGCATTTCTTTGCTTTCACCATCTGGAATAGAGAGAGGTATACTTAGGAGGCCGTCCTGCTTTTTAACCCCCTTTTTTTTTTTTTTTTTTACACATGCTAAGGGAGCCCCGCATCCCTGAGGCTGCCGATGGTGTGTCCGAGGTTGGGGGGTGCTATGTGAGGACCCCTGCAACGTCGGGTGGTGGTCTGGTGCCAGGGCCCGCTATGGGAGGTGGCCGAGGCACTGAATGAGGACCAGATGAGGAAAAACACCTGCCGGGGTCGCTGTGTGAGGGACCCGGGTGGTGGAATGGAACCCTGGCGTGGGAAGGTTGTAGGGGCCGACCCTTCTCTGTTAGCTTCTCCCGGTGCCAGGTTCCACCAAGAAAAATTCCCTGTATTGAAGTACGGAAGGTTGCAGGTGGGAGACTACCAACCATGCTCTCCCAGGGCGAGGTACTACTGACCCCTTTTCACATTTAAAAACGACCAACGAGCAAGCCTTACTACACAACTCTTAGACTGAATATTCCATTGAATGTAGTAACAAGCAATCTTTCCAGCAAGGCAAGGTATCAAGAGTCATCCTTCATGAGCCCATCTCTTTTTCCTTTTTAAAAAAAAAAAAAAAAAAAAAAACGCTATACTGCCTCTCTGGCTATATGGGCTGCTTTGAGTGCAGGTCCCCACTGAGTCTTTAGGGTGACCTGCCCTTCACCACCCAATCCCCCAAGGGCCGGGCCCCTGCCTAGGGGTTTTTTTTTTTTCTTTCCCTTCTTCTTTTCTGGCTCCCTCTCCCCCCCCCGATCCCTCTATCTCTCTCTCTCTCTCGCTCTCTCCGCTCACTCTCTCTCTCTCTCTCTCATTCTCTCTCTTGAGGAACGCCCACGCCGCGATGTGCGAGTGGCAAACCGGGCAGTGGAGAGAAGAGAGCTGGGTCCTCCCTGCTTGCGCGAGGGAGACAGCGGGAGCCATGCTCCGGGCGGAGAGAGAGCGTTAGTTCTCCTCGCTTGAGCGAGGGAGACAGCGAGGCGATGACGCGGTGGCTGATGCACCGAAGGCCTAGCGGAGGCCCAGGCGGGTGCACCAGCGAGAGAGGCGAGGCCCCAAATGAGGCCTAGCGGATCCCTGCCCCTCTCTCTCTCTCTCCGCCTACGCGAAGGAGACCATGGTGCGATGGCGCCGAGAGGAGGACACGGCGCAATGGCGCCGGGGGAGGAAAAGCCGCCATCGGGCAGCGGGAACGATGAAAAAAGGGAGGGGGGAAGGGTGAGCGAGCGTAGCGACGGACAGGGGGCCACGTGGCGGCCACGCTCGCTCTGCCTGTGGCCTAGGGCGGAATGCCCTGGGAGGCCGAGGAACGAGGGAATGGAACAGAGATTGGGATACAGACTAGGAAGGTCCTGCTGCAGGCGGGTAGCTACATCTCGCAAAAACGCTGGGAGAGGAGCCAGCAAGAGGGTACTATACCCCAAGCCTTCCACCACGCGGAGCAGGACCAGAGAGAACAAGAAAACACAAATTAGCTGCCCTTGACAATAATTGTAGCTATGTTAATATGGCAGCTGTAGGTTCTAAAACAAAGACATATCTTTTTTTCTTTTTAAAAGAGGTTCTTACCTTGAGGAGCAGACAGGGGTTCCTGGTGTGCTACTGCCTTGTTCAGATGCACAATTCAAACTGGAGAGCAGGGGTTTCTGGGACCTGGATATGTTGGAAATTTGATCTGGGTCAGTGCATCACTGGCCTATCAGGTGGGCTGAAACCCATGAGGTAATGTCTGGAGTGCCATGGATGCCAACCAATTACAATTAAAAAACAGCTTCTATTGGAAAAATGGCTTACAGGTTTGGCACAGGTAGCCTTTCAAGGACAAATTTATTTACTTGTAATTTTTCACCAGCAAAGGCACACTACGTTGTGATAACTTTATTTCAGTTGCATCCTTGGATGGGATGCATGGAGCTGTTTTTATTGATGGGGGATCATTCATCACAACATGGGGGGAACTTCTTTTCTCTTATTCAGTAAGTGCCAATGGATTTTTTACTTCTACCTAGACAGTGACCAGGATTGGGCAGAAGGGACCTTGGTTTAACAACTCATCAGAATGACATGAGTGGCTTGATTTTCAAACAGCTGGTGGATCAGCACGTTTCACAGATTCGTGCCTGCAGCAAACTCTAGGTATGCCAGGAACCCTGTCCCTGATTTTAGTAGAACAGGGGTCCCTGCACCAAAGTCTCCCAAGTTGCCACAGAAAGAGTATTGCACCAAAGAGTTGGCACTCTGGAGGGGTTTGACAGAGGGTTTCATCATGTCCCCCCCTACCTGCCACAATGCCAGCCCAGAACAGTGATGTTGGGTGGTGGGGAGAGCCTGTGAGGTCATAGGATACTGACCACAGACCTGGGGAGGTGCCATAGTGGGTGACGTGGGCATGGCAGGTGTGGCAGGGTCACAGGTGACACCAGGCAGATGTGGCCTAGCAGTTGTACAGACCCACAGATGTGGCACCCTCTGGTATTCATACATGGACCCTGTCCCAGACCTCATGGTACTACCTGCCCTGGCAGCATTCCTGGAGCTTTCACAGTCCCCAGTATGCAGAGATAGTCCATGGCTGCAGTGTACTAGGTGCACTTGGTAGATGGGGACATGCCCTGGGCAGCGAGACATTCCCCTGCTGCACAGCCTGCTGAGTGATAGCATTCTACAGGTGCTGGTGTAGCTATGGCACAGAGTAAGGGCACCCCAATGGGAAGGTGCCAGACAAGAGTGTAGCCGATAGTAGGACAAATGACTGGCACCAGATATACCAATGAGGGCGAAGCTCTGTTTCTGCCGCTGTACTCTGCCTTGTTTAAAAAGTAAAGGCAGATCCATGCAGACGTTCTTCTACACTGTCAGGGGCTGTGTCCCTCACATACATGGATGATGTACTGTATGACCCCACATACCCAACATGTCATGATCAATGCTCCAAGAAGAAGAGAAACTAGACCCCTTGGTACATTTAAGAAAGAAGTCCCTTACCATCTTTCCTTCAATCCCTGCCTCAATCTGTGTCCCCCTAGACTAGCTCTACACATATGTCCTATTTGTTTTTGTGTTTGCGCTAACTTTTCCTAGTTTTTCTCTGTTAGCCTCACAACTGCTACTGTAACTACCTGGCTATGTACTGCTGTACTGATATGTAACATGTCTTTCTCTGTTTGTAATATTTGTGACGTGGAACCTTTGTAAAGGAGTCACTGACTCAAAGGTATTTCTGAATCTCCAAATAAACAATAAACATAAATAAGGCTCTTGGGGATATATTGAATGAGGAAAGGGATGCCCCTGATCTTGCCAGAATGAGGGAGAAGTCATCCTCTGATAGAAGGTACCAACTGACAGCAGACAAGCAGGATATCTGGTCTGCCCCACCAAATGTTGACTCGCAAGTAGCCTCCTTGAGTCATAGCACCATCCTCCTGCCCAAAGGTTCCACTGGATTAAGATATAGAAACATAGAATTTGCCAGCAGATTAGGTCTGCTTGACTCACCTAGTCTGCCCATTTTTCCCTGCTTATGGTATAATCACAGATCCTATTTGATCTCTGGCCCATTCACCCAGACCACTTCCCTTTCCATGAGATTTCCTTTTGCCTATCCCACACATTCTTGAACCCCACCACTATTTTTGCCCCACCAACACTGCTAGAAGACCGTTACAGGACTCCACCAGTTTTTCTGCAAAGAAGAACTTTCTTGTATTTCTCTTGACCCAACCCCTTCCACCTTCTTATCATGTCCTCTTGTCCTTGAGCACCTTTTATTCTAAAAAATACTTCCTTCATGAACCTTATTTACACCTATGAAGTATTCAAAGGTCTCTATCATATTCCTCTTCCCCCTTTCAGGGTGTACATACAGTATTTACGTCATTACGTCTCTCCTTGTAGGGCTTCTGATGCAGACAATGCACCATTTTAACTGCCCTACTCTGGATCAAAACCACTTCTGGAGATGTGGTCTCTAGAAGTGGACACAGTGCTGTAGGTGGGGTCTTACTAGAGATCTATACAGAGGCAATACCACCTCCCTCTTTCTGCTAGTGATACCCCTCCCTGTGCACCTAAGTGCCCTCCTAACTGCCACGTAGCACTGCTTGACCAGCTTTTGTTCATCCATTGTGATCACCCCCAGGTCTCTTTACTGCTTGGTGGATGTAACTACCACTTCACCCATTTTGTATTCTTTCTCTGAGTTTCTGTGCCCCAAGTACATTAATTTGTACTTTTTCACATTGAGACGCAGCAGCCATGCCCATGACCGCTTCTTGAATTTCCTCAGGCTTTTGGTGATCCTTTCCATCATAGAAACATAGAAACACAGAAGTTGATGGCAGATAAGGACCGCAAGACCCTTCCAGTCTGCCCATTTCTTTTTCTACCTTGTGAATGTGCCATAGACCTTTGCTCTGTCAATGGCCTATCTATTCATACTCATCTGTATGGCTCCCTTATGCCTATCCAATGCCTGTTTGAAGCCTTGCACTATTTTCCTATCTACCACTTCCTGAGGTAGGCCGTTCCATGCATTCACCACCCTTTCTGTGAAAAAAAACTTCCACACATTACCCCTTAATCAGCCTCCATCTAATCTCATGCTGTGACCTCTTGTCCTGCTATTTTCCTTATATTGAAACATGTTAGACTCTTTCACCTTGTTAATGCCCTTAAGGTGTTTGAATGTTTCAATCATATCACCTCTCACCCTCCTTTGCTGTAGGGCATACATGTTGAGCTCCATTAATCTGTCCTCATATGTCTTCTGATGCAGTCCCTGCACCATTTTTGTTGGTCTTCTCTGGACTGCCTCAATTTAGTTAATCTCCTTGTGAATGTGCGGCCTACAGTAGTGCACACAGTAATCCAGATGGGGCCTAATCTGTGTCTTGTAAAGAGGGATTACTACCTCCCTCATCTGACTTGTGATACCCCTACTAATACTCCCCAACATACCCCTAGCCTTACCTACTGCTTTAGTGGTCTGCTTGGATGATTTCAAGTCATCAGTGATGATGATGCCAAGTCTCTTTCTTCCCTTGTGGCTGCCAGCAACTCCCCTCCCAGTCTATAGGTGGCTTCAGGGTTTCCCTCCTCCATGTGCATGATCTTGCACTTCTTTGCATTAAACACCAGTTGCCACTCTTTTGACCGTTTTGCTAATTTATCCAGATCTCTTCTCATTCTGCCCACCCCATCTAGATCATCTACTCTGTTGCAGATCTTGGTGTCATCTGCAAACAGACAAACCTTACCCTCCAGTCCATCTGCAATGTCACTGATGAAGATATTGAAGAGGATTGGCTGCAGGACTGATCCCTGATGTACCCCACTTGTGACTTGCATCTCTGCTGACTGTATACTGTTTACCATGATTCTCTGTTTTCTGCCCGCCAACCAGTTTGCCACCCAGTTGACCAACCTCTGACCCACCCCAAGCCTACCCAGCTTATTAATCAATGTTCTACAGTATGTGGAACAGTATCAAAAGCTTTGCTGACGTCAAGGTAGGTGACATCAACTGCTCCCACTTGGTCCACCACTCTGGTTACCCAGTCAAAGAAATCTGTGAGATTAGTTTGACAGGACCTTCCTGTTGTAAACCCATGCACTCCTGGATCCTGTGCTCCTATGGATTACAGGTGTTGTACTATCCGTTCCTTAAGGAGTGCCTCCATAATCATGCCCACTACTGAGGTAAGACTGACTGGTCTGTAGTTCCCTGCCTCCTCTCTGCTACCATTCTTGTGGAGTGGGATCACATGAGCCCTTCTCCAGTCTTCTGGGACCTCTCCTGTGGTCAAAGACTCACTAAACAGTTCTGATAATGGCTCTATTAGTACCCTGGATGTGTGCCATCAGGTCTCATTGCCTTGTCCATCCTGAGCTTATTAAGCTCTTGTAGGACCCTTTCCTTTGTGAAGGGATTAGTGCACACCTCCCTTCCCCTGTGTCCATGGTGCTGAGCTGTGGGCCCTGCCCTACCTTCTCTTCAGTAAATACTGAGCAGAAGTATCAATTTAGGATAGATGCTTTTACATGGTCCTCCTCCTCACATGCCCCCTTGTCCCCTTTGATCTTAGCAATACCCCCTCTGGACTTTCTCCTTTCACTAATGTATCTATAGAAAGTCTTGTCACCTTCTTTTACTGTCTGTACCAGTGTTTCCTTGGGTGGGGACTTTGCCTGTCTTACTGCCTTCCCTGCTTCTCTTAGGGAAGTTTGGTCTGCCTCCTTATCGTCATCCTGCTGCATTCCCTTATATTTCCTGAAGGCCAGCCTTTTCCATCCCCCCCTCTGGGTGTCAATCCTTTTGTAGATTTTGGTGTCATCTGCAGACCTTCCCTTCCATCTCTTCTGCAAGGTCATGTATAAAGAAATTAAAGAGGACAAGTTGCAGCACTGGATCCCTGAGACACCCCACTGGTTACCCACCTTTCCTCTGATTGGACTCCATTTACCACCACCCTCTGTCACTTGTCCTCCAGCCAATTTCTTACCCAGCTTACCATCTTTGGACCAACTCCTAAGCTACCCAAGTTGCTTACTAGCCTCCTATGTGGAACAATGTTGAAAGACTTACCGAAATCTATGTAGACCATGTCCACTGCTCCACCCTGATCTAATTCCTTGGTTACCTAGTCAAAGAAACCTAACAGATTACTTTGATATAACCTCCCCTCTGTGAATCTTTGCTGCCTCAGATCTTGTAACCCATTGAATTCAAGATATTCTACACTCCTTTCTCTCAGAGGTGACTCCTTTAACTTTCCCACCACCAAAATCAGGGTGCTTGGTCTAGAATTGCCAGCCTGTTCCCTGCTACTACTTTTGTGAAGTCGGACTACATCTGCCCTCCAACAGTCCTCTAGAACCACTCCTGTTTCCAGTGACCTGTTAAACAGGACTATCAGAGGTGCAGCCAGTACCTCTCTGAGCTTCCTCAATACTCTTAGATGTACCCAGTCTGGCCCCATTGCTTTGTTCACTTTTAGATTAGCGAGTCAATTCAGGACACACTCTTCTGAAAATGGAGTAGTGCCAGCCTCCCTCCAGTGCTCATGTTACTTTTTTGTGGCCTCTCCCCTTTCCCTCCCTCTGTGAACACTGAGCAAAAGTACTTGTTTAGGATGTTTGCCTTTTCTTGGTCCCCTGCTGCACAGACTCCCCCTTCCCTTTTTAATGTTATGATTCTACCTCCTAGTCTTCCTCGTTTCACTTACATACCCCAAAAATGTATCATCCCCCTTTGTCACTGCCCGGACTATTCTCTCTTCAATTTGTTCCTTCTTTTTCCTTACTGCTTTCCCTTCTACCCTGTGTTTCCCCTGATATACCTCCATACCCTCCTCCCTCTGTATCTCTTTATACTGACTGAATGCTACCCTTTTAGCCTGTATATTTTCTGCCATGTCTATTGAGAACCATGGTGGCCTCTTTTTCTTCTTACTCTTGCTCACTTGCTTGATGCAGAGTTTTTGTGCCCTCCCCAAACATCTCTCCCTTTTCTGCCATCTTGCCAGTAGCTTCCACCAGTACTTTATCAAACTCCTCCCCATGTGCTGGAGGTCTGTAAATCATACCAACATGAATAGTGGCGCCATTCTCTGTCTTGACCCTCAGTACCTCTGCTCTCCCCTCTATTCCCTGTATCTCTGTTGCTTTTATTACTTCCCTCACATAAAGCACCACACACCCTTCTTTTCCTCCCATCCTGTCCCTCCTGAACAGAGTATATCCTGACATGGACATGTCTTGATCACTTTGCTTGTTTTCGCCTTTCTTTTCATATTGCCCTCTCTCCATCCCCCCTCTCTGTTTAATGCTTCCATTCCCATCCTCCTTCATTTCTACCACCCTGCTTCCTTTATTAATTTCTACCCTGGGGGATTCATTCCCCTCTGGTTCTTCCTGCTTTCTAATTCAGCCCATGGGAAGGAGCAGTTACTGCCTACCCAATGTTTTCCGCCAGATCCCTTGGCTAGTTTAAATGTTTATCAAATTAACATCTAAACCATTCACTTAAGACTTTGGGTCCCCCCTCACATGGATGTAGGCCATCACCTCTGTAAAGGCCCTTATCTCCCCAGATGGACCCCTGGTCCCCAGTGTAGTTGACCCCCTTCTCTCTGCACCAATCCTTCATCCATGAGTTGAAATTCTTGGTGCAGATATCCCTTTACTCCCCCTGTTGTAGACAGGCAACTCCTCTGTGAAAGCCACTGAGTGTGCTATGTGTCTAAGACTCCTCCCAGGTCCTTAAACTCCCCCTGCACTATCCCAGCTCCATACATAGCCAGGTTATTAGTCCACAGGCGGACAATGACATCCAGCTCTACCTCTCTTCCTACCACCATAATGATCCTCTTGATCTGCTTTCTGTTCCTCCAGGACATGGCACCACGTAGGAACTTAACCACCCTCTCCCCCTACTTTCCTATTCCCAAATCTGTCCTTCTTACAATTTAGTCTCCACCAGAAGTTGCTTTCTCCTCCACCTCTGTGGTTCTCTTCCTTCCTCCTTGTGGTCTGTACACTGGAGAATCCTCACATCCTCCCTGATAACTACTATGGCTGCCTCCTCCTGGCAGTCCTGCATTGCTGGAGCACTGTAATAATTTCATAATGGTACTGACTGCGGAATGTGCCTCTGACCCAAGACTCCCACTTTTCCATAGCTCACTGTAGTTCAGCTGTTCCTCCTCCCTGGCATCCTCTGGGGGTAATGGTGTCAGACTTGGTGGCCACTGGGTGGGGAAGATGTCCCCTAAATCCCAAGCATCTCAGCCTGGAGTCCAGGAAACTCTTCCCAAAACTCATAGAGGTGCACACACATGGGGCAGCAGTGCAGTCTACACAAGGCCTCTTTGAAAACTGCTGCCCTCCTGCCAAGCTTCTATACTGTGTGTGTCTCCTGGAAATACCTTTGTACCCTTACGCCTGATATGTGGTTCATAACTTTCCCTTTTTACGGCTGCAGTGGGCATAGCCCTGCACATGTTTTGCATTCAGAAAAGGACTGACATCATTTTTGTGACTAAACAACATAATGGAGTGTGAAAAATGTTGTCCTCCGCTGAAGCCTCATTACTACGCTGCCTGTTTGAGCTAAATAACACTACTTTTATGGCTGCATGGGGCAGTGCATTAGCACACCTCAGAAAAGAGGCAATTGTTTGGTTTCTCAACCAATTGCATTTAAATCCCTGTCAAAAGGCCAAAAAACACAATTTTCTCAACAGTCTTTCTAGCAGCAAGCAATGCAACCAAACAATCCCCTCCCTTGTGACCATTGCTTTCACTCAACTTCTATGGGTCCCTTCTTTCTTCTTTTATTAACTCCTCCCCACTGATAAGCCTTTCTCAAGCATGACCAGAGCCTACCCAGAACACTGCTGGAAACATACAGCAGGCAGCCCGGTGTGTCACAGTTGCTGAGGGTCAAGTTTCTGATGCCCTCCCTCCACTGCTCAGCCTTTCTCAAGCATGACTGGAGCCCTCCAGCAACACCGCTGGAAACATACAGGTACACAGAATCTCCAGCATACCTCTGCCTCCCCACAGTGTTCAGTGCCTTATTGTGTTGGAGTACAAGGACTGTTTGGCTAAATCATCAAATATTTTGTCAGCTTAGAGTGAATATTTCAGCCGGTACTTTAATTTGGTTTGCTAGCTTCACCTGTATGTTAGCCTACAGTGCTCCTTTACAGCTGGCACTTTAATTGTTTAACTTGCTTAGCTGCACTGTACTTTACAACTACTCATGTCTGCCCTACTAGAGCCAGGTACCTTTACTGCATGTGGTTATTTTACTGTGTGTAGGGCTGGTATCTGAACTCTGCTGTTATCACACATACTGCTTTGCTTTCTCTGTCACACCACATTTCTCCAGGTGTACACCCCCCTAGTCGACCCCTTTTCCCACCTTGACCCTGCCTATTGTCTTGTACCTGACCCCTTAATCCTTTCTCTCACTTTATTCTCATCAGGTATCCTGGTGTCCTGCAGTTGCTGAGGGTCAAGTTCCCTGCACCCTCCCCCCCACCATTCAGCCTTTCTCAAGCATGGCTGGAGCCTGACAGCAACATTGTGGGAAACATACAGTAGGCAGCTCGGCATCCTACAGTTACTGAGGTCAAGTTCTCAGCACCCTCCCCCCACCATTCAGCCTTTCTCAAGCATGACCAGAGCCTGCTAGCAACACCACTGGAAACATACAGGTACACAGAATCTCCAGCCTACCTCTGCCATCCCCATGGTGTTCAGTCACTAGTTTAAATTGAGGTGGAATGGTCCAGAATGCTGGTCCATCTCCTTAGCCTGGCAGCATTTTCATTTTATTAACACACACAGTCAGGATCACAGCAGCACACCCCCATTTCTTTAAGAGAAATGCAGCACAACCTAAGCACCAATTAGTAAAGGTGGCCAGTGGCCACTCAGAAAAACACCAAGGAGTTTTGCCACTAAAACAAGCCCACTTTTTAGCTCCTGAACTAATTAGACAGCGAAAACATCTTACTTTGTGTAAATAGCACTGAGGTGATTCTTCATTGTGCGGTTTTTTCCTATACACAGTAGGTATTTATCACCCATGGCCAGCCCCTCCTTGTCCAGACACCTCACTTATCTTTACACACATTATGGGAATAGGGTGGGATGCAGACAGAGCCTGAGGGTAGCAGGCATTTTCATCTGGGCAGCTACCATGTTTTTTTTACTTGAATTTTTTCCTTTTCCAACCCATTCCTTGCAATCCACCCATCACTGGCTGTCACTCTGCAGATGCTGGGCTCACTCCTCTGCATCATCCACCTGCTACTGCAAAGACTGGATTTTCCTTTTCACTGCCATGATGCTGTCAAGTTAAAAAAAATAAGATTACAGCACTTCAAAAAAGAACACAGAAACCATAAAGTGTACAGTTAGAAAATTGAATCTTTAGATGCTAAAAGGTCACTGCAACCACTTTTTCAGTTCCATGGAGTAACGGCTACTGTGAAATATTGATTGCGGTTAGGGCGAGTCTACGTCTCCGAAAATGAATTTTGGTGATGTAGACTCACGGCAAACAGAAAGAGGGCACCCAAGATGTGATTTCTTTCATTTATGCAGGATGCTGCACCCCTGCACTCCCCCCGTGCAGGAGACTCTTGACTCCCCACTCTAATAATGTACTCTAACTCTAAGAGGGTGCATATGGGGAAGTAAAAAAATCAAAACCCTGATCTAGCAGATAAAAACATGAGCGCACCCAGAATCAAAAATATCACCCTTCTAATCCCAGTCTGCCACCATCTCACCATGCCACATGGCCAGCTCGGCAGCCCACCACCACACTACACCCCAGAAACCCTCCTTCCCCTTCCACCCATTGCACAGCATGGTCCCCCCATGTGCATGTATACATAGCGACATTCTGTCGCTATATTTGCCAAACCCCTTATCCAGTCACCCACCAACCAGGTAGCCTTGTGCACAGGTTCTGTAATTGAGTCGCCCTTTTTGAAAGCACTCAATCGTGGTTGCCCTGTACACTGGATACCACATTTCAGATGTGGAGGGTGTGAAGTACTATATTTGAAAAATAAAATGGTCACCTGTAAAGTTTTGAAAAAAGGTGTGGTGGAAGTTTTCAAAGTGCATAGCCAATGCCCCTAAAAGTTTTTTTCTTTGAAATTTCAAAATAATAATATAAGTCAAAAAATAATTCAAGACTGAAAAAAGGTTGGTTCAATCGAATCTGTTTCAAAAATATGATGAATCCCCCTTTCTGCAGGTCAGATTGCATGTGCTGGCTCCTGAGTTGGTGGCTGGTTGGGATCAACGGGTCCTGCTGGCAAAGGCCGTTACTGCTGTGTTGGGTTTGAATTCGGACAGAGGAGAGCTATAGGGAAGCAGAGAGAGAGAAGCCAGTCTCAACTGAAAAGAAGACAGCTCGACGGATATGAGGTCAGAGTTAAGGGGTGGAGGAAGAAAGAGAGAGAGGAGGGTTGTCGTGGGTGGCAATCATAATTATCCCCAATGTTATCATTTCACTTGCATGGACAGCCAGCCTATGTGAAATATGCAACTTTTTAGACATATTTGGAAAAAAATTGAGGAATTCTGCATCCAATGCAAGTGGCTTACCTCGGTAACCTCATCCCGTTTTGTTCCAATATAGTGAGGCGCTACATTTAATACACTACCAAAGTGTTTAACAAGCAGATTTAAAAGTCACTTCTGGAGTCTTTGGTCCAATGGAGTCAATCAACTTCTTAAGCTCAGCTCAGTGTTTATATGCAAAACAAACCTAATTTTCCTTGGTAAATTCATGACAGAGATCAATGGTGCTTTAGTTATTACATTGAATGCAGTTACAGAAATCTGAATACTCACTTTACACTTTGGAATGCAGAATGAAACTTGAGTTTTGCCATTAAAACAAGCCCACTTTATAGCGCCTGAACTAATTAGCCAGAAAAAGCATCCTACTTTGTTTAAATAGCAGTGGGGTGATTCTTCATTGTGCTGTTTTTTTCCTAGGTTGGTATTTATTACCCATGGTTAGCCCCCCTTGTCCAGACAACTCACTTATCTTTACACATGTTGTGGGAATGGGGGTGGAGTGCAGATGGAACCTGAGGGTAACAGGCATTTTCAGCTGGGCAACTGCCATGTCTTCTTCAACCTGTTTTGTTTTTCTTTTCCCAACTCATAGCTCGCTACCCACTCATCATTCACTGTCACTCTGCAGATGCTCAGACATCCATTTGCTACAGCAAAGGCTGGATTTTTACTCCCTCCTGGGCAGTCAATCCTGTCATGATTCCATCAAATAAAAAAAAAAATAATTACAGTACGCAAAAAAAGAGAAAAGAACACAGAAACCGTAAAGTGTACAGTTAGAAAATATTGAACAAGCAAAAAAAATAATATAGGTCAAGAAATGATTTAAGACAGAAAAAGTTTGGTTCCTCTGGAAATATATAGTATGTCATGAAAAGGTAGAAGCAAAAGCCTTGTCTTAAACCCTGGTAGAACCAGTACTACATTCCTTGGCTGTCATGATGTTGCTGGGAGTTGCACTCTTTCATTGATTGATGAGAGGGGCTACCTTTTGCACAGTCCAGCTGACATCCTCCATTCCCAATCTGACCAATAAAAAAACAACCTTCTCCCACCCTGTGCACATTACCCCGGTTGTTACCCTCTATTCCCAGTCTGGTTGTTGAAAACAATCCAGTCCCACTCTTTGCACTATATTCCACTCACCAACTACCATCCCTGCTCTGGTCAGTAAAAACAACGCCTTTCTGCCTATGGACAGTATCCCACCCACCACCTTCTGTCCCCACCCAGACCAGTTAACAAACACAACCCATTCCACTCCTATGCCCAGTATCCTGCTCACCACACTCTGTCTCCAGTCTAGATATTAAAAAAAACAAAATGACAACAACAAAAAACACTCTTGCCCGCTATGCGGTATCACAGCCACCACCGTCCAGCCCCACTGAAGGGAGTTAACAAAAAAAAACAAAAAAAAAAACAAGCAAGCTACTCCCACCAAAATCACAGTTTCCCACCTATCGCCTGCTGTCAGGTCAGTTAAATCAAGCCACTCATCTCCTCTGAAAAGCACACTATCTGCAGGGACCCTGGTTTGCCATTTTTACTGGAAACACCAGTAAAAATCATGGAATTCTGCTTGGTTTGTGTATTTTTAATTCTTGTACCGTTGCCTCACAGAAATTGCATGTAACTGCACAGAATCTCAAAGATTTCAGCATCTTTTTAAATTTTTTTTATGTTGTCTTTCTATGTTCCCTTCTCACAGCATCAGTCTCCACTTTTCAGAGATCCCAAGGCTGAGTATCCCCTATCCTGCCTGGACTGTACCCACTCAGGTGGGAAGAGAGGGGACCCCAGGTCACACCTCCACACTCCCTTAGTGTGTGTCAGACAGCTCAGTGGGTCCCTCGTGGAACCTGGTTATGCCGTCTGGGGCACCTGGGTCCCTTCTGCCACCGGCCGATGTGGAGTGATTGTTCCTAGTTTTCTGGTCTATGTCCCCGAGGGCACTGACACTAGAGGAGATCCAAGGAGGCAGGTCACATAGAGACATGCCACTGCTCCAGATCCTGGCTAGCATCCTCCCCTACTGATCACTCTGCATCACCAATGCACCACCATCCATGGTCACACAAGTGGTGGTAAAGCAGCAGGACCTGCAGCCAACCCTCCACAGAGAAGGAGAGCAACCCCCCCAGGCGCTCGATCCTACTCCCCTGGCCAGACCTCCAGCAATCCGAGTTCGCTTCTGACCCTGGGTTGCTGACATTGCAAGCAATAGTGCTACCACAGTGCCAGTGGGCCGACCCAGATTTCAGCATCTTAAAATGAATGCTGCTGTGCTTTGCATTCTTTCTGCTTTGCTGCATATAGAGTCAGTAAGGAAATCACCTGCACTGCTTTGTTGTAATCAGCCATTCAGTTTAACCACCCATGCCTAGTGGTTAGAGTAACAAACAGTGATTGAACTGAGTACATCCAGCAGACTTGGGTTCGATTCCCACAACCTCAGCTTGCATAAGGTTTGACTCCCACAACCTCAGCTTGCATACTGTGTAACTACAAGCAAGTCACTTAACCTCCCCAGTGCTTCTAGGTCACTCCTGAAAACAGATAGTTCTGCCTAGTGGGCCTTTCCTGGTTTACTAAGAGTATAAAAAAATACCAATATATGTTTACTATATCATGGAATAGTAGTCAGGGTACCATGTCATTTACCTGAGTTTTACTTGGGCTGCAATGATTTTGTATAGGTAAAGATAAATGTTCAGATACATTTTATGTGTTTTATAAGCTTGTTTTAAGATTTTAGTCAGGTTTTTATTGTATTCTTTGCATATGAGCATCTCGGTTGTAGATTGCTAAATGCAGGATCACTGTTACCAACTAGCTTATTCAAGTTTATACTGTAATCAGTAGGGCCATCCAAAATCCTCAGTTGTTTGAATGAAAACTAGTCTGAATGAAAGTATGTTCACAAAGAAGAAACTGCCTTACTACTTATGAAAATTCACAGTAAGCACCCCATTTAGGTGAATTGGATCATTTGCACATTTTCTCCCACCTGCTGTTTCAGTCTCTGTGACAACAAAAAGATTTGTGATAGACTGCTTCAACAAAAAGCAAATGTTGAGTGTTTAAGTGTACTTATGTTTGGCCAGTGGATTTTGAAAGCACAGTCAATGACACACAGAAGGTAAGACCACAGGGGCTATATGATGCTGGTAGGCAGAATGGTGGTCAAGTCACATCTGAACAAAGGCATGAAAACTGGGAGACACCCTTTTCATGGATACCAAGTAAAAAAAAAAACATCCACATGTCTGGGAGATGCATGAATCCATTTGAAGGCCTTGCACTAATCACTTGTGGATTTTTCATGTGAAGACACTTTATTTCAAAGAAGCAAATTCAAGCAGTTTTTTTTTGCTCCTCCTCCTACCCCCTGGCCATCCACTCCTTCAGGACTTCCAAAGCCTCCTACCATTGCTGCTGAGTCCCAACCACCATCCACTGCCCCTTACTGCTGTGCTACCAGGTAACCCAAAATAACCCTCTATTGCATGGGCTTGGCAGACGACATCAAGAGGAAGGACTGCTGTGTGACTGAACTTCTCTGCTGGGACTAAAGTAGAAGAACTTTTGTATTTGGACCTTTAATTTAGCGTAAAAAAACTAACATACAAAACAAAAAAAAGTGTGTGTTTGGGTTAACTGAACTGAATGGGTAACTGAAAAGTCATCTAGGTGTAAATCTCAGGTGACTGAAAGGACTTAACTGCTGTGAGGTTTAAATTACTTGTAGAAAGATCTGGTAAGTAGGGGGAGTGGCTTAGCTAGAAGGAGGCTGCATTTAAAGACTGCCTTAGAAAGATTCTGCTAATAGCTTGGCAGAAGACACCAGGAGAAAGGACTGCTGTGTGACTGAACTTCTCGGCTGGGACTATATTGCCCTCCTTCCCTCCACCCAAAACTAGTTCTATTTTTATAGGCACAGGATTTGACTGACAACAGGAACTTCCTGTTTAGGGGCAGGAAGTGAGTGATCACAGAACCACCAAGGACCCACCATCCTAGAAGGGCAAGAGTAGCTCTCCGGCCCCCTCTAGCTGGTGGAGGTCTGCCTCCGAACAAGTAAGTGGTCTACTGAGAAATATAGGATATTCTTGTCTCAGAACAGGACAATCAGGAGCTTAAAGGGCACACAGGCAGAAAGTAAGGAGAGAGAGAAAAAAAACCGGAGGAAAGAGTAAGGATTGCAAACAGTAAAGGGGCCAGAAATAAGACATGATTGGAGTGGTGCAGTGCAGTGGCTGTGGAGCAGCAGTCTTCCGGGAGATGTTCTGGAGGATGCGGGTGTGTCGCATCTGCAGGCACCCTCTGGGCTGAGGAAGGAGGTTGCTCATCTCCAGGCTGAGTTGGCCAGGATTTGTGGGACCTCCTCTTCCATCCAGGGACCACCAGTGCCACTGCCATTGCCTCAGAGTTGCCAAGAAAGAGGAGCAGTTGGACCACAGTGGGCTCAGGGAGGGTGAGGGTGGTGGAACAGAGGCACATACCTCCAGTTGTACCTCCACAATTCCTATGCCATTCTGGCAAAGTGTGGTTCCTCCTATGGAGGCACCTAGAGTGGAGACCAAGGAGGATGTTGGGAACCTCCACAAAGGAGACCCACAGAAGGGTGGCAGGGGACCCTGCAGGGGAAGGAAACAACTCCTGGTGGGGGACTCCATTGTTAGAAAGGTAGAACTGGGCAAGGAAGGGGAGAGGGAGGTAAGGTGCCTGCCTGGCGCCATGGCTTGGAGGGACAGGGAGCGAATCCTCAGGATTGCCAGAGCAGCTGCACAGGGGAGGGAGCTGGATGTCATTGTCCACTTAGGGACAAATGACCTGGCTAAGAAAGGGATTATAGAAGTGCAGGAAGAGTTTGTAGAATTGGGGAGGGGCCTTAGTTAAGTAGCACGCACGGTAACCTTCTCGGAGGTGCTACCCATCTATTGCATAGGAGAGGCTAGGGTGTCTGCACTCATGGATTCAATCAGTGGTTGAAAACTGGTGTGAGCTCAGGATTTGGCTTCATTGGGGACTGGGTCCACCTGGAGTGATGCAAGCCTATACTGGCATGATGGGCTGCATCTGTCCGGGAGGGGAACCAGGATCCTAGGTGATAGGTTTAAATGCTTCATTGGCAAGCTTTTAAACCAGCCAAGGGGAGGCACTGGAAAGGAGCAGGAAATCCTAGCCCCCAAACAATCATGGTAGTAAGTGTGGCAAACACCAACATGGAGGTGTTGACAGGAGAAGGGCAGGGTAATGGAGAAAGTGACAAAGGCAAGAAGGATAGGGATGGGGCAAAAGGGGTAAGGCCATCAGGAAATGGAGGGTAATGAGTACCAATGCTCGTAGTCTGGGCAACAAGCTCCCTGAGCTGGTGGCCTTAATGGAAGAGGGATGCCTGGATATCGTAGCAGTCACAGAAACATGGTACACAGAGAACCATGACTGGAATGTTAACATACCAGGGTACATAACCTACAGGAGAGACAGGCAGGGGAGAAGAGGGGGAGGAGTAGCTCTCTATGTAAAGGAAGGGATAAAAGCAACTGAACAAAAGAGTAAACAGGGAGGAGAGGAGGCAATGTGGGTCACCTTGGAGACTGGAAAGGGCACCACAATCCGCACAGGGGTTGTGTACAGACCCCCATGTCAGGGGGAAGGAATGGACAAGGATATGATAGAAGGCATTCTTAGAATGGCAGAGAAAGGGGAGATACTGTTGATGGGAGACCTGAATATGCCAGATGTTAACTGGAGACATTTGTTGCAGCCACATCCAAGAGCAGGGCCATTCTTGATGCCCTACAGGTGGCAGGCATTAGACAGCTAGTTTTGGAACCTACTCGTGAGGGAGCAATCTTAGACCTCGGACTCAAATGGGGGCAGTGAGAGGATCTCAGATCTAGAAGTGGGTTGCTATCTGGGGACAAGTGACCATCAAACAGTGTGGTTCACGTTAAACTCAGCTACAGTGTCAAGCCATACAAAAGTGAGGGTACTGGACTTTAGGAGGGCTGACTTTGGCAAGATGGGAGAGTGCCTCAGAAAAGCACTAGCAAACAGGCTAGAAGGAGATGTGGAGCAACAATGGGGAATTATCAAAACTGCCATCACAGAGGCAACAAGCTTTTGTGTGAAGCAAATAAACAAATCAAAATGAAAGAAAAAGCCACTATGGTTCTCAAGAGAGGTGGCTGTGAAAGTCAGGAAGAAAAAGATAGCATTCCGAACTATAAGGAAACACAGAAGGAGCAGGACAGAGAGCTGTACCAGTTAAGGCAGAAAGAAGCAGGAGGAAGTCAGAATAGCAAAGGCCCAAACTGAGGAAAAGATAGCCAACTCCAGTTAAGAAGGGGATAAAACCTTTATAGGTACATCGGCGAGCGAGAAAGACAAAGGAGGGATAATGAGGCTGAATAGAATGAACGGTGGGTGGGCAGAGGGGACAGTGAAAGCAGGAATACTGAACGAATATTTCTGCTCAGTATTCACAAACGAGGAGGGGAAGTGCCTAATCCAATTAACAGAAGCACTTGGATAGGGGGTCGATCCCAGTCCTTTCACAGAAGAAAGGGTTCTGCAAGAACTCCTAAAACTGAAGGTGGACAAAGCAATGGGTCCTGATGGAATTCACCCCAGAATTCTAAAAGAATTAAGGAAGGAACTAGTGAAACCACTGGCTACTCTTTTTAATAAATCATGGGAGGATGGTGTGGTACCCGAGGACTGGAGGAAGGCGGATGTGATTCCCCTTCACAAAGTGGGACCAAGACAGAGGCAGGAAACTACAGACCTGTCAGTCTGACCTCTGTGGTAGGGAAAGTGATGGAGTCACTTCTGAAGGAAAGAATAGTTGAGTACCTAGAGGTCAGTGGAGCACAGGATCCAAGGCAGCATGGGTTCACACGGGAAGGTCATGTCAGACTAATCTAATAGATTTCTTTGACTGGGTGACCAAAGTAGTAGACCAGGGAGGGGCTGTGGACATGGCCTACCTAGACTTTAGCAAGGCATTTGACAGTCCCACACAAAAGATTATTAGTCAAATTAACCAGCCTGGGAGTGGGTCCCAGGGTGGTAGCCTGGGTCAAACATTGGCTGGACAACAGGACACAGAAGGTAATTGTAAATGGAGTCCACTCTGAAGAAAGCGCGGTTACTAGTGGGGTACTGCAGGGTTCAGTATTGGGTCCAGTCCTTTTTAATGTCTTCATCAGTGGCATTGCAGAGGGACTGGAAGGAAAAGTATGCCTTTTTGCAGATGACACAAAGATCTGCAACAGGGTTGATACACAAGGAGGCGTGGAAAGGATGAAAAGGGACTTGGCAAGGTTGGAGGAATGGTCAGACGATGGCAGCTAGGATTCAATGCAAAAAGTGCAAATAATGCACCTGGGAAACAAGAACCCAGGGAAGAATACACAATGGGTGGGGAGGTAGTAACAACAACAAAACAGGAAAGGGACCTGGGGGTAATTATTTCAGATGACCTTAAGGTTAGCAAGCAATGTGAGAAGGCAGCAGGGAGGGCTGGGGTATACTGGGATGTATAGGGAGAGGCATCAGCAGCAGAAAACAGAAGTTGTTATCCCTCTGTACAGACAGTTGGTGAGACCCCATCTGAATACTGTGTCCAGTTCTGAGACCCCATCTCCAAAGGACATAGACAGATAGAGGCAGTCCAGAGGAGGGCAACTAAATGGTGCAGGGTCTGCAAGAGCAGCTGATGAGGAGAGACTAAAGGAGCTTAATATGTATACCTTTGAGGAAAGAAAGGAGAGGGGGACATGATAGAAACTTTCAAGTACCTCAAGGAATCAACAAAGTCCAAGAGGGTAGCATCTTTCAGAAAAGAGACTTGCAAGAACAAGGGACACAATTTAAAGAAGAAGGAGGCGTGCCTAGGGCAATGTGAGGAAGTATTATTTCACAGAGAGGGTAGTTGATGCATGGAACAGCCTTCCTGAGGAAGTTGTGGGGTCTAAAACTGTGGGAGAATTCAAGAATGCATGGGACAGACATAAGGCAATTCTTGTGGGGGGCAGGAAGATATAGGCTGTTGGTTAACTAGGATCTGCGGCCTATCCTGTAGGTAGGGAAATGGGCAGACTAGATGGGCCTAGCGGTCCTTATCTGCTGTCAAAGTCTATGTTTCTATGTTTCTATGTTTCTATGGGCCCCTAGCCCTGTGGGAGGCTACCGGGGAGGTTAATTGCCCATAGGAGCTTCCTGTATATCCTGGGCATGGCAAGGGTCAGAACAGACACATGTCTGTGGCTTCCAGCTTATGGAGGGACCAACAGCCATCCTTCAGTTGGCCAGTGGGTGTTTTCCCATTTTCTTGACAGGCCACATGATGTCAAGGCACAAGCCGACGTCCGTCATGTGCCCTCCTGCAGTGAGGGCTGACATGTTGTCATGCCTCTGGCCTCCACCAGGAGCCAGAAAATGCTGAGCCATGAACCAACCCACCCTCCCCTCCTGGAGAAGGTGAGTGGTCGATGGATACTTAAGCCTTCACCCACCAGCTGGCCCTCCAACACCCAAGTCTGTTCCCTAACCCTAGTAAGCAGTGTCACAGGCAGAAATCCAATTCAGGCAGTTAAATTATAGATAGGAAAAAACAAAGGTAGTCCACCTTAGTAGTGATGGTTCAAATTAATTCACATCTGAGTTCTAACTAGCAAAGAGACCAAGTCATTTGTAACTTGTCCATTTGGGGTGAGGGTGTTGAAGAAAGGGCATCATAGTGCTGTCACTACTGCCATCACCCCGGAGGGATGTGGACTGCATTGTTGCTACTGCCATCACACTGAAGGGGTGGGGGCTGTAGTGCTTCTGCCATCACCACTGGTGGATGAGGAATGTAGTACTGCTGCCATCACACCCAAGGGATGGGAGCCACAGTGCTGCTGCTTCTGTCACACCTGAGGGAGGGAGGGAGGGAGGTCATAGTGCTGTTGTTGCTGCCATTACACCAGAGGGATGGGGGCCATAGTGCTGTTGCTGCTGCCATCACACCTGAGGGATGGGGCCGTAGTGCTGCTTCCATCATACCTTAGGGATGGGGCTGTAGCGCTGCTGCTGCCATCACATCATGTACCTAAAATAACTTTAAATTGGTACAAGGATGGAAGGATGTGCAACAGTGGAGGTCAAAATTGCTAAAATTCATGTTAGCAGAGTTAACAATTGTTAAATAATGTACAGAGAACCAAATACCAGTAAAACCAGATTTTGGCTTAGCAGACACCGGTGACAATATCGTTTTTTGCAATGTGCAAAATGGAATATGCCCTTTCTTAATCCCGGTAAACCAGTGTCCCTAATCTGTCACCCTACTTTTATGGTCCAGCAAATAAAAACAGCATCCCGCTTCTGCACTTTACAAAGTGTCCCAACTGCTACACTCTGTCCCCAGTTCTATGATCTAAATTAAATACCAGATGGTGCTGACACCCCAGCTAGATCTAAAGGGGAAGAGGCTGCCGAAACTGGAAGAGACCAGGACTCAGAACACTTCAGCAACAGGAAAGTATGGCAGACACTGTGGAGAAAGTACCCATTGCCCTAGCCAGGCCCAATGAAGTGAAGTGCATGCCACCAGTAAATAACCTTTAGTGTGTCTCCTCTCCACTCTAAGGTCTCCAGATACAAAAATAATGATCGATGAAAAGTTACTGTTGTATTTTTTGGAGTTTCAAACATAACCTTTAACATTGCCATGTTTTTCTTCTCAGCATTCCATTTAACATCACCCTCACAGTCACACAGCAGTGTTACAAGAACTTTCCACATGGTCGCTGTTAGATCTCTGTACTGTATGTCAGCCTTTAATTTAGGAGCAGGACACAAAGAAAATCGCAAACTGTATAATCTGGGAATGGGACACGTTTGAGTGATGTGTCTGAAAGTATATTTTATTGCTGTATTTATGTAATTCATGTTTATTTTTATATCACACTTGTTATTTTCTGCTGTACTAATAATAATGTTGTATGATTTAAATGTCATTAAAAACAAGCCCTGCAGAGCTCAAATTACCCTTTGCCATCCATGTTTATTGATTTTAATAAACAAAAGGTTTTGAATTAAATTGTGATCGTCCATGTTTACTGATTTTATTAAACAACATTTTTTACTGAATGTCATACATGCTTATTTTAATAAAACATTTTTAATTCAATTGTCATCCACATTTAATGATTCTAATAAACACATTTTTAATTGAATTATCATCCATGTTTTTATTGATTTTAATTTCAAATTGTCGTCATCCATGTTTATTGATTTTAATAATTAACAATGTTTGAATTACATTGAAATGTTTTATCTCTTTTTTTAAAGATTATGAGTTTGCATTCCAAGTAGTTATAAACCCTAACTTGTCTTTTTAAAGTGGCAGTGCAACAAGCAAATACATTTTCCCAAAAGCTAGTTTTGTCTACAATTAATAAAAACATCAGCATACCCAACACATTTCCTTTACTAGATGTCCCTTATGCTGAGCACCATTAGTTTTTTTTTTTCCTTCGTCCTAGCCCTCAACCAGCATTTCCACTTGAATTTCTAAGCTAACTGTCGTGGACATTTTTTTTTTCTGAGAAAAAAACTACATTAAATCATGTATCAAATATTCTGATTTTGGTGGAAGTTAAAATGTTACCACCATATAAAACTAAAAGATGCTTGGAGTTTTCATAGTGAACAAAAAGCTATGGTCAATTTTTTTTTTTGCTCAGTTTCATTGCCTTGCTGCTTTAAAAGCTATCAGTAGACCTACAGTATATCACCTTTCACTGCAGCAGATTCCAGAGGAAAAAAATGCAAAGGGAAAACAAAACAAAACAAAAGAAACCTTCTCCATGACTTAGAAAACAAACACTGTGAAGCCATCTTACTAATTCAAAGCCAGTCATATTTAATGTTGCTTTAGCTTCAAGTAACAGTTTTACTTTCACATTTCTATGTGTTATACTTTCCCTGACACAGTTAAACATTAAACAAGCATTTGTCAATGCCGAATGTTTGCTTGCTGGCATTGACAGTGGTAGTGTAGAAGTTACAGAGCTGCGTAATAAGAATGGCAGTGAAGTATTGAACTGAAGCCAACCCTACCACCACCCTGCAGAGAGTGACAGGCATTGGGGTGTGCGTTTGGGTCATCAGGCATAACAGCCATGCCATTTCACCACACCCCACCCTGCAGACACTGACAAGTGTCACGGTGTTCCTTGGGGTCTTTGGCCCTTATGCGCACCCCATTTCATTAGGAAATATGGTGAGACGGGTGTGATATAGGAGAATGGGGTGAAGTTTGGGGCTGAAGAGTCCAAGGCATACCTCGATGCCTCTCACTGACTGCAGGGTGTGGAATAGTATGAGCATCACAGGCAAGAATCCCAAGTCACACACCTGATGCCTGTCATTCTCTACAGGGTTGGGCATTATAATTGGAAACCCTAATACCTCAGGCATTCGTTGGTATTTTCACCCCAAATTTTCAACACGTTTGTTTTGTGACCCCACTTCATGAACAGGGGGAATATCAGTTTGTTAGCCGAAATCTGCTTTTGCACAGTGACTACGGCATTTAGCACCACAGGTGCAAAAACATTCCGAACAGGATATAAAAAATCACAGCTGTACTGTTCATGGGGAGGTGTAAAAAATGGCAATGTTGCAAATCTGTAGTAAAAATATAAAAAAATGGTGAAGTCACGAGCGTACATAGAAACTGTGCAATACACACCCGTAATATAATTAGGTTGGGGATTTTTTACAGCAGATTGTCAACTCAGGCATTTTGGTGCCTCCGATCATGAACAGTGTCACTGTGATTTTCTTTATCTGTGCCAAACAATGATTTCCCACAGCGACCACGCATCTCTGCGCTGAAAGTGTGAAAACACACTTCAGCCATGTTGTGAAAAGTGACAGCTGTACTGTTCATAAGGAAGTGTGGAAAAATGTCACTGGTGAAAATCTGGACTGAAAATATTACAAAGTCATGAACTAACGAGGGTGCTAGGAAACTGCGCAATGCTCACTCGTAACACAGTCATTTTATGGACTTTTATCACCAAATTTTCAACATAGCCATTTTAAGACCTCTGCTCATGAACAGTGTAACTGTGATTTTCTTAATCTGTCCTAAACATTGCTTTTGCACACCAACAGCACCATTGTGCGCTACATGTGCGAAAACACATTTTGGGCGACATATGAAAAATTGCAGCTGTACTGTTCATAAGGAAGTTTAATAAAATGGCAATGTTGAAAATCTGGAGTGAAAATATTAAATTTGCAAACTTACGAGCATGCATAGGAACTGTGCAACACACGCTCGTAAAAGTCATTTTTAGGAATTTTTTTACCAAATTTTCAACATAGCCATTTTAAGACCTTTGCTCATGAACAGTGTCACTGTGATTTTCTTAATTTGTCCAGTACATTGATTTCGCACACCGACTGCACCATTGTGCACTACATGGGCGGAAACATGTTTTGGGAGAGACATGAAACATGGCAGCTGTACTACTCATAAGAAGGTGTAGTAAAATGGCAATGTTGAAAATCTGGAGTGAAAATATTGAAAATTCGCAACCTTACGAGTGTGCGTAGGAACTGCACAATGCACACTCGTAAAACAGTCATTTTAAGGAATGTTTTCACCAGATTTTCAACATAGCCATTTTAAGACCTCTGCTCATGAACAGCATCACTGTGATTTTCTTAATTTGTCCCGTACATTGATTTTGCACACTAACTGCGCCATTGTGCGCTACATGGGCGGAAACACATTTTGGGTGAGATGTGAAAAATGACAGCTGTACTACTCATAAGAAGGCATGGTAAAATGGCAATGTTGAAAATCTGGAGGAAAATATTGAAAATTCACGAACTTATGAGCTCGCGAGGAACCGCGCAACACACTCATAAAATGAATATTTTTGATGAGATCACTCATGGTTTTGGGATTCTTCATGAATGATGTCACCGTCATGGTGTTATTCAGGCCCAAAGGGTGATTTTACGCAGTGACTGTGAAATCACCCTCGGCCCCAATAATGCCATGACAGTGACATCATTCATGAGAAGGAGTCCCAAAAACCCCATGTTGAAAATTTGGTGCAAAAATTCCAAAAAATGCCTGAGATATGCAACAAAGTTGAAACCCCTGTATAGCCCATTATACAGCTTACCGGCATTTCCTCAGTTCGCGGTCGGCTTTGAAGAGTGCAGACGTGTTCCCGGTCCACCGAAGATCGTCGCGCCGTGGTCTGGAGGTAAGTATGGGGTGTGGGGGGGGTGGGGAGGCAGGGTGCGAAGTGGGTGGGTGCGGGTTGTGGGAGGGGGCCAGGGAGACTACGCGGGACCGTTTTTTCTTTACAGGTAAAAAACAAAACAAAAAGGATGATGTGGGACATTTGCCACACTGGGGTGGGCTCCCAGCATGGCACAAGGATGGTTGGGGGATTGTTCAGCCAACGGGGGACTGGGCATCCCTGTCGGCCTAAGGATCGATTGCCATGCTGGGGTGGGCTCCCAGCGTGGCACTTACTACTAGGGGGGGGTTAGGACAGTGGAGCCGACGGGGGATTGGGCAGCCCCATTGGCTATATCATTAGTTCCCACGCTGGGTGGGCACCCAGCGTGGCATTTTGGAGGCTTTGGGGGGGAGACGGGGAGATGCAGCATGAGCCGAGGGGTTAAACTTCCCAAATCGGCTATACAGTGTGCGTGTGTGCGGGGGCTGGGGGCGGCATGCCTGCGTGGGCATGTAGTGTGTGGGAGCTGCACGTGAGCAGGCGATATCTTATCGCTGTTCACTCAAGCGAGTTTCCCTTTGAACTGTATGCCACTGCATTTTTGGAGCTTGTCACAGACAGGCCCAGCATGCATTGGCTTTACAGGGCCGCACTGCCAACACACTGACTGAAATGGAGGAGGAGGTGACACACCTCCGAAATCTTTGATGATGGCACTATGTTTCTTGCACATGCGTGCAAGCAAACATAAAAATGAAAAGGCAGGACATGAATTCTTAAAGAGCAACTCTCTACTAAAATAAAAGCTTAAAACCACTACATTTGCATCAGTTATATTTTAAATTTAGTGTTTTCTAGTTTTTTTATTTTTTTTATTTTCTCTGTTGCTGATCTACTATAGATTGCAGACAATGCTGTGCTTATTTTGTGGAGTCTTTCAATATGTTTCTGACTCTCCGGTGTTGACCTCATGATCACCATTTGTGACATCAAAGTCTGTGGTCATGAGGAGATTTATGATGTCATAAGCAAAAGCACTGTGAGATTAACTGGTGAGAGGTAATTGCTTTTTATAAAGACTTTTTGGATAGATTACCAAGATGTGCTGTAAACCTTGGAATAAGAACACTGAAAATAAAAAAAGTACAGTAGACTCTACTAAATAGTAATAGCTGATACATTTTATGTAATGCCAGATCTATGAAGAACAAGACTGCGATTATTGCAGATCTTGTGGGGACAACCGATCTGGCATGCACCAGCAAAACCTGGCTGGATGAAAATGCTGGCCCCATATTTGAGGCTGTGATTCCAGCCGGGTATTCGGTGATATACCACCCAAGGTTGGACCACATGGGTGGGGGGATAGAGATCTGTTTTAAGGCAGAATCAGGCCTCACAAGTGTACCAGTTGAGAATGCCAGGTCTTTTCAGTGCACCGTTGTAGCAGGTGTAGTTTGTAGGATAGCCCTCATCTATCATCCACCCAGGAATGAGAAGCTATTCCTTCAGGAAGTAGTAGACTTCATGATCAATACTGCATTTGAGTTGCCTAGGCTCATGGTCCTGGGTGACTTCAGTGCCTGAATTGATGACAATCTCTTGCAGTTTGGACAACACTTCCTCCAGCTGATGATATCACTGGGCCTTACACAGATTGTTACCTCTGCTACTCATAAATACGGTCACTCGCATGACTTGGTTTTCCTCCTGGGGATCGAAGCCTCTGATGTGGGGGTGGAACCTGTTGGATGGTCCGATCACTACACATTGAGGTTCAATTTTTGTGCCCTCTTGGATGGGCCTACTCCTGTGGAGATGGTCAGATACCGCCCCTTATGGGACTTGAGCCCTGGAGGCCTAGCGGTGGTGCTTGATCTATTGGAATTTCTTGTGGCAAGTGGGAACTCAGAGGCTCTGGTTCTGGCTTATAATAAGGTCATTACCTCAGAACTGGATTCTGTCACTGCTGTCCGTGTTCATCCTCTCTCTCTCTGCCTTCGGACCCCATGGTTTGATAGGACCTCGAGGGAGTTGCAATGACTAGGACAAAGTTTAGAGCACTGCTGGTGGAAATCCACCCTGGAGGCTGACCATCTTAGAATGCTAGAGCATTACCAACTTTACCAGTCAGCAGTCTCCCATAAGAAGGCAGAGTTCCTGTCAGGGGCGATTGCTGCTGCTCAGAACTGACTGGCTCAGCTCTTTCGAACTGTAGACAGGCTTGCAACCCAGCCTGTCTGCAGGTTCAGAGAGCTTTTTCACATTTGGAGTATGAAGAGCTTGCTCAATACTTTGCTGATAAGGTGGCCGACATCAGGGCTGAGATCCTTTTGACATATTCTATGGGAGATGTTGGTGATTGGTGCCCAGTCACTGTCCTTCACTTCTTTTGGAGTACCTTCGACCGGACAGAAATCGTGGATGTTATGCGGATTGTCCAGGGTATGCATCCTACATGCTGTAGTTTAGATCCAGGCCCAACTATTTATTATTTATTTATTAAATTTTGATAATCAGGTGAGGCCACTGGGCCCCGAGAGTCCCTTTTTCAGGGGCGACCCAAGGGTTACATACATTTTTACATGGGATTGTATACAACAAGATACATAACAGGGTAAGCATAATAGTAGTATAACAAGTACCAGCGGTAAAGGAGCAAACACTTTGGAGTACCTTATCTTAACAATTACATTTTGTGGAAGTAGTCAGGTGCTCCTTAAGCCTTGTGCAGAAGGTATTAGGGAAGGTGGTTTCCTGAATGCCTTGAGACAGGGAGTTCCATAAAGTGGGGGTAATAAAGGCAAACGACTTCCCACCCACCTTAGTTCTGACCCTTGGCACCGAGAGGATAGTCCTGTTGGTCGTACGGAGTTGCCTAGGGTTGCTCTTAATGGAGATGAGCCCAGGAAGGCTGGGTGGGGGTGAGGAGTGGAATAGTTTGTAGGTGAGGCACAGTGAGGGGTACTGAAGCCTGTCCTCCCAGGGGGGCTAGTTTAAGTGGGACAGCGTGTCACATTGGTGGGTCCTCAGGCCTACTAATAAGGCAAAGCGGGCCACCTTGTGGTAGTGAACCTGTAGTTTATTTAGCTCTTGCCTAGCTGCTCCCTGGATGACAGGGGCCGCGTAGGTGAGGGTGGGGAGCAGAACACTTGTAGCAATGGAGACCCGGGTGACTGGTATCAGCTGATCTTTCAGCCTGTTAAGGGTCCCGAGTTTAGAGTGGATATTTTTAGTTACCTGGTCTACATGCTCCTTGAGGGTGAAGCCCTGATCCAGGGTGAGACCAAGGTATTTTATGGAGGGGATCACCTCTAGCTTCTTGCCAGAAGTGGTCGTCAGTTTGAGGAGTTGACTTCTATCCTGATTGCCAGATCTGGGGCCAAACAGCATGGCCTTAGTCTTGTTCGGATTGATGACCATTCTATTAGTGACTAGCCATTCCTCTAGGGATTCCAAGTCATCTTGGACCCCAGAGCAGAGTTCTCCCATGTTGGTGGAGGGCCGAAAGAAGACTGCGTCATCCGTATATTGTATCATTGAACTCCCACCACAGTGGTTGCAGAGGTCGATGGTGAATAGCGAGAAGAGAAGTGGGCTGAGTATAGACCCTTGGGGCACCCCTTCAGTTAGAGGAAGAGGCTCAGACAGGGAGTCTTTCCATTTTACCCTCTGTGACCTACCAGTTAGGTAGCTGGAGAACCATGATAGGGAGTGACTGTCTAGTCCAACCTGCCTCAGCTTGGAGAGCAGCAGGTTGTGGTTGATGAGGTTGAATGCTGTGGATAAGTCTGTAAAGACTGCCCCTGTGGGGGTTCCCTTGTCCAGTTCTCTGAGTACATCTGTAGAGAACTTGATGAGAGCAGTATCAGTCTCGTGATTGGTTCTGAAGCCATGATGTGAGGGGACTAGTAGTTGGTGGGTCTCTAAGTAGTTACGGAATTGACCATATATTAACCTCTCTTGGATCTTACCAAGGCTACAGAGTAGGGAGATTGGCCTGTAATTATTGGGTGATTCCCTCATACCTCCCTTATGGACAGGGACTATATGAGCCATTTTCCAAGTACTGGGGATGGCCCCTTCAATGAAGGAACCATTGAGAAACCAGGTTAGGGGCCTAGTGAGTGCTGAGGCCCCTTCCTTGAGAATTCGGGAGGGTATACCATCAGGTCCCACAGATTCCATTGCTTTAAGGGCTTTTAGAAGTATGAGGACTTCCTTAGGTCTAACTAGCCTAAGGTGGAAGGAGGGATTGCCTTGTGAGGTGGAAGGGGGTAATAAGGCCGGGGGTGGGTGGGCACCCAACTTTGATCTGTTCCAGGTTAGTGAACTGTCAGGTGAGTACCATAGCGATGATAGTATCATCACTTGTTAGATGGCTGTTTACCTCCATGGGGCTGTGTTCTGTCTTACTGGTACCCTTTAGTAGCCCATTTATTTGGGCCCAAAAGAGTCTAGGGCTAACTACCCTGATTATGAATTGTTGTGACATCCTTGGCCTGGTCTTGGCACAGATAGTCTGGTGCTCCCTTGAGTCGGTGAGTTTCCTAGCTCCCTGAAGGAGGCAGTGGTAACACCCCTCTTGAAGAAAGCTTCTCTGGACCCAGACTGCCTGGCAAACTACTGCCCTATCTCTAACCACCCCTTTGGGGGAAGGTAATTCAGAAGGTAGTGGCTGTACAGCTGGAGAGTCATTTGACCATCCATAACATCTATGAACCTTTCCAATCTGTTTTTTGTAAGAGGCATAGTACCGAGACTGCACTGGTTCGGGTGCTGAATGATCTCCTGATGGCGAGAGATCAGAAAAGCCGGTCCTTCTTGGTATTTCTCGATCTCTCCTCAGCTTTTGACACCATGAATCATCAGGTACTGCTCAAGCACCTGAGGTTCATCTGTGGCATGATTTTTTCAGTCCTCAGATGGTTTAGGTCTTTCCTCACTGGTAGAACTCTGAGGGTTTTGTCAGGGATTTATCCTTCTGACCTCCTCCCTCTGTTATGTGGAGTTCCTCAGGGCTCTGTGCTGTCCCCCATGTTGTTCGCAGTGTATATGCTGCCCCTTAGAGACATTGTAAGATGGTATGGGCTGAGGTTTCACCGCTATGCTGATGATACCCAGCCCTACCTATCTTTTGCACCTGACCAGGAAAAAGCATCCTCGGTATTTAGTAACTGCCTTACTGAAATCCAGGATTGGATGAATTCTATTTGGCTGAAGTTGAACTAAGGAAAGATGGAGGGGATGGTTGTGGATCCTGGTCACCAGATAGGGGGGTTGGAGGCTGGTCAACCCTCAGGGCTTTTCCTAGGGGTCTCCCAGCTCCTAACCTTTGAACTGGTGTGGGACCTGGGGGTGACTTGACAATGGGCTGATGCTTCGATCTCAGGTGTCAGCTGTCATGAAGTCATCCTTTTACCATCTAAGGAACATTGCTAGGATCAAGCAACTTGTTCCATCTGATGACCTTCCCACATTGATCCATGCCTTTGTGACCTCATGCCTTTATTACTGCAACTCCCTATACTTGGGGGTTCTGGGGGTTGATATCCACCACTTACAGCTGGTGCAGAATGCTGCAGCCTGGTTGTTGACAGGGACTCCTCGGACCTCCCATATTACACCGGTGTAGCGTGAACTGCACTGGCTGCCAGTTTAGTGGCAGATCACCTTCAAAGTTGGATTACTTACTTATAAAGCCATACAGGGACTTGGCCCCAACTAACTGAAAGAGATTCTGTTGCCTTATTGCCTCGAGTGATTGCTCCACTTGGCCAATGAGGGGTTGCTAGAGATTCCAAGGGTAGCTTTGAAATCCTCTGGGGCTCATGCATTTATGTATGCTGCCCCAGCCCTTGAAATTCTCTACCCCGCCGGCTTCAGGAGTGCGCAACAGTTGGGGGGGGGGTTAAACAGGCTCTGAAGACCTATTTATGGAGCAAAGCTTATTGTAATTAGTATTAATATTTCCTGGATTTTACTCTGTATTAATATATTACTGTTTTTAATTGTTGTTTTAAGTTTTGTAATGTGCCTTGATATTTGAAAGGCACAGAATAAATAAAGATGATGACGATGATGATATTTATGAAAGTACATGTTGAAGTGCAGAGCTGCTTGTTAACTACAGTACATAGTGAAAGAGAAGTTCATAAAGTTTTGTCTTGCAACTTCACTTTAGCATCGAAATGGTGGATCTACGCTATGTCCAGATAAACTCGTATGAATGGCAAACAGCTGCAAGTGAAAGATAAAAAGTTACAGTAGTCTGTACCTAATCTGTTAAAGAGCCACCAACACATTGAGAACTTAAAGCAAACAAACCAACAAACATACTATTTGGACACAAAGCAGCTTATATTTCTCATTAGCTCTGCAGTTCTTCTGCCCATCATTTATTATTGAGGTCATATGTATGAACATAGGATAGTTGTTTCTTGAGGGTTCATCAGCTCCTGTTGCTTCTTTCCAGCCTGATGTCATAATACTCTGTGTGTGTGTGGTAGTAAACTGTGATGTCACTACAGAACATTATAATTGCAAGCAGGGAATAAGCTACACAGGCAGAAGAAATCTAAGGGATAAAGTTCTTGTTTCTGTGGGAATTGCTTCATTAATTAATGATGGAGAGGAGAAATCTATTGAAGATATATGGACTACAAGCTGAATTATGTCTAAATATTGTGGTTTCCAAAGTTCTCCCAAAGGTGTCAGCTGCTCTTTAAAATAGAAAGACCAAATGGAGATGGTGGGACTGGACTGATGACAAGTGACATTGACAAAAATAGAAGAAGAAAGAGAGGGAAAGACCTTGAGAAATTACAAATAAGATAAAAAACAACCACGTCAGGCAAGGTTTTGGAACAAGTGCAAAAACATTAATGAGAAAAAAGACAAAACTATCAGAAAGCATAGAGTCAGGAAGGCAATGTATCTTAGAGGTTATAGTATGGAACTTTGAACTTGGAAACCATAGTTCAAATCCCAGGAATAACCTCTCAGCTGTCCTTGATTTTCAAAAATGTCCCTGATTTTGACTGAAAAATATCCCCAGTCACCCACAGATTTGACAATTTGGTCTCAGAAGAGTGGAGATAAGAATCATAAAATTATATCAGACATATTATATAGTTCTCCTTTATAAAATGCTTTTATTATTAAGCCACATACTGTGACAGCTTCTTCGTTTATATTAGTCACAATCAATGTCTTTGTGCTGACCATGTATTTTAATTCTTTTGCTCACATTTGTACTTCTGCCTCCCCCTGCAATCTTAAAGCTCTGTCTTTTGACAGAGTAATAAAGATTTTAAAACACAAACACAAAAAGAAAACAGTCAGTATGAATGTTGTCAGTTGTCTGTCTTCCTGCACACTTGAAAGTGACTGTCTCATTTTCTTGCTGTCTGATGGCAAGTAATATATGTTTTTATACAATAGGGTGAAAGGATATGTCATAGGATAAAAAAAACATATCCACATTAGTAACAAGGTAAAAACGAGTGATTCATTTGTAGCAGACCTACCATGACATAACTGTAGCTACAGTACCATGGAATAAATGGCATTTATTACCAGAGTAGCTATATTTCTCTACATAAGCCAGGATATAGAAAGGTGTTGCACCTGGCACAACAGGGTTGCACCATGCACAACCACCCCCATGTGCCCCGGTGTGATATTCAAAGGGGTTGCGCGGTGCAACCCCCGATGCCCCAGGGCACATTGGTGATTTATGATGCACAGATGCAGGGGGTGTGCCCATGCATCTGTGGCACATCCCGATATTCAGCCTGGGATGTGCGGTGCATATGGTGGCACAATCCCTACATGTGCCTCACAGTGGTGCTCAAAGTTGAGTTGAAATAAACAGGCTCAAATGCTGGCCACCCACAGCTGGGCAGCTGTATTGCAAGGTGCAATGCAATGGCCACCAGCCATGGCTGGCCATTCACCTAGCAGGAACACTGTCTACAAGCACCTGGACCTTTCCTGGTAGTCTAGTGGCCCCCCCCTTCCCGTATGCCCGAATGGAGACTGTAGTAATACAACATAAGAACCTGGTGGTCTAGAGGTACCCCCCATATGCCCAATTGTGGGCATCTGTTAAAGTAAGAAACTTACCTGCTGGTCTAGCAGTCCCCCCATATGTCTGATCACATGCATCTGTCAAAGTAATAAACTTACCTGGTGGTCTAGTTTTCCTCTCCCGTATGCCCGATTGTGGGCTGTTGTAATAGGAAAGAGTTACTTGGTGGTTTAGTGGTATCCTCCTCCCCACCCACCCACAGAGGACCCCTGGCCACCCAGCACCCTCCCCATCATCGGCTGGTGGCAGCACCCCACCAGCATACCACATGGCCACCTGCCAAATGACAGCATACAGTATGATCTGTGCACCTATTGGTCCACAGTGTGGACCAATGGGCTTCTGAACCATACTGATACACAGGACCAGATATGAGAATGAACATGTTCATTCACATAGCTGGTCCTGTGTAGCAAGGCTAACATGGTTCAGGTTCATTGGTCCACACTGTGGACCAACAGGGTATACAGATCATATTGTATGCCGTCATTCAGTGGGCGGCCAGGTGATATGTGGGCAGGGTGCTGCTGCCAGCCAATGATGGCAGGGGGTGCTGGGTAGACAGGGGTCCTCTGTGGGTGGGTGGGTGGGGAGGAGGTACCACTAGACCACCAGGTAACTCTTTCCTATACTAACAGCCCATGATCGGGTGTATGGGGGACCGCTAGACCACCAGATAAGTTTATTATTTGACAGATGCCCACTGTTGGGCATATGGTGGTGGGGGGGAGACCACTAGACCATCAGGTAAGTTTTTTATTTTGACAGATGCCCATGATCGGGCATACAGGAGGGGGGGTTATAAACACCCATCAGGGACCCATCCCAACAATAGCAGCTAGATAGGATGCCAGGCACATTCCATAGAGCCGCCCTGCGCAACGCATGTAAATGGGGCCATAATGACATGCAAATGGTTCCATTTGTGCCTTGCATATATTATATCCTCATTTGCATGCCCCCAACTGAATATTGCAGGTGATGCACCTAGTGCAACTGCACTTGCACTGGTGCATCCCAGTGCTCCCTCTTAGTGACTTGTGCTGGTGCAGTTCCACTGCACCATGTGCAGAATGTGCACCGACCTTGCCATATTCAATGGTGCTGAGCCATGGTGCATCACCATTGAATATAGCTTGGTCCTGGCCCCGGCGCAGCCCAGTTGCACTGTGCCCAGGCTTGCGCCACTACCCGGTGCAGTCTGAATATCCGGCTCACAGTAGCTATGTCACAGAAAGCAGCAAATCTCAAAACGTCTGAACCCCTCCCAAAACCAAATTCAGCACACCTGCACAGAATTGCACGGAAAGCACATTTCAACACAGAACTATACCTAGAAACTGAAAGCAAAACCCAAGCAAACAAAGGCCAACAGCAGAAAAAGAAGCATCAAAAAGAAGCAAAATGCAGAACTTTAAACTACCATGGAGAAAAATATTTCAACTGATGGAAACCTCTGAAAAAAATGACACATGGAAATAAATATAAAACACACCGAAACCACACCGCAAAAAACACCACCACAACCCATTTCAGTGCCATATCCTTTCACCCCATTGTATGCACTGACAAAAATCCTCACACTAGATGAAAGAATACTTTTATCAAACATGCATCCTCACTAAAAAAATCCAACTAGGCCTTACTCCCATTGGAATCTCAACCTCCATCTGCACTGCACATACTTCAGCAAATACCAGTACAGCAGATAAACTAACATGGGCTGTCCCCCAGGGTAACAACTGCCCTAGCACAATGGTCCTTTTCCTACAGAGCACCTTACTGGTACAATGAACTCCCCATTGCCATCACCGCTATCTTCAGACTAGGCCCCTTCAAAATAGCCTTCAAGAAACACATAATCTCCACCTACCTCTGCAATTGTTTCCACTAAGAGCAGATACTGCTCACGGATGGCAAGCGATGGGGTAAAGATATCCAATCCCCTCTGCTACCACTGTGTGTTAATGACAATGTTGGTATCCCGACTGCTCACACCACTTGCCAGCATATAGGCCAAGCCTTAAATTTGATTATAATGATCACTGAAGTTCACAAGACCACTGCAGGATTTGTATAGCTACCTTTCTAATTAGTACTGGCAGCACTGTTTATACCCTGCTGTCACTGTGTCTCTCACATATTGTAAACTGCCTATATCTGACATATACTGTTTTACCCTGTTATCTTTCTCTCTCCTACCACTCTGTAATATTGTGTAATGATTGTTTATTGTAATGTATCTTGTGTACTCTGACATGAGTCCCTGACTCAAAGGTTGTAATCCAATTTTCTCAATAAATAAAATAAAATAAATAAATAAATGGAATATGTGTTGGACTGCTCTTAGAATACACTATTCATCTGCACTCATGCACACTGACCTCAGCATCACTCATGGCTCCGCTACACTACACCACTCATGAAGTAGGTCAGTGTGCACTCATGCAGATAAATAGTGTATTTCACCAGAGCCCAACACATATTAACTCATGTCTTTGTGGTTGCAGTTAACGGTGGGGCTAGGCAGTTTGATGGCAAGTCCTGGTATTTGGCTTTGCTGATGCAGTTTATTTACTGTGGGGATGGGCGGTGTGATGATAAGTAATGGTATTTGTAATAAACTTGGTAAATGTGTGGTGTGGAGGGGCATATTATTACAAAAACATTTGGGTTATTATCTGTTATCTTGCTGCAACTGCATTTTATGATTCTAAGCATATCATTAACCTCTCGAGCTTCACTCTTGAAGTAATGATATCACTAGAATCCCACAATGGAGGAATGGCACTGTAACAGAAAAAAGGACAACATGTTATTCTGTTTTTGCTGTTTGTACATGTTGTCCCGGAGTCTTAAGATGTTGTAATCCAGGATCTCCAGACAGTTACATTCAAACAGTGGTGTTGTAGCAGCTATTGCAATGTTTAGGTCATTTTAGTGCCTCATAATGCAACAGACTAACTTGGGATGCAGAGTTGTTAGCAGACAACAGACTGCAATGTGTCTTGCAGAACCTGATTAATGTGAGGAGTCATGCATGAACTAATACTGATAAAAATCAATAAGCAATGTAGATGGGCTTCCCTAATCAGATCCCAAGGGACATAGTCTGGTATGTTTCAGAATGCAGGAAAGAGGCTGAGGCAAGAATGCTGTTTATTTAATAATATGTGTCTCTTGGTAAATATATTGCTCCCCCCGAGCACAAGCATCGACCCAGCCCCTGCCCATGATATTTCTTTATTTTTTCTGCGATTACAATGTGTAAAAAATACGTGGATGCAGAGATGAAAACAGCATAGCACCTACAGAACCTCCTGAAACACTGTTGTAGCTGCAAAACACAAACAAACCGGTATGCAGTACTGTTTTAGTTACGAGTGCCATTAGTTGTTATTGTAATTTTTAAGACATGTAAAGAGCAAAACAGTAACAATGTGGACTAGTGCTTTGAATAAAACAGTGTAAAATATGACAGTAGGTTAAAAAACATACTGCTGTGACCTTTAGCAAATCTCCTGACCTCTCTGTGCATGTGTCACCAACTTTAGAAGGAAACTCTTCCCTTCTATCTTTCCTCCCACCTATCTCTAGCTGGGCCCTCCCCATACTCACTCTGCCCCATGGTGTCCTGATCTTTTTCTCTTTCCTGCTGACACTCGACGGCAGGCCAGTTAGCTTTCTCCTTTCATGTTCCCTCCCTTTGGAACCACCTTTCACCTATGTTCCAGCGTGCCATTTTGCCCCCAATATTGAAGTGCCTGCTCCAACGCATTCCAGCTGCTCTGTGCCTCTGCCCTAACCTCTCCTATTACTAGCTCTGATTACTCTGTGCCCTGTCTCTCTTTCTCTTTTATGCTTATACCAATTGTTAATATGCAAATGTATGTACTAACTGCACTCTGAACATGCATCTGCCTGTATTTCATGTATTTTATTTGCATATCACTTTTCTTCTATGTATTGTTCTTATTTTACCTTGTACCCTGGGCTACACCTGGAAGCAAGTCCTGGCTCAATGTGCCATTCCTGGTTACCAACATTTTAAATAAGTAAACAAAATAAGATCTCATTTTTTTTTCAATGCAGTACCTCAGTTCATAGTTGTTACTGCCAGTAACAGCATTAGACACATGCAATCCATGCAACTGCATGGGGCATCGAGAGGGCCTTCCATGTCAACAGGCTGGCAAGAAACATTAATGAGCCACTGGCATTTCCCACCCACTAATGACAGTAACGTGAAAGCCAAGCAGAGTGCCTCTTCAACCCAGCTTGCCACGAGCCTGCCTTTCCTGCTTCACCTGGATTTGTCGGTTTCTCTCAGATAGCGGTATTCACAGCAACGGCTGTGGCTGCAGGTGGTATCTAGGGTGGGGATGAGCATGAGGAGCCTGAATCCTTAATTTCAGTATTGGTACTTTCTATCCTATGTATACAATTACCAGATGTCTGAACTGTGCGTTTTGCTGATCTGGGTGATGACATGATGGGTTGAGAAAGAAAGGATGAGAACTGAGAAGATCCTAGTGACTTGTAGAGTTACGGGCTTGCTAGTAGCAGCTGGTTGTGTTTCTGACGCGATTCCTTGAGTTGTGCTCAGTTGGTTGATGTTTATTATACTCAGTTTATTTCTCTCTTGATGGGTGCTGTTAATTACACCCTCTCCCCTCCCCCGGCTCCATTAGTGTCTTGCCTATTACAGGTTGAAAGTGTTCAGCAATATTGATTTTTGTGTAAACTGCAATCACCAAAGGATTCCATCCTGAAACATTTCCCCCATCCTTTCAAGTGCTGAATCCTGGTGATGGATTGCCAAATGTTCTGCCTCTAGATTGTCAGCACTTTGGCAGGCTATATAAAGGTTTAACCCATTTATCCCAAGAGTTTTGTTTCTTATTTAACTTTTTATTCCCATGCACACTTGATAGAGCCAACATGAAGTATACTTAATGTCATGATTATGATACTGTACTCTAATCTCCAGAAATAATGTGGGTATATTTTAACTTATTTCACACTATGTGTGGGAGAGAAGGCAGGGCTACTTTATCTATACCATTTCAAGTCCTTGCACCTGTTGTAGCATACGTATCTTATTCATTCACAAAATATGCCATTTGAAGAAAGCCTTAGCAATATCATCATTTTTTTGTACAAAACAGAACTTGAAAGCCCTCAGGATGCTGCTTATTGAGGTGATGTGTGCCATTTGGATCATGATGGAACAGTGCACTGTAATTTGTAATCCTGTGTGCAGAACGGTACAGCTGCTGTATTTCTGTTTGTCCATTTATTGGCTGTGGGTTATGCCTCACATGGCTCCCCCATACCCAGTTGTAATGTCAATGACATACATACTGTGAGAATACTTGCATGCCAATCTTGGACCTACATATTCTCACTCTGGGTCCATAACAACTACAAATCTTACTATTAATTGGTACAATTCATTCCCATAAGCACAGACAATAAATATATTTGTAAGGTGAGACTGGCCAGTTCTGCTTCCTATGATCATGCACAGGCTGCAACCAGTGAATGGGATGCCAATAGTGGGAAAGATGGAGAGAGTCCGAGTGGTTTCATGCAGGTGCACATGTATCCCATGCAACTGCATGGGGCCCAGAGACAACTAGGGGACCTTCTGCTGTCAACAGGCTGGCAAGAAAAATTAATGAGCCACTGGCACTGCACACCCACTGATGACATTAGTGTGAAAGCCAAGTGGAATACCTCTTCCAATCAGCCTGCTACTGACCCACCTTTCCCACTTCACATGAACTTGACAGTTTCTGTCAGATAGGGCTATTTGCATCAGCATCTGTGGCTGCAGGTTGTATCTCGGATGAGGATGAGCATAGAGAACCTGACATATAAACTGCAATTTAAAATAAAAAGCAGATATAATATGCTGCCCTGGTGGTGCTGAGGGTTGAGGCACTGGACGCCACACCTCGCGCCATGCTGGTGACCCATGTTTGAGAACAGGCACAGGGTCACCAGTGATCAGCAGGGTTGGGGAAGGATTGAGCATCCGGTGAACTGCTCTCCTTCCCTGGGGAGGGGGGACATCAGTTGTCGGTGTGTGGCTGCCCCTGATGGCAGTTGGGGGGCAGCTCCACTAACGCTGCACTCACAAGGGCTGGAGGAGGCTGACGCTGGGAGGAGCGTGTACAGAGGTGTGCACGCTCCATCCCTTGGTGTCATTACATGCCTCCTCCAGCAGGGAAATTATATTCCAAAAAAATCCCCACTGACAGCATGAAGGCTGCTTGCTGGTGCAGCCAGGATCCCCTGCAAGACAGCTCCCTCTGGGTGTGTAGCAAGGAGGTATGAGCTCTGTTAGGGACTGGGGCTGCTGCTGGCCCAGATGGCTAGATGGTGGTGGGGGGGGAGGAACCAAAGGCACAACCTCCCATCAGCCATGGTGAATAAAGAAATGAGTCCCCCCCAAAAAAGCAGATATAATAAAGTCAGATTTTCTTTCTACTGCATTAATTATACCATTTATTTGGCCATGATAGCCCAGTTCATATGCAGCATCTCATTTTCATTGAGGTCCTGCTGTTACCAAAGCTGGGAGAAGAACTAAATGATTTGCTCAAGGTCAGACATTGAGTATCTGGCTTTAGTTTTGGGGGAGGGGAGAGGGTCAGTCATCAGGTTCCAAGCTGGGGATCTAACCTCTAGACCACACTTTCTCCAATTTACATCAATAGAGTAATTCTCAAGCTGTTGTTGCATTAAGGAAATGCCTTACCATGTCCCTTTCCACATGATGAAGTTTTCTTGATTTCTGTCACTTTTGTGAAAAAAAAAAGGTAAACGATAACAAAAATGTAAGTTTCAAGCACTTTAGTCTCTGCAGAACTAATCACTTTGTTATAGGATGCCTTTAAAGTCCAATCCTTATGTAAGTGCCAGTGTTGTAAAAGGATGAATAGGCAATACATGCATTATAAAAATTAAGCAACCTTTTTTCCCCCAAATGTGGGAGAATGACTGGGGTAAATTCAGTCCAGGTTTACGCTACACAGCAGCATGCAGTGTTGATGTGTCTGTTTGTTGTTTAAAAAAGGGTAATCTGTTACTTATTATTTTTCATAAGTAACTTTAACAACTGTTTATTGTATCCTTGCAAAATACAAGTTATATAAAAATGTTCTCAGCAAAAGTTCTTGTGTTTACGGCTAAAAAGTACTTTTGTGAATAATACTCAGAACTTTTTCAATATTAACTGCCATTTATAATAACAAGCCCAATGGCGTTTCATTCCCACGCACAGAACTTTATTTAGGACTGTAATGTGTGCACCTAAAAAGCACTTAAATAGTGGTGGTGTGATGGATGACATCATATCAATGTGTCCTTCTCCACAGTTAAAATGCAAATACAATGATTTAATTAAATGTGAACTAATGCACAACATAACTATCTAAATATAGCCTCATAACACCAACCCAAAGTGCTAAAAACCCCAATGTCTTAACAGCACAAAGACTCAATCACTCTAGGGTCCCAAACTCAATAAAGCCCAGAGAAACATGGTTTTAGCTTGTACAGTGCAAAGGTGCAAAGTTAGTTGTTAAGTTTCACTTCTAACAAAATACAATCCCCCTGTAGAACATCAGTTCACTCAGCCAAAAACCATTTGGCCAATTATACAATACTGTTTCTGTTCCTACAGTGTTCCAACAAAACAGCTTATGTCTTTCAGTTCACAGAAGCCTCCAGATTTATTTTTGTCCCGTTCAAGAAAAAAAACATAATCCATAGCATTTTGAAATACACAAAAAGAGTTACAATCAATATAGTGGCTCCAAGGGTGAGGGAGCCACTCACATTCTAGTTCACACCTCCTCCACATACTATTTATATAACAAATAACTAAATATGCAGACACTAGCAGAATAGCATGTACCAATTTGATATGTAGTTTCCAATTCAGTGTGACCACTGGAAAATGGATGTTTATGGATTTTGTAGCCACAGGGTCATTCATAAAAATGGGGACACCTTTAACCTTTTATATTTAAACCTGGGGGATGTAACTCTCCAAGGGGATAAATTCAGAATGCTTCACGATTTAGTGTGAGGTTTTCAGTATTACCAGTCCACAGTCCCAGTTGCACCAATTCAATGCCCACTCTTGGTTCTTCATTTTCCTGTGGTCACACTGTATGGGAAAATACATATGAGATTGGTAGATGCTATTCTGTCAGTGTCTGCATACTTAAAAATATTTTGTATATAAACAGTACGTGGAGGAGGTGTGGTCAGTGTTGGGGAAGTTACTTTTTCTATTACTTTTGGAAACTTGTTCCTGAAAGCTCTGTGCAGTCACTAGCAAGGATGGAGAAGTACTGGAAAATGTAATACTCCTTACAGTTACAATTACTTATGTATTTTTATACAAAATAAATACGTAACTGTAACTGATTACATTCATTTGAAAGTAACTAGTAACTAACCTATTACTTTCAAAAAAATTAATCTTTTATAATTATTTGTTATTTTTGTATTGTTTTTGTATAAAAAGAAATAAGTAACTATAATTGTAAGGTGTATTACTTTTTCTAGTACTTATCCATCCTTGCTAGTGACTGCACAGAGCTTCCTGGAACAAGAATCGAAATGTAATAGAAAGCAATATAAAAAGTTACTTACCCAACACTGGGTGTGGTTTAGCATAGAGAAGGTTCCCTCACTGGAGCCACTATATTGACTGTAACTTTTTAGTGTATTTCAGTTTACTTCTTTGCTATTTTGACTATTTTACCGACAATTGGGGATGGTGTTTTGAGTCTGCTGTGGAGGTTCTTTCAGTCTTGTCTATTATCCCAGATTACCCCCTCTTCCTCCACAAAAGACAGAGACCATTGTTTGTTGTTGTGCTCAGACTGGCAATTAATTTATTTAGATTCATAATTCCATATTCCATTCCAATTCCTTTATTATCTTATTTCCAACATTTTGTTTATTCCATCCGTACATCAATCTCTGATTATCCTTCCCCCAGGTGAAAACCTGGGTGCCTTCTTCTTCTCCTTTTCCGTTAGGTAATGGTGAAAACCGAGACCGCTTTTTCCTTCATCTTCCTTCTCTTCTTGTGTTATTCCTTTTTCCTTCCCCCCTTCCCTCCTTCCCCCTTTTCCCCACTAGCCAGTCTCCAGCTTGCGTTGGATGGCTGGCTTCCCCCTTTTTCCAGGGTAGCATTTCCTCTTACTTCAGGGGAGCTCCTTTTCTCTCTATATGTATTATTATTATTATTTTTTTTTTATTTCCACTATTTGTCTGTCTCCTCCATTCTTCTATAAATCCCATCATTTCTGTACTGAACATGTCTATGGCTATATCCGACAGGTGCATCCCGTCTGATCTGTAAAATTCATCTACCCATTCTTCTACCCCCCTCAGTATCACCTGTCCTCCCATCTGCCTTACCAATGTTCCAACCCTCCTATTCATCTTTCTCCTGGCCCTTTCTACCACTCTGTGGCTGTGCTCTTGCCTCCACACTCTCCTTGGTATCATATCTGACCAAGCGATGCACACTTGCGGCCACCACTGCCGTATAGCTCTTAAGTCCTTTTTTATTTGTAAGTATGTGTCCACCCAAGGCCTGCCTGCCAGGTCGTTGCCTCCCAAATGTATAATAATTAGGTCTGGCCTGGGCCACCATTCTCCGAGTTCTTTTAATGTGGGAAGCAGCTAAGCCCACCTCATCCCCCGTATGCCATGCCAAAACAACCTACACCTTCTCACTTCTTGGTATAGCTGCCTTCTCCCAGCCTCCTTCTCTGCTCTCTTTCCAGCCCAATAAATGTAGGAATGGCTGCAGATCCATATTTCCGTGATCCTGCCTCTACCTATGGGGTGCAAGCAAAAATCATTACTATATAAGCTCATAGCGTCATTCCCACATTCATCCCCCCCTTTATCATGCCCTCCGCCCTGCCTACTACCATTTCTTGCTCCCCCATCTCTGTGGTCCCAGCCAGGAGCCCTACCTTCCTCCTACGTCTCGTTATATAATATATACCTATATATCTACATAGTTTTGTGAGGATTTTTTTTTTTGTTTTGTTTTTATTTCAGTGCTGTAATGTATCTTTTATAACTGGCCGATCACCAGCGTCCCTTTTCCAGTATCTTGCTCACCATCTCGCCTGCTGCTGCCCACTGTGAGGCAGCCCCAATCCGCAGTGAATGGGAAGAATAATTAGCTGGGTCTTCTCCCATGAATTGCATGCCCTTTTTTAAGCATTGCCATGACTTGGTAGCCAGTCACCCTTCTCCCATCACCGTGTACAAATAATTTTCCTGTCCTGTTCCCCTGGTCTGCGGTGAAAACCCACAGTGCCTGTACCAGGCATATTGCGCCCCCGGTTGACTTTTCAGCATCACCATGCAACCTTTTCCCCCTTGATCTGTCTTAGACCTCCTAATCCTGATCTGTATCTCCGTCACCCCCCAGGTTATGCCATCCCAGTCTAGACCCCCTTCCTCGTCTTCTCTTCCATGGCCTACCACCTCACTCACTCTCATGACCCCTGCGAACATTATCACATAAGTTGTGTGAAACAGCTGGGCCTTGGTCCATGATCTGCATATTGCTGGGAGCACATCCTTCAGCTTTATAAGCCACTGTTTCCCTATAGGCCTCCTACTATCTGCTGATCCCTGTTTCAACCTGCTCCACCCTTGCATCATTCTTCTGATGAGCAATGTTTTTGTCAGGTCCCTCCACCCTTTCAGACTGCAGATAAGACTAATCCCAGCTGGATATACTCCCTTTGTGGTGTGGGCTGTGCCTTTCCGCCACTGCTCCACTGTGAACATTCTCAACTGCTCCTCTGTGAGTGGCCTACTTACCTCCATCTGGTGCTCTGCCCTGAATGTTTGAAACACTCGCCAGGCCCCATCACAGCTCCTCAGAGTCCGAGGCACCCATGAGCTGTGAAACAACAGTTCTGTTCCTTCCTGCCAATGTTCCAGATGTTTGTTGGTATGGGTGTTTTTAGTTCTTCCGCTGCTGGTGCCAGCCTCCAAAAATGGTCCAGCTGCAGACGGGAAAGGCTGTCAGCCAGAATATTGTGTACCCCTTCTACATGTTGCGCCCTAAATGACATGTTCAGTTGCAATGCCCTTAAAACTAAACGTGGTAATACCTGCATGACTGTGTCCGATCTGGCTCCCCTGTTGTGCAACACATCTACCACTGCTCTATTGTCACACCGAAAAGTTACTTTTTGATCCCGTAATTCCTCCCCCTAGACCAAAGTACACATCCATATGGGCATGATCTCTAGCAATGTAATGTCTCTCACTTTCCCATCCTGCACCCAACTGGCTGGCCAGGGTTCTGTGAACCATCTACCCCTCATGTACCCCCCCATGCCCAGCCCCTCAGATGCATCTGTGTATAGATCGAGATCTGTGTTGTATAGCCACTCCTCCTGCCAGAACGAGCACCCATTGTACTCCCTAAGGAATTCTTCCCAAATCTTAAAATCCTCCTTGACCCCGCATGTCAAGTCCACCCAGTGATATGATCTGGTGACACCTGCTGTAGCCCTGGCTAACCTCTTTGTGAATGTCCTCCCTGGCCCGATGGCCCTGCAGGTGAAGTTCTTATCCGGTGGTCTAAATACCTTGCTCAGGGCATCTATCTCAATCCCCAAAAATTCTATAACCCTGCTGGGCCCCTCTGTCTTTTCTGGGGTTAGTGGTACCACCACCTCCTGACACAATTCCTGGAATTTACCCAGCATCATTTGTGTCTCCCTTTTTCCTTTTCCAATGAATAGAAAATCATCCAGATAATGTATGACCATCCTATAACCTGTTTTTTCTTGAAATATCCACTGCAAACAGGTGCTGAAAGCCTCGAATGTAGCACATGCTGTGGAACAACCCATTGGCATTGCTTTGTCAAAATAATATCTTCCCCCGTTTTTGAAACCCAATAGATCCCAGTCTTCCCTCCTAACCAGAAGCAGTCTGAAAGCAGACTCAATGTCGTTTTAGCCATCCATGCCTCTTCTGTGGCCCGGATCATCCGGACCGCATCCTGTAATGTTGCATAAGTCACCTTACTGTGTTCCTCACTGATGAAATCATTCACTGACTCCCCTTCTGGATAGGACAGGTGGTGAATCACTCTGTATTCCCCTTTCCATTTCTTGGGTACCAGACCCAATGGTGAGACCCGCATGCTATGCAATGGGGAGTTATCAAATGGGCCCTCTACCCTGCCCGCTGCTACTTCCTTCTCTATCTTCTGTCTCAGTACCTTCTCCTTCCCTTTCACTGACCCAAGGTAGCTGGCCTCCGTTGCTTGCTTAAGTCCCGTAAACTGTAATGAAAAACCAGTGCTAAAACCCTTCAAAATCATATCCCGTACTCTTGTGGTTGGATATTTGTCCATGTAGCCTGACCATACCTTTGCTTTGATGGGGGTTCTGGCCATCCCAAACTGTTCCTTATCCCGTCCCCTGCCCTTCCCCTTTGCCCCTCTATCTCTTCCTGACTGACCTCTCACCCTTCAGCAGATCTGTCCCCCCATTCGTGTTCCCCCTACCCTGTCTTCCCCTGTTCCATGTTTGGCCTCTAAAACCTTGACCCTCTCGAAAAAACTGTTGGCCTGTTCCTTGCCCCCCCTTGCCCTTGTGCCCCTTGGCCCCATGCCGTTCTACATTTGCTTGCTGGGTGGCCTCCCACGCATCTTGAGCACGCATGCTGAAAGCAACATTGAGGCCAGGAACAAAAGGCTCTGTTATAAGCCCAGCAGCATCTCTGGGTCCCAAAACCCTTCTTGCTCCATTCCTCTTCGGGTGTGGACTGATTCGTGATCTAATCTGTCCATAAATCTATCTGTTTGGTGTCCCATCTCATGTCCCCAAATGTTGCCATTCTCTGCCTAAAGGATTCATCATAGTATAACCACCCCACCCCGCCCTTTGCCTTTGCCTTCAGTATTATCAGGGAATAGATAATGAGCGGGATGCCTAACTCCGGCCTCTTTTCCATGACAATGGCTGAGAAAGTAGCAAAACCTAGGAACCATCTATCCCAAGTCTTCCCTTTTGTGAACTTATCTTCCTCTTTCCTTTCCTTTTTCCTAGAAGCACTATAGCTGCTGCCATCTCACTCTTACCTATGCCCTCAGCTTCCTCGTACTTGGCAGCAGCCTCATGGCTCACCAAGGTGAATATGTCCACATATTCCACTTTCCAAATTTTTTCCTTCATGGTCAGTGGCACATGCTCGCCTATCCTCATTCCAGGGGCGCCTATCTCTCTTGTCCCTTTTCCCTCTCTCTCCGTTCCCTGTTCCTTACTTTCTGGCCCTTCTTTCTCCCTCCTGATCTCTGCCAGTGCCAATTCCATCTGCCCTATACCGCCTGACCCTAATGCTGTTACAATTTGCCCTATATATTCTTTTATACTGTCCCCCACTGCGCTGGATGTATTACCTGTGACCTTGTCTGGGCCGTCCTGCCTGAAGTCTTCCAAGGTCCCTCTTGCTTCTCCTGGTGGCTGAGGAGGAGGGTGAGCTACTGGGTTTTGTAGAGGGAGCAACCCATTCCGGGCATCATGACTGGGTTCAACCAGGGAGATCCCACCCTGATCTAGATGGGGTACCGGTGACACAGTGACCGTAGGCTGCAGGGGTAATGGATCCACCATCTTGGCAGGCCCCGCTACCACCTGCGGTGCCCTCCCGGTACCACAAGGCCAGCTAGCTGGCTGTTTTTCCTTGCCACCCTTTCCTGTGCCCACCATTCTCTTTTCCCTGGGTCTCCCTGGTTCCTCTCCCTCCACCAGCTCCCACAACCTGTTTGCTTTTTCTGCTAATTCCATTGTAGCCTTGTAAGCCTCCTCTTTTGAAGGCCTGTTCTTCTTTGGTGCCATTGTCCTCCTTCTCTTTGCCCTGTGAAAACAACTACAAGAAGAAAACAAGGTTAATTGTATATCTGTTCCATCTGGAACATTTTTCAAACTTTCTGCTGCACCCCTCCTGCCCCATTATACAGTCCAGCCATCAGTCAAGACCCCAATCTCTCTTGACCAGATTCTTGCCACTTTCCATCACCCGTTTGTGACCCATCCGGTACTCCATTCTCTATTCATAGCAAGCCCCCACTTGTTGTACCCTGATGTCTGCCTTGGGGCTTCCCATCAATCACCAAACCCAAACCACCCCCCTTTAACCTTTCTTTTACCCCAGGCACCACTCACTGGCCCATTGTCATCCCTCCAGCGCTCGATCTTTGGTAATCCCCTCTGTCATGAAGGGAATAGGGTCTCTCCTCCTGCCTTCGCTTTCCTTTCCCTTGGTTTTTTTTTTTTTTTTTTTGGTCTTTATCTAGGTCTGTTCTCCCTCCTTTTCCAATGTCTCATGATCAGCCACCAAAAAAGAGATCCTCACCACTCCAGGGAAAAGAGCCCATGTTTTTGCAAAATATTTTTCCCCATATGGCGTGTGCCAGGCCATCCCTCATGCCATGCTCTCTACCAATCTCGAGACTCTATACTTCGAAGAAAACACCAAGGTGCTGCTATCGACAAGCCAAATATTTAAAATGCTGTATTTTGTGTGGCCGACCCACCATGAGGGAGGTACAAATAACAACCAGCCCTCAAGATTGCCAAATGCAGGCCCAAACCAAAACCAGCTCCTGCAAAGTTATTACTCCCTCATGATGTAACATCCATGGTGCTCAGCAGGCAATCAAACCTTCAGTTTGTGACCCGGTGCCTCGACTTAAAAGAAAACCTGATGAGGGTCACTTTAAAACCAGGCCTTTTAAAATATCCACCCAGCAACAGAGGGCGCCTCGTTGCCATACCCATCCAAAAACCTCGGTAAACGCTACTTGTGTGGCGTGCGACCTCACAGAGTAACCTGTACTGCAGGCCTCTTCTGCCTGCTTTGCCTTCCTGACCCCAGGCAATTCTACTCCACTGAAAAGTGGGCACACGCGTCTGCCAAACCCTCCCGCACGTACCGCATGCCTTGCGCTATGCCTCTCCTACCCTTCTGGCTCCTCCTGGCCTCAAAGCCTCTGTCAGGCCTCCAAATTCCCTTTTTTGCTTGACAATGCAATGCCCTGTCGTACTGGCCATAGCCTAAATGATGCGAGTGTCTCCATTGACTGAAATGGTGTGTGACGTAACGCCCGTCTATCCTCCGCTTCCAACCTCACTAGGCCTGCTCCTCAAGCCCCTCACTATTATGGAAACAAACCCCCCATCCTAGTCATCACAATGCAGAAAATAGACAAAATGCTGCAAAGTGCACCCATCCAGTAGGTCTGCCCTAGTCTTCAACCATTCACCCCTAACCATCGCGGGCAAAAAGAACGGACAATTGCTGCTCCTTCCTTTTGACCAGACAGGTGACTGCTCTGTTATCTGAAAAACAAAATGCCTGGACCACCTGGCACGTGGCACTCTCGCCCCCACCTACAGTGCTTCGCTTGCTTCACTCCCCACGCTACCTGCTACCGTCACCTGGTCCCCCAGACCTTCTCCCCACAAAAAATGGGCATTCTGTCCTGCCCACCAGTCCAAACACAGCACGTGTGGTGCTCTCGCTCTCCCTCCTACAGCTGCTAATGACCTGGAGACTCGGGAGCCTGCCCTAGCCAACCGAAAAACGCCATGTCCACAGTGTGTTGCTCTCGCGCCTCCCCTGACCTCTTTACAGCATTACCAACAGCCACAAATCTATTTAAATCACTCAGGCACCACTCTTGCCCTTAGCAATGCCTTTTCCATTACCACAATTTTCCTTTAAAAGGGGGCAGGCATACCAGTACACAATCTGAGGTTCCTACCCATTCCTTTCTTTCCTTTTTTTTTTTTACTGCCCCACAAGAACCAAACCACACCAGACTTTGACTTTTGTGGTCAGAGAAACTACCCCAGCACTACAAGGGCAACTTCTCTTTTTTTTAACAAATGAGGTTATTTCTAACGTCTGTCCAAAAAGACCTACAACATTGCACTATATCCTTGTCTTTATCATTCATACCACTAAAGTTTAGGAAAATCTGTTACTGCTTACCAGACTAAATCCACCCAACCTGTGCTCTGATGCCAATCTGATTTGCTGCAGTTCCGAAAATCAAAACTCCAGCAAAAGTGGCTGAGGCCCACTTGTGCTGTCCCTTAAGTACCTCCCTATTTCCCTTCCCTTCCTGTTCGCCTGCCCATTGTTCTGGCCCCTTAGCCCCTCCCCTTCCTCCACCCTCCCCTTCTAAGCACAGCCATCCTAAGCATGAAGGAAGGGGTGCACCAGTACAACCTGGTCTGCCCTTTTAAAGGGGCAAACTCCATTACCCCATCCTAGAACCACACAAAATTGACTTTTTTCTAATTATGGAAATGCTGTGAATTATGGCTTATTCTTGAACTGTATAACAGTAAATCTGGAGGCTTCTATGAACTGAAAGACATGAACTGTTTTATCTGGACCCTGGGGGAACTGAGACAGTATTGCATAATTGGCTAAATGGTTTCTGGCTGAGTGAACTGATGTTCCAGGGAGCAATTTTATGTTGTGAGAAGTGGGATTTACAACTAACTATGCACTTTACAAATGAAAGGCAAGTTTCTCTAGGCTTTGATGAATATGGGACCCTAGAGTAATTGAATCTCTGTGGTGTGTAATAATTGGGTTTTTAGCACCTTGGGTTGGTGTTATGAGGCTACATTTAGATAATCTATGTGTTTGTCAGTTCATATTTAATTAAATTATTGCATTTGTATTTCACCCATGGAGGAAGTCACATCGCTATGATATCATCACACCACCACTAGTTAAGCACTTTTAGGTGTACATATCTTGTCTAGCATTACTCAACTTTTCCATAAGAAAATGGTATTATTTCATTATCAACAATTTATCATACTGTCTTTTTTACACACTTCTCACTACCCACAGTAACACTGTTTTGCAGTCGTATTGGCTTTTGCTATAATTTGTTTTGTGTGTTGCTACTTGTGATCCTCAGTAGCTGGTGTGCAGTACTTCCTCTTTTACTGTTACCCTTGATAATGTGTTGCTCCTATTCCCAGTTTAGGTCTACATTCTGCCTTCTACCCCTATCTAACAGTGAATGCAACAACAGGAGTGAACAGGTGCCTTACCTTAGTTGACTGGCAGAGTCCCCAACTTTCCTGTTTCCTTCTGCAAATGCCTACTGATACCTAAGATGCAATCTTACACCTGTTCCACTCCTTCACTGTTCCACTCCTTCACTGGATACATCTTTAAAAAGCTGCAAACTTTGTATTTTCTGACTTTCTTTGGTTGTTTTTGCTTCTGGACCACCAGTCCAAGCCTCTAGCAGTAACCCTCCTTTTATTCAGCCAAGTTTTCAATTTAATCCTGCAGACAGCAGATGCCATTAGGAAGGCATATGAAATCTTGGGCATAGCAACTAAATCTTCCACTGCCTCAAGATATACTGTATGTATGTATGTCTATGTCTATATGTGTGTGTGCACATATATATATATATATATGTATGCATATACTACCAGAGTCATCCTGTGGTGGCTGGTTGCCATCCAGGATTACCTCTGCACCTCTAAACACAAGGCTGCCATGGAATATGCCATACATATATATAAATACTGTATATATACTGTATGTGTGTCTGTATGTACCATCAGAGTCATCCTGCGGTGGCTAGATGCCATCCAGGATAACCTTCTATACCTCTAGTAAACACATGGCTACCATAGAATATGCAATACAGGCTGTCAGATACAGTATGTGGCAGATGCAACCATGGACACATTCAGAATGACAACATGTACTGTACAATGGCTATGATCAATAGAGCAAGGAGGCAGCAGAGGCTAAAGCTGAGGCAGGTAGATCAAGAATCCAAACATAGGCTCTTGAATCTACAGTTCAAAGGGAATAAGGTGCTCATTTTGGAAAAATACCTCAGACAGTAAGGGAAAGAAAAAGATCTAGTTGAGGAGAAAACAGGCATGCTCCAAAGCTTCAGGAAAAACAGATTCTGCAACAGTTTTCAAAGAGGGCGAAGAAACAACTGTTTCCAAGGTGGAAAATCCCACACATTTAGGTTTGTTTCTAATTTCTTTAACCATCATAGGAACTTTTGCAATAACAGAGAATGAGGGGGACCAGGTCCTCACTACATCAAGTCAGATCACTGTTAAACAAACTCTTACAAGATGGTGCAGTAGTGCCAATTCTATTACACAAAAGGCAATACAGAGTTGATATTCTTTCTCATACCATAAAAGGCAGATAATTACGCCCTATCCTAGACATAACATTTATTGACCTGTTCATCTGATTCTAGAGGTTCAAACTGGTGACAGTACATTCAACAGTTGTAGCAATCAGGAAATTGAAGTATCTGACTTTCTTAGATCTCAAAAATGCTTACCAGCACATTCCATCTCATCCTGCTTACCACAAGTTTTTACCATTCTGCATTGTGAACCTCCACTTTCAGCACAGGTGCCTTCTAATCATTCTGACCTCTGCCCCTTGGATGTTCACAAAAGTTATGGCAACACTGGTGCCGAAACTATAGAAAAGGGGGGGGGTCATGTCATCCCATATCTCAATGACTGGTTAATAAGGGCGAGGTCATTGGAAGCATCTCAGATTGAAAGAAATTTGGAAATGGCGTGACTGGGTAATAAGCACCACCAAGAAAAATCTCAGCTCTTTATCAACTCTAAAGCATCAAGGAACAGTTTCCAGCATGACAAGGAGGATAATCCAATCATCAGATGATTGCATTCTCAGCTTAAAAAAACATTGTCACATGGTTCTGTTATGAAAAGAATCCATAGTCTGGGATCTGATGCAGCTCCTTGGCTTAATTGCATCCTGCATTGACCTCCACAATGGGGCCAGCCTACTCATGAAAACCCTACAGAGGTTCCTCCTGGAAAACTGGGATAATGTCTGTCATAATTATCAGGAACTACTCATGATCCCACCACCAGTAAGACAATCCATCTGGTGGTGGACTCTAGAAAGTAACATGCAGCAAGGTACAACTCCAGATAAGCAGACAACAGTATCAGTAGATACAGATGCCAGCATCCTTGGTTGGGGTGCAGCTATGGACACAGCAACAGTGCAATGGAGATGGTCCACTTCCAACACAAAACTTGCCATTAACATACTAGAAACATCAGCAGTCCAGATGGCCCTCAGGCACTTCCAGGACAGGGACCAGGGTTGCTACCTCATAATCAGGACAGAGAATAGACTGAACATGTCATACATAAACAAGCAAGTGGGAACGAGGAGCAGACAGGTGGCCAGAAAGTGTACCAGTCTATTGACATGGGCCGAATTTCATGTCGCAAGCCTGTCTGCCATCCATCTGACAGACGACTTCAACAAGCAAGCAGACTGGCTCAGCTACAATCCTTCAGCCCAGGGAAGTGGCATCTTCATCATCAAGTTTTTCTAAATATCCAATCATGTTGGAGCCAATGTTAAATTGACCTAATTTATTTATTGGATATTGTTAACCAACTAGGCTCACTAGGACATGCGGCCCTTTTTTTCAGGAGCGATCTCGGATTAATTACATACAGTACAGAAAACAAGACATAGTTTCAAGGTGCATAGCATTTCAATGAATATCTCATGAAACAAAACACAACAATAGTAACAATGGTAGTAACAGATTCAAGGGACACACTGTTAGTGGCACAGATGTGACTTAAAGTGGTGGGCACAATTTTACAATCTCTTAGGCAGTCAATGAATGGGACTTTTAGCAAACACTGGTCCATTTTTTCTAAATGGTGTGCAGCTCACTCATCAACTCCATGGAACCACAGAAACATAGAAACATAGAAGTTGACAGCAGATAAGGACCGCAATGCCCATCCAGTCTGCCCATTGTTTCTACCTTATGAATGTGCCATAGGCCTGTACTCTTTCAATGGCCTGTCTATTCCTACTCATCTGTATTGCTCCTTTATGCCTATCCCATGCCTCTGTGAAGCCTTGTACTTTATTTATATCCACCACTTCCTGAGGTAGGCCGTTCCATGCATCCACCACCTTTTCTGTGGAAAAGAACTTCCTCACATTACCCCTTTATTGACCTCCCTATAATCTCATACTGTGTCCTCTTGTCCTGCTATTTTCCTTATATTGAAACATGTCAGACTCTTTCACCTTGTTAATGCCCCTAAGATGTTTGAATGTTTTGATCATATCACCTCTGTCCCTCCTTTGCTCTAGGGTATACATATCAAGCTCCATGAATCTGTCCTCAAATGTTTTCTGATGCAGTCCCTGCACCATTTTGGTTGCCATTCCCTGGTGAGTACATTTCTGCTCTTCTGAACATTGAGAAGAAATATATTAGGTACTCGGGTGCCTCCCCACTGGGCAACAGGGAGGTTACCCTGTGAAAGGGCGGTGCTACCATTTTGCCTAGGATCCTCTGCTTCATGAGGGTTGGCAGGGTTAAGAGTGTGGTTGCAGGACTTCCAGAGACTGCAGTCTCCCAGAGAAAAGTACCCTTCTAAATTGTATGGTGCTCTACACAGGTCTTGGATTAGCTGGGACCAAATCATGGACTTGATGGATATTATGTAGGCTCAAGGACCATTAAGTTGGCTGCTGTATGTCCACAGGATACAGACATACAGGAACTAAGTTTTCTGTACCATGTATTATCCATTGAGGGCAGCAGCTAGGTGGGTACTGTATCTATGGGTGGTTAGAACGATGGAATCCCTGGATAGCTCCTGAGCAGAATGCCTCACAGCTACATCCATATATCACAGTTTGCTTTCTTATTTTTATTTTTCTATTTATCAAGTCTAGGATTACAAATACTTTTGAGCCTTGGCTCTTTTACAAAGGTTCCACATCAGAGAAATACAAATTATGGGGAACATCAAGATAGACATTACAACAATGTGGACATGGCAAACAGAGTACAGATTAATACAATTCAAGGGTAGCATTGTAACAAGGTAGCCAGCGGCATTTGTCAGAGAAAATAGACAACAAATAAGTGCCAGAGTCATAGGGAGAGGGAAGAGGGGAGGGGGGAGAAGGAATGTAGGAAGGGTGGGGAGAGGGTGAAAAGTGCAGCACTGGGGATACCAAGATGTGAGGGTAGAATCCAGTGAGGAGGGGAGGAGGGGCTTTCTAACTCTAAGCGCTGTTATATATACAGTAAAACACAGCAGGGTGTTGTATTCACCAGAGCAAAATGGTTAACTACAGTAAAGAGAGAACCGTGCTGTGACAGGGGTAGAACGGGAAGCTGTGGCAGTATAGGTGATACCAATAGTTTGGTACCTGGTGAACTTCAGCAACTTTCCCTAATCATTTGGCCCCCCACTATGACATAATAAAATCGCTGTTTTCACTCTGTAAGTCTTTCTGTTGTAGTCATACTTTAACACATTCTACACCTGTGACTGACAAGATTTTCCATAAAGTATTTTTAACAAGACTTTAAAATCGTATCAGTTTCTCAAAGGAAGATTCCAGAGAAATGAGGGAAACCCACAGAATTAGTACATTTTAACACTAGCAATAGTTGTTAGATGGCATGCATGCGAGAGAGTGCCCTGTACCATAAGTTTTTCTTGTCTTTGGTTTCGGTTTTGAGGCAAACCCTCAGTGCTGAAACTACTAGTTTTTCCTAAAGTGCAAGAATCTCCACTTCAGCTTTTACCAACCACATAGACATATAAGGCCTAACACCATCACAAAGTGTAATTTCCTCTTGTAAGCATGTTTCATTCTTCCTGTTCAATGCATCATTTAGGCAAGTGTATATATACTGAGTTAGGCAAACAAAATGTATGAACACTGTACTGTAATAGCAGATCTGAAAGACAAAATGCAGACTCAGTATTTTGCTCTCATTAGTGCCTTGTTATATATTTCTTCAGCCATGGCAGACACATTGGTTAATCAAATATTGAGGGATTTGAAGGATCTTCAGGATATGGAACTAAGTCTGGTAGGTTATGTTAAGTGTTAGTTGTTAAGTTTAGTGTAACTAATTATCTATGTGGTTATATGACTTATCCAACAAGGACGTTAACTACTCATTATCTTTTCCTTGTAGAATGTCGCTGACTTTCTCCGTGCACCAGAAAACAAATGCATTAAAATTAGGGTAAGAAGTTATGTTCTTTATTATCTTGACCTTTGTAAATGTAAATGTCAGCAGATGCAGTAAAGTGATGTGTTTGTCATTATATGTGCTTACACAATACAAACATAATGTATGTAAGAGTTTCTCATAAATTGTATAAATCAGTTATAGAAAGGTGGTTGTTAGGAAAACCTCCCCCATCATTTTAACTTCTTTAGTAAATATACTGCAAAGGCCACCAGAATGCAACCCAATGCTGCTGAATTCTGCAGCAGAGTTATTACAGGAAGCAAGGCAATTGCAGTTGTATTATGATCATGACACTTGGCTCCTGAGTTAAACCTCAGCGACTGCTCTTTCAGAAATATTGAAGCTGGCCTGCCTTCTTACTCCAGTAAATGAATGATAGTCATGTACATCAGAAAGCAATGTGTTGTTTCTGAGTTTACTCACACCACTAATTCTCACTGAGAATTATTTTCCTGTTCAAATAGTAGTCATTACATACAGTAGTAAAGACTCTGTAACAAAAAAATTTGAAAAAGGACTAAAATAATTCACTGAACAGTGTAATTGTCTAACATCCCACCGTAGTTAGTATTGCAATATTGTATGAGTTCCACTGACTTCGTTTTTATTTCTGAGTTTGCAATGGCACTACATTGCAAGCTATTAAAAAGGCACAGCAGTTCAGCATCTTTACAGTTACTCCCATTTCTGTTTTAGTGTGACTGTGAATTGGGCTACCTTAAAAACTTCAGTAAAGAACTAGAGAAGTTGAGGTCTACAGCTACATCAGAATTGATTTCTAGGATGAAAACCAACTCTGAGGCACTAATTAAGAAAACAATGGCTGTCAGTGCATCGGTTAGGCCAAACAATATGGTAAGTCTATTTATTGTTTACAGTTATGTTTATAGAAGGCCAAACCATGCAACGATTCATAGAAATTATTTGTAGTTTTGGTATTGATACCTTTTATTGGACGAACAAGTGTCTTGTACAAAGACAGAATTATAGACAAGCTTTTGGGGCTACAGCTTTTGGTATTGACACTCCTGCAAAAGGGGAATCTTTATCTCCAGATAGCTTTCACCTGGTTTATACTTTAAATATCAAATAAATTGCACAGAATCAAGTATATACAGTACAGTCCCACACATCAGGATGGAATAGTCAGTAATTAGATGTCACAGGTTTCTTCGTGACAAATTGAAGCAATTACCTTCAGATTATATTGGTTTCTTCCATGTTCTGCAAGATATCAGTAGCTGAAACTGTGATACTGCACTTTATACTGGGTGGAAAGGGGGCTCTATAAGTAGTCATCCAGTTCAGAGATAGCACTTCTGCTGAAAACAAAACATTTTTCTTTTCTGGAGCTTTAGTTTATAGCAAGGCAACTGCAAACTGCCAATCACCTGTTGCTGTGATATGAATTGAGATCCACGCAACGGGTGTTACCACTATAGTCCTCCCCATTCCCATCCCCATCCCCATCACCCAATATCTTTTGCATGTTTCTGTACTAATTGTGCTGTGCTGCACAACAACATTATTGAGGTCCAGTAGCACAGCATCTTGTTAGTGGTGTCCAGTGGAACCCTTCCCCTCGACGTTTGACAACTAATCACTCTCATCCATTGGAACTTTACATCCAGTTGTAAGCCTGATTTTCCCTGTAGAACTGCTTTACCAGTTCTACTAGGGTCAGGGGTATTGTGACTTGTAACGGGGTGTGGGAGTGTGTGCCAATGAGCTACAGAGAACAGTACAGCAACTGGTTAGCAGGACAGTGCCTGTATTATCCTAGCCCTTTCTCTATGAAGTCTCAATGCTTTTTGTGACAGCACAGGGGAAAACCTGTAACCCTGTTCCATGTACCACAGTGAAGTGCAAGGTAGAGCTGAGACACGAAGTGGTTATTGTGACCATATCTGTGCACAGGATTGGAACTGTGTATGGTGTCCTAATGTTTCTTTCCTGATAGAGTAAAATACATGGGTTGCTGTGTGATTCAGAACTGTATAGACACCCAAGGTGTGTGATACTATAAAAAACATGAGAGCAAAGCTTGACATGCTGATGAAAGCATCCCACACCTAGGGTGTATATAAAATTGTGAGTTACTGTACATACACTGGTCCACATTTTGTGATTTATAACTGCTGGGTAGCACTTGTGTTGAGCTGTGAGATTATGCTACACTGTTTAAAACCATGTGCTTGATTGGCAGGTCCCGATTACACACGTCCATTTATCACACATAATTACAGCACAGTTATGTGTGTAATAAAAATGCTAACCAGTAATTGTAATATGGTTTTACATAGCTTTTAGTGTATTATGTAACTTTTTGATTAGTCATAATAAACTGAAAGCAGCTAATGTTGTTGTCAGATGTTTTGAGAAGTGTTTCATACAACTTGAGAGATACACACAGTATGTATCACAAATTTGGCAGGCATTCTGTGGGCCTATAGTAAATGTGAATGTCAAGCATCATGTCCTGTCATAGAAAAGGAAACAGCTCCCCCAGAAGACTTTTCAGTGTCAAATAGAATTATTACACTACTTCATCAGCTCTTGTTTTACAAACCATTGAATGCCTTTTCTGTAGTTTCCTACGTTACACAAAGATGTAACCTTATTGTTCCTTAAAGTGTATCTTTTTCTAATTTTCAGCAATGCAGAACTAGTCAGCGGAAGATACACTCATTTCTACAAATCTATACAAATTTCTTCCAGTCCATAAATGAAAAACTGATGTATCCAGGGGCAAGAAGGAAGTAAAATCTACTTACAGAAACAAATCTACTATTCGTTCGCCCTTTTGTGACATTAAGGTACCAGTCAAGATGCCAGATCTGTAACAATGAGCAGGATTTTCAAAGCATAGCACAAGGCTTGTGTCCAGCCATGTGCCACCACACTTGAATTCTAGCAATGCGTCATGCCCCTTTGCCGCAACTGCACCAATTTTATAATCTCGGGTGCAGTTGTGACATTTTCCAGGATTTACAGGAGCAAGCTCCATAAAAAGGCCCTTGGGATTGCCACAAGCCAGACCACAGAAAGGTGTTCTAAGCTGTGGCAAGGGGCATATGAGCTAGAATTCTATATCCCGCTTGCTGGTGGGTGAATACCGTAAGCTCCATTCGCTGTACATTCTGCGCACCTGAGGCTTGCGGCATTCACAAGCAATTGAAGATCATAAATCTGTCTACATTTGTTAATACTTTCTATGTAATGCTTTTTTATAAATTATAGAATATTTATTTGGTTGACATTATTTTACCATATTCATAAAACAGTATTTATTAAAAACATATTAGGAAATATGTTTTGTAACAAATAGAGTTCTTACATTTTTTTAAAGAAGTGTAAGTTTCTAATCTATGTAACATTCTTAAGAATGTAAAATGTAACACCTGTTTACTTGGTGGATAAATGTTTACATATTTATTGTGTAATGTAGTTGTAGGGCTGTAGTGTACTTTGATTAACAAAATGTAATTTAATTTAGGTCTATGCTGACTGTTATGTTTGCCTGCATACATTTTGTTTAAAATGTTAAATGTAGCACCTGTTTTCTTGATGGATGAGTTATTTAAAATATTTATTTTGTAATGTAGTTGTGTGTCTATAATATATTTTGATTAATAAAAGATAATTTAATTCAGGTCTATACTGACTGTGCAGTTTGTTTGCACACCTCAAAAGGGGAAGGATTTTTGTATTGTTTATACTGTACTAAGCAAAAACATATAACAAAGTTTTTGGTAATGCTAAATCTCTACACGTCCAAGAGACCATTGAAAGGCATGAGGTATGACTGAATGGGTTAGACAGCCCTGGAAATATGACAAATTATTGCATTAATTCTCACCCTGTAGTGTGTTTGAAAAAGAGTTTTTTGAAGTAAAAAGAAGAAGAAAGTAACAATGCCAAATCTGAACCATGTAGTAATGTGCTGTTCGTGCATAGTTTTGTGACCAGCTTTAACTGATCCAATTGCTTGTTTCATCCAACCAGTTTCATACTGTAAATAGAAACAACTTTCTTTCTTGCTTCTTATTAGCAGTTGTCTTCCCTAGGATATCCCAAATGAGATGCAACTGCCCATTTACACTAGAACTGTTCCTCTACACATAGCTGAGACAAAGAAAGACAAGAATTTGTCAATGGGGAACATTTGGTTGCATGTATGTGGCCTGCAGGTGTTTGATAGTTATAGTGCATGGATGTGGATGCCCTGCACCAAGGGAAGACTCTGTCCAAGGGCCTTGCACTTCAGTGCAGTGATGGATGTGAAGGATTCATGGGACTATCTGGTAGGCTGTGGAAGTGCAGGGCCCTGTGATCCCTGCATTTCCATGTGTCTGCAAATACAGATGCACAGGGCAAAAAGTGCAACTGGCAGTAAATGTACAAGGCACTCTGCTGCCCACAGGTGGAGAGGTGCAGGGCCGTCTGCCAAGAGAACAGTTGTCTTCACTATATGGTACCTGGGTCCATGCAAACAACCCTGCACCTTTCATTCCCTAGATGAGGGGGAAGATGTCACATAACAATGCCATTCCCCAGTCTCACCCCATCCAGCTAGGTCACTGTGTTCACCCCTGAACTCAGCTTATCAGGACGGGATCACAAAGCATGGCTGCTGGGAAGAAGACTGGCACTACACACAAAGGTTGTTAAACAGTTTTAATTTTTCTTTTTTTTTTATTTTGATTCCAACTTTTCAAGATACTCGTTTTATGATTCACCTTATAAACATGACATATACCATTTATAGTAAATTGGCTGAAATGTCAATTCACACCAGAAGTGTGAAAACACATTTCATCCAGAATTTGAAAAATTATATATGTCACGTTTGTGAGGTGGTGTGGAAAAATTGCTATACTGAAAGTCTGGAGTCAAAATATTGAAAATTAGTGAAGTTATGAATGAACATTGAAACAGTGTAATGTTCAGTCATAATGTGGACATTTTACCATATTTGTGCACCAGATTTTCAGCATAGCCTTCTTATTACCCCACCTCATTATCCCGGTAGATGAAAATGTTCAAATCTCTGTCAACACGTCATTCTGCACCACTGAAATTTCATTCCATGCCCCAGGTGTGAAAACACATTTTGGCCAGAATTTGAAAAATGGCAAGTGATGACAGTTTAGGAGGTTGTGTGAAAAAATGGCTATGTTGAAAATTTGGGGTCAATATTTAAAATTACCAAAGTTATGAGTGAGTGTAGAAAAACTGTCTTGTATGCTCATAACTTTGCCATTTTTACATATTTTGACCCCATATTTTCAACATAGCCTTCTAATGACCCAACCTCATGAACAATGGTGGTAAAAAATTTTCAAATCCCACCTGAAGGATAATTTCGCAACATGACCATGACATCTTTTGGGCCTCATTTGCATAATTCCTCCACCACTGGTCATGAGTCGGGGTCCCAAAAAGGCCATGTTGAAAACTTTGGGCCACAAAATGCAAAAATTATGAAGCTATGCATCAGAGTTCAAAACTCCTTTGAAATACATTGAACCGCACATACCTTAGTTTCTCTTATTGCAGATGATGGTTCCAGCAGTAAGACATGTCTCTGACCAGAAAGCAGATCTTTGTCCTGATACCTGTTCAAGTGAGTGAGGGTCAGTGGAGTGTGAAGGGTGTCAATTTTGAGGTCGGGGTGGACTTGGTGGGGGAAGTGTGTGTGTATGTGGGGGGGGCAGATTGGCGAGGGATGGTTTTCTGTTTTACAGGTAAAAGAAAAAATACATCAAGGGACAGTTTTCTTTTTTTTTCAGCTATATTCCAAAACTGGGATTGGGCACCCTGGTGTCAGGCTTGTGCTCAGGAGAAAGGAAATTGGTGACCTGATGGTGGTCAAGAGAGGTGGTAATGGGGGTGGGCTTCCTGGTCTACTTATATTTTAAAATATTAGTATGGATTGGGAAGGGCAGACAAGTTATCTGAAAGGGATAGGGAGAAAGAAGCAGTGCCAGAGGTGGGCACCCTGGTTTGCTTTTTAGGTAGAGACTCCGATAGGCAGATAGAGTATCTGGTAATGATAGTGATGCCAATATAATGTCACCATTAACAGTGGCCTCTAAATTGTGCAGCATATATCAGTAAGCGCAGCATTGGTTTGCCGTGAGTTCATGCCATGAGGGTCTGCTGTTGTACCAATGCTCCAGTTCAACAACAATCCTGCTGATTATACAGTTACACTAGTATTATGTGATCAATGCCATGTGACAATACTGACACCCTAGGATTCTGGGGTTAAAGATGTAAATACTGTCTAAACTTTCCCTTTCAATTACTCTTTGAGTTAGAGGGTGTAGGGAACTAGACATTTATTTAGTTTTTGTTGACCGGGTAAGTGCACTAGACAAATCCTGCCTATTTTCAGACACGACCCACGGGAGGAGGATACAGATGAATGCCAACTGACCTTGAACCAGATTAAGCTGTTAAGCTGATTCTAAGTACAGTTTTGTTGTGGAAGTGGGTGGTTTCCAGAGTATGTTGGTTAGATGGCCCCTTTGTTTGCATATGACTGCTTAGTTACCATGATCAAGTTTATTCTGAGATAAAAAAAAAATTATACAAAGGGGATTCAGCAAATGTGTTTACTTTAAATGGTTTAGTTAAAGCATGAATGTGAACTTCTGTTTGCCGCTAGACTCTTACCTAGTCCACTGCTTATTAACCTCAGTCAAGTCCCCAGTGGTGATATTCTGAATACGTGAACTACATTATGGATTTTGCACTTATTAGAAGTGGCATTAAAGTGAATATGTATTTAGTCTGTCCCACTGCTATTCCATAGATGTCTCGCATCCACCCTCCCTTGTGGTGCCGCCGGCACCACTCCTACCCCTTTAAACATTATAGACTGCAGAAGATTACCTTGTTTTATTCATGGGTATTTATTTAAGTATTTTAGTCCTGCGTCTGCCACTCAAGCAAGCGTGCCCAATCTATTCACTGGGCATTCACAAAACCCAGAATTAGCTCCCACAACAATGCCAGCATAGGCTTCTGCTTCCTGGAGCAATACCTTCTACATTTCTGGTCAACCTTGGAGAGAGAACATTCTGTCAGGTCATTACTGGTCGAGTAACACTGTTCAGCATTTTAGCTGTTATTTTATCTGTGTTGAGCCACAACATTTTACTAGTGCGAATATGCTATGTGCTATTGCAGCTGAGCTGTTTCCACATTAAACTGACAGAAAGAAAGAAAGAAAGAAAGAAAGAAAGAAAGAAAGATAGATAGATCATGGTATCACTCAGGCTACTAATGCTGAAAGTCGATCAGCTGCTTGCTGACCAGCTTCATGCAAATGAAAGGACTGAAGCCCCCTCTGATGACAGTGGCTTCGGTCCATTCAACTATAGAAAGTGTTGTTCCAGTAAGCAACAAGTGGCGTCACCACCACAGTGCATGATCATTAGTCTGGACTGCCAAGCCCCTTCCAGTCTGTGGTGCAGTGGGCTTGGCAGTGGCACAGTTCTGAAATGCTATTTATTATAACAAAACTTTTTTTTTATGTATGGACAAGCAAACATAAAAAAGGCATATCCCCAAGTTCAACTATACTAAAAGGTAGGACTGGGATTTGAACCAGGGTCTTGCAGCTCAAAATTTTGTTCCACAATCACTGTATAACATTTTTATTATGTGATATCTACTGTATATAATAATGATCCCTAAATAGGGATATATAGGGATTTAGGGAGGCAGTATAGTGCAGTGGTTTAAGGATCTGAGCTGCAAATCTGGTGATATCCAGCAGACCAGCCCTGTGTTTGAATCTCATAGCTTCCACTTGGATACTGTGTGACCCTGAGCAAGTCCCTGTGCTCCCAGGTCACTCCAGTAGTGTGCTACTCCTGGTTAAACAACTAAAAAAAAATTAAAAATAAATGTTGTACGGTTTGACACACTATAAATGAAAGCAACAGTATTTGCTAGTTATATCATTTTTTTAGCAATTTTATACTATATGCTAGTCAAAAATATCAACGTTCAAATTGTTCTTCTCATTTTATTTTATTCCTGAACCAAGATATGGACTTCTGAAGTTTTTAAAGTGTTCTGCTGTCTTGCAATGTCCAACAAGAAAAAAATCATCCTGGTGGTTTACCCACCACCTGCTTATGCTCATGACCCCTGGTGTCTGATGCCTCGCTACACCTGAACAGTGTTGACCAGTCCCATTTGTTGACCTCATGGATATATATGTAGGGTCCCAGCTAAACCACTTCTTTCTTTCTTTCTTTCTTTCTTTCTTTCTTTCTTTCTTTCTTTCTTTCTTTCTTTCTTTCTCTTTTTTGTTTTTGTCATATCCCCCTTTTCCATCTTATCTTGAGTATATACATGTTAAGACTACTCTGCTGCTTCTCATATGACCTCCCCTGAATACCCACACTGTTTAATAGCCCTTCTCTGCACTGCCTCCTAGAGATCATGCTCTTTCTGGAGGTAGGGCTTCTAAAATTGTGCACAGTACTCCAGGTGTTGTCTCTCCCAGGATCTTTACCATGGCAAGATCACCTCTTGCCTCCTGCTGGTGATGTCTCTTCTGACAAATTACAACATCCAGTTGACCTTCATATGTGCCCTGTTACACTTTGCTGGTTGCTTGCTACCATCACTAATGATGACCTCCACAAGTCCCTCTCATCAGTAGTCAATTAACACTGCCACTCCTTATCCAGCACTCAGTTTTGGGATTCTTGTTTCTAACATCCGTAACTTTGCATTTTTTTGCACTGAAGCTCTGTTATCATATCCCTAGTCACCTCTCCAGTTCTGCCAAATCACTCATCAATACTTTTATTCCCTTCTCTGTGTCGTTTCTTACCACATAAATTCATGTTGTCTGTAAACAGGCTGTTCATATCTTGAACACCCACTACTATATCATAGATGAATACACTGAAGAGTACCAGTCAGAGGACCAACCCCCTAAGGGACCTCATTTGTCACCTTTTTGTTCACCAAGTGGCTCCCATTCACCACTGCCTTATTAGACCAATGCTTGGAGATATTCCAATCTATTTAATAAAGTTGTTGGGAGGCTGTCTTTTCAGCAGCCTCCCATGTGGAGCCAAGTTAAGAGCTTGTCGTAGTCCAAAAACAGGACATCTACAGCCTGAACCCTATCCCCCACCTCGGCTGCAATGTTGAAATAAATGTATGAGTTTTTTTGGCATGACCTCCCCATTACAAATTCATGCTGTCTTCTGTCCTGCAGTCCCTGACTCTTGAGGAATTCCACCATCTACTCCTTTATGATGGCCTTGAACAGTTTTCCCATGTTAGAGGTCAGACTGACCAGCCTGTAGTTAACAGGATGCCCCTTATCCACTCACTTGTTCACTGAAATCACACTTCAGTCCCTATGAACTATCCCTGTGGTCTGGGACATACAGGGGATTTGCTTGTATCCAGTACACCTCAAATACAATTCAGAAACAATACAACACTATGCAATGCATCTTAGCAAGAGTACAGTTTAGCAACAGTAAATACTTTTTGTCACAGGCTAGAAACAGTTATACAATTAATGGTGCCACAATATTAAATCAATACATGGGTGTCATAGTAATATAACAGAGTAAGTAAGCATCTACAAAGCAAATGTGCAAGCAAGATAGTTAGTGGGTAGGAGTTGTTGCAGGATCCAGATAGGGTGAGGGAGGAGAAAAGATGGGGTTAAAAGTGCAAAGAGTTTTTGGTAAAGGAGTTGGGTCATTCCCAGAGGAATGCAATTGCTATCACAAGGCCTAGTCCAGTTACATTCACAACCCTCCCCCTTTCAGTCAGCAATTATTATTGACAGCTCTTCCGTAAATCTTCCCCTTAGTTTTTCCCTTCCTCGCAGCCCCCTTTTTTTGTATCTCAGCCCCCTTTCATACATTTTTACAGCTTAGCTTCACCTGATTAAGACCTCCACACCAATTCCTGGCACTTACTTCTACCCCAACCACTCCTCCATACCTCCTACTACTAGTAGCCTTAGCCCTCTGAATCTCCCACCAGCACCTCCATGTCATTCATCAGAGGTTGCTTATCATCATTTTTGCAGTCATAAGTCATTACATCTGTCTGTCTGCATTAGTTTGCCCTGGAGCCTGTAACCACCTGTTACCATGTAGCGCATGCTTGCTTTGGCTCCTCTATTGGATCTTGGACATTCTGGTTTCTTCTAGGGTACTTCTATTGTATCCTATCTTGTTCTGTTAGGTTGAATTATCCTTATCCTTCATTTGTATATATGTTTATATTACTGTATCTGTTTAAATATAAGTGTTCTGTATATGTCTGCTATTGTACCTTCAATTTGATCCTTGACCTATCAGGTCTATCTTGTAAATGAGCTTTGCTCAATGATGTCTGCCTGAATAAATAAAGATTTGATTGATTGATTGATTGATTGATTGATTCCATAACTTAGCAAAGCAGAAAGAGAAGCTAGCCTGGTCAAGGTAGGTTTTTCTTTAAGCGAGTAGCAGAGTGTGTTGCACCACACCCCTGGTGGTGTATTTTTGGTGAACAAAGTTGAACATGTCCTGTAGACCAGCAGACAGTCAGCCACAAAGAGCTTTTTTACTAGTGACCAGGGTGTGATAATGCAGTCTAGAGTATAGGCTGAGACAATTTTGCGGGCTATACAGCACACAGGTGTGGGTGTCATATTTTTTTTTCCATTTTAACTCTTTATTCATTTTAATTCCAGAACACAACATCATGTAACTTGTACACATGAGGAAGATAAACAACACAGTATTCATCAAAGAGGAAAAAGTACATATAAGTAGATAGATACATACAAAGCCCCCCACCTCCCCTACCCCACCCCATAGGCTGCACTATACTACGAACCTTATACCCATAACTAACAATTATTCGACTGTGTACCTGGTGATTTCCATAACATCATAATAGTCTCAAGACTCCCCCAACGAGCGATAAAAGCTTTGCCTCTATTCCGCATAGTTGCAATATGCCTTTCCAACTGCAGGGCTAAAACACATTCCTGTACCATTCCATAATTGGGGGCACATTCTCATCCATCCAGTGTCTCATTAATATTAACTTGGCAGTTGCTGTTACTAAGATCATATGCGCCTTCCTATTACCTAGAGCATCATTCGGAAAAAGATTTATTAGGCACACTTCCGGGGTAAAAAATTCCCTCAAACCAAGAATAGGGTCTAGGGAGTTATTAATAGCCTGCCAAAAGACCTTGATATGTGGACATTGCCATAACATATGATAGAGGGTCCCCACATCTACCTTATGGGTGTCATATTTTTGTCTGATTGCAAAGTGGCAGGCTCTTTTAAGGAGACCCCTGTCTCTTGATAGCATGTAGTCACTCAGACAGCTGTAGACTGCAATCCCACAGTCAGTTATGCTGGAAATTAAGCTGTGTACCAAGAATGTTTTGATTTCAGGTTGGAAATTGTTCCTGTGCCTGTAGAGTAGCCCTAGGCTGGAGTTGACAGTTTCAACTGGTAGGTTGATGTGAGCAGCAAAGGATAAAGTAGGATCGAGGGTAACCCCAAGGTGCTTAAAGGTGTTCACTTGCTCTAGAGGGGCTCCAGAAGATAATGTAATGTTTAATGCCAGGGTGGAGGGGGACTTGTTCTGGGTGACAAAGATCACACCTTTAGTTTTCATGGTGTTCATTTCAAATAGATTGGAGGCGAACCATTCTTGAATGGTGTCAAAGTCAGACTGGAGCCTCTGCTGCATTTTCTCAATGCACCTGTTTCTAAAGAAAATGACTGCATCATCAGCATAAAGTATTATATTTAAGGACCTGCATACAGCAGGCAACTCATTTATGAACAGGCAGAAGAGAAGCGGTCCAAGGATTGACCCCTTGGGAATGGGTTGAATGTCAGATAGTACACTGTGACATTTTAACACTTGGATTCTACAGGATAGGTATTTTGTATATATATTTTTTTTTATTTTAGTCTTTGGTAACTGGATAAGGCTCACTAGGCACAAGTGCCTGTTTTCAGGGGTGACGTGGGAGCACTGGGCGGTTAAGTGACTTGTTCAGAATCACACAGTATGCTAGTAGAGGTTGTGAGAATCAAACTCAAGTCTAGTCTACTGGATGTAACAAGCTCGTTCACACCTCATTCCTCTAACCTCTAGGCTATACTTCCAGCCTTTAAACCAGCTGACCACATCATATGAGAGGCCCAGATTAAGTAGTTCCTAGCAGAGGGAGGCATGGTTTACAAGGTCAAAGTCTTTGGTGAGGTGAAATGTATATGGACCCAGCCATTTCTCGCCTGTGCAGATCACGGTGTTGTGAGTCTGCGAACTCCAGGAGTGCTGTCATAGTGCTGTAGTTTTTGCTAAAACCATGCTGCTCTTTAGCAAGAAGCACTTGATGATTCAAGTAGCGAGAAAGCTGATTATAAACAACCTTCTCTAAGGTTTTTGATGGTGGGGGTAGAATGGAGATACGGTGGTAATTACAATGTAGGTTGTTATCATCCCCTCTGTGTACCGGTGTCACACAGGCTTTTTTCCAGAGCTCAGGTACTTGCCTGGTGGAAAGGGGTAACTTGAAAATAATCTGCAGAGAGCGGGTGACTTCTCTAATGATTTGATTGAGCAGCTTCATATCATTATTATCCGGGCCAACCCAAGTTGTAATTTTAGTCTTGGCAAGGTAGGTGAACACTTTGGCCCAGGTCAGCCTTTTGAAGTAGAACTTGGGTCTGTTAGGCAGGTCAGGTGTATCACCAAGTGTAGGGGGTGACACAGGGGGATTGGGTATGAATGAGGATAAGTCGCTAAACATTTTATTAAAGGAGATAGCAATATTTTTGTCTCCTTCAGTTGTGAAACTACCAAACACTATGGAGTCAGGCAGTTGTTTTCTTGCATTGCACAGGACATCACTGATACCAGTCCATAGCTGCTTAGGATGGTTAAGAAGTTTTTAAGGGAATTTGTGGTAATCAGCGTTAGCTGCCTTTATGCAGATTTTAACAGTATTCCACAGCTCCTTGTACTTTTGGAGGTATTTAGGGTGACCAAACTCTTTGTACAGAGCCCATGCTCTGTCCCGCTTTCTGAACAAGGACTTATTGGCAGGGGTGTACCAGGCCAGTGAGTCACCTTTCCCATAAAGGGTCTTGTATGGGGCAACAATGTTGCATATTCTATTAAGCTGGAGTATGAAATACTCAAGGGCAGCATTTACATCATAAGTTTTCAATGTAGTAGTGCATGGAAGTAAGTGAGCTTATGGGTACAAAACACATGGACTTTGACAGAGAAGGGCTGCCTTTTGGTTCCCTTAGCTGACCATCTGCAAGTGACAGGGGGTGGTCACTAAGAAAGTCTGGCAGAACTGCAGTGAAGATGACCATCAGTGTGACTGTCTAGGATCCAGTTCAGCAAGGTGGCAGTGCCTCTTTTGTAGTTCACCCAGGTTGCAGTGGAGATAATCTGGGTTAGGAATGCATTAGCCAGTTTATCTGTGTAGGGTTTGCTACTATTTGACAGCCAGTTGCAGTTAAAATCTTCCAGCACAAGCTTTTCATGTTGTGGAGATCGGCTTTTCGAAATTCAGCACTGACATGTTTTGGTAGTATATAGACCACTAGAAGGGTAAGATTCTTATCTCCTTTGGGTCCTAGTCTTAAATTTTCTGCAAGGCATTCTCAGCTAATGTGCTCTAGAGGGAGGGGGGAGTCTGCAGGAAGTAAGGTAGAACTTAAAGTACATGAGGCATCCACCCCTTTTTATTTTATTTTATTTTTGAAGGTCGGATTTACAACCTTTGAGTCAGGTACTCTTTTACAAAGGCACCTTGTCACAGGGAGGGTAGACATGGTTACAGTGTGAGATACAGCAGTGGTAAAATATAGGTGCAATACAGATAACAAAAGAACACAATATAACAGTGGTTTACAGAATAAAGTTACATGCAGTAAATAGCATTGTATAAAGTATAACAATAGTAGAAGTCACAGCCCTGGTCATACCAGGGAAATACCTATGTGGAAGGTGGGGGGGAAGGGAAACAGGGGTGAGGAAAAGAAAAAAAGGGGGAAGCAGTCCAACGGACTTTGCCATGGCTATGGGCCAGAAACAGAGAGGGACCCCGACATTAGGTTGATTAAGGACAACTACAGCTTTGGGCGCTGAAGAAGTGGTTACAGAGAGCAACTTTAAAGAGATCAATTTTTGGAAGACTTAATGACACAGGGCAGGAGGGAGTTGAACCATGTGGGAGCACGGTAGTGGAAGGACTTTTGGGCTAGGGAGGTCTTGGTATGGGGCACCAGAAAGGTGGCCTTAACTGAGCTACGGGTGGCAACAGATGGGGATGCAAGCTGCAGGGATGCAGTGACCCCTGGGAGAGAGAGTCTTAGCAGGGATTTTTTGCTAAGTAAGCAGGTTTAGTAGCACAGGTGCTCCTCCAAGGTGAGCAGGTTGGTGGTAGAATAGAGCAGGCAAGTAAGGGTGCGGAGGGATACGCTGGTCAGGAGCCTGCAGGCCTTGTTTATCAAGGTCTGGATTCTGGTGAGGGCGGTATTGCTGGCCGCAGCATAGATAGGTAGGCTGTAGTCCACTAGGGACAGGACAGAGGGGTTGATGGCCAGTTGGAGGGTGGTTTGGGGGAGGTAATCTCTGTGGTGATAGAGAAGGCCAATCCGAGAGTTTATGGCTGAGGACAGGGTATTGATGTGGGTGTGGAATGTAAGAGTCAAGTTGAAGGTGATGCCCAAGTACTTGTAGGACAACACCTGCACAAGAGGGTGAGCATTACTGGGAGGCATTTTGACCTTATTCTGGTGATGGGAAAAAGCATAGTTATTTTTTTTTTGAGGTTAATGACCAGCGGTGGTCAGGAACCACTTTTCGGCTTGGTTGAATGTGTGCTGCAGGGATTCCTGTGGAGTTGCAGGGTCAGGGTGGGAGGCAAGGAGAACTGCATCATCAGCATAGAGTAGCATATTGCTCGAGCAGGAGCTGGGGATCGTGTTGAGAAGTAGGCTGAACAGAACGGGGCCCAGGATGGAACCCCAGGGGACCCCAGAGCAAACGGGCAGGGTATTGGACAGGGTGCAATTTACCTTCATGCACTGTGATATGGTAGAGAGGTAACTGGTGAACCAAGCCAGTGGGCCAGAGTAGAAGCCAAGTTGGTGGAGGGAGTCAAGTAGGAGGGAATGACAGACAGTGTCAAAGACCTTGGAGAAGTCAATGAATGCTGCACCTGCAACATGACCAAAGTCGAGGGCAGAGTGGAGGTGCTGGGAGAACTCCAGGAGAGCTGTAGTGGTGCTGTGTCCAGGGCAGATTCCATGTTGTTCCGGACACAGCAGGTTGTATTTGGCAAGATACTCAGACAGCTGAATGGCCACTATTTTTTCTAGTGCTTTGGAGAGAGGGGGTAATGGAGATGGGCCTGAAATTGTTAGAGGAGGTTCTATGGGCCTGAAATTGTTAGAGGAGGTTCTATCTCCACTCTTATGGATAGGGGTGATTTCTATAATTTTCCAGGCACTGGGAAATTGACCAAGACATAGTGACTGGTTTAAAAGGTTGGTGATAGGGGCTTGTACAGTATTTAGGACTAACTGGAGAATCCTAGAGTCCAGAGGATCACAGCTCTGCTTATTGCTAGCTAAGGCTTTTTGCAGATGAGGCCTGGCTTCAAGGGGTGGTATGGCACACAGGTAGAATGGGGGGCGATCCGAGGTGAGGGGGGTGGAGGCAGGGATAGGGTTAAAAAAGTAGCTGGGGAGGACAGAGCCAAGATCTGAGATGGCCATATTGAGGCACTCAGCTATGTGGGGAGGATCAGTAGTGATGGTACTGTCTATGGAGAGTAGTGATGGTGGGTGGGAGCAGATCTTTCCATTGAGCTCTTTCATATTGTCCCAGAAGGCACGGGATGAGTCCCAAGTGGATTTAAGAGTGGCTTGATAATATTCGGCCTTAACCTGCCTTATAGCCCAGGTGCACTTGTTACATGCTGCCTTATAGGCTTGTCTGTCAACCAGTTTGCCTGTCTCGACAGCAATATGCCAGAGATTAACTCTTTGTTTCAGTGTTTGCATGAGGGATAGGGAGATCCATGGGGCGTTGTGTTTCTTGGTACGGATTCTGGTCAGATGGGTGAAAAGGTCACAGGTCTTGCTGAAGGCACTGGAGAAATAGGCTAGGGCAGAGTCAATATCCATTGTGAGTAGGATTGGGGACCAGTTAAGCTGGGCTAGGAGCGTTTTTAGCTTTCTGAGACCCCCAGGGAAAAAGCGCTGGTGCGAGGTGACCTGGGACACTGGTTTTGGTGTGGGGAATGACCAGTGACAGAGGACAGGAGAGTGGTTACTAAGAAAGTCTGGCAGTACATCAATATCTCTGATTTTATGGGGGCGGTTCAACAGAATTACAGGCTGCAAATATTCATGGATGCAATGCTGAGGCAAGTACCAGAGTGGGGTGTGGGGTGGCTAGTTTACAACGGCCTGGGGTTGGGGTGTATGTTTCTGGAGAGCAGAAGGAGTAGAGCAATTAACCTGATGAGCTGTCTATGGTGACCAGGACCCTTAGCCAGATACCGATGCGAGGTCCTACTAGTGGGGGTACAAGGGATGAGTAGGTATGGCAAGGAAGGGGTGGGACCAGAGTGTCCCGGGGGGAGGAGGTATTGGTTGGAGGTGGGTGCCGTGGAGAAATAGGGGTGTACAGGGTGGGGGGGGTTGGCTACTGTTGGATGGTAGAGGGGTGTGGGGCTCAGGGTGGAGGTTAAGGGGCAGGATGGGACATGGGCAGAGCAAGAAAGGTAACCATGAGTAGGCTGAATGTAATAGCCGTGGTGCCCATTGCTATTTCTTATTGGGGGTAAGGGGAATAACTGACCTTCAGTGAGGGTGACTGCTGCTGTGGAGTAGTTTGTTTTTTCTCTTCAGAGTACATTATGCTAAAAGTAAGAACAAGGCAGGGGATAATGGTGATTAGAACAGGAAAAGGCAGAGGCAAGGTTGGAGGATTAATGGGAAAAATAAGATGCCTCTAGTGGCAGATCAGTATAAACTGCAAATGAGAAAATGGAACGGTGATTAGAACAGGGAAGAGGCAGAGGCAAGGCTGGAGGATTAAAAGGAAAAATAAGATGCCTTTAGTGGCAGACCAGTATAAACTGCAAATGGGAAAATGGACAAAAACTAAAATCTCTCAAAACTTATATTAACTCTAAGAAATCTCTACATCAGACTAAACATTACTTAAAGTGAGGAAACAAAACATTTCAAGCAGAGATTAGTCCTAGCATTAATTTCTTGGCAGCAGTTCCTGGAAGACTTCTGGATTGCTGTACATCGTGTGAGTAACACTGGCAAACAGGAGCAAGTGAGATTCCTCCAGAGGTAGATGCCAAAATATCTATCCCCTGTCTAGCCTAAACAGGTGTAGGTGTCTTAGTCGATTTCATTATCAAGGACCATATTTGTAAGTCAAGTCTCTGTTAAGGTTACAATATCAAACTAGAAATGAGTTACCCAGAGCCTGAATTCATCCAGTTTGGGAATAAGACCTCCTATGTGCACATGGGCCAGCTCTATGTATCCTCTAAAGGACGTAGCAGGTGCTGCAGGGCCTGTGTTGGGACACACATTGCCCCCAGTGATTAACAGGACCAGTATTATTTGTTTGATAGCCAGACAGAGTTTGGGTTTTGAGGAGTAACACACTTTCAAGTGTTTTATCTTTTGCTCGATGCCACAGGCAGCTGGAGAAGTTTTAGTAAGGAGTCAACATAGAGTTCTCTGAATTGGAGTGAAGGAACTGTGTGCAAGGATGTATAAGGCAGTAACATATAGCAGGCTCAGAGGTAGATGGCCTGTGTGGTAGTGCCAGGTGCAGGAGTATATATGACCATATCGAGATATGGTGAGGGGTTTTAGTTGCAGGTATATTATCAGGTATAGCCAGCACAACAACTAATGTTAAGAAATCTATGAAACTGGTAGAACTAGTGAGGAGGGCCATGTTTGACCCCTATAGAGAGGGGGAGTAGTTGGGCATGTGTCCCACTTGGGGGAATATTTCAGGATCATTGAGAAGAGAAACAAATAGGTGAGCCTTCGGTGATCACAAATACAATGGTGTGACCAAGTAAAACAGAGCTACCCTGAGTAGGATATGTGGTTATATAAGGTAAACAGTCAATTTAGAAGTCATAGACTAGAGAGGAGACAGAGCAGAAAAATCCTTCTCTAGATGGGATATTGGCTAAATACTATAAAAACAGGGTATAATACTTAGCAGAAGATAGCAAATATGGGCAAACCCCAGATAAATCATTTGGCTGTAGTCAGTGATACTGGGAGATTCAAAGTCTAGACTAAAATAGAGGTAGTCATTAGACTGAAGTAGCAAATAAGCAGCAAAGATGTAGTAGGTTCGAGCAGACTCGATCAACCGTAAGGCCTAATCTGCTGGCAAATAGTATGTTAGTAGGAAATTGAAATAGCTGTTGCACAGTTCCTGTCCCACTGTGTCTGCCTCCCTGATTGGGTGAACCGAACACTCCAGGAAGGGTCACCCTTTTTCCACAGTGAATACTGAGGCATGGCATTCATTTAAGAAATCGGCAATGCCAGCATCATCGGTCATCCACTCCCCCTCCTTCCTTAGTCACTCAGTGCCCTCCTTCATTTTCCTGTTGTTCCTAATGTACCTGAAGAAGGTTGTAACTGACTCCATGTGCAACTCTGTTGTCCCTTGGCTTTGGCTCTCTTCAGTGTCATGCTTACTTCCCTCTAACTCTACCTGCAGTGATAGACTGATTTGATATCTTCTCACTGTTCCTTCTTCTATGACCTGAAGGCTGCCTCTTCCTGTCTACTGCTTCCTTAATCTCCTTGGACACTAGAAAATCAGTCTAACACTGCAGGTAGAGGGAAGTAAGCATGACAGGTAAGCCTATTTCATATCCTGGCCTTGCCTGCTGTCCTCATACAGCTCTGAGAGTCCTCCAGGATTGCTCCCTTAAGGTTCTCCCACTTGGCCTCAGCTCCTTTCACCTTACTCACTCCTTGAAGTACTCCCCCAGTAACCTAGGTCATTTTAATGAAGTCTGTCTTGCAAAAATCCAAGGCCTGAGTCCTGGACATTGGGAAACCTGGGGCGAGGGCTAAAGAAAACCACACCATGTTATAGTCACTGTTCCCAAAAGGTGCCTCAACCTAAAAAAAACTGTCCTTCGCATCTTGTTCCCCAAGCTTCTGACATGGAGGCTGATTATCCTTCAGACTTTTTCCCCCCTTAATTTCTGCTTTATTCTTTGCCCAGCCCAACCCCTACATGGGTCCCTGTTCTGCTTGCACCCCTCTGCTCTCATTGCAATGTCCTGCCTTCCTTATTAGGGGAATAGTAGCTAGGTCCCCTACTACTCCCACCCCTCCACCCAGTTACAGGATCCCTCAGTTCTTGTCTCTCCCTGTCTTAGTTTAAATGTCTGTCAAAGAAGGCATCCAACTTCTGCCCAGTGTGTCCGCCCCTCCACTATCAGATGGAAGCTGTCACACTTGAACATCTCTCTAACTCAAAAGTGGCTCCAGTCCCCTATAAATATGTACTCTCCTTCATTGTACCACCCCTTCAGCCATGAATTTAACTCACATTTTCTAACTGTCTTATATTCCTAATGTCCCACACCAGCAGGACCAAGGAGAAGGTCACCAACGTGGATGTTGCTGTCATTTTCTCCCCTGACTTACAGAAGCTATCCTTCACTGCTTCCAATTTATAGTTGGCCAGATTATTTGTCTCTAAATGGAAAATCACATTTGCACCCCCAATGCACTTGACTATTCCCTCAAACCTACTGGTGTTCCTTCTAGCAGAGGCTGCCAGGAGACATCTAATTACCCTGTTTCCCACTCCCTCCTTCGCATCAGTCTCACAGTCTTTTATGAGCTAGATAAGGCCAAAGACCCATTTGAAGCTCACCGTTTACACAAATAAATATCTTGATATGCAGTCCTTGAAAAAATAGTTATCCATTCTAACTTTAAACTCCAACATAGGTTATTCCACATTGTCATCACCCTCTGATTGAACCAGGAAGCTCTCCACTTGGTAGAACTCGTTTCACCCTTAAGTTGTAAACTGTGTGATCTAGGGTTGTAACTCTGCTCTTTGAATTAAAATCCCAGACATTCCCAATGGTCATCATTAGCAATGGTCCCAAACAGCAGCCATAGGTCACCACGTAATCTTCTGTATTCCAAAGAATACAATCCCAAAGACTGTAACCTTTCTTCGTAACTCAGATTGTTAAGGCCTGTTACCATCTTGGTTGCTCTTCACTGAACTCCTTTAAGAATCTTAATCTCTGTCTTCATACTGGGTGACCAAAATTGGACACAGTATTCCAATTGGGGCTCACAAGGGATACATACAAATGGATCATCGCTCTCCTATCCCTGCTGTTACTATGTCTTCGAATGAATTTTAAAGTTCTAGTTGCCTTTTTTGCACTTCAATCACAGAATCATAGAAATGTGTCAGCAGAAAAGTACCCATTGGCCCATCTAGTCTGCCCTTGTTCCCTCTCAATAGGTAGCCCTGACTCTACCACCCTACACCCCACTTCTGTGTCCCGCCTGCAGGTTCCCATCCCCTCTTTCCCGCCAGGGTATCTAGCCCTCCCTCTCTTGTTTAAACCAATGTAGTTATCCCACGCACTCTTCAGTCCCCCCCACTGTTGATGCCTTAACCATCCCCTCTGATAGCCCATTCCAGGAGCCAACCACCCTCTCAGTGAAGTAGTGCCCTCTCCTATTTCCTCTGAATTGATCGCCCTCCAGCTTCAAGCTGTGCCCCGTAGTCCTTGGATTGCCTTTCATCTTGAATATACTCCCTTCCTTCACCTTGTTAATACTCTTCAGGTATTTAAAAATTTCAATCATATCCCCCCCTTCCTCTCTCCTGGTTTCTAGTGGATATAGTTTGAGCTCCTCCACCCGCTCCTCATACAGTATGTCCTAGGTTGCATACCATGCACCATTTTAGTCACTCTCTTCTGGACTCTTTCCACCGTATCAATATCCCACTGTAGGTTAGGTCTCCAGAACTGTGCCCCATAATCTAGGTGAGGTCAGACCATTGACCTGTATTGAGGCATTATCACCTCCTTTCTCCTGCTTGTGATACAGCAGTGTCAGTGGCTCAGTAGGTAGCACACTCGCCTCTGAGGCTGGGAGATCAGAGGGCTGTGGGTTCAGTTCCCACATCTGGCACTTGGGTTAATATCCCAGTACTGACACTGTAGTGCAGCATGTGAGGGGTGCTGCACTTCTGAGGTGCCATCTTTCGGATGAGACGTTAAACTGAGGTCCCATCTGCCTGGATTGGTGGTAGTTCAGGTGGATGTTAAAGATCCCATGGCACTTGTCGAAAAGAGTAGGGGAATTTCCCCAGTGTCCTGGCCAAATTTCCCTCATTCACTAAAAATACCACCAACAGCTTAATCTGGTTCAAGGTCAGTTGGCATTCATCTGTATCCCCCTCCCCCGGGTCGTGCCTGAAAATAGGCAGGATTTGTCTAGTGCACTTACCCGGTCAACAAAAGCTAAATAAATAAATAAATAAAATACCCCTCCCTATGCATGCCAGCATACCACTTGCCTTTCTAACTGCTTTGTTGCACTGGTTTGCTACCTTAAGGTTGTCTGAAATAATAATTCCAAGATCCCACTCCTGCTCTGTTTCCACAACATCCTCCCCTCTAGTGTGCATGCGACCTTGGGTTCTTGTGCCCTATGTGCATTATTCTACACTTTTTGGTACTAAATCTCACTTGCCAACTCTCCGAGCACCTCTCCAACTTTGACAGGTCCTCTCTCATGCTCTCCACCACCCCTGCTGTATCTACTTTATTGCAGATCTTTGTGTTGTCTGCAAACAGACACACTTTCCCATTTAGTCCCTCTGCAATATCCCCAATGTAAATCTTAAAGAGTATCAGCCCCAGAACTGAGCCCTGGGGTAAATCACTTGTCACTTTTTCTTCCCTGAAATTAACCACATTTACACCCAACCTTTGACTCCAGTCACCAAGCTAGTTTTCGATCCAATTTGATATTCCCTATCCGGTTACCCACCCGACTGCGACAATTCAACAGCGAGATCCCCTACAGCAACGACAGTGCCATGCCACTGTAGAGAACCCACTGAAACTGGGCACTGTCAGTCGGGGGTCCTGTACCCCCCCAAATCAGCTCTGACTTGGATTTGATAATTCTAAATGGGGGTATGCAGGGAGTGGAGCCCAATGCTTGGGAGTTTGGGGGCGAAGCCCCACTCGAAGAAAACACTTAGTGGCACAGGAAACCAGCAGCAGACTGCAATATTTTGCTGAACACCTGTCGTGGATCCTTTTCTTCCCTACAAGTAGAATGCCAATCTTGCAGACCAGCCTCCTGTGTAGGACGGTGTCAAAGGCTTTACTGAAATCCAGATAGGCCATGTTCACTGCCCCTTCCTGATTGCACTCCCTTGTCAATCAGTTGAAGAATTCAATGATGTTCATCTGGCATGACCTTCCCTCCATGAACCTGTGCTCCCTATTGTCCTGTAGCCCATTTTCTATCAGGTATTCCACTATCCTTGCCATTAGGAGTACCTCCATAATCTTTCCTACCACTAGTGTAAGACTGACTGGATGATCGTTATTCGGCTCCTCCTTTCCTCCACTCTTGTTTATTGGCTCTACATCCGCCTTTCTCCACTCATCTGGCACCCTCTCTGTGTTGAATGATAAGTTGAAGAGCCTTGTTAGAGGTTCTACCAGCTCTTCCCTTAACTCTCTAAGCACCCTGGGATAAAGGGCATCTGAACCCATTGCCTTGTCTGCCCTTAACCTCTCCATGTCCTCCAATACCCTGCACTCATTGAATGGGCTATTGCCCATCTTGTTTGTTTGTTTTATTTATACTGACAGGACCTTGAGCCAAAATGACCCATTTTAATGGGCTATCAGTATAAAATTAACAATAAATACAATATAAAAAACCAAAACCTTCCTACTCATTGCTTCTCCCCCTTAATATACTGGTCCATGTCCCTCCCATTGAACCATAAACACTGAGCAGAAAAATCCATTTAGCAAGTCTGCTTTTTCTCAGTCCTTTTCTAACAGATGTCTTCCCCCTTCCCTTTAAGTCTCATTATACCCTGCTTATTTTTCCTTCTCTCACTGATGCTGTGAATAACTTTTTTTCTCCCCTTCTGGCCTCTTTTGCTATGCTCTCCTCAGTATCTGCCCTCAGCCTCCTGATTATCTGCCCTGCCACCCTTCATCTTTCCCTATATACCTCCTTGTCATCCTTTCCCTGTGTTCTTTTATGCCTTGAAAGCCCTTTTTTCCCCTTTGCCCTTGCCATCTCTCCAGATGACCTTCCCTATTTTCTCTTTCCTACCTTCCTAATGAACTCTTCAGTGACCTTCACAAGTCCTCCCTTATTTGCCCCCCACTGTTTTTCCACATCTCCCAGATATTTCCAATCTTCCATATCGACCCTAAAAATCTCTTTCATTCTTTTGAAATCTGGCCTCTGGAAGTCAGTTACCCTTGTGGTGGTTCAACTCAGTTCCTTTCCCATCCTGACCCTAAACCTAACAGCTCTATGGTCACTTGCCCCCAGATTTTCCCCCAGTGATGGCTCATCCACTTTGTCCCCATTTGTAAGTATTAAGTCTAGTGTTGCCTCTCCCCTAATAGGTTCCGTTACCAATTGATCTGAGTGCTTTTTGCAAGGATTCCTGTATCTCTCTACTGCTAGCTGAGGTAGCTGCTGAAATCTCCCAACTCACATCAGGGAGGTTAAAATCCCCTACCAGCAGGAGTTCCCCATTACTTGCCATCCTTTGAACATCCAGTAAAAACTCTTTGTCTCCTTCTTTCCCTTGAATTGGTGGCCTGTTTACCACTCCCAGGCACATTGCCTCTCCAGTCCTCTTTAGCAGCATGACCCAGAGGACCTCAGCCAATCCTAGACTTACCTGCTCTGCTATCGCCTTTATTCTATCCTTCACGTATAGTGCTACCCTTCCCCCCTTTTCCCCATCCTGTCTTTTCTAAAAAGGGTATATCCTGGGATACCCACTTCCCATTTATGGTTTTCCAGTCTCCATGTTTCCATTATGTTGATCAGGTCCAGTCTCTCATCTACCATCATGGCCTCTAGCTCTGCAATTTTTTCCCAATACTACTGGCATTTGCTAGAAGACCCCTCCACTAATTTCCCTCATACTCTAATTGTTTCCTCTGCCACATCCTATGAGGGAGTGCTAACTAGGCAAGAACCTCCATCTACTACCTCCATCCTTTCTCCTATTCTCATACTTCCCCTCTTCTAGTTTAAATCCTTATCCAGGACCCTATCTATAAAACTTTGCAACTTTCCCCTCAATACCTTAGCTCTCGAATCATTTACATGTAGATTGTCCTTTGTGTACAGATTCTCCTCTGCCCAAGTGCCCCCCATTCCCCTAAGCAGGTGAATCCCTTCCCTTTGCACCCATCATTGAGCCAGTGATTGAAGTCTTTAATTCTTAGCTGTCTCACAGTTCTGCCACGATGAATAGACAAGACCTCAGAGAAAGCCCTGAGAGCTAAATTCCTCCCTGCATCCCCTGGCAATCTCCCTGAACCTACTCTGAACCTCTCCTATATTGTTGCCTACCAGGTCATTTGTCTCTACAGTAGGTAGAAGACTAGGTGCAGCTTTCCCCAAGCAAGCTAATATCCTCTCTTATTTTAGTTATTGCCCTTCCTGCTTCCATTCCTGGCTCACAGAAGACTAATCTCCTTTTATAGGCTACCCTCTTCATTAACCAGTAGAGTCCCTTTATAATTAAATCACCAATGACCATGACCTTGTCTGTACGCTCATCCCTGCTAGAGCCCCAATGCTCCTGTCTTGCTTCCCCATCCTTGCATTTTTTCTGCTCCTTCCCTGGACTCCTGTCCTTGTCCTTTTTTGGATTCCTGACCTCATACTGTCTACTTGCTCCACCATATTGTCCCCCTCCATCTCCTGTGGTCCCTAATTCCAGCACTCCCCAGCTGCAGCTGCCCTTTTCTATCTCTATCTGTTGGACTCTCATTCTGCCTTTTTTCTTCCCCCAACTTTCCACTGATTACAGTACATTCCCTCCTCCCTATTCCCTCAACTAGAATCTTCCTCTCCATCTTTTCCACCCCTTTTCCCTCGGAATCCCTCATACTGTCCATTCCCCTTGGACCTGATTCTCTCACCCCCCCCCCACTGATTCTCCTGGGTCCCTTTGAAGAGTCCTGTTTTTTCACCCTTTCCTCTTGATCTCCCATGTCCTACAGATTAGGCAAAGGTGGATATCTGTTCGATAACCAGACACTGCCTCCTGTATTTTCCTTCCTCCCCACAACTTGTGTATCTATTTCATTTATCCTTGCCCTCTCCCTTGTCTCCTCTCTTCCTTTTCTCCCCACCTCCATCTAGTCATCATCATCATCACTACCTCCTCATCTGTATCCCATCCCTCCACACATTCCCTTATTTTGCCTGTTCCTACCTTCCATTCCCCAGTTCTTAGCTTTGCCTGTGACTCTGCTTCCTTCTTTCCATACCTCTTCCCTCCTTTTCTGTATTCTCCACTTCACCACCCTTGTTAGCCAAATCAGTTCCTACTGTAGCTGCCCCAGTCTTTGACATATTGGGCGCCCCCCGAGTCTACATAATGTGGCCATGAAAGCTGCTGCTCCACATCCATTGCAACCCCACTATTCTCCCCCTACTTGCTGTTCATCTATACTCCTACTGGTTACTGTCACCTTTAAACCCCCTCCCACCACCAGGCTGCTTATAGTATACTCCATTCTCTTCCTGTCTAACCCTTCCTTTTTATTCCACAATTTTATCCCCTTGGTTACAGTTTTTTTTTATAATCTAGACTTAACAGTTTGTTAGTTATACCTTTTGGCTATAGTTATTTCTTACCAGGACCTAACAGTCAGTGACTTGCTAAGTTCTGATAAACCCTCACTGTAAGACCAGATAATATCTGCAAAGCTCTCACTGTTTAAACTAGATATCACAGAGTGTAACCAAATGAATTAATATCTTTCAAGCCCTCCACATTATAACAGAATCAATGGATTCTATTAAAGACACAGAGAGACAACTGAATACTTTTTCAGATTTGTTTAACTGTATAGTTGATAGGATTGCCTCTAAAAGGAAAATGCATATTCGGCCAACAAAAAAAGTGGGCAAATCAAGACTTGTTAAAATGAATTAAGTTAAGGGATAAAACCTGAAGACAGTGTGAAAAGAACAAGGAACCTGTAATCCTACAAACTTATAAAAAGTTAAGAAATTAGGGCTGGATATTCAAAAGGGTTGCACCATGCACAATAGGGTTGCACCTGCGCAAGTCTGAAATTGCGCCATTCTGCCATATTCAGCAGGAGACAGTTGCACCCCCCAAGCCATGCTGAGCAACAGCACAATGATAATGAAGGCATGCTCAACCGGAGAGGGAGGAACCATACATAAGCTGCACAGCCCGATATTCAGCCGGGCTGTGCAGGGTTGTGCAGGCGCAACCCCCAACCTGCGCCTGCACAACTTTGAGAAAAAAAAAGGAGTAAGTCGAGGGCCAGCCACAGGTGAGCTGCCACATTGCAGGGTGCAACACAGCAGCTGCCACCTGTGAGTGGCCTTCCACTTCCTCCCTGTGCCCCCCCTGCAGCCCAATCATGGACATAATAGTAACCACCCTTCCCCCGACTGGCCCGATCTTGGGCACATCCGTAGTAATCCCTACTCCCCCGACTGGTCTGATCGTGGCACACCCATAGTAATCCCCCTCCCGACTGGCCCGATCACTGGCACACCGCCGTAATTCCCCTCCTCCACTGGCCGATCTTGGGCAAAACTGCAGTAACCCCTCCCCACTAGCCCGATGGCGGGCAGAACAGATACAACCCCCAAGAACAATATCCTGGTGGTCCAGTGGACCATGAAGCCCGATCGCAGGCATTAGATTCCAACTCCCAAGGTCCACTGGACCACCAGGGATAATGTTCTTGGGGGTTGAACTTTATTCTGCCTGCAATTGGGCTAGTGGGAGGAAAGTTTTTCTAATTTGCCCATAGTCGGGCCAGTCAGGAGGGAATTACTAGAGTTATGGTCGTGATCGGGTTGCAGAGGGCATGGGTCCCCGATGGCTGCTGCCTGGCAGGGCTTCAGGTGCAAGTCATTGGGGATCAGCACACCTGCATGCTAATGGCATGCAAATGGGGCCATAAGTAGATGCAAATGGCCCCTCTGCGCCTTGCAAGAATTATGGCCCCATTTGCATGTCACCTTTTGAATATCGGAAATTTGCACATGGCGTAATGGAACTTGCACCACTGCATCTTGAATGTTCCACTCTGACAACTTGCGGTGGCACAAGTTCCACTGCACCATGCACAGTGGCTGTGGCCGGGGGTGATATTCAAAGGAGTTGCTCAATAGCGCAACTCTGTTGAATATCACCCCAGCCACACCACAGCGAAACTATTTTGAGCAGTGCAAGGGCTTGCGCCACAGAATGGCGCAGTTTGAATATCCAGCCCTTAATGTAAAACTGCAATTTGTAAATCAAAAAGACAATATTTCATTTTAGAACAGACAAAATACTCAAATACCCCCCCCCAAATGTGGCAGATACTAAATGATTTAATGGGTAGAGGATTTAAGGATACTGATATAGTTATCTAGGCTGGCGATCAGATTGTTAATGAATCCAGTTTATTAGCAGAAACATTTAATAATTGTTTTAGAGATTTGGAGAAATACAGAAACAATGTTAATCCTGTTCATTTAAATAATGACCCCCATGGGTGTTGATAGGGATTCCATTCCAAAGTTTTATTTTAAAAAGTATCCCCATCACAAGTTAAAGATTATGTGTTAAAATATGACCCTAGATCTCATCTTGGGATAGATTACGGATTGATGAAATTAGGTATTAAAACTTTGGCCCAGCCCATTTTAGTACTGCTTGATTTTTCATTGTGTTTTGGTGTACATATATATATATATATATATATATATACCAATCAGTGGAAAATGGCTATAATAAAACCCATATTTAAAAGGTGTAGTACAAAATATGTTTCCAATTACAGACTCATTTTCCTGTTGTCCCCTCTTTCTCAAATTTTAGAAAGAATTGTTTCTGATCAAACATCTGATTATCTGGAAAATATGGTCTATTATTTAATTCACAGCATGGATTTAGATCAAAACACAGCACATAGATGGCCTTGGTGGGGTTCACCAGCAACATGCAGGGTGCATTTGATAAGGGTCACTCTGTTGTGGCGGTATTTGTGGACCTTACCAAGGCTTTCAACCTTATTAGCCATAGTTTGGTGCTTAATTCTTTATCTGATCTTAATTTTTCAAATGATGTTTCAAAATGGTATTTGAATTACCTAAATAAAAGGGCATGCAAAACTGTTATAAAAGGAGAATTATCACAACCCAGGCAAATTTGGTGACATCCAGCAGACCAGACCTGGGTTTGAATCCCACAGCCTCCACTCGCATACTGTGTGACCCTGAGCAAGTCACTTAACCTCCTTGTGCTCCCAGGTCGCTCCTGTAAAAAAGATTTCAGCTTAGTGTGCTATACCTGGTTAAACAACTAAATAAAAACTAAAAATATTAAGTGTGGAGTGCCCCAATGTTCAGTATTGGGCCCTTTAGTTTCTTCTTTGTATATGAACTCAGCTTCTGAAGTTTGCAAAAAATCCCAAATGACACTGTTTGCTGATGCTGTTGTAATTCATAGCTCCAGTGCACATTCTGGGAATACCGTTGAAACTGTGACATTTTGGTGTTGGTCTGACATGGCATCCTTACTTTGTCTCTGTTCTGCCAGGCTCACCTGGATCTGCCGCAATTGGTATTTTGCTGGTACCAAACAAACTGAGTAGGATGCATAAAATAATAAGCAGAAATAGTTTATTTAGAGACATCAGGCAGGAGCAGCCACTTAGCATGAGGTTCACACTCAGACTGACTAACATAGAGGAAATTAGGGGTTTCTAGCCCCTGCAGACAGCAATTAGCATATCATATTACCATAGAGGACTCTAATTTGCAGTACAGTTTGTTCTGTTAAAGGGGCAGCAGTTATGTTAGCTCCATAATTTACTGTACTCTACAAAGTCATACAAAATTATTTTCTTTTATTTCAAAATTGGCTTCACTCTAAGCAAATGGTATTAAATGTAAAGAAAACCAAATTTATGATTTTGTTTCAGCACAAAAAGAAAGTAGAAGTGAGTACCCCTATGGCTGATTTAAATGGGGAGTTGGTAGACTTTGTAGACAATTTTATACACTAGGGATTGTTTTGAACTCCAGGCTTACTTTTGAATCCCATATTAATACTTTAATAACAACTTTACAGCAAAAGTTAGGGGGAATGCATAGAATCAAGCAATTTTTAACACCAGAGTGTAAAACAAGAATGAACTCATAGCTTCATTTTGGAGCATTGGATTATGGGTTAATGATATATACTGCTACAAGTGAGAAGAAACATAGAAACATAGACTTTGATGGCAGATAAGGACCACATAGCCCTCCTTTTCTGCCCATTTCCATATATTTTGGATAAGCTGCATATCCTAGTTAACCAGCAGCCTACTTCTTCCTACCCCAACCAGAATTGCTTTATGTCTGTCCCATGCATTCTTGAATTCCCCCATTGTTTTTTACCCCACATCCTCCTCAGAAAGGCAGTTTCATGCATCCACCACCCTCTCCATGAAAAAAATACTTCTTCACATTGGGTGAGCCATCCCCCCTGTATCTTCAAATTGTCCCCCCTTGTTCTTTCACATCTCTTTTTCTGAAAGATACCACGCTCTTGAACTTTGTTGATTCCAATGAGGAACTTGAAAGTTTCTGTCACGTCCTCCCTCTCCCTTACTTAGATATTGTATAAGTTGAACGTCACACATAATAGTGCATTAAGATTTATGATTGACTCCCCCTACAGAATGCATCTATGCGATCTTTAAAAACTTGCTAATTGTCCCTCTCTAGAAAATAGAGTGAAGATGAAAATGGGTATATTCCTTTTTAAGGTAGTTAGGGGTTTACTTCCAAGTTCCATCCTTTCTTCATTCCCTAGAAGTATGAATGTTCTGGGGACCAGATTCCAAAACAAATTCATGTTTAAGATGCCACTTTAAAAAAAACAAAAAACTACTATACAGAAATCACTGTTATTTAAAACACCACTAATTGTCAACACTATACCAATGTTTCTTACTAACTGTTTTACTGTTCAAACATTTAAAAATAGACTAAAAACATGGTTTGACACTACTAATGTTTGTTCATGTATCCAAGTGCAAAAGTAGGCCTTTATTCTATATTCTGTATGTTTCTATATGCTGTATGTTTTTTAATAGTGTTATAATGATTGCTTGTATTTTATTGTTGTCGTTTGTTTTTCTTTTTGTCTTTGTGTAGAAAAAACTTGTCTCTTGCGAAAACGGGCAACAATGCTCAACGTGATAACAAGTATAAAAATAAAAATATGTTACACTATAAAGCATAGAGTGTAACAGAATGAACTTGTTTAGTTCTGTTTTGCCCTCCATTTTACAACAGAATTGAATTTGAACAGATCTGCTAAGCCCTCCTCTTTACATCAGTAAACACATCCCTTTTACCCTGTTACAACAACAGAATGAACTTATACAGATCTGTTAAGCTCTTCATGTTACAACTACTGTAGATAGATATATATCACAGAGTATAACAGAATTAACTTTTCAAGCTCTGCCAAGCCCTCCTCTTTACAATGGTACGGATTTGTACAGCTCTGCTAAGCCATCTCTGCTACAATTAGATAATGCAACCCCTTGTCCCTGTTACATAGAAACATAGATTTTGACAGCAGATAAGGACCGCTTGGCCCACCCAATCTGCCCATTTCCCTACCTAATGGATAAGCTGCAGATCCTAGTTAACCAGCAGCCTACTTCTTCCTACCCCCACCCCTATCCTGTTACAACAGAATTAACTTAAATATATCTGTTAAACTCTTCCCAGTACAATTAGATAGCACAGTCCCTTGACATTCCAAGCCCTAACTTTTACACTAGACAGTACAGCACCCTTTACTTTTCTACGCTCAAAAATATGAGATTTGCGAATAACAACATATCTGAAAGTACATGGAAACCCAACTTAGAGATTTTTAAAATGCCCCATCCCCTTTAGATATTGTTTGACTTTATTGTAACCTTTGTATGTGTAACATGCATAATTACATTCCATGTAGTGACTAGAAGTCATACTGTGGGATCGGCATCTTCTTACTGACTGCTGCCCCACGCTGATGCCCACAGTATAATGCACTTAAGGTGTTTCCATTTAGCTCAAGAACCACAGCAGAGGACCATAAGGGGAGAAAAACCTAAATGCACAGAGCAAATCATTATCAACCACATCCCCTTTAGCCATTTAAGCTCCTGATTGGAGAAAGGGTTGTCACACCAATGAGAGTAAACAAACAAGCACAAACAGCCACTCAGCTAAATGTCTCCCCAGTTTACAATGTCCAGGCACATCTTCCTCCCCCCCACAAGTGTAGCACCTTGTATTTGGCTACACTGATTTTCAGGCTCCAGGAGTCAAACCAATTGCCTAACTTGCTCAGTTTCTCCTTAAGATCATTCCCATTTGCAAGGGAGTCCACCATCCTGGCTAGCTTAGTGTCATCCATAAACTCTGTGCACTGTACATACAGTGGTACTGTCAAGCCTCACTCTTTTAGTCTGAGGATAACTCTGCAAGAACAAAATCTCATGCTTAAACTTAAGATGCTTTTACAGTAAAATATAGAAACTTACAGTGTATTTTCGTGGTATAGATAAACATCTCACTCATTCAGTTTCTTCAACTTGCTCATTTTATTTCTTTCCCCAGCTCAATATCCATCTAACAGGCTACAGCTGGCAGGAGACCCTGAGGGTGGTGGTTTTTGTGTTAACCTTTTGCACAAGCACAAGTGAACATTGTATGGGAATGCCTTTTGAGGGGTGTGACACTGTGCACCCAATGCAGAGCAGTGTTACAGGGGCATGCCAGTGCTAGACTAATCAGCAACCAGGCTGACAGTGACAGAGTTTCTGACTTGCTGGGTGGGGATGGCACCAGCTTCAAAAGAAGTTGCTGTCCCTTTGTTCCGCACCACCCAGCGAGCCAGGCTGATCTGTTATGGTCAGCCTGGAATGTGTGCCTACTGCAAAGAAAAACATCCATGGATGACTGTTGCTGGTGGCCCTAAATGTCTCCCCACTCCACCTTCATGGTCAACACCATTCCCCCCCCCCACCCATACACAGTAGTAGCACTGGGAATACTCAGTCCCCCAGTGTCTAAAATGGTCTCTCATTGTTTTTTTCCCCAAAGAGAAGAAAACCATCCATTAACATCCATTGCAATCTCCCCAAACATCAGTCAGTGACACTGGGGGTGCCCAATCCATCAGTGTCCTCAACTGTTGCAATACTGTCCTCTAGTGACACTGGGGGTACCCAATCCTCCAATTTCCTGTCCCTGAAATAAAGAAAACTGTCCCTTGTCATTTTTTTACCTGAAAAAAAGAAAAACGTCTATCGCGGTCTGCTGCACCGTTACCCATCCCCATCCAATCCTCCCACTCAGAACCCACCACCCCTCACACCCTCACCCCATACTCACCCACCGGAGGTCAGTCCGCATAATCTTCTTTGGACTGCAAACACATTTTCACTCTTCAAAGCCCATTGGTGAACTGAGGTAAGTGTTTCAATGTATTTCAGTGTAGTTTTCAGGTTCAGTGTATTTCAATGGGGGGGCTCAACTTAGTGGTATACCTTGACCATTTTTTAATATTTGTGCCCCAAATTTTCAACATACCTTTTTTGGGACCCCATCTCACGAACAATGCAAGTGATATTAAATAAATCTGTCCTGAAGTGTGATTTCATAGTAACTGCGCAAAATCAAATTTTGGGAAGGAGTCCAAAATTTTCTCCATCATTGTTCATGAGGTGGCGTCATAAGAAGGCTATGTTGAAAATTTGGTGTAAAAACATTAAAAAAAAATGACGTTATGAGCCTACTTTGAAATCTGTGACCGCAGGCTTGTAATTTTGGCAATTTTCAAAATGTTGACCCCAATATAGACATTTCTTCACAGCACCTCATGAATGTGACAGCTGCAATTTTTCTGTTCCTATCCAAAATGGGTTTTTTTGCATCCCAAAAGGTAATTTTGTAGTCACTGCATGAAATCACCTTTTGGGCAAGTGTTGAAAATTCTCTCTGTCTATGGACATCATGAGGTAGGATCATAAGAAGGTTATGTTGAAAATTTGGTGCAAAAATATTAAAGAACAATGAAGGCATGAGCCTGCGTTGAAATTTGCAACTGTAAGCTCATAACTTTGGCAATGTTCAATACTTTGACACACATTTGCATTTCTTTTCAGCACCTCGTGAATGTGACAGCTGTCATTTTTCAGATCCTGACCAAAATGTTTTTTTACATCCCAAAAGGTGATTTTGATGAAGATTTTCTCTGTACTTGTTCATGAGGTAGGATCATAAGAATGGTACATTTGGGGCACACATATTAACAAAAAAGACAGTTACACTGCTCAACATCAACACTTCTACCTTGCATTCTTAACTGTTAATAAAATGATTCTTTCACTGAAGCAATTTTTAATGTCACTTTCAGTGGTATCAGCATCACACAATCCCTATGACACCAGTGCATGTGGTGAACACGCAGCATTAACAAATGCTTGTTTACTGCTTTTCTTTTGCTGTGCTTCTGTATTTGTTAAATCTTTTATGTTCTTAATGTTACTAATTATTTAACTATTAGTATAGGCTGTCAGTTTTTCTTTTTACTTAGTATGTTATGCAGAGTGCGAAGAATTTGAACTCTGCATGGTATATTTTCTGCTGGACTATGAAACAAGTCTATTAAAAATTAATACCATATTAATATTGTTATGAGTTGCATCCCAGTTGTTGTTAAAAAGGACACTTATTTATTTTTTCCAGATAAGTAATGATTTATTGTACTGATGCCTATGCTGGCACACAGTGCTTCTTCTTTATAGGTGTGCTGGTGTCACTTGTGACTTACACATGCATGTGAGATGGCAGTTTGTCATCAATTGCATACATTATATATATATAAATATATGTATATATATATATGTGTGTGTGTGTGTGTGTGTGTGTATATATATATATATATATATAGTGGCACAGTGGCACCACTATAGTTAGGGTTCAGCAGCCAGTTACATACCAAAGTCAAAAGTTTGTACGTTAATAACATGGACCCATTAAGTGGATTTGAATGAAATTTGGTACGCATGTTGGGTGTACTAGATCTCTTGATTTGCCAAATTGTGTTTCTGTCAGAGTGCTGGTCTTCGTGTACAAAAAGTGCTGAAAAATGCACAATTATCCAGTTTTTGAGGCACCATTTGGCATTCTTAATGTGGTCCTGCATGACTGATGTGTGGCATACCACTCTGCAAGATGGCTTGTGTGAAAGAGCTTTGGTGGCCGAACATGCAAATTTTTGTTTGGTGAAAAAATATTATGGCATTCAAAAGTTGTGGCACTTTTATGTTCCCATTATAAGTCAATGGGGACATTTATATGTATATCTTGTGATCAAGGAGTCGGGGTTCTGGCCATCTTGTTGCACCTGGCGGTCAAAGAATTTGCAGCCTTGTGGTTCAAGAATCTTTGATTCCAATGAATTTCAAAAATTCTTTGACTGCGAGGTCTGCCATCTTGTTTTCAGTTATATGATTGCACAAACACAAATATCTCAGCTCAGGGATCACTTCTGAAGTTAATAGACAGTACACACATCCACAACTCACTTCGCAAATTGCAAGTGACAGCCATTGTGAGCCGAGCTGAATATGTGTCTCATATGGCAAGTCACAGTGAGAGACACATAGACATGTATATATAGAGCCAGAGAGGGTGATTTACCTCCTTTCTATTAAATCTGCAATGACTGGATTCATAAATGTAGTCACAGTGTCGGTACTAGAGATGGTTGATTGGAAATTGTTCCTGGGGGTATAGTGCCATGCTTGCTATATTTGTTGATAATATGTGAGGTGGTACTGCCCCAACATAGAGGTCGTGACAGTCTTAGTAGTGGAGATGTTGGACTGGCAAATGGTGGTCAGAGTGCATTCTCAGCATCGTTAGTTCTCCTGTAATCTCATCCCACCATCCGTCCCCTCCCAGTTGGTGACTCAGGATAGAACAAATAACCTGAGAACATGTGATATTGTTTTCATAGAGTAGGTATGTGCCATCTGGTCTAACACATACACCACACTTGATTTGTTGTTGGGTGCTGTATGGGAAAGGTGTTGAGGGTATGTTGGAATGGGGCACAATAGAAATGTGTGGCATCACCTGTAACCAGTTCTTGTGAACTGTGGGTACATGTGGCACATATCTTGCACACAGATTGCAAGAATGTGGATGAGAAGTTGTGGTCAATAGACAGAACACATGTCCACAACTGAAAAATGCAGATTGCAAGTTACAGGCATTGTGAGTTGGGTTCAATATGTGGCTCACAAGGCAAGTCACAGTGAGACATGTCTCCACATGTAGGCCTAGAGGCAGAAAGGGTATAAATGTCCTTTCTGTAGAAATCTGCAATGACTTGATCAATGGGTGTAGTCATAGCCTCATAACTAGAGATGGTACATTGCAGATTGATGCAGAGAAGACACTGTGATACTCGGAATTTCTCCTCATTATCTGTGAGGTGGTGAGTGGGGATGAAATGAGTAACTTGACAAGAATTTATACTATTGTGACTCTGCACCCATGTGAGTTCTGCTCCATGAAACAGTTAGTTAGATGTCCCTACCACCCCCCCCCACTGACCACTTCCAGGAGATGCTCTTACTAGTGTTCTACTTAGTCTGCATTGTCAGGGCTATGCAGTCACAGTGCAACAGAAGACATCTAGATCAATATAACAACTCTATAACAGTAACTGCTTTAAAATAAAACTGTGGAGACATAGAGTAAGGTTAATAATTAGTTTATTATTTACCATTAATATATATAGTCTGAATTGTTCGATTGCTCTTGGGATGGGAAACAAATCAGTTTGTAGCATATATCTGTTATCATTTTTGAGGATGTATTATGTTTGTTGGCATTTCCCCGAGTTTATCTACAGTGTTTCTTTTCTATACGTACTTTTTGTATATGAATAGCATTAACAACTAAGATTTTTTTTATATTTGCAAAGTGGTTTGTATGGGTGTTAATGCTAGAGAATATTTTGTTAACAAATGTTATTTTTTTCTACATTTACTGCTGAGTGGTTTTAGTTATGTGTCTGTTAAGAGTACTTTATTATCACATTCAGTGACCACTTCCATGTTAAGAGATTGGATAGTAAAAAAATATTATTTAACGTGGTTTTCAACATCATAGTGATAATTTTGGGCATCAGATTAGAATATAGCTATTTAGTAACTGACCTCTGTTTAATGGTGTTTAGTTACTGACTACATGGTCACATGACACAGTAAGAAGCATTAAGTGTTTCTCATGCCCGCATTAATACATTTTCCTATAGGATAACAACATGTGTAGATTAATCTAGTGGTGTTATAGCTGGTGGAGATATTTGACATCTGAGTACATACTTTTAGTTTAAAATCAATAATAACTTTATGAAGATTAATTCCCTGCTATGTTTTTATTTTGTGTTAGTTAAATGTGTGACATTTTTTAATTTCTTATTTGAGTACTATTGTAGCTAATTAGTGATAAGTACATATTTGTTGGTGCTACTTATGTTAAAGTAGCAATAATTTATTGTAAGTTAGATTTAACAATGTCACATAGTGAAAAAAGATGAAACTATCACAGACATGTGTGACATGTTTTAGTATTTTATGGTGTGGTGAGGGAACTCATGTCAACATTGTTGGTGAATCTGATAATTGAGTTTTTAGAAGTAATATTTATTTATGGAACTGGGAAAAAAATCCTCATCCAACCTCCAAAAATATGGACGATCCTGTAACAGCAAGAGCACATCAATTGTTTGCATTGTATAGCAGAAGTAAACAATCATTGTAAGTATTTTTTGATCTGTCATGATTTGTATACTTCTGCACAGATGTAGAGATTAATTATACAGTGAGAATAGGCCAGATAACCACATGTATGCATCTCTTTCATCAGGTATTACTTATAGCAACAGTAGCACTTAATGCAATACAATACCATTAAATGCAAAGAACCTCTGTGCGTAAACACTGAGGCAAGGGTTACCCCAAAGGGCATTTGGCTGGGAAGCCAAGTTTTAAGAAAATACAAAATCACATATGCCCCCACAATGCAAAGCATCATGGGCTGCATATGCAAATCACCACAGAATGTTATGCTGGTCCAACTTTAAGCAGAATTGCATGGTGCCGAAGGCCTCTCATACAGTTTGCAAAGGGTGCTAACAGAAGACATAGACACGTGTTTCTTCCTACCAGGACTCATCAGTATGCCTCATCTGTTTGACACCCCAGTGGAGTGGACCAGCTACCCTTAAGGCAGTGTGCCTTGGATATATTGTGGTGAACCCATTAAAATAAAAAACTATTTAAAAGATAAAGAACCTCTGTGTGCAAACACTGAGGCAAGGGTTACCCCGAGGGGCATTTGACTGGGAAGCCAAGTTTTAAGAAAATACAAAATCATACATGCCCCCACAATGCAAGGCATCATGGGCTGCATATGCAAATCACCACAGAATGTTATGCTGGTCCAACTTTAAGCAGAATTGCATTTTGCCGAAAGGCCTCTCACACAGTTTGCAAAGGGTGCTAACAGAAGACATAGACACGTGTTTCGTCCTACCAGGACTCATCAGTATGCCTCATCTGTTTGACACCCCATTGGAATGGACCAGCTACCCTTAAGGCAGTGTGCCTTGGATATTCCACTGGGGTGTCAAACAGGCGAACACTGCTGATGAGCCCTGGTGAGATGAAACACATGTCTATGTTCTGTTAGCAGCATCTGCAAAAGATATGACTGACTGGCTATTGATTACTGTTCAATACCCTCAAGTCTAATTGAACAGTAATAATGCAGTTTTTTGTTGTTAGTACATCTAAGTTGCAAATGCTGAATATCACAATAGAATGTTTTTACATTGGATTGTGATTAATGATGAAAACAGTCTTGTTTTGCGTCTGATTTATGAGGATAGCAGTGTGATACACAAGGAATTGTGTGTCACAGGTAGCTGCATTGCTGTACTGTTGTGGTGTCTTTCTGCAGTGGCAGAGAAATCTGATAAATCAGCATGGTTTTATGTAACAAGTAGAACACATTGGTCACCATGGGTGGCATCATACACTAGTGGTGTTCGATGAAGGTTGTAAGGGAAATGTATATTTACATTGGTGGTTTAGAAAAACATTTGCATGGAATATGCAGATGCAATGCTATTTTTGCAGAGACACTGGTTTACTGATATGCTGTGATTAGATAGCATCACTCTTCCATACGTTGTGCAGCAGTGGTGCAGCACAGTATTATGACATATGCATCCTTCAGATTTCTTGGGAGTCTTTCCCTTATGGTGCATAATATATCATTGCACTCCACCTATCCCTTTCTGAAACTTTGCCAAGTGACATAGTGTCCAGAGTGAATGGATAGCCCATGAAGGAAGATTATTGCATGGGTGTCAAATTGAGTCCCTGAGAACATAGTTCTCCCAGCAATGAAGTGTGACATTGGTGTTGTGAATTTCATGCCTTGAGAGTTAAAGTGCTGCAGTACAATAATAATGTATGAACTTGAATATGTAACTGTCAGAGAGCATACACAAGCACTACCACATCTTCAGCAGAGCCAACCAGTTTATGCATTAGCAAATAACTTGTGAAATTTCACAGTTCTCTGTTCAGGGACATAGAGAGACAGACAGATCATGTCCTGAGTTGTTTGTGATTCTTTGTGGCCGCATGACAAACATGTACTTGGACACATAGTCAACTTTAAAGTGCTGACGCAGATCAATTTCATCATCTGTTAAACTGTTTATCATTCCCATCATGAACTCTATGACATCTTGTTGTGCACTGGCACCAAACATTGGTTGTCCTGCATATTGTGCAATAGTTAATCATAGAGGAATCAAACTTTGTAAACTGGGGAGTTGGTCTTGAGTACCTCTTATGACTCTCTTTAATGCTTCTGACAGAGGTGTCGACTGACTAGAGTTTAACACATTAGCAAAAGTGTTTGCATAGTTGTGTTTGCATAGCAGTTTACTCCTATGCTGTTGTCAAATGTTGGGAGTGTGTTGACTCCAAAACATTTTTTGGCAGGCAGGGATGTGAGTAGTTTCTTAAAAGAGTGTTCTTTAGTGGAGTACTCAGGTGATAACTGTGGAGTTTTAGTATGCTGTCTTTTCAGTTTGTGCCCTTCATTGATTGTGATTGCTGTGACAGATGCATGTCTGGGAACTTGTAGTAAAGGAGCATTTGGTTGGTACAGTGTATGCAATCTGTTGTACTCAACTATGCATTTTGTGTCAGCATGTATTTTGCTTTCTGTTAGATTCACTATGTGTACTCCAGACAATTGTCTTACACGAGACAAGACAACATAAGACATGCCATCCTTAAATATACCAGTGTCTATGTCTACAATGGCACTATCAAGGCTGATGCCTTGTGACTTGTGTATGGAGTCTGCATAAGCAGCACACAATGGAAATTGTTTCCTTGTCACGTATATGTCTTTCACAAGTTCAAACTTAACTATTACGCTGTTTATTGGGTGAGGGATTTCACAGTTGTTAAACTTTACGACTATGAACTCCACAGCTGTACCCTGTATATTGTGTAGAAACTCTTGGAGGTATCCCATGGATCCATTCATGAGACCTCAGTCAACATCAATGTTTCTACGAAGCATGATACGTGCATTTTTCCACAGTGGTAGCACAGCTTCCAAACCAGCTGTCCGTGACACATCACTTGTGAGATCTTTGAGATGCTCAACCATTTTTGATACCATTGTTTGTGATAGGGTGATGCCATCTATGGTATCTATGCATAGTAGAGTGAAAATAGGTTGTTGTTCTCTCTTCATCATGATGTCATTGAACGCTGCACACTGCTTAAGCCTTAGAAATAGACATACAATGTGTACCCCAGATTTCTGGACATATGCAAAGATATCACATGCATCCTGAATAGGATCATTATTTCTTGTGATCATGCGCTATCTTATCATCTCAGCGTGGGTGGGTGTCAGTGCACCAATACGTGCCTCATCAAGTAATGCTTTGTAAGACATGTCACCTTGCTGTCTCATGTTCTGTAAGAGTTCAACATATGAAAAGAACTCCCACAGATTGACGCCACCAGTGCATCCTATTGTTTTCTTTGCCTCTTCAATGGATAGACTACAGAAAACATGCTTGCCATCTACAGAAGCCAGCTGAAGGAGATCTCCAAGAACAAGAATATTCTTTCCACCAAATGGCATGTCATCATTGATTCCTAGTATCTCCTGTAGGCGTAGGTGGATAAATGTGAGGAGAACATTTGAGACCATGCTGATCTCATCAATTATCAGCAAATGCATCTTGTCAAACATTGACTTCAGTTCAGAAGTAATGTCATATGACAATTTTCTGTAATCACCACTCTTTCCATGCTCAACTGGTAACATGAATAACCTATGAAGTGTGATACCACCAACGTTATAAGCTGCCAAACCTGTAGGAGCAGCAACAATAACAGATGTTGCTGTATTGGTAAGGTCTTGCACTCCTTTGCTTATAGCTTCAATCAAGAAACTTTTTCCAGTCCCAGCAACACCACTATCAAACATCCTGATTGGTGTCTGTTCCTTGCAAAGACACTGCTTTCTATTGTGCTTGATAGCATGTTTCACAGTGTGCATCATAGATTGATACATGACTCTTTGGTGTAAGTTCAACTTGTTGACAATGTTGGTGTCTGACTCTGACAAGTACATGCTTTGTTGCATTGTGCCCTCAACCTCTGACATTAGCACAGCTGGGTCATTAGCAGGAAGAAGAGCATCAAGAGTTCCTTCTCCTTCAACATCAACCATTTCCTGTGATGTTACAGGTGTGTCATCAGCTAGGACTTTGTGTTCTCTAGCTGTTTTCTTCCCATTTCAAGTCTCTCAATGTACGTCTCAGAGACATGACTTTGGAAGGTATGATATGTTTCCATGAACTCTTGTTCATACATATCAAATAATCCTTTTAATTGAGATTCTGATCTCCAAGGTTTGAATAGAAACAATAGAGCAAACTAATAATGTTCTTTGCTTTTTGTTGTGTTCAAGGTCAGTTTGCAGTGGTCAATTAGCCATGGTTTGCATTTTTAAACAAGTGAACCATCAAACCCTGTGACTTTATATATATTCCTTTTTCTGAGTCAAAAGGAACACCCCACTTGTAGTCATACCATTGAGCAACTTCAAAGAGACAGAGCTTGTCCATAGCACTGTGGCGCTCTGGATAGTAGTTGTCAGTTAAGTTGCTCTTAAGAATATTTGTGATGTTGGTCTTGTAGCAGTCAAGTCATCAATCTCTTCATGGCTCTTAAGACCACAGCACCTGTTTTGCTTGTGATTCACATTCAATAAATGAATGGAGTACGATTTCCCATATAGGCATACACCTGTGAGCCGGTCACTTGCTTCATAGGCTGCGCACCCACGGTGTGACAGAGTCTTAAGTCCTAGTGGCCAAAGTCTGGAAAACATTGACCTATCACAGTTAGACAGATCTTCCCACATTTCTTGCAGGTTTGTTTGCTTATGCTTAGTAATGTATGCTGTAACATACCTTACGAGAGCCATTGAGTTGTCTACAGCAAACTGAATGTCAATGTTTGCTTGCCACATCAACAGAAGAGAAGGACTATAGTCAGTGATATAGACTTCTGATTCTGTGTGAAGTAGTTCATAGACTGTCTTTGCTGACTTTGCTTTCAGGCGGTGTCACGTGGCTGAAAATACATCATTCAGTGAAGCACCTAGACAAGCTCACCTTGGGAAGCCAAAATTGCAGCGAGTGTACCACTGACCTTCGTTCTTAACTTTCCTATGAGAATATTTGCCACAGAGGTGTTGTTGGAAGTTCTGGACCAATTTCCAGAGTGTTGCACTATTATACCTGTGTGGTATCTGACATGTGACATACTTCAAGATGAAGCTTAGAATGTCAGCTGTTTCATTGTCTCCAATTCATGGGACATCTGTAATCCACAGCAACATATGTATGTGTGGGACTCCACTGGCTTGGTACTCAACCCTCCAGAAGTAATGCTGAACAATAGCAAGGGGAGGGTTTGTCTTAGACAATATGAATTTCAAAAGACTCTGGAGCTGGTGGTGGAAGTAATGTGGAACAGTTACAGGATCAAGTGAACAAAGTTCATTGAGAGTCATTGTTTGGATGTTTTCAACATCAGAGTTTGCCTGTCTGAGAAGATCAAGCAGATCACCCCAATAATATTCAGTGCAACTCAATGTCACAAACCATGTTGCTGGTCTAAACTCTCTCAGCATGCACATCACCTCAGAGTGTCATCTGTACCAATATCCCTTAGTACCACACATGCTAGACAAAATGGAAGAAAGATTGACTTTCAGTGTTTCATCTTTGGTCTGCAACTTCTGTAGTAACTGTGCAGCTGTCATATTGTTGTATTCTGTTCCAAGTCTCAATGTATGAGCAATACTAGCAGATAGGACACTAAGTTCACTTTCCCAAAGAAGGTGGAACAGGTATGCAATGTTTCTTTGAAACTTGCCATCCTTATGTAGTACTCATAAGGCCCTATACTCAGCTCCTCGTACTTGAAGTTCTCATTCATCTAATCGACCACCTGAACCAAGTGGAAACAGATCAGGAAAGCAACAAGCTTCTAGAGTAGTCTCCCATATACTAACAGGATTGCCCTCCACTTGTTTCATTTGATATAAACCAATGTTATCTATTACTGGGCATTTGCTGTGCAATGGGTGAATAGTAAATTGCTCATACACTTTTGATACAGTTGCAATGTCAACCTTCTCCAGTATTGCCTTGTCAGAGTTGTCTGTGGCAATATCTGTTGAGAGACCACCAAATGCAACAATGTCACAATAAAAAGAATTGTGCTCTTTTAGGTATCTCAAAGCATGCTTTACGTTGTCTACATTGACAATGTCCTGCCATATTGTTTTGGCCTTTGTTGGCACACCATTTACCAAGATGACTACACTATTGTCCTGAGAAATAGTGTTGACATTTTCTTGCAAAGGTAAAGGCAGGTAGACAACAGAACCTTGAGAGAGTGTACAAGTTCTCTGTTTGGTAGATCTTGTGTCTTTGTATTGAGCCTGATGATCATTTTAAATGGCTTCATGGTTTGAATGAGAATCCTTTCAAACAAGTTCAACACTGTTATCTCATCAGGTGTTGGTTCTACTTCCATTTTATTGAGTACAGAACAAGGAGGTAAACTGTCATTCTTGATTTTTTTATGACAGTAGGAACAGAGTGACACAGTTGTGACTTCTTCAGAATCACACTTTAAGAGAAGGTATGCATGGAGACATCCCCACATTTCATTCCAACATGGAATGTTTTGCGGGTCCACTGTGACACATAAGTACTTGTAGAACAATTGTTCACATGATGCACAGATTGTATCAAATTTTTCTGTTTTACTTAATTCAAATTTAACAAACTCACTACCAAAATGTCATAGAAGGTGATCTTCTTTTACCAGTAATGTCTTAAAAGTACTTGTTTCTTCATGTATAGTAGCTGTAGACCTCAATCTATGGGTTCTTTGCAACTATTTAATTAAGTCTGTAAGTCCTTCAACATCTCCATCATTGAGCAATGCTTGAAACTGCATGTAGTCTTGAATGACAGATTGCACTCGATACAACCTTTGCACAAATTTGCAGATGCCAGAGTTACGCACTGCTAGCATATGAAAGTGATGGAATGTGCTGTCACAGTTTATGGTCTCTAAGCATGCAAGGGAGTGACCCACCAGGCCTTTGTGAGGCTGAATCTTATACTTTTCAATGATGTGAAGTAGAGTGTGTTGTTCAGATCTCTTTGTGGCTAGAATTGTTGAGAGGAAACTTTTTATAGATATGATAGATTCCTCTCTAATATTGCATGTGCTGTCACATGACCATTTTTTAGCTGACGACTTTGGATCACTTTGAACCTCTTCAACTCCATTGTCATTCCCCAGGTGAAGGGTTTCATGGGATAGAGTTAAGACTTTGTGCACTTTTCAGTGTTCATCAATTGTTAAACTGATGTTTCTGTTGTGTGCATGGTATGTCTTTTCCCAGAAGAATGCTTCTGAGTACTCTGAATGAAACCAGTCTTCTTGAAACATGAGAGAGATATTTTCTCTGCTTAAGTGTTCAAAAGATAAAAAACTGTTTCTCATCTCCTCAATCTTTGTAGTCAATTTATCAATGGCTGACATCATTTCAGCCCAGAATTGGGAACGTATTGCTAGAGCCACATTGATAAATTGTCTTGCTCTTAAGCAGAGTTTCATCAATGAGATCTTAGTATACAGTCTATTCCCTTTGTGTATCACTATTTTGGAGATCACACATTCAGTCCTAGCTCTATGGACCAGCTTTTTGAAAAACATTGCCTTGCTGTGTTGTGCACTAGCAGAATTAATATGCCTAGCATTTTTTTTCTGTCTCACATGTCTATGCTATGCTGATGACAGTGCTGGACGTTATGATTGTACTGTTTCTCTAGGAAAACTACTTGTGGTTTTCTTAGAGGAGGCTTTCTGTTTCTTTAAATGTGTATGATTAATTCTATGCCTGATGTGAGCAGAAGATAATTTTTTATGCTTCTGTCAAGAAGTTTTACCTTTGGTTCTTGCAAGGCACGACAATGAACAAGCAGTACAGCTAGCACCTTGTGTCTGAGCTCTGGTTTTATGGCAAATGGCCATGATGAAATAGATGAAGCATTTCTTCAATATCTTCATGGTTGTAGTCTCTTAAGAAAAGTGAACAAGAATATATTTAGGACTAAGAAACATTTGTCACGTGGTAGTAAAACAGAAATAATGTGTAAGAAATTTAAGACATAGCATTGTGATGAAAAAAAAAAAACAAATCTCCTATGATTTGCATTGGTTTGTTACAAATTATTTAACTATTCTGTACCTTGCGGTGTGGTCTGAATATTGCAAGCAGTTATCACTTGGACAATAGATGAAAAAAGAACATGTGTGTCAAGTTTATTGGTTGATGCGTTTGGGTAGTAACAAGTTTACATTTGTGAAACTGTTAAATATTAGTTGTGGCATTGTTACATGTACTTATGCTGACATATTATGATGATGGGACTAGGAAGTGTTGTATTACTGAATTGTGGCAATGATGCTTCTATGGGTCTGTCTGAAGGTGGTGATGGTGTGAATAATCTTGTGTTGTTGAAATAATATAAGTTTATTGATTGTTGTGATGAGATAATTGCATGGGTCTGATGATAATTGAATGGGAAAGTGAAACAATGGAAAGTTGTATGAGTTAAAATTTAAAAATGTGATATTTTTGTCGTGAACAAAGAATTTGTCACCTCACGAATGATCCTCGAGGTCAAAGACCTCATGATCAAAGATTTTGTGATCTCTCGAACAAAGAACATGTAAATCATATGAAATTCCCATGGAAGCTTGTTTACCTTGCTTTTCATGGCAGGCAAAACTTCTAATGTTTAAATATACATATGTGAACATAGTGTGGTGACAAACTATCTTAAGAATTGAGTTTTTAGAAGTCTCACTGTTTTTCTGGGTGAAATCACGCATTTTCATCATGACCTAGGAATTTGTAAACTCATGGTTCGAACTCGCGATCAAAGCGAGTTGCGTTCAAAGAATTTGCACGCTTGCAGTCAAAGATCATAAAAAAAGCGTCATTTATTTGAAAATGTATTAAAAATGAATAAAAACACTATATTTCTTGCTTGTGGGTTATAAAAATGGTAGGAGGGTTTATTTTGTTGTAATGCTTTGAAAAGTATTGGTTTTGCACTGTCAGATACAGTTTGCGGTGAACTCTCCTGTTATTCTCATCATCAAAGATTTTGTATAATCACGGTCAATCCTCGTGGTCAAACTGAGTCGCGATTCAAGAATTTGCATGCTCGCAGTCAAAGATCGTAAGAAATGTGGTAATTATTTACAAATGTTGCAAAAGTAAACAAAAACACTATGGGCCAGATATTCAAACTGCGCCTAAAAAGTGCGCAACAGCAGGAGCAAGTGCAAGTCAATTGCACACAAGCACAATACACACGATATTCAAACATGGAGCAAGACAAATTGCGCAATCAGCCAACATCTGAATATCATACAACCTGCGCCATAGTGCAACCAGGAAGGGGAAGCTGAGCAGAGATGATGCGTCATAGCGCAACAAAGGCAGCCCAGCTGAGCAGTCCAGAGGTGCCATAGTGCAAGCAAAAAGACCCCCAGCAGCAGAGCAATGGAACTGCACAACCAGGGAGGTAGGCAGGGGCCCACCACCCATGCCACAGATGGTCACAGGGACACACTGCAGAATCAACAATGTACTCCCACACCCCAAGCACAGCATAACTGGGGGAGGGATGGAACAGCCACAGGACCATGGGGACAAGCAAAGAAAGCATGTTCCGGCTGTGTTACTGCAGCACACCCACTGACAAGCTGAGAGTGCCACACAAAGGGGGCGGAGCATCCCAGTGTCCAGCAGCCCCCCCATGTGCACAGCACACCCAGCACTGTGACCCCAAGACACCACCCATGTGCAGTGACCAGCACTGCAGGAATCCCCAGGCTCCCCCCGGCACACTGCAACCCCGTGAACCACAGAACTATACAAGCCAAACCCACCATAAGCACCCAGCAGTGGGTGGCAGCACACGGCAATACTGAGTGGAAGCCACACCCACACCAGAGACACCACCCCACACACACACACACACACACACACACACATACCCATGACCATACCACCCCAGATGCCATGCACACCACTGCAACTGAGCACCAATAGCCAGCTGCAAATCAGAGACCACTACAGTCTTCATATCAAAATATAAATGTATTATGAACATGAATAACCAGAACAACAAATCAACCACATATTTACAAAGCAGGGGTGGGGGTATGGGTATGAGGTAGGGGTGGGTAAGGGGCAGGGGTGAACAATCGGGAGAGGGAAGGTGGGGTTCGATGATGTCCAGCTACTGCCTGGCAGGCTGCCCTCCTCCTGCCTGGTGATGTGCCTGGGGCCCCCTCCGGTGCCGCATCCCATGCCACTGCAGATCAAGGAGTATGGTGTGGGAGTCGATGGCCACCTGAGTGAGCCTCCGCAGTCCCCGCTCCATCTGGCACAGCATCCGGATACCTAGGACAAGGAATTAGAGTCAATGGCTGTGTCTGTCCACATCCTTGAATCCCACCCAGCATGCATGGCATACAGCCAAGTGCCCCGCTCTTGTGATGGACTGCACCCACCCACAGTGATCGTGCACAAGACAACCAGGCAGCAACAGCCATGTGTACCACTGCACACACACACTGCCCATGTCCATCACAGCACAACCAAGGCTGCCCAGTGATGTGGCTACATGGTGGGTTGCTAGTGTCACAGCCATGTGCCCAGTGCATGCATGGACCACCAGTGATGCACACACATACATGCAGTGCCACTGGACAGTGATGACTGTCACATGTTGAGTGCATGGTAGTGTCATCCATGGAAGGTGGCCGTGCCCCCCCAGCATGCAATAGCATATGATGTAATGACACTCAACCTCATCAAGCCACTGCTGCAGGTGCTGCTGCGGCTGCAGCTGCTGCTGCTGTGGCACACCTCCTCTGCCAGCCACCCTGGCACCGCCATCCCAGGCCTCAGCCTGGGCCCGCCTCCACTCCTCCATGCCTGTGGGAGACAAATGAAGAGAAACATATCAGTGAGATCCCAAAGCAGACAGCCCCTTGCCCCATTGAGTGTGCCTGCCCACACAACCAGACCCATACAGCACACACCTGCAAACGCCTTTACAGGAAACCATAGCCCAACCCACCCCCATGCGCAGGTCACAGTACACAGTGTCACCCATGCGGACAAAACAGGTGCATACACAGCACACCTACCTGGCCTAGGCACAATGCCCCTCCTGGCACGTGACCTGAGGTGATCCAGCAGCTCCCGCTCCCTCCTGTGGAGGTCACCATAGCAGTGCCTGCACTGTTCTGCAGTCCTCCACCGCCCAGTGGCCTGCTCCAGACTTGATGTCACCTGCTGCCACACATGGGTGCTGGCCATGTGCAGGGGTTCTCCCCCATACAGTGAACCATGGTGTGGCTCCACCACAGCCACCAGGTTCGCCAACTCCACCGCACTCCACTGTGGAGCTCTCCTGTGTGCCATCACTGCAGCTGTATAGTAGGCAATATGGCGCTCCACAGTGCGGTAACCCCACGTGAAAATGTTGCCCAATACAACTCCATCAGTCCCTATAGCGCTGTTTGTATAGCGCTGTCGGTCCACATCGCGCTGTTACCGAACAACGCGATAGAGCCATAGACATGCCAGACGTACAGTGCCAGGGGGCAAAGGTCATGCACAAGGTCATGGGTCTGTGGTGCAAGGCCACGCACAGCGCCTTCGGACGTCTACACGTCCAGTGCGATCGGTCACCTGCGTGCCAGTGCCACAGTGTACTATTGCGCAGGTGTGCCACAGCGCTATGTGGTGCCCAGTGCTGTAGCGCCACTGGCACAATAGTGGCCATGTCCTGTATTGCTGATCACGCACAGCACATCATTAGTGCAGCAGACGCCTGCGTCAGCTACTTGGGCATGTGCAATGCGGTGTGCTATGCAGTCACACAACTGCGCCATTGGCTCAGCCGGCACAACCGTATTGCGCAAAGCGCAACAGCGCGATATTAGCCGACATGTGTAAATCATCTGATCAGCCATTCAAAGGCGCATTGGCATGATTTGCATCTCATTACAGTTGCTCCACTCCTAATTTGCATGCATTGCGCTATATATGTGCGACAGTGATCTGCGGTGGCCAGAGTCGGTTACTGCAGGTGAGAGGTGAGTTGCATGTTGTGTGATGTTCTGGGCAATGGTCATGGGATAATGCTGTATACAGCACAGTGACAGGTGTCCACTTCCACCCATTCAGACCGACATGGCCGAGCAAGGACTGGGTGAGGAGGATGATGGTGGGCAAAGGAGGAGGCCCAACTTCACGAAGTTCGAGACAGAGGTACTCTGCCAGGCTTACCTGGATGAGAAGCCACTACTTAGTGGATGGTGGGGCACCCCTCAGGCCCGTGCTGCTGCATGAGAGGGGGTTGCTCGTGCTGTAAACCTGCACGGAAGCCACCAGCGGTCCATGCAGGAATGTAAGAAAAGGATTGGGACCGACAGGAGATGGGTGAAAGAGAAGGTGGCAGCCCTCAGGGCAGCACGAGCTGCCACAGGCAGGGGCCAGCCAGAGGTGGCGCAGCTGACCCGGGTGGAGAACCGTCTGGCTGCATCCATGCAGCGCAGTGCAATCGAGGGCATTCCAGGAGGTGGCTTCCAGACAGATGGAAGCCCATCACCGCCCGGTATGACATGGTGGTGGTGTTGGGGGGGAGAGGTTGATCACATGCACTAACATGGCCTCACTTTCTGTTACAGATCCTGTTCATCTGCAGGGGACAGTGGTGGTGGGATCATGCAGTGTGGAAGACCTGCCAGTGTTGGTGGAGGGTCCATCCACCTCTGCTGCCAGCTGGCATGCACTGCAACAGCATGCACGCCTGGCTGGCACCTCTGTTGTCGGTGAGCCAGGTGTGGGGGTGCACAGCCTGTGTCTCAGCACTCTGTGACTGTGGCTGTTGCACAAACCTGCACCATTGATGATGCAGGGACTGCAATGGGCAGTGACACGTGTGTGTCTCATAACAGACACACAGCAGGCCAGCACGTGCCCTTGGACCTAGCTGGTTCCAAGATGTATGCCAGCACGTCAGCACAGTCCCAGGCTGTGCCTGTCAGCACCGGTGGGGCAGCACCAGTGGCTGTGCAGGCCTCTGACACTGTTGCGGCCACAGCAATGGAATGAGTGGTCCCCGGGGCACAGAAGTTGGAGGGGCAGCAGCAGCAGTCACCCACCAGATCTGGGGGTACAGGGTCCAGCGGTGGCACATGCACACCACCTGTTGACTTGCCCACACCTGGTCCTGGTGAACAGCACCCACCCTCAAGGGGTGGTGAGCATCAGGCCTTTCCATACCCTGGGGGACAGAATGCCGAAGTGGCACAGGACCCATTGGATGAGCACACCAGCCTGCTGCGGGCATCAGTAGAGCAGCAGATGCGGGTTGCAATGTGCATGGAGGCACTGCGCGTGGCTGTGGAATGGAACAGCAGGGACAATGCATTGATCCTTGCAGAGATGGTCAGACTGTGGACGGATGTGACCGCCGCCATTGACAGGCTGACCCAGGCAGTGGTGTCTGTTGTGGCGCATTGAGCACACGATCAGGTGCCCTGTGCCCACCCACAATCGCTCTCACCCTGTTCCCGGTGTCGTGCGACACCCAGACTGTCGACGCCGGGTTCTGCTGTGGGCATCCCGAGCACACCTGGTGCAGATATGTTCGGCATGCTGCACACCCCTGTGCGGACAAGGTCGCAATCGCGTAGTGGGACCCCTGGTGGTCCATCGGTGCCACCCCATGTTGCCCATGATCAGACTGCTAGTGCTGCTGGGACACGGCGGGGCCGCCTACACAACTGAGGTGGCCATGGCACAGTGCCACCTGAGTGACCTGTCTCCCAGTGTGGGCCCTGTCTGATGCTGCCCTGTGTGCAATGTGTGTCATGGTGGGCAGTGCACTGGTGGGTGCCCTGCCCAACACACCGACACATGGACCACCTGCACACCCACCCGACTGCTGTCCACAGGTGCGTGTGCATGATGATGCCTGCATTGTACTGTACACCAAGGTGCAAGGGTGACCAGCATCTGACACACATACTTTGACAGTACAGGTGGTGGGGGTGGTCCGTTGATCCGTGTGTTTGCCATGTCTGTTCCTGCTCGGCTGTGCACCTGCTCATGTACGCTTTGTGCCTGGTGTGCATGTGTGTGTGTCCATATGACTATTCACCCCTCCCTGATGGTGTGTTTGTGCACCTGGACCCTAACACTCCCCTTGCCATCATGCACCCCTGCTGTGTTACCCTGTGTGCCTGTGGGTTGCGCCTAGACAGTGTTGGTTGCACATGGCCCCTTGACTTACCTGTGTCATGCAAAATGCTCCTCCGTGATGGTGTCCTGGTGCAGCTGGGCCTGCCAGATCAGTCGGGGGTCCCGCCGTCCAAGGGGGGGCTGCTTATCCCCATCATCACCGGCGGCCCCATCGCTGTCCCTCCTCAACCTGTACAGCTATCCACAGTCTTGGCCATGTTGTGCAGGATACAACAGGCCAGGAATATCCACAGGCCTTTGAGGGGCTATACTGTAGGGCACTGCCAGAGGTGTCTAGGCATCGGAAGTGTGCCTTAAGCATCCCAAACACCCGCTCGATGATGTTGCGTGTGGCGGCATGTGCCTCATTATAGCATTGCTGCGATGGGGTCATGGGGCACCAGTAGGGTGTGAGCAGCCAGGGACAGAGTGGGTATCCACTGTCACCTGTGTGGAGATGGTGGAGATTAGTATCATGTACACGTTCATATTGCCCATATTCCTGTGTGCCACTACCATGGCACCTGTGGCTTTCCAACCCTTGCCCCAACCTTGCAATTCCTACATGCATACTCACCCACTAGATGTCCCGTGGGGATGTCCCCACTCTTGAATCAATGGCACAGTGCAGATTGGTACCATATGAAGGCATCATGTGCTCTGCCAGGGTGTGTGGCACAGACATTGATGATGCACTCACTGGCATCACACACCACCTGGCAGTTGACACTCAAAAAACCCTTTCTGTTTCTGTATGCGGCCCCATCGGGGCCAGGTGGCGTGCAAATAGCCACATGGGTGCAGTCTATTGCCCCTAGCATGCCGGGCATATGTGCTACCCTGTGGAACTCCTGCATGTTTGCTGTATGCTCTGCCACGGTGCTGGGGAAATGGATGTACTCTGCAGCATGTGGCAGCAGTGCACTGAGAAATTGGGTGAGGATGCGTGACATGGCCGACTGTGTTATGCCTGTGGTGTCCCCTGTTGGCCTCTGGAAGGTACCCGTGGTGAGCAAGCACATTCAGGCTGTTACCTTTGTCTCCATTGACAGAGCGTGACTCCGTCGTGAGGGTGCCTGTATCACATCACTGCACAGCTCACACAGCCACCTCAGTATTGCCTTGTTCAGGTGGTACCGGCCCACGATCTCTACATCCATGTACAGCTCAAAGCTGACGCGGGCACGGTACTGCCTGTTGGGGGCATACCGCCGACGGGCCCTTCCACGGCCACGTCCCTCTGCAGCATGCCTTCTCAACCCCCTCATTACAGCTTCCATGAGGAAGCTGGCACTATCCATGTCCCTGGCTTGTGTTCTCCCCAACTGTTCTTGCTGTGTTACCCCCGCTGTCCTGACTGCTACCTCCACTGCACTGGGTACACCTACTGGCTTCTGCAGTCTGTGGCCCAACACACCCTCCCTTGTCCCTCTTCTCTCCTGTGCAGTCCCTGGCCTGCACTCTTTGCCGCTGTTGCACTCTCTTTCTCCCTGCCTCATGTGGCTTTCCTGTAGCGTTCTTGCACCTCTTCCTTGAGCCTTTTTATTTTGGCTCATTTCCGGCGTGGAGCACCTTCCAGCTCATCCGCTGTTGTGCATTGCTCAGGTCTTTAAATATCGCATTGCCCTCTTTATGCATGGGTCCACCCCCTTCGGTTGCACATGCCTTCATTTGCATTGCGCTGTTGCTCAGCCTGTTTTCAGTGGCGCAACTGTCTCCTGCTGAATATCACAGAATGGCACAATTTCAGACTTGTGCATGCACAACCCTATTACGCATGGTGCAACCCTTTTGAATATCCCACCCTATATTCCCTACTTATCAGTTATAATGAGTTATAAAAATGCTATCAGGGTTTATTTTGTTGCAAAGCTTCGAAAACTATTAGTTTTTCACTGTGAGGAACAGTTTACTACGAAGGCTCGTGTTATTCTCACGATCAAAGATTTTGTATGCTCGTGGTCAATACTCACAGTCAAATTGAGTCGCAGTTCAAGAATTTGCATGCTTGCAGTCAAAGATCATTAAAAATGCAATAAATTATTTACACATTTTTAAAAATATATTAAAACAGTATATTCCTTACTTATGAGTTATTAAAATGCTCTTAGGGTTAATTTTGTTGTAAAGCTTGGAAAACTTTTTTGTTACTGTGAGAAACTATTTACAACAAAGTCTCACGTTAGTCTCGCGATCAAAGATTTTGCATGCTCGCGATTGATCCTGTCGAACAATGCCAGTCACGATCAAAGAAACTGCATGCTCACTACCAAAGAAATGGCTAAGTTTGTCATGTGACTTTCCTGAGCCAATAGAATCAAATAATAACTCTCTTGGGGCCATTTTAGATCGAATGATCGAGCAGTGAAGAAGCAACAGCATTAAAGCGAGTGTTTGAACTAAATTGCATACAACTTGGGCAAAAAGTAATCTTTAAAAGTTACTTGAAGTGGTTTTATGGTTAATTGATAAGTTAGGAAGGGCTGTATATGTTTTTTTTCACTGACCTTGGCAGGCAGTGTTTATTTTATTTGTGTTATTAATGGGGTTTAGAGTCACTGTTAGATTCTGGTTGTATCATGGTCTGGAAAAGTGTGATATAGTTTGGCAATACATTTAAGTTTTTCTGTATGTGTTTTACTACTGGATTGGCTTTGGAAAAGCCATGAAAATAGGTTGTTGAGAGTTACAATTGTCCAAGGGAAAAAACATTATTGGGATTTATTGGAAGCTTGCATTGTGTAATATCCATATTATAATATATTGAATAAAGCTGCTGTATAGTTGCTTTTTTTTAAGTTAGTTACTGTCCTAGGGATCTTTTCTTGTGGCTGAGAATAGTGTTTATTATTTAGTATTTGCTAGTACATTTTCTTTATCTCAGTCTGGCACATCTTAGAAGTTATCAGTTAGTGTGTTCAGCAGATTTAGTGTTCATTAATACTACTTTGGTTTGTGACAATTAGTTAGTGATCTGATAACACTGGGACTTTCTGGCTACATATGTGTGTGTTTTGCCTGTTGTGGAATCCTGACCTAGAATGATATTCTGTGTTATCTAGGTTAATCAGGTACTGCATAGGCACTTGCAATACTAACATACTAACATACTAATTGCCAGCAGATTAGGCCTTACAGTCTAGTGAGTCTGCTTGAACCTCAGATCCCTAGTTGGGTGCCGAGGCCCTCCTTGCCCCCCTTGTGTTCCAGAAATCCCTATCGTCCGTCCCCACCCCCTGGGCCAGGCCATCATCTGATACATCTGATTTCTGTGTCTGTCCCACCCCCTCTTGAAGCCTTCCACTGTGGATCTCTTAATCAGCTCACCAGGCAGCACATTGCAAGGGTCCACCACCCTCTCAGTGAAAAACCTCCTCCTCTTCCCCCCCTCACCCTTCCACCTTCCAACTTCAAACCGTGCCCTCTGGTGATACCTTCCTGCTTTAATCTAAAGATCCTCTCCATGTTTACCCTATTTATTCCCTTGAAGTACTTGAAGACTTCAATCATGTCCCCCCATCTCTCCTTTCCTCTAGTGAAAACAGGCAGAGCTCCTCAAGTCTGTCCTCATATGTCAAATCCCCTAGTCCTCTTATCATCTGAGTTGTCCTCCTCTGTACCCACTCCAGGAGCTGTATGTCCCTCTTCAAGTGTGGTCTCCAGTACTTTACACAGTACTCAAGGTGTGGTCTAACCAGTCCATTGTACAGTGGCAGAATCACTTCCCTGCTCCTAGAGGTGATCCCCCTTATGATGCATCCCAGCATCCTGTTTGTCTTGCTAGCCGCTCTCCTGCACTGCTCAGAGTTATTCATACATGCACCCACCATAACCCCTAGGTATTTTTCCCCCTGTTGAGACCTCCAACGCCTCCCCTCCCAGGGTGTACCTGTGTTTAAGGTTTCCCCGCCCAAGATGTAACATCATGCACTTGGTGATATTGAAATTTAATTTCCATGTGTGAGCCCAGTTTTCCAGGGTGTCCAGGTCCCCTTGCAGGGCCAACCTCCCCTCTTCCCCTTCAAATACTGCTCCCATCTTGTAGTCATCAGTGAAGAGACTCATTTCACACCTTATACCTTCCCTGATGTCCGATATGTATGCATTAAATAGGATAGGACCCAGGACCTAGCCCTGCGGTACCCCACTTCCAAGCTTTCTAGGGTTTGAAAGCTCCCCACTGACCACTGTTCTCTGGGTGCATCCAGCTAACCAGTTTTCAATCCATCTGACCATCAAAGGGCCTACTACCAATCCTGTCAGTTTCTCCACCAGACCATTGTGGGGGACAGAGTCAAATGCCTTGCCGAAGTTCAAGAATAATACATCCACAGGCTTTCCCCTATCCAGTTCTGATGTTACCCATTCATAGAACTCCACAAGATTGGTTTGACATGATCTACCTGGCACAAACCCATGTTGCCGACTATCCAGATCTCCCACCTTGTCCAAGTACATCCCAAATTGTTTCTTTAGTATACTCTCTATTAATTTTCCCACCACTGAGGTCAAACTGATGGGTCTATAGTTACCTGGTACTTCTCTCAACCCCTCTTTATGGATTGGCACCACGTGTGCCTCTCGCCAATCCCTAGGTACCCTCCCTGTCTCAAGTGACCTGTTGAAGAGCTCTGCCAGGGGTGCAGCCAGTATGTCCACCTATTCCCATAGTACTCTTGGATGAATGCCATCCAGCCCAGGAGATTTGTCTTTCTTTAGGGCCTTGAGGGCTAACCACGCCCTTTTGGTGGAGATAGCATCATCCATCCCCTCCACCTTACTGGCCTTTTTATCCTTATCCTGATGTGACACCCCTGGGGTACCTCTCCCTCCCTCTTGCTCCATTTCTGTTGCCCCCTGATCCCACTCACTACCACTTCTATCCCCATTGTGCCTTGCTTTGTAGATGTTCTGTCCCCCTCCCTAGTGAACACAGAGGTGAAGTACTCATTTAATACCTCTGCCTGGTCCCTCACCTCTTCCACTTACCCTCCTTCTGATCTCAATCTGCTGAGATGGCCCTTAGTTTTTCTCCTCTCCTCTCCCCAATGTACCAGAAGAACCCCTTTTCCCCTCCATGTATCCCCTGTGCCAGCTGTTGCTCTTTACTGGACTTTGTCCCCTCACCATCTGGGTGACTTTTCTAGATGCAAGATGGTACATTTCCTTTTCCCTATCCCCTCTTGTTGTTTTATATTTTTTGTAGGCTGTCTTCTTTTCTCTGACTGCTACCTAAACCTCACTGGACCAGCAGCATAGTTTATGTGACCTTGCTTCCTTAAGTTTCACCTTAGTGCAGGTCCTGACTGCCTCAAGAAGTCCACATTTTATGACCATTAATCTCTTTTCCACATTTGTCATTGATGTAATCCCCTTCAAGTGATCCTTCAGAATATTTCCCATGCCCACAAAGTCTGACCCCCAGAAGTCCACTGCCAGTGTCCTAGAGCTCTCCCCCCATGCTTATTTGAAACCAGACAGTATTATGGTCGCTCCCAGTCTGGGGATCCTCTATAACCAGGTCCCTTACCGTATCCCCATCTGCCAGAACCATGTCCAGCACATGCCCTTCCCTTGTGGGCTCCATCACATGCTGTGTTAAGAACACATCCTGGAAGCTGTCCAGCAGCCTCTGCTCCTTGGCCACCTTAGAGGACATGGTTCCCCAGTTTGTACCTAGCATATTAAGGTCCCCTCCCTATCAGCACCACTGCTTCCCCTTTTGGTCCACACTGGACAATGATGTTGTCCAGCAAACCATCCTCCAGAACATCACCCATCCCGGGGGGCCTATATACTACACCCAGCTTGACCTTACCTCCTGCTGGGGTTCGTAAGGTGACCCATAAGGCCTCCACGTTTCCCTCAGAGACACAAATTTATATATTTAACTTTACAAATACAGTAACAGCAATTCTCACTGGTAATAGTTTTTGGTTAAATTAAACTGTGGTTGTGAGACCAGTGCAGTCTAATTAGTATAGTACTATTGGTTACTGTTGTACATAATCTCTCTCAAGTACTAAGAAATGGTTCCACTCATCACTCAAGCAGCTGGCTGAGTAAGAGAGGGAATTTAGTTTGACAGACCATTATGACTAGTAAGTTAGACCAATCAAAATTGGTGTTGTTGGCAAGTCATGAAGTGTGCCAATCAGATGATGACAGTATTCTCCCCAAAACAAAAAACATTAATAAACATTATGCCAATAGAAAGACAGTTTATATACATAGCTAGATCTTCTAGGCTGAATTAGCCAATCTGTGAACAGGTTATTATTTGTGATTGTTTTGTCTGTATTTATCCAGATGATGCAATAGAACAGTGGTCATTGTGCTGCTTAGACTTGGTAGTACTTAGTAGCCAGACAGACACAATTGTGATATTTCTACATCTGAGTTATTAAGATTTGTCACTCAGCATGGTAGAAAAATCTACAGTGACTGTATGGATAGTGGGATCAAGTTTGGTAAGAAGGGCAGCAGTGTTCAGTAGTGGTAGTCATTTTGGGGATGACTTACACCTACCTGAATGCTCAGTGTCTTGGTTTGGGAAGGGTGGCATGAGGTGGGAGCAGCTCATGCCTACCATGTACCATTTGTTGGAGACACACCCAGAACCAGACCTGCACCTCATACATCTTGGAGGTAATGATTTGGGTAACAAAAGAGCAATTGACTTAATAGAAGCTGCACAGTCTGACTTGCAGCATCTTATCAGTATGTTACCATCGTGTAAAATCCTGTATTGAGATATTATACAGTGCATGATCTGGAAAGGTGAGGATTACTGTCCTGCACTTGAAAGATCATGCAGGAAGGTGAACATACTAATATCTGGATTCCTCCGTGTTATGGGAATGCATACCCTTCATCACCCCCAAATTACTTATGACAAATATTGGCTATATCTAAAAGATGGTGTGCATCTCTCTAGCACTGGTAATAACATTTTTGTTGGGGATCTTCGACATGGAATCCTTACAGTTCTGTGATTGTGTAACTGTACAAGTGTACTTGTCAAGCACATAGCATATACCCTGACAACAACGGCTCTTTTTAGAACCAATATGACTGGTCAAAAAATAGAAAACTTTTCATCTTCCACATTGTTGTGTGTATGTTAGACTGTGAGATTGTGATAAACATAGATTCTGCTGTGCTCTCAGTACAGAGGTTGTAGAATAACTGTTATCAGTTGATTGGGTTGTTCATTTTTACTTGGGATGTAATATGTGTTTTTTAAGGGAGGTTTTGTGTCATTTTGGTTGGGTGCTGCTGTACAAATGGTGTTTTTTTGTACTATCTCTTCATGTTATGTGGGGTGTGTGAACTGTTAGGGTGGGATATTCTGAAATGTGCCCTGCCAGTGCACAGGCTGGGTGCAGCACAACTGTGATGCACCATGGTGTGAACTGGGCAATATTCAACAGTGCTGTACCATGGGTCAACACCATTGAATATGGCAATGTGGCATACACCATTGCACATGGCAGAGTGGCACTGTACCAACACAAGTGGCAAGAAAGGAGCAGGAGATGTGGCACTGCAAGTGCAGTTGTCCTATGCACAAGAACTTTCATATTCACCGGTGGATATGTAAATGGGGCATAATATATGCAAGACGCAAAGTGGTGCTAGTCACATGTCATTATGGACTCATTTTGATGCAGGTGCACTGATCCCCGGCTACTTGTGCCTTGTGCCCTACCAGGCTGCAGCTGTTGGGGTCTGATGCCTGCTGTACATTGTGTAAAAGTGTTTCAATGCCCAGTTGTGGGCATATGTAAAATAATACACATGTACAGTATCTATGGTGGTCTAGTGAGCCATTTCAAGCCCAATCTTGGGCATATGTATATGATAAAATATGTGGAATATCCCTGGTGGTCCAGTGGACTGCTTCCAGGGCAATCACAGGATAAGTACACTAAATAACATTTTAAATTTACTGTGGTGGTCCAGTGGTAACCCCCTTTCCACCCACCAACTCAGGCTTGCCACACCACCGTATGCCTCTGGTCAGAGGCAGTCGGCAGTACCCAACCCACAAGCCACTTGGCCATCTGCTTACTGACTGCATACAGTACAGCTGTATGCCCATTGGTCCACAGTGTCAGCCAATGGGCATGCAGACCATACTGTTCTACATAGTACAGATATGTCTCATATCTGGGCTGTGTAGCACAGTACAGTCTGGATGGCCGTTGGGCCATGCTGTGGACTAATGGGTATAGAGCTGTACTGTTTACTGTCAGTTGGTGGGTGATTGGGCAACTTGCAGGTGGGTTGCTGCCACCCACTGCTGATTGGGGGAGTGGGGGCGTGGCTCAGAGGGTGGGTGGGGAGGTTGCTCGCTAGACCACCAGGGTTAATGTTAAATGTTATTTAGTATTGTTATGACCATGATCAGACTGGAAGCAGTCTACTGGACCACTAGGGATATAGAACATGTTTTATTTAGTACATATGCCTGTGATCAGGCTGGAACTGGGCTACCAGGGATATTGGATATATTCTATTTACTATGTATCCCATGATTGTCTTTTGGTGTAAAAAATGTGTATGTTGTGTGACAGTTCTGTTATATATTCTCTATATTTTTTCAACAGATACATATACAGATTTTACATTTTCAGACTACACGCTACTGTTCAGTAAGTATTGTTCTTTTTTGTATCAGGTCTGTGTTCAGCAGGTTACTACAGTAATGCTAAAGTGAAAAATGCTCTGGTGTAGTAGCATGTTTTTTTTTGAGGGACCATTGTGTTTTCCACTGTTTCCTAATTGAATTCTTAGAAAATGATGTAGACACTAGCAGGTCTGTCATTGTCTTATAGCGGGGGGGGGGGGACATCAAGCTATGATAGATGACCACGTTGAAAGAGCTGTGAATTCAAGATGAACCATTAGGTAACACTACACTTGGGCACCCTGAGTTGCTGTACTGACATGGTGCCATTTCTCATCTGTGAGTCACTGAGTCCTCTAAGATATTTAGTATGTAATGTGCAACTTTAGTCCAAGTGTCATGCTAGTGTGTGGATGCAGAAATTTATATTTCTCACTTTTAACTTTGGTAAGTTGCTGTTTGTGGTGGAGGAGTTCCTTTTTTGTGACTCCCGTGATGTTCACCTTTAGTTGCTCATTAGCAAACTTTCATACTGTATTAACATGTTACTAAGTTTCAGCTAGTTTGTCCATTCCTCACTAGTGCCTGTCCAATCAATGCAAAGAAACAAACGTGAAAAACAGTGATAAAAATACGGCTGAATTATACTACTGCTTCTGCTTCTTTCCACTGGTGGGTAGGGAATGTGAGTTAGTGTCATTATGAAGAGGTTTTATGTTGCTGACTGTCTGCTGTCACCCATCTACACAATAAATTAAAATAAATGTAAATATTCTCTCTTTGTCTGTGGCACCTGGGGGGGGGGGTGTTGTGAGTGTAAACCTGGTGTATAGAAGACAACAACAAAAAAAGGTGGTGGGATTACTTCTTAAACATATAGCTAAATAAAAAATTTCAGTATGGTAAGTTACAAACATATGTATTTTTCATACATGTCACACAGTGACCATTTTGAAACTGTAATAATACCCTATAGGGCGATCAGTCGGGTGCTATTACACCCCTGGGTGGTGTGGCATTCTATAATATTGTGCAGCCTGTCAGGCACTAATACTAGCTCATAGGGCTTTTTTTTGTGTACTGAATAGTGTAAGTACCCTTAGTTTACCTACATGTCGAGCAAGTGTTTGATCTGCTGTATGACAGTATCTAGTCAGCATATGAATAATACAGGTTACATGATTTTAAAGGAGATACTGCAGCAGCTGTGAATTGAGCTGTAACATTTTATCAATATACTGTTTTGTTAATATTGGGGAAAGGGGTGAATTGATGTGTTTACAATATAGAATGATTGTAATTTCAGAGAGTATTTTTTATTATGCATGTCTTGTTTCGAGTGTTAAGAAACATATGGAAGTGTGAGATATAGCACTAATAATATTATATCTAATTATTGCTTCTGATATGTCTTTCTGTCTTTTTTTGTTGCAGATAGAGAATGCTGAAATAGTGGAGTGACAGGGAGGTGCTGGCACTGGTTCAGGCTGTGAGGAAGCATGCCAATCCGTGTATTGTCATGCGTGTGACTAACCTCAGCCTGACACACACATGGGGCAAGGTAGGTCTTTTATTTGATTAACAGTTCTGTATTTTTTTTTCTGTACCTATAGATCTGATCAATAATGATTTTGGCTACTGTATATTATTAATACAATAAATTTATATTTGGTGGTCCAGTAGGCCATGCGTAGCCTAATCTTAGTGTACTGCATACTTGAAATTAATAAATATATCCTTGGTGGTGTAGTAGAGTTCCTGTCAAGTCTGATCATGCTGATTGTTAAAAAAACACCCTGGTCAGCTAGTTGTACCCTCCCCTCTGCACCTAGCCATTGAGACCCACCAGCCTGTTGCCAGCTGGTCAGCAGCAGGCAGCAGCTCTGTACCTGCAAACTGTCTGGTTGGCTATTGAATCACAGCATATTCTATAGGTGTTTGCTCATTGGTGCACAGCATGAGGCAATAGGTGTGCAAGCTATACTGTATGACCGAATGCCGATATAGGAATTATATTATTACTTATTTAGTATTATGCATATATGAGTAGTTGGGTACTTGAGTGGTTTGCTGCTGACATGCAGGGGGTATTAGTTCCTAATGGCTGAAGTATGGCAGGGGATGAGCTGTAAGTCACCAGGGATTGGTACACCTGTATGTTAATGGGGCCATAATGACATGCAAATGGTAGTATTTCTGCTTGCTTGTATTATGGTGTCATGTCGATGTCCATCACTGAATGTCGCAGTTCTTGTGACTATTGTAACTGTAGTTGTTCTGGTGTATGCCCCTGTTACTCTTTTGACACTTGCAGTAGTGTGGTACCAGTGCAGCATGTGCAATGTGAGCAGTCACGATTGCATATTAAGTGGCACTGAGCCATGCTGCTCTGCTGTTGAATATCACCCAAGCCACAATATGGCATTCCCAAGTTATGGTGCGTTCAGGCTTACTCTTCTGTCTGGTACAGTGTGATATACAGATCATGGTGTTATTTAAGTATGATGACACACATTTAGCGTTAACACTGTGAACAGATATAGATGTATATATGGGGGATCTCCTCTTAATTAAGAAAAAAAACATTTCTTTTGATATTGATATACATATTTTTTTAAATGCTTTTATTTTTATATATATATGTACCTAGAGGTTGTTGTCTTGTGTAAGAAAATGGATTAAAGGTTATCTGTTGTTCTGGAAAAATAGTTACACTGGGTCATTGGATGGAGGTGGTGTTTGATCTTCTGCACAATCTTACCCCCTTCTCCTAGATGTCTGTTGTTATAGCACTGCAAGAAAGCGTGTCGTATATTATCAGTTTCATACTTAATTATCTGTGCATATGACTGCATATTGTTAGACTTTGTGAATTAATGGTGAGGTTGTGGTCTTTGTTAAGTTTATATACTCTTCTTCTGCAACTTCTAGTCTAAGTAAGCTGGACATTCTCTGCCATCATGCCCTAAGGTTCATCACCAGTTCCCCTTATAGAACCCACCACTGTGTCCTGTATGCAGCTGTTGGCTGGTCCTCACTTGTCACTAGATGCTTGCTCCACGCTGGCATATGGACTCTCAAGTTACTTCTTCTTGAATTGCCGGATTACCTGACGTTTCTTATTTGCCTATCTAGCAGTTCATATTTGCTTAGGAAATCAAACTTTATCCTACTTGATGTACCACAAACCCGTACTATCTTTGGTCAGCGAGCAGTTTCTTTCTTCCTTCCCACATCATGGAACCAACTCCAATCCATACTGAAACTTACCAGCACCGTCTCAATTAATTTCTACAAATCTTTAGCCTCATCCAAAATAAAGGATATTTGTAGCTGCCACTAATCCCTCCCTTTTCCCTTATGTTGTTCAATTGGGTACTGACTGCCCCTGCTTGGCCCAACCGGGTGCATAATTGATAAAAATAATTTGTCATAGTGTAGATAATCAGTTCTTGCTTACTCTATCATTTTCCTCCTGATCTCCTAATTACATCATTTCCCCCTTATTCTCCCTTACTCCTAACTCCACTACTTTTATTTAACTCTTAACTATATCTGTCCTTCAGCATTTGTCTATACTCCATATCCATATCTGTCCTCTGATGCTCTTTTCGCCCTCCGCAGTCTCTTATCTTCTCTCTGGTTGCGCCTAACTGTATTAGCTGATAACCAAATCAGGTTACTGTGTGAATTCTGCCTTATAAGTTGTACCCATTCATGAGGTGACAGAGATGAACTTTGCTCGCACTTGTTTCCTTTATTGTAATAATACCTTGTGTGTAGTGTTTCGTATGTCAGTGTAAATGTTCCAGCACCTCCTTGTGAATGAACTTGCTCAATGGAGTTTTCCTGCAATAAACTTGAACTTGAAGTTATTAATATTTTGTTTTGGAAAAATAACTCGGCATACTTTTCTATTATTTTCTTTTTTGTTTAGGTTAGTCATGCCTTGGGGAGACAGGAGATGACAAAATCTCCTGATGAGTGTTGCAGGAAGTGGAAGATCACCTGCCAGACCTTTTTTAAATCTATGGCAGCAGTGGGTGATATGTGGAGGAGTATCCGGGAGTGGTACGACATAGTATATTCTATGTGGGAGGATGCAGGGAAACCAGAATTTGGTGATCGTCATCATACCTGTGAGTATTTCTTTGTAAATGTTCTTATTTTAACATACAGGGCTATATGCTGTATCTAATATTTGTCAGTGTGTGACTAGAAAGGTTTTATTTTTTTTATTAAAATGAAGTATTAACCTGGTGTCATAGCTCAGGATACTTAGGCTAAGTGTTAGTATGTAATGAACATTAGCACAGGGCAAGACAGAAGAGTAAAAATAGCTTTGCAGTTGTAGAAGATCAGTACAGTACTTTGCATTGACAATTCATTGTATGGTAGGTGTCTTGTAGTTCAGTTAGAAACTGGTACTCTATAGTTAGACTGTATGTTTGGGGTCTGCATGTGATCTTGAGTGGGCAAATTACTTGATAGAGAGCTTAGGAAAACAAAAGTGTACAAAGCCTTGTGCAAATCAAAGCAATAAAAAATATAGTGACATTGATCAATGTTCAAATAGCTAAAGATTGTATTAATTTTTGTTTCCTCACTTAGCATCAACACCAACGGAACCTGTATCCTCCCACCACGTCCAGCTGCAACTACTCCTGGAAGGTGCAGCTCAAGGGGCTCTAGTCAAGCAGCTGCTGGTGCTTGACTCTGCTGGTGAGTTTGAATAATGTATTGAAGTAACTATGTAGTATATCTGTCATATGGTATTAGAATACTGTGTGTGGCTCTCTGTTGAGGTAATTTATTCACATATGTGCTTTGTATAATGTGATTAGAAATAGTATCCTCAGATTGTGGAATTGCAAATGAGAATAGTTTTTATACTATAGTATGTAGCAAGAGAATTTTTTCAGGGGAACAGGGGAAAGTATTTTCTGAAGAACTTGTTATTTATGTCTTAGTATTACAACTAGTAATAATCTGTTGAGGTATTTTTTTTGTAAGTAAGAGGGTGTGGCAATGTATAAATTGAACACACATGATTGTATATAGCTGGTAATAATTCTAGGTACTGTACTGATTAACAGAGCAGATGTGTATACTGTGATAAAATCAACACTACATAGTATTGTAGCTGTCAAGATAAAGAATATTCTACAAGTCATTGTGGATATATATATATATACACACAAATATATTTTTAGATATACTGATACTAATATTTACAGATGACTGAACTGTTTTCTTTTACTATGTTTTTACAGAGGATGAACCATCTGCAGAGGATGTTGCTGGAGGGAAAGACTCCACAGAGGGTGTTGAGATTGTGGAGATTGAACCCTCTGTGGAGGAAATGGCAGAATCTCCAGCTGCAGGTCATCCTTCCACAGCTGCAGGTCCAGGTGGGCCTCCAGCTGCAGAACCTAAGTACTTTTTATTATACTAACATAGATACATGACACCAGGATTGGCCTAATGGTGTTTCATGTGAGCTTGTTTGATCAGTCACCAGCTGGGATCTGAGCCAGCTGACCACCTCACCCTGTCTGGCTTCTCCCTTTCAACTTCCAGATATTTCCACTATACTGGACTTTGCTTTCAGTAACTTTCTACTGTTACTGTCCCAGCCCGTTTTGAGCTTCTCCACTGTGTCTACCTCCACCAGGCAGCTGTGCAGTACATTGCATGGCTCTTTTAGCCTGTCAGTGAAGTAGCATGACCTCCTTTTTCCCCTCAATCTCCCCCTCCACATCCAGGTTCCAACCATCTGTTCTAGTTGTCCCCCATTCCTTAGAAGCACCATGAGTGCTTGTTCCCCTATTTACCCCATTCATGTACCTGAAGACCTCTATCATGTCTCCCTGGTCTCTTATGTCTTTCAATGTGTACATATTTAGCTGTTCAGTCCTCTCCCCACAGGTTGTGTCACCCAAGGCTGATTTTTTTTTGGTTGAGCTCCTCTGGATGTTCTCTAGTAGTTCAATGTCCGTCTTTAGGTGTTGCATCCAAAACTTCATGCAGTACTTGAGTTGTGGCCTTATCACACAGTTATACAAAGAGACTATCACTTCCCTTCTTCTGGAGGTGATCCCTGTAGTAATGCATCCCACTATCCTGTTTCCCTTAGCAGATGCTGTCCTACAAGTGTCTGAGTTGTTCATCTTGACATCCACCAGCACTCTCAGGTAACTCTCACCCACTGAGACTTGTACCATTTCTCCTCTGCAGGGTGTATTCTTGGCCCGGGTTTCTGGCACCCAGGCATAGTACCTTCCATTTTCCTGCATTGAACCTTAGCTTCCACTTTGTAGACCATCTTTCCAGAGCCTCCAGGTTCTGCCTGTAGGGCCACCCTCACCTGCTCCCCATGCACCACTGCTCCCAGCTTTCAGTTATCTGTAAAGAGACTCATCTCACCCCTGATACCTGTGCTTATGTCAGAGACATAGGTGTTGAACAACAGGAGTGCATGGACTAATCTCTGTGGGAGCCCACAAATGAGCCCCCTTGGAGATCCAAGTATCCTGCCAACTACTACCCTGGAGTCCAGTCTTGGATCCAATTGCCTATCCATCTATTCATCTGGCTCACCACCCACATTTTTCACAGCTTACCCAACATGTTCATGTGAGGAACACATTTAACACCTTGCTGAACTGTTGAAAGAGACATCCACTGGTCTACCAAAGTCCAAGACACTTGTGCATAATCTTACTTTTCTGTTCCCCACTAGCCCTTGGCACCTACAGTAATTCTAAGAAGGGAATTGAGCATCACATATTTTCAGAGACCCTGGCAAGGTCTCTGAACCTTGCTTGTATCTCTAGCTTTATATTTTATGTCAATGCAATTTGTGCCCAGGTGGACCAGTATGTCTGCGGGACCCCCGTTAATCTGATGCCAACTACTATAGCTCGAGTTTGGCCCTGTGTAACATTAGTACAGGGAACTTTTTTTCTAGTTGGACAGGTCCCCCTCGTTATCACATTTGATACTTCTAAGCATAGAATCACATAACAGGAACATTCTGACCACTGCTTTTGCTACAGTTCATACCATTCTATGTCTCTCATCCTTTGTGCTGGTGCCTCATTGCAACTGGCTCCTTGATGCTTCACCTATGTGGGTGACAGCTGCTGTCCACTCTTTATTTACCCTGGCCAGTGTGTCCCATCCAATAATTTGTTTCTACTCTTCACTAGTATCCCACTGTGCCTCAGTCCGCCACCCACTCACTGGTCATGACTGGTACTTGTCCCCAAACTGTGAAAGTTGCCTGAGTCATTGTCCCTACCTTCCCAACCCTGTTCAGCCCATTATTGACTGTCATGATGCCCTGGCCTAAACTCCAAGCTCCCTTTTGTGTATCTATCTTGTAGTTATGGTCCTTCTCTTTGTCCTTTCCTGTGAACTGGTCCTTCTTGTTGTGGTCTCCTACATCTTTTTGTGTTTAACACTGGTGATCACACAGCCAATAACAGATCTGTCTTGTAGAGACTCATACCATATGGTTCCCGGATTGTATGCAACAATTTAGACTGCTTGCAGTTTAGTGATGGGTTAAGTAAGTAGCAGCCACACACAGACATGCAGTATAGATTATACAGTTATTAAAGAGTTACATAGTAGTATTAGATAAGATAGTAGTGTGTAGAAGGAGTGTTAAATGTTAAATCAACATAGTAAATGTTATGTATCAGACATTAAAATTTTTTTCTGTTATGACTGTACATTAAAAAATGCACAATTATGATATTTAGGTTGTATATGTACTGCATTGATCTCTATTCTTAGATGGACAATGCTAAATGAGGTGCTGAATGTGATCTTACAAAAATGCAATAAAGAGTGCAGTATATGTTGATATGGTAGATCATTTCAGTTGCCTGCCTCCTGTTAACCTGTGTGGCTTTTATTAATTTCATATTTCATTCTTTACATTTGTCTTCAAGAAGTTCAAGCATATAGAGGAGAGTGGATAGGCAAGAATGCAGAAGCAGGGAGTATACAATCATTTTAATATTCGTCTTTATTGATCTTAAATTTACTGTTGAGGTAAAGTTATTGTATCTTTATCTGCAATATGCGTTATTTAGTACTGTTATAGTGTGACTTTTTGAACTGTGCTGTATGAGATTAAGAAAACGAATGAGGTGGTAAGACATCACACAGTACTACAGTAATGGTCTTTCTGATATATTGCATGTCTATATTAGTTGTCCTATTCAGCTACAATGTGTAAGAAACATCATACCATTTGAGACACACACTGAAATGGTTTTGAAAGATATGAAACAGGCATGGCGTGTAAGAGTGCAGTATTGTGTGGCTGTGATACACTATATCTGTATAGCTGTGTTACCGGGGGGGGGGGTATTTTAAGAAGTCAATGCTCAAATGTTGGGTTTGTTAAACAAGTGAGCATGAATTTGTATTACTGACTCTGTAGAGCTGTGTGTCATTGTACATTCCATAGTGACAATAGTATCACAGTGCATAGATATTGATGTAGAAGACAGCATTGTAAAATACAGTGGCACAAGTGGAAGTATGTATGGCACATGATGTTTCATTATTGCACAACTTTTGTACATAATTATGTATAGTCATTTGGCAAGTGCTTCAAGGAACAGCATTAATAGTCATGTATTGTGTGGTTATGTGAATCTAATTCTGGTGGAATGTGTGTGACATTGTAGTATCTGAAATGGTGAGGTTACCTGTGTGTGCCAAGAACACATATAATGGTTTTCTTAAGTTAACATAGCTTTTTTTTTTGAAGTTATATAGATGTGAGTAAGTCTGAGCTATTATATATATTGCAAACATAGACCTTTGTGTAGTCCATTTTCATAAAACTGCAGAAGAGCTTCGTACATTGATATATGTATTCTTTCTTTTTATTTTGTCTCAACAGGGTAACTTGCCATTCTGGAGACCATCAGCAGTACCCTCAGCTAGCTGCTCAGCACTGTGCGGGGTGGTAACAGGGATGCTGCCGAACATGCCCATGACACTGCAGCAAAACATAATTACTTAGTGGGGCAGGCAGGCAAAACTATTGCACATGGGTCTGAAATAGATTTGCTGCAGCGTCATGGACTTGTAGGGCATGCGGCCTTAGTTGCCACCTGTGGGCTCCAGCAGAGTAATAAGGACCTCACCAAAGCTATTGAGTCACTGAGGGATTTGGAGGATGCCTCTGTTGCTTCACTCAAGTCCACGCACTGTCTCATGGTGTAGCTGGCTGAGAATCAGCTGGAGGCCACAGAAGCAATCCACAAGCTTCTGCACCAGGATATGCAGCACCTAGAGGATGACCAGCCCTCTGAAGCACCTCAGCTAGAGCCCCTCGAAGGTGCCCAAACAAACGAGAAGAGGGGCACCTATCTGCATCTACTCCCAAGCAGCCTTCCACTTCCTCATCACCGTCATCTCCCCAAGTCCCCACAGTCTGAATGGCCAGTGCCTCTTTGTCACTCCTGCCTTCCATTTGTCTGGAAATATACCTGACCTAAGTGAGGCATTGAATACTTTTGTCAGAGGATCAGCTAGTTTATTTAAGGTGAGAGCTACTAACTTCATGTCAATTTGGTCACTCCCTGTTCTAGTCTTCCCAAGGACCTGCTTGACATGCAATATAGTCTCAGACCTAGTAGCTTGCTTGAAATAGAATGGTGGTATTCCAATATTATTAGGTGGAGGAGTATACAGAGAAGGAGGCTGACCTGGTAGAGGGGTCATAAGGTATGTGCTCGGTAGTACTGCTGATAGGTCAGTGAATGCTGCATTAAAAGCCTCGGTGATGTCACAGGGTTCCTGGAGTGTCCCAGATGCAGTTATAATTAGGGATAAATCTGGAGGGGCCCTTGAAGCTGTACCAGTAAGTGATTTCATAGAGTTCCAGAACTCTCTTCCTGTTCCTCAGCTTTTGTTTAGGAGACATACCATTTCTGAACCAGTTAATCTGATTCAGGAGGTTCAAAATGGAGACACTGTAGTCAACAATTGCAGCAACCAGGAAGGGGACTATCTGCATACCTCTCAACCTCCTGCCTCATAAATTAGGGACAAGGCTTAAAAAAATCAGGGACAAAGGACCAAAATCAGGGACACATATTCAAAATTGGTAGTATCCACTCAGAAAGCTGGTAGAATAAGGGACTTAGTGTAACATGCATTTTCTAAGAAAGAAGAAGTCTGTAACCTCAAAGTATGACATTATTTTGTATTTACAACTCCCAGTGTTTATTCACATAAACACAAGTTTTAGGAGGGACAGAGTAAAAGTTTGAGGCAAAATCAGGGACATCCCAGACAATCAGGGACAGTTGAGGGGTATGACTATCTGACCTCCATAGGTCTCAAAGATGCTTATCTACACATTCCATTTCATCCAGCTCACCACAGGTTCTTATCATTCTGCAATCCGAAACTCCACGTTCAGTACAAGTGCCTCCCATTCATTCTGGCCTCTGCCTCTTGGGTGATCACAAAAGTTATGGCAAAACTGATGGCAAGCCTATTGGAAAAGGGGGTTCATGTCATCCCATACCTTGATGACTGGTTAATAAGGGCATGGTCATTGGAAGCATTTCAATAGGCAACACCGAGAGTGAAAGAAATTCTGACCTGGCATGACTGGGTAGCAAATACGACCAAGAACAATCTCAACTCTTCACCATCTCTGGAGCATTTAGGAGCAGTGTTGGCATGATGAGGGGGATAGCCCAATCATCAGATGACTGCATTCTTACCTTGAAAAAACATTGTCACATAGTTTTATCCTAAAAAATATCCAGTCTAGAATCTGATGCAGCTGCTTGGCTTAATGGCATCCTGCATTGACCTCCATAATGGGGCCAGCCTATTCATGAAAACCCTATGGAGGTTCCTCCTGGAAAACTGGGATCATGGCTCTCATAATTATCAGAAACTACTTATGATCCCATAACCAGTAAGATGATCCATCTGTTGGTGGACTGTACAAAGCAACATGCAGCGAGGTGCAGCTCTGGACAAGCAGATAACAATATCAGTTGACACAGATGCCATCCAGCATGGTTAGCGTGCAGTTCTGGACACAGCAACAGTGCAATGGAGATGGCCTTCTTTTAAAATAAAACTTGCCATTACCAAACTTAATGTACAGCAAACATGACCAGTCCATCAGATCCTCAGGCTCTTTTAGTACAGGGTCCAGGGTTGCCACATCATAATCAGGGTGGACAACAGAGTGATCATGTCATGCATAAACAAGCAAGGGGTAATGAGGAGCAGACAGCTATCCAGTTTATTAACATGGGCAGAAGTTCACATGGCAAACTTGTTTGCCATCCATCTGGTAGGCGACCTCATAGAAACATAGAATTTGACAGTAGATAAGGACCGCTTGGCCCACCCAGTCTGCCCATTTCCCTACCTGATGGATAAGCTGCAGATTCTAGTTAATCAACAGTTTACTTCCTCCTGTCCCCCACTAGAATTGCCTTATGCCTGTCCCATGCATTCTTGAATTCTCCCAATGTTCCTGACTCCACAACCTCCTCAGGATAGCTGTTGCATGCATCCACAACTCTCTCGGCAAAAGAAGAAGAACAGAAGAGAACCTCAAGAAGTATGTAGATTTGCTCAGCCAGCAAACCCTCAATCAAGGGGAATGGCAACTTCACCATCAAGTTTTTTCAAAGATCCAATGATGTTGGGGCCTGTTTCAAATTGACCTAATTTATTTATTTATTTTTTCTTAACTCTATTTATCACCCCTTACCCCCAAACTCTCTCCAGCGACCTCCTGGATCCACAATTTCTACCTCCCAACATGGCTTGTTGGTAACCCACAGGCTCCTGTCCAGCACCGGGCTTCCCCCATGTCTACCCTCTGGGGAAGGGATGCCCGCACATAGGGTGCTCTTCTTCTAAGTGTTGAGGCACTAGGCCAGAGAGGGTGTAACAGCATGATAGCCGAGTCCATGTATGGGAGTGTGGTCTCTAGAGGGAGATGCCTTCACCTACCAACAATGAGGGTTTTTTTTTTTCACTTGTGCACTACATCCTCTGTGAAGCCTGGCTGCTAAGGCAATGCACACCATGGCCCCATCCCCTGGCATACACAACGATGCTCATTTGGCTACCCCCGGCCTCCATCAGAGGTCACTCGTTGAGCGTTCACTACCCCAACCCTCCCCAAGAAAGAGAGAGCAGTTCTCCAGAGGCTCAATATCTTCTCCCCCCTTGCCAACCCCCAGCCGCCCGGGTCCATTCCCGAACCCAGGTCGCCGGTGTGATGCGAGGTGTGGCGTCCAGTGCCTCAACCCTCTGCACCACTGGGCCAGCTATTTATTGTTTATTTATTAGATTTTGTTAACCAAGCAAGCTCACTAAGACATGCATCCATTTTTAAGGAGTGACCTCGTATTAATTACATACAGTACAGAAAACAGACATACTTACATGGTGCAGAGCATTACAATGAATATCTTATGAAACAAAGAATAAACATAGCAACAATGGTAGTAACTCATACTATCAAAACAGAAGAACAGAGTAAAATGTGCATGTTCTGTTTACACAGTTCAACATAGTAAACAAGATGAGACAACATATGGTGACGTATCATGGCCACAGATTTAAACAGATAACTCCCAACTGTTCTCTCCAGCTACAAGGAACAAGGTACAGCAAGGACAGATGCACTGTTGACTCCATTGTGGTTTCACAAGAGCTTATATGTTCCCAACAGTCTTGATGGTGCCACACGCAAGGTATAAGACTTTGACAGTATGGTGGTCCTCATAGCTCTGGACTGACCCAGAAGAAGCTGGTAAATCTCGGTCATGCAAATGCTGATTGATGACCCAATGCCACTGCTGAACCTACCAGACCTACTAACATAGGAACGAACTCTACATCCCATACAAGAAACTCTTTGATTTTCTCTTAGAACTCTTTGAAATTGATAGCTTGGCTGCTCAAAGGGACAGACTATTAGTGGCAGGGCTGTCACTTTAAGTGGTGGGCATGATTTTACAACCTCTCAGGCAGTCAATGAACTGGACTTGTAACAGATGCTGGTCTTTTTTTTCTAAGTGGAGCGTAGCTCACTTCTTCCACATCATGGAGTGTTCTGTACCCCAATTGCTTGATTTCTTACAAGATGGTTTTGGCAATGGACTGACCACATGATCATTGGGAGTCCAGGCAGTGGCAATAGGAGCAATCTGAGGAAAGAGTGATGTTCTCATTTCGTAAGGCCACAAGTAAGATCAGACCAAGAGAGAAACCCACCATACCTCCTTGGCAGATGAACATTTTTCTGGGTGTTTTGACTGAAGTTCCATTCAAACTCATGAATTCTATTTCTCTGTACTTCTTGACACTCAAGACTGTTTCTGATTGCAATATGTTTAGCCTGTAGAACAAGTGAGCTTCAGGCACTCTTCTATCATGAGCTACTCCTGTCTTTCCACAAGGGTAGAGTTGTTCTTAATATGGTCTCATCTTTGTTCCCAAAGTTGCCCCTCCCTTTCACCTGGCCTAGGAGATATCTCTTCCCTCATTTGATCTGGGGCATACTGACTCCCACAGGCATGGTCTCTGCAATCTGGACATGATTAGAACAGTAAAAATCTATATAGACAGAACAGCTCTGATAAAAAAAAAATCAGAGAGACTGTTCATATTGTTCAAGGAATCTAAGATAGTGTCCCCTGTATCTAGATCAGCCATCACCAGGTAACTGAAAGTGGCCTTAGCAGAAGCCTACTGTATGTGGCATCTAATCTGCCTAGCCCCCAAAATGTTAAGGTGCATCCCACCAGTGTGGTGTCCACCTCCTGGGTGGAAAAAAGTTCTGTGTCTGTTGTAGACATTTTTGCCTCAGCCACCTGGTCTTTCATCCCCACCATCACAAGACAGTACCTGGCATTCTGATAAAGCAAATTTTGGTCCAATAGTGTTATGACTTGTTGATGAGCCTCTTCCTACTTGCCCCACCTTTGAGTCAGACACTGCTACTTAAAGCACCTTATTGTGATGGCTTAGAGTGCTGTAAAAGGTACAATACATTATGGAAGTTTACTCACTTGGTAAAGGTGACCATAGGGGCACCTTTTACAGCACTGTTACCATCCTTTCAGTAAGGAGGAATATGGCATGATTGAGGTTGCTTGACAGAACAACAATACTGAGGTTATATACACTAGTAGAAAATGTTTCTTTTATTTGGTATAACAATAACATTGTGCTTGTTTAGTAGAACAATAGAACTGGGACAGTGTGCAAAAGTAGAATGTTTATGCTTGAACTTACTTTGTTGTTTCTTGGATATGAAGTTAATGTCATTTTAATCCATTAATGGTTTCTTCCTCCGGTGATGTTACACTGCTATCCCTTCCTAATATGTTTTGTTTCTCATGAGTATAGTGTAAGGGTGTTTTACTACAGGAAGCAGGTTTGGAAATTTTGAACTGAGAATGAGTCAAGGTTGGGTGGATGTGGCAGAGTCTGGATCAGATTCGGACTTTCAGTTTGTGTATCAGCCTATCAAAGGACATGTCTATGACCCTGTTATGATGGCTCAGAGTGCTGCAGAAGGTGCTGCTAAAATTACCTTTACCAGGTGAGTACATGTCCGCTGTTCTGGACATTGAGTAGAAATATATTGGGTACTTCAGTGCCTTCCAGCTGGATAGCATGGGGGTTACCCTGTAATAGGGTGGTGCTACCATTTTGCCTAGGATCCTCTGTTCTGTGGGGGCTAGGGGGTGTAAAGAGTGTGGTTGCAGGATTTCCAGACACTGCAGCCCCCCCATAGATTATTGCCCCTCTAAACTCTTCTAAATTGTGTGGTGCTCCACAAAGGGCCTGGATTATCTGGGAACAAATCATGGACTTGTTGGGTATTATGTAGGCTAAATGGCCTCTGAGTTGGCTGCTTTATGTCCACTGGGTAGCAGACATGCAGCACCCAAATTTTTACTACTGTAGACCTTCCCATGGAAGGCAGCAGCTACTGTAGGATGGTTCTGTATCTAGGGGTGGTTTAAAGGATGGAATCCCCAGGTAGCAGCTGAGCAAAATGCCCCATTGCTGCAACCATGTGTCACACCTTGCTTTCTAACCTTAATAACCCTAAGCCCTATCATGTAACCAGTAACACATAGCAGGTGTTACATTCACCAGGGCCAAAATACTAGCAATAAACTAAAGAGAGCCATGCTGTGACAGGGGTAAGATGGTGGTGCAGGTGATTCCAGTAGTTTGCCACCTTGTAAACTTCAACAACTTTCTCTAATCAGTTAGCATCCACATTAACATAATACAATCTGTATTTTTACTCAGTAAGTCATTGTTTTTTTAAACTCAGCTTTATTGAAAGGTCTTATTACAAGCGTGACAGGTCATCAATCATGCATCAAGTCCATGAGTTAACCCATACTATGAGAGACATTCACAGTTACTTAACATACAATAACTTTCCAGATTTCATATTATACTGACAAGGTAGTGCCACCACTATTAAGCAAAGATACACTGGGGTGAGTATTACATCCATGCAGCACTAATTACATTGGATTACTTCTCTCATTCCAGCCCTGGAAGGTATGATACACATAGACTTCTGCTTTTCATGCTGAGTTTGCTCTAGAAGAGCCATAACTGAGGAACTCATAACAAGGACTGAGGACCCAATCCTTCAGGGTCCACCCACCCAGACCTCATCAACATGTTCTCCGGTTGTGCTGTGCCACATCTCCCCCAACTGTGTCCCCCTTATTTACATGTATCCTGTATCTTCCTTCTCCCACAACTGCAGAGGTGAGTCCCCTCCCTCCCCCCAACAAGATCCCCCCTTGGCATTACTCTCCACCCATCCCACTACTCAGACATTCTTCCCAGCCCCTCCATCTATCTACATGTTTCTCCCTGTTCAGCCTGAGTTTTGTGGTGATTGATTCCATCAGGACCACTTCTTTTATCCTCTGGACCCAATCTCCCAGTTTGGGAGAGTCCGGTGACAACCATCTCCCAGTAATACATTTCAGAGCCACCACTGACATAGTCAAGAAGACTTTCCTGGTCTCTGCAGGTTGATGTGTAATGGAGGGTAGGCCCAGCACTCACTCCTCCCCAGTTAGTGGGATATGCACTTTTGTGATAGTGTAGACCACTTTTTGGATCTCCTGCCAATATGGGTAAAGCAGTGGACAACCCCAAAAAATATGCCAATGGGTGTCTAACCCCCTACACCCTCTCCAGCATCTATCATCACTGGAAGTTTTAAAATGTTTGGTTACCACCTGGGTGTGGAAAAAGTGTGAAAGAATTTTCCCCCCAAATTCCCCCCATTATGGAGCTGACATGTCAATCCAGCCCCATTCAGTCTATGATTCCAATCAGATTCTGAAATAGTGACATTCACCTTTTTTCCCACAGGTTTTCCTGGTGTTCCTAGATGATCTCCACCCGGCTGTAAGAGCAGTTGATAAAAGCTGGAGATATACCTGGTGTGGCCTGACACTGTGGCTGCTCCATATAAAAAGTTTTCCCAGCTGGAGTATGGGAGAGCCACCTCAGGATGTTGTTCCCAAAATTTATGTAGTGTCTCACCTGCATATACCGTAAAAATTCAGAGTTTGGCCAATGAAATTTCTCCTTTGCTCTGTGGAAGGAGATACACTGATCTCTCTCCAAAAATTGAAAGAATCTTGTGACCCCCATAGTGGCCCATCTAGTGTAGCCCAGGCCCAGGGAAAGTGGAAAAATCCAGGTTCAAATTGAATCAATGATGGGGGCCTAGTTTAGTTGGGGTATTGAGCAGTTTCTGAATCTGTCTTAGTATATCTAATCCTGCATATCGGTCTTTAACTTATTTCCTGTATTCAGGCGAGGCCTCTGACAGGACCAGTGAAAAGAGAGGCTTGTCCTTCAGGGCTGCTGCCTGTATAACATACCATTGATAAGTGTCCCTTTGTTTAGCCCAGGTCATTAGCCTTGCTGTTTGAGCTGCTAAATAATATGAGAAGAAATTGGGAAGGCCTAATTCTCCCTCTTCCTTTGGCTGGAGGATAACTATAGCTATCCTGGGTTTTTTAAGGTTCCAGACAAACTTGAATGTGTCTGTGTTTATCCTAGCCCAGAATTCACTAGGAATCTTGAAGGGGAGGGACTGAAATAAGAAAAGTATGCTTAGTAGAACATTCATTTTGATGACTCACACCTAGCCCATTAAGGAGTGGGGCAGGAGCCGCCACCTGGCCATGTCCTGTTCCACCACCCTCCAGAGCCTATCCTAGTTCTCAACAAATAGTTTAGACAAGTTTGTCATAATTTGGATACCCAAGTATTTAATCTGGTTATTTGGGGCCCATGCTAAGGGGAACTAGTCTTTGAACTCCTGCGGTGGGAGTCCACTAAGGACCATCGCTTCTGATTTGAGGGTGTTAATTTTATAGCCTGAAACTTCCCCAAATGTTCTAAGGATGTCAGCTAGGTGAGGTAACAAGTTTTCCAGGTCAGACAGGAAAAAAATAGAATCATCACCATAGAACAAGAGTTTGTATTTCTGTCCCCCTGTCATGACCCCTCTTATCACAGGATCTTGTCTAACCCTGGCAGCCAGAGGTTCCAAACTCAGGGCAAAACATAGGGGTGACCAGGGGCAGACCTGTTGTGTGCCCCTAGAGACTGGAAATGAGTTTGAGCTGATGCCATTCACCCTGACTAGGGCCTCCCATCCAGCATATAAATTCAACACTGCTTTTAAAAATTTGGGGCTGAAATTCATTTGTTCCATGGACTGTTTTATGAAACTCCAATTAACTCTGTCAAAAGCTTTTTCAGTGTCCATTGATATTGCCAATTCAAATGCAGGGTGGGAGTGTTGGGCTGAGATAATGTTCAAAAACTTTCCTGAGATTATCAGATAGATACTGGCCAGGAATGAAACCAGTTTGATCTTCATGGACCACCTGAGCAAGTACGACCTGTAGTCTTTTGGTCAACAGGCCAGTAAATATTTTGAGATCTACATTCAGTAGAGATGTTGGTCGATATGACCCACACTCTACTGGGTTATTCCCTTCTTTATGCAGTGCTGTAATTGGGGCTGTTTGTCAGGACTTCGAGACATTACCCTCCATCACTTCCCTAAAAACATTTAGTAGGAGTGGGGCTAACCTCTCCACGAAAGTTTTGTTGAACTCGGATGGAAATCCTTCCAATCCTGGTGAGTTCCTCTTTTAAGGGCCAGCACTTCTTTTTTAATTTCTGCCAAGGAGACTGAGGATTCTAAAGAGTCCCTGGCATCCCTGTTTAGAGTTCTAAAGACTGTTCCTTGAAAAGGCCCGCAGGTTTTCAGGTCTTAGTCCACTATTGGGTTCTGTGTATACAGCTTTCTGTAATGGGATGCAAACGAGGCAGTTATTTTCTCTGGATGACAGGTGACACTGTTATCCTCCAGGTTAGTTATCTTTAAGACAAGTCTACTCCCCTGCTGTGTGCAGAGAGTACTGGCCAGCAGTTTCCCTGGCCTATTTCCCCTCTCATATAACTTTGATGAATATGCCAGTAAGAGCCCTCTAGTAGATTAATTAAAATCTTGTCCAGTCTCTCCCTAGTAGCTTTAAGCTGCTGTCTCAGATCTGGGTTTAATGACATTTTGTGTTGAAACTAGAGATCAGCGATGGCATCCTCTAGTTCTTTGATTTCCCTATTTCTCCTTTGTTTTCCCCAGGCTGCATAGCTTATAATGGTCCCTCTGAAAATGGCTTTTAGGGCATCCCATCTGATTGCAGCAGTTGACGCTCCTGCCGGGTTATTGGTTAGGTAGTCATCAATAATGTTTTCAATGTGAGATTTGAAGTCTGTGCCATTGAGGAGGCCTACGTTGAGACACCATTGTGAGTTTATGATACCGGGGAGTAAAGTAAGCGATACTTGAACAGGCGCATGGTCTGAAATGGAGCAGGGATGGATGGTGCACCTGTCTACAGAGTATGCCCACTCCTCCAGCATCAAAATCATATCTATTCTTGTATAGCAGTCATGTCTGTCGAAGTAGTGGGAATAGTCTCTCTTTTTGCCATTCTTCCATCTCCATATATCCACCAGACCCCAATTCTGTAATGACCTATTTAAAACAGTGCTAGACTTCTTTGGGTTAGGGAGAGAGGACTCCCCCACCTATCTAGGGTGGTGGATAATGTGGTATTGAAATCTCCCCCTAGGATACAAAGACTACCCTCCACCCCATCCACCTCATTGTTTCTGTGAAAAAGGGCTGCTTCCTGATCCTCACGCTGGCATACAGGCTGACTACTGTACAAGAAATCTTTCTGATCATCCCCGTCACTTTAACAAATCTGCCATCTTGGTCTGTGATCACACTCTGCACTTGGGGGGGGGGCAGGATTTATGTACCAGGTTTGCAGTGTCTTTCCTATGTGGGTGGGCTAAATAGGAGGAGGAGTAGACTGACCGCACCCATCTGTGACACAATTTCATGTGTTCTGTCTCTGTAAGATGAGGTGTTAAGCCTTCCTAGTTCCTGTATAATCTGAGCTCATTTGATTGGTGATTAATCCCTTGAAAGTTATAGGTTACTATATTAAGCCCCTCCATTGCTGCAGTGTGTCCAGACTCTTCATCTGGAAGAAAAGGACCTCCAATAGGATACAGTGTAGGAGTGTGTGCACAGCAGAAAGAATATGGAAAAGCATTAACCACAATAAATTAATCTGAACAACAAAAACAGGAGACAACCTGTTCAAGAACAGTTCCTCAACTGGGTGAAGGAGCCATTGCTCAATAGAACTCTGTTTATCCTCCCAAGGTGCCACATGTTGCCCACTTTCTGCCACCTGGCGAAGACTGGTGGGAAGTGCTGGAAAATACCCAGCACCTGGCTGCAAGTGTTTGAGTGCATCCAGCACTAGCTGATTCGTGGGGACCACCAAACCAAAGTAGACCTTTCCATCCTCCCTCCCTCCCCCGACCCACCATATCACTGAATGAGGGTGAATGACCCAGGTCTGGCTTCTCTGCTGTCACCATGAGCCCCCCCACTTTCATTTCACCCATTTGGTTTTAAACTTAAAGCACCCATTACAAGAAAACCTTTTGTCATATGTTTCATGCCAGCGCCTGAGGAATCCTCCCCCCTCAACAAACCACCCCAATCTCCCCAGGAGGAACACCCCCAGTCAAAGCTCAAGGGCCACCAACATGAGGATTACAGGAAAGGAGAGACCCCAAGGGCCCACCAATCAACAAACAGCTTGAGTTAGATTGTTCATATAAGTCCCACCAAAGTTGTGTGTTAAGGCATATCTTCTAAGAGACCCCAGACAATTTGTGCTAGTCTTATATAGCCCGATTTAAAATAAGCCAAGAAGTTCCTTTAATCCTCAACTCGAAGGTTTCTGGGCTTTTTCCCACTAAGTGGACCCATGATGCAAAGCCTTGTTCAGGGAGTTGAATCTTTGAGCCCCACCAGCTCCACCACCTACCATTTGCTATTGTCATTTCTCAATCTCCTTGATCAATGTGGGGAAGGGGGGGACCAGATCATCAGTCAATAGCTCCAGGGAAGAAAGATATTATTTTTCCTAACCAATATTATCAAAAAACTTGATATTAGCATCAGATGTAACTCTAAGAATGGCTGGGACATCTGAGAGCCTTACTATGGGGAACCACATCTTCCTTCGTGGCATCGTTGTAGGGGAGTAATCTGGTTCAAAAATTAGATTAGTGTCCCCAAAAGTAATTTCTTTCTTGGCACAGGCTTTTTTTTAGTACCAGTTCTTTCATCCTAAAATCTAAGAAAGCCACAATAATCGAGCATGGTTGCACCTTGGGATCATTGGGGGAGCTGACAGTGCCCTTTGGGCATGAATAACAATCAAGGGAGATGGCTGATGTCTAAAATCTCCAGAATTAGGCTCTCAATGAAATTGGGCATATTACCCTGCTCAGTGTTTTCAGGAAGGTCATGGATCCTTAAATTAATCTGTTGGGAGCGGTTTTCAAAGACTTCTACTTTCCCCATGAGGAGTTGTGTGTGGTCATGGAGCTGGAGAATCACACCATTGTGTAAGTCCACCGTTTCTGAATAGGCCATGTGCTGTTCAGACAGTTCCTCATATTAGCGATGTTGGTTCTGTTTTCTTTTATGTCTGCTTTAATGGAGTCAAGGGTGTTGCTAAGCCATCGCAGCTCATGATATAGTTGGTGGGAGATGAGATCATGAAGTCCTCCCCCTCCTCCTCTGAATCACTCTCCCAAGTTGGCTCAGTTGCTTTAGAGGCCTCCTCACTATGCGCCAAAGGTCTTGAGGGCAGATTTAATTTCTGTTGCTTGAGCCCACCACCCAACCCAGATTTGGGTCTATTTCTGGTTACCATTGTAGCGGGAATTGATTTCTGCTGTAGAAGGTTTTTTGCCTCATGGGGAATTGTTGTTTTAATAGTATTAAGTCAAAGGGTCAGAGAGAGCTTAGCACCCCGAGCATCTACAGTGGTTGGTGACATCACCAGAAGTCCTCAGTAAGTCATTCTGATGTAGACATAATTAAACATCTGCTAGAACTGTGATGGATAGGATTTTTCATAAAGTTTAACAAGACTTTAAAATCGAATCAGTTTTTCAAAAGGAGATTTCATAGAAATGAGGGAACCACACAGAATTATTACATTGTAACACCAGCAGTACTTTTTGGATAACATGCATTTGAGAGAGTGCCCTATAGGGTATGTTTTTATTATCCTTGGTTTTGGTATTGAGCTTAACCCTCAGTGATGAAACTAGTTTTTCTTAAAGTGCAATAATCTCCACTTCAGTTTTTACCGTTACCTCATAGATATATATGGTCAAACACATCACAAAGTGCAATTTCTTCTTCTATGCAATGTTTCATTCTTCCTGCCCAATACATCATTTAATCAAATGTATATATAGTGAGCTGGGCAATAAAATGTATGAACACAGTACTGTAATAGTAGATTCGAAAGTCGCGATGCAGACTCATTATTTTGCTCTCATTAGTGCCTTGTTAATCAAATAGTGATGAATTTAAATGATCTTCAGGATATGAAACTAAGTCTGGTAGGTTATGTTAAGTGTTAATTGTTAAGTTTAGTGTGACTAACTCTCTATGTGGTTTTATGACTTATTCAACAAGGACATTAACTGCGTATTACCATTTCAGTCTAGAAGGTCTCTGACTTTTTCCATACACCAGAAAAGAAATGCAATAAAATTAGAGTAGGAAGTTATTTTCTTTGTATCTTAACCTTTGTTAATGTAAAAGTTAGCAAATGAAGTAAAGTGATATGTTAGAATCTTTATCATATGCCTGCACAATATAAAAATAATGCATTTTAGAGTTTTCAAATCAAGAAACATAGAAACATAGAATTTGACAGCAGATAAGGACAGCATGGTTCACCTAGTCTACCCATTTCCCTACCTAACGGATAAGCTGCAGATCTTAGTTTATCAAAAAAAGCCTTCTTCTTCCTACCACCCACTAGAATTGCCATATGTCTGTCCCATGCATTCTTGAGTTCCCCGACTGTTTTTGACTCTACGACCTCCTCAGGAAGGCTGTTCCATGTATCTACGGCTCAGAGGTAATGTGAGGAAGTATGTCTTCACAGAGAGGCTTGTGGATACATGGAACAGCCTTCCTGAGAAGGTCATAGAGTCAAAAACAGTGGGGGAATTCAAGAATGCATGGGACAGATATAAGGCAATTCTAGTGGGGGGTAGGAGGAAGTAAGCTGTTGGTTAACTAGGATCAGCAGCTTATCCATTAGATAGGGTAATAGGCAGACTAGGTGGGCCAAGCAGTCCTTATCTGTCATCAATTTCTATGTTTCTATCTATGTTTTTGTCTACAACCCTCTCTGTGAAGAAATACTTCATCACATTACCTCTGAGCCGCCCCCCATCTTCAAATTGTGCCCCCTTGTTCTTGCACATCTCTTTTTCTGAAAAATGCTACCCTCTTGGACTTTGTTTATTCCCTTGAGGTATTTGAAAGTTTCTACCATGTCTCCCTCTCCCTCCTTTCGTTGAGGCTATGCATCTTAAGCTCCTTTAGTCTTTCTTCATATGTCTTCTGGTGCAGACCCTGTTGCAGATCTTTGTGTCATCTGTAAAGAGACATACTTTCCCTTCTAGTCCCTCTGCAAAGTCACTTATAAAGACATTAAAAAGGATCGGCCCTAGTACTGAACCCTGGGATACCCTACTAGTAACCCTCCTTTCTTCACTGTGGACTCCATTTACTATTACCCACTGTGTCCTGTTGTCCAGCCAGTATTTTACCCAGGCTACCACCCTGGGACCAACTCGCAGGCTGGCTAATTTGTTTTTTAATCTTTTGAGCAGGACTGTGTCAAATGCCTTGCTAAAGTCTAGGTAGGCCATGTCCACAGCCCCTCACTGGTCTACTACTTTGGTCACCCAGTCAAAGAAATCAATTAGATTTGTCTGACATGACCTTCCTGCTGTGAATCCATGCTGTCTTGGGTCCTGTGCCCCACTTGCCTCTAGGTACTCAACAATTCTTTCCTTCAGAAGTGATTCCATCATTTCCCCACCAGTGAGGTCAAACTGACAGATCTGAAATTTCCTGCCTCTGTCTTGCTCCCATTTTTGTGAAGGGGAATCACATCTGCCCTCCTACAGTCCTCAGGTACCACACCATCCTCCCATGATTTATTAAAAAAGGTAGTCAGTGGAGCTACTAGTTCTTCCCTTAGTTCTTTTAGAATTCTGGGGTGAATCCCATCAGGCCCCATTGCTTTATCCGCCTTCAGTATTAAGAGTTCTCTCAGAACCCTTTCTTCTGTGAAAGGACTAATATCAACCCCCTATCTAGAGTTCTTCTATTGACTGGATTTGGTATCCCCCCTGCTTTTCCATTGTGAATACTGAGCAGAAGTATTCGTTCAGTGTCCCTGCTTTTTCACTTTCACTCTCTGCCCAACCACCTTCCTCTTTATTCAGCCTCAGTATCCCTGCCTTAGTCTTTCTTTGCTTCCTAATGTACCTATAAAAGGTTTTATCCCCCTTCTTAACTGAGTTGGCTATCTTTTCCTTGGTTTGGGTCTTTGCTATTCTGACTGCCTTTCCCACTTCCTTTTGCTTTAACTGGTACAGTTTTCTGTCCTGCTTCTCCTGTGTTTCCTTATACTTCCTGAATCCATAGAAACATAGAATTTGATGGCAGATAAGGACCACTTGGCCTACCCAGTCTGCCCATTTCCCTGCCTACTGGATAAGCTGCAGATCCTAGTTAATCAGCAGCCTACTTCTTCCTACCCCCACCCCCTAGAATTGCCTTATGACTGTCCCATGCATGCTTGAATTCCACCACTGTTTTTGACTCCACAACCTCCTCTGGAAGGCCGTTCCATGCATCCACAACCCTCTCTGTGAAAAAATACTTCCTTAAATTACCTCTGAGCCACCCCCTCTATCTTCAAATTGTGCCCCCTTGTTCTTGCACACCTCTTTTTTTGAAAGATGCTACCCTCTTGGACTTTGTTGATTCCCTTGAGGTACTTGAAAGTTTCTATCATGTCCCCCCTCTCCCTCCTTTCCTCGAGGCTATACATATTAAGCTCCTTTATTCTCTCTTCATATGACTTCTGGTGCAGACCCTGCACCATTTTAGTTGCCCTCCTCTGGACAGCTTCCATCCTGTCTATGTCTTTGTGAAGACTGGGTCTCCAGAACTGCACGCAGTGCTCCAGATGGGGTCTGACCAGCTGTCTGTACAGAGGGATAATAACTTCCTGTTTTCTACTGGTGATGCCTCTCCCTATGCATCCCAATATCCCTCCAGCCCTCCTTGCTGCCCTCTCACATTGCTTGCCCACTTTTAGGTCATCTGATATGACTACCCCCAGGTCTCTTTCCATTTTTGTTGTTGTTAGTATCTCACCCCCCATTGTGTACTCTTCCCCTGGGTTTTTGTTTCCCAGGTGCATTACCTTGCACTTCTTAGCACTGAATCTAAGCTGCCAAACATTTGACCATTCCTCTAACCTTGCTCAGTCCCTTCTCATCCTTTCCACCCCACCTTGTGCATCAACACTGTTGCAGATCTTTGTGTCATCTGCAAAGAGACATACTTTTCCTTCCAGTCCCTCTGCAATGTCACTTATAAAGACATTGAAGAGGACCGGTCCTAATACTGAACCCTGTGGTACCCCACTAGTAACCCCCCTTTCATCAGAGTGGACTCCATTTACTATTACTTTCTGTGTCCTATTTTCCAGCCAATTTTTTACCCAGGCTGTCATCTTGGGACCCACCCCAGGCTAGCTAACTTGTATATTAATCTTTTGTGTGACTGTGTCAAATGCCTTGTAAAGTCTAGGTAGACCATGTCCACAGCCCCTCCTGATCTACTACTTTGGTCACCCAGTCAAAGAAATCTATCAGATTTGTCTGGCATGACCTTCCTGCTGTGAATCCATGCTGTCTTGGGTCCTGTGCCCTGGCCTCTAGATACTTGACAATTCTTTCCTTCAGAAGTGATTCCATCATTTTCCCTACCACTGAGGTTAAACTAACAGGTCTGTAGTTTCCTGCTTCTGCCTTGCTCCCACTTTTGTGAAGGGGAATCACATCTGCCCTCCTCCAGTCCTCGGGTACCACCCCATCCTCCCATGGTTTGTTAAACAGGGTAGTCAGTGGTGTCACTAATTCTACCCTTAGTTCTTTTAGAATTCTGGGATGAATCCCATCAGGCCCCATTGCTTTGTCCACCTTCAGTTTTAAGAGTTCTTTCAGAACCCTTTCTTCTGTAAATGGGCTGGTATCAACTTCTGTATCCAGTGTGTTTCTACTGTTTGTTCTAGGTACCCCCTCTTCCTTTGTAAATACTGAGCAAAAACATTTGTTTAGTATCTCTGCCTTTCACAGTCTCCTCTGCCCACCCTCCCCTTTATTAAGTCTCACTATCCCTCCCTTGGTCTTCCTTCTCTCCCTGATGTACCTATAAAAGGTTTTATCCCCCTTCTTAACTGAGTTGGCTATCCTTTCCTCGGTTTGAGCCTTTGCTGTTCTGACTGCCTTGCCAGCTTCCTTTTGCTTTAACTGATACAGTTCTCTGTCTTGTTCCTTCTGTGATTCCTTGTACTTCTTGAAAGCTTTCTTTTTCTCTTGAACCTTCACTGCCACTTCCTTTGAGAACCATAGTGGTTTCTTACATTGTTTAGTTTTGTTTATTTGCTTCACACAGAGGCTTGTTGCCTCTGTGATGGCAGTTTTTATTATTCCCCATTGTTCTTCCACCCCTCCTTCCTTCCCATTTGCTAGTGCATTCCTTAAGCACTTACCCATTTTGGCAAAGTCAGCCCTCCTAAAGTCCAGTACCTTTGCATTTGTATAGCTTGACTGTATTGCTGTGTTTATTGTGAACCATACTGTTCGATGGTCGCTAGTTCCCAGATGGCTACCCACTTCTACATCTGTGATCCTCTCTTCATCTCCATTTGAGAGAACCAGGTCTAAGATTGCTCCCTCTCGAGTGGGCTCCAATACTAGTTGTCTAAGGCATGCCCCTGTGGGGCATCTAGAATAACCCCACTCTTCGAAGTGACTGTGGCAACTTCACTCCAGTTAACATCTGGCATATTCAGATCACCCATCAGCAAGTACTCTCTTTCTCCCTTACCTTCCCCGCCACTTCTTTTGAGAACCATAGAGGTTTTTTCTTTCATTTTGATTAGTTTATTTACTTCACACAAAGGCTTGTTGCCTCTGTGATGGCAGTTTTAATGTTTCCCCATTGTTGTTCCACCTCCACCTTCTTGCCTGTTTGCTAGTGCTTTTCTGAGGCACTCTCCCATTTTGACAAAATCAGCCTTCCTGAAGTCCAGTACCTTCACTTTTGTGTGGTATGATTCTACAGCTAACTTTATTGTGAAACACACTGTTTGGTGATCACTTGTTCCCAGATGGGTACCCACTTCAAGATCAGAGATCCTCTCTCCGTCCCTATTTGAAAGTACCAGGTCTAAGAGTCCTCCTTCCCGAGTGGGTTCCAAAACTAACTGTCTGAGGCATGCCCCCTATAGAGCATCAAGAATGGTCTTGCTCTTGGATGTGGCTGCAGCAAAGGTGCTTCAGTTAACATCTGGCATATTCAGGTCCCCATCAGCAATACCTCCTCTTTCTTTGCCATCCCAAGGATGCCTTCTATCATTTCCTTGTCTATTTCCTTCCCCTGAGACAGGGGTCTGTATACAACCCTTGTGCGGATTGTGGAGCCATTTCCAGTCTCCAGGGTGACCCACAGTGCCTCCTCTTCTCCCTGTTTACCCTTTAGTTATGTTGCTTCGATCCATTCCTTTACATAGAGAGCTACTCCTCCTCCTCCCCTTTTTCCCTCCCTATCCCTCCTGTAGATTGTGTATCCTGGTATGTTGACATCCCAGTCATGGTTCTCTGTATACCATGTTTCTGTGACTGCTATGATATCCAGGCATCCCTCTTCCATCAAGGCCACCATTTCAGGGAGCTTTTTACCTAGACTACAGGCATTGGTACTCATTACCCTCCATTTTGTTATGGCTTTATTTCTTTTTACCCCATCCCTGTCCTTACCGCCTTTGTCTTTTTCTCCATTTATCCCTGCCCTTCTCCCTATCGACTGCTCTATCTTGGTGTTTACATCACTAACTACCCTGATTTTTTTCAGGGGGGCTAGGATTTCCCTTCTCCTTTTCAGTGCCTCCCTCCTTGGCTAGTTTAAATGCTTGCCAATGAAGCATTTAAACCCATCACTTAGGATCCTGGTTCCCCTCCAGGATAGATGCAGACCATCATGCCTGTATAGGCCTGCATCCCTCCAGGTGGAGTCTCAGTCCCCAATGAAGACAAATCCCTGAGCTCTGCACCAGTTTTTAACCAGTCATTGAATCCTATGGTGTGGAGTACCCTAGCCTCATCCATGCCAAAAACAGGTAGCACTTCCTTGAAAGTTACTGCATGTGCTACATGTCTAAGGCCGCACCCCAACTCCACAAACTCCTGTTGCACTGCTCTGATCCCATTCTCAGCCAGTTCATTCATCCCTAGGTGGATAATGATATCCAGCTCACTCCCCCTTGCAGCTGCTCCCATGATCCTGAGGATTCATTTCCTGTACCTCTGAGCCATGAAACCAGGCAGGCAACTTACCTCCCTTTCCCTCCTCCCCAGTTCTACCCCCTACCAATTGAGTCCCCCAGCAGGAGTTGCTTCCTTCCCCTGAGGGGACCTGTGCCACCCTCCTGTGGGTCTCCATTGTGGAGGTTCCCTGCATCCTTCTTGGTCTCCACTGCAGCTGCCTCCAGAGAAGACCCATGCTACACCAGAGTGACAAATGAATTGTGGAGAGGCACAACTGGAGGGATATGCCTCTGTTACACCACATTCACCCTCCCTGAGCCCACCCTGGTCCTACCACTCCTCTTTCTTTGTAATCTCTGCAGTAGTGGCAGTGGCCTGCATGGTCTCGGTGGGGGGAGACGGTTTCCTGAATCCTTGCCAGGTCAGCATGGAGACAAACAATCTCCTCCCTCAGACCAGAGAGGTGCCTGCAAATAGGGCAGCAATGCAGTCTCCAGAATGTCTCCTGGAGGACGCTGCTCCACAGCCAGTGCATTGCACCACTCCCCACATGTCTCTGTCCCTTCCTGTTACAGATGCTTTTCTTTTGTTGTTTTTTGTTCTTGTTTTAGTGTGTGCAAGCTTGTGAGTGTCTCTACCCCCCATTCAGTGTGCTGTGCCTTGAAAGGATATGAGCAGGTGTATGTTGTTAGCAGTTTTGGGGAAATGATGTCAGAACCCCTGCTATAAAGGAAGTTATGCATTTGGGGTGGGAGAGGTGAGGGGAAGGGTGGGAGGGAGTAAACCTATGCCATCCAGAAACAATCAACTACAACTCTGACTCTCCACCCCAGGGAGTGCTTTCCTTCCTTTCAGACATCTATTTCACTGAGGTTAAGTACCAGGTCTAGTCACAAATGACTGCAAATATCTGCCAGCTACAGTTCCTCCCAGGCAAATTAAAGTTAAAACTAAGAAAAGTCAACCCCCAAAACAAAACCAGTACTAGTTACTTACCCATGTCCAAAAAGTAATAATTCAGTTCAGTGTAGTCTAAAAAATAACCTCCTTAATTCAAGGAAGCTGTGTCTGCTTTCTCACTCTTTGTGTCTCAGCAGACAGAGACCACAAACAATTCCTGCTGTGAATTCACAGTTCATCTAGGCCCCTTTCAGCTCCTGCCCTTAACAAACACCTATTTCACAGAGGTTAAGTACCAGGTCTAGTCACACATGTCTGCAAATATCTCCAAGCTACAGTTCCTCCCTGGCAAATTAAAGTTAAACTAAGAAAAGTCAACCCAAAAAACAAAATCAATACTAGTTACTTACACAGGTCCAAAACGTACTAATTCAGTTCAGTGTAGTCTAGAAAATAACCTCCTTAATTCAAGGAAACTGTGGCTGTTTTCTCACTCTCTGTGTCTCGGGAGCTCTAGAAAATAACCTCCTTAATTCAAGAAAGCTGTGGCTGCTTTCTCACTCTCTGTCTCTCAAGCTACTATTAAGGCATTGTGTAAAACAGTTATAGAAAGATGGTTGTTATGAAAACCTTCCCCATCATTTTGACTACTTTAGTAAATATATTGTAAAGGTCACCAGGATGCAACTGAATGTTGCTGCAGAGTTATTGCAGAAAGCAAGGCAATTGCAGTTGTATTAGGATCATAACGTTCCATCTAGTGTTCCGCACCATTAGGTGTCCTGAGTTAGACTTCAGCAAAAGATGTTTCAGAAATATTAAACTTAGCCTGCTTGCTTACTCCAGCAAATGTATGTTAGCAGCATACATCAGAAAGTAACGTGTTATTACAGAACTAAAGAGTAAACAGGGAGCAGATGAGGCACTCTGGGTCACCTGGCAGACCAGAAATGGCACCACAATCCCCATGAGGGTTGCATACAGACCCCCATCTCAGGGGGAGGGAATGGACAAGAAAATGACAGAAGACATCCTTAGGATGGCAGCAAAAGGGGAGATATTGTTGATGGGGGACCTGAATATGCCAGATGTTAAATGGAACACCTTTGCTGCAGGTACGTCCAAGATTAGGGTCATTCTTGATGCCCTACAAGGGGCATGCCTCAGATAGCTAGTATTAGAACCCACTCGGGAGGGAGCAATCTTAGACCTGGTACTCTTAAATGGGGACAGAGAAAGAATCTCAGATTTAGAAGTGGGTAGCCATCTGGGAACAAATGACCATACAATCAAGCCATACAAATGCAAGAGCATTGGACTTTAGGAGGGTTGACTTTGGGAAAATGCGAGAGTGCTTCAGAAAAGCACTAGCAAACAGGCAAGAAGGAGGGGTTGAGGAACAATGGAGAGTAATCAGCACAGCCATCACAGAGGCAGAAAGCCTTTGTGTAAAGCAAATCAACAAACACAATGAAGGAAAAAACTGCTATGGTTCTCAAAAGAGGTGGCAGGGAAGGTTAAGGAGAAAAGGATAGCATTCCGGAAATATAAGGAAACCCAGAAGAAGTAGGACAGAAAACTTTATTAGTTAAAGAAGAAAGAGGCTGGGAAGGCAGTCAGAATAGCAATGGCCCAAACTGAGGAAAGGATAGCCAACTCTGTTAAGAAGGGGATAAGAGTTTTTATAAGTACATTAGGGAGTGAAGAAAGACCAAAGGAGGGATACTGAGTCTTAATAAAGGGGAGGGAATGTGGATAGAGGATGATAGTGAAAAAGCAGGGATACTGAACGAATATGTCTGCTCAGTATTCACAAAGGAAGAGGAGTGGGAGGTACCTAAACCAAACAAGAGAAACACTCTGAAGATGAGGGTGAATACCAGTCCATTTACAGAAGAAAGGGTTCTGAAAGAACTAATAAAATTAAAGGTGGACAGAACAATGGGGCCTGATGGGAGTCACCCAATAATTCTAAAAGAACTAAGGGTAGAACTAGTGACACTGCTGACTACTCTCTTTAACAAATCATGGGAAGATGGAGTGGTACTTGAGGACTGGAGGAGGGTTCATGTGATTCCTCTGCACAAAAGTGGGAGCAGGACAGAGGCAGGAAACTACAGACCAGTTAGTTTGACCTCAGTGGTAGGGAAAATGATGGAATCACTTCTGAAGGAAAGAATTGTTGAGTACCTAGAGGCCAGTGGGGCACAGGAACAAAGGCAGCATGGATTCACGATGGGAAGGTCATGTCAGATGAATCTAATAGATTTATTTGATTGGGTAACCAAAGTAGTAGACCTGGGAGTGGCTGTGGACATGGCCTACCTAGATTTTAGCAAGGAATGTGATACAGTCCCACACAAAAGATTAATACACAAGTTAGCCAGCCTTGGAGTGGGTCCCAAGATGGTAGCCTGGATAAAAAAAATGGCTAGACAACAGGACGCAAAGGGTAGTAGTAAATGGAGTCCACAGTGAAGAAAGGAGGGTTATTAGTGGGGTGCCACAGGGTTCAGTACTGGGACTGGTTCTTTTTAATGTCTTTATAAGTGACATTGCAGAGGAACTGGAAGGAAAAGTATGTCTCTTTGCAGACGACACAAAGATCTGCAACAGGGTTGATACACAAGATGGAGTGGAAAGGATGAGAAGGGACTTGGCAAGGTTGAAGGAATGGTCAAATGTATGACAGTTCAGATTCAATGAAAAGAAGTGCAAGGTAATGCACCTGGGAAACAAAAACCCAGGGGAAGAGTACACAATGGGGGTGAGATACTGACAATAGTAAAAATGGAAAGGGACCTGGGGGTAATTATATCAGATGACCTAAAGGTGGGCAAGCAATGTGAGAAGGCAGTAAGGACGGCTGGGGGATACTGGGATGCTTAGGGAGAGGCATCAGTAGTAGAAAACAGGAAGTTGTTATACCTTTATACAGACAGTTGGTGAGACCCCACCTGGAGTACTGTGTGCAGTTCTGGAGACCCCACCTCTGCAAAGACATAGACAGAGTGGAGGCTGCCCAGAGGAGGACAACCAAAATGGTGCAGGGTCTATACCAGAAGACATACGAAGAGAGACTAAAGGAGCTTAATATGTATACCCTTGAGGAAAGAAGGGAGAGAGAGGGGACATAATAGAAACTTTCAAGTACTTTGAGAGAATCAACAAAGTCCAAGAGGTTAACATCTTTCGGAAAAAGAGATGTGTAAGAACAAGGGGGCACAAGTTGAAGATAGAGGGGGGACGGCTCAGAGGTAATGTGAGAAAGTATTTTTTCATGGAGATGGTTGTGGATACATGGAACAGCCTTCCTGAGGATGTTGTGGAGTCAAGAACAGTGGGGGAATTCAAGAATGCAAGAGACAGACATAAGGCAGCCCTAGTGGGGGGGGGGTAGGAAGAAATAAGCTGTTGGTTAACTAGGATCTGCAGCTTATCTGTTAGGTAGGAAAATGGGCAGAATAGCTGGGCCAAGCGGTCCTTATCTGCCTTCAAACTCTATGTTTCTATGTTTCTAAGTTTACTCAGACCACTAATTCTGACTGGGTATTATTTTCTGGTTCAAATAGTAGTCATTATATACAGTAGTACAGACTCTGTAACAATAAAACTTAATTTATTGATAAATTATTCCTTAGTGCGTACACTTACACAAAAAGGACTAAAATAATCCGCTGAACATTGTAATTGTCTAACATCCTACAGTAGTTAGTATTGTGATATTGAATGTGTTCCAATGACTGTATTTATCAATTTGTAAAGCACTGCATTGTTAGCTGTTTATAAGGCACAGTAGTTCGGCAGCTTTATGTTTGTTCTTATTTTCATTTTAGTGTATCTGTGAATTGGATGACCTAAAAGTCTTCAGTAAAGATTAGAGAAGCTCAGGTCTACAGCTTTAATTTATTTTTATTTATTTATTTATTTATTAGATCATCGGTTTACAGACCTTCGAGTCAAAGACTCATTTACAAAAGCACCTCATCAAGAGAGCAATACATCACAGCAAACAAAACAGTACAGTAGATAATGCTTAGATTAAAAAAGCAACCAGTGCTACAGGCATTCACTGGTGGTACACGCTTGATAATAGGTAAATCACAATAGTCATAGACTAGTATAGGTACACAAGTACCATGTCAGGTAGCAACCAGAGATATTTTATTATATTAGTTAGCAGATGTTGTCTGAGACCCCAGGCATATACTGCATCAGAACTGATTTCTAGGATGCAAACCAACACCAAGGCACTAATTAAGAAAACAGCGTCTGTCAACCCACCAATTCAGCCAAACAATATACTGAGTCTATTTGTTATTTGCAGTTAGTAAGCCAAACCTCTCAACCATTCATATTAATTATTTGTAATTTTGGTATTACAATTCCTGCAAAGGGGTAATCATTATCTCCAGGGAGCTTTTACCTGGTTTACAAATCTTAAATAAATTGCATAGAACCAAGTATATACAGTGCCATACTGCAGTATAAAGTACTCAGTAATGTCTCAGTTTCCTGCCTGACTAATCAGAGCAATTATCTTTAGAGTATATTGGTTTCTGCAGTGTCCTGCAAGATATCACTGGCCAAAACTGTGGTACTACATCTTTTCCTGGGTGGAGGGGAGGCTCAAAAAGTAGTCATCCAATACAAGGGATAGCACTTCTGCTGAAAACACATTTTTTTTTCTTTTCTAGAGCTTTAGTCTATAGTAGGGTGATTGCATAGTGCCAGTCGCCTGTTGCTGTGATATTAACTGAGATCTATGAAACTGGTGCCAGCACTATAGTCCTTGCCATCCCTATCAACCCATACCTTCATACTAAAATGTTACTCCTCGCCCCAGTATGTTTTAGTATTTGGGGACTTTGAGGATTAAATTCCCCTGTGAAATGAATCTAATTAACTCAAGAGCTTAGAGAAACATTTGTATCAAACTTTACCACTTCTTGTGAGGAGAGGGGTGCCAAATAGCCCTCTCATTGTCATGAAGTGATTCACATGGGCTCTTGAAACAGCACTTCATATATTTCCTAGCCAATGTGCCATTTTATTTGATAGTTTTGTTTTCGTTTGGACTGATGGAGTGCACTGATATAAATTTTTACCATGGGATGTCTGAAATCCATAGCAGGAGGGGGCTCTAAATCTCAATAGCAGCAGTCACAGCCAGAGAGCTCTGAGGCCTCAGGTAGCACTGGAGCTGGCAAGCATGACTAGCAGTGTCAGGAGCCTCCGTTGAAGGCAATGATGTGTCACTCAAAGCCATGGACTCCAAAATCAAAAGAACTCTCCTCTTCTTGTAATCTCATTACAGATTCAAAATTTGTCCATGGTGGTAATGGATGCAGACATACAAACAATTCCCAGTATTTCTGCAGTCTCCAAACTCATATAGGAGATCAAGCAGGAGCGTGGGATGTTGGACGTGCTGGAAAATGAGGTGAGGATTGGGACCCTGAAAGTGGCTGAGATGCCAGAGCTGAAGAAGGATATGAAACCTTGTATTTCCTGATAATGTTGATTAAGGAAAACCTACAGCTCTCTGAGGACTTTGATCCCTGTGTGTTCTGACATACTTGCCTGGTAAATGTAGTCTGTGATTGCCAATCCAGCCCTGTCATGAATGATCTTATTGCCTATGGGGGGAGTGGATACGGTGGATGTTGTGCTGTCTGCTGTCCAGTCTAATTATCCACTCACAATCGATGGACCAGATATTAAATTGCTTCCTGAGATCTCATTTCAGACCTGGGTGCATAAGAAGCAGTTCAACAAGATTCGATAGCAACTCTGGACCCTGACAATTGTTAACTATGTTGACTGCAACTTTTCAGTTTAATGGCCCAAAGACATAGGCAAGTGCAGTGAAAAAGCAGAAAATGAGTTCCAGTTTTGAGTGGAGAAAGGGTGAGACTCTAAAGACTAATGAATTTCTTGAGTACATGTGCTGTACTGCTGGATAGAGAGTACCAGAGTGATGAGCCCTCCAGCAACGCAGGCTTGAACCTGGGTCAGTGGCATTTTGAGTGGTAGCCATATCAGTGTGTCAACAAGCCAGACCTTAAATAATCAAGTTTTAAAATGGCACTTAGTATCAATGTGTAAATCTGAAACAACTATTGAGTTTACAAAAAAAAAACAGTAAAAGAATTGGAAGCAGTAATAAAAAAACAGCTTCTTTTGGAAAAAATAGCTTACAGGTTTGGCACAGTTAGCCTTTCAAGGACATATTTATTTACTAGTAATTTTTACCAGCAAAGGCACACTAAGCTGTGATAACCTGTTTCCAGGTTCATCCTTGGAAGGGTTCCATGGAGCTGCTTTTATTGATAGGGATCATTGACCATGACATGGGGGATCTTCTTTACTCTTATTCAATAAGTGGCATGGGATTTTTAACTTCTACCTGGACAGTGACCAGGGATGGGCAGAAGGGACCTTGGTTTAACAGCTCTTCTGAATGACATGAGGGGCTTGATTTTCACAGAGCTGGTGGTTCAGTGCATGTTCTGCAGATCTCAGCCTGCAGCAAACTTAGGGTGCACCAGGGACCATGTCCCGGATTTTAGTAGAACAGGGGTTCCTGTGCCAAAGACCCCCTAGTTGCCACAGAAAGAGTATTACTCCAAACAGCTGGCACTCTGGAGGGGTGTAACAGCACTTCTGTCAAGCCCTCCCTGCCCACCAAAATCCCAGTCCAGAACAGCGATGATGGGCAAGAGGAAAGATCCTGCTCGGTCATGGGACACTGAACACAGACCTGGGGAGGTGCCATAGTGGGTGACGTGGGCAAGGCTGGCGTGGCAGGGTTACATGTGAGACCAGGCAGATGTGCTCTGGCAGTTGTACAGACCCACAGACATGGTACTCCTTGGTATTCATGCATGGACCCTGTCTCAGACCTCATGGTACCTCCAGTCCTGGTAGCTTTCCTGGAGCCTGCACAGTCTGCAGTATGCAGAGATAGCTCATGGCTGCAGTGTACTAGGTGCAGTTGATGGATGGGGACATGCCCTGAGCAGCTCAACATTCCCTTGCTGCACAGCCTGCCAAGTGAAAGCACACTTCAGGTGCCGATGTAGCTACGGCACAGAGTAAGTGCAACCCAATAGGAAGGTGCCAGACAGGGGTGTGGCAGACAACAGGACAAAGGACTGGCATGAGATATACCGGAGAGGGGGAAGATCCATTCCTGCCACTGTACCCTGCCTTGTTGGAACAGTACAGGCAGATCCATACAGACACCCTCCTACACTCTCTGGGACTATGTCTGTCACATACATGTATGATATACAGTATGGCCCCACACACCCAACATGTCATGACCAATGTTCCATCAAGAAAAGAAACTAGACCCCATTGTAGAGTAAAGAAAGAAGTCCCTTACCATCGTTCTAGTATGTAAGGCTCCTGAGGATATATTGAATGAGGAAAGGAATGCCCCTGATCTTGCCAGAATGAGGGAGAAGTCATCCTCTGATAGAAGGTACCACCTGGCAGAAGACAAGCAGGACATCTGGCCTGACCTACCAAATGTTGACCCGCTAATAACCTCCTCGAGTCATCACACCTTCCTCCTGTCCAAAGGTTCCACTGGATCAAAAGAAACATACAATTTGCCAGCAGATAAAGTCTGCTTGACTCCCCTAGTCTGCCCATGTTTCCCCTGCCTATAGTATAATCACAGATTCTACTTGATCTCTGGCCCATTCACCCAGACCCCTTCCCTTTCCATGAGATTTCCTTTTGCCTATCCCATGCATTCTTGAATCCCATCACTGTTTTTGCCCCACCAACTCCACTGGAAGACTGTAACAGGACTCCACCAGTTTTTTCTGTAAAGAAGTACTTCCTTGCATTTCTCCTGAATCTACCCCCTCCACCTTCTTAACATGCCCGCTTGTCCTTGAGCACCTTTTTTTTCTGAAAAATGCTTCCTTTCTGTACCTTACTTACCCCTGTGAAGTATTCAGAGGTCTCTACCATATCCCCCCCCCTCCAATTCAGGGTGTACATACAGTATTTAGGTCCTTAAGTCTCTCCTTGTAGGGCTTCTGATGCAGACAATGCACCATTTTAACTGCCTTACTCTGGATCACCTCCACTCTGAATATGTCCTTCTGGAGATATGGGGCGGGATTCACAAAGCCCATGAATGTGATGTGGTCTCCAGAAGTGGACACAGTACTCTAGGTGGGGTCTTACTAGATATCTATACAGAGGAAATACCACCTCCCTCTTTCTGCTAGTGATACCCCTCCCTATATAACCCTGTGCTCTCCTAACCGCCATGTAGCATGCTTGGCCATCTGTTGGTCATCTGATATGATCACCCCCAGGTCTTTTTACTGCTTGGTGGTTGTAAGTACCACTTCACTCATTTTGTATTCTTCCCCTGGGCTTCTGTGTCACAAGTATGCTATTTTGTACTTTTCAGATTGAGACACAGCAGCCATTTCCATGAAGCTTCTTGAATTTTCTCAGGCCTTTGCTGATTCTTTCCAATCGCTTCCCCGGATAGTCAATCCTTTGCAGATTTTGGGTGTCATCCGCAGATCCTACCTTCCATCTCCTCTGCAAGGTGACTTACAAAGACATAAAAGAGGACAGATTTCAGCACTGGATCCCTGAGGCACCCCTCTGATTACCATCCTTTCCTCTGATTGAACTCCATTTACCACCACCCCCTGTCGCCTATCCTCTAACCAATTTCTTACCCAGCTTACCACCTTTGGATCCATGCCTAAGCTACCCAGCTTGCTTACTAGCCTCCTATGTGGAACAATGTTGAAAGACTTACTGACATCTAGGTAGGCCACGTCCACTGCTCCACCCTGATCTAATTCCTTGGTTACCCAGTTAAAGAAATCTATCCGATTAGCTTGATATGAACTCCCCCCGTGAATCTTTGCTTCCTCAAATCTTGTAATCCATTGAATTCAACGTATTCTATAATCCTTTCTCTCAGAGATGACTCCTTTAACTTCCCCACCACCAATATCAGACTGACTGCCCAATAATTATCAGCCTCTTCCCTGCTACCCCTTCTGTGAAGTGGGGCTACATCTGCCCTCCTCCAGTCCTCCAGAACCACTCCTGTTTCCAGTGACCTGTTAAACAGGACTATCAGAGGTGCAGCCAGTACCTCCCTGAGCTTCCTCAATACCCTTAGATGCACCCGATCTGGCCCCATTGCTTTGTTCATTTTTAGATTAGCGAGTCAATTCAGGGCACTCTCCTCTGAAAATGGGCTAGTCCCCATCTCCCTGCAATGTTCATGTTACTTTTTTGTGGCCCCTACCCTTTCCCTTCCTGTTTGAAGACTGAGCAAAAGTACTTATTCAGGATGTTTGCCTTTTCCTGGTCCTCTGCTGCACAGCACCCCTCCCATCCCTTTTTAATCTCATGATTCTACTCTCTGGTCTTCCTCGTTTCATTTATGTACCAAAAAAATGTCTTGTGCCCCCTATGTCACTGCCTGAACTATTCTTTCTTCAGTTTGCTCCTTCTTTTTCCTTACTGCTTTCTCTTCTACCCTCTGTTTCCCCTGATATGCCTCCCTAACCTCATCCCTCTGTATCTCCTTGTACTGTCTGAATGCTACCCTTTTAGCCTGTACCTTTTCTGCCACATCTTTTGAGCACCATGGCAATCTCTTTTTCTTCTTTCTCTTGCTCACTTGCTTGATGCAAAGTTTTTGTGCCCTCCCCAGGACCCTATTTAGTTTTGCTCACTGTTCCTCCACCCCACCCAGGCATTTACCCATCTTTTTAAAATGTGTCTTCCTGAAGTCCAGGTCCAGGACCCTCATCCTTATATGGTTCAGTTCCACAGCCATCCTTATATTGAAACACAGTGTACTGTGATTGCTATTCCCCATGTGGCTTCCCAACTTGACATGTGCAATACTGTCCAGGTCCATTATTGCCTCATTACGAGTTGGTTCAGTGACTACTTACCTGAGGAATGCCCCCTGCAGGGAGTTCTGCTTTTTCCTGCTTCTAGCTGAAGCTGCAACTGGGAGTTTCCAATGTACTGTACAATTGAAGTTCCCCACCTGAAACACCTCCCCCTTTTCTGCCATCTTGTCAGTAGCTTCCACCAGTACTTTATCAAACTCCTCCCTCTCTACTGTAGGTCTGTAGATCATACTAGTGTGAATAGATGCTCCATTCCCTGTCTTTAGGGTGACCCACAGTATCTCTGCTCACCCCTGTATTCCCTGTATCTCTGTTGCTTTTATGTCGTCCATTACATAAAGCAACACACACCCTCCTTTCCCTCTCACCCTGTCCCTCCTGAACAGAGTATATCCTGGCATAGACATGTTTTAATCATTTTGTTTGTTGCATCCTTTCTTTCCATTTTGCCCTCTCTCCTTCCCCACTCTCTGTTTAATGCTTCCATTCCCATACCCTTCATTTCTATTACTTTGCTTCCTTTATTAATTTCCACCCTGGGGGATTCCATTCCCCTCTGGGTCTCCCTGCTTTCTAATTCAGTCTGTGGGAGGGGGGCAGTTATTACCTCCCCAATGTCTTCCACCAGCCCCCTTCACTAGTTTAACTGTTCAACAAAGTAACATCTAAACCATTCACTGAAGTCTGCAGGTCCCCTCCTGCATGGATGTAGGCCATCACCTCTGTAAACGCCCTCATCTCTCCAGGTAGCCGACCCCTTCTCTCTACACCATTCCTTCAGCCATGAGTTGAAAGTCTTGGTGCAGAGATCTCTTTCCTCCCCCTGTTGTAGACGGGCAGCACCTCTGTGAAAGCCACTGAGTATGCTATATGTCAACGCCCCCTCCCCAGCTCCTTAAACTCCCCCTGTACTATCCCAGCCCTGTACATAGCCAGGTCATTAGTTCACAGGTGGATTATGACATCCAGCTCTGCCTCTCTTCCTACTACCCCAGTGATCCACTTGATCTGCTTCTTATTCCATTGGGCCACAGCACCACATAGGAACCTAACCTCCCTTTCACCCTACTTTCCTATTCCCAAATCTATCCCCCTCACAATTGAGTCCCCAGCAGAAGCTGCTTCCTTATCAACCTCTGAGGTTCTCTTCCTCCCTCCTTGGGGTCTCCATACTGGAGAACCCCCCAAATCCTCCCTGACAACTACCAGGGCTGCCTCCTCCTGGCAGTCCTGCATTGCTTTAGCACTACAAGAATTTCATAGTGGTACTGGTTGAGGAATGTGCCTCTGACCCACCGACCCCCATTTCCAGAGCCCAATGCAGTCCAGCTGTTCCTCCTTCCTGGCATCCTCTGGGGTAATGGTATCAGATTTGGTCGCCACTGGGTGGGAAAGAGGTCCCCTAAATTCACTAAAAATACCACCAACAGCTTAATCTGGTTCAAGGTCAGTTGACATTCATCTGTACTGCCCTCTCCTGGGTCGTGCCTGAAAATAGGCAGAATGTGTCTAGTGTACTTACCCGGCCAGCAAAAACTAAAACTAAAAATAAATAAATAAAGAAATAAATCCCAGCCAACTCAGCCTGGAGTCTAGCAAACTCCTCCCTCAACTCATATATGTACACGCAGATGGAGCAGCAGCGCAGTCTACACAAGGCCTCTCTGAAAACTGCTGGCCTCCAGCCACTGCACCACTCCTAGCATTCCCAGCTTCGACATGCCCTATGTCACCTGGAAATACATTTGTACCCTTATGCCTGATATGATGTTCCTAGCTTTCTTTTTTTACAGCTGCAGTGGTTGTAGCCCTACAAACGTTTTGTAGTCAGAAAAGGACTGACTTCATTTTTGTGACCAAACAACATGATGGAGTGTGAAAAATGTCCTCCGCTGAAGTCTCACCTGAACAGCACTATTTTTACAGCTGCAGGGGTGTAGCATTAGCACACCTCAGAAAAGGGACAATTGTTTGGTTTCACAACCAATTGCATTTAAATCCCTGTCAAAAGACCGAAGAATGCAACTTTATCAACAGTCTTTCTAGCAGTAAGCAACCAGCCAAACAATCCCCACCATTGTGATCTTCTCCTTCACTCAACTTCTCTCGGTCCCTTCTTTCTTCTTTATTAACTTCCCCCTCCCACTGTTCAGCCTTTCTCAAGCATGACTAGAACCTACCCACAACACCACTGGAAACATACAGCAGGCAGCCCAGTGTTCCACAATTGCTGAATGTCATGTTCTCGGCACCCTCCCCAAACTGTTCAGCCTTTCTCAAGCATGCCTGGAGCCTGCCAGGAACACCACTGGAAACATACAGCAGGTAGCCTGGTGTCCTGCAGTTGCTGAAGGTCAAGTTCCCAGCATCCTCTCCCCATCATTCAGCCTTTCTAAGGAAGACCAGAGCCTGCCGAAAACAGAACTGGAAACATACAGGTACACAGAATCTCCAGCTTACCTCTGCCTCCCCGCGGTGTTAATGCCTTATTGTATTGGTATACAAGGACTATTTGGCTAAATCATCAGCTATTTTGTCAGCTTAGAGTGAACATTTCAGCCAGTATTTTAATCTGGTTCACTAGCCTCACCTGTTTGTTAGCCTACAGTGCTCCTTTACAGCCGGTACATTAATTGTTTAACATGCTTAGCTGCACTATACTTTACACCTGCGTATGTCTGCCCTACTAAAGCAAGGTACCTTTACTGCATGTGGTTGTTTTACTTTGTTTAGGGATTGTATCTAAACTCTGCTGTTTTCACATATACTGTTTTGCTTTGTCTGTCGCACCGCAAGTCTCCTGGTCTACCCACCTCTAGTCGACCCCTTTTCCCACCTTGACCCTGCCTCTTGTCTTGTACCTGACCCCTTAATCCTTTCTCTCCCTTTATTCTCATCAGGCATCCTGGTGTCCCACAGTTGCTGAGGGCCAAGTTCCTGGTGCTCTGCCCCCACCATTCAGCCTTTCTCAAGCATGACAAGCCTGCCATCAACACTGCTGGAAACATACAGGTACACATAATCTCCAGCTTACCTCTGCCTCTCCATGGTGTTCAGTCACTTGTGTAAATTGAGGTAGAATGGTCTGGAATGCTGTTCCACCTACTCAGCCTGGCAGCATTTTCATTTGTTTAACACACACAGTCAGGATCACAGCAGCACAGCTGTATTTCTTTAAGAGAAATGCAGCACCACCAAAGCACAAGTTATCAAAGGTGGCTGGTGGCCACTCAGAGAAACACCAAGGCGCTTAATAAATAAAGTTTATTATTATTATTATTTGCTTAGGAGTTTTGCCACTAAAACAAGCCCACTTTTTAGCTTCTGAACTAATTAGCCAGCAAAAACATCCTACTTTGTTTAAATAGCACTGAGGTGATTCTTCATTGTGCTGTTTTTTCCTATACACAGTAGGTATTTATTACCCATGGCCAGCCCCTCCTTGTCCAAACACCTCACTTATCTTTACACACTTTATGTGAATGGGATCGGGGTGCAAACAGAGCCTGAGGGTAGCGGGCATTCTCAGCTGGGCAGCTGCCATATTTTTTTTACCTGTTTTCTTTCTTTTCCCAGCCAATACCTCACAATCCACCCATCACTGGCTGTCACTCTGCAGATGCTGGGCTCGCTCCTCTGCATCCTCCGCCTGCTGCTGCGAAGACTGGATTTTCCTTTTCACTGTCTCCAGGGAGTTCAATCCTGCCATGATGCTGTCAAGTTAAAATAAAAAAATAAGATTACAGTACTCCAAAAAAGAAAACAAAAACCATAAAGTGTACTGTTAGTAAATTGCATCTTTAGATGCTAAATGTCCCTGCAACCACTTTTTCAGTTCCACATGATAACAGCGACTGTGAAATAGTGATTGCAGTTAGGGTGAGTCTACATTACTGAAAATTAATTGTAGTGATGTAGACTCACAGCGAACAGTAAGAGGGTGCCCAAGATGTGGTTTCTTGCCTTTATGCAGGGGCTTAGCCCCTGCACCCCCCACAAGGGGTTCACCCCCCATACCCTCTACTAATGGATTCTTAACTCCAAGGGGGTGTATGTCGGGGGGGGGCAAAGGTAAAAAAAAAAACAACCTGGCAGATAAAAACACGAGGGTGCACAGAACCAAACCTGGTACCCTCCCAACCCCAGTCTGTCACCAACTCACCATGCCATATGCCCAACTTGGCAGCCCACCACCACACTGCAACCCACAAACCCTCCCTCCCCTTCTGCCTGTCACACAGCATGGTCCCCCCCACATGCGTGTATACATAGTGACATCCCATCAATATTTTTGATGATCCCTCTATCCGGACACCCCTCCCCCCACCAGGCAGCCCTTTGTATGGGCACTGTAACTGAGCCACCCTTTTTGAAAGTGCTTAATTGCAGTCACCCGTACACGGGATACCACTTTTTCAAATGTGGAGAGTGTGAAGTACTGTATTACAATGTGCACAAAGCTGATTTCCTGAAAAAAAAAATGATCACTTGTAAAGTTTTGAAAAAAGGTGTGGTGGAAGTTTTCAAGTGCAAAGTCAGCACCCCTCTAATTTTTTTTTTTAACTGAAAGTGCAAAATAATAATATAGGGCAAACAATTATAAAAGATTGAAAAAAGGTAGGTCCAGTTGAGTCTGTTTCAAAAATATGATGAATCCCCCTTTGTGCAGGTCAGATCGCACATGCTGGTTCCTGACTTGGTGGCTGTTTGGGATCAGCAGGTCCTGTTGGAAAAGGCTGCTACTGCTGTGTTGGGTTTGAGTACAGACAGGAGAGCTACAGGGAAGCAGAGAGAGAAGCCAGTCTCGACTGCAAAGAAGACAGCTCTACTGAGATGAGGTCAGAGTTAAGGGGGGAGGAGGAGGAAGGAGAGGAAGGAGGTGGTGGGTAGTGATCATAATTATCCCCAATGTCATCATTTGACTTGCCTGGACAGTCAGCCTATGTGAAATATGGAACTTTGTAGACTTATTTTGAAAAAAAAATTGAGGAATTCTTCTTCCACTGAAAAGCAGCTTACCTCGGTAACCTCATATCATTTTGTTCCAATATAGTAAGGTGTTACCTTTAATACAATACCAAAGTGTTTAACAAGCAGATTTAAAAGTCACTTCTGGAGTCTTTGGTCCAACTGAGTGAGTCAACTTCTTAAGCTCAGCTCAGTGTTTATATGTAACACAAACCTAATTTCCCTTGGTCAATTCATGACAGAAATCAATGGTGCTTTAGTTATTATATTGAATGGGGTTACAGAACTCTGAATACTCGCTTTACTTTTTGGAATGCAAAAAGAAAAACACTTGAGTTTTGCCATTAAAACAAGCCTACTTTGTAGCTCCTGAACTAATTAGCCAGCAAAAACATCCTGCTTTGTTTAAACAGCAGTGGGGTGATGCTTCATTGGGCTGTTTTCTCCTGTCTAGGTATTTATTACCCATGGTCAGCCCTCCTTGTCCAGGCGCCTCACTTATCTTTACACACATTATGGGAATGGGGACAGGGTGCAGATGGAGCCTGAGGGTAGCAGACATTTTCAGCTGGGCAACTGCCATGTCTTTTTCAATCTGTTTTTTTTTTCTTTTCCCAACCCATACCTTGCAACCCACTCATCACTCGTTGTCACTCTACAGATGCTGGGCTCACTCCTCTGAGTCATCCACCTGCTACAGCAAAGACTGGATTTTCGCTGCCTTCTGGGAGGTCAATCCTGCCATGTTTCCATCAAATAAAAAAATAAGATTACAGCACTCTCCCACCCCAAAAAAAAAGAACACATAAACCATAAAGTGTACAGTTAGAAAATATTGAAAAAGCAAAAAAATAATATAGGTTAAGAAACAATTTAGGACAGAAAAAGTATGGTCCAGCTGGGAATATACAGTATGTTATGAAAAGCTAGAAGAAAGGGCCTCATTTTAAACCCTGGCGTACTGGCGGCAGGACCAGCACTGCATTCCTTGGCTCTCATGATGTTGCAGGGAGTTGCACTCTTTCATTGATTGATAAGAGGGGCTGCCCTTGCACAGTATCCCACCTGACATCACCCATTCCCAGTCTGTCTGGTAAAAAACAAACAAATAACCTTCTCCCACCCTGTGCACCGTATCCCAGCTACCACCCTCCATTCCCAGTCTGGTTGTTAAAAACAATCCAGTCCCACCCTTTACACTGTCTCCCTCCCACCAACTACCATCCCTGCTCTGGTCAGTAAAAACAAACCCCTTTCTGCCTATGGACAGTATCTCACCCACCACCTTCTGTCTCCAGCCAGGCCAGTTAGCAAAAACAACCCATTCCACCCCTATGCCCAGTATCCCACTCATCAGACTCTGTCTCCAATCTAAGCATAAAAAAAACACTAAACAATAAAAACAAACACTCTCCCCCTCTGCATAGTATCACAGCCACTGCCTTCCATCCCCATGGAAGGCAGTTAACAAAAAAACAAAACAAAACAAAACAAATAAGCAACCACCTCCCACCAAAATCACAGTTTCCCACCTGTCACCTGCTGTTCCCAGGTCAGGTCAGTTAATCAAGCCATTCATCTTCTCTGCACAGCACACCATCTGCCACCCTCCTTTTATGGTCCAGCAAATAAAAACAGCATCCCACTCCTACACTTTACATAGTGTCCCAATTTCCACACTCTATGTTCTATGATCTAAATTAGATACCAGATGGTGCTCACACCCCAGCTAGCTCTAAAAGGGCAAAGGATGCCCGAAGCTGAAAGAGACCAGGACTCCGAACACTTCAGCAGCAGGCAAGTATGGCAGACACTGCAGAGAAAGTGCCCGTCACAGATCACATGATGCAGTTTTCCAACTAACAGTCTCCCAAGATAGCTCCAGCCGTTCGACCACCAATCTTGCCTAAAAACCTCATTAAAATTACATTTTATGAAGTATTTTAATACCATTGGGTGTCTAATCACTATCTCCTGCACTGTTTCATAGTTGGCGCGATTGGATGGGCATAGAAATGAAGAAATCTCTGCCCAAACATACGCCACCTCCCACACCCGAAAAAGCACCTAAGAAACTGAAGGCTGCTGGGTTGGCAAGCTCACAGGGTGCATCTTCTTCGGATCCCGAAACCAAACCTCTTATATAGGCACACTTCTTAGAGGCATTTCAGCCGTTTCATTCTGAACTCAGGCAAATTACCAACGAAATTAAATCAGTGGCTCAGGCCATTGAGGATATCTCCATCTGGACTTCAGACAGTGAAGCCCGTCTCCATTCAAATGAGCATAAACAAACAAAAATGGAATCTGAATTCAATGCAGCTCATCAATGACTCAACAAACTGGAAAACAAAGTTGAAGATTTAGAGGGTCGCAGCCTGCACAACAATGCTGTCCTAATTGGACTACCGGAAAAAAAAGAACCAGATGCCATTGGCTTCACGTAGAGATTTGTAGAAAAAGTGGCCGGGCCATCCCCCTTTGGCTACAAATACATAATTGAGCGTGCCCACCATGCCCCTCACCCACTTCCAGCTCTTGGTGCCCCCCCTCACACTTTCACCTTTCGTTTTCTCAATTACCAGGAGCATTAACATTTTATCATAAAAGTTAAAGATCTCCAAGAAATTAAATGGGCAGACGTAAAGGTTAGAGTGGTGCAAGACCTTCCGCTTTCTGTGAGGCAAAGAAGAGCTTCTTTTCACCACTTGGTTATTAAATTAATTGCTGCGGGGGTCAAATTTAGGATGGGGTACCTGGCAAGATTTCAGGTTCTCATTTCCGGCAATTGGTCTACTTTTGAAGATGTGGAGACAGCCACAACTAGCCTTAAGATCTCTTTTTCTGATTTATTCTGGGATCCATGAGGGTGAGGTTGAAGTGCCTTGCTAAATAAATGCAGCGATACACAGTGGCGATATGGGAATACTTTAGCATATTTCACTTTTTTCCTCAGCCTGGCTAAGACCATGATACTCTTTATTTTATCTATACTGAACTCCTTCAGGTCATTTGCTGTCAAAGGAAAAATATATCCACCTTATGCACTCGGGTAAAGAGTGAACTTGGTCATTTTGTTCTCTGTTTGGGATTCCCTGTAAGCTCCTAGTCTGGCAATACATCACTTGGAGACACAAAACGAGAGCGCTCTTTACGTCTCTGGGAAGGTAGAGAACTCCTACGTGGCAGTTGCGATACCAGTTTTTGGACCCTAGAGGGCACAGCACACCACTTTAGATACATTCCTCCTACTACTAGCTATACCACATGCAAATGATCACTGCAAGATAGACTCCTTGCTTCTTTGACTGTTAATCGTAAAATCCCTCCTCCTAATGGGGTGATGTATGCCTTTTCTATGCTTGTTCAAGTGCAGGACATTTTGTTTAACAAGAGACTTAAAATAAATGATTTGAATTTTTATTTAGCCTGCTTCATTTTATAATTAAGCATCTAAAGAAGGGGGAAATTTAAACTGAGGAAAAGCTCCTATTGGTTGTATTCTCTCTTACTTTATGGTTAGTGACATTGGAGATATTTGCAGTTCTTTTCTGTGATGTTTCATATCTTAAGGGTTTTTCAATATACTGTATTTAATTAAGTTTTACTGTACTCTTATTCCAGTTCATACTTTAATTACTAAGACATTTGTAAAGTTACCACATTTTAGTTTATGTAGTGATTCAAATTCTGATTAGGTTTCTATGGTTATTAAGGCTTTTATAGCATGATTATGTGATTTGTTAGGATTTAATAAATAGTAGGATGGTTTGGGAAGCTTGGGGGTGGACTGGGTCTGGAGAGCTGTTTTCATGGACTATAGTAGTTGGGGAAGGGAGGGAGGGTTGGGTGTTCATGATATGCAGGTTCATTTTTTCACCTTTTGCTTTTATGTTATCCATGATACTTGGGGGGGCGGGTTTTGGAATTGGGAGCGGTGGGCATGGGTAGGAGGTATGGGGGGATTGCAACACAGCCAAGTGGTTGGTATTGTTTCTGATAAACCAATGGACCAATGTGATCTTTTCATATATTCTAATCTTTCCTTCTCTTTCCTCTAGTAAATATGGCTAATGCTGTTAAATTTGCTACCTGGAATGTGAAAGGTCTCAGGCAACAATTAAAGCAATACATAGTTCTTAAACAGTTAGCATTACTATCAACACAAGTTATATTTATACAGGAATCTCATTTGTTGGACTGAGAAGCTCTCCGAATGAGGAGACAACAAGTGGGTCATGTCTTCTCCTCAGGGGGGAATAACTCAAAGTTGTGGGGTCCTGATATTGATATCCAGGAAAATACCCTTTTCACTCATTCAAACTCTTAATGATCCTCAGGGCAGATATGTTTTTATTCACTGTGTCTTGTATACTACAGAAATGTTGTTGGGTAGTGTATATGGACCTAATATGGACTCTCCAGGTTTTTTCACACAGCTTGTTAACGTACTAACCCCTTTCTTATTGTTACCAATAATTCTGGGAGGTGACATGAATATTGTATTTGACCCCATGCTAGATTGCTCTAGTGGCCCTCGTAGAGGACTTTCACCAGCTCAACAGGCTTTCCATGAGCTTGTTGACAGTTTTGGCTTATGCGATGTGTGGCGAGTTCTTAATCCCACTGAGCGGGGTTATACTTTCATTTCCCCAGTCCACAATACTGCATCTCGTGTTGACTACATATTTGTATCTCAAACCCTTTTGGCCAGAGTTTTGGATGTATCCACTCAGCCTGGCCCACCCTCCGATCATTCATTAGTAGTTTGTCACCTGTCCCTTTCTCCTCTTCCTAAGAGAACCAAACAGTGGGAACTTAATAATCAGCTGTTGAAGGGTCCTGCAGTGGTCACTACCTTTAATAAGCACATTAAACAGTTTCTTGATGTCAATCCTAGCTCTACATCCAGATCGGATTTTATTTGGTGCACTTTAAATGACTATATTAGATGGATTTTGATTAGTCTATTCTCTCACAGAAAGAAGAGGAAGGAACAAGAACTGTCTAACCTGCTCACTCAGATACGCTCCATTGAGGCAAATTTATCACCCTGCTCAACAGATGAAATCAGACAAAATTTAGCCAAACTAAGAGATGCATACTTAGAGATTCTGAGAGAAAAGGTGGAATTTGCTATTCTGAGAACTAAGGCATCATACAAAGATCGGGGAGGAAAGCTGGACGCCTGTTAGCACTCAGAATCAAACAACAGGAATCATCTAAATGTATCCCCTCTATCCATTCTCAAGAAGACGACATGTTGAAAACATCCCCTGTTGACACAGCATCTAAATTTAGGGCCTATTACACCAAATTATATAGTTCTATGTTGGATCCACCCTCTAACCAAGAACTGGATTCTTATCTAACCACATTCAAATTACCTTTTCTCTCAGACACACATCAACAGTTACTTATAGCCCCCATTTCTTATGCAGAGATAGCCAGAACAATTCAAAGCCTACTCTCAGATAAAACACGGCTTCTCTGTGAATTTTTATAAACAATTTCATAAACAGTTAATCCCTTTAATACTGCCCCTATTTCAACACGTCTTATCAGGAGTAGCAGTACACCTTACTTTGTTTGAAGCTTTAATTGTTCTTCTACTTAAATCTGACAGAAACCCAGAACTAATCACAAGCTATAGACCAATTTCTTTACTGAACCAGGACATTAAAATACTAACCAAATTAATAGCTGAACATATTAATATTGTCCTGCCTGATCTTATTGGGCCCAAGCAAGTTGGTTTCATGAAAGAACGTTCATCACTAGACTATCTTCAAACACGGTTGCAAGTTCTCTCAGTGTCCAGAGATGCTCATTTTCCTGCAGCTTTAATCTCTCTGGATGCTGACAAAGCTTTTGATAGAGTGAATTGAAACTTCTTGTTCCATGCTCTTAATGCTCATAAATTCCCTTCAGAATTCCAAAACTGGATAAAAGCATTATACCACGACCCATCAGCGTGGATTACTGCCAATGGTGTGGTATCTAATCTTTTCCCTCTACAATCTGGTACTAGACAGGGCTGTCCCCTATCTTCCCTACTTTTCAACTTATACCTGGAACCACTGATTCGTCATCTAACAGATTGTACTAGATCCAAGGCATATCCATTTATGCCCAAGAAATTAAGGTGTTAGCATATGCCGATGACCTTTTTTCACAATTATCCTATCCAATCACATCAATCCCTACCATTCTATCACTTATTGAAAATTGCAGTCGACTATCCAACTATAAATTAAATACAGATAAGACCGTTGTATTCCCCCACAATCTTAAGGTAACTAAAAGATCTATTACGGATTTGGGCCTTTCATGGAAGCAAGATTCTTTAATATATTTGGAAATTGTAATTACCAGGAATCTGGCTCTTCTTCAGAAACTAAAGTTGGACTCTCTAGTAAAAATTATTGACATGGACTTGGATAGATGGTCCAAAATTCCCTGTCTCTCTATGGGGCAGAGTTAATTTAACTAAGATGAATGTCTTCCCCAGACTTTTCTATCCCCTTCATTTACTTAATATCTGATTACCCCTTTCATGGTTCCACAAAGTCCATGAGCTTATCACTAAATTTATCTGGGCCAATAAACAACCTAGATTGGCTTATTTCAAGTTATCTGCCCCACAAAGGTAAAGGAGGCCTACGCCTCCCTCACCTTACTTTTTATCACTGGGCTAGTCACACTGTCAAATATCTTTGATGGCTGTCCCCCAGAGAGGAAGTTTTTGCCTCTCCTTTATCGCCTCTGTGGCTCAAAATTGAGCTATCTCTTAATCTTGCCGATGGTTTAACCCCAGCTGCAGTCTTCTATATTAAAACCAGTGCACTTCCCACAGAATTGAAATCTACCCCCATTGCAATTTCTATCAAAATTCATTCACAGCAATGTAATTTTCTTAAATACAATCATATGCAGGACTTAAGGCAACCCATATGGTGTAACCCTAATTTAAAAATAGACAATAAAAGGCTCATGGCCAATTGGCTACCTCCTATGAATGAATTACGCCCCTCTTTCTTTTGTCTCAGAAGAGCACTCCTGGCTTTCTTCTAGGGAGGGTTTAAGTGCCCTAAATATACCCACAAAACATAATTTCCAAATTTTTCAATTAAGACATTTAATCTTGAAAGTCTTTGGATTAATCCCTCCTCAACAGGGTGTAATATCCTTTCAGAGTGAACTAGGCCCCTTAGCTGGCTCCCAACAATTGGAGTCCAAATGTTACAAAAGTTTGTACTATTGGGCCATCCAATGTGCTTTGCTCCTTCGGCCTACTGGACCTCTTTCTTCCCCAATCAAGTCCTTGAATGGGAGACCCTATGTCACAATTGTCATAAATGTATTACCCAAGATAGCATACACCTTACTCAGTTCCATATATTGCATAATTTATATTATTCCCCATAAAACTATTCAAATTTGGTCTTCTGCCATCTCCCACTTGTAATCAGTGTCAGAAAGAAGAGGGGCTTTTATACCACATCTTTAGGACCTGCTCCAAAGTCACCTCACTCTGGGCTAATATCCTGCAAAAAGCTGATCCCTTATTGGGCCTGGATGACTTATTTACCCCAGAAATTTATTTATTGGGTGAATATACTTAGATTTATTTATTTATTTATTTATTTAATTTTGATGACTGAGTAGGCCCACTGGGACCCGGAGATCCCTTTTTCAGGGGCAACCCAGGATAACAATACATTTCTAATACAGGGAAATCATGTTGCAGTGTTATACAGTCATTGTTTTGCAGTTTGATTACATGGTTATCATCATGATACAGTCTTGTTTTCAGTGCATCTAAACCTAGTATTAGATGTCTGTACCTCTCAGAAAATATCACATGGCCCTTATTTCCATGTCTGTTAAAAAAGTAGTCCTACGTCATTGGAAGGACTGTGATGACATTGCCTATTCTGAGTGGCTTAATGAGTTCCTGGCAATTCTGAGGACAGAGAAAGTGATTGTGAGCCTCAATGGTACAACTGAGAGATATCTGAAAATATGGGACCCTTTACATACACTGTACTCTCTCTAATAACTACCTTAGTATATACCTTGCTCTTTGATTCACTTGGTACCTGTGTTAGTTACTGTGTTGCATATGATGGGTGGGGTGTTTAAAAGAGGTTGTTATGGGAAAGGGGGTGTGGGGAGGGGGGAAAGGCTGAAAATGGACCCACTGTATTGAATACTTCATGACAAATGTGTATTGTTTTGCTGGACCTGTTCTCATTATTGTTAAAAAAATTTATAAACTTAAAAAAAAGAAAGTGCCCATTGCCATAGCCAGGCCCAATGAAGTGAAGTGCATGCCACCAGTAAGTAACCTTTAGTGTGTCTCCTCTCCTCTCCAAGAGTCTCTATATACAAAAATAATGATCCACAAAAGGTTATAGTAGTAATTTTTGAGTTTCAGTCATAATCTTTAACACTGAAATGTTTTTTCTTCTCAGCATTTCATTTATCATTACCCTCACAGTCACACAGCAGTGTTACAAGAACTTCCACATGGTCACTGTTAAATCTCTATACTGTATGTCAGCCTTTAATTTAGGAGCAGTATACAAAGAAAATCATAAACTGTATAATCTGGGAATGGGATACATTTGAGTGATGTGTCTAAAAGTATATTTTATTGTTGGATTTGTGTAATTCAGGTTTATTTCTATATCACACATGTTATTTTCTGCTGTACTAAAAATAATTTTGTATGATTTAAATGTCATTGAAAATGAGCCCTGCAGAGCTCAAATTACCTGTTGCCATCCATGTTTGTTGATTTTAATAAACAAAAGGTTTTGAATTAAATTTAGATGGTCCATGTTTACTGATTTTATTAATTTTTTGTTACTGAATTGTCATCCATGTTTATGTTAATAAAACATTTTTAATTCAATCGCCATCCACATTTAGTGATTTTAATAAACACATTTCAATTGTATTTTCATCCATGTTTACTGATTTTAATTTTGAATTGTCATGTTGTGCTATGTATTTTATTGATGTATCTTTGTGTTTTGTGACTTGTCGCTGGTGAAAATGGGCAGTTTTTGCTCATCCTGCTTACAAGTATAAAAAATAAAAATGAAATGAAAATGGAAATGAAAAAAGCTTAAAGATCATGTGCAACGGTTTTTGCACATTTTTAATAAAAGCTTTTAAAGCTGAAATTCTAGTCCTTGCGTCATGATTAGTGTTTCCTGAAAATTTCATGCTGTTTGGTTTTGTGGTTTTACTTAAATCAGCCTTTGTTAACTTGCTCTACAGTGGCTAAAAACAGTAGAGTTATTTCATTCCTGTCAGTCAAACTTGGAGTGTGATGACATCATTTTGGAGTAGCCTGCTGCTTCAGATTCCCAATCAGAGCAACACTCTATAGAGGTTATGGTTTGCTCCATGTTCCTTACAAACCCGGTCTCTGGTTTGTGTTTATCTAGATCAGCTAAAAATATATCATTCTCTTCCTTTACAAAGCTGATCATTTCAGTTCCAATGCTGAACTGTAGTAGTGGAAATCTTTTTCTGTGAGAAATCAGCCTGTCTGTATCACAACTCTGTTCTTTCTAATGGAACCTCAGTTTTTTTCTAACTATATGACACAGGGCTGATTAATGAATATAAAATAAATCTGAATTGTGTTCATTCACAGAAACAGTTTGTCTTTGATGTAATTTTCATACAGTAAATATAATCATGTAAGAACATTATTTTTTTCATGTCAGATTGACAAACAGGTGCTTGTCACAGTCTGCTACATTATTTCAAGCACATGTACTGTCAGAACTCCCAAATTTAAGCTCTTTGGTGGTTTCTGTGTGAAAATACATCATGTACGTGTACAACTAGAACCACTATGTGGCATCCTGATGCACTGTGTCTCTGCCCCACAGTTGAGGCAGCTGCAGTTTACTGCCACCAGTCTCCTGCCCCACAAGCCCCCTGCCTTCTGCTCCACATTTAAGGCTGCTGCACCCTGCTGCCCACTGTCTTTTTCCACATAGTCATGGATTGTGCACCCTGCTGCCTCCATCCCCTGCCTAAAGAATCAGGACTACTGCACTGTGCTGCTCCCTGCCCAAGCAATTGGGGTTGCTGCACCCTGCTGCCCTATCTCCCCCGCCTTCAAAGTTAGGGAAGCTGCACCTGTTGCCCCCTGTTCCTGTCTCCACAGTCAAGGTTGCTGGGCAGTGCTAGGCCCTAAAGTGCCATGTTCCCTGCCTCCATGGGCAGGGCTGCTGCACCACATGTACACCATCTCACAGTCAGGGCTGCTGTACCCTGATGCCCCATGTGTCCTGCCCCACAGTCGAGGCTTCTGCATCATGCTGTTTTCTATCACCTATCACCACAGACAGGGCTGCTGCACCCTACTCCTTTCTATACAGTTGTGGCTGCTGAGGTCTGCTGTGCCCTAGAGACCCATGCCTCTGCAGTTAGGGCTGCCGCACCATGCTGCCACTTGCCACAAGACTCAGGGCATTTGCTGCACCCTGTCACATGCCTCCACAGTTGAGGCAGTTGGACTCTGCTGTCCTCCTGCCACCAGAGTCAGATCCTTTGCTACACTCTGCTGAGGCAGGAACAGGGGGCAACATATGCAGTGTCCCTGACTGTGAGGGTATGAGAGCAAGAGAGAGAGAGAGGGTAGCAGGGTGCAGCAACCTTAACTGTTTGGGAAGGGTACAGCACAAGAGTAAGGGCATTTGTTGCACCCTGTCCCCTGCCTGTGGAGACAAGGGGCTGTGTGGTGCAGCAGGACACAACAGTGGCAGGGGACAAAGGACAGCATTGTGCAGAAGCCTTGACTGCGGGGCAGGACACAGGTGGGCATCAGGATACAGCAGCCCTGACAGTGGTACAGAGAGTACATTGTGCAGCAGCCCAGCCCATTTGTGGTAATGGAAATGTGCAGCAGGACTCAGCAGCCCCAAATGTGGATCCAGGCAGCATGATACTCTAGGGTGAGGCACAGCACAGGCTGTGGAGACAGGGACAGGAGGCAACATGGTTCCATGGCCCTGACTGTGAGCATGGGGACAGAGGGCAGCAGGGTGTAGCAGCTGTGAATGTTTGGGCAGGAGATAGGTGTGGCATCGGGATACAGAAGCTCAAACTGTCAGACAGGGTGCAGCAGTCCTGCCTGTCTGGGACAAGGGATGTGGGCAGCAGGGTATAGCAAAGAATCTGAATCTGGTGGCAGGGGACAACTGCCTGAACTGTGGAAGTATGCAACAGGGCACAGCAAATGCCCTGCACCTTGTGGCAAGTGGCAGCATGGTGCAGCAGTCCAAACTGCAGTGGCATGGGAAACTAGAGCACAGCAGGCCATGGCAACCTCAACTGTGCAAAAAGGAGCAGGGTGCAGCATCCCTGTCTCTGGTGACAAGGGATAGAGGACAGCATGATGCTGAAGTCTCAACTGTGATGCAGAATACAGGGGGCAACAAGGTACAGCATCCCTGACTATGAGATGGGGTACAGATGGTGTAGCAGCCCTGCCCATTTGAGATAAAGGAAGTGGGTAGCAGGGTGTAGCAAAAGCCTCACCTCTGGTGGCTAGGGCAGCATGATACAGCAACCCCAGCTGTGGAGTCATGGGACCTGGCACACTAGGGCTTAGCACGGCACAGCAGCCCTAACTGTGGAGACAGGAACAGGGGTCAACAGTTGCAGCTTCCCTAACTGTGAGGGAGAGAGAGAGAGAGCAGCTGGGTGCATCATCCCCAACTGTTTGGACATGGCATGGCAGAGTGCAGCAGCCCTGATTCTTTAGGCAGAGGATGGAGGCAGCAGGGTGCACAATCCCTGACTGTGTGGGAGAAGACAGTGGGCAGCAGGGTGAAGCAGTCTCACATGTGGAGCAGAAGGCAGGGGGCTTGTAGAGCAGTGACAGGTGGCAGTAGACTGCAGCTGCCTCAACTGTGGTTCAGAGACACGGTGCATCGGGATGCCACTTAGTGTTTCTAGTTCTACACGTACATGATACATTTTCACACAGAAACCACCAAAGAACTGAAATTTGTGAGTTCAGACAGGCACATATACTGTTTGTCAATCTGACAAAAAAATGATCTTTCATGAACTTATTTATGAAAGCTACATCAAAGACAAACTGTTTCTGTGAATGAACAAAATTTAGGTTTATTTTATATTCATTACACAGCCCTGTGCCATATAGTTAGAAAACAAATCAGATGTTTGATTAGAAAGAACTGAAAGCTGTGATACAGACAAGCTGATTTCTCACAGAGAAAGATTTCCTGTACTTCAATTCTGCATTGAAACTGAAATTATCAGCTTTTTATCAGAAGATAATGATATGTTTTATATGTTTTAAGTTGATTTATCTAAACACAAACCAGAGACTGGGTTTATAAGAAACTTGGAGAGCTCAGCAAACCATTAAGTCTACAAAGTACTGCTCTGATTGGGAATCTGAAACAGTAAGCTACTCTAAAATGATGTCATCCCACTCCAAGTTTGACTGAGAGGACAGAAATTAACTCCACTGTTTTCAGCCACTGTAGAGCAAATTAGCAAATGCTGATTTAAAGAAAACCACAATATCAAACAGCATGACGTTTTCAGGAAATTCTAATCTTGACACAGGGACTTGAATGTCAGCTTTTCATGCTTTTATGAAAAATATGTAAAAACCATTGCACGTGATCTTTAAAACCACTACCTTTGTACCAGTTATTTAGTGTTTTCTAGTTTTGTGTTTTTTTTTATTTTCTCTGTTGTTGATCTACTACAGATTTCAGATAATGCTGTATTTATTTCACAGAGTCTTTCAATATGTTTCTGACTTTCTGGTGTCTACCTCATGATCACAGTTTGTGACATCAAAGTCTGTGGTCATGGGGAGCTTTATGATTTCATAAGCAAAAGCACTGCGAGGTTAACTGGTAAGAGGCAAATCCTTTTTATAAAGACTTTTTGGGTAGATTATCACAATGTGCTGTAAACCTTGGAAAAATAATACTGCAAATAAAAAAGTGCAGTAGTCTCTAGTAAATAGTAATAGCTGATACAGCATATTTATGAAAGTACATGTTGAAGTGCAGAGTTGCTCATTAACTGCAATAAATAGTGAAAGAGAAGTTCATAAAGTTTTGTTTTATGACTTCACTTTAGCTACGAAATGGTCGATCTACATTATGTCCAGATAAACCCATATGAATGCCAAAGAGCAGCAAATAAAAGATAAAAAGTTACAGTAGTATGTATGTAATCTGTTAAAGAGCCACCAACACACTGAGAACATAAAAACAAACAAACAAGAATACTATTTGGACACAAAGCAGCTTATATTTCTCATTAGCTCTGTAGTTCTTCTCCCCATCATTTATTATTGAGATCATATGTGTGAAAATAGGATAGTTGTTTCTTGAGGGTTCATCAGCTCGTGTTGCTTCTTCCCAGCCTGATGTCATAATACTCTGTGTGTGTGGACTTCCGGTTGTGATGGCTGCCAGATAGTTGGGTCCTGCATCACTCCGCCATCCCCCCAACTAAAAAATAACCTTATCTGTCAGCAAACCTGCTTATTTGGAAAACAGAACATCAGATAACAACTTACTTCAAATAGTTCCATCGATTTAGCTAAATTGACTGGTCATCTAGCACATGGAGACAGAAATGAAGCCTCAGCGGCCCAAACATATGCCACCGCCGTCTCCTGAACAAGATAAGCCAGCAAAGCGCAATAAAGTGGGTGGCTCTAGGGACTCCCCAGCTCCAACCCTTTTAATCAAAGCATCTTTCTTTGAGAGCTTGGCACCCATAAAGGAACCTCTCCAGGCAGTGATAGGAGACCTCTAAACATTAAAAATCTCCATGGCACAGCTTACAATCCATATGAGTGATAGCGAAGCCCGCATCTCCTCCCTTGATGACTGGAGTGCCCAACTTAATCCTGAGAAAGTATCTTTATGGCATAGACTCCATAAGACTGAAGACAAACTAGAAGATCTCGAAAGATGATCAAGATGAAACAACTTGGTCATATTGGGGCTTCCAAAAGGTGAAAGAGTAAATCCAATTTCTTTTGTGCAAAAGTTACATACCAAAATAGCTGGGCCTTCTCCTAATGGCCCAGCATATATTGCAGAGCAAGCGCATCAGGCTTTGCGGCCCACACCTCGGATAGGATCTCCTCCATGACCTTTGATATTTCGACTGCTAAATTACCTAGATAAACAGGTAATTCTTGACAAATTGAGGGAAGCCAAAGAAGTTCAATGGGACAATAGAAAAATCTGCATTGCACAAGATCTTCCACTATCAGTGCAACAGAAACACGCAGAAATGCATCCACTAGTTGTCAAGCTCATTGCCACAGGGGGTGAGAGTCCGCATGCGATATCCAGCAACATTGCAAATTAACAAAGAAGAGCAATGGATTTGATTTAGAAACTGTGAGTTCAGCTACCATCAAGCTTAAGAAGTTATATCCAGACCTTTTCAAATGAATAAGAAGAATACATATGAGAGCCAGTAATTCAAGCATGACAGCAGAATAATTGCTTTGTTGGGGTGTTCTAAATGACAACAAGATCTTTAATGTTTTGCCAGTCCTGATGTAATGCTGAAGTAAACCAAACATATAGACTGGTATAACTCATGATGATCTGCCTCACGTAAAACATGTAGTCTAATAATTGGGATTGAAGTTAGCTTTATATTTCTGACTCGGTTATATGGGTAAAATGTTGAGGGGACATAGTACAGGTTTCTTGAACTTTTAATGGCAACCAGCTTTCTATTGAAAAGGCTATATGCCTATGTTCTTTAAAAAAAAAAACAAGAATTCAAACTTAATTTTGTTGGTACTTTTCTAAAGTGGGGAGGGCGATGGCAGTGGGCTGTCTGTGGTTGATAAAGATTGCAGCTGAGTAAATAAAGGGAGTGCAGTCATTAGGACTGGGGCATATTGCTTATTTTGGTGGGATGGGAATGTTTTTGGTTTGGGGACATTGTACCTATTCATTATTAGGGACAAATTTCCAGGGGGAAGTTTCAGATACGGGTTCTTCTAGTAACAGAGCAAGTTGTGACTCCAGTCATACTGCAGCTAAGCATGGTCTACTGGTATTTATAGAATATCTAAGGTTTTCTAATTCCAGATCAGACAGTTACCCCATATCTAAGGGAAGGACTTCCCTTTTCAAATACTATAAGGCTAATTCTAAATGGTGGTAAGATTTATATCCTGGAATATTAAAGGGGCTTGGAACAGAATCAAGTGGCACCAAATCCTTAGATATTTAGAAACTTTACACTGTAATATAGCCTTCCTTCAGGAAATTCACCTGCTATAAAGAGAAGGAAACCTCTTTAGGAGAAGGCAAATGGGTCAGGTATATGCAGCTGGTAATGCAACAGTGCAAAGGGGGGTGGCAATCTTAATTACTAGAGGAACTCAATTTAGGCTACAACAATGCCAAGCTGATGCACAGGGAAGATTTATATTTCTAAAAGGACTCCTAAATCACACTGAAGTGATTTTGGTATCAGTATATGGGCTCAATATTGATTCAACTGAATTTTTTGTAACGCTTATGGCTGCCCTAAATTCCTTTCCCCAACTACCCACTGTTATTGCAGGGACTGGAATCTGGTCTACTCACTAGAGTTAGATAAAACAACTCATAGAAGGTCTAATCTTTCCCCCAGCACAAAGTGCCCTGAGAGAGTTTGTGGCAAACTACAGCCTCAGTGATCCATGGAGACTATTAAACCCAGATGCCCGGAGATATACATTTTATTCCCCAGTACACAGTTCTCTATCCTGCATTGATTATTTTCTAGTAAATAACATAGTTTTAGAAGGCCTAATAGGTAGTGGTATGGCCCCGAGAACTATATTTAACCATGCACCCATATGGATGGAAGGAATGATCTCTTTCCACAAAGTTAAAGTACTGTCTGGAAACTGAATGTTCAGCTTCTTCAGGATGAGCAGGACATACTCTTCCTTAAAGAAGTAATTGATCAGTTCCTTTTGCATCACCAGGGCACCATAAACAATACCAACAAACTATGGTGTGCTCTAAAATGTGTGGTTTGAGGAGAATGTATTCAACTCTCTACTATCTGGAAAAAAAAGAGAGGCATTTTCTTCCTCCCTCCTTTCCCATATTAAAAGCCTAGAAGACCAGTTGGTATCCTCTCATAATGAGGATACCTCGGAACAATTAGCCAAGGTAAAGAATCAAAACTTGGATTCCCTGAGAGAGCATGCCCAATATGCTCTATTCAAGACCCATACCAAATATATTGAGCAGGAAGATAAGGCCAGTCACTTACTTGCCCTTCGATTAAGGAAACAAGAAGAATCCAAAACTGTAGTATCTCTTAGCACCCTTATAGACAACTCTCTCCTCACTACTCCAAAGGAAATTGTACAAGAATTTGAGAGCTACTATAGGTCGCTATACTCCCCTCAAGTGCCTGTCCCATAAATAGCGGACATACAGGCATATTTAAATAACCTCCCACTTCCCTCTCTTTCGCAGTTACAAGTGAACATCCTCATAATCCCTATAAATCAGCAGGAACTGTTGGAGGACATTAGTTTATTACCAGATGACAAAGCCCCTAGACCAGATGGTTTTCCACCCCAGTTTTATAAAGTATTCAAGGATCAACTTTCGCCTCTATTACTGAGAATATTTAACTACCTGTGCAACTCTGGACTCTCCGATCCTTCACTTTTAGAAGCCCTCATAATTGTACTCCCAAAGCTGAATAAATCCCCACATTTAGTCTCCAACTACTGTCCAATTTCCCTAATGAATTATGATATCAAGCTTTTTGCTAAGATTTTGGCTAACAGATTAGCAAAGGTTTGTACACCACTACTTAGCCCAGAACAGGTAGAGTTTGTTGCAGGCCACTCCTTTGCTGATCACCTCAGAAAACTGTTTCATGTCTTCTTTGTATCAAGGCTAGCACCCTACCCAATGGGTATGGTATCCCTGGATGCAGAGAAGGCATTTGACAGGGTCAGCTGGACATTCTTATTTGAGGTCTTAAAGCAATTTGGCTTTCCCCACATATTCATACTGTGGATACAAATTCTATATACATGGCCTACAGCAAAGGTTTATTGCAATGGAGTTTTTTCAGAACTGTTTCCCTTATACTTCAGGACACATCAAGGATGTCCTCTCTCACCACTACCTTTTAACCTATACCTGGAACCACTCCCATGTCAATTAAAACATTCCCCCCTTAGTGAAAGGTATTCAGGTACAGTAGGAGATTGGGACTTGCATTTATCGGCATATGCCAATGATATTATGTTACATATTACAGACCCAGCAACCTCTCTTCAAGCAGTAATATCCATAGTGGAATCAGATGGGCCTTATCCAATTATTAACTGAATATAGAAAAATCAACAATAATGTCACTAAACTCCCACACCTATCATTTGCAGATGGCAGGCCTGCAACTAAACTGGTCATCCAAACTCAAGTATTTAGGTCTTATAATAAGACCAAATCTGTCACAGGTCAAAAAGCTAAACCATGATGATTTATTACGAATTATAAAGCAGGATTTAGATAGATGGACTTCTATATTTTTTTCCCTGCAAGGAAGAATCAATATAATTAAAATGAATGTTCTCCCCAGGATATTCTACCCCTTGAATACACTTAACTTTTATCTTTCGCAATCTTGGTTTCAGAAACTACAACAAATCATATCCATATTTCTTTGGAAGGCAAAACCACCAAGAAGATCATGTATTAGGTTAGGTGTAGCCAAACAGAAGGGAGGCCTTAGGGTACCACATTTTTTTCATTATTATATAGCAAGTCATATGGTGAAATATCTCCATTGGTACCCCCCCACTTCCACCATGGAAGGTCAAGAATATGTACCACTATGGTTGCAAATTGAGCACCAAGTGATCAGGCAAAGTGGCATTTCCCCAGCCAGCCTACTATATATTACTCCTAAAATAGGTCTGACTATTCTGAGGAATGAACTGATGCACATGTCATTTAAAGTGCATGCCCAGCTATGTAAAGCCCTCAAGTATAATAACAGCAGAGATATATCTCAACCCCTATACTCAAATCTGAACTTTATGTTAGAAGATCAATGCTTAAGGTCTAATGAGGAATCCTCTGGATTAGAAGTTAAGGTCTCTGATTTATTAGAGCAAGGTAAAATCAAATCCACTCCAGCACTGCTACTCTCCCTACACCTTCCTCCTAAACAGATATTCAAAGGTTACCGAATTAGGCATCTATTGGTCAGCAAATTTGGGGCAGTTACCTGGAATATTGATCAGACAGACCGTATTAACATGCTTAGTACCCTGGCATGGAGTCCACATGCTGTTTCTAAAGTAGCAGCAGTGTTATATCCAGCTATTTTCCAGGATATCCAAGGGGCATCCCCATATTGGGAGGCCCAGTTTCCAGATAAAAAGCTTTGCTGGGATAGAATATGGCAGGCAGTATACGCCTATACTTCCAATGACAAACTTTGTCTTGTGCAATTTTATAAACTGTATAACATGTATTATACCCCAGCTAAGCTTGCAGCTAAGGGTAAATTGCAAGACCCAAAGTGCACCAGATGTGGTATAAATGAAGGTGCTATCTTTCATATTCTTTGGGACTGTCCCTCAATTAGACCCCTATGGCAAACAATCAACATCAAGATTGATGCCCTACTTGGTCTAGAACTACTTTCCAAAACCAAAATTTGTATTTTAGGTGATCATTCCCAAATTCTGGTAATAGAGAGGAGATATGCTATGTCCCTAATTTTCTACTCAGTAAAAAAAAAATGATATTGAAGCATTGGAAAGATTCCCAACTTATCCCTTATTCAGAATGGCTGAATAAGTTTTTATTTAATTTGAGAATAGAGCAGATGATTGTAAGCCTTAGATCTTGCCCCACCAGTTTTGACAAGAAATAGGGTAAACTTTATACACTGACCTCGATTATTCAATAAAGGATAGGGATGCAGATGCTGAATATATATAGGTACCCTTGGAAACTCTGATAAGCAATGAATGCACTTATTATCGAGATTTATGGAAGATCCCCTTGTCACTTTTCCTTAAATACCAATAATTGCTCAACATCAAGTAGCCCATGATGACCCTGTATCTAGAAATGGGGGTGGGGGGATGGGGAAGACCTGCAGAGATAGAAGGGAAGAGGAAGGGGGGTGTGAGGTTATTAAGGGGGATAGATATAGTTGTAGATGTAGTAATAATAGTTATTATTGAACCAATGTAACCTCAAGGCTAAAATGACATGTTTCAATATATGTATTATATTCCAAGTGCTTAATAACTTACATGTAGGGCATGTAATGCAGCATGGGTTCACGGCAGGAAGGTCATGTCAGACGAATCTAATAGATTTCTTTGACTGGGTGACCAAAGTAGTAGACCAGGGAGGGGCTGTGGACATGGCCTACCTAGACTTTAGCAAGGCATTTGACACAGTCCCACACAAAAGATTAATAGTCAAATTAACCAGCCTGGGAGTGGGACCCAGGGTGGTAGCCTGGGTAAAACATTGGCTGGACAACAGAACACAGAAGGTAATTGTAAATGGAGTCACTCTGAAGAAAGGGGTTACTAGTGGGTACCGAGGGTTCAGTATTGGGTCCAGTCCTTTTAATGTCTTCATCAGTGACATTGTAGAGGACTGGAAGGAAAAGTATGCCTTTTGCAGATGACACAAAGATCTGCAACAGGGTTGATACACAAGGAGGCGTGGAAAGGATGAAAAGGGACTTGGCAAGGTTGGAGGAATGGTCAGAAGTATGGCAGCTAGGATTCAATGCAAAGAAGTGCAAAATAATGCACCTGGGAAGCAAGAACCCTGGGGAAGAATACACAATGGGTGGGGAGGTAGTAACAACAACAAAAAAGGAAAGGGACCTGGGGGTAATCATATTAGATGACCTTAAGGTTAGCAAGCAATGTGAGACGGCAGTAGGGAGGGCTGGGGGTATACTGGGATGTATAGGGAGAGGCATCATCAGCAGAAAACAGGAAGTTGTTATCCCTCTGTACAAACAGTTGGTGAGACCCCATCTGGAGTATTGTGTCCAGTTCTGGAGACCCTGTCTCCGCAAGGACATAGACAGGATAGTAAGGCAGTCCAGAGGAGGGCAACTTAAATGGTGCAGGGTCTGCAAGAGAAGCCGTATGAGGAGAGACTAAAGGAGCTTAATATGTATACCCTTGAGGAAAGAAGGGAGAGGGGGGACATGATAGAAACTTTTAAGTACCTCAGTGGAATCAACTAAGTCCAAGAGGGTAGCATCTTTCAGAAAAAGAGACTTGAAAGAACAAGGGGACACAATTTAAAGATAGAAGGAGGCAGTTCAGCAGCAATGTGAGGAAGTATTATTTCACAAGAGGGTAGTGGATGCATGGAACAGCCTTCCTGAGGAGGTTGTGGGGTCTAAAACTGTGGGAGAATTCAAGAATGCATGGGACAGACATAAGGCAATTCTTGTGGGGGGTAGGAAGAAATAGGCTGTTGGTTAACTTGGATCTGCAGCCTATCCTGTAGGTAGGGAAATGGGCAGACTAGATGGGCCTAACAGTCCTTATCTGCCATCAAAGTCTATGTACATGTTAAAAGTGAATAAAGAATACTGAATTAAAAAAAATACTCTGTGTGTATGTGGTAGCAAACTGTGATGTAACCACAGAGCATTATAATTGCAAGTATGGAACAAGCTATAGAGGCAGATAAAATCTAAAGGATAAAGTTCTTGTCTGTGTGGGAATTTCTTCATTAATTAATCATGGCAAGGATAAATCTATAGAAGATATATGGAATACAAGCTGAATTATGTCTAAGTATTGTGTTTTCCAAAGTTTTCCCAAAGGTGTCAGCTGCTCTTTAAAACAGAAAGACCAAATGGAGATGGTGGGACCGGACTAATGACAGGAGACATTGACAATAATAGAAGAAGAAAGGGAGGGAAAGACCTTGAGGAATTAACAAATAAAATAAAAAAGAACCACATCAGGCAAGGTTTTAGAACAAGTGCAAAAACATTAATAAGAAAAGAAAGACAAAACTACCAGAAAGCATAGAATCAGGGAGGCAATGTACCTCAGAGGTTACAGTATGGAACTTTGAACCTGAAGATCATAGTTCAGATCCCAGGAATAACCTCTCAGCTGTCATTGATTTTCAGAAACGTCCCCAATTTTGACTTAGAAATGTCCTGTCACCCACAAATTTCCCAGTTCAGTCTCAGAAGAGTGAGGATGTGAATCATAAAATTATATCAGACATATTGTATAGCTCTCCTTTATAAAATGATTTTATTATTAAGCCACATACTGTGACAGCTTCTTCTTTTGTATTAGTCACAATCAATGTCTTCATGCAGTCCATGTATTTTAATTCTTGTGCTCACATTTGTGTTTCCACCTCCCCTTGCAATCTTAAAGCTCTGTCCTTTGACAGAGAAATACAGATTAAAAAAATAATCAGTGTGAATGTTGTCAGCTGTCTCTCTCCCTGCACACTTGCAAGTGACTGTCTTGCTTTATCTCTGTCTGATGGCAAGTAATGTGTTTGTAATATATGGATAATGAAAATAATGTAATCGAAAGCATACAAAAAATTTCAGGTAATACACCAGAGCCCCAGTGATAATACCATCATTACTGACCGATAATACTATCATTCAGAGCCCCTGATACTATGGTTCAGAGCTGTGAACAATAGTATTATCACAGAAATGCCACCGCGGCTGCGCAAGTCTGAGGCACATATTGACCCAGTTGCCATGGTCCCAAGTCCTTTCCTGCACAGCGTGCATTGTGATTGGCCACTTTTCCACTGTAAATGGGCAGAGAAATTTTGAAAACATGGCGGCTGCTTAGTCTCGCTTAGCGAGTCAAATGTGTGCGCGTCATTTCTTCAGCTTTTTTTCTCGTGTTTTTGGATTATCTGGTTAATCCTGCATTACTCGAAGAATGGGAAACTAAAAGGTATGACCACAAATCTGAAAAAGTAAAATCTTAATAGGTACAGAGGGAGTGATGGGGGGATGATGGCAACCTAGTCAGTCTCCGATGGGACAGTCAGTGGAGTGCAAGCGTGTCTTCAGTGTTGTGATCAGCTGACCAGTTCGCAGAAAAAAAACGCAGAATTTCAAACTGGATCCATATATTACAAAAAATAACAAATAGATAAGTATCTTTTACAAGGCAGTAAGACCATCTCGAGGTTTTGTGGACTTTGAGAACCTCTCGAGCTTTGCTCTTGAGATTCCAAGTCCCCAAAACCTCTCGATGGTCTTAGTGCCTTATAATAGATACTTATCTATCTATTATTCTGTTTTTATACAATAGGGGTGAAAAGATATGCCATAGGATAAAAAAAGCATATCCACCATAGTAACAATATACAAACGAGTTACTGATTAATGATTAGCAGACCTACCATGAAATAAATGTAGCTACTGTGGAATAGACAGCATTTATTTCCTCTGTAGCTACATTTACACAACAGGTGTCAGAATAAAAAACCTCTGCATCAGCACATTTCTTTAAGGCACTGTACAAATAAATGACCATGATGTAATCACTATGAGAATAACTTGAAGTTATCCACATAGTGATTCCATCATCATCCATTTATCCACACAGTGTCTACATCATCAAATACTGCCCCCTGCCAGCAATACTTCCTATATCACAAAATGCAAGTGCACAGCAGCTCTTCAGTGATAACCTCTTCCCCTGATGCACACATAATTTGTGAATTCAAGCACCCAGCAAAAACATTAAGCTATTCTCTTCCTCTCACTCTAGCCATTTTTTCTTTCATAAATATGCATTATAAAACCAACTTCTTCACTAACAACTGCCCCATACTTTCTCCCTCTCTCGCACTCTCTCTTCCCTTCATAATGCAAAGCTGCAGTCTCTTTCAAGGAACCTCTACCAGCAGCAAACCGTGAAGAAAGCAACAACAGCAGCAATAATTTCCCCACTTTCCTGCTTTTCTCAGATATACCTTCTGTACTACGTATTAGAATCTACGAAGCAGCTCCTCCTGATTCAACTCCAGCACATCCCGCCAATACTCCAACAGTTCCTCAAAACCCTACTATGTCTTTCAAAAATCGAAAAATGTTTTTTTTTTCTCTTTGATAAACAAAAACAAAAGAAAAAATGGCTCATAAAAAAACACCCACATAAGTTCTAAATGAGCTCTCACTTAGTGGATCCACCATTTTCTGTTACAATTTTTCAAAATCTCTAGCATTCACAAGTCAACACAGATGTTCTGATGCCATTAAGACATCCAAACACCAACAACAGCCACAGCAACCAGATGGGGGTTGCAGTCTGAAACCAACAGTTTTTAAAAAAACTCAAGTTTCATCATATTTTTAACAAACTGCAAGCACAAAAAACAGAGAAATGCCTGTTGCATAAATCTAATATGCGGGGGGCACCTGTTGGATAACAACATTATTTGTACAGTAGCGTGTGACAACTCATAAACCTCACTCATGGCTTCACCGCTCGTGAGGTTACATGAGGTCACAGGCTACTGTACAGATAATGTTGTTATCCAACAGGCGCCTGTTGCATATCCCTTATTTATCTACATAGTAGCTACATCACAGAAGCAGCAATTCTCAAAACACCTGAACCCCTTCAAAACCAAATACAACACACCTGCATGGAATAGCACAGAAAGCACATTACAACACAGAACTACTCCTAGAAACTGAAAGCAAAACCCAAACAAACAGATAGAGACCAACATCAGAAAGAGAAGCATCACAAAGAAATATTTTATTTTAAGTTCTGCATTTTGCAGAACTTTAAACTACAATGCAGAAAAAAAAATGTTTCAACTAATGGAAACCTCTAAAAAAATATGACGTGCAGGGAAATATTAAACACACCAAAACACACTGCAAAAAACACCACCACAGCACATTTCAATGCCATATCCTTTCACCCCTATTATATAAACTAAATATGTGTTGGGCTGCTGGTAGAATACACTGTTCACCTGAACTCATGCACACTGACTTCTGCATCACTCATGGCTCCGCTATGCTCCACCACTGGTGAAAAAAGTCAGTGAGTACTCATGCAGATAAATAGTGTATTCCACCAGAGCCCAACACATGTTCCTCATGTCTTTGTGGTTGCTGTTAACTATAGGGGTAGGTAGTTTGATGTTAAGTCCCAGTATTTGGCTTTGTTGACGCAATTTATTTACCATGGGGATGGGTGGTGTGATGAGAAGTAATGGTATTTGCAATAAAATTGGCAAATGTGTGGTTCGGAGGGGCATATTATTACAAAAACATTCGGGTTATTATCTGTTATCTTGCTGCAACTGCATTTTAAGATTCTAAGCATATCATTAACCTCTCGAGCTTCACTCTTGAAGTAATGATATCACTAGAATCCCACAATGGAGGTATAGCACAGTAACAGAAAAAAAAAAACGTTATTCTGTTTTTACCATTTGTAGGTGTTGTTGTCCAGGAGTCTCAAGATGTTGTAATCCAGGCTCTCCAGACATAACTAAATTCAAACAGTGGTGTTGTAGCAGCTATTGCAATGTTTAGTCCATTTTTGTGCCTGATAATGCAACAGACTAACTTGGGATGCAGAGTTGTTAGCAGGCAACAGACTGCAATGTGTCTTGCAGAACCTGATTAATGTGAGGAGTCATATGCATGCACGCTATACTAATAAAAAGCAATAAGCAATGTAGATGGGCTTCACTAATCAGATCCCAAGGGACATAGTCAGTCTTGTGTGAGCTGGTGTGCTGTGTTTTCAGAATACAGGAAAGAGGCCGAGGCTAGGATGATGTTTATTTAATAATGTGTGTCTCTTGGTAAATACATTGCCCCCTCCCCAAACACAGGCATTGACCCAGCCCCTCCCTCCGTTATATTTTTCAATCTTTTGCTGGATTAAAATGTTTAAAAAATATGTGGATGTTGAGATGAGAATAGCATAGTGCCTACAGCACCTCCTGAAGCACTGTTTTAGCAGCCAACCTTCCCCCCCAAACTAATACCAGTATGCAGTACTGTTTTAGTTATGAGCGCCATTAGTTAATATTGTAATTTTTAAGAAGCATCAAGAGCAAAACAGTAGCAATGTGGCCTAGTGCTTTGAACACATCAGTGTAAAATATGTCAGTAGGTTAAAATAAAATACCACTGTGACTTTTAGCAAATCTCCTGACCTCTCTGTGCATCTGTCCCCATCTTCTAGAAGGAACCTCTTCCATCTCATCTCCAGCTATGCCCTCCCCCTACTCACTTTGCTCCATGGTATTATGATCTCTCCCTCACATTCCTGCTGACATTCGATGTCAGGCCAGCCAGCTTTCTCCTTCCATCTATCTTCCCTCTGGAACCACCTTTCACCTATGTTCCAGCATGCCATTTTGCTCCCAGCATGGAAGTGCCTGCTCCAATGCATTCCAGCTGCTCTGTGCCTCTGCATCTTCCTAACCTCTCCCATTACTAGCTCTGATTACTCTGTGCCCTGTCTCTCGTTCTCTTTTTATGCTTATACCAATTGTTAATATGCAAATTTATGAACTAACTGCACTCTGAATATGCATCTGTCTGTATTTCATGTATTTTATTTGCATATCACTTTTCTTCTATGTATTTTTCTTATTTTACCTTGTACCCTGGGCTATGCCTGGAAGCAAGCCTTGGCTCAGTATGCCTTTCCCAGTTGCCAACGTTTTAAATAAAAACATAAAATAAGATCTAATTTTTTTTTTGATGCAGCACCTCAGTTCATAATGGTTACTGTTAGTGGCAGCATTAGAAACATGCAATTCATACAATTGCATGGGGCAGTGAGGGTTCCCCTGATGTCAACAAGCTGGCAAGAAACATTAATGAGCCACTGGCATTTCCCACCCACTAATGACTTTACCAGGAAGGTCAAGCAGAGTACCTCTTCAACTCAACTTGCCACAAGCCTGCCTTTCCTGCTTCACTTGAATTTGTCAGTTTCTTTCAGATAGTGGTATTCACAGCAACGGCTGTGGCTGCAGGTGATATCTAGGATGGGGACATGCATGGGGAGTCTGAATCCTTAATTTCAGTATTGGTACTTTTTATCAAGTGTATGCAATTACCAGATGTCTGAATTATGTGTTTTGCTGATCTGGGTGATGACACAAAGGGTTGAGAGAGAAACGGTGGGAACTGAGAAGACCCTAGTGACTTGTAGAGTTATGGGCTTGCTTTTAGCAGCTGGAAGTGTTTCTGACATGATTCCTTGAGTTGTGCTCAGTTGGTTGATGTTTATTACACTCAGTATATTTCTGTCTTGATGGGGTGCTGTCAATTACCCCCCCAAGCTCCATCAGTGTATTGTCTATTACAGTTTGAAAGTGTTCAGCAATATTGATTTGTGTGTAGACTGCAATCACCAAGGGATTCCATCCTGAAACTTTTCCCTCATCCTTTCAAGCGCTGAATCCCTGCAGTGGATTGGCTAATGTTCTGCCTCCAGATTGTCAGCTCTTCCGCCGGTTACGTAAAGGTTTAACCCATTTATACCAAGAGTTTTATTTCTTATTTTACTATTTTATGCCCAAGCATGCTTGATAGAGCCAACATGAAGTATACTTAATGTCATGATTATGATTCTATACTCTAATCTCCACAAATACAGATTGTACATTTTAGCTTGTTTCACAGCATGGGGTGGGAGAGAAGGCAGGGTGCTACTTTATCTGTACCATTCCAAGCCCTGGCACCTGTTGTAGCACACCTATCTTATTCATTCACAAAATGTGTCGTTTGAAGGAAGCCTTAGCAATATCATTATTTTTTGTACACAACAGAACTTGAAAGCCCTCGGGATGCTGCTTTTTCAGGTGATGTGCACCATTGTGCTCCTATTGTGATGGAACTGTGCACTGTAATTTGCAATCCTGTGTGAGGGACGGTACAGCTGCTGTATTTCTGTTTGTCCATTTATTGGCTGTGGGTTATGTCTCACATGGCTCCCTCAGCCCCAGTTGTAATGTGCAGCATTGACGGTCTATGACATACATACTGTGAGAACACTTGCATGCCAGTCTTGGACCTACTTATTCTCACTCTGGGTCAACAATAACTACAAATCTTACTGTTAATTGGTACAATTAATTCACACAAGGATAAGCAATAAATATATTTGTAAGATGAGACTGGCCAATTCTGCTTCCTCTGGTCATGCACAGGCTGGAACCAGTGAATGGAATGCCAAAAGTGGGAAAGATGGACATGTAGGTGCACATGTAACACATGCAACTGGATAGGGCTCAGAGGCAATGAGGGGACCTTCTGCTGTCAACAGGTTGGTAAGAAAGATTAATGAACAACTGGCAGTGCTGGAGTCACGTGATGCAGGAAGCGGAGTAGCATGGTCTCCGCGAGCTCCGATCGCCGTCCGTTTAATTTACCATTTTTTGCGATTACCAGAGGCAGCGCAGGTTCACCAACAACAACAAGAAGCCAGGGAGGATTTGGAGAGGCGAGCAGATGGAGGCAGAGATGAGCAAGCCCCCCCCCCCAGGCATACCCCACCAGCGACCCCGGAGAAGGCTGCTAAAAAGACGAAGGCCTCAGGAGCTACAGCCACACAAGGGGCAGGCAGTGATCCAAGTGCGGAAGCACCATTAACGCTAGCACATTTTCTAGAGGAGATTGGCCCCCTGAAAGATATGATGTTGGGCATGGCTGGAGAGATTAAGGAGCTTAAAGGAGCGATATCAGAAATCAAACCTAAGGTCCTGGACAATGAAGTGCGCATTAAATCCCTAGAGGGCACGAGAAAAAGGACTGAGACAGACATAAATAAATTTACCCAGAGAATGCAGAAGTTAGAGGTTAAGATAGAAGACCTCGAGGGTAGGAGCCGATGCAATAACGTTGTGTTCATTGGCTTACCCAAAAAAGTTGAGGGCCAGGAGCCTATAAAATTTGCACAGAGAATGACAGAAAAAATTGTGGGGCCATCACCCTTTGGGCCTAAGTTTATGGTGGAGAGGGCACATCGATCTCGACGCCCCTTACCACCACCAGATCGTCCACCCAGGCCTTTCATTGTAAGATTCCTTAATTATCAGGAAAGGCAACTCCTTATTGATAAAGTAAGCGAGGAGAAGGATGTATACTGGGAAGGAGTCCAGATTAGAGTGGAGCAAGATCTGCCCTTATCTGTTCGTCAGAAAAGAGCCATCTTCCATCCCCTGGTGAAACGGCTAATTGCAGCAGAGTTAAAATTCAGGATGGGTTATCCTGCACGACTACAGGTTTTTATTAATAAGGAATGGAAAACCTTCGAATCCTTGGATCTTGCTTCGGCAGCCCTACGAGAGGCATTTCCAGCACTTTTCAAAGAAACATGACCTGGGATGAGTGATACACGTAGGGCCTGCCATGTTGTGGACTATATTCAGACTATTGATATCATAAATTGCTTATTTTACTCCCCTTCCTAGTTTAGGCATTACTTTATAAGTGACTGATATTTGCTCAAAACGAACTACTGTTTTGTTTGTTACAGTTTAATGGAACAGATATCGGATCGGTTGTCTGGAAAAAAGGCTCATGGCATATGTATATTTAAGTATACGTCTTGGACTTGTACCAAACAAATGTGAAGGGGGGTTATTCTCACAATAGTGTGGAGGTTTGTTTGGGGTTTGCTGTCCTAATGATCCCCTCTTCTGTGGAAGGAATGTTCTATCTTATCTATGGGGGGGGATGTGGTAACTCCTTCGGGGCTTAACATACAATTTATTATGTGGATGTTATCTTGGCTGCCTATATATTTGAAGGTGTCAAGGAAAGGGATATGGTGATATTGTAAGGGGGGCGTGAGGGGCACGGAGGGGAGTGCAGGGCATCCTGGTATCATGGGCCATAAGGCGAGTGCATGGGGGAGGGGGAAAAGGTGGGGGTAGTAGTGGGGATGGGGAAGGATGCATTATGGGGTTAAGAAATCTCAGTGGGGGTGGAAAATTGGGGGTTTCGGAATGTGGGGGCGAGAGGGGAGGGCCAAGGCAGTCTCAGGGTTTCTGAACAGGAGGGCATGGAACAAGATATATTTGCTATATTTCTATTAGGTTAGATGGGATCTGACATAAACATTAAATTTGGCACTTGGAATATTAAAGGGGCATGTCATAAGTTAAAACAGTATAAGATCCTGAAGCATATCGAGACTATGAAGATAAAGGTGGCTTTTCTTCAGGAAACCCATTTATTGCAGGATGAGGCGATGAGTATGAGAAGAATGCAGATTGGGGAAATATTCTCTTCCCAGGGTACAACTAATAGTAGAGGGGTAATGATTTTAGTCCATAGACAAGTGCCCTTTTGTCCTATCAAAGTGGTACATGACAGTAAAGGCAGATCGTTCTAGTTAAGGGTAAGCTCTATAGTTTGGAGATTCTATTAGGTTCGTGTATGGCCCAAATTCCGATAGTCAGGATTTTTAGCTGTATTGCAAAAGGCATTATTGCCATTTGCACATCTCCCTATCATAATAGAGGTGATTTCAATCTGGTGTTGGACCCTATGCTAGATAGGTCCAAGTGCAACCATTTAGCCTTTACTCGGATGTTTTGGCCTTTAATGATTTGGTTAACTCGCCTAGGCCTGGCAGATGTTTGAGGGTGCTCCACCCTAGAGTAAGGGAATATACTTTCTTTTCTCAGGCTCACGGTTCAAGATCCCGTATAGATTATATGTTAGTCTCCCGGGGGTTGCTTAAGGGGTTGGCAGGGGCCGAAATTGTGATAGCACCCCTTTCTGACCACTCTATGGTGGAAATGGTCGTTGCCCTTCCTTCTGCTACCGAAGGGGTGGCAGGTGGAAGGTAAACAATCAATTGTTGAGGTGCCCAAAGTTGGTCAAGGATTTGACCTCGAAGATAGATGAATTCACTGTGACTAACACAAGAGAAGAGGTTAGGCCTGATATTCTCTGGGCGACCTTTAAGGCATACATTAGGGGGTTGCTGATTAGTCAGGCGTCTAGAAAAAAGAAAGAGACCAATTCTAAAATCTTGGCCCTGCTGGAACAAATGAAGGTCCTGCAGGATGCTCTGGTTGTTAACCCCCGAGAAGAGACTGAAACCAAACTAATTCAAGTCAGGAACACTTATCTCAAATTGTTGGGCGACCAGGCTGAGTTAGCAATTATTAAAACAAAAGCCAATTACATCGATCAGGGCGATAAGCCCGGTAGGTTTTTGGCTAGAAGGCTGGCTCAAATGGAAGCTTCTCGTCTGGTAGAGGGACTATGGTCGGAGCAGGACAGGTCCATCAAGACAAACCCGGATGACATAATTCAGATTATTAGAAGCTATTATGAGGATCTTTATGGTCCTATGAGTGTCCCCCCGAGCCAGGAAATAATCTCTTCCTACCTAGAGGAAATTTCCCTGCCGAAGTTAGGGAGAATAGAGCAGGGGATACTGACTGCTCCCATTACTTATGGGGAAATAGAGAAGGTAATTAAAATCTACCAAACGATAAGACACCTGGCCCTGATGGGTTCTCACCAAATTTTTATAAGGTTTTTTCTTCTTCCTTAGTCCCCATGTTGGCCAGGCTATTTCAACATATTCTTTCTGGAGTGGTGGTGGATAAGTATATTTTCGAGGCTCTTATAGTGGTGTTGCTTAAGCCAAATAGGCCTCCAGAGAAGCCTGATAGTTACAGGCCCATCTCTCTTTTAAACTACGATATAAAAATCTTAGCCAAGATACTTGCAGATAGGATGAGGAGAGTGGTGCCTGGGTTGGTAGGGGCAGAGCAAGTTGGTTTTATGCAAGGCAGGTCATTGACAGACCATTTCAGGACTCTTGCTCATGTCTTCTCGGCGTCTGAGGGGTCAGTAATATCTCAGGTGTTGGTCTCCTTGGATGCCGAGAAGGCATTTGATAGGGTGCATTGGGGGTTTTTGTTTCAGGTATTGAGTGCGTTTGGTTTTCCCGAAAATTTTATTGACTGGATCAGGGCGTTCTATACTGATCCGATGGCCAGAATTGTCTGCAATGGGGTTATTTCTTCACCTTTCTGGTTACAGGTGGGCACAAGACAGGGATGCCCCTTATCCCCTCTCCTTTTCAACCTCTATCTTGAACCACTGATTAGGCGAATAATTCTCTCAAAGGAGATTAAGGGTATTCAAATTAGGGAACACACCATTAAGGTGACAGCGTTTGTGGATGACTTGTTAATCCATGTTTCTAAGCCAGCATCTTCGATTTCTGTACTACTAGAAATTATTAGAGAGTTTAGTAGGTTAGCTAATTACAAATTAAATTAAGGTAAAACTGTGGTGTATCCCCTAAATAATAGGGTCTTTAAATTGGATGTGACCAAATTTGGTTTGGAGTGGAGCCCTAAGTCTCTGAAATATCTAGGCCTCACCCTAACAACTAACCCCGAAAGATTCCGTACTCTCAATTTAGATAACTTGATGCGTACTGTAGAGTCAGATTTGAAAAGGTGGGCACATTTACCTCTTTCTCTGTGGGGCAGAATTAATGTGATAAAGATGAACGTATTCCCTAGATTATTTTACCCTCTGTGCAATCTTAACATATGGATTCCGCTAGCATGGTTCAGGAAGTTGCATGGGCTCTTGGCCGATTTCATTTGGAACTATGAGGGCAAGGATGGCCTATACCAAATTGGTGGCTCCAAGGACCCAGGGAGGCTTGAGGTTGCCTCAGTTTGCATTGTATTTTTGGGCGGCCCATGTGAACAGATATGGTAGATGGATGTTTTCATCGGTCCATGGTTCTGAAGGGGAATACCTCCCACTCTGGGTTAATTTGGAGGTCAGTTTAATTAAGGCTTTGGGATATAACCCTGAAGCCCTTTTATATAGTAGCCTAAAATCTCTACCCCAACTCAAAAATACACCCATCGGGGTGTCTCTTTGAGTGCACGACCAAATGTGCAATTTTCTGGGCTATAAGTACACTCTAGATGGCTCCCAACCAATTGTAGGAAACCCTCAATGGCGTATCGCCAATCGGATGATTATGTCTAGCTGGTTGCCTGAACTGGGCATGTGTAGATGGGCAGACCTTCTCAATGAAGAGGTAAACCGCATACGGTAGCTAGAATAATGCATGAGTTTAAGTTGTCGGGCAAGGTAGTATTTAAAGTATATCAACTAAGACATCTCCTAGTGCAAAAATGAAGATAGGGGTCAGGTTGTGTCTCGTGGAGACCTTTGGTGAACTCAAGTCAATCATAGGTTCCCGCATGCAATTTCTAAAATTTATAAAGTGTTGTTTCACCAGGTTGTTGGACAATATAGCTCCCGCTCTATTGGGCTAAGGCTTTTCCGATGGTACATTTGACTGGGCCAAGATCTGGGGATTGTTACAAATACTTGCGACAGGATTGTCTTAGATTAACCCATTTTAAGATCTTGCATAATATCTATTATACGCCCCAGAAGCTAGTGGACCTGAAGATATTGCAGGAGTCCAAATGCTACAGATGTGGCTCAAGGGAAGCTGATCTGTTACATATTTTTTGGAATTGCCCAAGTGTTGCCACGCTGTGGAGAGAGATAAAAAATAGAGCGGATCCTTTGTTGGGGATTGAGGAACTGTTCATACCGGAGGTTTGCATATTGGGGGACCTGTTCTGCTCCTCGGTTAGGTTGAGGAAGTACTATATAGCCATGATCTCTATCACTGTAAAGAGATTAGTTCTCAGACATTGGAAAGACTCAATTAGCATTGGGTATACAGAATGGTTGAGAGAGTTGTTAATGAATCTCAGAATTGAAAGAACAATAGCAATACTGCAGAACAGATTGCCTCTTTATGACCAGATTTGGTCCCGATTCAAAGCGGCCTACGCTTAGTGTCCTGGTGCTGATTTCCATGTCATTTAGTTTTTTTTTGTTTTTTTTTTCTTTTACGGACTGCCTTGTGGGGGGGGGATGGGTGGAACAGTTCTCTCCCGTTTTCCTTTTCTGTTGTGTTTTCCTCCTTTGTGGGGAGGGGAGGAGCCAGGGTTTTAAATGTGTAATCTGAATGCTCAAGGGTCTACAATTGTAATTGTCTAAGTTGTAATTTGAGGTTGGGTAGTTTAAACCCCTGTGCCTTATACAGGTTTTACAGATGTATGATTACTTTGTACTTTGTTTTTTATGTGAGGGATGGTGGGAGGGTGGGGGTTGGGGGTGAGGGCTTGCTGGTTTTTGCTTTGGTCAAATGTTGGTTGTTACGTGGAAATGGCCTGTAGCCGCTTTACCCCCATTATGGATGAAAGTCAATAAAAAGTTAATGGCAAAAAAAAAAAGAACAGACTGGCAGTGCCCACCCACTGATGACATTACCGTGAAAGCCAAGTGGAGTATCTCTCCAACTCAGCCTGCTACTGACCCACCTTTCCCACTTCACATGAACGTGACAGTTTCTGTCAGATAGGGCTATTTGCAGCAGAGACTGTGGCTGCAGGTTGTATCTGGCATGAGGATGAGCATGGAGAGCCTAACACAAAGACTCAATCACTCTAGGGTTCCATATTTAACAAAGTCCAGAGAAACACGGCTTTGGCTTGTACAGTGCAATGTTAGTTATTAAGTATACCTTCTCACAAGATATAATTCCTCTGTAAAACATCAGTTCACTCAGCCAAAAAACATTTAGCTAGTTATGCAATATTGTCTCAGTTCCTACAGGGTCCAGACGAAACAGCTTATCTCTTTTAGTTCACAGAAGCCTCCAGATTTATTTTGGCCCCGTTCAAGAAAAAGTCATAATCCATAGCATTTCAAAATACACAAAAAGAGTTACAATCAATATAGTAGCATGAAGGGTGAGGGAGCCACTCACATTCTAGTCCTCATCTCCACCACATACTATTTATATAAAAAAGTGTTAAATATGCAGACACTGGCAGACTAGCATCTACCAATTTGATATGTAGCTCCTCGTTCATTGTGACCACTGGAAATGGATGTTTATAGATTTCATAGCCACAGGGTTATTCATAAAAACGGGGACACCTCTAACTTTTTATATTTAAACCCAGGGGATGTAAAGTTACAAGGGTATAAATTCAGAATGCCTCACATTTTAGTGTGAGGTTCCCAATATTACCAATCCACTGTCCCAGTTGCTACAATTCAATGCCCGCACTTGGTCTTTCATTTTTCCATGGTCACACTGTATGGGAAACTACATATGAGTTTGGTAGATGCTATTCTGTCAGTGTCTACACTTAAAAATATTTTGTCTATAAATAGTATGTGGAGGAAGTGTGGTCTAGCATAGAGAAGGGTTGAATGTATGTCAGTTTACTTACTTGCTATTTTTACTATTTTACAGACAACTGGGGATGGTGTTTTGAGTCTGCCGGTGGAGGTTCTTTCAGTCCTGTGCATTACCTCATCCTAGAACTGCACAAAATGGATTTTTTTCTAATTATGGAAATGCTATGGATTATGGATCATTCTTGAACTGGATAACTGTAAATCTGAAGGTTTCTTTGAACTGAAAGACATGAACTGTTTTTTCTGGACCCTGGGGGAACTGAGACAATATTGCATAACTGGCTAAATTGTTTCAGGCTGAGTGAACTGATCTTCCAGGAGGAATTTTATCTTGGGAGAAATGGTACTTATAACTAACCATGCACTTTATAAGTGAAAGCCAAGTTTCTCTAGGCTTTGTTAAATATGGGACCCTAGGGTAATTGAGTCTTTGTGGTGTGTAGTAGTTGGGTTTTTTAGCACCTTGGGTTGGTGTTGTGAGGCTACAGTTAGATAATCTATGTGTTTGTCACTTCACATTTAATTAAATGGTTGCAGTTGTATTTCACCTGTGGGGGAAGTCACATGGCTATGATATCATCACACCACCACTAGTTAAGCATTTTTAGGTGTACACATCTTGTCCAGCATTACTCAGCTTCTCCATAAGAAAATGGTATTATTTCTTTATCAACAATTTATCATAGCACCTTTTTTACACACTGCTTACTACCCACAATACCATTGTTTTGCAGCTGTATTGGCTCTTGCTAGAGTTTGTTTTGTGTGTTGCTACTTGTGTTCCTCAGTAACTGGTGCACACTACTTCCCCTTTTACTCTTACCCTAGATAAGGTGATGCTCATATTCCCAGTTTAGGTCTACATTCTGCCTTCCACCCTATCTTTTTATTTTAAACTCAGCTTTATTATTTTTCCAAGACAATTTATTGACAGACAGATATTATGGCCATGGCACAAAGCCTACATATTTCTCTTTTTTCAAAGTCCAACTATAGTCCCAGAAGTTGAAGTTCTGAGGGCAGGCCTCATCATATGACCATTGTTGAAATGTTGCCTTGACTGATTATAGAATCACCAATGTTTTCTTGATTCAGAATAGAAACATGAAAATAAAAAAACTAATATTATACTACCCTCCAATGGTGTTACGCTATCTGTAGCATTTTGGCCTAGTCAGCACAGTGGTGTCCCAATACCTGCAAGTTAAAATGTCAATTGAGAGGTAGCTGTTTCAGATTGGTGAAACTAGAAGGGTAAATCCCTCCCAGATACTAACAGGTACCCCTCTAAACCCAAAGTGACTCCACTGGAATCAAATCTATTTTAAAAAACAGTACTAGGAAACTATGCCATTACTCTAGAGGTTGTTAATTGGATTTATTGAAACTAGAGGGCTGAATAGGGAGCCACCTGGGTGGGGTGTGCAGTGAAAAGAAAGTGGGGAGAGTCAGTTTCTCCCTGCACTTCCACTCTTCGTCCCCTCTCCTATACTCCTTTTATTTCAATCCCACAGAGAGTCCCACTGCAGCCATTGCTCCAAGTGCCTGTCCAAGGAGAGTCTGAGCCTGGCTGTAAGCTCCTCCATTCTCCTGATGTTTTCCACTCTACTTTTCCAAGCTACTAGCTCTGGGGGAAGGGACTTCAACCATCTCCCTGTAATCTCCTTTAAAGCTGCAAAGAGAGTATACTAAACAGCTTTTTTTTGTTGTGCATTGCCAAATGCTGGATGCCTACATCCCACTACCAACACTTGAAAACTCAGGGGGACCTGTGTGCCCCAGCACCTCTGTAGTACACCATAAATCTATCTCCAATAATCCCGTATCATGGGGCAATCCCAAAAGATGTGGTAGTGGGTACATGCCTGTCCACAACCCCTCCAACACAAATCTGACTTGCTCTTACCAAAATGTTTTGTCATTGTTGGGTATGAAAAAATTGGGATAAACACTTCCACTGAAACTCTTGCCAGCCTGAGGCAGCCGTAGTTCTCTAGTTCCTTTCCCATGTTTAGGTCTACTGATCTCTAGGGATCATAAGATCACTCTCCTTTTCCCAGTTTTGTCTTAATATTTCAAAATGTACACTCTCCTCCCCTGACCTTGTATGCACCTGAAATGAATTTACCTTTGCTTGCCAAATGAACTGCCTAAAATAAAAAATGTTTTAGTGCTGTCAGTTCCCTATTGATTCTTGGAATCTGATGTTTGACACAATATATTGTCTGACCTGTATATATCTATGGAAATCTACTTTTGTCAGTGGATATCTGGTCTGAAGAGATTCAAAGGATGCCACTCCATCATTGTGTAAGAAATTATGGAACCCAGTAAGGACCTGCCTGTTCCAGTTCTGGTATCTAGTATCTGAATGGGGGGAGGGGTAAAGTAAGGGTTGCCCATATTAGATGTGAGAGGCCCCACACCCAACACTTGTGCTGTTTTTTTAGTCCACCCCAACATCCTCAGAATATGCTTTGTCTTAGGGTTCTGTATGGTCTTCCACACTTCCTGGGTTAGGGGGGCATGTGGAAAGGACACCAAGGAGATTAGCTGCATTTGTTGTGCTTCAGTCTCTCTCCATCCCATATCATTCCTTTGTTTAACCCATGTTACCACTGGGGATAACTGTGCCGCCATTTAGTATAATTTAAGATCAGGGAGTTATAATCCACCTCTACATTTGGACTGTGTTAGGAGGCTGGTACTAGTTCGTTTCCTACCCCCTTGCCAGATAAAAGTCAGGAGGGTTGAGTTCACCAGGTTAAAGAATGTGTTGGGGATATTTATTGGGAGGGCTTGAAATAGAAACAGTAGCCTGGGGAGAATAATCATCTTGATTGTCTCTAACCTGCCTCCCAGTGACAAGGACAGCAGGTTCCATCTCAGCAGGTCAGCTTTTATTTCCCCCCACAACTTACCATAATTCAATTTAAATAGTTTTGAAAGTTGGGGAGAGATTTTAACCCCCAGGTATCAGACCATGTTTGCATCATCCCATTTGACATGGAAATTTTGTTTTATGTCTCTGGGGAGTGTACCCCAAACCTGATTGCCTCTGATTTATCCCAGTTTATTTTATAACCTGAGACCTGCCTGTATTCCTGCTGTTCCTCTATCAGCACTGGGAGGAAGGATCTAGGAGAAGTCACATGAAAAAGGGAATCATCCGCATATAGGGAAATGTTATCTTCTCTTCCCCCAACTCAGACCCCCTTAATATTGTTATTAACCCTAATTGCCCTGGCCAGCAGTTCAATGCAAAGAGTGAAAAGCAAGGGTGAGAAAGGGCACCCTTGTCTGGCACCTCTAGACAGATGGTATCATGCTGTTGTAAAACCAATCACCCTGACCGTGGACTGTGGTGCAGAGTACTAGAGGTAGAGTCATTGTCAAAGAACAACCTCCTGTCTCCAAATAGCTCTTCCTTTTTTGCCCATGCTTCTTGTAGTACTTTGTTTTTAATTTTATAGTCCATAAACTTAAGGACAATTGACTGAGGTGTTGCATTAGGACCACTGTTTTTTTTCACTAGGGCCCTGTGTGCCGGGACTATGTTCAGGGGAAGGTCAGCTGGGGGATCTAGCAGCTCCTTTACAAAAGAGTTCAAAAAGTCCTCCATCTTACCCTGTTCAGTTTCCTCTGGTACCCCAAATATCCTCAGGTTGTCCCTTCTTAAGTGAAGCTCAAGGTCATCTAGTTTATCAGTCAGTTCTTTCTCTTGGCACATGAAAGATCTCAGCATCCCTCATGGTGGTCGACTGTTTTATCTGTACTCGTCAGGCCTTCCTTGAGGTCAATAGTGCACTTCTCCACTTCAGCTATCTTTTTTTTATTTTCAGCCACTGCTTGCTGGATAGATCCCAGAGTTCCATTTAACTTTGCCAGCTCTAAAAGGAGTCTCCATGATGTGATGTCTCTGGAGCCCAAAGCAGTCATCGGCTTAAGAAATTCCATCATCAAATCCTTTGCCCTCAGTTTAGGAGGCATTGTGAAGCAGGAATGTTGCGTCAGGTTTCTGACTTGCTTTAGTGAAGTTTTCAGTGCTGGGAGCAGCGTTTTTATGAATTTTTACTCGCTGGGGGATGGAGCTCTGAGAATCAGCGGCTTTTCAACATGGAGGCAGAACCAGATGTTGCCTTCCACCCTTTTTAATGGTGAATGCAACAACAGGAGTGAATAGGTGCCTTACCTTAGTTGACCAGCAGATTCCCCCACTTTTCTGCTACCTTCTGCTGATGCCTACCAATGCTTGAGATGCAATCTTACACCTATTCCAGTCCTTCACTGTTCCACTCCTTCACTGGACACATCTTTAAAAAGCTGCAAACTTTGTATTTTTGGACTTCCTTTGGTTGTTTTTGCTTCTAGACCACCAGCCCGAGCCTCTATCATTTATCCTCCTTTTATTCAGCCAAGGTCTCGATTTGATCCAGCAGACAGAAGATGCTGTTAGCAAGGCATATGAAATCTTGAGCATGGCAACTTAACTTAAGAGTCCACTTCCTCAAGATATACAGATAGATGTATATATTTGTGTGTGTGTGTGTGTGTGTGTGTGTGTATATATATATATATATATATATTCTATGCAAAAAAACTTAATTAATGCATCATTTAGGGTTACAACTCAAAAAGTAAAGAAATTAAACTTTTAGGGTTGACCCCTCCCCCCTTGGACCTGCCCATCATCCTGAGATTGACAGCTGACAAGGTCTGTCCTTGGGGTTGTGAGGCCTAAATCTCACACCATTCCATGTGTAATCATATTCACAAGCCACAGAAAAGAAGAATGGGGTGAGATGTAGGCCTCACAACCCCAAGGACACACCTCATCTGCTGTCAATCTCAGGATGATGGGGAGGTCCAAGGGGGGGGTCAACCCTAAAGGTTTTATTTCCTTACTTTTTGTGTTTTAATGCTAAATGATGCAGTAATTATTTTTTTGTTTCAAATGTCCTTACTTTTTGAGAAAGAATATAATAGTAAAAAGTCACAGAAGTTGGTAGGAGCGCTGGACCTTTCTGTGTAAGATAAGACTACAAGTACTGAATATCATATGTATTGCTGGGAGTGCATATGGGTGGGAGCATGGGACCAGAAAGCTCCCACCACATTAAAAGAAAGCAAAGTGTCAGTCATCACAGCGGAATAATTCAACACCTGTTTACATGTCAGCCCTTCATGGCAGTAACACTAGGCACCCTATAAATGTGAACCCAGTACCACAATGCAAAATGCCTTATGGAAAATATACAGTGTGTCACACAATATGTCCTCAGCAAATTAATTTTCCAACACCTAAACACAATAATTCACATGAACAGGACATCTCCTGAAGACCCTCCAAATTTCAATATAAAAGACAAAACCATTTCCGAGATACAGCATGAGAAATTTTGAGATTTTCATTTGTTGGAGTGGCAGACTTCTGCACCTGTTAAGATTTTAGACACCTAATGACTGAAAAGTAGATCCATGGCAGTAAGGCCAGGTACCGTATAAATTTCAAGCTAGTCCGAGAATGGAAAACACTATCCGCCAAATGTAAACTGCGCCATACAATATGTCTGCAGAAAATGTGTTGTCTGACATGTAGACACTACAGTTCACATCTACAGGACATGCAGTCAACACCCTCCAAATTTCAAGTAAAAAGACCAAACCGTTTCCAAGATATTTAAAGTTAAAGATTGTTAAAATTGGCCTATCTGTTGCATTAAAATCTGGCCATCTAGTCCCTCCCTCACAATCAAAGATCATGATCAAAGACTCTTGTGATCAAAGAATTTACTGACTCACAATCAAAGAATAAAAAATGAAGAAATTCAAATTTTAGACACAAATGCATAAAACCACCGGCATGGTTTGATAAAGGGAGGCAATATAGCGCGGTGGTCAAAGGCTCTGAGCTGCAAATCTGGCGACATCCAGCAGACCAGACTGGGGGTTTGAATCCCACAGCTTCCACTTGCATATTGTGTGACCCTGAGCAAGTCACTTAACCTCCTTGTGCTCCCAGGTTGCTCCTATAAAAAAGCTTTCAGCTTAGTGTGCTATACCTGGTTAAATAAATAAATGAAGCCCCTGAGAAAAACCCTGCCTCATTTGTATTAATAACCCACCCCTGAGCTGAGAAATTTGCTTTTTTCAACTGCCCATCTAGTCCCTCCCTCACAATCTAAGATCGCGGTGAAAGAATCTTGCAATCAAAGAGTTTGCAGGCTGACGATCAAATAATAAAAAATGCTGAAATTCAAATCTTAGACATAAATACATGACACTACTGGCATGGTTCAATAAAATGAAGCCCCCTGAGCAAAACCCACCCTTATTTGTGTTCATAACCCACCCCTGAGCTGAGAAATTAGCTTTTTTCAACTGCCCATCTAGTCCCTCGCTCACGATCAAAGATCACGGTCAAAGAACTTCACGTTCAAAGAATTTGCAGGCTCACGAAGAAAGATCATTAGTGAATCACTATCAAAGAATAAAAATGTGTGAAACTCTATTTTTTAACCATTTTGAACAAAACCAAAGGCATGGCTCAATAGAGCAAAGCCCCCTGAGCTGAGATATTTGAGTTTTTCCGACTGGAACCTTGAAACAAAATGGCATCCGTCACAATCAAAGAATTCTCGGGCTCAAAGATTCTTTGACTGTGAGCCTGCAAATTCTTTGATTGTGAGGAGGGAGCAGATGTCCAAATCCCCATTCTTTGCTTGCAAAACAACCATATAATTTTTCCTATTGACTTATAATGGGAACTTAAAACTACAGTAACTTTTGAATTGATTAATATTTTTTCATGAAATTAAAAGTGGCATATTCATTGACCAAAGCTCTTTCAGATTATCCCACTCACAGAGCAGCACACCACATGAAGGCCGCACAGCACCATGGACAAAATCCCCAACACTGCCCACATGATTGGCAAAAAGTACATTTTTCAGCATTTTGGTGCACAAAGACTGTAAGTCTGACTGATACAAAATTTAGCAAATCAAGAGATCTACCATGCCTCACTGTGCATACCAAATGTCATGCAAATCCATTGAACAAGTCCACAGCTATTAACTTACATCATTTTGATTTTAACATAGAAGCGGCTTCATAACCATAAATATGGGGGTGTGACCACACCCATATAATACTACTATATATATATATATATATATATATATATACATCTGCATATAACACCAGAGTCATCCTGCATTGGCTAGATGTCATCCAGGATAACTTCTATACCTCTAGTAAACACATGGCTATTATGGAATATGCCATACAGGCTGTCAGGTATGTGGCAGATGCAAACATGGACACATTCAGAATTACAACACATACTGTACAATGGCTATGAACAATAGAGCAAGAAGGCAGCTGAGGCTAATGCTGTGGCAGGTAGATCAAAAATCCAAACATAGGCTCATGAAGCTACAGTTCAAAGGGAATAAGGTGTTCAGATGGAAAAATACCTCAAACAGAAACATCAAGAAAAGATTCTAGTTGAGGAAAAAACAGGCATCCTCCAAAGCTTCAGGAGAAACAGATTTTGCAACAGTTTTCAAAGAGGGTGTAGAAACAACTATTTCCAAGGTGGAAAATACCACACATTTTGGTTTGTTTCCAATTTCTTTAACCATCATAGAACCATCATTGGTTCCTGGTTGTAAGACTGAGCAACACTAGAGAAAGGAATGTGTGGAGCTGTAAAAAAGGAGGTTCCTCGGACACTTTAACCAGTGTGCCTGTAGCTTAATGGTTAGAGTGCTGGAGCGCATACCTGAGGTACGAAGTTCAAATCCTGGTGTCTCCACATTTTCTTTTCTCATTTCCATCCTTGATTTAAAAAAAAAATATATACCTTGTAGGGGTTAAACTGCACTGAGAGAAGTGATATTTTTAACCATCATAGGAACTTCTATAATAACAGAGGACAATGAGGACAATCCATAAAGATCCTGGAACAGTGGTAACAAGGACCCAAATACGGCAACAAGGGATTCCAAGCATGAGATGAGCAAGGACCAAGATCTCTCTGTAAGAAGAAGGCTGCAATATTTCACACACACCTGGTCCCAAAGATTTAAGGATAGATGGATGCTGGACATAATCATAAAAGGATATTCATTTAAGTTCATCTGAATATTCAGGTGGGACAGATTCATAGTCGCACAGGTCTGACTGACCAGGTCCCCACTACATCAAGTCAGATCACTGTTAAACAAACTTCTACAAGATGGTGCAGTAGGGTCAGTTCTAGGCTAGCACACAAAAGGCGATACAGAGTTTATATTCTTTCACATACTATAAAAGGCAGGGAATTACGCCCCATCTTAAACATTAAATTTATGAACCTGTTCATCTGATTCAAGAGGTTCAAATTGGCAACAGTGCATTCAGGAGTTGTAGCAGTCAAGAAAGGGGACTATCTGACCTCCATAGATCTCACTCAAAGATGCTTAGCTATACATTCCATCTCATCCAGCTTACCACAAGTTCGTACCATTCTGCATTCTGAACCTACACTTTCAGCACATATGCCTTCTAGTGATTTTGGCCTCTGCCTTTTGGGTGTTAACAAAGGTTATTTCAACACTGGTGAAAAACCTATAGAAAAGGGGGGTTCGTGTCATCCCATACCTCAGTTACTGGTTAATAAGAGTGAGGTCACTGAAAGCATCTCAGCAGGCAACACTGAGAGTAAAAGAGATGTGGACCTGACATGAAAGGGTAATAAACATGACCAAGAAAAATCTCAGCTCTTCATCAACTCTGGAGCATCTAGGATCAGTGTTCAGCATGACAAGGGAGATAGTCCAGCCATCAGATGATTGCATTATCAGCTTGAAAAAAACATTATCACATGGTTCTGTCATGAAAAGAATCCACAGTTTGGGGCCTGATGCAGATCATTGGCTTAATGGCATCCTGCATAAACCTCCACAATGGGGCCAGCCTATAAATGAAAACCCTACAGAGGTTCCTCCTGGAAAACTGGGATAATGCCTCTCATAATTATCAGAAACTACTCATTATCCCATCACCATTAAGACAATCCATCTGGTGGTGGACTCTCAAAAGTAGCATGCAGCAAGGTGCAACTCCAGATAAACTGACAGCAATATTAGTAGATACAGATGCCAGCCTCCATGGTTGGGGTACAGTTATGGACACAGCAACAGTGCAATGGAGATGATCTGCTTTCGACACAAAACTTGACATTAATGCACTAGAAATGTATACAGCCCAGCTGGCACTCAGGCACTTCCAGGACAGGGACCAGGGTTGCCACATCATAATCTGGACAGACAACAGACTGACCATATCATACATAAACAAGCAAGAGGAATGAGGAGTAGACAGGTGGTCAGAAAGGCTACCAGTCTATTGACATGGTCAGAATTTCAGATGGCAAGCATGTCTGCAATCCATCTGACATGACCTCAACAAGCAAGCAGACTGATTCAGCTACATATCCTCAGTCCAGGGAAGTGGCAACTTCATCATCAAGTTTTTCTGAAGCTTGAATCATGTTGGGGCCCATATCAAATTAACTTAATTCATTTATTGTTTATTTATTGGATTTTGTTAACCAACTAAACTCTCTAGGACATGCATTCATTTTTTTCAGGAGCGATCCTGGATTAATTACATACATTACAGAAAACATAGATTCAAGGTACAGAGCATTACAGTGAACATCTTATGAAACAAAACACAACAATAGTAACAATGGTAGTAACAGATTCATACTGTTATTTATTTAGTTTTTGTTAACCGGGTAAGTGCACTAGACAAATCCTGTCTATTTTCAGGCATGACCCGGGGGAGGGGGATACAGATGAATGCCAACTGACCTTGAACCAGATTAAGCCATTGGTGGTATTTTTAGTGAATGGGAGAAATTTGGTCAGGACACCGGGGAAATTCCCCTACTCTGGGGGCGGGCGACTCTTGGTCAGTCCGTTCTACAGGATGGAGGAGCCTTCTCATGTTTGTGACTCTGTTGGTGCAGGTATTTCTCGAGGAGAAATGAAGTTTACCACTGCCTTGGAGAACCAGGCATCTCCTGCAATTGCCACAGTTTCAAACACATCGACCTCAGAGCAAATTGAGGTAGAACAAGTTTGTTTATCTGCTACACCTGTTATACGCTTTTCATCCATTTCAGAAACAGACCGACAGTTTTCCACGGCATTTTCTACTCAAGAATTAGTAGAAAAACGCACTTTTCTACAACAACAACTTTTACTACTGGAGGAAGAATTACTCTTAAAGCAAACTGATGCGGACATTGAAAAAAAGCGTAAACGCAGTCCAGAACAAAGTGTTTCATGTTTGCAACTTAAGGTTTTTGCAAAAGCCGCGTCGTCGCCTAGTGTAAACACTCCAGTTACCAAGGAAGATTTAGTGATGCCGGGAGGTCCCGGATGGTCACCGGAGCGAGCTCTGCAGAACGCTGGCTGGAATCAGAAAGAATCGGGTGAATGGGTTTCTGAATCTTCCCTAGACATGGTTTTTCGGCAACCTCCATTACCTCAACCATCCCAGGCAGCAGCGAATGTGCAGTCCCTCGAATCTCCTTTTGTGTTGGGCTGACGAATTAACAGACGAACAGTCGCAAGGTAACTTTTCTAATTCTCAGCACGAAACCATAAGGCTCCAGAACACTTCTGTTTCCAAAGCTGCATTACAAGGGGCTGTTACAAATGTTTCAGAGACTTCCTTTTCTTCGACATCTACTAAACAAACACAGGACTTGCCTTCTGACTCAAGGACTTCCTACGCTGATCTTTTTAAGAAACCTGTTGAACTAGCTAAACGTAGAAATGCAGTCCGTTTCGTTATATGGGAGGGTTAGATTTACTCCAGATAGGTATTATGTGATGCATTTTAATTAAGCAATCACTAGGGTTTACCCCTCAGAAGTTTATGCCCTCATTCATGCCCCGGAGAAGTAACTTTTGATATCAGCTTTAGGTCTCCAGAATTATTAGAGCGTTTCTGGGTGAAACATATGAATGTCAAGACTAATCCTTTATGGACACCTTTTCAGGTTATTCCCCTGACAAAACAGCCTTTCCGTGTGATTACTGTGTTATTCCGAAATGAAGGTGTTAACATTTCAGACATTCTTTTTTGGTTGGAAAAACATTGTGAGTTACAAGGAACCCCAGATCCTATTTTGGATACTGAGGGATTTTGGAATGGGGGATGGAAAATAAAAGTAAAGTTACGTCAGACCCCTGAAGGTTTACAACACCTACCAAATTGCTTTTATATAGGTAGGGACAAAGGTTTCATTTTTTACCCAGAGCAAACTAAACGTTGTTTTAAATGTGGATCCTTACGTCACCTTAGTTCTTCTTGTGACAAGCTGAGATGTACTTATTGTGGAGATGAGGGTCATTTAGGTAGTCAGTGTGTTAACACACCAAAATGTAATCTTTGTGAAGACGCAGGTCATTGTTTTTTAGATTGCCCATGGGCTGCACATAATACTGGGGAAGCAAACTATACTGTACAGGACTTTTATGTACATAAAGCTACTAAATCTGTAGTTGGTAATTCCTCAGCTCTGCACCCTCAAAGGCCTCAGACTCAAAACAAAAATCCCTCCTCCTCCCTCTTCAAGCTGCATTCCAAATCAAGCAAACGGTGAGATCCAACAGGTACATGACACACCTTACCAAACACCACTCTGACTGCATCTTTATTGACACAAAGTTGTCCGATATTATGCCCCCTGGTGGAAGCAGGACCTTCAGTACAAAGTATTACTTCTTCGGTGTTAGGTGTGCTAACATCAGACAATAGATACTCAGTTTTAGCAGAGGAAAGTATGGATCATGATTCAGATTCTACCTTTTGGCCTCTTCACAACTGGGCATTCAGTCTGACCCTGAATTAGTTAGCACTGTCAGAAAGAAAACTACAGCAACCTTTAAAAAAAAGGGTATGAGGAAAAGTACACGAGTGTCTAAACCAGTGTCATAACCTTCATGTTATCCTTCTTTTCTTCTGTCTAGTCCTGAGTATACTATTCAAATAGCTAGTTTGAATACTAACAGCATAAGATCAAGGTTCAAACTACTTGCTACTTTTGACTTGTTTTCCACCATGAAGTAAGACATAATATTTTTACAAGACACTAGACTATATTCCATGCAGGACTTTAAAACAGCTTCAGAAGCCTGGATTTGGGGTCCCAGTTTTTGGTCGGGGGGGGGTTGACCTTTGTTCAGGGTTGGGTGTTTGTTTCACTACCTCAGAGGTTACAGTTACACATATTGTGGACATTGTACCAGCCTGAGCTTTTTTGCTTGATATCATCTTAGCTTCAATAGATTTCAGATTAATAAATATCTATGGCCCACAATCTAAAGCAAACAGGATAGCTTTACTTAAACAGATACGGCCATATTTGTTTTCAAGTAAAAATATATTGTTTGGTGGGGATTTTAACATACCACTGTCAGGAGGTAAACTGTCCTCTTCCAAAATCTACTGCGACACTCATTTCCTAAGATCTTTGATCATTCAATCAGGTCTAGAGATATATTTCGGACCCTTTTCTTGCCCTGCATACCTTTTTTTAGGAAAAAATCTTCACGGATTGACTATTGGTTTGTGTCACCCTCACTACAAACTAGTAATTCATCAGTTCATATGGTAGCTACATCTGACCACACTCTTATCAGTGTTACTCTTTCAAATTGCCACAATACAACTAGAGGCATGAGTTATTGGAAACTAAATATGTCCTTGTTAGATATTCCCATAGTGAGAGAGGGTTTTCAAGCAATTTTAGAGGCAAGAAAATCAGTGTTTTTTCTTTATGAAAACAAGCATACATGGTGGGAAGACACGAAAACTGATTTTCAGTCTTATTTTAAAAAAATAGGTAGATTATTAGGAAAACATAGAACTGTAACCTATTTGTCAGCAAGGCATTCTTTATTACTCTTTCAAGCTTGCATGTTAAAAGGTAAGCATTATAATGAACAGGATTTCCGTGCCCTAAAAAGTCATTTGGCTAAGTTACAATACAACCGTATGTCCTCTTTACAGCATGAACAGAGGTTTGGCCTTAGTGGCTCTAGAGCACATACTAACCCTTTTGATTTCTGTACTGCATCCAGAAAAAACAAGGACCTCCTATCTTTAAAACAACCCTCAGGACATTATATATATGGAAAAGATGACATCTTAAAAGAAGTTCACAAACAACTTTATGATCTATTCACAGCACATCCACACCCATCTGTAATAGATATAGAAAAATGGCTATCCTCTTGTTCTCTAACGAAAATCCCAAGCTTCTTATTTTCTACTTTATTGCAACCCATTTCAAACAGAGAAGTGGAAGGTGTTATTGTTAATTCCCCCTTTCAATAAAACTCCAGGTTCTGGTGGCCTTCCTTATGAATTTTACAAACTTATGTTGCCATTTCTTTTATCAGAAATAACAGAACTTTTTAATTTCAGTTTAAATCAAGGCCTTTTGCCTCCCAGTATGTATGATGGTTTGGTCGTTTTATTACATAAAAAGGGAGACAAGACTAACCTGAACAATTGGAGACCTATCACTTTGCTAAATAATGACTATAAGTTACTCTCAAAGATTCTCAGTAACCGTCTTTCACTTTGTTTGGAATCGGTAATCCACCCCACGCAGTTTTGTTCGGTCCCAGGAGGTCTATACAGGATGGTCTTATTCTATTGAGGGAAATTTTTTCCAAAAGTTTTTCAGGTGATATTATGGGTTTTTTACTTAGTTTGGACCAAAAGCAAGCTTTTGATAGTGTCTCTCACACTTATCTATGGCATTGCTTAGAATACATGCATTCCTCTAAGACCTTTATTATATGGTTACAAGCCTGTTACAAGAAGGCCTTGGCCACCCCTGGTAATGGCTGGTTGGGTACCTCTATTTCAGTAACTAGAGGTGTTAGACAGGGCTGTCCTCTAAGTCCTTTATTGTATATTTTAGCTTTAGAACCACTTATTCATATGATTAATGCTAGTGATAAGATTCAGGGTTTGTCCTTTAGTAGTACTAGTGTAGAAGTTAAGACTATCGATATGCTGATGATCTCTGTCTCACTCTTAGCAGATCTCCCATCTTGCCAAGCTACAGCAGCCTTGTTATTGGCATATGAGGAGGGTTCAGCTCACAAATTAATCTCTAAGAGTAAGTATTTTCTTTTAAATTTAGATGAAACAATAGTTATGGGTACTCCTGATATTCCGGTTTGTAATGGTCCAGGGAAATTTTCTGAGTCTACTGGGGCATGGAAGACCCTGCTTTATAATTGGAATCAGAACTTAATTTTAGCTAAAACTAAGGTAAATATGTGGAATACTTGGAAAATGTCCAAAAGAAACGAGTTTATATGGTAAAACTTATTTGTTAAGTATGTTTCTATATTTGGGGTCCTTATTTCACTCCACCCTCTCTGAATCTGCACTTTATGGTGTTTTTTTCTGCTATTTGGGGAGTAGATTAAACCCTATTAAAAGGGTATACTATATCAAGACATTAAATCAGGTGGGATTAAGATGGCAAACCCCATTGTTTTCTTCTTTTCTCTATTTGTCTCTAAAATGTATGTCCTCTTTGAGAGGTGAAAAGAAAATATGGTATAGTTGGGTTTGAAACAGTTTCTCCTTGGCTTCTTAAGTGGAACCCTAGTGGCAGTTTTAGTAAACAAGTATCATTATCAGGTCTTCCTGACCACTTCAAATTCTGTTTTCTAAAATCAAAACATGGGGTCTTTGTAAGATACAATTAGAAACTTATAACAGAAAACATTATATGGAAAATTATGGAATCCTTCTTAATTCCACCACACTATTCAGTATTCTTAACCCAAATTCATTACAACAAATCAGAGATATGCTTACTTCTAAGAGGATTCCTGCTTACATGTGGGATGTAGTTTACAGTACACTTAAAACTTAATGTGAAAGGAAATTTAAACATAAAGGTTTGGCAGTTAGAGGATGTCCGAGAACAAATATTTGTCATACACAAATTGAAACTGTTCTTCATCTGTTTTTGAATGTCCCTACATTCTTGATTTCTGAGTACATACCTCTACACAATGGAAACTTTTCCTGTTCAGGACATTACTACAGATATGTTTTTATGATATATTACCTGTATCATGGAGTGGTTATTGTCCAGATACTATTCATGTGATTCTAGCCTGTTTTAAATATCATATATGGCAATCAAGAAATATTTGGTCTTTACAACAACATCTTATTTCCCAAACCATTTATTTTGGATCATCCAATCTACTATACAAAAATCTATCTTGAAGAAAAAAGGCATCTTCCAACAACCACTTTCAAGAAATACTGGAAGTTATTACACTGGTTAGATACAGGATGATTATATGGAAATTTCAAAGTTTTTCCATTACAAATTTTTTCTCATTGTACACTGTTTCATTCTACTATTCTTTTTATTTCTGTAATCTGTAAATACTTTCTTTACCTCTTTATATGAATGATAAATGTGCAGGGTTGGGATAGGGGTTTCATTGGGAATTATTTATGTTTAATTTTCAGGTATGCTGTAATACTTATTTCGGTTTTTCATGTCTTTTATGTTTTGTATAATGAAAGTTATTTTTCTGAAGTTTTCAATAAAAAATTCCCCTACTGCATTGCTGTCAGTAGGGGGGGACTGGCCATGTCAGATGGCTACTCTGTGGGACACCGAAGGAGGAAGATGTCTGTATAGTGGGAGTTCTGGCCTTTGCTCCCACTACTTGCAACAAGGAGGCAGTTTCATCTACTATCGTGGAAGTGGATTCTGACATTGAATTTCATGATGCACCTGTTGATTTGGAAGATTTGAGCACACTTTCTGTTAAATCAGAGGAGCAGTTTTCTACTTTATTGCAGCCTAAAGAGATACAGGATTATGGTAATACAGAGAATGGGTTAACACCAGAACCAGCAACAGCACACTTCAGTATAGGTTTGCAGTTTACTCAGTTACCCCTTGTCAGTGGCGCGGCTGCTTCTGTTAAATCTACAGCTGTACTGGATGACTCAGGAGAGCCTGCGGAGTGTGGTGAGTCATTTCCTCCTTATATACTCAATGTCTGCTTGTTGCAAGATGCTTTTGCCACAGTTTACGAAGAACCTGCACTCAGTAGCGAGTGCTCCCAGCATTCAGAAAATCTACCTCTGGTGCGACCGGCCCCTGCTGTGGCTGTAACAGGGGGAAGTCAAGTGGCTCCCTCTCCTGTAAGTTTACCGGAGAGTTCAACGGTCAAAATTACTTTTGCTGGCAAATGTCAGCAGGACGAGTTATGGGCTGACAGCAGTAACACTTTCCCTGTCATACTTACGGCTGCGGTGAACGCTTTTGAAGGTCCTGAAGGGTGCGGCCAGATACCGTTGAATCTTCCTTCCACATCAGGTGCATCCAACGCTTCAACTGTTTCAATACAGGTTGGCAGTGAAATCGCAAAACCTTGTGAGTGCCTACAGCCTGCTACTTCATTACCGGGGGCAAAAGCAAAAGCTTGTTTGACTGTTTTGCAATGTGACAGTTCACAAAAGTTATTTAAAATGGCATTTGTTCAGATTGGGACTGCTCCATTGGATAAAGTGACATGGTTTGTTTTGAAAAAAACTGTTATCGAGGAATCTCAAGTACAGTCTAAAGTTATTTATCAGTCTGCTATGGTTTCCCAAGAGGGGGCTACTGATTTTTTTTCCCACAAAAAATAATATTCCACAGCATTCTACAATCATACAACCTGCTGTAGCAGGGGTTTCTTCACTGGCTCAGGAAGCCTGCTCTCCAGACAAACTGCCTTCTAGGGGCAGGCTGGAAGCAGGCTCCGACAGGTGTATGGAAGCCTGATCCGACTTGGGATACAGATTTTTCCCTTACGCAGCATTCCACAGAGTGGAAACCTGATTTCAAACAGAAGGTTAAGGCTGACAGTTCATATAGTAATAAAGTCATAGCTGAGTCAGTACAACCTCTTTCTCTTATTATGGCTCCTGAGGGGCAGGCACTTCCACCTTCCTCACCATACTCAGCCTTAGACCCTCCTCTCCTGGATAATATTTCCTCATTAAAAGAGTCTTCCTTATCAAAACCCCTCAACAGAAACCTCTTATGTCTGAACTATTTTCCACTGCAAAGAGGGTAGCAGAGCCATGTCGAAATGTGGTTCATATACACTATAAAGGGGGTTAGGAGAACAGGCCAGACAGATACTATGTGGGGAAAACTCTGCTAAAAGACTCACTTCATTTTACTCCCAAAGATGTTTTTGCTTTCATTAACATTTCTGGAGAAGATAACTTCAATATCAGTTTCCGGACTTCACATGCATTGGACTTATTTTGGAACCGATATGGGCATGTGAAATTTTCTCCCACAAGGACCCTCTTTTTAGTTATACCTTTAACCAAGCCACTAATAAAATTTGTAACAGTTATGTTTCAGAATGAGGGGGTCCATGTGGAAGTTATCACCTTTAGGTTGTCACAGAAATGTGAGGTGTTGAGTGCCCCCGAACCCATCTTGGACTCGGAACAATTTTGGACTAGGGGTTGGAAGTATAAAATCAAATTGAGGCAATCTAACTCGGGGTAGAACACATACCTAATTCCTTTTTGTTAGGCAGGGATAGGGGGTTTGCTTTTATAGCAGACAGCCAAGAGCATGCTATGAATGTGGATTTATGACACATATCTCTAGTGTGTGTGACCAGCCATTCTGAGACAACTGTGGGGAAGTGGGTCATGTCACTATGCAATGTGCCAGTCACTCCAGGTGTGATCTTTGTGAGGAATATGGGCATGTTTTTCAAGAATGTCCTTGGGCTGCTAAGAATAAAGCATCTTGTATCTGTCCAGATTTATCACTACAGAATGCTCAGGATGCTGCAAGCTCTCCTCCCCCTTTTGTTCCCTCCCCCCTTTCCCCTACATTCCCTTCCTATTTTTTTTGCTTCCTATTTTAAAAAATAAGACTACTTGTGCAGACCCCTTTGCCATGAATTCTTCCACTGAGCTTGGTAAAGCTGACCAAATCATGGGTTCAGGTTTAGTGAAGGATATGGCATCATGTATGGGCCCACCTGACCCCTTGGAATTTCCTCCAGTGTGCTATATGGACAATGCTTCAGCTGTTTCTGGGAAAGAGTCTAAGAATTTGGTCCCTGGGTCCCCTCTGCCTTGGCATAGATCATCAAGAAATTTACATCCCAAAACTCCACCTTCTGTTCCCACTATAGAAACCAGTAATTTCTACGCGGCCCTGTTTACCCCTTGGGGGTACACAGAAATGGAGTTGGGTGATTCGGACTCCCAAAAATCCTCTTTATCTACTCTATCACAACCAGTAGATAATTATAAAGAGAAGAAAAGGAAAAAAGGAAACAATAGAGGTCTGTTTGGAATTTTTATAACTTGCAATGCGGCTGTACTGGGGTTCTCTTACTACTCATAGCTTGCTGAATACCATGAAATGGCAAGCACTTTTCCATCACATACATGGTCTACATATTTCTGTTTGCTTTTTACAGGAAACTTGGATGCACTCGATAGAACAGTTAAACTCCTCCAAGCGGGATTGGGTTTGGGGATCTTCTTTTTGGTCTTTTGGAATGGATAGAGCTGATGGCATAGGCATCTTATTTACCTCATTTGCATTTACATTGCATAATTTAATTGACCTGATACCGGATAGAGTTTTGATATTGGATGGGAAATGACATAATACATGTTATCGTTTTATTAATATATATAATCCCTCAAACAAAGGCCGATAGAGTGGCCTGTTTAAAAGCTATTCAACCCTTTTTGGAGACATCAGTCAAAGTGTTATGGGGCGGAGACTTTAATTGCACAATCATTGACTCACCTAAACAGAATTAAAAAATGTATTGCGACTCAAATGCGCTGGCTAAAATTATCAAGTTGGCTGGTCTCATTAATTGCATTTCTTTTTCCTCTCGTGGACCCCATTCTTCATTTGTAAAAGGGAAAATGTATTCCTTAATAGATAACATGTTAGTCTCCCCTTCTGTGCAGGTAAATTCCTTTGAAATGGTTCCTAGTGAATTTTCAGATCTTTTTTTTTATTATGCTTCTTTAAGTCTTCAGGCTCCCCTGAGTTTAGGCAGGTGAGGTGGAAACTTAATACCTCTATCTTAGAGTTACCTCACATTCAGCTAGGGGTAAAATATATTTTAAAAGACAGATTATCAGTGGCCTTCCTTTATTCTAATCTAGGAGATTGGTGGATGGAGACCAAGACAAATTTACGTAATTGGTTTAAAAGACAAGGGATAAGGGCTAAAAACCATAATTTTTTGAAATACCAGTCTCTTAGGCAGCAGCTTCAGAGGCTTACATTAGTGGCATACACCTCTAGCTATGATTTTTCTGATCAAATTACTAAGCTTAAGGAGAGTATGAAGCTTTTTCAGTATGATAGGGCTAAGACCCTACAGGCTGTACTTACCGATGGTATAAAAAAATCACCTATAGGAGATCCCTTCAAGATGTGTAAAACTTTAAAGGATCTTCCACTTTTGGTTCTTTAAGAGGCCTGATGGCACTATAGCCATGTCCTTGGTACAGTTAAGGGAATTAATTATATACCACTTTAGGTCTTTAGAACACTCTTTCATAATCCTAGATAAAACTATGACTTCATATTTAAGTATGATTCTCTCCCATTCTGAGTTGACAGAGGCCTCCAAATTATTGGAACCTATTTCTCAAGAGGAAATTGTAAATGTTATTCAGAAATTGAAATCAAATATCTCTCCAGGAATGGATGATCTTTCTAATAATTTGTATAAAGCTTTTCCTGCTGAATTGAGTCAATGTTTTTTTATTTTGTTTAGACACCTTATACAGAATTTGGTTATTTTTCTTTCATTTCTGACGGATTATTAATCTACTTATTTAAATCAGGGAATAGACAAGATATTAAGAATTGGTGGCCTATCACTCTTCTGAATTCTGACTATAAGATATTTACCAGTATATTGAAGAATAGGTTAAAATATTATGCTAAATTAGTAATTTCTCCCTACCAATTCTGTGGAATACCAGATAGACGGATACAATCAGCATTAATGGTAAAACGTGATGTCATTGAGTACCTTTCCTTATCAGGTGTTTTAAGTTGTATGGTTACTGCAGATTTTGACAAAGCGTTTGATAGGGGTACATTTACCCATTCTTTTTTTAACTCTGGAGCATTATGGGGTTCCGACGCAACTGGTTAAGCTAATTAAGATACTTTATAAACATACTATACGGTGCAGCACAATTCCAATGTGTCATGGCACAATGAGTATCACATTCAGAGGCTGCGTATGCTGAACTACACCAGCACAACCCAGCTGAATATGGCAGAGATGCACCATGGTGCAAACAGAGGTGCACCATGGAGCAAACAGACTTGTGCCACGGTGCAGAAAGAGATGCCCCAGGCAACTGTGAGAGCAGAGCAGCAGAGTAACAGAGGGGGGCATGGCACAGGAACAGTCCCAGGGACAGTGCCAGGGGAAGCACAGTGTCAGGCCACAGGTGGCCACCACCAGCAGGGCACACACAGGCACCCAGACACCCCACCCTGAAACACGACAGTGGTACAGATAACAGGCAGCAGGTGGCACCAATGGTCAATGGAGGGCCACCAGTTAAGTCCCCCCACAGGTCGCAGACCATGCCATCATCTCCCAGACCCCAGCAAGCCACACCCAGGTCCATGCAGCCAAGCTTACACATGCCATACACCCCTGACAGTCACCCCATGGGCACCCCAAGGCACACCGACCAACCAAGGGGCAGGACACCATCACAGTGGGACACACCACCGCACACAGCAGTGAACCACAGATTCATGACATGTGCACTGACACATGCACACCAGATGGACATACACTGTGCCACTGCAACATTGCTCCTCATGCCACCTGCAAAGCAGACACCGACATAGGCAGGTATGTCAAAAAAAGATATGTTTAACATGAAAACTCTTTACATGAACAAGAGGGTGGGAAAGGGTAGGAAGGTGAGGGAAGGGGACAGGGAACAGGGACTGTAGAGTGGAAAGGGGGAAAGATGGGGCAGTACAGCAGGGGAAACAGGGGAATGCAGGGGCCTAAACTAATGGCGGCCATGCCCTGCTGCTCCTTGGTTCACGCTCTACCTCTGGTCTGTCAGCAACAGTCGGCAGACCTGCATGACCGCCTCTATGGTGGAGAACATTATCGGTTTCAATTCACAGTGCGGCCGGCAGCACAAGGGCATCCATCTCCACTGCTGGTCACCTATGGAAAGCAACATGTCATGTGGTCAGTGCAATGTCCCAAGATACCATGCCCATGCACTGTGTGCAGTGGGCAGCGGGAAGACACATCCCTGGAGAGGCCACCCAGGCCACCCACAGGAGGGTGGGCCAACACCTGCCAGCAACTCGGCACACCAAGACATTACACAGAGTTGGTCACAGCCACACAATGGCCACCTGACTGCGCAATGACAGTCACATGGCACAGTGCACCAGCAGCACCACAGCAACACCAATGTCAGCTGGGAGCACACCCACCCCACCAGCAGCTGCCACACGCATGAAATGGCCATTCCACAGTGGCACGTACCATGCACAGTGCGACACACACACAGCTGCCAAGGCACATGTCATAGGTGGCCATGCTTGCATGCACTTCCCTGCTGACCCCCCTGTAAAGTGCGCAGGACCAAAACAGTGCCTACCTGCCCTCCCTGATCCTGCTGGTGCCAGTCCTGCTCCACCACCACCTCCGTGGCCCACTGTGGCCTGCTGCACTGCTCCCGTTGCTCCAGCTGCCCACGCACAGACATGACTCTCAGGTCCTGGGACTGGAACAAAGATAGATGCACATCATGTGCCCACTACCTCCACCCCTGTGCACAGGGTGTTCCCCTGCCTAACACATCCACACGGCTATATTGCAATGCAAGCTCTGGCTGTCAATGCCACTCCACAATGTGCACAATGACAGTGTAACCCTCTACAGGGTATGCCAAGCTGCCTAGCCAACACCAGAGTACATTAATAGAGTACACATGCAGAATGGGCTGACTTACCTGGCCATGACATGACCCCTTGCTGGCCGCATTCCTGCAGCTGTCGCAGGCACTCTGGGTTCCACTGCACAAGGTCCCCATACCTGTGGTGGCATTGCTTTGCAGTCCTAGCCACCCCAGTGCATTGCTGCAGTCTGGCAGCAATCCCTTGCCAGGCATCAGCCCTTGGCTGCTGCAGGGGCACCTGGCCAAAGAGCTGTGGGATGTGTGGCTGTACACATGCCACCAAATTCACAAGCTCTACCTGTGACCAGTTCCTTGCCCTCTGGCCACCACGCTGTCCCATATTGCCAACCATGATGTGGGGAAGCAAAATGGTGGCTGGAGGTGCATGTGTGCACAACATGTGCTGGATGTGCAGTGCAAGGGTATATGTGCTGTGTCTGCCCATTGTGCAGTGCCGAAGATGCATGGCATTGGTATGGCTAGGTGGGGACACTGGGTCAGGGAAGTGACCCGGGGTCAGGGGTCGGCCACCTCTGTGCAGTGCACACTTTCATGATAGCACATCCATAATGCCCCAGCATTGCACTGTTGGCACACAGTGCGTGATAGACACCATGATACCGTCAGGCGCATGTGCATTGGACACCTGCATACCACATTAGTGCACATTGCGCCACGACTTGCTGCTTAGCAATCTCATTGCGCACAGAACAAATTGCCAATATTCAGCCACCACATGCAAATGAGCTCATCAGCCAATGCGTGGTGCACTGGAGAAATTAGCATGTCATTACCATTGAACCAATGCTCATCTGCATGTGTTGTGCTATAAAAGCGCCATGCACTAACACAGGACATGGACCGGCATTGCTACCATCTGAGGTAAGTTGTGCATGCTGCTGGGGCACACTAAGCCCAGCCAGCACAGCAGCTGGGATGGATTAGGGTGATGCTGACAGTGACAAACAGTGCTGTCCATGTCCATAGGTAACAAAATGTTGGAACATAAGGAAGGTGAGGAGTGTGGACCTGCTCACAAATGCAGGCCCAATTTCACAAAGGCAGAGGCACTGTGTGAGGCCTACCTTGACAAGGAGCCAATGTTGAGTGGTGCCACGGGCACTCCATAGGCCAGGATTAGGGTCTGGGAGGAGGTGGCAGCATGTGTCAACCAGCAGGGCAGCCACCAGCAGTCAGTGCAGGAGTGCCGCAAGAAGGTGGGCACAGATAAGTGGTGCATCAGAGAGAAGGTGGCAGTAATTTGTTCAGCCCAGAAAGCCACTGGGGGGGGCCTGCTGATACGCCACAGCTCACGGTGCAAGCAGAGCTGGTGACAGCCACTATGCATTGCAACGCTATGGAGGGTGTGCCAAGTGGAAGTTTCCAGATGGGTTGCAGCCCATCACTGCATGGTACATATGTCAGGTATGCACAGCATTCAGTGATTGTGTTGGGGAGAAGTGGGGCCTTGGGGGAATGGGGTCCTTGCAGCACTGACACATCTGTTTTCTCTTTCTGCACCAGCACACCTGCATGCAGAGGATGGGGTACCAGCAGCAGCCATGGAGGAAGGCACAGCCCTGGAGGACCAACCATCCACCTCCAGGGCATCCGGGGGCCTGATCAGCTGCAGTACACCACCACTGGCCAGCTGGATGTCCTGGGCATGGGGTCAGAGGAGGTGCTAAATGTGTTTCTACAAGATGCCAGTCTTGGCATCCTCTACATGGAGACACAGATTGGGACGGGATCTGACACTGATGATGACCTGACCATAATCCTGGACTTCATGGGTGGTATTGTGGGGGAGACGCCAATACCAGACACCATCACAGGCAGTGTGCCCAGTGGCCTGACAGCAGTGGGACAGCTGCTCACCACAACTGCAAAGGCTGTTGTCCTGTGTGCACTGCCACAGCAGTACCATATGGTGGCAGTGGTGCAGCCGTTCAGGTGCTGGGCAGCTTTCAGCAGCCTGATGGGCAATAGCAGCATGCAGCACGGGCCACAGGGCAGCAGGATGCAGGGTCCACTACTGGGGCACCTGATAGGGACTTACCCCATGGGGATTCCACTGTGCAGCATCCACCTGAGAGGGGGGCTGTGCAGCGTGGTTGTCCACTGCAGGAGAGTCGGCACCCCATCCAGGATCCCTTGGGTGGTGACCCATTGGCAGAGCACACCTGTTTGTTGCAGGCCTCAGTGGAGCAACAGGTGCTGCTTGCCACTGGGGTGCATGCACTGCAAGTGGAGGTGTGTCAGGCAGCCGAGAAATGTGAGAGGGGCACTGAAAAGCTCTTGGCTGCTGTACAGCACTGGTGGGAGGACACAACTGCATCCCAGGATTGTATAGCCAATGTGATCATGGATGGCCTTGCACTCCTTGCTGCCACAGGGCTTGGCCACCCACCACGGACCCCACACAGTGCACTGACTGCCCCACAATCCCGGCATTGAGTGACACCCTCCCTGCCAATGCCGGGCTCTGCTTTTGGCATCTCAGGCATGCCTGGGGTGGGCCTGTTTGGGCACCTACACACACCTGCATGGACCCAGTCATGGTCCTGCAGTACAACCCAGGGGAGCAGTTGCAAACACCCCCGGTGGCCAATGGGCAGACTGTGGCTGCCACTCAGCTCTGGGGCAGCCACTCCCATGGCTACAGTGGCCACAGATCCACATGGCAGCCCTGATATGCATGCCACCCTGACTGCAGTCTGAGGCCACTGCCCTGTGCGTGGATGGGTGGCGTGTGTGTGCATACCACTGATTTGGCACCTGTGTGTCACTCCCCACACTGCCTGTGCTTGTGCCTGCCGGGCAACTAGCCTATGTGGTGGGGGCATGATGAGGGCAGGTCTGCACTGGTTGCATCTGTGCACCGGTGCACTGCTATTGATCCCCGCCACTTGCTAGTGCCTGGACACATGGGTGCATGTGTGTGTTGCTGTGTGATGCTGTGTGCAGTTGTGTGTGGTTGTGTACTACTGCCACCCCTACCCCTGCACCACACCTCTGTGTGTGCATGCCTTATGTCATGGACACTCTTGCCTGTGTGCTGTACCTGTGTGTGTGGCCTTTGCGTGGGTTAGGCACCACCTACCTGCATTCACCATAGTGCTCCTGTGCGATGATATCTCGATGCTGCTGTGCCATCCTTTGTAGCCAGAGATCCCTCTGCACAGGAGGGGGGCTGTCCACCACCCTTCACCCATTGCCAATGTTGTCTCCACTACTGTCACCCTCATTGGCCTCAACAGCTATCCCACAGTCAATGGCCATGTTGTGCAGTATGCAGCAGGCCAGGAATAGGTCACAGGGTTTTGAGGGGCTGTAATGTAGGACACCAGCAGACCTGTCCTACCATGTCTTCAGCATCCCAAAAAGTCATTCAATGATGTTTTGCGTGCTGGCGTTTGCCTCATTGTAGCGTAACTCTGCTGGGGACAATGGGTGCTGATTGGGGGTGAGCAGCCAGGGCCTCAGTGGATAGGCACGGTCTCCAGTATGGATAATGACATGGTTAGCCCTGTATCATCCATCGTTGTGCCCCTTGCCTGTCCCTGGCACCACTGCCAGCAAGCCCACCCTTCCCTACTGCATCCCATGGCCTGCTGTGCCCGGCACCCCTTGCACATCCCATACTCACCCTATAGGTGGGCAGGGGGGATGTCCCCATGCTCAAACATGTGTCACAGTGCAGAGCTATATCAGGAGAATGCATCATGTGCACTCCCAGGGTATGTGGCACAGACATTTGTGATGTACCCCTTGGCATCGCACACCACCTGGAAGTTCACAATAGGGAACCCCTTCCTATTCATATAGGTCATTCCCTCAGGGCTGGGTGGTGTGTGGATGCCAACATGGGTGCAGTCAATGGCCTCAAGCATGCCAGGCATACGTGCTACCCTGTGGAAGTCCTGCATGGTTGCTGTACACTCCACCTGTGCACTGGGGAACTGGATGTATTCTGAAGCATGTGGCAGAAGAGCATTGAGGAACTGTGTGAGAAGGCATGACATGGCCAACTGGGTTATGCCTGTGGTGTCCTCTGTTGGTCTCTGGAAGGTGCCCGTCATGAGCAGGCACAAGGCAGCTGTCACTTTTGTCTCCACAGACATTGCATGGCTCCATCTCGTGTACCTCCTTACTGCACAACTCACAGAGCTGCCTCAGATTGGCCCTATTCAGAAAGTACAACCCCAGAATCTCTGAGTCTGTGTAGTTCTTAAAGGTGATGCAGACATGGTAGCATCTGTTCAGGGTGTACTGCAGATGGGCTCTTCCTCAGCCATGCTGCTGTTCTTACTGCCCCCTCACACCCCTCATTACGGCCTCCGTTAGGAAGGGTGCACTATCCATGGCCCCTGATGTTCTGTCTCCCCCTGGGCCGTTGGCTGCTGTGGACTGTGTACCACCCTGGTGCACTGCATGGCACTGTGCCTGCCTGTTCTTTTTGCTCTCTCAGCTCCATGTTCACTCTCCACTGTCACGTATGTCCATCTTCCCCCGTGGCTGTCTGTGACAATCTCTCTGTCTTTCACTGGCTCTGTCTCCCTAGCTCTGTCTGTTTGTCTGCCTGTCCCACATCCTTTGCCACTCTCACTTTCACTGTCCCTCCCTCTCACATGGTGCAAGTGCTGTCTGTGCACTTGCATCTGTATTTATCGGTTCAAGTCTGCTCAGCACATCCAGGTTTTGCTCCACACTTGAGCCATTGTTCCACGGTTGACTATCACACTGCACTGAATACTGATGGGTATGCCTGTGCTCTTGCACATGCATTCATTATAGCTGTACATTGGCGCAATGCAACTTGCACTGTGCAATGACTCTCTCTGAATATGGCTCCTTGGCACAAGTCCATAGTTGCCCCAGTACTACTCATTTGCGCTATGCACAACTGCTCTAAATATTCCACAAGTATAATATATGGGTGTTTTACTAGAGGATGCATGTTTGGAAGTTTCAATCTGAGGATGATTCAACAGGAAGGGCAGAGACTGAATCAGATTCAGACATTCAGTTTGTGTGTCAGTCTATCAAAGGACATCTCTGCGACCCAATTGTGATGACTCGGACTTCAGCAAAAAGTGCTTCCACAAGGATGTTTACCAGGTGAGTGTATTTCCACTGTTCTGGACATTGAGAAAAAATATATTAGGTACTTGGGTGCCTCCCCACTGGGTAGCAGGAAGGTTACTCTGTAATAGGACGGTGCTATCATTTTGCCTAGAATCCTCTGCTCCATGAGGGATGGCAGGGTAAACAGTGTGGTTACAGGGTTTCCAGAGACTGCAGTGTCTGGAGAAAAGTGCCCCTCTAAACCCTTCTAAATTGTGTGGTACTCCACACAGGTCATGGATTAGCTGGGACCAAATCATGGACTTTGTGGATATTATGTAGACTCAAGGCCCATTGAGTTGGCTGCTGGATGTCCACAGGATACAGACATACAGGAACCAAGCTTTGCATACCATATATCTTTCCTTCAGGGCAACAGCTCAGTGGGTACTGTGTCTAGGAGTGGTTGGAAAAATGGATTCATCGGGTAACTTCTGAGCAGAATGCCTCATAGCTACGTCCATTAATCACAGTTTGCTTTCTAACCCTAAGCTCTGTTATGTACAGTATACGGTAAAATATAAAAGGGTGTTGCATTCGCCAGAACCAAAATGGTAAACTACAGTAACGAGAGAACTGTGCTGTAACAGGGGTAGGATGGAAAGCTGTGGCAGTGTCGGTGATACCAATAGTCTGGCAACTGCTGAACGTCAGCAACTTTCCCTAATCAGTTGGCCCCAACTATGACATAATAAAATCACTGTTTTCACTTAGTGAGTCTTTCTGTTGTAGTCATACCTTTAACAACTGCTAGACTTATGACTGACAAGATTTTTGATAAGGTATTTTTAACAAGACTTCAAAATCGAATCAGTTTCTCAAAGGAAGATTCCTGAGAAATGAGGGAAATTCACAGAATTAGTACATTTTAACACCAGCAATAGTTGTTGGATGGCATGCATTTGAAACAGTGCCCTGTAGCATAAGTTTTTCTTGTCTTTGGTTTTGGTTTTGAGGTAAACCCTCAGTGCTGAAACTACTAGTTTTTCCTAAAGTGCAAGAATCTCCACTTCAGTTTTTCCCACACCACATAGACATATAAGGCCTAACACCATCTCAAGGTGTAATTTCCTCTTGTAAGCAAGTTTCATTCTTCCTGTTTAGTGCATCATTCAGGCAAGTGTATATATAGTGAGTTAGGCAAACAAAATGTATGAACACAGTACTGTAATAGCAGATCTGAAAGACCCAATGCAGACTCAGTATTTTGCTCTCATTAATGCCTTCGTATATATTTCTTCAGCCATGGCAGACACATTGGTTAAACAAATAGTGAGGGATTTGATGAATCATCAGGCTATGAAACTAAGTCTGGTAGGTTATTTTAAGTGTTAGTTGTTAAGTTTAGTGTAACTAATTCTCTGTGTTGTTATATGACTTATCCAACAAGGACATTAACTACTCATTACCTTTTCCCTCTAGAATGTTGCTGACTTTTTCCGTGTTCCAGAAAAGGGATGCATTAAAATTAGGGTAAGAAGTTATGTTCTTTGTTATCTTGACCTTTGTAAATGTAAAAGTCAGCAAATGCAGTAAAGTGATATCTTTATTATTACATATGCCTGCACAATACAAATACAATGTATGTAAGATTTTTTCATAAATTTATTTTATTTACTTATTTAGTTTTTGTTTACCGGGTGGGTGCCATGGCCACAAAGTGACTATTTTCAGGCGCAACCTGGGAGTTCACAAACATTAAAGGAATCATCATACAGTAAAAAACAGTCAGGCAGGATTAAATTGTATAAATCAGTTCTAGAAAGACGGTTGTTAGACAAACCTCCCCCTTCATTTTAACTTCTTTAATAAATATACTACAAAAGTCACCAGGTTGCAACCCAATGCTGCTGAATTCTGCCACAGAGTTATTGCAGAACGCAAGGCAATTGCAGTTGTATTATGATCATGACACTGTCTGGTGTATTGCACCTTCCGGAATCCTGAGTTAGACCTCAGTGACTGCTGCTTCAGGAATGCTGAAGCTGGCCTGGCTGTTTACTCCAGCAAAGGAGTGTTAGTAGCATTCATCAGAAAGCAATGTGTTGTTTCTGAGTTTACTCAGACCATTAATTCTCATTGGGTATTCTTTTGTTGTTAAATAGTAGTCATTATATACAATAGTACAGACTCTGTAACAATAGAATTTGAAAAAGGACAACAATAATCCACTGAATAGTGTAATTGTCTAACATCCTCCAGTGGTTAGTATTGCAATATTGAAAGTGTTCCACTGATTGTTTTATTTCTGAGTTTGCAATGGCACTACATTGCAAGCTTTTAAAAAGGCACAGCAGTTTAGCATCTTTACATTTACTCTCATTTCTGTTTTAGCGTGATTGTGAATTGGACTACCTAAACATCTTCAGTGAAGAACTAGAGAAGCTGAGGTCTACAGCTACATCAGAATGGATTTCTAGGATGCAAACCAACACTAAGGCACTAATTCAGAAAACAATGGCTGTCAGTGCAACAATTCTGCCAAACAATATGGTAAGTCTATTTGTTGTTTACAGTTATGTTTACAGCAGGCCAAACTGCTCAGCAATTCATAGAAAGTATTTGTTATTTTGGTATTTACACTCCTGCAAAATGGGAATATTTATCTCCAGAGAGCTTTCACCTGGTTTATAAATATCATATAAATTGCATAGTGCCAAGTATATATAGTACAGTGCCACACATCAGGATGAAGTAGTCAATAATTAGATGTCACAGTTTCTTGCTTGACATATTGGAACAATTGCCTTCAGATTATATTTGTTTCTGCCGTGTCCTGCAAGGTATCACTAGCTGAAACTGTGATACTGCGCTTTATGCTCAGTGGAAGGGGGCTCTGTAAGTAGTTATCCAGTTCAGGGATTGCACTTCTGTTGAAAATAAAACATTTTTCTTTTCTGGAGCTTTAGTTTATAGCAAGGCAACAGCAAACTGCCAATTACCTGTTGCTGTGCTATGAATTGAGATCCATGCAACGGGTGTTACCACTATAGTCCTCCCCATTCCCCTCACCCCATATCTTTTGTCTGTTTCTGTACTAGTTATGCTGTGCTGCACAATAACTTTCTTGAGGTCTAGCAGCACAACATCTTGTGCCAGCATTACCTCTTGTTCCTGGCGTACCATGGGACCTTTTTTTCAATGCTTGATAACTAATCACTCTTACCCATTGGAACTTTAGATCCAGTTGTAAGCCTGCTTTCCCTGTAGAACAACTTTACCAGTTCTCCTTGGGTCAGTGGGTATTGTGACTTGTAATTTGGGGTGTGGGAGTGTGTGCAATGAGCTACAGAGAATAGCACAGCAACTAATTAGCAGGACAGTGCCTTTATTATACTATCTCTTTCTATATGCAGTCTCAGTGCTTTTAGTGACAGCACAGGAGAAACCTGTGACCCTGTTCCATATACTGCAGCAGGGTGCAAGGTAGAGCTGAATCACAAAGTGGTTATTGTGACCACTTTGTGGTACAAGATTGGAACTCTGTATGGAGTCCTAGATCTAATATTTCTTTCCTGATAGAGAAAAATATATGGGTTGCTGTGCGATTCAGAATTGTAGACACCCAAGGTGTGTTATGCTACAAAAAAACCTGAGAGCAAAGCTTGAAATGTTGATGAAAGCATCCCACACCTAGGGTGTATATAAAATTCTGAGTTACTGAACATGCACACCAGTCCATATTTTGTGTTTTTATAACTGCTGGGTAGCACTTCTGTTCAGCTGTAAGATTATGCTACTCTGTTTAAAACCATGTGCTTAATTGACAGGTCCCGATTATACACTTCTGGTTGTCACACATAATTACAACACAGTTATGTGTGAAATAAAAATGCTAACCAGTAATTATAATATGGCTTTACATAGCTTTTAGTGTGTTATGTAACTTTTTGATTAGTCATAATAAACTGAAAGCAGCTAATGTTGTCAAATGTTTTGAGAAGTGTTTCATTCAGCTCGAGAGATACACATAGTATGCTTTACAAATTTGTCAGACATTCTGTGGACCTATAGTAAATGTGAATGCCAAGCATCATGTCCTGTCATAGGTAAGGAAACAGCTCCCCCCAGTAGACTTTTCAGTGTCAAATAGAATTATTGCACTACTTCAGCAGTTCATGTTTAACAGACCATCACAGGCCTTTTCTGTAATTTCCCAGGTTACACAAAGATGTGACTTTCTTGTTACTTAAAGGATATCTTTTTTCTAATTTTCAGAGGTGCAGAACAAGTTGGCAGAAGATAGAATCATTTCTAACATGCTATACAAATTTCTTTCAATCAATAAATGAAAAACCGATTTCTTCAGAGGCAAGAAGGAAGTAAACACTACTCACAGAAACACGTCAACTGTTCGTTCACCCTTTTTTGAACTTATGGTACCAATCAAGGTGCCAGATCTGTGACTAAAATCAGGATTTTCAAAGCATGTCACAAGGCTTGTGTCCAGCCATGTGCAACCACACTTAGATTCTGGCAATGCGCCAAGCCCCTTTGCAGCTACTATACCTGATTTTACAACTTCAGGCAGAGTTGTGACAGTTTCTAGGATTTACAGCAGCTTGCACCAAATTCCTGGATCAAGCTCTGTCAAAAAAGTCCTTGGGATTGCCACAAGCTAGACCTCAAACAGGTGGTCTAACTTGCGACAAGTGGTGCACAGGTTAAGATATCCCTATTGCTGGTGGGTGAATGCTGCAAGCTCTGTTTGCTGTATATTTGGCGCATCTGGGGCTTGTGACATTCACAAGCAGTTGAAGATCATAAATCTGTCTACATTTGTTAATATTGTCTATTTAATACTTTTTATAAATTGTAGAATATTTATTTGGCTTACAGTAATTTAACATAGTTATAACATAGTATTTATTAAATCATATTAGGAAATATTAAGTTTTGTAACAAATAGAGTTCTTACATTTTTGTTAAAGAAGTATAAGTTTCTAATCTATGTAACATTTTGAAGAATTTTAAATATAACACCTGTTTACTTGGTGGATAAATGTTTGCATATTTATTGTGTAATGTAGTTGTGTGGTTGTAATGTATATTAATTAACAAACTGTAATTTAATTCAGGTCTGTGCTGACTGTAATATTTACCTGCATACATTTTGTTTAAAATGTTAAATGTAACACCTGTTTTCTTGGTAGACCGATTATTTTAAATATTTATTTTGCAATGTATTTGTGTGAGTATAATGTATTTTGATTAATAAAAGATAATTTAATTCAGGTCTATATTGACTGTACAGTTTGTTTGCACACCTTAAAGGGGGAGGATTGTTGTAATGTTTATACTAAAACAAAAACATACAACAAGGTGTTTGGTAATGCTAAATCCCTACATGTCCAAGGGACTTTTGAAAGACATGAAGTATGAGTGAGTGGGTTTGACAGCCCTGGAAATACGGTAAATTATAGCATTAATTTTCACCCTGTAGTGTGTTTGAAAAACAGTTTTTAAAGAAAAAAGAAGAAGAAAATAATAAAGCCACATCTGAACCATGTAGTAATGTGCTGTTCGTGCATAGTTTTGTGACAAGCTTTAACCAATCCAATTGCTTGTTTTATCCAAGCAATTTCACACTGTAAATAGAAACAACTTTCTTCTGCGCTTCTTTTAAACAGTTGTCTTCCCTAGGATATGCAAAATGAGGTAAACTGCCTATTTACAGTGGGTCTGTTTCTCTACACAAAGCTTAGACAATGAAAGACAATAATTTGCCAATGGCGAACAGTTGCTTGCACATATTTGCTGTGCAGATGTTTGGTACTTATAGTGCCTAAATGTAGATGCCCTGTGCCAAGGGTAGACTCCATCCAAGGGCCATGCACGTCAGTGCAGCAATGGATGTGAAGGATTCATGGGGCCATCTGGTGGGCTGTGAAATCTCAAGGCCTTGTGATTCCATTTTTTCCATGTGTCTGCAAATACAGATGCACAGTGCAAAGAGTGCATCTGTCAATCAATGCACAAGGCACTCTGCCACCCACAGGTGGAGAGGTGCAGGGCCTTCTGCCAAGGGAAGAGTTGCCTTCACTATATGGTACCTGGGCCCATGCAAACAACCCTGCACCTTTCATTCCCTGGATGGGTGGTGTTGCATAACAGCACCATTCCCCCACATTCACCCCATCCAGATAGGTCACTCTGCTCGCCCCTGAACTCAGCTTATCAGGACGGGATCACAAAGCATGGCTGCTGGGGAGAAGACTGGCACTACACACAAAGGTTGTAAAACAGTTGTAATTCTTCTTTTTTTTTTTTTTTTGACCCCAACTTTTCATGACGTATACCATTTTTATTAAAATGGCAGAAATGTAATTTTGCACCAGAGATGTAAAACTACATCTCATCCTGGATTTGAAAAATGATATGTCACATTTGTGTGGTGGTGTCAAAAAATGGCAGTATTGAAAGTTTGGAGTCAAAATATTGAAAATTAGTGAAGTTATGAATGAACATTGAAATAGAGTAATGTTCTATCATAATGTGTGCATTTTACCATATTTGTATACCAAATTTTCTGAATCACCTTATTAGCCCACCTCATGAACCCAGTAGATGAAAATGTTCAACTCTCTGTCAACATGTCATTCTGCACCACTGAAATGTAATTCCATGAAACAGGTGTGAAAACTCATTTTGGCCAGGATTTGAAAAATGACAAGCTGTCATGTTCAGGAGGTGATGTGAAAAAATGGCTATGTTGAAAATTGTGTACGTATTTAAAATTACCAAAGTGATGAGTGAGTGTAGAAAACTGTAGTGTTTGCTCATAACTTTGCCAGTTTTACATATTTTATTTATTTATTAATTTAGTTTTTATTTACCGGGTAAGTGCCTTTAGCCAAGACATGATTATTTTCAGGCGTGACCTGGGAGAATTACAATAAGCAGGGTGAACAATGGAATACAATTGACTTGGGGTAGAGACGTATTACAGACAGAGCTAAACAAGGTTATACCAATACACAATAGGTAAAAATCAGCGTTAATGCACAGTTTTACAATCACTTAATTAGCAAGCAGGGTGAGCAATGGAATACAATAGACTAGGTGTAGAGATGTAGTACAAACAGGCTAAACAAGGTTTTACAGATACATGATAGGTAAGAAATAAGCATTAACACAAGGTTTTATAATCACTTAATTAGTGAAACTAATAGTTCAGTAGTTTACAATATACTGGGAGAGACAGTGAGAAAAAGTAACATTCTGCTGACAGTTTATTGGTTAAGGGTAACTGCTGTACAGACAGGCTGAGACAGATAAGTGCCCAGGGTAGTAAACTAAGTAGATGGTCAGGATAGTTGGAGATCGGTTTAGGTGGCTTGGGAAAATGGCGAGAGTGGGCATAAGTTCAGGATGGCTTGAAGCAGGAACAGGACGTCTGACTGTAGAGGAAGGAGTGATACCTGCCTTTGAACTAAGCATGACTGAGTGCTAAGCGGCCCTCAAGAGGCAGGGAGTTCCATAGTTGGGGCACTGAATGAGATAAAGCAAGAGTTCTTTTGTTTGATTTACATCTGGGTATTTGTAGCAGTGACCTATCAGCTAATCGTAGGCCATGGGGGGAGGTCAGTGGAGTGAGTAGGGATGCCAGCAAGATTGGGGAACCTGTTCTAATAATATTGTCTGCCAGGGAGCCAAGGGCAAGGGTTCTAGCTGAAGTAGGGGGGAGCCAATTCAAATCAGCATAGAGTTTGCAATGGTGTTTTGACCAGTGAGAGGCTGATGCGTAACGGCATATGCTGTTGTAGGTTGTGTCCCATTCTCTGAGGAGAGTTTTCGGTGCATTAAGATATGTGGTTACCCTGTAGGATAGAGATGGAAGCAGAATACCGTGGGCTATTGCAAGTCTTGCTGACTGTGCAAAGCCAGAGCTAGTTTTGTATGCTGCTGTTAGCTTGGCGTTAACTGATTTGCAGGTAGATGATATATTCTGACCAAAATTGAGATTCTCATGAAGGAGTACACCTAGATACTTGAAGGAGTGTACTGCTTTGAGAACAATTCCATCCTGACTGGAGTCTGCCAGTTTGTCACGGTTTTTGCTTAGTTTGATCGCAGAGCTGAACAGCATAGTATGCATTTTATCAGCATTCAAGATTAGCTTGTGGTGGAGGAGCCAGGATTGGGTGGACTTAAACACAGAGGTGAGGGTTTGGTTTATAGTATGGATATTTTTGTCACTGCTGTACAGGACCAGATCATCTGCATAGAGGATTGCAGAGCAGCCTGGGATATGTGGGGAGAAATTGTTAGTAAAGATAGAGAAGAGAATCGGTCCTAGTATAGATCCTTGGGGAACACCTAGATTGATGGCCCTAGGGCTTGATAGCACAGAGTTGAACCTGACAAGCTGCATCCTATTTGACAGATAGCTTTTAAACCAGGTTGTTGCATTGTGAGAGAAACCAAGGGCTAGAAGACTGTTGAGCAGTTAAGGTGTCATTTATTAGGTGAAGCAGGGCTGTGGAGGTGCTATGACCCTTTCTAAAGCCGTTCTGGGTAGGTGAGAGAAGGTCATGTTTAGACAAAAAGTCAGTGACTTGTCGTGATACAAGTTTTTCCAGGATTTTACTTAGGACTGAGAGTATGGCTATTGGATGATAGTTGGTCATATCTCTTTTGTCACCCTTCTTATGGATAGGGGTGACACATGCCATTTTCCATATGTCAGGGCCTGTACCATGGCAGAGAGATATGGTAAAGATCCTAGATAGTGGCTGGGCAATGAATGGTGCAGCCAATTTGAGGAGTTTGGGTTGAAGTCCATCGGAGCCTACACTGGTATTATCAGTGATGGCGTCAAGCAGGCCCTGGACATCAGATTTAAATATTGTCTTGAAATAGAAATTAGGGGTAGGTTTTGAGGTTGGGGGGGTGGGAAGTGGCTGGCTATTCAAGAAGACTGATGTGTGGCTTGACAGGTCAGAGAATTTTTTGTTAAATGCCTCTGCTATGGTCTTTGGGTTATTACAGTGAATGCCATTTATGAGCATATCCTCTGCCAGCATTGATTGTTTTGTTCCTAGGAATGATTTTATATGAGACCAAAACTTTCTGGAGTCTTCTGTACCTTCCATCAGAAGCCACATGCAATAAGTGCTTTTAGTTTGTCTAATTCATTTTTTGCAGTCACTTCTCTGGGTCCTGTAGGAGTGGTAGTCGGCAGCGAGGCCGGTTTTTCTGAAATGCTTCCAGCTCTTATCTCTAGCACGTAGGGTTGCCAGTAGATCTTTGTGCAGCCATTTTGTAGGTGTGGCGCATATGCGTAGAGTCACTAGGGGTGCATGTTTGTCCTGGATAGAACAGAAGAGATCTTGAAAGTGGTTTAGGGCAGTCTCTACATCAAGGGACTGGAAAAGGTAGGACTAGTCTATGGATGAGATTTCATACAGGAATTTATCCTGATTCAGATCAGGGTAATTCCTAAAAGTGACCCCCAATTTTCAACATAGCATTCTTATGATCCAATCTCATGAACAATGGAGGTGAAAATTTTCAAATTCCACCTGAAAGATGATTTTTCAATGTGACCATGACATCTTTATGGCCTGATTTGTATAATTTCTCCACCACTGGTTTTGAGTCGGGGTCCCAAAAAGGCCATGTTGAAAATGTTGAGCCACAATATGCAAAAATAACAAAGTTATGCATCAGAGTTCAAAATCCATTTAAAATACATTGAACCACACATACATTAATTTCTCATATTGCAAAGGTGGTTCCAGTAGCAAGATGTGTCTTTGATCAGAGAGCAGATCTTTGCCCTGAGACCTGTTCAAGTGAGTGGGGTGGGTGGGTGGGGTATGGGGGTGCCAATTTTGAGGTCAGGGGGGAGGGTGGGGATCTGTGTGTGTGGGGCAGATCGGCAAGGGATGGTTTTCTGTTTTACAGGTAAAAGAAAAATACAACAAGGAACAACTTTCTTTATTTCAGGGATATTCCAATACTCAGATTGGGTACCCCAGTGTTGGGCTTATGTTCAGGGGAAAGGAAGTGGGTGACCTGGGGGGTCAAGAGAAGTGGTACTGGAGGTTGACTCCCTGGTCCGCTTATATTTTAAAATATTAGTATGGATTGGGAAGGGTGGGCAACCGATCTGAAGGGGATGGGGAGAAAGAAGCAGTGCCAGAGGTGGGAACCCCCTGTTCTACTCTATAGGCAGAGATCCAGATAGGCAGATAAGGTATCCAGTAATAACAGTGATACCAAAATAGCATGACCATTAACAGCACTGTCTCAATCACACAACCTATATCAGTGAGCGCTGCACTGGTTTGCCGTGAGTGCATGCCACGAGGCCCTGTTATTGTACCAATCCTCCAGTTCAACAACAGTCCTGCTGATTACACAGTTACGCAGGGTAAACTAGTATTATGTCATCAACACCATGTGACAATACTGACTCCCTAGGATTGTTGGGTTAAAGCTGTAAATATTGTCTAAGCTTTCCATTTTGAGTTACCCTTAGAGTTAGAGTGTGTACAGAACTAGACAGGACAGTTAACTGTAAGTCCAGTGTTGTTGTGGGGATGGGCAGCTTTGAGGATATGTTGGTTAGATGGCCCCTATGGCTGCATAGTTTCCATGATCAAGTTTTTAAGCTGAGATTAAAAAAAATATATAAACGGGATTCAGCAAATGTGTTTACTTTAAATGGTTTAGTTAAAGCATGAATGTGAACTTCTGTTTGCTGTTAGACTCTTACCTAGTCCACTACTTTGTAACCTCAGTCGAGTCCCCAGTGGTGATATTTTGAATTAGTGAACTGCATTACGGATTTTGCACTTATTTAAAGTGACACTAAAGTGAATATGCATTTAGTCTGTCCCATTGTTCTCCCGTGGCCATCTTGCATCCACCCTCCCTTTTGCTGCCGCTGACACCACTCCTGCCACTTTAAACATTACAGGCTGCAGAAGATTGCCTTATTTCATTCACAGGTATTTATTTAAATATTTTAGTCTTTGAGCTGCCACTCAAGCAAGAATTACCGCTCTATTCACTGGGCATTCGCTAAACCCAGAAGTTGCTCCCACAACAATGCCAGCATAGGTTTCTACTTCCTGGAGCAATACCTTCTACATTTCTGGTCAGTCTTGGAGACAGCACATGGTGTCAGGTCACTGCTGGTCCAGTTGCACTGTTCGGCATGTTAGCTGTTATTTTACAGTGCTGTACTGAGCCATGACATTTTACTAGCACAAATACGCTATGCGCTGTTGCAGCGGTGCTATTTTCACATTAAACTGGCAGAAAGAAAGAAAGAAAGAAAGGAAGAAAGAAAGAAAGAAAGAAAGAAAGAAAGAAAGAAAGAAAGAAAGAAAGAAAGAATCATGGTATCACTCAGGCTGCTAAAGCTGAAAGCCAACCAGCTGTTTGCTGACCAGCTTCATGCAAATGAAAGGACTGAAGACCCTCTGATGACAGCGGCTTCGGTCCTTTCCACTACACAAAGTTTCCATCCAGTAAGTAACGATTGGCATCACAAACACAGTGCATGATCATTAGTCTTTATTGCCAAGCCCCTTCCAGTCTGGCTGCAATGGACTCAGCAGTGACATGTTTCTGAAATGCTGTTTATTGTAACAAAACATTTTTTTGCATATGTGCAAGCAAATGTAAAAAAGGGTTATCCTAAGCTCACATATACTAAAAGGTAGGACTGGGATTTGTACCAAGGTCTTGCAGCTCAAAATTTTGTTCCACAATCACTGTAAAACATTTTTATATCAGATATCTACTGTATGTAAGTAATGATCCCTAAATGTTTCATCCTTTGCACACTATAAAGTAACAGTATTTGCTAGTTGTTTAATTTTTAACAATTTTGTACTGTATGCGGCTCGAAAATATTAATGCCCAACTTGTTCTTCTCATTTACTGTTGCTCCTGAACCAAGATATGGACTTCTGAAGTTTTTAAAGTGTTCTGCTGTTTTGCAATGTCCAACAAGAAAAAAAATCATCCTGGTGGTTAACCCGCCACCTGCTTATGCTCATGACCCCTGGTGTCTGACACCTCGCTACACCTGAACAGTGTTGACCAGTCCCATTTGTTGACCTCATGGATATATATGTAGGATCCCAGCTAAACCTCTTTCTTTCTTTCTTTCTTTCTTTCTTTCTTTCTTTCTTTCTTTCTTTCTTTCTTTCTTTCTTTCTTTCTTTTTTGTTTTTGTCTTATCACCCTTTCCCATCTTACCTTGAGTATATACATCTTAAGACTACTCAGCTGCTTCTCATATGACCTCCCCTGAATACTCATACTGTTTAATAGCCCTTCTCTGCACTACCTTCTAGGGAGCATGGTCATTCTTTAGGTGGGGCTTCTAAAACTGTGCACAGTACTTCAGCTGTGATCTCACCCAGGATCTGTACCATGGCAAGATCACCTCTTGCCTCCTGCTGGTGATGTCTCTTATGACAAATCACAGCATCCAGTTGGCCTTTTCATTTGTCCTGCTACACTTTGCTGGTTGCTTGCTACTATCACTAATGATAACCTCCACAAGTGTCTCTCATCAGTAGTCAATTAACACTGCCACTCCCTATCCAGCACTCGGTTTTGGGATTGTTGTTTCTAATATGCATAACCTTGCATTTTCTTGCACTGAAGCTGCATTGCCATATACCCAATCACCTCTCCAGTTTTGCCGAATCCCTCCTCAGCATGTTTATTCCCTCCTCTGTGTCAGCTCTTACCACATGAATTCATGTCGTCTGTAAACAGGATATTCATATCCTGAATTCCCACTACTATATCATAGCTGAATACATTGAAGAGTACCAGTCAGAGGACAGACCCGTAAGGGACCCCATTTGTCACCTTTTTGATCACTGAGTGGCTCTTACATGCCACTGCCTTAATAGACCAATGACTGAAAAGTTTTCAATCCATTTACTTCAGTTGCCCCTCACTCCCATGCTTGTCAGCCTTTTCAGCTGACTTCCATGTGGAATCAAGTTAAGATCTAGCCATAGTCCAAGTACAGGACATCTATTGCCTGAACCCTATCCTCTGTCTCAGCTACCATGTTGAAATAAATTTACAAGGTTTTTTGGCATGACTTCCCCATTACAAATTCATGCTGTGTTCTGTCCTGCAGTCCCTTACTCTTGAGGAATTCCACCATCTACTCCTTTATGATGGCCATAAACAGCTTCCCCACTTTAGAGGTCAGACTGATTGGCCTGTAGTTAACTGGATCCCCCTTATCCCCTCCCTTGTTCATTGAAATCACCTTTCAGTCCCTCTGAACTATCCCTGTGATCTGAGAACATGCAAAGGATTTGCATGTGTCCGGTACAACTAGAATACAATACAGAAACAATACAACACTATGCAATACATCATAGCAAGATTTCAGTTTAGCAACAGTAAACATGTTTTGTCAAAGGCTAGAAACAGTTATACAATTAATGGTGCCTCAGTATTAAATCAGTACATGGGTGTCATGGTAATAGAACAGAGCAAGTAAGGTACTACACAGCAAAAAGCAAGATGGTCAGTGGGTAGTAGTTGTTGCAGGATCCAGATAGGGAGAGGGTGGAGAAAAGATGGGGTTCAAAGTGCACATCTGTTTTTAGTGAAGGAGGTGGGTCATTCCATAACTTAGCAAATCAGTAAGAGAAACTAGCCTGGCCAATGTAGGTTTTTCTTTGAGGAAGTAGCAGAGTGTGTTGCATCACACCCCTGGTGGTGTATTTTTGGTGAACAAAGTTGAACATGACCTGTAGACCAGGGACAGTGAGCAGCAAAGAGCTTTTTTGCCAGTGACCAGGGTGTGATAATGCAGTCTAGAGTCCAGACTGAGACAATTTTGCCTGCTATTCAGCACACAGATGAGGGTATCATAATTTTGGCTGAGGCTCTGTTAAGGAGACCCTAGACTCTTGATAGCACACAGTCACTCGGAGAGCTGTAGACAGCAATCCCACAGTCAGTTATGCTGGAAATGAAGCTCCGTACCAATAATTTATTGGTCTCAGGTAGGAAATTGTTCCTATGCCTGTAGAGTTGCCCTAACCTGGAACACCTTGTACAACACTCTGCTTCCAAATCTTAAGTAAAGAGGAATATAGCATGACTGAGGTTGTTTGATGTAACAATAATACAGTAGTTGTTTAGCAGAATAATAGTTTTTTATTTGCCAGAACAATAACATTGTTCTTGATTAGTAGAACCATGGTATTGGGATAGTGTGGAAAAGTAGAATGTTTATGCTTGAATTTACTTTTTTTTCTTGGCTATGACATTAAAGTCATTTGATTGAATTAACGGCCTCTTACTCCAGTGATATTATACTGCTATCCTTTCCTAATGTGGGTTGTTCCTCATGGGCCAGATATTCAGAAATGTGCCAAAGGCCAGTGCAAGTCTGGTGCAGCACAATTCCGATGTGTCATGGCACAATGAGTACTATATTCAGAGGCTGCGTATGCCGAACTACACCAGCACAACTGGAATATGGTAGAGATGCGCCATGGTGCAAACAGAGGTGCGCCATGGTGCAAACATACTTGTGCAACGGTGCAGAAAGAGATGCTCCAGGCAACTGTGAGAGCAGAGCAGCAGAGTAACAGAGGGGGGCATGACACAGGAACAGTTCCAGGGACAGTGCCAGGGAAGCACAGTGTCAGGCCACAGGTGGCCACCACCAGCAGGGCACACACAGGCACCCAGACACCCCACCCTGAAACACAACAGTGGTACAGATAACAGGCAGCAGGTGGCACCAATGGTCAATGGAGGGCCACCAGTTAAGTCCCCCCACAGGTTGCAGACCATGCCCTCATCTCCCAGACCCCAGTAAGCCACACCTAGGTCCATGCAGCCAAGCTTACACATGCCATACACCCCTGACAGTCACCCCATGGGCACCCCAAGGCACACCCACCAACCAAGGGGCAGGACACCACCACAGTGGGACACACCACAGCACACAGCAGTGAACCACAGATTAATGACATTTGCACTGACACATGCACACCAGATGGACATACACTGTGCCATTGCAACATGGCTCCTCACTCCACCTGCAAAGCAGACACTGACATAGGCAGGTATGTCAAAAAAGATATATTTAACAAGAAAACTCTTTACATGAGCAAGAGGGTGGGAAAGGGTAGGAAGGCGAGGGAAGGGGACAAGGAACAGGGACAGTACAGTGGGAAGGGGGACAGATGGGGGCAGTACAGCAGGGGAAACAGGGGAATGCAGGGGCCTAAATTAATGGCGGCCATGCCCTGCTGCTCCTTGGTGCACGCTCCACCTCTGGTCTGTCAGCAACAGTCAGCAGACCTGCATGACCACCTCTATGGTGGAGAACATTATCGGTATCAATTCACTGTGTGGCCTGCAGCACAATGGCATCCATCTCCACTGCTGGACACCTATAGAAAGCGACATGTCATGTGGTCAGTGCAATGTCCCAAGGTACCATGCCCATGCACTGTGTGCAGTGGGCAGCGGGAAGAAACATCCTTGGAGTGGCCACCCAGGCCACCCACAGGAGGGTGGGCCAACACCTGCCAGCAGCTCGGCACACCAAGACATTACACAGAGGTGGTCACTGCCACACAATGGCCACCTGACTGCGCAAAGACAGTCACAAAAGGGGTAGTGCACCAGCAGCACCACAGCAACACCAGTGTCAGCTGGGCGCACACCCACCCCACCAACAGCTGCCTCACGCATGCAATGGCCTTTCCACAGTGGCATATACCACGCACAGTGCGACCCACACACAGCTGCCATGGCACATGTCACAGGTGGCCATGCTTGCATGCACTTCCCCGATGACCCCCCTGTAAAGTGCATAGGACCAAAATAGTGCATACCTGCCCTCTGTGATCCTGCTGGTGCCAGTCCTGCTCCAGCACCACCTCCATGGCCCATTGTGACCTGCTGCACTGCTCCCACTGCTCCAGCTTCCCTCGCACAGACGTGACTCTCAGGTCCTGGGAATGGAACAAAGATAGATACACATCATGTGCCCACTACCTCCACCCCTGTGCTCAGAGTGTTCCCCTGCCTGACACGTCTGCATGGCTGTATTGCAATGCAAGCTCTGGCAGTCAATGCCACTCCACAATGTGCACAATGACAGTGTGCCCCTCTACAGGGCATGCCAAGCTGCCTAGCCAACACAAGAGTACAGCACTAGAGTACACATGCAGAATGGGCTGACTTACCTGGCCATGGCATGACCCCTTGCTGGACAGATTCCTGCAGCCATTGAAGGCACTCTGGGTTCCACTGCACAAGGTCCCCATACCTGTAGTGGCATTGTTTCCCAGTCCTAGCCACCCCAGTGCATTGTTGCAGTCTAGCAGCAATCCTTTGCTAGACATCAGCCCTTGGCTGCTGCAGGGGCACCTGGCCAAAGAGCTGTGGGATGTGTGGCTGTACACATGCCACCAAATTCACAAGCTCTACCTGTGACCAGATCCTTACCCTCTGGCCACCACACTGTCCCATAGTGCCAACCACGATGTGGGGAAGCAAAATGGTGGCTGGAGGTGCATGTGTGCACAACATGTGCTGGATGCACGATGCAAGGGTACATGCGCTGTGTCTGCCCATTGTGCAGTGCCGAAGATGCATGGCATTGGCATGGCTAGGTGGGGACACTGGGTCAGGGGAGTGACCTAGGGTTCAGGGATCACACCAGGAGTCCTGGTTCAGCCACCTCTGTGCAGTGCACACTTTCATGATAGCACATCCATAATGCCCCAGCATTGCACTGTTGGCACACAGTGCGTGATAGACACCATGATACCGTCAGGCGCATGTGCATTGGAGACCTGCATACCACATTAGTACACATTGTGCCACGACTTGCTCCATAGCAATCTCATTGTGCACAGAGCAAATTCCCAATATTCAGCCACCACGTGCAAATGAGCTCATCAGCCAATGCGTGGTGCACTGGAGAAATTAGCATGTCATTACCATTGAACCAATGCTCATCTGCATGTGTTGTGCTATAAAAGCACCATGCACTAACACAGGACATGGACCGGCATTGCAACCTTCTGAGGTAAGTTGTGCATGCTGCTGGGGCACACTGAGCCCAGCCAGCACAGCAGGCGGAATGGATTAGGGTGATGCTGACACTGACAAACTGTGCTGTCCATGACTATAGGTAACAAAATGTTGGAACATAAGGAGGGTGAGGAGTGTGGACCTGCTCACAAATGCAGGCCCAGTTTCACAAAGGCAGAGGCACTGTGTGAGGCCTACCTTGACAAGGAGCCAATGTTGAGTGGTGCCACGGGCACTCCACAAGCCAGGGTTGGGGTCTGGGAGGAGGTGGTAGCATGTGTCAACCAGTAGGGCAGCCATCAGCCGTCAGCGCAGGAGTGCCACAAGAAGGAGGGCACAGATAAGTGGTGCATCAGAGAGAAGGTGGCAGTAATTTGTGCAGCCCAGAAAGCCACTGGAGGGGGGCCTGCTGATGCGCCACAGCTCACGGTGCAAGAGGAGCTGGTGACAGCCACTATGCATTGCAACGCTGTGGAGGGTGTGCCAAGTGGAAGTTTCCAGATGGGTTGCAGCCCATCACTGCATGGTACATATGTCAGGTATGCACAGCATTCAGTGATTGTGTTGGGGAGAAGTGGGGCCTTGGGGGAATGGGGTCCTTGCAGCACTGACACATCTGTTTTCTCTTTCTGCACCAGCACACCTGCATGCAGAGGATGGGGTACCAGCAGAAGCCAGGGAGGCAGGCACAACCCTGGAGGACCAACCATCCACCTCCATGGCATTCGGGGGCCTGATCAGCTGCAGTACACCACCACTATCCAGCTGGATGTCCTGGGCATGGGGTCAGAGGAGGTGCTGAATGTGTTTCTACAGGATGCCAGTCTTGGCATCCTCTGCATGGAGACACATATTGAGATGGGATCTGACACTGATGATGACCTGATCATAATCCTGGACTGCATGGGTGGTGTTGTGGGGGAGACACCAATACCAGACACCATCACAGGCAGTGTGCCCAGTGGCCTGACAGCAGTGGGACAGCTGCCCACCACAACTGCAAATGCAGCTGTCCTGTGTGCACTGCCACAGCAGTGCCATATGGTAGCAGTGGTGCAGCCGCGCAGGTGCTGGTCAGCTTTCAGCAGCCTGATGGGCAATAGCAGCATGCAGCAGGGGCCACAGGGCAGCAGGATGCAGGGTCCACTACTGGGGCACCTGATAGGGACTTACCCCATGGGGATCCCACTGTGCAGCATCCACCTGAGTGGGGGGCTGTGCAGCGTGGTTGTCCACTGCAGGAGAGTCGGCACCCCATCCAGGATCCCTTGGGTGGTGACCCATTGGCAGAGCACACCTGTTTGTTGCAGGCCTCAGTGGAGCAACAGGTGCTGCTTGCCCCTGGGGTGCATGCACTGCAAGTGGAGGTGTGTCTGGCAGCCGAGCAATGTGAGAGGGGCACTGAAAAGCTCCTGGCCACTATACAGCACTGGTGGGAGGACACAACTGCATCCCAGGATTGTATAGCCAATGTGATCATGGATGGCCTTGCACTCCTTGCTGCCACAGGGCTTGGCCAGCCACCACGGACCCCACACAGTGCACCGACTACCCCACAATCCCGGCACTGGGTGACACCCTCCCTGCCAATGCTGGGCTCTGCTTTTGGCATCCCTGGCATGCCTGGGGTGTGCCTGTTTGAGCACCTACACACGCCTGCATGGACCCAGTCACGGTCCGCAGTACAACCCAGGGGAGCTGTTGCAAACACCCCCTGTGGCCAAAGGGCAGACTGTGGCTGCCACTCAGCTCTGGGGCAGCCACTCCCATGGCTACAGTGGCCACAGATCCACATGGCAGCCCTGATATGCATGCCACCCTGACCGCAGTCTGCGGCCACTGCCCTGTGCGTGGATGGGTGGCGTGTGTGTGCATACCACTGATATGGCACCTGTGTGTCACGCCACACACTGCCTGTGTTTGTGCCTGCCGGGCAACTAGCCCATGTGGTGGGGGCATGATGAGGGCAGGTCTGCACTGGTTGCATCTGTGCACCGGTGCACTGCTATTGATCCCCGCCACTTGCCAGTGCCTGGGCACATGGGTGCATGTGTGTGTTGCTGTGTGATGCTGTGTGCAGTTGTGTGTGGTTGTGTACTACTGCCACCCCTACCACTGCACCACACCTCTGTGTGTGCATGCCTAGTGTCATGCACGCCCTTGCCTGTGTGCTGTATCTGTGTGTGTGTGGCCTTTGCGTGGGTTAGGCACCACCTACCTGTATTCACCATAGAGCTCCTATGCGATGATGTCTCGATGCTGCTGTGCCATCTTTTGTAGCCAGAGATCCCTCTGCCCAGGAGGGGGGCTGTCCACCACCCTTCACCCATTGCCAATGTTGTCTCCACTACTGTCACCCTCATTGGCCTCAACAGCTATCCCACAGTCAATGGCCATGTTGTGCAGTATGCAGCAGGTCAGGAATAGGTCACAGGCTTTTGAGGGGCTGTAATGTAGGACACCAGCAGACCTGTCCTACCATGTCTTCAGCATCCCAAAAAGCCATTCAATGATGTTTTGCGTGCTGGTGTGTGCCTCATTGTAGCGTTACTCTGCTGGGGACAATGGGTGCTGATAGGGGGTGAGCAGCCAGGGCCTCAGTGGATAGGCACGGTCTCCAGTATGGATAATGACATGGTTAGCCCTGTATCATCCATCGTTGTGCCCCTTGCCTGTCCCTAGCACCATTGCCAGCAAGCCCACCCTTCCCTACTGTATCCCATGGCCTGCTGTGCCCGGCACCCCTTGCACATCCCATACTCACCCTATAGGTGGTCAGGGGGGATGTCCCCATGCTCAAACCTGTGTCACAGCGCAGAGCTATATCAGGAGAATGCATCATGTGGACTCCCAGGGTGTGTGGCACAGACATTTGTGATGTACCCCTTGGTATCGCACACCACCTGGCAGTTCACAATAGGGAACCCCTTCCTATTCATATAGGTCATACCCTCAGGGCTGGGTGGTGTGTGGATGCCAACATGGGTGCAGTCAATGGCCTCAAGCATGCCAGGCATACGTGCTACCCTGTGGAAGTCCTGCATGGTTGCTGTACACTCCACCTGTGCACTGCGGAACTGGATGTATTCTGAAGCATGTGGCAGAAGAGCATTGAGGAACTGTGTGAGAAGGCATGACATGGACAACTGGTTTATGCCTGTGGTGTCCCCTGTTGGTCTCTGGAAGGTGCCCGTCGTGAGCAGGCACAAGGCAGCTGTCACTTTTGTCTCCACAGACATTGCATGGCTCCATCTCATGTACCTCCTCACTGCACAACTCTCAGAGCTGCCTCAGAATGGCCCTATTCAGAAAGTACAACCCCAGAATCTCCAAGTCTGTGTAGTTCTTGAAGGTGATGCGGACATGGTAGCACCTGTTCAGGGTGTACTGCAGATGGGCCTTTCCTCAGCCATGTTTCTGTTCCTACTGCCCCCTCACACCCCTCATTACGGCCTCCGTTAGGAAGGGTGCACTATCCATGGCCCCTGATGTCCTGTCTCCCCCTGGGCAGTTGGCTGCTGTGGGCTGTGTGCCACCCTGGTGCACTGCATGACACTGTGCCTGCCTGTTCTTTTTGCTCTCTCAGCCCCATGTTCACTCTCCACTGTCACGTATGCCCCTCTTCCCCTGTGGCTGTCTGTGACAATCTCACTGTCTTTCACTGGCTCTGTCTCCCTTGCTCTGTCTGTTTGTCTGTCTGTCCCACATCCTTTGCCACTCTCACTCTCACTGTCCCTCCCTCTCACGTGGTGCAAGTGCTGTCTCTGTGCTTGCATCTGTATTTATCAGTTCAAGTCTGCTCAGCGCATCCAGATTTTGCTCCACACTTGCGCCATTGTTCCACGGTTGACTATCACACTGCACTGAATACTGATGGGTATGCCAGTGCTCTTGCACAAGCATTCATTATAGTTGTGCATTGGCACAATGCAACTTGCACTGTGCAATGACTCTCTCTGAATATGGCTCCTTGGCACAAGTCCATACTTGCGCCGGTGCAACTCATTTGCGCTATGCACAACTGCTTTAAATATCCCACAAGTATAATATATAGGTGTTTTACTAGAGGATGCATGTTTGGAAGTTTCAATCTGAGGATGATTCAACAGGAAGGGCAGAGACTGAATCAGATTCAGACATTCAGTTTGTGTGTCAGTCTATCAAAGGACATCTCTGCGACCCAATTGTGATGACTCGGACTTCTGCAAGAGGTGCTTCCACAAGGATGTTTACCAGCTGAGTGTATTTCCACTGTTCTGGACATTGAGAAAAAATATATTAGGTACTTGGGTGCCTCCCCACTGGGTAGCAGGGAGGTTACTCTGTAATAGGAGGGTGCTATCATTTTGCTTAGAATCCTCTGCTCCATGAGGGATGGCAGGGTAAACAGTTTGGTTACAGGATTTCCAGAGACTGCAGTGTCTGGAGAAAAGTGCCCCTCTAAACCCTTCTAAATTGTGTGGTACTCCACACAGGTCATGGATTAGCTGGGACCAAATCATGGACTTTGTGGATATTATGTAGGCTCAAGGCCCATTGAGTTGGCTGCTGGATGTCTACAGGATACAGACATACAGGAACCAAGCTTTGCATACCATATATCTTTCCTTCAGGGCAACAGCTCAGTGGGTACTGTGTCTAGGAGTGGTTGGAAAAATGGAATCATCGGGTAACTTCTGAGCAGAATGCCTCATAGCTACGTCCATTAATCACAGATTGCTTTCTAACCCAAAGCTCTGTTATGTATACGGTAAAATATAAAAGGGTGTTGCATTCACCAGAACCAAAATGGTAAACTACAGTAAAGAGAGAACTGTGCTGTAACAGGGGTAGGATGGAAAGCTGTGGCAGTGTAGGTGATACAAATAGTCTGGCAACTGCTGAACGTCAGCAACTTTCCCTAATCAGTTGGCCCCCACTATGACATGATAAAATCACTGTTTTCACTTAGTAAGTCTTTCCGTTGTAGTCATACCTTTAACAACTGCTAGTCTTATGACTGACAAGATTTTTGATAAGGTATTTTTAACAAGACTTCAAAATCGAATCAGTTTCTCAAAGGAAGATTCCAGAGAAATGAGGGAAATTCACAGAATTAGTACATTTTAACACCTGCAATAGTTGTAGGATGGCATGCATTTGAAACAGTGCCCTGTAGCATAACTTTTTCTTGTCTATGGTTTCAGTTTTGAGGTAAACCCTCAGTGCTGAAACTACTAGTTTTTCCTAAAGTGCAAGAATCTCCACTTCAGTTTTTGCCACACCACATAGACATATATGGCCTAACACCATCTCAAGGTGTAATTTCCTCTTGTAAGCATGTTTCATTCTTCCTGTTTAGTGCACATTCAGGCAAGTGTATATATAGTGAGTTAGGCAAACAAAATGTATGAACACAGTACTGTAATAGCAGATCTGAAAGACACAATGCAGACTCAGTATTTTGCTCTCATTAGTGCCTTGCTATATATTTCTTCAGCCATGGCAGACACATTAGTTAAGCAAATAGTGAGGGATTTGATGAATCATCAGGCTATGAAACTAAGTCTGGTAGGTTATTTTAAGTGTTAGTTGTTAAGTTTAGTGTAACTAATTCTCTGTGTTGTTATATGACTTATCCAACAAGGACATTAACTACTCATTACCTTTTCCCTCTAGAATGTCACTGACTTTTTCCGTGTTCCAGAAAAGGGATGCATTAAAATTAGGGTAAGAAGTTATGTTCTTTGTTATCTTGGCCTTTGTAAATGTAAAAGTCAGCAAATGCAGTAAAGTGATATCTTTATTATTACATGTGCCTGCACAATACAAATATAATGTATGTAAGATTTTTTCATAAATTTATTTAATCTATTTATTTAGTTTTTGTTTACCGGGTGGGTGCCATGGCCACAAAGTGACTATTTTCAGGCGCAACCCGGGAGTTCACAAACATTAAAGGAATCATCATACAGTAAAATACAGTCAGGCAGGATTAAATTGTATAAATCAGATCTAGAAAGATGGTTGTTAGACAAACCTCCCCCTTCATTTTAACTTCTTTAATAAATATACTGCAAAAGTCACCAGGTTGCAACCCAATGCTGCTGAATTCTGCCACAGAGTTATTGCAGAACGCAAGGCAATTGCAGTTGTATTATGATCATGACACTGTCTAGTGTATTGCAGCTTTCGGGATCCCGAGTTAGACCTCAGTCACTGCCGCTTCAGAAATGCTGAAGCTGACCTGGCTGTTTACTCCAGCAAAGGAGTGTTAGTAGCATTCATCAGAAGGCAATGTGTTGTTTCTGAGTTTACTCAGACCACTGATTTTCATTGGGTGTTCTTTTCTTGTTCAAATAGTAGTCTTTACATACAATAGTATAGACTCTGTAACAATAGAATTTGAAAAAGGACAACAATAATCCACTGAATAGTGTAATTGTCTAACATCCTACAGTGGTTAGTATTGCAATATTGAATGTGTTCCACTGATTGTTTTATTTCTGAGTTTGCAATGGCACTACATTGCAAGCTTTTAAAAAGACACAGCAGTTTAGCATCTTTACATTTACTCTCATTTCTGTTTTAGCGTGACTGTGAATTGGACTACCTAAAAATCTTCAGTGAAGAACTAGAGAAGCTGAGGTCTACAGCTACATCAGAATGGATTTCTAGGATGCAAACCAACACTAAGGCACTAATTCAGAAAACAATGGCTGTCAGTGCTGCAATTCTGCCAAACAATATGGTAAGTCTATTTGTTGTTTACAGTTATGTTTACAGCAGGCCAAACTGCTCAGCAATTCATAGAAAGCATTTGTTATTTTGGTATTGACACTCCTGCAAAATGGTAATATTTATCTCCAGAGAGCTTTCGCCTGGTTTATAAATATCATATAAATTGCATAGTGCAAAGTATATATAGTACAGTGCCACACATCAGGATGAAGTAGTCAGTAATTAGATGTCACAGTTTCTTGCTTGACATATTGGAACAATTGCCTTCAGATTATATTTGTTTCTGCCGTGTCCTGCAAGGTATCACTAGCTGAAACTGTGATACTGCACTTTATGCTCTGTGGAAGGGGGCTCTGTAAGTAGTCATCCAGTTCAGTGACAGCACTTCTGCTGAAAATAAAACATTTTTTCTTTTCTGGAGCTTTAGTTTATAGCAAGGCAACTGCAAACTGCCAATTACCTGTTGCTGTGCTATGAATTGAGATCCATGCAACGGGTGTTACCACTATAGTCCTCCCCATTCCCCTCACCCCATATCTTTTATCTGTTTCTGTACTAGTTATGCTGTGCTGCACAAGAACTTTCTTGAGGTCTAGTAGCACAACATTTTGTGCCAGCATTACCTCTTGTTCCTGGCGTACCACGGAACCTTCCTTTCAATGCTTGATAACTAATCACTCTCACCCATTGGAGCTTTAGATCCAGTTGTAAGCCTGCTTTCCCCTGTAGAACAACTTTACCAGTTCTACTAGGGTCAGGGGTATTGTGACTTGTAACGGTGTGTGGAAGTGTGTGCCAATGAGCTACAGAGAATTGTACGGCAACTAATTAGCAGGACAGTGCCTGTATTATACTATTTCTTTCTATATGCAGTCTCAGTGCTTTTTGTGACAGCACAAGGAAAACCTGTGACCCTGTTCCATATATTGCAGCAGGGTGCAAGGTAGAGCTGAAGCACAAAGTGGTTATTGTGACCACTTTATGGCACAAGATTGGAACTGTGTATGGGCTCCTAGATCTAATGTTTCTTTCCTGTTAGAGAAAAATATATGGGTTGCTGTGTGATTCAGAATTGTAGACACCCAAGGTGTGTCTGCTGGGTAGCACTTCTGTTGAGCTTTGAGATTATGCTACACTGTTTAAAACCATGTGCTTAATTGACAGGTCCCGATTACACACTTCCGGTTGTCACACATAATTACAGCACAGTTATGTGTGAAATAAAAATGCTAACCAGTAATTATAATATGGCTTTTCATAGCTTTTAGTGTGTTATGTAACTTTTTGATTAGTTATAATAAACTGAAAGCAGCTAATGTTGTCAAATGTTTTGAGAAGTGTTTCATTCAGCTCGAGAGATACACATAGTATGCTTTACAAATTTGTCAGACATTCTGTGGATCTGTAGTAAATATGAATGCCAAGCATCATGTCCTGTCATAGGAAAGGAAACAGCTCCCCCCAGTAGACTTTTCAGTGTCAAATAGAATTATTACACTACTTCAGGAGTTCATGTTTAATGGACCATCAAAGGCCTTTTCTGCAGTTTCCTAGGTTACACAAAGATGTGACTTCCTTGTTACTTAAAGTATATTTTTTTTCTAATTTTCAGAGGTGCAGAACAAGTCAGAAGAAGATAGAATCATTTCTAACATGCTATACAAATTTCTTTCGATCGATAAATGAAAAACTGATGTCTTCAGGGGCAAGAAGGAAGTAAAAACTTCTCACAGTTACATGTTAACTGTTCGTTCACCCTTTTTTGAACTTATGGTACCAATCAAGATGCCAGATCTGTGACAAAAATCAGGATTTTCAAAGCATGTCACAAGGCTTGTGTCCAATAATGTGCAACCGCACTTAGATTCTGGCAATGCACCAAGCCCCTTTGCAGCAACTACTCCCGATTTTACAATTTTGGGCAGAGTTGCAACAGTTTCTAGGATTTACAGCAGTTTGCACCAAATATCTGGTGCAAGCTCTGTAAAAAAGGTCCTTGGGATTGCCACAAGCTAGACGACAAACAGGTGGTCTAACTTGCGACAAGTGGTGCACGGGTAAAATGTCCCGATTGCTGGTGGGTGAATGCTGCAAGCTCTGTTTGATGTATATTTGTCTCTTCTAGGGCTTGTGACATTCACAAGCAGTTAAAGATCATAAATCTGTCTACATTTGTTAATACTTTCTATTTAATGCTTTTTATAAATTGTAGAATATTTATTTGGTTTACAGTATTTTAACATAGTTATAACATAGTATTTATTAAAACATATTAGGAAATATTAAGTTTTGTAGCAAATAGAATTCTTACATTTTTGTTAAAGAAGTGTAAGTTTCTAATCTATGTAGCATTCTGAAGAATTTTAAATGTAACACCTGTTTACTTGGTGGATAAATGTTTACATATTTATTGTGTAATGTAGTTGTGTGGTTGTAATGTATTTTAATTAACATACTGTAATTTAATACAGGTCTGTGCTGACTGTAATATTTGCCTGCATACATTTTGTTTAAAATGTTATATGTAACACCTGTTTTCTTGGTAGATGAATTATTTTAAATATTTATTTTGCAATGTATTTGTGTGAGTATAATGTATTTTGATTAATAAAAGATAATTTAATTCAGGTCTATACTGACTGTACAGTTTGTTTGCACACCTTAAAGGGGGGAGGATTGTTGTATTGTTTATACTGTACTTAAGCAGAAACATACAACAAGGTGTTTGGTAATGCTAGATCCCTACATGTCCAAGGGACTATTGAAAGACATGACGTATGACTGAGTGGGTTTGACAGCCCTGGAACTACGGTAAATTATAGCATTAATTCTCACCCTGTAGTGTGTTTGAAAAACAGTTTTTAAAGAAAAAAGAAGAAGAAAATAATAAAGCCAAATCTGAACCATGTAGTAATGTACTGGATGTGCATAGTATTGTGACAAGCTTTAACCAATCCAATTGCTTGTTTTATTCAAGCAATTTCACACTGCAAATAGAAGCAACTTTCTTCTGTTCTTCTTTTAAACAGTTGTCTTCCCTAGGATATCCAAAATGAGGTACAACTGCCTATTTACAGTGGGTCTGTTTCTCTACACATAGCTTAGACAATGAAAGACAATAATTTGTCAGTGGCGAAAAGTTGCTTGCAAATATGTGCTGTGCAGATGTTTGGTACTTATAGTGCCTGGATATAGATGCCCTGTGCCAAGGGAAGACTCCATCCAGGGACCCAGCACTTCAGTGCGGCAATGGATGTGAAGGATTCATGGGGCCATCTGGTGGGCTGTGAAAGCACAGGGCCTTGTGATTCCTGCTTTTCCATGTGTCTGCAAATACAGATGCACAGGGCAAAGAGTGCATCTGTCAATCAATGCACAAGGCACTCTGCCACCCACAGGTGGAGAGGTGCAGGGCCTTCTGCCAAGAGAACAGTTGTCTTCACTATATGGTACCTGGGCCCATGCAAACAACCCTGCACCTTTCATTCCCTGGATGGGGGGGTGTCGCATAACAGCACCATTCCTCCACACTCACCCGATCCAACTAGGTCACTGTGCTCACCCCTGAACTCAGCTTATCAGGACAGGATCACAAAGCATGGCTGCTGGGGAGAAGACTGGCACTACACACAAAAGGTTGTTAAACAGTTGTAATTTTTCTTTTTTTTTATTTTGATCCCAACTTTTCTTGACATATACCATTTTTAGTAAAATGGCAGAAATGTCATTTTGCACCAGAGATGTATAAATACATCTCATCCTGGATTTGAAAAATGATATATGTCACATTTGTGTGGTGGTGTCAAAAAATGGCTATATTGAAAGTTTGGAGTCAAAATATTGAAAATTAGTGAAGTTATGAATGAACATTGAAAAAGAGTAACGTTCTGTCATAACGTGTGCATTTTACCATATTTGTATACCAAATTTTCTGCATCACCTTCTTATTACCCCACCTCATGAACCCAGTAGGTGAAAATGTTCAAATCTCTGTCAACATGTCATTCTGCACCACTGAAATATAATTGCATGTAACAGGTGTGAAAACACATTTTGGCCAGGATTTGAAAAACGACAAGCTGTCATGTTCAGGAGGTGATGTGAAAAAATGGCTATGTTGAAAATTTGGGTCAGTATTTAAAATTACCAAAGTGATGAGTGAGTGTAGAAAACTGTAGTGTTTGCTCATAACTTTGCCATTTTTACATATTTTATTTATTTATTAATTTAGTTTTTGTTTACCGGGTAAGTGCCATTAATCAAGACATGACTATTTTCAGGCACAACCTGGGAGAATTACAATAAGCAGAGTGAACAATGGAATACAATTGATTTGGGGTAGAGACATATTACAGACAGAGCTAAACAAGGTTATACCAAAACATGATAAGTAAAAATCTACATTAAAGCACAGTTTTACAATCACTTAATTAGCAAGCAGGGTGAGCAATGGAATACAATAGATTAGGTGTAGAGATGTAGTGCAAACAGGCTAAACAAGGTTTTACAGATACATGATAGGTAAGAAATAAGCATTAACACAAGGTTTTATAATCACTTCATTAGTGAAACTAATAGTTCAGTAGTTTACAATATATTGGGAGAGACAGTGAGAAAAAGTAACATTCTGCTGACAGTTTATTGGTTAATGGTAACTGTTGTACAGACAGACTGAGATGGATAAGTGCCCAGGGTAGTAAACTAAGTAGATGGTCAGGATAGTTGGAGATCGGTTTAGGTGGCTTGGGAAATGGGCGAGAGTGGGCATAAGTTCAGGGTGGCTTGAAGCAGGAACAGGACATCTGACTATAGAGGAAGGAGCAATACCTGCGTTTGAACTAGGCATGACTGGGGACTAAGTGGACCTCAAGAGGCAGGGAGTTCCAAAGTTGGGGCACTGAATGAGAGAAAGCAAGAGTTCTTTTGTTTGATTTACATCTGGATATTTGCAGCAGTGACTTATCAGCTGATCGTAGGCCATGGGGGGAGGTCAGTGGAGTGAGTAGAGATGCCAGCGAGATTGGGGAGCCTGCTCTAATGATATTGTCTGCCAGGGAGCCAAGTGCAAGGGTTCTAGCTTAAGTAGGGAGGAGCCAATTCAAATCTGCATAGAGTTTGCAATGGTGTTTTGACCAGTGAGAGGCTGATGCGTAATGGCATATGCTGTTGTAGGTTGTATCCCATTCTCTGAGGAGAGTTTTGGGAGCGTTAAGATATGTGGTTACCCTGTAGGATAGAGATGGCAGCAGAATCCCATGGGCTATTTCAAGTCTTGCTGACTGTGTAAAGACAGAGCTAGTTTTGTATGCTGCTCCTACTTTGGCATTAACTGACTTGCAGGTAGACGATATATGCTGACCAAAATTGAGATTCTCATGAAGGAGTACACCTAGAAACCTGAAGAAGTGTACTGGTTCAAGAACAATTCTGTCCTGACCAGAGACTGCCAGTTTGTCACAGTTTTTGCTTAGTTTGATCGCAGAGCCGAATAGCATAGTATGCGTTTTATCACCATTCAAGATTAGCTTGTGGTGGAGGAGTCAGGATTGGGTGGACTTAAACATAGAGGTAAGGGTTTGGTTTATATTATGGATATTTTTGTCACAGCTGTTCAGAACCAGATCATCCACATAGAGGATTACAGAGCAATTGGGGATATTCGGGGAGATATTGTTAGTAAAGATAGAGAAGAGAAGCGGTCCTCTTATAGATCCCTGGGGAACACTTAGATTGATGGCCCTAGGGCTAGATAGCATAGAGTTGAACCTGACAAGCTGAGTCCTACTTGACAGATAGCTTTTAAACCAGGCTGTTGCATTGTGAGAGAAACCAAGGGCTAGAAGTCTGTAGAGCAGAATAGGATGATCAACAAGGTCAAAGGCCTTTGTTAGGTCATTAAAAACTGCTCCCGTGAGGTGTCTTTTATCCATTGCAGTTAAGGTGTCATTTATTAGGTGAAGCAGGACTGTGGAGGTGCTATGACCCTTTATAAAGCTGTTCTGGGTTGGTGAGAAAAGGTCATGTTTAGACAAAATGTCAGTGACTTGTCGTGATACTAGTTTTTCCAGGATTTTACTTAGGACTGAGAGTATGGCTATCGGATGATAGTTGGTCATATCTCTTTTGTCACCCTTCTTATGGATCGGGGTGACACGTGCCATTTTCCATATGTCAGGGTCTGTACCATGGCAGAGAGATAGGGTAAAGATCCTGGATAGTGGCTGGGCAATGAATGGTGCAGCCAGTTGGAGAAGTTTGGGTTTAAGCCCATCAGAGCCTACACTGGTATTATCAGAGACGGCATCAAGCAGGCCCTGGACATCAGATTTAGATACTGCCTTGAAATAGAAACGAGGGGTAGGTTTTGAGATTGGGGGGTGGGAAGTGGCTGGCTATTCAAGAAGACTGATGTGTAGCTTGACAGGTCAGATAATTTTATGTTAAACGCCTCTGCTATGGTCTTTGGGTTATTACAGTGAACGCCATTCATGAGCATATCCTCTGCCAGCTTTGACTGTTTTGTTCCTAGGAATGATTTTATAAGAGACCAAAACTTTCTGGAGTCTCCTGTAGCTTCCATTAGAAGCCACTTGCAATAAGTGCTTTTAGCTTGTCTTATTTGTTTTTTGCAGTCACTTCTCTGGGTCCTGTAGGAGTGGTAGTCTGCAGCGATGCTGGTTTTTCTGAAATGCTTCCAGCTCTTATCTCTGGCATGTAGGGTTGCCAGTAGATCTTTGTGCAGCCATTTTGTAGGTGTGGTGCATATGTGTAGGGTCACTAGGGGTGCATGTTTGTCCTGGATTGAACAGAAGTGGTCTAGAAAGTGGTTTAGGGCAGTCTCTACATCAAGGGACTGGAAAAGGTAGGACTAGTCTATGGATGAGATGTCATACAGGAATTTAGCCCGATTCAAATCAGCATAATTCCTAAAAGTGACCCCCAATTTTCAACATAGCCTTCTTATGATCCAATCTCATGAACAATGGTGGTGAAAATTTTTAAATCCCACCTGATAGGTGATTTCTCAATGTGACCATGACATCTTTATGGCCTGATTTGCATAATTTCTCCACCACTGGTCATGAGTCGGGGTCCCAAAAAGGCCACGTTGAAAATGTTGAGCCACAATATGCAAAATTACAAAGTTATGCATCAGAGTTCAAATTCCATTTGAAATACACTGGACCACACATACATTAATTTCTCATATTGCAAAGGTGGTTCCAGTGGCAAGATGTGTCTTTAATCTAAGAGCAGATCTTTGCCCTGAGACCTGTTCAAGTGAGTGGGGATGGGTGGGGCATGGGGGGTGCCAATTTTGAGGTCGGGGGGAGTTGGTGGGGGATCTGTGTGTGTGGGGCAGATCGGCAAGGGATGGTTTTCTGTTTTACAGGTAAAGGAAAAAATACAACAAGGAACAATTTTCTTTATTTCAGGGATATTCCAATACTTAGATTGGGCACCCCAGTGTTGGGCTTATGTTTGGGGGAAAGGAAACGGGTAACCTACGGGGGGTCAAGAGAAGTGGTACTGGAGGTCGGCTCCCTGGTCCACTTATATTTTAAAATATTAGTATGGATTGGGAAGGGTGGGCCACCAATCTGAAGGGGATGAGGAGAAAGAAGCAGTGCCAGAGATGGGAACCCCCTGGTCTGCTCTATAGACAGAGACCCAGATAGGCAGATAGGGTATCCAGTAATAATAGTGATACCAAAATAGCATGACCATTAACAGCACTGTCTCAATCACACAACCTATATCAGTGAGCACTGCACTGGTTTGCCGTGAATGCATGCCACGAGGCCTTGCTGTTGTACCAATCCTCCAGTTCAACAACAATCCTTCTGATTACACAGTTACACAGGGTACACTAGTATTATGTCATCAACACCATGTGACAATACTGACTCCAAGGGATTCTTGGGTTAAAGATGTAAATATTGTGTAAGCTTTCCATTTTGTGTTACCCTTTGACTCAGAGTGTGTACAGAACTAGACATGACAGTTAACTGTAAGTCCAGCGTTGTTGTGGGGATGGGCAGCTTTGAGGATATGTTGGTTAGATGGCCCCTTTGTTTACATATGACTGCATAGTTTCCATGATCAAGTTTTTTATCTGAGATTAAAAAAAATATACATAGGGGATTCAGCAAATGTGTTTACTTTAAATGGTTTAGTTAAAACATGAATGTGAACTTCTGTTTGCTGTTAGACTCTTACCTAGTCCACTACTTTGTAACCTCAGTCGAGTCCCCAGTGGTGATATTTTGAATAAGTGAACTGCTTTACAGATTTTGCACTTATTAAAAGTGACACTAAAGTGATTATGCATTTAGTCTGTCCCATCGTTCTCCCGTGGCCATCTTGCATCCACCCTCCCTTGTGCTGCCGCTGACACCACTCCTACCACTTTAAACATTGCAGGCTGCAGAAGATTGCTTTATTTCATTCACAGGTATTTATTTACATATTTTAATCTTTGAGCTGCCACTCAAGTAAGAATTACCAATCTATTCACTGGGCATTTGCAAAACCCAGAAGTAGCTCCCACAACAATGCCAGCATAGGTTTCTACTTCCTGAAGCAATACCTTCTACATTTCTGGTCAGTCTTGGAGACAGCACATGGTGTCAGGTCACTTCGGGTCAGGTAGCACTGTTCGGCATGTTAGCTGTCATTTTACAGTGCTGTACTGAGACATGACATTTTACTAGCACAAATATGCTATGCGCTGTTGCAGCTGTGCTATTTTCACATTAAACTGGCAGAAAGAAGGAAAGAAAGAAAGAAAGAAAGAAAGAAAGAAAGAAAGAAAGAAAGAAAGAAAGAAAGAAAGAAAGATCATGGTATCACTCAGGCTGCTAAAGCTGAAAGCCAATCAGCTGTTTGCTGACCAGCTTCATGCAAATGAAAGGACTGAAGCCCCCTCTGATGAGAGCAGCTTCGGTCCTTTCAACTACACAAAGTTTCCTTCCAGTAAGTAACGATTGGCATCACAAATATAGTGCACGATCATTAGTCTTGATTGCCAAGCCCCTTCCATTCTGGATGCAATGGGCTCAGCAGTGACACATTTCTGAAATGCTGTTTATTGTAACAAAACATTTTTTTGCACATGTGCAAGCAAATGTAAAAAAGGGTTATTCCTAAGATCACATATACTAAAAGGTAGGACTGGGATTTGAATCAAGGTCTTACAGCTCAAAATTTTGTTCCACAATCACTGTAAAACATTTTTATATCAGATATGTACTGTATGTAAGTAATGATCCCTAAATGTTTCATGCTTTGCACACTATAAAGTAACAGTATTTGCTAGTGATATCATTTTTAACAATTTTGTACTGTATGCGGCTCAAAAATATTAATGCCCAACTTGTTCTTCTCATTTACTTTTGTTCCTGAACCGAGATATGGACTTCTAAAGTTTTTAAAGTGTTCTGCTGTCTTGCAATGTCCAACAAGAAAAAAATCGTCCTGGTGGTTTACCCGCCACCTGCTTATACTCATGACCCCTGGTGTCTGACACCTCGCTACACCTGAACAGTGTTGACCAGTCCCATTTGTTGACCTCATGGATATATATGTAGGATCCCAGCTAAACCTTTCTTTCTTTCTTTCTTTCTTTCTTTCTTTCTTTCTTTCTTTCTTTCTTTCTTTCTTTTTTGTTTTTGTCTTATCACCCTTTCCCATCGTATCTTGAGTGTATACATCTTAAGACTACTCAGCTGCTTCTCATATGACCTCCCCTGAATACTCATACTGTTTAATAGCCCTTCTCTGCACTACCTTCTAGGGAGCATGGTCATTCTTTAGGTGGGGCTTCTAAAACTGTGCACAATACTTCAGCTGTGATCTCACCCAGGATCTGTACCATGGCAAGATCACCTCTTGCCTCCTGCTGGTGATGTCTCTTATGACAAATCACAGCATCCAGTTGGCCTTTGCATTTGTCCTGCTACACTTTGCTGGTTGCTTGCTACGATCACTAATGATAACCTCCACAAGTGTCTCTCATCAGTAGTCAATTAACACTGCCACTCCCTATCCAGCACTCGGTTTTGGGATTGTTGTTTCTAATATGCATAACCTTGCATTTTCTTGCACTGAAGCTGCATTTCCATATACCTAATCACCTCTCCAGTTTTGCCGAATCCCTCCTCAGCATGTTTATTCCTCCTCTGTGTCGGCTCTTACCACATGAATTCATGTCGTCTGTAAACAGGATATTCATATCCTGAATTCCTACTACTATATCATAGCTGAATACATTGAAGAGTACCAGTCAGAGGACAGACCCGTAAGGGACCCCATTTGTCACCTTTTTGATCACTGAGTGGCTCTTACATGCCACTGCCTTATTAGACCAATGACTGAAAAGTTTTCAATCCATTTACTTCAGTTGCCCCTCACTCCCATGCTTGTCAGCCTTTTCAGCTGATTCCCATGTGGAATTAAGTTAAGATCTAGCCATAGTCCAAGTACAGGACTTCTATTGCCTGAACCCTATCCTCTGTCTCAGCTACCTTGTTGAAATAAATTTACAAAGTTTTTTGGCATGACCTCCCCATTACAAATTCATGCTGTGTTCTGTCCTGCAGTCCCTTACTCTTGAGGAATTCCACCATCTACTCTTTTATGATGGCCATAAACAGCTTCCCCACTTTAGAGGTCAGACTGATCAGCCTGTAGTTAACTGGATCCCCCTTATCCCCTCCCTTGTTCATTGAATTCACCTTTCAGTCCCTCTGAACTATCCCTGTGATCTGAGAACATGCAATAGATTTGCATGTGTCCGGTACAACTAGAATACAATACAGAAACAATACAACACTATGCAATACATCATAGCAAGATTACAGTTTAGCAACAGTAAACATGTTTTGTCAAAGGCTAGAAACAGTTATACAATTAATGGTGCCACAGTATTAAATCAGTACATGGGTGTCATGGTAATAGAACAGAGCAAGTAAGGTACTACACAGCAAAAAGCAAGATGGTCAGTGGGTAGTAGTTGTTGCAGGATCCAGATAGGGAGTGGGAGGAGAAAAGATGGGGTTCAAAGTGCACATCAGTTTTTAGTGAAGGAAGTGGGTCATTGCATAACTTAGCAAATCAGTAAGAGAAACTAGCCTGGCCAAGGTAGCTTTTTCTTTGAGGAATTAGCAGAGTGTGTTGCATCACACCCCTGGTGGTGTATTTTGGGTGAACCAAGTTGAACATGGCCTGTATACCAGGGGTCAGTGAGCAGCAAAGAGCTTTTTTGTCAGTGACCAGGGTGTGATAATGCAGTCTAGAGTCCAGACTGAGACAATTTTGGCTGCTGTACAGCACACAGATGAGGGTGTAATGTTTTTGGCTGAGGCTCTGTTAAGGAGACCCTAGACTCTTGATAGCACACAGTTGCTCGGAGAGCTGTAGACTGCAATCCCACAATCAGTTATGCTGGAAATGAAGCTCCGTACCAAGAATTTATTGATCTCAGGTAGGAAATTGTTCCTATGCCTGTAGAGTTGCCCTAACCTGGAAATGACAGTTTCAACTGGTAGGTTGACGTGAGCAGCAAAGGATAAAGTAGGATCAGGGGTAACCCCAAGGTTCTTAAAGGTGTTCACTTGTTCAATGGGGTCTCCAAAATATGATGTTGGTTAATGCCGGGGAGGAGGGGAGTTGTTGCAGGTGGCAAAGACCATATATTTAGTTTTCTTGGTGTTCATTACAAGTAGGTTGGAGGTGAACCATTCCTAAATGGTGTCAGAGTCAAATTGGAACCTCTGTTCCATTTTCTTGATGCACTTGTTGCTAGAGAAAATGACTGCATCATCAGCATAAAGTATTATTTTTGAGGACCTGCATACAGCAGACAATTCATTTATGAATAGGCAGAAAAGGAGCCATCCAAGGAGTGACCTCTTGGGATCATCTACAGTGACAGGTCGAATGTCAGAGAGTACATTGCAACATTTTATCGCTTGGGTTCTACCAGATAAGTAGCCTTTAAATCAGCTGACCACATCATATGAGAGGCCCAGGTTAAGTAGTTTCTGGCAGAGGATAGCATGGTTTACAAGGTGGAAGGCTGTGGTGAGGTCAATGTATATGGATCCAGCCATTTCTCCCGTCCTCCAGAACACAGTGTAGTGAATCTGTGAACTCCAGGAGTGCTGTCATAGTGCTGTAGTTTTTCTTAAAACCATGCTGCTCATTAGCCAGAAGCACTCGATAATTCAAGTGGTGAGTGAGCTGATTATTAACAACTTTCTCTAAGGTTTTTGATGGGGGGGGTTAGAATGTAGATAAGGTGGTAATTAGATGGTAAGTTGTTATCATCCCCTTTGTGTACCGGTGTCATGTAGGCTTTTTTTCAGAGCTCAGATACTTGCCTGATGGAAAGGGGTAACTTGAAAATAATCTGCAGAGGGTGGGTGACTTCCCTAATGAGTTGCTTGAGCAGCTTCATATCATTATTATCGGGGCCAACCCACGTTGTAATTTTGGTCTTGGCAAGGTAGGTGAACACTTTAGCCCAAATCAGCCTTTTGAAGTAGAACTTGGGTCTCTTAGAGAAGTCAGGTGTTATCACCAAGTGTAGGGGGTGATACAGGGGTCAGGTATGAATGAGGATAAGTTACTAAACTTTTTATTTAAGGAGTTAGCAATATTTTTGTCTCCTTCAGATGTGGAACTACCAGCCACTATGGAGTCAGGCAGTTGTTTTCTTGCATTGCCCAAGATATCATTGATACAACTCCATAGCTGCTTAGGATGGTTAAGGAGTTTTTTGGGGGATTTGTGGTAATCAGCCTTAGCTGCCTTTATGCAGATTTTAACAATGTTACACAGCTCCTTGTACTTTTGGAGGTATTTAGGGTGACCAAGCTCTTTGTACAGAGCCCATGCTCTGCCCCACTTCCTGGACAAGGACATAATGGCAGGGGTGTACCAGACCTGGGAGTCACCTTTCCCATAAAGGGTCTTGTATGAGGCAACAATGTCACATATTCTTTAAAAGTGGAGTATGAAATACTCAAGGGCAGCATTTACATCTCAAATGTTAGATGCGAAGGACCAGTCTACTTGTTGTAGTAGTGCATGGAAGTAAGGGACCTCATGGGTACAAACCACATGGGTTTTGACAGAGAAGGGCTGCCCTTTGATTACCTTAGCTGATCATCTGCAAGTGACAGGGGAGTGGTCGCTAAGAAAGTCTGGCAGAACTGCGGGGGAGACGACCCTGTCAGTGTGACTGACTGACTAGGATTCAGTCCAGCAAGGTGGTAGTGCTTGTTTTGCAGTTCACCTGTGTTGGGGTGGAGATAACCTGGGTTATTAACTCATTGGCCAGTTTTTCTGTGTAGGCCTTGCTACTGCTTGACAGCAAGTTACCATTACAAATCTCCCAGCACAAGTTTTTCATGTTGTGGAGGTCAGCTTGAAACAGTGTTGATCAAGCAGTCGAAGTCAGCGCTGACATTTTTTGGTGGTATATAGACCACTAGAAGGGTAAGATTCTGATCCCCTTTGTGTCCCCGTCTTAAGTTTTCTGCTAGAGTTCTCAGCCATTGGGCTCTACAGAGAGGGTGAGTCTGCAGGAAGTAAGGTAGGACTTAATGTACATGACAAATCGACCCCCTTTCATTGACCCCTTGTCTAGCCTAAACAGGGTGTAAATGTCAATGTCAATTTCTTTATCAAGAACCCTATATGTGAGCCAAGTCTCTGTGAAGGTTACAACATCAAACTAGGAATTAGTTACTCAGAGCCTGAATTCATCCAGTTTGGGAATAAGGCCTCCTATGTTCATGTGGGTCAGCTCTATGTATCCTCTAAGGGACATAGCAGGTGCTGCAGGGTTAGTGTTGGGACACACACTGCCCCAAATGATTAGCAGGAGCAGTACTATTTGTTTGATAGCCAGGTTGAGTTTGGGTTTTGAAGGGGTAACACACCTCTCAAGTGTTTTACCTTTTGCTGCATGCCACAGGGCAGCTGGAGGAGTTTTAGTAAGGTGTCAGCATCGGGGTCTCTGAATTGGAGGGAGGGAACTGTATGGAAGGATATATAAATAGAATAATAGATAGGTTCCTGTGCATTACAAGGTAGTAATTCCATCGAGAGGTTCCATGTCCCCAGAACCTCAAGATGGAATTACTACCTTGTGATGCACAGGAACCTATTTTTTATTTTTTTTAATATATGGATGCAATTTTCTGATTTTTTTTGTCAGTTTTTCTCAGGCAGTTGGGTGCTGCAGTGAACAAGTCTCTTCGACCTGGCCACACGCCACACTGTCTCACTGTTCGGTGCCCTACCATTCCCAGAAATATGTCGAAAATGGAACGTGTTTTTTCTTCGTTTTACTAAGGACAGCCTACCTTTTCCATGTCTGGGGAATGCAGGATCAAAAACTGGATATCTTTATTTTTCGCATTTTTAAAACAAAAAAGCTCCAAAATGTTTGAGTTGAGAAACACTCTCAGTAAGCGAGACACTGGCCACCATGTTTTTGGAACTGTTCTGCCTGCCCTAACAGGAAAAGTGGCCAATTGGAAGGCATGTTTTGAAAGACATTGGGAGCTAGACTAGCACTTGCGCTGTTGTGTTTTGGTGGTAATACTATCATTCAGGTCCTGAATGATAGTATTACAGCACCTGAACTATGGCATTATCACTCCTGAAATGTAGTATTATCACTTTGGGAGTGATACTATTATGGAGAATTTTTTGTATGCTTTTCTACTATATTATTTTCATGATTCACATATTAAAAGGCAGTAACTTACAGCAGGCTCAGCAGTAGATGGCCTGAGTGGTAGTTCTAGATGCAGGAGTAATATTATACTATATCGAGATATGGTGAGGTGTTTTAGTTGTGGGTATATTATCAGCTACTAGTCCTATAGAAATTGAGACCAGGGACATTAAAGAGCGATTAGCAGCATTAAATCTGAACAAATTGCCTGGACTGGATGGATTACATCCAAGGCTACTCAAAGAGTTAGCCACTGAGACAGCACCACCGCTAAGTTATCTTTTCCAATACTCTCCAGATAAGGGGGAAGTAGTAACCTCATGGAGGGAACCAGTAGTGATTCCTCTATAGAAAAAGGGGAACAGAAAATGCCCATTGAATTATAGGCCAGTTAGTTTGACAAGTGCACTATGCAACATTTTGGAGGATATAATCAAATATTTTATTGCCTCCCTCCTACAGGAAAATGGGCTGGGTGATGACACACAGCATGGTTTTAGGAAAGGAAGATCATGTCAGACAAATATGATCAATTTTTACAACAGGGCGAGCAAACAACTAGATGAGGCTGGCTCAGTGGATGTAGTCTTCTTGGAGTTTACTAAGGCCTTTGACAAACTTCCCCATCAGCAGCTCATAGAACACCTACAAAATATAGGGATACAGGAAAATGGAATGTCATGGGTCACTTCATAACTTAAGAACAGAAGACAAAGGGTTAGCATTAGGGAATCCTTATCAGAATGGACTGATAAAATATCTAGTGGAGTACCGCAGGGGTTGGTCCTTAGGCCATCTCTAGCTAATATATATGCTGCTATATTTGACATACAACCATGAGAGTGTCTGAATGATAAAGTTTGTGGATGATTGCTGTGTGGGGGCTGAGATGACTAGATCAGGATGACCACTTAGTAATGCAGCAGGCATTGGATCACATTAATACATGTTATGGCACTCATCAGCTCTACCTAAATCCCGTAAAATGCACAGTCATGCATCTGGGCAACAGAAACTATAATGTTAAATATCACTTAGGTAACAACAGCCTTAAAACAGAGACAGAGGAGAAGGATCTAGGGATCACAATCTCAAAGGACCTCCAGTTTGGGGCACATTGCAGAAACATCAACAGGAAAGCAAACAGATTACTAATGGCGCAGAAAGATATGGTTCACACAGAGGATAATTACAATATGGAATGCACTACCAGAGGAGGTAGTGAGATGTTCATCCTTGGAAGTTTTTAAACTTCACCTTGATGAGCTATATCTGTTAGATCAGTTTTAGAAACATATGGTGAGCACTGTGGACGAAAGTCTCCTCAGCACTGTAGTAGGATACCTATTATATCCTAAGAGCTATAGCCAGCACAACTAATGTTAAGAAATTTATGAAACTGGCAGAACTAGTGAGGAGGGCCATGTTGGGCCCCTGTAGAAAGGGGGAAGGGTTGGGCATGTGTCCCCTTTGGGGGAATATTTCAGGATGGTTGAGAAGACAAGCAAATAGGCGAGCCTTTGGTGACTACAAATACAATGGTGTGACCGAGTAAAACAGAGCTACCCTGAGTAGGATGTGTGGTTATATAAGCAGGCAATTTAGAGGTCACAGACTAGGGAGGAGACAGAACAGAAAACTCCTTCTCTAGATGAGGTGTTGGCTAAATACTATAAAAACAGGGTGTGTCAAAATACTTAGCAGGAGATAACAAATATGGGCAAACCCCAGATAGAGCCTTTGGCTGTACTCAGTGCTACAGGAAGATTCAGTCTAGACCAAACTAGAGGTAGGCATTAGACTGAAGTTACAGATAAGCAGCAAAGGTATAGTAGGAAATCAAAATAGCTTTTGAACAGTTCCTGTCCCACTGTGTCTGCCTCCCCGATTGGGTGAACCGAACACTCCAGGAAGGGTCACCCTTTTTCTACAGTGAATACTGAGGCAAGGTATTCATTTAAGAAATCGGCATTGCCAGCATCACTGGTCATCCACTCCCTCTCCTTCCTTAGTCATTCAGTGCCCTCCTTTGTTTTCCTGTTGTTCCCAATGTACCTGAAGAAGGCTATAACTGACTCTGAGTGCAATTCTGTGTTATCCCTTGGCTTTGGCTCTCGTCAGTGTCATGCTTACTTTCCTCTTCCTGCATTGGCAGATTGATTTGCTATCCTCTCACTGTTCCTTCTTCTATGACCTGAAGGTTGCCTCTTCCTGTCTACTGTTTCCCTAATTTCTTTGGAGACTGGCTTTCCAAGGAGATAAGGGCAGCAGTAGGCAGAAAAAGGCAGCCTTCAGGTCATAGAAGAAGGAACAGTAAGAGGATAGCCAATCAGTCTACCATTTCAGGCAGAGGGAAGTAAGCAGCACAGATAAGCCTATTTCATATCCTGGCTTTGCCAACTGTCATCATACAGCTCTGTGAGTCCTCCAGGATTGCTCCCTTAATGTTCTCCCACTTGACCTCTGCTCCTTTTACCTTGCTCATGCCCTTGAACTGCTGACCAATAACCTAGATAATTTTAATGAAGTCTGCCTTGCAAAAATCCAAGGCCTGAGTCCTGCACGTGGTGAGTCCTGGGGCGAGGGGTATAGTTATAGTCACTACTTCCAAGAGGTGCCTCAACCCAAACACTGTTCAATGCATCTCATTTCCCAAGTTTCTGACATTGAGGCTGATTACTCTTCAAACTATTCCCCTCCTTAATTTCTGCTTTATTCTCTTGCCCAGCCCAACCCCTACATGGCTCCCTGTTCTGCTTGCACCTCTCTGTTCTCATTGCGATGCCCTGCCTCCCTATTAGGCGAATATTAGCTAGGTCTCCTACTACCTCCACCCAGTTACAGGAGCCCTCAGTTCTTGTCTCTGTCCCTGCCTTAGTTTAAATGCCTGTCAAAGAAGGCATCCAACTTCTGCCCAGTGTGTCCACCCCCCTCCACTATCAGATGGAGGCTGTCACACTTGAACATCTTTCTATAGCAAAAGTGACTTCCTTCCCCTATAAATGTGTACTCTCTCTCATTGCACCACCCCCTTCAGCCATGAATTTAACTCAACGTTTTTAACTGTCTTATATTGCTGATGTCACACACCAGGAGGACCAAGGAGAAGGTCACCAATGTGGATGTTGCTGTCATATTCTCCCCTAACTTACAGAAGCTATCCTTCACTGCTTCCAATTTCTGGCTGGCCAGATCATTTGTCCCTAAATGGAAAATCACATTTGCACCCCCAATGCACTTGACTATTCCCTCAAACCTACAGGTGTTCCTTCTAGCAGAGGCTCCCAGGAGACATCTAATTACCCTATCTCAGTTTCCCACTCCCTCATTCTCATAGGTCTCATAAGTTTTTTATGAGCTAGATAAGGTCAAAGACCCATTTGAAGCTTACCCTTTACACAAAGGGATATCTTGATATTCAGTCCTTGAAAAAATAGTTATCCATTCTAACTTTAAACTCCAACATGTTCCCACTGCCCACCTCTTCCAAGTGAAGGCTATTCCACATAGTCATCACCCTCTGATTGAACCAGGAAGCTCTCCTCTTGGTTGAACTCATTTCACCCTTAAGTTGTAAACTATGTGATCTAATGTTGTAACTGTGTTCTCTGAATTAAAATCCCAGACATTCCCAAAGGTCGTCATTAGTAATGGTTCCACACAGCAGGCATACTGTAGGTCACCACGTAACCTTCTGTATTCCAAGGAATACAATCCCAAGGACTGTAACCTGTCTTCATAACTCAGATTTTTAAGGCCTGTTACCATCTTGGTTGCTCTTTGCTGAACCCCTTCAAGAACTTTTAACTCTGCCTTTGTACTGAGTGACCAGAATTGGGCACAGTATTCCAAGTGGGGCCTCACAAGAAATACATACAAAGGGATCATCACTCTTCCGTCCCTGCTGTTAATATGTTTTAAAATGCATTTTAAAGTTCCAGTTGCCTTTTTTGCAGTCCAATCATAGAAACATAAAAATGTGTCAGCAGAAAAGGACTCCATTGACCCATCTGGTCTACTTTTGTTCCTTCCTAATAGGTAGCCCTGACTCTACCACCCTACACTCCACTTCTGTGTCCCCCCGTAGATTCCTGTCCCCTCTTTCCTGTCAGGTATCTGTCTCTCCCTCTCTTGCTTAAACCCATGTAGTTATCCCATGCACTCTTCAATCCCCCCCCACTGTTGATGCCTTAACCACCCTTTCCAGCAGCCCATTCCAGAGGCCAACCACCTTCTCAGTGAAGTAATGCCTCTGTTATTTCCTCTGAATTGACTGCCCTGCAGTTTCAAGCTGTGTCCTCTAGTTCTTGAGTTGTCTTTCATCTTGAATTTTCCCTTCTCTCACCTTGTTAATACTCTTCAAGTATTTAAAAGTTTCAGTCATATCCCCCCCCCCTCCTGGTTTCCAGTGGATATAGGTCAAGCTCCTCCAACCTCTTCTCATACAGTATGTCCTATGTTGCATACCATGCACCATTTAGGTCACCCTCCTCTGGACTCTTTCCACCCTATCAATTTTATTTTTTTTATTTATTCTAGGATTACAAGTACCTTTGAGCCAAGGTTCTTTTACAAAGGTTCCATGTCAGAAATAACAAACAACAAGGAAGCAACAGTGAAATAAAAGTAAACAATTCATGTACAACAGTGCTATTGAAAGGAGTCAATTATAGGAAGAGTAAGGTGTAGAGGAGGAGGAGAAGTGAATGTAGTTAACAGAGGCAGCTTTGGTAACATGGTGAACACAGCTAGGACGCATGTGCCCACAAGGAATGGGTAGGGTCAGGCGCCCAGGGCTGGCAGAGAAACAGGGATGAGAGGAGAGGGGGAGGATGAAGATGCAGCCGAGCATTTGTTGAAAAATAAATGGAAAGGAGTGATAGAAGAGAAAAAGGGTCAGGGTGGGGGAATAAGTGCTATAATGGGGCAAGGAGAGACTAATGAGGTGGTATGAAGACCTGAGATTTGTAGTGGCACCTCAGAAGCTGGGGGAAGGGGGACTAGGGGGCCTGGGGTTAAGCAGTTTATAAGTTAGGATTAAAGCTGTGTAGGTCATCAGCTAGGAGAGACAGTCACAGGAGCTAGAAGCAATGAGATGGGCCTGGAGCCTGGTTTTGAACAGACCTAATGTTGAGGCAGAGGAGATGGTGTGGCTGAGACATTCATCCACAGAGGAGCCCTATAGGTGAAGGAGCATTGGCCTTGCGTAATTTGACAGTGAGGAACTTGTAGAATCTGGGTTTTCGAGCTCCTGGTATTCTGTCAGTTGGTGTTTTGATGTAACAAGGCAGTAACACTGGGGGGGTGTGAGGCCAAGGTTGATTTTTCCCACCATAGCACATGTGATATATTTTATACGGTTGGAGAGTTAGAGCCATCCAGATTGTTCATAAAGGGCACAGGTGTGGGTGAGGCAGTGGGCACCAATTGTGAGTCAGCATGCTTTGTCAAGTGCAGTTGTTATATGTCGGAGGGTGGACGTCATGACGGAGCCATAGATAATGAGACCATAATCAATAATTGACACCACAGAGCTCTGGATGGCAATCTTCAGGGCCTCTGGGGTGAGGTGCTGCCTGTGCTTGTAGAGTAATCCAAGGCATGTGCTGGCAGCTTTAGCCAGGCTGTCAATGTGAGCCGTATAGGAGAGATTTGGGGTCAAGCAGAATCCCTAGGTATCTGAAAGAGTAAACTTGTTCGAGGACAGTCCCATGCTTGGTGGAGATGGCAAGGGGGTGTTGCTTGTAACGGTTATGTGAACTGCAGAATAGCAATGACTTAATTTTCTTGTGATTGAGGAATACTTTATGAGTGGAGAACCATGTTTCAATGGCAATGAATCTGAGTTGGAGTCTGTGTTGTAGTGGTGAAAGGTCCTTGTGCGTAGAAAAGACAACAGCATCATCCGCATACAGGATGATTTGTTCTGAGCAGGATTGGGGGTAGGGAGTTTAAAAAGAGGCTGAAAAGGAGAGGGCACAGTAAGAACCCCTGAGGTACTCCAGAGCAGACAGGCAAGGTGTCCGAGATAGCACTGGCAATTTTTAGTCTTTGAGAGCGGTTGTCTAGGTAGCTTCTGAACCAGAGGCTGTGTCTGGTGCGAGGTTAGCGAGGAGTAGTTGGTCATACAGCAGCTGATGATGGACCATGTCAAATGCCTTTGAGATATCGATGAAGGCAGCCCCAGTAAGAAGTCCTTTATCAAGGGAACTATGCACTGCACTGGTAAATTCAAGCAGGGCAGTGGTGGTACTATGCTCTTTTCTAAAACTGTGCTGTTGTGAGCACAGGATATTACATTTTTCCAAATAATCAGTGAGCTGGTCTGCAACAATACGCTCTAGAGCCTTGGATAGTGATGGCAATATGGAGATCAGATGGTAGTTAGAGTGGCAGGTCTTATCCCCAGTTTTGTGGACTGGGGTCACAGTGGCAGTTTTCCATATTTCAGGGAATGTGCTGGTGTGGACAGAGAGGTTAAGAATTTTAGTTAGGGGACTGAGGACCTCGTCAAGTGTAAGTGATAGCAGCTTAAGGTCCAGGGTGTCACTGCTGATTCTGGAAGAAGAGATGCCTGAGGCGATGTGGTGGTGAGGTTCATTAGTCTTAATCTCCCTGAAGTAAAAATGAGGGTGGTTTAACTATCATGTCCCTACTCTCCCTCCTTTCCTCAGGGGTATACATATTAAGCTGCTTTAGTCTCTCCTCTAACGTCTTTTGGTGCAGACCCTCCGTAGGGGAGGTCTCCAGAACTGTATTCCATTTTCTAGGTGAGATACGACCATTGGCCTGTATAGAGGCATTATCACCTCCCTTCTCTTGCTTGTGATACCCTTCCCTATGCATGCCAGCATACCGCTTGCCTTTCCAACCATTTTGTTGCACTGGTTTGCCACTTTAAGGTTGTCCAAAATAATAATACCCAGATCACTCTCTTGCTCCGTTTCCACAACATCCTCTACAGTGTGTATGCAGCCCTTGGGTTCTTGTGCCCTATGTGCATTATTCTACACTTTTTGGTATTAAGTCTCACTTGCCAAATATCTGAGCACCTCTCCAGCAGTAATGGGTCCTCTGTCATGCTCTCCATCCCCCCTGCTGCATCTGCTCTATTGCAGATCTTTGAATTATCTGCAAAGAGGCACACCTTCCCATTTAGTCCCTCCACTATATCCCCAATGTAAATATTAAAGACTGTCTGCCTCAGTACTAATCCCTGGGGTAAACCACTTGTCACTTTTCTTCCCAGGAATGAACCCCATTTACAACCATCCTTTGACTCATGTCGTCAAGCCAGTTTTCCACCCAATTTGATATTTTCTCCTCTACCCCTAGACTGCCCATAGAAACATAAAAACATAGAATTTGATGGCAGATAAGGACCGCTTGGCCCACCTAGTCTGCCCATTTCCCTACCTGATGGATAAGCTGCAGACTCTAGTTAATCAACAGCTTACTTCCTCCTACCCCCCCCACTAGAATTGCCTTATGCCTGTTCCATGCATTCTTGAATTCTCCCACTGTTCCTGACTCCACAACCTCCTTAGGAAGGCTGTTTTATGCATCCACAACCCTCTCTGTGAAAAAATACTTTCTAACATTACCTCTGAGTCATCCCCCTCTATCTTCAAATTATGCCCCCTTGTTCTAGCACATCTCTTCTTCTGAAAGATGCTGCCCTCTTGTACTTTGTTAATTCCCTTGAGATACTTGGAAGTTTCTATCATGTCCCCCCTCTCCCTCCTTTCCTGAAGGGTATACATATTAAGCTGCTTTAGTCTCTCCTCGTACGTCTTCTGGTGCAGACCCTGCACCATTTTGGTTGCCCTTCACTGAACAGTCTCCACTCTGTCTAAGTCTTTGCGGAGATGGGGTCTCCAGAATTGCATGCAGTACTCCAGATGGGGTCTCACTAACTGTATGCACAGAGGGATAACAACTTCCTGTTTTCTACTGTTGATGCCTCTCCCTATGCATCCCAATATCCCCCAAGTCCTCCTTGCTGCCTTCTCCCATTGCTCGCCCACCTTTAGGTCATCTGAAATAATTACTCCTAGGTCTCTTTTGATTTTTATTGTTGTTATTAACTCACCCCCCCCCACTGTGTACTCTTCCCTTGAGTTTTTGTTTCCCAGATGCATGATCTTGCACTTCTTTGCATTGAATCTGAGCTGATACATATTTGACCATTCCTCCAACCTTGTCAAGTCCCTTTTCATCCTTTCCACCCCATCTTGTGTATAAACCCTGTTGCAGATCTTTGTGTTATCTGCAAAGAGACATACTTTTCCTTCTAGTCCTTCTGCAATGTCACTTATTAAGATATTAAAGAAGACCAGTCCCAGTACCAAACCCTGCGGTACTCCACTAGTTACCCTCCTTTCTTCACTATGGACTCCATTTACTATTACCCTTTGCGCCCTGTTGTCCAGCCAGTTTTTTATCCAGGATACCACCTTGGGACCCACTCCAGGTTTGGCAAACTTGTATATTAATCTTTTGTGTGAGACTGTGTCAAATGCCTTGCTAAAATCTCGGTAGGCCATATCCACAGCCCTTCCCTGGTCTACTACTTTGGTCACCCAGACAAAGAAATCTATTAGGTTTATCTGACATGACCTTCCCGCTGTGAAACCATGCTGCCGTGGGTCCTGTGCCCCACGGGCCTCTAGGTACTCAACAATTCTTTCCTTCAGAAGTGATTCCATCCTTTTCCCTACCACTGAAGTCAAACTAACTGGTCTGTAGTTTCCTGCCTCTGTCCTGCTCCCACTTTTGTGAAGTGGAATCACATTGGCCCCCTTCCAGTCCTCAGGTACCACTCCATCCTCCCATGATTTGTTAAAGAGAGTAGTCAGAGGTGTTACTAGTTCTACCCTTAGTTCTTTTAGTATTCTTGGGTGAATCCCATCAGGCCCCATTGCTTTACCCCTAGTTCTTTACTGACCATCCTCCTGTGAGGGATGGTGTTAAAGGTTTTACTGAAGTCCAGATAGTCCATGTCCACCACCCCTCCTTGATTGCACTCCCTTGTCACCCAGTTGAAGAATTCAATGACATTCATCTGGCATGATCTTCCCTCCATGAACCGTGCTGCTTGTCATCCTGTAGCCCATTTTCTACCAGGTATTCCACTATCCTTTCTTTTAGGAGTGCCTCCATAATCTTTCCTACCATTGATGTAAGACTGACTGGATGGTAGTTACTCCACTCCTCCTTTCCTCTACTCTTGTGTATTGGTACTACATCTGCCTTTCTTCATTCCTCTGGTACCCTCCCTGTGTCCAATGATAGGTTGAACAGCCTTGTTAGAGGTTCTGCAAGCTCTTCCCTAAGTTCTCGAAGCACCCTGGGATGAAGGGCATCTGGACACCTTGACTTGTCCACCCTTAACCTCCCCAAGTCCTCTAATACTCTGCTCTCATTGAATGGACTATTGTCCACCTTCCTACCCTCATTGCCTCTCCCCCTTAATATACTGGTCCATGTCCCTCCTATTCAACCATAAACACTGAACTGAAATATCTGTTTAGCAAGTCTGATTTTTCTGAGTCCTTTTCTATGAGATTACGCCCCTCCCTTTAAGTCTCATTATACCCTGCTTGTTTTTCCTTCTCTTACTGATGTTGTGAAGAACTGTTTGTCTTCCCTTCTGGCCTCTTTTGCTATCCTCTCCTCCATATCTGCCTTCACCCTCCTGATTATCTGCCCTGCCACCCTTAGCTTTTCCCTATATACCTCCTTGTTGTCCTTTCCTTGTGTCCTTTTACATGTCTTAAAAGTCCTTTTTCCCCTATTGCTGTTGCCACCTGTCTAGAAAATCAAAGTGGCCTCCTTCCCTGTTTTCTCTTTCCTACCTTTCTAATGCACTGTTCTGGGGCCTTCACAAGTCCTGCCTTATTTGTCTCCCACCATTTTTCTATGTCGTCCAAATGTTTCTGATCTTCCATATTGACTCTAAAAATCTCTCTCTCATTCTTTTGAAATCTGCCCTCTGGAAGTCCATTACCCTCATGGTGGTTCAACTCACTTCCTTTCCCATGCTGACCCTAAACCTAACAGCTCTATGGTCACTTGCCCACAGATTTTCCCTCACTGATGCCTCATCCACCTTGCCCCCATGTGTCAGTATTTAGTCTAGTGTTGCCTCTCCCCTAGTGGATTCCCTTATGAGCTGATGTATAAGTGTTTTTTGCAGGGATTACAGTATCTCCCTACTGCTATGTGATGTAGCTGCTGGAATCTCCTAACTGACATCAGAGAGATTAAAGTCTGCTAGCAGCAGGAGTTCCCCTTTACTTGCCATCCTTTGTATCTCCTGTAATAACTCTTTCTCCACTTCCTCCTCTTGCTTTGGTGGTCTGTTTACCACTACCAGGCACATTGCCTCACCAGTCCTCTTTATTTATTTAGTTTTAGGTGGCCGGGTAGGTGAGCTTGGCTCAAAATGATTATTTTCAGGCATGACCTGGAAAGTTATAAAGTTGGGTGGTACAACAACGTGCAACTTACAAAGAATGGGAAATACAGTGTAAACATTTCACTTACAGTATGGTTGATATGTACAATAATGGATAAATAGGTAAACAAGAACAGGACGTTCAGTGACAAAAGTAAAGGCAGAATACATTCTTCTGGCTAATTAAACTAGTGGTACAACAAGACTACAGGACCAGTATGGGTCCTGTAAGAAGGTAAATACATAGCACGTGTACTAGTTATGGACATGGCACAAAATTCAGCATGGGACATGCTCAGGAGATAACATGTCATGGCTATGGGTCCCAGTTAACTGCCGAGAATCAGCATGAAATAAAGGGATACAATACAGAGAGAGGAAACTGCATTATTGGAGTGAGACTGGGGAGGAAATGAGGTTAAGGAGGTTGAAAACATGAGCATGCATCACAAGCTGATAAAAAAGTGTGGAGCTCTTTTCTAAAGATGGCATGGGAAGGTGCCAGATGAACTGATAAGGGGAAGGAGTTCTTTGAGCTGTGGAGCATAGTGGGAGGAAGCTTTTAAAGGTTTTACACTTAGGAATAAGGAGGAGAACTTTATCAACCGAGCGTAGGCCATAGGACGATGTTTGGAGAGTCAATAGTGCAGCTAGACTTGTAGGAGTTTGTGACCTCATAATACTGTCCACTAGGGTGCCAAGGGAGTGGAGCCTGATAGCAAAGGGTGATAGCCATTGGAGATCAGCATAAAGTAGACAGTGGTGTTTAAGTCTAGTGGATGAGGAGGCATACCGACAGATGTTATTATAACTGATGTCCCAGTGGTGAAGTGTGTTCTTTGGTACAGCAGCATACTGTATGAGGTGACACCATAGATTAGGGCTGGGAGCAATATACCATGGACAATATCCAATCTAGCTGAAGAATTAAGTACATAGCTAGCCCGGTAAGCAATGCCTAGCTTAGAATTTACAGATTTGCAGGATGAATGTATGTGGAGATCAAAGTCAAGGGAATGATCAAAGACTACCTCAAGGTATTTGAATGAAGTGGCTAAAACTAATCGTAGCTCCTCTGGAGCATTATTATTGGACTTAAGTTTGGCTGTAGTCCCAAACAACATGGCCTGGGTTTTGGTTTCATTAAAGAGTAATTTGTGGTTTGAGAGCCAGGTTTGGATATGCAGAAAGTCAGAGGAGAGTCTTGCATTTATATTAGGCATGTATTTTGAGATAATATACAGTATTCTATCATCAGTGTATAGAAGGGACGAGCAGGAGGTGAGACTAGTAGTAATCCTATTGATAAATATTGAAAAAAAGGAGTGGACCCTATATGAAACTTTGAGGGACTCCAAGATTCACAGTTGCTGAGTCTGAGAGGGTGGAGTTATGTTTAACTACGTGGGTCTTGTTACACAGATAACTACTAAACCAGGCTACTGCAGCCAGTGCGAAACCCATGGATTAAAGGGTGGCAAGAAGGATGGGATGATCAACAAGATCAAATGCTTTAGTCATGTCAATGAAAACTGCTCTAGTGAGAAAGCCAGAGTCCATGACAAAAAGAGTATATGTGGTGAACTTGAGCAGGCTGGTAGAGGTACTATGGCCCTCATGGAAACCATGCTGGGCAACAGAGAGGAGGTTATTTTTGAGCAAGAAATCTACAGTTTCTGTGGTGACTACTTTTTGAGGGATTTTACTTAGGACCAATAACACTATGATAGGTCTGTAATTACAAGGGACCTTAGAGTCACCTTTTTTAAAGACTGATGTGACCCGGACAGATTTCCAGATGTTAGGCACATGGCTGTGACACAGGGACAATGTGAAGATTCTGGTCAGTGGGGAGGCTATATGTGGGGCAGCGATTTTCAGGAGCTTTGGCTCAAGTCCATCAGAGCCAGTGCTGGTACTGTCTGAGACAGTTGTTAGAAGTTTAGAACCTCTAACCTAGTGATAGCCTTAAAATGAAAGGGGAGGGATGTTTGTGACTGAACTAGGGATGGGTATGGGACTGTATGTTGTGTGTTACGGAGGAGGAGGTATATTTGGTTAGGTCAGAAAACTGAAGGTTAAAAATTGGCTATGGCTTGGGATCAGTGAAGTGGACACCATTTAGAATCATATCATTTGGAGTGGAGGATTGTGTAGAACCCAGGAAGGTCTTGACATGTGACCAAAGCCTCCTTGTGTTACCAGCAGCATTTACCAGTCAGCCTTTGCAATATGTGCTTTTTGCAATTCTTATCTGCTTTCTGCAAGCATTCCGCTGGTATCTGTAGCATTCATAATCAGCTATAAGACCAAAGGATTTATAACACCTCTAGCTCTTGTCCCTCTCTCTAAGCTTGGCCAGCAGGTCCTTTTTCAGCCGTCTGATTTGTTTCCCCTTTAACTCTGTACATGATGTGAGGGGTATGTTTTTCTTGAAGCTTCATGAATTCTTGGATAAAGAGGTTTAGAGCAGCCTATGCGTCTCTACCTTGGTAGTCCAATCAATTTGTGAGACTTCGAGAAGAACATTTTTCAGAACAAAGTAGGCATCATTTCTAAAGGTGATATAGTGCGGTTAAAGGGGAGGTGCAGACACCGGGCTCCAGATGCAGAAGACTGGGAAGTGGTCAGACAATGCAACAGCTAGTGTACCTGCAACAGGGATATGTTCGGGGTGATTTGCTAATACCCAATCAATTAAGGTGCTAGAGTTAGTGCGTGGGGTAACCCTTGTGGGTTCCGCAACTAGATGATGCGAATTATGGCTCTGTACCAGGGAGAGAAGGGTATTATGAGATTTTTCCAGCCATGGTTAAGGTTAAGGTCCCCAAGAAGGAACACTTCATTTTGGCCATTGTGCTGGGGTATTTGATTCAGTAGCTCTTCAAGGCCAGTTATGCCGTTATTAGAAAGGTCGTAAGCACATATGATGTGTAACTTTTTTGCACCAAGGGAAAGGAGTGCAACAAATGACTCACTATGGGAAGAGAGAGAGAGAGAGTGTTGGGCTAGCAGTAAGATTGTGATGCTCTCTGAAATATATGGCAACTCCACCACCCCTTTTAGAGGATGATCTGTCTCTATGTAAGAGGCCATATGTAGCTAGCGTGCAGAGGGAGTCAGGAATTGAGGGTTTGAGCCATGTCTCAGACAAGCAGAGAAGGTCAGGTTTATAAAGGGTTACCCATGCCTCCAGGTCAGCAAAGTTGCACATGAGACTCCTTATGTTGTGGTGAACAATGCAGAGACCTTTTATATTATTTATTAATAAGTCAGTATCAGAGAAGTGGGCTGAGGGTCTGGGTTTGTTTCAACTTCCCCTGAAATTACCAGGGCCAGGAGAATGAGATACCACAGTTTTCGGTGGATAAACGGAGTGAGATACAGGAGACACAAAAGATGTTTCAGAGAAACATGTGCTGCTAGGTAGATGGAACCTCTGACTATTAGAAGGGGGGAGTAGTGTCATACCAATTTATGGGTAGTAAAAGGAGGTTAGAGAAGTGGAAATCATTTTGAGAGTAGATGCCAGCTTTGGTGCAGGGCATAATTGTAATCCTGGAGAGGACAAGGAGTAGAAGTACAGATGGTAGGACTAGTAGGCAAGTTGAAGTCATCTTTTTATAGTAACCCAGTTTAGAAGGGGCTAGGTTACATTAACGCTGTAGGTAAGGATTATGGTAGACTATAAGGATAGATTTAAAATGGGCCGGCGAATACAGGTTAAAATGCTGGATATGAGCAGTAAGGCTGGGAATAAGAGTAGATAAATAGGATAGATTTGTCACCTAGCAAAAAGTAAAATCTCAGGCAAAGCTAAGACTGAGCTCACACAGTGAAGGTTAAGATGAAATGGTGCCCCTTGTGGTCGGACAGTATAATGTACTAATGGGAAGTAGACACTTAGTCATATGACTAAGTATATTTATATCAGAGAGTGTCCATTTTGCAGGCAGTAATTAGTAGGCAGTGGTCATTCCACAAAATGAGTTCAATACCTGAGTTCAGTGTTTGAATCACCAATATGGTTCAAGGGGCTGGCGGCTAGCTTATGGGTCAGAAGGCCTCTGGTTGGTCAAAAATCAAGGCTTAAAGTCTTTTCTGGGTGGTTTCCTTTGAACAGGACCACAGGAGACTTCCTGCAGGCTGGGCAGCTCAAGAAGTGCCGTAGAAGCGGGTCCAGTCATGCCTGAGGGGGGTGGGGGTACCCTAGGGAGGAGAGGAGTGGAAAGGGGTAAAGAAGGGAGCTGCAGAAGGGCATGCCTAGCTGCAAACAAAATAATAGGGTGGGCACAGGGGATCAAAGATAGGGAAATTTGAGAAGCAGAGGAGAGCAGGAAAAACAGTTTTAACAGGACCCAGTCAGCAGTGAATTAATCGTGGAGCTAAATCAAACTTAAATTGAACACAATCAAATAGTGGTCATAAAACTAAGACAAATCAGTAAACTCTAAAACAGTTGCTGTAGGCACATAATTTTAAAATGAGTTAGTACACTTCTATAACAGTGATCATAAGAGACACTGAGGAATAGATAATTAGCCAGGTGCACTGTGAGACAGGGCTGATTTTTAATTTTTAAGATTTTAGGTTACAGATCCAGGTATACTATGAAACAGGACAGTATTTTTCAATCTTTTCAGTCTGTAAGCTGAGAATATCAGTGTCAGCAGTTAGTGACTGAGTCTATAGTAGCATCCACCAACAGCAGACTGAAGAGAAAAGGCACTAAAGTTAAGGAAAATCTAATTAGCGGGCTGTGGATGCTCCACAAAATTAGTCCAATACCTGAGTTCAGTGTTCTAACAACCAGCGTGGTTCGAGAGGCTGGCAGCTGGTTTGCGGGTTGAAAGGCTCGCAACTGGTCAAAAATCAAGGCTTAAAGTCATTTCCAGGCAGACTCCTGTAAACAGAACTGCAAGGGAGACTTCTGCAGGTTGGGTGGCTGAAGCAATGCCACAGGAGCAGATCCGGTCACACCCAAGGTGGACAGTGGTAGCCTGAGTTCAGTGTTCGAACCACCAGCATGGTTCATGGGGCTGGCAGCTAGCTTGTGGGTCAAAAGGCTTGTGGCTGGTCAAAAATCAAGGCTTAAAATTGGTTCTGGGTGGTCTCCTGTGAACAGGACTGCAGGAGAGACTTCTGCAGGCTGGGCAGCTGAAGTAGTGTCTCAGGAGAGGGTCCGGTCATGGCCAAGGTGGGCAGGAGTGGATGACTTTAGCAGCATGACCCAGAGGATCTCAGCCAACCCTAGACTTACCTGCCCTGCTATTGCCTGTATTCCATCCTTAACGTATGGTACTATCCCTCCCCCTGTTCCCCATCTAGTCTTTTCTAAAAAGGTTATATCCCGGGATACTCACTTCTCATTTATGGTTTTCCATCCACTACATCTCCATTATGTTGACCAGGTCCAGTCTTTCATCAACCATCATGGCCTCTAGATCTGCCATTTTATTTCCCAATACTCCTGGCATTTTCTATCAGACTCCTCCACCAACTTCCCCCACACTCAAATGTTTTCCTCCTTGTATCCTCTGCCCCCTCCTGTGGGGGAGTGCTAACTAGGCAAGAACCTCCATCGACTACCTCCATCCTTTCCCTAGTCTCATACTCCTCCTCCTCTTCTAGTTTAAATCCTTATCCAGGACCCTATCTATATAGCTTTGCAACTTTCCCTTCAATACTCTAGCTCCTCCATCATTTACTGTACATGTAGTCTGTCCTTTGTGTATAGATTCTCCGCTGCCCAAGTGCCCCCCACTCCTCTAAGCAGGTAAATCCTCCCATTTGCACCAATCATGGAGCCAATGATTGAAGTCTTTAATTCTCAGCTGCCTTGCGGTGCTGCCACAGTGAACAGGCAAGACCTCAGAGAAAGCCAGAGTGCTAACCTTCTCCTTGCATCCCCTGGCAATCTCCCTGAACATCCCCTATATCTTTTCCTGCCAGGTCATTCATCCCTAGGTGCAATCTAGGTGCGACTTTCCCTCCAGCAAGCTAATACCCTCTCTTATTTTAGTCATCACCCTTCCTTCTTCCATTCCTGGCTCACAGAAGGCTGATCTCCTTTATAGGCCATCCCTTCCTTAACCAGTGGATTCCCTTTATGATTGAGTTACCAAAGACAATGACCTTTCTGTACTCTCTGTCTCTGCTAGAGTCCCCATGCCCTGTCTTACCCTCCAACCTTGCATTTCTTCTACCCCTTTCCTGGACTCCTGTTCTTTCTTCGCTTGCTGCCCTCATACTATCTACTTGCTCCCCCATTTTGTCACCCTGCATCTCCTGCAGTCCCCTAATTCCATCACTCCCCAGTTGCAGATGCTCTTTTCTATCCCCATCTGTTGGACTCTCATTCTGCCTTTTTTCTTCCCCCTGCCTTCCATTGATTACCTTACTTTCCCTCTTCCCTTATCCCTCAACTAGACTCTCCCTCCCCATTTTTTTCTCCACTTTCCTTCAGAATCCCCAATACTCCCCTTTCCCCTTGCACTTGATCCTTTTACCTCCCCCCTCTCACTGATTCTCCTGTGTCCTTTTGAAGAGTCCTCCTTTTCCACCCTTTCCTCTTGATCTCCCATGTCCTGCAGATTAGCCAGTGGTGGCCATCTGTTTCATAACCATACACTGCCTCCTGTGTTTGCCTTCCTGACCATAGCTTGATTATCTCTTCCATTTGTCCTTGCCCTCTCCCTGTCCCCCCTTCCTTTCTCCCACCTCCTTCCAGTTATCATCCTCACTACCTCCTGATCTATCTCCCATGCCTCCACACATCCCCTTATTTCACTTGTTCCCACCATCCATTCCCCAGTTCTTAGCTTTACCTGTTACACTGCTTCTTCTTCCCATAACTCTTCCTTTCTTTTCCATACTCTCCACTCCACCTCCCTTCTTAGGTAAATCAGTTCCACTGCTAGCTGCCCAATCTTTGACATATTGGGCATCCCCCCCATTCTCCATAATGTGGCCATGAAAACTGCTGCCCTACATCCATTGCAACCCACTATTCTCCCCTACTTGCTGTTCCTCTATACCTCTTGCTGTCTGCCACCTTCCACCACCCACCACTGCCCGCTTCCAGTATACTCCATTATCTTCCTGTCTAACCCACCCCTTGTATGCCTACATTTTTTTATTTATTTTTCCTTTGTTACAGTTTTTATAGTATGGACTTAACAGTTTGTTGGTTATATCTTTGGTTTTATTTACTTCTTATCAGGACCCAACAGTCAGTGATTTGTTAAGTTCTGATAAACTCTCACTGTAAGACCATAGAATATCTGCTAAGTCCTCACTGTTTAAATTAGATATCACAAAGTGTAACCAAATGAATTAAGATCTTTCAAGCCCTCAATGTTATAACAGAATGAATGGATTCTATTAAAGACATCGATGTACTACTGAATACTTTTTCAGATTTGTTTAACTGTATAATGGATAGGATTGCCCCTAAAAGAAAAATGCGTATTCGGGACAACAAAAATAAGTGGTAAAGTAAGACTTGTTAAAATGAATGAAGTTAAGGGATAAAACCTGGAGAGAGTATAAAAAGAAACAGGAACCTGTAACCCTACAAACTTATAAAAAGTTAAGGAATAAATGTAAAACTGAAATTCATAAATCAAAAACACAATATTTAATTTCAGAACAAAAAAATATCAAATAATCCCCTAAAACACGGCAGGTACTAAATGTTTTAATGGGTAAAGGATTTAAAGATACTGAGATAGTTATCCAGGATGGAGATCAGATAATTAATGAACCTAGATTATTAGCAGAAATATTTAATAATTTTTTTAGAGATTTGAAGAAATACAGAAACAGAGTTAATCCCATTCATTTAAATAATAACCCCATAGGTGTTGATAACGATTCAATTCCAAAGTTTTATTTTACAGAGTATCCCTGTCACAAGTTAAAGATTATGGCTGGGATTTTCAGACTGTGTCAGGCAGTGGTGCAAGCCGGGGCACAGAGCAACTATGATGCGCTGGAGCCAAGGCCAGGCGATATTCAGTGGTGCTGCGCCATGGAGCAGCACCGTTGAATATGGCATGGGCAGTACACAAACTGCACATGATGCAGTGGTACTGTGCTGGTGCAAGCCACTGACAAGGAGCACCGGGAATGCGCCAGCACAAATACAGTTGTGCTAGGTGCATCATCCGCAATATTCGGCAGGGGGCATGCAAATGAGGCCATAATATATGCAAGGCACAAATGGGTCCATTTGCATCTCATCATGGCTCCATGTGCATGCCTTGCAACAGCGCAAGCTGGCAACTTGCACCTGGTGCCTTGCACAGCATGACATGTGCTATAGGGATCCTGGTGCTTCCCCTGCCCCATAGCCGCTATTGTGCAGTATATGTTTGCAAGGTAATTCCTGGTAGTCTAGTACCACCCCCAAGTCCCTGATTCCCTGAGAAATATGTATATCTTGTCCATCCCTGGTGTTCTAGTTGTTTCCCCTCACACTCAGTTCCCTGATACGTGGAATTGTGACCATTCCTGGTGGTCTAGTGGAATCCCCCTGCCCAAAATGTATGATACAACATTCCCTTGCAGTCTAGTGGTCCCCCTATCCTGCCCGAGTCCCCAATCATGGTCAATAGCCCACACTTACTTTCCTGATGGTCCAGTTGGGGCCCCCACCCCTCTCACCCACACAGGACCCCTTCCCCACCCCTCTCCACCTATCATTTGTGGGCAGCTGCATCCACACCCCATACCACCTGGCTGCTTGCTGAATGACAGGTACAGTAGGGGCTGTAAGACCATTGGTCCCCTGTGACGACCTATGGGCTTGCAGGGCATACTATACTAGATAGTCCCCAAAGAGGAAATGATTCATTCATATTTAGACTGTCTAGTACAGTATACACTTCAAGCCCATTGGTCCACACTGGGACCAATGGGCTTACAGCCCATACTGTACCTGTCATTCGGGCAGGTGGCCAGGTGGTATGTGGTGGGATGAAGCCACCTGCCAAAGATGGGGGAGCAGGGGGCAAGAGAACCTGTGGGTGGAGGGGTGCCACAAGATCACCAGGAAAGTAGGTGTGGGCTGTTGACCATGATCAAGGACTTGGGTGGGGGTCCATTAGACTACCAGGGAATGTTGTATCATACATTTACCATGATCGCAGCAATGGGTGGGAGGGTTCCACTAGACCATCAGGGATGGTCATAACTCCATCTATCGGGGAATCAGGAGGGAGGTGGGACCATTAGACCATCAGGGATGGACAAGATAAATATGTCTTGGGGAATTGGGGACTGGGGTGCCATTAGACTGCCAGGGATTACATTTTTGACATATACCGCACAATCGCAGCTACAGGTGGGTGTGTGTATCTGGGACAGTGTGTGCTTGAGGATGGTGTTCTGGGTGGGTGGATGGGTGGGTGGACACCCCAGGCTGAGCTGCTGTGTTGCACCCTGCAGTACTGCAATCCAGCTTTGGGTGGCTGAGAGTTGTTCCTACTCTGCAAGGTCTCAACTTTGAGCCCCCTATGCGGTGCAATGCAGGGTTGCACCAGTATATGCGCCGCACATCCCAGGCTGAATATCTGGATGTGCCACATATGCATGTGCATGCCCCCTTCATCTGCGCTGCATACCACTATATTGCACCCCGGCGCATCAGGAGTTGTGTTGCACTGGGCAGCCTTTTCAATATCCCATCTGTGCGCAATGCAGGGTTGTGCCGGTGCAACTCTGTTGCGCCAGGTATAACCCTTTGGAAATCTGGGACTATGTGTTAAAATATGACCCTAGACCTCATCTTGAGAAAGATTACAGATTTATAGGTATTAAAACAGTGGCCCAGCCCATTTCAGTATTGTTTAATTTGTCATTGTGTTTTGGTATGTGTATCTCAATCAGTGAAAAATGACTATAATAAAACCCATATTTAAAAGTGGTAATACAGAATTTGTTTCCAGTTACAGATCCATTTCCCCTCTTTCTAAAATTTTAGAAAGCATTATTTTTGATCAAACATCTGATTGTCTTGAAAAATATAGTCTATTATTTAATTTACAGCGTGGACTTAAATCAAACACAGCACAGAGACGGCCTTGGTGGGGTTCACCAGCTACATACAGGGTGCCCTTGATCAGGGTCACTCTGTTGCGGCAGTATTTGTGGACCTCACCAAGACCTTCAACCTTGCTGATCATAGTTTAGTGCTTAATTATTTATCTGATCTTCATTTTTTAAATGACGTCTCAAAATGGTATTCAAATTACCTAGGTAAAAGGGCACACAAAACTGCTATAAAAGGAGAGTTATCACAACCCAGGTGTATTATGTGTGTAGTGCCCCTAGGTTCAACATTGAGGCCTCTAATTTTTTCTTTATATGTGAACTCAGCTTCTGAAGTTTACAAAAAATCCCAAATTACACTCTTTGTTGTTGATGCTGTAATTTACAGTTCCAGTGCAAATCCTGGGGATGCTGTAGGAGTTATAGCATTTTGGTGTTGGTTTGTCACAGTACCCTCACCTCTATCTGTTCTGCCAGGCCTATCTGGATCTGCTGCAATTGACATTTTACTGGTACCAAATTAACTGAGTCAGAAGCATAAAATAATAAGCAGAAATAGTTTATTTGGAGACATCAGGCAGGAGTAGCCACTCAGCATGAGGTTCAAACTCAGACTGACTAACAGACAGAAAATGGAGGTTTCTTAGCCCCTGGAGGCAACAATTAGCATATCACATTACCATAGAGGACTCTAATTTGCAACATTGTTTGTTCTGTTAAAGGAGTGGCAGCTGTTTTAGCCCCATACTTAACTGCACTCTACATCACCTCAGAACAGTGAGAGTGAGTACCACTAAGAAAGCAAAAGAGCATGGCAATGACATTAAACAAGAAGAAATAGAAGAAAACTGTACCCATGGAAAACATGGATTTAAACTTTGAGCAATTTGAAGAAACCCATTTTCCCCCAAAACAATAGATCACTGCAGGAGTGGAAGGAAAGAATCTGGACTACACTGGTGACCAGTCAGAGTAGTACGGGGACACCATAGCAACTTGAAGCTTGGCCAGGGCAACAAGCAAAGTGCAGGGAACGGAAAAGGGAAGAGAGGGAAGGGAGCAGCAGACGTCAGTTTAAACAGACCTTAAGAGTTGCAAAACACAGAACTTTCCTAATAACCTAGAAATATTATGGAAACAATTTTGTTGCAGAACATTAATATTGGAATTGACATTTGGTGCAAACAGTTAAAGTATCATCAACAGAAGAATGACCACACTGAGTTCAATAATGAACATAAGAGATTACCACACTGAGTCTGGTTATGAAAGTTCACATTTTTCTATGGCTTTTACAGTCAGTGGGGATAGAAGTATATAAGGCTTTTACCAGTTCCTGACAGGATAGGTCAGGTCATGAAGAGGGACCCAAGAGTTCTGTGTACTGTCAAAACCACACCACTTGACACGATAAGTCCAGGATCCATTTAGGTACTTTTGCATATCTTCTAATCTGGCACACGGTGTGTGTACTGAGAGAGTCCTGAGAAGAAGAAGCATCAAAAGACTAAGAAGTCCCAGGAAGTCTATCTGGCTGAGCAGGCAAAACAGGGTCCAGATGAAGAATGTCAGGACCGTGAGGTTCTGGAGAAACTGGTCACAAATTGTCTGAAGGGATTTTGGCTTCAGAAAGTATAACAGGTTCGAGGAACCTTCATTGTTTGGGGATCTGGGAGGGCATTTTTAGGTACCCATGTTGCAGTTGGTTGATGTGGATTTCATTGTGTATTATATTTCCATTGACTTGTGGTGCAAGCTTAACATGTACTGGAGGAAGCTTTTCCTCAATGTAGAAGGGACCAGTCCAAGGGCGAAGCAGTTTTTTGGTGGTACTCAGAACTAGGACAGGTCAGTACAAGTACGCAATGTTCCCAACAGAATATGAAGGTTCATGCGACTTGGCTGCTGCCATTTTCTGCATTGCAAATTGAATTTGGCCCAGCATGTCAATTGCATCACATCTGACAAATTCATCCTGTTCCAACACTGGAATGATGAAGGATGAAGATGACTTTGGAATCTCTAGCAATGAGAGATCCTTGTCTGGTGGAGTTCTTGGGTGACATCCATGGACTAGAAAAAATGGTGTATATTCTGTACTGTTGACACAAGGGCTTGTGTTGTAAGCAAATTGCACAAATGGAACAAAACAATCCTAAGTGTCATAAGTCTCATCCAGGTACTTGGAGAGTGTACTAAGAATGATAGACATCACTCTCTCACTTTGTCCATTGATTGTGGATGATAACTGATTGTGTGAGTCTTTTTCATGTTGAGAAGTTTACACGTTTCTCACACAACAGTGGAAAGATAGTTAGTGCCTCTGTCTGAATGCAGGTATGCTGGGGTACCATGACAACACATAATTGTGTTGAGGATGGCACGTACCACTGTGGCAGCTTTAATGTCTTTTAGGGGAATTAGTTCTAAATGCTTAGTTAGGTAGCCAACAAAAACAAGGATGTCTTTATTGTCAGAGTCAGAGTATGTAGATAAAGGCACAAGAATGTCTGTGCTGGCTGTTTGGAATGGTTCAGTGGCTGCAGGCATTGGAATGATGTGTGCCTTTGTCAGTTTGGCAGGAGGCTTTCTTTGGAAGCAGGGCTGGCAGGATTTCACAAATTGAACAATGTCCTTGTTTATGTGAGGCAGAAGAAGTGAAACCTTGTCTTTTTGAGAGTTCTGTGGATTCTCATATCACCTCCAGAAAGTGGAGAGGCATGAGTGGATTTAAGAACTCCATTGACTAGAGGCGGGCACAACTAACTGTACATAAATTCTATTCATGCTACTCTCTGCCTTCCTTGGTCCAAAGGTGAAAAGCACACCATCATTGAGAAAGTATTGTGAAGCAAGGAAAAGTTCATCCTGGCGTGTTGCTTTTGTTGGGGTAATGTTCCAGTCTCTAAGTACGTGATTATGTCTGTGAATTGAGGATCAGTTCTTTGTTGCATTTTGACCATTGTCAGGGAGATATCAGTATTAGAGGAGGTAAGAAGCTCTTCAGCTTCTTGCAGTAAGTTAGGATTGGTATTTTTCTATGGGCAAGCAGTTGGTAGCAGCAAAGCAACATGAGGTGCTGTAGGAGTGTCCACAGGGAGCACATCGAAGGAGTGGAAAGGAAGAGCTTGTTGGCAGGATTCTTCATCTGTTGAGGATGATGCTGAGGGATACTGTCTCTGGCTTATAGTATTGGCATTAGAATGAACTCAACCTGGTTGGTATTGAATTTCAAAGCTGTAGCATTGCAATTTAGCAATCCATTGGGCAAACTTGTCTACTGGCTCCTTCATTTCAAATAACCATCTGAGGGCAGAGTGATCAACAATAGCTGTGAAGGAGGAGTACTGAGGGCACCAGTCAAATTTCTTTATAGCAAATACCATGGCTAGGCATTCCTTTTCTGTGTTGCCATAGTTTTGTTCAGCTGAGGAAAGAGAGCACCGGCATAGGAAACAGCTTGTTCTGTTCTATCTTGGATTTGACACAGCACAGCACCCACTGCAAAGGAACTAGCATCAGAGTAGAGTTTGAAGGGTTGGTCAAACCTTGGGTAAGCCAATTCAGGAGAAGATATTAAGATTGTTTTCAAGGATTCAAATTCCTCTTACATTCAGAAGTTCAAGCATAATCACATCCCTTTTGGTGAAGGCATAGGGGAGCTGCAATCTTGGTATGATTGCAAATTAATTTTCAGTAGTAGCTGGACAAGCTCCAAGATAGCTCTACAGTCCTTGAGATTAGTTGATTCTGGATAGTCTTTTACTACTGAGAGCTTATCTGGTCTGTAGAGATGCCTTGAGAACTAACAACATGTCCCAGGTAATGAATTTGATGCTGTGCAAAACAACACATCTCTGGGCGAAGCTTGAGATTGACTTGTCAGAGACATTTGAACACATCTTTCAAATGTTGGAGATGCTCTGGGAAAGTTCTGCTGAAGACAGTAACATTGTCCAGGTAGACTAGGCAAGATTTCCAAGACAGTCTATGTAATACAGCTTTCATGACATTTTGAAATGTGGCTGTACTGTCCTGAAGTCCCATAGGAATAAGTTTGAATTTAAAAAGTCAAAAGTGGCAGCACCAGGCTGTGTATGAGTGAGAAGCTGGATCAACAGTAACTTGGTGGAATCCACTCTGAAGGTCTAGAGTGGTGAAGTAAGCTGGGCTGGCCACACCAAGACTGTCTAAGGCATCTTCAGTTGTAAGTAAGGGATGAGCATACTGCACCATGTAGGCATTGAGGTTTCTGTAATCTACCATGAAACAATACCCTTTGTCTTTCTTTACCACCAGCAAGTAAGGTGCACCCAAGGGACTTGTATATTAATGATAATGTCGGTCAAGCATGTCATTGATTATGTCCTCCAGGACTTGTTTCTGCTTGTGTCTCACTTTGTAGGTTCACTGACAGATTGGCTGATGGTTGGGCTGCACTTTGATGGTGTGTTGGAGGATATTACAGCATCTGAGTTTGTTATCTGAACCAACAAAGACATCTGGGTAGTTCTTCAGGAATTCCAAAAGTTGCTGTTTCTCTGTTGGACATGTTAGAAGTTTTGAACAGGATAGTTACTGACTGAGGGGTATCTCTGTGGAAGATGGAGTGGTTGTGATAGTGCTGACAGGACGATTGTTGGTGGAACCAAGCTGAGGCTCTTGCAGGAGGTGGAGTTGGTCCCCTGAAAACAAGCAAACAAACTTCCCAGTGTTGGCACACTTTCAGATGACCACTGGCTCATCTGTGAAGTTGTAACATTTTTTAGAAGACTGCGCCACTATGCACAGCAGACAAAGTATTCCCTGAAAAAAAACCTGAGGAATGCAGTGCAGGGAATCCAGTGACAATGACAACAACATCTTGTGGAAGTGGTTCACTTAAAATCTTGGCAATCAAAGCCATCTCTTACTTAGGAGGCACAGTGACTGAGTCCGTAGCTATGAGCTGCCTCTGAGGGTCTAGTGACAGTTTGTTTGTTGCAAAGTCTAGGATGGCTTTACAAGCTTTGAGGAGGTCTAGGTCAAGAATCACCACTGGTTTTAAATCAAGCACTTGGTAGAAATTGACAGTTGCTTGCTATGAGCCCAAGTGGAGCTTGAGATGGACCTTGCCTGTGATAGGTACTTTAGTGGTACTTGCTGTGATAATGTACTTTAGGTCAGCTGGTGAGATATTAGGTACATGATGAATGGCTGGGTTGTCTAGAATAGTGCTGTTGATAACTGAGATTTTTGCTCCAGAGTCAACCAAGGCATGCATGGACCAATCTCCAATGGTTACAGGGACATAGTTCACTAGGAGAGGTGACTTGATGACAGGAGCTTTTGCCCCAGGAGATGAGGGTGTACTGAGTTGGCAACTAGAGGGTGCAGATTGTTTGAGTTGCGACATTCAGAGGGGGTGGTCAGTTGTTGTGTTTCCCGATCCTTGGAGTAGTTGCATTTGTCTTGTTGACTGCTGCAGTAGGCATCTCTGGCTCTCTTAATTTCTGTTCTGATACTGTAGCTTTTGGCAGACAGCAGCAGTATGTCCACTGAATCCACACCACTGGCAGGTCACTGGTTCTTGTTAAGGCAGGAGTGGCTCAGATTGCTGTTGAAATGGTCGAAGAACATTGACAGCAGTATCAGAAGAGCCAGTTGAGATGAGGTGCAGACTATTGATAGTTGTGGTTAGCATTTCTATCATTGATTGCTGCTGCTGTACACAAGTTGTGAGTGTGCCTAACTGTGATGACTGGGGTGCTTGCACAGTAGTAACCTGGGACATTGATATGAACTCTTGTGCTAGTTGTGCAGCTTGGATTGTGTCCATCCAGGTTGCTGGTTTCTGTTGAATTACATACAGTCAGAGTTGAGGAAGAAGTCCCCATACAAAGGTTGTGATTTACTCTTTCTCAGTCTTCTGCAGGTGTTTGCACCATGACTCAGTGTTCACTATGAATGCTTCTAGAGACTCAAAGGGTTGCACGGTGTATTCCCACAGCTGTTGTACCAATGTCCAGGGCAGATGTGCTTGGAGAAAATGGTCTTTGAAAGTTGCATACAGGGTGGCAGTGTTCCCTTTTGACTTGTTCTGGAAGTGCATTGGACCAGAAAATGGCAGTCCCCCTCAGAAACAAGCACAAAGCATTGGAAATGCGCAAAGGATCAGTCCAACCATGTAAGGAAATCTAGGCTTGGAATTGTTCGAGCCAGTCAATGACATCTTTGTGAGGCAGTGCTGAGAAAGGAACTGACTGTATGCTTGTATGGACCATGGACTGAGATGAGATAGTTTTAATGTAGGTGAGGTAATCTTGAATGGCTTGCATAGCTGGTGCTACTCCAGCTGAGAGAGAAGATTGGATGTCACGCAGGATGGTTTCAATTTTGTTGCCCCACGCCCTTGAGATGGGTTAAGATAACTATCCAGATGCTTCAGCACCCATATGTGTGTCTTCATCAGACATGGTAGTTGAATATGTGCATTGTTTCATGAAGCAAAGGTTGTAAGGATGAGAGGGCGTTGCTGTCATGCAAGAAATGAGGCGTTGTGAAGTAGATGAAGTGCCAAGAAGATAATATTTTTGTAGACAAAAGTACAATTACTTATAAGCAATTTCCATCAAATGATGTCTTAATAAACATTTCCACTCAATCTTGTGTTGTTAATTATTGAAATGATTTTGTTGCAGACTTCAGCTATTTGTTGTACTGTCCATTTATTTCAATAGATTTGCCATTGATTTTAATAGAGTGATGTCATTTAGTGCCCTTCACAAGTTGAACACTGAATTTTAACATACAGTACCAAGATTGCTTGATTTTAGTAGGATGGCCACCACCGGGGTGGGTTAAGGGTAGCTGCTTTTGTTATGGTTTGTAACAGACAAGATGGAGGCTCCTTGCTACAAAGCTGTATAAGAACAAAATGGTGATTGCCACGCTGAAGACCTTCCTCTCCACTGAAATTTTGCTGGCTTTTACTGTGGTGAGTGCAAAAACTGGGGAATTTTGTATTTACTTGCTGAGTATTTCTTTACTTGGGTGCTCATTTATTTTTCTTAATTGCCGCCCTTACAGGTATTATGCTGCATGTTAGTTTTATTGTAGTTTGGTCTCCCAGGCTGTCCTCAGTTTTTGTGATGTTCTTCCCCCAGGTTTATATATTTAGTTCTGTGCCCTTTTAGAGTTGTATGTTGTCACTTTGCTTTCCATTGAATTCTTGCTTGTGGACCCCCTGAATTTAGAGTGTGGCCTTGCGGGGAGAGGATTGCTCCATTTGCAGTCGCCTTTTATTTTTTGTTTATGTATTTGCACATGCTGTTTTGAAGCGTAACCCAGAGGTGAGCAAAGCTCCATGTATTTGGAGCCAGGAGCAAGCTGTGGCTGTTCTGAATGGTCGGAGGTAAGTTCAGTACTGTTGGGTGGGCAAAATGCCTTTGATGAAGCTCCACGTGGTTGTCTGGAGCTGTGGTTGTCCAGGGGAGCACTCCATGGAGCGAGTGGCTTTTTAGGAGTTGGAGTACCTTTCGGAGCCACTTTTGGTTGTGTGGTTCCGAAGTTGCAGTCCATACTTGTGGAGTGGCCTGTCCTGTTTCAGCTTGAATTGTGATGCAGAGGGACAGAGTGGCTGTTTTGCTGTGAAGCTGCAGGTACGAGGCGGACATAGGTCAAGCGGCTGATGTAGCATTAACTGTAACTGTGGTCAGGAGGAAGCAGGCCAATCTGGAACTCCAATGCAGCTTGAGTGAGGTGAGGGGTCCCAGAATATGCACTGTGGTACAGAGGAGTACAGCGCTAGAAGTGGCAGTAAAATGCTATGCACTTTTGCTAGATTGTTCTCTCTTTTGTCCATTTGAGTTATATATTAATTTTAAGAATGTTGCTTGAGCAGTCCATTGTAGAGTGGCGTGCTGCACTGCGGGGTTGAGCGAGAGGGATGGCACTGAAGTGGAAGTGCAGAAATACTGATTGGCTGTTTGCTTTTCAGCCACAGGGGAGAGGCAGCATCAGGGATGGCTGATTTGAAAATGTATTTGCCCTTTTCTGTTGGCTGTGAAACCCACTGACAGAGAGGTTGTATAGGGATCTGGCTTTGCAAGAAGGGAGCAAGTTGAACCAGGCCCTACTATGAGGTGGTGGCTGGGGGGGGGGCAGTGTGCAGCTCCTTAGAGTGGAGGCTTTAAACATGTAACTTCTTGTACTGCAGTTGGCTGGAGCAGCAGTGTGCCACATTTAGTTGCAGTTGTATATAGTCCTGAGGCAGATTTGCAGGAGGGTTAAAGATTGAGCAGGAGACAGTTCAGTTTTGCTTTTTCTCTCTGCAGCCAGCCTCTGGCACAAATAACATTCAGACTCATCAGACATACTGAGGGAAATGACTTGGGGTACCCAGAAATGCAGAAAAGTGAGATGGGGGTCTGGGCAGAAGAAGGGCTACATTCTCCACCATGTATGGCATTTTGGTGTTGGTCTGCCATAGGACCCTTAACATCTCTGTGTTCTGCTAGGCCCTTCTGGATCTGCTGCAGTTGGCATCTTGTTGGTACCAAACAAACTGAGTCAGACGCATAAAATAATAAGCAAAAATAGTTTATTTGGAGACATCAGGCAGGAGCAGCTACTCAGCATTAGGTTCAAGCTCAGACTGACTAATAGGCAGGAAATCGGGGTTTCATAGCCCCTGCAGGCAACAATTAGCATATCACATTACCATGGAGGACTCTAATTTGTGACACTCTTTGTTCTGTTAAAGGATCGACAGCAATGTTAGCCCCATACTTAACTGTACACTAAAAAGTAATACAACATTATTTTCTTTTATTTCAAAAATGACTTCAATCTAAGCGAATGGTATTAAATGTAAAGGAAACAACATTTATGATTGTTTCCAACAGCAAAAAGAAAGTAGAAGTGAATACCCCTATGGTTGTCTTCAGTGGGGAGTTGGTAGAGTTTGGAGACAATTTTAAATATTTCGGGATTGTGTTAGAATCCAGGCTTACTTTGAATCCCATATTAATACTTCAATGAAAACTTTACACCAAAGGTTAGGGGGAATGTATTGAGTCAAGCAATTTTTGACACCAGAGTCTAAAAAAAAAATAACTCATGGCTTCATTTTGGAGCATTGGATTAGGGTTTAATGATATATACTGCTACAAGTGAGAATATACAATCTAAATTGAATGTCACATATAATAGTGCATTGAGATCTATGATGGAATCCCCCTACAGAATGCACCAATTTGATTGCAAAAAACTTGATAATTATCCCTCTCTAGAAAACAGAGTAAAGATGAAAATGGATATATTTATTTTTAGGGTAGCTAGGGGTTTACTCCCAAGTTCAATCCTTTCTTTATTCCCTAGAAGTATGAATGTTCTGGGGGCCAGATCCCAAAACAAATTTGCATTTAGGATACTGTTTTTTTTTTAAATACTAGACAGAAATCACTGTTATTTAAAACTACACTATTTTTCAACCCTATGCCAACCTCTCTTACTAACTGTTTCACTGTTCAAGCATTTAAAAATAGACTAAAAACATGGTTTGACACTACTAATGTCTGTTCATGTATCCAAGTGTAAAAGTAGGCCTTAGTCTATATGTTGTATGTTTTTATAGAAACATAGACTTTGACAGCAGATAAGGACCATTTGGCCCACCTAGTCTGCCCATTTCCCTACCTATTGGATAAGCTGCAGATCCTACTTAACCAACAGCCTACTTCTTCCTACCCACCACCAGAATTGCCTTATGTCTGCCCCATGCATTCTTGAATTCCCCCACTGTTTTTGACTCCACAACCTCCTCAGGAAGGCCGTTCCATGCATCCACCACCCTCTCCATGAAAAAATGCTTCCTCACATTACTCCTGAGCCGCCCCCCCATTTTCAGATTGTGCCCCCTTGTTCTTGTGCATCTTTTTCTGAAATATGCTACCTTCTTGAACTTTGTTGATTCCCTTGAGGTACTTGACAGTTTCTATCATGTCCCTCCTCTCCCTCCTTTCCTCCAGGGTATACATATTAAGCTGCTTTAGCTTCTCTTCATAAATCTTCTGGTGTAGACCCTGCACCATTTAAGTCACCTTCCTCTGGACTGCCTCCATCCTGTCTATGTCTTTGTGGAGATGGGGCCTCCAGAGCTGCATGCAGTACTCCAGATGGTGTCTCACCAACTGTCTGTACAGAGGGATAACAACTTCCTGTTTCCTACTGGTGATGCCTCTCCCTATATCCCAGTATTCCCAGCCCTCCCTACTGTTTTCTCACATTGTTTGCTTACCTTCAGATCATCTGATATGATTACCCCCAGGTCCCTTTCCATTTTTGTTATTTGTTAGTACCTCCCACTGTGCACTCTTCCCCTGGATTTTTTTCCCAGGTGCATTGCTTTGCAGTTTTTTTGCTCTGAATCTAAGCTGCCATACTTTTGACCATTCCTCCAACCTTGCCAAGTCCCTTTTTGTCCTTTCCACCTCCCCTTGTGTATCAACCCTGTTGCAGATCTTTTTGTTGTCTGCAAAGAGGCATATGTTTCCTTCCAGTCCCTTTGCAATGTCACTTATAAAGACATTAAAAAAGACCAGTTCCAGTACTGAAATTTGCGGTACCCTGCTAGTAACCCCCTTTCTTCAGAGTGGACTCTGTTTTCTATTACACTCTGTGTCCTGTTGTCCAGCAATTTTTTTACCCAGGCTACCATCCTGGGACTCACTCCCAGGCTGGCTAATGTGTGCATTGATCTTTTGTGTGGAACTGTGTCAAATGCCTTGCTAAAGTCTGGGTAGGCCATGCCCACAGTCCCTTCCTGGTCTACTACTTTGCTACCCAGTTAAAGAAATCTATTAGATTCATCTGACATGACCTTCTTACTTTGAATCCATGCTGCCTTGGGTCTTGTGTCCCGCTGGCCTCTAGCTGCTCAACAATTCTTTCTTTCAGAAGTGATTCTATCATTTTCCCCTATGACTGAGGTCAAACTAATAGTTCTGTAGTTTCCTGCCTCTGTTTTGCTCCCACGTTTGTGAAGGGTAATCACATTTGTGCATCTCCAGTCCTCACGTACCACACAATCCTCCCATGATTTGTTAAGAAGGGTAGTCAGTGGTGCCAATAGTTCTCTCCTTAGTTTTTTTAGAATTCTGGGGTGAATCCCATCAAGCCCCATTGCTTTGTCCACCTTCAGTTTTAGAAGTTCTTTCAGAACCCTTTCTTCTGTGAATGGACTGGTGTCAACCCCCCTTATCCAGAGTGCTTCTATTGACTGGGTTAGATACCTCCCCCCCCCTTCTTCTTTTGTGAATACTGAGTAGAAGTATTCTTTCAGTATCCCTGCTTTTTCACTGTCATGCTCTACCCACCCACCTTCCCCTTTATTAAGCCTCACTATCCGTCCCTTGGACTTTCTTGGCTCCCTAATGTACTGTACCTATAAAAGATTTCATCCCTCTTCTTAACCGAGTTGGCTATCTTTTCCTCAGATTGGTCCTTTGCTCTTCTGTCTGCCTTCCCCGCTTCTTTCTGCTTTAACTGGTACAGTTCTCTGTCCTGCTCCTTCTGTGTTTCCTTATACTTCCTGAATGCTATCTTTTTCTCCCTAACCTTCACTGTCACCTCTTTTGAGAACCATAGTGGTTTTTCCCTTCATTTTGATTTATCCATTTGCTTCACACAAATGCTTGCTGCCTCTGTGATGGCAGTTTTGATGTTTCCCCGTTGTTCCTCCACCCCTCCTTCTTGCCCATTTGCTAGTGCTTTAATGAGGCACTCTCCTATTTTGCCAACGCCAGCCCTTCTCAAGTCCAGTACCTTTACTTTTGTTTGTCTTGACTCTATGGCTGTATTTATTGTGAACCACACTGTTTAGTGGTCACTTGATCCCAGATGGCTATCCACTTTTTAATTTGAGATCCTTTCTCTGTCCCTACATGAGAGTACCAGATCTAAGATTGCTCCCTCCCAAGTGGGTTCCAACACTAGCTGCCTAAGGCATGCCCCCTTTAGGGCATTAAGAATGACCTTGCTCTTGGATGTGGCTGCAGCAAGGGTGCTCCAGTTAACAGCTGGCCGTTGAGTCCCCCTTCAACAATATTTCCCCTTTTTCTGCCATCCTAAAGATGCCTTCTATGATTTCCTTGTCCATTTCTTCCCCCTGACACTGGGGTCTGTATACAACCCCTGTGTGGATTATGGTGTGATTTCCTGTCTCCAGGGTGACTCACAGTACCTCTACTCCTCCCTGTTTACCCTTTAGATTCATTGCTTTGATCCCTTCTCTTATGTATAGAGCTACTTCTCTTCTTCTTTTACCCTCCCTGTACCTCCTGTAGATTGTGTACTCTGGTATGTTGACATCCCAGTCATGGTTCTCTATGTACCATGTTTTTGTGATTGACAAGATATACAGGCATCCCTCTTCCATCAAGGCCACTAGTTCAGGGAGCTCATTACCCAGACTACAGGCATTGGTACTCATTGCCCTCCATTTTGTGATGGCCTTAGCCCTTCTAGCCCCATCCGTGTCCTTGCTGCCTTTTGTTCCATTTACCCCTGCCCTTCTCCCTATTGACTTCTCTGTCTTGGCATTTACCTCACTAACTACCCTGTTTTTTTGGGTGGGACTGTGATTTCCCTGATCCTTTTCAGTGCCTCCCCTTGGCTAGTTAAATGCTTGCCAATGAATCATTGAAACCTATCACCTAGGATCCTGTTTCCCCTCCTGGATGGATGCAGACCATGGCACAAGTATAGAGCTATATCCCTCCAGGTAGACCCCCAGTCTCCAGTGAAGCCAAAACCCTGAGCTCTTCACCAGTTTTTCAACCATTGATTGAATCCCACAGTATGGAGTACCTAGGCTCACCCATGCTATAGACAGGCAGCACCTCTGAGAATGTTATCGTGTGTGCTACTGTTCAAGGTCCCTCCCTAATGCCACAAAGTCCTCCTGAACTACTCTGATCCCTTTACAGCCAGGTTATTTGTCACAAGGTGGACAATGACATCCAGCACCCTCCCTGCACAGTGGCTCTAGTGATCCTGAGGATTCACTCCCTGTCCCTCCAAGCCATGTTGTCAGGCAGGCACCTTGCCTCCCTCTCCCCTCCCTCACTCACTCTCCACCTCAGTTCTACCCCCTAACAATTAAGTCCCCCACCAGGAGTTGTTTCCTTCCTCTGTCGGATCCTGTGCCACCCTCCTGTGGGTTTCCTTTGTGAAGGTTTCCAGCATCTTCCTCGGTCTCCACTGTGGGTGCCACCATAGAGGAACCACACTCTGCCAGAACAGCATACAAACTATAGAGAGCTACAGCTGGAGGGATGCACCTCTGTTCCACCACCCTCACCTCCCTGAGCACACCACATGCTCATGTAGGGTGAGGGTGTTTTAGTGATTGTTTGTATTTTATTGTTGTCACTTGTTTGTTTGTATTTTATTGTTGTCACTTGTTTTTCTTTTTGTCTTTGTGTACAAAAAACTTATCACTTGTGAAAACAGGCAGCAATGCTCATCATGACAACAAGTATAAACAAGCACTTGTCAATGCCGAACATTCGCTTACAGGTATTTGCAGTGGTATTTGGCACTTGGACATGGCTTAAAAAAATCAGAGACAAAGAAGTACAAGCATTTGTCAATGCCAAATGCTGCTTGCTTCTATGTGCTGTTTAGGTATTTAGAAGTCATTGGAGTGCAAATATTGAAAATTTGCGAACTTACGAGCATGCGTAGGAACTGCGCAACGCATGCTCGTAAAACAGTCATTTTTAGGAATTTGTTCACCACATTTTCAACACAGCCATTTTAAGACCTCTGTTCATGAACAGTGTCACTGTGATTTTCTTAATGTGTCACATACATTGAGTTCGCACACCGACTGCACCATTGTGCACTACATGGGTGGAAACATGTTTTGGGCAGGATGTGAAAAATTACAGCTATGCTGCTCATAAGGAGGTGTGGTAAAATGGCAATATTGAAAATCTGGAGTGAAAATATTGAAAATTCGTGAACTTACGAGCCTGTGTAGGAACTGCGCAATGCACACTCGTAAAACAGTCATTTTTAGGAATTTTTTCACCAAATTTTCAACATAGCTATTTTAAGACCTCTGCTAATGAACAGTGTCACTGGGATTTTCTTAATGTGTCCCATACATTGATTTCACACACCAACTGCACCATTGTGCGCTACATGGGCGGAAACACGTTTTGGGCAGGATGTGAAAAATGACAGCTGTACTGCTTATAAGGAGGTGTGGTAAAATGGCAATGTTGAAAATTTGAGTGAAAATATTGAAAATTTATTTAACTTACTAACGCGCATAGGAACTGCACAACGACACCTAGAAACAGTAATTTTAAGGAATTTGTTCACCACATTTTCAACACAGCCATTTTAAGACCTCTGTTCATGAACAGTGTCACTGTGATTTTCTTAATGTGTCACATACATTGAGTTCGCACACCGACTGCACCATTGTGCGCTACATGGGCGGAAACACGTTTTGGGTGAGAAGTGAAAAATGACAGTTGTACTACTCATAAGAATGTGTGGTAAAATGGCAATGTTGAAAATCTGGAGTGAAAATATTGAAAATTTGCAAACCTACGAGTGTGCGAAGGAACTCCACAACGCACGCTCATAAAAAAGTAATTTTTAGGAATTTTTTCACCAAATTTTCAACATAGCCATTTTAAGACCTCTGCTAAATAACAGTGTCACCATGATTTTCTTAATGTGTCCCATACATTGATTTCACACACCAACTGCGCCATTGTGTGCTACATGGGCGGAAACACGTTTTGGGCAGGATGTGAAAAATGACAGCTGTACTGCTCATAAGGAGGTGTGGTAAAATGGCAATACTGAAAATCTGTAGTGCAAATATTGAAAATTCACAGACTTATGAGCCTACATCGGAAATGCACAATGCACACTCATAAAACAGTCATTTTTTGGAATTTTTGCACCAAATTTTTAACATGGGGTTTTTGGGACCCTTTCTCATGAATGATTTCACTGTCATTGTGTTATTCAGGCTCAAATGGTGATTTCATGCAGTGACTGTGAAATCACCCTTTGGGCCTGAATAACGCCATGACAGTGACTTCATTCATGAGAAGGGGTCCCAAAAACCCCATGTTGAAAATTTGCTGCAAAAATTCCAAAAAATGCCTGAGATATGCAATAAAGTTGAAACCCCCCTATCTAGCCCATTATACAGCTTACCGGCATTTCCTCAGTTCGCGGTCGGCTTTGAAGAGTGTAGACGTGTTCCTGGTCCACCGATGATTGTTGCACCGAGCTCCGGAGGTAAGTATGGAGTGAGGAGGGTGTGGGGAGGCTGGGTGCACAGTGGGTGGGTGTGGGTTGTGGGAGGGGGGCTGGGAGAAGCGCCATGAGACCATTTTTAATTTACAGGTTTTCCAAAAAAAAAAGACGACATGGGACATTTGCCACACTGGGGTGGGCTCCCAGCATGGCAGAAGGATGGCTGGGGGGGCCGCAGAGCCAATGGGGGATTGGGCACCCCCGTCGGCAGATGACGTGGGATGTTTGCCATGCTGGGGTGGGCTCCCAGCATGGCAGCAAAGATTTTGGGGGGGTGGCGTGACACAGTGCTGTGTATGACAGTGGTGGTTTTCTTTGAAGAGAAGACCACCGCTGTCATACACAGCACCACGTCAGATTGGTGCAGAACTGCCATGCCTGCTCAATGGAGGAGGGGATTGCAGACGAGGAGGGCACACCTCCAAAGTGTCCCATTCTCCCAAGATGTTCCTTGTGCATGCATGCAAGTGAACGTAAAAATAAATTATGTGTTACACTATAAAGCATAGAGTGTAACAGAATGACTTGTTTAGTTCTGTTAAGCTCTACCTCTTACAGCAGAATTGAATTTGTACAGATCTACTAAGCTCTCCTCTTTACATCAGTAAACACATCCTCTTTACCTTGTTACAACAGCAGAATGAACTTATACAGATGTGTTATGAGTTGTCCCTGTTACAACTATCAGATAGATACAGATGTGTCAAGTCAGGATGAAACACAGAAATGCTGCAGAATATCACAGAATACTGCAATTTACTGCAGGGGCTATTGTAAGTCTATGGCAATTAAGCCCTTTTGTCATGCAGGATTTTGTATCATGTCATTACTGCAAGTTACTGCACTTCATCGTGGCTGACACATCTGTAGATATCACAGAGTGTAACAGAATTAACTTTTTAAGCTCTGCCAAGCCCTCCTCTTTACAACAGTAAGGACCAATAACACTATGATAGGTCTGTAATTACAAGGGACCTTAGAGTCACCTTTTTTAAAGACTGATGTGACCCGGACAGATTTCCAGATGTTAGGCACATGGCTGTGACACAGGGACAATGTGAAGATTCTGGTCAGTGGGGAGGCTATATGTGGGGCAGCGATTTTCAGGAGCTTTGGCTCAAGTCCATCAGAGCCAGTGCTGGTACTGTCTGAGACAGTTGTTAGAAGTTTAGAACCTCTAACCTAGTGATAGCCTTAAAATGAAAGGGGGAGGGATGTTTGTGACTGAACTAGGGGATGGGTATGGGACTGTATGTTGTGTGTTGGCGGAGGAGGAGGTATATTTGGTTAGGTCAGAAAACTGAAGGTTAAAAAAGTTGGCTATGGCTTGGGGATCAGTGAAGTGGACACCATTTAGAATCATATCATTTGGAGTGGAGGATTGTGTAGAACCCAGGAAGGTCTTGACATGTGACCAAAGCCTCCTTGTGTTACCAGCAGCATTTACCAGTCAGCCTTTGCAATATGTGCTTTTTGCAATTCTTATCTGCTTTCTGCAAGCATTCCGCTGGTATCTGTAGCATTCATAATCAGCTATAAGACCAAAGGATTTATAACACCTCTAGCTCTTGTCCCTCTCTCTAAGCTTGGCCAGCAGGTCCTTTTTCAGCCGTCTGATTTGTTTCCCCTTTAACTCTGTACATGATGTGAGGGGTATGTTTTTCTTGAAGCTTCATGAATTCTTGGATAAAGAGGTTTAGAGCAGCCTATGCCTCTACCTTGGTAGTCCAATCAATTTGTGAGACTTCGGAAGAACATTTTTCAGAACAAAGTAGGCATCATTTCTAAAGGTGATATAGTGCGGTTAAAGGGAGGTGCAGACACCGGCTCCAGATGCAGAAGACTGGGAAGTGGTCAGACAATGCAACAGCTAGTGTACCTGCAACAGGGATATGTTCGGGGTGATTTGCTAATACCCAATCAATTAAGGTGCTAGAGTTAGTGCGTGGGGTAACCCTTGTGGGTTCCACAACTAGATGATGCGAATTATGGCTCTGTACCAGGGAGAGAAGGGTATTATGAGATTTTTCCAGCCATGGTTAAGGTTAAGGTCCCCAAGAAGGAACACTTCATTTTGGCCATTGTGCTGGGGTATTTGATTCAGTAGCTCTTCAAGGCCAGTTATGCCGTTATTAGAAAGGTTGTAAGCACATATGATGTGTAACTTTTTTGCACCAAGGGAAAGGAGTGCAACAAATGACTCACTATGGGAAGAGAGAGAGAGAGAGTGTTGGGCTAGCAGTAAGATTGTGATGCTCTCTGAAATATATGGCAACTCCACCACCCCTTTTAGAGGATGATCTGTCTCTATGTAAGAGGCATATGTAGCTAGCGTGCAGAGGGAGTCAGGAATTGAGGGTTTGAGCCATGTCTCAGACAAGCAGAGAAGGTCAGGTTTATAAAGGGTTACCCATGCCTCCAGGTCAGCAAAGTTGCACATGAGACTCCTTATGTTGTGGTGAACAATGCAGAGACCTTTTATATTATTTATTAATAAGTCAGTATCAGAGAAGTGGGCTGAGGGTCTGGGTTTGTTTCAACTTCCCCTGAAATTACCTGGGCCAGGAGAATGAGATACCACAGTTTTCGGTGGATAAACGGAGTGAGATACAGGAGACACAAAAGATGTTTCAGAGAAACATGTGCTGCTAGGTAGATGGAACCTCTGACTATTAGAAGGGGGAGTAGTGTCATACCAATTTATGGGTAGTAAAAGGAGGTTAGAGAAGTGGAAATCATTTTGAGAGTAGATGCCAGCTTTGGTGCAGGGCATAATTGTAATCCTGGAGAGGACAAGGAGTAGAAGTACAGATGGTAGGACTAGTAGGCAAGTTGAAGTCATCTTTTTAGTAACCCAGTTTAGAAGGGCTAGGTTACATTAACGCTGTAGGTAAGGATTATGGTAGACTATAAGGATAGATTTAAAATGGGCCGGCGAATACAGGTTAAAATGCTGGATATGAGCAGTAAGGCTGGGAATAAGAGTAGATAAATAGGATAGATTTGTCACCTAGCAAAAAGTAAAATCTCAGGCAAAGCTAAGACTGAGCTCACACAGTGAAGGTTAAGATGAAATGGTGCCCCTTGTGGTCGGACAGTATAATGTACTAATGGGAAAGTAGACACTTAGTCATATGACTAAGTATATTTATATCAGAGAGTGTCCATTTTGGGCAGGCAGTAATTAGTAGGCAGTGGTCATTCCACAAAATGAGTTCAATACCTGAGTTCAGTGTTTGAATCACCAATATGGTTCAAGGGGCTGGCGGCTAGCTTATGGGTCAGAAGGCCTCTGGTTGGTCAAAAATCAAGGCTTAAAGTCTTTTCTGGGTGGTTTCCTTTGAACAGGACCACAGGAGACTTCCTGCAGGCTGGGCAGCTCAAGAAGTGCCGTGAGAAGCGGGTCCAGTCATGCCTGAGGGGTGGGGGTACCCTAGGGAGAGAGGAGTGGAAAGGGGTAAGAAGGAGCTGCAAGGGCATGCCTAGCTGCAAACAAAATAATAGGGTGGGCACATGGGATCAAAGATAGGAAATTTGAGAAGCAGAGGAGAGCAGGAAAAACAGTTTTAACAGGACCCAGTCAGCAGTGAATTAATCGTGGAGCTAAATCAAACTTAAATTGAACACAATCAAATAGTGGTCATAAAACTAAGACAAATCAGTAAACTCTAAAACAGTTGCTGTAGGCACATAATTTTAAAATGAGTTAGTACACTTCTATAACAGTGATCATAAGAGACACTGAGGAATAGATAATTAGCCAGGTGCACTGTGAGACAGGGCTGATTTTTAATTTTTAAGATTTTAGGTTACAGATCCAGGTATACTATGAAACAGGACAGTATTTTTCAATCTTTTCAGTCTGTAAGCTGAGAATATCAGTGTCAGCAGTTAGTGACTGAGTCTATAGTAGCATCCACCAACAGCAGACTGAAGAGAAAAGGCACTAAAGTTAAGGAAAATCTAATTAGCGGGCTGTGGATGCTCCACAAAATTAGTCCAATACCTGAGTTCAGTGTTCTAACAACCAGCGTGGTTCGAGAGGCTGGCAGCTGGTTTGCGGGTTGAAAGGCTCGCAACTGGTCAAAAATCAAGGCTTAAAGTCATTTCCAGGCAGACTCCTGTAAACAGAACTGCAAGGGAGACTTCTGCAGGTTGGGTGGCTGAAGCAATGCCACAGGAGCAGATCCGGTCACACCCAAGGTGGACAGTGGTAGCCTGAGTTCAGTGTTCGAACCACCAGCATGGTTCATGGGCTGGCAGCTAGCTTGTGGGTCAAAAGGCTTGTGGCTGGTCAAAATCAAGGCTTAAAATTGGTTCTGGGTGGTCTCCTGTGAACAGGACTGCAGGAGAGACTTCTGCAGGCTGGGCAGCTGAAGTAGTGTCTCAGGAGAGGGTCCGGTCATGGCCAAGGTGGGCAGGAGTGGATGACTTTAGCAGCATGACCCAGAGGATCTCAGCCAACCCTAGACTTACCTGCCCTGCTATTGCCTGTATTCCATCCTTAACGTATGGTACTATCCCTCCCCCTGTTCCCCATCTAGTCTTTTCTAAAAAGGTTATATCCCGGGATACTCACTTCTCATTTATGGTTTTCCATCCACTACATCTCCATTATGTTGACCAGGTCCAGTCTTTCATCAACCATCATGGCCTCTAGATCTGCCATTTTATTTCCCAATACTCCTGGCATTTTCTATCAGACCTCCACCAACTTCCCCACACTCAAATGTTTCCTCCTTGTATCCTCTGCCCCCTCCTGTGGGGGAGTGCTAACTAGGCAAGAACCTCCATCGACTACCTCCATCCTTTCCCTAGTCTCATACTCCTCCTCCTCTTCTAGTTTAAATCCTTATCCAGGACCCTATCTATATAGCTTTGCAACTTTCCCTTCAATACTCTAGCTCCTCCATCATTTACTGTACATGTAGTCTGTCCTTTGTGTATAGATTCTCCGCTGCCCAAGTGCCCCCCCCACTCCTCTAAGCAGGTAAATCCCTCCCATTTGCACCAATCATGGAGCCAATGATTGAAGTCTTTAATTCTCAGCTGCCTTGCGGTGCTGCCACAGTGAACAGGCAAGACCTCAGAGAAAGCCAGAGTGCTAACCTTCTCCTTGCATCCCCTGGCAATCTCCCTGAACATCCCCTATATCTTTTCCTGCCAGGTCATTCATCCCTAGGTGCAATCTAGGTGCGACTTTCCCTCCAGCAAGCTAATACCCTCTCTTATTTTAGTCATCACCCTTCCTTCTTCCATTCCTGGCTCACAGAAGGCTGATCTCCTTTTATAGGCCATCCCCTTCCTTAACCAGTGGATTCCCTTTATGATTGAGTTACCAAAGACAATGACCTTTTCTGTACTCTCTGTCTCTGCTAGAGTCCCCATGCCCCTGTCTTACTCCTCCAACCTTGCATTTCTTCTACCCCTTTCCTGGACTCCTGTTCTTTCTTCGCTTGCTGCCCTCATACTATCTACTTGCTCCCCCATTTTGTCACCCTGCATCTCCTGCAGTCCCCTAATTCCATCACTCCCCAGTTGCAGATGCTCTTTTCTATCCCCATCTGTTGGACTCTCATTCTGCCTTTTTTCTTCCCCCTGCCTTCCATTGATTACCTTACTTTCCCTCTTCCTTATCCTCAACTAGACTCTCCTCCCATTTTTTCTCCACTTTCCTTCAGAATCCCCAATACTCCCCTTTCCCCTTGCACTTGATCCTTTTACCTCCCCCCTCTCACTGATTCTCCTGTGTCCTTTTGAAGAGTCCTCCTTTTCCACCCTTTCCTCTTGATCTCCCATGTCCTGCAGATTAGCCAGTGGTGGCCATCTGTTTCATAACCATACACTGCCTCCTGTGTTTGCCTTCCTGACCATAGCTTGATTATCTCTTCCATTTGTCCTTGCCCTCTCCCCTGTCCCCTCCCTTCCTTTTCTCCCCACCTCCTTCCAGTTATCATCCTCACTACCTCCTGATCTATCTCCCATGCCTCCACACATCCCCTTATTTCACTTGTTCCCACCATCCATTCCCCAGTTCTTAGCTTTACCTGTTACACTGCTTCTTCTTCCCATAACTCTTCCTTTCTTTTCCATACTCTCCACTCCACCTCCCTTCTTAGGTAAATCAGTTCCACTGCTAGCTGCCCAATCTTTGACATATTGGGCATCCCCCCCATTCTCCATAATGTGGCCATGAAAACTGCTGCCCTACATCCATTGCAACCCACTATTCTCCCCCTACTTGCTGTTCCTCTATACTCCTCTTGCTGTCTGCCACCTTCCACCACCCACCACTGCCCGCTTCCAGTATACTCCATTATCTTCCTGTCTAACCCACCCCTTGTATGCCACATTTTTTTTTATTTATTTTTCCCTTTGGTTACAGTTTTTTTATAGTATGGACTTAACAGTTTGTTGGTTATATCTTTTGGCTTTATTTACTTCTTATCAGGACCTAACAGTCAGTGATTTGTTAAGTTCTGATAAACTCTCACTGTAAGACCATAGAATATCTGCTAAGTCCTCACTGTTTAAATTAGATATCACAAAGTGTAACCAAATGAATTAAGATCTTTCAAGCCCTCAATGTTATAACAGAATGAATGGATTCTATTAAAGACATCGATGTACTACTGAATACTTTTTCAGATTTGTTTAACTGTATAATGGATAGGATTGCCCCTAAAAGAAAAATGCGTATTCGGGACAACAAAAATAAGTGGTAAAGTAAGACTTGTTAAAATGAATGAAGTTAAGGATAAAACCTGAGAGAGTATAAAAGAAACAGGAACCTGTAACCCTACAAACTTATAAAAAGTTAAGGAATAAATGTAAAACTGAAATTCATAAATCAAAAACACAATATTTAATTTCAGAACAAAAAAATATCAAATAATCCCCTAAAACACGGCAGGTACTAAATGTTTTAATGGGTAAAGGATTTAAAGATACTGAGATAGCTATCCAGGATGGAGATCAGATAATTAATGAACCTAGATTATTAGCAGAAATATTTAATAATTTTTTTAGAGATTTGAAGAAATACAGAAACAGAGTTAATCCCATTCATTTAAATAATAACCCCATAGGTGTTGATAACGATTCAATTCCAAAGTTTTATTTTACAGAGTATCCCTGTCACAAGTTAAAGATTATGGCTGGGATTTTCAGACTGTGTCAGGCAGTGGTGCAAGCCAGGCACAGAGCAACTATGATGCGCTGGAGCCAAGGCCAGGCGATATTCAGTGGTGCTGCGCCATGGAGCAGCACGCTGAATATGGCATGGCAGTACACAAACTGCACATGATGCAGTGGTACTGTGCTGGTGCAAGCTACTGACAAGGAGCACTGGAATGCGCCAGCACAATACAGTTGTGCTAGGTGCATCATCCGCAATATTCGGCAGGGGGCATGCAAATGAGGCCATATTATATGCAAGGCACAAATGGGTCCATTTGCATCTCATCATGGCTCCATGTGCATGCCTTGCAACAGCGCAAGTGGCAACTTGCACCTGGTGCCTTGCACAGCATGACATGTGCTATAGGGATCCTGGTGCTTCCTGCCCCATAGCCGCTATGTGCAGTATATGTTTGCAAGGTAATTCCTGGTAGTCTAGTACCACCCCAAGTCCCTGATTCCCTGAGAAATATGTATATCTTGTCCATCCCTGGTGTTCTAGTTGTTTCCTCACACTCAGTTCCCTGATACGTGGAATTGTGACCATTCCTGGTGGTCTAGTGGAATCCCCCTGCCCAAAATGTATGATACAACATTCCCTTGCAGTCTAGTGGTCCCCCTATCCTGCCCGAGTCCCCAATCATGGTCAATAGCCCACACTTACTTTCCTGATGGTCCAGTTGGGGCCCCCACCCCTCTCACCCACACAGGACCCCTTCCCCACCCCTCTCCACCTATCATTTGTGGGCAGCTGCATCCCACCTGCATACCACCTGGCTGCTTGCTGAATGACAGGTACAGTAGGGGCTGTAAGACCATTGGTCCCCTGTGTGGACCTATGGGCTTGCAGGGCATACTGTACTAGACAGTCCCAAATATGTGAATGATTCATTCACATATTTGGGACTGTCTAGTACAGTATACACTTCAAGCCCATTGGTCCACACCGGGGACCAATGGGCTTACAGCCCATACTGTACCTGTCATTCGGCAGGTGGCCAGGTGGTATGTGGGTGGGATGAAGCCACCTGCCAAAGATGGGGGGAGCCAGGGGGGCAAGAGAACCTGTGTGGGTGGAAGGGGGTGCCACAAGATCACCAGGAAAGTAGGTGTGGGCTGTTGACCATGATCAAGGACTTGGGTGGGGGTCCATTAGACTACCAGGGAATGTTGTATCATACATTTACCATGATCGCAGCAATGGGTGGGAGGGTTCCACTAGACCATCAGGGATGGTCATAACTCCATCTATCGGGGAATCAGGAGGGAGGTGGGACCATTAGACCATCAGGGATGGACAAGATAAATATGTCTTGGGAATTGGGGACTGGGGTGCCATTAGACTGCCAGGGATTACATTTTTGACATATACCGCACAATCGCAGCTACAGGTGGGTGTGTGTATCTGGGACAGTGTGTGCTTGTGGATGGTGTTCTGGGTGGGTGGATGGGTGGGTGGACACCCCAGGCTGAGCTGCTGTGTTGCACCCTTGCAGTACTGCAATCCAGCTTTGGGTGGCTGAGAGTTGTTCCTACTCTGCAAGGTCTCAACTTTGAGCCCCCCTATGCGGTGCAATGCAGGGTTGCACCAGTATATGCGCCGCACATCCCAGGCTGAATATCTGGATGTGCCACATATGCATGTGCATGCCCCCTTCATCTGCGCTGCATACCACTATATTGCACCCCGGCGCATCAGGAGTTGTGCTGCACTGGGCAGCCTTTTCAATATCCCATCTGTGCGCAATGCAGGGTTGTGCCGGTGCAACTCTGTTGCGCCAGGTATAACCCTTTGGAAATCTGGGACTATGTGTTAAAATATGACCCTAGACCTCATCTTGAGAAAGATTACAGATTTATAGGTATTAAAACAGTGGCCCAGCCCATTTCAGTATTGTTTAATTTGTCATTGTGTTTTGTATGTGTATCTCAATCAGTGAAAATGACTATAATAAACCCATATTTAAAAGTGGTAATACAGAATTTGTTTCCAGTTACAGATCCATTTCCCTCTTTCTAAAATTTTAGAAAGCATTATTTTGATCAAACATCTGATTGTCTTGAAAAATATAGTCTATTATTTAATTTACAGCGTGGACTTAAATCAAACACAGCACAGAGACGGCCTTGGTGGGGTTCACTAGCTACATACAGGGTGCCTTGATCAGGGTCACTCTGTTGCGGCAGTATTTGTGACCTCACCAAGACCTTCAACCTTGCTGATCATAGTTTAGTGCTTAATTATTTATCTGATCTTCATTTTTTAAATGACGTCTCAAAATGGTATTCAAATTACCTAGGTAAAAGGGCACACAAAACTGCTATAAAAGGAGAGTTATCACAACCCAGGTGTATTATGTGTGTAGTGCCCCAAGGTTCAACATTGAGGCCTCTAATTTTTTCTTTATATGTGAACTCAGCTTCTGAAGTTTACAAAAAATCCCAAATGACACTCTTTGTTGTTGATGCTGTAATTTACAGTTCCAGTGCAAATCCTGGGGATGCTGTAGGAGTTATAGCATTTTGGTGTTGGTTTGTCACAGTACCCTCACCTCTATCTGTTCTGCCAGGCCTATCTGGATCTGCTGCAATTGACATTTTACTGGTACCAAATTAACTGAGTCAGAAGCATAAAATAATAAGCAGAAATAGTTTATTTGGAGACATCAGGCAGGAGTAGCCACTCAGCATGAGGTTCAAACTCAGACTGACTAACAGACAGAAAATGGAGGTTTCTTAGCCCCTGGAGGCAACAATTAGCATATCACATTACCATAGAGGACTCTAATTTGCAACATTGTTTGTTCTGTTAAAGGAGTGGCAGCTGTTTTAGCCCCATACTTAACTGCACTCTACATCACCTCAGAACAGTGAGAGTGAGTACCACTCGAAGAAAGCAAAAAGAGCATGGCAATGACATTAAACAAGAAGAAATAGAAGAAAACTGTACCCATGGAAAACATGGATTTAAACTTTTGAGCAATTTGAAGAAACCCATTTTTCCCCCCAAAACAATAGATCACTGCAGGGGAGTGGAAGGAAAGAATCTGGACTACACTGGTGACCAGTCAGAGTAGTACGGGGGACACCATAGCAACTTGAAGCTTGGCCAGGGCAACAAGTGCTAAAGTGCAGGGGAACGGAAAAGGGAAGAGAGGGAAGGGGAGCAGCAGACGTCAGTTTAAACAGACCTTAAGAGTTGCAAAACACAGAACTTTCCTAATAACCTAGAAATATTATGGAAACAATTTTGTTGCAGAACATTAATATTGGAATTGACATTTGGTGCAAACAGTTAAAGTATCATCAACAGAAGAATGACCACACTGAGTTCAATAATGAACATAAGAGATTACCACACTGAGTCTGGTTATGAAAGTTCACATTTTTCTATGGCTTTTACAGTCAGTGGGGATAGAAGTATGTAAGGCTTTTACCAGTTCCTGACAGGATAGGGTCAGGTCATGAAGAGGGACCCAAGAGTTCTGTGTACTGTCAAAACCACACCACTTGACACGATAAGTCCAGGATCCATTTAGGTACTTTTTGCATATCTTCTCAATCTGGCACACTGGTGTGTGTGTACGAGAGAGTCCTGAGAAGAAGAAGCATCAAAAGACTAAGAAGTCCCAGGAAGTCTATCTGGCTGAGCAGGCAAAACAGGGTCCAGATGAAGAATGTCAGGACCGTGAGGTTCTGGAGAAACTGGTCACAAATTGTCTGAAGGGATTTTGGCTTCAGAAAGTATAACAGGTTCGAGTGAACCTTCATTGTTTGGGGATCTGGGAGGGGCATTTTTTTAGGTACCCATGTTGCAGTTGGTTGATGTGGATTTCATTGTGTATTATATTTCCATTGGACTTGTGGTGCAAGCGAACATGTACTGGAGGAAGCTTTTCCTCAATGTAGAAGGGACCAGTCCAAGGGCGAAGCAGTTTTTTGGTGGTACTCAGAACTAGGACAGGTCAGTACAAGTACGCAATGTTCCCAACAGAATATGAAGGTTCATGCGACTTGGCTGCTGCCATTTTCTGCATTGCAAATTGAATTTGGCCCAGCATGTCAATTGCATCACATCTGACAAATTCATCCTGTTCCAACACTGGAATGATGAAGGATGAAGATGACTTTGGAATCTCTAGCAATGAGAGATCCTTGTCTGGTGGAGTTCTTGGGTGACATCCATGGACTAGAAAAAATGGTGTATATTCTGTACTGTTGACACAAGGGCTTGTGTTGTAAGCAAATTGCACAAATGGAACAAAACAATCCTAAGTGTCATAAGTCTCATCCAGGTACTTGAGAGTGTACTAAGAATGATAGACATCACTCTCTCACTTTGTCCATTGATTGTGGATGATAACTGATTGTGTGAGTCTTTTCATGTTGAGAAGTTTACATGCTTCTCACACAACAGTGGAAAGATAGTTAGTGCTCTGTCTGAATGCAGGTATGTTGGTACCATGACAACACATAATTGTGTTGAGGATGGCACGTACCACTGTGGCAGCTTTAATGTCTTTTAGGGAATTAGTTCTAAATGCTTAGTTAGGTAGCCAACAAAAACAAGGATGTCTTTATTGTCAGAGTCAGAGTATGTAGATAAAGGCACAAGAATGTCTGTGCTGGCTGTTTGGAATGGTTCAGTGGCTGCAGGCATTGGAATGATGTGTGCCTTTGTCAGTTTGGCAGGAGGCTTTCTTTGGAAGCAGGGCTGGCAGGATTTCACAAATTGAACAATGTCCTTGTTTATGTGAGGCAGAAGAAGTGAAACCTTGTCTTTTTGAGAGTTCTGTGGATTCTCATATCACCTCCAGAAAGTGGAGAGGCATGAGTGGATTTAAGAACTCCATTGACTAGAGAGGCGGGCACAACTAACTGTACATAAATTCTATTCATGCGTTACCTCTTGCCTTCCTTGGTCCAAAGGTGAAAAGCACACCATCATTGAGAAAGTATTGTGAAGCAAGGAAAAGTTCATCCTGGCGGTGTTGCTTTTGTTGGGGTAATGTTCCAGTCTCTAAGTACGTGATTATGTCTGTGAATTGAGGATCAGTTCTTTGTTGCATTTTGACCATTGTCAGGGAGATATCAGTATTAGAGGAGGTAAGAAGCTCTTCAGCTTCTTGCAGTAAGTTAGGATTGGTATTTTTCTATGGGCAAGCAGTTGGTAGCAGCAAAGCAACATGAGGTGCTGTAGGAGTGTCCACAGGGAGCACATCGAAGGAGTGGAAAGGAAGAGCTTGTTGGCAGGATTCTTCATCTGTTGAGGATGATGCTGAGGGATACTGTCTCTGGCTTATAGTATTGGCATTAGAATGAACTCAACCTGGTTGGTATTGAATTTCAAAGCTGTAGCATTGCAATTTAGCAATCCATTGGGCAAACTTGTCTACTGGCTCTTCATTTCAAATAACCATCTGAGGGCAGAGTGATCAACAATAGCTGTGAAGGAGGAGTACTGAGGGCACCAGTCAAATTTCTTTATAGCAAATACCATGGCTAGGCATTCCTTTTCTGTGTTGCCATAGTTTTGTTCAGCTGAGGAAAGAGAGCACCGGCATAGGAAACAGCTTGTTCTGTTCTATCTTGGATTTGACACAGCACAGCACCCACTGCAAAGGAACTAGCATCAGAGTAGAGTTTGAAGGGTTGGTCAAACCTTGGGTAAGCCAATTCAGGAGAAGATATTAAGATTGTTTTCAAGGATTCAAATTCCTCTTTACATTCAGAAGTTCAAGCATAATCACATCCCTTTTTGGTGAAGGCATACAGGGGAGCTGCAATCTTGGTATGATTGCAAATTAATTTTCAGTAGTAGCTGGACAAGCCCAAGATAGCTCTACAGTCCTTGAGATTAGTTGATTCTGGATAGTCTTTTACTACTGAGAGCTTATCTGGGTCTGTAGAGATGCCTTGAGAACTAACAACATGTCCCAGGTAATGAATTTGATGCTGTGCAAAACAACACATCTCTGGGCGAAGCTTGAGATTGACTTGTCAGAGACATTTGAACACATCTTTCAAATGTTGGAGATGCTCTGGGAAAGTTCTGCTGAAGACAGTAACATTGTCCAGGTAGACTAGGCAAGATTTCCAAGACAGTCTATGTAATACAGCTTTCATGACATTTTGAAATGTGGCTGTACTGTCCTGAAGTCCCATAGGAATAAGTTTGAATTTAAAAAGTCAAAAGTGGCAGCACCAGGCTGTGTATGAGTGAGAAGCTGGATCAACAGTAACTTGGTGGAATCCACTCTGAAGGTCTAGAGTGGTGAAGTAAGCTGGGCTGGCCACACCAAGACTGTCTAAGGCATCTTCAGTTGTAAGTAAGGGATGAGCATACTGCACCATGTAGGCATTGAGGTTTCTGTAATCTACCATGAAACAATACCCTTTGTCTTTCTTTACCACCAGCAAGTAAGGTGCACCCAAGGGACTTGTATATTAATGATAATGTCCCGGTCAAGCATGTCATTGATTATGTCCTCCAGGACTTGTTTCTGCTTGTGTCTCACTTTGTAGGTTCACTGACAGATTGGCTGATGGTTGGGCTGCACTTTGATGGTGTGTTGGAGGATATTACAGCATCTGAGTTTGTTATCTGAACCAACAAAGACATCTGGGTAGTTCTTCAGGAATTCCAAAAGTTGCTGTTTCTCTGTTGGACATGTTAGAAGTTTTGAACAGGATAGTTACTGACTGAGGGGTATCTCTGTGGAAGATGGAGTGGTTGTGATAGTGCTGACAGGACGATTGTTGGTGGAACCAAGCTGAGGCTCTTGCAGGAGGTGGAGTTGGTCCCCTGAAAACAAGCAAACAAACTTCCCAGTGTTGGCACACTTTCAGATGACCACTGGCTCATCTGTGAAGTTGTAACATTTTTTAGAAGACTGCGCCACTATGCACAGCAGACAAAGTATTCCCTGAAAAAACCTGAGGAATGCAGTGCGGAATCCAGTGACAATGACAACAACATCTTGTGGAAGTGGTTCACTTAAAATCTTGGCAATCAAAGCCATCTCTTACTTAGGAGGCACAGTGACTGAGTCCGTAGCTATGAGCTGCCTCTGAGGGTCTAGTGACAGTTTGTTTGTTGCAAAGTCTAGGATGGCTTTACAAGCTTTGAGGAGGTCTAGGTCAAGAATCACCACTGGTTTTAAATCAAGCACTTGGTAGAAATTGACAGTTGCTTGCTATGAGCCCAAGTGGAGCTTGAGATGGACCTTGCCTGTGATAGGTACTTTAGTGGTACTTGCTGTGATAATGTACTTTAGGTCAGCTGGTGAGATATTAGGTACATGATGAATGGCTGGGTTGTCTAGAATAGTGCTGTTGATAACTGAGATTTTTGCTCCAGAGTCAACCAAGGCATGCATGGACCAATCTCCAATGGTTACAGGGACATAGTTCACTAGGAGAGGTGACTTGATGACAGGAGCTTTTGCCCCAGGAGATGAGGGTGTACTGAGTTGGCAACTAGAGGGTGCAGATTGTTTGAGTTGCGACATTCAGAGGGGTGGTCAGTTGTTGTGTTTCCCGATCCTTGGAGTAGTTGCATTTGTCTTGTTGACTGCTGCAGTAGGCATCTCTGGCTCTCTTAATTTCTGTTCTGATACTGTAGCTTTTGGCAGACAGCAGCAGTATGTCCACTGAATCCACACCACTGGCAGGTCACTGGTTCTTGTTAAGGCAGGAGTGGCTCAGATTGCTGTTGAAATGGTCGAAGAACATTGACAGCAGTATCAGAAGAGCCAGTTGAGATGAGTGCAGACTATTGATAGTTGTGGTTAGCATTTCTATCATTGATTGCTGCTGCTGTACACAAGTTGTGAGTGTGCCTAACTGTGATGACTGGGGTGCTTGCACAGTAGTAACCTGGGACATTGATATGAACTCTTGTGCTAGTTGTGCAGCTTGGATTGTGTCCATCCAGGTTGCTGGTTTCTGTTGAATTACATACAGTCAGAGTTGAGGAAGAAGTCCCCATACAAAGGTTGTGATTTACTCTTTCTCAGTCTTCTGCAGGTGTTTGCACCATGACTCAGTGTTCACTATGAATGCTTCTAGAGACTCAAAGGGTTGCACGGTGTATTCCCACAGCTGTTGTACCAATGTCCAGGGCAGATGTGCTTGGAGAAAATGGTCTTTGAAAGTTGCATACAGGGTGGCAGTGTTCCCTTTTGACTTGTTCTGGAAGTGCATTGGACCAGAAAATGGCAGTCCCCCTCAGAAACAAGCACAAAGCATTGGAAATGCGCAAAGGATCAGTCCAACCATGTAAGAAAATCTAGGCTTGGAATTGTTCGAGCCAGTCAATGACATCTTTGTGAGGCAGTGCTGAGAAAGGAACTGACTGTATGCTTGTATGGACCATGGACTGAGATGAGATAGTTTTAATGTAGGTGAGGTAATCTTGAATGGCTTGCATAGCTGGTGCTACTCCAGCTGAGAGAGAAGATTGGATGTCACGCAGGATGGTTTCAATTTTGTTGCCCCACGCCCTTGAGATGGGTTAAGATAACTATCCAGATGCTTCAGCACCCATATGTGTGTCTTCATCAGACATGGTAGTTGAATATGTGCATTGTTTCATGAAGCAAAGGTTGTAAGGATGAGAGGGCGTTGCTGTCATGCAAGAAATGAGACGTTGTGAAGTAGATGAAGTGCCAAGAAGATAATATTTTTGTAGACAAAAGTACAATTACTTATAAGCAATTTCCATCAAATGATGTCTTAATAAACATTTCCCACTCAATCTTGTGTTGTTAATTATTGAAATGATTTTTGTTGCAGACTTCAGCTATTTGTTGTACTGTCCATTTATTTCAATAGATTTGCCATTGATTTTAATAGAGTGATGTCATTTAGTGCCCTTCACAAGTTGAACACTGAATTTTAACATACAGTACCAAGATTGCTTGATTTTAGTAGGATGGCCACCACCGGGGTGGTGGGTTAAGGTAGCTGCTTTTGTTATGGTTTGTAACAGACAAGATGGGAGCTGCTACAAAGCTGTATAAGAACAAAATGGTGATTGCCACGCTGAAGACCTTCCTCTCCACTGAAATTTTGCTGGCTTTTACTGTGGTGAGTGCAAAACTGGGGAATTTTGTATTTACTTGCTGAGTATTTCTTTACTTGGGTGCTCATTTATTTTTCTTAATTGCCGCCTTACAGGTATTATGCTGCATGTTAGTTTTATTGTAGTTTGGTCTCCCAGGCTGTCCTCAGTTTTTGTGATGTTCTTCCCCAGGTTTATATATTTAGTTCTGTGCCCTTTTAGAGTTGTATGTTGTCACTTTGCTTTCCATTGAATTCTTGCTTGTGGACCCCTGAATTTAGAGTGTGGCCTTATGGGAGAGGATTGCTCCATTTGCAGTCGCCTTTTTATTTTTGTTTATGTATTTGCACATGCTGTTTGAAGCGTAACCCAGAGGTGAGCAAAGCTCCATGTATTTGGAGCCAGGAGCAAGCTGTGGCTGTTCTGAATGGTCGGAGGTAAGTTCAGTACTGTTGGGTGGGCAAAATGCCTTTGATGAAGCTCCACGTGGTTGTCTGGAGCTGTGGTTGTCCAGGGGAGCACTCCATGGAGCGAGTGGCTTTTTAGGAGTTGGAGTACCTTTCGGAGCCACTTTTGGTTGTGTGGTTCTCAAGTTGCAGTCCATACTGTGGAGTGGCCTGTCCTGTTTCAGCTTGAATTGTGATGCAGAGGGACAGAGTGGCTGTTTTGCTGTGAAGCTGCAGGTACGAGGGACATAGGTCAAGGGCTGATGTAGCATTAACTGTAACTGTGGTCAGGAGGAAGCAGGCCAATCTGGAACTCCAATGCAGCTTGAGTGAGGTGAGGGGTCCCAGAATATGCACTGTGGTACAGAGGAGTACAGCGCTAGAAGTGGCAGTAAAATGCTATGCACTTTTGCTAGATTGTTCTCTCTTTTGTCCATTTGAGTTATATATTAATTTTAAGAATGTTGCTTGAGCAGTCCATTGTAGAGTGGCGTGCTGCACTGCGGGGTTGAGCGAGAGGGATGGCACTGAAGTGGAAGTGCAGAAATACTGATTGGCTGTTTGCTTTTCAGCCACAGGGGAGAGGCAGCATCAGGGATGGCTGATTTGAAAATGTATTTGCCCTTTTCTGTTGGCTGTGAAACCCACTGACAGAGAGGTTGTATAGGGATCTGGCTTTGCAAGAAGGGAGCAAGTTGAACCAGGCCCTACTATGAGGTGGTGGCTGGGGGCAGTGCAGCTCCTTAGAGTGGAGGCTTTAAACATGTAACTTCTTGTACTGCAGTTGGCTGGAGCAGCAGTGTGCCACATTTAGTTACAGTTGTATATAGTCCTGAGGCAGATTTGCAGGAGGGTTAAAGATTGAGCAGGAGACAGTTCAGTTTTGCTTTTTCTCTGCAGCCAGCCTCGCACAAATAACATTCAGACTCATCAGACATACTGAGGGAAATGACTTGGGGTACCAGAAATGCAGAAAAGTGAGATGGGGGTCTGGGCAGAAGAAGGGCTACATTCTCCACCATGTATGGCATTTTGGTGTTGGTCTGCCATAGGACCCTTAACATCTCTGTGTTCTGCTAGGCCCTTCTGGATCTGCTGCAGTTGGCATCTTGTTGGTACCAAACAAACTGAGTCAGACGCATAAAATAATAAGCAAAAATAGTTTATTTGGAGACATCAGGCAGGAGCAGCTACTCAGCATTAGGTTCAAGCTCAGACTGACTAATAGGCAGGAAATCGGGGTTTCATAGCCCCTGCAGGCAACAATTAGCATATCACATTACCATGGAGGACTCTAATTTGTGACACTCTTTGTTCTGTTAAAGGATCGACAGCAATGTTAGCCCCATACTTAACTGTACACTAAAAAGTAATACAACATTATTTTCTTTTATTTCAAAAATGACTTCAATCTAAGCGAATGGTATTAAATGTAAAGGAAACAACATTTATGATTGTTTCCAACAGCAAAAAGAAAGTAGAAGTGAATACCCCTATGGTTGTCTTCAGTGGGGAGTTGGTAGAGTTTGGAGACAATTTTAAATATTTCGGGATTGTGTTAGAATCCAGGCTTACTTTGAATCCCATATTAATACTTCAATGAAAACTTTACACCAAAGGTTAGGGGGAATGTATTGAGTCAAGCAATTTTTGACACCAGAGTCTAAAAAAAAAATAACTCATGGCTTCATTTTGGAGCATTGGATTAGGGTTTAATGATATATACTGCTACAAGTGAGAATATACAATCTAAATTGAATGTCACATATAATAGTGCATTGAGATCTATGATGGAATCCCTCACAGAATGCACCAATTTGATTGCAAAAACTTGATAATTATCCTCTCTAGAAAACAGAGTAAAGATGAAAATGGATATATTTATTTTAGGGTAGCTAGGGTTTACTCCCAAGTTCAATCCTTTCTTTATTCCTAGAAGTATGAATGTTCTGGGGCCAGATCCCAAAACAAATTTGCATTTAGGATACTGTTTTTTTTTAAATACTAGACAGAAATCACTGTTATTTAAAACTACACTATTTTCAACCCTATGCCAACCTCTCTTACTAACTGTTTCACTGTTCAAGCATTTAAAAATAGACTAAAAACATGGTTTGACACTACTAATGTCTGTTCATGTATCCAAGTGTAAAAGTAGGCCTTAGTCTATATGTTGTATGTTTTTATAGAAACATAGACTTTGACAGCAGATAAGGACCATTTGGCCCACCTAGTCTGCCCATTTCCCTACCTATTGGATAAGCTGCAGATCCTACTTAACCAACAGCCTACTTCTTCCTACCCACCACCAGAATTGCCTTTATGTCTGCCCCATGCATTCTTGAATTCCCCACTGTTTTTGACTCCACAACCTCCTCAGGAAGGCTGCTCCATGCATCCACCACCTCTCCATGAAAAAATGCCTCACATTACTCCTGAGCCGCCCCATTTTCAGATTGTGCCCCTTGTTCTTGTGCATCTTTTCTGAAATATGCTACCTTCTTGAACTTTGTTGATTCCCTTGAGGTACTTGACAGTTTCTATCATGTCCCTCCTCTCCCTCCTTTCCTCCAGGGTATACATATTAAGCTGCTTTAGCTTCTCTTCATAAATCTTCTGGTGTAGACCCTGCACCATTTAAGTCACCTTCCTCTGGACTGCCTCCATCCTGTCTATGTCTTTGTGGAGATGGGGCCTCCAGAGCTGCATGCAGTACTCCAGATGGTGTCTCACCAACTGTCTGTACAGAGGGATAACAACTTCCTGTTTCCTACTGGTGATGCCTCTCCCTATATATCCCAGTATTCCCAGCCCTCCCTACTGTTTTCTCACATTGTTTGCTTACCTTCAGATCATCTGATATGATTACCCCCAGGTCCCTTTCCATTTTTGTTATTTGTTAGTACCTCCCACTGTGCACTCTTCCCCTGGATTTTTTTCCCAGGTGCATTGCTTTGCAGTTTTTTTGCTCTGAATCTAAGCTGCCATACTTTTGACCATTCCTCCAACCTTGCCAAGTCCCTTTTTGTCCTTTCCACCTCCCCTTGTGTATCAACCCTGTTGCAGATCTTTTGTTGTCTGCAAAGAGGCATATGTTTCCTTCAGTCCCTTTGCAATGTCACTTATAAAGACATTAAAAAGACCAGTTCCAGTACTGAAATTTGCGGTACCCTGCTAGTAACCCCCTTTCTTCAGAGTGGACTCTGTTTTCTATTACACTCTGTGTCCTGTTGTCCAGCAATTTTTTTACCCAGGCTACCATCCTGGGACTCACTCCCAGGCTGGCTAATGTGTGCATTGATCTTTTGTGTGGAACTGTGTCAAATGCCTTGCTAAAGTCTGGGTAGGCCATGCCCACAGTCCCTTCCTGGTCTACTACTTTGGCTACCCAGTTAAAGAAATCTATTAGATTCATCTGACATGACCTTCTTACTTTGAATCCATGCTGCCTTGGGTCTTGTGTCCCGCTGGCCTCTAGCTGCTCAACAATTCTTTCTTTCAGAAGTGATTCTATCATTTTCCCCTATGACTGAGGTCAAACTAATAGTTCTGTAGTTTCCTGCCTCTGTTTTGCTCCCACGTTTGTGAAGGGTAATCACATTGTGCATCTCCAGTCCTCACGCACACACAATCCTCCCATGATTTGTTAAGAAGGGTAGTCAGTGGTGCCAATAGTTCTCTCCTTAGTTTTTTAGAATTCTGGGTGAATCCCATCAAGCCCCATTGCTTTGTCCACCTTCAGTTTTGAAGTTCTTTCAGAACCCTTTCTTCTGTGAATGGACTGGTGTCAACCCCTTATCCAGAGTGCTTCTATTGACTGGGTTAGATACTCTCCCTTCTTCTTTGTGAATACTGAGTAGAAGTATTCTTTCAGTATCCCTGCTTTTCACTGTCATGCTCTACCCACCCACCTTCCCTTTATTAAGCCTCACTATCCGTCCTTGGACTTTCTTGGCTCCTAATGTACTGTACCTATAAAAGATTCATCCTCTTCTTAACCGAGTTGGCTATCTTTCCTCAGATTGGTCCTTTGCTCTTCTGTCTGCCTTCCCGCTTCTTTCTGCTTTAACTGGTACAGTTCTCTGTCCTGCTCCTTCTGTGTTTCCTTATACTTCCTGAATGCTATCTTTTTCTCCCTAACCTTCACTGTCACCTCTTTTGAGAACCATAGTGGTTTTTCCCTTCATTTTGATTTATCCATTTGCTTCACACAAATGCTTGCTGCCTCTGTGATGGCAGTTTTGATGTTTCCCCGTTGTTCCTCCACCCCTCCTTCTTGCCCATTTGCTAGTGCTTTAATGAGGCACTCTCCTATTTTGCCAACGCCAACCCTTCTCAAGTCCAGTACCTTTACTTTTGTTTGTCTTGACTCTATGGCTGTATTTATTGTGAACCACACTGTTTAGTGGTCACTTGATCCCAGATGGCTATCCACTTTTTAATTTGAGATCCTTTCTCTGTCCCTACATGAGAGTACCAGATCTAAGATTGCTCCCTCCCAAGTGGGTTCCAACACTAGCTGCCTAAGGCATGCCCCCTTTAGGGCATTAAGAATGACCTTGCTCTTGGATGTGGCTGCAGCAAGGGTGCTCCAGTTAACAGCTGGCCCGTTTAGGTCCCCCTTCAACAATATTTCCCCTTTTTCTGCCATCCTAAAGATGCCTTCTATGATTTCCTTGTCCATTTCTTCCCCCTGACACTGGGGTCTGTATACAACCCCTGTGTGGATTATGGTGTGATTTCCTGTCTCCAGGGTGACTCACAGTACCTCTACTCCTCCCTGTTTACCCTTTAGATTCATTGCTTTGATCCCTTCTCTTATGTATAGAGCTACTTCTCTTCTTCTTTTACCCTCCCTGTACCTCCTGTAGATTGTGTACTCTGGTATGTTGACATCCCAGTCATGGTTCTCTATGTACCATGTTTTTGTGATTGACAAGATATACAGGCATCCCTCTTCCATCAAGGCCACTAGTTCAGGGAGCTCATTACCCAGACTACAGGCATTGGTACTCATTGCCCTCCATTTTGTGATGGCCTTAGCCCTTCTAGCCCCATCCGTGTCCTTGCTGCCTTTTGTTCCATTTACCCCTGCCCTTCTCCCTATTGACTTCTCTGTCTTGGCATTTACCTCACTAACTACCCTGTTTTTTGGGTGGGACTGTGATTTCCCTGATCCTTTTCAGTGCCTCCCCTTGGCTAGTTAAATGCTTGCCAATGAATCATTGAAACCTATCACCTAGGATCCTGTTTCCCCTCCTGGATGGATGCAGACCATGGCACAAGTATAGAGCTATATCCCTCCAGGTAGACCCCCAGTCTCCAGTGAAGCCAAAACCCTGAGCTCTTCACCAGTTTTTCAACCATTGATTGAATCCCACAGTATGGAGTACCCTAGGCTCACCCATGCTATAGACAGGCAGCACCTCTGAGAATGTTATCGTGTGTGCTACTTGTCTAAGGTCCCTCCCTAATGCCACAAAGTCCTCCTGAACTACTCTGATCCCTTTACAGCCAGGTTATTTGTCACAAGGTGGACAATGACATCCAGCACCCTCCCCTGCACAGTGGCTCTAGTGATCCTGAGGATTCACTCCCTGTCCCTCCAAGCCATGTTGTCAGGCAGGCACCTTGCCTCCCTCTCCCCTCCCTAACTCACTCTCCACCTCAGTTCTACCCCCTAACAATTAAGTCCCCCACCAGGAGTTGTTTCCTTCCTCTGTCGGATCCTGTGCCACCCTCCTGTGGGTTTCCTTTGTGAAGGTTTCCAGCATCTTCCTCGGTCTCCACTGTGGGTGCCACCATAGAGGAACCACACTCTGCCAGAACAGCATACAAACTATAGAGAGCTACAGCTGGAGGGATGCACCTCTGTTCCACCACCCTCACCTCCCTGAGCACACCACATGCTCATGTAGGTGAGGTGTTTTAGTGATTGTTTGTATTTTATTGTTGTCACTTGTTTGTTTGTATTTTATTGTTGTCACTTGTTTTCTTTTTGTCTTTGTGTACAAAAACTTATCACTTGTGAAAACAGGCAGCAATGCTCATCATGACAACAAGTATAAACAAGCACTTGTCAATGCCGAACATTCGCCACAGGTATTTGCAGTGGTATTTGGCACTTGGACATGGCTTAAAAAATCAGAGACAAAGAAGTACAAGCATTTGTCAATGCCAAATGCTGCTTGCTTCTATGTGCTGTTTAGGTATTTAGAAGTCATTGGAGTGCAAATATTGAAAATTTGCGAACTTACGAGCATGCATAGGAACTGCGCAACGCATGCTCGTAAAACAGTCATTTTTAGGAATTTGTTCACCACATTTTCAACACAGCCATTTTAAGACCTCTGTTCATGAACAGTGTCACTGTGATTTTCTTAATGTGTCACATACATTGAGTTCGCACACCGACTGCACCATTGTGCACTACATGGGTGGAAACATGTTTTGGGCAGGATGTGAAAATTACAGCTATGCTGCTCATAAGGAGGTGTGGTAAAATGGCAATATTGAAAATCTGGAGTGAAAATATTGAAAATTCGTGAACTTACGAGCCTGTGTAGGAACTGCGCAATGCACACTCGTAAAACAGTCATTTTTAGGAATTTTTTCACCAAATTTTCAACATAGCCATTTTAAGACCTCTGCTAATGAACAGTGTCACTGGGATTTTCTTAATGTGTCCCATACATTGATTTCACACACCAACTGCACCATTGTGCGCTACATGGGCGGAAACACGTTTTGGGCAGGATGTGAAAAATGACAGCTGTACTGCTTATAAGGAGGTGTGGTAAAATGGCAATGTTGAAAATTTGGAGTGAAAATATTGAAAATTTACGAACTTACGAACGTGCATAGGAACTGCACAACGCACACTCGTAAAACAGTAATTTTAAGGAATTTGTTCACCACATTTTCAACACAGCCATTTTAAGACCTCTGTTCATGAACAGTGTCACTGTGATTTTCTTAATGTGTCACATACATTGAGTTCGCACACCGACTGCACCATTGTGCGCTACATGGACGGAAACACGTTTTGGGTGAGAAGTGAAAAATGACAGTTGTACTACTCATAAGAATGTGTGGTAAAATGGCAATGTTGAAAATCTGGAGTGAAAATATTGAAAATTTGCTAAACTCAATGAGTAAGGAGAACTCCACAACGCACGCATAAAAAGTAATTTTAGGAATTTTTTCACCAAATTTTCAACATAGCCATTTTAAGACCTCTGCTAAATAACAGTGTCACCATGATTTTCTTAATGTGTCCCATACATTGATTTCACACACCAACTGCGCCATTGTGTGCTACATGGTAGGAAACACGTTTTGGGCAGGATGTGAAAATGACAGCTGTACTGCTCATAAGGAGTGTGGTAAAATGGCAATACTGAAAATCTGTAGTGCAAATATTGAAAATTCACAGACTTATGAGCCTACATCGAAATGCACAATGCACACTCATAAAACAGATCATTTTTGGAATTTTTGCACCAAATTTTTAACATGGGGTTTTGGGACCCTTTCTCATGAATGATTTCACTGTCATTGTGTTATTCAGGCTCAAATGGTGATTTCATGCAGTGACTGTGAAATCACCCTTGGGCCTGAATAACGCCATGACAGTGACTTCATTCATGAGAAGGTCCCAAAACCCCATGTTGAAAATTTGTGCAAAATTCCAAAAATGCCTGAGATATGCAATAAAGTTGAAACCCCTATCTAGCCCATTATACAGCTTACCGCATTTCCTCAGTTCCGTGTCGGCTTTGAAGAGTGTAGACGTGTTCCTGGTCCACCGATGATTGTTGCACCGAGCTCCGGAGGTAAGTATGGAGTGAGGAGGTGTGGGAGGCTGGGTGCACAGTGGGTGGGTGTGGGTTGTGGGAGGCTGGGAGAAGCCATATGAGACCATTTTAATTTACAGGTTTTTCAAAAAAAAGACGACATGGGACATTTGCCACACTGGGGTGGGCTCTCAGCATGGCAGAAGGATGGCTGGGGGCCGCAGAGCCAATGGGGATTGGGCACCCCGTCGGCAGATGACGTGGGATGTGCCATGCTGGGGTGGGCTCCAGCATGGCAGCAAAGATTTGGGGTGGCGTGATTAGTGTTGTATGACAGTGGTGGTTTTCTTGAAGAGAAGACCACCGCTGTCGCACAGCACCACGTCAGATTGGTGCAGAACTGCCATGCCTGCTCAATGGAGCAGGGATTGCAGACGAGGAGGGCACACCTCCAAAGTGTCCCATTCTCCCAAGATGTTCCTTGTGCATGCATGCAAGTGAACGTAAAAATAAATTATGTGTTACACTATAAAGCATAGAGTGTAACAGAATGACTTGTTTAGTTCTGTTAAGCTCTACCTCTTACAGCAGAATTGAATTTGTACAGATCTACTAAGCTCTCCTCTTTACATCAGTAAACACATCCTCTTTACCTTGTTACAACAGCAGAATGAACTTATACAGATGTGTTATGCTGTCCCTGTTACAACTACTGTAGATAGATACAGATGTGTCAAGTCAGGATGAAACACAGAAATGCTGCAGAATATCACAGAATACTGCAATTTACTGCAGGGGCTATTGTAAGTCTATGGCAATTAAGCCCTTTTGTCATGCAGGATTTTGTATCATGTCATTACTGCAAGTTACTGCACTTCATCGTGGCTGACACATCTGTAGATATCACAGAGTGTAACAGAATTAACTTTTTAAGCTCTGCCAAGCCCTCCTCTTTACAACAGTATGAATTTGTGCAACTCTGCTAAGCCATCCCTGCTACAACTAGATAATATGACCCCTTGTCCCTGTTACAACAGAATTAGCTTAAACAGATCTGTTAAGCTGTCCCCAGTACAATTAGATAGCACAGTTATTTGACATTCCAAGCCCTAACTTTTACACTAGACAGTACAGTACCCTTTATTTTTCTAAGCTGTAACATATGACATCTGTGAATAACAACAGATTTTAAAGTACATGGAACCTCAACTTAGAGATTTTTAAAATGCCCCCCCCTTAGATATTGTTTGATGTTATTGTAAAATTTGTATGTGCAACAGACATAATTACATTCCATATAGTGACTAGAAGTCATACTGTGGGATCAGCATCTCCTGCTGACTGTTGCCCCATGCTGATGCCCACAGTATGATACCCTTAAGATATTAAGATACCCTTTATCTCAAGGGCTGCAGCAGGGGACAGCAAGGGGAGAAACACAGAAATGCACAGAGTAAGTCATTATTGGCCATGCCCCCTTCAACCATATAAGTTCCCATTTGGAGCAGGGGCTGTCACAGCAATGGGCAGAAACAAACAGGTACAAATGGCCACTCAGCTAAATGTCTCCCTACTGGCCAATGTCCAGGCACACTTACCTCTGCCACCCCCAAAAGTGTAGCTCCTTGCATTTGGCTACACTGAATTTGAGGCTCCATGAGTCAGACCAATTGCCCAGCTTGCTCAGGTCCTCCTTAAGGTTATTCCCATTTGCAAGGGAGTCCACCATCCTGGCTAGCTTAGTGTCATCTGCAAACTCTGTACACTGTACATACAGTGGTGCTGTCAAGTCTCATTCTTTTAGTCTGAGGATAACTCTTTAAGAACAAAATCTCATGCTTAAACTTAAGATGCTTAAAATGAAAGCTTCTACTTTCTTACTCTATCTCCTACAGTAAAATATAGAAACTTACAGTGTATTTCAGTGGTATAACTAAATGACTCACTCATTCCGTTTCTTCAGCTTGCTCTTTTCATTTCTTTCCCCAGCTCAACATCCAACAAACCAGCTTCAGTGGGCAGGAAACCCTGAGGGTGGTGCTTTACGTGTTCGCCATGTGTGTAAGTGCAAGCAAACACATTAGTGTGAAAGTGCTCTTTGAGGGGGTGTGACACTGTCCACCCAATGCAGAGCAGTGTTACAGAGGTGCAACAGTGCCAGACAAATCAGCACCCAAGCTGACAATGACAGAGTTTTTGGCTTGCTGGGTGGGGATGACTCTAGCTTCAAAAGAAGTTGCTGTCCCTTTGATCTGCACCACCCAGCAAGCCCGGCTGATCTGTCATGGTCAGCCTGGAACGTGTGCCTGCAACAAAGAAAATTGTCCATGGATGTCTGTTGCTGGTGGCCCTAAATGTCCCCAAACCTGGCCGTCACTGTCAGCATCCCCCCCCATACACACAGTGGTGACACTGGAGGTGCTCAATCCTCAGTGTCTAAAACTGTTCCTCATCATTTTTTCCCCTGAAAAGAAGAAAACCATTCATTGACATCTGTTGCCTCCCACATAGGTCAATGACACTGGGGGTATCCAATCCCCCATTGTCTCAACTGTTTCAATGCTGTCCCCTAGTGACACTGGGGGATGTCCAATCCCCCAGTGTCCTGTCCCTGAAATAAAGAAAAATATTCCTTGTCATTTTTTTACCAGAAAAAAGAAAACCATCCATTGTTGTCCCCTGCACCATTACCCACCCCCCCAGTCCTATAACCTTCCTTGGACTGCAAACATGTTTTCACTCTATAAAGCCTAGTCGTGAACTGAGGTAAGCTCTTTTATGTATTTTAGCAGGGTTTTCAGCTTCAGTGTATTTCAAAGGGGTTTTCAACTTCATGGCATAACCTGGCCATTTTTTAATATTTCAGCCCCAAAGCTTCAACATGCCTTTTTTGGGATCCCACCTCGTGAACAATGGAAGTGATATTTGGCAAATCTATCACAAAAGGTGATTTCATGCTCGCTGCACAAAATCACCTTATGGGTAAAAGTTGATAATTTTCTCCACTATTGTTCATGAGGTGGGATCATAAGAATGCTATGTTGAACATTTTGTGTAAAAACTATTAAAAAACAATGACGTCATGAGCCTGCTTTGAAATTTATGAATGCAGGCTTGTAGCTTTGGCAATTTTCAATATGTTGACCCCAAATTTCCAATATAGCCATTTCTTCACAGCACCTCATGAATGTGACAGCTCTCATTTTTCAGATGCTGTCCAAAAGGTTTTTTGCATCCTGAAAGATGATTTTCTAGTCACTGCATGAAGTAACCTTTTGGGCAGGAGTTGACATTTTTCTCTGCCTCTGTTCATGAGTTGGGGTCATAAGAAGGCAATGTTGAAAAGTTGGTGTAAAAATATTAAGAAACAACTATGTTATGAGCCAGTGTTGAAATTTGCAAATGTAGGCTTGTAACTTTGGCAATTTTCAGTATTTTGATGCCAACTTTTTTATATAGCCATTTCTTCACAGCAGCTCATGAATGTGACAGCTGTCATTTTACAAATCCTGACCAAAATGTATTTTGCATCCTGAAAGGTGAGTTTGTAGTCACTGCGTAAAACCACCTTTCAGGCAGGAGTTGAACATTTTCTCTGCCTTTGTTCATGAAGTGGGGCCATAAGAAGGCTACGTTGAAATTTTGGTGTAAAACTATTAAAGAATAACAAAGTTATGAGTCTGCATTGAAATTTGCAAATGCAAGCTCATAACATTGGCAATTTTCAATATTCTGACCCCACGTTTCCAGTATTGGCAATTCTTCTTAGCACCTCATGAATGTGACAGTTGTCATTTTTCAGATACTGGCCAAAACATTTTTTTGCATCTGAAAAGTGATTTTTGTAGTCATTGCACAAAATCTCCTTTTGAGCAGGAGTTGAACATTTTTACTGCCTTTGTTCATGAGGTGGAGTCATAAGGAGGCTATGTTGAAAATATGGTGTACAAATATTAAAAAATAATGAAGGTATGAGCCTGCTTTGAAATTTGCAAATGCTGGCTTGTAATTTTGGCAATTTTCAGTATTTTGACCCACATTTTCAGTATAGCCATTTCTTCACAGCACCTCATGAATATGATAGCTGTCATTTTTCAGATCCTGGCCAAAATGCTTTTTTGCATCCCAAAATGTGATTTGGCAGATGCAGTACAAGATTACTTTTTGAACAGGAGTTGAAATTTTTCTCTTCCCTTGTTCATAAGGTGGGGTCATATGAAGGCTATGTTGAAAATTTGGTGTAAAATTATTAAAAAACAATGAAGTTATGAGGGGCATTGAAATTTGTGAATGTAAGCTCATAGCTTTGACAATTTTCAGTATTGTGACCCCACATTTTCTGTATAGCCATTTCTTCACAGAACCTCATGAATGTGACAGCTGACATTTTTCAGATCCTGGTCAACATTCTTTTTTTGCATTCCAAAAGGTGATTTTGCAGTCGCTGCACAAAATCCTCTTTCAGGCAGGAGTTGAATTTTTTCTATGCCTTTGTTTATGTGGTGGGGTCATAAGACTATGCTGAAAATGTCACTTAAAACTATTAGAAAACAACAAAGTTATGAGCCGCATTGAAATTTGAGAATGCAGGATCATAACTTTGGCAATTTTCAACATTTTGATCCCAAATTTTCAGTATAGCAATTTCTTCACAGCACCTCATGAATGTGACAGCTGTCATTTTTCAGATCCTGACCAAATTTTTTTTTTACATCCTGAAAGGTGATTTTGCTTGAAAAATTTCTCTGCACTTGATCATGAGATGAATTGTAAGAAAGGTATGTTGAAAATTTTGGACACAATTATTAACAAACAAAACAGTTACACTGCCCAACATAATCACTTCTACTTTGCATTCTTAACTGTTAATAAAATGATTCCTTCACTGAAGCAATTTTTAATGTCACTTTCAGTGGTATCAGCACCACACACACACATCCTCATGACACCAGTGCAAAAGGCAAACACTCAGCATTGGCAAATGCTTGTTTACTCTCTGTCTTTTGCTGTACTTCTGTATTTATAAAATCTTTTGTCACTAATTATTTAACTATTAGTATAGGCTGTTGATTTTTCTTTTTACTTAGTATGTTATGCAGAGTGTGAAGAAGTTGAACTCTGTATGCTATATTTTCTGCTGGACTATGAAACAGGTCTATTAAAACTGAATACAGTACTAAGATTTTGAGTTGCATCCCCGTTGTTGTCAAAAGGACGCTTACTTATGTTTTCCTGATAAGTAATGATTTATTGTACTGACACCTACAGTATGCTGGCACTCAATACTTCTTTTTTCTAGGTGTGCTGGCATCACTTGTGACTTGCACATGCAAGTGAGATGGAGTTTGCCGATTGCATATATATATATATATATAGATAGAGGGGTAAAATTTGTTATCGTATTGTTAGCCTCATTGAAGAAGGGCCTCACAGTTGGGTTGAACATTTCAATTGCATAAGTATTGGGATCGCCAGCCCCTAACTCTCACCCCATGACATGTGTAAAGCAGCAGAAGTATAGGAGAATGGGGTGAGAGTTAGAACCCACGATCCCAATGCGCACCCCAATGCCGTTGGGGGTGGGCGGGGGGTCCAAGGGGGGTTTTCAACCCTAACAGCGAATTTCTCACTTTTGTCGCTGTGGAACAACCCTAACTAATGCATTAAACAGATTTTTTGCCTCTAATTCCTTCTTTTGAGAATGATAACGAGTTTGGCCCCACGCCCATCTGCACATCGCGCTCAGGGAGCATCGGCCCTTTGGGCCCCTGCTTCCGCCACATGATGTGTTGTGGCATACTAACAGGACAGCAACGCAAACAGAAATGCTAACAGTGGCGCACATGGTAACACAAGCACGAATGAGAACAGAAAGGGTAACGCACATGGTGGCTTAGACGGGAATGGTCTGCCACGTGATGTGTTGTCACATAGTAACATGGTGCCTGCAAACAGAAATGTCAATGGGCATGGTGATGTAAAGTGAAACAGTAAGATAAACAGTACTGTAGACAGAAATGGCAAAAAATAACAGAAACGCAAGCGCAAATGAAAACGCAAAGGATAACGCACATGGTGGCGCAGACGTCAATGGTAAGTGAACCGGGTACGGATCTGCAAGCGGAAAGGGCTACAGTAACAGTAATGTAAGCGCACAGGCTGGTTTTCCCCAAAACCTGCATTGAGAAAGACAGTGAGTACAAATAATGTATACAAAATAATGAGTATCGGCGCAGAAAATGAGATCTTGGAATACTAAATACATTATATCTCAGGAACCGTATGACATAGAAAAAAAATTTAAAAGTCATATTATTTACAACTGTCCTGGCTAATTTGAATCTTAACCCCATTTTGGGGCTAAGAAATTTTCTGACGAAAAGTCCTAGATCTTGTACCGCTTCAGATTAGCCCTGAAAGCGCCAAGCTAACGCCGAATGTTATCCTATGAGAAAAAAAAGAAAGTTCGGAGTGCCATAACTTTGCCTCCCTGTAATGTTTTTTCACCAAACTACTGAAAGGCACATCTGTGGCGTGTTGGCTGTCTTCCTCAAATTTCAGGAAAAAGATCAAACTGTTATTTTGCAGCAGGGCTCCAAATGATTTCTGTTAAGTGTCGGTGCCGTAATGTTATCCTATGGGAAAAACCCAATTTTGGAGTGCTCAAACTTTTCTGCCATGTGATATTTTTTCACCAACTACTGAAAGGCACATCTATGTACTGTTGGCTGTCTTCCTCCAAATTTCAGGAAAAAGACCAAACGTGTATTTTGCAGCAGGGTGCCAAAGGATTCCTGTAATGCTCAAGTGCCGTAATGTTATCCTATGGGAAAAACTGTCAACTTTGGAGTGCCATAACTTTGCCGCCATGTAATATTTTTCAATACAACACTGAAAGGCACATCTGTGAGATATCGGGCGTTCCTCCAAATTTCAGCCCAAAACTCCCAATGGTTATTTTGCAGTGCAGTGCCAAGAATTGCTGTCATTTTCCCACAGACTAGAAAATTACTGTCACAATTTCGCAGCTTTCATAAAAAATTTCACGACACTTTAGTGAGCACGCAGTAATTTGCGAAAGTACTTTTTCCAGAAATTTGAAAAACATATTTCTGGGGTGTTTTACCACAAAATAAAGACATGGCAAGCATCCTCAGGGCCCGACTAGGTGAATACAAAAAAAATTAGGTTGCTAGAGGGTTCCAAATTTAAATGCCAACCATTTTTCTGATCACCAACTGAAAACAAAATGGCCGATTTGTGAAAGTAACAGGCCCATTTGCGAAAGTAAAAATGCATTTGCGAAAGTGTTGAACTTTTTGTTAACTTTTCCCATTGACTTATAATGGGAAACTGTTTTTTGAATAACTTTTGAACCGTTTAATATTTATTCACGAAATCTTCAAAAGGCACATCAGGGACCCCGCCGCACATTCCTGAAGATTCGGAGCGGTCACGCAAACCGCACGACCTGTAGGCCGACGACAACAATACCAGAAAAGCGTAAACATGCAGCAGTGATCACACTTAATAACTCGCAGCCGTGTATCTGACCAGTACAAAACTTGGCAGATCTCAAGGCCTATGGTTCTTGATCATAAATTCCAAATTTCTGGCAAATCCATCAAACGGTTGCAAAGTTATTAAGGTGCAAAGTTTTGGGGTTTAACATAGAAATGGCTCCTCAACCTTAACTATGGTAGTACTACCGTATACCATAATAGATATATAATCATTAATATGCCCTCTATCGGCGTAGTATATCGGTGTTGCATATGGAACATCACAGAATATTATGCTGGTTCAACACCCTTTGAAAACTGTGTGAGAGGCCTTTTGGCACCATGCATTTCTGCTTAATGTTGAACCAGCATAATATTCTGTGGTGATGTGCATATGCAGCCCATGATGCTTTGCATTGTGGAAGCATGTGTGATTTTGCATTTCTTTGAAACTTGGCTTCCCAGGCAAATGCCCTTTGGGGTAATCATTGCCTCAGTGCTTGCCCACAGAGGTTCTTTGTCTCCTGTATGTATATATATATATACATATATAGTTACTTGGACATGATAAAGTATGTAGCCTATTTTGTGCTTGATTTTTTAAATACTTCATTTTTTTGACCATTGGATGTAATTATTAGATTGATTTCATGATGGTGGGATGGTCACGTGATGATTTGGTCTCATTTCTGAACCCAGATCATCACTGTGTTACATAGTAGTAGTTGCTAAAGTATTCCTTTTTTATGTTGATTGTGCGCAGTGCAAGAAACATATTTTCACAGCTTGCTGAGAAGAAGGCTGTGGGGAGGCATGGCACTGTTGTGGCCAATGTCCCCACAGCCTGCAAAGGCTTGTCCTGCTTCCCCCAATGCCATGGCAGGCTGCTGGTGACACAAGTTTGGAACGTTCTCACCAACTTGTGACAAATCAGGTGCTGCAGTCAGGGGCCACCTCGTCATTGCAACATAAGCCATCTGCTGCAATGAGTGAGCGACCTGCCATTGCAGGGCAGATCTAGCAAGCGTGATATTGTTTGTGAACAGGGTGGCGGGTTGCCGCCCTGTTCACAAACAATATAACCCCCCCACAATGTTTATCTGCCAACAGGAGAGCCCACTTCCCATCGGCATAATGTGTCCCCCCGTTTCAGTGTCTGCTGATGGGGTGCCCAAAACCCATCAGCAAAAAGGAATTATCCTCCCCCTTTGTTATTTGCTGATGGGGTGCCCAATCCCCATCAGCAGAAAGGATTCCCCCTCCTTTGTTATTTGCCGAAGGGGTGCCCAATCCCCCTCAGCTGAAAGGATTTCCCCCCTTTGTTGTTGCTGACGGGTGCTCAATCCCCATCAGCAGAAAGAATCCCCTTTGTTGTTTGCCAATAGGGTGCCCAATCCTGTTGGCTACAGTGTCCCCAGAAGCGAGACTCCAGTGGCACACAGGGAGCCCACCCTACCATGCCAAATGCCTCTGTGAAGGTAAAAACTGTTCCACGTTGTCTTTTTTTTTACCTGTAAAGAAAAAATGGTCCCTCACAGTCTCCTAGACCCCCCTCCTGCAACCCGCACCCACCTACTGTGTACCCTGCCTCCCCACACTCCACCACCCCATACTTACCTCTGGAGTCTGGTGCAAAGATCTTCGGTGGACCAGGAACACGTCTGCACTCTTCAAAGCCGACCGTGAACTGAGGAAATGCCAGTAAGCTGTATAATGGAGTAAAAAATGTTTTCAACTTTGCTGCATATCTCAGGCATTTTTTGGAATTTTTTCACCAAATTTTTAAAATGGGGTTTTTGGGACCCCTCCTCATGAATGCTTCAACTGTCATAGCATTAATCTGCCCTGAAAGGTGGTTTTGCGGTCACTGTGTGGAATCACCTGTGGAGGCCAATTAATGAAATAACAGTGTTCATGAGGTGGGCTCTCAAACAGCTTATGTTGCAAATTTGGTGGGAAAAATCCCCAAAATTACTGTTTTATGAGCGTGCACTGCACAGTTGCTACGTATGCTCGTAACTTCGTGAATTTACAATATTTTGACTCCAGATTTTCAACACTGGCATTTTGTCACACCTCCTTGTGAACAGTACAGCTGTCATTGTTCACATCCTGTTGGAAATGTGTTTTCGTACTTCCAGTGCAGTATAGCACAGTCGCTATCAGAAATCAGTGTTCGGGACAGATTAAGAAAATGACAGTGACACTGTTCATGAGTAGAAGTCCTAAAATAGTTATGTTGAAAATTTGGTAATGATACTCCACAAAATGACTGTCACAAGTGTGCCTTGTGCAGTTTGCATACACGCTCATAACTTTGCTAATGTATAATATTTTCACTCCAGATTTTCAACATTGCCATTTTCCCACATCTACTTATGAACAGTGTAGCTGTCATTTTTCCCATCCTGGCCAAAATGTGTTTTTGCAGTTCTGGCGCAGAATAGAGCAGTCGCTGTGGGAAATCACTGTCTGGGACAGAGTAAAAAAATGACAGTGATAATGTTCATGAGCAGAGGTCCTAAAATGCCTGTGTTGAAAATCTGGTGATGATAGCCCATCAAATGATTGTGTTATAAGTGTGTATTGCACACTTTCCACACACCCTTGTAACTTTGCAGATTTGTAATATTGTCATGCCACATTTTCAACAATGGCAATTTTTCACACCTCCTTATGAGCAGTACAGCTGTCATTTTTCATACACTGAGTGAAATGTGGTTTCACAGTTGCGACACAGAATAATGCGGTCGCTGTGGGAAATCAGTGTTCGGGACAGATTAAGAAAATGATGGTGCCACTGTTCATGAGCAGAGGTCCTAAAATCACTATGTTGGAAATTTGGTGTCAAAACTCCATAACATGACTGTGTTACAAGCATGCGTTCAACTGCTTCCATGCACCCTTGTAACTTCACAAATTTGTAATATTTTCATGCCACAATTTCAACAGTGACATTCTTTCACACCTCCTTATGAACAGTGCATTTTTCACATCTTGGCTAAAATATGTTTTTGCACTCCTGACAGAGAATAACAAGATCACTGTGAGACATCAGTGTTTGGGATAGATTAAGATGGAACTAATGAGGGAGGAAGTGATTGAGTCTAACTGAGCTCTGTCAGGACTGCTCCAGATTTGTTTGTGGGCAGAAAAGGCCCCAAGGCAAGAGGCCCATACAAAAGGGCAGCCTGCAGCACTGGGAGAAACAGAATGAGAGATTGAGTGAGGGAGGGGTAGGGAGCGAACTCACCAGAGCGCTGTCAGGACTGCAGTGGATTTTTTGGGGGGCAGGAAAAGGCATCAACGCAGTCAGGGGCCCAGTAGAAAAGACCAGCCTGCAGCGGTGGGAGAAACAGTATGAGTGGGTGAGACAGGGGGACTGAGTGAGCACAACAGAGCTCTATCAGGAAAAGGGCCGCTTGCAGCACTACGACAAACAGAATGAGCGCATGACGGGGGAAACTGAGCGACCTCAATGGAGCCTTGTTGGTACAGCCGCGGATTTATTTGTGGACAGACAAAGGTGCCACTGCAGCCAGCAGCCCCATACATAAGCGCAGCCTGCAGCTCCAAAAGAAACAGAATGAGTGAGTGACAGAGCAGTAGTGAGCAAGCTCAACAGAGTTGTATTGTGACTGCTGCGGATTTCTTTGTGGGCAGAAAATGCAGCAACACAGGCAGGAGCCCAGTACAAAAGGCCAGCTTGCAATGCAGGAAGAAATGAAATGAGTGAGTGAGACAGGGGGAGAGAGTGAGCTCAATAGAGCTGTGATGGGACTGCTTCAGATTTCTGTCTGGCCAGAACAAGCCACCAATGCTGGCAGGAGCCCAGTACAAAAGGGCAGCCTGCAGCGGAAAGAGACACAGAATGAGTGAGTGAGGGAGGGGACTGCTGCAGATTTGTTTGGGGCAGAAAAAGGCAGCAATGCATGCAGAGGCCCAGTACAAAATGGCAGCCTACATTAGCAGGAAAACCAGAATGCATGAGTGAGAGAGGGGGAATGACCCAGTTCAATGGAGCTGTATTGTAACTGCTGCAAATGGCGGCAACGCAGGCAGGAACCCAATAGAAAAGGGCAGCCTGCAATGCCACCAGAAATGGAATGAGCAAGTGAGAGAAGGGGACCGAGCGAGCTCAACGGAGTATTGTCGGTCTGCTGCAGATTTCTTTGTGGGTAGAAAAAAGGCACCAACAGGGCCAGGAGCCCAGTACAAAAGTGCAGGCTGCAGCGCCAGGAGAAACAGGATGAGTGAGTGAGAAAGGGGGAGTGAGCCACTTCAATGGAGCTCTGTTGGGACAGCTGTGTATTTCTTTGTGGGCAGAAAAAAGTGCCAACACAGGCAGGAGCCCAGTACAAAAGGGCAGCCTGCAGTGCCAGCAGAAATGGAACAAGTGAGTGAGAGAGGGGGACTCAGCAGGCTCAACAGACCTGTGTTGGGACTGCTGCATGTTTCTTTGTGGGCAGAAAAAGCCAAAAAGTCAAAAAGCAGGAGCCCAGTACAAAAGGGCAGCCTGCAGTGTCAGGAGAATCATAATGAGTGAGTGAGAGAGGAGGAGTGAGCCACCTCAATGCAGCTCTGTCGGGACAGCTGCAGATTTCTTAGTGGGCAGAACAAGGTGCCAATACAGGCAGGACCCCGCTACAAAAAAGCAGCAGCCTGCAGCACCGGGAGAAACAGACTGAGTGAGTGACAAAGAGGCAGTGAGCGAGCTCAACACACCAGCGCAATCAACATTCGGCATTGACAAATGCTTGTTTAGTTGTGGCAGTGGTTGGTGGAATAACTATTAATTTATTCTGTTAACATTTGCTACTTACAAAATACTGCCTTACCTTGAATAATATTGAATGTGATGCTTTGCAGAGATGCTCAGCTTGTGAGAACAGGCTCTTGGTTGCTCACTGTAATTGTCTGATACAGTGGTTGTCTTGTTTTTTTCTTGTCTGGTTCTTTGCATTCTTGTATATTGGTTTCACTGAGTAGTTTTGAGATTTGTAATTGCTTTTGATTGTTTAGTTTTACATAGTCATCAAGGTTTTGGAGCTGCTTATGCCACAATTTCTGAATAATTTCATTGGGCGCCACGCCACTGTCTGTAGGTTTTTGAATTAAGTGCTTACATACTGAATGATTTGAAAGCCTTTTGTCTGTTTTTATGTCTCCAGCTGATACCATGGCCTTCTCTATGTTGGCAAGTTTGTTAATCCCAGTTGGCTGGTTTTGAACCAGTCACCCGTTGTTTGTTGTTGTGATATATTTATGGATAAGAAAAAAGGTGCATCTGGTATAAGTGTCTTTGCAGGTCTTTTGAACTTGTAAAACTCATAGTTCTGTACTGGGCAGCATTCAGGGGTTTCTTGTATTTCATATGCTCGCAGCTTTAATTTTCAGTATTCTTTTGGATTTGCCCAACTGCATATTTTGGTCTGCTGCTGGAGGTCATATTGTAGATATCATGCATTGTGCTCATCCCTCTTTACTTCAGTGTCTTCCCAACATTTCACTCTCATCTCAGTGTTACCCCAACACTGAAATATAGGCTGATGGTTAGACACATGGTGTTAATTATAGATTGGGGTGTGTGAGGGTCCAATTATTTTGATTGGAATAACAGGTATTTGACTGCCTCTGTCAGTTCATCTGCTGCATTGGAGCAACATCCTTTACCTTGGCTCTTGAGCTGCTTTTGTTTGGAGTGTAGAACTTGTCTGACGGTTTCAAAGTATTGTAATGTTGACATTGAAGCAGGGTGTTGGTGGTTCTTTATGTATCATTCAGTGCTTTAAAATGTGGAGCATATCATTAGGGGTTCATAGGGGGACAAGAGTGGTTTCTCTATTTTTCTCTATTTAAGAGCAAAAAGAGTGGTAAGGCACTGTAGAAATTTGAATGCAGACACAGTCGTCCCATTTTCACAGCTTCTCTCTTTATTGTTTAAAACTGGCAGTAAACTCAACATTTCACCTACTGTGTAGGCTTTCTGAAGAGTTGCCTTTAAAGAATGATAGAACTAATATCTTTCATCAGTAACAAAGTCCTCTAGAGAGAAATTTTTTTTAGATTGTCCCACATATATCCTCTGTCTCAATAATATAATACACTAGGGGATTCAGTTGGCATCTTACGCATCAAGAAATTCTAAAAGCACAGAACCTAAGGGACAACAAAATTCATTAGAACAAACTAATAGTTTGGAGGACCACCATGACATTGAGACAAGTTTATATTACTGAAGACATTAAACAGGATTAAGTCTAGGACTGATCCTTGTGGCACTCCGCTAGTCACCGCCTTTTCCTCAGATTGAGTACCATTTACCATGATCCTCTGCCTTCTATCACTCAACCAGTTCCTAACCCAGTTTACCATCTTGTGACCCAGTCCCAGGCTGCCCAGCTTGTTCACAAGTCATCTATGTGGAATGGTGTTGAAGACCTTAATGGAATCCAGGTAGGCCACATCTACTGCTCACCCCTGATCCATGACCTTAGTCACCCAATCAAAGAAATAAATTAGATTTGTTTGACATGACCATCCCATTGTGAATCCATGCTGTCTCAGATTCTGTGCTCCAGTGATTCATTGAACAAGACTGCCAATGGTGCCACCAGTACCTCCCATAGTAATCTTAATATTGTAGGATGTATCCCATCTGGTCCCATTGCATTGTCCACTTTCAGTTTTCTGAGTTCTTTTAGGACTTGCTCTTCCCTAAATGGACTGGTGTCCATCTCCTTCCCATATGTGTTCATGTTGCCTAACTGTGGTACATCACCTTCTTCTGTGAATACAGAACAAAAATATTTGTTCAGTATTGATGCTTTATCCCGTGCTGTTTTTTTCTCCGTTTGTGCCTTTGCACTTCTGGCTGCTTTCCCTGCCTCCCTCTGTTTTACCAGATACACTACTCAGTTCTCCTCCTCCTCCTCCTGTTGTGTTTCACTGTATTTCCTAAAAGCCATATTTTTGGCCCTTAAATTTCCAGCCACTGCCTTTGAGAACCATAGTGGCTTTCTCTTGACCTTGTCTACTTGCCTAATGCAAAGGTTTGTTGCCTCCACTATGGCACTTTTCAGATGGGCCCAATGCTCCTGCATTACCCCCTTTTGTCCCTCCCTGCCAGGGCACGCTCGAGACGTATCCACAACTTAGTAACTCTGCCCTCCTGAAATCCAGGATCCTTGCCATTGTGTGGCTTGACTCTACCATTGTATTCATGCTGAACCACATAGTGCGATGAACACTGGATCTCAAGTGTTCACCCACCCTGACTTCTTCAATTCTGTCCCCATTGGTGAGTACCGGGTCCAAAATTGCACCCTCCTTCATGGGCTCTAGCATTAGCTGCCTGAGACATGCCATTTGCACAGAGTACAGGATGTCCCCGCTCCTGGCTGAAGTAGCAGCTGGGATACTCCAATCCACATCTTGCAGACTCAAATCCCCTACAAGCAGCACTTCCTCTTTAGCTCCCATAGTGTGAATGGATTTCACTAGAACACTGTCCACCTCCTCCTCCTGTGCTAGAGGTCTGTATATCACACATTTGTGAATAACAGTGCCATTGCCCATCTCAAAGGTGATGCAAAGTACCTCCGCTCCCCCCCTGCATTCCCTGTATCTGAGTGGCCCATATACTCTCCATGACATAAAGAGGCACCCCTTCTCTTTATACCCCCCCCATCTCTTCTAAATGTAGTATAACATGGTACTGCTACTTCCTAGTCATGGTTTCCAGTATACCAGATTTCAATAATAGCTACAATGTTTAGGTTAGCCTCCACTATCAAGGCCACCACATCTGGGATTTTATTTCCTAGGCTGCGGGCATTGGTATACATGGACTTCAATGTCCAGCCATTTCTTCTTTTATCATCCCTCCTGCAGCCTTTTTGCCTCCTGGGTTTGTCCTTCCTGTTTTCAACCCCCTTTCTCCTGTCCTCCAATGTTCCCCCTTCTATGGGTTTTGTTTCCTCTGTTGATACCATAACTTTGTGGTCCTCCATACTGACTTCACTATCCTGTGGGTTGGGGGCACTTTGGTTCTCCCTGCATCTTTCTGCCACCACCCTTGCTAGTTTAAATGTTTGCCAATGAAGCATTTAAACTGTTCACTGAGGACAGCAGTCCCCTCACTGGACAGGTGTAGGCCACCCCCCTTGCACAACGCCATATTCCTCCAGGTGGGTCCCTAGTTCCCAACAAAGCAGAAACCTTTATCTCTGCATCAGCTCTCCAGTCAAGCATTGAAGTCCTTGGTACAGAGGTTCCTAGCCCCACCTCAGTTGTGTACAGGCAGCACTCAAGAAGATCACAGAGCTTGCTACCTGTGCAAGGCCCCCATCCAACTTCCAGAACTCCTCCAGCAGCCTTGCTATCTCTGCTGTGTCTCCAGCCAGGTCATTTGTCCCCAGATGGACAATGACATCAAGCTTCCCCAGTCTCACTATTGCTTTAGCAATTCTCTGGAGCCTCTACCTGTCCCTCCAAGCTGTGCTTCCTGGTAGACACTTTAGCTCCCTTTCCTCCACTCTTCCTGTCCCTAATTCCACTCCCCTAGACTATGGAGTTCCCCACTAGGAGATGCTTTATCTACCTTTGGGCTCCTCCCCCACCTGTTTGGGATACTCTTCTGTAGAACCTGCTCATTCACCATGGTCACAACTTTGGGTGCCAGAGAGGGATCGTCCTGCTCCTCCAAAACTGTGTTGAAGTTTCTGGGTAGCACTTGTGCCCACTGTAGTCCATCCACTGCTTTGCTGGTCCTCCTTTGAGGTAGTGGGAGTAGACTTGGTGGCCACTGAGTGGGGAGGATATCCCTTGCAACCTAGCCAACTCAGCCTGGAGGCTGGCAATCTCTTCCCTCAGCCCAGAGAGGTGCCTGCAGATGGGGCAGCACCACAGTTCCCAGAACATCCTTCTGAAAACTGCTGCTTCACATCCATTGCACTGCACCACTCCCAACAATATGATCCATACCTGCCCTGCTTATGTCTGTCAAGGCCGCTAGGTTGCTAGGTGTACTAGGACCCCCCCCCCAAAATTATTTTGGAGGAAATAAGCAGAGTTTGGGGAAGTACTTAGGGCAGAGGACTTTAATACACCAGATGTTAACTGGAAGATTCCAGTTGCAGCCAGTGCAAGGAACCAGCACCTAGTAAAAGCATGCCAGGAGGCTTTATTTATACAATTGGTTCAAGTCAATTAAAAAAATCATTTGACACTGAGGCTTAGTAAAAACGTCTACTGTTCACTGACAGTCCCCTACTTGATTGAGAAGCAGAGCATAGTAACCAACACAGTAATTGGGACCCGAGCCCAGAAGCTTGGTTTTGTGTCAGTTATCAGTGACTGCTCCTGGGGAATAATATCCCTTGAGAAAATAACTTAATGCTTATGCTTTAAGTTATCAATTTGAGAAGCCTTTGGTTTTTCGGTTGGGGAGAGCAGAAAATAGTGTGTGGGTTGCATAGCTAAAATGTTAAAGAACTGCAGAGCATAACAGTTCAATGACCTATGCAACCAGGTTAGTGTTATGCTTGTGCAACTGTGTTAGTTTGGTGTTGGCCATTTGCACTTTCTCTTCCAGAGGAATTACCATCCTGTATGGGTACCAAAGGCAAGGAACCCTTGATGAGGGTTTCACCCTTAGAGGTGCTGCAGGATGATTCCTGTGGTTAAAGGTACCTTGGGAAGGATACCAAGGGGAGAAATGCTACCGCTGGATGAGGAGGGGAGGATGGTGGGGCAAAGAAAAAAGTGTCAGTAGGTGTCAGAGAGGAACTGCTTATATAGCTCAGGAAGTGGGAGAGGCTGGCTGCTTGTCTACTGAACTACCAGCCAAGCCTTCCAATTCAATGGCCTATGCAGCCAGTATAGTGGTACGCTTGTGCAACTGTGTTAGTTTGGTTTTAGCCATTTGCACTCTCTATTCCAGAGTAATTACCACCCTGTAGGGGTATCAATGGCAAAGAACCCTCGAAGAGGGTTCCCCCCTAGAGGTGCCATGGGACAATTCCCATGGCTAAAGGTACCTTAGGAAGGATCCCAAAAAAAGAATGAAGTAATACGAAGCATATAAACAAGCAGCAGCTGTGACATAGTAGTAGATAAAGCATCAGGCAGCTTGAAAACATAATGAGATGCCCTGATAACATAATGAGATGCACGGGTTAGCAATAGCATGAATTTGGTGGATAGCGCAAGAGAATAAGGGGTTACCTGTGAAAATCGCGACTCAACAATATCGAATGCAATACTGCCACTGCACATCAGTGACTGCCACAATAGCAACCTGTAGATATTGGTGGATTGCTGAAATAGTGATCTCCAGCTGCCACTGACAGCAATAATAGTGACTACTACCAAATGCAATAGGAGGAGGTAGTTACTACTACCAAATGCGACTGATAGGATGATAAACAATGTTAGCTGAAACCTCCTGCAATGCCTTCTGCATATGATCACATTCATTTAAAATGACTATGTCCCTTCCCCCTATTTGCCTCTTTAAAAATAAAGTCAAGTTGTTTGTTTTAGAGTGCTGTAGACAGATATGGCATACTTACCGACACACAATATTAGCCCTGCCTGGGAGAGAGATAATTGTCTGCAATGTGACAGAATCCAAACATGACCCCTGGCTGTCCTATCAGGAGATATCAGAAGCAAGTCACCAATGTGGGAAATGTAGACACTGCAACAAGTGAGTGTAAAGGTATTAGTGGTACCATCTGGACACCAACACCACTGTTGGGGAGATCACAGCAATGTGAGGGTGTACTGGGTGATATGACATGACTGGTGGCCTATATCCACAACTGGAAACATTATGGTGGCTTAACATATGGACTACTCTATGTAATGGGAGTATGAGTTTAACAACTGGCACAATGTGTATGTGGAAGCAATGGAAGAAACAGGAAGTGGTGCACTATGATGAGCAGACAAAGGAAACTGGTGCAGTTTTGGTAAGGGCTGGCAGTATAGCCTAGAGGTTAGAGGAACGAGGTGTGAACGAGCTTGATATATCCAGCAGACTAGACCTGAGTTTGATTCTCACAACCTCCACTTGCATACTGTGTGACTCTGAGCAAGTTATTTAACCACCTAGTGCTCCCAGATCACCACTTGTGCCTAGTAGGCCTTACCTGGTTACCAAAGATTAAAATAAAAATAAATAAATAAATAAGATGACTATAAGCAATGAGTGCTATTATTACATTGGTGTGATTTTGTTTAGGCACTATTATTTTTGCTTTCTATTCAGCTGGTCACTGAATATACTTAGCATTTATGTCTATCGTGGTTTTAAAGTCATGATGTTAACATGGAACCAGAATGAGGGGACCTCCTAAGAAGAGAGGGAATGGCAAGTAGGGACACCATCCACCTCCATCCAACAACATACGGATAAAAAACACATGGATAATTGTTGCATTTGCATTGCAAGTAATTTGAGAGTTGTGAGTAACTGACAGCAAGCTACTCTTTGAAATTACATTGAAGTGCAGGGCATTACATGACCTGCTGGTTTCTTCAAGAGGCATGCTCGTTCTTTAAATGACACACCACTTGAGTCCTGTCAGGAATTGATGCCAGTAGATCTAGGAACTAGCATCCGACTGCCAGAGAAGGTTGCATAGCAGCTTCTCCAGACTTGTGCTCCTGCATTTGCAAAAAACAGTAAATGTGTGTGCTCTTATGTTCCTTAAGAGTTGATTCTCACCGCGAACATTTTTAATTATGCATGCCCCCCCCACACACATACATACACCAATGTGGGGCCGTGATGTAGCTGTGATTTCCTCCACATCCCTGTAGATGTGCCACCCCCCTGAACGTAAAGGGGGGGCACCAAATTCCAGGGCCAGGGTAGGAGTGAGGAGAGTGAGAGAAAAAGAGTGAGAGAGAGAGTGTGTTGGAGACAGTGTGCCAGGTTCCTGGTAACCCCGAGGGTGACATTTTCCTGCTAAGTACCTGGTCAGATCTTAAGGAAAGTGACAGAGGCAAAGAGAAAGTGGCTATCTGAGTGCTGTGCTTGGTGAATGATGGCCCCATCCACTGGCGGCTTGCTGCTTGTCCAGGTAAGGGATTGGTGATATTAATAGCATTTTCTGAGGTATCATTTTCAAGGAAAGGGGCCCCCCTTTGTCCTTGGTCTTCCACATTGTGGGCACTATTTGGTAGATAGGGCCCCCCTCATCCCCAGTGTTGCCATAAACTGAGGCCAGCAGAGATGTTGGATTAAAAATGTGCTTGAGGTCTAATCAGGTCCCCCCTTGGTCCCTGGTATCACCACAAAGAGAAGTGAGCAAGGGTTTACTGGATTCAAAGAAGGTTTTCCCAAGAGAAAGAGAGAGGTGGTCTTGCTAAAGTGTACTTATGCCTGCAGGAGTATAAATGTTTAGTTCTCTGTGGCCAAAAATGTTGCTTTATTTGGGGGTGGAGTTGGCAAAAGTGGAAATTGTGAAGCGATGGTGATTTGGGGATCGCAAGGTACTGTAAGGCACACAGATTAACATTGGACACAGGGTTTAGGCATCACTACTGTGGTCCATGTTTATGCCCAAACAAGTGAGAGTTCTATGTTATTCAGGAACAAATGGGGGCATGCATTGAAAACCTTTGAACTGCATCCATGGGTTGCACAAGCAGGGCTGCACCTAAAGGATAGAGACGGTGATATCAACTTGTGGTCAGACAGTTATAAATACCTGATGTGGTGAAATCTACAGAAGCCACTGATTTGCCTACCAAGCAGCACATTGACAGTACATGTACTGTACCGAAAAGTGACACTGTCAAACAACAGTCAAAGGTGGATGCCCCGCATCAGAGTGACACTCAACAGCACATACTTGTAACTCACTGCCCAAAAGTTCGGACCATGTACTCATAGCTACTTTTGGAACCTATCCCCTACATACCTGCCAATTTTGAAATAAAAAAAAATGTTCATGTCCTGGGACTAAAGTTGCTCCTCTTACAAAAAGCCAGGAAAATGTTGTATTTGGAACCTATCCTCTATATGACCACCGATTTTGAAGAAAAAAAAAAACTGTTGATGTCCTGGGACTAAAGTTGCTCCTTTCACTTCAAGCCAAGAAAATGTTTTTGAACTGAAAAGGTAACGCAAATTGTGGGCAGCATGCAACTACTGCTAACCATTTGGATTTCTGGGGGGCTCAAGATCAAACACGATGGTGTGGCACTTGTTGGGACTACTGTGGGACATGGCATCTGGAACATACATCACAAGAAATGCAAATGACAAGACAGGTAATAAATCTATGCCTCTTGGTCATACATTCATAGAGGCTAACAGCTCAAGAAAAAAATGACAGTTATTTAGGCATCCAGTAGATGAAGAGACCAATGCCACTTAACTCACCTGTGGCGACCAGGTTAAGGACTAGGAACCACTGGAGCCATGCATCTTGCATGAAAAGGAAACAAATAAGTCATGGAAAACCTTGATCAGTTAGACAATGGTCATGCGGGTGCTCGCAAAAGGGGGGAAGAGAAGCTGCGAGCATGGTGGAAGGTCCTATAGCCACAGGAATCAAATTCGGGACAAACTGATAAGTAGAAATTGGCGACAATAGTGATTTCAAACAAAGGCAAGAGGCAGAGTCTGAGCAAAGTGATTTTATTTAGATATTTAATCAAATCAGAAAGCAAGTTACATTGCATTGAAAATACAACAAAATCCTGACAGTGCAGCTTTAAGTATGGCATGTAGTCACACATACATTTGAATACAATGAATTTCTCCAGCCTCTTTGTGTTTCATATGACACCACTTAATAAGTTAGTAATACCAAACAGTTGGTCTGCAAATGCACTTCTGTGCAGCCTTTGTAGCTGAGTAAATATTGGGAAAAAGAGGGGGGAGGGGGCAAGCAAAATGTATACAAGCAAGTATCAGTATCTCAAATGAGTTCCCACTTGTGATATGTTGCTGTTGTTCTTCTGTAGTTATAGGAAGTAATGGAGCTTGGCTGTTTTCTCTTGTCATTGTGGGCTGTAGTGTATGCTGACTATCAGTAGGTGGCTCTGTAGCCTCGGGATGTCTATTTGTGGATGGTTGGTTATTGTCCTGTGGTACTCTAATAGTAGAACTATGTGTGCTGCTTGCCACATAAATGGTTGTAGTTTATTGTTTTTGCTGGACATTATAGATGGTGTTAAATGAAACATTTACCATTATTGCCATTGCTTGTGGCTTAGGTGGACTCTGCAGTGCTTTAAGAGGCTCTGTGTCCATTTCAATTTGGGTCAGTTTCTCTTGCTTTTCTAAATTGAAGCTTGTGTTGGTGGAACTCTGTTCGCTTGCCATTTCATCATAGGCTGTAGTTTGTTTTTAAACACCTTCTTTTTTTTGCCTTCTTTATTTTTGCTGTCATGGTCACTGTTCCATTCAGCTGGAAGTGTTCTTTCAGCCAGGAATGAAGAGATTTAGTGAGCTGTATCTTATGGAAGTTGCTAGGGTAAGTATGCAGGAGTGCCAGATGGTCTGTTTTGGCATGAGAAGCAGTAATTACAGGTAAAAAATCGGTTTGGCAACATGTAAGCTAATTAGGCTAATTGCCAAAATGAGTGATGGGGTAGAATAATTATGCATTCAAAAATGTATTTAACACCAGTGGAAATAAATTAATTCATTTAACTGGTATTCATACATGGTTGGACCCCTTTCCCCATTGAAAAAAACATCATTTTCCCCACATATTAGTAGTCAAGTAGGGTATTATGACCCTAACTGCTGTCACTATCTATATAGGACACAACAAAAAATATCCAACCTTATGTATTATATAAAACAAATGATGGCAAAGTGTGGTATATGAGGAAAGAATACCATCTCATGGTTGAACAAGCTCACAAATGCCACTTTACCCAGATCCCAGAGAAGTGCATGCAGATGGAGAAGCAGCACAGTCTCCACAGGGTGTCTCTCAAAACTGCTGCCCTACAGCCACTGCAGTGCACTACTCCTAGCATTCCAGCTTCTTTACTCCTCGTAGCAATAGTAAACATTGTATTCATTATAATTAATGAATCAGCAACTCATCTGAGTTAAAAACTCATTTCCAGTGAGATCTGTAAAAATGTCACACACATTGATCACAGTTCAAACATAATATCTAAATACAATATTTAAATGTAAAACATACAAACCTACTTCAGTTACAATTAAATAATGACTGACATGACAACTTATAAACATACATTAGTAATAATAATAATAATAATAATAATAATAATAATAATAATAGTATTGCACTAAGTCCCCTACCTCCACACTAATATTACTATATTCATTTTGTCTTCCCTGTCCCAAACCAGTTCTTAATTTGACCCAACTTTCTTTTACCATTTTTTATTCTTAATTCTGTAGGTACTACATTCCAAAGAGATTGTCCTTCATAGAAAAAGTGGCCCCTACCCAAATTTGTATTACACTTTGGCATCAAATATTCTATCCCTCTTGCTGATCTAGGAGACGATTTTATCAATCTTTCCTGTAAACATTCTGTAACATAACTTGGTACTTTATCAGAAAAACATTTTTCCCTACATAACAATACATGTGAGGACCTCCTATCCCCCAACTTATGCCAACCTAGATTCTGATATAATTCCTTCTTGTGTGTCCTCCTTGGTGCCATAGCAATGTATCAGGCAATTTTATTATTCACAGTTTCCAATTTCCTCAGCCCCTATATATATTAAATCCCCATAATCCAACAGGAGAATCATAACAATATTTCTCAAATGATTTCTAATTGCATATGTTGTACATTGTCTAATCCTATATAAAGCTCCCATAGGTCTATTAATTATATTTACCATTTGATCTATGTATACATCCCAGTTTAGTGAGCAATCAAGATGGACCCCTCAATATCTATAGCTAGCTACGTGCTCTAAGACTTGATTATCAATAGTTTTTATTTGTAATACTTTATCTACCTGGACCCTACCTGTATTTCTATGAAAATACATAATCTGAGATTTTTTTGAATTCAAAACAAGTTTGGATAAGGCCAGAAAGCCTTGTAATTCATCAAATGCTAACTGTAACGCATCCTCAATTAGAGTGTCCACTGTGCCAGGCAGGTAAATTATTGTGTTGTCAGCATATTGAAAGTAATTTATTTCAGGATTGGAAAATTTAATAGAATTCACACATATATTATACAATAATGGGCCTAACAAAGAGCCCTGTGGGACTCCCATTTTAATTTGAAAAATTTGTGATGTCCATTGATCCAGTACTACAAATTGGAATCTATTAAGAAGGTACAATTTAAACCAATTTATGGCCTGATCTGACAGATCCATATACTGAAGCCTGGACAGGAGAATGCCATGGTCCAATGTATTGAATGCTTTCAAAAGATCTATATATATGGCACCCACAGACATATCCCTGTCCATGCTTGCATTTAGAAAATTTGTAACCTGTAATAATACAGAAGTTGTACCATGTGCTAGTTGAAAACTGGATTGGAATTTGTTTAGAATTTTTTCTGACTCAAAAAACCTTTGAACCTGCCTAGCAACCAGACCCTCAAAAAATCTTGGCAACAACTGGGAGAAGGGGAATAGGTCTATAATTTTGTAATTGTTCTTTTAACCCTGATTTATATATTGGAACTACTTTAGCAATTTTCCATGCATTGGGGAATTCAGATTGTATCAGTAACATATTGTATAGTTCTGTCAGAAAGTAGGCAATCACAGGCACAGCATATTTTAATAGTAGGTTTGGTATGTCATCATTCCCACCTGCTTTGTGTAAATCTATCCTTCCCAGTGCCTTAATTACCTCACACAGTTGAAAGGGTACAAACTCAAATGTAGTTAATGTCCTCTTTGTCTTTTGTTGGTTCTGTATGACAAATTATTATTATGATTCTTACCCTGATTGATTTTTGGTAATAGATTCTGAGCAATGGAGCCCATGCAGGTGAAAAAATTATTAAAACCATCTGCCACATCAACCCCAAGTGGAATGTTTACAGCATTGATCTCAAAGTTTTTTGGAAGATCTGAGATCTGTGAACCCTGAACATTCCTCATGATCTTCCAAAATCTATGTGGATTGCTTGTCATATTTTGAGTGAGCTGTCTTTTATAATAATTGTGTCTAGCCTGCCTTAATTCTATTGTATACGTATTTCTGTTTTGTTTATATTTTAACCAATTCTGAGAATTTGGAGTCTGTTTTGCAGTTCTCCATGATTTGTCCCTTTGTCTTTTTAACCTATACAGTTTTGAGTTATACCATGGGGCATCATTCTTTTAAACTTTCTGCATTTTTTGAGGGGCTGCTTATTTTTATATTACCATAAAATCTTTGTAGATGAAATCCCATGCATCATTCACATCAGACTTTAGTTTTCCTCTGTCCCACTTTACATTCTCTAATTCCAGCATGAACTCTTCATAGTCAAAAGTTTTATAATTCCTTGTAATTTCTGACTTCCCAGGGACTATCTGTTTTATTTGTCTAGTACAGTAGATCATTTGATGATTGGACATTGCATCTGGCAATGCCCCAAAACTTAAATACTTTTTCGGTTGGGCAACAAATATTAAATCCAGAGTTGTTGAAGCCCTCTGGGTGCTTACTACTTATTCGAGTTATGTCCTGAATTAATTGTGTTAGGCAAAGTGTAATGGTCATATTAATCTATTCGGGGTACTGATCAACCTTTTTCCAATTCACATTAAAGTTCCCAATCCATATCAATTCATGACTGACTGTATATTCCCTCAATAGCTGTTCTATCGACTCAAAGACCTTATAATTTGACTTTGGGGGATGATACAGTCCCAATAGTAACAGTGGTCACCAAAGGCAAGTTTGATTTCCAGTAGCAGAACTTCTACTCCATTCCTTTCTATTTTACTAGCCTTTTTGTTAACATCTAGATTCCTAATTACATAAATAAGTACTTCTCCCCCTGTTTTGTTCTTTCATGTCTCCATAGGGTAAAGCCCTGTAACTGTATCTGCTCTTCTGACACTCTTTGCTTAACTAGGATTCAATAATTACTATACCAGATTTATATTTATGGGTCCATTCTCTCAAGTAATCTAATTTAGGCAAAAGGCTACACATGTTTATATGTACTGTTCTTAACCCCTGGGCCATCAGGAGATCAGCTGTTATATCCTTGTTGATATTACCTTCCATGGCCTTAATATCTTCACTGTTAGTATGGATTATTCACCCTTATGCCTGATACAGTGTTCCTAGTTTCCCCTTTTTTGGTGTGTTGCTACTTGTGTTCCCCTGTACCTGGTGTACTTCCCCTTGTACTGTTACCCTAGATAAGGTGTTGCTACTATTCCTCATTTAGGTCTACCTTTTACCTTGCTTCCACCCTTTCCAAAAGTGAATGCAACAACTGCAGTGAGCAAGTGCCTTACCTTCGTCGACTGACAGAATGCCCCACTTCTCCACTTCCTTCTGCTGATGCCTAGTGATGCCTAAGATGCAATCTTACACCTGTTCCACTTCTTCACTGTTAAACTCCTTCACTGGACATGTCTTTAAAAAGCTGAAAACTTTGTATTTTCTGAGTTTTTTGGGTTGCTTTTGCTTCCAGACCACCAGTCTGAACATCTAGCATTGATCCTTCTTTTATTCAATCAAGTTCTCCATTTCAGCCAACAGACAGGAACACAGAAGACGCTATTAAGAAGGCACATGAAATCTTGAGCATGGAAACTAAAACTTCCACTGTGTGTGTGTGTGTGTGTGTGTGTGTGTGTATATATATATATATATATATATATATATATATTTATAGCAAAAAATGTTGTTAATGCATCAGTTAGGGTTGGTCAAAATGACAAAAGTGAGGAAATTTGGTTTAGGGGTGCCACCTCTACCATCCACCCCACCAACAGGCATTGGGGTGTGCGTTAGGGTCATCAGCCTAACTTTCACCTTATTCCATCTGTAAAGAAGCTGAGGTGGTGCAGTATAGGACAATAGGGTGAGGGTTAGGCACGATGACCCCAATGCACACCCCAATGCCTGTTGGTGATGGTGAGGTGGGGGTGGGATGGTAGGGGTGGCAACCCTAACACTGAATTTCCTCACTTTTGTCACTGTGGAACAACCCTAACTGATGCATTAAACAGAGTTTTTTTGCCATGAATTTCCCTTTTTTTTTGAGAATGTGCTCTATAAATAGTGAATGGTATGTGATGGTGGGAGCGTGGGGCTAACCCTTACAGAAACAGTAATGCTAACAGTAATGGTAACAGCAATAGTAACGGTAATCCTAATGGAATGTTAACACTAACAGTAATGGCAACAGTAATGAGAATAGTAACAGTAATGAAAATGCACATGCAAATGGTAATGCAAATGGTAACAAAAGTGCAAACAGTAACACAAATGCAAGAAGAAATGGTAACGCCAGTGGTGACGCAAAAGGAAACAGTAACGGAAACAGCAATGTAAATGTGAGCACAAAAGCAAACGAAAATGGTAATGCAAATGGTAACAGAAATGCATGTGCAAATGTGAGCACAAACACAGATGGTGACACACGTGGCAAGGAAAATGAAAGCAGTAATAGTAACGCAAACAGAAATGCAAATGCAAGCACAAATACAAATGCAAATGGTAAACACACACGGTGATGTAAATGAAAACGCTAATGAAAATGGTACCAGAAATGCAAACAGTATCTCTAAAGCAAACCCAAATGGTAACACCATCAGTGACGCAAAAAGAAACAGCAACTCTAAAGGTAGCGTAAACATAAGTGCAAACTATAATGCACATGATGATGCAAATGATTATGCAAACAGTAATGGAAATGCAGCAAACGAAATGCAAACAGCAATGGTACACAACAAACGTATAATGGAACAGTAACAGAACAGAAAATAGAAACGCAAATGCAAACGGTAATAGCAATGGCGATGCACAAGGAAACAGTAACACAAGGGACAATGGAAATGCAAGTGCTAACGGTAATGGAAATTCAAATGCAAATGGTAACGCAAACAGTAATGAAAAAACACAAACGGTAACGGTAACGCAAATGGAAATGCAAATGGTAATGGTAATGGCAATGGTGATGCAAAAGGAAACAGTAATGCAAATGGAAATGCAAATGCAAGCAAGAATGCAAACACAAATGGTAATGCCCACGGTGATGCAAACAGAAATGCTAACGCAAACTGTAATGGGAACGCAAGCGGAAATGTGAGCGCAAGTGCTAATGGTAAAATTAACACAAATGCACACATTTTGTATCCCAAAAAGGTGCATTGAGAAGCACAGTGAATACAAAGAATGTGGGCACAATAATGGCCCTCGGACCAGAAAATGAGGACATGGAATACTAAATTGCTTCTATCTCAGGAACCATATGCAGTAGAAAAAAATTAAAATTTCATATTATTTACGACTTTCTAGGCTAGTTTTGCTCATAGCCCCCTGTGGGGGACTAAGAATTTTTGCAACAAAACATTCGTATCTTGAACAGTTTTCGAGATATGGGATCTGAAAGGCATGGCAGACACTGTAATGTTATCTTATGGAAAAAATCATCAACTTTGGAGTGCTGTAACTTTGCAGCTTTTTATATTTTGACACCAAACCAGAAAAAGGCACATCTGTGTGATGTTGGCTTTCTTCTCTGCAAATTTCAGCCCAAAAGACCAAACTGTTGTTTAGCAGCAGGGTGGCAAAGATTTCTTATTGTTTTGGGCATAGTGTCACAAGGTACATGTATAAGTAACAACACTTTCACAAAAGAAATCATGAAAGTGTTACATATGCGAAAGTACTTTGCAGCATTACTTTTTGCAAAAATTTAGAAAACATATTTTTGGGTGTTTTACCCCCAAAAAAGACATGGGGAGCATCCTCAGGGCTCGGCTAGGAAAATACAACAAGAATTATGTCCCTAGAGGGTCCCAAATTTAAATGCCAAGCATTTCTCTGGCCACCAACTGAACAAAAATGGCTGAATCACAAAAGTAAAAGGGTAATTTGCAACACTAAAAAGTGCATTTGCAACAGTGTCACATATTTTGTTAACTTTTCCCATAGACTCTAATGGGATTCAGTGTTTTTTGAATAACTTTTGAACCGTTTCATATTTTTTCTTCAAACTCTTTGAAAGGCATATCATGGACCCTGGCTGCATGTACCCGGAAGTCTGAAGACCAACTGCACAAACCATGTGGGCTGCAGGCACAAGCAAAGAAATGTGCAAAATCCCATAATGTATGCATTTTGTTGTGCTCTGTAGCTCCACAGCCATACATCTGACCATAACAAAACTTGGCAGGTCCAGAGATCTTTGGTACCAGACTGTGCATTACAAATTTCAGGTAAATCTGTCATACAGTTGCAAAGCTGCTAAATTTCAGATTTAACCTTAAATGGGGTTCTCAACCCTAACTACAGTGGCACTATCGTGCCACTATAATATATATACTATTATACTATATAACATTATATACTATAAATATATATACACACATACATATATATACACATTCATTCCACCAGAGTCATCATGAGGTGACTAGATGCTATCCAGGATTACCTCAGCACCTCTAGAAACACAAGGCTACTATGGAATATGCCACATAAGCTATCAGGTATGTGGCTGATACATCTATGGACACATTAAAAATAACAAAACATACAATGGCTATGATCAATAGAGCAAGGTGGCAGTTGAAGTTATATATGTAGCAGATGTATCGAGAATCCAAACATAGGCTCTTGAAGCTACAGAAGGAACAAGGTGTTTGGTCTGGGTCTGGAAAAATACCTCAGATAGAAAGAGAATGAAAGGATCTCGTTTGGAACAAAACAGGCATCCTCCAAATTTCATGAGAAACAGATCTTGCAACAGTTTTCAAAGAGAGTGTAGAAACAACTATTTCCAAGGTGGAACAACCCACACATTTGGGTTCACTTCCAATTTCTTTAACCATCATGGGAACGTCTTCAGTAATAGAAGACAAGGGAGATGATACAAAAATATCCAGGAACAGGGGTAATAACTGATCCAACTATGGCAACAAGGGATTTCAAGCATGAGGGGATCAAGGCCCAGGATCAAGATCCCACTATAGGAGGAAGGCTGCAGCATTTCACACACACCTGGTCCCAAAGATTCAAGGATAGATGGGTGCTGGACATAATCAAAAATGGGCATTCGATCAAGTTCATCCAAACACCCAGGTGGGACAGAGTCATAGTCTAGTGGGTCTGACCAACCTGGTCCCCACTATATTATGTCAGATCACTGTAAAACCAGTTCCCTACAGGATGGTGCAATAGTGCCAGTTCCATCTTACAAAAGGTGATCTGGAGTTTACTGTACACTCTTTCTTGTACCATAAAAGACTGGGAATTATGCCCCTTCCTAGACATAACATTTGTGAACCAGTTAATCTGATTCAGGGGGTTCAAAATGAAGACAGTGCAGTCAACAATTGCAGTGATCAGGAATAGGGACTATCTGACCTTCATAGGTCTCAAAGATGCTTACGTACACATTACATTTCATCCTGCTTACCACAAGATCTTACTATTCTGCATTCTGAACCTCACTTTCAGTACATGTGGCGTCCATTCATTCTGGTCTCTGCCTCTTGCGTATTCACAAAAGTTATGACAACACTAATGGCAAACCTATGGAAAAAGAGGATTCATGTCATCCCATAGTTTGATGATTGGTAAGTAAGGGTGAGGTCATTGGAAGCATTTCAACAGGCAACACTGAGAGTAAAAGAAATTCTGACCTGACATGACTCAGTAGTAAACATGACCAAGAACAAGCTCAACTTTTCATCATCTTTGGAGCATCTAGGAGCACTGTTTGCATGATGATGAGGTTAGTCCAACCATCAGATGATTACATTCTCAGCTTGAAAAAATATTGTCACATGGTTATGTCCTGTAAAGAAACTGCAGTCTGGAATCTGATGCAGCTCCTTGGCTTAATGGCATCCTGCATTGACCTCCACAATGGGGCCAGCCTATACATGAAAACCTTACAGTGGTTCATCCCAGAAAACTGGGATCATGTGTGTCATAATTATCAGAAACTGCTTATGATCCCATCACCAGTAAGATGATCCATCCGGTGGTGGACTCAACCAAGCAAAATGCAGTAAGGCGCAGCTCTGGACAAGCAGGTAACAATATCAATTGACACAGATGCCATCCAGCATGGTTGGGGTGCAGTTCTGGACAGAGTGACAGTGCAATGGAGATGATCAAGTTCCGAGGCAAAATTTTCCATTAACAAACTTAATGTACTGCAAACATGAGCAGTCTATCTGGTCCTCAGGCCCTTCCAGTACAGGGGCCAGGGTTGCCACATCTTAATCAGGGCAGACAACAGAGTGACCATGTCATACATAAACAAGCAAGGGGGAATAAGGAGCAGATAGATGTCCAGCGAGACTACCAGTTTATTAACATGGGGAGAATTTCACATGGCAAGCTTGTCTGCCATCCATCTGTCATACGACTTCAGTAAGTAGGCAGATCTGCTCAGCTGGTGAACCCTCAATCAAGGGGAGTGGTGGCTTCATCATCAAGTTTTTCTGAAGATCTAATCATGTTGGAGCCTGTTTCAAACTGACCTAATTTATTTATTGTTTATTTATTGGATTTTGTTAACCAAATAAGCTCACTAAGACATGCATCCATTTTTCTGGAATGACCTCAGATTAATTACATACAGTGCAGAAAACAGACATAGTTACAAGGTGCAGAGCATTGCAATGAAAATCTTATGAAAGAATGAACAACAATAGCAACAATGGTAGTAAGAGATTCATACTTTCAAAACAGAAGAACAGAGTAAAATGTGCATGTTCTATTTACCCAGTTCAATACAGTGAACAAGATGAGACAGAGCTCACAGACAGCATATGGTGACATATCATGGCCGCAGATTTAAATAAACAACTCCCAACTGTTCTCTCCATCTACAAGGAACAAGGTACGGCAAGAACAGATGCACTGTTGACTCCATGGTGGTTTCACAAGAGCATATATGTTCCCAACAGACATGATGGTACCACATTCGTGGTACAAGACTCTGATAGTATGGTGGTCCTCATAGCACTAGACTGACCCAGAAGAAGCTGATATACCTCAGTCATTCAAATACTGATCAATGACCCAGTGACACTGCTGAAACTACCAGACCTACTATCATAGGAGCCAACTCTACATTCCCTAAGGAAACGCTTAAATTGGCAGCTTGACCGCTCAAAGGGACAGACTGTTAGTAACAGCGCTGCCATTTTAAGTGGTGGTCATGATTTTACAATCTCTCAGGAGATAAATTAACTGGACTTGTACAGACACTGGTCTTTTTTTTCTAAGTGGAGTACAGCTCACTTAGCCCACATCATGGAGTGTTCTGTACCTCAATTGCTAGATTTCTTACAAGATGGTTTTGACAAGGAACTGATCAGATGGATGGCACACTTCCTTGGACACACCCTTAGGTTTTCTCATTTCTTAAGGCCACAAGTAACATCAGACCAAGAGAAAGAGAAACCCACCATACCTTCTTGGCAGATGAACATTGTTCTGAGTGCTTTGACTGAAGTTCTGTTCAAACTCATGAATTCTATTTCTCTGTACTTCTTGACACTCAAGACTGTGTTTCTGATTGAAGTTTGTTTAGCCGGTAGAAAAAGTGAGCTTCAGGCACTCTTCAGTCATGAGCTATTCCTGACTTTCCACAAAGGTAGGGTTGTTCTTAAGATTATCTCATCTTTTCCTCCCAAAGTTTCCTCTCTCTTTCACCTGGTCAGGATATAGCTCTTGCCTCATTTGATCTGGGGCCTACTGATCCCTACAGGCATAAACTCTGCCATATGGACATGATTAGAACAGTAAAAATCTATCTATAGAGTATGGAAGTTTATTCACCTGGTAAAGGTGACTACTGTATAGGAACACCTTTTACAGCACTGTTACCAGCCTTTCAGTAAGGAGAAATATGACATGATTGAGGTTGCTTGACAGAATTATACTGCTGTGGTTATGAAGTAGAAAAATAGTTTTTTTAATTTGCTAGAACAATAATATTGTGCTTGTTTAGTAGAACAATAGAATTGGGATTGTGTGGAACAGTAGAATGTTTATTCTTGAATTCACCTTTCTATTTTTTTGGATATGAAGTTGAAGTTATTTGAATCATTAATTGTTTCTTTCTCCACTGATGTTACTCTGCTATCCCTTCCTAATGTGTTTTGTTTCTCATGTGTATAGTATAAGGGTGTTTTACTTCAGGAAGCAGGTTTGGAAGTTTTGAACTGAGAATGATTCCATGTTGGGTGATGGTGGTGATGGCAGAGACTGGATCAGATTCAGACTTTCAGTTTGTGCATTAGCCACCTATCAAATGACATTTCTATGACCCTGTTGTGATGGCTTAGAGTGCTAATTTTTCCTAAAGTGCAAAAATCTCCACTTCAGTTTTTACCATTATCGCATAGACATTCTGTATATGGCCAAACACATCCCAAAGCATACAGTAATTTCTTCTTCTAAGCAACGTTTCATTCTTCCTGCCCAATACATCATTTAATTAAGTGTATATATAGTGAGCTGGGTAATCACAATGTATGAACACAGTACTGTAATAGTAGATTTGAAAGACAAAATGCAGACTCAGTATCTTGCTCTTATTAGTTACTTGTTATATATTTCTTCAGCCATGATGGACACGGTGGTTAATTAAATACTGATGGATTTAAAGGATCTCTAGGATATGAAACTAAATCTGGTAGGTTATGTTAAGTGTTAGTTGTTAAGTTTATTGTAACTCTCTCTCTATGTGGTTATATGACTTTTTCAGCAAGGACAGTAGCTACTCATTATTGTTTCACTCCAGACTGTCTCTGACTTTTTCCATACACCAGAAAAGAAATGCAATAAAATTAGGGTAGGAAGTTTTATTCTTTGTTACCTTGACCTTTGTAAATGTAAAAGTCAACAAACGAAGTAAAGTGGTATTTCAGAATCTTTATCATATGCCTGCATAATACAGACATAATGTATTTTAGAGTTTTAAGATCAAGTTACTATTAAGGCATTGCATAAAACAGTTATAGAAGGATGGTTGTTATGAAAACTGTCCCCATCATTTTAACTACTTTAGTAAATATACTATAAAGGTCTCCAGGATGCAACCCAATGCTTCTGAATTCTGCTGCAGAGTTACTGCAGAAAGCAAGGGAATTGTAGTTTTATTAGGATCATGACACTCTGTCTAGTGTTCCACACCTTTAGGTTTCCTGAGTTTGACCTCAGCAAAAGATGTTTTGGAAGCACTGAACTTAGCCTGCATGCTTACTCCAGCAAATGAATGTTAGCAGCATACATCTGAAAGTAACGTGTTGTTTCTAAGTTTACTCGGACCACTAATTTTGACTGGGTATTATTTTCTGTTTCAAATAGTAGTCATTATATACAGTAGTACAGACTCTGTAACAATAAAACTTAATTTATTGATGAATTAAATTATTCCTTAGTGCATACACCTACACAAAAATGACTAAAATAATTCTGTGAACATTGTAATTGTCTAACATCCTACAGTAGTTAGTATTGTGATATTGAATGCGTTCCACTGACTTTATTTTATCAATTTGTAAAGCACTTCATTGTTAGCTCTTTAAAAGATACAGCAATTAGGCATCTTTGTATTTGTTCTCATTATCATGTTAGTGTATCTGTGAATTGGACTACTTAAAAATCTCCAGTAAAGAACTAGAGAAGCTGAGGTCTACAGCTGCATCAGAACTTATTTTTAGGATGCAAACCAACACCGGGACACTAATTAAGAAAACAATGGCTGTCAGCCTATCATTTCAATCCAAGCAATGTGGTGGGTCTATTTGTTGTTTACAGTTATGTTTATAGTAGGTCAAACTGCTCAACAATTCATATTAATTATTTGTAATTTTGGTACTGACATTACTGCAAAAGGGGAATCATTATCTCAAGGGAGTTTTCACATGGTTAACAAATATCAAATACATTTCATATAACAAAGTATATATGTTGGAGCAAAATCCATGATGTAAACATTATTGTGTTTGTATTAAAAAATGGATTTTTAATTATTATAAAATAACTGCCCATCAATCTTTCCCATTGCTTGAGCCAGTTATGATTTGCCGTTATAACCTGTGGGTTATAATGGCAAACACGCGCCAGATCAACCACTTAAGAGCCACATTCTGATTGGCTCTGCACTCCTTGTAGGCAGGCAAAACAGCCCAACAAACATTGCAGCTTCACATCCCATGAAGCGACAAGCCACCACACCAGGAGACCCACTCGTTTTGTTTTTTGTTTTTTCCCTACAAAAGAAAATTGGATTTGTGCAATTTTAACAAATACTTACCATTCTGAAACTGTGCAGCACAACTCCCAGGAAGAACAGCCAAAAATTCTTGAACAAAGGTATGGATCAATTCCGACAGCCACCATGACCTAAATACAGAAAACAAAAATGCTCCACAAAAAGGAAATGTACTTTTTCTGGCAAAAAAAAAGAAGATAAGATCAATTGTAAGACGAGCAGGGTCTCTTACACAGACTGTGTGTGTGTGTGTGTGTGTGTGTGTGTCTGTGACAGACACTGTGTATGTGTGGGTGACAGTACCAAAGTTAATGTGGGGAAAAAATTGCTGACCAGCAATTATAAACAATAAAAGATGAGGAATTGTGCTTAAATTCAAAATTAATGGTTGTCCTGGGTGTGGGATGCTTTAATAAACCCCTCAGGCTTCATCCTCAGGGTTTATGTAGCATCCCACACCTTGAGCAACCATTAATTTCTCATTAAGCACACTGCCCCATCCATTATTGTGTATTTTATGTGACTTTATATGGGTTTAATTATGGGAAGTTTTACTATAATTTCTGGTTAAAATACATATACCCATACACTTCATAAAAAAAGGAAAAAGATTGCAAGACAAAACAATTTCTTTTAACTTTATTTTTGCCTAAATGAAAGCTTAAGGAGATGTGTCATTTCTAACTAAAGGAGACCCTCTTCAATGCCTCTAGGGATTTATATTAATGGCACTCTTCAGTTACCAGCTAGAAACTTGAACATTCCAGCTGAAGCCAGACATAGGTATCTTTAGCTACAATCAGATAGGAAAGTCATGTGAATGGTACAGTCTTGGATGAGCCCTTAAGCAAAAACCCTCTTATAAAAATGTTGTTTAAATCTCTATAGACTTTGAATAGGAATGAGAAGTTTCATTTGTAACTTAAAAACACAACATGCTGCCAGTATGAAAATTTCACAGATGATAAATAATATTATAATGAATAAGATCACTTGGTTTCATTAATGCAGCTAGTGGGAAAAGTAAATTATTTATATAAATATTTTAGAGCAATTTTGTTTAAAGTGAATTCTTCAAGTTCAGTCTCAAATGAGAGTTAACACTGTGACAAGTCTGGAAATATAACATTTACGTGTGTAACTTGCTTTTTGGAAGAGAAAAAACACCAAAAATAATTTTTTGACAGTTTAAAACATATTGCTCCTAGACAGAACAAGGGAAATAATGTGCATGAAGAAGAGTCTTGTGTTTAAAACTTTCCTGAAGATATTTTATTAACAAATCTTTTATTATTCTGTAGCTTTGAATATTTAGAGATAAACTTTCACTCTATTTTAAGAAGTGTTATTAAAATTATGACATTATAACCTGTAATAATCTAACTTGGGAAACATTAGTCCTATGAATATGGGAAACACATCAAAATGATCCATTTGATGAGATAAGTTCAAATAAGTAAGTTTAGAATGTAAACTAATTGTCAGTAAGAAGTTATAAGAGAAATTAATTTCAAGATAAAAGTGGATTTGGAGTTAGTGGGCAGTCCTTGCAGGGGTATGGACACTGTTACATTCATCACCTGCAGGAACCAATTAAAATTTGGTGATGACATCACCAAAGCAGGTTTATATTTGTGAATTCTGTTAGCTCCACCTCAGTCTTGGCTGAACACCAATATAAAAGGACTTATGCCAGTCTAGTTAAGAATTTGGCAGAAACCTTAATGGCTTAATAACTTTTGTTAGGCCTAAAAAGATTAAACCACACCTATATATGGAATGTTGGGAACCAGTTTTGGTTAACCACTGATTTATCCAGAATGGGGGTGCTAAGGACAAGCTTGAAAGCCTATTCAGCATTGCCAGAGGGTCTGAATGCAAGCTTCATGAAACAAGAACATTCTCATTGTGTTATGAAACAAGGTCTGTGTTTCAAAGAAATACAAAATCACATATTCCCCCATAATGCAAAGCATCATGGATTGCATATGCAAATCACCACAGAATATTATGCTGGTTCAACTTTAAGCAAAAATGCATGGTGCCGAAAGGCCTCTCACACAGTTTGCAAAGGGTGCCAACAGAAGACATAGACATGTGTTTCATCCTACCAGGACTCATCAGTATGCCTCATCTGTTTGACACCCCAGTGGTATGAACCAGCTACCCTAAGATGGTCTATCTAGATTATGTTGTTGTGAACCCAATTAAAACTAATAACAAGTTAAAAGACAAATAACCTCTGTATGTGAACACTGAGACAATGGTTACTCCAAAGGGCATTGGCCAGGAAGCCAAGTTTCAAAGAAATACAAAATCACACATGCCCCCATAATGCAAACCATCATGGACTGCATATGCAAATCACCACATAATATTATGTTGTTTCAACTTTAAGCAAAAATGCATAGTGCCAAAAGGCCTCTCACACAGACATTGCAGAGGGACTGGAAGGAAAAGTATGTCTCTTTGCAGATGACACAAAGATCTGCAACAGAGTTGATGCACAAGGTGGGGTGCAAAGGATGAGAAGGTACTTGGAAAGGTTAGAGGAATGGTCAAATGTATGGCAGCTTAGATTCAATGCTAAGAAGTGCAAGGTAATGCACCTGGGAAACAAAAACCTAGGGGAAGAGTACACAATGGGTGGTGAGATACTAGTGACAACAAAAATGGAAAGGGATCTGTGGTAGTCATATCAGATGACTTAAAGGTGGGCAAGCAATGTGAGAGGGCAGTAAGGAGGGCTGGGAGGATACTGGGATGCATAGAGAGAGGCATCACCAGTAGAAAACAGGAAGTTGTTATCCCTCTGTACAGACAGCTGGTGAGACCCCATTTGGAGTACTGTGTGCAGTTCTGGAGACCCAATCTCCGCAAAGACATAGACAGGATGGAAACTGTCCTGAGGAGGGAATCTAAAATGGTGCAGGGTCTGCACCAGAAGACATATGAAGAGAGACTAAAGAAGCTTAATATGTATAGCCCTGAGGAAAGAAGGGAGAGGGGGGACATGATAGACACTTTCAAGTACCTCAAGGGAATCAACATAGTTCAAGAGGGTGGCATCTTTCAAAAAAAGAGGTGTGCAAGAACAAGGGGCACAATTTGAAGATGGGGGGCAGCTCAGAGGTAATGTAAGGAAGTAATTTTTCACAGAGAGGGTTGTGGATGCATAGAATGGCCTTCCGGAGGAGGTTGTGGAGTCAAAAACAGTGGTTGAATTCAAGCATGCATGGGACAGTCATAAGGCAATTCTAGGGGGTGGGGGTAGAAAGAAGTAGGCTGCTGGTTAACTAGGATCTGCAGCTTATCCATTAGGTAGGGAAATGGGCAGATTGGGGGACCACGGTTTCTTATCTGCTGTCAAATTCTATGTTTCTATGTTTGCAAAGGGTGCCAACAGAAGACATAGACATGTGTTTCATCCTACCAGGACTCATCAGTATGCCTCATCTGTTTGACACCCCAGTGGAATGAACCAGTTACCCTAAGATGGTCTATCTCGGTTATGTTGTGGTGAACCCAATTAAAACAAAAAAAAACAGTTAAAAGACAAAGAACCTCTGTGTGCAAGCACTGAGGCAATGGTTACCCCAAAGGGCATTGGCCAGGAAGCCAAGTTTCAAAGAAATACAAAATCACACATGTGTCTGTGGTTTATTTACTGAGCATTTTGACTGAAGTAATGTTACCTGCTAAAGCCTGAACCAGAGACTTGACTTTAACTCCTTTGTTCCCATAGATGCCATATGGCATTAGAACCATCCATTGCTGGATCTAACCAAAAATGGCCACTGGCAGCAAATGAGTTAAAGTCACAGCCAAAGCAAACTATGCAATGTTAAGAATACAAGGAGTCTAGTGTCCTAAGGTTAAGTACAGATGAATTAAACATGAAGTCATCAGAGTGCAGTCATTAAGACAACTTTGCTATCCACAAGAAAGTTCTTTAATACAAGTGTTGCTATGGGACTGTTCAAATTCTGTTGTCTGATGTTTCCTGTTGAATCCTACAAGTTAACTTTGATGATTAGTGACATCCCAAACTGATGCAAAAAAAAGTTCCAGTTCAGGTTCCAGGGAAAAACAGAAGAGACAAGCTGACTGAAACGGACTTTCTTACTCAGAGCTAGACTCAGCCAAGATTTATTTTTATTTATTTGTACAATCGGATCTGCAACCTTTGAGCCAGGTGCTCATTTACAAAGGTACCTCATCATAGGGAGGACAACAGTGTTACAATATTACAGTAGGTTGACATGCAGATTTACACAGATTTTACACTGTAGTATATGGACATTGTTACATGTATTTGGTACATTTCATAAAACAGTAGTTACATAAATACAAATATCTGGCTGGGGGGATTGAAGGAAACCAGGTGGGAGGAGGGGAGAGTGGGTGGAGGAGGCAATCCAGAGGACTTTGTCAAAGTGCACTCAGTGATATGCAAGCAGTATGTTAGTGACAGGAACAGCAGCAGACGTTGAACAGGTGGTTCTGAAGAGCAGTTTTGAAGGAGGCAATTTTGGGAGTGTTAGTGATGGTTACAGGGAGAGTGTTAAACCAGGAAGGGGCCCTGTAGCAAAAGGATCTCTGAGCTAGGGAGGACCTAGTTATGGGTACCAGTAGAGTGGCCTTGTCTGAGCTGTGGGTGGAGACTGTGGGGGAGGTATGTTAGAGGGAGGCAGATACCCTGGGGGGGGGACAGCCTGAGCAGAATTTTCTTGGCCAGGAGGCAGGTTTGGTAGTGAAAATGTTTTTCCAGGTTCAGGAGATTAGCAGTGGAATAGAGAAGACAGGTGTGGGTGAGCCTCGGGGCACTGGTCAGTAGTCTACAGGCCTTGTTCACAGTGAGTCAGATCTTATTGAGTGCCATGTAATCAGTGGCTCCATATACTGGTAGGCTATAGTCCACTAGGGACAGTACTTAGGATGTGATGGCCAGTTGGAGAGCATCGGTGGAAGGCAGTCCCTATGGCAGTATAGGAGGCCAATCCGGTGTTGGTGGCAGACGCAAAGGCATTAATGTGGGTGTGAAAAGTGAGGGCAGTTGAAACTAATCCCAAGATATTTGTAAGTGTGCATGTGCTCAAGTGGGTGTTGAGTGCTTGGGAGGATAAGGAGGGGGTTATTTCTTGCTTTGTTTTGATGATGGGAGAAGAGCATTGACTTGGTTTTTTTGAGATTAATGACAAGTCTGTGCTCCTTGAATCAGCTTTCTGCTTGGTTGTAGATGTGTTGGAGAGAGTCCTGGAGGGAGGCAGAATTTCGGTGAGAGGCATATAGAACGGCATCATCTGTGTACAGAAGAATTATGCAGCAGCAGGCACTGGGCAGGGTGTTTAGGTAGAGACTAAAAAGTAGGGGACCCAGGATGGAGCCCTGGGGGACCCCAGAGTGGACAGGGTGGGTCTCTGAGAGTGTCCCATTGATTTTGATGCACTGGAAATGGGCTGATAGGTAGCTAGAGCACCAGGCAAGGGAACCAGTAGAGAAACTGATATGGTAGAGGGCATCAAGTAGGAGGGGATGGCAGACAGTGTCAAAGGCCTTTAAGAGGTCAATGAACACTGCTCCAGCAAGGTTGCCAGAGTCAAGAGAGGAGTGCAGAAAGTTTGAGAATTCCAGTAAGGCTGTGCCAGTGCAATGGCCTGCACGGAACCCATGCTGCTCTGGGCACAGAACAGCATATTAAGTCAGATACTTGGTGAGCTGTGCAGCCACCACTTTTTCTATGGCTTTGGAGAGTGGGGAAGGGATGGAAATTGGCTGATAGTTGCCGGGGATGGATGTGTCCCCACCTTTATGAATGGGTGTGACAAAAGCTGTTTTCCAAACACTGGGAAATTGACCCAGGCAGAGGGATCGGTTTAGTAAGCTCATAAGTGGGACTAGGATGTCATCCATGGCCAGTCATAGTATTTTGAGATCCAAGGAGCCGTTGCTTGGGCTGTTGCTGCCTAATTCTTTTAGAAAGAAAGGTCTGGCTTCATGTGTAGATATTTTGCACAAGTAGAACCGGGGACATTGAAGGACAGGGAGCTGTGAATCGGGAGCTAGGTCAAAGAAATTACTGGGAAGGACAGAGCTAAGGTCAGTGAAGGATGTGTTACGGCAGTTAGCTATGTTAAGGGAGCCAGTGGTAATAGAACCATCAATAGTAAGATGGGATGGGGAAGGGAAGTGAGATGGCCCATTCAGTTCTTTAATATTGTCCCAAAAGGTCTGGGCAGACCCCCATGAGGAGATGAGGGTGACCTGGTAGCGAGCAGCCTTGGCCTTAAGGATGGCCCATGTACACCTATTCCATGCAGCATTGTAGGCTTGTCTGTCTGCCGTCCTGCCAGTCTCAGTGGCTAGGTGCCAGAGGAAATCCCTTTCCCTGAGTTTTTAGAGTAGGGTGGGGGTGACCCATGATGCATTTTGCTTTTTGGTGCGGAGTCTGGTAAGCAGTGTGTAGAGATCACAGGCCTTATTAAAAGCCTGTGTGAAAAGGTTGAGGGTGGAGTCAATGCTGGGTGCCTGGTTGATTGATCTGGGTGAGGAATTGCTTGAAATTATTCAGGCCACCCGGGCAGAGGCACCTGCAGAGGGTGGTTTGGGCTACTGGTTTGGAGGTAGAGCTGGGCCAGAGGAATAGGATAGGGGAGTTAAGTTAGAAGAGAAGAAGAACCATATCTACAACCAGAAATGTAAGTATATTTTAATTACTTTTATTAATTAATTTTTAATTAATAGTTTTAGTAATTTAATTGGCTTATCTGGGAAAGTAATCAAATGGGTTTCACTTTTAACTACGGAGCTTGGGGTGTATAGTTTAAAAGGTTTAAACTGAGGAAAATACATTTTGCATGCTATGAAGTTTGAAATAAGTCTTACACAGAAATATAATCTGAAGCACTAATGTTATGAATTTGCATGTTCTTATGTAAGAAGGTTATGCTAAAGCTAAGTATATCAAAAGCATAGTCTATAGTCAGTGCCATTTATTATGCTGAATATTGCTGAATTATTAAATCTGAATACTGAAAAGGCCATTGGCCTAGATAGTATCCCAACTAGGATATTAAAGTACACTACACCAGTCAGAGCTAACCCCTTGGCATACATATTTAATTAATCATTGAGTACAGAATAGTATCCCTTGGCATGGAAACAGTCAAAGGTGATACCAATTTTCAAGGGCAGGGTAACAAGACTGAGATGAGTAACTATTACCAAATTTCACTTTTGTCCCAGACATCCAAAATATTTGAAAAATTTGTGGTGGCTCAATTTAGGGAACACTTGGATTCCCAAGATTTAATTAATGGCATGCAACTGGGCTTTTGAAAATGCCATAGCACCACTTCAGCTCTTGTTAAAGTTGTGGGGGATGTTCAGGCAGCCCTGGACAGGAGAACACAGGTGGGTGTTATATTTGTAGACCTATCCAAGGCTTTTGATTCCTTGGACCATGGTGTCCTCCTGTCCAGGGTAGCATCACTGGGATTCATAGGCCTGGCACACAGGTGGATGGCATCATATCTTATGGGAAGGAGTCAAATGGTATCAGTGGGTAAATGGGTCTCTGACCTGCTGCCTGTTGGGTTGGGGCCCTTTAGTGTTCCATCTTGGGACCACTCCTGTTTAATATACAGGTAAACAGACTGTGTTTTTCAGATCCAATGGTCTTGTTCTATCTTTGTGCAGATTGACACTGTTACTTATACATCAAATTACATCTTAGAAAATATACAAATGAAGCTCCAGAGAGCAGTTAATGAGTTACAGGTCTTTCTTGAAGACAGTGAATAAAGACTGAATGCAAAAAAACAAACAAAAAATAACACAGTCCATAATGTTCTGACGAACGAGTTGTTAGGTAGAATAACTTGGCCCTGGGTTTGGTTACCCTTGGGGGAGCACCAATCCAACAGGTGCAATCTTAAAAATATTTGGGTAATGGGTAGACAATTCTTTAAGCTGGGGTACCCATATTAGTAACTTGGCCAAAAATGTGGGTAAACTGTTGGGAGCCCTATATAGGGCAAGATCACTTATGAATATGTAAGTTAGAAGAAGGATGGTGAACTCCATGATTATTCCTATGTTTGATTATGGAGACATTCTCTATTCAGGGGGGAAGGGGATATTAAAAAATGAGAGGCTTATAATGGTAGTCTTGACAGATATATGCTAGGGGCCCCCAGGCAAACCCATAAGTGTAATTTATATAATCAGTTGGGATGGCAGAACTTAAGTGAACCTAGCCAGGAACATTTGTTGGTTTTTATATGTAAGGGCCTGTCAGGTAGATTTCCTGGGTACATTACAGATAATTTGATTCTTAGAACAAAATTAGATTCACTAAGAACAGTTAAAGTACCAGATTTAGTATTACCTAGATGTAGCCTAGGGATTGGCAGACAGTAAGTATATTATAGGGGAATCAAAGGTTGGAACAAAATACCTGCACAATTGTGAATGGGTGATGTGAATAATCCTGGACTGGGATAAAATCATGGTTAAGAAAAGAGCTGTGTAACTCAAGGCAATGTTATGTATCATGTAATTAGAATTTATTAGGCAGGGCAGGATAAAGGGTAGTGAGTAAAAGTGTTAGAGCCTGATTAAGGCAGGGGAAGAGTATATTTTTGAATAATGCTCTTTGTTCTGAAACTAGCAACAAAATTGTAGCTTACAGTCGAGTCCAAGAGTAAACTTTTGACATATATTTTCTGTTCTAAGATTTTATATTAATTGATTGAAATGTATGTGTGGTATATTTTGTGTTTTAAAAACTTTCTTACTTTGCTGTTGACCTCGTTGGAAATGAGTTTTCCTCAATCGAGTTAATCCCTATTCATATACAATTTATATGAATAAAATATTTTACTACTACTATTCATTTACACTGTTTATTAGCTGAAATTGGTTTTATTTGTTTTATTTCTTTGTGGTTTGTTTGATTTTCTGAAACCTGTGTTGTTGTTTACAGTTATTATGCTTGATATTTTTGCTAATTAGGGATAGTTAGAATTATTGTATATGTGTTAATAAAATATATATTTTTTTCATATTCTTAAGTGTGGTAGAAATGTTATTGCCATTATCCAGAACCTGGAGAATAGGAATAATATCATGTGTGAATTTTATCATTATTTTTAGTTATTTATAAAACATTTTTGGGTAAGGCCCAAGGTGAATCAAAGTGCTGCATTGTAAAAAGTGATTTCATAGCCCTTGTTCCGATATATACAGTGCCATACAGCAGGATAAAGTACTAATTAATTAGATGTCTCAGCTTCCTGTTTGACAAGTTAGAGCAATTTCCTTTAGAGTATATTGGTTTCTTCCGTGTCCTGCAAGATATCACTGTCTGAAACTGTGGTACTACACTTTTTCCTGGGTGGAGGGAAGGCTCGATAAGTAATCATCCAATACAAGGATAGCACTTCTGCTGAAAACAAAACTTTTTTTGTTTTCTAGAGCTTTAGTTTATAGTACAGTGATTGCATAGTGCAAGTCACCTGTTGCTGTGATATGAACTGAGACCCATACAACTGGTGCCACCACTATAGTCCTTGCCATCCCTGTCACGCCATACCTTCATACTAAAATGTTACTCCTCACCCCAGTAGGTTTTAGTTATTTGGGGACATTTAGGATTACATTCCCCAGTGAAATTAATTGAACTCATGAGCTTAGAGAAATATTTATATCAAAGTTCATCACTTCTTCTGAGGAAGGGGGTGCCAAAGAGCTATCTCCCTGGTATGAAGTGGTTCACATGGGCTCTTGAAACAGCACTTTATATGTTTCCCAGCAGAGATGTCTTTTTATTTTGATAGCTTTGTATTCCTTAGGACTGGTGGAGTGCACTGATATAAATTTTAACCATCGGATTTCTGAAATCCATGGCAGGAGAGGGCTTTAAATCTCAACAGCAGCAGTCACAGCCAGAGAGCTCTGAGTCCTCAGATAGCACTGGAGTGGACAAGCTTGACTAGGTCAGGAGCCTCCATGGAAGGCAAAGATATATCAATCAAAGCCATGGACTCCAAAATCGAAAGAACTTTCCTCTTCTTGTAATCTCATTACAGATTCAAGATTTGTCCGTGGTGGTAATGAAGGCAGACATAGAAACAATTCCTAATATTTCTGAAGTCTCCAAACTCATACAGGAGATCAAGCAGTAGCATGGGATGTTGGAGGTGCTGGAAAATGAGGTGAGGATTAGGACCCTGAAAGTGGCTGAGATGCCTGAGGATGAGGAAGGGTATGAAACCTTGTATTTCCTGATAATATGGATTAAGGAAAACCTACAGCTCCCTGAGCACATTGATCCCTGTGTGTTCTGATGTACATGTCTGGTAAATGCAATCTGTAATTGCTAATCCAGCCCAGTCATGAATGATCTTATTGCCTATGGGAGGAGTGGAGATGCCGGATCTTGTGCTGTCTGCTGCCCAGTCTAATTATCTACTCACAATTGATGGATCAGATTTTAAATTGTTTTCTAAGATCCCATTTCAGACCTTGGTGCATAAGAAGCAGTTCAACAAGATCCAACAGCAACTCTGGACCTTGAGGATTGTTAACTACTTTGACTGTGACTTTTCTGTTTAATGACCCAAAGACATAGGCAAGTGTGGTGAAAAGGCCGAAAATGAGTTCCAGTCTTAATTGGAGAAAGGATCAGATTCTAAAGACTGATGAACTTCTATGAGTACATATGTTGTATTGCAGGACAGAGAGTACCAGAGTCACTGGCATTGCAAGTGGTAGCCATATCAGTGTGCCAACAGGCCAGACCTTACATAATCAAGTTTTAAAATGGCACTTACTATCAATGCGTAAATCTGAAACAACTATTGAGTTTATAAAATGACCAGTAAAAGTGAAACAGTAAAAGAACTGGAAGCAGTAATTAAATAACAGCTTCTATTGGAAAAAATGGCTTACAGATTTGGTGCAGTTAGCCTTTCAAAGACAATATTTATTTACTTGTAATTTTTCACCAACAAAGGCATACTAAACTGTGATAACTTGGTTCCAGGTTAATCCTTGGATGGAATGCATGGATCTGTTTTTATGGATGGGGGATCATTGGCCATGACACTGAGGAACTTCCTTACTCTTATTCAGTAAGTGGCAAGGGATTTTTAAGTTCTACCTGGACAGTGACCAGGGATGGGTAGAAAGGACCCATGGTATAACAGCTCACCTGAATGACGTGAGGGGCTCAATTTTCAAAGAGCTGGTGGATCAGCACAGAGAGGTGCCATATTGGGCAGCATGGGCATGGCAGGTGTGGCAGGGTGCAGAGGTGACACCAGGCAGATATGCCCTGACAGTTGTACAGCCCAACAGACATGGTACCCCATGGTATACAGTACACGCATGAACCCTCTCCCAGACCCCATGGTACCACCAGCCCTGGTAGCTTTCCTGGAGCTTGCACAGTCCCCAGTATGCTGATAGTCCATGTCTGCTGGGTACTAGGTGCAGTTGGTGGATGGCGACATGCCCTGAGCAGCGCAACATTCCCCTGCTGAACAGCCTGCCAAGTGGTAGCACACTGCAGGTGCAGATGCCAGTGTAGCTATAGTACAGAGTAAGGGCACCCCGATGGGAAGGTGCCAGACAGGGGGTGTGGCACACAGCAGGACAAAGGACTGGCACCACATATACCGGAGAGGAGAAAGCTCCATTCCTGCCACTGTACCCTGCCTTGTTGGAACAGTACAGGCAGATCCATACAGACGTCCTCCTACAATCTCGGGGACTGTGTCCATCACATATGTGGATGATGTGCTATATGGCCCCACACACCCAACATGTCATGACCAATGTTCCAAGAAGAAAAGAAACTAGACCCCATGGTACAGTAAAGAAAGAAGTCCCTTACCATCGTTCCAGTATGTAAGGCTCCTGAGGATATATTGAATGAGGAAAGGAATTCCCCTGATCTTGCCAGAATGAGGGAGAAGTCATCCTCTGATAGAAGGTACTAAATGGCAGAAAAAAAAGCAATCATCTGGTCTGCCCCACCAAATGTTGACCTACAAATAGCTTCCTTGAGTCATCATGCCATCCTCCTGTCCAAAGGTTCCACTGGATTTAAAGATAGAAACAGAATTTGCCAGCAGATAAGGTCCACTTGGCTCACATAGTCTGCCCATTTTACCTGCCTATAGTATAATCACAGATCCTACTTGATCTGTCGCCCATTCACCCAGACCTCTTCCTTTACCATGAGATTTCCTTTTGCCTATCCCATGCATTCTTGAACCCCACCACTGTTTTTGCCCCACCAACTCCACTGGAAGACTGTTACAAAACTCCACCAGTTTTTCTGCAAAGAAGTACTTCCTTGCATTTCACCTGAATCTACCCCCTCCACTTTCTTAACATGCCCACTTGTCCTTGAGCACCTTTTTTGTGAAAAATACTTTCCTCCTGTACCTTATTTAACCATGTGAGGTATTCAAAGGTCTCTATTATACCCCCCTTTCAGGGTGTACATATATAGGTCCTTAAGTTTCTCCTTGTAGGGCTTCTGATGCAGACAGTGCACCATTATAGTTGCCCTACTCTGGATCACCCCCACTGTATCCATGTCCTTCTGGAGATGTGGTCTCCAGAACTGGACACAGTACTCTAGGTGAAGTCTTACTAGAGAACTGGTGATACTCCTCCCTGTGCACCCCTTTGCCCTCCTAACTGCCTTGTAGCACTGCTCAGCCACCTTTTGGTCATCCGATATGATCATCCCCAGGTCTTTTCACTGCTTGGTGGTTATAAGTAGCACTCCAACCATTTTGTATTCTTCCCCTGGGTTTCTGTGACCCAAGTACATTGCTTTGTACTTTTTCATATTGAAACCCAGTTGCCATACCCTTGACCAATTCTTGAATTTTCTCAGTTCTTTGCTCATCCTTTCCACCTCTTTATACACCCTCCCACCTGAGTCTCAACCCTATTGTAGATTTGATATCATCTGCAGACCTTACCTTCCATCTCCTCTGCAAGGTCACTTATAAAGACATAAAAGAGGACAGGTCCCAGCACTGGATCCCTGAGGCACTCCGCTGGTTACCCACTATTCCTATGATTAAACTCCATTTAACACCATCTTCTGCTGCCTATCCTCTAACCAGTTTCTTAACCAGCTTATCAGCTCTGGCCACACTTCTAAGCAAGGACCCTGGTTTTCTGTTTTTACCAGTAACACTGGAAAAAATAATGGAATCCTGCTTGGTTTGTGGATTTTTAATTTGTGTACCAGTGCCTGACAGAAATTGCATGTCACTGCACAGAATCCCTAAGATTTCAGCATCTTATTCATTTTTTTTTATATTTTCACTTTCTGTCCCCACTTCTCACAGCATCAGTCTCCACTTTTCAGAGATCCCTTGGCTGGGTACCCCCTAGCTTCACCCCAGGTAATGCTCAGGAGCTCCTCTGGTCCTGCCAGCATCCTGCCTGGGTTATACCCCAAAGTGGGAATGGAGGGGACCCCAGGTCACCCCTCCACATTCCCTTAGTGTGTGTCAGGCAGCTCAGTGGGTCACTCAAGGAGCCTGGTTTTGAAGTCTGGAGCAGCTGGGTCCCTTCTACCAGTGGCAGATGTGGGGTGGGGTGGTAGTTCCTGGTTTTCCGGTCTCTGTTCCCAAGGGCACCAGCATGTGAGGGGATCAAAGGAGATAGGGCACATAGAGGCATGCCACTGCTCCAGATCCTAGCTAGCATCCTCCCTCCCAATCACTCTACAGCACAGTTGCATCACCACCTGTATTCACCCAAGTGGCGATAAAGCAGCGCAACCTGCAGCTCACCCTCCCTGGAGGAGAGCAGCCCCCCAGGTGCTTGATCCTACTCCCCTGGCCAGACCTCCAGCAACCAGAGTTTGCTTCTGATCCCAGGTCGCTGGCATTGCAAGCAGTAGTACTACCACAGTGCCAGTGGGTCAACCCAGATTTCAGCATCTTAAAATGAATGCCAATGTCCTTTGCATTCTTTCTGCTTTGCTGCATATAGAATCAGGAAAGAAAATGACCTGCACTGCTTTGTTATAACCAGCCGTTCAGTTTAACCACCCACGTTTCCCACCAACCTCTCCATCAGCTGAGGACTGCTTTCCTTTCCAGAAACCACAGTTTTCATTTAGTATGTGCCTAGACATCTTTTACTATTTATATTACACTGGATGATACAAAAAAAAAAAATACAAGTATCGGCACACATGGGCACACATGGGCAGGGGCACTGGAAAATTGCAGGAAAAGTAACCTGAAGTTGCAAATATTTTTTGCAAAACTTGCTGGGAAATTGCAGTTCTACTATAGACCCTGAATACTTCACAATAAATTATTTATTGTTTTCTGCAACATATATTAGTCAGCATAATCTACTAAATGAATACACTGACACTTTAATATGTTTTAAACATGAAGAAAAACGTATGTTCCCATTACGAATCCTAAACGGATAAGATGTGTTGCCTCTCTTCCAAAATGTAAAAAACATCTGCCTCGTTTAGTGTTAAACAGATTCTATTTAGTGAGCCACAGAAAATCAATATTAAATACATTTAGAATAAACCTATTTTATCTGTTTCTGAACGTGGAATAATGAAGCCTGATCAGAAGCTATTTACAGTGCTCTGTCAACTATTCGCCACTTTGGTGTGAGAAAAAATAAGCAGATGGAGTGGCAAATAATTCAGTTTTAGTGAAATGTTGTAAAGTGTTTAATGTTCATAACTTGCACTGTAGGTACTGTGCATTATTATTGAAATCATATATTAAAACATCATATATGGGTGTTATTATGGCTGGCAGTATAGCCTAGTGGTTAGAGCAACAAACTGTGATTGAACAGGGTACATCTAGCAGACTAAGGTTTGATTCCCACAACCTCCACTTGCATACTGTGTGATTCTGAACAAGTCCGTTAACCTCTCCAGTGCTCCTGGGTCACCTTGTTTACAAAGAATATAAACAAAAAAAATACCAATATATGTTTACTACATCATACAGTAGTCAGGATACCTTGTAATTTACCTGAATTTTACTCAGGCTGCAATGATTTTGTATAGGTATAGATAAATGTTCAGATTTCACATTTTATGTGTTTTATAAGCTTGTTTTTAGACTTTAGTCAGGTTTTTGTTGTATTCTTTGCCTATGAGCTTCTAAGTTGTAGATTGCTAAGTGCAGAATCACTGTTACCAACAAACTTATTCAAGTTAGTAATCAGCAGGTCCATCCAAAATCCTCAGTTGTTTGAATGAAAACTAGTCTGAATGAAACTATGTTCTCAAGGACGAAGCTGCCTTAATACTAACAAAAAGACTTCACAGTTAGTACCCCATTTAGGTGAATGGGATCATTTGCATCTTTTCTTCCACCTGCTGTTTCAGTCTCTGTGACAACAAAAGGTTTTTTGACAGACTGCTTAAACGAAAAGCAAATGTTAAGTGTTTAAGTGTACTTATGCTTGACCAGTGGATTTGGAAAGTGCATTCAATGACACACAGAATGTAAGACCCCAGGGGCTGTATGATGCTGGTGGGCAGAGTGGTGCTCAGTTCACATCTGAGCTCAGACATGAAAACTGAGAGACACCCTTTTCATGGAAACCAAGTGAAAAAAGCATTCACATGTTTGGGAGATGCATGATCATCTCCTTTGAAGATTTGGAGGTCCTCCACTAATCACTTGTGGATTTTTTAAGTGAAGACACTTTATTTCAAAGAAGCAAATTCAGGCAGGTTTTTTTTTGTTCTTCCTACCCCCTTGTCATCCACTCCTTCAGGCCTGCCAAGGCCCCCTACCACCACTGCTGAGTCCCAACAACCATCCACTGCCCCTTATTGCTGTACTACCAGATAACCTGAAGTACCCCTTTATCGGCTGGGCCCCTACCCCTGTGGGAGGCTACCAGGGGAGGAACATCACCCCAAAGAGCTTCTTGTGTATCCTGGGAATGGCAGGTGTCAGAACAGACACATGTGTCTGGGACCTCAGTCTTATGGAGGGACCAGCCACCATCCTCTTGTTGGCCAGCGGGTGTTTTCCCATTTTCTTGGGAGCGTGACAGGCCACATGATGTCAAGGCACAAGCCAACATTCATCACGCTCTCTCACACAATAAGGGCTGATGTGTTGCCATGCCTCTGGCCTCCACCAGGAACCATCCAATGCTGAGCCACAAATCCACTTTCCCTCCCTGGAGCAGGTAAGTGGTTGTTGGACACTCAAGCCTTCATCCCCCCCCCAACCAGTCCTCCAAATTCCAAGTCTGTTCTGGAACCCTGGTCAGCGGTGTCAGAGGCAGAAATCCAATTCAGGCAGTTAAATGATAGATAGGAAAAAACTAAGGTGGTCCACCTTAGTGGTGGTGGCTCATATTAATTCACATCTGAGTTCTAACAAGCAAAGAGACCAAGTAATTTGTAACTTGTGCATGTAGGTTGTGGGTGTTGAAGAAAGGATATCATAGAGCTGTCACTACTGTGATCACTCCTGAGGGATGTGGACTGCATTGTTGCAACTGCCATAACATCTGAGGTGTGGGGGCCATAGTGCTTCTGCCATCAACACTGGTTGATGGGGAATGTAGTTCTGCTGCCATTCTACCTGAAGGATGAGACCCATAGTGCTGATACTGCCATCATACCTAAGGGATGGGAAATGTAGTATTGCTGCCATCACAACTGAGGAATGGGGGCCATAGTGCTGATACTGCCATCACACCTTAAGAATGGGGAATGTAGTACTGCTGGAATCACAGTTAAGGGATGGGGGCTGCAGTGCTGCTGCTTCTGTCTCACCTGAGGAAGGGGGGCAGTATTGCTGTTGCTGCTGCCATCACACCAGAGGGATGGGGTCCATAGTGCTGTTGCTGTTCCCATCACACCTTAAGGATGAGGGATGTAGTGCTGCTGCTGCCATCACATCTTGTACCTAAAATAACTTTAAATTGGTACAAGGATGGAATGATATGCAATAGTGGAGGTCAACATTGCTAAAATGCACATTAGCAGAGTTAAAAATTGTTAAATGAAGTACACAAAACCAAACACCGGTAAAACCGGATTTTGGCTTTGCAGACAATGGTGACAATATAATTTTTTACAAAGTGCAAAATGGAATTTGCCCTTTCGTAATCCCAGTAAACCAGTGTCCCTGCTCCTAAGCTACCCAGTGTGCTTACTAACCTCCTATGTGGAACAATGTTGAAAGACTTACTGAAATCTAGGTAGGCCATGTCCACTGCTCCACCCTGATATAATTCCTTGGTTACCCAGTCAAATCAATCTATCAGATTAGTTTGATATGACTTCCCCCCTGTGAATCTATGCTGCTTCAGATCTTGTAACTTATTGGATTCAATATATTCTATAATCCTTTCCTTCAGTAGTGACTCCTTTAATTTTCCACCACTAAAATCAGGCTGACTGGCCTATCGTTGCCAGCCTCTTCCCTGCTACCACTTTTGTGAAGTGGAACTACATCTGCCCTTTTCCAGTCTTCCAGAACCTCTTCTGTTTCCAGTGACCTGTTAAACAGGACTACCAGAGGTGCAATCAGCACCTCCCTGAGCTCCCTCAATACCCTAAGATGCACTCCATCTGGCCCCATTGCTTTCCCACTTTCAGATTAATGAGTCACTTCAGGACATTCTCTTATGAAAACGGACTAGTGTCCATCTCCCTCCACTGCTCATGTTACTTTTTTGTGGCCCCTTCTCTTTCCCTTTCTCTGTGAACACTGAGCAAAAGTACTTGTTCATGATGTCTGCCTTTTCATGGTTCCCCGCTACACAACCCCCCTTCCCTTTTTAATCTTACGATCCTACCCCCCTAGTCTTCCTCCTTTCACTTACATACCAAAAAAATTTCTTGCCCCCCTTCGTCACTGCATGGCCTATTCTTTCTTCAGTTTGCTCCTTCTTTTTCCTTACTGCTTTACCTTCTGCCCTCTGTTTCCCCGATATACCTCCCTACCCTCCTCCTGCTGTGTCTCCTTATATTGTCTGAATGTTACCTTTTTAGCTTGTACCTCTTCTGCCACATCTTTTGAGAACCATAGTGGTCTATTTTTCTACTTACTTTTGCTCACCTGCTTGATGTAGAGTTTTTTTGCCCTCCCCGAGACCCTATATCATTTTCACACTGTTCCTCCACCCCACACAGGACATCCTCTTGTTGCCAGATCATCCCTGTGGCATTTGCCCAAATCTTTAAAATCTGCCCTTCTGAAGTCCAGGACCCTCACTGTTATATGGTTCATTCCACAGCCATCCATATATTGAACCACAGTGTACTGTGATTGCTATTCCCCATGTGGCTTCTTACACGGATGTTTGCAATACTGTCCTTGTTAATGAATACCAGGTCCATTATTGCCTTATTATGAGTTGGTTCAGAGACTAATTACCTGAGGAATGCTCCCTGCAGGAAGTGCAGGATTTCCCTGCTTCTAGCTGAAGTTGCAGCTAGGTGGTTCCAATCTACAACCAGCAGATTGAAGTTCCCCACCAGCAACACCTCTCCCTTTTCTGCCATCTTGCCAATAGCTTCCCCCAGTACTTTATCAAACTCCTCTCCCTGTGCTGGAGGTCTGTAGATCATGCCAGTGTGAATCAAGGCTCCATTCTCTGTCCTTAGGGTGACCCACAATACCTCTGCTCTCCCCTCTATTCCCTGTATCTTTGTTGCTTTTATTACTTCTCTCACATAATGCACCCCACACCCTCCTTTTCCTCCCACCCTGTCCCTCCTGAACAGAGTATAGCCTGGCATGGACATGTCTTAATCACTTTGCTTGTTACCCCCTTTCTTTCCATTTTGCCCTCTCTCCTTCCTCCTCTCTGTTTAATGCTTCCATTCCCATACCCCTTCTTTCCTACCACCCTGCTTCTTTTATTAATTTCCACCCTGGGGATTCCATTCCCTTCCAGTTCTCCCTTTTTAATTCAGCCTGTGGGAGGGGGCAGTCACTCCCTCTCCAATTTCTCCCATCAGCCCCATCTGCTAGTTTAAATGTTCATCAAAGTAGCATCTAAACCATTCACTGAAGACTGCGGGTCCCTTCCCACATGTATTCAGGCCATCACCTGTGTAAAGGACCTTATCTCTCTAGGTGGATCTCCAGTCCCCAATGCAGCTGAACCCTTCTCTCTGCATCATTTCTTCAGCCATGAGTTGAAAGTCTTGGTGCAAAAATCCCTTTCCTCCTCCTGTTGTAGACAGGCAGCATCTCTGTGAAAGCCACTGAGTGTGCTATGTGTCAAAGCCCCTTCCTCAGCTCCTTAAACTCCCCCTGCACTATCCCAGCCCCAAACCTAGCCAGGTCATTAGTCCATAGGTGGACAATGACCTCCAGCTCTGCCGCTCTTCCTACTGCCCTAGTGATCCTCCAGATTAGTTTCCTATTCCTCCAGGCCATGGCACTGCATAGGAAACTAATCTCCCTCTCCTCCCATTTTCCTATTCCCCAGTCTATCCACCTCACAACTGAGTCCCCACCAGAAGATGCTTCATCTTGGTCTGTGATTCTCTTCCTCCTTCCCTCCTTGGGGTCTTCATGCTGGAGAACTCCAACATCATCCCAAGCAGCTACCAGGGTTGCCTTTTCCTGGCAGTCCTGCAATGCCAGAGCACCATAAAAATTTAATAGTGGTACTGGTTGAGGAAATGTGCCTCTGACCCACCACCCCACATTTCCAGATCCCACTGTATTCTAGCTGTTCCTCCTCCCTGGCATCCTCTGGAGTAATGGTGTCAGACTTGGTGTCCACTTGGTACAGAAGAGGTCCGTCAAATCCTAGCCAACTCAGCCTGGAGTCTAGCGAACTCCTCCCTCAGCCTAGAGAGGTACATGCAGATGTGGCAGCAGCGCAGTCTCCACAAGGTCTGTCTGAAAACTGCTGCCCTATAGCAACTACCACTCCTAGCATTCCCAGCTTCTGTACTCCCTGTGTCACCTGGAAATACTTTTGTACCCTTATGCCTGATATGGTGTTCCTAACTTTCCATTTTTATAGCTGCAATGGGCATAGCCCTGCAGATATTTTGCATTCATAAAAGGACTGACATAATTTTTGCTACCAAACAACATGATGGAGTGTGAAAAATGTCCTCCTCTGAAGCCTCATTACTGCACTGCCTGTTTGGGCTGAACAGCACTATTTTTACAGCTGCAGGGGTGGAGCATTAGCACATCTCAGAAAAGGGACAATTGTTCACTTTCTCAAACAATTGCATTTAAATCACTGTCAAAAGGCCAAGAACGCAACTTTCTTAACAGTCTTTCTAGCAGTAAGCAACGCAGCCAAACAGTCCCCACCCTTGTGACCTTTGCTTTCACTCAACTTCTCTGGGTGCCTTCTTTCTTCTTTTATTAGCTCCTGCCATTGTTCAGCCTTAGTCAAGCATGACCACAGCCTACCCACAGCATCACTGGAAACATACAGCAGGCAGCCTAGTGTCCCACAGTTGCTGAGGGCCAAATTCCTGGTGCCCTCCTCCCACCATTCAGCCTTTCTCAAGCAAGATTGGAGCCTGCCAGCAACACTGCTGGAAACATACAGCAGGCAGTCTGGTGTCCTGCAGTTACTGAGGGTCAAGTTTCTGGCACCCTCCCCCCACCATTCAGCCTTTCTCAAGCAAGACCGGAGCCGGCCAGCAATATAATTGGAAATATACAGGTACACAGAATCTCCAGTTTACTTTTGCCTCCTTAAGGTGTTCAGTGCCTTCTTGTGTTGGTATACAGGGACTGTTAAAGCTACATCATCAGCTATTTTGTCAGTTTAGAGTGAACATTTCAGCCAGTATTTTAATTTGGTTCACTAGCTTCACTTGTTTGTTAGCCTACAGTGCTTCTTTACAGCCAGTACTTTAATTGTTTAACTTGCTTAGCTGCACTGTACTTTACACCTCTCTGCCCTGCTACAGCCTAGTACCTTTACTGCATGTGGTTATTTTACTGTGTGTAGGGCTGGTATCTGAACTCTGCTGTTACTGCAGATACTGTTTTGCTTTGTCTGTCGCACTGCATGTCTCCTGGTGTACAGTTCCCCCTCTAGGTGACCCCTTTTCCCACCTTGACCCTGCCTAATGACTTGTGCCTGACCCCTTAATCCTTTCTCTCCCTTTATTCTCAGCAGGCAGCCCTGCATCCCATAGTTGCTGACGGCCAAGTTCCAGGCACCCTCCCCCCACCACACAGCCTTTCTTAAGAATGACTGGAGCCTGCCAGCAACACTGCTCTAAACATACAGCAGGCAGCCCAGTGTTCTGCAGTTGTTGAGGGTCAAGTTCCCAGCACCCTTCCCCTACAATTCAGCCTTTCTCAAGCATGACTGGAGCCTGTTAGCAACATCGCTGGAAACATTCAGGTACACAGAATCTCCAGCTTACCTCTGCCTCCCCACGGTGTTCAGTCACTAATTTAAATTGAGGTGGAACGGTCCAGAATGCCATTCCAACTTCTCAGCCTGGCAGCTTTTTCATTTGTTTAACATACATAGTCACGATCGCAGTAGCACACCCCCATTTCTTTAAGAGAAATGCAGCACATCCTTAGCACAAGTTAACAAAGGTGGCCTGTGGCTCCTCAGAAAAATACCAAAGAGTTTTGCCACTAAAACAAGCCCACTTTTTAGCTCCTGAACTAATTAACCAGAAAAACATCCTACTTTGTTTAAATAGCAGTGAAGTGATTCTTCATTGTGCTGCTATTTTCTATATACAGTAGGCATTTATTTCCCATGGCCAGCCCCTCCTTGTCCAGACACCTCATTTAGCTTTATACACATTGTCGGAATGGAAGTGGGCTGCAGACAGCGCCTGAGGGGAGCAGACATTTTCAGCTGGGCAGCTGCCATGTTTTTTTTTACCATTTTTTCTTTTCCCAACCCATACCTCTCAACTCACCCATCACTGACTGTCACTCTGCAGATGCCTGCTGCTGCAAAGACTGGATTTTCCTTTTCACTGCCTCCAGGGAGTTCAGTCCTGCCATGGTGCCGTCAAGTTAAAAAAAATAAGATTATAATACTTCAAAAAAAAAACATAGAAACCGTAAATTGTACAATTAATAATCTACATCTTTAGATGTTAAAGGCCTCTGCAACCACTTTTTCAAATGTGGAGGATATGAAGTAGTGTATTACAAGGCACACAAAGCTGATTTTTTTTAAATAAAATGGTCACTTGTAAAGTTCAGAAAAAAGGTGTGGTGGAAGTTTTCCAAATGCAAAGTCAGCACCCCCTCCTAATTCGTTTTTTGGTAATTAAAAGTGCAAATTAAAAATAAAGGTCGAAAAATAATTTAAGACTGAAAAAAGGTTGGTCCGATTGAATCTGTTTCAAAAATATGATGAATCCCCCTTTTTGCAGGTCAGATTGCATGTGCTGGTTCCTGAGCTGGAGTCTGGTTGTGATCAGTGGGTCCTGCTGGCAAAGGCTGCTACTGCTGTGTTGGGTTGGTGTACGGACAGAGGAGAGCTATCGGGAAGCAGAGAGAGAGAAGTCAGTCTCGATTGCAAAGAAGACAGCTCAGCTCAGATGAGGTCAGAGATAAGGGGGAGGAGGAAAGAGAGGAAGAGAGAAAGAGAGAAGGGTAAGGGTGGTGGTGGGTGGTGATCATAATTATCCTCGATGTTGTCATTTCACTTTAATGGACAGTCAGCCTACATGAAATATACAACTTTTTGGACATATTTGGAAACAAAATTGAGGAATTCTTCATTCAATGAAAAGCAATTTACCTTGGTAACTTCTTCCCATTTTGTTCCGGTATAGTGAGGTGTTACCTTTAATACACTATAAAAGTGTTTAACAAGAGGATTTAAAAATCATTTTTGGAGTCTTTGGTTCAATCTAGTGAGTCAACTTCTTAAGCTCAGCTCAGTGTTTATATGCAGCACAAACCTAATTTTCCTTGGTCAATTCATGACAGAGATTAATGATGCTTTAGTTGTTATATTGAATGGGGTTACAGAAATCTGAATACTCACTTTACTCTTTGGAAAGCAGAAAGAAAAACACTTGAGTTGTGGCATTAAAACAAGCCCATTTTATAGCTCCTGAACTAACTAGCCAGCAAAAGCATCCTATTTTGTTTAAATAGCAGTGGGGTGATTCTTCAATGAACATTTTTTTCCTATCTAGGTATTTATTACACATGGTTGGCCCCTCCTTGTCCAGACACCTCACTTATCTTTACACACATTGTGGGAATGGGGGTGGGGTGCAGATGGAGGCTGAGGGTAGCAGACATTTTCATCTGGGCAGCAGCCATGTCTTTTTCAACCTGTTTTTTTCTTTTCCCAACCCATACCGCACCACCCACCCATCACTGGCTATCACTCTGCAGATGCTGGGCTCGCTCCTCTGCATCATCCACCAGCTACAGCAAGACTGGATTTTCCTTTTCACTGCCTCCAGGGAGTTCAATCCTGCCATGATTCCATCAAATAAAAAAAAAAAAAAGATTACAATACTCAAAAAAAGAAGAGAACGCAGAAACCATAAAGTGTAGAGTCAGTACATATTGAAAAAGCAACAAAATTATATAGATTGAGAAACTATTAAAGACAGGAAAAGTTTGGTCCAGCTGGGAATATATGTTATGAAAAGGTAGAAGCAAGATCCTTGTCTTAAACCCTGGTGTACCGGTGGCAGAACCAGCACTGCATTTCTTGACTCTCATGATGTTGCTGGGAGTTGCACTCTTTCACTGATTGATGAGAGGTGCTGCCATCTGCACAGTATCCCACCTGACATCCTCCATTTCCAGTCTGTCCAGTAAAAATCAAACAGCCTTCTCCCACTATCTGCACAGTATCCCAGCTGCCACCCTCCATTCCCGGTCTGTTTGTTAAAAATAATCTAGTCCCACTCTTTGCACTGTATCTCACCCACCGACCACCATCCCTGCTCAGGTCAGTAAAAACAAACCCCTTCCTGCCTATGGACAGTATCCCACCCACCATGTCTGTCCCCAGCCAGGCCAGTTAACAAAAACAACCTATTCCACTTCTATGCCCTGTATCCCACTCGCCACACTCTGCCTCCAATCTAGATATTAAAAAAGGAAAAAAAAACCTCTTGCCCTCTGCACAGTATCACACCTACTACCTTCCATCCCCATTGAAGGCAGTTAACAACAACAAAAAAAAAAACACAAGCATCCCACTCCCACCAAAATCACAGTTTCCCACCCATTGCCCGCTGTTCCCTGCTTAGGTCAGGTCAGTTAATTCAAGCCGTTCATGTCCTCTGCATAGAATGACATCTGCCAGCCTCCTTTCATGGTCCAGCCAATAAAAACAGCATCCAACTCCCACACTTTACATAGTGTCCCAACTGCCACACTCATTCCCCAGTTCTATGATCTAAATTAGATACCATATGGTGCTCATGCCCCAACTAGCTCCAAAGGGGCAGAGGTTGTTGGAACTGGAAGAGACCAGGGCTCAGAACACTTCAGCAGCAGGCAAGCATGACAGACATTGTGGAGAAAGTGCTCATCACCCTTGCCAGGCCCAATAATGTGAAGTGCATGACACCAGTAGTAGTTTAGTTTAGTTTATTAGTCTAGGAATTAATACCTTTGAGCCATGGCTCTTTTACAAAGGTTCCACGTCACAAAGAACATTTAACAAAGCACGATACACATTACAGGTAAAACCAGACAGGAAAGTTACATCATAAATTTGCTATTAACAGTTTAAGGCAGTAACGTTTTTAAGTTTCATAGAAAAACAAGCTATAACAGGTTCAAGCGAGTAGACAATTCGAGGTTAAGAAACTTCCAGGGAGAGGGTGATCATTAGGCACCAAAAGGAGGCTAGAGAGGAGGGAAAGGTGGTGAGCGGGAGAGTAAGTGAGAGGAAACAGGAAAAAAGGGGGGGGAGTGAGTTTGGGTGGGAGACAGGAAGTAGTAGAGGTACCAGAGGGTTCATTAGTCAGGGAGGAAAAGGCCTCAGATGTGAGGATGGACATGAGGAGTAGTAGTCTTTATCTAGCGCAATCACAGTTGCTAGTGGTGGCGAGGTGGGCATAGAGCATGGATTTGAAAGCTTCAAGCGAGGTTGAGGATAAAGTAGGTGGACTAAGCGCATTGAACCATGTCGGGGCCCTGTATGCGAAAGATCTTTGTCCCTGTGCAGTCTGGCATCTCGGAACCAGGAAAGGTTGGTGTTCAGATCTGGTGGAGGGTCGTGAGCCAGGATTCAGTCGGAGTAGGTTTTGAATACATAATGGAGTCAGTCCCAAGATAGATTTTTTTGCCATTGTGCAGGTGAGATAAATAAGATGATTTGATCGGTTCAACCAGCCTGATTCATAGTACAGATCACATGTGTGAGTCAGTCTTTGAGCCCCCGTGAGGAGCTGGCAGGCCTTATTTAGAGTGATTGAGATACGCCTTAGAGCAGTGGAGGTAGCTGAGCCATAGATAATAAGGCCATAGTCAATGATTGAGATTATGGAACTCTGTATAGCTATTCTCAATGCCGCTTGATTTAGAAATTGGCGGTTACGGAATAGTATTCCAAAGCGTTGGTTCACTGTTTCGCAGTGTTGTCAATGTGGGTTGCAAAGGTAGCCTTGGTCAAAGTGATGCCAAGGTATTTGAAAGTATTTACTTGGTCCAGTGTAATTCCGCAGAGGTTTGTATGGTGAGTGGAGTATGCCTATTTTGTTTTGGTGATTGGAGAAGAGCATGGCTTTGTTTTATTGTGGTTTAGCACAAGTTTACTATCCAGGAACCACCTTTCAACACTAGAGAAAGCAAGTTGCAGGCTTTTTCGTAGGGAGTTTGGATCCTTGTGGGAAGAGAGAATTACAGCATCATCAGCGTATTAGATTATTTTCTCCTGGCAGATATGTGGGAGGGAGTTAAGGAACAGGCTAAAGAGGAGCAGTCCAAGAATTGATCCCTGTGGTACACCCGAGAGAACTGGTTTGAAGTCGGAGAGTTCATTAGAGATTTTTACAGCCTGTGACAGGTAACTTTTTACCCAAGCACAAGGACCTTCGGCCAGGCCTAGGCTAGAAAGTAGGGAGGTAAGTAGGCCATGATGGACTGTGTCGAAAGCTTTTGTAAGATCGATAAAGACTGCACCTGTTTGGCATCCTTTGTCCAGGGCTGAGTGGACTTCTCCAGAGAAATCAAGTAAGGCTGTTGTTGTACTATGTCCTTTCCTAAAGCCGTGCTGTTGATTACAAGTAGATTGTATTTGTCCAGGTAATCAGAGTTGGTCTGCCACTATTCATTCAAGTGCTTTGGAGAGGAGGAGTATTGATATTGGTCGATAGTTTCCTGTTGAGGTTTTGTCCCACCCTTTGTGCACTGGCGTAACTATGGCAGATTTCCATTTGTTGGGAAATTGACTTTGGCAAAGTGAAGATTAAAATTTTGCAAGGGGTGAATTACTTCATCCAGGGTGAGAGACAGGATTTTAGATCTAGCGTGTCACTACTTGTTCTGGATTTGGAGCAGGCCTTTCTTATGTACTTGTGTGCTTCGTGCACTTTGATTTTCTTGAAGTAAAATTGTGGTTTGTCACGAGGGTGTTTTGTGATACTAGGCTAGGCACAGGTAAGTCCGAGAAGAAATCTGGGGAGGACCCCACTAAGGTCTGTGAATGTCTTATTAAGCGCATCTGCAATAGACTTTGGGTCAAAGTGGTGGATCCATCAACTTTCATAATGGTAGGTGACGATTTTGATTGTTTACCATTATGTTTCGGTGTTGTCCCAAAAAGCTCTTCCATCACCCCAGGTGGATTCAAGGGCATTTTTGAAATAGGTGCTCTTCATTTGCCTAATTTGTGAGGTACATCTATTTCGTGCCTGCTTGTATTTTAGGGTATCATGAGGTGAGCCTGTGTCTCTGGCAACTGCCCAGAGGTGGTCCCAAACCTTGAGCTCGGCAAGTAGTTTGGCAGTAATCCATAGATTTGATAGCACTTTGATTTTACGTTTTTTTACTGGGGCATATAAGTCGCATGCAGAGTTGAAAGATTTAATGAAGTATTCTAGTGCGGTATTAATATCAGTTGATTCAAGGATTGGCGTCCAGTCCTGTTGTAGGAGATGGGTTTTCAACTTGATAAGATTCCCCATAAGGCAATACTCTGCTTGTTATAACTTTGGGGGGTGGCTTGAGAAATTTATTAGACCAGGTACAGGACACTGGGGAGTGGTCACTGAGGGAGTCAGGGAGGACTTTAATGTTTTTATCCGGTCAGGGTGATTTGTGAGAACCCAGTCAATAAGGGTGCTTGTACCAGTTTTGTAATTTTTCCAGGTGGGGGAGGTTACCATCTGAGTCAGGTTTGCTGCTAGGATGTCATCTTTGTAAGAGCCAGTGTCAGAGGCGAGCCAGTTTATGTTGAAATCCCAGAGGAGGAGGAGCTCATTTTCAGAGGGCTGCAGACTAACAAAATCAAGTACAGACTTAATACTGGCACGGTGGTCTTTTGGAGGGATATAGACTGTGGCCACTGTGAGAACTTTGTTTTGTGCACCAAGAAGCAGTTTGATAGGGAGGAGTTGCATCTGTGTATTTGTGGGGTGAAGCTGCTGCGTTGACAGGAGAGGTTGTCCTTTATGTAGATAGCACAGCCCCCACCTTCTTGCTTGCCCGGTTGAGTCTGAAAAGTTAGCCTTCAAGTGAGACCGCATGATCCGGTGCTGGGAGATAGCCAGGTTTCCACAATGGCTAGTATATCAAGGTTTTTGTCCAGCGAGAGTTTGAAGAGATGCCAATTTGGGAAGGAGGCTGCAGATATTTAGAGTGATAATGGAGAGACCACTACCAACTTTCCCTGTTTTGTCGGCTTCAGTGCAACAGGACCAGGGTTTGGGTGTATCCACCAGATATTAAAAGTAGGAGGAGCAGGAGTTGCAGCGACGCCATTCGTAGTTCATAATAGGTTGGAGTGAGTTTCTGCTTGTACTTTTAAGATGCTTGGATTGTCTTCTGAGTCCCAGTAGAGGTGATCGTTAGTGAGTTATAATGATGTGGCAGTTTCCAGTTAGGAAATATGGCTCTTTGCACCCAGGTATTAATTGGGTGATGTTTGTTTAAGACTTCAGAGTAAAAGCCATGGTACAATGTTCGGGTAGTAGTATAGAAAGGTGAGAGTAGGTGGAGGGTAGGGTAGGCGGAGGGAGTTGGCATAAAGGAAAAGGAGGGTGAGGGTGAGCAGGAACAGGTGGTGGGGACTAAGCCAAAGCATTTTTTAGCGAGGCAGGAGAAGCCGAGTAGTGTGGGCTAGGCAGTTGGGGGTGGTGAGCAATAGGAGGGTGGTGGGGTATGGATTTAGTGGGCTAAGGTGGATAGCTAAACACTATGACGAAGTACAGAGAAAAAAAAAAAGACTGGGAGGGTTTGGTGCAGAGGGTTTAAGAGAAGTACTATAGTACTGTTGAGATCCAGGATCACATAATATGTTAAAGTTCCTGAAAGGTGATAAACTGTGGCCTGGGCATATGCAATGTGTAAAATCCTTTTGTCTATATGTTTCCTTTGTTTTTCAAAGTCCTCAGAGATAAGTACAATACCTTGGGAGTAGGTCAGACAGTAAGCATATGCAATGTGTGAAATCCTTTTGTCTGTATGTTTCCTTTGATCTTCAAAGTCCTCAGAGACAAGTACAATACCTTTGGAAAAGGTCAGACAAAAATGTTGATTCAGTTACAAAATGTGTTAAAATTCCTTTGTTCTTTAAAGTCCACAAGTGCAGTTGCTTTAAGAGTGGTCGGATGAGAATGTTGAAAATGTTGATTCAGTTGCAGGACCCAGCATCACCATGTTTGTAAGACTAGTTGTAAGGCATATGCTTCCTTGGGGAGGCTTCAAGAAAGTTGATTTAAAGTTAAAAAGCTGATACCTGATGATGGCGATTTGCAGAAATTCAGTCCAGGAGACTTTCATCAATGTTGTGTGCAAGAATGGCACAGGTGTGCCCAGCAGAAAAACATGTAAATGAACAAAAACTAACCTACAGACACAAACAAGCACAAACAGCCACCCACACAGCCCCAGGAGGAGGAGCAATAGTGGAAAGTGTACCCATCAAAAAATCCAATAGCTCTCACACTGCAATAACTTTTCTAGGATCGTGGATATGGTGTACTATCCACACTTCTGGCAATGCTCCTTTTCCTTTTAGTAGTCTTTAGTGTGTCTCTTCTCTTTTCCAAGGGTCTCTAAATACAAAATTACTGATCCACAAAAGGTTACAGTGGTATTTTTTGGAGTTTCAATCATAATCTTTAACACTGACAAGTTTTTCCTTCTCAGCTTTCATTTATCATCACCTTCACAGTCACATAGATGTGTTACAAGAACTTTCCACATGGTCACTGTTAGATCTTTGTACTGTATGTCAGCCTTTAATTTAGAAGCAGAACACAAGGAAAATCACAAATTGCATAATCTGGGAATGGGATATGTTTGTGTGATGCATCGAAAAGTATATTTTATTGTTGGATTTGTGTAATTCATGTTTATTTCTATATTGCACATGTTATTTTCTGCACAATAGGGGTGAAAGGATATGCTATAGGATAAAACAGCACATCCACCATAGTAACAAGATAAAAATAAGTGAATAATGCTTAGCAGACTTACCATGACATAAATGTAGCTATCGTGGAATAAACAGCATTTATTTCCACAGTAGCTACATACATTTATCTACATAGTAGCTACTTCACAGAAAGCAGCAAATTTAAAAATGCCTGAATCCTGAAAACCAAATGTAACACACCAACACAGAACAACACAGAAAACACATTTCAACACAGAACTACACTAGAAACTGAAAACTAAAGCCAGGCAAACAGACAGAGACCAACAGCAGAAGAGAAGCATCACAAAGAAATAAAATACAGAACTTTAAACTACCATGGAGAAAAACATTTCAACTAACAGAAACCTCTAAAAAATATGACACACAGGAAATAAATATTAAACACACAAAACCACAAAAAACAACATCACAGCACATTTCAATACCATTTCCTTTCACCCCTATTTTATATGTGTTCGTCTGTTGGTGCAATACACTATTCATCTGCACACATGCACACTGACCTCAGCATCACTCATGGCTGCGCTACACTACACCACTCATGAAGTAGGTCAGTGAGCACACATGCAGATAAATAATGTATCCCACCAGAGTCAAACACCTATTCCCTATATCTTTATGGTTGCAGTTAACGGTGGGGGTAGGTGGTTTGATGGCAAGTCCTGGTATTTGGCTTTGTTGCTGCAGGTTATTTACTGTGGGGATGGGCGGTGTGATGACAGTTAATGGTATTTGTAATAAAATTGGAAAACGTGTGGCGTGGAGGTGCAGACGTATTACAGAAACATTTGGGTTTTTATCTGTTATCTTGCTGAACTGCATTTCAAGATTCTAAGCATATCATTAACCTCTCGAGCTTCCCTCTTGAAGTAATGATATCAAGAATCTCACAATGGAGATACATCACTGTAACAGAAAAACAAACATGTTATTCTGTTTTACCATTTGTACATGTTTATCCAGGAGTCTCAAGATGTTGTAATCCAGGATCTCCAGACATAACTAAATTCAAACAGTAGAGTTATAGCAGCTATTGCAATGTTTAGTCTATTTTAGTGCCTGATGATGCAACAGACTAACTCATGTGATGCAGAGTTGTAAACAGACAACAGACTGCAATGTGTCTTGCAGGACTCAATTAATGTGAGGAGTCATATGCATGTATTCTGTACTGATAAAATGCAATAAGCAATGTAGATAGGCTTCCTAATCAGATCCCAAGGAGATAACCAGTCTGGTGTGAACTGGAGTGAGGTGTTTTCAGAATGAAAGGAAAGAGGCTGAGGCAAGGATGCTGTTTATTTAATAATGTGTGTCTCAGACATCGACCCAGTCCCCCATGATATTTTCAAACATGTGGATACAGAGATGAGAACAGCATAGTGCCTACAGTACCTCCTGAACACTGTTTTAGCTGCAAAAAATAACCTAATACCGGTATGCAGTACTGTTTTAGTTAGGAGCGCCATTAGTTGTTCTTGTAATTTTTAAGAAGCGTCAAGAGCAAAACAGTAGCAATGTGGACTAGTGCCTTAAACACAACAGTGTAAACTGTGGCAGGTTAAAAAAATACTTCTGTGACCTTTAGCAAATCTCCTGACCTCTCTGTGCATCTGTCCCCATCTTCTAGAAGGAACCTCTTCCCTCCCATCTTTCCACCCTCCTATCTCTGGATAGTCCATCCCCCTACTCACTCTGCTTCCTGCTGATACTCGACAGCAGGCCAGTCAGCTTTCTCCTTCCATCTTCCCTCCCTCTGGAACCACCTTTCACCTACATTATGTTCCAGCATGCCTTTTTGCTCCCAGCACTGAAGTGCCTGCTCCAAAGCACTCTGACTGCTTCATGCCTCTACCCCTAACCAGCTTTGACTACTCTGTGCCCTGTCTCTCTCTTTCTCTTTTTATGCTTATACCAATTGTTAATATGCAAATTTATGTAATAACTGCACTTTGAATATGCATCCAGCTGTATTTCATGTATTTTATTTGCATATCATTTTTCTTCTATGTATTATTCTTATTTTACCTTGTACCCCAGGCCACACCTAGAAGTAAGCCCTGGCTCAATGCCTTTCCTGGTTACCAGCATTTTAAATAAATAAAATAAGATCTAATTTTTTTTCAATGCAGTGCCTCAGTGCATAGTGGTTACTGTCCGTGGTGGCAATAGACACATGCAATCCATACAATTGCATGGGGAAGTGAGGAGTCCCTGGTCCCAACAGGCTGGCAAGAAACATTAATGAGCCACTGGCATTTCCCACCCACTAATGACATTAACATGAAAGCCAAGCAGAGTGCCTCTTCAACCCAGCTTGCCACAAGTCTGCCTTTCCTGCTTCACCTGGATGTGTCAGTTTCTCTCAGATAGTGGTATTCACAGCAATGGCTGTGGCTGCAGGTGGAATCTAGGATGAAAATGAGCATGGGAACCTTGAATTCTTAATTTCAGTATTGGTACTTTTTATCCCATGTATACAATTACCAGGTGTCTGAACTATGTGTTTTGCTGATCTGGGTGATGACAAGATGGGGTGAGAGAGAAAGGATGGGAACTGAGAAGACCTAGTGACTCACAGAGGTACAGGCTTGCTTTTAGCAGCTGGGTGTGTTTCTGACATGATTCCTTGAGTTGTGCTCAGTTGGTTGATGTTTATTACAGTCAGTTTATTTCTCTCTTGATGGGGTGCTATTAATTACTCCCCCCCCACCATCTCCATTAGTGTCTTGTCTATTACAGGTTGAAAGCATTCAGTAATATTGATTTGTGTGTAGACTGCAGTCACCAAGGGATTCCATCTTGAAACAATTCCCCCATCCTTTCAAGTGCTGAATCCTGGTAGTGGTTTGCTGAATGTTCTGCCTCCAGATTGTCAGCTCTTTGGCAGGCTATATAAAAGTTTAACTCATTTATCCCAAGAGTTTTGCTTCTTATTTTACATTTTTATTCTCATGCATGCTTGATAGAGCCAACATGAAGTATACTTAATGTTGTCATGATTATGATTTTGTACTCTAATCTCCACAAATACAGTTTGTACATTTTAAATTATTTCACAGCATGAGGTAGGAGAGAAGGCAGGGGGCTACTTTATGAATACTGTTTCAAGTCCTTGCTCCTGTTATAGCACACCTGTTGTATTCATTCACAAAATATGTAATTAGAAGGAAGCCTTAGCAATATCATTATATTTTGTACAAAACAGAACTTGAAAGCCCTCGGATGCTGCTTATCGAGGTGATGTATCATGTGCACCAATTGTGATGGAACTGTGCACTGTAATTTCCAATCCTGTGTGAGGGATGGCACAGCTGGTGTATTTCTGTTTGTTCATTTATTGGTTGTGGATTATGTCTCATAGCTCCCTTCCCCAGCCCCAGTTGTAATGTGCAGCATTGAAGGTCTATGACATACATACTGTGAGAATACTTGCATGCCAGTCTTGGACCTACTTTCTCACTCTGGGTCCATAATAACCATGAATGTCATAGTTAATTGGTACAATTCATTCTCACAAGGATAGGCAATAAATATATTTTTAAGTTGAGACTGGCCAATTCTGCTTCCTATGGTCATGCACAGGCTGGAACCAGTGAATGGGATGCCAACAGTGGGAAAGATGGCGAGAGTCCCAACAGTTTCATTTAGGTGCACATGTAACCCATGCAACTGCATAGGGCTCAGAGGCAATGAGGGGACCTTCTGCTGTCAACAGGCTGGTAAGAAAAATTAATGAGCCACTGGCACTGCCCACCCACTGATGACGTTACTGTGAAAGCCAAGCGGAGTACCTCTCCATCTCAGCCTGCTACTGACCCACTTTTTCTGCTTCACATGAACTTGACAGGTTCTCTCAGATAGGGCTATTTGTAGCAGCAGCTGTGGCTGCAGGTAGTATCTGGGATGAGAGTGAGCATGGAGAACCTGACACATAAACTGAAATTTAGAATAAAAGCCGATATAATAAAGTCAGCATTTCTTTCTACTGCATTAATTTTTACCATTTATTTGGCCATGGTAGCCCCGTTCATATGCAACATCTCATTTTCACTGAGGTCCTGCTGTTACCAAAGCTGGGAGAAGAATTAGGTGATTTGCTCAAGGTCAGGCACTGAGTATCTGGCTTTAGTTTTTTTTTGGAGGGGGGGTCAGTCATCAGGTTCCCAAGCTGGGGATCTAACCTCTAGACCACACTGTCTCTTATTTATATTAATACAGTAGTTCTCAAGCAGTTGTTGCATTAACAAAATGCCTTACCTTTTCCCTTTTCACATAATGAACTTTTCTTGATTTTTGTCACTTTTGTGAAGCAAAAAATGGTGAATGATAACAAAAATGCAAGTTTCAAACACTTCAGTCTCCTCAGCACTAATTACTTTGTTATAGTATGCCTTTAAAGTTTAATCCTTATATAAGTGCCAGAGTTGTAAAAGGATGAAAAAGCAATACATGCATTATTAAAATTAAGTGGTCTTTTCTCCCCCAAATGCGGGAAAATGACTGGGGTAAATTCAGTCTTTACTCTGCAGAGCAGCATGCAAAGTTAATGTGTCTGTTTATTGTCTAAAAAAAGGTAATCTGTAACTTATTATTTTTCAAAAGTAACTTTAACAACTATTTATTGTGTCCTTGCAAAATACAAGTTATATAAAAATGTTCTCAGAAAAAGTTCTTCTTGTGTGTTTATGGCTAAAAAGTATTTTGTGAATAGTTCTCAGAACTTGCTTCAATATAAACTGCCATTTATACTAACAAGCCCGACAGCATTTTGTTCCCTCACAAAGAACTTTATTAAGGGCTGTAATGTGTGCACTTAAAAACACTTAAATGGTGGTGGTGTGATGACTTCATATCAATGTGTCCTTCCCCATGGTTAAAATACAAATGCAATGAATTATTTAAATGTGAACTGACTAATACACAGAATAACTATGTAACTATAGCCTCATAACACCAACCCAAAGTGCTAAAAACCCCAATGACTCAACAGCACAAAGACTCAATCACTCTAGTGTCCCATATTTCAACATTGAAACATGGTTTCAATGCCGAGAAGTGCAAAGTGATGCATTTAGGAGGCAAGAACCCAGGACACAATTACTGGCTAGAGGGAGTCCCATTAACAAAATCCAAGGAGGAGAAGGTCTTGGAGTGCTGGTAACTGGGGAGATGAACCACTCTGCTCAGTGCAGGAAAGCAGCAGTGAAGGCAAACAGGATGTTAGGGTGCATAGCAAGGGGGATTACTTTCAGGAGTGGGGAGGCATCAAGACCCTGTACAGGTTCCTTGTGAGACCACACCTTCAGTACTGCATGAAATTCTGGTGCCCCTACTTGAAAAGTGACATCAAACTACTTGAGGAGGTACAGGACAGGGCAACAAGAATAATCCTGGGGTTGGGGGGACAGGCCATATGAGGAGAGACTGAGTGAGCTCAATATGTATACCCTGGAGGAAAGAAGGGAGAGAGGGGATGTGATTGAGACCTTCAAATACCTGAAGGGTTTGAACAGAGTAGACACTAGGTGTATGTTCAGTCTGAAGGATGGAAGGGAAACCAGGGGACACTCTATGAATTTGGAAGGGGGCAGGTTCAAGGGGGAACTGAGGAGGCACTATTTCACAGAAAGGGTGGTGGCAGGGTAGAAAGCTCTGCCAGAAGAAGTCATATCACTGCAGAGTGTTCGGGGTTTCAAGAGGGGGTGGGACAGATTCAAGGGGTGGGTACAAACCGGGAGGGGCAGGAGATAGGGAGAAGAGCATATGAAGGGGGAGGTGCAGCTGCAGTGTAATGGACCAAAGTGCTGCACACTCAAGCAGACTAGATAGACTGGATGGCCTGTATCTTCTGGCAGTTTTGTATGTTTGTATGTTCATATATTCAACAAAGCCCAGAGAAACATGGCTTTAGCTTGTACAGTGCAAAGCTTGTTGTTAAATCTCACTTTTCGCAAGATATGATTCCTCCATAGAACATTAGTTGCCTCAGCCAAAAGTCACTTAGCCAATTATGCAATATTGTCTTAGTTCCTACAGGATCCTGACAAAACAGCTCATCTCTTTCAGTTCACAGAAGCCTAAAGATTTTTTTTTGTCCTGTTCAAGAAAAAGCCATAATCCATAGCATTTCAAAATACACAAAAACAGTTACAATCAATATAGCGGCACCAAGGGTGAGAGAGTCACTCACATTCTAGACCACACCTCCGTCACATACTATTTATATAAAATAATATTTAAATACACACACACTGGCAGAATAGCATCTATTAATTTGATATGTAGTTTTCCATTCAGTGTGACCACTGGAAATTTGATGTTTATGGATTTCATAACCACAGGGTTATTCATAAAAAAGGGAACACCTCTAACCTTTTATATTTAAACCCAGGGGATGTAAAGCTCCAAGGGTTTTAATTCAGAATGCCTCACATTTTAGTGTGAGGTTCTCAGTATTACCAGTCCACAGCCCCGATTACACCAATTCAGTGCCCACACTTGGTCCTTCATTTTCCTGTGGTCCCACTGTATGGGAAACTACATATGAGATTGGTAGATGCTATTCTGTCAGTACTTAAAAATATTATGTATATAAACAGTATGTGGAGGAGGTGTGGTCTAGCATAGAGAAGGTTCCCTCACTGGAGCCACTATATTGACTGTAACTTTTTAGTGTATTTCAGTTTACTTCTTTGCTATTTTTACTATTTTATAGACAACTGGGGATGGTGTTTTGAGTCTGCCGGTGGAGGTTCTTTCAGTCCTGTGCATTACCTCATCCTAGAACCACACAAAACTGACTTTTTTCTAATTATGGAAATGCTGTGGATTATGGCTCATTCTTGAACTGGATGATAGTAAATCTGGAGGCTTCTGTGAACTGAAAGACATGAACTGTTTTGTTGGGACCATGGAGGAACTGAGACAATACTGCATAATTGGCTAAATGGTTTCTGGCTAAGTGAACTGATGTTCCAGGGAGGAGTTTTATCTTGTGAGAAGTGAGACTTACAACTAGCTATGCACTTTACAAGTGAAAGTCAAGTTTCAATAGGCTTTGTTGAATATAGGACCCTAGAGTAATTGAGTCTTTGTGGTGTGTAGTAATTGGTGTTTTTAGCACCTTGGGTTGGTGTTATGAGGCTACATTTAGATAATCTATGTGTTTGTCAGTTCACATTTAATTTATGCATTGCATTTGTATTTCACCTGTGGGGGAAAGCACATCACTATGATGTCTTCACACCACCACTATTTTATCACTTTTGCGTGTACACATCTTGTCCAGCATTACTCAAATTTTCCATGAGAAAACTGTATTATTTCATTAGCAATGATTTATCATGCCACCTTTTCTACAAACTTCTCACTACCCACAATAACTTTGTTTTGCAGCCATGTTGACTCTTGCTTGAGTTTGTTTTGTGTGCTGCTACTTGTGTTCCTCTGTAGCTGGTGTACAATACTTCTCTGTTTACTGTTACCCTAGATAAGGTGTTGCTCCTATTCCCAGTTTAGGTCTACATTTTACCTTCCACCCTATCTAACAGTGAATGCAACAACAGGAGTGAACAGGTGCTTTACCTTAGGTGACCGGCAGAGTCCCCAACTTTCCTGCTTTCTTCTGCTGATGCCTACCGATGACTAAGATACAGTCTTACACCTGTTCTACTCCTTCACTGTTCCACTCCTTCACTGAACACATATTTAAAAGCTGAAAACTTTGTGTTTTCTGACTTTCTTTGGTAGTTTTTGCTTCCAGACCACCAGACCGAGCCATTATTATTGATCCTCCTTTTATTCAGCCAAGTTCTCCATTTGATCCAGCAGACAGAAGATGCTATTAGGAAGGAATATAAAATCTTGAGCATGGCAACTAAAGCTTCCACTGCCTCAATATATACTGTATGTATGTAAGTGTGTACTATATATATATATATATATATATATATATATATATATATATATATATATATGTAATCAATAAACCACTCTAAGGTGTGTGGTCACACTCTGATATATGCATGGTCATTTGATGGTAAATATCCAATGTATCCCAAGCAATGTCCCTACCCATTTCATATATATATATATATATATATATATATATATATATATATATATATATATACACACACACACACATATATATATATATATATACATACACACACACACATATATATATATATATATTTATATACAGTACCCATACATAGATACATACATACACTGTATGTACTGTATATCTATATATATACACACACACACACATGCATATATATATATATATATATATATATATATATATATATAGTATGTACACACACACACTGTATATATATATCTGCATATACCACCAGATTCATCCTGCAGTGGCTAGATGCCATCCAGGATTATCTCTGTACATCTAGCAAACACAAGGCTACCATAACATACTGGCTATCAAGTATGTGGCAGATGCAACCATAGACACATTCAGAATGAGAACACATACAGTAGTAGCCACAGACATGGTCAAATATCCAGATATTTTGAGAATTTATAAAGAGTTTCTCTCTGCTGCCCTACTGTAGAAAAGCAGGAGGTTTCTCTAGAAATATCACAGGCATTTCAGGAAATATCTGACTATGCTTTTCACAGTGACAATGGCTATGATCAATAAAGCAAGGAGGCAGATGAGGCTAAAGCTGTGGCAGGTAGATCGAGAATCCAAACACAGGCTATTGAAGCTACAGTTCAAAGGGAATAAGATGTTCAGTGTGGAAAAATACCTCAAACAGAAAGGGAAAGAAAAGGATCTAGTTGAGGAGAAAACAGGCATCCTCCAAAGCTTCTGGGAAAACAGATTTTGCAACAGTTTTCAAAGAGGGGTATAAAAAATTGTTTCCAAGGTGTGAAATCCCATACATTTGGGTTTGTTTCCAATTTCTTTAACCATTGTAAAAGAACTTCTGCAATAACAGAGGATGAGGGAGACAATCCATAAAGATCTCGGAACAGAAGCAACAAGGACCCTTGTATGACAACAAGGGATTCCATGTCTGAGGTGAGCAAGGACCAAAATCAAGATCCCTGTGTAAGAGGAAGGCTGCAGAATTTCACACACACACCTGGTCCCAAAGATTCAAGGATAGATGGGTACTGGACATAATCATAATAGGGTATTCAGTTAAGTTCATTCAAACATCCTGGTGGGACAGATGCATAGTCTCACAGGTCTGACCGACCAGGTCCCCACTTTATCAAGTCAGATCACTGTTAAACAAACTCTTATATGATGGTACAGTAGTGCCAATTCTATTACACAAAAGGCAATACAGAGTTTATATTCTTTATCATACCTTAAAAACCTGTTCATCTAATTCAAGAGGTTCAAATTGGAGACAGTACAGTCAATAGTTGCAACAATCAAGAAATGGGACTATCTGACCTCCATAGATCTCAAAGATGCTTACCTACACATTCCATCTCATCCAGCTCACCACAAGTTTTTAACATTCTGCATTCTAAACTTACACTTTCAGTACAGGTGCCTTCTAGTCATTCTGGCCTCTGCCTCTTGGGTGTTTACAAAAGTTATGGCAACACTGGTGGCAAACCTATAGAAAGGGGGGGCTTCATATCATCCCATACCTCAATGCCTGGTTAGTAAGGAAGAGGTCATTGGAAGCGTCTCAGCAGGCAACACTGAGAGTGAAAGAAATTTGGACCTGACATGAATGGGTAATAAACATGACTAAGAAAAATCTCAGCTCTTCATCAACTCTGGAGCATCTAGGAGCAGTGCTCAGCATGACAAAGGGTATAGTCCAACCATCAGATGATTGCATTCTCATCTTAAAAAAACATTGTTACATGGTTCCTGCTTGAAAAAGAATCCACAGCCTGGGACCTGATGCAGCTCCTTGGCTTAATGGCATCCTACATAAATCTCCAACATGGGGCCAGCCTATACATAAAAACCATATGGAGGTTCCTCCTGGAAAACTGGGATAATGTCTCTCATAATTATCATAAACTACTCATGATCCCATCACCAGTAAGACAATCCATCCAATGGTGAACCCTAGAAAATAACATGCAGCAAGGTGCAACTCCAGATAAGCAGACAACAATATCAGTCAACACAGATGCCAGCATCCCTGGTTGGGGTGCATTTATGGAAACAGCAACAGTGCAATGGAGATGGTCCACTTCCGATGCAAAACTTGCCATTAACATACTAGAAATGTGAGCAGTCCAACTTACTCTCAGACACTTCCAGGAGAGGGACCAGGGTTGCCACATCATAATCAGAACAGACAACAGACTGACCATGTTGCACATAAACAAGCAAGGGAGAATGAGGAGCAGACAGATGGCCAGAGAGGCTACCAGTCAATTGACATGGGCAGAATTTCATGTGGCAAGCCTGTCTGCCATCCATCTGGCAGATGACCTCAACAAGCAAGTGGACTGGCTCAGCTACAAACCCTCAGTCCAGGGGAGCAGCAACTTGATCATCAAGTTTTTCTGAAGATCCAGTCATGTTGGGTCCCATGTTAAATTGTCCTAATTCATTTATTGTTTATTTATTGGATTTTGTTAACCAACTAGGCTCTCTAGAACATGCACTCCTTTTTCAGGAGCAAGCTCAGATTAATTACATACCATACAAGAAAACAGACATAGTTTCAAGGTGCAGAGCACTACAGTGAATATCTTATGAAACAAAAAACAACAATAACAACAACGTTAGTAAGATTAATACTTTCAAAACAGAAGAACAGAGTAAAATGTGCATGTTCTATTTACCCAATTCAACATGGTGAACAAGATGAGACAGAGCTCACAGAGAGCGTATGGTGACTTATTATGGCCACAGTTTTGAAAAAACAACTCCCAACAGTTTTCTCCAGATACATGAAAAAAGGTATAGCAGAAATAGATGCTCTGTTAGCTCCATGGTGGTTCACGAGAGCTTACACTTTCCTAAGTCTTGATGGTGGCACACACAGGATATTAAGTCTGTGATCGTACGGTGGTCCTCATAATTCTGGATTGGCCCAGGAGAAGGAGGTATGTAGTAATCATTCAAATGCTGATCAATGATACAATGCCGCTGCAGAACCTACCAGACCTACTATTATAGGGGCAAGCTTCATCCTTTAAATGAAACACTCAGATTAATGGCTTGGCTGCTCATAGGGACACACTGATAGTGGTGGGGATGTCACTTAAAGTGGTGGGCACAATTTTATCATCTCTTAGGCAGTCGATGAATGGGACTTTTAACAGACACTGGTCAATTTTTTCTAAATGGTGAGCAGCTCACTCATCAGCTCAATGGAATGTTCTTTACTCCAGTTGTTACATTTCTTACAAGATGGTTTTGACAAGGGACTGACCACATGATCCTTGAGAGCTCAGGAAGTGGCAGTAGGGGAAATTCAGGGAAAGACTGATGGCACATTTTGTAGGGCACAGCCACAGGTGCTCTCATTTCTTACAGTAAGACCACAAGCAACATCAGACCAAGAGTGAAAACCACTGTACCTCCTTGGCAGATGAACATTGTTCTGGACGCTTTGACTGAAGTTTAATTCAAGCTCAGGGACTGTATTTATCTGTACTTCTTGACACTCAGGACTGTATTTCTAATTGCAATTTTAGTCCACAGAACAAGTGAGCTTGAGGCACTATCCTGTCATAAGCCTTTACTGTCTTTTCACGAAGTATGGTCATTTGTAAGACTGTCTCATCCTTTGTTCCCAAAGTTGCCTGTCCCTTTCACCTGGCCTAAGAGATATCCCTTCCCTTGTTTTATCTCACCTCTAATGATACCAGCAGGGGGTGACTCTCTGGACATGATTAGAACAGTAAAAAAATCTCTAGATTGTTCTGAACAGCCTCAGTTCAGGGTAGTGTATGTAGGAAGCTGTGGGAGACAGTCTGCTCTGAGAGCTCTCTACAATTCAAACCTTCTAAAAGCTGTTAAAAAAGCCTTTTTGAGTAATTTAATTTTGCAGAAACTTTAGTTCATCAATTGTAGGAAACCTTCCTGTGCTCATATCTTTGAGCGTTTATTGTTTGTGTGTGGATTTTTGTACAACATTCAGTCTGTGTACTGAGAGACAGTGGAAGTGTGCTTTGGGGAAGGGGCGTATCTGTGGTGAAGGTGGACTAGCTTGGAGAAAAAGACAGTTCTTTCTGTTTTGATTATATTTTTCTTGTATAACTGTGTTAATGTACACACAGTAATATTTTCAATAATTTTGCCATTTTTTTTCTGACTGGTGTGGTGCAGCAGTGCATAATTTTAGTTTGTTTAAAATATGTGGTTATATTATTGAAGTTTTCAATTTGCTATGCATTACTTAGTGTGTGTGTGAGTATGTGTGTGATGTGAGTCATCAAATTAGACACCTTTTATTGTGCCACATAGTAATTTCAGCAATGTGAACCTTCTATCCACTGCAACTGTGTGATTTTTGTACTTCTTTGTGGTATATTTACTGGTACTAGTACTAGTGACTGTTACTGTTACTGCAGCAGTGCAGTACACTGCCTCCCCGTGGCCTGCCCCAACCGGCAAAGGTATACTTTTCCAGATTTGAATTTCTGATGGTGAGCACTGGTTAGGTGTTGTGCCTTTGAGTCTGCATCTCTTCAGTGCACGGTGCAATCTTAATCTGTCTGTGCATTTGCATCTCTTTAGGGCCCAATCTCTATCTGCAACTTAAATCACAGTTGTTTTTTTGGCTTCCCTTCAGAGTACTGGACTGGTGTGGTGTATAATTCTGCATGAACATTGTACTCATTAATATGTGTTTTTAAGTCAGGACCATCATCATGAGTCACTCGTGATACAAATCACATTCTTCATTATCACAGTCATAAATGCAGTCACAAATCATGATTCACGATCATGTCACGAATCACAACATTAATTTTTTTACTAGTTACTTGGATGTATTGTAAGCCTGTTTTGTAGTATCTTTTCAGGCTTCACTACCCCACCATTGTACTCATTAATACCTGTTTTTAAGTCTGGGAGTTTTGTGCTACAGCTCATCTGCAAAGTACAGCTGTAGGCATTCGCATTCCCAATACAGTTCCATATTGGTTATCTCCCACCATCGACATTGAATTACATTCTTCATCAACACAGTCACAAATACAGTCACAAATCACGATTCACGATCATGTCACAAATCACATTATTTTTTTTTACTAGTTACTAGGATGTATTGTAAGCCTGTTTTGTACTATCTCTCCTGGCTTCACCATCCCACCACTGTACTCATTTATAAGAGTTTTTAAATTGGGGACTTTTATGATACAGGCTCAGCTCAACAGGGAAGTACAGCCATATGTATTCACTTTCCTTCCTGTACAGCATGTGAGTTACAGTACTGTAAGTAGTGGGGGAAAAGGTGGCCCCAATTCACTCTGCGAAGTGACTCATGGAGTAACACAGAATCCACGAAGTACTCCACAATGTGAAGTGGAGTACTTCATTTCATAATGAGAAACATGAAGTTCATGGAAACCAATGGCTTTGCATTATTCTGCCTTCCCCTAACCACTTCTCCACCAATTTTAAGGTGAAGTGCATTAAAATCAATACAATTCATCTCACGGCACCTTGTAATTGAGCTCCAAATGAAATTCTGTAGTGATTCATGGGATTGCAGGTCACATGTGCTCTATATTGTTCTGCACAGCCTCAGTTCTGGACTGGGTAGTTTGTGTGTAGTGGTAGCTGGAGACAGTTTGATCTCAGAGCTCTGTGATTCAAAACCTCTAAAAGCTGCTTAAAATACCTTTTTGAGTTATTTTTTTGTTGCTCAAAATTTAGTACATCAATTGCAGAAAACCCTTCTGTGCTCATATCATTGAGTGTTTATTGTTGTGTGTGGATTTTGAATGTTAATTTAGAACAGTCAGGCTGTGTACTGTGAAGTGTGCTTTGGGAAGGGGTGTATTTGTGGTGTAGGTACATTAACTGGGAGAAAAAGGCAGTCTTTCTGTTTTGGTTATATTTTTGTTGTATATCTGGGTTAATGTATACACAATAATATTTTCAGTAATTCTTGAAATTTTTTTGCTTATTATTATGGTGCAGCAGGGTAAAATTTGTCTGTTTAAAACATTTGGTTTTATTACTAAAGGTTTTCAATTTGCTACACATTACTTGTAGTGTGTGTGTGAGTGTGTGTGCAATGCGTGCCATTAAATCAGACACTTTTTATTGTGCCACAGAGTAATTGCAGCAGTGTGAACCTGTTATTGACTGCACCTGCATGAATATTTTATACTGCTTTGTGGTATCTTTACTGGTAGTGGATTGTTACTGACGTGCACTAATCCCCCCACTGGCAAAATGTATTCCTTTCCAGATTTGGATTTGTGACTTGTGAGCACTTGTTAGGTGGTGTTGTGCCTTTCTGTATGCATCCCTTGAGTGCACAGTGCAATCTTAATCTGTCTGTGCATTTGCAGTGCACCATTAATTCTGGGAGACTGCATTTCTTGTTACGCTCTCATTTCACTTCGTCAGCACTGGGGAATTTCTGGGCACAAGACAGTAGCATTTTGGGATACACATTAATTCTGGTGACTGTGTGGGTGGGTTGCTGCCAGTATTGTTGTCACTCTGCCTTACTTCATTGTTAAGGTGGAATGACAATACAAAGTAATAATAACAAGGCAAAGTGAGCCTTTCCTATGGGGCACTCCATGTAGCAAGTTGCCAACACAAAGTGGCCGCTTCGCATTCACTTCACCGGCGGATTTTAAATTTTCTGCATCGCTAAGTGTAGGTGATTCCAATAGTTTGGCACCTGGTGAACTTCAACAACTTTCCTAATCAGCTGGCCCCCACTATAACATAATAACATCACTATTTTCCCTTAGTAAGTCTTTCTGTTGTAGCCATACCTTTAACACCTGTTAGATCTGTGAGTGACAAGATTTTTCATAAACTATTTTTAACAAGACTGCAGAATTGCATCAGTTTCTCAAAGGAAGATTCCAGAGAAATGAGGGAACCCCACAGAATTAGTATGTTTTAAGACCAGCAATAGTTGTTGTATGGCATGTATTTGAAAGAGAGCCCTATAGCATACTTTTTTCTTGTCTTTGGTTTCGGTTTTGAGGTAAACCCTCAGTGATGAAACTACTAGTTTTTCCTAAAGTACATGCATCTCCACTTCAGTTTTTACCACACCACATAGACATATATGGCCTAACACATCACAAAGTGTAATTTCCTCTTGTAAGTATGTTTCTTTCTTCCTGCCCAATGCATCATTCAGTCAAGTGTATATATAGCGAGCTGAGCAATCAAAATGTATGAACACAGTACTGCAATAGTAGACCTGAAAGACACAATGCAGACTCAGTGTTTTGCTCTCATTAGTGCCTTGCTATATATTTCTTCAGCCATGGCAGACACACTGGTTGATCAAATAATGAGGGATTTGAAGGATCTTCAGCATATGGAACTAAGTCTGGTAGGTTATGTTAAGTGTTAGTTGTTAAGTTTAGTGTAACTAATTCTCTATGTGGTTATATGACTTATCCAACAAGAACATTAACTACTCATTTCCTTTTTCCTCTAGAATGTCGCTGACTTTCTCCGTGTAACAGAAAAGAAATGCAGTAAAATTAGGGTAAGAAGTTATGTTCTTTGTTATCTTGATGTTTGTAAATGTAAAAATCATCAAATGCAGTAAAGTGATATATTTATCATTACATGTGCTTGCACAATACAAACATGATGCATGTAAGGTTTCTCAAAAATTGTATAAATCACTTATAGAAAGATGGTTATTATGCCCCCATCATTTTAACTTCTTTAGTAAATATACTGAAAAGGCCACCAGGATACAACCCAATGTTGCTGAATTCTGCAGCAGAGTTACTGAAGAAAGCAAAGCAATTTCAGTAGTATTATGATCATGATACTCTGTCTAGTGTACTGCATCTTTAGGGATTCTGAGTTAGATCACAGCAACTGCTGTTTCAGAAATATTGAAGGCGCTCAGCCTGCTTACTCCAGCAAATGAATGTTAGTAGTGTACTGTACATCAGAAAGTAACATGTGTTGTTTCTCCATTCACTCAAACCACTAATTCTGACTGGGTATTATTTTCTATTTAAAATAGTAGTCATTATATACAGTAGTACAGACTCTGTAACAATAAAACTTGAAAAAGACTAAAATAATCCACTATGTGTAATTGTCTAACTTCCTACAGTGGTTAGTATTGCAATATTGAATGTGTTCCACTGATTGTTTTATTTATGAGTTTGCAAAGACACTATATTGCAAGCTCTTAGAAAGATGCAGCAGTTCAGCATCTTTACATTTACTCCCATTTCTGTTTTAGTGTGACTGTGACTTGGACTACCTAAACATCTTCAGTGAAGAACTAGAGAAGCTGAGGTCTACAGCTACATCAGAATGGATTTCTAGGATGCAAACTAACACTAAGGCACTAATTAAGAAAACAGTGGCTGTCAGCATAACAGTTCAGCCAAACAATATGGTTAGTCTGTTTGTTGTTTACAATTATGTTGATAGCAGGTCAAACCGCTCAGCAATACATGGTAATTATTTGTAATTTTGGTATAATAACTGGCTTCCCCTTTTTCCCATAGGGAAACTGTGACATAATCTGCCATTATAAAGGAGTTTTTAATGGCAAACATGGGCACAGTTTCCCTCACTCTGTGCAGGTGCACACTGCAGAATGACCACTCCTGACTGCTCACTGCTTCTGTCTCACCTGAAACAGCACTGCCAAACGAACTCGCTGTGACATTTTTTTTCCATATACAGGACAGACTTTGGAATCCTGTGGAAAAAGAAGAAAACATTTTTAAAAGATGTTGATTCAAATCTGGGCACTGGATTAAACCTAAGCTGAACTGCATCTGCACTGGAAGAACTTTATTTTATATAATTGTTGAGGTGAAAATGGGAAAACCCAGCAATTATATAAAATAAAATATAGGGTAGTGTGTTTAAACAAGAAGTTTACGCACCCTCAGGGTTAGATGCTAACATAAACCCCTCAAGCTTAGAGTTTATTATCATCTAACCCCTCAGGTGTGTAAACTTCTTGTTACACACACCACCCCATAGTTTATTCTGTATACTGACACTCCTGCAAAAGGGAAATCTTTATTTCCAGAGTTTTCACCTGGTTAATAAGTAGCAAATAAATTGCATAGATCCAAACATATACAGTACAGTGCCAGACACCAGGGTGAAGTAGTCAGTAATTAGCTGTCCTAGTTTCCTACTTGACAAACTGGAGCAATTACCTTTAGATTACATTGGTTTCTGCAATGCCTGGCAAGATATCACTAGCTGAAACTGTGATACTGCACTGTATGCTGGGTGGAAGGGGGTTCTAAGTAATCATCCAGTTCAGAGATAGCACTTCTGCTGAAAACAAAACATTTTTCTTTAGTAGAGCTTTAGTTTATAGCAAGGCAACTGCAAACTGCCAATCTCCGGTTGCTGTGATATGAATTGAGATGTATGCAATTGGAGTTGCCATTGTAGTCCTCCCCATCCTCCTCACCCCATATCTTTTTCCTGTTTTTGCACTAATTATGTTGTGCTGCACGATAACTTTCTTGAGGTCCAGTGGCACATCATCTTGTGCCAGCATTACCTCTTGTTCCTGGTGTCCAGTGGAAGCCTTCCCCTCAACGCTTAACAACCAATCACTCCCCTACCCCGGTTGTAACTTCAGATCCAATTGTAAGCCTGCTTTCCCCTGTAGAACTGCTTAACCAGTTCTTCTTGGGTCAGGGGGTTTGGTGAGTTTTAACATGGGGTGTGGGAGGGTGTGCCAATGAGCTCCTGAGAACAGTACAGCAACTGGTTAGCAGGACAGTGCCTACTTTATCCTAGCCCTTTCTCTATACAATCTTAATGCTTTTTTGTGACAGCACAGGGTAAAACCTGTGATCCTGTTCCATGTACCACAGTGGGGTGCAAGGTAGAGCTGAAGCACAAAGGGGTTATTGTGACCACTTTGTGCCAGAAGATTGGAACTGTATTTGGGGTCCTAGATCTAATGTGTCATTCCTGATAGAGAAAAATATATGGGTTGCTGTGTGATTCAGAATTGTATAGACACCCAAAGTGTATGATGCTATAAAAAACTGAGAGCAATTCTTGACATGTTGATGAAAACATCCTGCACTTAGGGTGTATAAAAAATTCTGAGTTACACACACCAATCCATGTTTTGTGTTTTATTTATTATGCTTTTTTTGTGCCTGCCTAGCACCAGAACTCAGCCCTGGTCATGGCCACCCGCTGCCCCCTGCTTCCACATGAGCCGTGCTCCCCTTATACCCCTGGCTTATCCCCCAGGGTGGGGTCCCAGCACTTACCAGTGTTGCAAATGTTAGTTCGGGTTGGGGGAGCTGGCCTGGGAGCACATCAGAGGTGGCAAGGAGGGGCTTCATGGAGGTGCTGGCTGGTGATTTTTTCTGTCCCTGAAAGGATATTTTTTTCTCGGGGGCCGGGGCATGCAATGATGTCTGGCATCCACCCTGCCCCCCTAATGTCCAGACGCCAGCTGCAGCAGAGCTCCCAGCCTCCACCAGGGGTCTATAGTACACCAGACATTCACCCCCCAGAGAAGGAGAGCAGTCCAGAGGATGCTCCATCCATCTCTCCCTGGCTGGCCCTCCAGCGATCCAGGTCCATTCCCAAACCCGGATTGCCAGCATTGTGAGTGGAAATCCAACTGCTGCACTGATGGGCTGGCATGTTTTGTGTTTTATAACTGCTGGGTAGCACTTGTGTTGAGCTGTGAGATTATGCTACACTGTTTAAAACCATGTGTTTGATTGTCAGGTCCCAATAACACATGTCTGATTGTCACACATAATTACAGCACAGTTATGTGTGTAATAAAAATGCTAACCATTAATTATAATATGGTTTTATATAGTTTTTAGTGTATTATGTAACTCTTTGATTAGTCATAATAAACTGAAAGCAGCTAATGTTGTTGTCAGATGTTTTGAGAAGTGTTTCATAGAACTCGAGAGATACACACAGTTTATATTACAAATATGTCAGGCATTCTGTGGGCCTATAGTAAATGTGAATGCCAAGCATCATGTCCTGTCATAGAAAAAGAAACAGCTCCCCCTAGTAGACTTTTCAGTATCAAATATAATTATTACATTACTTCATCAACTCATGTTTTACAGATCATTGAAGGCCTTTTCTGTAGTTTCCTTTGTTATGCAAAGATGTGACCTCCTTGTTCCTTAAAGTATATATTTTTCTAATTTTCAGCATTGCAGAACAAGTCATCGGAAGATACACTCATTTCTTCAAATCTATACACATTTCTTTCAGTCCATAAATGAAAAGCTGATGTATCCAGGGGCAAGAAGGAAGTAAAAACTACTATCAGAACTACTCACAGAAACAAATCTACTATTCATTTGTCCTTTCATGAAGTTATGGTACCAGTCAAAATGCCAGATCTGTGACAATGAGCAGGATTTTCAAAGTATGGCACAATGCTTGTGTCCAGCCATGTGTCACCACACTTGAATTCTAGCAATGCATCACACCCCTTTGCTGCAACTGCACTGATTTTACAATCTCGGGTGCAGTTGCAACATTTTCAGGATTTACAGGAGCAAGCTCCATAAAAAGGCCCTTGGGATTGCCACAAGCCAGACCACAGAAAGGTGTTCTAAGCTGTGGTAAGGGGCGCATGGGCTAGAATACTGTATCCCGCTTGCCGGTGGGTGAATACCACAAACTCCATTCGGATATTCGGTGCACCTGGGACTTGCAGCATTCACAAGCAGTTGAAGATCATACATTTGTCTACATTTAATACTTATTAATGCTTTTTATAAATTATGGAATATTTATTTGGTTGACATTATTTTACCATATTTATAAAACAGTATTTATTAAAAACATATTAGGAAATATTATGTTTTGTAACAAATAGAGTTCTTATATTTTTTTAAAGAAGTGTAAGTTTCTAATCTATGTAACATTCTTAAGAATGTTAAATGTAACACCTGTTTTCTTGGTGAATAAATGTTTACATATTTATTGTGTAATGTTGTTGTGTGGCTGTAATGTACTTTGATTAACAAAATGTAGTTTAATTCAGGTCTAAACTGACTGCAAAGTTTGCCTGCATACATTTTTTTAAATGTTAAATGTAACACCTGTTTCCTTGGTAGATTAATTATTTTAAATATTTATTTTGTAATGTATTTGTGTGACTATAATGTATTTTGATTAATAAAAGATAATTTAATTCAGGCCTATACTGACTGTACAATTTGTTTGCACACCTTAAAGGGGGAGGATTTTTGTATTGTTTATACTGTACTTAAGCAAAAACATACACAAGGTGTATGGTAATGCTAAATCACTATATGTCACAGGGTCTATTGAAAGGCATGAGGCATGCCTGAGTGGGTTCAAAACTCTGGAAATGTGGTAAATTATAGCATTAATTCACACCCTGTAGTGTGTTTGAAAAACAATTTTTTTGCATACTATGTTTATCGCCTCTCCCATGCCACACTGGCCCCACTCCTTCAGGCTCCACAAGCTCCTCGACCCCCCTAGCCTTTATCCAGCCACCCTCAGGTCCTCATATCGTGGTGAATCCCCTGGGATATCCTGGTGTATCCCTATCACTGGGAGGGTCCCTCTCCGAGGGGGAAGGGCACCAGGGACAGAAGGGAAGACCCCGAGCACACACTACATTAGGGCCCGGGGGATGCCGCTGAGGAGCAGGAGGCCCTGGACAGGCACTGGAGGTGCTCAAGAGAGTGGGGAGCCATCATCTAGGCAGCCAGTGAGTGATTTTCCAGTTTTCTGTGTGGGGGCAGCATGGTGACATCAAGGCATACGCCGATGCCCGCTCCTCCCCAGGTAACTGGGCCATACAGCCTGCCATGCTCCCAGCCTCCGCTAGGAGCCAGCAGGTACCAGACCTGTCCCCTGCCCACCCCCCAGAGAAGGACAGCTGTCGCGGGATGCTCGATCCTTCCCTCCCCCGGCCGGTCCTCCAGTGACCGAGTCCATTCCTGAACCCAGGTCACTGGCATCGCAAGCGGGAATCCAACCTCTGCGCTAGCAGGCCGGTCTGAAAAACAATTTTTAATGTAAACAGAAGAAGAAAATAATAAAGCCAAATCTGAATCATGTAGTAATGTGCTTTTCATGCAGTTTTGTGACCAGCTTTAACCGATCTGATTGCTTTGTTTATCCAAGCACTTTCATACAGTAAATAGAAGCAACTTTCTTTCATGCTTCTTTTAAATAGTCATCTTCCATAGGATATCCCAAATGAGAGGCAACCGCCTATTTACACTGGGACTCTTCCTGTACACATAGCTGAGACAAAGAAAGACAAGAATGTGTCAATGGTGAAAATTTGCTTGCATGTATGTGCTGTGCAGGTTTTTGGTACTGACAGTGTATGGATGTAGATGCCCTGCACAAGGAAAGACTCCATCCAAGGGCCTGTACTTCAGTACAGCAATGGATGTGAAGGATTCATATTCATGAGGCTATGTGGTGGGCTGTAGAAGTGCAGGGCCCTTAGATCCCTGCATTTCCATGTGTCCACAAATACAGATACACAAGGCAAAGAGTGCATCTGTCAGTCAATATACAAGGCACTCTATCACCACAGGTGGAGAGATGCAGGGCTCTATGCCAAGAAGACAATTGTCTTCACTATATGGTACCTGGGCCCATGCAAACAACCCTGCACCTTTCATTCCCTGGCTGGGGAGGGGTCCCATAACAGTGCCATTCCTCCACCCTCACCCCATCCAGTTAAGTCACTAAGTGCACCACCAGACATAGCTCGGCAGGATGGGGTCACAAAGTATGGCTGTTGGAGAGAAGACTAGTGCTACACACAAAGGTTGTTAATCCGTTATAATTTTTTTTTATTTTGACCCCCAACTTCTCAAGATACTCATTTTATGATTCATCTTATAAACATGACATATGCCATTTATAGTAAATTGACTGAAATATCATTTTGCACCAGAGGTGTGAAAACATATCTCATCCAGGATTTGAAAAATTATACATGTCATGTTTGTGAGGATGTATGGAAAAATGGCTATATTGAAAATTTGGAGTTGAAATATTGAAATTTAGTGAATCATAGAATTGTTTCTGCAGAAAAAGACCATTTGACCCATCGAGTCTTCCTGAGATAGCCCCTACCTCCCTTTTATCTCCAACCCCTGCTCTCTCTCTCCTCCCCTCCCTAGTCCCATGTAGTTATCCCACACTCTTTTGAATTTCTCCACCGTATCCCACCTCCACCACCCATTCATTCTAAATTATGAATGAACATTGAAATAGTGTAATGTTCAGTCATAACTTAAGTCTTTTACCATATTTGTACACCAAATTTTCAGCATAGCCTTCTTATTCCCCTCCACATAAACCTGGTAGATGAAATTTTTCTCTGTCAAAACATCATTCCGCACCACTGAAATGTCATTCCACTTCACAGGTGTGAAAACATGTTTTAGCCAGGATTTAAAAAATGGCAATCTATCATGTTCAGGAGGTGGTGTGAAAAAATGGTTATGCAGAAAATTTGGGGTCAAAATATTTTAAATGATCAAAGTTATGAATAAGTGTAGAAACATTGTAGTGTATGCTCATAACTTTGCCATTTTTACATATTTTGACCCTGCATTTTCAACATAGCCTTTATATGACCCAACCTCATGAACAGTGTGGTGAAAATTTTCAAATCCCTTAAAAGATGATTTTGCAACATGACCATGACATCTTTTGTGCCTGATTCACATAATTCCCCCACCACTGGTTGCGAGTCAGGGTCCCAAAAAGGCCATGTTGAAAATGTTGGGCCAAAATATGCAAAAATTGCAAAGTTATGCATCAGAGTTCAGAACCGCTTTGAAATACATTGAACATTCTCATACTAGAGATGGTGGTTCCAGCAGCAAGATGTGTCTTTGATCGGGGAGCAGATCTTTGCCCTGAGACCTGTTCAAGTGAATGAGTGTGAGTGGGGAGTGTCGAGTGTGAGGTCGGAGTGGGGTGTGTGGGGGGAAGATCAAGGAGGGATAGTTTTCTGTTTTACAAGTAAAAGAAAAAATACATCAAGGGATATTTTTTTTTATTTCAGGGATATTCCAACACTGGGATTGGGCACCCCAGTTTTGTACTTGTGTTTTGAGGAAAAGGAAGTGGGTGACCTGGGTCGGTCAAGAGTGGTGGTACTGTGGGTGGGCACCTTGATCCGCTTATATTTTAAAATATTAGCATGGATTGGGAAGGGAGAGCAAGCTATCTGAAGGGCACAGGGAGAAAGAAGCAGTACCAGGGGTGGGTACCCTGGTCCACTCTATGGATAGAGACCCAGATAGGCAGATACGGTATCTAGTAATAATAGTAATACCAAAATCATGCAACCATTAACAGTGCTATCTAAGTCGCTTAGCATATATCAGTGAGCGTGGCATTGGTTTGCTGTGAGTGCATGCCACGAGGGTCTGCTGTCATACCAATGCTCCAGTTCAACAACAATCCTGCTGATTACACAGTCACATAGGTACAATAGTATTATGTCATCAACACCATGTGACAATACTAACTCCCTAGGATGCTTGGGTTAAAGATGTAAATATTGTCTAAGCTTGCCTTTTGAGTTACCCTTTGAGTTAAAGGGTGTACAGAACTAGACATGACAGCAGATTGTAAGTATGGCTTTCTTGTCGGGGTGGGCAGCTTCCAAGATATGTTGGTTAGATGACCCCTTTATTTACCTATGACTCCTTAGTTACCATGACCAAAATATATACAAAGGAGATTCAGCAAATGAGTTTACTTTAAATGGTTTAGCTGCTTGTTGAAAAGCTTAATGCAAATGAAAGAACTGGAGCCCCCTCTGAGGAGAGTGGCTTAAGTCCTCTCAACTACACAAAGTTTCCACTCAGTAAGGAATGAGTGGCATCATGACCACAATGCATGGTTATTAGTCTGAACTGCCAAACCCCTTCCAATCTGAAATGCCATTTATTGTAACAAAATGTTTTTTGTGCATGTGCAAGCAAACATAAAAAAAGGCTTATCCCCAGGCTCACATATACTAAAAGGTAGGACCTGGATTTGAACCAGGGTCTTGCAGCTCAAAACTTTGTTCCCGTAGCCGAGGCTCCATACTTTTGCACTTTACTTATGTGTACTGACTCCATTTCTTGCATTTTGCATCTGTGCTCCTCCCTCCTGTGCTTTTGTGTCTTGTAATTTTTTGGAGTGAGTACCCACAGATTTCGAGTGATCCTGTAGTTGTGTTTTTGTATATATACTGTATTTTAAAGTAGCAGTATTTGCTAGTTATATCATTTTTTTTAGCAATTTTGTACTGTATGCAGGTTGAAAATATCAATGTACAAATTGTTCTTTTCTTTTTATTTTATTCCTGAACAAAGATATGGAATGTTGAAGTTTATAAAGTCTTCTGCTGCCTTGCAATGCCCAACAAGAAAAAAAAATCATTACGGTGGTTTACCCCCCCACCTGCTTTCACTTGTGACTCCTAGTGTCTGACACCTCGCTAAACCTGAACAATGTTGACCAGTCCCATCTGTTGAGCTCATGGATGTAAATATGAAATTCCAGCTAAACTACTTCTTTCTTTCTTTCTGTTTTTGTGTTTTTGTCATACCCCCTTTTCCCATCTTACCTTGTGTATATACAGCACATGTTAAGACTACTCAGCTGCTTCTCATATGACCTCCACTGAATACCATACTTTTTAATAGCCCTTCTCTGCACTGCCTCCTAGGGATCGTGGTCATTTCTGCCTGAGGTGAGGCTTCTAAAACTGGGCACAGTACTCTAGGTGTAGTCTCACCCAGGATCTGTACATTGGCAAGATCAACTCTTGTCTCCTGCTGGTGATGTCGCTTCTGGAAAATCACTGCATCCAGTTGGCCTTTCACATATGCCCTGTTACACTTTGCTGGTTGCTTGCTACTACCACTAATGATGACCTCCCCAAGTCCCTTTCATCAGTAGTCGATTAACACTTTCATTCCTTATCCAGCACTCAGTTTTGGGATTCTTGTTTCTAATATGCATAACCTTGCATTTTTCTGGACTGAATCTGGTTTACCATATTCCTAATCACCTCTCCAGTTTTGCCAAACTCTCACCACATAAATTCATGTCATCTGTGAACAGACTATTCTTATCCTGAATTCTCACCACTATGTCATAGATGAATACATTGAAGAGTCAGAGGACCATCCCTGAGGGACCCCATTTGTAACCTTCCTGATCACTGAGTGGCTCCCTTTCACCGCTGCCTTATTTCACCAATCCTTGAAAAGTTCCCAATTCACTTAATTAAGCTGTCCCTCACTCCCATACTTTTCAGTCTTTTCAGCAGTCTCCCATGTGGAACCAAGTTAAGACCTTGCCATAGTCCAAGAATAGGACATCTACAGCCTGAACCATATCCCCCATCTTGGCTAAAATGTTTTTTATAATATATCTTTACTCATTGTTTTAATAAATGAGAAACAAGGAAAAAACTGTTGCATTCTCTTAAATAGCTGAAAGTCCATTGGTACAAAAATGCACCCTTCCCCTCCCTCCCTGAAAGGAAAAATATAATGTACATGGAGAATAACAGTTATATATATATATATATATATATATATATATATATATATATATAGTAGATAACTTTCTAAAATATATCTATGAATTTAAATATATTTATATTTAAATTCATAGATATATTTTAAAAAGTTATCTACAGGCTTCTTGAGTTACATTTACATTATTATTCTTGACAAGAGTAAATCAAAAGTCATTTAATGCTACAGTTCTATGTAAATCATGCCAAATCTGTTCCCATTTACATATCTAGTTAATAGATGCATAGTGTATTTTTTCACATCTAACTGTATCTAGCATTAACTCCATCCAGACGGTCATCTCAGGAATCTGAGTTTTTCTATAATCTTGTTATGCATCTTTTCCATTCATGCATGCTAAATATATAAACTTTTCTCTTCCTACTAATACTTGTTGCTGTTTTGATGATGTATAAAGTATGCATAATTCAGGTTTGAACATTATTTTTACCTTAAGAAGTATTGCCATTACATGTATCCAAAAATATTTCATTTTAGGGCATAGTACGAAAACATGTATGACATTGGCAATCATACCACAGCATCTATTGCAGCACGGGGTTATTAAATTATTAAACTTATTTAATACATAAGTATGGAGAGTAATGCATTCTGGTAAGGATATGGAACTGTGTTTGATTCATACGATTATTGGTGACTTTATTTCAATTTTTGCAAGTATCATTTCATTTAGATTCCGAGATGACCATCTGGAGATCTTTCTCCCATTTCTTCCTAAGTTCTATGGCATCTTTGTTTTGCTTTTCCAAAATATTTCTATAGATATTAGACATAAACTTGGCTCTGCTTCTATTTGCTTTAATTGTGCCAAAGATTTTATTAGAGTCAAAACAGATCCTTTTATATTTGATGAATCTTTGTAACAATGCCTCAGCTACCGTGTTGAAATAAATTTATGAGGTTTGTTTGATATGACCTCCCCATTACAAAGTCATGCTGTACTCTGTCATGCAGTCCCTTACTCTTGAGAAATGTCACCATCTACTCATTTATAATGGCCTTGAACAGCTTCCCCCACTATAAAGGTCAGACTGACAACCTGTAGTTAACAGGATCCCCCTTATCCCATAACTTGTTTACTGAAATCACCTTTCAGTCCCTCTGAACTATCAATGTGGTCTGGGAACAAACAGGGGATTTGTATGTATCCAGAACAACTCAAATACAACATAGAAACAATACAACACTATGGAATACATCATAATAAGATTACAGTTTAGCAAAAAGTAAACACTTTCTGTCACAGGCTACAAATAGTTATACAATTAATGCTGCCACAGTATTAAATCAATACATGGGCATCATGGTAATATAACAGAGCAAGTAAGTAGCTACAAAGCAAATAGGAAAGATAGTCAGTGAGTAGTAGTTGCAGAATCCAGATAGGGTGAGGGAGGAGATCAAATTGGGTTCAAAGTGCTATAAAGTTTTAGTGAAGGAGGTAGATCATTCCATAACTTAGCAAATCAGTAAGAGAAGCTAGCCTGGCGAAGGGAGGTTTTTCTTTGAGGGAGTAGCAGAGTATGTTGCACCACACCCTGGTGGCATATTTCTGGTCAACAAAGTTGAACATGGTCTGTAGACTAGGGGGCAGTGAGCCACAAAGAGCTTTTTTTTATCAGGAACCAGGGTATGATAGTGCAGTCTAGAGTCCAGGCTGAGCCAATGTTGGCTGCTATACAGCACACAGGTGTGAGTGTCATATTTTTGGCTGAATGTGATGCAGCAGGCTCTATTAAGGAGGCCCCTGACTATTGAAAGCACACAGTTTTATCAGAGAGCTGTAGATTGCAATCCCATAGGCAGTTATGCTGGCAATGAACATCTGTACCAAGAATTTATTGATCTCAGGTAGGAAATTGTTCATATGCCTGTAGAGTTGCTCTAACCTGGAGTTGACAGTTTCAACTGGTAGGTTGATGTGAGCAGCAAAGGATAAAGTAGGATCAAGGGTAACCCCAAGGTACTTAAAGGTGTTCACTTGCTCAAGAAGGGCTCCAGAGTTGATGTAATGGTTAATGCCTGGGAGGAGGGGACTTGCTGGTGGTGGCAAAGACCATACTTTTAGTTTCCTTGCATTCATTACAAGTAGGTTGGAGGTGACCCATTCCTGAATGGTGTCCAAGTCAGACTGGAGTCTCTGCTACATTTTTTCGATGCACTTGTTCCTAGAGTAAATGACTGCATCATCAGCATAAAGTATTGTGTTCAAGAACCTGCATACAGCAGGTAATTTATTTATGAATAGCAGAAGAGAAGCAGTCCAAGGGTTGTTTCCTTGGGAACATCTACAGTGATGGGTCAGATGTCAGAGAGTACATTGCGACATTTACAGTTCAGACTCTACCAGATATGTAGACTTTAAACCAGCTGACCACATCATATGAGAGGCTGAGGTTAAGTAGTTTCTGGCAGAGGAGATCATGGTTTATAAGGTCGAAGGCTGTGGTGAGATCAATGTGTATGGACCCAGCCATTTCTTCCTTGTCCTGGTCACAGTGTGGTGAGTCCATGAACTCCAGGAGTGCTGCCATAGTGTTGCAGTTTTTCCTAAAATCATTCTGCTCATTATTCAGAAGCACTTGATGATTTAAGTAGTGAGAGAGCTGTTCATTAACAATTTTCTCTAAGCTTTTTGATGGGGGGGTACAATGAAGATAGTGACAGCAATTAGAGAGTAGGTTGTTATCACCCCCATTGTGTACTGGTGTCACATAGGCTTTTTCCATAGCTCAGGTACTTGCCCGATGGAAAGGGATTACTTGAAAATAACCTGCAGTGGGTGGGTGACTTCCCTAATGACTTGCTTGAGCAGCTTCATATCATTATTATTGGGGCCAAGCCAAGTTGTAATTTTGGTATTGGCAAGGTAAGTGAACACTTTGGCCCAAGTCAGCCTTTTGAAGTAGACCTTGGGTCTGTTAGGAAGGTCAGGTGTACAGTATCACCAAGTGTGGGGGATAATACAGGGGGATCGGGTATGAATGAGCATAAGTCACTAAACATTTTATTAAAGGAGATAGCAATATTTATGTCTCCTTCAATTGTGGAACTACCAACCACTATGGAGTCAGGCAGTTGTTTTCTTGCATTGCCCAGGATATCATTGATACCACTCAATAGCTGCTTAGGATGGTTATCTCCTTTGGTCCCATAGCCACCATATGGCATCAGAACCATCCATTGCTGAGCCGGATTCAAAATAGCCACCAGGAAACAATGAGTTAAAGAGTTTTTTGGGGGTGATTTGTGGTATTCGGCCTTAGATTTTAACAGTGTTCCATAGCTCCATGTACTTTTGGAGGTATTTAAGGTGACTAAGCACTTTGTACTGAGTCCATACTCTATCCCGCTTCCTGGACAAGGACTTATTGGCATAGGTGTACCAGGCCAGTGAGTCATCTTTCCTATGAAGAGTCTTGTATGGGGCAACAGTGTTGCACATTAAACTAAAGTATGAAATACTCAAGGGCAGCATTTATGTCACAAATGTTCGACAGGAAAGACCAGTCTAATTGTTGTAGTAGTGCACGGATGTAAGGGAGCTTATGGGTACAAAACACATGGGCTTTGATGGAGAAGGACTGCCCTTTGGTTACCTTAGCTGTCCATCTGCAAGTGACAGGGGAATGGTCACTAAGAAAGTGTAGCAGAACTGTGGTGGAGATGACCCTGTCAGTGTGACTGACTAGGATCCAGTCCAGCAAGGTGGCAGTGCCTGTTTTGCAGTTCTCCCTGTTTGGGGTGGAGATAACCTGAGTTATTAACACATTGGCCAGTTTGTCTGTATGGGCCTTGCTACTGCTTGACAGCCAGTTACAGTTAAAATCTCCTAGCACAAGTTTTTAATGTTGTGGAAATCAGCTTGAAACAGTGTTGATGAAGCAGTCGAAGTCGGTACTGACATTTTTTGGTGGTATATAGACCACTAGAAGGGTAAGATTCTTATCTCCTTTGGGTCCCCATCTTAAGTTTTCTGCAAGAAGTTCTCAGCCAATGGGCTCTAAATGTGGAGAGTCTGCAGGAAGTAAGGTAGGACTTAAAGTACATGAGTCTAAACAGGGTGCAGGTGTCAATGTCAATTTCTTTATCAAGGACCCTATTTGTGAGCCAAGTCTCCTTGAAGGCTACAACATCAAACTAGGAATTAGTTATCCAAAGCTTGAATTCATCTGGTTTGGGAATAAGATCTCCTATGTTCACATGGGCCAGCTCTATGTATCCTATAAAGGATGTAGCAGGTGCTGCAGGGCTAGTGTTGGGACACACATTACCCCCAGTGATTAGCAGGAGCAGTATTATGAGTTTGGATTTTTGAGTGGTAACACACCTTTCAAATGTTTTACCTTTTGCTGCATGCCACAAGTCAGCTGGAGGAGTTTTAGTAAGGTGTCAACATCGGGGTCTCTGAATTGGAGGAAGGGAACTGTGTGGAAGGATATAAAAGGCAGCAACATACAGCAGGCTCAGCGGTAGCTGGCCTATGTGGTAGTGCCAGGTGCAGGAGTAATGTGATACCATATCAAGATATGGTGAGGGGTTTTAGTTGCAGGTATATTATCAGCTATAGCCAGCACAACAAATGTTAAGAAACCTACAAAACCAGTAGAACTACTGAGGATGGCCATTAGAGATGGGCGAAGTGGCTCCAATTCGCTCCGCAAAGTGATTCGCCGAGTGAAGGCGAATTTGTGGAGTGCTCCGCAATGCGAAGTGGAGTAATTCGCATTATAATGGGTAACGCGAAGTCCATTGAAAACAATGACTTTGAGTTACTCCGCCTTCCAAAACCACTACTCCACCAATTCTTAAGGCGAAGTACATTGAAAACAATGTACTTCGCCTTACTTCGCCTTGTTTTTAAGCTCCAAAGGCGAATTTTGCAGTGATTCATGAGATTTCAGGTGACATGGGCTCTAGATTGTTCTGCACAGCCTTAGTTTGGGGTAGTGTGTGTAGGCAGCTGTAGGAGACAATCTGCTCTGAGAGGTCTCTGTGATTCAAACCTTCTAAAAGCTGTTAAAAAGCCTTTTTGAGTCATTTTTTGCTGAAACTTTAGTTCATCGATTATAGGAAACGCTCTGGTGCTCATATCATCGAGCTTTTCTTGTTTGTGTATGGATTTTGAATGTTAATGTACAACATTCGGTCTGTGTACTGAAAGACAGTGGAACCATGCTTTGGGGAGGAGCATATCTGTTGTGTAGGTAGACTAACTTGGAGAAAAAGACAGTGCTTTCTGTTTTGGTGATATTTTTCTTGTATAACTGTGTTAATGTACACACAGTAATATTTTCAGTAATTCTTGACTTTTTTTGCTGATTGTTGTGGTGCAGCAGTGTACAATTTGTCTGTTTAAAACATTTGGTTATATTACTAAAGGTTTTCAATTTGCTACACATTACTTGAGTGTACGTGTGAGTGTGTGTGTGATGTGTGCCATTAAGTCAGACACCTTTTATTGTGTTAAAGAGTAATTGCAGCAGTGTGAACCTGCTATCCACTCCACCTGCATGATTTTTTTATACTGCTTTGTGGTATCTTTACAGGTAGTAGATTGTTGCTGCTGTGCACTAACCCACCAACTGGCAAAATGTATTCCTTTCCAGATTGGGATTTGTGACTTGTGAGCACTGGTTAGGTGTTGTGCCTTTTTGTATGCATCCCTTGAGTGCGCAGCTCAATTTTAATCTGTCTGTGCGTTTGCATGGCACCATTAATTCTGGGAGACTGCATTTCTTGTTATGCTCTCATTTCACTTCGTCAGACTGGGGAACTTTCTGGACACAAGACAGTAGCATTTTGGGTATGCACATTAATTCTGGTGACTCTGTGTGTGATCTGACCACTGTGCACATGACTGACTGTGCCATTAATTCTGGGAGACTTTGCATTTCTTGTTACACTCTCATTTCACGTCATCAGCACTGGGGAGTTTTCTAGACACAAGACAGTAGCACTTTGGGGATGCACATTAATTCTGGTGACTGTGTGAGTGGGATGCTGCCAATATTGTTGTCACACTGTCTTACTTCACGTTTAAGGTAGAATGACAATGTGAAGTAATAATAACAAGGCAAAATGAACCTTTCCTATGGGGCACTCCATGTAGCAAAGTGCCAAAGCGAAGTGACCACTTTGCGTTCACTTCACTGGCAGATTTTAAATTTGCTGCATCTATAATGGCCATGTTGGACCCCTGTAGAAAGGGGGTATGGTTGGGCATGTGTCCCCCTTGGGGGAATATTTCAAGATGGTTGAGAAGACAAGCAAATAGGTGAGCCTCTGGATGTGTCTTGACAAATACAGTGGTGTGACTGAGTAAAACAGAGCTACCGTGAGTAGGATGTGTGGTTATATGAAGTACATAGATACATACATAGACAGTGTCGGCAGATAAGGGCTTATGGACCACCCAGTCTGCCCATTTGAGCTTGTAAGTTCATTTGAGCTTGTAAGTAAACAGGAAATTTAGAGGTTACAGACTAAGGAGGAGACAGAGTAGAAAAAGACTTCTCCAGATCGATTGTTGGCTAAATACCATAAAAACAGGGTGTGTCAAAATACTTAGCAGGAGAAAGCAAATATGGGGAAACTCCAGATAGAGCATTTGGCTGTAGTCAGTGATACAGACAGATTCAGAGTCTAGATCAAAATAGAGGCAGGCATTATACTGAAGTAGCAGATAAGGTATAGTAGGAAATTGAAATAGCTTTTGAACAGTTCCTTTCCCATTGAGTCTGCCTCCCTGATTGGGTGAACCAAACACTCCAGGAAGGGTAATCTTTTTTCCACAGAGAATACTGAGGCATGGTATTAATTTAAGAAATCTGCATTGTAAGGATCATTGGTCATCCATTCCTTCTCCTTCTTTGATCACTCAGTGCCCTTCTTCATTTTCCTTTTCTTCCTTATGTACCTGAAGAAAGCTGTAACTGACTCTGTGTGCAGTGCTGAGCCATCCCTTGGCTTTGGCTCTCTTCAGTGTCTTGCTTACTTCCCTATTCCTGCAGTGGTAGACTGATGTGCTATCCTCCTACTGTTCCTTCTTTTATGACCTGAAGGCTGCCTCTTCCTGTCTACTGCTTCCTTAATCTCCTTGGAGAACCAGATAAGCCTATTTCATATCCTGACCTTGCTTACTGTCCCCATACAGCTCTGTGAGTCCTCCAGGATTGCTCCCTTAATGTTCTCCCGCTTGGCCACAGTTCCTTTCACCTTGCTGACTCCCTTGAACTGCTTCCCCAGTAACCTAGGTCATTTTAATGAAGTCTGTCTTGCAAAAATTCAAAACTTGAAACCTGAACATAGTGATTCCTGGGCCGAGGTGTAAGAAAAATCACACCATGTTATAGTCATTGTTTCCAAGAGGTGCCGCATCCCAAACACTGTCCAATGCATCTTGTTCCCCAAACGTCTGACATTGAGGCTGATTACCCTCCAAACTATTCTTCCCCCTTAATTTCTGCTTTATTCCTATACCCAGCCCAACCCCTACATGGCTGCATGTTCTGCTTGCACCCCTCTGCTCTCATTGCGATGTCCTGCCTCCCTTATTAGGGGAATATTAGCTAGGTCCCATACTATCTCCACCTGGCTACAGTAACCCTCAGTTCTTGTACCTCCCTGTCTTAGTTTAAATGCCTGTCAAAGAAGGAATCCGGCTTCTGCCCAGTGTGTGCGCTCTCTCCACTATCGGATGGAGGCTGTCACACTTGAACATCTTTTTATCCCAAAAGTGACTCCAGTCCCCTATAAATATGTACTGTCCCTCACTGCATCACCCTTTCAGTCATGAATTTAACTCCATTTTTAACTGTCTTATATTCCCAATGTCCCACACCAGCAGGACCAAGGAGAAGGTCACCAATGTGGATGTTGTTGTCATTTTTCTCCCCTAACCTACAGAAGCTATCCTTCACTGCTTCCAATTTCTGACTGGCCAGATCATTTGTCCCTAAATGGGAAATCACATTTGCACCACCAATGCACTTGACTATTCCTTCAAACCTACTGGTGTTCCTTCTAACAGAGGCTCCCAGGACACATTTACAGTAATTGCCCAATCTCAGTTTTCCACTCCCTCCTTCTCATATGTCTCATAAGTCTTTTACGAGCTAGATAAGGCCAAATACCAATTTGAAGCCCATCCTTTACACAAGGGGATATCCTGATATTCAGTCTTTGAAAAAATAGTTATCCATTCTAACTTTAAACTACCAAGTGAAGGCTATTCCACACTGTCATCAACCTTTGATTGAACCAGGAACCTCTCTGCTTGGTTGAACTTGTTTCACCCTTAAGTTGTAAACTGTGTGATCTATGTTGTAACTCTGTTCTTTGAATTCAAATCCAAGACATTGCCAAAGGTCATAATTAGTAATGGTCCCAAACAGCAGGCATAGGTCACCACATAACCTTCTGTACTCCAAGGAATACAATCTCAAGGACTGTAACCTTTCTTCATAACTCAGATTTTTAAAGGCCTGTTACTATCTTGGTTGCTCTTCACTGAACCACTTTATGAACCTTAATCTTTGTCTTCATACTGGGTGACCAAAATGGGGCACAGTATTCAAGTGGGACTTCACAACAGATACATACAAAGGGATCACCACTCTCCTATCCCTGTTGTCGATGTATCTTCTATTACATTTTAAAATTCCTATTGCTTTTTTTTGCACTCCAATCATAGAATCATAGACATTTGTCAGTAGAAAAGGAATTAATTGGCCCATCTAGTCTGCCTTTATTCCTTCCCCATAGGTAACCAAGACTCTACTACCCTACATCCCACTTCTGTGTTCTCAACCCCATGTAGATTCCCATCCCATCCCCGTTTTCATATGAGGGTATCTTTCCCTCCCTCTCTTGTTTAAACCCATGTATTTATCCCATGCACTCTTCAATCCCACCACTGCTGATGCCTTAACCACCCCCTCTGGTAGCCCATTCCAGTTGCCCACCACCCTCTCAGTTAAGTAGTGCCCGCTTATCTCCTCAGAGTTGACCAGCCTCCTGCTTCAAGCTGTGTCCCTATTTCCTGGATTGTCTTTCATCTTGAATATAGTCCCTTCCCTTACCCTGCTAATTCCCTTCAATCATATCCCCCCTTCTCTCCTGATTTCCAATGGATATAGGTCAAGCTCCTCCATCCTCTCCAGATATGTCCTATGTTGCATACCATGCACCATTTTGTCACCCTCCTCTGGACTGTTTTCACCATATCAGTATTCCTTTGGAGGTGAGGTCTCCAGAACTGTGCCTCATACTCAAGGTGGGGTCAGACCATTGACCCCTATTGGGCATTATCACCTCCCTTCTCTTGCTTGTGATACCCTTCCCTATTCATGCCAACATACCGCTTGCCTTTCCAACCATTTTGTTGCACTGATTTGCCACCTTAGGGTTGTCCAAAATAATAAGCCCCAGATCACTCTCCTGCTCTGTTTCCACAACATCCTCTCTAGTGTGTATGTGGCCGTTGGGTTCTTGTGCCCTATGTGCATTATTCTACACTTTTTGGTATTAAATCTCACTTGCCAACTCTTTGAGCACCTCTCCAGCTTTAATAGATCCTTTCTCATGCTCTCCACCCCCCCAATGTATCTATTCTATTGCAGATCTTTGTATTGTCTGCAGACAGACATACCTTCACATTTAGTCCCTCCGCAATATCCCCAATGTAAATGTTAAAGAGTATCAGCCCCAGTACTGACCCTTGGGGTAAACCACTTGCCAATTTTTCCTCCGTGGAATGAACTGCATTTAGAACCACCCTTTGACTCCTGTCACCAAGCCAGTTTTTCACCCAATTTGATATTTTCTCCCCTACCCCTAGACTGCCCATCTTTCTGAACAGCCTCCTGTGCAGGACGGTGTCAAAGGCTTTACTGAAGTCCAGATAGGCCATGTCCATCGCCCCTCCCTGATCACACTCCTTTGTCACCCAGTTGAAGAATTCAATGACGTTCATCTAGCATGACCTTCCCTCCATGAACCCATGCTACCTATCATCCTGTAGCCCATTTTCTACCAAGTATTCCTCTATCCTCTCCCTTAGGAGTGCCTCCATAATCTTTCCTACCCACTGATGTGAGATTGACTGGATGGTAGTTACTTGGCTCTCCTTTCCTCCACTCTTGTGTATTGGCACTACATCTACCTTTCTCTACTCCTCTGGTACCCTCCCTGTGTCCAATGATAGGTTGAACAGCCTCATTAGAGGTTCTGCCAGCTCTTCCCTAAGTTCTAGAAGCACCCTGGGATGAAGGGCATCCAGATCCATTACCTTGTCTACCCTTACCCTCCCCAAGTCCTCCAATACCCTACATTCATTGAACGGACTATTATCCACCTTCCCACCCTCATTGACTTTCCCCCCTTAATACACTGGTCCATGTCCCTTCTGTTCAAATATAAACACTGGGCAGAAATCTCTATTTAGCAAGTCTGCTTTTTCTCATTCCTTTTCTATGAGCTCACCCCCTCCTCTTTAAGTCTCATTATGCCCTGCTTGTTTTTCGTTCTCTCACTGATGTTGTGAAGAACTTTTCGTCTCCATTCTGGCCTCTTTCCCTATCCTTTCCTCTGTATCAGCCTTCACCCTCCTAATTATCAGCCATGCCACCCTTAGCATTTCCCTATATACCTCCGTGTTGTCCTTTCCTTGTGTTCTTTTATATGTCTTGAAAGCCCTTTTTCCCCTATTGCCTTTGCCACCTCTCTAAAAAATCAAAGTGGTCTCTTTCCCAATTTTCTCTTTCCTACCTTCCTAATGCACTGTTCAGCAGCATTCACAAGTCCTGTCTTATTTGCCCTCCATAGTTTTTCCACATCACCCAGATATTTCTGATCTTCCTTATCGACCCTAAAAATCTCTCTCATTCTTTTGAAATCTGCTCTCTGGAAGTCCATTACCCTTCTGGTGGCTGTACTCACTTCCCTTCCTACCCTGACCCTAAATCTAACAGCTCTATGGTCACTTGCCCCTGGATTTTCCCCCAGTGATGCCTCATCCACATTTTCCCCATTTGTCAGTATTAAGTCAAGTGTTGCCTCTCCCCTAGTAGATTCCCTTACCAGTTGATGTATGAGGGCTTCTTGCAGGGATTCCAATGTCTCCCTACTGCTAGTTGATGTAGCTACTGGAATCTCCCAGCTCACATCAGGGAGATTAAAATCTCCTACCAGCAGGAGTTCCACTTTACTTGCCATCCTTTGTACTTCCTGTAATAACTCTTTGCCCACTTCTTCCCCTTGATTTGGTGGCCTGTATACCACTCCCAGGCACATTGCCTCTCCAGTCCTCTTTATCAGTGTGACCCAGAGGATCTCCGCCAATCCAAGATTTACCTGACCTGCTATCGTCTTTATCCCATCCTTAATGTATAGTGCTACCCCTTCCCCCTTTTTCCCCCATCTTGTCTTTTGTGAAAAGGTTATATCCTGGGATACCCACTTCCCATTTATGGTTTTCCATCCACCACATCTCCATTATGGTGATCAGGTCCAATCCCTCATCTACCATCATGGCCTCTAGATCTGCCATTTTTTCCCCCATACTATTGGCATTTGCTAGCAGACCCCTCCACCAGTTTCCCTTATACTCTAATGTTTTCCTCCTTGTATCCTCTGCTCCCTCCTATGGGGAAGTGCTAACTAGGCAAGAACCTCCATCTATTACCTCTATCATTTCCCTAGTCTTGACTCCCCCTCTTCTAGTTTAAATCCTTACCCAGGACCCCAGATATATAACTTTGCAACTTTCCCTTAAACAATTTAATCTGGTTCAAGGTCAATTGGCATTCATCTGTATCCCCCTTCCCCGGGCCTTGCCTGAAAATAGGTAGAATTTGTCTCATGCACTTACCCAGTCATCAAAAACAAAAACAAAAAATGCCCTTGCTCCCCCCTCATTTACATGTATTCTGTTCTTTGTGTATAGATGCTCTCCTGCCCAAGTGACACCCACACCCCTAAGCAGGTGAATCCCTTCCCTTTGTACCAATCACTGAGCCAATGATTGAAGTCTTTAATTCTCATCTGCCTCAAGGTGCTGCCACCATGAACAGACAAGACCTCAGAGAAAGCCAGAAAGCTAAGCTCCTCCCTGCATCCCCTGACAATCTCCCTGAACTTACTTTGAACCTCCCCTATATCATTTCTTGCCAGGGCATTTATCCCTAGATGCAAGATTAGGTCCCCCCAGCAACCTAATACCCTCTCATTTTAGTCATCACCCTTCCTGCTTCCATCCCTGGCTGACAGAAGACTGATCTCTTTTTATAGGCCACCACCTTCCTTAACCAGTAGTTTCCCTCTAAGATTGAGTCACCAAAGACCATGACTTTGTGTGTACTCTCTATTTCTCTCCCATTCTTGCATTTCTTCTACTCCTTTCTTGGACTCCTGTCCTTGTCCTTTCTTGGATTCATGACCTTATACTGTCTACTTGCTCCCCCCCATTGTCACCCTGTTTCTCCTGTGGTCCCCTAATTACAACACTTCCCAGTCTTTTCTATCCCAATCTGTTGGAATCTCATTCCACCTTTTTTCTTCCCTTCACCTTGCGTTGTTTACCTTACTTTCCCTCCTCCCTAATCCCTCAACTAGATTCTGCCTCACCATCTTTTCCTCCCTCTTCCCTCTGAATCCCCCACACTCCCCATTCCCCTTGCACTTGTTCCTTTCACCTCCCCCTCTCACTGATTCTCCTGTGTCCCTTTGAAAAGTCCTCCTTTTCCACCCTTTCCTCTTGTCCTCCCATGTCCTGCAGATTAGCCAATGGTGAGTATCTGTTTGATAACCATACACTGCCTGCTGTGTTTGCCTTCCTGCCCAAAACTTGATTATCTCTTTCATTTGTCCTTGCCCTCACCCCTGTCCCTTCCCTTCCTTTTCACCCCACCTCCTTCCAGTTATCATCCATACTACCTCCTGATCTATCTCCCATCCTCCAAAAATGATAAGTAAAATTGTAATAGGAGTTGTGGTTAATACTATACCCTGTACCTTGCAAGAAGTGGGATTCCCGATACCCACGAGAAGTCCTTTTAGAATGATTCAATTTAGAGTTGGATAAATGAGCATACAAATTCAATTCTTGTAAAAAGAAAGTTAGATGGTTATGATTAGTGAAGAACCCACAAATGTTGTCTGCATATGCTTGAATCAATAAGGTTTGTTGGCATCCCTGACCTGGCAAACTGACCCATTTGGGCCTTTCAATCAAATGTCTTTAAAAAGGGTCCAAGGAAAAAATATACAGAATGGGACTTGGGGGGCACCCTTTTCTGACCCAGGTGAAAATCTGAAATGCCTCTGTTATTTTCCCTTTTATAAGAGCCCATACATAAACCATAGAATAGAGCAGTTGTATATGCCTAATTACTGCTAATGGCACCCTATACGCCCTAAGGGTGGCAAACAGAAAGGAGTGTAAAACCTGATCAAATGCCTTTTATTGGTCAACCGAAAGTATACAACCCACTGCTCTAGAAAGTGTTAAATGTTCGATTACATTTATAATGATTATAAGTGCATCTTGAATTTTCCTATTTGGGAGTCCACATAATTGCTGTGGGGAGATTACCAGATTACCATAATATGTTAATCTCTTGTTCATATCATGTATTTTATAGTCTGTATTCAATAAGATAATAGGCATCCAATTTTGTATTTTAAATTTGTCCCCTGATTTAAGTATGTAAACTAATAGTCCTTCTGTGAGGAAAGAGTAATTTTCTCTGAGTTGAAGGAAAATTTATACACTTGTTCTAAACAGATAGCTAACTCAGATACAAAAGCCTTGTAAAACTTGTTTGGGAGACCATCCAAACCAGGCAACATGCCAGTCTGTAATGATTTTATTGCAACCTCTATTTCAGCAGATGTGACATTATTTTGTAGTTTAAGTGCATCTTCAGGAAATGCGAAGACATGAATTCCTTGTAAATAATCCTGAATATTTTGATCAGTAGGGGATCCGACAGAACCAAGGATTAATAGTGAAGTTTTATAATGTCTTCTATATCACTGACAGCCTCTATTTTTTCCCTTCCAGAGTGGTTAAATACTCTATGGTAATTGTATCATGCAGTTTTTTGCACGCTTCAAAGGGATCTCCTACTGGTGTTTTCTGAGTTCCTCCATAGAGTATTGCCTGGATTGTTTTTGCTCTGTCATATTGATAAGCTTGCATATCCTGCTTTAGTTGGGAAATTTGGCTAATGTAGTCCTGCTTAGAAAAATTAGCTATTGTGTAAAGATACTGCAATCAGCTGCGTAAAGATAAATATTTTAGGAACTTATCATTTCCTGTTTTTTTCCCATACATAATAAACCAGGTCTTCAAATCCATTTTTGTTTCTGTCTACCATTCTCCTACATCTGTGTACAAAATCTGAACAGACATTCTGGCTTTGAAAATAGACAAAATACACATTTTAACTTGGGGGTCTGTCAACACTGAAGTATTTATCTTCCATCTGGTATTAGTTTTAGGGCTCCCACCAATGGCTGTAAATCTCAAGACCAGCATCAAGTGATCCAATAATTCTATAGGAACTATAGTTTAACACCCTTTAGGCAAATTAGGGGAAATGAACATATGGTCTATCGTGGCTTTATACATGTTCCATGTGTATGTACATTTTGAACTAGTATTATATACACTGCAGTCAATTAAGCCTGCAGTGTCTATAACCCTGGACAGCATATTAGAGTCATGATAGATATTTTTCCTCTTCCCCTGAGGATTCTGCACCCACTGTATATCACAGTTAAAATCACCTCCCAAAAAATGTTGTAGGAAGTAACTAAATATGACTGAATAGATCATAATAGAGAAATTCTTTTGGCTTTTGTCTGTGGACAATATGTATTGAAACCTATGGATTTCCAGATGCCATCGATGATGAAAATCCTACCTGGGATAAGATCCACCAATTTATTCAGTGAAAAATCATAAGAACCAAATAATATTCCCACCCCAGCTGCACAGTCAGGACCAAAAGACCTATATGAAGGTCCCCACAGCCATTATCTCTTGAAATCCATCACCTGTTCCCTAGAGTACAGCCAGAGTTTTTGCAAGAAAGAAAAATTCAAATTTACATTCATGAATATAAGTAAAAACAGCCTGCCATTTCACACTATTTAACAAACTATGGATATTTAAAGATCCAATACACAATGAAACCATCATGAAAAAGGTGATTAACAAACTATACATTCTTCTTTCTTTTTTTCTTTTTTTCCTTTATAATCTCCTTGCTCCACACCCCTAGGGGGTTGGTCTGATCCTATTGTTTGGGAATCAGAGTCACCCTGCTCCATCTCTGAATCTCCCTAATTTGTGAATAAAGCTGCATGCGTGTTGTTGGACTCAAAAGATACAGGAGGAGGGAGCGGTTTGGGTTTTAGATTCCTAATGGACCACCTCCTTGGTAAGGGAGGTAAAACAGTGGGGTTTGAAGGACTTCCTTCTGCAATGTCAAGGTCTTTATAACAAACAGGGGCTAGCAGTACTGGATCAAAAATTTCACCAGGTATGGGTTCAATTTTAAGGGGAACTTGAGATAGGTCATCAGTGATAACAATCATTTCTTTTACTTCTGGGGATGAGGGATGGGGGTGAGATGGTAGTATGATAGCAGAGGGGTCTTAGGCTGGGGAAAGGAAGCTGTAACTGTGTCCTGAGCTTGTTGAATAAAAAGTTCAGGACTGATGTAAGTGGCTTTATTTTTTTGCCACCCAGGGGCATTCTGAAAAATCATGGCCATACTCCTTGCACAAATCACTTTTGGTGTGATTAGCACATTGCATGGTAATATGACCTAACTCTCCACAATTGTCACAATGAGCCTTGTCACAGGTGCTAGGTAAATGGGTCATAGACTTGCATTATAACAGATTCTGGGTTGCCTGGCATAAAAGCATACCCCCAATCCCTTCCAAGCATAAAAGAATTAGGGATATGCTCCATGCCTGAATCAGTTTGTTGCAGCTTAACTTTGTACTCTCATCACTCTGCCCAGAACATTTCTGAATCCAGTATTGCTTCTGGTTCGCTTACTATGTCACATCTTTGGGATAACCAGTATGTGATGTCCTTCACATGGACCCCCTCATCCTGAATAGGGGAATTTCCATGATACACTGGCCAAATTGCCCCCCATTCACTAAAAATACCACCAACAGCTTAATCTGGTTCAAGGTCAATTGGCATTCATCTGTATCCTCCTCCCCTGGGTCATGCCTGAAAATAGACTGAATTTGTCTAGTGCACTTACCTGGTCAACAAAAGCTAAATAAATAAATATTAAAGACATTGATGTATTACTGAATACTTTTTCAAATTTAACTGTATAATTGTTAGGATTGCCTCTACAATGAAAATGCATATTCCAACAAAAACAAGTGAGTAAATCAAGACTTGTTAAACTGAATGATGTTAAGGGATTAAATATGAAGACAGTATAAAACAAACTGTAGTCAGATCCAGTAGGGCTGTGAAGAGCTACCAAGTAATTTTCTTGTTGGTGCCATATAGTACTGTTCAGTCATAATCATCAAAAATTGGCATGCTGCTAATTCAGTCCTCTTGAATTTATTTAGTCAGAGTACACACTGCTCTGCGTGTGTGTGTGTGTGTGTGTGTGTGTGTGTGTGTGTGTGTGTGTGTGTATGAGCATGCAACCTGTCATGCCCATAGGAATGAGATAGCTAATACAGCTGCAATGTCTATAATCCGACACTGTAGTCTGTCTGACTTTCATAGTTTTAGTAACTTCCAGTACAATAGATAATGAGTTAACTTCTAGGTTGCTGAAAGAAATAGAATAAATCTATTAGACTGAGCTGGACAGATGATATAAACAGCAGTTTAACATTTTTTTTTGTTAGTATCCTGAGAAGTTTGGAGGTAAAACATAGTAGCATCCCCCTTCCTTCAGTTGCCTTTAACATAGAGCAGCAAACAACAAAAACCAGAGTGGGGATGCACTATTTTGCAGCTCTGGAGGAATACTTTCAACAGTCCAAAAAGGGAGTTCCACAATCAGCCATTTTTTAGAGCTACAGCCCTATCCCAAGAGGGATGTAGGTTCCGTCCACAGCCTTAAAAAAACCAAAAAAACAAGGAATATGTAATCCTACAAACTTATAAAAAGTTAAGGAATTAATGTAAAACTGAAATTCATAAATCAAAAGGACAATATTTCATTTCAGAACAGCAAAAATATTAAAATAATCCTCCAAACCATGGCAAGTACTAAATGATTAAATGGTTAGAGGATTTAAAGGTACTAACATAGCTATCCAGGATGGAAATCACTTAGTTAATGGACCCAGATTATTAGCAGAAACATTTAATATATATTTTTTTTATATTTGGAGAAACACAGAAACAATGTTAATCTCGTTCATTTAAATAATGACCCCATGGGTGTTGATAGGGATTCCATTCAAAAGTTTTATTTTAAAAAGTACCATGTCACAAGTTAAAGATCATGTGTTAAAATATTACCCTAGACCTCATCTTGGGATAGATTACAGATTTATTAAATTAGGTATTGAAATTTTGACCCATCCTATTTTAGAATTGTTTAATTTTTCATTGTGTTCTGGTCTATGTATCACAATCAGTGAAAAATGGCTATAATAAAACCCATATTTAAAAATGGTAGTACAGATATCATTTCCAATTACAGACCCATTTCCATGTTGTCCCTTATTTCTAAAATTTTATAAAGAATTATTTTTGATCAAACATCTGATTTCTGGAAAAATATCATCTATTATTTAATTCACAGCATGGATTTAAATGAAAATGCAGCACAGAGACAGCCTTGTTGCAGTTCACCAGCTACATACAGGGTGCTCTTGATAAGGGTCACTCTGTTGTGGCAGTATTTCTGGACCTCACCAAGGTGTTTGACCTTGTTAACCATAGTCTGGTGCTTAATCTTTTATCTGATCTTCATTTTTCAAATGTCATTTCAAAATGGTATTCGAAATACCTAAGTAAAAGGGCACACACACAAGTTTTATAATAGGAGAATTATCACAGCCCAGGCATATTAAGTGTGTAGTGCCCAGAGGTTCAATACTGGGGACTCTAATTTTTTTTCTTTATATATGAACTCAGCTTCTGAAGTTTGCAAAAAGTCCCAAATGACTCTCTTTGCTGATGGTGCTATAATTTACAGCTCCAGTGCAAATCCTGGAGATGCTGTAGAAGTCTTATGAAATTATTTTCTTTTATTTCAAAAATAGCTTAAATCTAAGGTAATGGCATTAAATGTAAAGAAAATTAAATTTATGATTTTTTCCAGCTGCAAAAAGAATGTAGAATTGAGTATCCCTATGGTTCACTTCAGTGGGGAGTTTGAAGACAATTGTAAATATTTAGGGGTTGTGTTGGACTTCAGGCTTACTTGTGAATCCCATATTAATACTTTAATAAAAAGTTTACACCAAAGGTTAGGGGGAATTTATAGAATCAAGCCATTTTTAACACTAGAGTCTAAAAAATAACATAGGTTTTTTTTTGGAGCATTAGATTATGGTTAAATGATATATACTGCTACAAGTGAAAAGATACTGTCTAAATTGAATGCTGTATATAATAGTGCTTTACGATTTATGATAGATTCCCCATACAGAACACACTGATGTGATCTTAAAAAAAACTAGCTAATTGTCCCTCTCTAGAAAATAGAGTAAAGATGAAAATGGGAATATTTCTTTTTTAAGGTTGTTAGGGGTTTACTCCCAAGTTCCATCCTCTCTTTATTCCCTAGAAGTATGAATGTTCTGTGGACCAGATCCCCAAACAAATTTGTGTTTAAGATACCATTTAAAAAAATACAGAACTGAAATCACTATTATTTAGAGCTCCCCTATTTTTCAACACTATACCAGCCTCTCTTATTAACTGTTTTACTGTCCAGGTATTTAAAAATAGACTGAAAACATGGTTTGATGCTACTAATGTCTGTTCATGTGCCCAAGTGCAAAAGTAGGCATTTAGTCCAAATGCTGTATGTTTCTATATACTGTATGTTTTTGTTTGTATTTTATTATTGTCATTTGTTTTTCTTTTTGTCATTTTGTAGAAAAAACTTGTTGTATGTCAAAATGGGCAGCAATGCTCATCATGATAACAAGTATAAAAGTAAAGCTGAAAAATGAAAGCTCTGCTAAGCCCTCCGTGTTACACTATAAAACACAGAGTGTAACAGAATGAACCTGTTTAGTTCTGTTAAGCCCTCCCATTTACAACATAATAAATTTTGAACAGATCTGCTAAGCCCTCTTCTTTATGTTAGTAAACAAATCCCCTTTACTCTGTAACAAAAACAGATTGAACTTATACAGATCTGTTATGGTCTCCCTGTTACAACTACTGTAGATAGTTAGATATCAGAGAGTGTAACAGAATGCAATTTTTAAGCTCTGCCAAGCCAGCCTCTTTACAACAGTATGAATTTGTACAGCTATGCTAAACCATCCTTACAACAACTAGATAATACAACACCTTGTCCCTGTTACAACAGAATTAACTTAAACAGATCTGTTAAGCTCTCCCCAGTGCAATTAGATAGCACAGCCCTTGACATTCCAAGCCCTAACTTTTACACTACATAGTACAGTACCCTTTACCTTTCTAAGCTCTGACATATGACATTTGTGAATGACAACAGATTTGAATGTACATGGAATGTCAATCTGGAGATTTTTAAAATGCCCTTCCCCCTTTAGATATTGATTGACATTATTGTAACCTTTGTATGCGCAACACACATAATTACAGTCAATGTAGTGACTAGAAGTTGCACTTTGAGATTAGTGTCTCCTGCCAACTGCTGCCCATGCTGTCACCCACAATATGATGTCTTAATGTGTGGTCCTTTAGCTGAAGAACCAGAGCAGAGGGCCACATGGGGAGAAAAACCTAAATACACAAAGCATGTTGATATCAGCCACACCCCTACAGCCAGCAAAGCTCCCATTTGGTGCAGTGGCCATCAAAGCAATGGGCAGAAACAAGCAGGCACAAATGGCCATTCAGCTAAATGTCTCCCCACTTGCCAATGTGTAGGCACACAGTACAGTAATCCACAGGAGCCAGCTGGCTCAAAAGTCAAGAGCTCCCCATGGAACTTCAGAAAAAAAATGACAGTGCCTTTTAAATTTTAAGTCATTCGTCAATAATACTCCCAAGCTCCTCTCCTCAGATGTTTCCTTAAGAAGTTAGTCATTCAATAAATAATGTGCCTTTTGATTTTACCTGCCCAAATGCATTACAGCACATTTATCTGCATTGAACCTGAATGTATATTTTATGGCCTAGTTTTCAGATTTAGACAACTCATTCTGCAGATTTATTACCTCCTAGGAGCTATGTACCACAGATCTGATTTTGATATCATCTGGAAATTTGGATAGCCATACTCTCTTTCCATACTTCATTGATGCCACATGTAAGTTAAATAAACTGGATCCCAGCACAGATCCCTGTGGCACCCCACTGGTCACACTGTTCCACTCAGATGACACACCCTTAATGAGAACCTGTTGCTTTCTGTCATCTAACCAGGAACTGATCCAGGCCACTATATTGATGTTAATCCCAGAGTTCATTAAAACCTCAACTAATTGGTGGTGTGGTACTTTGTCAAAGGCCTTATTATAATCTAAAAATATTACATCCACAAGATGCCCCTTATCCAGTGCCCTAACTCTGTCTAAAAATTGTAATAAATTTGTCTGACATGATCTTCCTTACACACGACTTTCTTTGTCTCTCTGAAAATGCAGTTGCCAACCACAAGCGTTACCCTTTCTATACTATTTTGCCATAGCCCCTTCCCCTAGGTGTTCCTTTGTTGCTTATTTCTGAAGGCTGGATGGTGATTAGCATGTTGCCCTCCTGGGAGGTGACAGCCAATCCTCTTTAGCCAGGGGCTCAAAGCAGTTTGCCATCACTGGTCCGGGACTCATGCCTGCATACTGGGCCTTTGGCTTGGTTTCCTCCCCACCTACCGTTTACCCTCCAGCTACCCAGGCTGTCTGACCTAAGTGACAAGGAGGGGGGCTATAAGACGTCCACAGGCTCTAATCTAGTCTTCTACGTAACTAGTGTATTTCATTCCATACTGCAGCAAGTTCCATTTGAGCACTGCCATTTTTCCACATAGAGGATAAGTACCGTTCCTCCATAGCAGAACTTGGAAGATGGCCACCAACAGCTCCTACAAATAAAAATGTCTGTCCTCGAGTACTATTTTTTTTATGTGCAAAATAGATTGTCCCAGAATAGCAGCACATCCGGGGAAATAACAACAGTAAAGTAATGATAAAGCTCCTGCAGGAGGAGCGACATGGCTTCAGGGAGTTCATTCACTTGCACCTATGCTAGAGATAAATGGTGTTTTAAATGTGTATCATTTTTTTTTGATTTAACAAGTTTTATTAGTTTGAGCACCAGTCAAAGTACATTAGATAGTACATGAACATATCAGAGTAATAGGGCTAAAATACAAACCATAACTTAAAACCCCTCCCTACCCCCCTCCTGACTACACACTATCCAATATCTTTAGTATGTCTCACCTATAATATGACTACACATTCCTATGGTTTCCAAACTAACAGTAGAGTCTCTAGGCTACCCCAGAGAGAGAAATAAGCTTCTAACCTATTATACATAGATGCAATGTGTCTTTCCAATTGTAATGCCTGACTAATTTCCTTGTACCACTCCATTACATTAGGAGACTTATCTTCTGTCCAATGCCTCATAATTATCAGCTTAGTTATTGCAGAGATAAGTATCATATGTGCTTTCCTAACTTTGGGAATATCGCCTGGAAAATAATTTATTAAACAGATGTCAGGGGTAAATAAGGTCTTCAAACCAAGGATAGAATCCAAAGCCCTATTAACAGATTGCCAGAAGGTCTGCATGTAGGGGCACAACCACATCATATGATAAAGGGAGCTGACGTCCCTCTTGCATTTGCTGCATAAGGAAGTATTTAATGTCCCAAACTTGAAGAGCTTAGCTGGCATGAGATAAATATTCTGCATAATGTTAAAATGAACTAATCTAATCTGTCCTGTTTTATGAATTTATACATTGATACCCATAGTTTCCTCCATAGACCAGGGTCCTCTGACATTCCTAACTCTCTTACCCAATAAAGGCAAACACCTGATGGTAACCTACTGTTCCATGCCTGTAAAGTTTTGTATATATTAGAAACTGAGTGTGATTGGGAGGCAACCTTAAAAAGCGTAGCTAGATCTTTCCCCTCTGGATCCATTGGCGGGAATCGGGAGAAAAAGGATGCAAGGGCCTTACTAACGTGAATATATTTAAAGGCTTCTTTATCTAATGCTACAATGTGTATCATTTTTAAAGGCATGAAATAAACTTTTGCCTTTTTACTTCCAAAATGGAGTGAAGTAGTCAGTACTTGGGTAGTGTGAGCAAGTGCAGGGGATTTTTTCATTAATCTCTTCTAGTACCCCCATATTACATGAGCCAGCCTCCCTTAAATGCAGATTAGTCAGATGTCAATGTCCCAAAACAATCCAGCACTCACTACCTCATATATAAAAAAGAAGACACCACTGCTATATAACATTAAAAAAGGGCAATTTGTATTAATCAGTGCCACATAAAAGCACCTTGATGCATTTCAGACTGCTGCCCTTTTTCAAAAGGAATAATTAATCACATATCTGATTGAATGAGAACCTCTGAGAGATCTTTCCATTTCATTTCATGAGCCACTTACATGCCCTTTCCTTGATATAATATTTAGAAATAAGTGAGTAAAATGGTCACAAAGCATTACTAGGAAGATGAAGCACCTATGTCCACAGTATCAGAAAAGACATATTTATAATGGAAAAAATGCAGTTATCTGTGGAGTAACATTGCATGAGGTCCAGTGGGGACTAGTCTCATCACTACAGTGCCCACCTTGTGTCAGCACAGGTAGATAGATTGCAATGGGAGGTGTAAAGGAGGATGAAAAAACTGTCATCCCTATGGAGGAGACTCCAAGGTTAAGCACTGGACTAGAATCTTGGCTGTAGCAAAATCTGTTGAAGAGAGCTGCACTAGTATGGAGGCAGCTGTTATAAACACAGCAGGAGGAGGAGGCAGCAACTGGTAAGGACTGGCCAGAGAGCAGGGTGTCAGACAGCACAAGGAGAAGAAAGTGGTATTTTTTTATTTTAGTGGAGTCCATAGTTGGAAGGATGGGAAGGTTAATATGAGACTCAGCCTGGATGAATAGTTCTGTGCCTTCCAGGGGTGACTGCAGAAAATGTCACACTTCGGCTGATGAGGATACTTGACAGGAAGAAGAAGTCATGAGTTATGCTATGTTTGGGCATGAATGAACAGACAAACCATAGTGTTGGGAGGGGGTAAACTATGAATAACTCCATATGGGTTACTGTGCCCCAGGCTGCCTTGCTGCACAGGCATTAGATGTGTTCATTTTTGCTAATAGAACCAACACTACATTGTCAATGACTTTACCAGAAATAACCCATTCTTGGTGCAGACTGAATCTACCTGAGATTGGACTCCCTGTGGCTGTATCTGGTGTCCATTTGAGAAGAGAAGCACATTTAAATTCTGTAGACCTAACAGCAAAAATATGGTCTATAAAGTACTAGCAGAGTTGTGAGTAATACAGCAGTGACATTTAGATTTGCTTGCTGGGAAGAATTGTTATCATATAAAAGAGATTGTATCCATTCTCTGTCTTGGTTTAACAAACTTAATCTAATGTTAAGAAAGTTGGAGCAGGTATGTATAACTTGTATGAAAACTGGACCTTAACCAATGTAAAACCTTACACAGAAGATGCCAATTACAAGATGGATAGACATTCATTTACAATTGGATACTGCTAATATTACTTATTCATGTCTCTTTCATCACTACAAATTCATTTATAATCTGGATAGGTCTCAAGACTATCTTTAGTGGTGTCATAATACATTGCATCGTAAAGTATTTGCCAGGATGCACTTTGACATACATTTTCACTACCAGTCATTATATATGTCATGGGAGAAACTGAAGGAATTAAGAAAATGTAAATGTAATGAAAATGTAAATATTGTATTACTGGTGCACATTTGTTAATTGAGTGTCCATTATTAAGAGAATTAAGGGATAAATGGCTCAAGCAATTTCTGAAGAAAGTAAGTGGTTTAAGGATGGAACAGCAACTTCCGATACTTTTAGGCAGTAAACACATACCTTTTACGTATGCTGTTACTAAATTTTACCTTGCGGCATGTAACATGCTGAAGCAACAAGTGTCATTTTATTGATGTGACAATTTTGTAAATTATTTTATCAGTTTTTATGTATGATGTGTACGATATTTGAAGTGTGTTTTGTGTTTTAAAGTTTTTGTCATATGATAATGCACTTGTACTTAATAAAGTAACCTTGAACCTTGTGCTTTGTGTGAATTGAGACTCCTTGTGCAATTTGTCATTGGGACTTCATATCAGCAGCTGTGTTACCACCCTTTGATCCCACCAAGCATGATGTTGAGGTTAAAGGACACTGAGATACCCAATCTTCTTGCCAGCTTAGGAGCCTAAGGGGCTTATGGACTACAGGTGGGCCTAACTGATTCAGGCACTTTTGTAAATGCAAATCACCTGTTGCATGACAGACTGCTAAAACTTCCTGTCCTGATTGACATTCTTATTGGACCTATCAGCTTTTTTATTCACCCATGAAGAACAGGTGCGGAGCTGCTGTAAGGCAGATCTGTGTGAGATATTATTTAAGGAAGATCGATATCGGGGATTGTGGAGCTGTGCTGCAGCAGGCTGTGTGTCAGCCCAGATGACCTGAAAGTATTAGTCAACTAATTCCCTTCCAGTACTGAAGGGCAACATTCTTGTGCTAGCCAAACATGGTATTTGATATTGAACCTTACTAGCACAGAGTGAAAGTAACTGAGAGTAAATCCTCTGTCCCTTACTCCTGTAATATCCTCCAGAGAGTACCATAGCCCTGTAACTGGCTATTACTGCCAGGGAGGTCTGAATGCCTAGACTTGGTCAGAGCAGAGTTGCAGTAGCCTGATCAACTCGAGAGTAACTGCATCTCCAAACAGCAACACCGCCATTAGAGTACAGTGAAAGATTGAGAGATAGGGCAGAAAAGACCAACTGGCTAAAAGGGATTGCTGCAAGCTGTGACTAGAGGTAAGTGAAGTTGCTGACATTCATGAATTTCTGCAACTTTGCTTCATCAGTGTTTACAGTTCATATAGATTTTTATTAAGTAAAGTGGCCAAATGTGTGTGTAAAGTCTACAAAAATTGCCAACTCATGAGAAAATGTGGCTATTCATGTAGTTCACTGCTCTAATTTGGACAATCTGCTGGGGAAAAATTACAAAAATTGCATCACTATGTTGCCCGGAGAGTTGGTGGCTGCTTCAACCGTGGAGGGATTCAAGAAAGACTGGGATAGGTATAGGGGGAGACTGCATCCAAGAGCCCCTCTGGGGAATGGGAGACCTTGTAGGGGGCTAAAAATGGTGCCCTGGAAAGGCACTGATCATCGAGCAGACTTGATAGACCATAGGGCTTAATCTGATGGCTTCTTAGTATGTTATTATGTTAAAACAAGATATCTCTGCCACCCACTGTGCTGTAATACCACCCCTCTCCCACCTCTGAAAAACGTCCTAATCATATATCCCCTTTCATCCACTGCTGGCACCCTCCTACCTCTCCCCATCCTGGCAAATTTCAAAGTAAACTAGATCTAGAATCAAGAGTGACACATAAACGTTCAATACCCTTTTCCCACCCATACGCAAAACACATTCCTCCCACCTCCCACCACCCAATTCTCATCAACAGGTCAAGTAAGTCAAAAGACCCCCAACCAAACCCTTCTCTGGTCCCCAGCACCCTCCATCTCACACCAGCATCAAGAAAAACTGTCACCTGTTTTAAAGAAAATAGTCCTCTGGTTCAGAGCATCTGCTGTGTTCAGTGCCTATCTCGGTAGTGGCTCACAAATGAATAGTGACATCTTTGCTCCTACTAAAATCTGATTGGCTGAAAATTCAGTCAAGTCAGGTTATAATAGAAGCAAACTATGTCACCATTCATTCATGTGGGAGCAGTGTTTAACATGAAGAGGATAGTTCAACAGTTAGATGATTGTATTCTCAACTTGAAAAAACATTGCCACATGGGTTTGTCCTGAAAAGAATCAACAATCTGGGATCTGATGCAGCTCCTTGGCTTAATGGCATCCTGCAGAAACCTCCACAACAGGGCCAGACTACACATAAGACCCCTACAGAGGTTCTTCCAGAAAAACTGGGATTTCCTAACACTTACCAGAAATGACTCATCATGCCACCACCAGTAAGAGGATCCATTTGGTGCTGGACAGTAGAAAGTAACACGTGCAAGATGTGACTCCAGACAAGCAGGTAACAATATTAATTGTTTAATAGACAAAAATGATTGAGGTCTGCACCTGGGTCCTGTGCTCAGCTCTCATGTACATGAACACAAAAAAATAAAGTTGCCAGCACTAGCCAGATCAGCAGAGCAACACAACAAGGCTTATGGATGAATATAATGTGCTATAAATGCACATGAAAGAAAAACTGAAAGCCGTGATGTGCTTCTTCCAAACAAATTTATTCACAGCACACAGCTTCCACATCCATAAAACTCCTTCAGTAGTATCCTATTGAAGGAGTTTTATGGATGTGGAAGCTGTGTGCTGTGAATAAATTTGTTTGGAAGAAGCACATCATGGCTTTCATCCATAAGCCTTGTTGTGTTGCTCTGCTGATCTGGCTGGTGCTGGCAACTTTATTTTTTTGTGTCCAACAATATTAATTGACAGAAATGCCAGTCTGCATGGTTGGGGTGCAATTCTGGACACAACAACAATGCAATGGAGATGATTCACATCCAAGGCCTTCCGAGAGAAAATCTGTCATTAACAAACTATAAATGCAAGCAGTCTGGCTGGCCCTTGGGCACTTCCAGTACAGGGGCCAGGGTGCTCACATAATAATCAGGACAGACAATGGAGTGTTCATGTCATATATAAATGAACAATGGAGAACAAGAAGAAAACAAATGGCCAGAGAAGCCACCAGCCTATTAACATAGGTAGAGTTCCATGTGGCAAACCTGTCTGTCATCCCTCTGGCAGGTGGTCTCAACAAGCAGGCAGATTAGCTGAGCTCTAACCCTCAATCCAGGAGAGTGGCAACCTCATCATTAAGCTTTTCTGAAGATCCAGTCATGTTGGGACCCATTTCAAATTTACCTAATTTATTTATTATTTATTGGATTTTGTTAACCGCGTAGACTCACTTGGCCATGCATCCCTATTTCAGGAGCGACCCAGGATTAATGACACACAGCACAGAAAACAGACATAATTACAATGTGTAGAGCATTACAGTGAACATCTCATGAAACAAAGAACAAAAATAGCAACGATGGAAGTAACAGATTCATACTTTCAAAACAAAAAAAACATAACAATTTGCTTGTTCTATTAGCCAGCTCAACTCAGTGGACATGCTGAGACAGAGCTCACAGGCAACATATGGTGACTTTTCATGGCTACGAATTCAAACAAGCAACTCTCAACTGTTTTCTCCATTTAAAAGAAAAATGGTACAGTAGGAATAGACGCACTGTTAACTCCACATTGGTTCATGGGAGTTTATATTTTCCTAACAGTCTTGATGCTGGTATGTGCAAGATATAAGTGTGTGACAGTATGGTGGTCCTCATAGCTCTGGACTGGCCCAGGAGAAGGTGGTATGCATTGAGCATTCAAATGCTGATCAATGATCCAATTCCACTGCTGAACCTACCAGACCTACTATCATAGAAGTCAGCTCCACATCCTGTACAAGAAACTGTCAAATTAATGGCTTGGCTGCTCATAGGGACATACTGTTAGTGGCAGGGATGTCATTTAAAGTGGTGGGCACAGTTTTACAATCTACTAGGCAGTCAATGAATGGGACTTATAGCAGACACTGGTCCAAGTTTTCTAAGTGCTATGCAGCTCACTTCATCAACTCCATGGAGTGTTCTGTACCCCAACTGCTGAATTTCTTACAAGATAGTTTTGACAAAGGAGTGACCATATGATCCTTGAGAATCCAGGCAATGGCAATAGGGGCAATTTGGGGAAAGATTGTTGGCACACTTCCCAGAGTGCGCTTGCAGATGCTCTAATTTTTTATGGCCATAAGTAACATTAGACCAAGAGAGAAACCCACTGTACCTCCTTGGCAGATGAACATTGTTATAGGAGCTTTGACTGAAGTTCCATTCAAATTCATGAACTCTATTTCTCTGTACTTCTTGACACTTAAGACTGTGTTTCTAATTGCAGTTTGTTTAGTCCACAGAACAAGTGAGCTTCAGGCACTCTGTCATGAGCCATTCCTGTCTTTTCATGAAGATAGGGTCATTCTTAAGACTGTCTCGTCCTTTGTTCCCTGGCCTAAGAGTTATCCCTTCCCTTGTTTGATCTGTACCTTAATGATGCCTGCAGGGATGAACTCTGTGATCTGGACATGATTATAACAATAAAAAGCTATTTGGACAGGATGGCTCTAATCAGAAAATCAGAGAGACTAATCATATTGTTCAAGGAACCTAACACAGGGTCCACTGCCTCTAGATCCACCATTGCCAGGTAGCTAAAAGCGGCCATAGTGAAAGCCTATGTAGCATCCAATCTGCCTATCCCCCAGAATGTTAAAGTGTATTCCACCAGGGTGGTATTCACCTCCTTGGTGGAAAGCAATTCTGTGTCTGTTGTAATCTAGATTTAGTAGTTGCTGTATTGGTCCTTGCAAGAATAGATCCAGAAGCAAATTATTTGATACCTTTTAATTGACCAACATAGATGTAACAACAAGAACAAAGTGCTCTAGCTTTTGGACCAACCAGTCCTTCTTCAGAAGCTCATGGCAGTTGTTTAGAAAATACAATATTTATAACAGCTAGATAATACAGAAAAAAACAGAAAAAAAATCCCCATTGGTTTAAAATACTCATTTGAAAAATACAGAAGATGATGTCAGAGAAGTATAACAGTACCATACTGCCTTCAGCTAGGAGGAACCCTGGGTCAAAGGTGCTTGGTGGAACACACATACAAAGAATCCTACTGCATATAAATTCAATTGACATAAGATAACACTGCTGAAGCAGATGTCTCCTAAATCAAGCTATGAGTGTCACAGTTTGAATAAGGATGTGATTACTGAAAGGCAACCCCCACCCAGATTAAAGACAAACTAAGATTGTTTTAGGGCTCATGAAGTTTCAACGTCTGCATTATAGAAAAGAATTTACCAGTAAAGTTGTCTTAAAAACATCAGTGCACACTGTGTGATGTGTAAAACCTAGCTGGACCTGTCACCCAGCTGTACTCTCAAGCTAGATGTAAGGCCCAAGAAATTTCAAAAACCTCTAGTGTAGTGACAGGACTATATAAATGATAATTTTACTATAAACTGACAATATTAGTGTCAAACAAAAAATCCTAGTCAAGGAACCTCAAGGAATTAAGACCATGTAGCCTGATATGTATTGATGTCAATATACACTGAGAATATAACAACTTGATGTACCACAAGTGTCTAAGGAATCTGAAAAAGAGATACAAAATGTAATTTCTCTCCTCCTCTTCATACAAACAATACACCCTACCCCCCACATCACCCTAATGTGGGTGGGGGAGATACATAGCTTTAAGGAGGTGTTGTATCTCTCTCTCTCTCTCTCTCTTTCTCTCCCTCACTCTCTCTGTCTCTCCCACAGACACACACACACACACACAGTGACTTTTTTTAACCTAAAGAAAAAGAAAACGGTCCCTCACCATCTTCGTCACCTATCTTCCTTCCTGACCCTCCTTCTGCACTCCCCACCTTCCGGTATTACCTCCCTCACCCCATACTTACCTCTGGAGGTCCAGCGCTGTGATCTTCTGTGGACCGGGAACATGTCTGCACTCTTCAAAAGCCAACTGCAAGCAGAAGAAAATCACTGTAAGTCCTATAATGGCTGTTAATAGGGGTTTCAACTAACTTAGGTTGATATCTTAGCTATTTTGGGAAGTTTTGGTCAGAATTTTTCAAGATGGGGTTCTAGGGACCCCGCCTCATAAACACTGGCACTGTCACTTCATTTCTCAGTCTTAAACATGATTTCGAGATTGCTGTGTGGAATCACCTTTCAGGATTGATTAATGAAATGACAATGTCTTTGTACATGAGATGGGGTCCCAAAAAGCCCATGTTGCAAGTCTGGTGAGAAAACTCCAAAAAATTACTGTGTTATGAGCATGCATTGTGCAGTTTGTGCACACAGTCATAACTTCACCAATTTTTATTATTTTCACTCCAAATTTCCAACATTGCCATTTTTTAACACCACCTAATGAACAGTACCGCAGTCATTTTTTACATCCCAAAAAAAACTTGTTTTCACACCTGTGGCACAGAATGGTGCAGTTGCCATGTGAAATCAACTTTTGGGACAGATTAATGAAATCACAGTTCTACTGTTCATAAGGAGAGGTCCCCAAAAGGCCATGTTGAAAATTTGGTGAAAAAATTCCAAAAAATGATTGTGTTATAAGCGTACATTACGCAGTTTCTTCTCCAGCTTTTGTATTTTCACTCCAGATTTTCAACATTGCCATTTTTTCCACACCTCCCCAAAATGTCTTTTCATGCCTGTTGCACCGAATGGTGCATTTACTGTGTGAAATCACCTTTTGTAATTGAGTAACAAAGTGATAATGCCACTATTTATTAGGTTGGGTCCCAAAAAAGCCCATGTTGAAAATCTGGAGCAAAAATACCAACAAATGCCTAGGGTGTTAGAATTTTCAACTGTAATGCCCCACCCTGTACAGACTGACAGGTGTTGGGGTGTGGCTTGGGGTCATCAGCCATAATGCTCAAGCCATTCCACCCCACCCTGCAGTCACTGACTGGCATTGAGATGTGCCATGGGGTCTTCAGTCCTAATGTTCACGCCCATTCTCCTATACTGCACCCATCTTAGCTTATTTCCTTATGGAATGGGGTGAGCATAAGGGCCAAAGACTCCAAGGCACACCGTGACACCTGTCAGTATCTGCAGGATGGGGTGAGGTGGACTGGCATGAGCATTATGGCCGACTACCCAAAGGCACACCCCAACGTATGTCAGTCTCTGCAGGGGGTTGGTGTTAGTTTAATACTTCACTGCCATTCCTATTATGCATCTCTCTAACTCCTTCAGTACCAATGCTAATACCAGCAAGCAAACATTCAGCATTGACAAATGCTTGTTTAAGATTGAAATCACTGGTCAAAATTGGACAGTTTTTTTTAATTATTGAGCCAACTTGCCCAGCTCAGTGTTGTAGTTAGTTACAAAACATATGTTTCCATTTTGTATTTTTTGTTTGGGGATCAATAGTCTTTCTCTTTGCAGTTCACATGCTTTCTGTAAGCCTTCTTGGATATTTCTTTCCTTGTATCCTCTTTCCCTGATGCGTACTTTCAATGCTTCTGCCTGATCAAAATATAAGTCATCATCTGAACAATTGTGCCTCAATCTAATAAATTACTCATATGGAATTGGTTTTATTTAAAAATGTGGATGTGAACTGTCTGCTTGTAGCAGGGCATTTGTTGCAGTATATTTCCAAAATGTTTTAGATTTAACAAACTCTCCAGCTGTTGCACTTAATGTTATGTCCCAAAAATTTAAGACTGTGTCATTTATGTGAGCTGTGAATCTTAATCTAAAATCATTGATATTTAATCAGTCAATAAATTATTCAGCATGTTCTAAACCCCCTTTCCATACACAGATCACATCATCAATAAAATGAAACCATTTTATGATATGGTCTGTGCAGGGATTCCTGCTACTATTCTGCACCACCATTTTTTCACAGTAACCCAGTAGAAGGTTAGTGTATACAGCAGTCATTGTGGCTCTATAATTGCACCTTCGTTTTGTATGAAAAAATGTCCTTCAAACTCAAAGTAATTATGGGTTTAAACAAAGGCCCGGATATTCAAACTGTGCCAGGCTGTGGCGCAAGCCTGGGCGCAGCTCAACTTTGTTGTGCTGGGGTGTGGCCTGGACAATATTCAACAGAGCTGTGTTATGATGCAGCAACTTTGAATATCACACCCTGGCCACCCCCACTGTGCATGGTGCAGTGGCACTGCGCCAGCTCAAGTGGCCGGAGTGGAGCATGGAGATGCGCTGACACAAGTGCCATTGCGCCATGTACAGCACCTGTGATATTCAAAAGGGGACATGCAAATGGGGCCATAATTTATGCAAGGCGCACAGGGGGCCATTTGCATCTCATTACAGCCCCATTTGCATGCCATTAGCATGCAGGTGTGCTGATCCCCGACGACTTACCCCTGGCACCCTGCCAGGCAGCAGCCATCAGGGACCGATGCCCCCTGCAGCCCGATCATGGGCATTCCTGTAATATAAAAAAAAACTTGTCCAATATCCCTGGTGGTCCAGTGGACCTCTATGTGCCTGATCGCAGGCATCAGTATAGTCCCCCCCCGTCCAAAATCCCTGGTGGTCCAGTGGACAGATCGCCGCCTGATTGAGGGCATTCGTAACACATAACAGACCCCTACCACCCTGGTGGTCTAGTGTACCCCCTCCCCACCTGTCCATTGACCCCCACAGCCCCTCTCCCTCCCGTCCAGCCGGTGGGTGCAGCACCACCACTGCCTTCCGCCACCCACCGACTGACAGCTCGGTAGGGCTGCCGCCTATTGGTTCTGGCGTGAGACAATGGGGAATGTAGCCCATACTGTACTACTCCAGTCCAGATATGGTTGAATCATTCACATATCAGGACTGGAGTAGTACAGTATAAGCTGCATGCCCATTGGCTCACGCTGTAACCAATGGTGTGCAGCCCTACTGAGCTGTCAGTCAGTGGGCAGGGGCGCAGGTGGGTGGGTGCTGCCGCCCAGCTGACGGGGGAGGGGTGGTGGGGCTCAGTAGGTGGGTGGGGAGTGGGGTACACTAGACCACCAGGGTGGTAGGGTCTGTTATGTGTTATAGATACCGGCGATCGGTCCACTAGACCACCAGGGAAATTGGATAGGGGGGACTATACTGATGCCCGCAATCGGCACATAGAGGTCCACTGGACCACCGGGGATATTGGACGGGGGGGACTATACTGATGCCCACGATCAGGCACATAGAGATCCACTGGACCACCAGGGATATTGAACGGGGGAATTTCACTCCAGGGATGCCGGTGATGGGGCATGGGGAGGCACCGCCAGGTGAGGCAGGAACTCGGGTGGCCACCCACAGGTGGCAGCTGCTGAGTTGCGCCCTGCAATGAGGCTGCTCACCTGTGGGTGGCCATCACTTGTTCCTTTTTTTGGGGCTTAACTTTGTGTAGGCGCAGGTACGGGTTGCACATGCATGACTCTGCACATCCCGGGCTGAATATCGGGCTGTGCAGGTTATGCAAGGGCACGCCCCCCACCTGTGCCTGCATACATTATTGATGCTCTCCGGCACATCGGGATTTGTGCGGTGCACTTTTCCCTTTTGAATATTGCACTGGGGCGCATCAAGGGGTTGCGCATGGAGCAACACTGTTGAGCCATGTGCAACCCTTTTGAATATCTGGGCCAAATTGTAAACCCTTCATTATGAAGCCCATGGGAATCTCATCATGCTGTGGACAATTCTGTAAAAAGAATTAACTTGCTTGCAAGCCCTGTATATGGTCTATTGAGATTTATAAAATGGACAGAAAATTTCCTCTGTCCTGATTGGCCAAAAGCCTTTTTTAACCATGTCCTTATCCATAACCATGCAGCTGGCATATGATAAAATCAATACTTGCCACCACACTGTCACTGCAGCTTCTCAGCTGGCATCTGACAAAACCATGGGAAAGTGGTGTCACGATAATGTAGAAATCAGTACTTGCATTGCACCTCACAAAGAGTAACACTAACAGAACAATAAATAAAAATGAAATGGTCGAAACTCAAGGACATGTTTAGCATACTTTTTCATCTGTCTGATAAAACTTCTGTCATGTCTGCCATTCCACAGCTGTCCCACTAAGTTCTGTGATGTGCTGCAGCTTCCCTGAAGTCCACACTCCATTTGATGCCTGTTTTTTTTACTTCTCCTGTACCTAGTGCATTCCATGCTCCCCCCAAACATCACCAGAACTGCAACCCGATTCCAGTCACTCAAAAACACAAAACTCGGGGGGGGGGGATGCACTCCATCCTCCCTTTCCTTTCAAAGGCCCATTCATTTGGCCAGATGCAGTTTAAAAGAACGACACTGTGCAATACGTGGGCTGAAGAGGGACATGCTTGCTTCCAGCAAAACTGTCATTATCGGTTTGAAAACACAGTGTCAGACTGTACACAAATAAAAAAGCACAACAGTGTGTGTATGTGTGTAATGGGGGGGCTTTAACCTAATGTGTGTGTGGGGGGGTGCTTCATCTACTTGCGACCAAGCTAAACAATACACTGTGAAGTACTGTACAGCACAGTACATAGAGGAACTATGCGGGGGGAGGGATTTAACCTAAACAGAATGCTTATGTGCATGTGTGGGGAGGGGGTATCTACTGGTGACAAGCTAAAAAAAATACTCTGTGCTGCCCTGTACAACACAATACATTGAGGAAATAGTTTTTCTCTTCCAACTGGAAAACATCTCTATCCCCAATTTTTTCCTTTTTTTTCCTTTTTTAAACTTTAATTTCTACTAGTGGGGCCCATTTTATAAGTACAATAAGACACTCCAAGGTGTGGGTTATGGCCTGATAAGAGCACTTCCCAGGTGCTAAAGACACTTGGAGCAAGCGCCTCGTCCCTCATAATGCACCTGAGGTGTGCTCTTATCAGGCCATAACCCATACCTCATCATGTCTTATTGATGGTGTCCATGACAGTTGGTCAACAATTTAGCTGTCGACCGACATTACAGCGGCTCCTTTATGTCGACCGCATTTGTGGTCGGCATAAAGGAAGTCACATGAAACATTGTTTTCTCATGGGTCGCTTGCCGAATCCCCACATGTGGTTGACTCTGCCCCTCACACCCCAGTACTAAAATAATCAACTCTGAGTCAGAGTTGTTTCAGAGGGGGTGCAATACCCCTAGAAAGCAGTGCTGGGGTCCCGTGCCGACACTACAGTGACCTGGTGTTGTTGTCGCTGTAGTGTTGGGCAATGTAAAAATGTCATGATGGCATTGGTATACCATGTATAATGATTCTACAGCCACCCCTTTCCAGAGATAGTTTTGTTTCCATTCATTATTTTGAAACTTGTTCAACTAATCCATAGTATCCTTAAGACAGGAGGGAAGACCTTGCACACAGGTTTTCTAGATTTTTTCTTACATTAAAATAGATTAAGAAAATTGGCCCAGTTCAGCTCACACTATAGGTGCTGGATTAGAGTTTAGAACTTGAAAAATATATAACTAAACTTCATTAAGAATTTTTTCTTAAAGGTGTATGATTAGCTATGCCCCAGATGTCAACAACATTGAGTACTGCAAGTTTATTTTTTGCATTTAAAATTGTCAGTATACTATTTACAGAGGTTATCCCATATTTATGCTTACATTTTTAGGGAGTTTTGTGCTTTAAACATTTTGTTCTTAATTTGATCCAAGTGTCTATGCATTTTGTGGAGGCTGCATAGTGCACATCTAGGTAACCATAATGGTCTACTGTTAATATTGCCTCATTATTTATACGTGACTTTAATTTATCTTTCTTTCCACCCCCAAAACCCAAGTTTTATCTGTATATATTACTAGGGAATTCTGAGAACAAAAATGCTCAATTGTTTTCAATTTCCTTTGCAGGCCTAACAAAGATGTTGATTTCAGTAATACATCATCAGCATAGGCTAGTAAGCTAATCATGTTTCCCTGAAACTTTAAAGAATAAAAATCATAATCATATTACAGGATGATTATCAAATTAAGATAAAGATTGAATAACAGAGGGCTAAAGTGTGGCTATAGGCTTTGAATTCCACTTGAGCCATTACCAGGACAACAGTGACAACTGTGGTGGAGCACAACTGTATCTGCAAGAAGAAATCTAAAAACTTTCACTGACTGTATGTCAGTAAGTCAATCCCTGAGACTATTGGCCAGCTCAGATGGGTTTAGTAAATCTATATGGATTTTTGGCAAGATGTAAAGATATACAATTTTTGTGTTGTTCCAACTAGATGTGAACTCAGTCTTAAAGATTGACTCATCATTTTTAACTGACTCCAACAATAGAAGCTGTTTTTTGTAATCATTAGTTGGATTGATTAGCAGTCTTGTATAATTGACTGTATTACTAAGCAATTCATATACTTTACTTTTTTAAAATCTTCTGACATACACACCACATGTCCCACCTTGTCAGCTTCTTTGAAAACTGTTCCCGTAATGCTTTTAAATTCATTTAAAGCATTTAATTCCTTGCTAGACAGATTTCTACACCTAAATTGGTCCAGACCTTGGAGCAGGCATTCAACTTCAGTTGTTACCAATTTTTCAAAACTTCTAATAGCATTATTTGTTTTGGGACAAAAGGCAGATTTAGACCAAAATACATGTTTTCTCAATTCATTTAAACTTCCTGTAACCTGATATTCCAACCCATCATTCATTTCATGTTGCAATGGCTCAGTAATAGTCACATTTGTTAATAACTCTGCAATTACAGCATCATCTAATTCATCAATTAAGACTTCATAAGTATATGTTGCATCAACATTTTCATCAATTAATTTAATAATATAATCAATATCATCAATCAGTTCTTTACTCCAAATTGCTGCTAACTTATCATCTTGTTGTGAGTCACAGTTAGCATCTGTTTTATTGAAATGTTCATTTAGCCGTATTCTATGGAAACATTTGAATAAGTCAATTTGTATTTTAAATTCATCAGGTCCATGTTCCAGTGCAAACTTCAATTCTTTCTTTATTAATGTAATATGTCTATCAGTTAGTTGCAATTGAAATAGATTTATGATCTCTTTTACCATGTTCTGCCCATCCACTGTCTTTTGTTTCCATTTACCAGGTCTAGACCTCCTTGTCTTCCGTTCTTTGATTGTTGAACTTGATTTCTCTCCATTAGTCTTCCATTATTAACTTGCTCTTGGTTGTTCATCGAGAAGCTAACTCTACTACTTGTCTGTCTGGAGGTACTTGAACTGGACATCCCGCTTTCATCTCCCAAGGCATTTCTACTTCAGGATAAGTTTCTGCAGTACTGATTGGTGAGTTCTGACTTTTAGAGGAGCTGTTCCTATTTCTGCTTACAGAACATTTTCATTTGCCTCATGAAGAAACCTTCCCTTCCTCGTAGTCATTGGCTTCGCTATCAAATTTATGTTGTTTTCTTTTGATCAATTCATCCTCATGCTTGTTTAATTTATCCTTTAGTTGGATATCAAGTTCATAAAAGAGATGATGATCAACATCTACTGACAAATCTTTTTTGATATCAGAAATGACTGCTGTAACCTCTTGATGTTTAATTGTATCTGAGGCTGTAATCAGTTTTGTGAAAGTCATAGCACATTCAGCAACTTCTTTTTCTCATTGATTTTTCGATTTAAAATCATGAAGTCCACTTGAAGGAATGTTTCTTATCCTAAGTCCTCTGGGCATTTGTCCAATCTCAACATATTTTTGAAGTGTGATTATAGTGTAGGTTAAATTATTTTCTTGAAATAAAGCTCTTTCTAGTTTAACAAACAAATCTTTAATTTCACCATCTGTACCTGCAATATTATCTGAAGGTTTTGTAAGTTTGCAACTTGCAGTCAGTTTTATTGCATTTAAATCTTCTGTATCTGCCAGAAACACTGGTTGTTTCCATGGCTGTTCCATTTATTGTTGTGCTTTATGGGCTCAATGTGCTAATCCTGGGAACTCTTCTCCAGCAACCAGTTCACCTAAATAATCATCTCCTTCAAGACACCTAAGGTCTTTTTGCCTCCACCATCCCACTGCTGTAGACTATTACTAAACTGCAAAAATAAGAACAGCTAATACACTGGTATTAAGAGTAGGTGTGCTGGGGCAAGTCAGTCAGGCCAAAACTCCACAATAAATAAGCAACACAGTAACACACCCTGGCACCTGATTCTAGATGGTTCAGCCCCTCAGACAGGGTCCCCACCCAAAAGCTCAGGGGTCGCAAGCCACATGGCAACAGAAGGAACTCTAGTGGAAATTTGGATATACCTCCACCCCTCAGATCATAAGTATACATTCTACTCACATGGAAACACATAGACCAAGCATCTCACCTCAACAAAATAATTTAGCAATGTAAAAAGTTAAATTAAGTCTTTACTTTATTAAAAACATGCTTGGTGCATTTCTAGTCTTACTCAACCCTTTATCAAAGGCTGAAATTCCACACTACAGACAGGTATTTTACATACATTAATTAATGACATCACATAATTAGAAACTCACATTCATCATTTAATAAGAAAGACTTGAATCACACAATTACATAGAAGACATCTTGCCAGTACATTGCAAAATACAAAATATTCATATAAAAGAACATTCGCATCTATAAACTTAACATATAAAACCAATGGTTTGAAAAATCCATGTATTTAAACTATTAGTATGTTTAAAACTCAATCCATTTATGCATTTTATTCAATGATAAAGACACTGAGAAAATAACATCTCTTAGAAAAATAAATGGGGTGTAAACAGATGAGCAATTTGAGCCCGGGGGAGGAAACACAAAATGACATTAAGCACACTGAGTTAATAAAGTCACAGGATATCTTCTTTTTTCTTCTAAAATGGTTTTAAAGCAAAGCCATAATTTAAACCTGGACTTCTGAGTGCTTTTAATGTTAAAATCCAGAATGTTTGATATGCTTATTAATAAAGAGGCACCAGGCAGGTGTGTCCACACCCTCTTTGCTATATGTTCTGACAGTAGAACCACTGGTTATTGCAGTTAGAGCAAATCCACAAATAACAGGCATGAAGCAAGGGGAGACCCATAATGTAATTTCACTCTTTGTTGATGACATCCTTCTTTTCCTGACAGAACCAGAGAAAGTCACGCTGACTGTAACATTTATCTTTCAAGAGTATGGCCCCATGTCAGGGCATAAAATAAATTTGTTGAAATACAAGGGGATGCCCTTGGGAGGACCTTTTGCAGGTGGTAGGATCCACATTTATACCAGCCATCCAGCTGAAATATCTGGGGGTAACCCTATATAGGAAATTGTTTACAATATGGGCCATAATTACAAGCTTGGCTGTTTTTAGATCTGACACAAGAGCAGCTGCATTCTGAATGACTGTGGAGAAACAGAGCAGGAGTCTGGAAACACATTTTACTTTTTTAGAAAAGGTATACCACCGTTGCCTACATGGTTTTAACTTTTTTTCCCATGCTCTATCCAGACCAAACTGTGCTGCTCATTATTTTGAGCCCTTATTCCTGGTTCCTGCTCTTTCTCCCTCCAGGAGCATGGAATCCACGTGGTGGTAAAGGAGCCTGCTGTGGCTGAGAAGAGTGTAGCAGGGGGGTTCTGCTGAGGGCTGACGATAAGGAAGAGGGTCCCACTCTATCTCTGACAGAAGAGAAACAGAGCAGTTAAACTCTACTCCAGCCTATACCCTCATAGGAAAGTTGGAGATTACATTTAAATATACTTAAAGTCTTAATGATTTTCATTTTGCCAACCATTAGGGAAGGTGTGCATGCTGTGAGAATCATCTCAGAAGAGATACACAGGGGAGATGATGGTCTACCCTCCCCCTGAAAATGTTTGTATTTTGTTTTTTTGTAGTTTGGTTTTTGGTTCACTAGTTTGCTTTGCTTGTTACTTATCTTATTTAATGCTGGTTGATCTTTTTTGAGGGAGGCTTGTCACCCATGGTATACTCGCACACCATCTGTCTTCTCCCTGTTTTATAAAAGATTAACCTATTTATTAAGAAGCATTGTAACAAGGTGAACATTCAGTGCATTTTAAGCATTCTTTTCTCAAAGTCAGGCATAATAATATTTAAAGGCTTTATTTTAATATAATTCTTACTTTTCACTTTGATGCTGTAAGTCACATGGTCTGGGACTTTAAAGCACAGGTGCTGGCATCTAGCAGCTAGATTCTGCCCTGACCATGCTGCAGTAAAGACACACTTGTAGAGATCGGTTCCTGAAGGAAAATAACTTTGATCTTTTTGTAAATTATGAAAGCTCACACACTGAAAGTAAAATGCTTTCTGTCATTGTGATGGGGAAGGGCCTCAGCACCTAACTAGGGATCTGAGGTTTGAGCAGACTCGATAGACCGTAAGGCCTAATCTGCTGGCAATTAGTATGTTAGTATGTTATGTGATATAGTTGTGGAGGTTATATCCTTGCTGATATTGTATCTATAATCATAACACCAGGCAAGTCATGGAGTAAGTAATTTTGTCACCTTCCAAACTTGTTTTAGAATTTATACACAAGTGATTTTTACTTCTCATGTAATCTGTGTTGTTCAGTGAATTCAGTTTATTTTAGCATATTCACTTTTTTACACAATGCACTGTATTCCAGATTGTACATTTCAAAATCTTTTACTCCAAAATAGGGTGCCAAAATTTTATAATAACAGTTTTATATGAACTATATTAACTCAGACATTCTTAAACTTTTAAAATCATAACACTAATATGCAGAACTATCAATATTCGGCTGGTTATCTAAAATTCTTATTAGTTGTGGGCAGTCTGTATAGCTGACCTAGCTCTTCACCTATCAGATTTGGGTAGCTGAGGGAATACCATGTATAATGCCTAATATCTATTTCCTGTCTATATGGTTTCTCAGTATATGTATTTCCTTCTCTTCAATAGTACATTACCCTGAACAAAGTGCATATGGACCTTTGGGAGCTAACTTTGTTTGATATCAACAAGGGAAAAAAGACAAGGAAAGATCTTAAAAGCACTACAGAACCAGTATTTGGAAGCACATATTTGATGGACTGGTTATCCTTACAGTAAATCAGTTCAAAACTATTTGTACTTAGCTCAGTGTCACTCAGAACTATAACAGAACCACAATCAACTGGATGATTCATTGTTTCTACATAACGGGAAAACCTGGGAATCTACAGTCACAAATAACACCAAGCAAGTTAACTAGAGCTCATCTTCACTATGTATTATCTCTTGAACATTTACAGTATATGCTTTCATCATCATCATCAATTTTAGTTATATTAGGTGACCTTCCAGTCCTCAGGGTGCCTGTACAAATGATATAAAATCACAATAAAATCAGCAGCAACAAACACATACAATCATCATAAAATACAGCTCATATTCAGTTCCCACTCAATGTTATTACATTCAGCATCATATCTCCTGAAAAGAAAGGTGTGTCTTTAGGCCTGATTTAAAACCCTGGATGGTCAGGCTATCTTGTATCCAATGAAGTAGAGAATTCCACAGGATAGGGTCCATAAAGGCAAAAAAAATGGTCTCCAGATATTTTTAAATGCACCCTGAGAATCTCTAGCAAACTCTAGTTGGAGGATCCAAACGTGTTGGGGGGGGCAGTAGGGTCACAGGAGATCTTGCAGGTATTGAGGTCCCTGTTTATGTAGAGTTTTATAGGTCAATAATGTGACCTTGAAGGCAATCCACCACTGTACTGGCAACCAGCGCAGTTTGCACAGCAGAGGTGTTATATGACTGGATTAAGGGGCCCCAGTCAACAACCTGGCCATCATGTTCTGCACCAGCTGCAAGCAGCAGATGTCCACCCCCAATAGCCCTAGGTAGAGGGCATTGCAGTAGTCAAGGTAAGTGGTGACAAAGGCGTGAACCAGAGTATGAAGATCCTTGGATGGAATCAAATGATTCATGCTTGGGATGTTCCTCAGGTGGTAAAAAGAGGATTTGACTACTGCTGACACCTGAGATTCCAACTTCAGGCCTTCATCAAAAATCATGCTAAGGCTGTGCACCTGACCTGAGGTGGTCAGTGGGATTCCACCAAGCCTAAGCCCAGAGGGCTGTCCCACTGCTGCTCCGGTTGCCCTCCAGGCAGGGTCCATGACCAACACCTCCATTTTGCCAGGGTTTAGCCGCAGCCAGTTAGATCTCATCCAGTCCTGTATTTCAGTTAGGCAGTTGTTAAACACAGTGATGATATCCCATTCCTGCTCAGACACAAAAGATATATACATCTGAGAATCATCTGTGTAACAATGAAAACTTAAGCTGTACCATCTTATAATGTCTCCTAATGGCAGCATATACACTGCAAATGACATGAATGATATCACAGAGCCCTGAAGCACTCCACAGAGCAGGGAGTGAGGGGCAGAGGAATTAATCTCAGATATCACTGTCTGCAACCCACCCTTGAGGAACAATCGAAACCAATTGAGGACTGTCTTACCCAATACACAGAAAGATTACAGGCACTCAAGCAATACCTCATGGTCCACAGTGCCAAATGCTGCTGAGCGATCAAGGAGAACCAAGATGGTATGAGCTCTCTGATCCCTCGCCCTTAGGAGATCATTCAGTACCAGAACCAGGGCAGTCTCCTTGCTATGCCATTTCCTGAATCCCTACTGGAGAGGTTCATAGATATTATGGCTGGATAAATGATCCTCCAGCTGCAGAGTGACCATCTTTATCCACAAAGGGCAAGTTCGAGACTGGCTGTAGTTCACAGAACAGTCAGGGTCAAGGGTGAGCTTTTTCAGAAAGGTCCACACTACTGTCTCTTTTAGGGGATCAGGAAAGATCCCTCTCTCCAGTGACACCTTCACTGTTCCAGACAGGACTGGGCAATGGTCTCAACATACCCTACAAGAAGCCGAGTGGGACTCATGTCCATACTACAGCAAGTTGGCTGCAAAACCTGGGTGGTCCTCACTATATCCATAATTACTGGCTGATTGAAGACAGACCAGACAATCTGGGTGACTGCACTACTTGGTTGATTCCTGCAAGGCCCAAAGGGGGGCACTGGATGATTTCTCTCCTGATGGTGGCAACCCTATCAGCAAAGTAGTGGGCAAACTCATCAAACTTCTCTTGTGACAATACTCAACCAGAATGCAGACAGGCTAGATTGCACAGTCTGTCCACCATCCAGAAGAGCTGAACTGTTTGATTACCTGCTGTGGCAATTTCCCTAGACAGGAACTCTGCCATCTTATTGGAAATTGTTGATTGGTAGACCTTATAATGGTCTAACAATCTAAGCCTGTCCTCCTTCATGTGAGTTTTCTGCCAGTGCATCTCTAACCTTTGCCCTAACTTCTTCAATTCCCTTAGGTCCCCATCATACCATGGGGAAGTCAGGTGAAGAGTTAATGGGCAAACATGCACAGGAGCAATGGAATCCAGGGCCTCCACCACTGCCTTATTATAGGCAAGAACTAGAGCCCCTGGATCACTGCTCTCAGTCAGAATTCCTGATAGGTCCAGCACCATCATTAGGCCTTCTGAGGTCAAACCTCTCAAAGGACAGTACTGTACCATCTCCTTGGGGGCAGGCCTAACTCAAGGGCTGTGAAGCTGAATCTCAGGGTGTGATGATCTGACCATCCAACAGGATCCACCTCCATGTCCGAGATCTCCATCCCCTGGAGGAACACCAAGTCCAATGAGTACCCTCCTTTTTGGGTTGTGGCGATAACTACCCATCACAGGCCCACCAATTCCATCAGTTGGAGGAAGTTTTGTCCAAAGGGTGAGAGTTTGTCATCAACCCAGGCATTGAGGGCCCCCAGAATCAACCATCTGGGAGACTGAAATAACATCTGAGTGGCAAAGTCTGCCACCTCCTGCAGGAAAGCTCTCTCATCACAAGGTGGACAATGTATGAGAAGGATCCTGTAGCCTGAATCCACACTGACAAGCCACTCAAAGGAGTTGGTAGCTCCCACTGGCACCTCCCTAAGGCCCAGTTCTGATCTAAAACAGATAGCGACCCCCCCACCCCCCAATCTGCCCTTGGGCAGTGTATCACCAAGAACCCGGACAGGATTGCAGATGCCAAAATGGGACCAGCACTATTTCCCAGCCAGGTCTCAGTAATGAAAGCCAGGTCCACATAGGCTACAAGATCCACCACTACAGCAGTCTTGTTCTTAATTGACCTGACATTGCATAACACCACACGAGAGGGATGAGAACCTGAGGATGATCCCAACACCTGCCTGCAATAGTCAGAACACTTGGGAATGGGTAGTAGACAGGGAGGTCCAGTCTCCATTTTGCCCCAGGGCATCTTCTTGACCCTACCGTCTCTATCTGTCCACTCCTCTCCCTTCTCCCCAAACCTCCAGGTCCCCCCCTTCTGCCCCCTTGCTATTCCCAGAGCTTGACACCTTCCATACACTTAAGGGGAGAGAAGGAGGCATTCAAAGGGGTGGAGGTCACTGAGTCTGGAGGTGGAGTACTGCTTGACCAACCCAACTCTACCCCAACACATGCTCAATCACACCACTGTATCACAATTTACTCTACCTGAGGCAATCACACACACTCTCACATTAGCCCCAACCTTCAGTCCTCCCAAAAATCCCACTTACCCTCCTCCTCCACAATTCCCAAATCCCAAAATGCAAATCCCCAACCAAAGCAGCAGAAGAAAATAAATGTGAAGCAGTTGTTTCAATAAAGTTCCAAGTGCAGTGAATGGCCCACAGAGCTCCCACTTCCATGAGTTATGTCCTCTGTGTACCACTCAGCCCCCTCTCACTGGGCCATCTAGTACTCCACTTTAACTTTCCAGTCCTTCTTAGTATAGATTGTCACAACATAAGTCCAGACAACAGCACAATCCTTCAAAAGTTCCATTGCCTATATACCTTTATTTATTTATTTAGGGATTCAGATCATACCTTTGAGCTCAGCACTGTTTTACAAAGGTTCCACACCAGACAGTGACAATGACAGCAATAACAAACTGTTTACATACAATACTTGAATAGTAGGTAGCTAGTGTACAACAAGGTTACAATGTCATTCATAGTACCGATGGTGATAGTACAGGATCAAGAGTATTCAACTAGGGTAAAGGACAGTGTTTATATACAGCGAAGGAGATAAAGAGGTGTGACACCTAGTGTGAGAGTCCAAGGAGGAGTCAAGGGGATGGGGAGACTGGGAAGGGGAGAGTGGGCGGCCAAAAGAAGTGGCTTTGTCTAGGAGGTTGGGAGGTAGTGGTAGTTGGTTGTTTTTAAGTTTGATCCAGTGGGAGAAAAGGCACAGCGGGGAGAGGAAGACAGAGGGATAGGGCAAGATGGAAGAGTGGAGGTTAAAGGAAGGGGAAGGAGAATGTGGATGAGTGGGCATTATGGGTGTTAGAGCCCTAGTGGCAGTCACAAACTGTCCTAGTAAGAAGGTGTTGCCTTAGGCCATTTTTGAAATGCAAGATGCATTGGGAGTTTAGAATGTGCACTGGGATTTCATTGAGCCATTGGGGGGCCCTATAGCTGAATTTACACTGTCCCTGCACAGTTTGATGGAAAGGTATTGATTTGGCCCCCCTCATCCTGCCTCTGGTGGTATAACTGGTGGCACTTGGTGTTAGGATGCTAGAAATGCAAGGGGCGGTTTTATCTATTAGTGCCTTTTTTCCAGGGAGACATGTTTGGAATATAATCCTGTTCTTTAGTGGCAGCCAATTGGTCTCCTCGTATAGGGAGCAGGTGTGAGTATTTCGATCTGCAGCCATTGTGAGCCTACATGCCTTGATGAGGGCAATGTGAATCCTATTTAGTGCAGTGTCTGTTGCTGCACTGTAGACCACCAATCCATAGTCGATAGTAGAAAGGATGGAGCTGAGACTGAGAGACGAGGCTCCGGAGGAGATACTTTTTATACCTATATAGTACAATCTAGCTTGGTGTTCACTGCCTTACCACTGTGTCAATGTGTTGGGTGAAGGTGCGGCAGTCATCAATGGTGATCCCCAGGTACTTGAAGGTCTGAACTTGTTCCATCGGCTCACTGACTTTATTGGAGATGGTGAGGGAAGGGAGCTTCTGTTTGTGCTGTGGGCTGGCTGTGAGCACCACCTTGTTTTTTTTGTAGTTTAATAGAAGTTTATGGCTACAGAATCAGTCTTCCAGCTTGTAGAAGGATGCCTGCAGCTCGGAGTGGAGGGCAACTATTGATGAACTGCTGGTGAGTAGCACAGCGTCATCTGCGTAAAGTATTGGTTTAGTGTCACAGGCTTCAGGAAGATTATTTAGGAAGAGAATGAATAATATGGGCCCCAGAAATTACCCCTATGGGATCCCTAAAGATACCTCACTGGAGCTAGATACTGTGTGCCCAATTTTTACATGTTGGCTTCTGTGTGTTAGGTAGTCCTTGAACCAGTAGATAGCATTGGTTGCAACCCCCAGATTTTGTAGTTGAGTCAGGAGGAGAGAGTGATTGACTGTGTTGAAGGTTTTGATGAGGTCTATGAAGACTGACCCCACCAGCTTTCCTTTGTCTAGTGAATAAGTGACTAGTCAGTGTAGTCCAGGAAAGCTGTGGAGGTACTAAGATTCTGCCTGAAGCCATATTGGTTGGGACATAACAGGTTGTATTTGTTGAGGTAATCTGTGAGTTGGGTGACCACAATCTTTTCCAGGGCTTTAGATAAGGGAGAGAGGATGGATACTGGCCTATAATTGGCAATGCATGTCATATCACCGTTCTTGTGCACTGGCATCATGAGAGTCTGTTTCCAGATCTCAGGTAACTGTGCAAAAGCCAGCAATTTGTTAAATAGTTTTGTAACTGGCACGATGATGACATCCAGTGTTATGAATAGGAGTTTCATATTGATTCCATCACTCCCCATTCTGGTCTTGCCTAGTATTTTTAGAATGTGTTTGTAAGCCTCCTTCACTGACACTTTTTTTGAAGTAGAAGACAGGGATTGAGCCCCCTTGAGGCATGCAGTTGGTTTGTTCCCCAGCAGGGTGCAGGTTGTCACGGGGTAGCACTCCAGTCAGGTTAGTAAACGCTGTGTTGAGAGAATCAACGCTGTGCCGAGGGTTAGTAATCATGATGTTGTTAATGTTGAGCGAGTGGGGGATCTTCTTCTCATACTTCCCAAGAAGGTTTTTGATGTTCTCCCAAAAACTCTTCCCATTGCTCCAAGTTTTATTAAGCTGCTCCTTGTGGAAGTTGGCCTTTGCTTGGTGGATAAGGTTGGTGCAGTGGTTTCTTGAAGCTCTATAGCATTGGAAGTTGTGTTTGCTGTGAGAGGACTTGCTTTTTTCCCAGAGGTTGTCCCTTTCCTTCATCTGGGCGAGGAGATCCCCCCTGTGATCCAACCATTAACTTGACCCCAAATTTTTCTTTTCCTCAGTGGTGCAAAGATATTGCAAATCTTGTTGAAACCCTCTATAAAGAAACTTATGGCCTAGTCAATATAAGGCACATGATCGATGGGGGACCAGTCATACTGGGAGAGGGCAGAGGAGAGGGCCCCAAGCTTGCCCTTCCCCAGGACCCTACTATTAATTATGACGGGCAGGGGTTTGCTCAATTTGTTTGACCATGTGAAAGTGACTGGGGAGTGATCACTTAAGGTGTCAGACTGTACCTTAAGTTCAGAGATCTGAGAAGGGTAACTCGAGAGGAACCAATCAAGGAGGGTGTATTTTCCTGTTTTGTGGTTCCGCCTTGTTGAGCTGTCTACAAGTTGGGTCAAATTGGAAGTAGCGACCATGTCCTTGAAAGGCGTGGATTCCTTGCCCTCCCAGTTGATGTTAAAGTCACCTGTTATGAGAAGCTCTGTGCCCTGAGAAAGGGTAGCAATTGTATCCAGTATTTTTGGAAGGCCATCCCTGGCTTTAGTGGGTGGAAGATAAACCGAGGCTAAGATTAGAGATTTGTCATGCCGTCCGACCTGTGCTTTTATTGCCAGTAGTTCATGATCATCCTCGACCCTGATAACAGGGAGGACCGAGCAGCATAGGAATCTGTGGCATAGATAAGGACTCCTCTGCCTCTCTTGCCACACCTGTCTTTCCTGAGTGTTTGATATCCCAGAAGCATCACTTCATTGTCTTTTATCTTGCTTGACAGCCAGGTCTCTGTCAGATAGAGAATGCCAGGTACATGGTGGTACATCTACACCTGGAGTAGGTCAAACTTTGCTGTGAGACTGCAGATATTCAGTGCAGCTACTTTCAGGCCTTTACTTGTGCTTCTCCCTGCATTTGATACTGGTGGTGGGTCAGGATTGGCATGGATATTACCTGATAGAAGAAGAAGCATGGAAATTATTTTCCAGGCTGAGAGGTTTATGCAAATGGTGGAGCGTATCTTGCGCCTCCAGCTCTTGCAATGGGGGAGGCGAGTGTTCAGCAGGGTGATCTTTATGAGCATGAAAATGGTAATGTTGATAACCGTGGTGGGTGTCAGGGGCCCCGGGTTAGCAGGTGGGATGCAGGTGGAGGAAAGCTGGAGCTCCCTCAGTGCAGTTGGCATTATAATGCCATATAGTCCATTTTTGTCAACAGCAGATTCTAGCAGGGGTGGTAGTGGTCCAGCTTGGCATCGTGGGCCTGTAGCACCCACAACAAATAGGAGAACTAGGAGGCTAGAGTAATCCATGGTAGAGCAGAAGTGGTGGCACTTGTGTGGTCTAACAAGCACACCAGGAGATAGCAAAGGAAACATGCTGATGGTTAATTACACCCACAGGAAATGAACTGTTGAGATCCAGGATCACATAATATGTTAAAATTCCTGAAAGGTGATAAGCTGTGGCCTGGGCCTATGCAATAGATAGATCACAAAGACAGAGCAGTACATCACCAGATACATCCATCCCCTCCAGTTTGTTCCAAGTGTTCATTCTCCTTCCATCTCAACTGGCATCCATTGCCTTGTTCTTCATCCTAGGTTTTAGTGGTGGGCTTTCCTCCCCTCCTGGCTAACCCAACTTTAGGACCTCTCCAGCCTTTCTTGTCAGCATCCCAGGAAGGTCCACCCATTGGTAAGTCTCTTGTCCTGCCCAGAGGGTCTGAACACTGTGCCCACCCTCCAGCTAGCACAGTGTTCATCCCCCCCATCCAGGCCTGAGACACCCATCCTCCTGGTCAGCGCTCTCAGGTCAGTCCAACCACACCAAATCATGGTGATGCTGCTTTTGAATGTTCACCTTTCTCTGAAGGTTGTCCACCTCTGAAGGCCGGCTGATTGACCTCCTTCCCTATTCCATCTGAACTCTCACTCCATATGGAACACCAATCTGACACAAACGTTCCTCCAGCAACGCACACCTTCAGTTCCTCTTCGCCTGGTCTGCACTCTGAAACTTTGGAATACTTCCACCCGGATCCTCCAGGTACTGTTCACTCCTTCAGCTACCTTAGGGAGTCCCAGAACATGCCCTTTAGTATGGCAAGGATGATTTCAGGTAATGGATTTTATGTGAAGTCTTGCCAAGTCGCAGTCACAATTGTAACCTGTGAAGCTACTTGGGCCCCCCTAGCACCCTTCAGCAGTATGGGTATCCCAAGGGCAAGTCACAACTACTGCTGTGTACACTTGGGCATTTTAGTTCCCCTGAAGACTCTTAAACCTAACACTAGCTTACTCACTGCAATATCCTGACTACCTAAACATACAGCACTATAATACTTTCAAAAAAAATTTCACTAAATGTTTACTATAATATTTAAAATACAAAGTTCTCTGTTAGCACGCTGCTGCTTGTTGATACATGGGCCAACACATAGGCCATCTTCTCCTTTAGTAGTTTAATAGTTAACAAAACTGCTTATTATAGCTCTTACCAGTTGTTTGATTGTATTATAATAACCTATTGGCACCACTAAAACATGATGCATGAATTAAGATCTTACTTTTTGTAAAATAATACTTATACTCTCAACTTTGTTTTAAAATGGTAACTACTAGGGGGCAATTACTAAATGAAAGCATGTTGGATATTGCTTTGTATTATCTGACACACAAATAACTGAAGGAAAACAAAAAAAGAAAAATGGTTATCAAGGTAAAGCAATACAATAAGAAGAAATGTGGGTTGGGGAAGAAAGTTACTGCTATTAATCAGCAAACCAAGAAGGGGAAACATAATGCTAAAATGAATAAAAGTAAAAAACAGTTATTAGATAAAAAAGAGACTAGAATTCCCCTCCCTTCAGATTTAACTAAAACCAAAATCTGCCCCTACAGAAACGTCTGGGGAAAAAAGGAAAAACAGTGAAGTACTCCCCCACAGTCAATATTCCACATCCACTCCTAAATTACTGTTCTCTTGGCCACCTCAAATAAGTACTCAAAGTCTCACACCAAATATATTTTATACCTGAGCCTACATTAAAGGGGTTATTTTAAAGGCAAGGAAAATTGCCCTGACAGTCCATCTGGTGTGAATACAGCAGAAAGTGATCAATCCTCTAATCTGGATTTGAGTGGCTGAGCCTCCCCACAGAGTTACACTTCATTACTTTCTATACCCATAGTAAATCCTTGGACTAATTGTACAACAAATGAAATTAATGGCACCCTCAGGATGGGAAGCCCTAGTACTATCACTGATCTGGGGGGAGTTATCACTTACTTACACACTACTATTCAGGGACTAAAAGAACTAGACAATCTGCAGAAAAGCAAAATCCTTGAAAACAGTAATGATAAAAGTAAATGTTAAGTGAAAAGATGGCTACATGATACAATAACCAGTGCCACCACATCAGAATTCAGTGCACATGTAAACAGAACAGGGCTACTAGGATAAACAGTATACAAAATTGACCACATAGCTTGGTCATTAGTTAAAAAAAGGAGTTTATTAATCTTTTTAAAAACAATAGCAGCACTACCTCTCACCAAGCACCAGATGTTTTCACACTGCTTTGACACTTTCTCAGGGTGTAGCTCGGCACAAGAAACACATCTCCTATATGAATGTGTTTATGTAAAGTGACAGCATGCACTGTCATTTTAAATAATCATATTTATATGGGAGCTGTGTTTCTTGTGGCAAGCGACTCCTTGAGAAAGCATCAGAGTGACATGAAAACATTTGGCTTCTGGTGATGGGTGCTGTGGCTACTGCTTTTAAAAGGATTAATAAACTCCCTTTTTTAACTATGACCAAGCAATGTGGTCTGTTTGTATACCGGTTACCATAATAGCCCCACTCTGTTTGCATGTATAATGATAAAAGTGACCTGACTGGATGGGTAGGAACCAACAGTAGTTAGCCAGATGAAGTGAAACATAACATGGAATATATACAAACTAATAAATCACTAACCTACATTCCCTCTTTTCTTAGGACATTATAAGATTTACGGAAAATGAACATGCAACTAACTTAATCTTATTAGAATAACTAATTATAGTAAAGAATGAAACTGAAATTTTAAAAGAAAATATCACCATCGATGGTGCTAGAATGGAAGACATTTTAAGAATTTTGAATAGTATTCATCCACCTAGAGAATCTTCTTCCATCCCTTTAATAGAAAATAATAACTCAACTGTATGCAGAACTGATTTGCCCTCATTAATAATTTCAAGTTCAGGTGACGAACCTAGCAAAGAATAGAGAATGAAAAGCAACAAGAAAAAAGGGAAAACATGAGACTCAGGGAAAAATTACCTGTAAAACACTGGAGGCAAGCAGTAAGCAATACATTTTAGGACTGGCTGAAATTCAAATTAATTTACCTTTAAAAACTGGTATAACACAGGAAATTTGGACACAACAAAGGAAAAATGTAAACATCGATACCCTTAGAAATTTTAGAAATTTCAAGGTAATGTCCTCTAATCTTAACCAGGAACCTTACAGCAAGAACACAGTATTGAATGTCTCATATGATAATTGTACTGATAACCAGTTTTAAGGATTTATGGCTTTAAAAGGAATGAAGGTGAAACCCCTCAGATCCTTCACTATAAGATTATGCAGCTCCTAGAAGTTGGGCTGGATTTTCTTGTAGAGGAGGATGACATTTCCAGGATCTCTAGACCCAATTATATGCTGAGAAAAAATTGATGTGGAATATGTGGCTATTTGTTGTAATAGCCCAACAGTAACAAATTACTTGTGGAGGAATGGCCACTTGTTTGATAATTTCAAATTTAAAGTAAATTTGATAAACAAGAATGGCACCTCAACAAGAGCACAAGCAGAGAGAGAGGATCATGCGATCCGGCAACACTCACTTTATTTGGATGCCAAAAAATTATATGGAGATAGATCCTAAACTAACACGTCATATGTATTTTTTTAAGTAACATATAACAGATCAGGCTTGATAGAAATGGTATACTAAAAGTTTATAGACAAAAGCACCTAAGGGGTGGTAGTCAAGTTGATATTCATTTTAGAAATGTAGACATAGCCAACAGAGTGTTAGAGAAATCCCGTAGCTTGGATAGAATGGACTTACATGTGATAAATTTAATGGTTATGGGGTAAACAGAAAATTCAAATCTAGTAACTGGACCTACACTAAAGAAGAATCTACACAACAAAGCAATCAATGGTAAAACAAACTGGAGAGATAAATTCCCTATACCAGATACCTACAGTGGTAGCCACAGACATTGCCAGCTATTTCTCAAAATTTCTGTGATATTTCTAGAGAAATCTCTTGCTTTCGGCATTGCTACAGTAGGAGCAGCAGAGAGAAACTCTTTAGAAAGTTCACAAAATATCTGGAATAGATGGCAATTTTTGTGGCTACCACTGTATACAAAATAATGGCCTTAGCAGGTTATGAAGGATGACCATTACTAACAAAGATTGAAATTGTATCTCAACATATTGAACTGAAGCAAATGGACAGTCTGCTCTGTCAGGAAAAATCTCCCTTGTACAGTGCATTGAATTCATGGAATATTGCTGGCCTTTATATGAAGTATCAAGATTCAGAGTGGAGTAGATATTTTAAAACTCTTTTTATCATTTGTTTGTAAGAGACTTGGCATGACTCATCAGACAACAATTGAGTTCAAAGACCTGGGGTAAGAATAGTCAAATTAGGCAGGTGAGCAGGGGCCTGGTAGTCTACATTAAGTTGGGAATTTCTGAACTGGTGGAAAAATTGAAGGAGGAAGAATGCTTCCTAGGGGTAAGAATAAAAGAATAAAAAGGATTATTATACAGTGGCAAGAAAGAATCCTGGCTTCTGATTGGTAAGTTGGCTGACACAGCAGGGATGTTATCTTGGCATAACATCCCTGCTGATTGTTTGCTGGATTTGGATGATTTGGAGGATGATTTCCTCCTTCTCTTAAGAAACAAAAATATTTTTACACACTAACAAAAACATTTGTTAAAATTATTTTTTTAATTATAAAACAATAAACTACAGTATAATAGGGAATAATGCCCTCCAGGCTGGGTTTTATGCTGGGATAACATCCCTTCTTGGTGTTGGATGCCCTCGGCTGGTAGCCTCAGGCCCAACCACCCGAGGTGGGATGTTATCCCAGCATAACACCCACCCTGTCAGGCATTATTCCTTTATCATATGCAATTATTATATTTAATTGCTATATTCCACCATCTAGATTCAGCTTTTATTTTAATAATGGATAGGATAAATTAGCTGACACAATCATACACTCCCAGTTAGAGCATCCAAATGCTTAGCTACTATCAATAGCAAACTTTAATGCAAGAATTGGTATCTACGATGGTCTGTGTGATAGCACAATTTTGAATAGCTACAATAGAACTATGACAGATATAAAGATATAAAACAACACAAACATAATTTATTAGAACCAATGAAAATGAATCTAATGTTTCCTTTGAATGGGTGGCTGAAAGGACATTCAGATGGTCCCCCTACTTTCTTTACACAGTAGCATTCTTCTGCCCTTGATTTGAATGTTTGGAGGGGACCTTCAGATTCTGGAACAGTTTATCTATCTGTTCTAGAACTGAAAGTGATAATTTCCAATTATTCTTACCAGAAGCTACCTGGTCCCCTAATAAACAGTTGACTGGTGAAAACAGAGTCCTTGATGTCATGGAAATTAGATATACTAAGAAACTATTATGGACTGATACACTGGAAAGTAGTATAAAAAGTAAAATTTACCTGTTTTTATCAAATTAGTGTGCACAATCAATAACATAAACTTCCCATGATGCTTTGGACAAGAGCCTGCAGCAATTTTTAGAGTAATAAGAGCTTACTTATATGTTAAGAAAACTTGTAAAAAAAATGTTACCATTCAGTATAGGTTGGTTTGATCAAGACTACAAAGTACAAAAGAAAACACTCAGAGCAATACTTAGGTATGCAAAACTAAGGACAGACAAGGAGCACACACAGAAACTGAAAGCTACCAGAAAGGAATATAAACTTGTTCTTAATAAGAAAACAGCTTATTTAAAAAAAAAAACAATTGGACTATATGCTAACAGCCATAAAAAAATAGAATCAGAAAGATTTTTGAATATGGGTGGCCAAGGGATGTAACAGTAGAAAGATTGTAATAGATAATTTTATTCCCATGGACAGTCAGGTAAAATATTTTATTGGTATATTTTATGATCAAGGACAGACCTCATTTTGGACCCTTTTGGATTAAATTATAATTAAAACAAATTTTAATTTAATTACTATACAAGAAGTCATTTTGTCTATAAGAGATTTAAAATTGAATAAAGCAGCAGGCCCATCCGGATACCATCTGACGTCTATTTGTGCCTGATTAATGAGTGGGCAGATACACTGACAATCTTTTTAAATAAATGTATAGTAAAAAATGTTATACCATCCTCATGGAAAGGTTCAATAATTGTACCTATACATAACAAGCATGTGTCAATGCCAAAGATAGTCATTTGGAATTCATGTTGGTATGCACAGATTGGTAGGACTATAGTTCCCAGCAGAAAGATGTTATGCCACTAAGTTCACATTCCCATTACAATACAGTGAAGTGCATACCAGTTTCCTCAATTCATGATCTGGCTTTGAAGAGTGAAGATGTGTCTGGTTCAGAGAAGATGAGGACACTGGAGCCCCACCATGGGTTGGGTTGGGGGGGACATTATGATTAGAAACCCTAACACCCGGGCGTTTGTTGGTATTTGCACTACAAATTTTCAACATGGCCTTTTGTGACCCCCACCTCATGAAAGCATTTGGAACATCTGTTCATAAATAGTGCACTGTGATTTTGTTAATCTGTCCCAGACGTTGATTTCTCGCAGTGACTGCGCCATTCTGCACCAGATGTGCGAAAACACAGTTTGGGCAGGATGTGAAAAATTACAGCTGTACCATTCATAGGGAGGTATAAAGAGAAGATCAGGTACCAGCATGACTGTTTACAAACAAAAGGTGCCACATCACCAGCTTCTTATAGCAGTGTAAGAGTGTAAGGATCAAGCAAGAGGTTCTGTGTAGTCTTGGTTCTGAGGAGGGACTAGATTTACCAAATTTCCAACTTTATTGCATAGCAGGCCAACTGGTATATATAAAAGACCTATTGACCCCCAGTATTCACAGGCTAGCATGAGTGGAAATGGAGGTACAGGATCAGGGCTCCTTACAAACATGGATAGTGAGAAAAACTGCCAACCCCTACGCCATTACTTTTGTCGGAGCTTGGCTCACAGCACACAAACTCATATTACATCCCCTAGGGATATCCCGTAATGCAGATATTGAAAAAGGGTAGTGGGGCTATACCCTTCGCCCTGAATCCACAGCCAGGATTCTGGCAGATTGGAGATCCAAAGGGTTTGGACAAGTGTCAGTTAAATGAGCAGGCAATCCTATCCGATTTTAAAAATTTGCAAGAGAAATCTGGCTGAAAGCCACAGTCTTCTTTATATACTGATAAGTCAGCATCAAATAGAGGTACAGATGAGAGGTCTGTACTCCCTTGAGGGATCCCCATAGAAAATTCATTTAAGGTCATTCAACATGGGAGTAAACCTCTCAAACTCTTATATGGTGTTCTTTCTTCTCATGCCATTCAACACCAACCCAAAGCCTTGAAAGGGTGATCAAAGGACCTGGAGCTGGGGAGTGCCTCTGATTGTATTAGGAAGAAGGCAGTGAAAACTGCCCAGTCCTACCCCAAAAATAATAGAATCTGGCAAGTGTAGAATAATTTCCTCCATGGGACATATTACACACCCAAAAGGGCTCATAGATATGACAACACAAAGTTGGAGAAATATCCTAAATGCCACATTACAGAAGGCACATACCAACATTTAGGGTGGGAATGTCCTATGGTGGCTAGATACTGGAGGGTGATGGTGGATCTCCTATCAAACTGCATGGATTTTGACTATGAAACTTCTATTAGAACTGTGATGTTGGGCTGCTTGTCAGAAGATACTATGCATTTAAACTACCTTGATGCCCTGTGGCAACTAGGCATGGTGGTTGGCAAGGTTGTGGTAACACAACACAGGATGACAAAGGACCCTACAACAGTGGCACAGTGGGGAATATCTATGCTAGATTGCCTCAAAATAGAAAACAAAAATGCAGTATGAGATACTGGGAGCTCCGGATAAAGATTCAGATAAATATAACAAGATCTGGTCCCTTCTAGAGCAAGCAATAGAGCTATGGATGTTCCCTGGAAAACAAACCTACCATGCCCCTGTAGAAGGAAACAATATTTTACTGCAGCATCTGACAGCTTTTGAAGTCTGTAATACCTTTAATGCAATAAAAAAAAAACTGTATGAACAGCGGATATAATTTGATTAAATTGTGTCCCCTAGTTCTTGCACATCTCTTTTTCAGAAAGATGCTACCCTCTTGGACTTTGTTGATTCCACTGAGGTATTTAAAAGTTTTTATAATGCCCCCCCTCCCTCCTTTCCTCAAGGGTACACATATTAAGCTCCTTTAGTCTCTCCTCGTATGGCTTCTCTTGCAGACCCTGCACCATTTCAGTTGCCCTCATCTGGACTGCCTCTATCCTGTCTATGTCCTTGTGGAGATGGGGTCTCTAGAACTGGACACAGTACTCGAGATGGGGTCTCACTAACTGTCTGTACAGAGGGATAATAACTTTCTGTTTTCTGCTGGTGATGCCTCTCCCTATACATCCCAGTATACCCCCAGCCCTCCCTACTGCCTTTTCACATTACTTGCTAACCTTAAGATCATCTGATATGATTAACCCCAGGTCCCAATCCATTTTTGTTGTTACTACCTCCCCCCTATTGTGTAATCTTCCCCTGAGTTTTTGTTTTCCAGGTGCATTATTTTGCATTTCTTTGCATTGAATCCAAGCTGCCATACTTCTGACCATTTCTCCAACCTTACCAAGTCCCTTCTCATCCTTTCCACGCCTCCTTGTGTATCAACCCTGTTGTAGACCTTTGTGTCATCTGCAAAAAGGCATACTTTTCCTTCCAGTCCCTCTGCAATGTCACGTATAAAGACACTGAAAAGGACTGGACCCAGTACTGAACCCTGCAGTACCCCACTAGTAACCCCTCTTTCTTCTGTGTCCTGTTATCCAGCCAATGTTTTATCCAGGCTACCACACTGGGACCCACTCCCAGGCTGGTTAATTTGACCATTAATCTTTTGTGTGGGACTGTGTCCAATGCCTTGCTAAAGTCTAGGTAGGCCATGTCCACAGCCCCTCCCTGGTCTACTACTTTGGTCACCCAGTCAAAGAAATCAATTAGATTCATCTGACATGACCTTCCCGCTGTGAACCCATTCTGTCTTGGGTCCTGTGCCCCACTGGCCTCTAGGTACTCTACAGTTCTTTCCTTCAGAAATGATTCCATCACTTTCCCTACCACAGAGGTCAAACTGACAGGTCTGTAGTTTCCTGCCTCTGTTTTGGTCCCACTTTTGAGGAAGGGAATCACATCTGCCTTCCTCCACTCCTCAGGTACCACACCATCCCCCCATGATTTGTTAAAAAGGGTAGTCAGTGGTTTCGCTAGTTCTCCCTTCAATTCTTTTAGGATTCTGGGGTGAGTTCCTTCAGGCCCCACTGCTTTCTCCGCCTTCAGTTTTAGGAGTTCTTTCAGAACCTTTCTTCTGTGAAAGGACTGGGATCGACCCCCCTATCCAGAGTGTTTCTGTTAATTGGATTAGGCACCTCACCCTCCTTCTCTTTTATGAATATTGAGCAGAAATATTTGTTCAGTATCCCTGCTTTTTCACTGTCCCTCTCTGCCCACCAACCATCCATTTTATTCAGCCTCACTATCCATCCCTTTGTCTTTCTATACTCCCTGATGTACCTATAAAAGGTTTTATCCCACTTTTTAACCGAGTTGGATATCTTTTCCTCAGTTTGGCCCTTTGCTATTCTGACTTCCCTCCCTGCTTCCTTCTGCCTTAACTGGTACAGCTCTCTGTCCTGCTCCTTCTGAATCCCTTGGCTTTGCTCTCCTCAGTGTCATGTTTACTTCCCATTGCCTGAAGTGGTAGACTGATTTGCTATCCTCTTACTGTTCCTTCTTCTATGACCTGAAGGCTGCCTCTTCATGTCTACTGCTTCCCTAATCTCCTTGGAGAACCAGATTAGCCTATTTCATATCCTGGCCTTGCCTTCTGTCCTCATACAGCTCTGTGAGTCCTCCAGGATAGCTCCCTTAATGTTCTCCCATTTGGCCTAAGCTCCCTTCACCTTGCTGACTCCCTTGAACTGCTCCCCCAGTAACCTAGTTGATTTTAATGAAGCCTGCCTTGCAAAAATCGTGACGTGGTGAGTCCTGTGGTGAGGGGTAAGGAAAACCACAGCATGTAATAGTCACTGTTCCCAAGAGGTGCTGCAACCCAAACACCGTCCAAAGCATTTTGTTCCCCAAGCTTCTGACGTTGAGGCTGATTATCCTCCAAACAATCCCCCCTTAATTTCTGCTTTATTCCTTTGCCCAACCCAACCCTTACATGGCTCCCTGTTCTGCTTGCACCCCTCTACTCTCATTGCGATGTCCTGCCTCCCTTATGAGGGGAGTATTAGCTAGATCTCCTACTACCTCCACCCGACTAAAGGAGCCCACAGTTCTTGTCTCTCCCTGTCTTAGTTTAAATGCCTGTCAAAGAAGGCATACAACTTCTGCTCATTGTCTCCACCCCCTCCACTATAGGATGGAGGATGTCACACTTGAACATCTTTGTATCCCAAAAGTAACTCCAGTCCCCTATAAATATGTACTCTCCCTCACTGCACCACCCATTCAGCCATGAATTTAACTCACATATTTTTAACTGTCTTATATTCCCGATGTCCCACACCAGCAGCACCAAGAAGAAGGTCACCAATGTGGATGTTGCTGTCATTTTCTTCCCTAACTTACAGAAGCTATCCTTCACTGCTTCCAATTTCTGGCTGGCCAGATCATTTGTCCCTAAATGGAAAATCACATTTGCACCCTCAATGCACTTGACTATTCCCTCAGACCTACTTGTGTTCCTTCTAGCAGAGGCTCCCAGGAGACATCTAATTACCCTATCTCAATTTCCCACTCCCTCCTTTTCATATGTCTCATAGGTCTTTATGAGCTAGATAAAGCCAAAGACTCATTTGAAGCTTGCCATTTACAGAAAGGGATATACTGATACGCAGTCCTTGAAAAAAGTTATCTATTCTAACTTTAAACTCCAACATATTCCCACTGTCCACCGCTTCCAAGTGAAGGCTATTCCACACTGTTATCACTTACTGATTGAATCAGAAAGTTCTCCGCTTAAGTTGCAAACTGTGATCTAGTGTTATAACTCTGTTCTTTGAATTCAAATTCCAGACATTCTCAAAGGTCATTTGTCATGGTCCCAAGCAGCAGGCACAGGTCACCACGTAACCTTCTGTATTCCAAGGAATACAGTCTCAAGGACTGTAATCTTCCTTCATAACTCAGATTTTTTAAGGCATGTTACCATCTTGGTTACTCTTTGCTGAACCACTTCAAGAACCTTAATCTCTGCCTTCTTTTTGGGTGACCAAAACTGGGCAGAGTATTCTAAGGGGGGCTTCAGAAGGGATACATACAAAAGGATCACCACTCTCCTATCCCTGCTGTTAATATGTCTTCTAACGCATTTTAAAATTCCAGTTGTCTTTTTTGTACTCCTATTATAGAATCATTGAAATTCATCAGTAGAAGAGGACTCCACTGGCCCATCTAGTCTGCCCTTGTTCTCTTCCTATAGGTAGCCCAGACTCTACCACCCTACACCTCACTGCTGCATCCTCAATCCCCTGTAGATTCCTGTCCCCTCTTTCCTGTCAGGGTATCGATCCACCCCTCTCTTGTTTAAACCCATGTAGTTATCCCATGCACTCTTCAATCCTTCCACTGTTGATACCTTAACCACCCCCTCTGGTAGCCCATTCCAGGGGCCCACCACTTTCTCAGTAAAGTAGTGCCTTCTCTTATTTCCTCTGAGTTGACCGCCCTCCAGTCTCAAGCTGTGCACCCTAGTTCTTGGATTGTCTTTCACCTTGAGTATACTCCCTTGTTAATTCCCTTCAGGTGTTTAAAAGTTTCAGTCATACCCCCCCTTTCTCTCCTGGTTTCCAGTGGATATAGATCAAGCTCCTACATCCTCTCCTCATATATCCTATGTTGCATAGCTTGTACTATTTTGGTCACCCTCCTTTAGGCACTTCCCACTCTATCAATATCCCTCTGTAGTTGAGGTCTCTAGAACTGTACCTCACACTCTAGGTGGGGATAGACCATTGACCTATATATGGGCACTATCACCTACCTTCTCCTGCTTGTGATACCCTTCCCTATGCATGCCAGCATACTGATTGCCCTTCTAACTACTTTGTTGCACTTGTTTGCCACTTTAAGGTTGTCCAGAATAATAATCCCCAGATCCCTATCCTGCTCTGTTTCCACAACATCCTCTACCCCTAGAGCCCTATGTGCATTATTCTACAAATGTTGGTATTACATCTTACTTGCCAACTCTCTGAGCACCTCTCCAGCTTTAACAGGTCTTCTCTCATGCTCTCCACCCCCCCTCCCATTGTATCTACTCTTTTGCAGATCTTTGCATTGTCTGAAAACAGATGCACTTCCCATTTAGTCTCTTCGCTATGTCTCCAATGTAAATGTTAAAGAGTATCAGCCACAGTACTGACCCTGGGGTAAACAACTTGTCACCTTTTTCCTCCCTGGAATTAATCGCATTTGCACCCACCCTTTGACTCCTATCACCAAGTCAGTTTTCTTCCCAATTTGATATTTTCTGCCCTACCCCTAGACTGCCCATCTTGTTGACCAGCCTCCTGTGAGGGATGCTGTCAAACTCCTTAGTGAAGTCGAGATAGGCTATGTCCACCACCCCTCCCTGATTGCATTCACTTGTCACCAAGTTGAATAATTCAATGACATTCATCTGGCATGATCTTCCCTCCATGAACCCCTGCTGTCTGTCATCATGTACCCCATTTTCTATCAGGTATTCCACTATCCTTTCCTTTTGGAGTGGCTCCATAATGTTTTCTACCACTGATGTAAGACTGACAGGATGGTAGTTATTTGGCTACTCTTTTCCTCTCCTCTTGTGTATTGGCACTACATCAGTAAATTAATAAAAAGGGAACTAGGAGAACTTCAGTAGCAGACAAGTAGTGGAATAGCAATATAATTGCAGTATAATGTGGGGAGTGGTGAATGCAGTGGCTGTGGGGCAGCCATATTCAGGAAGACCTTCTGGACACTGAGGTGCTGCCCTATCAGCATGCATCTCTCTCTGGACTATGGGATGAGGTAGCCAGACTCAGAGCAGAATTAAACTGGGTCAGGAGTACCAACACCCCTATCCAGAGACCACCCAGTCCAATGCAACTGCCTCAAAGGATGCCGAGAATGAGGAGCACTTGGATGACAGTGGGCTCAGGGAGGGTTAGATCAGTCAGGCAGAGGTACATCCCAGATCCTATTCCACTCAAGAACTCATATGTCACACTGGCAAATGAGGACAACCAAATAGAGATACCCAGAGAAGTGGAAGGAAAGGATGTGGAGGTTAGCCAAAGAGGTGACCTCAGTGGGGAAAGCAGTGGACCCCAGAGGAAGAGGAAGTGAATCCTGGTGGGGGACTCCATCATAAGAGGAATCCAGCTAGGAACACAGGAGGGGGAGGACAGGGAGGTGAGATGCCTACCAGATGCCACGGCATGGAGGAATGGAAGGAAGATCCTGGGGATCACTGGGAAGGCAAGATGGGAGGGTGAGCCAGATGTCATTATCCACCTAGGAACTAATGACCTGGCAAATGGGGAGCCAAAGGAAGTTCAGGAAGAGTTTAGGAAATTGGGAAGGAGTCTCAAGCAAGTAGCTACTTCTGTCACTTTCTCAGAAGTACTTCTTGCGAGAGGCAAGGAAGAGCATAGGAGTGCATGCACCAGGAACTTTAACTCATGGTTGAAGAACTGGTGCTGCGAGGAAGGGTTTGGATTCATTGGTGACTGGGGACCCACCTGGAGGATGGAGGTTTGTTCAAGCCTGATGGCCTGCATCCATCCTGGAGGGGAATCCAAGCACTCAATGATAAGTTTAAATGCTACATTGAGAAGCATTTAAACTAGCAAAGGAAGGTGGCAGGCCAGCAAAGAGGGTACCTATTTGCTCACCCCCCACAGCTAGCAGTGGAACCAGTGCACCAGAGGAGTGGCTATCTCTGCAAAGCAGTGTGCAAAAGATGGAGATTAGTGCCCAAGAGGTGGATAGGCAAAAAAGGGGCAAAATTCAGCAGAAGGGCAGACAGCAAGGAGAACCAGGGATAAAGGGCAACCAAGGAAGGGGCTGGAGTAGAACAGTGAAACAGTCTAGGGAGGTCAAATCATGGAAAGCCATGTGTGCAAGTGTCAGGAGCCTTAGCAACAAGATGGAAGATCTGGAGGCTGTCATGGTGCAGTCAGACCTGGGCATTGTGGCCATCACTGAAACCTGGTGTAATGCTAACCATGACTGGGAGATGGCCATACCCAGCTACAACATATTCAGAAGAGACAGAGCAGGCAGGAAGGGAGGAGAAGTGGCACTGTATGTGAAAAATGACATAAAGGCCACAGAGATCCAGGAGGAACAAAATGGGGGAGAGATACTGTGGGTTAAGCTGGAAAGAAAATGGGGACAGCCATCCGCACAGGTGTGGTCTATAGACCACCAGCCCAAGAGGAAGAAACAGATAGGAGTTGATGCTAGCCATCCAAAGGATGGCAGACAAGAGTGAGGTAGTACTGGTTGGAGACTTCAATATTCCAGATGTGGACTGCAGCATCCCAGCAGCAGCATCAACTAGGAGCAGATTTATCCTGGACTCCCTTCAGGGTGCCTTCCTCAAGCAACTGGTCATGGAACCAACTCGGCAGAAGGCAATACTGGACCTTGTGCTCACAAACAGGGACAGTGTGATGGGGTAACAGTGGGGAGCACCTGGGAACAGTGACCACCAGTCATTGTGGTTTGAAATCACAGAAACAGCAGAACCAAACCACACAAAACATGTATCCTGGATTTTAGGGGGCAGACTTTGGGAAAATAGGGAGATACTTGAAAGAGGCATTAAGGGAATGGGACAGGAATCAGGGTTGAGGAACAGTGGGCAGTATTTAAAATGGGGATTACAAGAACAACAGAATTATGCATTAAGCAGGTTAGCAAGAGGAAAAGGAAGAGGAGACCATTATGGTTTTCCAAAGAGGTAGCAAAGAAAATGAAAGCCAAAAGATTGCATTCAGGCAATACAAAAGACACAGGCAGAAGGGATAGGGAGAAGTACCAGGAGAAGCAAAGGAGGCAGGGAGGTCAGTAAGGGAAGCCAAAGCTCGGACAGAAGAACATATTGCAAAATCAGTGGGTAGAGGGGACAAAACCTTTTACAGGTACATGAGTGAAAAAAGAAAGACAAAGAGAGGGATAGTGAGACTGATGGGGGAGGATGGGGGCTGCGTGGAGGATGACAACAGTAAAGCTAATGTATTGAACAGGTATTTCTGCTCAGTCTTTACTGAGGAAGAGGAGGATAATGGGTCTGAAGGGAGTACAAGGGGTGAGAATGGTGCAGAAATGGACACAAGTCCCTTTACATGAGAAAGGGTCCTGAAGGAACTGGAAGTAAGAAGAGTTGATAACGCAATGGGGCCAGATGGGGTGCACCTCAGGGTCCTTAAAGAACTAAGAGAGGTGGTGGCTGAACCTCTGGCTATCTTGTTTAGACAATCACTGGATACAGGGGAGGTACCCAAAGACTGGAGGACAGCAGATGTAGTCCCCTTATACAAAAGTGGGAACAAAGAGGAAGCAGGGAACTACAGACCAGTCAGCCTCACCTCGGTAGTGAGGAAGATCATGGAAGCACTACTGAAGGAGAGATTGGTGGAACATCTGGTTGTCAATGGACTACAGGACCCAAGGCAGATTGGTTTCACCAGGGGGAGGTCATGTCAGACCAACTTCATTGAATTTTTTGACTGGGTGACTAGGGAGGTGGATCAGGGGAGGGCAGTGGACATGGCCTATCTGGACTTCAGCAAGGCCTTTGACACTGTGCCACATAGAAGACTATTACACAAACTGGGGAATATGGGTGTGGGCAGGACAGTAGTGTGGTGGGTAGGTAACAGGCTGGGTGGCAGGACACAGGGGTGGTGGTAAATGGCTGTCACTCCACAGAGGGAAGAGTGACCAGTGGGTACCACAGGGATCAGTGCTGGGACCGGTCCTATTCAACATCTTCATCAGTGACATTGCAGGACCTAGAAGGCAGAATTTCACTGTTCGCTGATGACACAAAGCTCTGTAACAGAGTATACACACCAGAGGGTGTAGACAGAATGAGAAGGGACCTGCAGAAACTTGAAGAATGGTCAGGGTTTGACAGTTGAAATTCAATGCAAGGAAGTGCAAGATAATGCATATGGGGCACAAAAACCCTGGCACAATATATCAGTTGGGGGGTGAGGATATAGCATGCACCAAGCAGGAAAGGGATCTTGGGGTTATCATCTCTGATGACCTCAAGGTAGGGAAACAGTGTGACAAGGCAGCAGGTAAAGCAAATAGGATGCTGGGATGTATAGGAAGGGGCATCACCAGCAGGAAAAGGGAAGTCATAATTCTGCCATACAAGACACTAATGAGGCCCCACCTGGAGTACAGTGTACAGTTCTGGAGACCATACCTACGTAAGGACATAGACAGGGTACAGAAGGTTCAGAGGAGGGCAACAAAGATGGTGCATGGATTGCATCACAAGTCCTCTGAAGACAGGTTGAAGGAACTGAACATGTACTCCCTGGAGAAGAGGAGGGAGAGAAAGGATATGATACAGACATACAAGTATCTTACAGGGAGGAACAGGGTGCAGGAATACACTATTTTTAAGCGAAAAAGATGTTCCAGGACTAGAGGGCATGGGATGAAGTTGGAGGGAGGACGATTCAGAGGAAACATGAGGAAGAATTTCTTCACAGAATGGGTGGTGGACAAGAGGAACACCCTTCCAGAGGAAGTGGTGGGGGCTGAAACAATCACGGGATTTAAGAATGCATGGGATAGACATAAAGGAATTCTGGAGGTCAGGGGTAAGGGGCAACAGACTGCTAGGAAAACATAAACTGAACTTACAAGCTCAAATGGGCAGACTGGGTGGGCCATAGGCCCATATCTGCCGGCACTGTCTATGTATCTATGTATCTATGTATCAGTCTGTTTCCACTCCTCTGGTACCCTCCGTGTCCATTGATAGGTTACACAGCCTCGTTAGATACTCGGTCAGCTCTTCCCTAAACTTTTGAAGCACCCTGGGATGAAGAACATCTGGACCTATTGCCTTGTTCACCCTTAACCTCCCCAAGTCCTCCAATACCCTGCTTTTATCGAACAGGCTATTGTCCATCTTACTACCCTCATTGCCTCTCCCTCTTAATATACTGGTCCATTTCCCTTCAGTTCAACAATAAACACGGAGCAGAATTATCTGTTTAGCAAGTCTGCTTTTTCTGAGTCCTTTTCTATGATCTCACTCCCCTCCCCTCTAAATCTCATTATACCCTGCTTGTTTTTCCTTCACTCATTGATGTTGTGAATAACTTTTTGTCTTTCCTTCTGGCCTCTTTTGCTATGCTCTCCTCAATATCTGCCTTTGCTCTACTGATTATGTGTCCTGCCACCCTTAACTTTTCCCTATATACATCCTTGTCCTTTCCTTGTGTGGTTTTATGTCTTGGAAGCCTCTTTTTTCCCCTATTGCCATTGCCACCTCTCTAAAAAGCCAAAGAGGCCCCCTTCCCCATTTTCTCCTTCCTTCCTTCCTTCCTTCCTAATGCACTGTTCAGTGACCTTCACAAGTCCTCCCTTATTTGTCCCCCATAGTTTTTCCACATCCCCCAGATGTTTCCGATCTTCCATATTGACCCTAAAAATCTCTCTCATTCTTTTGAAATCTGCCCTCCAGAAGTCCATTACCCTCATTGTGGCTTGACTTACTTCCTTTCCCATCATGACCCTAAACCTAACAGTTCTATGGTCACTTGTCCCCAAATTTTCCACCACTGATGCCTCATCCACACTGTCCTCATTTGTCAGTATTAAGTCTAGTGCTGCCTTTTCCCAGTGGGTTACCTTACCAGTTGATGTATGAGTGCTTCTTGAAGGGATTCCAGTGTCTCCCTACTGCTAGCTGATGTAGCTGCTTGAATCTCCCAACTCACATCAGGGAGATTAAACTCCCCAACCAGCAGGAATTCCCCTTTACTTGCCATCCTTTGTATCTCCTGTAATAACTCTTTGTCCTCTCCCTCCCCTTGATTTGGTGGCCTGTATACCACTCCCAGGTGCATTGCCTCTCCAGTCCTCTTTAGCAGTGTGGCCCAAAGGATCTCAGCCAATCCTAGACTTATCTGTCCTGCCATCACCTTTATCCCATCCTTAACATTTAGTGCTACCCCTTCACCCTTTTTCCCCCATCCTGTCTTTTCTAAAAAGGTTATATTCTGGGATACTCACTTCCCATTTATGGTTTTCCATCCACCATTGTCTCCGTTATGGTGACCAGGTCCAGTCCCTTATTTACCATTGTGGCATCTAGCTCTGCCATTTTTCCCAATACTCCTGACATGTGTTAGCAGATCCCTCCACCAATTTCCCCATACTGTAATTGTTTCCTCCTTGTATCTTTAGCCGCCTCCTGTGGGGGAGTGCTAACTAGGCAAGCACCTCCATCTACTCCTCCATCCTTTCCCTAGTCTCGTACTCGTCCTCTTGTAGTTTAAATCCTTACCCAGGACCCCATCTATATAACTTTGCAACTTTCCCCTCAATACCCTAGCTCCCCCCTCATTTACATGTCGTCTGTCTTTTGTGTATAGATTCTCCCCTGCCCAAGTGCCCCCCACTCCCCTAAGCAGGTGAATCCATCTCCTCTGCACCAATCACTGAGTCAATGATTAAAATATTTAATTATCAGCTGCCTCGCGGTGCTGCCACAGTGAACAGACAAGACCTCAGAGAAAGCCAGAGAGCTAATCTCCTCCCTGCATCTCCTGGCAATCTCCCTGAACCTACTCTGAACCTCCCCTGTATCATTTCCTACCATGGCATTTGTCCCTAGGTGCAAGACTAGGTGTGGCTTTCCCCCAGCAACCTAATACCCTCTCTTATATTAGTCAAAACCCTTCCTGCTTCCATCTCTGGCTCACAGAAGACTTAGTTCCTTTATGGACCACCCCCTTCTTAACCAGTGGATTCCTTTTGCCACTGAATCACCAAAGGCCATGACCTGTCTGTACTCTCCATCCCTGTTAGAGCCCCTGTGCCCCTGTCTTGCTCCTCCATCATTGCATTTCTTCAACCCCTTTCTTGGACTCTTGCCCTTGTCCTTTCTTGGATTCCTGACCTCATACTGTCTGCTTGCTTCCCCATATTGTCACCCTGCATCTCCTGTGGTCCCCTAATTCCAACACTCTCCAGTTGCAGCTGCTGTTTTCTCTCCCCATCTGTTGGACTCTCATTCCACCTTTTTTCTTACCCTCACCTTCCATTGATTACCTTACTTTCCCTCGTCCCTAATCCCTCAACTAGATTCTCTCTTCCCATCTTTTCCTTCCCCTTCCCTCGGAATACTCCATAGTCTCATTTCCTCTTGCACTTGGTCCTCTCACCTCCCTCCTCTCACAGATTCTCCTGTGTCCCTTTGAAGAGTCCTCCTTTTCTACCCTTTCCTCTTGATCTCCCATGTCCTGCAGACTACCCAATGGTGGGTATCTGTTCAATAACCATACACTGCTTCCTGTGTTTGCCTTCATGCCCACAGCCTGATTAACTCTTTTGTTTGTCCTTGCCCAAGTCCCCTCCCTTCCTTTTCTCCACACCTCCTTCCAGTTATCACCCTCATTACCTCCTGATCTGTCTTCCATCCCTTCACACATCTCTTTACTTCCCCTGTTCCCACCATCCTTTCTCCAGTTCTTAGTTTTGCCTGTGCCTCTGCTTCCTTCTTCCCATACTTCTTCCCTCCTTTTCCCTAGTCTCCACTCCACATCCCTTCTTAGCCAAATCAGTTCCACCTGTAGCTGTCCCAGTCTTTGGCATATTGCTCACCCCTGATTCTCCATAATGTGGCCATGAAAACTGCTGCCCCACATCCATTGCAACCCACTATTCTCCCCCTACTTCCAGTTCCTCTATACTCCTCCTGCTCTCTGCCACCTTCCTTCCACCCCTCACCACCTCCCACTTCCAGTATACAACATTCTTTTCCTGTCTAACCCTCCCCTTGTATGCCACATTTTTTTTCTTTCATTTATTTTTTTCTTTGGTTAAATTTTTATTATAATTCAGACTTAACAGTTTGTTAGTTATACCTTTCAGCTATAGTTATTTCTCATCGGGTCCTAACAGTCAGTGACTTGTTAGGTTCTGATAAACCCTCACTGTAAGACCAGATAAAATCTGCTAAACTCTCACTGTTTAAACTAGATATAGTATCACAGAGTGTAACCAAATTAATTAAGATCTTTTTAAGCCCTCCCCATTATAACAGAATGGATGGATTCTATTAAAGACATTGATGTACTACTGAATACGTTTTCAAATTTGTTTAACTGTATAATTGATAGTATTGCCCCTAAAAGGAAAATGCATATTCGGGCCAACAAAAATAAGTGGGTAAATCAAGACTTGTTAAAATGAATGAAGTTAAGGGATAAAATCTGGAGACAGTATTAAAAAACGAGGAACATGTAATCCTACAAATTTATAAAAAGTTAGGAATCAATGTAAAACTGAAATTAGTAAATCAAAAAGACAATATTTCATTTCAGAACAGAGAAAATATTCAAATAATCCTCCCAAAATGTGGCAGGTACTAAATTATTTATTGGGTAGAGGATTTAAAGGTACGGATATAGTTATCCAGGCTGGAGATCAGATAGTTAATTAATCCAGATTATTAGCAGAAACATTTAATTATTTTTTTTAGAGATTTGAAGAAATACAGAAACAGTGTTAATCCCATTAATTTAAATAATGATGCATTGGGTGTTGATTCCAAAGTTTTATTTTAAAAAGTAACCCCATCACAAGTTAAAGATTATGGGCATGATTCACAACCCATTCTGGGACTAAGTCCCACTCCACAACCCCAGTGGCACTCTGAAATCCCTTCAGTTGTGGAGCATCTGATTCACTGCCACAGCAGTTGCAGAGGGTGTTACGGCGGGTCCCACTGGCTGTAGCAGCCTCCCATAGCTGCAGTGTTATCCCTAGCAACAACACCCGAATGCTGTCGTAATTCATGGAGCCGGTTGTAAACTGGCTCCACCTTTGTGAATACCCGATGCTGCGGCTAACCTGCAGATCCACAAGTGGCAATCCTCTTGCGCCGAGGTTTTCCCACAACTGTGGGACTTTTCTGAGGTTAGTGAATCCTGCCCTATATGTTAAAATATGACCCTAGACCTCATCTTGGGATAGATTACAGATTTATTAAATTAGGTGTTCAAACTTTGGTTCATCCCATTTCAGTACTGTTTAATTTTTCCTAGTGTTTTGGTATATACATATAGATATCCCAATCAGTGGCAATTGGCTATAATAAAACCCATATTTACAAGTGGTAGTACAGAACTTGTTTCCAATTACAGACCCATTTCCATGTTGTCCCCTTTTTCTAAAATTTTAGAAAGATTTATTTTTGATCAAACATCTGATTATCTAGAAAAATATGGTTTATTATTTAATTCACAGCATGGATTTAAATCAAAACACAGCACAAAGATGACCTTGGTGGGGTTCACCAGCTGCATACAGGGTGCTCTTTATAAGGGTCTTTCTGTTGCAGCACTATTTGTGTACCTCATCATGGCCTTTGATTTTGTTGACCATAGTTAGGTGCTTAATTCTTCATCTGATCTTCATTTTTCAAATGAAGTCTCAAAATGTATTTGAATTACCTAAGTAAAAGGGCACACAAAACTGTTATAAAAAGAGAATGATCACAACCCAGGGGTATTAAGTGTGGATTACCCCAAGGTTCAATATTGAAGCCTCTAATGTGTTCTTTATATATGAACTCAGCTTCAGAAGTTTACAAGAAGTCCCAAATGACTCTCTTTGCTGATGATACTATACTTTACAGCTCCAGTGCAACTTCTGGGGATGCTGTAGAAGTCATCAAAATGACTTTCTTTTATTTCAAAAATGGCTTCAACCTTAGCGAATGGTATTAAACGTAAATAAAACCAAATGTATGATTTTTTCCAAGTGCAATAAGAAAGTAGAAGTGAGTACTCCTATGGTTGACTTAAATGGGAAGTTGGTAGAGCATGTGGACAATTTTAGATATCTAGGGACTGTGTTGGACTCCAGGCTTACTTTTGAATCATCCCATTTAATACTTTAATAAAAAGTTTACACCTAAGGTTGGGGGGAATGTATAGAATCAAGAATTTTTTAACACCAGAGTCTAAAATGAAAATAACTTAATGCTTTCTTTTTGGAGCACTGGATTATGGTTTAATGAAATTTAATATATGGATCACCAATTTAGTAGTGTAGTAAAGCATACAAAAAATGTTCGGTAATAGTATTACTCCTGAAGTGATAATACCACACTTCGAGAGTGATAATACTATCGTTTAGGTCCAGTAATAGTATTGTTCTGGACCTGAACGATAGCATTATCAGAGAAGCTACACAGCACAAGCACACAAAACCCCAAATCATTCATCCTGATAAATGTCAATCAAACGTTCACAGTCACAATGCGGCTAATCAATGGCTGTTTTCTGTCAGTGGGTGGCCAAAACAGATTCAAAAACATGGCGGCGTGCTCTCTCTTAGCGAGCAACTCTGGTCTATATGGTACCTTCTAAATGGCTTTTGGTTTTAAAAACTATTACGAAAGGATTTGAGTCATAGATCTTGTGCTCCTCCAGCAAGGTAAGAGTAAAATAAAACTGTCCATGTGGGCAGCAGGGGTGGGGAGGGAGAAAGAGGCACAGATCAAATGAAAGTACAGCAGATGGCTAAGACTTCAACAGTCCTTCACTGTCAGCCGACCCTCTGTAAGAAAAGCACTTGGCATGGAAAAAAAACTCTCATCTTGCATCCATAATTTAAAAAATTAAAGGATAGCTCACTGAATATTACTGGTGAGTTCTACCATCTTGAGGTTCTGGACACTGTAACCTCTTGAGCTTCACTCTTGAGGTTCCTATAGGTCCAGAACCTCTCGATGGTATTACTCACCGGTAATACCCAGTGAGATATCCATTATTCTATTTATATACTGCTACAAGTGAGAAGATACTATCTAAATTGAATGTCACATATAATAATGCATTAAGATCTACGATGGATTCCACCTACAGAACACACCTATGTGATCTTCAAAAACTTGCTATTGTCCCTCTCTAGAAAATACAGTAAAGATGAAAATGGGTATATTCCTTTTAAGGTCATTAGGGGTTCAGCCGGTCTGGTGGTGCTGAGGGTTGAGGCACTGGATGCCACACCTCATGCTATGCCAGCAACCTGAGTTCGGGAATGAGCTCGGGGGGCCGGGGGTCGGCAGGGGAGGACTGGGATTGAGCATCTGAGGACAGCTATCCTGGTCCTGGGGATGGTTCAGGGATTTCCCGTTGCACTGACACCCTTGGCAGAGGCTGGGGGCACTGCAGAGCTTGGTGGCAGGTGCATGGGGTTTGAAGCATAGCAGAGATGTCTTCCAGGTTCATGCGGGAACACGTGCACACTGGGTGGGATGTCATTGCACATCCGCACTCCAGGGGAGAAAACTACAGAAATACCCCCCTCCTTTGGGTGAGGTGGTGCGATCAGAGGCAGTCCGACCAATCACATGCCCAACATTGTCTGTCTGTCTGGTTCTCCTTGGGGTCTGGGGCCGCTCCTAGGGGCAGGGGGAGTGCCTAGTCCCTGCATACCCGATGTAGCCCAGAGAAGTCAGTTCAGGTGGTTGATTGTGTCTGGCGGCTGATGAAGAAACCCTGAGAGATGCCCCAAAAGGTAGGGTGCATAAATAAATGTTACAAAAAAGGTAGGGGTTTACTCCCAAGTTCCATCATCTCTTTATTCCCTAGAAGAAGGAATGTTCTGTGTACCAGATCCCAAAACAGAAATGTGTTTAAGATACTATTAAAAAGAAAATTATTGAAATCACTGTTATTTAGAGCTCCCCCATTTTTTAACACTATACCAACCTCTCTTACTAACTGTTTTATTGTTCAAACATTTAAAAACAGACTAAAAATACGGTTTGACACTACTAATGTTTGTTCATATTTTAAAGTGCAAAACTAGGCCTTTTGTCTATATGCTGTATGTTTCTATATGCTGTATGTTTTTATTAATAGTGTTTTAGTGATTGTTTGTATTTTATTGTTGTCATCTGTTTTTCTTTTTGTCTTCGTGTAGGAAAAACTTGTTGCTTGTGAAAACAGGCAGCAATGCTCATCATGATAATAAGTATAAACAAGCATTTGTCAATGCCGAATGTTGTCGCACTGGCATTGGCAGTGGGAGTGGCATAGCTAGAGATGCATACTGCTGTGATTTTGTGAATGTGTCTCAAAAGGTGATTTTGCACAGCGAGCACGCCATTGTGTGCCACAGCTGCAGAAACACGTTTTGGGCAGGCTGTGAGAAATGGCAGCTGGACTGTTGATAAGGACATGTGCAGAAATGCCAGCAGTGAAAATGTGGCATGAAAATATTGCAGATTGATGAAGTTACAAGGGTGCATGTAAATTGCGCAATGCACGCTTGCAACACAGTCATTGCATGGAGTTTCGGCACCAAATTTTCAACATAGGCATTTTAGGACCTCTGCTCATGAATAGTGTCACCGTCATTTCCTCAAACTGTCCCAAAAACTGATTTCACACAGCAGCTGTGCAATTCTGTGCCAGATGTGTGAAAAACACATTTCAGGAAGCTGCAGTGTTCATAAGGAGGTATGGAAAAATGCCAATGATGAACAGCTGGAGTGAAAGTATTGCAAATTCACAAAGTCATGAGCGTGCATGCAAACTGCGCAATGCACGCTAATAAAACACTCATTTTATTGACTTTCATTCCCAAATTTTCAACATAGGCATTTTAGGGCATCTGCTAATAAACAGTGTCACTGTAATTTTCATCATGTGTCCCGAACACAGAATTTCCACAGTGAGCATGCTATTCTGCGCCGGAACTGAGAAAACAGATTTTGGTCAGGATGTGAAAAATGACAGCTGCACTGTTCATTAGGAGGTGCAGAACAATGGCACTGTAGAAAATCTGGAGTGAGAAAATTAGAAGTTTGCGACGGTACGAGCGTGTGTGCAAACTGCACAATGCATGCTCGTAACACAGTCATTTTATGGAGTATTGTCACCAGATTTTCAACACAGGCATTTTAGGACCTCTGCTCATGAACAGTGTCACTGTCATTTTCATAATGTGTCCCAAACACTGATTTCGCACTGTGCACATTCTATTCTGCACAAAAAGTGCAAAAACACATTTCAGCAAGGATGTGAAAAATGACAGCTGTACAGTTCATAAGAAGGTGTAGTAAAATGCCAAATTGGAGAATCTGGCATGAAAATATTGCGAATGTGCTAAGTTACGAGCGTGTGTTGTGCAGTTGCTATGCACCTCGTAAAACAGTCACTTTATGGAGTATTGTCACCAAATTTTTAACACAGGCATTTTAGGACCTCTGCTCATGAACAGTATCACTGTCATTTTTGTAATGTGTCCCAAACATTGATTTCGCACATCAACTGTGCTATTCTGAGCCGGAAGAGGGAAAACACATTTCGGCCAGGATGTGAAAAATGACAGCTGTGCAGTTCACAAGAAGGTGTGGTAAAATGCCAATGTTGAGAATCTGGCATGCAAATAGTGTGAATGCGCTAACGTACGAGCATGCATTGCACAGTTGCTAAGCACGCTCGTGAAACAGTCACTTTACGGAGTATTGTCACCAAATTTTCAACACAGGCATTTTAGGAACTCTGCTCATGAACAGCGTCACTGTCATTTTTGTAATGTGTCCCGAACACTGATTTCACACCACAACCATGCTATTCTATGCCAGAAGTGCGAAAACACATTTTGGCCAGGATGTGGAAAATGACAGCTACACAGTTCACAAGAAGGTGTGGTAAAATGCCAATATTGAGAATCTGGCATGAAAATATTGTGAATTCGCTAACTTATGAGCGTGCATTGCGCAGTTGCTATGCATGCTCATAAAACAGTCATGTTTTGGATTTTTCCCACCAAATTTGCAATATAAGGTTTTTGAGAGCCCCCCTCATGAACAGTGGCACTGTCATTTCCTTACACGGTCCTGAAAGGCGATTCCATGCAGTGACTGCGAAATCACCTTTCAGGACTGAATAATGCCATGACAGTGCAAGAATTCATGTGAAGGGGTCCCAAAAACCCCATGTTGAAAATCTGGGGTAAAAATTTACAAAAATGCCTGAGATATGTATTAAAGTTGAAATAACCCTATCTATCCCATTATACAGCTTACCGGCATTTCCTCAGTTTGCGGTCAGCTTTGAAGAGTGCAAACATATTCCCGGTCCACCGATGATCATCGCGATGAGCTCCGGAGGTAAGTATGGGATATGGGGGGTGTGGGGAGGGTAAGTGCGCGGTAAGGTGGAGTGCGGGTGGGGGCAGGGGCACAGAGACTATGAGGGACCGTTTCCTTTACAGGTTGTAAAATGGAAAGAAAAGAAAGCATTGCAGGACAGTTTTTTTCCCAGGGGATTTGGCACGCTGGGGTGGGCTCCCAGTGTGCCACCTAATTGTTTTGAGGGGGTGTCTGTAGCCAACAGGGGATTGGGCACCCTCGTTGGCAAACAACATGGGGGGATCGAATTTATGCCGACAGGGATTGGGCACCCCCGTCAGCATACAAAGAAGGAGTGGGACGCAGAGCTAAGGGGTGATTGGGCACCCCCTTGGTATTAAACAATTGGGGAGTTATTTCTGCCGACGGGGAGTGGGCTCCCCCATCGGCACACAAGGAAGGGGGGGCTGAGTAACAGCCGAGGGGGATTGGGCACCCCCTCGGCATTAAACAATTGGGGGGTTGCTTTATGTCGATGGGACTGTGCTCCCCCATTGGTACATTCACAGGGGCAGCCTATAGTGGGACTGGGCACCCTCGAAGTCGGCAGTTCTATGGCCGTGTCCCGCCATGTACATAATGGCGGTGAGCATGGCAAGAAAAGGACTGCTGCGTCTGATGAACTTTGCTCAGATTGCAGCGGACCTTTTCTTAGATGTGCTCACCCCATTATGCATGCATGGTGTGGCGCTGGCATGCAGGCTGATTGGGGAATGCAGGACACACCTACTGGTGCATGCTCTGCATTCGCCCAACAGCGACCATGCCTCTAAAGCTGCACTCTCCCAAGATGTTGGCTGCACAAGCATGTCACCATAAAAATGAAAGATGAAAAATGAAAGATCTGCTAAGCCCTCCATGTTATACTATAAAGCACAGAGTGTAACAGAATGAACTTGTTTAGTTCTGTTAAGCCCTCCCTTTTACAACAGAACTGAATTTGAACAGATCTGCTACGCCCTCCTCTTTACATCAATAAACACATCCCATTTACCCTGTTACAACAACAGAATGAATTTATGCAGATGTGTTAAGCTTTCCATGTTATAACTACCGCAGATAGATAGATATCACAGAGTATAACAGAATGAACCTTTTAAGCTCTGCCAAGCCCTCCTCTTTATAACAGTATGAATTTGTAAAGCTCTGCTAAGCCCTCCCTACTACAACTAGATAATACAACCCCTTGTCCGTTACAACAGAATTAACTTGAACAGATCTGTTATGCTCTCCCTAGTACAATTAGATAGCACAGCCCCTTGGCATTGAAACATAGACTTTGGTGGCAGTTAAGGACCACTTGGCCCACCTAATTGGCTCATTTCCCTACCTACTGGACAAGTTGCAGATCTTAGTTAACCAACAGCCTATTTCTTCCTACACCCTACAAGAATTGTGTTATATCTGTCCCATGCATTCTTGATTTCTCCCTCAGTTTTAGACCCCTCAACCTCCTCAGGAATGTGGTTCCATGCATTCCCACCTTCTCTGTGAAAAAATACTTCCTCACATTTCCCCTGAGCTGTTCTCCCTCTGTCTTCAAATTGTGTCCCCTTACTCTTGCACATCTCTTTTTCTGAAAGATGCTACCCTCATGGACTTTGTTGATTCCACTGAGGTACTTGAAAGTTTCAATCATGTCCCCCCTCTCCCTCCTTTCCTCAAGGCTATACATATTAAGCTCCTTTAGTCTCTCTTTGCATGGCTTTTCTTGCAGACCCTGCAACATTTTAGTTGCCCTCCTCTGGACTGCCTCCATCCTGTCTATGTCCTTGCAGAGATGGGGTCTCCAGAGCTGGGTGTACTACTCCAAATGGGGTCTCACCAACTGTCTGTACAGAGGGATAACAGCTTCCTGTTTTCTGCTGCTGATGCCTCTTCCTATACATCCCAGTATCCCCCTAACCCTTCCTACTGACTTTTCACATTGCTTGCTAACCTTAAGGTTATCTGATATGATTACCCCAGGTCCCTTTCCTTTTTTGTTGTTGTTACTACACCTCTCCCCCTGATTGTGTACACTTCCCATGGGTTTTTGTTTCCCAGGTGCATTATTTTGCACTTCTTTGCATTGAATCCGAGCTGCCATACTTCTGACCATTCCTCAGACCATGCCATGTCCCTTCTCATCCTTTCCACTGGCATTGTGTATCAACCCTATTGCAGATTTTTGTGTAATATTCAAAGAGGCATACTTTTCCTTCCAGTCCCTCTGCAATGTCACTTATAAAGATATTAAAAAGGACTGGACCCAGTGCTGAATTCTGTGGTACCCCACTAGTAATCCCCTTTCTTCAGAGTGGATTCTGTTTACTATTGACTTCTGTGTCCTGTTGTTCAGCCATTGTTTTACCCTGGCTACCACCTTGGAACCTACTCCCAGGCTGACTAATTTGTTTATTAATCATTGGTGTGGGACTCTGTCAAATGCCTTGCTAAAGTCTAGGTAGGCCATGTCCACAGCCCCTCCCTTGACATTCCAATCCCTAACTTTTACACTAGACAGTACAGTACCCTTTACCTTTCGAAGCTCTAACATATGACATTTGTGAATAACAACAGATTTAAATGTACATGGAATCCCAGCTTAGAGATTTTTAAAACACCCCTTCCCCCTTTAGATATTGTTTGACATTATTGTAATCTTTGTATGTACAACACATATAATTACATTCAATGTAGTGACTAGAAGTTGCACTGTGGGATCAGTGCCTACTGCTGACTGCCACCCCATGATGATATCCACAATATGAAGCCATTAAGGTGCAACCTTTTTGCTCAAGGACTGCAGTGGAGGATCACAAGGGGAGAAAAATCTAAATACACAGAGCAAGTCATTATCAACCACACACCCTTCAGCCAGTTGAGGTCCTGATTGGAACAGAGGCCATCACAGCAATGAGCAGAAACAAACAGGTACAAATGGCCACTCAGTTAAATGTCTCCCCACTTGCCAATGACCAGGCACACAGCACAGTAATCCACAGGAGATGGCTGGCTCAAAAGTCAAGAGCTCCCCACAGATCTTCAGAAAACACAGTTGGAAACAGAAAGCACTAATTTGAATAATGCTACACAGCAGCCATGCTCCCTCTTCTGCCAGTTAAGCTCCCGATTGGAGCAAGGGCCATCACAGCAATGGGCAGAAACAAACAGGCACAAATGGCCACTCAGGTAAATGTTTCACCACTTGCCAATGTCCAGGCGCACATCACAATAATCCACAGGAGCTGACTGGCTCAAAAGTCAAGAACTCCCCACGTTGAGTCACGTGATGCCTGGTTACTGAATCCCATACCTTAATGCTGCTTCACTCCCTCTGACATTTTAAGTTATTAAAAAACTATTTTGTAACATCTCTGGTATTTTTCAGACTGTGGGATTGTTCTACTGAAGATCCAGGTATCACATTTGCAAGGAAAATGACTTTGAAGATAGAAATTACTGACAATCCCAGTGTGGTGTGTCATACACCCCAGCTACTCCAGAGAAAGACCTCAGACTGAAGCGGTAAAAATCAGCTCCTGATTCAGAAAATACCTCTCCTGAAGACTCAGAGGTACTTACCGTGGCAGTTTTGATCCAATAACTGGTTCCTCTCCATGACTCAATTATTAGATTAACTGAAGAAGTCCTCTCTTTTAAGCCTGCTATAGTGGAATTGTCTCTTAGGGTTGCAGACAATGAGGCCTTCATTGAATTGCTTCTTTGAACTTGTGTCAAGAACGGACTGATCATACTTTGTCTTGCACTTTGGCAAAAGTTGAACAAACTGGAACTAAAGATTGAGGACTTAAAGGGGAGATCATAATGGAACAATTTGGTTATACTTGGTCTTCCCAAAAAATCTGAAGGTAAGGATGTCCTTGTGTATATACAGAAATTCTCTGAGGGAATAGCTGGTTCTTCCCCGAGCAGCCCGCAGTATATAGTGGAGCGGGCTCATCGGGCACTTCGCCTATGCTGGGTGATGGAATAAAAACCCAGCCACTGTTGTTTAAGCTACTGAATTATCTTGACAAGCAGCACATCTTAAACTAAGTTTGTGGCCAACCTAACCTACAGTGTTCTGTTCAGGAACAAAGATTTCAGTTTTTCATCTCTTATGAGACCCGTCAATGTAGAGCCACTTTTTCATAGGATTCATAGGATGTAATGAGCTCAGGAGGCAAATGCCCTTATAGAGCTCGTCATCAATGTGGTGGGTTCAAATTATATTAAGGGTAAGATGTTTTCTTACTATCCATGTAGGTGTCTTTTAGATGCATAAATTCCAAATTGGTGGCTGCCAGCATCAAATTTAAATTATTATATCAGCTCAGCTTCAGGTGTTCAGTGACAGATCACAGCTGACTTTTGATTCTCTGAAGCTAGCTAAAAAGGAACTTTTATAGCTGCTGCCTGATTTGTTTAAGCTGACTACCTGAAACATGTTCTTTAATGGCTGTAACAGGTCTGCATGAGATCTGCCCCTGAGTTATTTGTTCCTTTTAACAGTATGCCCTGTCTTGTCAGTTAACATACTCCCCTAAACTAGCATTCTAAAGGGGGATAAAGCCTTTGGGATTTGGAGACTTCTTATGTCCTGAGATCTTTTTTTATTAGAAGGACAGTTTGCTGAAAGTGCAGGTGAGGTTTTAATATGATCCAATCTGACTACTTCAAGTTGCTATTGTGAACTGGATTATTAGTTGTTTAATATTATGTTTATCTGAGGTTATGAGCTATTGCTGTGTTGGAAATGATTTGCATTTCTTCTTCTGTTTGCTGCCACAAGGTTTTAAAGATGACCAGACTTTGTTTCTCAGCCTACTTGTTTTCTGGAAGTCTCCACTGAATTGATCTTTTTTTATCATACTTGGAAGACTGGTTACAGTGTTAGTATTGTTCATTTCACTTTCAGATGTTTGCTCCTGTTATACTTTTTATATTGTGACTGTCAGAAGGAAAATATTAAACACATTACGGGAAGTTTTTCTTTTCTTCTTCCAGCTTAAGTCCACGTTAAAACAATGGAAAATTTATAGTATCTATTTTTAGACAATGGATAATATTGGAATTGTCACTACTCCCCATTTGATCTTCTCCTGCTGCCATTTGGTGGTATTTTGCCTGATCACTATGCAGTTTGTTTTCCTACTGGGTCAATACCACACATGTAAGCCAGCGTGGTATTAACTGCACTGTATAGTGAGTGCCTGGGATTACAACAACAGGGGTACAACAGTGATAGGGGATTATCGCTACCCCTGTCGCTGCACACAGATCGGGAGGCTGGACAAGTTGCCATGTGCTGGCTGCCTCGCCAAGCTGCTCCTGTGGATAAGTGGCTATGGCACCAGCACATGGTGCAGTCGGGAGACCTGGGACTGTGGTTTGGTTCACCCCCCATGTCTCCCTTGCTACATCTTTATACCATGTTTAAAATAAACAAACAAACTACACCCTCCCAGTTTCTCCCTGAGGCCCCCGAGTTAGTTATTTAAGTTCAGGAGGTGTGGGAGCAAAGCCCCAATCAAAACACAAGAAGACCCAAACTGGTCGGTGTTTTTCCTGACTCTGTTTTTGTCCGACGCTGTTTCACTGCAGCATTTTTAGCCGTGCTGTTTAGCCATGTGCAGTTATGACCCTGAGCCTTTTCTTTTACACTAATATTTTTATACTTTATTTTATGCAGTTTATTTTCAGGGTTATTGGGAGATACTAAACCAGGAAGTTCAGTTTGCTGACATTAAAGGGGGAGAGGAGGTAACTTCTCCTAGGTTTTAATGTTTTTTTTTCCCTTTAGTCACTATTATATTTTAAGGTTTTGTTATCACTTCCCTTTTACCATTTGCTAACTATTCTTTTTCTTTTCTCAAATTAAATGTTTCTTTCATGATAACTTGTCCGCTTCTTTTGTTATTTTTCCCTTTCCCCCCAATTGTTTTCCCCTCCAAAGTAGTGTTTTTTTTATTGCTGGTTTATTTCATTCTTTTTATTTCACAGGTTTGCTGGGCTGGTACTATATCATTTATTTGATCTACTCTAGGGGATAAGTGTTTGTGGTTCACTGATTATTATTTATCTTGTTGGGGGGGGTTGATGTGGTTGTAAGCTGTTGTTTCTCCTTGTGGCATATTCTATTTGTCGATTATTGTTCAACGGAGCAGGGTGGGCAGCAAACGGTATGCTGGTGGGAAGTGTCATGGACCAAGAGGGTTGGGAGGCAGGGCCAATAGGGCCCTGAGAAGCATATACATATTTTGTGAGATTGTTTCTGTTGAGGTGTGGGTTTTCAGCTGGGGTAGGGAGATGTTATGGTTTGAACCTGTTAAACATAGAAACATAGAAACATAGACTTTGACGGCAGATAAGGACCACTTGGTCCACTCAGTCTGCCCATTTCCCTACCTATTGGATAAGCTGCAGATTCTAGTTAACCAACAGCCTACTTCCTGCAACCCCCCACTATAATTGTCTTATGTCTGTCCCAAGCATGTTTGAATTCCCCCACTGTTTTAGACCCCACAACCTCTCCAGGAAGGCAGTTCTATGTGTCCACCACCCTCTCTGTGAAAACGCATTTCTTCACATTACCCCTGAGCCGTCCCCCCTCTAACTTTAAATTGTGCCCCCTTGTTCTTACACATCTCTTTTTCTGAAAGATGCTACCCTCCTGGACTTTGTTGATTCCCTTGAGGTACTTAAAAGTTTCTATCATGTCCCCCGCCTCCTCTTTCATCAAGGGTATATATTAAGCCCTCTCAGTCTCTTCATATGTTTTCTGATGTAGACCATACACCATTTTAGTAGGCCTCCTCTGGACTGCTTCCATCCTGTCTATGTTCTTGCGTAGATGAGGTCTCCAAAACTGCATGCAGTACTCCAGATGGGGTCTCACCAACTGTCTGTACAGAGGGATAACCACTTCCCTTTTTCTACTTGTGATGCCCCTCCCTATGCATCTCAGTATCCCCCGGGCTCTCCTTACTGACTTCTCACATTGCTTACCCACCTTTAGGTCATCTGATTTGACTACACCCAGATCCCTTTCCATTATTGTTGTTGTTAGTACCTCCCCTGCTATTGTGTACTCTTCTCCTGGATTTTTATTTCTCAGGTGCATTACTTCCCACTTCTTTGCATTGAATCTAAGTTGCCATGTGTCTGACCATTCCTCCAACCTTGCCAGTCCCTTCTCATCCTTTCTACCCCACCTTGTATCAACTCTGTTACAGATCTTTGTGTCATCTGCAAAGAGGCATACCTTTCCTTCCAGACCCTCTGCAATGTCACCTATAAAGACGTTAAAGAGGACTGGACCCAGTACTGAGCCTTGAGGTACTCCACTAGTAACCCCCCTTTCTTCAGAATGTGTTCCATTTACTATTACCTTCTGTGTCCTATTGTGCAGCCAGTTTGCTACCCAGACTACCACCCTGGGACCCACTCCTGGGCTAGCTAACTTGATTATTAATCTTTTGTGCGGGACTGTGTCAAATGCCTTGCTAAAGTCTAGGTAGGCCATATCCACAGCCCCCCTCTGGTCTATTACTTTGGTCAGCCAGTCATAGAAATCAATTAGATTCATCTGACATGACCTTCCTGCTGTGAATCCATGCTGCTTTGGGTCCTGTGGCCCGCTGGCCTCTAGGTACTCAACAATTCTTTCTTTCAGAAGTGATTTCATCATTTTCCCCACCACTGAGGTCAAACTAACACATCAGTAGTTTCCTGCTTCTGCCTTGCTCCCACTTTTGTGAAGGGGAATCACATCTTCCCTCCTCCAGTCTTCAGGTACCACCCCATCTTCCCATGATTTGTTAAAAGTGTGGTTAGTGGTGTCACTAGGTCCTCCCTTAGCTCTTTTAGGATTCTAGGGTGAATCCCATCAGGCCTCATTGCTGTCCACCTTGAGTTTTGGGAGTTCTTTCAGGACTCTTTCTTCTGTAAACGGACTGGCGTCAACCCACTACCCAGAGTGCTTCTATTGTTTGGTTTAGGTAACCTCTCTTCTTCTTTTGTGAATACTGAGCAAAAGTATTCATTCAGTATCTCTGCCTTTTCACTGTCTCCCTCTGCCCACCTCCCCTCTCCTTTATTAATCTTCACTATCCCTCCCTTAACCTTTCTATGCTCCCTAATGTACCTATAAAAGGTTGTATCCCCCTTCTTAACTGAGTTGGCTATCTTTTCCTCGGTTTGGGACTTTGCTTTTCTTACTGCATTCCGCACTTCTTTCTGCTTTAATTGATACAGTTCCCTGTCGTGCTTCTTCTGTGATTCCTTATACTTTTAGAATGCTGTCTTTTTCTCCTTAACCTTTCCTGACACCTCTTTTGAGAACCATAGTGGTTTTTTATTCCAGTTTTGTTTTCTTTATTTGTTTCACACAAAGGCTTGTTGCCTCCATGATGGCAGTTTTGATTTTTCCCCATTGTTCTTCCACTCCTCTTTTCTGGCCATTTGCTAATGCATTCCTCAGGTATTCACCCATTATGCCAAAGTCAGCCCTTCTAAAGTCCAGTATCCTTGTCTTTGTATGACTTGTCTCCATGGTTGTGTTTATTGAGAAGCACACTGTGCAGTGGTCACTTGTTCCCAGATGTCTACTGACATCTAAATTTGTGATCCTCTCTCCATTTGAGAGTACCAGGTCTAATATTGCTCCCTCCCGAGTGGGTTCCACCACCAGCTGTCTAAGGTATGCCCCCCTGTAGGGCATCGAGAATGACCCTGCTCTTGGATGTGGCTGCAGTCCATGTCATCCAGTTAACATCTGGCATATTCAGGTCCCCATCAATGGTATCTCCCTTTTCAGCCATTTTGAGAATGTCCTCTATCATTTTCTTGTCCATTTCCTCCCTTGAGACAGGGGTCTGTATACAACCCCTGTGTAATTGTGATACCATTCCCTGTCTCCAAGGTGACCCAGAGTGCCTCTTGTCCTCCTTTACTTTTTAGTTCCTGTGCTTTATCCTTTCCCTTATGTAGAGAGCTACTCCACCTCCTCTTTTACCCTCCCTGTCCCTTCTGTAGATTGTGTACCCTGGTATGTTGACATCCCAGTCATGGTTCTCCATGTACCATGTTTCTGTGACTGCCACAGTATCCAAGTGTTCCTCTTCCATCAGGGCTACTTGCTCTGGAAGCTTGTTTCCAAGACTACGGGCATTGATACTCATTGCCCTCCATTTAATGTTTGCTTTATCCTTTTTTACCCCATCCCTGCTCTTATTGCCCTTGTCTATTTTTCCATTTACACCTGTCCTGCCCTGCCCTCTGTCAAGCTCTGTACCTCAGTGTTTACCTTACTACCTGCCATGTTTTGTGGGGGGAGGTTTGAACTTTCCTGTTTCCTATCAGCACTTACCCCCTTGGCTAGTTTAAAAGCTTGCCAAGGAAGCCTTTAAACCTGTCACCTAGGAGCTTGTTTCCCTTCCTGGACAGATGCAGACCATCATGCCAGTATAGACCTTCATCTCTCCAGGTGGACCCCCAAACCCCAATGAAACCAAAGCCCTGTGCTCTACACCAGTTTTGTGACCATTCATTAAACTGCATGGTGTGCAGTACCCTAACCTGCCCCCTGCCATAGACTGACAACACCTCTGAGAAAGTTACCATGCTTGCTACCTGTCTGAGGCCCCTCCCCCTCCCCAACTCCACAAATTCATCCTGCACTGCATTGATCTCATGCCTAGCTAGGTCATTTGTCCTGAGGTGGACAATGATATCTAGTTCCCTCTCCTGTGATGCTGCTTCTGCAATCCTGAGGATTTGCTTCCTGTCCCTCCAAGCCATGGCACCAGGCAGGCACCTTACTTCCCTCTCATCTCCCTTCCCCAGGTCTACACCCCTAACAATTGAGTTTCCTATCAGAAGCTGTTTCTTTCCCCTGTGGGTCTCCCTTGTGGATGTCCCCAGCATTCTTCTTGGTCTCCACTGAGGGTGTCATCATAGAAGAACTTTGATTTGCCAGACTGACATATGATTTGTGTAGGTGTGTCTATGTTCCTATGTTGGGTGGGTTGGGTTATTATTGTTAGGACATTTGGGGGAATGGTTAGGATGCCATTGCCACTCATTCTCATTTGGGAGCTGATCCTATTTTTTCTTTATTTTTCTTATAGTTTGGTATGAATAAACTCTACACTTATGTGTCGTGGAATGTTAAAGGGGATCAGGAGGCTAAGAAGAGATATATGTTGCTAAAACACCTGAGGCAACTAGGGGCTAATATTGCTTGCATTCAAGAATCCCATTTGCTTTAGGATAAGGTTAATTTGCTCCAAAGGACTTGGGTGGGGACTGTGTGTGGAGCGGGAAATAACTCTAAGAGGAATGGAGTTTGTGTCCTACTCCATAAGCTTCTTTCCTTTCAGTTATATCAGGAACATTAGGATTCAGAAAGTCGGTATATTTTTTTACATGGAGACTGTGCACCTCTGAAATTTTATTGGGGTCAGCATATGGCCCTACTTCACTTTCCCCTTTTTTTTGTTCATGTTTACTTACTTTATTAGCTCATTATAGTCATAGTTCAATGGTGATTGGGGGGGGGACTGGAATTTAGTTCTTCAGGTTGATTTAGATTGGTCCCACCATGTTAGAGTGGGCTTTTCTCTGACACAGTGGGGCCTTTGGGAATTCATTGACTCCTGGGGCTTAGTTGATCCCTGGCTCATACATCACCCGTTGAACTGCACCTATATTTTTTACCCCTCTCCCCATAACTTCTTTTCCCATCTTGATTACTTTCTGCTCACCCAGGAATGGTTACCTGGGATGGGTCATTGTGACATAAATGAAACTGGTTATTTCTGACCATGCTCCTGTTAGCCTTTTTTTAGGGCTTCTGGGGAATACATAGCAAGATTATATCTGGCAGTTGCACACACAAATGTTGCAGGATTCAGATTTAATGGACTCGCTGCATCATTTTATGGTTACCTTTTTTGAAACTAACCATTTTTCGCAAGTGCCCATGGATATGCTTTGGGGGGACGCTAAGGCTGTGATTCACAGAGAATATATGAGACTTGCCACCAAGAGAGTTTGAGAAAGGCATAAACAAGTGCAGGATCTTTTATCACAGATTCATACTCTTGAATTACCATTATCTTCCACTACTTGAGAAACCACTTGGCTGTCTCTCAATTCTCTTCATGCCAAGTACTATAAGATCCTGAATGAAAAAGCAGAATTGACTATCCTGTGCACAAAATATAGATATCCAGAACAAGGTGAACAGGCTAGTAAACTGCTCACCCTTCGCTTACATTAACAAACAGGGTCCAAAGTGGTCCATGGGTTACATTCACCCGACACAGATGTTTTGGTTACCCAGCCCTGTGACATATTGAATGTTTTTCAACACTACTATGAGACCCTGTATACCCATTCTTCTAGTGTATCACAAGATCCTATAAGTATAGATCATTATTTTCATGATATTTCTCTGCCTCAATTATCTGAGGAGCAGAAACAGGGCTTGGGAGGGTCTATTTCAGCATCTGAGGTGACAAAGGCAATTTCTTCCCTTTCACATAATGAAATGCCGGGTCCTGATGGCTTTCCCATGGATTTTTATAAAACTTTGTTTTCAGAACTAATTCTGGTTTTGTTGGACTTTTTTAATTTTTTATTTGAACATGGTCTAACAGACTAATCACCTAATGGGGCATGTATCATTGAACAACCTAAACCAGGCAAAGAAGACTGTGTACCAGCTAGCTACCACCCGATTTCTCTTATCAACAAGGACTTAAGATTTTGGCCAAAGTTCTTGCTGCCACTCTGGAGTGGATTTGGTCTGGTCTTACAGGACCTGAACAGGTCAGTTTCATGGCTGGCAGACATTCATCAGAATGTACCTGGAAAATTTTCCATTCGCTCTCCGTGGCTGAGGAGGCCAGGGCTCCTGCTGCCCTGGTCTCCTTGGATGTGGACAAAGCATTTGATAGGGTGTCGTGGCCTTACTTGTTTTCTGCACTAAAGGCTTATAATATACTGGATGATTTTATTAAGTGGGTCCTTCTCCTGTACTCTCACCCTTCTGCTATTATTCCATGCAATGGTGTTGTTTCTACATCTTTTTCTGTATTTTTGGGTACTCGTCAAGGTTGCTCCTTATCTCCTTTTTAATCTTTATTTGCAACCCTTGTTGCTAAAATTTAAGAATAATCCCCATATTCAGGTCATTTTGGTGGGGGATAGAATGTAAATTATTGGTGTATGCTGATGATATACTTTTACACCCTTCTTCCCCTACTACTTCCTTGACTGCTGCTTTTGAAGAGATTGAGAAATGTGGAAATATATCTGCTTACACGCTTAATCTCAATAAGACAAAAGTGTTGCCCCTTAGTGTTTTTGTTGATAAATCTTTTATTCTTTCCCTTGGCTTGCAATGGGAATCCAAGGCCCTTTCTTATTTAGGGGTTTTAATTTCCCATACACCCTCTCTTCTATGTAAACTTAATTTAGATCCTCTTTTACAAGTTATTGCTCAAGATTTAAAGAGGTGGACTGCAGTGCCTTTATCTTTCTGGGGTAGGACTACTGCTATTAAAATTAATGTCCTCCCTTGAATCCTGTACCCTTTGGGTATGATCAATATTTTTATTCTGCAAGCTTGGTTTCACTGTTTACATTCTATTCTTTCTAAATTCTTATGGAATAATGGTGAAATTCGGCATGTGTATTCAAAGCTTACGTTTCCTTTAAAAGTGGGTGGCATTCATTTACCTGACTTTGTTTGTACTACCTAGCTCTAAATATTTTTAGGGTGAGGTGCAAGTTGAGACTTTCATACCTAATTCATTTCCTGTATGTCTCACCTTAGAAAATAGATCAATCCAGTGGCAACATTTAGATATTTCTCCTCTTTATTTGTTTCCCCCAAAGTATTACCCCATCCTCTATGGCAGTCATCACTTTTTTGGTTGGTTCGGACCCATGCACAATTTTGTTGGTAGTTTTGGTTGACGCTAAATAAGAGTTAGTCTCAACCTTTTCTGGGAAACCCACATTTCCACATTAATTGGAATCCTATATATGTATCCTTTCTTCCCTTACCATTTACTATTCCAGTTGCTACACTGTTGCACTCAGATTGATGATCTGACTTTTCTGCATTCCAAAGGAAGTATGACATGGACTTCAAGCTCTCCCTTGGGAATTTACAAGTGACTAGATCTACTAGGGCCTATCTGGGGCCCCCACCTTGGCTAGATTCCTTCCCCCATCGGTTAGATGAATGGAAACTTGCAGCTTGTTCTTTGCATGCAGCCCCTAATTTGTATTGTTTATACCAATCCCTTCATCCTACCAGTCCTACTGGGATTACATATTACTGGCAAAATACTTTATCATTGCAGTGGAGTTTGCAGGATTGGGGACTCATTTGGGGTGATTTATGCAAAATTATTAAACAAGACTGATATAGACCACATCAATTTAAGATCTTACATAATATGTATTTTACACTGATTAGGCTATGTTGGATGGGACGTCAAGCATATTCTACTTACCTCAGGTGTCAGCAATCTAAGAGTTCATTGTATAATATTTTATGGACTTGTGATAAAGCTGCACCTTTTTAGTCAGTTATCAAAGCTTGTTTAGATCTCTGCTTTGATTTAAGTTAACTTTTTGCTCCTGAGATAGGTCTGTTGGGTTGGTATCATGATATTCTTTTTACCTACCAATGTAACTACATAGCACTTACAGCCACTGCCACTAAGATGGTGCTGCTTAGACAGTAGTTAGATTCAACAGTTCCATCTTGAACAGAATGGCATAAACAACTCCTGAGTGCCTTAAATTTAGAATTACATATAGCTAATGTCAAACATAATGGTGCAGGATTCCTTGCTAAGTGTGTCCCTCTTTGTGCATGGCTTCTTTCATTTGAATCCCACCTTGGGTATGTTTTTATTTTGCTATTATAATTTATAAAACAGTCCATATCTAATTATTTGTTGTTTTCCACAGGACTGTCTCAATGTTGCCATTAGTTCAAGGTTGTGGGTGGCATTCTGGGGAAGGAAGGTAGATTCTTAAGTGGGAGGGGGTCCTTTTGTTTTTACTGGGTATGGCTTTGGTTTGATTGTTTGTGAGTTTGGTTCCTCCTTGGTTGTTATTGTGAATGTTATATTCATTTGTTTTTTCCTGATTGTTGTGGTTCAAATTATAATAAAGTACATTTAACTAAAAAAGAGCTCCCTACAGAGTTTCAGGAAACACAGTTAGATGCAAAAAGTGATGATTTGAATAGCGCTACACAGTGGCCATACTCCCTTCAACCAGTTAAGCTCCCAATTGGAGCAGGGGCCATCTCAGCAAGGAGCAGAAACAAACAGGCACAAATGGCCACTCAGCAAAATGTCTCCTAACTGCCAATGTCCAGGCACATGCATAGTAATCCACAGGAGCTGGCTGACTCAGAAGTCAAGAGCTCACCACAGAGCTTCAGAAAACACTGTTGGAAGCAGAAAGAACTGATTTGAATAGTGCTACACAGCAGTCATGCCCCCTTCAGCCAGTCAAGCTCCCGATTGGAGCAGGGTTTATCAAAGCAGTGGGCAGAAACAAACAGGCACAATTGTCCACTTAGCTAAATGTCCCCACTTGTCAATGTCCAGTCACAAAGTACAGTTATCCACAGGAGCTGACTGGCTCAAAGGTCAAGAGCTCCCCATCGAGATTCAGAAAAGGAAAATGTGACTACCTTTTGAATTTTAAGTCATTCATCACTAATACTCCCAAGCTCTTCTCCTCAGATGCTTCCTTAAGAAATTGGCCATTCAATAAATAATGTGCCTTTTGATTTTACCTGCCCGAATGCATTACAGCACATTTATCTGCACTGAACCTGAGTTTATATTTTTGGGCCAAGTTTTCTAATTTAGATAACTTATTCTATAGATGTTTTGTACCTCTTTGAAGCTATGTACCACAGAACTAATTTTGATATTGTCTGTGAATTTGGAAAGCCATACTCTCTCTCCACACTTCATTGATGCCACATGTAAGTTAAATAAACTGGGTCACATGACAGATCCCAGTGACACCCCACTGGTCATACTGATCCACTCAGATGATGCATCCTGAATAAGAACCTCTTGCTTTCTGTTGTCTAACAAGGAACTGATCCAGGCCACTATATTGTTGTTAATCCCATAGTTCATTAAAACCTCAACTGATTCATTGTGTGGTACTGTGTGAAAGGCCTTACTAAAATCTAGATAAAAATACATTCACAAGATACCTCTTATCCAGTGCCATAACTCTATCTAAAATTGTAATAAATTTGTCTGACATGATCTTCCTTACATACCAGTTCTTTGTCCCCCTGAAAATGGAATTGTCAATCACAAATGTTACCCTTCCTATACTCTTTTGTCACAGACTCTCCACTAGGTGTTACTTTGATGCTTATTCCTGAAGGCTAATTGGTGATTAGCATGTTGCCCTCCTGGCAGGTGACAGCCAATCCTCTTTAACCAGGGTCTCAAAGCAGTTTGCCATCACTGGTCTTGGACTCACGCCTATACACTTGGCCTTTGGCTTGGTTCCCTCCCTCCCCTGTCTTTCACTCTCCAGCTACCCAGGCTGGCTGGCTTCAGTGACAACGGGAGCTATACAACATCCACAGACTGTAATCCAGTTGCATAACTAGTGTATTTCATCCCACACTGCAGCAAGTTCCATCTGAGCACTGCCAGTCTCCCATATAGGGGGTAAGTACCGTTCCTCCATAGCAGAACTTGAAAGATGCTCATCCCTTACAGATAAAAATGTCTCTCCTCTAGTAGAATTTTTAATGTGCAAAATAAATTTTACCAAAATAGCAGAGCATCTGGGGAAATAACAATAGCACAGTAATAATAAAGCTCCCACAGGAGGAACAAAATGGCCTCAGGGAGTTCATTCACTTGGCACCTATGCCAGAGATGAACTGAGTTTTAAATATGTATTGTTTTTAAAGGCATGGAATAAACTTCTGCCTTTTAATTTCTAAAATGGAGTAAAGTAGTTAGTACCTGGGTAGTGTGAGCAAGTGCTTGGGATTTTTTTCATTACTGTCCTCTAGTACCACCATATTACAAGAGCCATCATCCTTTAAATGCTGATTAGTCAGATGTCAAAGTCCCTAAACAATCCAGCACTCACCATCATATATATAAAAAGAAGACACCGCTCCTATATAACATTAAAAAAGGGTGTTTTTTTATTAATCAGTGCCACATAAAAGCACCTTGTTGCACTTCAGGCTGCTGTCCTTTTTCAAAAGGCATTATTAAGCATATATTTGATTGTATGAGAATCTCTGATGGATCTTGCCATTTACATGCCCTTTCTTTGATACAATATTTAGAAATAAGTGAGTAATATGGTCACAAAGCATTACTAGGAAGATAAAGCAGCCATGTCCACAGTATCAGAAAATAAATATAACAGAAAACATGCAGTATCTGTGCAGTAACATTGCATGAGGCCCAGTGGGGACTAGTCTTATCACTACAGTGCCCACCTTGTGTCTGCACAGGTAGATAGATTGCAATAGAGGTTGTAAAGGAGGATAAGAAAAAGTGTCATCCCTATGGAGGAGACTCCAGGGTTAAGCACTGAAATAGAATCTTGGCTTAGCAAAATTTGTTCAGGAGAGCAGTACCAGTATGGAGGCAGCTGTTATAAACACAACAGGAGGAAGCAGCATTCAGTGAGGACTGGCCAAAGAGCAGGGTGTCAGGCAGCACAAGGAGAAGCAAGAGGTATTTTATTATTTTTAGGGGAGTCCATAGTTGGAGGGATAGGAAGAGTAATCTGACACTCAGCCTGGATGAATAGTTCTGTGCCTTCCAGGGGTGACTGCAGAAAATGTCACATTTCATCTGATGAGGATACATGGCAGGGAGACGAAGAATTCATGAGTTGTACTATGTTTGGGCATGAATGACCTGACAAGCCATAGTGTTGGGGGGGTTAAACTATGAATAACTCCCTATGGGTTACTGTGCCCTAGGCTCCCTTGCTGCACAAGCATTAAATGTGTTCATTGTTGCTAACAGAACCAAAACTGCCATGTCAGTGACTTCACCAGAAATAACCCATTCAGGGTGCAGACTGAATCTACCTAAGACTGGACTCCCTGTGGCTGTATCTGGTGCCCATTTGAGAAGAGAAGCAACTTTTAATACTGTAGACCTAGCAGCAAAATTATGGTCCATAAAGTACTGGCAGAGAATTGTGAGTAATCTGGCAGTGACCTTTAGATTTGCTTGCTGAGAAGAATTTTTATCATGCAAGAGAGACGGTATCCATTCTCTGTTTGGTTTAACAAACTTAATGTAATGTTAAGAAACATTGGTACATGTATGTTTAGCTTGTATGAAAATTGGACCTTAGCTAATGCAAAACCTTTTACAAAAGATGCCAATTACAAGATGGACAGACATTAATTTACAATTGTATATTGCTAGCATTACTCTTTCATGCCTCTTTCATCAGTACAAATCGATTTATAATCTGGATAGATCTCAAGACTATCTTTAATGGTGTCATAATACATTGCATTGTAAAGTATTTGCCAGAATGCACTTTGACATACATTTTCACTACCAATCATTACATGTGACATGGAAGTATCTGAAGGAATTATGAAAATGTAAATGTAATGAAAATGTTAATATTACTAGTGCACATTTGTTAATTGAGTGAACAATATTAAGAGTATTAAGGGATAAATGGATCAAACTATTTCTGAAGAAAGTAATTGATTCAAGGATGGAACAACAACTTCAAATGCTTTAAGGCAGTAAACATGTACCTTTGACTTATGCTGTCACTAAATTTTACTTCGAGGAATGTAACAAGCTGAAGCAAGGAGTGTCGTTTTATTGATGTGAAAACTTTGTAAATTATTTTATCAGTTTTTATGTATGATGTGTACAGTATTTGAAGTGTACTTTGTGTTTTGAAGCTTTTATCATACGGTAATACACTTGTACTTAAAGAAACATTAACCCTTGCACTTTGTGTGAACTGAGAATCCTAGTGGAATCTGTAATTGGGACTACATATCAGCAGCTGTGTTACCATTCTTTGATCCCACTGAGCATTATGATGAGGTTAAAGGACACCGAGATACCTAATCTTCTTGACAGCTCGGGGAGCCTCAGGGGCTCATGGACTACAGGTGGCCCTAATTGAACCAGGCACTTTTGTAAATGCAGATCACCTGTTGCATGTCAGACCACCAGAACTGACTGTCCTGATTGGCATTCTTATCAGATCTATCAGCTTTTCTATTCACCCATGAAGAGCAGGGCTGAGCTACCTGTAAGGCAGATCTGTGTGAGATCCCATTTAAACAAGTGCAGTGGATTCCCTGCTAGGAGAGGGACTCAAACAACTGGTACAACAACCCACAAGAGACAGGGCTATCCTAGATCTAGTACTGACTAACAGGGAAAGGATCACAGATCTCCATGTGGAAGGTCACCTGGGGGCCAGTGACCATCACATGGTATGGTTCAATTTGGCCACTAGAACTAAATCATCCCATTCCAAGGCAAAAATATGGGACTTCAGAGGAGTGGACTATGATAAGCTAGCCCTGTCAAAAAGAAATGCAGGTGAGGGGGTAGAGGCAAAGTGGGCAAGCATTAAAGATGCAATACGTGAAGCAACATCTCATTGTGTTAGAGAGAAAAGGAAGTGTAAAAGAAGAAGGACACCACCTAGGTTCTCAAAAACAGTGGCAGAAAAGGTCAGAGACAAAAGGCTGCCATTCAGGAAATAAAAGGGAATGCAGCAGGATGAAGATAGGGAGGCATGCCAAACTTCCCTAAGGGAAATAGGGAAGGCAGTAGGGCAGGCAAAGGTCCAAACTGAGGAAACACTAGCACAAACAGTAAAAGAAGGTGACAAGACTTTCTATAGATACATTAGTGAAAGGAGAAAGTCCAGAGGGAGTCTTGCTAAGATCAAAAGGGATAAGGGGGACTGTAAGGAGGAGGACCATGCAAAAGCATCTATCCTAAATAGATACTTCTGCTCAGTATTTACTGAAGAGAAGGAAGGGTAGGGCCCATGGCTCAGCACCATGGACACAGGGCGGAGGGAGGTGTGCACTAGTCCCTTCACAAAAGAAAGGCTACAAGGGCTCAATAAGCTCAGGGTGGATAAGGCAATGGGACCTGATGGCATACATCCTAAGGTACTAAAGAAGCTAAGGGTGCAACTAGCAGAACCATTATCAGAACTGTTTAGTGAATCTTTGAGCACAGGAGAGGTCCCAGAAGACTGAAGAAGGGCTCATGTGATCCCACTCCACAACAGTGATAGTAGGGAGGAGACAGGGAACTACAGACCAGTCAGTCTTACCTCAGTAGTGGGCAAGATTATAGAGGCACTCTTAAGAAAAGGATAGTGCAACACCTGGAATCCACAGGAGCACAGGATCCAAGACAGCATGGGTTTACAAAAGGAAGGTCCTGTCAAACTAATCTCATAGATTTCATTGACTGGGTAACCAGAGTGGTGGACCAAGGGGGAGCAGTTGATGTTGCCTACCTTGACTTCAGCAAAGTTTTCGATACTGTTCCACATAGAAGATTGATTAATAAGCTGGGTAGGCTTGGGGTAGGTCAGAGGTTGGTCAGCTGGGTGGCAAACTGGTTGATGGGCAGAAAACACAGAGTGGTGGTAAACGGTATACAGTCAGAAGAGATGCAAGTCACAAGTGGGTTACCTCAGAGATCAGTCCTGGTGCCAGTCCTCTTCAATATCTTCATCAGTGACATTGCAGAAAGACTGGTGGGTAAGGTTTGTCTGTTTGCAGATGACACCAAGATCTGCATAGAAACATAGAATTTGATGGCAGATAAGGACCGCTTGGCCCACGTAGTCTGCCCATTTTCCTACCTAACAGATAAGCTGAAAATCCTAGTTAACCAACAGCTTACTTCCTCCTACCCCCCCCCCCCCACTAGGACTGCCTTATGCCTGTCCCATGCATTCTTGAAGTCCCCCACTGTTCTTGACTCCACAGCCTCATCAGGGAGGCTGTTCCATGCATCCACAACCCTCTCAGTGAAAAAATACTTCCTCACATTACCTCTGAGCTGTCCCCCCCTCTATCTTCAAATTGTTCCCATTTGTTCTTGCACATCTCTTTTTTCTGGAAGATGCTACCCTCTTGGACTTTGTTAATTCCCTTGAGGTACTTGAAAGTTTCTATCATGTCCCCTCTCTCCCTCCTTTCCTCTAGGGTATACATATTAAGCTCCTTTAGTCTTTCTTCATATGTCTTCTGGTGCAGACCCTGCACCATTTTGTTGCCTCCTCTGACAGCTCCCACTCTGTCTATGTCTTTAGAGATGGGGTCTCCAGAACTGCACAAAGTACTCCAGATGGGGTCTCACCAACTGTCTGTACAGAGGGATAACAACTTCCTGTTTTGTACTATTGATGCCTCTTCCTATGCATCCCAGTATCCCCCCTGCCTTCCTTACTGCCTTCTCACATTGTTTGCCCACCTTTAGGTCATCTGATATAATTACCCCCAGGTCTCTTTCTATTTTTGCTGCTGTCAGTATCTCACCCCCCATTGCGTACACTTCCTCTGGGATTTTGTTTCCATGTGCATTACCTTGCACTTCTTTGCATTCAATCTGAGCTGCCATACATTTGACCATTCCTCCAACCTTGCAAGTCCCTTCTCATCCTTTCCACCCCATCTTGTGTATCAACCCTGTTGCAGATCTTTGTGTCATCTGCAAAGAGACATACTTTTCCTTCCAGTTCTTCTGCAATGTCACTTATAAAGACATTAAAAAGGACCGGTCCCAGTACTGAACCCTGTGGTACCCCACAAGTAACCCTCCTTTCTTCACTGTGTATTCCATTTACTACTACCCTTTGCATCCTGTTGTCTAGCTAATTTTTTATCCAGGCTACCACCTTAGGATCCACTCCAAGGCTGGCTATCTTGTGAATTAATCTTTTGTGTGTGACTGTTTCAAATGCCTTGCTAAAATCTAGGTAGGCCATGTCCACAGCCCCTCCCTGGTCTACTACATTGGTCACCCAGTCAAAGAAATCTATTAGATTCATCTGACACGACCTTCCCATCGTGAATCCATGCTGCCTTGGGTCCTGTGTCCCACTGGCCTCTAGGTACTCAACAATTCTTTCCTTCAGAAGTGATTCCATCATTTTCCCTACCACTGAGGTCAAATTAACTGGTCTGTAGTTTCCTGCCTCTGTCCTGATCCCACTTTCATGAAGAGGAATCACATCTGCCTTCCTCCAGTCCTCAGTTACCACCCCATCCTCCCATGATTTGTTAAAGAGAGTAGTCAATGGTGTCACTAGTTCTACCCATAGTTCTTTTAGAATTCTTGGGTGAATCTCATCAGACCACATTGCTTTGTCCACCTTCAATTTTATTAGTTCTTTCAGAACCCTTTCTTCTGTAAATGGACTGATATCGACCCTCCTCTTCAGAGTGTTTCTCTTGTTTGGCTTCCCCTCCTCTTCCTTTGTGAATACTGAGCAGAAATATTTGTTCAGTATCCCTGCTTTTTCACTGTCACCCTCCGCCCACATTCCCTCCCCTTTATTAAGCATCAGTGTCCCTCCTTTGGTCTTTCTTCACTTCCTAATGTACCTATAAAAGGTCTTATCCCCCTTCTTAACAGAGTTGGTTATCCTTTCCTCGGTTTGGGCCTTTGCTATTCTGAGTGCCTTCCCTGCCTCTTTCTGCATTAACTGATACAGTTCTCTGTCCTGCTGCTTCTGTGTTTCCTTATATTTCCTGAATGCTATCCTTTTCTCCTTAACCTTCCCTGCCACCTCTTTTGAAAACCATAGTGTTTTTTTCCTTCATTGTGTTTTGTTGATTTGCTTTACAGAAAGACTTGTTGCCTCTGTGATGGCTGTTTTGATTACTCTCCATTGTTTCTCCACCCCTCCTTCTTGCCTGTTTGCTAGTGCTTTTCTGAGGGACTCTCTCATTTTTCCAAAGTCAGCCCTCCTAAAGTCCAATACTCTTGCTTTTGTATGGCTTGATTGTATGGTTATGTTTATCGTGAACCATCCTGTTTGGTGGTCACTTGTTCCCAGATGGCTACCCACTTCAATATCTGAGATTCTTTCTCTGTCCCCATTTGAGAGTATGAGGTCTAAGATTGCTCCCTCCTGAGTGGGTTCCAATACTAGCTGTCTGAGGCATGTCCCTTGTAGGGCATCAAGAATGACCCTGCTTTTGTATGTACCTGCAGCAAAGGTGCTCCAGTTAACATCTGGCATATTCAGGTCCCCCATCAACTATATCTCCCATTTTTCTGACATTCTAAGGATTCCTTCTATCATTTCCTTGTCCATTCCCTCCCCCTGAGATGGGGGTCTGTATACAACCTCCATGCGGATTGTGGTGCCACTTCCTGTCTCCAGGGTGACCCAGAGTGCTTCATCTGCTCCCTGTTTACTCTTTAGTTCTGTTGCTTTGATCCCTTCCTTTACATAGAGAGCTACTCCTTCTCTTCCTCCTCTTTTACACTCCCTGTCCCTCCTGTAGATTGTGTATTCTGACTTCCCAGTTATGGTTCTCTGTGTACCATGTTTCTGTGACTGCCACAACATCCAGGAAACCCTCTTCCATCAAGGCCACTAGTTCAGGGAGCTTGCTACACAGACTACGGACATTGGTACTCATCACCCTCCACTTTTTGATGGCCTTATGCCTTTTAGTCCCATCCCTGTCCTTACTGCCTTTGTCTTTTTTTACATTTACCTCTGTCCTACTCCCTAATGACTTCTCTACCTTGGTGTTTACCTCACTAATTACCATGTTTTGTGAGGGGAGGCCAGAATTTCCCTGCTCCTTTTCAGTGCCTCCCCCCTTGGCTAGTTTAAATGCTTGCCAATGAAGCATTTAAACCTCTCACCTAGGATCCTGGTTCTCCCCTGGACAGATGCAGACCATCACACCAGTATAGGTCTGCATCCCTCCAGGTGGCTCCCCAGTCCCCAATGAAGCCAAAACCATGAGCTCCACACAAGTTTTGCAACCATTCATTGAATTCCCAGGTGAGGAGTACACTAGCATCACCCTTGCCATAGGCAGGCAGCACCTCCGAGAAGGTTACCATATGCACTACTTGTCTAAGACCCTTCCCCAATTCTACAAACTCCTCTTGCACTGCTCTGATCCCATTCCTAGCCAGGTCATTTGTCTCTAGGTGGACAATGACATCCAACTCCATCCCTTGTGCAGCTGCTCTCATAATCCTGAGGATTCGCTTCCTGTCCCTCCAAACAGTGGCACCAGGCAGGTACTTTACCTTCCTCTCCCCTTCCTCCCCCACTTCTACCCCCCAGTGATTGAGTCTCCCACCAGGAGCTGTTTCCTTCCCCTGTGGGATCCCATGCCACCCTCCTGTGGGTCTCCTTTGTGAAGGTTCCCAGCATCCTCCTTGCTCTCCACTGCAGGTGCCTCCATAGATGAACCACTATCCACCAGAAGAGTGTATGAATTGTGGAGAGGTATAGCTGGAGGGATGCAACTCTGTTACACCACCCTCTCCCTCCCTGTGTCCACCCTGGTCCAGCCTCTCCTCATTCCTGGCAACCTCTGAGGTAGTGGTATTGGCCCTGGTGGTCCCTGGGTGGGGGAAGAGGTTTCACGAATCCTAGCCAGGTCAGAAAAAAGGCTAGCAACAGGAAGTTGTAATTGGAGTCACCTGCTTTTATATTGTCTAAGCCACACCCCAATTAAGCTGTCTCTCTTCCTACTGATTTAGCAAAGTAAGTTGATACAGTACCCTTCCCAGCACAGAACACACACTGACTTTCTTTCTTTTCTGTTTTTTAACCCTAAATAAGACCGCTTCTACTTCTAATAAAGTATATGTCTGCTTAATCTCAACAGACACTGATTCCTGCTGAGATAAAAGTGTTAAACTAGTAAGAAAATGGTAGCTTCTTTTAGTTAGCTGCTTTCTGCTCTACAGGCCAGTAACAGGAAGTTGTAATTGGAGTCAGCTGCTTTTATTTTGTCTAAGCCACACCCCAATTAAGCTCTCTCTCCTCCTACTGATTTAGCAAAGTAAGTTGATATAGTACCCTTTCCAGCACAGAACACACACTGACTTTCTTTATTTTTGTTTTTTAACCCTAAATAAGACCCCTTCTACTTCTAATAAAGTATATGTCTGCTTAATCTCAACAGACACTGATTCCTGCTGAGATAGATGGGTTAAATTAGTAAGAAAATAGTAGCTTCTTTTAGTTAGCTGCTTTCTGCTCTACAGGCTAGCAACAGCAAGATTCCTATTAGATAGAAAAGACTTTAACCAGCAGATCACAGTACTGGTGCATCTGCAGAATTCCCTTAGGTGGTCAAGTAACACTCAATGGTCCACCGTGTCAAAAGCTGAAGTGACATCAAGGAGAACAAGAATTGTCCCCTCCCCTCGCTCTCTAGCCCTAAGGAGATCATGATGCACCTGAACTAGTGCAGTTTCTGTGCTATATCTCACAAGAAACCCAGACTGGAGTGACTCATACAGATCATGGGCCACAAGATGCTCCTCAAGCAGAAGTGCCACCTCTTTCTCCACAGTCTTACCCAAAAATGGAAAATTGGAGATGGGAAGGTAATTTGCCTAGATCTCTGGGTCCAGCGATGTTTTTTGCAGAAGGGGTCTCACCAATGCCTCCTTCAAGACATTGGGAAAGTCCCCCTCTGACAGGGAATACCAAACAATCAAGGTAAACACCAGGCCAATGGAGTCAACACATCTCATTAAGAAATTAGTTGGCACCGGGTCCAGTTCACAAAAGGTATGCCAAAGCTTGGCCGCAATCTCAATGACCTCAGCCACCTCCACCAGTCTAAACTCACCCCAACCAGGCAGAGTGCTCTCTGGTCACCCATGGCAACCACTGTCAGCCAAACTCTGGCCCACTCGCAGAACCCCCTGCCTGATGGCAGACACCCTGCCTGAGAAGAACCAAGTAAACTCCTTGCACAATGCATTAGAACAGGCTACCTTCAGCTATAGACAGGAAGGATGGAGAATTCTGTCCACAGTCTGAAAGAGCACAGTTGGTCAGTTCCTCCCAGCAGCAATCTTCCTGGACAGGAGTTCTGCCTTCTTACAGTTGATTGTTCCCCAGTATGCATCATAGTGTGCACATGGGGCCAGTTTGTCAGCCTCCAGGCCAGACTTCCACCAGCATCACTCTAATCTTCAACCCAAGGTCTTCATTACCTTGTGTTTCTAATTGCAGTTTGTTTAGTCCATAGAACAAGTGAGCTTCAGGCGGTATCCTGTCATGAACCATTCCTGTCTTTTCATGAAGGAAGGGTCATTCTTGAGACTGTCTCATCCTTTGTTCCCAAAGTTGCCCCTTCCTTTCACCTGGTCTAAGAGATATCCCTTCCCTAATGATCCCTGCAGGGATGAACTCCATGATTATTCTGTATTGCAATTTACATCTGTGGTTTTATTCCAAATATTTTAACTGCAATGTTGAGTATGTTTCTTGCCATTTGTGATTCCGAAGCATTTTACATTTTTTTTTAATAAAGCTTACTTTATTTTTTCATCGATTCAAGTGTCAGTGTCCTCGCTTGTAGTGTCAATGTCTCACATTCCTGAAGGTTTCCAGCTTAGTCCAGTGCAGCACCTCTCTCTCTTGGCAACCCTCAGCCACACCAATTGGAGAGGTAAGGTTTAGGTATTCTGGTTGTACCTTGCTGGATGGGTGTGGGCAGGGAAAGAGGCAAGAAATCCTACATTGCGGTGTTATGCAAACTTGGAGCTCAAGTTGGGCTGATGCTGTTTAATTTACTCTACATGGGTATCCAAGTGCATCTGCAGTGGTTATAATGTGGCGCCCAACATGAAGGCTGCACTGTCATTGTTTTGTGTAAGGTAAACCCAATTGCAAGACTGGCCTGTTAAAGGTTATGCCTAACCATGGAATATCCTAAACTGTGGTTTATTTTAAATTGGTTGGAGAATGTGCATTTTTTTTACCTGCTCAGGAAGCTTAGTGTTATGCTTGGCACTAAAGGGGGTACATTTCTTGCAAAATTACCACTGAGTACAAAAGGGTTGCAGTGAAGATAGCTCTACTTTGCTCAGCCTTGGTTACTGTAAAGTTTGGCTTGTCATTTAGCCAGGAACAATAGGTATGGATTCAAAGCTCTCAGTAATGTTGGATCAGTGTGAGGACCTAGCGAGGTTTTATGTGCTAAGGGCGACTCTGTATGATGGAGTCCCCAAAGGGTGAACGCAATATGCAGACTGCTGAAAGGGTGATGAGGAAATACAGTGAGCAGTGGAGAGAGTGCAGTCAAGAGGTGAAGGCTGCAAGAATGTGTCGCAATGTGCGATGGTGCAATGGGGTGACAGGCAATGGGTGAGCCCACCTTGGTGATTGGTACAGAGCATGTGCACCATTGCACTAGGAAATGAACACCCTGCAGTGGACAATGGGACAGGGTGAGTGGCACAAGGTGACATGCCCTGGGCATCTGGTAGAATGGCATGGGGATGGCCAGAAGTGGACAGCACAGATGGAGGCACCAAGGTCTGTGCAGTCCAGTCATGTGTGGCTGGTTCCTGAGTCCCATCATTCTGCTGCTTTGCCCATGGCCGTTCTATGCCACCTGTCCACCCTGTGCAGTCATGAGCATGTTTGTGCTATGCGCCTTCCCAGGTCCCTTCTTGCTGGCACTTGCTGTTCCTATGGAATGCACCCTGCACTTGCTTCTATGCTGCAGGGGCTTGGTGTGCTTTCACAGTCACCTGTAGCTGCTCTGGGTCTCACCCTTACCAGGCTGCAGCTACAGGTGCTCTTGTACTGCTGTTCTATGTATTTGGGTGGTCGCCCTTTAGGCAGCTGCTCAGTAGGGATCTCCCACCCTTACCGTGCTGTGGATTTAGTGCTCTTCCTGGCTGCTACCCCAGTGATGTAGGAGGAGCACACAGTCTAGATCCAGTTGTGGGGGTTGGAATGAATTTTCCTTCAGTGGAAGTACCTGAATTCAAACCAAAAAATACTGAGCCACCTATGGCAGGAGTCATGAGCATGCCTGGAGGATATGGGAGAAGTTTTGCCAGAGAAATGCCTGTGGAGAAGACACAATTTGGTCCCGAAGAATTTGAAAAAAGAATGGTTCATAAATTAGAATTGTATATGGCAGAGAAGTAAGAAGCATTCATGGACAAGGTCATGAATAGAATTCATAATTTAAATGTGTCATCGGGATAGAGAGAAAGTACTCCTACTGCAAGTGTAACTAGAAGATGTGAAATGCCAGACATTCCTGTAAGGAGATATGAATGTCAAAAATCTCCACGGGGAGGTAAAATGTATCAAAGAGATATGAGACAGCTGCAACACCAGTTATACCCATAGTTGCACCATGGGTTGGTGGTAATCTTCTGGTGTTTAGCAGAGAGAAAAAAAAAGAAGCTGCTTCAGAATTCTTAAAAATGTTTTCGCGAACTATGAGACAGGCCCAAGTGCCTGAAGATATGTGAGTACAGCACTCTGAGGGAGCTGTTCAAGATGCAGCAATCAAGTGGTGGAGCTACAAGCATGACCAAATATATGATTGGAGATGGTGTAAAGCCCAATTCTTGGAGTATTTTGATAAGGTGCAAGGCAGACAGCACTTATGGAGTGAACTGGATCATCCACAAAGGCCTGGAAATCAACTTGACATGTTGGTTTTGGTCAAGTGGGTCATGTAAAAACAGTTGTATCCAAGAGCCCAAGAAAGAGAAATGGAATTTATTGTTGGAATGCTGCAGCCAGATTTACAGAACTTGTTGATGTGTGCAATGGCAAAGAACCACTGAAGAACATCCACAAAAGGGAAGACCTCTACAAGAAAATTTATGCCAGGCAAAAGCTGCAGAAAGCAACCGTTATGAGAGAAGAACAAAATTCCTAGAAAGAGACCTGATCCAGAGGAAAATACAGTACCAGATCAAACAGCCAAGATGCAACAGCAACCTTATCCACCTAGAAGGAGTGACAAGTTTGAATTATGTTGTTACAAATGCAATGAAGTAGGCCAAAAGAAGACAGATTATCCCAGGAGGAAATCTGAACCAAGTACTAATAAAGCAGCATGTACACTAATGAGAGATGAGGAAAAGACAAGTCAAAGCTGGTTTACCTATGCTGAATTGACAACACCCCTGTCGAAGTTCGGCATAGCAACATCACCAATGTCAAAAGGTGAAATTTTGCCTGTCAGACATTGTTGTGTTTTCTATCAGGGGGCTGCGCCCCCATAACCCCCCATGCAGAGGGCTGCACCCTGCACTCCCACCCTTCTATAGATAACCAAGTGAGTCAGAGTTGTCTTGAAGGGGAGGGTGACAGTCAGCAAAAGGTCCAAATTATGCCCTCAGGTGTCTCACAGCGACAATCTGGAAACCTGTTGAGATTATTGATGTGAGGGATTTTGCTGTCAGGGTTTCGCTGTGTGGTTGGCATATGAGTCAGAGTCAGTAGAAGTGGAAGGGAAGCAAGTGCCTGAGATGATGACCACAGTCACAAGTTTGAATCTACTGTATTTGTCTATCAAGCTGGGAGATAAGGAAAAGTAAGGTTTAGTGGATACCAGAGCCATTACAAATATAATCACGAGGTCTATGTTGATGGATAGCATTGAAGCCAAGATCCAGTTCCAGAAAAAGCCTGAAATTCAGCTCACACTATCATCTAAAGAATTGTACAGCCCATGGAGACATGTGGAGGTTAGTCTCAGTATCTGGGACATCCCATGGAAGAGATAAGTAATCAGCTTTAACACAGTCCAAGTACTTATCAGAACAGACATCCTAAGAGGCTTGCAAATGGTTATTGACATAGCTAACAAGTACATAGTGAGTAACAAAAAGACTGACAGTAAAGCACAAGCTGCAATGGAGGGAAGAAAAGGTGATAGTATATCAGAGTCCACAGAGAAGCATGTGTCTGATGAGCATCAGAATTCTACTGTCATAACCATGGAACCAGAAGACATTTTGCAAGTCAGTAAGAGATTTTCTGGTCCATGTTTTTTGAGGGACTTAGTAAGCCTGAAGTTTGCATAGAAAAGCAGCTTGAATGAGTTCTGAATTAATTTTCTGAGGAGGAGGCAGAGAAAGTTGGCCGCACTAGCCTGATTCAGCATAACATAGATACGGGTGATGCACAGCCAATAAGGAGCAGGTCGTATGTCTACTCACCCAGAGAGAAATTCTCAGAGAAAAAATTCAAGAGATGTTAAAGTAAAAAAAAAAATATTCAACCATCTCTGCATGATCATCACCAGTGGTTTTGGTGCCTAGAAAAGATGGAACTATAAGATTTTGTGTAGACTACAGAAAAGTTAGTGCTGTGACTGTAGGAGATTCCTATCCTATGAAGAATATGAGAGAAGTGTTTAACATGCTCACCAGAGTATACATCTTTTTGACAATAGGCTTGAGAAGTGGGTGTTGGCAAATACCTGTGGAGACATAAGATTGGTATAAGACAGCATTTATCACACATGAGGGACTGTATGAATTCAGTGGGGTACCATTTGGTCTGAATGATGCACCTACTGCTTTCCAAAGAATGATGGATGAAGTGTTTTGAGGAATTCAATACAGATTCAGTTTTGCTTACATGGATGATGTAATCTTCTATTTCAGAACAACAGAAGAACATTGGGAGCACCTGAAAAAAGTGTTACAGAGACTAAAGAACCACAGACTTACTTTAAATAGAGAAAAATGCAACTTCCTGCTATCAGACATCAACTTCTTGGGCCATATTGTCACAGACGAGGAATAGTGCCCAAACCAGCTGCTATACAAGTTATCAGAGACTTCCAGAGACCAAAGAAAGTGAACAATATACAGAGATTTCTTGGACTATGCAACTGGTATGGGACATTTTTTCAGCAAATGGCAGATATCATGGAATCTTTGAATGAGTCACAACATAAAAAGGATGAAGTGGGAGTGGTTGCTCATCCAGGAGAAAGCATTAAAGACAATAAAGGCTAGAATAGTAGAAGTTGAGAAATTCTACTTTCTGGGCTTTGAGAAACCATTTCACTTAGCTATAGGTGTGAGTGACAAAGGAATTATTGCAGCCTTATTCCAGGAAGAGCAAGGAGAGCTAAGTGTAATTTCTTATGCCAGCAGAGCATTGAGGGCAGCAGTGAGAAAAAAATCACACGTCAGAAAAGGAATGGCTTGCCATTGTTTGAGCCATTAAAAAGTATTGAGGATAGCTGAACAGTAAACCTTTTACTCTGTATACCCACCGTAATGTGCTAACCTGATTATTCACTATGAAAGACACCAATGTACCTTGAGTACTGTGTCTGGTTCTGGAGACACCATTTTCAAAAGGAAATAAACAGTGTAGAGGCAGTACAGAGGAAGGCAACCAAAATGGTGAAGGGTCTGCATCGAAAACCCTAAGAGGAAAGGCTGAGGGAGTTAAAAAATGTACTCCCTGGAGGACAGGAGATAATGGGGAGGATATGACTGAAACATTCAAATACCTCACAGGGAAGAATAGAGTACAGGAAGGCACCATCTTCCAAAGAATAAGATGCTCAAGGATGGGGGGACAAAATGAAGCTGCGGGGGGGGGGGTCAGAGGTAATGTGAGGAAGTTCTTCTTCACAGAGAGAGTGGTGGACCAATGGAACAGCCTTCCAGTGGAAATGGTGGGAACAGAAACAGTTACGGGATTCAAGAACACATGGGATAGATGCAAAGGGATCTTGAAAGTTAAGGGGGGTATATGCTGGGTAGAGTCTGCTGCACTGCTATAGGTAGTGAAATAGGGCAGACTGGGTGGGCTTGGAGGCAATTATCTGCCATCAACTTCTATGCTTCTATGTAATGGCAAATTGGGACGTTGGTCATTACTTTTACTAGAGTATGCTTTCGAAATGCAACATTGTAAAAGAACATCAAATGTAATGGCACTAACAGAAGGTACAGTATCTGTTTTAAACCACTGAAAGTAATGAGGTGAAAGATTTTGAGACAGACGACACAGATATGGAATGAGTAATTCCTGACATGTGTTGTAGTATCGTGTCAGCAAATGTTGAAATTACAGAGCAACTGCTACCTTTCGACTGAAGGGAAGTGAAAGAAGCACAGAGAGATAATTCTGATATTAAGAATCTTATAGAAATGATCCAGAGATGAGAAGAAACTAAATTTTTACCTAACAAATGGAAAGTGCCAAGTCAAGAGCACCAGTATGTGTTTGTAGATGACATATTAATGCTACACACCAAAAATCCAGAAGAATGGAAAGTAATTCTACCTTGGAGTCTGAGGGTAAAGACTATTCAGTTAATACATGATTGCACCATATCAGGGCATGTGGAAAGAAAGAAACCTTAGAAAGACTTAAAGCATGTTTCTACTGGCCAAAAATAAGACAATATGTTTTGCAGTATGTACAGTCATGTGTTACCTGTCAAGAGACAAAGTCAAGTAATCAAAACAATTATGGGACAAATGATTGTGAATCATCCAAGAGGATGGTGGACAACCATAGCCACAGACGTAGTTGTACTGTTGCCAAAGACAAGTCAGGGAAACGAGTATATAATGGTGGTTGTGGACCAGTTCACTAAATGGGTGGAAGCCTTTGAATTTAAAAGAGCAAAAACAGATGTAATAGTAAACAAGATGAAAATGGAGATATTTTGCAGATGGGGAATTCCAAAACACATTGTAATTGACAATCGACCTCAATTTAGGTCTGAGCAATAGGAACAGTTTTGTAAAGCATGGGGAGTCAAGCTTGTTTATACCACACCATACCATACACAAAGTAACTGGACAGAGAATTAACCGAAACATAAAGACGTACCTGAGAACATACAATATGTGCATGATAACCAACAGAGATGGGATCAATATTTACCTAGAATGTTGATGGCATTGAGAAGTGCAGTGCAAGATTTGACAGGATGTAGCCCAGCTTTGGTAATGTACAGAAGAGAAACAGTGTTGTCAATAGACAGAGAACTGTCTGGGGAACAAGCAATGAGAAGACATACCTGAGTATACAAGGACTTTGAGAGACAATATGCAAAGATACTAGGAAATTGCAAAACAAAACAGGGACAATGCCCAGAGACACCAGAAATTATATTGTCCCTTGACCCCCCCCCCCAAGAAATGAACCACAACCACACCATTTTGAAATCTTTGGATGCTCGTTGGCAAACATATTTATTAATTCTACTGGCACAACTCATCCATCTACAGTTCAAATGCCATGTCCAATCAGATACATTTATCATAACATAATTTAGTCTTCAACATTCTTCTTCTTCTGTCCTCATTTTCCTCCTGGTTGTTCTCTTCCTTCTGTTCTTCGGGGTCTGGACACTGAATCCGGCCCCCTCCTTCGTCACCAGAACCAGGCCAGTTCCCCATTGAACCTGAGCCTCCCCTTCCAGGCCCGGACACTCTGTATCCAGCACCCAGACCTGTTCCCCATCCCTTTTAATCCATGTCTGGGCTCCTTGCCCCCAGCCCATGGTCCTACCCCTCTCAACCCCATCTCTAACCCCCTCCTCCCCTTTTATGTCTTCTGCCCCCCTTTTTTTTCCTTCTCTTCCCTAGCACCCTTCACATGTGTTCCTTGTTATACCTTTCATCCATTGGGCACACCATGCCCCCTGGCGGAGCTCCACCTAGCCCTCCCAGCCCTCAGCTGCCTCTTCACAGCTCCACATATATGGTCCCCATGACCCAGGGCCCCTCAGTCACCAACCATTCTTGCCCACTCCAAACTATGTGCCAAAATCTGTCCTTTCCCAAGCCCCAAGAGAGGGTAGGTGGTCAGGAAAATCCCAGCAAAAGAGGGCTAGCTGCCTGAGAGCTGCCCTTAAACAGCCCAGTTGGACCCCAATCAGGACCCCTGATGGCCCTTCCCCCTGGCCAATCCCCTGGTCCCTGGGCTCCTTGTCATATGGCACTTGTCCTTGTCCCCGCCCCTGTCTTGTGATGTCACTGGCTCCTCCCTCTCCCCTCCCCCCTCAGCCCTTGGCTACCTACCTTGATTTCCGGAAGGGGCCTGGGACAACCTGGTTTGCCCTTTAATTGGCAAGATTAATTGTCCCTTGACCACCCCCTCCAGAAATGAACCACAACCACACCATTTTTAAATCTTTGGATGCTCATTGGCAAACATGTTTATTAATTCTATTGGCGCAATCCATCCATCTACATTTCAATTGTTATGTCCAATCAGAAACATTTATCATAACATAATTTAGTCTTCAACATTCTTCTCCTTCTGACCTTATCTTCCTCCTGGTTGTTCTCTTCCTTCCATTCTTCCGGGTCTGGACTCTGAATCCAGCCCCTTTCTCCATCACCAGAACCAGGCCATTTCCCTGTTGAACCCAGGCCTCCCCTTCCAGACCTGGACACTCTGTATCAGTCACCTAGATCTATTCCCCCTCCCCCTTTTAATCCGTGCCTGGGCTCCTTGCCCCCAAGTCGTGGTCCTACCCTACACCCCCCCACCTCTAGCCCCCTCCCCCCTTTTATTCCTTTCACTGCCCCCCTTCCGCTTGCACTTGGATGGTGGGGCTCCCCCTTGTGGGTTAAAACCTCAGGATTTTTTGGGCTTTCTTCCCCACTAGCACACTAATCGGCCTGAGGAATAGACACATCCCGAACTCAGTCAGGTGCACCCTGTCTGATCTATAGATCACTGACTGCTAATACGTTATGTCCCTGTGCTGGATGTGTAACCCCCATCTCTATGACTACTCTTGCCACCCTTCTGTTGAGCCACTTCCTGACCTTTTCTACAAGCTTGACATCCTTGGCTCCCCTCCATACCTTCCTGGTTGTGATCTCAGACCAGCTAATGGTCATGTCTGGCCACCATCCTCGAATGGTTTCAAAATCCTGCAACATTTGTTGCCCTAACTCCCCCAAGTGTATCCTACCCAGGTCGTTGCTACCCAGATGTACCACTATGCACTCTGGCCTGCCTCATTGCCCCTTCAATTCCTGCAGGAGAGGCAACAGTGGGGCCCATTTCACACCCCTGATGTCTTTCCATTGTACTCTGGTGCAATTTGACTCTGGGTGCAGTTGGTTCCCTCTGCCCATGGTGGCTGCAAACAGTTCTGCCCAGTACATAAATGAATGCCTCACAATCCACACCTTCCATCTGGTACCTGCCATGAGAACAAAAGAAAATAGCGTGAGTCATCATTTGTGAGACCTGACATAATGTTTGTAACTGTCTGACCTCCAGCAGCCGATTCCTTTCAGTTCCTCCACTGTGCCCCCCCCTTTTGCTGCCTCCAAGGCCACACCAATTCTAAAAGAATGTGAGGCAAATTTGCCCTGCTCTGCCCCTGTAAAGGCCAGCACCTTCCTCATTACTGCCCCCACCTGGAATGCAATGACTGGCATTCCATCCTCATGCCAGAACATTGCTCCTCCAGCTTTGCCCCTGTGGTTCTCATATTCCTCCCATGCAGCCAACATGCAACTCGGCACCCTGGGCTTCCTGTGCAGGGTCACCATGGCTGCCTACCCCTTCTGAACCATTTTTGACCTGAACAAACTGAAGGAGATGGTGTCCCCCTTGACCTGTACCTTTTCATGTTGTAATGAGAGTTTGGGGGCCCCTTTACAGGGGTTCAATATCTCCCCCACCCTGAATGCTCCAGCTGCCAGTATGGCAAAAACAGCCCTGAAGAGGCGGGCCTCCTGGGCTTAGCTGCACATGCTCCATGTGGCCCCCAGCACCTTGTCCAGCAGTTGGCCCCCGATTGGGTGCCTGCCACCCTTCCTGCTCCCCTGTCCCCTCCTCCATCTGGCAAGCATCCTCTTGACCATCCTGCCCATTGTATCATCTGGCCACCCTCTGTTCAGGCATGCCCAGCTCACTCCTGCAAACAGAATCGCTATCATGGCATGTGCCATCCCTGACTCCCATTTTTTCTACCACAAACCTCTTGACCTGCTTGTCCCAGACCGGATTTGTCCTGTCCCACCCCTCTCTAACTCTAAACTCCTGGAAGCTGGCCCAACCCCCTTTGTACACTCTCAGGGTCCTGGTTGCCCAGAATCCCCAGTACAGCACCCTTGGAGTGGATTTCTAATCCCCCACATTCAGTCTGGGACCCTGGTCCTGTGTGTTGCTGCCTATGGCGCCAGACTCCGGAACCTGTCGAGCTGTCAGAGGGAAAGACTGTCAGCCAATTTGTTCTTGATCCCTGGGATATGCTGTGCTTTGAATGACACATTCAGCTTCAGCCCCAACAGTACCAACCTCTTGATTACTCGGGCCACTGTCTCCGTGTTGCTGCTCTGCATGTTGATGACCTCCACTGCCCCTTTATTGTCGCACCGCAGCATGATGCATTTTCCCCTCATCTACTTTTCCCACACCTCCATGGCCACCCGAATTGGGAATATTTCCAAAAATGTGATGTCTCTCAACAGGCTTTCCTTCCCCTATTGGCTTGGCCTGGCCTCCACCATCCATTCTCCCTTAAAATATGTTCCCATCCCAAGCGCCCCCGAGGCATTGGTGTATAGCTCTAGGTCCGTGTTGCACTCTCATTCTGTCTGCCAGAATGTTACCCCATTATACTGGTCTAGGAATTCCTCCCAAACCTTGAGGTCCTCTTGTACTCCCTTTGAGATGTCCACCCAGTGGTGCAGTTTCTTTGCATTCCTGGTCACCCTCCCTAGCCTTCTCATAAATGCCCTCCCTGGGTTGATTGCCTTGCATGCAAAATTAAGGTGCCCCATCAGCTGCTGTACTTGTACCAGTGGCACCCTATGCATCCCTATTACTTGTGCCAGTAGCCCCCGTATGCTGGCCACTTCATCCCCCGGTAGCCAGAAACAACCTTGCTCCATGTCCACCTTGATCCCCAGGAACACCAGCTTACATGCCGGACCCTCAGTTTTCCCTTGTGCCAGTGGTATACTAATCTACTTGCACATTGCCATGAAATCCTTCAACATGCCCTACATCTCTGCGCAGCTTCCCCTTATGATCAGAAAATTATCCAGGTACTGCACTACCCTCTTGTGGTCATGTTTCTCACCGAACACTCACTGGACCTATGAGCTGAAAGCCTCAAATGTCGAACAGACCACTGAGCAGCCCATGGACATGGCCTTGCCAATGTATATGTCCCTTTCTAACTGAAACCCCAGCAGGTCCCGGTCAGCCAGGCTGACCGGCAGCAGCCAAAAAGAGGACTCTATTTTCCAACCAGGCCCCCTTTATTGCCCTGACCAGCTCTACCGCTTGATCTAATGAGGCATGGGATACAGTTTCCAGATGGTCTGGAATGCCGTCATTCACTGATTGCCCTTCTGTGTGTGACAAATGGTGAATCAGCCAGTATTCACCTGCCTGCTTCTTGGGGACCACCCCCAAGGGGAATATCCAGAATTTGGGGCATGGTGGTGCCACCAGTGGCCCCTTCACCCACCCCAGCCTTATCTCTTTCCTTATCTTCTGTCTGATCACCCCATCCTTTCCTCTCACTGACCCCAGGTTCTTGGCCCTGTTCCCTCTTCATGGCCCGTGGAAACCCAGTGGGAAATCTTTCCTAGAAACCTCTCAGAGGCTCTCACCTGCCTCCCTGTCCAGGTACTCCTGGGTCCACACCTCCATCACCTCCCAAACAATGTGGGTGTGGGCCAGCGAGTACCCCACCTCCCCCTTTTCTGCTCCAGTCTAATAACTGTAGGTGGCCCCTAGGCCACCCCTGTTATGCCCCCCACTTATGTTATAGCCACCCCCAGCTCCTTGTGATGGATGCTCCCCTATGCTCCCCTTCTTGCCAGCAGGTTGTCAGCGGGTGTGCTCCCCCACATCTGGAGCAAATGTGCTTGAATTTATAGACCACCCAATTGCAGGATGCCTTGTTGAACCCCCAACAGGTTTTTGCACTTGTGGCCAGTGTGGTCTGCCTCCCGGTGTCCCCCCCGGTTATATTCCCCTGGCCTGACATGGACATTGTCTTCACCCACAACTCGAAATTGGTATTGTCCCACTTCAAGTCTCCCCTTGCTGCCATGCAGCTCTGGAAAGCCTCATTGTATTTGAGCCATCCAAAACCCAACTTGACCTTGTATGCATCCCTGATGGTTGCCATGTAGGTCAGTAGTGGGATGGTCAGTTCCAAACTCTTTTCGAGGACTATGGCACTATATACCATGAACCCCAGTTGTCAGTCATCAAAGGTTTTCCCTTTCCATTTTGCCACCTCTGCCTTCTGGCTCACCACTGAGAGCACACGGCCATCTCATACTTTCTCACTGACTCCTCCTGCTCAAACATCTTGGTGGTATCCTCGTCCACTAATCCAAATTTGTCTATGAACTCCCCTTTCCATATCTACTCCTTCAGTGAGGCTGACATGTGGTCACCTAAAGTGAGTCCCAGGGGTACATCATATTTCTGGCTCCTGGCTTGTGACCTCACTCCGTGGGGCTTCTTTGCTGGTTGCCCTTTCCCCACCCGATCATCCCACTCCTTCCATTTCCACTGCACCTCCTTTTTTCTCCTCTTTCCATTTTGCCACTGCCATGAGCTCTGACATCTGTCACATCAGTGTAGCAGCCTCGTCCATCATCCTCTTGCTGGTCATCTGGCTTTTCTTGGGCGTCATCTCTGTAAAATTACTATGGGCAGAAATAAGAGAACATGTCAAACCATGGTCCTACCAGTTGTCTCTCTGCCAGCCCGCCCTGGTGTTATGCCTCCAGCCACAGCCAGGCTTGCCTCATGCTGGGGGTTGTCCACTATTTATCCCAGTGCTATGCCTCAGTCCATAGCCAGGCTTGCCCCATGCTGTGGGTTGGCCACAACTGATGATCAGCCCCCCCAAAGCTTGCCCCATGACATGCAGAGCCTAGACCACCAGCTCAGGTCCTTCCGATGTGACCGGTGCCTAAAACCTACAGCCCGGGGGGACCAAAGCTCACAAACTACCTGTGTGTGACACAGATTTGACCTGAAGTTCCCCTAGGTACTAGGACTTCTACCCTTGTGCTGGCTTGATTAAAACTAGTATTAAACCTCTTGACAGGCATGAAAAAGGCCCATGGTCCCATCACCCCACCTGCCCATCTTCCAGTGGAACCACAGGCAGGTAGATAAAGAACAAGAGGGAACTGCCTCAAATTCCAAAATAAATCCTGTGGCTGCATTCAAAACATAAACCTGGTGAGACATGCTTCACCGATTGTCCCCACACTAGCATTGCCACTCTAAAGTCTCATCCAAAAACAGTATCAACCTCTACAAACAATCCCACTGCTCAGATTCAGTGCAAAATGGCAAGCAAATGCTTAGCATGAGCTCCTTTTTAAAGCTTAAATGCTACTAAAATGCCATTCCATTTAAAATGCTAGCATCCAGCATACCAAGAACACCTTCCCAAACTCTGCGAAAAAGGAATGCTCTATTTTTCAACCAGCAGTAACCCACTAATAAGTTACTACAAGCCTGAATTTGCTTCCCCAGCCCCTAACTGCTCATCTTAAATACCTGCAAATTGTATCTTTTTTTAAATGCCTGTTATTGTGTATCTTTTAAAATGCTGAAAATAAACATTCTTGTTAAGCCCAGTTCTTTAAAAACCAGTTAAATGCCATACATACTTTACTGGGCCTGGCATGCCACGTGGTCAGCAGGCCCCAAAGCCTATATTCTCTTATTTATCTTTATTAATCCTTTAAATAATTTACTTTCTAGTCTCCACCAGGCAAGACAAAACCTCTCAGTAAACACACTTGTAATTTGTCTGTCTCCAGCGCCTGCTTTAACCTATTAATCAGCAAAACATAAATTCTTAAATCACTTGTTTTTTTGGTTTTTTTTAACAACAGCTAGCAAGCTGTGGCCAATCTTCCAGCATATCTTTTCTTTTTTACAAATCTTTGAAATAAATACCTTAAACCATGAAAAGTTCATTCTGTATTAAAAACTGTCTCTCACTTGCTCTAGCAAAACTCTCTTACAAAAAGACTTTGCTGGCTGCCTGAACCAGAGTACTAGGCCCTAAGTTCCATGCGGTCGGCCATGCAGCCAGCAGACCAAGACAAAAACCTCTCACCAAACCAGCCTGTAATTTGCCTGTCTGCAATGCCTGCTTTAACATATTAATCAGCAAACCATTAATTCTTAAATCACCATTTTTGTTGTTGTTTTTTTACAATAGCTAGCAAGCAGTGGCTAATCTTCCAGTGTATCTTTTTTTTAAACAAATCTTAGAAATAAATACCTTAAACCACAAAAATTCCATTCTGTATTAAAACTGGCTCCTATAGCCTGCAGCCAGGTCATGCTCTAGCCTCTGGCTGGCTTAAGCAACAAAACCACAGCAGTTGCTATATTGTTTCTCACACAAATACTGAAAAACAATTTCTTAAAGCAACAAAATCACAGCAGTTGCTACATTCTTTCTCACACAAATACTGAAAAACAATTCCTTAAAGCAACAAAATCATAGCAGTTGCTCCCATACTTCTTAAAACCAATCTTGTATCTGCATGGCTGACCCTTTTAAAAAACACACAATTTCCACTGGGCCTAGCCCTGCTACCACCACATGGTCTGTAGTGGCCTAGTTAAACAGATTATGCCTTACCTTGTTCACCAGTGAATGTGCTGAAACTGTAAAAAATCCCAGCAAAATAGGGCTAGCTGCCTGTGAACTGCCCTTAAATAGCCCATTAGGACCCCAATCAGGACCCCTCATGGCCCCTCCCCCTGGCCAATCACGAGGCCCCTGGGCTCCTTGTCATATGGCACTTGTCCTTGTCCCCGCCTCTGCCTTGTGATGTCACTGACCCCTCCCTTCCCCCTTCCCCTTTACAGCCCTTGGCTTCCTACCTTGATTTCTGGGAGCGGCCTGAGACAACCTGGCTTGCCTTTTAATTGGCAAGCTTAATTATGATCGAAACAAGAGAAAAGTGATTTTGGACTGTAGTAAGATGGTATTATTGAGAAGCCATCCACAATCAGATAGAGTAAACATATTTTTGCAAAGGTGGCGAGAAGATGGGAAGGACCATATCTTGTTGCCAGAAGATGTTCAGAGGTCACATACCTTCTGAAAGACCCATCCACTGGTCTAGACAGAGGGTACACCATATTAGTATCTTAGGCAGTTTAGAATTAGAGACAGGAAAGACTACACCACAATAAATTTTGGGGGTGCAGAATGAGCCGCAAGAAGTGCAAATTCAAACAAGTCATAATACTGAGTTATAGTTTCAGGCAGAGAATGAATATGGACTATAGAATCCTACATTCTGAGGGTACATGATTCTAGTGAGTCAGCCTCATCCGCAATAATAAAAAACAGTATGAATATGATATAAGGAATAAAGTATGGACAGTCATACACAACAAGCCTGTGTTTCCGTCGAGGGGTTGAGATGCCAGAATATGGACCTCGAGAGCAAAGCTCGAGAGGTCCATGCTGGTATCTCTACCCTGAGTTGTATATGACCCCTCATATTTTATTTGTTATAGTATATGGTTTCTTGGAGATTAAAAAAAAGTTGTGTTTTGTGACTGTTTAACTTTACCAAGGTTTCATATCATTTGTTTAGTGCAGTGCTCCCCATTGTTGCCGTTAGCTCAGTGTGTACTGCTAAATCCATCAGTGTGGTGCCAACATGGTCCCCTTCCAGTTCTGACTCTTGAGAAATCTGTGACAGCATTTGTTTAAAAACAAAAAGGTTTCAGCAGTACGGTTTGGAAACATGGAGCTGACTACTGCAGTCTGTGTCCAAACTGTCTCTGTGTGCCACTCGCTAACCAGGTACACCATGTTTGTTTGGATTTTTCATTGGGTTGCTCCATTTAGACCAATCAGGTACTGGGACTTATGAATATTAATTAGGAACTGATGGATATTAATTGTAGAATGTGCACAATAACTTTTAGAATGTGCACAACAACTTTTAGAATGTTCACAACAACATTTCAGCAGGTACTAATTTCTATACATAATCACTCCAAACCATATACTATATGTAAATAATTTGTACATAGAAAATGTTGTTGTAAGTCATATTTGTATGTTGTAAACTTAAAGCAGCAAGGCTTCCTATGTAGTTTAGGCCTTGGTCAATGTTGTTGCCCTTTAAGGGGGGTGGGATGTAATAGGCATGTAATGCCTGTTACACCAAGAATAAAAAATAGTTAGATTTGGGTACCTTAAGATATAAGTCATTGGGACCTGGGGTTCAAGTTCTGGGGTAAGAGAGTTCTGCCAGACAGAGGAGGAGAGTGGCCCCTGTAGAGGAAAAGAGTAATTAATTAAATAAATAGTTCAGTTATGAGCATATTAGTAGGTTGCAAGCATGTAGTAGCAAAGGGGGAAAAAGAAAAGGACTGCCTTGGGCTGGTCTGCCAGCACAGCAGTTATATTTCCACTTGCAGTGCCAGCGACCTAGGTTCAGGACACTGAGCCCAGGGAGCTGGAGGGTCAGCTGGGGGGGATGCTTGAGCATCCTAGGGACAACTCATCTTCTACAGGGAGAGGGGGGATGATGTCTTGGCCCTTGACTGGCCCCAGGTGGAGGCCTGGGGCACAGCAAGCACTGAGACATACACACAGTGAGGCGGACGTCGTGGACATCAGTGCTATGCACCTTGACATCAGGGTAGTCGCGATGCCTACAAGAAAAAGAGAAAATACCTTCCAGCTCTGAGGAGATGGAGTGCTGGAGCTAGACCCTAATATGCTTTCACCTGCCTAGCCACCTGTGGCCCAACGAAACAAGAAGTGTTTGAGGTGTACGTGCCCCACCTCATCCCTGCCTGGGGAGCAAACCACAGCTCCATGGGGGAGAACAGGATGGACCAGGTAAGGTGGACAGCAGGGGCAGACTCCATGGTGCTCCCTAGGAAACAGAGCTGAAGGGGTGTAAGGGAGGGATAAAAAGGGATTAAAAAAAAAAGGACTGCCTTGCCCCTGGCTTACACACACACACATTTTTTTTGTACACAATCAGTGAAGCAATTGCCATTTTTTTATAAATGCAAGTCAAGAATTCAAGAGAAAATAAATGTTTGTAATTGGTGGTCACTGGGCTAGTAAATGTATGCACTGGCTACTGTAGCAAATGCCCTGGTGATCCAGTGGTTTAATTGGGGCCACCCTGGGTCTCCATGTCAAATAATAAATTTTTTATTTTATAAAATGAATTTCATGCTGTAATTGAGAGAATTGAATGCAGCCTGTTGCTGTTTAGAGTGAATTGTGCAGTGGCATCTGCAAGCACCGATGCACCACAGAGAAAGAGAAATGGGCAGAATGAGTAGCCAATCGTTGGCTCCACAGTGAAGCGCAGGTGTTGTTGAGTAGGAATACCCACCAGCAGCCTTTTTTGCGGCTGCTCCAAACTGTAACTCTGGTTGCTAATGAGGCTTTGGCCTGATACGGTGCTCCTGTGTAAGAGGGAGATGCTAGGAAAGCATTCTCTCGCAGGCAGAACAACCAGATATGTCTTTATTTAGTTGGGCAGGCGGCAAGCGCCAGGATGAATTTTAAGGAACTTGCTCACATGTGAATAAAGAAAAATAAATAGGTTTATTTTATTATTAGTTTAGTTTATTAATTGTGACTATAGGTGCATTACAGATACCCTAGTGCCATGCATAATTTTAAAATGAGTGTAACATGTAAAAACATCCATAAATTAAGGTTAAAATTAAAAGGAGGAAAAATCTATGTTAAATGGTACTAGGTCACTCTGACGAATACAGAACTGCGCAGGCAAAGCCCCACTAGCACAACACGGTACAAAGCCCCAAAAAGCACAATTTTTGCAAGTGATTTTGTTCCCTATCATGGATGGCTGCAGGGGAGGAGTGATGCAGAGGTCAAGACCTCTGCTGGGGAGATGGTCTATTGAGCAGTCACTGTGGCTCAGTGGGATGAGTTGCGGCAGTGCAGGGCAGCTATGCATCTGTGGACTGGGGCTCAAATCTTGGTCCCAGACTCTTGTGAAACCACATTGTGCATTTCCTCCCCCCCCGCCGGTGTTTCCCCTCACCCTGTGTTGACCCCTCCGGAGTTTATTATATTGAAGGGGTGGGGGTGGCAGGCACAACTCTTGGAGTGGTGCAGAGGTCAAGACCTCTGCTGGGGAAGTGGTCTGTCGAGCTGCTACTGTGGCTCAGTGGGATGAGCTGCAGCAGCACTGGGTAGCTATGCATCTGTGGACCGGGGCTCGAATCTTGGTCACAGACTTTTGCGAAATCACACTGTTCATCCCCCCGCCAGTGTTTCCCCTCATCTCTGTATTGAACCCCACCAGAGTTGATTATATTGATGGGGTTCCCCCCATAAGGGGGGCTGCCCCCCTACAGAAAACAAAGAACTGCTTTGCTTTTGTTTGCTGAACTTGCTTTCGGCATTCTATTTAAGTGCCGGCAATGTATCCACTGTATTTACATCGCAGTACATTTCTACAATATTTTTGTATACGGTGACATGACACCTTGCCCCATTAAATAAGAAAGTCTTCAAATCCTTCTTGAAGGCATTAACAAAGGTGGCCTCTCTGAGTGACTGAGGCAGTGAATTCCACAGGGTTGGCACAGAAACAGAAAAAGCCCAGGCACCAGATGACTTTAGGTGGACCCTGGAAATCACCAGGAGTTTTTCAATGGTCAACTGGAGTGAACAAGATGGGTGGTAGATCTGTAGGAGGTATTGCATGTAGCCAGGCCTCAGTCCATGTAGGGCTTTATATGTTAAAGCTGGCCTACTATCAGACTCCCTTAGTGACCACCATATGATTTATATGGTGCGTAAAATCTTCTAACCAATGGCCTCTCCACCCCACACGCTTTACATCAGAGTTTATAAATCCCTTGATCTGACAGCTCTCCTAAATGACCTCACCAGCATTGATCGGTCCTTCATCCCCAGGGCCACCTCCATGGATGAGGCCCTGAAATATTTCTCTACTAACTTCCTTGCCATCTGGGACCTCCATGCTCCATTCAGGAGATCCCGAGTAAGAGGATTCCACTTACCATGGGTAACAACTAACCTCATGGAACACCTAAGAGCCAGAGATCAAGCCTGGAAATCCTTCAAGGCCACTGGTGCTCAAACGGCTCAGCAACACTACCGGTCACTAAGAAACGCCTATACAAGACTCATACGTCAGGCCAAATCAAATTACTTTAAAACTGCGTTCAACAATAACTTTGCTCACCCTACTCAATTCTGGAGGTCAATAAAATCCCTTCTTTCCCCACCGCCCAACCCCCCACTCCCACTCCTCAACCTTGATGGAAGAATCATCATGGATCCTTGCTTGGTTGCCACTGAGTTGAATTCATATTTCTCCACCACTGCTTCTTCTCTATTCTTCTCCCATCCCCATCCCCCACCCTTTGTTCCCCCTAGAGTATTCTCCAAGGCCTCCTTCTCGACGATTGCTTCACTGTGCTAGAACCTCTACCAAGTTCCGGTCGCAGATGCTCCCTTACTACCTGTCATCCTCCCTAACCACCCTCTCCCCACCTGCCTACACTCTCAGAAACATAGACTCTAGGCTCCTGCACATTCCACACAGATCCACCCGGTCTGGCCAGGCTGCTTTCAGCTTCAGGTTGTGCAAATTATGGAACTCCCTGGCAGCTGATATCAGACACACCACAAGTACTCCTTAATGGAATGCACTTCTTAAAACTCACTTCTACCAACTGCTCCTGTCCCCTCTGAACCCCATCTCAACTCCTACCTACCATCTGTTATCACTAGTCTGGTTTTCCATTTTCAGTCTGCACCTAATGTTATTATAATGCTAATGAAAAGGTACCTACTCTATTTGTATTATGACTGCCTCATCCATTGTTGTACCAAACACTTTATGTATGTTTTTGTTTCTTCTGTACTACTGTACCATTGTAAACTCCCTACCCCCAGGGTGCATCTGGAATCGAGCAGTACGCTCCTCAGCATGTCTTCCTGGTAAATATCTTAAAAAAATAAATAAATAAGTTAGTAACCTGACCTTGAAGGTGATTCGCCACCTAACAGGAAGCCTGTGCACAGAATGCAGCACAGGTGTAATGTGACATGACCTCAAAAGGCCAATTAACAGCCTTGTTGCCACTTTCTGCACTAGCTGTAGGCAGCAAAGATCAGCCCCCTATAACCCTAGGTAAATGGCACTGCAGTAATCAAGCTGTGATGTCATGAAGGCATAGAATAGTGATGGTGGATCACTGGAGGGAATCAGGTGTTTAATCCTGGTGATGTTTGTAAGATGGTAAAAAGCACTCTGGACCACAGCTGGCACCTGACATTCAAGTGTTAGGCCACTATCCAGCACAACACCAAGACTTTTCACCTTAAAGGAGGTTAGAAACTGTGAATCCTTGAACCTAAACTCAGTTACTCAATCAACCTGCACACCTCTCCTCGGGTGACCAGATTCCACCACCAGTACTTCCATTTTCTCTGGATTTAACTTCAACCAGTTGGCACTCATCCAGCCCTGGATCTCAGCAAGGCACCAATTGAAAATTGAGACCGCATCCTGTTGTTCAGGAACAAAAGACAGGTATAATGGAGTATCATCAGCATAACAATGAAAACTTAATATGTACTGTCTTATAATGTCCCATAGTGGTAGCATATACACCACAAACAACATGGGGGACAAAATGGAACCCTGCCAGACCCTGTATGGCTGAGACATTGGATTAAAGTGGGTACAGTCCTGTATCTGAGCTCCGTGGAGTTCCTGAAAGTTAATGCAAGCATGTAGTAAAAGGCTACCACTGGGAGCCATGTTAGAGCAGTGCTAAAGTGCTCAGCTGAAGTGGGGACCTATGGCATTCACTCATGGATAAAACACATTAAACTACATTTTGATTTTAATAAAGAAGCCTTAAGGGTCCTAATAGTAGTTCTGGGGACCACATAATAATAAAAAGATGTTACAGAAGTGGATAGTTTTAAAAACAGAGCTATTTAATGGGCTTAGAGTGCTGCAAAAGCATGGGGCGATTAGGGAGGATATGGGCTTAGTGTGCTGCCAAGCCAATTTTCATTTGTTTTGCCTCAAACTTGGCAGGACTGTATAGTAGCTCAGAGTGTTTTATATCACAGAAAACTAGTTTTTAATGGTCAAGGTTTAAAATAAAGCAGTCACTAACCTGGAAAGGGAGAGTGGGCCCCGGAGGGCATAATCCATGCAGTTCAGATGTAGAGAAGGTGGAGCTAAGCATGGGGAAAATAAGAATATTTACTTTTTAAACTGTAAACTGCAGAGGGAAGCTTTTGTAATGAAGAAATGTCTATTTGTGAGGAAATCTAAAGTAAAAGTCATATAGAAAATGTTGTTTGAATAGGTAGCCCATTAGTGCGACGACTGAATTTTGGCACCACAATTAGGGCAAGAGTGACTCACATCATCTTTAGTGCCCTAAAAATGTGCCTCCCTTTCAGGGCGTACCTGCCCTGGAGTTTGCTACATTTAGTTGCGGGGGTGGGTGGGGGGCAAAGTTCAAAACAGGAATGTTTTCCTGGATGGCTCTTTGGTGCTTTGGCTCCTCAGAGCCACAATTCCTGGCGCTGCAGAGCTGGGCAGCATATTGCCTCCACCCATGTCGGTGCTGACAAAATGATTATCGCACCGATAGGGGTGAACCCCTTTGAATATTTTACCGAGAGAGAAATTTAACCCTTACTGACTTGGGGTTCCAGTGATGTAATTTTTATAAAACATGTTATGGGGAAAGCTTAAAAAGTTGGCTTTCTAGTCAGAACAGTTTGGAAATACTTAACCTTTGAGAAAAAAGTTATCTTATGTCAGAAAAATATATGGTAATAAAAGGGAATCAAGGCTGACAGGAGAAACAGCCTTGAATCTTCAGAAAAGCAGATTTAAAAAAAAAACAACTGTTGATTCTATTGTGGCTTATAATGTGGAAGAAAGAGATTTGATTGGTCCTGAGTCTCTTGACTGGTCAGTGTGCACTCAGTGACTAGAGATTAGCATACGCAAATGGGTTTGGGGTATAGAAGGAGCTACAAAGCCAGTGTGTAGATAGTTTGAGCAGGAAGAGCGACCTGGAAGGAGGCATCCAATTGAAGTGGGTGTCCAGTCAGAAGAGGCCTGCTCTTGTGATAGAACTTGCAGGACAGCCCTCAATTATGTAAAGTGTAGTCTTAATAAGGGATCACCTGTATCCTAGTACAGGGTCAGTCAGGGTAGTGAGAGCAGGGAAAGTATAGTTAGAGCAGCTTCAAGTACTTGTTGACTCCATAAGTAGTCAGCCTCATAGAAAAAAAGCTGCCACAAGATGAATTTATCACTTCTGTAGAATTTCAACTCCACATATACTCACTCCAGAGGGCCCACAGGAATCTTCTTCAGCAGTCAAAGGAATGTGGTATAGTAAACACACATTTCTTAAACTTTGGGATTTGTTTTAAAAGGAAAAGGACACTGAATTGAATTTAATTTACCTCAATCTTTCTTCATAAAAACGACTACCGTCTAAGTGAAAGACTGAATTTCAAAAGACTGAGGGGGACTGTGTCCTTGAATGTTTATGTGCAAATGCTGTGAACTGCATGTTACATGCTAATGTTTTAAAACTGATTGCTATGTGTTTGACTATCTGCTAAAGTTAAAAGCAAGGAACTTGAACTGTTTAAGCCTTAGAATTTAATTTTAAGGTAAAACTACTGTGTGAGATACCAAGGAGAGTATCCGTGGTACAGGAGTCAGTGGGCTGACTGAGATGGGATAAGGCCTGGTAGCCACTGCTCACCCATAAGGCAATTTATGTATGTGCAGCATCTGAGGCCTGAGGTAGAGCCTAGTGCTGGGAGAATGAAGTGTGTTTGGGTAAAGGGTGAGTGGGCTGTCTGAGGTGGGACAAGGCTAGAAGTCACTGCATGCCCTTAATGCTAAAGTGTTTAATAGGTTCAGTGACTAAGGCCAGGGAAGGGCTTAATCCTGGGACCATTTTGTTATCTGGAGGGCTGATGGATGGAATTTGCCTGCAATCTCCATGGCAAAATTTGATGGGGTGGATTACCCTACAAAAGAAACAAGAGAAAGAGTTATTCTGTATTGCAATTTACAACTGCAGTTTTATTCCTGATATTTTAAATGCAAAGGTGCGCATTTTTATTTCCTTTTTTACGTGTTAATTGCCATTTGTAACTGAAAAGCATTTTACAGTTTTTTCTCAGTAAAGCTTACCTTATGTTTTCATCAGTTCAAGCATCCTTGCTTGCAGTGTCAATGTCTCACATTCCTGAAGGTCCCAGGTCAATCCAGGATAGCAGCTGTCCTTCTTGGCAACCCTCAGCCACGCCAATTGGGGAGGTAAGCTTCAGGCATTCTGGTTGTACCCACCTGGATGAGTGTGGGCAGGGGAAGAGGCAACGAATCGTACATTGCAGTGTTACACAAAATTGAAGCCCAAGTGGGGCTGATGCTTTTTTATTTACTCCACATGAGTATCCAAGTACATCTGAAATGGTTATAGCTTGTTTAGTAGAACCGTAATATTGGGATGGTGTGGAAAAGTAGAATATGTATGCTTGAAGTTACTTTGTCTTTCTTGGCTATGACATTAAAGTCATCTGAATCCATTAATGATCTCTTCCTCCAGTGATATTATACTGCTGTTCTTTCCTAATACATTTTGCTCCTCATGAGTATAATACAAGGGTGTTTTACTACAGGATTTGGAAGTTTAGAAATCAAGATGATTCAACAGGAGTGGACAGAGATGGGATCAAATTTCAAACTTTCAGTTTGTGCATTAGAGGACATCTCTATGACCCCAACATGATGACTTAGAGTGCTGCAGAAGGTGCTGCTATAATCACTTTTACCAGGAAAGTACACTTCCACTGTTCTAGACATTGAGAAGTAATATATAAGGCACTTTGGCGCACTCCCATTTGGTAACAGGGAGGTTACCCTGTAATTGGGTGATATTACCATTTTGCCTAGGATCCTCTGCTTCATGGAGGTTGGAGAGGTAAAGAGTGTTTTTGCAGGACTTCCAGAGATTGCATCCCCCAGAAAAAATGCCCCTCTAAACCCTTCTAAATTGTGTGGTGCTTCACATAGGTCCTGGATCAGCTGGGACCAAATCATGGACTTGGAGGATATTATACTGACTCAAGGTCCTCTGAGTTGGCCTCTGTATATCACAAGGTAATGGACATGCAGGAACCAAGTTTTGAGTACCATATATTTTCCCTTGAGGGCAACAGCTAGGAGGGTACTGTGTCTAGGGGTGGTTGGAAGGATGGAATCCCTAGGTAGCTCCTGAGCAGAATGCCTCATATCTACACATCCATATTTCACAGTCTGCTTTCTAACCCTAGGCTCTGTTATGTAACCAGTAAAACATAGCAGGGTGTTGGATTCACCACAGCCAAAATGGTAAACTAAAGATAGAACCGTGCTGTGGCAGGGTTAGGAGGGTAAGCTATGGCAGTGCAGATGATACTAATGATTTGGCACCTGTTGAACTTGAAAAGCTTTCTCTAATCAGTTGGCCCCAACTATAACAATAAAATTGCTGTTTTCACCCAATAAGTCTTTCTGTTGTAGCCATACCGACAACACCTGCTAGACCTGTGACTGACAGAATTTTTCATAAAGTATTTTTAAGAAGTCTTCGAAGTCACATCAGTTTTTGAAAGGGAGATTCCAGAGAAATGAGGCAACCCTACAGAATTAGTAATTTTTAACACCAGCAATAGTCTGTGGATGACATGTATTTGAAAGAGTGTTCTAGGTACATATTTTTCTTATCTTTAGTTTCGCTATGAAGGCAAACCCATAGTGATGAAACCTCTAGTTGTTCCTAAAGTACGAGAATCTCCACTTCAGTTTTTACCATGACTGCATAGACATATAAAGTCTAACACATCACAAGGTGTAATTTCCTCTTGTAGACATGTTTCATTCTTCCTGCCCTATGCACCATTAAGTCAAGTGTATATATAGTGAGCTGAGCAATCAAAATGTATGAACACAGTACTGCAATAGCAGACCTGACAGACAAAATGCAGACTCAGTATTTTGCTCTCATTAGTGCCTTGTTATATATTTCTTCAGCCATGACAGCAGACACATTGGTTAATCAAATAGTGATGGATTTGAAGGATTTTGAGGATATGAAACTAGGTCTGGTAGGTTATGTTAAGTGTTAGTTGTTAAGTTTAGTGTAACCAACTCTGTGTGTTCATGTGACTTATTCAACAAAGATATTAACTACTCATTACTGTTTCCATCTAGAAAGTCTTTGACTTTTTCCGTACACCAGAAAAGAAATGCAGCAAAATTAGGGTAAGAAGTTATGTTCTTTGTTATCTTGACCTTTGTAAATGTAGAAGTCAGCAAATGCACTAAAGTGATATGTTAGAGCCTTTATCATATGCCTGCACAATACAAAAATACAGTAATGCATTTGAAAGTTTCTCATATCAAGTTACTATTAAGGCATTGTATAAATCAGTTATAGAAAGATGGTCATTATGAAAACCTCCCCCATCATTTTAACTACTTTAGTAAATATACTACAAAGGCCACCAGGATGCAACCCAATGATACTGAATTATGCAGCAGAGTTACTGAAGAAAGCAAAGCAATTTCAGTAGTATTATGATCATGACACTCTGTGTAGTATACCACACCTTTAGACATCCTGAGTTACACCTCAGCAACTACTGTTTCAGAAATACTGAACTTAGCCTGCTTGCTTACTCTAGCAAATTAATGGTAGTGGTGTACATCAAAAAGCAACGTGTTGTTTCTAAGTTTACTTAGACCACTAATTCTGACTGGATATTATTTTCTGGTTCAAATAGTAGTCATTATATACAGTAGTACAGACTCTGTAACACCAAAACTTAATTTATTAATTAATTTATTAATTTAATTATTCCTTATTGTATACATCTACACAAAAAGGACTAAAATAATCCACTGAACAGCATAATTGTCTAACATCCTATAGTAGTTAGTATTGCGATACTGAATGTGTACTGCTGACTTAATTTTATTTGTCAAGTTTGTAAGGCATTACATTGCTAGCTCTTTGAAAGGCACAGCAGTTCAATATCTTTATATTTACTCTTGATTCTGTTTCAGTGTGACTGTGACTTGGACTACCTAAACATCTTCAGTAAAGAACTAGAGAAGCTGAGGTCTACAGCCACATCAGAACTAATTTCTAGGATGCAAACCAACACTGAGGCACTAATTAAGAAAACAATGGCAGTCAGCTCATCAAGTCAGCCAAACAATATGGTACGTCTATTTGTTGCTAACCGTTATGTTTATAGCAGGCCAAACTGTTGAGCAATTCCTAGAAATTATTTGTAATTTTTGTTATTGACACTCCTGCAAAAGGGAAATCTTTATCTCCAAGAGCTTTTACCTGGTTAATAAATATCAAATAAATTGCATAGAATAGAGCTGTGAAAAAAAATTCCAACTGGCCAAATTTCTGCAAAAGTCAGACATTCACTTCCATGAAAGTTCAAAAATCCAATTAGCAACTTTCACGGAAATTCCACCAGTACCCCACAATAGTCCAGTACTATAAATGTAATGCTATCTAATCCCTGGTGTCTTGTGGCACCCTCTGCTGGTTGTCGCCCAATGTAAAATATTTTCCAATGCCCCCTTTGCCTGAAATAGAAATATATAATAAATAATTCCTTGGTGGCTAATGGTACATCCCCCTACCCAATCACCCACCCCATACTGTATATAACAAATAAATGTCTTGTGGCTAGTGGTCCCCCCCTACCTGATCACCCCCCTCATATATAACAAATAATTCCCTGGTGGCTAGCAATCCTTACCCCAGCCCATCTCCTGCCCCATATATAACAAATAATTTCCTGATGGGTGGTGGTCCCTCCCTCTACCAGATCACCCAAGCTAACATGAAAATTATGCCCTGGTTTTCAATGTAATCCCCATCCCGATCCCCTGTATAGTCAAAATAAACAGTTCCTCTAGTAGTCTGGTGACCCCCTCCATCCCCAATCCCCAGTCCGTGAATTTAATTCAGATATTGCCTGGTGGTCTAGTGCACTTCCTACTCCCAACCCTATGAGTTAGTGTCCCTCCACTCTGCTCCCCCCATCCCAAACTCGAGCGGGTGACTGGCACAGCCTTCCTCTCTCCACAACAACCAGCTGCCCACTGAGCTGTCAATGAATGAGTGCGTGCTGGCCGTCCACTCAAGTTTGGGATGGGGAGAGTGGTTTAGTGGGACACTGCCTGCTGGGGTTGGGGAGCAAGGCTGCACCATCAGGGAATATCTGAATTAAATTCACAGACAGGGCATTTGGAATCAGGAGGAGGGGTTCACTAGACCACCAGGGGGAAATGTTTATTTTGACTATATGGAGGATCGGGATGGGGTGTTACACTGGACACCAAGGCATAATGTGCATGCCAGAGTGGATGATCAGGTGGCGGGGAGGGACTGCTAACCATCTGGGAATTATTTGTTATGTATGGGGTGGGTGATTAGGTGGGGAGAGGTACTGCTAACTGCCAGAGAATTGTTTGTTATACATGAGGTGGGTGATCAGGTGATGGGAGGGACTGCTATCCACAAGGGAATTTCATTGCTATTTTGGGCAAGGCATCAGGCAGGGGAACTCTGGAGACCAGGAAAAGTTTATTTGTTTTTTAGTGTACAGTATGTTGGTAGAACAGGGCAAAAATTCACCCAGCACATTTGGAAGATTTCTGATCCATCACAGGCATGAAGGTCAGAAACTTCCATGAAAGTTGTGAAATTTTGCGGAAGTTCCACTGAGGTGTAAATCACAGCTTTCACCCACCTCTAGCATAGAACCAAGTATATACAGTGCCACATGCACCACAATGAAGTAGTTAGTAATTAGATGTTACAGTTTCCTGCTTGACAAATTGGAGCAATTACCTTTAGATTACATTGGTTTCTGCAGTATTCTACAAGATATCACTGGTTAAAACTGTGATACTGCACTTCATCCTGGGTGCAGGGGTGGCTCTATAAGTAATCATTCAATTCAGAGATAGCAGTTCTACTCAAAACAAAACATTTTTCTTTACTGGAGCTTTAGTGTATAGTAGGGTAATTGCATAGTGTCAATTGCCTGTTGCTGTGATAGGAAGCGAGATCCACACAATTGGTGCTACTACTATAGTCTTTCCCATCCCCCTCACCCCATACCTTTTGCCTGTTCTGCACTAATTATGTTGTGCTGCACAATGACTTTCTGGTGGTCAAGTGGCACAGCATCTTTGTACCAGTATTCCCCATTGTCCCTGGTGTCCAGTGGAACCCTTACCTCAGCCCTTAACAACTAATCACTCCCTCCCTTTGCAACTTTAGATCCAGTTTGTAAGCCTGCTTTCCCCAGTAGAACTGCTTTACCAGTTGTACTAGGGTCGGGGGTGTTTTGACTTGTAACTGAGGATGGGGGTGGGAGTATGAACCAATGAGCTACTAAAAGTATTACAGCAACTGGTCAGCAGTACAGTGCTTGATTTATCCTGGCTACCACACCCCTTTCTCCATGCAGTGTCAATGCTTATTGTGACAGCACAGGGGGAAACCTGTGACCATAGTCCATGTACCACAGTGGGGTGCAAGTTAGAGCTGAAGCATAAAGTGGGTATTGTGACCACTTTGTGCTACAAGAGTGGAACTGTGTATTGGGTCCTAGATCTAATGTTTCTTTCCTGATAATGCTCTATAGAGAAAAATATGTGAGTTGGTGTGTGATTCAGAATTGTATAGACACCCAAGGTGTGTGATGCTACAAAAATCCTGAGAGTAAAGTTTTACATATTTATGAAAGCATCCCACACTAAGAGTGTATATTGAAATCTGAGTTACACACACTAGTCCATGTTTTGTGTTTTATAACTGTTGGGTAGCACTTTTAGTTGAATTGTGAGATTATGCCATGCTGTTTAAAATCATGTGCTTGACTGACAGGTCTCGATTACTCACATCCGGTTATCACATATAATTACAACACAGCTATGTGTACAACAAAAATGCTAACTAGTAATTACAGTATGGTTTTACATGGTTTTTACTATATTATTTAACATTTTGATTAGTCATAATAAACTGAAAGTAGCTAATGTTATTGCCAAATGTAGTGAGATGTGTTTTATACAACTTGAGAGTTGCATACAGTCTATACACACAGTATGTATTACGAATTTATCAGGCACTGTATGGGCCAATAGTAAAAATGAATGACAAGCATCATGTCTTGTCTTACAAAAGAAAACTGCTCCCCCAGTAGACTTTTTTGTGTCAACTAGAATTAATAAACTACTTCATTAGCTCATGTTTTACAGACCATTGAAGACCTTTTCTGAAGTTTCCTAGGTTATACAAAGATGTGACCTCCTTGTTCCTTAAAGTATATCTTTTTCTAATTTTCAGCAGTGCAGAACAAGTCAGCGAAAGATACACTCATTTCTGCAAATCTATACATATTTCTTTCAGTCGGTAAATGAAAAACTGATGTATCCAGGGGCAAGAAGGAAGTAAAATCTGCTCATGGAAACAAGTCTACTATTCGCATTGTGTGAAGTTATGGAGGCAGATATTAAGCATAGATATGTCTAATCTTGTCATTCAGCATTATACTATTGAATGAAAACAAACAAAAGATGCCAGATCTGTGATAATGGCTCTAAAATGATAATGCCACATTATGCAGCAACTAAATCTGTCTATATTTGTTAATACTTTCTATTTAATGCTTTTTTATATAAATAATAGAATATGTATGTGGCTGACATTATTTTAACATATTTATAATGTTTTTTTATATAAATTATACAATATTTATTTGGCTGACGTTATTTTAACATGTTTATAAAACAGTTTTTATTAAAAACATTAGGACATATTTAGTTTTGTAACAACTAAAGTTCTTAATTTTATGTTAAAGAAGTGTAGCTTCTAATCTATGTAACATTTTTAAGAATGTTAAATGTTGCACCTGTTTTAAGGTGGATAAACGTTTACATATGTATTTTAGAATGTATTTGTGTGGCAATAATGTAATTTGATTAATAAAATATAATTTTGTTCACATTTATACTGACTGTAGAGTTTGGCCCAGATATTCAAAAGGGTTGCACACCCTATCCCAGTCCCTGTACTGATGATTGACCACACACCTCTAACAATGGCATGAAGTGATGCTTATTTATAGGATAAGCCATGTCCACTGAATCCTATAAATAAGCTGCACTCACTGCTACTGTGAGAAGGGAGGTGGGTAAGGCCACTGTGTGTATGCCTGCATTTCTGGCATCCTATTCCACATAGCACTGATTGCCAGGAAGGGCCCCAGGGGTGATGGGGCGGAATCACCACCACTACAGGATGGGTGGGTGGGGCCACAGATCACTGTTGTGGTAAGAGGCTGGGACTTTGTTTTTTTGGGGGGGGGGACGACCTTGGCAATAGCTTGCTGCTCCTGTCTCCATGGCTTTATTGCCCTAATTAGCCCGAAGATGGCTATACTTCCAAGGGGTTCCACCACATTACATTGACAACAATGTTGTTGACATCCCTTACAGCGACAGGAACAATGCCGACAGTCGGCATTGTTCCCATCAGGACAAAGTGTTTTTTTGTGGGGGGGTTTCACCTCCACACCTCCCATCTCTAAATAGCAAACTCTGAGTTGGAGTTGTGTCAGGGTGGGGATGAATACAGAGTCCCAGTGTAGATGACCATCACAGCAACCTGGTGAGATTTGTCGCTGTGATGGTCTTCACGTAAAAAGTCATTGTGTTGATGTTATAAGCTCAAGGATTTCACCCTTCCCCATTGTTTGTTTTATATAATACATAAAATTGGAAATGATGAAATCAGAGATAGAAATGCAGTGCAATATTGTTTATTTACAAATGTGAGTAATTAGTAAGCAATGTGAGAGTTTTAAAAGAAAAGAACTTAGTGAAGGCACTGAGGCAATGGTTATCAGTAGATTGGCAAAGTCAAGTTTGAAGAAATATAATCCACATACCCTCATACGCATATCATCATGGAATGTATATGCAAATCACCAGTCTAAAGTTTGATTGTAATTTTCATATACATCCTGTGATGCTTTACATTATGAGGATATGTGTGATTTTGCATTTCCTTGAAACCTGGCTTTTTTGACAATCCCCATTTGGGTAACGCTTGCCTCAGTGCTTTCACATTGAGTTTCTTTTTCTTTTTAGCTTGCCTTCCTCTTAATTTGGGCTCACCATGACCCACAATTATAATATCAGCTTAGGGCTGGGTTATTTCCAGAGAGGAGCAGAATACATACAGTAAGGCACACTACCAATATGTGTAGATGTGTGTGTGTGTGTGTGTGTGTGTGTGTGTGTGTGTGTGTGTGTGTTTGTTGCTTGTATGTATTGTAACTACTATGAGAGGCCTCTTGGCACCATTTATTCTTGCTTAAAACAGACAGAGCTTATGTGTGGATTGTGTAGTATGAGCTCCTCTTGTGCTTTTGTGGCTGCTCTCTCGTAGTTTGCTTTTGGTGTTATTGATTTTATGTTTGGGAGTGATTATGTAGTATGAGCTCCTCTGTGGTTTTGTGGATGTTGTAAGTTTGCTTTTTGGTGTTATTGGTTTTATGTTTGGGAGTGGATTATGTATTATGAGCTCCTCTTGTGGTTTTATGGATGTTATTGCTCTGTGAGTTTGCTTTTGTTGGTATTGGTTTTATGTTTGGGAGTGGATTATGTATTATGAGCTCCTCTTGTGGTTTTGTGGATGTTGTTGCCTATGTGAGTGTGCTGTTGGCATTGTTGGTTTTATGTCTGGGAGTTTGTTAAGAGATTGTTCAATTGATTTATTGGTTTAATTTGTTTTATTAGTGTATATACAGTAGTAGCCTCAGACATTGCCAGCTATTTCCAGATATTTTGTGAAATTTCTAAAGAGCTTCTCTTTGCTGCCCCTACTGTAGAAATGGAGAAAGCATTAGATATATCTGGAAATATCATATAAATTTCGGGAAATAGCTGGCAGTGTTTGTGGCTACTACTGTAGATTTTATTAGTGCAGGTATTAGTTTCAGTTTTGCTACTGTAGTTATATCATAGAATCATAAACATTTGGCTGCAGAAAAGGGCTTTCTGGTTCATCAAGTCTGCCCTTCCCCCTTACTCATTATCTAGATCACAAGACCTCCCCTTTGCCCCACTTGCCAACCCCTTATGTCTATCCCATACCCTCTTGAATCCCTCCACCATTTCTGCCCCTTCTACTTCCTCCAGTAGTTTACTCCAGGCCTCAACCACCCTTTCTGTGAAGTAACACCCCCTCACAATCCCATAAATCTTCCTCCCTCCAATCTTAGAGACTATGCTCTAGTTTTAACCCCACCTTCCTCTTAAATAAGCTTCTCTCCTTAACTTATTGATCTCCTTCACATACTTAAATGACTCCATCATGTCCCCTCTCCTTCTAGTCTCCAATTGACAGATATCCAATCTCTCCACTTCTCCTCATATGACTTCTGCTGCATACTGCACGTTTGAAAAGGCATTGGACCCTGACTGCCTCTTCAACTACAGACTGATCTCAAACTTTCCATTTTTAGTGATGGTTTTGGAAAAAGTGGTGGCCACTCAGCTTGAGGCCTGTCTCGCCTCCTCATCCACCTATGAGTGCTTCCAGTCAGGGTTTAGAGCCAAGCACTCATGGAGACTGCCTTGGGGAAGGTGCTTAATTTCCTCCTTATCATGAGAGAGTGGGGGGAATATACAATTCTTGTTCTTCTAGATCTCTCAGTGGCATTTGACACTGTGGACCATGAGGTGCTATTGGACTGACCGCAGAGCTAGTGTGAGCTAACCAGCATAGTCATCAGCTGGTTTAGGTCCTACCTCACAGGCAGGGTGCAGAAGATTACAGTGCCATTATTCTCATCTAACTTAATGCACTTGCACTGTGGAGTTCTGCTGGATTTGGTATTGTTGTCACTGCTGTTCACAGTGCACGTGTTGTCTTTAGGAGATGTTATCAGTTGGTATAGACTGAGTTTTCACTGCTATGCAGTTGATACTCAGTTGTACCTGTTCTGTACACCTGGTAACCATATGGTGGATTCTGTGTTTAATACCTGCCTGGCCAAAATCCAGAAGTGAATGACTCAAAACTGGCTCAAACTAAATCCAGGCAAGACAGAGGTACTAGTGGTGGATCTGGTTCACCATCAGAATTGAGGAGAGTTGGGGAAAAACTCTGGCCCTGTGCTGGTGGTGTCCCTTTGACCCCATCAACCTGAGTCAGGGATCTGGCTGTGGCCCTTGATGATGTCTTGACGCTAGATGCACAGGTGTCAGCCATCATTCAGAGTAGCTTCTACAGTACCATCTAAGGAACATTGCCCAGATCCATACTGTGTTACCACCAGAGGACCTGTCTACCCTAGTACATGCATTTGTTATGTCAAGACTGGACTACTGCAATGCTCTTTATCTAGGGCTATCTGGAGGCAACCTACACCATCTGCAGCTAGTCCAGAATGTGGCAGCCAAGCTATTGACTAGTGCAAGTAGCTTTGAACATGTTACACCTGTCCTCTGTGGCCTGCGCTGGCTGTCAATTGTTTTATTTTATTTATTTATTACTTTGTTAACCGGCTAGGTGAACTGATCCCAGGGACCATTTTCAGGCATGACCCAGGCCACATAAGGTGGCACAGAATAGAAACATCAGAATAACAAGAACATAACAAGAGCAGGTAATACATAGTGAAAGGTTACAGTTGTTACATTTGGTAATACACGGTGGCAGTAGTTGAGGGACAACACATAACAAAGCAAAGTAAGGCTCATGGTGGTACTGTTTCAGTAAATGAGAGAACCTATTTGGCCCTACCCCTGGAACCTATGGGGGGGGATGCTAGTCCTCAAAGAAGTGGCAGGTGGATGCCAACAGGAGCCAGTGTTTGAGGCAAGTCTTGAACTGGCAGTGAGTGTGTATGATGCGCAGTTCAGTGGGCAGCTTTGTCCATAGTGTGGGGGCTGCAGACAGGGTTCTAGCTCCCATGTTCATGGCTACCCTTGGGATTTTCAGGGAGAGGATACTGGAGGAGCATAGGCAACGGTGTGAGGTTTGGACAGTGAGAAGGGGAGCAAGAAGGGATTTCTAGCCAACTTGGATGGCAGAATCAATAAAACTGTACAGTGCAAAGTCAAAGTGGGCTTGTAGTGGGAGCCACCCCAGTGTAGTGTAGAATGCTCAGTGGTGTGTGGAGAAAGGGGCCAGCAGGGAGAAGCAGCAGGTGCTGTTGTATGCTACTGATAGTTTTGCCATGGTGGATACAGAAGTCCAGGAGTAGATGGGAGAGCAGTAGTCCAGAATAGGTGGAGGACTGTCTTCAAGGTCGGATTACTGACCTATAAAGCCCTACATGACTGGGGTCCTGAGTACCTGCAAGACCTTCTAGTTCCTCACCATCTGACTCGCCCTCTCCGTTCCTCCGAGGACTGCTTCCTTGTAGTTCCAAGGGCTAGATTGCAGCATTCCAGAGATAGGGCATTTCCGGTGGCTGCACTAGCCCTGAAGAACTCATTACCTAGCCATCTGAGGGAGGCACTCTCAGTGGAAGCCTTTAGAAAGGGCTTAAAAATGTATTTATTTATTAAAGCTTATGATCTGCAGAATTACTTTTAAATACCTGTACTGGATTGTCTGAACTGATATAGAGATATTTTTTAATCATGTTCTTGAACTGATATACAGACATGTTATATAATTTATGATGACTGATTTAAAGTTAGTTATAGGAATTGTTTATTATTGTGATTGCTGCTATTTGGTTATGTTGTGTTTGATGTTTTTAAATTGTACAGTGCTCTGAGCCCCAGGGAATGGGCACTATATAAAAATAAAATCAATCAATCAATCATTTTGGTTGCCCTTCTCTAGCACCCTCTCAATCCCATCTATGTCATTGCATAGGTGTGGTCTCCAGAGCTGGACCCCGTACTCCAGGTGTGGCCTCACCATGGCTTTATAAAGAATCATCAGTACCGCCCCCCTTCTGCTTGTTATGCCCTCCCAATGTATGCCAAAATTCTATTTGTCTTTCCTGCTGCTTTGCTGCATTGATGACCTAGCTGAAGGCTGCTTGATACTGAACTCCCCAGACCCCTCTCCTGCTCAGTTGGCTTAATTACCTCCCACCCTAAATTTTAAGCTGCTTGCAGGTTCTTACACCCCATGTGCAACACTGCACACTTTTTGGCATTGAATTCCAGCTGCCAGTTTACTGACCACCCTTCCAGAATATTCAGGTCTTTCCTCATGTCCTCCACTACCCCAGGGGTGTCCACCCTATTGCAGATCTTTGTATCGTCTACAGTTAGGCACACTTCCTTCCAGCACATCTGCTATATCACTGATATAGATATAAAAAAGGAGGAGTCCCAGTACCGACGCCTGAGGCACTCCGCTCATCACCTCCATCTTCCTGGAATGTACCCAATGAACCACCACCCTCTTGCTTCCGTCCTTCAACCAGTTTTCTACCCACCTAGTTATTTTCCGTCCCATCCCTATGCTTTCCAGCTTATTTACCAGTCTTCTGTGAAGGACGGAGTTGAAGACCTTCATGAAGTCCAGATAGGCCACGTCCACTGCCCCTGCCTGATTCAACCACCTTCATCACCCAATCAAAGAACTCTATTAGGTTCATCTGACATGACCTCCTAGTTGTAAAGCCATGCTGCTTATTGTCCAATAGTCTGTTGTCTGTCAGGTAGTTCATAACTCTTTCTTTTAATAGTACCTCCATTACCTTCCCCACCACTGAAGTGAGGCTGTCTGGGTGATAATTTACCATTTCCTCCCTGCTTCCCCCCTTATGCAGTGACACTACGTCTGCCTTCCTCCAATCACTTAGCACCAGTCTTGTATCTAGGGATTAGTTAAACAGTCTCACCAGAGGTGCCACCAGCTCCTCCCTCAGTTTCTGAAGTACAGTACCCTAGGATGTAAGCTGTCCACACCCATTGCCTTGTCTACCTCAACCTTCCTGGTTCTTCTTTTACCATGTCCTCACTGAATGGGCTGGGATACACTCCTTTTCCATCTCCTCCCCTCTTCTTTAACTCAGGTCCCTTCCCCTCCCCTTCTACTGTAAAGACAGAGCAAAAGTAGCTATTCAGCGCCTCTGCCTTCTCAAAGTCTCCCTCCACCAGTGCTTTCCCTCAACCTCACTGTCCCCTGCCTTGCCTTCCTCTTTTCCCCCACATACCTAAAAAAAAGTTTTATATCCCCTTTTGGCTTGCCTAGCAATTCTCTCTTCTATATCCGCTATAGCTCTCCTAATTTTTCCCCTGCTACCCTCAGCTTTTCTCTATAGATCTCCCAGTCCTCCCTCCTTTGGCTATTCTTATATGTTCTTCAAGCAATTTTCCTTTCCCTAATTGCCCCCACCACCTCCCTGGTAAACCAGAGCTTCAGTTGTTTTATTAGTGTAGCTATATAGCTTGCATTAGTGCAGGTATATAGCTGTAATTGTTTTATTAGTGCAGATATATAGCCTTAATTGATAGATTAATCACAGGTATACAGGGATATAACTGATGGCATTTTCAAGAAGCATAGACACATATAATTTGTCAGCAGAAAAAGACCACGAGGCCTGCTCAGTCTGCCTTAACTCACTATCTGAAAGCCAGATCTAAGATGCTAACTCTCTTGATTAACCCTCCCCCTTTCTAGGTCTATAATACCCTTATACCTATCCCATACTGTTTTGTATCCAGCCACTGTCCTTGCCCCACCACCTACTCCAGGAGTCTGTTCCAGTTGTATACCACCCTCTACATGAAATAGAACTTTCTAATGTTTCCTCTGAGTCTACCCCTCCATCTGCATATCATGACCCCTATTTCTTGAGTGCCTCTTCAGCTGGAAAATGTCACTCATAGGTACTCTGTTTACACCCTTGAGGTACCTGAAGGTCTCAATCATGTCACCTCTTTCCCTTTTTTGCTCTAGGGAGTACATGTTAAGATTCAATGGGTAAAAGGTCTCATCCACGTATTATAGTCATCGCAAAAAAACTTAATTAGTTCACAATTAGGGTAAATTACTGCCACAAAAATAGGGGAATGTGGCATTAGAGTTTCCAACCCTAATGCCCCACTCCCATCTCCTGAGCTGCAAAAGAAAAAAAACATTAGGGTTTTGGGCCTTCAGAGTCTTGGTGAATCAGTGGTGGGATCTCCCTTGGGGGTTGTCAACCCTAATGCCCACTCTATTCCCTGAGCAAACAATGTCACACATGATCTAATTTCTTCAAGCAGGGAACAGCATGAAGAAAGAGGCAACAAATTGTGTTTGCAACCTGTGGCAGGACATGCTTCTCTACCTTTGAAGAGCATATCATTATAAGGCAGTGGCTTGGAGCTGTACCTTGTGCTAAATATTGGAGTCTATGCGCTGGAGTGAGGGGTGAGCATTAGGATTGACAACCCCTATGAAAGATCCCATCACTGATTGGTTAAGACTCTAGAGACCAAAACCCTAATATTTATTTTCTTTTGCTACTTGGGGGAGGGACAGTAGGGTTGGAAACCCTAATGCCTCATTTTCCAATTTTTGTGGCAGTGCGTTACCCTAACAGATGTATTAACTAAGTTTTTTTGCAATTAATTTCTTTACTTTTTGAGATAGTACAATCGAATCCTCATTCATGCAGGTCCCTTTGGGACTTGATGCCCTGCACCAAGGGAAGACTATGTCACCTACAGAATTACAGGGCCAGGTAAATTCTTCACCCTCAGCAGGGGAATGCAAGCTGCAGGTTGTCCACATGGGCCTCGGTATTATACAGTGAAGACAACTGTCCACATTCAGTCTTTACATATTCACTGTTTTACACAGTCACTCTATACATGTTCATTCTTTCTCACATTCACTTTGCACTTTCAAATGTAAAGAGGCATACAAGTCTGAAAGAACAAAGAATGAATGTGTAAAGAGTAAATGTGTAAAACATGAATGTGTAAACAAAGAATGAGGACAGTTGTTTTCTAATTGTATGGTACATGGGCCCATGTGGACAATCATTTTTCTTTTCTTGTAATACTCATCCAGATGGTGGTTGTAAGATGATTGGTGGGGGCAGGATATCTGAGGGGTATGTTCAGAATAGGACTGTCAGCATCTTCCATGTGATCAGACACATGTACAGAGCATTATGTTTTCCACTATTAGCAAAAATGTTGTAGGTGCCGTATTGGTCCTTTTAAGAACAGATACAGAAACAAATGATTTGATACCTTTATTGGACCAACATGGATGTTACAGAAAAGAACAGTGCTTTTTTTTTGAACCAACCAGGTCCTTCTGAAAGCTTCTGAAGAAGGACCTGGTTGGTCTGGAAGCTAATTAGCAGAAATTCTGTGTGGTCTGAACGAAGTTTGTAACAAAAGTTCATAGTAACATTACACCCATTAGCAGACACTGTACATTCATAGGAGTTACTAAGTGTGCTTTGCCAGAAACAGTGGTAAATGATATCTGGAAAAAGGACAACTTGTCTTTTGAGACACACTGGCAAAGGGGAAGATGTTTCACATTTTGATCTGAAGTTTTATCCAGTTCTGTGTAAATGGCTATGGTAATGTCACTCCTTGAGCAGTCTTCATACATTGCTGCCTGCAACTACAGTAATTCAGGGAGGGAGCTGATCTGGTTAAAATTATGGTCAAATAATAAATCATGTAAAAAACAGCTGTGTATCTGCTGTGTCCCTCTACACACACACACTTTACCTCAGAGGTCTTGTCATGCAATAAATAAGCTCTTTGCATTTAACAGAGTGGCTGATCTTAGTATTTCTCATAATAGTGTTGAACAATTTTTCTTTTGGATTGGTGTTGAAAACTGGAAAGAGGAGAAAACATTTAGTCTGAGCATTGTTTCAGCCTGTGAAAGAAGGTTGTGTGTAATGGCAAACATATGAATAATACATTTTTTCACTGTATGTACATTTATTGTAATAAAACATGACCTTTCTGAATGAATGTATATGTCTACAGTGGTGTTATTTCATGAATATATTTTCATATCTCGTAACATTCCTCTATCACACTCAGCAGATTTAAAACTTTTCTTTTGTTTTGCCAGTCAATTATATTCCTTTGTGACCCTTGATGTTTGCTTGCATATACATTTTTCATTTGTGTCTGCTTAAAGAGCTACTGACACCTCAAAGAAAACTTAAAAAACACATAATAATTAGGTAAAATTCTGCCTGCATTCCAGTCATATTTTATATGTTTCTCCTCCCCTTTATTTAGTGCTAAGGAAATGTGCATGAATATATGATCTTTATCCATTAGAGTTCCTTTAGAGTCCATCTGCCTCTAAAGTTTACTCCCTACTTCAAGCCATAATCCCCTGTTGTGGCATCACAGTCTGTTGCCATCGAAGTAACTGTGAGGTTACAAGCAGTGCTCTATGACTTCAGGCAGGGAGAAAGCAGCACGAATAGACAAATTCTTCAGGATCAAAGATCCTGTTTTCATGCAAATGTCCTCATTACTAAATAATGGAGTGGAGTAATATAGGACTAATGAATAATACAAGCTGGATTGTGTTTAAATATTATGTTTTGTCAAAATTCTCCTGAATGTACCACCAGCTCTTTAATATTTTACTTTATTTGGTAGAATAAAAAGAGGAAAGCAGGATCTAGTTAGCCATCAGGCTTCTTGCTGTCGATGAAGTTGGAAACAGCTGATCAGCTCCTTGTCACACAGCTGATTGTCTTCCCTAATTAAAACAGAGTCTTCATCTTTTATCCTTTTGTTGTGGCACCAATTGCTGGTAGGTTTTCCATTATAATTATTTTTAAATATCTGTAAAAAGTAAATATTTAAAAAAACATATTTACCCAATACAATGACAATAAATGGTGTGTCTGTGGTTCAGTCATTATAGTGATGGTCCCATTGGAAAACTGTATAATGGAATAAAGTGGGGCAGGAACTTAGTTCTAAAGAAAAGATGTTCATTTTTATCAAATAAATCAGCACAACAACATACTTACAAAAGCTCTGTTGTGCCTTGTATTCACTTAGCATTTTTTCTTCTTGATTACAAGATCATGGTATGTGTTAGCAAACCATAATGCTCAGCATTTTCAAGATGTGTAGCTTGTGCAGGAAGATTTTATTTTTGAGGGTTGTTGGTTTGCAGCTTCACCATCACATTAGCTACCCAGTTCCATGCCCTACAAAATCACCAGCTCCCCAAACTATAGTCTACTCCCCTTCCACAGACATGACCAACTACATACACACACACACACACACACACACACACACACACACACACACTCACACTCACACTCACACTCACACTCACACTCACACTCACACTCACACTCTCACTTTCCTTTGCTATACACTTTGCCCCGGAAGTGAGAGTTGGTGAAAATGAGTCCTCAGCAGCAGCATCTCAGTGCCTTGACTCCATATAGAATTTGGGCTCACAATTACAAATAACCCCAGGAAACATCATCCACCTTGCAGTCTCTCAACCAGTTGCCCACATGAAAAATACCTGGGTGAAATCAAGTGTGGTATGCTCTGGCAACCTTTTTATATAGCAAAATAACTTGTCACTGCAAGTCACCAACACTGCCAACTCACCAGACACATGCCTCGGTCTCACCACCATCACCGGGTCCCCACACAATCCTGCCTTCACCCACCACCAACACAGGCAGCTCCTCACACATATGCCTGGCCCTTTCAATAGCCAATATGGGCAGCTCCCAACACATACATGAAGTGCCTCCCATCACCAACACTGCCAGCACTCCCCATCACACACACCGAAACCCATCTGACACCATAACACCAGCTATGATGTAGCCTCTTAACCTGTTGCTCACGTAAAGAAACAAACTCTGGTCAGAACCACAATGGCTACTAGTGCATTAATGTGAAAGAGATAGATTGTAACTGTTCCACTGAAGTGCACTGTAAATAAAATCTCTGAATTCCAGGAGTGAGAAAATTACATGTGAGATGCCTATTAAAAGGCATTTTCTTTTATTTAGCGAGTAAGACTAAACTAGTCTTACTTGAAACAATGAGACCTGACAGGGAGCAGTCACTTGGTAATCTGATATTTATTTATTTGGTTTTTGTTTATTTATTTGGTTTTTGTTTACCAGGTAAGTACACTAGACAACAATGTTGCCTATATTCAGGCACGACCCAGGAAAGTACAGACAGGGGAGACCAGAGTCAACATTAAAGAGTATTTCATGATGCAGCATGAGGTGAGAACAAACATTTGAACAGTATACAGCCAGGTAAAGTCATTATCAGTGATGACAAAGAGAAACAGATAACATTACATTAATTATTTTAATCTGATACATCAATGACTAAATTGATGTGTATCCTAAACTAGCAGGTGTGTCATGTGCTGAGATATCCACCCTTCCAGTGGATATAAGGCCCTCTGCCAGCAATGTTGCACCTCATAACATCCCAGAGTGGGTGATTTTCTTAGCATAGGGCCCAACTCCACTCTAATTTTATTTATTTATTTATTCAATCTTGGATTACAATACCTTAGCGCACAAGGTGATCATTTACAAAGGCTCCACGTCAGTTGGGAGGAGGAACAACCATACAGAGGCTGTAATACAGAGACTAGGTTTAAAAACAGTAATGTACATACTTTGTTTATCCAGAATTAATAACTTTAGTAGCAGAGAAGAAAGGAGAGGGGCTAATAAGAGAGAAGAAAAAGAGGGGTAAGCAGCCAGAAGGCCTTGTCAGTACGAGTAGAAAGAGAGGCGGTGTGGTAGTAAGTAGGTAGGTAGGAGGGGAGGTGGTGGGGGTGGGAGTGTGGGGGGAGGGTAGGACGATATAGAAAGTGTTGGAAAGGTAAAGCTTTGGGGTGGAAAACAGGGAACTGGAGTGCGCATAAGTGGTAGTATTATTAGGTGAAGCAGTCACAGGAACTATTTCTCGTAAAATGCTGACAGAGCCTGTGCTTGAAAGAACCTAATCTTGGTATGGATAGGATTTCATTGGGAAGTGCATTGAACCCAAGTGGGGCTCTGTAAACAAATGATCACTGCCCTTGAGTTGTCCTGCACCTAGGAATCTTCAGAGATTGATTGGTTGAGCTTCGTGTGTGCTAGGAGCTGGAGTGAGGGCTAAGGAGGGTTGCAGATCCAGGGGGGCAAAAGGCCAAAAAGTTCTTTTTTAGCTAACAGGTATATTTGACACTGTATCCTTCTGCTTAATTGAAGCCACCCAGATTAGGCATATAGGTCACATGTGTGGGTAAGGCATGCAGCACCAGTGAGGAGTCTGCATGCCGTATTTAGTGAAATGAATATTCTACGGAGTGAAGAAGTAGTAGCAGCACCTTAGATAACCAAGCCATAGTCAACAGTAAGTAAGTCAGAGCTGATAATTGCAGTTTTGAGGGCTTCAGGTGTCAAGTAGTGTTTATGTCTATAGAGCGGACCAATCTTGATGTTGACAGCCTGGGCAATGTTGTCCAGGGTTACTCCCAGATAGTTAAAGTGCAGGATTTGTTCCAGAGGTACTCTCATGAAGTTTCAGATTGTAAGTGGATGAGATTTGTGCTTACTACAGGTGCCTCTGAACAGCATAACTTTAGTTTTTTTTTAGTTCAGTATCAACTTGTGAGCTTTGAACCAGTCCTCAGCTTCTACAGAACTATGCTGTAGTTGATGTTCCAGGTGCTGTGGGTCAGGGTTACTAGTAAATATGACAGCATTGTCCGCATACAGCAGCATCTGTTGTGGCAGGACTATGGTAGTTGTTCTGGAAGATGCTGAAAAGTAAAGGCCCTAAATAGAGCCCTGTGGTACACCTGTGTGGACAAGCAGTTTGACCAAGGTAACATTTGCAATTTTCACCTGTTGGGATCAACCATCCGGGTAACTCTTGAACCAATCTAACGTGTCAGAGGTGAGACCTATGGAGGCTAGTTGCTCAAGAAGAGGAGTGTGGTGAACAGTGTCAAAGGCTTTTGTAAGGTCTATGAATGCTGCTTCCACTAAACTATCTTTGTCAAGAGATTGATGGATGTAGCCAGTGAATTCCAATAGTGCCATTGTGATGCTATGACCTTTCCGGAATCTGCGTTGCTGCGGGCATTGGATTAAGTATTTTTTAAGGTAATCCATTAATTGTTCTGCAACTATGCATTCAATCACCTTGGATAACAGTGGGAGTATTGATATGGGCATATACTTTGCATGTTGGATCACAAAAAGAACTATTCCATGACAGCTCATGAAAACCTTATTCCCCTTCTTTCATAATTTTTGTATCCCCCCTCCCATATTTTAGACAGAATACAACAATCCAAAGTCTGGTACACCACCTCTCAGATTTTTTGTGTATTTCTGAGTAGTTTATAATTGCTTAAGAGAGCCCCTGAGGTGTATATTATGGTATAAGACAATAAGTGTCCCCTCACAAGGTTTGGGCTGTGACCAGAAACACTCCACTTCACTTTGCAAGTCTCTCGCCCAAACCTCATGATCAGAGTCTCTTATACCATAAGAGATTTCCTACAGAGGCACCAATATTTATAGTACGCAAATCATCATGTTTTGCAATTGCAGCTTTGTAACTCATTTTAATTGGATTTTAAAGCAGCAATGCAATGAAGGGTGGCCCCTAACAGGCAAGATAGAACAAGTATTTTAAAAATCTGACAGTAAGCAGTATTGAAACATTTTTAAACTACCTTAAATCTTTCTCAGCTCAAGTCTACATACCCTCTCAGGATGTACCCAGAAACTAATAATTCACTAAAAATACCACCAACAAATAACCTTATTCTTGGGTAGGTCGAAAGTAAGCAGAATTGCTTAGTCCTCCTTTCCCAGTCAACAGAAGTGAAATAAAAAAAAAACTAGCTTAGGCTCAGTGAGTCTTATTCATTTACCACCAGTTCTAATGAATAAAACAAATAATTAGAGAAGAGATGAACTGCAATATCAAGTAACTCCTTCATTTTACTGCTGGTTCATTCAAATAAAACAGATATCAGATAACCCAAGTTTTCCAAAACATATCACTTTGTTATCTTTTGTTGTATATCTAAGCCCACCTCCACCATGCTAATTAAGACCAATACATGCTCCATTAACACGTGCTTTTGAAAACATAACCCAGGCCCTTCCCATACTTACTGAAGCCCTCCACTGAATGGTGTGTGGATTACTTCAGAAACTAGCCTGTTACCTCAGTTTACTTCTCATTTTATAGGTATTTCACATGATTTTATAGTCACAGGAAAGTCAAAACATGCTCACAAAGAGGAAAGTACCACAGATTTCACAAGCTGAAATAAATTTAATTTTTTCTGAAAATGAAGGCACATTTCAAAACATCCAGGAAGGATAGATCACCCAAGCTTGTCTGCTCTTTTGCTGTCCTGGATGATTTGATACATGCCCCTGCCTTTCAAATTTTGTTTCTTGGGAATGTTGCTGGACCTTACTGGAACTAGCTGCTACTACAGCTGCACTGGACATTGTTCCTAGTGGACCCATCCCTCTTTGTGTGTATTTCATATGATAGTGAATTCTGCAGCAGCTGCCTAACTACAGCTGCATCATATATTATTCCTGGTGTAGTCCTCCTCTTGTGATACAGGGAATACTGGGGGTAGAGGCACTGTGGTTCACCCTAGAGAGAGAGAGAGAGAGAGAGAGAGAGAGAGAGACAATGGAGTTGCTGTTTGCACTGGCATGATCTAAAGACCTCCAGTACAGTGTGGTTCAATATGAGCATGGCTGTGGAAGTGGATCACACAAGAGCGAGAGCAAGAGTCCCAGACTTCAGGAGGGCAGATTCTATAATGATGGATGAATGCCTCAGGATGATCTGGCGGGAGATGGACTGGTGTGGGTGGGGAAAAGTGGGTTAATCTAAAAGTCACTGTATAACAAGGATAGACAGCATTAACCCAGGTAGCCTGGGAGAGGAGACAGCCAACACTGGTTGCTCTCCTCCGATGTTTAGTTAGCACAGTTCACTAATACCAAAAGTCACCAGGCACTGAGCACTCTTTCTAATGACAGACCACTGTCTAAATGTACTTAAAACAAGTAACTACTTTATGGTTTTATTTATTTATTTAAAAGTTGATAACTGGGAAAAGCACCAGTGAGCCGAGACTCGTTTCCAGGTGAGACCTGGAGAAAGGCAACATGGAAAAATAATAAATTTACATATCACAAAAAATAAAAATCATCAGTAACAAGAAACAGGGGTCACAGTTGTGAGACCCATAACAGTAGGTAACATCAAGTACAGGAGTACAACATAAAAGAAAAAAAAACCTGTTTATCCACAGATAGCTCCACAGCCCAATTCTAGCACAGTGTTTCATAAATAATTCAGTGTTTCTTAAATACAGTGTTTTAGTGTTTCTTAAATAACATATAGAAACACTTCCATCTCTTTGAACTCTGACAGACTGTGTTCAGAGAGATGGGAGTGTTTTTGTGTATTATTTAAAAAACATGGTAATTTGTGATAAGGCATTGGCAGCACTAGATGCTTTCATATACCTGAAGATGGCACATCACTGCACAGACTGTGTACAGACAGCAAGCTGCTATTTTATTTCAAACATAGATGTAAATACAATGTAATTATTTTTTCAGGTATTCACACATTTGGTCATGACCACCTTCCGCTCTTTCCATCCCACTTATTACAGACATGATGACCTCACTGCTGGGTGGGCTACCTGTAAGTGTTTACCTATTTTACTGCTCCATTCAAATAATCTCTAGTTGCCTTGCCCATGCCAATGCCCACACCTATGGATCCTTATTCCTGGCTGGTTCAAATTATTATTTCAAAATTTACAGGCCGGAAATGAACTATACCACCTGAACTTAGAATGCTGGAATTTTAGAACTGTTTGCATGAGACCCTCTTAAAGTCATAAGAGTGTTTGGAATGTTTATAAATAAACAGTCCTAACTAGTTAAAAAAGATGGCATGATTTATGGCTTCAGCCTAAGTGCAAAGGTTAACATTAGTATCCCATTAAAGAGTGTCTGACAACACAAGGGACACTGTGATGAAACCTAACATTATGTACAAGTCAGCATATATTTCATATGTAATATGTGGCTTGTCACTTTTTTGCACAAAGAGTGACAGATAATATCAGTAATATCATCATTCACAAGATTATCTTTTATAATGCTTGCATTCTGACATCAGATGTATAGTATTAAGAAACATAATCTGTCAGTCAAGCATAAGGTCTGCTTAAAATACTTTCAACATTTTCAGGACACTCACACAGGTTAAAACAAACCAAGGAGATATCCATATCAGTGAGCAGTTTAAAACTGTTCCTGATAGTTCACTAAAATTTCAGCACTGAGGACAGTTCATCTTTTCCAGCAAGTACATGGTGAGGTCCTTGTAGAAAACTGAAATGTGGTAGCCATGTTAGTCCAGTCAATAATGTAGAGAAACAAATACAACAAATATGTTGCAGGTGATACCTTTTATTTCTAACAAAATTATTTTTCAGACTAGCTTTCGAGAGATAAAGCTCTCTTCCTCAGGTCAAAGTGAAAACAGCTGAGCAGTATGACAGATATAAAGGCTGGATGTGGATTCAGAACCCAGACTAGTAGTTTACAGATCAAAGCTTTGCAGTCAATTTGCACCTCTTACAAACAGGAAGACTCATTTTCACTGGAGTGTGTCTGTTGGAAAGATCAACTTGTAAGACTAAAGGGCTGCCTAATTTTCCTCTGACTCTGGACCATTAATTAACATTTCTAAAAAGTAAAGACAAAAAGAAAATACATACCATTGTCTTAAGAATGTACCTGTTAAAACAACCAGAGGGTGCAGATGTGAGGGTTTGAAAAGAAAATCTGAAGCACTGCTTTAAGCATAATCACTGGTAGTGTATTAAAAAAACAACATCTTTATTAAGTCCTGTTTCTTCAGTGTCAAAATATTGTATCATTTTTATTTCAAATGTTCACTGATCTTGGCTGTTTTTGAAGTTCCCTTTTAACACTCTGACAGTAAAATCTCTGGTGGAGTGATCTGGTCTAGAAAAATGTTCCCCTACTGGTGTATTTTCAATTTTATGGGTAACTGTGAATCTGTGGTGATTCGTTCTTGTTTTGAGTTCCTGTCCAGTTTCACCAATATAGCAGCCTTCCTCACATTTCCTGTATTGCATCATGTATACTACAGCATGTTGCTAGAATAACAGGTATACAAATTTTGTATTGTAAATGTTTTTCCATTGTGACCGATATGTCTCAGGAAAGATATGTGTACCTAGTTTGCAGCGAGGTGCTTTGCATAGTTTTGTACCTTTGTCACCTAGTTGGAGCTCAGAAGGAAGTTTGCTTCACACCAGTTTATGCTTCAGGTTTGGTGACTGGCAGAGTGCAAGCACTGGTGGAGTTGGAAATATATTTTTAGATCATCTTCAGACAGTAGTGACTGTAGATTTTAATTATTTTCCATAGTCTCCAGTTCTGGGTTGTAGGTTACTACCAGAGTGTGTGATCAGATGTACTCTGTGGCTTGTACTGTAGTAGTTCTTTCTAGGCCTACAAAGTGCAGAATGGATATTCCTGTCAATGGAGTTGGTTTTATTTCCTTCTGTCTGAAAGATTCTTTTAGTGTAATAAGATATTAGAATGATCAAATACTAGAAAAAATAATACAAGCCCAATCAATTGGTAATAAGGCTGTAAAATTCCATCTCAGGATTCTAGTGACAGCAGGGCACCTCTGAAAAAATTGTTGTTGAGGTTAGCTGTCACTAGAATCCTGAGATTAAACTGCAGCCTTGCTACTGATGGTCATCTGTTCCATTTCTTTTCAGCACTGGGTTTCTCCGAAGTAGTAGCCCAGGGAGGGGCAGTGGACATGACCTACCTAGACTTTAGCAAGGCATTTGACACAGTCCCACACAAAAGATTAATATACAAGTTAGCTAGCCTGGGAGTGGGTCCCAAGATGACAGCCTGGGTAAAACATTGGCTGGACAACAGGACACAGAAGGTAATTGTAAATGGAGTCCACTCTGAAGAAAGAGGGGTTACTAGTAGGGTACCACAGGGTTCAGTACTGGGTACAGTCCTTTAATGTCTTTATAAGTGACATTGCAGAGGGACTAGAAGGAAAAGTATGCCTCTTTGCAGATGGCACAAAGATCTGCAACAGGGTTGATACACAAGGAGGTGTGGAAAGGATGAGAAAGGACTTGGTAAGGTTGGAAGAATGGTCAGAAGTGTGGCAACTAGGATTCAATGCAAAGAAGTGCAAAATAATGCACTTGGGAAACAAGAACCAAGGGGAATATTACATGGGGGGGAGGTAGTAACAACAACAAAAAAGGAAAGAGACCTGTGGGTAATCATATCAGATGACCTTAAGGTTGGCAAGCAATGTGAGAAGGCAGTAGGGAGGGCTGGGGGTATACTGGGATGGATAGAGAGAGGCATCACCAGCAGAAATCAGGAAGTTGTAATCCCTCTGTATAGACAGTTGGTGAGACCCCATCTGGAGTATTGCGTCCAGTTCTGGAGACCCCATCTCTGCAAGGACATAGACAGGATAGAGGCAGTCTAGAGGAGGGTAACTAAAATGGTGCAGGGTCTGCAAGAGAAGCCATATGAGGAGAGACTAAAGGAGCTTAATATGTATACCCTTGAGGAAAGAAGGGAGAGGGGTGACATGATAGAAACTTTTAAGTACCTCAGTGGAATCAACAAAGTCCAAGAGGGTAGCATCTTTCAGAAAATGAGATGTGCAAGAACAAGGGGACACAATTTAAAGATAGAGGGGGGTGTGGTTCTGGGGCAATGTGAGGAAGTATTTTTTCACAGAGAGGGTAGAGGATGCATGGAACAGCCTTCCTGAGGAGGTTGTGGGGTCTAAAACTGTGGAAGAAATCAAGAATGCATGGGACAGACATAAGGCAGTTCTTGTGGGGGGTAGGAAGAAATAGACCGTTGGTTAACTAGGATCTGTGGTCTATCCTGTAGGTAGGGAAATGGGCAGACTAGGTGGTCCAAGCGTCCTTATCTGCCATCAGAGTCTATGTTTCTATGTTTCCTGTTTCTTTATAACTATGGACACTAAGTGGAAAACAGGATCACTGTCCATCAGACATTGTTATGTGATTTCTCTACATGGCACTACAAACCCCAGTTTGTGACATCACTCTGTTACTGTGAGAATTATTATTATCTCACAAGTAGGAGACTGTAATGTTAGATGCAGATGAGCTAACAGAACAGACAAAGTCTAATGGGCAGTGATCCTGTTTTCACGTTAGCTCATTATACCCTTCAGCACCATATGGCGTCAGAACCATCCATTGCTTAACCTGACCCAAAATGGCAGCATCAGACAGAATGAGTTAGTCTTAGTTTTCACCATTATAAAAAAGTTTCTAGAAGTACCAAAGACTAATCTTATGTCAACAAACTGTGTGTATACAATCAGTACTTTTAGTCAGATTTTCTTCTGAAAAGTCATGGGCTCTTTAACAGTACTGAAAAGGTTCTGCTGCTGGCTTCTTGTATCTGTTCTCAAATTCTGTCTGGGAAATGTGCCTGTATGTCTCCACTAGATGATTGTGCTAAATAATCAAACCTGCTGATTGTCCAGTTGAGTTAGAGTGTTAGTGCTCTTTATCTGTAGAGACACTACATCAAGACACATAGCTCTACACATTTTATAGCTATGTTCCAAATAATAATGGAATTATTCTGGGTGGCTCTATGATGCTACAACATCAGCATATTAGTGATATGACCCTACAGTGATGGATTTATGTTGACTGCAATTTGCAGTCGACATAAATCCATCGGAGAAACCATTTCTGTTTATCATGGGTCGAAGCTCTCTGAACACCCCCATGCTGGGGGGCTCTGCCTCTGCATCCCCCAGACTTAGGGATTATCAACTCTGAGACAGAGTTGATTTGGGGAAGGGGTGCAAGATTGGGGGAAAGAGTGCCGGGTTCCCCGACAGACTTTACAGTGAACTGTTGATATTGTTGGCTTTGACATGTTTGCTATAAAGGTTTCGCAGTGTAATTGGCATATAATTCTGGGCATATCTACCATTAAAAAGAATAAATTAGACAGATAGGAACATTCTTTAACACTGAATATCTGATTCCCATTATTTGCATTCTTACTGTTCTTTATGAAAATGCTATACATTGTGTTCCTTATTTAAAAGGCAAAATGCTGCACATTTTGATTCTCTGAGGTTGGGAGTTATTGACTGGTGCCTAATTAATGGCTTCATGTTAAACATCTATTGATCTAAAATAAGATCATCTTGTGAAAACCATCCAGCCCCAGTTCACACTTTCAATGTCCCAAATTCCCATACCTTACATTTTCATTATGACCAGATGCATGAGAAAAATTCCAGCTTGGAACATGTATCCCAAATATCCAGTGAACTTGCAGGTTAGATGAAAATCTACCTACTGTAGGACTTACCTTTTCCCTATCAACAAGGAGTCCAGAAATGGTGAGCATTCCTACAGTCTAGTGATTTAAAAGAAACAGGTGGGCAGCAGGGAATCTAAGGATTGAAGGCAAGTGTCATGCTTGACAGTGGACCAGAGACGGACAGTGTCAATGGCAGGATGAAAAGTCAGTCAACAGCACACAGGATGGATGGATAATATGGACAGGACAGCAGGCAGCTAAGGGAAACTTGTCAGAGGCGCAGGTGTCAGCAAGCTTCTCTTCTCCATGTCAGGTAGCAGGGCATGTCTTACACTGAACAAGGTGGGAGTTCTAGAAGGCAGCAGCTATGTAGCAGGCACTGGCAACTTTCTTGAATAAAGGAAGACCGCAGGGAAAAGTGCCATACTGGAGGCCTTTTATAACATCTTGTGAACAGCTGTTGTTAGTTGGTGGTGGAACGTTCAAAACCCCATTCCTGAAATCCTTACTGATTGGTCTGACTCAATGTCCACACAGTGTGCACATGATACACACATGAACTGGTGAGTACTAGATCAGTCAGTAAAAAGTTAAAAAATATTTATTGCAGTTCTTTGAGTCCTAAGAATGACTCTCACCAGCACTGACTCCCTACTGTGATTACGACAGACACACTGCTATGCCGATTGTACAGGTGGACAGTGGCTTTTGACCCCTTTGCATTAAGACACTGCCATAGTAGACCTGTTGCCTTGAGCTCCCGGGGATAAAACCCCATTGACAAAACAGCTACCGGGGCCAAAGCTCCAGCCCTAGAATAGTTAGAGTTTTTACAAAGCTCCTTGGAAAGCTAACGGTGTTCAACACTGGCAAGCCCCAGTGTAATTCCAACAGTGCCCTTACTGACTGGTCTACTCCAGTGTCCACACTGTGTGCACATGATACACACATTGGGCTGGCAGTATAGTCTAAAGGTTAGAGTGACAAGCTGTGAATGAGCTTGATAGATCCAGCAGACCTGGATTTGATTACCACAACCTCTACTTGTGTACTGTGAGACTCTGAGCAAATCACTTAACCCCCCCAGTGCACCCAGCTCACCCCTGAAAACAGACACATGTGCCTAATGGGCCTTACCTGGTTGCCAAAGACTAAAATAAATAAAAATTAGCACATGAACAACTGGTGGAGTACTGGACCAGTCAGTAATAACTTAACAAATATTTATTGTAGTCCTTTGAGTTCCAAGCCCGACTCTCACCGGCACCAACTCCCTCTATGACAATTTCTCATAAACACCGTGACTCATCAGAGTTAAATTTCACAAAAAAGGTGTCCACCTACCACTAAACCATCGGTACTCACTTGTGATCAGGGATCTTGGAGTAAGGCATCAATTTATTTTTAACCGAGTCTCAAAACTTTCTCCAGTAGATATGTCTAAGGGTGAAAATATTCTCCACTTCTGCAGTAATTCTACTTCATACCTGTGGCTTCAAACCTCCATGACTTTCAGCAGACAGCTGCAACTTCAGTCTTTTTCAAACAGCTAGCTACAAACACCAAAGGAGTCCACCCCAGCAACCCTTTCCATTATCCTTACTAAACCTGTCAAGCTGCAAAGCAGTCAGAAGCCACATTTTTAAAAACTAGACAAGCGTCTTATTGTTTGGTTGTCTAGGGGACATTCAAAGTCAAACTCAGTTTAAAAGACAAAATAAAAGCTACTTTTAAAACTTTTTGTTCCAGCCTTGCTTTTCTGATTCAGATGAAATTCCAGTTTGGATCCACAGAGTAAAACATTTCAAATCCTACTTTGGTGCATGTGCCCTGGCTGACCCTGTCCTGGAGCTGCCCATGTGCACAGAGGGCCACAGGTAAATTTAGAGTTAAGTACAGTACTGCAGTGCTGCCCAACACCAGCTACATACCCCAAGAGTCATGTTGTGCCACACCCAACACCCCTGCTGATCTTAGGAGGGATGGTAGTATCTGAGGCCCCCATGCCATTGAGACATGAATAAAGGAGTTCTTCACAGCATAATACAGCATGCAGACCATTGCCATTCCTGTAACTATACATCATGAACATCTGTATCTAGATTACCACAAAACAGAACTACATCAGGGATTCTTGTAAATAGATAACCACAAACTCTTGTGCATGAACCCATCTATTGTTGGTGCATCTCTTCCTGTGCCCATTTTGGCTCTTTTGGATGGTAGCCTCCAGCATTATGTCTGTAATTTTGTAGGCAGTTTTTAAATAGAATACAAGTGCAAGTAATGAGCACTGAGGAAACTCCATGCACGGTTCAAGCAAGGAAGCCATACCATGAAACAACACGCTTAGTGGAAAACCTCATCAGTTTACAGGTTTAAGACAGTAGTGCTTGGTATTTCAATCTTTCTTTTTCTTTCTGGTGTGGTGCTCTAGCCCCCTCATCAGGAGCCACAACATACTATTCTAGCAGTCAGAATGGTTTTATTGGCTCTGCCTCCTGGGGAGGAGGAGGTTTCTCCTGCCAATCACTTTTGGAGCACCTATTCATGAAATGGGCAGATGTCTTGGAAACCTAAAATTACAGGACTTAATAATATTGTTAACAAAAGAAATCCCTGGTAAACATTCTTCTGTGCTGTGCTGTAAGAGCCTGAAATGGATACAGTGGATCATTGAGTAATATGATCCCTATTTTCTAACGGAATACATATTTCAATAGAAAATATCTTTGAGGCAAAGTAAGGCATTATGCTGGGCTGCATTATGAGAAACACAGCAGGTTAAACCAAACATGGAACTATTTAGAATTAATTAGTTTAGTTATTATAATTATTTTTTTAGCATTGCATTGATGTAGTGTTCAGCTGTGTGCTACATCTGGTTTGTCAAAAATACAGTTTATTGCAAGAGCATTAGATTGCATTATCTGAGAGGGGGCAAGAGTGAGGGAACATGTGACCTGGAAACCAGGATTCTCACTGCTGAGAGAAAACTAAATAGGAAAACAAAACATAACACCAAAAAAACATGCATGCAAGAAGGTATACAGCAGAATTACATAAAGATAGGATGCAACAAAATCATCCCCCACCAATCCCACAATGCCAGCATCACCAGAATCCCCACACAACTACCAACCACCATTAAACTATGCTTATTTCTGAAAAAAGTCAAATCCTTTCCACCACATAGTAACCATATGTCTCAGATGCAACTTAATTTCCCTCTTAAGTATCCCTTGTAGTTCAGAAACACAAATTCTATGGAAGGCTACATAAGACATTTCATGCTGCAGTAATAAATATTGACAGCAGGCTTGCCATAAATAAAATTTCAGACATGTAAAAAAAAATTCTAAGTACTAGCAAGATATACAGATAATAACACATAAAAATTCCCTCAAACCAGCATGTCATAAGTAATACCAGCTAACCACGTTAAGTTCCATTCTCTAGCCAAAAAAGTCCACAGACCTTTAGCATACATACACTGAAACAAAAAATGCTCCTGAGATTCTAATGGAGAACCATAACCCTGATACAGGCAATTCCTGTCCTCTACAGCCATATGTTTATGGTTGCCCTGCACACCCCATCCTCCCAAGAGCCATTAACCATTGTACATCCAACATTTTACCAGCCACTTTCTTGTTGAACAACATCTGACAAACATATTTATTATTATTCGGGGCACACTGTTTGAAGTCCAAATGCAGGGGACCAGTAAAATCTAATGTCCATCTATAAATACCCTTCCTACTGTTTTCCATAATCTTTGCTTAGTAACCTGCCACTTATGTAGTTTCTGAAAGAGCCCTTATACCCCTCAGGCAATCCCACACCAGATATAACCTTTGGGAACACAGATATCCATTTCCCAAGTGGTATCCCTAAAATATTCCACCCCACTTTGCCGCCACAGTCTGAGGAATCAAAAATAAAGTACTGATATTCTTCTGACAAAACAACATAAGGAAAAAGACCACGGGACTAAGCATATTTAAACCCCTTTTGCCAATCACCAAATAAGTGACTTCCCACTTTATCGTATTTAACTGGCTCCCCCAAAGTGACTGAAAAAAGACTAAGAACCTTAGTTTCCAAACTGGTATTTAATGGAAAAATCATACTAATGTACAAAACAGAGAGAAGCAAAATTACTTAATAAACACCCTTTTATGTTTAGACATTTTCCACCCCTTCCACTGAGCCATTTACTTTCTCCCTGCTGAACTGTTTTTCCCATTAAATTTCCCATCTCCCAAGGCCATGATAAATTCCCCAAATTTTAGTTGGCTCAGACCACATCTGTATACCCTGTAAATCAAAATAAACAGCCCTTCCTTCCCAGTTGTAGTCCCACACTCATCCATATTCAGGACCGCCCTAGAAACACTACAGTGGGCTGGCATGCCCCTCATTAATTCAGTAAAATCCTCATTATTCTTCAGAAAAACACAAATCATCCACATAGGCAATAACCTTTACTGCATCCTCAGCTTGGTTCCCTTTGATGCCCAGAATCCTATTATTCTCCACAATCCCTCCAATCAGGGGCTCAATAGCAAAAACACATAAAATAGGACTCAAGGGACACTCTTGTCTAACCCCTGCCCCTTTTTTGATTGGCACCCTTCCCCAAAGGCCAGCTATGTCAGGAGTAATGCTAGCATTTTCACATAACAACTGTATCCGCCTGACAAAAAACTAAGGAATACCATAACACTGTAAAATGTTAAACAAACATGTAGGGTTCACTAGGTCAAATGCCTTGTTTTAATCCAAGGACAAGATGCACCCACCCAAGTCCATATCCTTGCAAAATTCAAACACATCCCACACAATGGATACATTTTACTGACTATTTCTCCCAGGAATTACACAAGTCTAAATAGGATGAATCATCCCTGAGGCTACTCCCCGTAGCATTTTCTGAAGAATCAGAGCCCAAATCCTGAAATCAGCACTCAATATACTCAGAGGATGCTAATTACCCAACAACATTCTAGCCCCAGATTTATGAGTAAAGATGATTAACCCCAAAGTAAATTGTGCAGGAATGAAATTAGAACTGAAAAAATAATATTATACTCTAACTAAACAATCAGCTGACATATGGGCAAAGGCCTTATACAATTCATAAGAAATCCTGTCCTCGCCAGGAGCAACATCATCCTTAAGGGTCAAGATGAGTGGTGGGTGAAGTGGGATCAATCCGCTCCACGAAGCATTTCACGGAGCAAAGGCAGATTCGCAGAGTGCTCAGCAACGTGAAGCAGAGTACTTCACGTTATAATGAGGAATGCGAAGTCCATTGCAAACAGCGACTTCATTACTCCACCTTCCTGGTCACTACTCTTCAAATTTAATGTACATTGGTGTCAATTCACTTCGCCTCACTGCCTTTGTTCTTGAGCTCCAAAGGCAGATTTTGCAGTGATTCATGGGAGTTCAGGTCACATGGGCTCTATATTGGGCTCTATATTGATCTGCACAGCCTCAGTTCAGGGTAATATGAGTAGAAAGGAGTAGGAGACAGTGTGCTCTGACAGCTGTCTGTAGGAATCTTGTAAAGCTGTTCAAAAGCATTTTTGCTTTTTTATGGGGGATCCAACTAGCTCATCTATTGTAGGAAACCCTCCTGTGCTCACATCATCAAGCCGCTTTTTGTTTGTGTTTGATTTGAATGTTAATTTACAACATTGAGTGTGTGTGGTGAAAGACAGTGAAAGTGTGCTGTGTGGGGGAGGGGCTATCTGTGTAGGTAGATTTTAGTTGGAGATTTGAAGAACTAATGATTTCTTTGTTTTTGGTTATATTTTTGTTATATAACTGACTGTGTTAATGTACACATAGTAAAATTGTCAGTAATAGTAGACATGTTCTTGCTGTTTGTTTTGTGTATGTGGTGCAGCATTTCATAAGGTCAGGTTGTTTAAATTAGAAATTTACATTACATGGCAGTACACTGAACTTTTGCATTTGTGTCGCATTCCTCATTCAGCATTGTACACAAACTGTTCTGTGTTGTGTGTGTAGTGTGTGCATCAGATATAATACACCTTTTAAAATATGTGACACAAACTAGTGTAAGTGCAACTAAGAGCAGCAGTGTGAACTCTGCTATCCACTGCAGCTGCCTGATTTTGTACCGACATCATGTTCTCTGTTGGTAGTTTTGCTGTTTGTATTGTAGTGCCGTAAAATCAGCACTGTCTGTACTGAGTGCCCCCCACGTTCAAAAGTTTATTTTTACCAGACTGGATTGTTTTGTGACCCCATCAGTATCACTGGTTACTAAAGTTGTTTTAATTCCGTGACAGTGTCACAGTAGTCTCTTACCTGTTGCTGAAGCCACAGTTGTTTATTTTGCTTCACATCCAGCCAGCGTTTCTCCAGTCAGAAAGTGAATGTATCAAAATCTGAATTTGGTAATAATATTTGTGATTGATCGCCCAAAATGCCTGCAAAGAGACGTACAAGTAAAGCTGTTTCTGGCCATGGCAATGTTGGTAGTAAGAGGGTCTGTGGGCGCGGTAGTAGTATGAGGATGGAGAAGTTCATTGCTGATGTGAGGAAAGGTATTTCTCCTGCAATGTTTTTTATAGCCCAATCAGTAGCTTCACTCATAGTTGGAGGAGATGATGTTTTCCCAGCTGGTGGTGTTAGTGTTACTGGTGTTAGTGGTGGTGGAGGTAGTATTAGCATTGTTGCGTCAAGTTCTAATTCTGACCAGTGTACCATATCCAAACATATTGAGTGTGAAGCAGTACAAGTGACTGACAGCATAGATGATGTCATACTTCCCAGTAACATTCCATTAACTGAACCTGAGGATTCTGATGATCATGTCAACGATAGCATACAATGTGATATTCCATCCACTGTGGCACTTAATGTCACACATTTTCCATGCAGTGATTCACAGTGAGGTGACAAAATATCAGGCGATGGTGGTGTAGATGCTGATGATGAATGTGATGATGCTGCTGATGATGATGTTGCTGTTGTTGCAACATGCAGTCCACATGTTAGCATCCAAGCAGAAGATGTGGATGTGTGTGACAGTGATGTTGATGAATATGATGATGATGTAATTGACCCCAGTTGGGAACCAAAGGAAAAATAAATTAAAAGTGGCTGTGTCTGAGTCTGTTTGCAGGAATCCCTACCCCCCCAAAAAAAAAACTTGTGATATACTGGTTTTAGTTGATGATGATGATGACCCAGTAATCGATATGATAGGTAGTCGTGGTGTTCATTTGCAGTCCAGGTGTGCAGTGCCCAAATCATCATGTGCCCCCCCCCCACTTTAGTGCTTAAAATAACAGACTTAAATAAGCCACGTCATCATGGACATGTTAAAAGCAGAGCATCACACTCCTTGTTTGGGATTTTTTGCTCAAGATGCAAATGATGATTCAGTTGCAATCTGCCAGGTTTGCCATGTGCATGTGAGTCGAGGTAAAAGGAGCCATCTTGGGATAGGAGGACAGTATGTGCATCTTAAGAATAGGCACTTGGCTCTGTGGACCCAGCACAAGCTGGCAGCTAATACCTACAGATATGCTCACCTGATCACGGGCAACCATGGCCAGCATGTTATCCCTTCCATGACGTTTCCAGTAGGAAATTAAACGGTGCAGTGGCAGTAATAAGAGCAGAGGATTACTACATGCATGATGACGTGGAGGACCATAATGACTTGGAGATGTTGTCCAGTGCTGGTGAGAGTAGCAGTTTTTGTGGCGGTGGTGAATGCAGTATGTCTAGTGCAAGTGGTACATCAACCCTGGTTGGCAAATCTGGCAAAATAACATTTTTTCTGGGTTTGTCATCATCACTTATACAACCGTCTTCATCAATTGTCCACACTCCACCCACTGCCAATGCCATTCATCACAGAGCACAACCATTTGTGACCAACAACACACCCCGCTTAAAACGCTTAAGTCAGCCTCACGTTACAGAGTGTTTTTTCGCATAAGCTGAAGAACCCCCACAACCATACAGTGTCATGTGAACTTAATGCTGCTGTTGTGGAAATGCTGGCAATTGGTCTTTTGCCCTTCTCCTTTGTGGAGAATTCTGGGTTCCAGAGGTTTGCTGCAGGTGCCTGTCCAAAATGGAAAGTCCCTTCCATAACATACTTTTATGCCCGTGTTGTTCCCGAGTTGTTCCGCACTGTCTCCGACTCGGTAAGGCATGCCCTTAAACATTCCTCCTCTCCATTCAGCCATTTAAGTATGGATATGTGGACAAGTGGCAAAACAGTGGGGAGTTCATATCTGTGTATAACTGCACACTGGGCGCAGGTGCCTGGGGTTGTTTGTGATGCTGTTGTGTGAATAATTAGTGCAGTAAGATGGATTGTTGCGGTAGCAATCTTCCTGGAATTTGCCAGCATGCAACAATTGCTATGCACAGTGTGACCTGTTCACACACTGGTGAGAACATGTTGGACATGGTACTGACTGAAATTGACAGATGGCTAAACCCTCTGTCCCTGAGAGCTGGGTTCATAGCAAGTGACAATGGGTCACATGTGGTGAAATGCATCACAAGTGGTGCTTTCTTTTTGTGTTCCATGCATGGCCCACTGTTTAAATCGTGTGGTTCAGGAGTTTCTGCAGCACCCTGACATAAAGGAAATACTGACCATTGCACAACATATCTGCTCTCACTTTTCAAGATCTGGAAAGGTCCGTGACCAACTGCGGCAGTTGCAGATACAAAACAGCCAACCTCAGCACTGCTTGAAGCTGGAAGTTGTCACCTGATGGAACTCCACACTATACATGGCAGAGATGTTTTATGAACAATACAAAGCCATCTCAGAATATTTTGTTATGCACACTAGCAGTGACAGTTCTGAGGCCTCCATGTCTATGACGACTGAACAGTGGCGCCTCATGGACTCTGTAATAACAATTTTGCGGCCTTTTGAACATGTCACACAGGCAGTGAGGCGTAGTCTGCCTCCATTAGCCAATCAATTCCACTGCCGGGTGCTGAGACAGACATTGGTGAATGTACAGCATAGCCTTGATGTTGCCGGAGACGGTGGTAGCAGTATGTTGCTGCAACACATGCTGACAGTATTCGACCAGAATCATCATATTGTGAGAATTCAGTGTAGTGACAACTTTGCCATGGCAACAATGCTGGACCCACGATACAAACGTGGAATTGCATCAGTACTGGAGGGAGGGCCTGAACTGGTAAAAAATATCAGTGGTCAACTGGTTTGCTTGGTTCATGGGGCACAGAAGTCACGTGCCAAGGTTTGCAAACCTCAGCAGCATAATCCAGTTGAAGGTGTAGCTGGAGGACCAGCAAGCATATCATGCAAGGGTAAGGGGACTGTAGTTCCAGGTGGTCTTTCATCCAAAGTGGGTGTCATCAACCCACTTTGGGAGGCTTTGTCCCAAGTGGGTATTTGTGAAATAAATGATTCTGGAGAACAGGCTGAGGCATCAACAACTGGACTTAGTGTGGCACAGCGAATGGTTGAGTCATATTTGTCTGAAAACAGGCATCTGACAATAAGTGAAGATCCTCTTTTGTACTGGGGTGGAAAGGTCAGTGAATGGCCTGAGCTGACTACAGTGGCACTGAAGTACCTCACATGCCCACCCTCCAGTGTAAGTGTTGAGAGGGTATTCAGCTCAGCAGGTGCAATAGTCAGGGATCGTTGAACAAACCTGTCTCCTGCAAATGTTAGTTTGCTAACATTCATTAAATGAATGAGAGGCACATACCAGCACAGACTGCAACCTTGGTATTCGTACCTGGCTTAATCACAGTGGTCTTGCTGATGGGAAATGGAGCATCCTAGTGGCACTGGCTGTAGCTGCCTCGAAATAGCCCCCCACTGAGGTAGATGACAACACAATGGAGAAAGAATTTCCCAGTGGTCAGACTTCAGACATCGATGACTGTGAGGGCAGTTTCTTTATGAAGATGATGATCTGGTTAATGTTGGCAGGTTTTAAGTGCAATATTTAAAAGGCAGTGTGCCCCCCACCCTGGACCACCACCACCACCACTACCACCAACGGGAGTGATGTTATCCTAGTCTGCCACCATAAGTCTGTATGCCCCGCCTGGACCACCACCACCACCACCACCAGGACTGATGTTGTCCAAGTCTGCCACCATGAATCTGTATGCCCCCCTGGACCACCACCACCGGGACTGATGTTATCCAAGTCTGCCACCATGAGTCTGTATGACCCCCACAGACCATCACCACCACCACTGGGACTGATGTTATCCAAGTCTGCCACCATGAGTCTATATGCCCCCCACGGACCACCACCACCACCACTGGGACTGATGTTATCCAAGTCTGCCACCATAAGTCTGTATGCCCCCCATGGACCACCACCACCACCACCACTGGGCCTGATGTTATCCAAGTCTGCCAACATGAGTCTCTATGCACCCCCCCGGACCACCACCACCAGGACTGATGTTATCCAAGTCTTCCACCATGAGTCTCTATGCCCCCTGGGCCACCACCACCACCACCACCACTGGGCCTGATGTTATCCAAGTCTGCCAACATGAGTCTCTATGCACCCCCCCGGACCACCACCACCAGGACTGATGTTATCCAAGTCTTCCACCATGAGTCTCTATGCCCCCCCCGGCCACCACCACCACCACCACCACCGGGACTGATGTTATCCAAGTCTGGCACCATGAGTCTGTATGCCCCCCACAGATCACCACTCCACCAGTGCACCACCACCAGCTTCTTAATATTTAAACCATAAAGTGAGTTTGTGCACTCATGTTTGTTATGCTGCCTCACTTCCTTAAGCTGTATATTTTGTATTCTGTAGCTTTTGAGAGCCGAGTGGCAAAACACATACAGTACACTTTTTGTTTCTTTTACAGGGAACAAAAACAGGCTCCATCTTGCTAATACTCGTTGGGAAAGCATGCTGTAGCTGTACTGCATAGAAAGGAACCAATGTAATATCCATATGAAATCAATTCTGGCAAGTATGAAGATTTTATTTAATCCGTTTCATTGTTTTGTAAAGACTGCTGCAAATATTGCATGCAACAGGTTGTGTTAGTTGACAAGATGTGTCTCTGAAATGTAACTTGACAATAGGGATTGAAATTTGAGAACCAGGGAGGGACACATAACAATGAAGTTGTAACTTGTAAGAAGTCATTAATTTCTTTTTTTAGGAAACTTCAAGATGCTTTGTTGTTCTGTCAAAGTGGCCTTATCCAAAAAAGTTCTTCAACATCAGGTACACCTCTCCCCCAAGCTTGGGCACACATGCAACATGCAGAAGTCATTTCATTAGATGACCATGACCATCATTAACAACCGGACTCCAGAAGGATGCTGATGAAATCTGTGAAGAAGTAAAAAAATAAGAAACCATTACAGACATACCTGAAAATATGATTCCCCCACTACCTCCCCAAAAAAATACCTTCATGTGCTTGAGAGTTATCCATTTACAATTTCAGCACAAAAAATTCCCATTGAGCACTGGAATGTGTACACCAACAGTTTCTGTGTCACCTGTGTGATGCAGAACAATAGCATGAGTACATGTACATGTCAAGTTCAACCCCTCCTCATCACCTAGAAAATACACAACTGTATATATTATATATATATATATATATATATATAGCTACTCACCGAGGCTACTGTTAGTGCACAGCCAAAGGGCACCTTTCAATCCAGTTGAGATGATCACATTTCTTTTGGTGGAATCGTCTCGCACAACACATTGGACCAGCAACACGAACCTCACAGTCATCATTTTATACTGGGGTATGTGCTGAAACAGTCTCATTTCACTTCGTTACCACTTATCAATTTTCTGCACACAAGAAGGATGCATTCTGGGGCTGCAGAAAAAATCTGGGGACTCTGTGCCACTTTTGTGTGTTCTGTGATTGTTGCTGAGCTCATAGTCATGATGTTATACTTACATTTTTACAATTAAAGCAGCATTGCAAGAATGTCCTCACAATTCTGAACTGTACTTTTTTATGCTACTTTACATTGCCACAGCAACCACTACTTACGTTCAAGTCATCAGTGACTTGAATGATACAATTCTTCTCACAGTTTGTCTGCTTCTCTTACTCTTACTTTTTTTCATGCATGAAAACAAAATGAGCACATCTTCCAATATTGTTCCGACCAGCTTTGTAATTATTTGCAGCTGCTTTTCAATAAGTATTGTTCCGTGGTGTTATATAAAACACTGACTGATGCATAAATGTTAATTAGCAACAGAAGTGATATATGACTACTACTTGATGTGATAGAGAAAAGCAGAGGAAAACAATGACAAAGACCTGGTCACTGTCAGCAGCACCAATTTAAAAGGAATGCTCCTTTCATTATTTCACACATGAAAAAAGGTAGTACAGTGCACTCAACTACTGCAAATTATTGTATCATTCCAGTCAGTCAGGACGTAAGTAATGGAAGCTGCAACATAGCATTAAAAAATATAGGTCAGAGTTATCAACAGATTGTTGCGCTGCTGCATTACAGACAGTCACCACATTACATAGTTATGGTGATGCACATAAACTAATATGTGGGGGCATTACTACCTCTGAAATATTTCTTGCTTCACAGAGTGCAATATATGACTGTGAAAACCACCCATAATTTCATTACAGTGAGTCACATGACAGAGGAATTAATCTGAAAAGCAACCCACATTGTGCCACACTTCCTCAGCAACGTTAAGACGTGATGGCAGGGGGAGCGCAGGTGCATTCTCCACTATAGTGAATGTCCAGCAGCTATCCCAAGCAATGTTTCCTAATGTTATAAGGTTCACTTTGTGGTGAAAAAAGGGATGTTTCCACTAACAAGGCTCTTCGTACCGGAAATGTGGCCACACATTTCACCACATATGGACCATTATAACGTAAAGAAACATTTGGAAACCTGCACAATTGGATATTCACTGTAAGGAGCATGCACACATGGTCTCCCTGCCGTCACGTCCTAACGTTGCTGAGAAGGGAAGCAGAATAATGTGGGCAGATTTTCAGAATGGGAATGCCTCTCTCATGTGTCTCACTGAAATGCATTTACACCTGGTTTTCAAAATGTATTGCACTATGTGGTGCAAGAAAGATTCTGGAAGGAAAATGTGTATGATTTAATAATAACAAACAAAAAAAGCACCAAAAAGTACAACACAGTAGTGGGGTGGGGTCAGGTGTGGGGTGGGTGTGGGGTGCTTGAAACAATACCTGGACTTACTATGGCCATGGGATGCCATGGTGGTCCAGCAGCAGGTGCAGCACTGAAAGTATTTGCTGCTGCTGTGCTTCCACTCTGGTAACCTACTGCTCCAAAGTACTGAAATGCGTATTGTTTACATCGAGCGCTGCCCACACCAGGACACGGTCAGACTGACTTGCAGGGACTGTGCCGGTGTCCACTGCAGCGGGTAATCCAGGTAGTGGGGCTGGTGGTAGACAGGGTGGTGGTGGAGCAGTTGATGTGGTAGCCCTCATTCTCCTGCTGCGACGGTGACTGCTTGAAGCACATCCCCACCCCAGCAGCACCTCAGCCACTGCCATGGAAGGCCAGCAGGTGGATGCCTGGCCCTTCCATCACAGCCTGCCACTCTGCCCTGTGGTGATTCAGCATGTGGGTAGCGGCCACTGGTCCCCAAATGTGTCCCAGAGGGCCCACGGCACACCAGCACACCACACACATTCACTCCACCACTGTGCTGTTTCCCACACACACAATTAAAAATCCCACACTGGGGAACTGTGAGGACCAGACACAGTAGGCACATGTCAGGCATGAGTCCCACCACCACCACCCACACTTGCCGGGCCACCTCCTGTGGCTGTGGAGTGGGCACTGCTGGAGCTCCAATAGCTGCTGCTAGTGGTGGTGGTGGTGGAGAAGGTGGATGTGCAACAGCCACTGGTGGCATTGGTGTTGCTGCTCTGCTCCTGTTGCTCTGTAGGGAAGCAACACTGGCCAGGAGTCTAGATCGGTTCAACATCACACGACCACCCCACTCCCTATGGGTCCGCACTCCTCCCCTCCTAACATGCCCATGGGCCAGCAACTCCCCTTCTCCAATGTGACCCTCCATCCTCCTGAGTCACACACACACAACAAAACTTATACAAAAAAATTCACTAAGCAAAAAATACAGTAAGACAATACAAACACTAAATAAAATAGCTTTTAAAAAGGCTGTTTGATTGTTGGTTCTGGCAATAACAAGAAACAGAGCAACAAACCTCCCCACTCCTCTCACAATTTTGCTTTCTCCTCTACAAATGCAAAGGAGAAAGTGAAACTGCTTCTCTGACTCACTTCCTTCCTGCCTGGCTAAAGCATGTGACTTACAGAACTGCAGGCCATGTGATGTGCCTATTTTCTTCTCACTTCACCTTACTTCGTGTTAAGGCATAATGAGAATGCGAAGTGGAACCAATAACATGAAGTGAGAATTTTACTGGACCCACTTTGCGTTTTGATCCACGGATGCGAAGTGTCCACTTCGCGTCCACTTCGCAGACGGATTAATAATTCTCTGCCTCTCTAGTCAAGATAACCTCCAAGACCTCATGAACAGTAACCCAATCCTCACCTTAATCCAAAACATCACTCATCAGTCCTGGGCAGGGGACCCCAGACAAGAAAGTATACATATGCAAACTTAAGACCTGTTTCTCTTCCATAAACTCCCTAAGGTAGTCTGCCACAATTTCCTTAACCCCTCAGTATGTGTCACCAGCCCCTCCTGCTCATTTTGTAGACTAGAAACCATGGACCACAAATACTCCTTCCATGCCACTGGATGTAACCAATCTAATTCTTGACAAATTAAACAATGATGTACTCCATATCCTTGTCTTAATACTTCCCATCTTGTAATACAGTTGGTCCATTCTGGCCAAAGACTTCTGATTTCAGTGCATGTAAAGTGGAAATCCATATTCCAATACAAGAAATAATAATTGTTTTACCAGTCTATTTCTAACATCCCTAGACAGATATACAGATATAATTCAAGGGCTCTTAATTTTTGATGAACTTTCTTAGTTTGTGACTAGATATGCTCTGGAAAGGTCAACCGGAATCTACAAGGAATCCTAAATATTTATAGGTAGTCACATTTTGAACCTTTGCTCCTTCAGAAAATCTTATTTCTAGATTTAAAGCATTCTTATTTATTTGAGTACCAACAGAAAATATCATACACTGTGGGCTGGATATTCAAAAGGGTTGTGCAATGCGCAATAGGGTTGTGCCAGCGCAAGTCAGAAAATGCGCCATTCTGCGATATTCAGCAGGAAGCAGTTGTGCCACTGAAAACATGCTGAGCAACAGTGCAGTGATAATGAAGGCATGCACAACCGAAGGGGGAGGAACCCTGCATAAAGGGTGCAGTGCGATGTTCAAAGACTTGCACAATGCGCAACAGTGGAGCAGGCGGAAGTTGCGCCATAGTGGAAATGAGACAAAATAAAAAGGAGCAAGGAAGAGGCACAAGAACGCTCAGGAAGCCACATGAGGCAGGGAGAGACAGGCACGGAAAGCAGCACAAAAGGGGGCAGGCCAGGAAACCACACCACAGAAGTGGGCAAGGGAGGTGTGTGGGGCCACACAAAGCAGAGGCCAGTAGGTGTACCCGGGTGCAGGGAGGTAGCAGTCAGGACAGCAGGGGGACAAAGCAACAGCTTCTGGGGGACATAAGCCGGGACATGGCAGTGCCACCCTCCACATGGATGCCATAATGAGGGGTGAGAAGGCATGCGGCAGGGGACATGGCGGTGGAAGGCCCGTCGGTGGTATGCCCCCAACAGGCAGTACCGAGCCCGCACCAGCTTTGAGCTGTATACAGATATCGAGATTGTGGGCCGGTACCGCCTGAACAGGGCATACTGAGGCAGCTCTGTGAGCTGTGCAGTGATGTAATGCAGGCACCCACACAATGGAGTCATGCTCTGTCAGTGGAGACAAAGGTAACAGCCTGCATGTGCCTGCTTGCCACGGGTACCTTCCAGAGGCCAACAGGAGACACTACAGACATAGCACAGTCGGCCATGTCCGCATCCTCACCCAATTCCTCAATTGCACTGCTGCTGCCACATGCTGCGGAGTACATCTATTTCAGCACTCGCGCGTAGCACACAGCAAACATACAGGAGTTCCACAGGGTAGCACATATGCCTGGCATGCTAGGAGCGATAGACTGCACCCATGTGGCCATACGCACATCACCTGGCCCCGAGGGTGCCACCTACATGAACCGCAAGGGATATTCCAGTGTCAACTGCCAGGTGGTGTGCGATGCCAGTGGGTGCATCATCAATGTCTGTGGCCATGCACCCTGGTGGAGCACAAGATTCTTTCATCTGGCACCAGTCGGCACTGTGCCACTGATTCAAGAGTGGGGACATCCCCACAGGTCATCTAGTGGGTGAGTATGTATGTAGAACTGACACATCATGGGCATAGGGGGGTATGGCCAGAGGTGCCATGGGTGTGGCCCACAGGGCTTGGGGCAGTCTGAAGCTGAACATGACACTAACCTCCACTATCTTCACACAGGTGACAGTGGATACCCACTCCGTCCCTGGCTGCTCACACCCTACCGGGTGGCCCACGACCCCATCGCAGCAATGCTACAATGAGGCACATGCCACCACATGCAATGTCATTGAGTGGGTGTTCGGGATGCTGAAGGCATGTTTCCATTGCCTGGACTCCTCTGGCGGTGCCCTACAGTATAGCCCCTCAAAGGCCTGTGGAATATTCCTGGCCTGTTGCATCCTGCACAACATTGCCAAAGACTGTGGGATAGCCGTACAGGTCAAAGAGGGGGACATCGATGGGGATGCCGGTGACGATGGGGATGGGCAGCCCCTTAGCAAATGGGACCCTCGACTGATCCGGCTGGCACAGCTGCACCGGGACACCATCACAGAGGAGCACTTCAGCCAACACAGGTAAGTCATGGTGCCATGTGCAACCACCAGTGGCTAGGGCACAACCCACAGACACGCATGGAAACACACCAGGGGTGCATGCTGGCAAGGGATGTGGCAGGGCACAGAGGCACACGCACACAACCAGGGAGGGGTGAACAGTAACACACCACATGGACAGACACACATACACACACACACACACACATAATAGGCACAAAACATGCACACGGTAAGGTGCAAAGCCAAGATGGAATTCAAACACTAGCAACACACATGTCCACAAGCCACCACGTTCACTGACTGTCCATGTGCATGTCAGATGCTGGGCACCATCGCACTTTGGTGTACAGCGCAATGCAGGAATCATCATCATGCATGTACCAGTGGACAGCAGCCGGGAGGGTGTGCAGGTGACCGTGTGTCTGCGTGCAGGATGGACACCACCGCACTGCCCACCAAAACACACAATGCACACAGGGCAACACCAGACAGTGTCCGTGCTGGGAGGCAGATCAGTCTTGTGGCACAGTGCCACGTCTGCCCTCGGATGCATGGGCGGCCCCGCCGAGACCCAGCAGCACTGGCAGGCTGACCACGGGCCTCATGGGGTGGCACCGATGGTCCACCTGGTGTTCCACTGTGTGAACATGACCGTGTTCGCGACAGAGGTCTGCAGTACACCGAACATGCCTGCACCAGGAGTTCTCGGGATGCCCACAGCTGAACCTGGCATTGACAGGGTGGGTGTCGCACGATGCCGGAAACGGGGAGTGGATAGCGAACTACACGGTGTGAGCGATGCATGGGCACCTGACTGTGTGCCCATTGTGGCCATGACAGCGATGAATGTCTGTGTTTGCCTGTCAATGGCAGCGGTCACATCCTCCCGCAAATGGTCAGTCCGTGACAGGGTCCTATCGGTGTCCCTGCTACGTTGCTCCTCGGCCCACTCCAGAGCCACACACAGTGCCTCCACAGATGTTGCAAGCCGCATCTGCTGCTGGACTGATGCCTGCAGTAGGCAGGTTGTGCTCACAGAAGGTCGTCTGCCACCTCAGCATCCTGTCCCTCAGGGTATGCAAGGGCCTGATATTCAGCACCCCTTGAGGGTGGGTGCTGCTCACCAGGACCAGGTATGGGCAAGTCCACAGGCAATGCACAGACACCACCGCTGAACCCTGAACCCCCAGTCCCGTTGGGCAACTGCTGCTGCCGCCCCTCCACCTGCTGTGCCCAAGGGATCAGTTGTTCCGCCACTGTGGCAGCAACAGTCCCACTGTCCTGACCAGCCACCAGTGCTACCCCACTGGTGCTGACAGGCACAGCCTGGGACTGTGCTGACACACTGGCACACACGTCGGCACCAGACAGGTCCATGGGCATGAGCTGACCTGCTGTGTGTCCATTCCATGGCACTCACATGTCACTGCCCATGACGGTCATTCATACATCATTGGTGCAGGTCTCTGCCCCAGCCACAGCCAAGCATGCTGGCATCTTGGATGCCAGAATGCTGAGACAAGGAAGGACTTCCCCCACACCTGTCTCAACGACATCAGTGTGGACAGCCAGGTGGCCCCACTGTTGCAATGCTCGATGTAAACCTGTGGAGGTGGATGGTCCCTCCTCCAACTCCAGATGACTGTCCACAGTGGACAGGCCCTCCACCGCTGACTCCTGCAGATGCACAGGATCTGTAACAGAAAGAAAAGTCACGTTACTGCGTGTGACCTACCCTGCCCCCCCCATAGACAGACCATGACTTACCATGCAGTGATGGGCCACCACCCGTCTGGAAGCCACCTCCTGAAACTCCCTGTATGGCACTGCAGTGCATGCTTGCAGCAAGCCTGTCCTCTGCCGGTGTGAGCTGCACCACCTCTGGCTGGCCACCTCCTGTTGCAGCACGTGTCGCCCTGATGGCAGCCACCTTCCTTCACCTCCTCCTGTCAGTACCCATCTTCTTCTTACACTCCTGCACGGAGCTCTGGTGGCTGCTGTGCAGGCTGACAGCACGTGCCACCTCCTCCCATGCAGCAGCATGGGCCTGAGGGGTGCCCCGCCATTCACTGAGCAGTGGCTCCTGATCAAGGTAGACATCGAAGAGTGCCTCCATCTCGGCCTTTGTGAAATTGGGCCTCCTCTTCCACCCACCATCGTAGTCCCCCTCACCCAGACCTCACTCGGTCATTATTCAGCCTGTAAGGATGACAGTGGTTACTTGTGACTGTGCAGTATGAAGCATGCCCCTGATACCACAGTCCAGACACCTCACAGCATGCAACTCACCAATAAACAGCAGTAACCGAATATGGCCACTGCAGAACATTGTCACACCTATATAGCGCAAGTCATGCAAATTAGGTGAGGAGCAACTTTAATTAGATGCAAATCACGCTGCTGTGCCATTGAATGGCTGATCGGATGATTAGCATATGATGGCTGAATATCACGCCGTTGCACTTTGCGCAATTGTGTTGAACATGCTGAGCCAATGGCGCAGTTCTGTGGCATGCGTAGTACACCTCACTGTGCATGCCCAGGTAGCTTACGCAGGCATCTGCCATGCTGATGACGTGCTGTGTGCAGTAGGCAATGCAGGGCATGGCCACCATTTTGCCAGTGGCGCTATAGCGAAGATCACTACATGGCGCTGTGGCACAACTGTGCGATAGTTCGCTGTGGCGCTGGCACACAGGCAACCAATAGCACTAGATGCATAGTCGTCCGATGGCGCTGTGTGTGGCCTTGCACCAGAGACCCATGACTCTGTGCCCGACCTTTGCCCCCTTGGCGCCATGCGTCCGGCATAGCTGCACCTCTATCGCACTGTTCAGTATCAGCATGATAGGGAATGGCGGAGCTGTACTGCGCAGCATTTCCATGTGGGGTACCGCGCTGCAGAGCACCATATTGCTTACTATAGCAGTTGAGATGGCACTCAGGAGAGCCCCACAATGGAGTGCCATTGAGTTGGCCAACCTTGTGGCCATTGTAGAGCCACACTATGGCCCACTGTTTGGTAATGAGGCACTGGACAGAGCCAGAACCCAGGTCTGGCAGGAGGTGGCCACTGACCTGGAGGCGGCCACTGGATGCAGGAGGACCCCAGAGCAATGCAGGCACCATTATGGGGACCTCAGGAGGAGGGAGCCAGAGCTACTTGCCAATCTGCGGTCGCGTGCCAGGAGGGGCATGGTGCCTCGTCCAGGTGGGTGATACATCTACATACTTGTATTGTTCATATTGGTAACACTGTCTTATGTGTCCAACACATAGGGGAGGGATAGTCTAGAGTTGGCTGTGGCGGTGTTTACAGGGTATGGGGTGGGTGGGTCTGGCTGGGTGGTGGGCACACACATTGGGGCAGGGGACTTTGCTTCATGATTATACTGATGTTTTTCTCTCCTTGTTTCCCCCACAGGCATGGATGAGTGGCAGCGGATGGGGGAGCAGCAGCGGAGGGAGAAGGATGCAGCGCACAGAAGAGATAGGGGTCAGCACCACTGACATCACCGGCCTGATGAGGGTGAGTGCCATGACACCATGATTACTATTGCATGCTGTGTAACAGGGTGGAAAGCAGGGCATGGCCACCATCCATGGACTCCACTGCCATGCACACAACTTGTGACAGTCAGCACTGTCCAGTGGCACTGCATGTCTGGGAGTGCATCAATGGTGGTCCATGCGTGCAGTGGGCACATGGCTGTGGCACTGCCTGCACACCGCATAGCCACTTTACTGTACGGCCTTGGTGGTGCTGTGCAGGACATGGGCGGTGGGTGTGTGTAGTGGTCCACATGGCTGTTGCTGCCAGGTTGGGCATGTCTTGTGGACACGGTCACTGTGGGTGGGTGCACACCATCACAGGAGCGTGGCACATGGCTGTATGCCATGCATAATGGGTGGGCTGCGGGGAGATGGACAGTCACACCTATTGACTCTGATCCCTCATCCTAGGTGAACGGCGACTCCTGCAGATACAGCAAGCTGTGCAAGAGCTGCTGCAGGTGACAAGGGAGTCCCTGCAGATCCTGAGGGACATGCACCAGCATGGGGTGATGTGGAGGAGAAGGGTCAGATGACAGCACCAAGCGGAGGAGGACCAGGCCAGCCACTGATGTCCCCATGCACCTACTAACACCTTCCCCCCTTTGACCAACCCTCACACCCTGCCTTCCCTCTCCCATATGTTCATTCCTTCCCCTTACTCACCCCCACCTTGTTTATGTCCCTGCCCCCCACATTTGTACATAGTTGTATATAGTTATTTTTGATATGTTTGAATACAAATATTTTGATATGAATACTGTGGTGGTCTCTGATTTGCAGCTGGCTATAGGTGCTCAGCTGCAGTGGAGTGCATGGCATCTGGGGTGGTGCAGTCATGGGTATGTGTGTATGTGCATGGGGAAGTGTCTATGGTGTGGGAGTAGCTATCAGTCAGTGTCTGTGGTGTGTGTTGTTCCCTGCGCATTGCATTACTGTGTGCTGTGGTCCATGGTGCATGCTCTGTGTCCATTGTGCCCCTGTCCACCCATCCTTGGCCTGTGCAGCTGACACCCTTGCACGTCTGTGGCCTGCAAGGTCTGCTGCCATGTCAGTGGTGGCTGTCCATGTAGGTCATCCACTGTAACCGTCACAATGCTGGGTTGTCTCCTGTCTCTTGTGTGGTGCATGTTTGCCTCAGGTGACACTGTGGCCTCCATGATTGCTGTCCCACCTCCATGCTGTGGCTTGTGTGTGTTGCAGGGGCTGTGAACCACTGTCTGTGACTTGTGCTCCAGGCATATGATGGTGGCGTAGAGGACCACAGTGTCTGCACAGGGTGGGTGTCACTCCTGTGCCATGGAGGACTGCAGGCTGTGTGTGCTCAGTTTTCATGGGCCCACACTGGGGGCTTGGTTGCCACACTACTGCATCACTGTGTTATTGCCCCCTTGGTATATGGGTGTGTGTTTGCCCTTGCACTGTGTTGCATCCGGTGTGATGCATGCTTCCACACACCACTGTGGGTGTCTGTGCTGGCTGCTGTGGCTAGTGGTGGGTCAGGATGTGTCACTTGTCTACTGTGCAGGGTGTTGTATCAATGGTGGTGGTGTCAGGGGCATGCCCTTTCCCGTGTGGGGTACCTCTTGTGCTGACACATGGTCGGCCTCTCAGCTGTGCCTCAGGGGGATTGTGCATATTGGCACTGTGTCTGCCATTGTTGCATTGCCGTGTGCTGCCACCCACTGCTGGGTGCTCATGGTGGAGCTGGCTTGTATGGTTCTGTGGTACACGAGATTGCAGTGTGACAGTGGGGGTGGTGGTATGCATGGGGTTTCCTGCAGTGGTGATCACTGCTCATGGGGGGTGTCTGGGGGTTCACGGTGCAGGGTGTGCTGTGCACTGGGGGTGCTGGAGTGGCACAGGGTGGTCCGCCCTCCTTGTGTGGCAGTCTCAGCTTGCCGGTGGGTGTGCTGGGGCACCATGGCCCAGCAGTGCATTGTTTGTTTTGCCCCATGGGCCGGTGGATATTCCAGCCCTTCCCCAGTTGTGCTATGCTTGGGGTGTGGGGGTGCATTGTCAGTTCTGCTGTGTGTTCCTGTGCCCATCTTTGGCATGGATGGTGAGCCCCTACCTCTCTGGTTGTGCAGTTACATTGCTCTGCTGCTGGTGGGGGCTCCCTGTTTGTGCTATGGTGCCTCTGAGCTGCTCAGCTGGACATCCCTTGTTGCACCATAGCACATCGTATCTGCTCAGCTTCCCCTCCCTAGTTGCTCTATGGTGCAGGTTGAGCAATATTCAGACATTAGCTGTTGGTGCAATTTGGCTTGCTCCTTTTTTGAATATCGCGTCTATTGCGCATGGACACAATGGACTTGTGCTTGCTCCTGCTATTGCGCACTTTTTGGGCGCAGTTTGAATATCCAGCCCTGTGTCTTTTTACACTTATTAATAGACTAGAATCCCTCATACATGTCTCCATACAGGACAAATCTGCCTAGAGCTGCTGTCTCAGGTCCTTGGGATTATTTGCAGATGCCACAAGATGTCCACAAATGTGAAAACTACAGTTTTTTGGTAAAATTGTTTGTCATTCTGCTGTGTGTAAATGGTGTGGAATTTTGGTCTGAAATGTTAAGGGCACAAAGGTCTTGGGTCACAGATGTGCCTTTTGCAGACTTGATGAAGACATATTAATCTGTTCCAAACTTATTAAATTTCAAAGCTTCCCATTATATCCTATGAGACCAGTTAGATGTGCTGCTCAAAAAAGGATTCTTTATCGCAAATACGGAATCCTTTTTTGCAAATGACAGATCTTATGCTACAAATGTGCAATCTTTTTCCAAGTTACTGCCATCTTGTGTTCGGTTAGTGGCAGTAACAAAAGTAAATAACTAAAAAAATACAAGGGTTTATTAGATACCAATGGTTGTGTTTACCTTGTCAGGACCCCTAAAATCTGATTCTGTGGTTACTTTTTTGATACCTTACTTGCAGATGTTTTTTAATATGCCAAAATCTTTTTCTACAAATTGCAAAAAAAGAATCACGAAACAGGATCTTTTTTTTGCATTGTGTGGAAAAGGATTTTTTCTTTTTCCACAAATTGTGAAAAAGAACCATGAAAAAGGATCCTTTGCTGCAATTAGCAGAAAAGGATTTTCTTTTCCTGCAAATTGCAAAAAAGGGAACCGCAGAAAAGGATTCTTTTTTTGCGATTTGCAAAAAAGGAACTTTGAGATAGTGTGAAAAAGCAGCGAGGAAAGCAAGTGGGATGCTGAGGTGCATAGGGAGAGATATCACGAGTGGTTATGCCACTGTACAGATCACTGGTGAGACCTCAGCTGGAGTACTGTGTCCATTTCTGGAGACCTTATCTCTGGAAGGACATAGACCAACTGGAGGCAGCCCAGACGAGGGCTACAAAGATGGTACGTGGTCTGCATGAAAAGGCCTATGAGGAGGGGCTAGGGGAACTCAATCTGTATTCCTTGTAGGGGAGAGAAGAGAGAGAGAGGGGATAAGATGGAAATGTTCAAGTACCTCAAGGGTATAGACAAGGTACAAGAGGGTAGCATCTTCCAAAAAAGAAGACGTGCAAGAGCAAGGGAGCATGACATGAAATTGGAGGGGGGGTTCAGAGGCAAGATGAGAAAATACCTTTTCTCTAAAAGAGTGATGGATGCTTGGAATAGTCTTCCAAATGAGGCAGTGGGGTAAAAAAATAGGGAATTCAAGAATGCATGGGATAGGCATAAGGGAATGCTAGACAGGAAAGAAAGGGTGAGCTGCAGATCAACTAGGATCTGTGGTTTGAAATAGGTAGGTAAATGGGCAGATTGGGTGAGACACACGGTCCTTATCTGCCATCAATGTGTATGTTTCTTTGTTTCTATGTAAGACTGCTGTTTCTTTGTCATACCACAGTTAACAAACAGTTTGTGACTTTGGTCTGAAATTTTCAGGATACAAAGGGCTTTTCCCAACATATGTGCCTTTTGCCGGTTTGGCAAAAAGTTATTACTTTGTTCTGGAGTTCTGCAGGTTTAAATTTTGATTAGTTTCCTATAGGATAACATTGTAATGTGCAGTGTTCAGAGTAGTTTCTTTGTCACTACACTGTGAAGAAACAGTTTGCAGTTTTGGTATAACATTTTCAGGGTACAAAGGACTTCCCCATCAATGTGCCTTTTGCTGGTTTTGTGAAAATATATTAATTTGATGTCAAATTACGCAGATTTCAAATTTTGCTGTTTTTTATAATAGGATAACATTGCAATGTGCAGTGTTTCTTTGGCTCTCCCACAGGCAAATAAGGATATCACTACACTAACTCAAAAATTATGTGTGGAGCCAGTCTGATGGAGCTGAAGGTTGAGGCACTGAATGCCTTACCTCACACTATGCCAGCAACCCAGGTTCAGAAATGACCTCAGGTCATCGGGGTGCTGGCATGGGGGGGTGGAGGGCAGAGTAGGATCGAACACGCCAATTGACAGCTCTCCTCTCCCAAAGGTGGTGAGGGTGGGTTGGTTGGTGCCCCTCTGTAGTTCCACTCCCACTGGGTGGAGTTCTGGTGGGTAGTGTAGGTGGAGAGGGGGTGGCAAAAAGGTTATGGGAGGTGGAAGGGGCTGAGCTGGTGCCACGGGATGTGTGTGTGCCTCCATACACCTGCATGGCTGTGTGCTGGGTCCCGGAAGGGGGCAAGGGGAGAAAACCTGTAAAATATATATGTGTCCCCATCGCCAGTTGGTGGGAGAAGGTGACAAGGACCAAATAGCTGAATAAAAAAAAATATGCATGTACGTCATTATGGACTGATGGGAGTTCAGGGCCTGAAGGACCCTGCACTCCCACAGGGAAATAAGGATACGATGAAAATATCTCAGAAATGATGGATGGATGGCACTATGCATTCCCACGTGCAATTATGAATACCATTATGGAGTGATAGGAGTGCAGGCCTTATGGAAAGATGGCAGTACAGGGCCCAGAGGGCACTGCCCTCCCACATGCAAATATTCATAATATTATGGAGAGATGGGAGTACAGGGTCCAAAGGACCATGCACTACCACAGGGAAATAAGGATACACTTACAATCTCTCAAAAATTATGGATGGTTGGGAGCACAAGGCCCAGAGGACCCTGAACTCCCACAAGCAAATATGGCTATGTTATACTATTTCAAAAAGTAAGGAAATCTGTCACAAAAATACTTTGTTAATGCATCACTGAGGGTTACAGAGACAAAAGTTGGGGAATAAGGTGTTAGGGGTTCCAAACCAAACACCCCACCCACCTTGCTCACAGCAAAAGGCATGGGGGCATGCCTTGGAGTAGCCAGCCCTAGCGCTTTCCCCATTCTTCTATACCATAGCCCATCTCAGCTTATTTACACATAGAATGAGGTGAGCATTAGGGCTGACAACATCAAGGCACACACCCCATGCTAGTTGCTGCGTGCAGGGTGGGGGTGGGGAGTTAGGGTTGGAAACCCTAACACTACATTTCCCAACTTTTGTCACTGGAACCCTAACTAAAGCATTAACAAGGGTTTTTGCAACAATATTCACAGACTTACACATTCCTACATATACAGTATGTAAAGGAGAACACCTGGTGAGGTGTCCAGGCATGCTGTAATACACAGACACCTCTGGTGCATTGTGAGGCATGATGCATATGACAAGTGCCTGTAACACCCCACAAAGAATATTTATCAGCATGCCTGGACACCTCAAAGGGTGTTATTGCACTTATGAAATAGGCCACAACCTGTTTTGTGATGTGTAAACAGTCATTTAGTGTTAGTGGCTCAGCAGGTTGCACACTCTCCTCTGAGGCCAGAAGATCCGAAGGCTGTGGGTTCTGTCCCCACATCAGGCACTTGGGTTAAATCCCAGTATTGACACTGTAGTACAGCATAAGGGGGGGGTGCAGCACGCCTGAGGCCTACTTGGTCATAATGTCGTACGCTTAATAGCCTACGACATTATAGCTAACCCGTAAGATCACTGTTTAGGACAGCGAGCGGTGCAATACCGTGTATGCTGCTGTACCCAGTATTGCACCCTTTACACACTCCCAGGCAAAGGATAAGACCTCATCCAAACAGCTGCCATGGCTCACTGGACAGAGCCACAGCAGCAGGAACCCAGGCACTACGTCTGATTTTATTCCCAGTCTCAGACATTTTATTTTTTTCAACACTTTGTGTGCTCCCTGAGTTGGACCCCACCAGAGTTGAGAATCTTTAGTGGGGGAGGTCGGGAGTGTGGGGGGTGGAGTCCCCCACAGAAAAAAAGAGTTATGCCGCATGGCATAAATCACGCTGTATTGGCAGCGTGATTCAGCCATGCAGCATAATGTCTTGTGACATTATGACCCCATGCCCTTCTGAGGTGCTGTCTTTCAGATGAAATGTTAAACCCGCGGTCCCATCTGCCTGTTTTGGTGGTAGTTCAGGTGGATGTTAAAGATCCCATTGCACTTCTTGAAAAGAGTATGTGAGTTTTTGTTCAAAAACTACATCAAATCATCAGAATACATACAAAATAGGAAAACAAAACATAACACAAACAAACACGTATGCAAGAAGGTATACAACAGAATTACATAAAGATAGGATACAACAAAATCATCCTCCACCAATCCCACAACCCCAGCATCACCAAAATCCCCACACAAGTACCCACCACCATTAAACTAAGCACATTTCGGAAAAAAAGTCAAACCCCTTCCACCACATAGTAACCATATGTCTCGGATGCAACTTAATGGAGACCTTCAAGCATGAACTCAAGACCCATCTTTGGAATCTTGCTTTTATTATTTAAGATCATTGCTTTCTGATTTTACTCATATTTTTCTTATTTTTACTGTTAATTTTTAATATTGCTGTGATTCTGATTTTATATTTGGTTTCTTGTTTTATTGTTTCATTTGTACAGTGCCTTGGTGCGTGAAAGGCGCTTAATAAATAAAGCTTATTATTATTATTATTATTATTAATTTCCCTTTTAAATATCCCTTGTAGTTCAGAAACACAAATTCTATGAATGGCCACATAAAACACTTCATGCTGTGGTAATAAATATTGACAACAGGCTTGCCATAAATAACATTTCAGATGTAAAGAAAAAATCAAAGTACTAGCTGATATACAGATAATAACACAGACAAATTCCCCCAAACCAGCATGTCATAAGTAATACCAGCTAACCACGTTAAGTTCCATTCTGTAGCCAAAAAAGCCCACAGACCTTTAACATATATACACTGAAACAAAACATGCTTATGAGATTCTAATGCAGAACCACAATCCTGGTACAGGCAATTCCTATCCCCTACAGCCATATGTTTATGGTTGCCCTGAACACCCTATCCTCCCAAGAGCCATTAACCATTGTACATCCCACATTTTACCAGGCATTGTCTTGTTGGACAACATCTGACAAACATATTTATTATTATTCGGGGTACACTGTTTGAAGTCCGAATGCAGGGGACCAGTAAAATCTAATCTCCATCTATAAATACTCTTCCTATTGTTTTCCATAATCTTCTGCTTTGTAATCTGACACTTATATAGTTTCTGGAAAGAGCCCTTATACCATACAAACAATCCCAAACCAGATGTAACCTTAGGGAACACAGATATCCATTTCCCAAGTGGTACCCCTAAAATACTACACCCCCATTTTGCCGCCACAGTCTGAGGAATCAAAAATGAAGTATTGATATTCTTCTGCCAAAACAACGTAAGGAAAAGACCACTGGATTAAGCATATTTAAACCCTTTTTGCCAATCACCAAATAAGTGACTTCCCACTTTATCGTATTTAACTGGCTCCCCCAAAGTAACTGAAAAAAAAAAGACTAAGAACCTTAGTTTCCAAACAGATATGTAATGGAAAAACCATACTAATGTACAAAACAGAGGGAAGCAAAATTACTCGATAACAAGCACCCTTTTATGTTTGGACATTTTTCACCCCTTCCACTGAGCCACTTTACCTTCTCACTCCTGAACTGTTTCATCCCAATTACATTTCCCCATGTCCCCAGGGCCATGATAAATTCCACAAATTTTAGTTGGCTCAGACCGCATCTGAATACCCTGTATACCCTGTAAATCAAAATAAACAGGCCCCCCTTCCCCAATTGCACCCCCACAGTCATCCATATTCAGGACAGCCCCAGAAACACTAGTGTAGGCCTGCATTCCCCCCCATTAATTCAGTAAAATCCCCATTAATGTTCAGAAAAACACAAATCATCCACATAAGCAATAACCTTTACCGTATCCCCAGCTTGATTCCCCTTGATGCCCAGAATCCTGTTATTGTCCACAATCCTCCTAATCAGGGGATCAATAGGAAAAACACATAAAATAGGACTCAAGGGACACCCTTGTCTAACCCCTGCCCCTTTTTTAATTGGCACCCTTCTCCCAAGGCTAGCTATGTCAGGAGTAATTCTAGCATTTTTATACAACAACTGTATCCGCCTGACAAAAAAAAACTAAAGAATACCATAACACTGTAAAATTGTAAACAAAAATTTATGGTTCACTCAGTCAAATGCCTTATTTTGATCCAAGAACAAGATGCACCCACCCAAGTCCATATTCCTGCAAAATTCAAACACATCCCACACAATGGATACATTTTACTGAATATTTCTCCCAGGAATTGCACAAGTCTGGATAGGATGAGGCACCCCTGAGGGCACTCCCCGTAGCCTTTTCTGAAGAATCAGAGCCCAAATCCTGAAATCAGCACTCAGTATACTGAGAGGATGATAATTACCCAACAACATTCTAGCCCCAGATTTATGAGTAAAGATGATTAACCCCAAAGTAAACTGTGCAGGAACGGAATTAGAACTGAAAAAGTAATTATATACCCTAACTAAACAATCAGCTGACATATGGGCAAAGGCCTTATACAATTCATAAGGAATCCTGTCCTCGCCAGGAGCAACCTTGCCCTTAAGGGTCAAGATAACCTCCAAGACCTCCTGAACAGTAACCCAGTCCTCACCTTAATCCAAAACATCGCTCATCAATCCCAGGCAGGGGACCCCAGACAAGAAAGTATCCATATCCAAACTTGAGACCTGTTTCTCTTGCATAAAATTCCTAAAGTAGTCTTCCATAATTTCTCTTAACCCCTCAGTATGTGTCACCAGCTCCCTCCTGCTTATTTTGTAGACTAGAAAAATAAGATTTATTTTTGTGTCCCTCACAGGCTATGCAAGGGTCAGAAGAAGGAGATTTATTAGTACCCAAACTTATCTCGGACTGTAATGTGGCAGATCTATCACACTGCATGGCATGCATTTGTGTTTTAATTCGCAAAATGTGCTCTGACTAATCCTCTCTACTGTTGAAGGAAGCCTCCAAAGTCTAGAAAGCTGACCCCGTAACCTCAGATATGTCATTTATTTCCTCTGAGCACTAGCCTTACCATAATCCTGAACCCATCTGGCTATAGCTTTCTTGGAATCTGCCCACCACAAAAAAGGTCATCATATAACCCTACCACTGAGGCCCGAGCAACAAATAAGAAGGCCAAGCCAATTTGAAGATAGATTGGGGATGGCTCAGAGGTAATGTTAGAAAGTATTTTTTCACAGAGAGGGTTGTGGATGCATGGAACAGCTTTCCTGAGGAGGCTGTGAAGTCAAGAAAAGTGGGAGAATTCAAGAATGCATGGAACAGGCATAAGGCAATTATGGTGGGGGGTAGGAGGAAGTAAGCTGTTTATTAACTAGAATCTGCAGCTTATCCATCAGGTAGGGAAATGGGTGGACTAGGTGGGCCAAGCGGTCCTTAGCTGCCATCAGCTTCTATGTTTCTATGTTTCTTTTTTCATTACAGCATCCTGCAAGCAAGAGGCACTCATTTTCCAATTGCTAGACAGATATGCAACACCCGTCGCAGTACAAATTACAGTTTTAACCATAAGGTGGTCAGAAAATTCAGGAGGAATAACCTGTGTTTTAACCACCTGAATTCTCTTTGTTACAAAAACATAATCTATTTTACTACTGAGAGGACCCCTAACATAAGTAAACTGAGCAGGGGGTTGAGCTGAACTAAAAGTCAGTCAATTCTGCAGTTTCAACTCATTGCAAGAGGGCAGAAGAATCACAGTAAACCTTTTTTCCTACCTGCCTCCAATCTTAAATATCCAATAAACAATTAAAATCCCTCCCCAGAAAACACATTTCTAGCAGTTGCCAAAACAGGCTGAATATCCCTTCAAAACTGGACTCTTCGCCTTTATCTGAGGACCAAACACCACTATGAAATGGCTGGGCTGATGGTGCCATATCCCATCAATAATTAATGCACTCCAAGTTGTAAATCAACAATTTTCTGAAACTGAAACTGAAGCCCAGAAAACACAATCCCAACCCCATCTGCCCTATCAGGCCCAAAGGACCAGTAAAATTCCCCCCAAACCTAGGCTTGGTGGGCCATACTTACCATGGCACCAGAATTAAACCAGGTCTCCTGAACAAAAATAACCTCAAATGCTAAGTCTCTAAATTGGGTAAATATAGCATTTCGTTTTGAACTATGAAGTATGCTACAAACATTAGCTAAGCTAAAGAAAAGAACTCCATAATTAATTACTGAAAAAGGGGTGAAAAAGACATATAATAATCAAATATTCTTCTTTTTCTTCTTTTTTTCTTCTTCACCCCAACCCCTGCTTTCTCCACATACATAGCCACTGGATCTGGCTGAGGCAAGAGTACCGAAGCAACATTAGAATCCCTGTCCTCACCACCACACTCATCACCAGAAGTCATACCCAAAACCTCAAAGAGATTAGATGTTTCCATAACAGAACCCACATTCTTCTGACTCTGTAAACTACTATGTCTCCTGTCAGAGACTGAAGGCCTCTCAGGGACACTTGGGGGCGGGGGAGGCATGTGCAAGTCATTCTCCTGCTGTACTACTTCTGGTAAAGGAGATCCACAGCCACAGAGGAAACTGTCTCCACAGCCACAGGGGCTAACTCATGAGGGTTCAAGGCACCTGATACAGATGTGGCAGAGACCACCTTGGCAGCAGAATCCTGATTCACATTAACAACAGATGAGGTCCTAGGGCTGCAGGGGTTGGGTACTAGAGAAACCTCTGAAACAGGACTTGAAGCAGGGGGTTCAGAGTGGGGGTCACTTCTGCCTGATGCGCTTTTTTAATGAGGTCATCTGGATTGGTACTCGTGCAATTGTTCCTGGCAGCCCAAGGGCAATTCTGGAACATGTGCCCATAGTCCTCAAAGAGGTTACACAGCACATGGTTGCAGCTTTGAGAATTGATGTGACCACACTCTCCACACAGATCACAGTGAATTGTGTCACAAACATTTGAAAGGTGGGTTCGAGGCCCACACTGAAAGCAGGCCTTGGGTTGCCTCAGGTAAAAACATATTCCATGGTATCTCCCCAAAAAGAAACTATTGGGGATATGGAAAAGGTCTTCTTCAGTATGCCTGAGTTTCACCTTAAAATGCCAAACCCCCGTCCAAAGAAACTCTGAATGAATGACTGCCTCTGGGGCACCCAGCACATCACACTGTTGATTCAACCAATGAACTATATCTCCCACATGAACATTTCCATTTCTGAACATGATTGTTGTCATTTTTAAGGTGGGTGTGGTTAATGGAATAGCCAGGAAGGGAATACAAACAGAAGAAAATTTCAATTGGTTATACTTAAGCCAGAAATTATCAAGGCCTTTCATTGACCTTAAACTCACATTAAACACATCCTCTCCAGAGACATGAATGAGTGCATAGATTTCAGATGCAACAAATCTGATGGACTCTTTGAGCAAACTGTCTGCCCTCATATAGCCTTTCCGGAAATATTTCCAAGCCCCCTTTGTACTTCAGATGCACAGCATTTCATCTGGGTGTAGGTTCCACAAACAATGAAAAATCTGAATTTCTGGAGGTTCCCGGGGGGGGGGGGGAATAGTAGCCCCATCCAACCCAGGCCATTTTGAAAAGACGTATTGACACCAGCCATGGCTAGTACCTGAAGTTATAGTTCTCACATTCACGGTCCTCTGCTCCCACTGTTCCCTTGGCTCACCAGCAGCTGTACCGCCAGAAACCAAGTGATGCATAGAGGAGCTACCAGCATCATTAACCCCGATGGATGCAGAGGACTGAGGCCTGTCCTGAGAGCCTACCTGGGCCTAACTTGAACCAACCCATTGAGCAACAGTGTCCTCTGAGTTAGTGGTGGGGATGGGCAAAGAAGCACCGACATCATCACCCCCCTGAGACACACTTCCCCCCAGATGGTCATGATCTGATACAGCCACCAATGAACAATCATAGGCAGTTTTGACATTACCATCCAAAGGAAACAAGGGATGAGGCTGCTCTTCCCTGGCAGCATCTTCCAGCATAAAGACTCCCTAATTCGGGTCTGGAATCCATTTACCACCTGGCACCTGAATCCATCCATGACACAAAAGCTTACTCCAGAGACCAGTCAGCTTGCTGTTGTGCCCCGCCTGCTAGTCCAAAGGCACACACCACAGAAAACTGTGGTGCCTCTTGCACTGACCTGGGGTCACGTTCTGGTCCTACAGCCAAAACAGACCCTCCGGGCAACAATCCACTTGGTCCTGGTTCCATAGGGATCTCTACAGGCATCAAAGTCACCTTGGCCTGAACCACTCTCTTCTGTCTCCTCTCCAGCCACTTCTCATCCTCCTCCAGTAATTCCTGCACCTTCTGATGCTTTTCTTCCAGAACTGACTCCAATTGAGCCAAAGCCATTCTGATATTCTGCTGTGATGTCTCCATACAAGCACTACCAAAATCCATATCAGAATCCTAGGAAACACCTCATCTTAAGATTTTCCACAGAACTCTCTGTCAAAACAGCTGATGCTGTAGAAACAAAAAGATCCTCATTGTCCAAAACAGCTCTTTCCTGGGTAAACTCCACCACCTCAGCCTAGTGTTGCTGAAGCTCAACCTTCTCCTCCAAAGCCATACATTTAAATGATCCAACAGTGAATCCAAAATGCCCCCTTCAGAACAGTAGGGGAATTTTTATTAGGACAGAATGAACTGATACAATACTGAAATATAGATCATAGCAAAAAAAAAAAACATATAAATCAAATGGAACTTCATACAACAATACAAAAAGCAAAATAAACTTTCCTTAGTGTTTACACATTTTCTGTTTTTATAGAAGGAAAAAGAAATAGTATTATCCAAAGCAATTACTTATTTTAAGGTGGGTTATACCACCAGTTCTCACAATTTTTCCACAATTTCATAATTTGTCCAGTGGTGAAAGTCTTACAGTCTTTTTTGTAATATAATTCCACATTTGTTTTGATTCATTGGAATACTTCCATCTGTGTCCAGCAAATCTGCTGTAGAACCCATTTACAGCAGACTATTCATAGGTAATATTTTAATATACTCATTATAAAGTGCAAGGTACTAGGGTTGTATTTTAACCATACACCCTTATAAATACCCAATATGAGTGTATTATAATCTATTGTCAAATATTCAGACTGTTGTAGTGTTTTACTTAAGAGGTCCCAGAAAGCAGTTGCAAAATTACACACAAAAAAAAAGACGGGATTGAGTTTCCAGTATCCCAATACAAGTGTCTCGTGGACAAAATCATTCTGAAATCTGTTTGTGCTTATGGTTATTTCAAACACCTAATCTACCATAACTTGCCAGCCAAATATGTTCCGAAACAAAATCAGGAATTCTGGAATCATTTAGCATTTTTATAGTTATGTTTGCATTTTCTAAGGAACCATTAGGAAATATTAGTGTGTCAGAAAACGTATCATCAATTATGATTTGATAGATTTATTGTTTTGAATTCAGTGTAATCATTTCAGTAGTAATGTCCCACTGTTTAATTTTTTTGAAACAAGATATAAAGTGGGTTGAAATAATAGTTTTTTTTCCAAACCAGATGAAAATATTGTTTTCCTTCTTTCCATAAATTCTTAAGTCCATTAATTTCTTTGTATACCTTGTTATGCCAATCTTTACAATGTGGTTTCAAAATCAGTGTAATATTATGGTAGAAGAAATTTGTATAAAGAAACAATTGGGTTGATCATGTTCAGACCTCCCCTCCTTTTTGATAGATAGGTACAATTAATTTTAATGGGGTTAAATCTGCTTCCCCATAATGCTTGGAAATACAGACTTTAAATCCTGGTCTAAAATTCTTCTGATGGTGGAAAAATAGCTGATAAATACAAGAATATAGGAAGTAATAATGCTTTAATCAAAAGTACCCTTTTTTGTTTGATATTTGCATAGACTTTCATTTATTCATTAAGATTATCCCTTCTGTTATTTTCATTTCCTAATTCAGTGTCCCTGCTTTCAATACCCCCAAACGTTATCCCTAAAATTTTCAAACCTCCTGTTATTACAGGAATTCCAGCAATAGAAGGTATCCTCTTTATGTTCTAATTATATTGCTTTGCTTTTTCAAAAGTTTATTTTGGCATTAGATGCCTTTGAATGTGTCTCAAATATTTGATCCACAGCAGTTTCAGATATTGCATCTCGTAGACATAGACAGATATCATCTGCATATACTAAACATTTTATTGGTACTGTTCCTTCTGTGATTTGTATTCCCCTAATATCAGTGGATTAATTTATTTTCTGAATTAAGATATCAAGTACAAATATGTACAAGATAGGACTCATTGGACATCCTTGTCTCACCTCTCGACATTGTCTAATTTCTTTTCTGTAAAAAACATTTATAAGTAGTCTAAAGGATGCTCTTTGATAAATTGCTTTAATCATTTCAATACATTTCTCTGAAATACCATGGTATTGTAATGCTTGATAAGGAAATTATGAGAGATCCTGTCAAAAGCTTTTTCTTGCTCAATTGAGAGTAAAGATCCTTGTAGCCTATCCTGCAAAACTTTTTTCTACAAGTTCTTTTATTTGTATTAGGTTATCCAAAATATTTCTGACAGGAATGGCACAAGTTTGAGACTGTGATATAAGTTTTGAAGTAACTTAGGAAATCTGTTGAGTCAGAATTTTAGTAAGGCTTTTTTGGTCAGCATTCAATAAAGAAATTGGTCTCCAGTTTTTTTATTTCTGTTTTATCATCTTTTTTGTATATGAGAATCATGGTGGCCTGTAACCATTCTTATGGAAATTCATTTTTTCTAGAAATTCTGAAAATTGTTCTTTAAGTACAGTTTTAATGACATCTATACATCTTTTATAGAATTCAGAGCTTAGACCACCTGGTCCTGGAACTTTATTTGTAGGGAGTGCTTTAATTGCGGCCTCTATTTCTGATAGTGAAATAGGTTGCGTCAAAAGATTACATTCCAAAGGTGTTAATATTTTGGGACTATGTTCTTTAAACTATGTAACTGTTTCCTTTATGTTAGGATTATTGGTCATAAATGTATTTTCCATATAATCTAATATTTGATTGCTATGAGACAGGTGTTCTCCATTATTTGTTTGAATATCATATATGATTTTGTTTGAATTATGTGCTTGGTAAGTTTTAAATATATCCACAGAACTTTGTTTAATTAGGCCCCAAATTTCTGTTCCAGGGGTAATGTTTTTGCCCTGTCATATAAATATTTCTTCATTTCCGATTTGATTTGTTAAATTTGTGTTTTGCAGGAGAATTTTTCTGTTGTCTATAATGATATTAATTTAAATAATTGTGCTCTTAGTTGTACATAGTTTAGATATTCCGAGGTTCCTTTCTGCTTTCCTTATTTTTGGGAAAAATATTTTAAACTCCTGTTTAGTCACTTGTCACCAATCCCAAATAGTGTCATAACACACTGCAATAGAAATTCTGTCTTGTAACAAATTTAAACATTCTTTATAAATATCCTCATTTTCTAGTAGTGTTATGTTTAATTTCCAAGACCCTCACCCTAATTTTATTGAATCAGGTATATTTAGTTCTATGTGTACTTCCATATGGTCAGATGTGGCGTTCACTTGTGTTCTTGCCTGTGTTATTACATTTCTATGTGCTATGAAAACATAATCTATCCTGGTGGAAATGGAATTTCTATAATAAGTATGACTTTCCTTTTTATGTAAACATCTGTAAGCATCCTTCACATTTGCTATATGCAATATATTCTGTAAAGCATTGGTGTCACAAAATAGGGTTGTTCCTGAAAACAGGCAGGATTTTTGCCTAGTGTACTTACCCAGTCATCAAAAGCAAATAAATAAATAAATAAACTTAACTGTAGAGCTTGTTTTATCATTTAATTCTAAGGGACGATTAAAGTCCCCACCTAGAATGGCCAATTTTGTTGTGCAAATATGGTTGCATAGCCTTAAATAATGTAAGTCTGTCACTTTTTGTTTGAGGTGCATATATGACCCCTAATCTTATTTCAGTATCAAAGTAAACCAAATCCAAAAAAGCATTCTACCAGGCACAACATCCATGGCCTTTTGAATATGCACCTGTGAGGTAAATAATATTCTCACCCTGGAACACATTTCTTCCCTCTGGAACCATATTGATGGTCCCCATGGCCACAACTTCTGTGTTTTAATAACATCAGCTTTTGTTTTTAATCTAGTGTCTTGCAAGACAATGATGTCTGCCTTTGATAGACCTAAGGATGAAAACAATGTTTGTCTTCTATTATAATTTCTGATGCTATTTACATTTAATGTTACAATATGTAGGTTATGAGGCATTCAACAGGTGAACAACAACTGTTTTATTTCCAATTTTTTCTTTCTAGTCCTTTTAAATGATTTTTCTTTTTTTTTTTTTTTGTAGGTTCCCCTTCTGTGTCTGATGCTTCTTTCTGTAAAGATGCTATAGAGGAGATGTCTTCATCTTCATCTTTGTCTCCTGTAGTAGTAGCCAAAGCAGAATAACTGTTTCTTGTGACCACAGAACTTCTTCTGTAAATTTTTGGCTGAGGAGGTTTATTGCTTGACTTCCTTTTTCTACCCACTATCTTGAACTCTTCCAGTGGAGTCGGGGGGGGGGCATTTCTTGTTGTTCTACCTGGGGGATCACATTATTTTCTGTGGGAACCTGTACCTCCAACCGTTCATTTTTGACAGTGTCTGTACTTGTTTCCTCCTTGTCTGGGGTTTCTTTTGGAGAATCAGGCATTTTAAAGTTAGCTTTAGCTGTTTCCTCAGCCCTCTTTTCATTTCTGAGCTTCTAGGATGATATCTTCCTGCTCATAAAAGGATCCTCGACTGTGTGCCACCCAAGGGCATTGTTTATATGAGTGTCTGTATTCATCACATATGTTACATCTGACCGGAGTTGGACAAAAATGATGCGAGTGGCCAATACCTAGGCAAAGTCACAGACTGTAGTGTCACAGGCATTACTGAGGTGTGATAGAGCTCCGCATCTATGACATATTTTAGGTTGTCCCACATAAAAGCAGAAACCTCTATCACTTCTGATGTAGAAGCTACTGGGGTGGTGCTGTAATCCATTAGCTGTGTTCTTTAATTTAACTTTAATGTGCCATCCCCCCATCCAAATATTCTTTGTATCCAGTATGGGCTGTGGACGTTCTATGGCTTCTACTCTCTGTTTTACCCAATGTAAGATATCAGAAAGATTCACTCCTTCATTTTGAAAAAGAGTGTTAATCAAGTTAAACAAGTTGGTTTGGTCAAAGGAATGACCAAGAAAGGCATCCAAACTGGTGTATGTTTTAAAGTCTGGTATTTTACCCCAAATCTGTCTAATAACACTGTTGTCTGAAAACTCACATTAAAAATTGTGTCCCCCGACATGTGCATAAGGGCAACAACTTCTGTAGCAGTAAAATGCATTTATCCATTAGTAATTTTCTAGCTACATATGCCGTGTCTGACTGCTCCTCTAAACCCCCTCTGTATTTCAGGTGTACTGCATTTTTCCTCTTTGCTGGTTCCCCTAAGTTGGAGAAAAGGCCGGAAAGTTTAAAGGTGTTGGGGGGGTTATTGTTTTCTTTCCCAGTATTTGCATCTTTATTGACCTCAGAAGCACCTTGCTCATCCTGTGTGTTTATAGATGGTAGAGGGAGAGTTTCCTTCCCTGATTCTTTTTGTTGTATGGGCTCCTGGTTGTCCATAATATCAGCCCAGGTTGTAGAAGGGGTATTTAAAACATTATCGGCTACTTTTTTGTTTTCTTTATCTGACTTGACTGAAGCTGTGGTTTGAGTGGTGCTCTGTTCTTTCTTAGAGTTCATTGTTGTGGTTTGTGTGTGAGGGCTAAACACTGTCTGGACTTCTAGTTTTACTGCAGTGACTTGCAAAGATTTGGGTGCGGAGTCAGTGGGACCGCCATTTTGTTTTCCCCTAGCAACAGTGTTACTATCATCGCAGTCATAACAAACTGGAATTAAATTAAAAGGAATTTTTGTTCGCCAGACAATTTTAATATTTCAGCAGCTGTAGGTATTTAATTCGACACCCAGCCAGACCTGTTTTCAGCCTTTTTCCAGCCAGCTGCCTGAAGTGCATTCTCGGGAGACGAGGTACACTGAGAAACAGAAGGTAAATCTGGTGAGTCTAAAGATCTACTCTGCCTTTGATTTTTATCTTTGACTTCCATATTTTCTTCCGGAACATCACCAATGCTGGTTTCTAGATGTCTCACATTTTTTTCTTCTTCTGACAATAATCTCAGCAATCTGTCTGTTCTTTGTTTTGCCTCTCATAATTTTTTGTCAGGTTTTACCTCAGACTGTCTGGTAGTCACTTTCAGACTTTTATTATTACCTTGCATTTTAGCCAATTCTTTAGCAATGCCACATTGAAAGTTTTTAATTTCAGTCTGTTTTTCTGTCTTCTTGTATGGAATTAACAGGTTGTAAATCAGGAGTGGTTACCTCAACAGAATGTATATCCACAACTTCCATGGTTATTTCTTGCTCCATTTCATCAATGCTCTCAGTTATATCCTTAGACGTAGCCTTTTCAATTTCTGCAGAGTCAGCTTCTATTCCAACTGTAGTTGCAGCTCTAAACTCTCCTCCTCCTCCTCCTCCATCTTGTCAGACAGTGGACAGACAGAGGTTTCCCCTACAGGTGAGTAGGGGAATTTCCATGGTGTCTTGGTCAAACTTCCCCTATTCACAAAAAATACCACCAACAGCTTAATCTGGTTCAATGTCAGTTGGCATCGATTTGTATCCCTCTCACCGGGACAGGGCTAAAAATAGGCAGAATTGCCTAGTCCTCCTTTTTCAGTCAACAAAAACTAAATAAATAAAATAAATGACCAGCTGATGACATCCTAGCCACCTCATTGCCTGACAACTTCACCAAACAGTCTGGTTATCAGAGCATGGCCAGACTGTTTGGAACTAAATGATTGGTTACCACTCACAGATCAACTAGCGACCTATTTTATAAGTGTGATTACACCCTTTTGAGTTGTCCAATTGACATGATATATGGCTATCACTGGTGCTTGTAGGCACTCGTCATATGCATCATGCCTCAAAATGCACCAAGCTCTTCAATTTATATCAGCATGGCCAGACAAGTCTGGGGTGGTTCTTCATTACATTCTGAGCAAATGCATTGTTTGGTTTCTACAAGAAGCACAAGCAGAGCCAATACAGTTGAACTGTATGCAACAATGACACAAAGGATGCAATAATGACACAGAAAAGAATGCAACAGCTGAGTCAAACAAACTTTAGCCAGAGCCAACATGGCTGCAAAATGATATTATTGATGGTAGTGAAAAATGTGTAAGAAAGACAGTATTATAAGAAACATATAGTATATGTGTTTTTTGAGCCGCACAAGCATTTGGACATTAATCAAAAGCTTACATCCATAAGACTGTAGTTCCTCCATCCAGATTGTATCCTTTCTTCACAAACTAGTGATATTATAGAGGGATGAGATTTTCATCGTGTAATAGATTTGCACATTCCAACTTCTTTTTTCCTTTTTTATATATGTACAGGAGGGAAGGTCATCCTCCCCTCCCAGTGCAACAATACAGATTGGCTTGGGACCTTAGGATACCTCAGGATGGAAGCATGGTAGCAGCATCATGGAGCTTGCTTCTGCTTTCAGTTTTCCATTTTTTGTCCCCACTCCTGCCCTGGGGCATGTATGCTGTAGCTGTGTACACGAAGGCATGCACACACCTGCAGAATCCCACAGTTCCCTCCTTTCCCTGCCATCCTCTGATCTACATTACCACCACAACTCAACCTGGTGGCAGTCATTCAGCAGGGGAGGCAGTTCCCCCTCCCTGGGAAAGGAGAGCAGTCCGGAGGATGCTCAATCCTTTCCCTCCCCAGTCAACCCCCAGCACCCCAGGCTCTTTCTTGAACTAGGGTAGCTGGCATGATGAGAGGTAAGGTGTCCAGTGCCTTAGACCTGTACACCACTTAGCCTGCTATTAATGTTATTTCTTTGCCAAACTGTAATTTAATTAATTCAACAATTAGAGCACATAAGCAATTGCAATGGACTAGATTGCCTGGGAAGTGAATATAATTAATTATGTTTTATTATTTCTTGTTATATGTTCTCTCTGTTAACTACCACTACAGTTTGTGAGGCAGTGTGTTAATTTGAGCTGTATTATTCATTACCTCACAGTGGGAGGTCATGGAGGTCAGAGAGAGATGGGCATACTCATGCTATTGAAAAAAAAAAAACTTCTCACTTAATAGAATTATCATCCTGGAATTTAAGCAAACCAAGTTATACTTTACAATGTATATCTGTACCAATATTAATCACCAAATGAGATATTTGCAGAAGTAGCACAAGAAAGAGCTATATCACACATTTCCATTCCATGCAATGCATGTTCACTCCCCCCATGACAGAAGGCTCTATAATTCTTTAAAAAAATATTTTCTAAATCCATTTCAGTGACCTTCACTAAGGGACAAGGTGACTGCATGGTCTATCATAAACTAGTAAGAGTACAACAGTTCTCCTTTAAGAACTGCACTAACCGGATCCACAGAACCCAATAAAAAAAGGGGGGGGGGGATAATGCAACAGGGACATTGAGTCAAATTATTAATAAATAAGATTAGTGACATGACTGGGGAATCCTGTCCCTGAATTGTCAGTTTTGTAAAAATAGCTTAAAAAAGAAGGTTCTAACAAGTGTGTACAGAGCTCCTGTTAGTGCTGTTCTTGAAGGAAAAGCTTTGTGCTCTTTTTCGTTAATGGTTGACAGTGGTGTCACCTTGCCCCCTAGTGTTCACTGAAATGGATTTAGAAAACAGTTTTTAAACAATGATAGAAAATTTTGTTACAGGGCGAGTGTAAATGCATGGCACAGTATGGAAATGTGTGATATACTGTAGTTGTTTCTTGCACTACTTTGGTAAATATCTCATTTTGTGGTGAATATTAATGCAGATATACATGCTATAGTATAATTGTAGTTACTGAGATTGCAGGATGGCAATTCTATCAAGTGAGATTTTTTTTTCTAAAACACATGATCATATCTGTCTCCCTCTGACGTCTATGACCACCCAGTGTGAGGAGACTGTGTGGCTGTGAATTATGTAACTCAAATTAACACACAGCACTTCAAGCTGAAGTGGTAGAGATCAGAGATAGTGATGAATGTAAAACCAAAAAGTAAAACATGATTAGTTATATTCACTGCCTTACTTATCTAGTCCACTGCAATTGCTTATGTGCTCTTGATTGTTGATGTAATTAAATTATAGTTCGGTAAAGAAATAAGATTAGTGACATGAGTGGAGAATCCAGTCCCTGAGTAAATATATAGACTGGGGTTATGATGCATGGGCAAAAAATATATATGTAAAAGGGAAAAAGAAGCTGAATGTGTACGTCAATCACATAACAAAAATCTAATTTATTTATAATACCACCAGCAATCATGAAATGTTGTAAATAAAGACATTGAAGAGGACTATGTTCATCATAAAAATCATAATGTTAGATATCTCCATAATGTGGCAATGCCATAATGTGTGATTCCCCTCTGTTGCCTAATGGTTCATTGTAATCTTTTGTGTTGCTGGTGTGAATGCAAAAACTGTGGCCCAATGAAAACAGCACGGGAGAATGGATGCTGTCACTACTACACTGTGGTGGCCATTCAGTTTGAAGATTTTTCACACCTGGAGTACAAAACCAATTACCCTAGATTTCAGTCTAACAACCTAGAAAAATACATCCTGAGATCATTGCTGCATGTGTGCATACACTACGAAGGTCCAGTACGAGATGAGACTCCCCAAGAAGAGTAAGTTCAGAATAAAACGATGTAATGCATATCGTTGTTCACACCTCTGGTCACTTTTCATTACAGGCAATTTATGTGCATAAGGTGCCAATGCTCAAAAATGCATCATGGGGTGTCTAAAAATGTATGCTCCTCATTGCAATGGCATGGGTACCCTAAGATGTAATGCTCTGTTTAATAGTGCAATGGTGCTGTTTAACTGAATATAGGGACATGTTGGAATAGCACTAAGCCATATTGCTCAGAATGCAGAGGTCTCCCAAACTACATTTGTGAAATGTCTTGCACCAAAGCTCAATTTTAAATATGCAAATGGATCCATGCACATGAGCCTATTGGACATGCAAGTCACTAAGTTTCCTTTTGCATGCCAGTATATACTCATTTGCATGTGTGGCTGAGCAATTGAGCACAATGCTGTACCACCAAATTGCCCATTCTAGGACACAACACAATCACTGGTATTAGTGGTCCCAGCACACCACATCCCTCACCAGATGAATGTACACAATGTCCCTGGTGTTCAGTACTCCCTCCCACCACCAGCATCCATGCCCTGAGTACACAGTTAAGTTCCCTGGCACCCAATGGTACTTTCCAACTGCAGATCCCATGCATGATGTTTGAAAACAATTAAACTGCTGCTCAGTGGTCCATCCACCCCAATACCATACCCGATGTGTGAATTATGTTTTCCTTGTGTGCAGCAGTGCCTTCCCCTGCCTGATCCCATGCCTGTTACTGAAACTGCCCATCCTTGTTGTCCACTCGTCCATCCTCCTGAATATCCTTGTCCCCAATAAGCTGCTTTGATGGTACATTTGCCATTACTGTGTTCCCCCACCAATGGCTGACAAGCATGACTACTGAAGTGAAGTTCCAACCAACCAGTATGCAACCGGTACCAGTAACATTGCACCCATCTTCAACCCTATCACACACAATAATTCCCACACCCATTTTAGCAGGTCCTACCAGTTTCCTGGTAACAGGTGCAGTGACACAGTGGAGTACTCAGATACCACTCAACAGAAATCCCGCCCCATGTACTGCAGGTTGTGGTACAGGTTCCTAGCATCTATTGGCAACCACACACATATCCCACCTCTGAGGCATCAAACATCAGATCTCTCTGGCCCACCCATTCCTGTCCACCCCAGCATCATAGCTGAGGTCATTGGACATGGAGCGACACAGCACTTATCACACCATGCATTGGCCACCCATTGCATGGCATAACATGAGAGAGCACGATACCCTGATTATAAGTCATGGTGTCCCTGTCACAGTGCCATATAAATAAGCATCATGCTTACTGCTTCTGCAACATGGTGGTGTGTGGATGTTTGTGTCACTCACCCTCCACTGACCACACAACTGGTGTTTGTGGGATGGGATGGGTGGTGGCAGAGGTGTTGGATGTTTGGTGTTGGGTAGACCAGCAGATGTCAAAAACCTGGACCTAGAACAGCAGTACAAGGGGGTGGATGTCTTCTGACTGGTAACCGACTACTCCATTGTGTGGTATTTAGCATTCATCAGTCCAGACTTTTTCTGTATGTCCGCCACAAAGGACGGAGCTCAGACAAATAGCATCTCAGTCATCGATGACATAGAGTACACTGAAAACTTGTTTTTCTCCTTCAGTATAGGTACTGCATCTATACCATCCTTTAGATATCGGAATAACTAATCTTGTTAATTTTTTTGTGTTCCTACAGGCAAGGACCCATGTTCACTGTGGCAAACTAGGCCTACATTCTACAGCAGGACTGCATGCTTGTTGCGGTCAGGCTATGAGCAATTCTGTGGTGATTCTGCAGCAATTCTGTGATAGGTTTTACATTCTCTGACTACTCAAATAAGCCACAAAAGAAAATCTAGTTACCCAAAATGAATGCTCAGGAAAAGGTAGCCTGGGGCAGTTTGGCTGATGTACAGGCAAGGCAATGCAAAGCAATTCTGGCATCATGATTTGGTCTGGATGTAGGGCATGGAGTAACTGAAGGGTTATTTATTGTTTTACTGCAGTCTGTTTTTTGTCCCATAGATCCCCCACACCTCACCTGCCCAGTGCTGGTTTACCACAGCTATGCTCCTGAGAATTTTTCCCTCTGCCTGCCCAGTTACTTGAAGACCAGTATTGCCCGGTTGTAAAACAGTGCTACTCCAATGGCTCCTTCCCACCTCTGTGCTTGAAGCCTGCTGGTGATGATTTGTGCTCTAACGCTGCTCTAGTTGCTTCCTCCTGCTCATGCAGTTCAACACCAGTGGTGGTGTTTGCGTCAATGTTGCTTGGCTTTCATATCTTCTTCTCTCCCACTCTGTAGGGATTCGCTGTGAGGCTAGAGAGTAGCTGGACCATTTTACATTAGACAATGGTCCAGAAAGCCTCCCATTCTTTGTCTGCAATGATTTTTAAGAATACTTTTTTTCATTCCACAGTTCTGCAATTGGCAAATAGAACCACCATCCTTTTCTCATGAAATAGATTTCCTGAAGTTCCCTCAGTGTTTGTAGAAGGCCATAAAGGTCATAGGCTTCAGGGCTGAGTGCTAGTAGATTGAGAAGTGGTGGCCCCACTGACTACTGCAACCCCAGGGGGTGTATGTATAGTGGAGCTGCCAACAACTCACACTAATGCCATTTTAAGCTTGCTCACAATTATTTTAGCCATTTAGTTGGGGTTGTCAGTGGTGATAACCATTTCTACTGCAGTAAAAGATGCAGTTTCTGTGGCAGGACCATGTTTCTGTGGCAGTTGTTGCAACCGCAGAATCATAAAAAACACAGGTCCCTGACTACAGGCTTTTTATGCCCATGGCTCACAGAAGATTCACCCACTGAATCTGGTAGACATTGGGACATAGGAACAGAAAAATACTTCTATCATGTGAGGTTCGGAAAATCCGAGAAAAATTCCCATCTGATCAATACACTGGATATCAAGATGCCGAATAGTTTGTGATGATAGTCAATCTTATGCATAGCATTTTCTACCTGCAAACATGAACTGTTACATTGACTCTGGCTCCCATCCTCTGTTAACCTTTCCTTCATAACTTTACCACGGCCCATATGTTCCTTTTAGGTGTGTCCCATCTTCTTCACTGAGAACTACTTGTATATACACTAGGAATGAAGTATCACCAGTATAAGTTACCCTATCTAGTAACTTAGATGGTATTCAAGCAATGAAAGAAAGTCAGTGTAAGAAATCATTCCATTTGAAGTCAGAATAAAGAAATGTGTCAGTTGTTGATCCCCTGTTTCTGAACATTGACTGATGACATGAATATGCTACGTTATCTGTTGCTATTGATTAGTGGGACCTTGTGCTTAGTGCATTATTCAAAACCATCCAATTTTATCAACACATCGGTGCAGAAAAATTTAATTAATTATTTTTACTATGCTGTCTTGTCATGCTTTCTTTTCTTACATTGTCAAGGAACAGCACCATATGATTGCCAACAGAAGAAAGGGAAGGGAAATTGCTTAACCAGGAGAGGCACACTAAGCCAAATCTTGTTTCCAGGTGTGACCTTGGAGCACAAGGAAGTTAAGTGACTTGCTCAGGGTCACACCGTATGCAAGTGGGGGCTGTGGGATTCAAACAAGGTCTCCAGGTTTGCAGCTCAGAGCCTTAAACCACTGTGCTATACTGCTCCCAGGCACATGTGTAGACTATTACTTGTGATGTATGACAAATGGTACATGTCATGTCTACTGACAGAAATAGATTAACAGTGATATGACAGCAGTATGCTACCATTATCTTTCAATTGTCTGACCTTTTCATATTGGTGTAGAAGTGGCACCCTGGTGCCTCCCCTACTGATTGCCCAGTTTGGCCCCTCATCCAAATTTCCATGCGTGACCTCTGTACCATAATCCAACCCCTGCATCACCCTTTAATTTAGTGATGGTTGCCATGTTCAGATATGTACAGCATTATTCAACCTGATTCCACACCCATATATAATCTCTGTGTCTTCCAGATGCACTGCTGGAGCAATGAATTTACACACTGGATGTGCTCTTCAAAGGTTCACATCAATCCTCATCTGCCAAGTGCACTACCAAACCAGGGCTGTGATATCCTGTTCTGAGGTGGTGGAAGTGTGATGTACTATGGTCATGAATATTGCATTGTTGGGGATGGCGTTGCCATGTTGGGGTGTGGCAGGTAACAGCATGGGCAATTTTGTCCTCAGACCAAGATGATATCAACAGACCCAGTGACAGGGTCAGCCGTGGTATGCTGGCTGTATTCCTGTCACATATCCCCTGGGGGCACGCCTGCCTGCCATGCGTGAAGTCCTGCATCAAGCTCGGGATGAGATTCACATACTGACCCGTGCTGCACCCAGTGCAGCGCCATGTACCAGCCATGCACACCTCACTGCACACTGGCATATTGCTGCTTGCAAAACTGCAGACATCTGGTGTGTATTGAGTTCTGTCTGTGTGTGGCTTTTCTCACACAGCATACCAGTATGGTACCAAGGCTTCAGAAACGGCATGCTTCCCTTCGTACCAAGCATTTGAAAGATCACAACTGTTATGTCAGGTTCAAAGTTTTACTGTTTTTACTGATAAAACTGTATTGTTTCCTCACTCATCACAAAAAGAATAAGAGCAGTTAACAACAGCCATCAGTAATAAACTATACTATGGTGTACTGGCAAGTACACAATGTGTGACCCACAGTCCCATGGGCTCAATGTATCTCTATCACGGCATCATCACTGAAACAATTATGTTTGTATTTTAATCTGTGCAGTCAAATTCTTATGAAAATGAACTCTTTGCGATTGCCTCACTGCAATGTCTATATCTTATAGTTAAGTTTCTAGCTTTATGAAAAAGCATTTATTTGCCACAACACAGATCAACAGTGAAACAGTATATCAGAGGTCAATAGTAAATATTGGCTCAGTATTTATGCTTTTTTCAGATCCTCTTCCACACACTTCTCCTTTTTTCCCTTTAAGCCTTACAATCTTTCCCCTGGTTTTCCTCTTTCCACTAATGCACCTATAAAAAGTATTGTCCCCTTTTTTACCTCTTGTGCTATTTATTTCCTCCATTTGCTCCTTTGCGCGCCCGACTGTTTTATCTGTCTCCCTCTGTTTATCCAGGTGCACTAACCTGTCCTTCTTTTGTGTTTCCTTGTACTTCCTAAAAGCCATCTTTTTTGCCCTTATTTTCCCGGCCACTTCCTTTGAGAGCCATAGTGGTTTTCTTTTTCTCTCACCCTTGTTTACTTGCCTAATGCAAAGGTTTGTCCCCACCACAATGGCTCCTTTCAGATAGGCTCTCTGCTCCTCAGCCCACCCCCCACCGCATTCGTCCCTCCCTGCCAGTGCATTCTGGAGACATATCCCCAACTTAGTAAAGTTTGCCCTTCTGAAATCCAGGACCCTAGCCTTTGTGTGGCTTGACTCTGCTACCATACTCATACTGAACCATGCTGTGTGATGATCACTGGACCCCAGGTGTCCGCCCACCTACACTACCACAATTCTGTCCCCATTGGTGAGTACCAGGTCCAAAATTGCACCCTCCTAGGTTGGCTCTAGCACTAGCTGCTTGAGGCCTGCCCCAACACAATATACAGAATGTCCTTGCTTCTGGCTGAGGCAGCCACTGGTATGCTCCAATGCACATCTGGCAGACTGAAGTCGCCCACCAGCAGCATCTGCCCCTTAGCTGCCATTGTGTGGATGGATTTTACAAGAATCCTGTCCACCTCCTCTCCCTGTCCTGGAGGTCTGTATATCCCCCCATGTGAATAGCTGTACCATTGCCCATCTCAAGGGACCCACTGTACCCCTGACCCCCCACATTCCCTGTCTCACAGTCGCTCTAATACCCTCTTTGATGTAAAGAGCCACCCACCTTCCCTATTTACCCTCCCTGCCTCTTCCAAACAAAGTATAACCTATTATTACAACATCCCAGTCATGATTATCAGCATACCATGTCTCAGTAAAGCTACAATATCCAGGTCAGCCTCTGCCATCAAGGCCTCCAAGTCTGAGATTTTATTTCCTAGGCTGCGAGCATTGGTATGCATGGTCTTCAATGTTTTGTCATTTCTTCTATTATCATCCCCCCTTTTGTCATTTTGCCTCCTCCATTTGTCCTTCCTGTTTTTAACCCCTTCCTCCTGTCCTCTGCTGTTGCCCCCCTTTATGAGTTTAGTTACCTCTGGCGATATCATACCTTTATGGTCCTCCATGTTGACTGTACTATCCTGTGGGGGAGGGCAGTTTGATTATACCAGCTTCCTATCACCCTCACCCCCCTGTGTGCCACTTGTGCATTTCATCAACTGTAACTCTAACATACTAACATACTAAAAGATAGTAGAATAGACCTAATGGTCTGTCATGTCTGCTCAGTATAGTGAAAAAAAGTTTCTGGAGACCAGCCACTCAGTTCATCATATATTTTGATATTTTCTTAGAACATCATGATCCCCTAGGTACACCCAACATTTCACCCAACACCGGGCTTCCTCAGGGGCTTAGGATCTTGTGTGCCTAAATAAATTCTTTCATTATTGGCTTTAGAACAACTAGGATTCAGTTTCCTGTTTGTTTCTAGCTTCAGGTTATAATTTTTATTTATATCTGAAACAAATTACAACCACTTGGAGTCTGTGCTTAGTTTCATTTCAGACAGCCAAGGGGTACCATTCCAAACTTCCCTTCACTCAGATTTCTAGCATTAATGCTCATTTCTTGTGTTCTTAAATACATTCTTTCATTATTGGCTTTAGAACAACAAGCATTCAGTTTTCTGTTTGTTCTAGCTTCAGATTATAACCGTTTTCTATATCTGAAACAAGTTACAACCACTTGGAGTCTGTGCTTAGTTTCGTTTCAGACCGCCCAAGGGTACCATTCCAAACTTCCCTTCATTCAGATTTCTAGCATTATAATGCTCATTTCTCGCCCAAGCTAAATAGCATGTGGTGCAGTTTCAGTTCAGATGTGAAGGTAGCTGGCTCCATCTTTTATTGCCCAGCCTCAAATTTAAACTTGGCGCCCTGTCTTCCGATTGGTCCACCGCCCTCCTGGCAAAAGCAGCTCCACATCCTCCAGCCCTGGCCCGCCACCGACTGCAGCCAGCAGGAAGTCTGCTCCGGTGCCCATCCTGCCCCTGGGATGATCTCCAGCTGCTGATGTAGCTCTGGCTCCTCCTGCCACCAATGCAGCCCCCAGTGCACTCTCTGCCACCAATGTGGCCAGCTTCCGATGCAGCCCTGGCTCCTCCTGCCACTGTTGCACCCCCAGTTGGACTCTCCACCACCGATGCAGCCAGCAACCACCTCAGCTCTTCCAAAGTACTTCCTGTTGCTGCTCCAGGCAATTACAGCTCCTTTCTGTAAATCTGTATGCTTCAGCCATGGTGCACTTCCACATTTGGCATTAAATTATCAGTACCAGTGATGATGATCTACTGGTCACTACCATCTGTTAGAAGTTCCACCACTGATATAGTTGCACTTTCACGTCACACGTGTATGAGTACACTGATGGTGCACTGACAGTGCATAGTGATAGTAAGTAACCATTAAAACTGTATGCAAGATAAAAAATAATGCACAAGAAAGCGCACTGTCCACATGGAGCAACATTGTGCATTTATGGGTGACTGTCACAAAGTGGTGCTTACAACAAGTGATGGTGATCTCACCAAACTAATGTTTCCATCCCTTTAGCAGCATATGCATATGTGTCACCCAGAAATGAGAAAGACACAGTTGGAAACAGTACTTATCATAAAGAAAAATCAATTCCTTAGCTTCACAATGATTGTGTAGTACAGCATAATGCATATAATAATATCTAGATATACCCATTAGGAAAGCTAATTAAGCAAGCAATAACACATGATGAAGTGTGGGTTATCTCCTGATAAGAGCATGCCCAGGTGCACAGGGTACTCGGCGCAAGTGCCGCGTGCCTCATAACACACCAGGGTGTGCTCTTATCAAGAGATAACCCACACCTTGGCGTGTGTTATTGCACTAATAAAATGGGTTCCCCAGTAAATATTTAAGAAAAAAATAAATAAAAAGAGGGAAAACTTTTTAATAATCTGAGGTTTTATTGCCTGATGTAATAAAATAAAGAACTGAGGTACTTTCTCTACTGTGTGATGTCCACTGCATGCCCTACCCCCACACACACAGATACTGGTCAGGTTGTCTTCTCTCTCTGCATACACTTTTAATGACGAAGAACCTCTGTGAGAAAGCACTGAGGCAATGGTTACCCCAAAGGGCATTTGGCTGGGAAGCAAAGTTTCAAAGAAATACAAAATCACACATGCCCCCACAATGCAAAGCATCATGGGCTGCATATGCAAATCACCACAGAATATTTTGCTGGTTTAACTTTAAGCAGATATGCATGGTGCTGAAAGGCCTCTCACACTTTTAATTCCCCATTGTCTTCTCCCTCTACACATAGTGTTAATCCCCTACTGTTGACCCCATTTCCACATAGTATTAATCTTGCACTGCTGCACTGAGCTACTGTTTTGATTAAGAGCAAGTAAAGGGTCATCGTTTTTATGTGTATGCTCACAAGTGTATCCCTTCACGAAGACAGTTTATTATTTTTTTTATTTAATTTTCTTTGGTGTTTGGTTTAATATTGTTCTCAGTGGCTTTGTTGACTTGCAATGAACATGTCCCATACCGGCTGTCGTATAAGACCATTTCCGGGTTGACTTTTTTTTTTTTTTACATTTCTTTTTCTGTGTGGTGCAGTCCTACTTGAATCACAAGTGTGTCCCATGGTACACCGCCCTTGGGCTGTGAAAAATAGATACTGAAGACTGTCGGGGATGGGGAAATGAGACTGGAGGCAGCATGTGATGAAAGTGAAAGCCGTCTGCACCGAACAGTTCCTGTTTCAGCAGTCGCAGTGCCACTAAGGTATTTTCAATTCTTTTTAACATGGGGAAAAAATGTTCTGGATGAATTGATTTAAATTATTTTTTCATACACTTTGTGCTTACAGAGAAAGATAGGGTATGTGTTGCTTTATGTCTGCTGTTACAGCTGTGGGACGTTTCACGGTGGTGCTGCCCATTGTGTGCCCACTTTTTAGAATACTTTGCAGCTGCTATAGGTTAATGATTTCTTCTTGTCATTAGGTCACCCAGGGGAGAAAAGTGCCAGTTGGCATAAATACACACTGGTAAGTACACGGCTCAGAAGTCCTTTCAGCCAATAAAATTCAGCCATTCTCTTCACCCATTTTGTAATATGCCATAGTGTACTGCACAGCAAAGGATGGAAAAATCCTACAAGTCAGCTTTTTAGGTTGTGCTCTTAGGACCAAGGTCTCTTGAAAGGAAAAAAGGTCTGTGACATACTGTTACACCATCTCTTCCCACTGAGTACATACATGTATTATAACCTAAAATTATCAACAGATATAAGTAGGACCAATAAAAGACAAATACGTGTTACACAAAGAGTTGTAAAAAGATGGAGTTCATCGCTGAAATATGTGGTACTCAGATCCACAATGGATGCATTCAAAAATAGATTAGATTCCTATATAGGAGCACATAAGTATATGTACATCCACTAATGTTTAGTGGCAAGCTATCAATGGTCTTCAGCCTATAAGCTTGTATCTTTTTGTAACCCCTCCCCCCCACAAATGGGGGTTCCTAAAAGCCTTTCAGGAGCTTGATTGAGTGCTGCTTACCTAGCTGGCATTTGGCAAAATGCCATTTAGTTGTGGACGCTGCCCGCACTCCAAAGCCTATGAGTACTGTCTCTTTAAGGTCTGCCTGCTCGCAGACATAATTAGTTTGCCTGGGGGGACTGTGTGTTCTTTGCTCGAGTCCCCTCCTGAGCTTCTGAGCAATTGCTCTGATTCTGCCTTCGCTAGTGGAGCAGAGGGAGCTCTTTTTAAAGATGTAACTGTTTGCCAGAAACCATTTAGAAAAGTAATGAATATGTAGTTTGCTTAACCTGCTTTTCTTGCAACACGAACTGTTCTGTGAAGCCCCACTATTTTGGTTCTGAACTGCCGAACTGGACCAATTGGGTTAGGGGAGCCCTAAAATGGAGATTGCTTGGGCCAATCAGGAAAGGGACTCTAAGCTGGAGCCTGTTACAAGGGGGCTATATGAAGGGAGCCCCTGGGAAGTATAGTTCTGGTTTAATGGTGCCTTTTTTGCATCTATAAAGGGAGCCCTGCTGTGACTGACAGCTCCATCAGCCAACCTGGACTCTAGTGAATTGAAGGGAAATGCCCTGAACTGTTGCTGGCAAGCCAGATCTGAGGTGACAGTGAAGAGAGAAGGAGCCCTTTTGTTCGAGCAGCGAGTAGTTCACGCAGGAAGTGCATGTGTAGGCCCCCAAGTCAGTCTGCGGCAATTGTTAATCATAGTTCGGACTGAATCTGAGTTTTTGAGGATGAAGAAGAAGCAGAAGTGTGGGGAAACAGGCTTAACCTGAAGAAGATCAAAAGTTTACTGAACGTGATCGACCTGTCAGGGACTGCTGATGTGGTGCATGCTCCCGGGTATTTTGCAGTAATTGCGATCGGGATCGTGGAGCAGTCTGTTTGGTACAGTACTTTCCTTTACATATAAAGGTGCCTTAAATTAGAGGAGGATTGTGATCTTAATTTCCCTCACTCTGCAGTGCGTGCTGAATGCTGGAAACCCAGAAACAACACCATCCATCCTGTAATCTGTATTGGGTATTGTGAGTACAATTCAGGGCAACCCCCTGCAACAATTTATGAATCAAAAGTGTGCCATCTGATTTACTTGTGCTTTCTTTTTCTGGAACTGAGCCTCTGCTCCGGATTACAATTTTGCTGTGTATGCCTTTCTTTCTTTTAGGGCCCCAACCAGCTGCACCAGCCAGCCAACCCCGGGCAACAGACCTGGCTAGCCTCCCACCATCCTGGGTACCCAGCAAGAGTGACATTCTGACCCTAAGTTTCATGCACAGTAATGTGATTTATATGTGTTAATGCAATATCAACCTGATTCCTCTTCCTTGTTACTTCCCCTGAATAAATCAGATTTATGTCCTCAGGGATGTGCTGCAGAATCAGTCCTGAGGGTAAGTGGGTACTGTATGTGTAATGAGTGTCCATATGTGGGGTATTGGGAAGGTAGCTCCCGTGTACTGTATGGGCCACTAGGGGGAACAAAGGGGGGGGTCACAGTGTCCCAGAGGGCTGTGCCCAAGCTAGTTTAACCATTACCAACCCTGACCTCTGGGTGGAAGCACCTGTCACTGGACCTAGGCCCCTTAACCTGTCACTAGCTATACAGGCAGGGGTAGTAGCCCTTGGGATAGCACCACCTAGGGGTTACATTTTGGAGGCACTGCTGGGAATAGCATCCTCTAGTGGCCACATAGGAGAATTACCCCAATATGTTCAGTTTTGGGAGAGAAGATGGAGGGGCTTACTACGCCCAGGCTAAAAATTGCTCCCCACAAGTTACTGGTGCACCGAATGATGGGATGGAGTGAAGCCAAGGGGATAGACCCCTAGAAGGCTATTTTGTTATTGGATATCCCCTTGGTGATAAGTAATGCTGACATTGTAACCACTGCAGGGCAGATTAAGGGTGTGGTCCAGGTAGAGGTAAGGCGACAAGATGCAGATTTATTTGAGCAGCTATGATGGTACTGCTGTCATGTAGTTCCCCAATAAACCGTGTGGAGGTACCCCCTGTGATTCCATGTGAAGGTGATCGGAAGTGATGGAGGGTAATCTATTTACATAGTGGTCTGGGCACCCCGAGTGGCTCTCCTAGTATAGACGGGTTTAAAGAAAAGCTGCTCAAGCTGTTAGCAACTGATGGGAGAACTGCTCAAGAGCTGGTAAAGGTGTTAAACCTATCAGAGGACCACATTCCCTTGCATTCCCCGACCGCATGCCCCCGTCCCTCAAGAGCTCCCCAATAGCTGCCTCCCTCATCATAATTCCCCCGATACAGCTGGACTCCTATAGAAGGCTCAGACTTTTCTCTGGTACTGTCCTAGTGCCTTCGGGGGAGGATGATTTAGAGACCTGGATGGACTATGTTACCCCTTTAGTGCAGGAATGGCAATGTTTAGAGGGGGAAAAGAGGAAGCACTTGATGGAGAGTTTGATAGGCCCTGCCCTGGAAGTCATCCGTTTTCTACATGCCACAAGTCCGGAGGCTACTGCAGCAGAATACCTCTCTGCACTAGAGGGTGTGTTTAGCAGCACAGAATCAGGGGATGATTTACTGTAGTAATTCAAGTCAGCTAAACAGTGGAAAAATGAGAAGTTGTCTGCCTTTGTTACTAGGATAGAGAGGGCTCTGCAGAGGGCCCACAGAAAAGGGGGAGTGCCTGCCAAAGAGTTGAACTGGGTCAGATTAGACCACATCCTGAAGTCAGCTATATTTTCAAGTGTAATGATATTGAAGCTCAAGTTGCAAGACAGGACAGCAAGTCCTCCAGAGTACTGTCATTTGATGAAAGAAATTTGTGATACTGAAACTGATGAAGAGGGCTGGGAGCCCTGTGCTGGGGCTGTGAACACTTGCCAGACACCTGAAAGGAGTGATTTAGATGAGGCCCAACAATTGAGAGAATTGATTAAAGAATTGACTGTGGTAGCCAGAGAACTGGATCTGTATCAGGCCCCCCCCCGAGCCCAATAGTGGAGTGGGAGTGCATGTTGTTTCCCCTGAGACCCGGATCATCGGTAATCTGCTAGCAGAGATACGAGAGTTGAGAGTCATGGTGGGGGAACTGCAATGGACTGCCCTAACCCCCTACTGTAGTGGAGATTCAGAAGTTCAAGAACGTACGCCCTCAGTCCGAGAAGAGCTTTGAGAATTCCGGCCTTGATCAAGAAGGCCTATGAGGCACAAAGAGATGCTGAAGGAGTGGATCCAGAGGAATCAGTTGGAATTGTCTGGAAGAAGGATCCGGAGTCCCTGATCCTGGTGCCAAATGCCCAGTGTACCTTACAGGGGGAGGTCTGTATCAGAAAGGATGTTAAGAATAAAATACTCATGCTGGATGCATGTGTAGGCCCCCAAGTCAGTCTGTGGCCATTGGTAATGATAGTTCAGACTAAATCCGAGTTTTTGAGGAGAAAGAAGAAACAGAAGTGTGGGAACCAGGCTTAACCTGAAGAAGACCAAAAGTTTGCTGAATGTGATCGGCCTGTCAGGGACTGCTGATGCTGTGCGTGCTCCCAGGTATTTTGCAGTAATTGCGATGGGGATCATGGAGCAATCTGCTTGGTACAGTACTTTCCTTTACATATAAAGGTGCCTTAAATTAGAGGGAGATTGCGATCTTAATTTCCCTCACTCTGCAGTGCGTGCTAAATGATGGAAACCCAGAAACAACACCATCCATCCTGTAATCTGTATTTGGTATCATGAGTACAATTCAGGGCAACCCCCTGCAACAACTTATGAATCAAAAGTGTGCCATCTGATTTACTTGTGCTTTTTTTTCTGGAACTGAGCCTCTGCTCCGGATTACAATTTTGCTGTGTATGCCTTTCTTTCTTTTAGGGCCCCAACCAGCTGCACCAGCCGGCCAACTCCGGGCAACAGACCTGGCTAGCCTCCCACCATCCTGGGTACTCAGCAAGTGACATTCTGACCCTAAGTTTCATGCACAGTACTGTGATTTATATATCTTAATACAAAATCAACCTGATTCCTCTTACTCGGTTACTCAGTTAATGGACAAAAGAAGGCCAAGGCCCATCGAGATTGTCCTCCATACCTTGTGGATCACTGTACCCTGTCATGTTATTATATATAATTTTAGAAGCCATTTGTCTAATTTTGTTTTAAAGTTATTAATACTATCACATTCAACAATGTGATGTGGCAAAGAATTCCAAATTCTTGGAGCTCTGACTGTAAAAAAGTACTGTCTTTTATTTGTTTTGGTTTGATCAATTTCTATTTGCTTATTATGATTTCTTGCTACAATTTTCCTTCCTGTAAATGATAATCCACATAGTTCCATTAAAATTTTGGAATGCACAATCTTGAAAAGCTGAAGTAAATCGCCTCTTGTTCTTCTAAGACTTAATGAATACAATCCAGTTTTTTGAAGCCTAGTTTCGTAATCTAAATGAGAAAAATGTGGTACAATTTTTGTTGCCCTTCTCTGCACTTGTTCTAACCTAGTAATGTCTGTAAACAAGTAAGGATTCCAAAAGAGAGATCCATAATCCATATATGGTCTAATATGTGATTCATAAAGAGACATGATGCATTCTTCAGATTTAATAACACACGTATTGTTTATTCTACGAAGAAGTGCATTAGCTTGGTTAGCCACTTTGTTACAATGATCGGTAGATGACAGTTTGTTGTTTACCAGTATTCCCAGATCTTTTCCCACAACTGACTGTCTTATACTAATATTATTAAGAGAATGCAATTGTTTGTGGTTGTTTATTCCCATATGCAAAACTGCACATTTTGAAACATTAAAAGACATTTGATTGGAATTTGCCCAGCTCTCAATTCTAGCAAGATCACTTATTAGAATGTTTCTGTTTCTGTTAGTGCTGACAGGGCCTCCCAACTTAACGTCATCTGCAAATATAGAAATTATGTTATTTGATGAAATAGTCAGATCACCAATAAAGATACTGAATAATGTCAGTCCCAAAAAAGATCCCTGGGGAACACCACTCAAAACTTTACCCCTATCAGAGAGTTCCCCATTAACCCTAACAGTCTGTGTTCCATTATTCAACCATGAACCCAAGAAACAACATCTTATGAAAAACCCAATTGAATTAATTTATTTAACAATATGAAATGTGATACCTTATCAAAAGCTTTACTGTAGTCTAACAAGATAACATCAACTGGTATATTAAGGTCCAGGTATCTACTAATCCTGTTGTAAAAGGATAACAAGTTGGTTGTGCATGAATAACCAGACTTGAACCCGTGTTGTGTTTTATCACCAATATTTAGGGACTGCATTTGTTCCTCAATAAGGGATTTGATCTTTTTTTCCAGTAATTTACAGGGAATAGATGTAAGACTAATGGGCCTGTAGTTTTCTGTTTTAGAACGAGGTCCCTTTTTAAAAATAGGGGCAACAATGGCTGTTTTCCAATCCAGGGGAACCCTAGATTCCTTAAGAGACTTATTGAAAATAATAGTACATGGTAAAGCAATTGCGTCAGATGTTCCTATGAGAAATTTAGAAGTTATATTATCTGGACCGGGGCTAGTTGTTTTTTTTAACGTATCTAAAAGTTTATATGTCTCTTGAAGTGTAACAGTATAGTTATGTTTGTTACCTTTGTAAAAAAATGGTACATATTCTGATCCTTGCTCAAAAATTATTCCATTGTTGCCAATTTATCTGAAATTATTGTTTTATTACTTATGATTAGTGGGCCTATACTTCTAGTATCTCCCTTTTTTCATTCAGATAAGCATATAAACTCTTATGGGAGTCTTTAGAGTGGGCAATTTTAAATTCCAAGTTACGTTTAGCTAATAAAATGGATTTCTTTAACTCCTTAACTGCCTTCCTATAGTTTAATAGTATTCCCTCTTTTTGATCTGACTGACACTGTTTTAGTTGAGTAAATAACTTTTGTTTACGTAAACTTTGTTTTTTGATAGAGCAATTGTACCATGCAGGGATTTTCCCTTTATTATTATATTTTCTTCTTGTTGGTACATATTTATTTTCTAGTTCGAAAATTTATATTTTTAAAGGTGTACCAAGCATCCTCTATGTTTAATGGAGAAAGTAATGGGTCCCATGGAATAGCCTTAAGATGCTCATTAATTATAGAAAAATCTGCTTTTTCATCATTTTTTAACATGAGTTTATTCCTAGGGGTTATGTATACCAACGGAATTGTAAAGAAAATTGTCATGTGATCACTATTACCTGTTGGGTCAATTACTCTAAATTAGTTAAAGATGCTACCATATTTGTTATGACTAGATCTAATATATTTGTCCCTTGGGTGGGTTCTCAAACTAATTGAGAAAGACCCAAATCTGTAATTGTTGAGGTTAACTGTGTATCATATTGATTTGATCCCATTAGATAATCCCAATTAATAGATGGGAAGTTGAAGTCACCCAAAATAAGTACTGGCCCCTTATCTGCTAGCTGGGAAATCTCTTTAGTTAATTGTTTAATATAACCAATATCTGAGGAGGGTGGACAATAACAGGTACCAACCAAAATCTGAGAATGACCATTAGGTTGTAGGTTCACCCAAATGCTTTCTGTCTGTGAATTTATTAAAGGTTCAGAAGATGGAATATAATTTGTAACATATAAGCTCACACTACCTCCTTTTTTTATTATTTGTTGTATTTTTGCTGTAATGTTTAAATCCAGGGATTTCCATAATCCATTGTTTATTGGAATTACCCCAAGTTTCTGTTATGGCTATTAGTCCTATGTTCAATTCCTGGATTTTTATTTCTAGTTCCACCATTTTTGCAATATTAAGAGACTGTGTATTGAATGATAGAACATTCAGTTGATCAGCTTTCAGTAAGTGGGTCTTTAGAGATGTCGGTAATATGCTTGTCTCCCCTCTTGATGCTAGTTTAAATGATTCTTAATAAAGGTTGAAAATTGACATACTAAAAGGGAACTCCCCCTTCTGCTGAGGTGCATACCATCCCAGCAGAAAAGGGATGGGTTTTCATTGAATTCTTCCCAGTGTGTAAGGCAGGCAATATCCTGCCTATAGCACCACTTATGGAACCATTCATTTAATGCTCTGATTTTGTTCAGAATTTGATTAGTGGCTCTAAGAACAGGGAGAATCTCCGATATACATATGTTGCATCCTCTCTCTGTCAGAACATTACATAAAGAGACAAAATCCTGTTTTAATTGCTGAAGGGGTATCTTATTAATATAATTAATTCCAGCATGAACAATCACCAAATGATTTTCCCCTGCTGCTATAAGGGCAACTTTAGTCATGGAAGTTATATCTGAGACTCCAGCCCCCCTATAACTTGGGCAGGTTTGGTTCTCCTTATCTGGGTTACAGACAGCATGATCAATGTATTTAATCATTGAATCACCAAGTACATAAACCTGTTTGTTAATTGACTTAAGGGGGAGGTGTTTATTTAGATTGTGGGGAACCTATGTGACCTTAATAGTCTTTTGTACATTTTGTTGGGTAACCAACAATGAAGTAATGTTAGAATCTGAGGTTGGGTCAAGATATTCTTTATTAAATTTAATACACTGTTCATCATTGAAACTGGTTTCATCATTTGTAATCAGTCCCAGTTGTTCAAAGAAATTATGTAATGGAATTAGAGGGGAGGAATTAAACTACACTTCCTTTGTCTGTAATGATTTGGTATGTGGAATAATAGACCATGGTATTTCCTCAGTTACTTGTTGTGATGACAAGGGTGATTCATAGGGAAAAGGAGTGGAAACTTTAAGAGAACCTTCAGTTTTAATTGGAGACTCTAATATAGGTCTGACTGATGTAGTGTTGTTTACAACATCAGTTTGAGTGGTGATTATATTATTAGTTTCTAAAACGAGAGACATATGGTCTATATACTCTTCTAGGGCTTCAATTTCCACATTAACTGCCATTGTAGGTGTTTCTGTGTCATTTGACACCCTGTTTTGAAGGCATGCAATTTCTTCCTGTAGAGTAATCAATAATTGACATCCTTCACAAACAAATTTGGCTGTTTGTTTGCCAATAGCATACATCTGGTAGGATGGACAATACTTCTTTGCTCTCTTCATTGCTCTATAATGTATCAACACAGTTATAGTATTTAATATTACCTTGTTGTTAATGTGATACTAATAGTTGGCCTCTATCCCGATGTACCCGGTGGACACAGTTGACGTGCGCTATGATGCATGTGTCTCTGCATGTGGCCTCACTTGCTAGTGTGATTCCTTATGATGCACCAAACCAGAAGTGCCTAATGGCTGTACTTCTGGTTGCGCTACAACTTCAGAATGTTTAGAACAGTTTAGAATAATAAAACTTCCTCAGTATATCAGAAGCACAGTGTAATATAGCACTTTAAAGTGCTTTGCAGCAGTGAAAAAGCACCTAGAGTAATTGGGGATGTCCGGGACTGACAGACCAGACCACCAGGATCCCACAATGTTCTGCCTGATCACCAAGGAGGTCTGGTAGTAGGATGATACCCTTCCCATCAAGACACAAGTAAAACAATAATTTACAAGTTTAGAAGCACTCAAAAGATATATATATATATAGTGTCAACACCTCTCCAGAGGTTCGCTGTGATGTGGCAAACTTTATACTAGTGCCCCGCTCGCTAGCGCGAGTCCTCATGATGCGCCAAACCGGAAGTGTCAAACAGCTGTACTTCCGGTTGCGCTACGACTTCAGAATGTTTAGAACAGTTTATAATAATAAAACTTCCTCAGTATATCAGAAGCACAGTGTAATATAGCACTTAAAAGTGCTTTGCAGCAGTGAAAAAGCACCTATAGAGATTGGGGATGTCTGGGACTGACAGACCAGACCACCAGAATCCCACAATGCTCTGCTTGATCACCAAGGATCCCTGGTAGTGGGATGATACCCTTCCAACCCTTCCCACCAAGACACAAGTAAAACAATACTTTACAAGTTTAGAAGGACTCAAAAAGTATATATAGTGTATATATAGTGTCAACACCCCTCTCCAGAGGTTCGCTGTGATGTGGCAAACTTTATCCTTTTTACTTCCCCTGAATAAATTAGATTTATGTTTGTTGAACTATATCCTACTTGTGGTGTCAGAACATATAGCAGAGAATATTGCATAGTTGCTGTGGCATTGCCTAACCTTATTTTACAGGGGGTCCTCAGGGACGTGCTGCAGAATCAGTCTTGAGGGTAAGTGGGTACTGTATGTGTAATGAGTGTGCATATGTGGGGTATTGGGAAGGTAACTCCAGTGTACTGTGTGGGCCACTAGTGGGAACAAAGGGGGGTCATAGTGTCCCAGAGGGCTGTGCCAAAGCTAGTTTAACCACTACCAACCCTGTCCTCTGGGTGGAGGCACCCGTCACTGGACCTAGGCCCCTTAACCTGTCACTAGCCATACAGGCAGGGGTAGTAGCCCTTGGGATAGCATCACCTAGGGGTTACATTTCTATGATTCTATGAGTGACAATTAAGAGGGGGAAGGCATCATGCTGATATGAACACTAAAAGCAATGTAGTAGACCACACTGTGACACTTGAGGGTAGTCATAAATACCATATAAAACTGTGGGACACTAGCTGGGAAACACTCCATTGCATACACAGGGAATCACAGTTATGTAGTATTGCTGTGGTGAAACAGTTACATTGATTGACTGCCCACTTCTATTTGTATGTATTTCAGGTTTTCATGATTATTGATCTGTATAGCAAAATGGGTACACTTTGCCATGTCCATGAATCTACAATTTACTATTTAATTTGTACAAGTAAAGGCACACAACCCCCACTGTCAATAGGTGAAATGGGAAGACAGGAAGAAAAGGAAAGGGACCATCATAGCAGATTTATGTATTTATTTATTTATTTCAGTTTGGGATTTAATACCTTTAAGCCAAGGCTCATTTACGAAGGTTCCAAGTCAGACATAGTACAAGACAGATAAAACCAACAACAACAATATATATATGGGCTCAAACAGATACATGTAGGTAATGAGTTACAGTTGTGCACATAAGGTTCCAATGATTTAGGATGCTCAGGTTACTTAACCAAGGAGGTGCCTCGGAATAGGATTAGCTACACTTTAGTTCCATTAGAAATTCACAAGGAGAGTTCACTGTCAGTTCAACAAGAGGGAAGGAAGTATAGAATAGCTGCAGAAGTGGATTGATCTATGCCGAGTGCCCAGCAGCAGAGGATTTCCTGATCGAGGGCTTAGGTAGAGTAAGACAGCCGGAGAGAGGCTATATTCAGTATGTGTTTGAGTGGCAGCCTGAGGAGGCTTTGTCCAGGGAAGTGGGGTACAACACATGACGAGGGGGGGATTAGAAGTATAGGGAGGGGTGGTAGTGGGGGTAGGAGGTGAAGTGGAGAAGGAGAGACAGAGGGCAAGGGGGAGAAAAAAGGGGGAGGAAAGAGGGGATCAGGTAAACCAAGGAAAGTTTTAAAAGGGGAAGTTGGAGGTGGAGGTAAAGGGGGCTTTCCAAGCATTTGAAGATAGGGCATTTAGAGACTTACGAGTAACTAAAATATTCGTGACTAATGCTTAGGCACTCACATGTACAGGAGAGCGTTAGGTCAGATTGGAGTCCATCTTCGAATTTATTGACTTTATTGCATTCGATGAGGTCAGGGGGCAAGTCATTTATCCACTTGGGTCCTTTAAAAGACTGGGATCTTTGGGCTATTGAGGTATGCTTGAAAGGTACCACGAGCCCACACCTAAAAGACCGCCATGCACTGACTGTTGATTGTTCTATTTGAAATAGACACAATGTTGATTCAGGAGCTAGCCCAAGCATGGCTTTCTTTGCTAACAGGCAAGCCTGGTACTGGGCCCTGAGGTGAAGGGGTAGCCATCCAGTAGCTACATAGAGGTCACACGTGTGTGTCCTTTGATATGCCCCCAGGACCAGCTGATGCACTTTATTGAGAAGAGTTTTAATCCTTTTTAGGGCAGTGTCTGTCCATGTGCAGTAGGTGATGAGGCTGTAGTCTATGGTAGAGAGAACTGAGAAGCAGGTGACAAGCTTTAAGGCATCAGAGGGCATGTAGTGATGGTGACGATACAGAACACCAAGTTTTGCATTGGCTGATTTGATATTATGGTCTTCATGCGTTGTGAAGGAGAAGGTGTTATCCAGGTGGATTCCTAGATATTTAAAGGTGTCGACCTGCTCCAGAATATCTCTATTGCAGCTCTGTGTATGTAGTTTCTCAAATTTGAATGAAAGATGACAAACCATTGCTAAACAAATGGCACAGCCCTATGGGTTCATTGCACAGTAAATTGAATGGAATGCATTAGATGGCAAAGAACTTAGACTTAGCAGTAACATATGTATTGGGTTTTACTCTACCATACAGATAACACTACTGCTTTAACAGGCAGGAAAGTGCTTTCTAGTCTGGGAATTACATCAACACTCCCACATGCTGGCTGAGAGGCACAGGAACAGCATGACTGCTTGGGGCTATTAAAGAGCAAGCAAATCAAGATAAATTACAAAGAAACTACTGACTTGTTTTAGTTAAGATTTTCAGAAATAACACAGCAACACAAGGAAAGGTAATAGAGTGTTTATTACAAAAAAAATGTGTGTGTGTGTGTGTGTGTGTAATTTAAAACCTAGGATGAAACATTACTGCCTAGAGACAGACTTGGGATGTTATGTAAAGGAACTTTGGACTAATGACTGATCTGTGACTCTGGCATAGTAGGAGAGATGTTGCAACTGCAAAGGAAACACACTTTGTTTTTTCTTATTTTTTGGGAAGGGACTTTGTCTGGCATAGTAATCTGGCATAGGAGACTGTGCTGCAACTCCAACATGTTCTTTGGTGGGAAAGAATGCTTTGAAGTAATGCTGATTCCTTTTTGTAGCAAAATGTCTGCAGAGCTCCATTCACTGCAGCCATGAAAAGGACAGTGTTTTATTCATTGTTATGACACTGCTGTTAGAGTTTTGTTGCTTTTATTGAAAAACAATTTTTGGTCCATTGCATGAATTACATAAATATAGTGATCATGAATTTTAAAAAGTATCTTGCACTTTTGTCCAATATTGTACTTTATTTGAAATAATGCATGTTTGAAAAGGCACATCTCTTTATACCTGTATTGAACTGATGTCAAAGTTATGAACATTGAGACACGCACTGACATCAAGACACTATAAACACACACAGACAAAACACACACAGGCATGCACATATGCACACACACACACACACACACACACACACACACACCTTCAAAAAGTTTGTATAGTGGGCCAAATAAACCATTGTCTAAACAACTCAGTAGACATAATAAATACTGGAACTGGAACTGTAAACATTCTATTGTACTGTAAATTTTGTTATAATGTAATGTATGGGGGGAGCCTTATTCTTAACTGAAATCAAGCAGTTTACAACCTTGTTATGTCGTCATTATGATATCACTCTGTTGATAACCCTTCTTGAGTATGTCATAGCAATGGTATAACAAAACTGAATGCTCACAACATTCAATGTTCCACTTTGAGAAAAATGTTTAAAATGTTGGTTTTAAATTAACTGATTAGTGCCAGGCTGGACTGATGAATAGTGTTGTGAATAACACACAATAAACACTGTTGAGGACTCTTCCTGCATAATGTATGACTGCTTAAGGTAAGAATTACTCAGAAAAGTAACTCTGTCCATGATTACACAATCTTGGTAGCCCATACTCTATAAAATATAATGTATGGTCTTTGGTTAATAACTGTGCTGAAAACACTTCTCAAGGTTGTTATGACATCGGAAAACCTCTCCTGCTACGCTCTTGAGGTTCACAATGATGTCATGGCAAACTCTCAAAATGTTTACAGCATGGTTATTAACCAAAGACCATACATAATCATCTATACTGCACTTTCATTACATTAATGCACCACCCCAATGACAAGCATCACAACTGGAAAGCAAACATTACCAAATCACGTGTTCCTCACAGTTTCCCCAAACTTCGCTGCAGTGAATTTTGTTCATAGCGTAGTCCATTTGGATTTACAAAGGCACCCACACAACCTCATTTTGGGTTACAGTGTGAAAAAGGCCTGGGAGTATCCCAGCTCATTCTCGACATGACCTGAGTGGTTTGCCTCCGTGCTTTGTTGAGCATGGAATGCATAGCATTGCATTGGTGTGGACATCAATGGCAGTGGGTAATAAGGTGATTGAGCTTCATCAGCATGGTCGTGAGATGTCAGCATCTGCATCATCAGCCTCTCATGCTCCATTCATATGCTTTCCATGTTATCCATGTAATCCATGCACTTAAATTCAGCATTCAAAAAGTGTGCAGCTGACTTCTGCATGTACTGTGTGAAATGCTCTGCAACACCTAATAGTGCAAGATCAGCATGGCACTTTCTCACACATGGACCGATGCTGTTCACCCTGGTTTTGGAACAAGTATCCATTGAGGTACTGGCCTACCACTGGAACCAGTATGTCTAGGTGATTCTTTGCTCTTCATCGGATGCCACATCCTCCATCTCTTCCTCAGACTCTTCTGGATCCACAGAATCAGCAACACTGCTTACTAGAACTGCAAGCCATGTTGCTACCTGAGTGCTGAGTATGGCATCCTGTTTGGCATAGAACAAGCACTGCCTCTGACCTTGATGGCTGCAGTTGTTGGTGTCCTGGCAATGAATATATCTTGCATTCAGTCCCTTTATACACGTTCTATACTGGGTCTCAGTGTGCTGAAAACATTTGTCATGTAATTTCTCAGCTATCTCTCTGTATATGTGTAGATTTTTCTGCTGTCTGTTGGGTGCATTTGTGTCTGCTGTTCTCCCCAAATGGCACTTAGAGACTTTGTCTCCTCCTCACCCAAGTTGCTTCTGCAGTTCTCAAAAGACATCCTCATAAACATGGTGGAAAAAAGTGAACACAGATTTAATTCTGGGTGAGATCACAGTCAATGCAATGCTACAATGAACAGCACAAATGCTTAAAAACATCATCAGCAAAAATGAATTTTCAGTACTACTTGGTGGTCTGGTCCGATACTGGTGACTCCAGCGATGGAGCATCTCTGCATATGTGCCTCTATGGCACCCAGCCTTTGATGGACACCAAACAACTTGCCAGTATGTATGTCAGTAGCTACCTCATCAACACATGCACCTTAGGATCGCCAGCTGTACTGTGCCACCTGAAACTCTTGCACCTGGGCTATCTGCAAGGCAAAGGTAGCCTTCTATCAGTCCAACCTTTCTGCCACCTGGGAAGATGGAAAGAGATTCTGGGCTAATATGAAGGAACTAAGCGGCAAGTCTCCCACCCTTCCCCCCTCTATAATTGTCATCGATGGTGTTTCCACCCAAGACCCTAGTAAGATGGCTAATGCCTTCAATGTGTCTTTCTCTGACCTCAGCTCTGTCCTCCCCCCCGATTTCTTTCCCATAGGCAATGGCCAGTTTCTGCCACCACCAAGTGCCCCTCCTTTCTACTTTAGAATGATCTCCCCTAGTGTCGCTCGCCCATATCTTGCTAAGTTCCTGGGTAAGACAAGGCAGAGTGGTGACTCTCTTGATGCAAAGCCGCTTTCATTAACCCTGGATGCAGTCCTAACACCACTAACAAAATTACTAAACATGTACCTTTACCTAGAGCAGTTCCCTACCCTATGGAAAAGGGCGGTCATCACTCCAATTCATAAAAATGGGGACCGTACCTCCTGTAGTAGTTATAGACCCATCTCTATACTCCCTCCCCTCTCAAAAGCCCTGAAAAAATAGCTGCTGCTCAACTTACTGACTACTTGGACTCGCACCATCTACTGTGCCGACAGCAGCATGGGTTCAGAAAGGCACAACACCACTTCTGTCCTTCTTGAGTTTACCTCCTTCATCCATGAAGCAGTTGAACAGGGAGCCTTGGCTGGATCTGTCTACATTGACCTTTCCAAGGCTTTTGATACCATTAATCACATTATGCTGAAAAACTCCCTCCTCTCCGTTGGAGTTTCTCAGAAGACTGCTGATTGGTTCTCTAACTATCTCCATGGCCATACCCAGCAAGTTAAAATAAATAGCACCCTTTCCTTCAGCCTTCCAGTACGGTCTGGTGTCCCTCAAGGGTCGATCCTTGGCCTGCTCCTTTTCTCCCTGTACCTAAATTCCCTCCACTTGGCCTCCACTGAACTCCTGCTCCTGTGTGCAGATGACGCCATGATCTTTGGCCGGCTTCCTGACCCTACTCAGCTCCAACAAGCCTTGCAGAGCTCCTTCACTGAAACTGAATCATGATTTACCTCCCATAAACTTGTCCTCAACTACAAAAAAACAAAGGTCATACTATTCACCCACCCTCAACACAAGCACAACACAACCAGACTATCTATACTAAATTCCAAGGGTACCATGCTGGAAGCAGTCACCAGTTTTAAATATGTAGGGGTCACCCTGGACTCTGCCCTTACGTTCTGAGAGCATATAGCTTTGATCTGCTCTGCTATGAACATTAGAATTGGACTTCTATATAGATACAGGCCCTATCTCCCTCCTGATGCCCTCCATTTAGCCATCTCCAGCTCCATCCTTTCCCTGATTGACTATGGCATAGTCATATATGGCGCTGCCTCCAAAACTGCCTTGTCCAGCATTAAGCGCTCACTTAACAAAGCCTGATGGCTTGCCACTGGCTGTGATCACCTCACACATACCTGCGAACTTTACAAACAGTCATCATGGCTAAACTTCCAGGGGTGCCTACTTTATCAGACCTGCTTATTGTCCCAAAAAATCCAACTAGGAGTAGCCCCTCCAGACTGTCTCACGCTTCTACAAACGTGCTCGCCGATGCAGGCTACAAGACACTCTAATTCCACTACCTTTCACATCCTGTTCGCCAGGACCACCGCCCTCCAAAGATCCTTTTGCTATGGGGTGTCACAATGAATGAACTCCTTCCCTGACACTGTCCTCTCCATTCCTAGATTGGGGCCTTTTAAGCCTGTGCTGCGTACCCATATTATATCAAACTGCTACTGTGATTGCATATAACTCCCATATTTGTGCTAGTATCCATTAGAAACTGTCTACCACTGTTTCTTATTATATGACTTTTAATTTATGCACCTGTGGTGTAGTTTTTTCTACTTATGTATTATCCTGTTTTTTGTCCCTGTTTATTTATGTACCGTTTATAACTCTGTATTGTCCACAGTTCAATGTATGATGCGGAGCCTTTGCAAATGAGTCCCTGACTCAAAGGGTTGTAATTCCTGAACTTATATAAATAAATAAATGATCACTGTGACCACGTGGAGCCCAACAACATACCACCTTGCAAAGCCATCAAGGACATGCCACATAACTGTGGCACTGAAAGAATTACCCAACCCTTGCAAGAATGCATTCACATGCAAACACACAAATGCAGACACACTCACACACGTCCCTTCTCCCCAGCAATAACGCAGTGCCACAAAGCACACATCCCTTGGGCCTACACCACCAGTCAGCACACTCAAGAGCTGAACAACACCAGGCAGTAATATTCAAAGGCACACAGCCACTGTTCACATTCCATGACACAGCCACACATATGCACACACAAATACACACATACAGCCAGGAATTATTTTTTAATGTTAGCAGACTCCACCCCCAAAAACAAGGTGGAGTCAGCACTCTCACAGTTTAACACCACATCAATTGTCTTCATCAAGTTGAGTTCAGTTCAACAGAAAATGAGGCAGTTCATGTTCAATTCTGGTTCAGTTTTCAGATGAACCATGGGCTGTACACACTCACACCACACTGCCAGCACAACATAATGCCTCAAAGAACACAGCCCACCCAGGGCCCAAAACAGCACTATGCACACAACACACTATAACCATGCTGGTCAGAAACCTACAAAGGCACATAGCTTTTTGCCCCACTGACACACACACACACACACACACACATATACTATCAACCCCTTCTCCTCCCCTGCCATGGCAACGCTGCCTAACTGGACAGCCCTTGGGTCTGTAACAGCAGTCGGATCCACGACAGGAGTGCGACAAAAATGTTGTTGAATGCCCTGTCAGCGACACCAGTAGGTCAACCATATTCTGCAGTTGGCTGCCGGCTCGCTATTTCTTCCTTTGTTTTCTTTGGGGGGCTTCACCTCCGAACACCCCACGTGGGGGCTGTGCCCCCCACACACCCCCACTTATGGATTCTTAACTCCAGTCAGAGCTGATTGGGGGGTGCAGGACCCCCGACAGACAGTGCCGGGTTCCAGCAGGTCTCTCACCATGGCTAGGCACTGTAGTTGCTGTGGGGGACCTCACTGGCAAAATGTTGCTGCGGGGAGGGGGTAACCGACAGCAGTCAGCACACTCAGTGTAACTCTAATGACCATGCAACCCTCAAAGATACACACACACATACACACACACACACACATGTCTGAACCCCAGCTCCCATGGCAATGACCCAAAGCACATAGTCCATGGGAATGCAGCACAATTGCGCACACCCAACAGCCTAACACCACAAAGCAACAACATCCAAAGCCACACAGTCAACTGTCCTTGTGGCTTGCCACCATTCCCCATACCCACAAACAAACACACACACACACACACACACACCAAGGTGTTTTTTTTAATGTTCTCCCCCACCACCCAAAAACTGGAAGACAAACAACAGAACAGCAGGACAACTAAAACTGCATTCCCTGGAAATTATGAGAGTTTCAAAATAGCAACACAGCACACAGTTTCTTTATTCTTCAATTGAATAAAGCAATACAATCAGCTCTATTCCCACCTCCTCTCACTACCAACACCAACAGTGGTGTCTGGGCACTCAAACCAAAGAAACATTTGCATCTCAGGAGGTTACCTGGGTAAGCAGCATTTAAAAACGTTCAAACCAACAACTGCAGCAGTTACTTTAATTACTGAAAACATAACCTAATTCTATGTCAAGTGTTCTCCTGCATGAGTTGCCAGTGCATATCAGTCAGCTAGGTGCAGCTCCCACCATTAAAATAACCAATTATTAAGGCACAAATGCATGGCACCATGAAACTGTTGTGCGTATAACTGATGTTTCTATTGGATTGCCCCCTTTTAGCCACTCTGCTAACAACAAATGCACATCACCCACAAAAGGAACCAAATGCTTACTCTACAATAAAAATGCTTCATGAAGTTAGAAAGTGGGAAGCAGGCACCAGGATTAGGCAGTATGAGGAAATCTGATGAACTTGTTTGTTTCTGAAGGCAAATTTATGTGACTGCACTCATGGCAGGGTGGCACCAGAGAGAGAAAGACAGAGGTTTTCACTGTGTAAACCAGCAGTAGAATGCCATGTGGGCTTGTGGCAAGTCACAGAGGCTGTTACCAGCACTTCTTGTATATACAGAAGGTATGGCAATGAGGGGAAGTGATGACAGCAGCAAGCACATCATCAGCGTATCACTGCTGGTGTTGGAGAGCAGATGCCCAGCCCACAGACTCAGAGCCCCTCACCAGTGCAGATTGTGGCGGTGCAGAGGGGGATCAAGTAGACTGGAAGACAGTGCTTTGCCTGAGGTAGGGACAATGGTGTTAAGGTCAAAATGTTAAAGTGCAAAAGCCATGTAAACACAACTTAAGAGTTTATATGCATTAACCAGCCCAATATTTTCTCCCTTACAGGCTGTTAATTGACCTACATTCAGATTCATCTATTTTTTACTCCACATTAAAATTATTATTTTAACAGGGTTAACAATTCTATCCCTAGTAGGAATTAACACAGATAATGCCCCTATTAAAACTTATTGTAAAGCAGACACTAACAAACAGCAATGAAGTTACCAACGAAGTTAGCAACATTACAATACTAGTAACAATACAACTTCCTAACAGGCACAGTAGAGTAGCACCCTAAATGACATTAGCAGCCTGGAGGTATGCTGACTCAGCATCTAGCAACCCTAGAGAAATGACCACACCAAAAATGTACAAAAAAAATATGAATCTTTCAACTTTGTTACAAAACCTGAAACACACATTGGGTCTGATTTTTGAAACTATGTAGAGTTTTACAAGAGCAAGTGCTGACATGTGAAAAACCCTGACAAAAGTGTAATTTTCAAAGAACTGTGCTGCAACCCCCATGTTGCAAGTCCTGTGTGGTGACGCAGCTCAGTTCTGCCAGCTTCCCCTCTGGCATATCTGTGAGTCCAAGGGAGAGCTGGTGTATGGGGCTTGCGCCACAGCTTTGGTGCAAGTTGCCATAAAAAGAGGGTACTGTCGCAACTTGCATCCCCAGTTATAAACTTGGGTGAAAGTTGTGTCAAACCCTTGGCTGCAGGTGCGGTGAACTTTGTGGGGACACAATGCCTGGCCACAAGTCCTATGTCCCCATTTGAAAATTGGGCTTATAGTTTTTATAGCAATGTTTATTGATTGGTACTGCCTGTTTTACTTGTGAAAAACATTGCACATGGTCTTTAAACTTTGGAGAAACAGGTTCTATAAGTTTGCTGATAGGGAGGACTAGACTGTGGGTTCAGGTTATGACATCATCACTGGCTCATCACTAAAACTTGCTTTTTTGAACAGGTAGTGAAATCAGGGTTACAAAATAGCTCATAACTTTAAAATGAAGTAACGCAGATTACTTTTTGGTACCAGATTTATTAAGGGTATGCTAATTTTAATTTTAAGTAGAAAATAAACCTGTTAGCCTTCCCAAGGAGAATAGTTTTAGCCAGGAGAATTCAGGTCAGCCAGTATACTCATTTTTAAATATTTTTATTTATATTATTTTAAAAAGCACTTACAAGCACTTGTAGGCGCAGATAAATAGAAGACCATCCCCAGGAAAAAAAGCTAGATGGCATTTCACTCAGTGCTCTGAGATTTATAAAATTAAAAAACACACAATTTTAATTTTGCAATGTAACACTTTTGGCCAGACTCCCTCTTTCAGGGGGTGTGGCCAGCTGCTGGTAACTGGTGAGACACTGAGTGCTGTAACCTGCATCTGGAAAGAAGTTTGAAGAGAGCTGTAGTAGGCAGCTGAAGGAGCTGAAGGTCTTGCTAAAAGTGGAACCAACCCAGTTCTTGGGAATCATGGCAGTGTACAAAGGAACCCCCATGGGGTGAATCCCTACAGCATGCTAATCCTCAAGGGAAGTTTTTTCTTTACTCACAAAAACCTACATGTACAGTCTGTAGTAGAAAATGTAATTGTTCTAGACTTTGAGAAGAAATGTATTAGATACTTCAATGCCTCTCCTTGGCTGGGTAGTAATGAGGTAACCCTGTAATGGGATGGTGATACCATTATGTTCTGCTCCATGGGTACTGGCTCTGTAGAGGGTGTGACTGCAGGACTATCAGAATCCATAGTCCTACAGAAAGAAATGCCTTTCTTAACCCTTCTAAATTGTGTAGTGCTCCACACAGGTCCTGGATTAGCTGGGACCAAAGCATGGACTTGTTGGCTATTATGTGGGTGCAAAGGCCTCTGAGTTGGCTGCTGTATGTTCACAGGGTAATGGACATACAGGAACCAAGTTTTCACTACTGTAGACCTTCCGGGGGGGGGGTAGCTAGAAGGGCACTGTGTCTGCAAGTGTCTAGAAGGATGGAACCCCAAGTAGCTCTTGAACAGAGGGCCCCATAGCACCGTCCAGATTTTACAGTCTGCTTTCTAATCCTATCCCTGTTATGTAATCACTAAAACACAGCAGGGTGTTGCATTCACCAGAGCTAAAATTGTAAACTAAAGAGAGAACTGTGCTGTGACAGGGGTAGGATAGGAAGCTATGGCAGTGCATTTCATACTGATAGTTTTGCACCTAGTGAACTGCAACAGCTTTCACTAATCAGTTGGCACCCACTATAACATAATAAAATCACTATTTTCACTCAGTAAGTCTTTCTGTTGTAGCTGTAACCTGGGCACCATGTACCAACAGGCAACTACCCCTGCCTTGTTGGCTCAAACAAGGTTGAGGGGCCTGGGTTTGGTTTCTGATGGGAAAAAAAGGGGCCTCTTTCCCAAATGCAAGATAAATAGCATAGTGCCTTTACCCAAAGTAAAATATAAAGTGGGTCAGATATTTTTAGCAGTACAACCCCCTGGGATGCTATACCTATCCACCTCCCCTCATAGCCACCCCACACATGGATCACCATGACTCAAAAGCCAGATTTTCAATGTCTTGTAATTATTGACTTAAGATAATAATATGCTCATGAGACATTTACAAAAAGTAAATACAACTATTTATTCACATTGGGTAGAGCTAGGAATAGGTAAAATGGGTATAAGGTTAAACAACATCTTGGGCATCATCATCACAGATGACCTGAAATCATCCAAGCAGACCACTAAAGCAGTAGGTAAGGCTAGAGGGATGTTGGGTGTATTAGTAGGGGTATCACAAGTAATAAGAGGGAGGTAATAATCCCTCTTTACAAGATACTGGTTAGGCCCTATCTGGAGTACTGTGTGCAGTACTGGAGGCAGTACCTGCATAAGGACATTAACAAAATGGAGGCAATCCAAAGAAGGCCAAGCAAAATGGTGCAGGGATTGCATTAGAAAACATATGAGAACAGATTAATGGAGCTCTATGTGTATAACCTAGAGCAAAGGAGGGAGAGAGGTGATATGATTGAAACATTCAAACATCTTAAGGGCATAACAAGGTGAAAGTGTCTAACATGTTTTAATACAAGAAAAATAGCAAGACAAGATGATACAGCATGAGATTAGAGGGAGGCCAATTAAGGGGGAATGTAAGGAATTTCTTTTTCACTGAAAGGGTGGTGGATGCATGGAATGGCCTACCTCAGGAAGTGGTGAATATGAATACAGTGCAGGTCTTCAAACAGGCATGGGACAGGCATAAGGGAGCAATAAAGATGAGTATGAATAGATAGGCCTTTGATAAAGTACTGGCCTATGGCACATTCATAAGCTAGAAAAAATGCCAGACTTGATGGGCCTTGCGGTCCTTATTGGACTTCAACTTCTATGTCTCTATGTAACAATTTTAGCATTGGCATTTAGTAAACATCAATCAATCCCTGTGTAAATTCAGAAACATTTCCAGTACCCACCTCCCACCAGCATTTTACTTTAAAAGGTGTTAGTCCAGAGGTAGTAACACATTTCCCAACTCCCCAACTGGTACCAGTTTAAACCCCTAGAAGTCCTATCTCGGTACCCAAGGTCTGGGTTGCAGGCATGTATAATGCATCTAGCTGGTCTGCATTGGTGCATTTTTCACAGATATTTGAAACCCACAACCTCACAGGCCATACAATTGAGAAAATGCAAAACTGTAGTAGAAACCATTTACACTTCTCCCCAGATGCAGGGCAGCTTCTTCGGTTACACATGGTGCTGGAGCACAGTCACACAGGTGTAGGACACAACAGCAAGGAGGACTGGAGCATTAAGCAGTGGAACTGGTTGAAACATGCTTGCTGGCTGAGACAGAAGGATCTGACTGCTTGTCGCCTTCTGTCTTGACCGAAGAATCTAGCAGCTTGTCACCTTCTGGATTGCACCCAGGACACAGAAGCACTTTGCAGCGGCTTCCCAGTCCACAAGGAGCTCAGACCTCAGGACCAGCCCTATGATCTGACTCCCCCCAAATGGATCTAGAGGGCCCTATCACTCGGGCTCCCACCCATGGCTCCCTGTTTCCCGATCCAACTCACTTGATATGGGTTAGCAGGTCCCTTACCTGGTTCCAGAGCAGCCTGAACAAATTGCAGTCTCTGTTTCACTGGATTTAAACTCAGTGCTTGGACACACAGCAGGAATTCAGCACTGTTTTCTGGCTCTTCTGGCTGCAGGTTATTTCAACCACACTGCCTGTGAGCATCAGTGACTTTCTTGACTGGGGCACAGTCTTTGGGCTTCCCACCGAATATGAGCAGGAAACAGTCTCTCAGGCGCATTCAGGTGCAGGCTTGACTAGAAGAACAAAATCTCACTGTACAGGTGCAAACACAAAACAGAAGAGTGCATCTTCTAACTTCGCTGGGTAGAAGACAGAGGACATTTTCTCACTTAACTTTTCATCCACAAGAAACATCAGGCAGCTCCTCTTTGCTAAAATGGCTCCACAAGCTCCCAAGCAGGACATCAGACAGTCTTCCCTTGCCTATTCTGTGTCTGTGCAGGCACCCAAGAAGGCATCTTTACCTCTTCAGACATCACAGGCATCCTGGGCAGTTTCCTTCCCTCCAGGGACTCCCAGCAGATGACCTTGACACTAGTCCGCAACAACATCTTCATTCAGGCAAAACTTCTTCCAGTCATTGGAAGGCAAAACAGGTGCCTCCTGGGCTGGTGGCTGTGCAAGCACCCAGGCAGGCATTCTTCTTCAATGAAGAACACAGAGAGGCTCCCGTTCACTCAGGGAAACTCTTAGGCAACTTTCGTACCTCTGGACTGCAAATCACAATTTAAATTGAAGCTTCTCCTTCCAGGCCTTGGAAGGCAACACAGATGCCTCCTGGGGCAAGTGACTATATAAGCCCCATGCAGGCCTTCTTCATTTTTCCACACAGCATCATGGAGCAAGGGGCAGGAGACCCCTCCCTCAGGAGAGGTCTCAGCCAAATGAACTAAATTGTGTCTCTCCTCAAGATCCAAGGCCACTTCTGATTGGCCAGAACAGGCTTTCAAGAGAACATGGAAGCCTCTGATTGTCTGATGCAGGATGTTGATCAGAAAAATGGAAGTCAATGGGCTCACTCAATACCCTATTGTTTGGCTGTTTGGGAGGAAACACCTGGCACCACCCATTTTCCCAGAAGCCATCACTGCAGTTCCTCATGACTGAGTCAGAAAAGACTTGCCTGCTTCTGTTTGAGGCTGAGAAACTTGCTATACTGCAGAGAACAAACTAGAACGCATTTGAGGAACTGGGAACCTGGTAAGACATAATATTGTTGGGGACTTGTTAGGAAGGTAAGCTACGCTTTCTACAGAAAGTTTCATTTTTTCTTATTGGCATCAAGAAGAGAACTGCAGGATTCTATTAAAGTGTAGTAATTCTATAACCAAAGGGGGTGAAATATAACTGAAGTTGCTTGATTCCTGTGCTTGAGACCTAGGATATGGAAGGATATTTGTGCAACATTTTAGAAGTGTCCTGCTGGCTGAGGAGTGAATTCATTTTTATCCCTGGACTCAGTAGAGTGGTTTGTGTAGGAGCAGTAGTCTAGTAAATTGTGGTGTTGGTTGAATTACTATAAAGGGCAGTACTCACCAGGGTGGTGGAGCAGTGGTGTATTTGATTGTTTCTAACAGTCGCCAGTGGTTTTGGCATTTCCTTTATAGCCAAGGTTCTGACATCACTTCCTCAACAGGTCTTGGGGCAGAACTATCATATTCTTAAAAACCCAGCACAGTGCATAAAGGGTAAGTACACAACAAAAAAAAAAAGAGATATTTTATATATTACTCATTGTATATTATAAGGGAGAGGGACATGTGGGGAGTGGTGCAATGCACTGGCTGTGGGGCAGCAGTTTTCCGGGAGACATTCTGGAACCTGTGTTGCTGCCCTATTTTCAGACAACTGTCAGCACTGAGGGAAGAGGTTGCCTACCTCCAGGCTGAATTGGCAAGGACTAAGGAGGCCTCCCCCACCCAAAGAGCACCAGTTCCACAACCACTGCCTCAGAGGTAGCCAAGTGTGAAGAGCAGTTGGACCACAGTGGGTTCTGGGAGGGTGAGGGTGGTGGAACAGAGGTGTAGCCCCCTAGTTGTACCTCTACACAAATCATATGTCAGTCTGCCAAATCAAGGTTTCTCTATGATGACATCCTCAGTGGAGACCAAGAAGAACGCTGGGAACATCCACAAGGGAGACCCACAAAAGGGTGGCAAGGGACACCACAGGGGAAGGAAACAGCTTCTGCTACGGGACTCAGTTGTTAGGGGTATAGACCTGGTGAAGGGAGAGGAAAGGAAAGTAAGGTGCCTGCCTGGTGCCATGGCTTAGAGGGACAGGAAGCAAATCCTTAGGATTGCAGAAGCAGCATCACAGGAGAGGGAACTAGATATCATTGTCCACCATGGGACAAATGACCTAGCTAGGCATGAGATCAGTGCAGTGCAGGGCAGGATGAATTTGTGGAGTCGGGGAGGGACCTCAGACAGGTAGCAAGCACGGTGACCTTCTCAAAGTTGCTGCCAGTCTATGGCAGGGGTGAGGCTAGGGTACTGCACACCATGCAGTTTGATGAATGGTTGCAAAACTGGTGCACAGCACAGGGCTTTGGCTTCATAGGGGACTGGAGGTCCACCTGGAGAGATGAAGGTCTATACTGGTATGAAGGTCTGCATCTGTCCAGGAAAAGAAACAAGCTCCTAGGTGACAGGTTTAAATGCTTCCTTGGCAAGCTTTAAAACTAGCCAAGGGAGGAAGTGCTGATAGGAAGCAGGAAAGTTCAAGCCTCCCCCGACAAGACATGGCAGGTAGTAGGGTAAACACTGAGGTACAGAGCTTGACAGAGGGCAGGACAGGGGTAAATGTAAAAATAGACAAGGGCAATAAGAGCAGGGATGGGGTAAAAAAGGATAAAGCAACATTAAATGGAGGGCAATGAGTACCAATGCCCGTAGTCTGGGAAACAAGCTTCCTGAGCTAGTAGCCCTGATGGAAGAGGAACACTTGGATAATGTGGCAGTCACAGAAACATGGTACAGGGAGAACCATGACTGGGATGTCAACATACCAAGGTACACAATCTACAGAAGGGACATGAAGGGTAAAAAAGGAGGTGGAGTAGCTCTCTACATAAGGGAAGGGATCAAAGCTACAGAACTAAAAAGTAAAGGGGGAGGACAAGAGGCACTCTGGGTCACCTTATAGACAGGGAATGGCAACATCATCCACACAGGGGTTGTATACAGACCCCCATCTCAAGGTGAAGAAATGGACTCGAAAATGATAGATGACATTCTCAAAATGGCTGAAAAAGGGGAGTTACTGTTGATGGTGGACCTGAATATGCCAGATGTTAACTGGACGACATGGACTGCAGCCACATCCAAGAGCAGGGCCATTCTTGATGCCCTACAGGGGGCATGCCTTAGACAGCTAGTGGTGGAACCCACTCGGGAGGGAGCAATATTAGATCTGGTACTCTCACTTAGAGAGAGGATCACAAATTTAGAAGTCAGTAGACATCTGGGAAGAAGCGACCACTGCACAGTGTGCTTCACAATAAACGCAGCCATGGAGACAAGCCATACAAAGACAAGGATACTGGACTTCAGAAGGGCTGACTTTGGCATAATGGCTGAATACCTGAGGAATGCATTAGCAAATGGCCAGAAAGGAGGAGTGGAAGAACAATGGAGAGAAATCAAAACTGCCATCATGGAGGCAACAAGCCTTTGTGTGAAACAAATAAAGAAAACATAGCGGAATAAAAAAACACCATGGTTCTCAAAAGAGGTGTCAGGGAAGGTTAAGGAGAAAAAGGCTGCATTCAAAAAGTATAAGGAATCACAGAAGGAGCACGACAGGGAACTGTATCAATTAAAGCAGAAAGAAGTGGGGAAGGCAGTCAGAAAAGCAAAGGTCCAAACCGAGGAAAAGATAGCCAACTCAGTTAAGAAGGGGGATAACACCTTTTATAGGTACATTAGGGAGCACAGAAAGGTTAAGGGAGGGATAGTGAATATTAATAAAGGAGAGGGGAGGTGGGCAGAGGGAGACAGTGAAAAGGCAGAAATACTGAATGAATACTTTTGCTCAGTATTCACAAAAGAAGAAGAGGAGGAGTTGCCTAAACCAAACAATAGAAGCACTTTGGGTAGTGGGGTTGACTGCAGTCCATTTACAGATGAAAGAGTCATGAAAGAACTCCTAAAACTCAAGGTGGACAAAGCAGTGGCACCTGACGGGATTCACCCTAGAATCCTAAAAGAACTAAGGGAGGACCTAGTGACACCACTGAGCACACTTTTTAACAAATCATGGGAGGATGGGATGGTGCCTGAGGACTGGAGGAGGGCAGATGTGATTCCCCTTCACAGAAGTGGGAGCAAGGCAGAAGCAGGAAACTACAGACCTGTTAGTTTGACCTCAGTGGTGGGAAAAATGATGGAATCACTTCTGAAAGAAAGAACTGTTGAGTACCTAGAGGCCAGTGGTGCACAGGACCCAAAGCAGCATGGATTCACAGCAGGAAGGTTATGTCAGATGAATCTAATCGATTTATTTGTCTGGGTAACCAAAGTAATAGACCAGGGAGGGGCTGTGGATATTGCCTACCTAGACTTTAGCAAGGCATTTGACACAGTCCCGCACAAAGATTAATAATCAAGTTAGCCAGCCTGGGAGTGGGTCCCATGGTGGTAGCCTGGGTTGCAAACTGGATGCACAACAGGACACAGAAGGTAATAGTGACTGGAACACATTCCGAAGAAAGGGGGGTTACTAGTAGAGTACCTCAGGGCTCAGTACTGGGTACAGTCCTCTTTAATGTCTTTATAGGTGACACTGCAGAGGGTCTGGAAGGAAAGGTATGCCTCTTTGCAGATGACACAAAGATCTGTAACAGAGTTGATACACAAGGGGGGGTAGAAAGGATGAGAAGGGACTTGGTAAGGTTGGCGGAATAGTGAGACATATGGCAACTTAGATGCAATGCAAAGAAGTGCAAAGTAATGCACCCGAGAAATGGAAATCCTGGAGAAGAGTACACAATAGCAGGGGAGGTACTAACAACAACAGTAATGGAAAGGGACCTGGGGGTAGTCATATCTGATGACCTAAAGGTGGGTAAGTAATGTGAGAAGTCAGTAAGGAGGGCCAGGGGGAGACTGGGATGCATAAGGAGGGGCATCACAAGTAGAAAAAGGGAAGTGGTTATCTGTCTGTACAGACAGTTGGTGAGACCCCATCTGGAGTACTGCGTGCAGTTTTGGAGACCTCATCTACACAAGGACATAGACAGGATGGAAGCAGTCCAGAAGAGGGCAACTAAAATGGTACAGGGTCTCCATCAGAAACCATATGAAGAGAGACTGAGAGACCTTAATATGTATACCCTTGATGAAAGGAGGGACGGGGGAGATGATAGAAACTTTTAAGTACCTCAAGGGAATCAACAAAGTCAGGAAGGGTAGCATCTTTCAGAAAAAGAGATGTGTAAGAACAAGGGGCACAATTTAAAGATAGAGGGGACAGCTTAGGGGTAATGTGAGGAAATTTTTTTCACGGAGAGAGTGGTGGACACATGGAACCGCCTTCCTGGAGTGGTTGTGGGGTCTAAAACAGTGAGGGAATTCAAACATGCATGGGACAGACATAAAGGCAATTATAGTGGGGGGTTGCAGGAAGTAGGCTGTTGGTTAACAAGTGTAATGCCCCAAAGTTGGTCATTCCAGAAAGATAAAATAAAAATAAATAAACGCAGAGTACACAGGTGCTCAGCGTACCTGCTGCAGGTGTAGGCAGCAGGGTACTGTACTAAGGGGCCCCTAGACATAAAGAGTCAACCTCCTGACACACAGAAAATACTGTAATTAATAGAAAAGTGCCCCTGTGCACTTATAGCTGGTAAAAAAATAGATGTACAAGAATACATGTCATAATGGTCTGGATGGTATGTTGTGCTGAGTGGCTCAAGCACAGCATTCCAATCCAGCCATTCTAGAACTCAGGCAAGTTTAACTTTAAAAATAATTGTTCAGTTAGTCAGTTGGTCAGTTCCTGGGCAGCTGTTGAGGAGAGAGGACACAGTAAGTCAAAGGGTCAAGGAAAGGGCTTACCTGGGGGTTGAAGCCATCCCTGAGGACTTAGCTGTGTGCCTGCTCTGCCTCCACTCCCCTGAAGAAGCCTGCTGTGTGGTGCAGTCATCGGTGGTGCCATCGGGGCACCACGAAGAAGCCAACGGCCGTTACCCGCGGTTTATTGGCTTTTAAGCCTTCCGATTATTTATTTTCAGCCCTGAGTGTTTTTAAAAGTTTATTTTCAGTCCCATGTCGGCAGCAAGCAAGCCGCATCCTTTTTATGCCGTCGGAGGCCCCCTCAAGTCGTCCCGCTTGCTGCCTGATCTTCACTCCCTCTGCTGCAGTACTTCCCACCTCCCGGTTGCCTCCTGCATTCTCTCCAGACCTCAGAGTGGTGAGTCGGTGGCAGCACACGCAGTGCTGACCGCCTGTTGTTGTAAGGGGATTGTATTTTGTTTAAAAAGCGCAGTAAGCGCTTAGGAAAGGCGGCCGAGCACTGCAGAGGCATCGGGTCATTATTACCCACGATTTTAATAATAATAAGGGAGGCGTGGCTAGCGACGCTCACAGGGAGGGGCCAGGGCATTAAGGCCAGGTAAAAGGCCTATGAATATTTAACAGGGGGCGGAACGGATATAAGTGACAGCAGGCACTGGGAGCCTGAAAATTTAAAGGGGCAACAGGATTTAAAAGGGCAATTCAGGCCCAGCTATAAAGTAGGGCATCAGGCCCAAAGTTTGGATGGGCACCAGGCCCATTATAAATTGGGGCACCAGGCCCATTGTGAAGTGGGGCACCAGGCCCAGTACAAAGTGGGGCACCAGGCCCAAAACAATGAGGGGGCACCAGGCCCATTGTGAAGTGGGGCACCAGGCCCAATCTAAGGTGGGGCACCAGGCCCAAGCTAACAAAGGCATCTGGCCCAGGAAATAGGGCATAGCCAGACAGTGGTCTATAGGGAGGCCCCAGCCCTAGCGGAATAGGGACAAGCCAGCCTAGTGGTGCTATAGGGAGGCCCTGGCCTAGCAGAATAGGCAAGCCAGCCTAGTGGTACTATAGGGAGGCCCTGGCCTAGTGGAATAGGGCAAGCCAGCCTAGTGGTACTACAGGGAGGCCCCAGCCTAGCGGAATAGGGCAAGCCAGCCTAGTGGTACTAAAGGGAGGCCCCGGCCTAGCGGAATAGGGCAAGCCAGCCTAGTGGTACTAAAGGGAGGCCCCGGCCTAGCAGAATGGGGCAAGCCAGCCTAGTGGTACTAAAGGGAGGCCCTGCCCTAGAGAAATAAGGCAAGCCAGCCTAGTGGTAATAAAGGATTCCCCAGCCACAACGTACAGTAAGGGATCCTATTCCAGAATACCCTACCTATAGAAACAGGGGTTCATTTGAGAGTGCTTGATTTGCTTATACTGTGAAACTATTGTAATTACTGTACTGCTTATGCTGAACTAGTGTCCTAAATACCTGAACTATTGCCCTAAGTACCTGAACTATTGTCCTAAGTACCTGAACTATTGCCCTAAGTACCTGAGCTATTGTCCTAAGTACCTGAACTATTGCCCTAAGTACCTGAACTATTGTCCGAAGCACCTGAACTATTGTCCGAAGTACCTGAACTATTGGTCCAAGTATCTGAACTATTGCTCTGAGCACCTGGACATTGGCCCTTATCAGTAACAATTACCCCTGAAGTTATAATTTGCCCTCCCCCGGCAAATTATTGTATCATTCCACAGTTCTTTGGGCATTCTTCAGTTATATGTTTACTACTGTACGAAGACAGTCTCAATCTTCTACCACACTGCAGTCTCCTAGTGTGGTCTGTAACACCACATGCTCAGAATCAGTCTCTACTCAGAAGAAGACATCCTTCCAGCATTCTTCACTCCTGGGAAGATCATCTATCAGCTCACCCTGTCCGTTTGTGTCGTCTGCTGAAGTCTAGTCCGTCGTCAGTCGTACAAGTCGTACCTGCCATTTTCTTGTTTTCACAGCTTGAAAGTACGTCAGCCGAAGCGCATCACGACAGCCGTGCAAGTGTCGTTCCATATGATTCCTGTTCCAGATGTCCTGAAGTTGGTCACCATCTACAGAAGAGAGAAAGCTCATCCTGGAGAACCTGTTCTGTGCCCCCACTTGGTCGTTTGCCAAAAGTCGAGTCTGCCGAAGCCCAGTCCGGGACGCGTCCGCCATTTCTTTGTTTTGTGTTAGTTCCTGATCCTAGGATTGCAGAGTCAACCATCATCTCTTCAGATTCTTATGGTTCCTGGTCCTGTCAGAGTTTCTTCCGAGTCCAGCTGGCCCTTGGAATGCCGCATCATCAGTCAGGTCATGGTAGTCCTCCATTGGATTCATCGCCACGCAGATCTTGATTTTTCTTCATCCTTGGTAACCCTGGAAGTGGGTTTTGGCCGAGGAACTTCTTGCTTCAGTGTATTATTTCAGGAACCAGTTGCTTTGGTTCTATATTCCAGCAGCTGTGGAGAGAGTGGGCTTTTGCCGAAGATATATGGTCTGTTTACCAAACCTCTCACTACCCCAGTGGCCTTATCTAGGTCCTTGCTGGGAATTGAGATTAGCGTTCTACAGTTCTGTTTTATTTCCCTTGTAGCTACCAATGAAGAACAACGGTGTACATGAAGACGCCAGATCTCTAGACCCTTGTAAAATCTGGACTCTTTTGGAGATGTGTGATGCTGATCACCCTAATGCAGTGCTGAGTAGCCTATGTAACTGGATTCTCATTTAGAGTATAGAAGTACAGTATAACCTAGTCTCAGAATAAGAGTGGCAGTAGGCCTAGAGTTTATGCTTGTCGTAGTAACCATGAAAGTGGTAGATAAAAAGTATTTCAGTATTTCCTTGTTCCATTGCCCTATTGTTCTCAGGCAACCCCTCCTCCTTCTTGTGACTGTGTCTGTCTACCCTTGGTACCAAATAAACGCCCTGCGGGCATCGAAATACTAAGTTGACTCCTGCCTCTCCTTGTCCGGATAGCAGTTATCCTATCCACATCATTCGGACCTTTGGTGCCTCACTCATCTCTTTTCACTACCTTAGAATAGAGTGCACTCTTACCTTCAACAGAGCACCACACTAGAATCTGTAGCTTATCCAATAGGTAGGGAAATGGGCAGACTGGGTAGGCCAAGTGGTCCTTATCTACCGTCAAAGTCTATGTTTCTGTGTTTCATCCTGGCTTGCTGATTGGCTCTGTTGAGGTCACAAGGCTGCCTAGATGGCTGCTAGCAAGACAGTTCAAACAATGTCCCAACTTTTAGATTAGCTTGCAGGAAAACCACATTGTTTTACATTTATTTGCCCCCATACACTTGTGACTGCCCCTCTGCCCTTGCATCCATTTTCAGAGTGAGCTCAACACAGGGCTTCTTTTTGCCGTCACTACCGTTGTAGAACTATCCACCCAGGACATAGACAGAGCTTGTTAATATTCAACAACCTTGGCTGTTTTTAAAGAAAAAGGGTGCCCTTTCAAATTAATAGCACTTAACAGTGCTTTTACACATTTTATTTTTTATGCCCCCCCCAAGTGCTGTCCTCCCTCTTTACCAACTACATGCTTATGGGGGACGGGGAACACACAAAACAAAGCAACGGCAGCTGCTGAAAGGGCTTACTCCATGGAGTGCCACAGTACTCAGAGAGAGAGAGTGCAAGCGCAAACCAGAGAGCCGACCTCTGCAGCTTCCACATTTGAGCCACATGGTGGTCGGCAACTGCCAAACTGGCAGCTTTACTTTTTTCTTCACTTTGCTAGTTCCCTTTTATTTTCTGTTGCTTGGGACCAGCAGGAGCAGAAGAGGGAACCATGACTGGCCCAGTGGCACTGAGGGTTCAGGTGACCTGAGTTCGGGAAGGAACACAGGTTGCTCAGGGGTTAGTGGAGTGAGGAAAGATTGAGCATCCTTAAACAGCTCTTCTTCCTTGGGAGAAGGGGGATCATGCAGTGCACTGTAGACTGACACCCAGCAGTGACTGGGCGTAAGCACAGGAACACCACCAAGAACTGGGAGGGCCCATGTCCATGGCTTTAGGCTGCCTCCATGGAGGAGGAGCCAGCCACTTTGTACATTTCAGGGTCATGAGCCAGGGGGCAAAACAACAAAATCAGGAGCCAACAGGCTCTCTGATGACCTGACTATTGGGTCAGAGGATAAGTCCTCTCAAGGGAGGGACCAGAACTTCCTGTCGGCATCCCAGAAAAAAAAAAGAAATAGGGACCACAACAGGACCTGGACTGGTGGCACAATCAGGCAGGAGGTGGCAAGGTAAGCCCCTGCCATCGGGGGAAGGATGTGTGTGTTACATAGCCATACCTACAACACCTGCTAGACCTGTGACTAACAAGATTTTTCATAAAGTATTTTAACAGGACTTCAAAATCATATCAGTTTTTCAAAAGGAGATTCCAAAGAAATGAGGGAACCAAACAGAATTATTACATTTTAACATCAGCAGTAGTTTTTTGGTGGCATGCTTTTGAGAGAGTGCCCTTTAGAGTAAGTTTTTCTTATCTTTGGTTTCAGTTTTGAGGTAAACCCTCAGTGATGAAACTACTAGTTTTTCCTGAAGTACAAAAATCTCCACTTCAGTTTTTACCATGACCACACAGACATAAGATCTAACACCATCACAAGGTGTAATTTCCTCTTGTAAGCATGTTTTACCCTTCCTGCCCAATGCATCATTCAGTCAAGTGTATATATAGCGAGCTGGCAACCAAAATGCATGAACACAGTACTGCAGTAGCAGACCTGACAGACAAAATGCAGACTCAGTATTTTGCTCTCATTAGTGCCTTGTTATATATTTCTTCAGCCATGATGGGTACAATGGTCAGCCAAATAGTGATGGATTTGGAAGCTCTTCAGAGTATGAAACTAAGTCTGGTAGGTTATGTTAGGTGTTAGTTGTTAGATTTAGTATTACTAACTCTCTGTATGGTTATATAACTAATTCAACAAGGACATTAACCGCTTATTATCTTTCTCCTCTAGGCTGTCTCTGACGTTTTTGACACACCAGAAACTATAAGCAGTATTATTAAGGTAAGAAGTTATGTTCTTTATCTTGACCTGTGTAAATGTTAAAGTCAGAAAATGCACTAAAGTTATATGTTAGAATCTTTATCAGATACCTGCAGAATACAAATATAAAACCTGTACAAATGTTTCATATAAAGTTACTATCAAAACAAGGGGGGGTTTTCAAAGGGCCCTTAGGCTAATGCAAGGTGCACCAAACAGCCACATTGGGCCAAATTCAGGTGCACCCAATACTGTGCATTGTATTTTGCAAGAAAAGTGTTCTGCATGGCCAAGTCTCCAAAAATGATGCAAGATGTCTGCTACATCAGACATATGATGCATGGAGTGAGATGGACAGAAGTTGTATTACAAAATATGATGGAAGAAATGGCAGAAGAAATGACAGACAGCAGGTCAGAAGCAAGGGCGGCCACACAAAGGCACCAGAAAAACTACACAGCAGAAGCAACTGCCATCTTAATAGAGGAGGTGGATGCCCAGATTGACCACTGCTATCCAGAGGTTGGCACATGGAGCTGCAGGACCATAGGACACAGGGCGGGGGTGAGGTGATTACTGGGGCAATGCTGTATGCCCTGTAATGTGCACCATGTGGGAACCACAGAAAAGGTACAATGGCATAAAATGGAGGTCAGTGGAGCAGATTGCCCACAACAGATGCTCTACCATTGCTACTGGGGAGGTCTAAGACAACTGATGCCCCTGAGCAGCCAGGAAGAGCATGTAGCAGCACACCTCAGGAACTGCACTACTGAGGGTGATAGTACCCTAGATCCTGCAGGCTACAGAGTCCTGCAGGTGTAAATGAGGCATGTGTGCAAGAACAGAGGGAGTTAGCATGGCATGGTCCTACCACAGTTAGAGGTGGTACTGCCTGGACCTAGCTGCTGTTGGAATAATATTACTTCAAGGGGGGCCTGTCATGCCTGCAAGGAAGCAGACTATGTGTGCCAGAATACAGGGTCAACATATGTGTATAGTATGAAAAGCATCCCTGACAGCACAAGATCCATGGCACAGTCTGGTTGTAGTGTGCACAGATACACATAATGAAAACTGTCTATATGGAAAATTGTCGTGAGGGATAACACAAGTTCGTAATGCTGGCCATCACTAGCAGGTGGCACCACACATGTCTGCCAACATCACCTGTTGACTGTACATACTACAGTCTTATTGTAGATGTCCAAAGATGTGGATGTCATTGCACAGCATTTTACCATTATATGTACCTCACCATGGGATGGAAGCTTGTACTGTGACATACACCACAGGCCTCTATCATGGTGCTATAATGCTGTCAAACATCTGGCAATATGTATATGCTGATAATGTTGCCAGAAGAACAGTAGCACTGACAACATGTGTACGAACAGCACCTGTTGTGATAACATGCAGACTACGCAGTACAATGTGTTATATGCCAGTCACTTCCCTTGTGGCTTGTAGGGTGTCACCAGATATCTGGTATGTACAGGCCTGAGTACTTTTGAGGGTGGAGGGATGGGTCATGGGCTGCAGCCTGAGTTATGACTGTAAATAATACATGGGAGACCCAGGTCTTCAGCAGAGCATCAACAAAATCAGCACAGGCACCTGCTGTTAGTCATTGGGGGAAGGGGTTGATCCACAGGGTACACTTAGTCACTAGCAAACAGAGGCTGTCATGGATGGACACATTCAGTTGGTGCAGAGAGGAATAACCCTGTACAGCCATGGTCATACCACTCTGTGGACAGGCCTGCCATCAGTGGTTTCAGGGCACCCCGTACTGCTTGCCCATCGCATCAGTATATGATGACTGCCACTGTTATACACTTTCAGTCTATTGCCAGTGTGGTCTTTGCCATATTTGTGCCTTCTCTGTCTTTGTGCCCTGCCAGCCTGTCACTGGACTCATATATGCCACCTTGTGAGGACCAACCTGATGCCCATTAGGGCTGCTGCCCCTGACATATTGTTGTGCCACATTTCTGTTATCTGTGCTCTTGTAGTCATGCCACAGTTGTGACTCAAGACTGCCTGCATGCTGTGGGTCTTTGGCTATGCTCTAGTGTCAGTTGGACCAGCAACCTTAGGCACAATGACAGAACTTACATTCTTTGAAAATGCCAACTAAGGGGATGGTGTATCATTTCTGTGATGCAGGTATCCTTTATTCAACACAAGCATGGTGCAAGCCAGTCTGGTGCATGCAGAACTGTTTTTGACACAAGCACCATTATAAAATCGAAATTGATAGATATTTTGATAAAGCCTGTTCCTTGCACCATTTTTTTGACACAAGCACCATACGCCATTCTCTGACCTTTGAAAATCTGGCCCATTTTATAATTCGGTTACCGAATGATGGCTATCATAAAAACCTCCCCCCAACATCTAACTTATTTTAGTTAATATACAATGATGCCCACCAAGATGCAACCCAATTCTGCAGCAGAGTTACTGCAGGAAACAAGGCAATTTCATACAGACAATGCAAGGGGAAGTGTGGAATGAGAATTTTATGCACAGCAGAGGTGTACAATGCCTCATAAACCCTGAGGGCAAAGCCTGAGGGGTTTATCAAGGCATCGCACACTGAAGGTGTGGATAAAACTCAAGTTACTACACTTCCCTGTGTTTTATTTTCATAATGACAGGTTCCTATGAGCTACCGCACATATCATGCTATTCCGAGCTAAAGGTCAACTTTTATGTGACAAACTCCATTATACATGGGTGATTATATGTGGCCATGTGTAATGGGATTTGACAGGTCCTGCCCACAGTTGATAATAATCACTAACCAGTTATAATAGCATTATGATCATGACACTCTAGTATACCACACCTTTAGTGGTGCTGAGTTAGATCTCAGTGACAATTGTTTCTGAAATACTGAACATAGCCTGCCTGCTGACTCCAGCAAGTGAATGTTAGTAGCATACATCTCAGGGTTTACTCAGACTGCTAATTCTGAATAGGCATTCTTTTCTAGTTCAAATAGCAGTCATTGCATATAGTAGTACAGACTGTGTAACAATAAAACCTAATTTAACGTAATTATTCGTCATGAGTATATCTACATTACACACTCTGAAAGGACTAAAATAATACATTGAACAGTGTAATTGCCTAACATCCTATAGTAGTTAGTATTGTGATATTTAAATGTGTACTGCTGACTTTATCAGTTTGTATGGCACTACATTGCTAGCTTTTAAAATGGCACAGCAGTTCAGAACCTTTGTTTCCTCTCATTTAATTTTAGTGTAACTGCAAATTGGACTACCTAAAAAGGTTCAGTGAACAGCCAGAGAAGCTGAGGGCTTCAGCTCCATCAGAACTGATTCATGGGATGCAAATCAACATCAAGGCACTAATTAAGAAAACAATGGCTATCAACCCATCAGTTCAGCCAAACAATATGGTAAGTCTGTTTGTTGTTTACAGTTATCATTTCTAGCAGGCTAAACTGCTCAACAATTCATAGAAATTATTGTTAATTTTGGTACTGACACTCCTGCAAAAGGGGAATCTTTTTGTCCAGGGAGCTTTCACCTGGTTAACACATATCAAATACATTGCATAGAGCCAAGTTTATACAATCCCACCCACCAGGACAAATTACTCTGTAATAAGATGTGACAATTTCCTTCTTGAGAAATTTGAGCAATTAATTACATTTAGATTATATTGGTTTCTGCCATGTCCTGCAAGATATCACTGGCTGAAACTGTGATACTGCACTTGATCCTGAGGAGTGGCGCTCTAAATAATATTCCAATACAGGGATAGCGCTGTTGCTCAAAACAAAAACATTTTTCTTCACTAGAGCTTTAGTTTATATTAGGGCAATTGAATAGTGCCAATCACCTATTGCTGTGATATGAACAGAGACACAGGCAACCAGTGCTACCACTATAGTCTTCCCCAACCCCCTCATCCCATACCTATTACTTGTTTCTGCACTAATTATGCTGTGCTGCATAATAACTTTCTGGAGGTCCAGGGGCACAATACCTAGTGTCAGCATTACCTGTTGTCCCTGGTGTCCAGTGGAACCCTTCCCTTTAACCGTAGACAACTAATCCCTCCCCTTGCTGGAACTTTAGGGTCAGTTTATAAGTCCTGCTTTCCCCTGTAGAACTGCTTTACCAGTCCTACTGGGGTCAGGAAGCATTGTGACTTGTAACCAGAGGTACAGCAATGAGTTGCTGAAAATAGTACAGCAGCTTGTTAGGAGGGCAGTGCCTGCTTTATCATGGCTGCCACACCCCTTTCTTTGTGCAGTCTCAATGCTTATTGCAACAGCACAGGGGGAAAACATGGGACCCTGTTGCACATTTCACAGCAGGGTGCAAGGCAGACCTAAAGGCACAAAGTAGTTATTGTGACCACTGTGTGCCATAAGATCAGAACTGTGTATGGGGCCCTAGTCCTAATGTTTGTTTCCCCATAATGTTGTACATATAAATATATATGGGTTGGTGTGTGAACCAAAACTGTATACTCACCTGAGGTGTGTGATGCTATATACACCAGAGACCAAAGCTCGAGGTGCTTATAAAAGCATCACACACCAAGGATGTGTATAAAATTCTGAGTTACACACACCAATCAATATATTTTTCTCCATATTTTATTCCAATCCATTTGTTGTATTTTATAACTGCTGGGTAACATTTTTAATTGAATTGTGAGACTATGCCACACTTTTTAGAACTGCATGCTTGATCAACAGGTCCTGATTAGACATTAGAATTCTAAAAGAATTAAGGGAGGAACTAGTGAAACCACTGGCTACTCTTTTTAATAAATCAGGATGGTGTGGTATCCGAGGACTGGAGGAAGGCGGATGTGATTCCCCTTCACAAAAGTGGGACCAAGACAAAGGCAGGAAACTACAGACTTGTCAGTCTGACCTCTGTGGTAGGGAAAGTGATGGAGTCACTTCTGAAGGAAAGAATAGTTGAGTACCTAGAGGCCAGTGGAGCACAGGGACCCAAGGCAGCATGGATTCACAGTGGAAGGTCATGTCAGACGATCTAATAGATTTCTTTGACTGGGTGACCAAAGTAGTAGACCAGGGAGGGCTGTGGACATGACCTACCTAGACTTTAGCAAGGCATTTGACACAGTCCCACACAAAAGATTAATAGTCAAATTAATCAGCCTGGGAGTGGGTCCCAGGGTGGTAACCTGGGTAAAACATTGGCTGCACAACAGGACACAGAAGGTAATTGTAAATGGAGTCCACTCTGAAGAAAGAGAGATTACTAGTGGGGTACCGCAGGGTTCAGTATTGGGTCCAGTCCTTTTTAATGTCTTCATCAGTGACATTGCAGAGGGACTGGAAGGAAAAGTATGCCTTTTTGCAGATGACACAAAGATCTGCAACAGGGTTGATACACAAGGAGGCGTGGAAAGGATGAAAAGGACTTGGCAAGGTTGAGGAATGGTCAGAAGTATGGCAGCTAGGATTCAATGCAAAGAAGTGCAAAAGGTGCACCTGGGAAACAAGAACGAGAGGAAGAATACACAATGGGTGGGGAGGTAGTAACAACAACAAAAAGGAAAGGGACCTGGGGTAATCATTCGGATGACCTTAAGGTTAGCAGCAATGGAGAAGGCAGTAGGGAGGGCTGGGGTATACTGGGATGTATAGGGAGAGGCATCAGCAGCAGAAAACAGGAAGTTGTTATCCCTCTGTACAGACAGTTGGTGAGACCCCATCTGGAGTACTGTGTCCAGTTCTGGAGACCCCATCTCCGCAAGGACATAGACAGGATAGAGGTGGTCCAGAGGAGGGCAACTAAAATGGTGCAGGGTCTGCAAGAGAAGCCGTATGAGGAGAGACTAAAGGAGCTTAATATGTATACCCTTGAGGAAAGAAGGGAAGGGGGACATGATGGAAACTTTTAAGTACCTCAGTGGAATCAACAAAGTCCAAGAGGGTAGCATCTTTCAGAAAAAGAGACTTGCAAGAACAAGGGGACACAATTTAAAGATAGAAGGAGGGCGGTTCAGGGCAATGTGAGGAAGTATTATTTCACAGAGAGGGTAGTGAATGCATGGAACAGCCTTCCAGAGGAGGTTAGGGGTCTAAAACTGTGGGAGAATTCAAGAATGCATGGGACAGACATAAGGCAATTCTTGTGGGGAGTAGGAAGAAATAGGCTGTTGGTTAACTAGGATCTATGGCCTATCCTGTAGGTAGGGAAATGGGCAGACTAGATGGGCCAAGCGGTCCTTATCTGCCGTCAAAGTCTATGTTTCTATGTTTCTATGTCCAATTGTACTGTAATGCATGATTAAGACAGAATTATGCTTGCCTTATGGAACTTTCTGACTAGTTATAATAAACTGAAAGCAGCTAATCTTGTTGCCAAATGTATTGAGATGTGTTTTATACAACTTGAGAGTTGTATACCGTGAATAAACAGTATGTATTATGAATTTGTCAGGCAGTCTATGGGCCTATAGTAAATGCGAATGCTAAGCATCACGTCCTGTCATACAAAAGGAAACAGCTCCCCCAATAGACTTTTCTGAATGAAACAGAATTACTACACCACTTCATCAGCTCATGTTTTACAGACCATTGAAGGCACATTCTGTAGTGTCCTAGATTATACAAAGATGTGACATCCTCACTCCTGAAAGTGTTTCTTTTTCTAATTTTCAGCAGTGCAGAACAAATCCACAGAATATAACAAAATTTCTGAAAAACTACAAACTTTTCTTTCAGTCCATAAACACAAATTTGATGTGTCCAGGGGCAAGAAGGAAGTAAAAACTACTCACAGAAACAAATCTACCATTCATTTATCCTTTTGTAAAGTTATGGTACTAGGCATTAAGCATATATACTGTATGTCTAATCTTGTTATTCAACATTATACTATTGAATGAAAACAGGCCAAAAGATGCCAGATTTGTGAAAATGGCTATAAAATGAATAATGTCACATTATATAGCAACTAAATATGTCTATATTTGTTAATACTTTCTATTTATTGCTTATTTAATAAATTACAGAACATTTATTTGGTTAACATTATTTTAACATATGTACAAATCAGAATTGTTTATATTTTCTATTTAATGCTTTTTTTATGAATGATAGAATATTAATTTGGTTGACATTATTTTAACATATGTACAAATCAGTATTTATTAAAAAACATATTAGGAAATACTAAGTTTTGCATTAAATCATTTCCTTACACTTTTTTGTTTAAAGAAGTGTTCATTTCTAATCTGTGTAATATTTTTAAGAATGTTAAATATAACACCTGTTTTCTTAGTGGATAAATTATTTTACATATTTATTTTGTAATGTATTTGTGGGACTATAATGTATTTTGATTAATAAAAGATAATTTAATTCAGGTCTGCTGTTTACTGACTGTACAGTTTGTCTGCACACCTTAAAGGGGGGAGGATTTTATATTGTTTATACACAAGCAAAAACACACACCAGAGTGTGCATTAATGTTAACTCACAACATGTCCAGGGGTCTGTTGAGAGGCATGAGGCATGACAGAGTGACTTTGTCAACCATGGAAATGTGGTAAATTATAGCATTAATGCACACCCTATAGTGCATATTAGAAACAGTTTTTAAAGTAAAAAGTAGAAAATAATCAAGCCAAATCTGACCCATGTGGTAATTAGAGATGGGCAAAGTCAACAAGCTTTGCTCCATTAAACATTTTGCATGTTGTACTCAATACGCGAAGTGCAATGCACAAACTTCACTAATTTGCTGTGGCTGGACTGAATGCAAAATGTGGAATTTTGCAGGTGAAATTCCACACTCCCCACGTAAACTTAGGCCACAATGTTAAAAAGAACATAAATCTCTGATATCTAGTGGTCCTCCTGCCTGCTGATCACCTTTCACAGTTTGTGTCGTTTAAAACAATCACCCCCTCCCACACCCCTGCTGAATGCAGGCCAGTCGGCCACATGTAAAAATATCATTTTTTTAAAAGAAATCTTCCATTCCCTGGTGTCTAGTGGACCCTTCCCCGATCATTGGCCAGTCGGTCACATGCAAAAATTTTTTTTTTAATTAAATCCCCCAATGCACAGTGTGTAGCAGACCTCCCCAATTGCTGGACACAGTTTGTGTCATTTAAAACAATCCCCCCACCTCTCCATTCCCTATCCCCACATGTAAAAATATAATTAAAAAAATGAAACCCCCCATTCCTTCATGTCTAATGTACCCCCACACATCCCACCCTGTCCAGATCAGTGCCACACCACCCCACTCCCCTCTAGTCCACCCTGAGTGGCCCACTGGCATAGCACTCCACTCACCTCCATGTTCAGCAGCCCAACTAAGCTTTTAATGAATGAGTGTGTGCTTGTACCTGCACATGCACATTCATTGACAGCTCATGGTCTTTTAGGAAGATTTTCAGGGGGCTGGAGAATGGGAGGGGCTTCTCCAGTCACTGTCGGGTGTAGGGGGCAGGATGGTGGCAACAGCGTTATGGATCATGAGGGGACTGGAGCAGCCCCCTCCCATTCTTTAGCCCTCTGAAAAGCTGCCCAAATGATCACAAGCTGTCAATGAATGAGTGCATGCTTGTACATTCAGTCATTCACTAAGAGCTCAGTTGGGCTGCCGGACATGGAGGTGAGTGGATGGCTGTGCCGGTGGCTCACTTGGGGTGGACTGGGGGAGCAGGGTGGTGTCACTGGCACTGGTCTGGATGTGGTGGGGTGCCCACTTGACACTAGGGAATGGGGGATTTAATTAAAAAAAATTTGTATTTTTATATGTGGCTGACTGTCAAGTGATTGGCAGCGGAGGGATGTGAAGGGGTGATAGTTTTAAATGACACAAACTGTGTCCAGCGATAGGTGGGGGGGGTCCAGTAGACACCAGGGAAAGGAGGGGTTCATTAAAAAAAAACAGATGTATATTTTTACATGTGGATGACTGGCTGGCAATTGGATGGAGGGGCAGAGGTGACTGTTTTAAATGACAAACTGTGTCCAGTGATCAGTGGGGGGGATCACTAGACACCAGGGATAGATCTGGGTGGTGTTGGGAGATTCCCCATTTGTCATCTCTACTTGCTTTGGGTTTTTTAAGTGCAGTTTGTCCTTAAAAATCCAAAAAGGAAGGTGAAGTCACAAATGGCAAATTTCGGGAAATTTTTAAAAATTATGCGAAGTGCTCCATGGGGCGAATTTGGAGACTTCAATGCATATTCGCCCGCAGATTAAAACTTTGCTGCATCTCTTGTGATAATACTATATGCAATTTATGCATAGTCTTGTGACCAGCTTTAACCAATCAGATTGCTTGTTTTGTCTAAGCAATTTCAAACTGTAAATAGAAACAACGTGATTTTTTGCTTCTTTTAAAGAATTATCTTCCCCAGGATATCCCAAATGAGATGCAACTGCCTATTTACAGTGTGAGTCTTCCTCTGCACATAACTGAGCAAACCTAAGCATGAGGAAACAAAAAGGCTTAGCCCTTGGTTCACATTTAGAAAATGTTTGTGCTGGGAAGTTGACGGCAGATAAGGACTTCAAGGCCCATCCAGTCTGCTCATTTATTTTCCTACCTTATGAATGTGCCATCATCCTTTGCTCTGTCAATAGCCTATCTATTCATACTCATCTGTATTACTCCCTTATGCCTATCCCATACCTGTTTGAAGCCCTGCACTGTATTCATATCCATCACTTCCTAAGGTAGGCTGTTCCTTGCAACCACCACCCTTTCAGTGAAAAAGAACTTCCTTACATTGCCCCTTAATTGACCTCCCTCTAATCTCATGCTGTGTCCTCTTGTCCTGCTATTTTTCTTATATTGAAACATGTTAGACTCTTTCACCTTGTTAATGCCCTTAAGGTGTTTGAATGCTTTGATCATATCACCTCTCTCCCTCTTTTGCTCTAGGCCTTGCGGTCCTTATCTGCCATCAACTTCTATGTTTCTATCTTTCTATGTGCATGATCTTGCACTTCTTTGCATTAAACCCCAGTTGCCACTCTTTCGACCATGTTGTAGTTTATCCAGATCTCTTCTCATTTTGCCCACCCCATCTGGATCATCTACACTGTTGCAGATCTTGGTGTCTTCTGCAAACAGACAAACTTTACCCTCCAGTACATCTGCAATGTCACTGATGAAGATATTGAAGTGGACTGGCCCCAGGACTGATCCCTGAGGTACCCCACTTGTGACTTGCATCTCTTCTGCCTGTATACCCTTTACCATCACTCTCTGTTTTCTGCCCATCAAGCAGTTTGCCACCCAGTTGACCAACGTCTGACCCCCCTGAGTCTACCCAGCCTACTAATCAATCTTCTATGTGGAACAGTATTGAAAGCTTTGCTGAAGTCAAGGTAGGTGACATAAACTGTTCCCCCTTGGTCCACCACTCTGGTTACCCAGTCAAAGAAATCTATGAGATCAGTTTGACAGGACCTTCCTTTTGTAAACCCATGCTGTCTTAGATCCTGTGCTCCTATGGATTCCTGGTGTTACACTATCCTTTCCATAAGGAGTGCCTCCATAAACTTGTCCACTGCTAAGGTAAGACTAACTGGTCCGTAGTTCCCTGCTTCCTCCCTGCCACCACTCCATAACCTCCTTGGTAACCAGATAAGCCTCTTTCATATCCTGGCATTGGCTACTGTTTTCATACAGCTCTGTGTGTCCTCTGGAACTGCTCCATTGATGGTCTTCCACTTGGACACAGCTCCTTCCATCTTGCTTACTCCTTTGACTTGTTCCTCTAGTAACCTAGTCATTTTAAAGAAGTCTGCCTTGCAGAAACTCAAGACCTAAATTCTGAATTTGGTGAGTCCAGGAGAGTGGGGTAAGGAAAACTGCACAGTGTTGTAGTCACGGTTTCCAAGAAGGGCCTCAACCTGAACACTGTCCAATATGTTATAAATGATACATGTCATGTTTATAAGGGAAGTCATAAATTGCTGTTGGCAGTTCCAACAGCAAAATGTGTCTTGGATTGGAGAGTGGATCTTTGCCCTGGAACCTGTTCAGGTGAGTGAGGATATGTAGGGGGTGTGGGGTGGTGGGTGCTGAGTGTGAGGTTGGAGTGTGGGAGGGGGGTTGGATCAGCAAGGGACCATTTTCTTTTTTGCAGGTTTAAGCAAAACAAAACAAAAAACAACTGAAGGACAGTTTTGATTATTGCAAGGAATATTAATGCAGGAATGGTGATCGGAGGGTGCCACTAGACACCAGGGAAAAATCATACATAAGGGAATGGCAGTCAGAAGGTGGGGGCATCACTAGACACCAGGAAACACTATAATTCATAAGGATATGTCAATGGGAGTGTCCACTAGACATCAGGGATACATAAGGGGAAAATAATTGGAGGGTGAGAGGTGACAGTAGACACCAGGGAAACATTAATATATAAGGGGATGGTGATCGGAGGGTGGGGGTACCACTAAACACCAGGGAAACTTTATGAAAATATGGGACCAGCAATTAGAGGGCAGGGGGTGCCTCTAGACACCAGGGAAACAATATAAATATGAGGATGGCAATCAGAGGGTGGGGGATGCCACTAGACATCAGGGAAACATAACATTTAACAGGATGGAAATTGGAGGGGGGTGCCACTAGACATCAGGGAAATATTACATACATAAGGAGATGGCAATGGGGGGGTGGGGGTCACCTTTAGACACCAGGGAAGGGGTGGCTTACTGATCTCAGAGTTCCAGCTCCGGCTGCAGAACTCAAGAAAGTCCCACTCTTCTCTTACAGAGAATGCAGGTGAATGCCTCCTGTCTCTATCCTGGGCACCCTGGATTTTGGGGTGCCCAGAAAAGGTATTTATGAGTACTTTAAAAAACAAACAGCAGAATCTAGTTAACGGGTCCTGTTTAGCTAGGCTCAGGTGTTTGCTTTTTTAAAAAAAGATAGTTTTTATACATCTTAATGTCTGTGACTTTAAAATGAGGAAAGAAATGGTGGCCAATATGATCAATATTTCTGTCAGCACAAGAGGTAAGTACTGAAAATAAGCAGTCATGATTGTGTTTTCTTTACTGTTAGCAAGGTAAACAATGAAAATAAGCAGTCTCAATCATTTTTTATGATTCAGGAGGTAAATCATGAAAATTAGCAATCACAATCTTTTTTTTTCTATTCGCATCAGGACACAGAAACATAGAAGTTGACAGCAGATAAGGACCGCAAGGCCCATGCAGTCTGCCCATTTGTTCTACCTTATGAATGTGCCATAGGCCTGCACTCTGTCAATGGCTTGTCTATTCATACTCATCTGTATTGCTCACTTATGCCTATCCCATGCCTGTTTGAAGCCCTGCACTGTATTCATATGCACCACTTCCTGAGGTAGGCCGTTCCATTCATCCATCACCCTTTCTGTGAAAAAGAACTTCCTCACATTACCCCTTAATCGGCCTCCCTCTAATCTCATGCTGTGTCCTCTTGTCCTGATATTTTTCTTATATTGAAACATGTTAGACTCCTTCACCTTGTTAATGCCCTGGAGCCATATAATATTTTTTCATGAAACCTTCCAAAGGCACACCCTTGTCATGGCCCCCTTCAACACTGAACATTTCATGAAAAAATTCCACGCTGTCTAGGCTATAGGTGAAAGAAAAAACTACCCAACGTTAAGTATAGAGAAACCAAACATGTTTTCTTTTTCATTTTTTGGTGGTTTGTATCTTGAAAACTGAACAGGATGCTGTCACAAAACATTTTACATCTCAAGATTATGGCAGCCTGATCATGCATGCCAAATTTGGGGCTATCTTGTCAAATGATGCTAAGGTTATTAAGGTGCAACAACTGGAGTTTAACATTAAACAGCCTACTCAACCTAATTATAGGGGCACTACTGTGCTCCTGTAATAATACTGCTGGGTATTTGGTTCCAGATTTAAATTGTATGATAAGAAAACGCTCGCTGTCCAAAAACTGCATTTCTAAGGGGATAGTTTAGTATGGCATCATCAGTCGATCTAGAATTACTATAGATGGTAGGTAAGGCAATCATATTCTGTACAAATGGAGGATTTTGGTATGCTTTGTATTCCAAATAATCAGGGCTTCTATGTAACTTTCTTTAGCTTCTATTAATAGCCAGTTCAATTTGGCATATAAGCAACTATCTATGAGTTTGAGGGGTTAGCTTCAGAAAAAAGTGACAGGTTTTATCATATAATATTATAATTTTAGAAAGGCTATTTTCAGCAGTAACTTTGTAAATAGGAAGCACTTTGGCCCGAATAGGTAAAATTAAACTGTAGACTTCCTGTTTTCCAGCTTCAAAAGCTTCCTCTGCTTTTGACTGGTTAGGAGGGCTGTAAAACCACTCTCATCCTAATGATTTCCTCTTAAATGTTTCCATGGCCTTTCCACCTCACCCTGTTCTCAAATGGACTTTTTTATCTATGTCTTCTACGTGTTCTCATACATATAACACTAACACTCTTCTCTTTATTATCTCCCTGTCTCTCCTAAAGAACATACAAACATATGAAAATTACCAGCAGAAACAGGCTGTAGTGGTCTGTTGTGTCTGCTTGAGTGTACAACTCCATCTATTTTACTGGAGCTGTCCCCTTCCCCTATATCCACCTCCCTCAGAGCTTAGTATTGTTTGAGAAAAGGCAGCATTCATTTTTGACACCTACCACTATGTCACCAATAAAGATGTTGAATAGCACTGGACTGAATACTGATACCTGTGGGACCTCGTTGGTTACAAGTCTAGTCTTGGATAGTTCTCCCCTACCGTTATCTTGCTTTCCTTTCTTGCAGCCAGCTCCTGAGCCACCCCAGCATCTTGTCTCCAAGTCCCAGGTAATTCAGTTTGCTGAGCAACCTTCCATGCAGCACAGAGTTGAAGGTTTTATTGAAGTCCAGGTATAGTACATCCACTGCTTGGCCTTGCCCAATGAACTTGTGACCCAGTCAAAAAATTCTATCATGTTCATCTGACAGAATTTCCCCATGACAAACCCATGCTGCCTATCGTCCTGGAGACCGTTACCCTCCAGAAACTTTACCAGCTTTTCTTTTAGAATGATCTCCACTAATTTGCCTACAATGAAGGTCAGACTGACTGGTCTGTAATTACCAGGTATATCTCTGGGACCACTCTAGTGGAGTGGCATCACTTGATCCATTTTTCAGTCCTAAGGCACACACCTTGTCTCTAACGAGGTTTTAAACAGATCGACCAGGTGGACTGCCAGTACCTCTGCCAGTTCTCCCAGGACCCTCAGGTCTATGCCATCCAGGCCAGGTGCCTTATTCACCTGAAGGGCCCCTAGACCATCTAAGACCTTGTCAACCTTGATCACCCTATCTGTTTTATCCCTGCCTTTTATTACCCCTATCTTCTTCCCCTGCAGCATAGGTCTGTCCTTTTCCAAAGTGAATACAGAGATGAAGTACTTAGTCAGTGCCTCTGCCTGATTCTCACCATTTTCCGCCCATCCATCCTCCTTCCTTTTTTTTTTTTGCACCCTCTCTGCACACCACTCAGCCACTCTTTTGGGCTGCCTAGGACCTCTGTGCTGCACACCACCCTCACCACCATCTGCCACCCCATATCGACTGCCCCCCAGTTAACCTGACGTATCCCTTCATTGGGTGGGTCCTCTCCTTCTGGGTAGAAAGCACCGGTTGGTGTAACCAATTGCCCCGGGTGCTGCTGGGGTCACTCTGAGCTGTCTGGGGCTCTGTGGTGGTGAGAGTCTGGTGGTCATCATTCAGTTGGCTGGGGTGTCATTTTCCATTTTCTTCCCTCGGGAGCGTGGCATGCTACTGATGTCAAGGTACATGCCAATGTCAGTCATGCTCCTTGTTCAGTGGGGCTCAGTGCATTGCTGCTCCTCCAGCCTCCGCCAGGAGTCAGCAAACCCTGGGAGAAGGTGAGCAGTTGTTGGACACTCAAGCATTCTCCCTTAGTCCGGCCCTCCAGCGCCCAAGTCCATTCCTGAATCCGGGTTGCCGGCATCGCAAGCAGAAATCCAATCCCCTCCTTCTTGATCCTAACAATCCCCTCCTTATTGCCACTGCTGTCCCTTATATATCTGAAGAAGTCCTTTTCCCCTTCCCTGAGCCCCTATGCTAGCTTTAGTTCCTTTGCAGCTTTAGCTGTCTGGACCACTCTCCCTGCATATAGGGATTTACCTGAGTAAACCTCCCTGTCCTCCTCTCTTATAGTATGCCTGTACTTTTGAAACGATGCCCTCTTCTCCCCCATCTTCTCTGCCATGTCCTTGTTGAACCAGCTTGGTCTCTTGGTCCAGGACTTTTTACTATGGGTCTTTGTGCAGTAGTTTTTGATCTCATTCAGACCCAATTTAATGAGGGACCATTTCTGCTCCGCATCCATCTCTGGCCTGATTTTTGCAAGGTGCTCTACAAGTATGTCCTCCATTCCTCTAAAGTCTGCTCTCTTGAAATCCACCACCCACGTCTTGGTTTCAGCTGTTTCTTTACCCATATTGCAGTAAAACCATGCCATGCAGTGGTTACTACCCACAAGGGGGTCCTCCACTGCTGTTTCCCGGAGATGTTATCCATTTGACAGCACCATGTCCAATATGGCACCATCGTTGGTTGGCTGTGTGACCCTCTGCACCAGGAAACAGTCATAGAAAGCTTCCAGGAGGACATTTTCCCTGGCACAGGAGGCAGTCAGGGTACTCCAGGCTATGTAAAGAGGTTATAACCCAGGATCATGATGGAATAGTCAAGATTTGGTGAGGCCAGCATCTCCATGACTGCCAGAAAGTCAGCTTCAGCCTTTGCTGCCAGTGCTTGCAGGCTACACATCTTGTTCAAGCTTCTGGCATTTAGGCTGACTACACTCCAAGCTATCCCCTCTCCCTTGATTTCTGCTTTTTCTCTTGCCCATCCCTGCCACCTACATGGCTACCCCTTTTACCTGCACCCTTCTGCTGTCATTAAGATGTTATGCCTCCCTTTTAAGGGGGAATACCAGCTAGGTCCCCTACAACCTGCTGATCTCTGTGGAAACTGGAATCTCCTTGAAAGTGTGGTGTGATCATGGACTGAGTCAGACCACCCACTCTCTGTATCTCTTAGCACTTTGATTAATTATGGTAAGGGGAGGACTGTGTAGAATTTGCAACACATTTTTGTGTGACTACAACAAAGGAAACTTATGGAGCAATAGCTGATGTGCCAAATCATGGCTTTGATTTTTTTAAATTCAAAATTATGTATTTCCTTGGTGATAGAACACATTTTGCCGATAACTTGAGTACTTTCTACTTTCTACTTCCTGCTTTCTGCTATGTTTTTTAAATGGTCAGGGGTTCTGTGCAGAGAACCAGTTCTTTTTAGGATCAGACACAGTTTATGATTATGCAGGAGATGTAATATACAAGAGGCTATGTCCCCTGAAAGCTATATGCCCAGAAGAAGACCCAGTAGGAGTCGAAGCACTGGGGTGAGTGGTGGGACAGCTCAGAGTAAGCCTGTATGTGAGCAATAGCAATTCTTTACAATTGTTTAAAAAGTTAAGCTTATTTTGTGACTCATAGCTTGATTGGAATTTCTTCTTTTTCCTCGAGTGCAACATATCTTTGGACTGTTGTGTGGGATTAGCAATCACACCTGTGGGTACCAATCAGTCTGTCTGTTTGTGGCTCCACAGCCAGCCCTCCCCCACAACTTTCACCCTGCTACAGGAGTACGGGAGAGGGAGGAAATCCCACTTGAACAGACTCTTATCCCAAAAGTGGACCTAGTTTCCTGATTGCCCCTTGGGGCTTCCCCACCTGCTTTTTCCCCTGTGGTTCTTCTGGTCCTGGTCTGAGTCCCTATAGTGCCCCTGGGTCATCCCTCCAGCCTCTGCAGCATTATGTAGCTCAGAGTGGGGTCTAAGGAGCTTAAGTGTGGAGCCACCAGTTGGTTCTGCACTTTGGTGCAGTTGTGGTAATCTGCGCATGCGCAGAAGCACATTGGTGTTTTTGGCCATTCTAGCAGTCATTTGAATGCCTTTCCAGTGCTCCTGGTCCACCAGTTTAGCTATCTGGGGACTGGAGACCTGAGGAGGCACCAGAGAAGTAGCCAGGTTTTTTATTAAGGAGTGCCAATCGCACTACAGAACTCGGGGGGGGGGGGTAGTATAGCCTAGAGATTAGAGGAATGAGGTGTGAACAAGCTTGATACATCCAGCAGACCAGACCTCAGTTTCATTTTCACAACCTCCACTTGCATACTATGTGGCTCTGAGCAAGTCACTTAACCACCCAGTGCTCCCAGGTCACCCCTGAAAACAGGCACTTGTGCCTAGTGGGTCTTACCTGGTTACCAAAGACTAAAATAAAAAAATATATATATATTCATAATGTGGCATCCCTATTAATGAGCTGAGCCTGTCTAGCGCTTGTGGGCAGAGTGTATTGGAGCTAGTGACAGTCAGGGGCTAGGAAAGAATAATAAATGGTGTAATGGTGTGAGAGGGAAAAGGGGATCCTACAAATTGGTGGGGCAATAAATAAGTAAAAGTATTCACTGTGGCTGCACTAGGGGGATAAAGTGGAACATTGTGTGGACTATCATGGGACTGCTTCTTCAGCAGCCATATCTGCAGCCATGTGGTTACAGCACAGCCAATAGGAAAACCAGGATTGTTCAGGAGGACTGTGGGACTGTAAAATGGACTTATGAGAGAAAAGCTGGGGAAATACTTAGTGTCCTTTCACACAGCCAAAAAAGTGACATGGAAGATTAATGCATATTAATTTCCTGAATGGACAGTGGTGTTAACCAATGAAGAGCTGTGAGAAAGCTCCCAAAAGGAAAGGACTGTGTGGTTCTGGGTCAGTTCAGCGGGATTCCCTCCAGAAGGAGAGGACTCCAGCCCCTTGGAAGACTGGGGATGCAAGGCTTGGGAAAGGCCTAACTGGGGGATGCCAGCCACTGTTCCTCAGGGCCTGTGGGTCTGCTTTTCCCCATTGTAAGAAGGAATGTGGTTAAGGAATTTGGTGTGCAATGCAGCAGAGAGAGAGAGAGAGCTGCAAGGTACTGCAACAGGCTGTTGTGGGAAGGGAGCTATACCACAGCAGTGAAGGTATTGCTCAAAGGTTCTAGAAAGGATCAGTAGTCTATTTCTGCACCTAAACAGTGAGAAACCAGGAGGGAAGGAACAAGGATACAGGTTCAAGTGAAGAAAAAGGTTTTTTCCGTACCCTGGGTGGACTCATCGTCACAAGGAAAAAGGGGAAGGGCAGTGGTCTAATGTAAAGGAAATGTCTGGTTTATGGAAAAGGTTTATGGACACTTGCTATGGGTGTCCCCCTAACTTGTGGGGACTTGGCCAGTAAAACCAGGTACACTTGGTATGAAAGTCTCCCTGCAGGTGGAGGCTTGGCCAGTAAAACCAGGTAGTCTGCTCTGGAGAAAATAGAGCTTCTTCCAGTTCACAAGCACCTACACAGTAAGAGAGAAAAAAAAAAGAAGAAATGGTTGCATTAAGGGACTGGTCAAGTGAATTGGTATTCAGTTAATGTAAAGGTCAGGGTCCTTGGACGAGCACGAGGTGAATGAAACAAAGTCTCACTGGGATTGTGCGCTCAGTGAGAGTCCAGGGACTAAGTTCTGATTACAAAAGGCCGTGGCTGCCATGATGGTGTGGGGCTGAAGGATGTTTTTTCTTAAACTTCTAAATATTAAATTTGTCAAACTGAGCTAAGCCTAGAGACTGAGAACCTGCTCATTTGTCAACCTGCAACCAGGTAAAGAACTTGCTAGCCCCTGTCAAGTGGGACCGACTGGACCACAGGAAGCTAAGGGTGTGTGCCTGAGTACTAGGGCACTCTAATCCAGTGAAGAGCTGGACCCTGGGGTCACTCCTGGGTCTGGGTTCCTTGTTGTCTGGAAAGCTTTGTGTTCATGCTCTGCATCTGGCCAAGAAACAGGTTGAAGGGGACAAGCTACAAGACCATCAATCAAGTCAGAAGTTCCAAGCTGCTGAGTGCCTACTCCTCTTCTCATGTCTCTTCAAATCAAAGTCTCTGAGTTCTGCTGTTCCATCCACCCCAGAGGTGCAGTCGCCATGCCACTAGAGACTGATCTGCAGATCCATGAGTAATTGTAGGGATTGTCCTGCACCTGGGGAATGTACAATAGCTGTTCAAAGTTGAGCCCAATGGCATAGTAAAAGCTTACAAAAATCAAAGAGAAAGGTAAAAGCTAATTTAATTGAAGTGCACCAATGCCGGCTGACCAGCGGCACCCCAGGCCTGCAAAGAATATTTGGGAAACAAGGGATAGATTCTGAGGCTGTATCTGAATCTGGTGAACTAGTACCAGTTGGGGGTTTGTTAATGATAACCATCTACAGTAGTTAGCTAGATAGAAGGGTTGGTGGCTGCAAGTATTCAAAGTCTGTTTGAATTTAAAGGGGAAATGCAAAGTGTTGTCTTTTGGGGTTTGGTTTTGGTAATCCATGTGTTGGGGTGACTGTATGGGGAGGTGGGTTGGTACAGCATCCCAGGGGCTTGTAATGTGGAAATCAGACCCACTTAAAATGTACTCTGTGTGGAGGCATGATGCTTATATTTTATTCTACCATGGGAAAGGATCCCCAGTAACAGCAAAATTGGATCCCAGGCCCCTCAACCTTGTCTGCCCAACAAGGCAGTGGTAGCAACTCTCCTGGGACATGGCACCAGGGCTACACCTATAAATCTGCACTCTCTGTCATTGCAGCACCCTTTCAGCCATGAACTCAACTCACATTTTTTAACTGTCTTATTTCCCTAATGTCCCACACCAGCAAAGAGAAGATCACAAATGCTGATGTTGTCCTCAGCTTCTCCCCTATTTTATAGAAGCTATAGAAACATAGAATTTGATGGCAGATAAGGACCACATGGCCTACCTAATCTGCCCATTTCCCTACCTAACGGATAAGCTGCAGATCCTAGTTAACCATCAGCCTACTTCCTCCTACCCCCCACTAGAACTGCCTTATGTCTGTCCCATGCATTATAGAATTCCCCCACTGTTTTTGACTGTATGACCTCCTCAGGAAGGCTGTTCCATGCATCTACAACCCTCTCTGTGAAGAAATACTTTCTCTCATTACCTCTGAGCCGTCCCTCCTCTATCTTCAAATTGTGCCCCTTTGTTCTTGCACATCTCTTTTTCTGAAAGATGCTACCCTCTTGGATTTTGTTGATTCCCTTAAGGTATTTGAAAGTTTCTATTATGTCCCCCCCTCTCCCTCCTTTCCTTGAGGCTATACATCTTAAGCTCCTTTAGTCTTTCTTCATATGTCATCTGGTGCAGACCCTGCAAAATTTGTTCAAGAGAATGGCATAATATCTTTCAGTTTTGGGCTGACCAGATCATTTGACCCTAAATGGACAGTCACATATGTACACCCCCCCCCAGGCACTTGACTATTCTCTCAAACCTAGGCAAGGCAATGCACATTTTATTTCTATGGTGCCCAATCCTGGAGGCTCTGGGCACCTAACAATGAAAGCAGATAAGAGACATAAAGATTTACACAGATAATAAAATAGTGATAAAGACAAATAATTCAATAAAACGAGTAAATGACTCAGAGTAAAACAAGTACCACATCAGAGACCATGTCTGGAAAAGCCAGGGAAAACAAGAGGGTCTTGAGACAGCACTTAAATGTCTCAACTGACAGGGCCTCCCTGATAGATGAAGGCAGTGCATTCTACAGGACTGGGCCAGTGACACTGAATGCTCTGTCGCCACTAGTTCTTGATCTAGTCCTGGGAATCTTATGGAGGTCTCTAGAAGAGGAATGGAGGCAGTGGACTGGGGCAGTTGGTGTTAAAAAATCAGTCAGATAGCCAGGACCTAGTCCATGCAGGGCCTTAAAGGTGAGCAAGCACACCTTCACGATCACCCTGCACCTGTCTAGCAGCCAGTGCAGTTCCTACAGCCCATAGGGTTACATGACAGAACCTCGAAAGGCCCATCAGCAACCTGGCAGCTGTGTTCTGCATCAGCTACAGTCAGCAGAGGGTACCTCCTAAGACCTCGATCTACTGGTATTCCTTCTAGCAGAGACTCCCAGGAGACACCTTCTTGGTCCTCCTGTAAATGGATCACTGACTATAAATGTCACCCTTCCTATAGTCTTGTGCCACAGGCCCCTCTCCTAGGAGTTACCTTGATGGTTGTTCCTGAAGACTGGTTGATGATTGATGTGTTGTCCACCTGGGGAGAAGACAGCTAATCCTCTTTAGCCTGGGGCTCAAAGCAATTTATCATTTCTGGGCCTAGACTCATGCCTGCACTCTGGGTCTTTGATTTGGCTCCCCCCCAACCTTTTATCATCCAGCCGCCCAGACTGGCTGGCCTCTGTGTCAATGGGGAGGGGGGGTATAGAGGACATCCACAGACCCCATTCAAGTCTGCTGCATAAATAGTGCATATCATACCATGTTGCAGCAAATTCCATTTCAGCAATGCCAGGCTCCTACATAGGAAGACAAGCACCATTCCTCCATAGCAGAGCTTGGAAGATGGCCACCCCACATCCCCTAGAGCTAACAATGTCCCTCCTTCAGTCCCCCAATATAATAGGAGTCATCCTCCTTCAAGTGTTTATTAGGCAGATATTTGATTGTATGAGAGCCTCTCAGGAATCTTCCATTCCATTTGTGTCATTTGCATGCCCTTTCCTTGATTCAGTATTTAGAAATAAAAGAGTTAAATGGAAACAAAACACCACTGTGAAGAGTAAATACTGTACGAAGCACCCATGTTTACAATATCAGAAAAGAAACATAAATGATAGACAAAGTGCAGCATTGCAGCATCTGTGGAGAAACATTATATGAGGCCCAGTGGGTACCAGGTTTCATCAATACAGTGCACATCTTGTGTCTCCACAGATTAATAGACTGCAGTGGAGGAGCGGAACGGAGGGAAGAAATAAATGGCACCCCTATGGAGAATCCGTTGGGGTGAGGCACCCAGAATAGATTTCTTGACTCTAGCAAAACCAGTTGGGGCTTTTATTTGTTAGATGTGGTAACCTGTCTGCTTTTGTACTAGATATGTGAGTTTCCTATCTTATGTTTATTAAATCTGTTGATAATATGTTTTTCTGTGTTAGTGCCAGTACTTTCTTCTGATGTTCTTTAGCAAAATCTGTTCAAGAAAATAAGGATCGGCCAGTGAGAAGGGTGTCAGACAGCACAAGGAGGAGCAAGATGTAATTTATTATTTTAGGGGACTCCATAGTTAAGAGGAATAGGAAGGGTAGCACACAACCCAAACACAAGGATAACCGCACAATAGCTTTATTTAAGTGCTCAGCTGCATTACTAAATGTGCAGAACAGCAGTAAAAAAGTAGTAACTTACTGTATCAAGGTGGAAGGTTGGCAAAAACAGCAAACAGGCCCGCACTTAACTCTTAACCTGTTTCATCCAGAGGTCTTCATCAGGGGCCCAATTACCTACTGGTCAAAGTGCTGGGCTTCTGGGGACTGTAGGATTCTTCTACTTTCTCAGTCTTTGCACTGGCCATTTAATAAACTATCTTGAACAGCAGTGTTTGACTGCTACCTTTCATTTAGCAGTTTGTAGTGGATTGAGCCCCTCCATGAGTGTCTCAGCTGTCTCGCTATATTCTTTCCCTGGGGCAGGTACCATGCTATTTCTTCCTAATGAAGTACAGTATACAAACATACCCTCATATCAAATGAGAGACGTCAGTGTGATACTTTAGTGACTCTGTGTCATAGTAATACAGTAGTCCCTACCAACAAGGGCACCTTCTAAAGTGGAGGCACCACTGCGATCACATACAGTATGTTACCATCAAGCCCCTTATGTGGAACACCATTGTAATGCAGGACCAACTAGGATCCCCTCCAAAGATGTTGGAAACACATTACCAACAAAATGGCATTTCAAAAAGTAGTAGGTTGGGGTGAGGTGGAGGGACTGGATCCTAAAAGCTATCTGATGAGAAATATCTTCAAAGGTTTGAGCAAAGATGATATTTTTTTTATTTATTTATTTAGTTTTTGTTAACCGGGTAAGTGCACTAGCCAGCTGGTGACTATTTTCAAGCATGACCCGGGAGAGTACAAGACAATACATACTGTGGGTGTTTACATAGACAATACAATAAGTATGGCAATATAATGTTTAGACAGTAGATAGGTGCAGTCTTTAGTGTTAGCTGAAGGGCAATCGGTTCCAAGGGTGGGTCCCTTAGGCTACAGCGGTGGTTCAATGGCAGCGCTGGGGAGCAAGGAGGAGTGATCCTAAGCCCAGAAAATGGGCGTGGAGGGACTTTTCCGCGATTACGGCTTTAGCGGCTCAAGGTAACCTAGCAGGCAGGCTCCTGGTACTACTTCTGGGCATAAGTCTGGGTGGGCGGCCCTGTAAATAGGATACTGAGGAGAAGACGTGAGTCTTCTCTGGATACCGCTGGGCCAGAGGTTCCAGAGGCGGGTTCCTGAGACTATCGAGGTGGGTCAGTGGCAGTGCTGGGTGCAGGGAGGAGTGATTCTAAGCCCAAAAGGGCTAGGAAGGACTTATCAATGATTACGGCTTTGGCAGCTATAGGTACCAACAGGCAGCCGGGCTCCTGGTACTGCAACTGGACTTGAGCACGGCGGGCCGTCCAAGTCATCAGGCTTCTTGGAGGAGCAATACACAATCTACGCTGGATACTGCTGGGCAAGCGGTTTGAAAAGGCGGGTCCCTTAGGCTACAGAGGTGGGTCCACAGCAGCACAGGGGATCACGGAGGAGCGATCCTAAGCCCCAGTGGGCTTGGAGTGACCTTCCAGTGCTGGGGAGCTAGGAGGAGCGATCCGAAACCCCGATGGGCTTGGAGTGACCTAATGGCAGATTACAGCTTTGGCGGCTCAGGGTACCAGCAAGTGGCAGGGCTCCCCATTCTACTTCTGGTTGTGGGCATGGTGAACGGCCCCTGTCCATAGGCTTCCTTGGAGGAGCAAGGCGCAGTCTTCAATGGTTGACACAGGGCAGGCGGTGAAAAGGTGGGTCCCTGAGACCACCGAGCAGGGTCCAAGGGAGCTCTGGGGTGCGTTATTTAATGCACATTGAACTATATAAGGGAGAGGGATGATGGAGAGTGGAACAACGTAATAGCTGTGGGGCAGCAGTTTTCTGATTAAGACAGCACTGGTCAGAACTTAATGCAACATTGTTCAGTGCAGTATATGGCACGCAGCTTAGTAGTTTCAGATAACATTGAGATATACTCCAAGTAAAACAGCGCTGGTCAGTACATAAATACAGCTTTGTTAAGTACAGTATGGAGCAAACATAGTAGTTATAGGTCCTTAACCTGCCCTTAGTAAATGGGCAGACTGGATGGGCCTTGCGGTCCTTATCTGCCGTCAACTTCTATGTTTCTATGTTTCTATAGATTACAGAAATAGGGTTATTTCATGATCTACAGGTAGACATAATGTAAAAACAAGGCAGTAAGTAAGTAAGTAAGTGAGTAAGGAAGTGGGTGAGCTAGAGGGAGAGGAGGGGAGGAGAGGTGTGGCAGCAGGTAAAGTAGGTATGTAGGGAGGGGATAGGTGTAGGGCATGATTTCATGGGTAATTCAGGTGGGGTCAAAACAGGTACACTGGTCAGTAGTAGCTAAGTAGCGACGTAGCCCACATTTAAAGTGGTAGTGAGAAGAGGAGTGTCTAAGGTCCAGTGGCAGCATGTTCCACATCTGGGGGTCAGCATACCCAAAAGCCCTGGTGCCTTTGGAGGTGTGACACCGAGGAACTCCTACTAGAGATTTGTCAGTTGATCTCAGACCATGGTTAGTGGTAATGGGACGTAGTAACTCAGCCAGAGAAGCTGGAGTTTCCAGCCTGATAATGGAGTCACATAGACAGCCAAGAAAGTATAGTCTGGTAGCATAGGGGGAGAGCCAGCCTAGGTCACTATATAGCTGACAGCGATTTTTGAGCCAAGGGACCTTAGATGCATACCGACATATATTGTTATAGGTGACATCCCATTTCTGTATGGCTGATTTATGGGCAGTAGTCAGGATAGGGGCACAGTAAGTTAGAATTGGTAGAAGGATCCCTCTGGCGATGGCTAGCTTGGCTGATGACGTTAACATATAGCTGGTTCTGTAGGCCACCCCAGCTTACAATTTACTGTTTTGCAGGTTGTTTGAATGTAAATGTTAAGGTCCAGAGATTGGTCAAGCAAAATTCCAAGATAGCGAAACGAGGTGACAGCCTCTGAAGAGTTCCCATTTAGGTCCAGTATTTTCAAGGGGGAGGTGCAGGATCTGAGTTTTTGGGCGGTGCCAAGGGGCATAGCTTTGGTTTTGCTTGAGTTGAGGACAAGACGATGAAAGCTTAGCCAGTTTTGAATATTGTTGTAGGCCATGGTCAGAGATGAGTTTAGGTAGTCTATGTTATGTAAGCTGGCATAGATGACCAAGTCGTCAGCATAGAGAAGAGAGGAGCAGGATGAGATATTGCTTGGTATGTTGTTTATGAAGAGGTAAAAAAGAAGAGGGCCAAGAATTGAACCTTGGGGTACTCTAATATTGATTGTGGTACTATCCGACGTTGCAGAATTGAATTTTACAGTTTGGGTCCTGTCTGTTAGCTCCTGTACCAGTTTACAACAGGAATGGAGAAGCCTATGGAGTGAAGAGTGGACAGGAGTAAGGAGTGATCCACAAGGTCAAAGGCCTTGGTAAGGTCTATGAAGACAGCACCTGTTAGTCGACCATCATCCATATTGGAGAGGGTATCTGATGTGAATTTGGCAAGGGCTGTAGAGTGAGTGTGTTACATAGATACATGGATACATAGACACTGTTAGCAGATAAGGGCCTATGGCCCACCCAATCTGCCCATCTGAGCTTGTAAGTTCACTTTATGTTTTTTTAGAAGTCTATTGCCCCTTACCCCTTACCTCCAGAATTCCCTCATGTCTATCCCATGCATTCTTAAATTCAGTGATTGTTCCAGCCCCCATGACTTCCTCTGGTAGGGTATTCCACTTGTCCACCACCCTTAATGTGAAGAAATTCTTCCTCATGTTTCCTCTGAATCGCCCTCCCTCGAACTTCCTCCCATGCCCTCTAGTCCTGGAACACATTTTTCACTGGAAAATAGTGTCTTCCTGCACCCTGTTCCTCCTTGTAAGGTTCTTGTAGGTCTCTATCATATCCCCTCTCTCCCTCCTGTCCTCCAGGGAGTACATATTCAAGTCCTTCAGCCTGTCCTCATAGGACTTGTGATGCAATCCCTGTACCATCTTTGTTGCCCTCCTCTGAACCTTCTCTACCCTGTCTATGTCCTTATGTAAGTAAGGTCTCCTGAACTGAACACTGTTCTCCTGGTGGGTCCTCATTAGTGTCTTATTTAGTTGAATTATGACCTCCCTTTTCCTGCTGGTGATGCCCCTGCCTACGCATGTCAACATCCTATTTGCTTTACCTGCTGACTTGTCACACTGTTTCCCTACCTTGAGGTCATCAGAGATAACCCCAAAGTCCCTTTCCTGCTTGGTGCATGCTAGATCCTTATCCCCCAACTGATATGTTGTTCCAGGGTTTTTCTGCCCCATATGTACACTTCTTTGCACTGAATTTCAACTGCCAAACCCTTGACCATTCTTCAAGCTTCTGCAGGTCCCTCCTCATTTTGTTTACACCCTCTGGCATGTCTACTCTGTTACAGAGCTTCACGTCATCAGTGACACAATGTCAACTTCAGTGTTGACTAAGAGTTTGAAAGAGGTCATGAAACTGAGTCAAAAGGCTTGATTAGTCTGGAAATGAAAATATATTGAATAGTAGCTTATCCTGTGCTTGCAGCAATTTATGTTCTGCCAAAAATATATAAAGTTGATCCAACTTGATCATTGCAAGGAGAGGATGCTTAATGGAACTCATTTTTTTTTATTTAATGCACTTTATTATTTTCACATTTAACAGACCTAATGAGATACAGCCATCCACAGTACTTTATAAGGCACAGTAACAGTGGCCATTAATTTTTAAATTTAATGTACTTTATTATTTTTGCATTTAACAGACATAATGAGATACAACCATCCACAGTACTATGTAAGATACAGTAATACTGGCTGCCTGGACCTCATTTCTAACATTGCCAATTCATTTTTAAAATGACTACTCCTAGTAACATTTTTGCTATCATTTGTGAGGGACTCTACTGACATATTACAACAGTTAAGAGGAAAGATTGTGCCTCCAGATGCCTTTTTGGTCATCCTCAGTGAGGAATCTGGTATCCTGTTATGAGGGCGCTGGGTGAAGTGCACCAACAATAATGGCTACTCCCTCCACAGCACATTTTAGAATAGTTACAGGAGGATACAGCAGCTGGATGGGGGTGCCAACAATAGTGACATCCTGTCACTATACATATCTGACATGGGGGGTGGGAGTGGGCACGAACAGTGAGGGATGTGAGGTGATGCCATGGTGGTTGCCGTGCTGGCTCTGTGGCGTGGTGGGTGGGTTGCTGGCATGGTTGGCAGGTACTGGATTTGGGTCCGTGCGCTGGTGCATTTTGTTACTCCTGGCCGGTGCTGGCTTTGATAACATTTTCACCCCGACGTACCCCCCAGAGTTGAGAATCCATTAGTAGGGGTCCTACAGAAAACATTAAAAAATGAAGTCCCTGGCACAGTTTTGCTGTGTGCTGGGGTGTCAGAGTGGCAAAGAAATTTTAGGCACTTTGACTTCGCGATAATGGCGATCGGCTTTAGGTTTTCACCGTTATCACACAGAACCTGGAATCTTTATATACTGTTATTCCAGATGAGGGTGGCTTGGAAGCAGTCACATTCTATTTAAAACAAACAGGGGAATATGATGTGGATCTGATTAGATTTATAGTAAAATGCAGTGAGCTTGTGTTAACAAATAATAACTTCATCTTTTTGGGTAAACACTTTTTACAAGTGAAAGACACAGCTATGGGAGCAATGTTAGCCCACCACTATGCAAATCTTTACATGGGTTTGTGGGAACTCATTACAATACAAGATCCAGATTTGAACCCTTTTTCTAGATGCATAGATATGTACCATAGACGCATTGTTGATTTGTTTTTCATATGGAAAGATACAGAGGAACAATTGCATAAGTTTGTGGACTATCTACATGTTTCAAATCCCAATTTATGTTTCTCAAAAAAATATGGTAGAGAAAGTATACATTATTTAGATTTACTAATAAGCAACACAGAAGATGGGTCCTTAAAAACTGATTTGTACCACAAAGAAATTAACACTAATTTAATCTAGCAGGATCTAGCTGCCATCCAGCACATATAGTGAAGAATATCCCTCGGGGGTAATTTCTGCAGCTATGCAGAAATTTCTGTACAGAAGAAACATTTTCTGTGAGATCTCATGAAATGACAAAATTTCAGCAAAGAGGATATAATGAGAGGGATACAGACTTAGGCAAGAATTGTGCAGCAGCACAGGATAGAGACTCTGTTTTGGGTCCCAGAGAAAGAACAACCAATGAAAATAAAGACAGTCAAGATAAATCTATTACAACATATAATAATAGATCAAATGAAGTCCAGAGAATTACAGAGAATAATTGGTATATATTGGTGTATATTAAAAGCAGACACAAGGACCACCAATGTGTATATATAAAAGAGCAAGAAATATAGGAGATTCACTAGTTAATTCTTTACAACCAATGTATAAAAATTATTTTTTTAGGGCAGAACAATCTGTAGGCAGTACCACCTGTCGGAGATGCAAGTTTTATGTGTCGATAAAAAAATGCAATTTTTTTAAAACTTTTTTACTGGTCAACAGTTTAAAATAGAGTCTTTAATCACTTGGGATTCTATAGGAGCAATATATAGAGCTGAATGTACCTGTGGGGCTAACTATGTGGGGAAAACAAGTAAAGTCTTTAAACTTAGAATAGGGGAACATGTTCGGGATATTGAAAATGGAAGAAAGGAAAATGTCTGAGCAGCTCATGTAAACTACAGCAGAAAAACACAACATCATAACTGGATGTTCTATGTCACAGATAAAGTGCAATTGGGTCCTCGTGGGGGAGATTTAGATGCTGCACTCCTAAGACGGGAAGCACTGTGGATGTTTAAATTGGATAGTTTACAGATACCAGGGCTTAATGAAAGATTTGAGCTTTCCCCTTTTTGTAATACTATGTCTGACTTGTGTCTGAATGATTATTTGTTCCATGTCTCTTTCAGCTTCTGTAAATGTGCTGACATGTTGCCTATTCTCACGGAGCCATGATTCACTATAATATACAGCAGATATGGGGATCCACCTCATAATAAGGAATCAGATGACCTTATAAAGAAGAAGCGCACTTAATTTGATTCCATACATGTTATGCACATATATCTTTGTGTATAAGGTTTTTTAATCGTTATATACTGTAAAATATGGCTCCAAAATAGGGTGTTAAAGGCTTTTAAATAGATGTGCCTTTTAGTAATTAATAGTCTGGGTGTTTGTTTTAGTGGTTTACATATTTAAGGGTCTTGTTTATATATGTTGCAGCTGGTATGATATCTTGCTTGATACTATATAAATGGTACATGTGCATTAATAAGATTACACTTGACAACTTATCAGTTTAAGACATGAAATGCTATCAGGTTTTCTGTGGCTGTGGGACACTAGATATATTGCTAGCCTGTCAATCTGCACAGTAAGTTAGAATACAAATATTTTATTCTTTCACTTGCCTTGTCTTGTGAACCTCTTGTATGACCAGCTTTTTAGGAGTGCAAGCCACTGCTCTCTGCTCTTGTAATACAGTGGTCCCTACCGACAAGGGCACATGTTACCATTGAACCCCTTATGTGGAGCACCATTGTGACCCAGAACCAACTAGAATCCCCTTCAAAAATGTTGAAAACACATTACCAACAAAACAGAATTTCAAAAAGTAGAAGGTTGGGTTAAGGTGGAGGGATTGGATCCTAGAAGGTATCTGCTGTGAAATGTCTTCAAAGGTTTGAGCAAAGATGATATAGTGAGTGCACTGACCAAGAGCTTGAAAGAGGTCATTAAACTGAGAGTCCAGAGAGTGGCATATGAGGTGAACAACAAAATCATCAAGCTTATTGTGGAAAGTGATCAGGAGGTGGATGTCACCAAATTTCCTAGCATGCAGAAACCAGAAGGGATAGTTCATAACTGTGGATTATTGAACTAGGGGAGAAGCACATACAATGATTCTCACCACAGGCCCATCACACATTGGAAAGCTTGTGGAAAAGACTGGCTCTCTAAAGAGGACTATCTGGCCACACTGAAACATACATACATGAGTGCAGAGAAGCCAGTGAATATTATTATGCAATTGTCTGTCCTGTGAAGACAGAAGAGGAGAAGTGTCACATTTCCTAGTATGGATGGAGAAGTTTGTTTAACAAGCATATGGAAATTGAAGTTTAGCTTCTGCTAATATGGATCATACTTATATAGAACAGGTAATTGATGTAGCAGCCTATTTTGATCAAATTTTAGGGTATCTATGGCTACAACATCATTTGAATAAGCCATCCCTCTGCCAAAATGTGATCTGAAAAGTATATGGTCAGGAAGCATGGATACTGTTTCAAAGTTTTACAGTAACTCAGGTCAGCTTAAAACCTTTTATGACATTGATAGTTTCAAGTTCATTTAGTCAGCTTAAAACATTTTTTTGACATTAATGCAATACTTTAAGTAATTAATACAAGACTTTAAAACATAAAAAACACACAAATAACATTAAATTTGCAGTCCTGTAATAAACAAGGGGGAACAAAACTATAAAGTACAATATGAACATTAGTATAAAAACATTTCCATAGTGTATACTGAAACAATAATAGATACAATGGTTGACACATAAAATATTTTAAATTTAAAAGACCATTAACAGTGTTTAGATTTCAATGACATTTAGAAGACATAGCCAGAAGTTCATTTTGTATCAGTGTTAATAATGTCACAGAATGTACCGAAATATAGCATGAGTTAGCTACTAGCAAATACATGGGGTATTAATCTTGATATGAAACCTGACTATCCTTAGATGTGGTTCTGGATACATACTGTACATACCCTTGTAAGAACAGGAAATAAAAAAAAGAAAAGACACTTACAGTATGTAAAACTGGGAAGCTGCATTGTACATCTGTTAAAGATAATTTTAATGAAAAAAATATTTGACAAGACAAGAAAGCTCATCATAACTTGATATATTGAAAATTATGGGAGTAGAACATCTGGTGGCTGAGCAAGATCATCTTCGGTTGTGCTGGCAACAGTCATCGATCCTTATTTTTTTATACTGAGAGCAAAATAGCGCTACTGTATGTGCTTCAATCAACCCAAAGAAGCTGCACCTGATGCCTCTTACATATGAAGAACTGCATTTATATAACTACAGTTTCTCACACATAGTAATTCCTATTTCGTCTTGGCTTATGTAACACAATTAGATAATTTTCCTTGCCAAAATGTATCTTTATCTTCTTGTACCATGTACTGTATGCACCTAGTAATTACTAAGATTTTCCATATCTGATTAGGCTGCTATATCTCTACATGTTATATTTATTTACCATAATATCTGAGTTCTATTATAGGGATGCTAAAGGGCTCCTATAGTTAGTGCTGAGTAGGGTGTTCAGTGTTAACCCACTAACTTTGCACATTAATATCTTTGACTCCCTTTGACAACATGGCCTGAAATTTTACATGTGTTTTCTAGAAGGCAATGTCTTGATGTGTGGACATTTTTGTGATGGCAGCTTGTGCAGTTTCTGAGATCCACACGTGTCACCTTTTGTAAATGTCAAATTTGTTTCCAATATTTAACACTGCTTTGTTTTTTTTGCTCTCGCCTACAGCCTAGATGGAAAGGAATTTTTGCCCCAGACTTGCAGAGGACATGTGTCATGTCCTAAGGTAATGCCTTTGAGAGGTCTGGTGAAAAAATATTAAAGGGTTCCCAAGTTATAAGGCTTTTAAAATTAGTGCTTTCTGACTTGCTTATGCACAGTAGGGGTTTTCCGATAATGTTCAGTGGTGAAAGTAAAAATTTTGATGCCACAAATGTGCATTTTTCCTATCATGCCACTGAATTGGCATGGCAACCAAACATTTTTTGTGCCATGCCAACCATAATTTTGTTACTGTTTTCCATGAACTAACAAATGTTAAAAACACAAAAAACTTCAGGGATTTAAAAAAAAATCTTTAGAACATAGCTAAATAGGACCCATTTAGCTAGATTCTGTTGCTTGTTTTTAAACCTGTTGCCCACAAATATGTTTTCTGAGCACCCAAAATTCTGGGTGCCCTGCTTTGTGAGAGGAGCACTTCCCCCACGCTCTCTGTATGAGAACAGCGTGAATTTCTTGACTTCTACAGCTGCAGCTGAACTTGTGTTGCTGGCTGCAGTGTGATTTGTGAGCCGCCCTTGCCCTGGTGTCTGATGGCATCTCCTACCTGCTGATTGCTGTCCCCATAAATGAATTACATATATTCCCTGGTGTCTAGTGGCACCCCCCCCCACACACACACACACTGATTGTGATTCCTGTAAAAGAAAGCATATGGCATTCAATGTTAGATCAGCCACTCGCTAAATTTCCAAAATATATTTTTAAAATGGTGATTTCTACACCTGATTTTTTATGGTGGAGAAAAAAAAGTTCTGCCTAGTACCTACCCAGTGATGCCACCCATAAAAGAGAGGAATATGATGGTGCAAAAACCTTAGTGAGCCAGCATGCTATCTCTGGCATGTGTCTATGAGGTTCACAGTTGTATTCCAACTAATTTTGGGAAGAGCAGCATGTAAGAGGTGGGGTGATATTGTAGTTGGGCTTCTGACAGCCTGTACTGCTGTTCCATCAGCAGCAAGGCTCCCTAACAAGTTGCAGAGCATTTTTTTATTTATATCCTCCTTGCCTTGTCAGACAATAGTGACCGGCTCAACCCCCTTCCTCCACAGCCAGCCAACTTAATGTGACTCACTCTTTGTGCTTACAGAAAATATACAGTAATTTAACTCTATCCCTCCCTCTCACCCAGACAGCCTCTTAAGAACATATGAAAATTGCCAGCAGAAAAAGACCTTATGGTCTACCGAGTCTGCTTGAATATGCAACTATTAGCATTTATTCTGCAGCTGCCCCTCCCTCTCTTACCCCTCTCCGTTGATCCCCCTTGCCCTGTCCCATCCCCTTTTGAAGCTGCCCAGTCTTAAACATTGCTGTTCACAAAGTCAATTGGAATACAACTGTGAACCTAATGAACGCATGCCAGAGAGAGAATGCTGGCTCGCTAAAGTTTTTGCACCATCCTCTTTGCCTCTTCTTTATATGGCATCACAGGGTGGGTACAGTTTATTGTGAACTGTGCCATCTCCAGCTGCAACATGAGCGGCTCTGGGTGATTCCTGAAAAAGGGCTATTGCTTAGTGTACTTACCTGGTAAATAAAGTAAATAAAATGAATAAATAAAATGAATGGCTCTCTTTTATTTGTGCATCAGGAACGAGAAAATAAAAAAAACTGGGCATACATGCAAACATACTATTGGAGGGCTTAGGTTGGTCTTTGCCTTGTGTGATTGCTTAAATGTTTGCACCATCTGTGAAGCCACAGGAAGTATAGAATCAATATTTTTGAATGTTAGATGGAAAGAGGGATGTATGAATGAGTTATCCTAATAACTCCAGAGCAGTGGATTGCAGTGTTCAGCATAACTTGAGTCTGTGCTTAGCCTTTCATCAACTAACACACCTTTTTTTTATCCCTTATTTTAGAAAAAGCTAGGGAAATGTTCAATAGCTGCACATTACTTTAGCAGACGTACAGAGTTTTAAGGATGTATTCAATTTTCACCTATTGAAATAACAGGGTAACATATATTATCTTACTGTATTTTTTTTTGTTTTTATTTAATTTATTTATTTAATTAGTGTTTTAGAAATACCTTTGAGCATGAGCTCCTTTACAAAGGTTCCACGTCAGGGTGGACAATAAGACAATACACATATTCAGTGGTTACAGAGGACTGATCATTAGGCATTAAAGAGCGATTACATGAGAATTAGACAAATAGGAGAAAAACAGAACAGCTGTAATAGCTATTTCTAATTGGTTGCCCTAGGCAGCACACCCTTGGAAACTGCCAAATCTGCTGCTAGACTATGGCAGAGTAACTGCATAGGGTTTAATGCTATCCCAGATGGCGAGAGGGTGACAGTGAAACAAGGGGGATTGGGTTTGAACCTACTGCAGAGAGCGAGAGGTGAGAGATAGTGAAACGGGGGCTGTGATGGGGGAACAGCTTCAGAGGGCTTTGTCGAGTATGGTATGTGTGTGTGTGGGGGGGTGGTTTGGGGGGGCAGTACCAAGTGTGTTAAAAGAGGACTGATAGCTTACTTAAGCCCTTGGCTAGGCTGGAATGGAGGCAGAGTTCTCTAGGTAGCCCTGTTGGATGCTGCCTTGGGGGTAAGACTATCTATCAAGTGCGGCCTGAGAAGCAGGTGCATTTTGAGCAAGACATTAGGTGCTGTTTGAGGTCTGCTTTGAATTGAGACAGGCTGTTTGTTTGTAATTTCATTGGGAGTTCATTTATCCGGGGGGGGGCCTGATAGGAGAAAGCGCTCTGCCCTAGTGAGGTTTGGCAGAATTTTATGCACAGTGCTCCATTCTTCCTCCGTCTGGTGATGTGTGTTGAGACAGAAGCCTTGAGCAGATTTCCTATACGGGGGTGGGGTTTTTCCAATGAGTGTCTTCTTTCCCAGGAGGCAAGTTTGGTGTTTGATTCTGTCTTTTAGGTTAAGCCAGTTTGTATGCTCATACAGGGTGCAAGTATGAGTGTAGTGATCTGCACACAGGGTGAGGCGGTATTCCTTATTGAGTGCAATTTGTACCCTTTGAACACTGTATCAGTAGCAGCTCCCATAGACCTCCAGCCCATAGTCTATCGTGGAGAGTATGGAGCTGAAGACTGAGATTCAGAGTGCTTCTGGGGTGAGGGATTTCTTATGCCTATAGAGGACCCCAATCTTTGTGTTTACCACTCTGACAAGGGAGTCTACACGGTGTGTATAAGTGAGAGAGTCATCAATGGTGACTTCAAGTTACTTGAACAAGTGCACCTGCTCAATCTGCTCACCAGCATTATTGGTGATTATGAGGGGAACATGCCTGTGTTTGTCGTAGGAGCTGGATTGTAGCATGGCCTTGGTTTTCTTGTAATTTAGTAGCAGCTTTTGCCACTGAACCAGTCCTTGAGTTTATTGAAAGAGTTCTGTAGTTCTGTTTGTAGGACAACCTGAGAGGTGCTGCTGCTCAGCAACACGGCATCATCCGCATACAGAATAAGTTTGGTGTCACAGGATGTGGGTAGGTCATTTACAAAGAGGCTGAAAAGTTGGGGCCCTAGAATTGATCCTTGAGGGACTCCTAGGAGTACATCTCTGGAGCTGGATAACGTCTGCCCGATTTTGACTCGCTAACTCCTGTGTGTTAGGTAGTCATTGAACCAATTCAGGGCTTTAGGTGCCACACCCAATCTTTGGAGTTGGAGTACTAATAGAAGGTGATTGACCGTGTCGAAGGCTTTGGTGAGGTCAATGAAGATGGACCCCTCCAATCTGCCTTCATCCAGCGCCTTGTGCGCATAGTCAGTGTCTTCCAGTAGTGCCATGGTGGTACTGTGTTTTTGCCTGAAACCATGTTGGTTTGAGCAGAGCAGATTGTACTTATTGAGGTATTCTGTGAGTTGACGTGTCATGATTTTTTCCAAAGCTTTGGATAGTGGGGAAAGGATAGATACTAGCCTGTAGTTTGACACCAGCGCCTTGTCACCATTCCTATGCACTGGAGTTACCAGGGCTTGCTTCCATACCTCCGGAAATTAAGCTAGAGCCAAGGATTTATTAAATAGCATTGTTATGGGCATGATAAGAACATCAAGGGTGAGAGATAGTAACTTCATGTCTAGCCCGTCACTCCCCAATCTGGTTTTGCCTAGGACTTTCCTGACATCATTAGGGCCTCCTTCACCATCACCTTCTTAAAGTAGAAAGGCTGGGTGGTTAGTTATGAGCAGGATGGTGCAACTTTGGTCCTCCGCAAGCAGAAGGTAGTCTGGAGGCAGCACTGAGGACAGGTCTGTAAAGGCCTGGTTAAAGGCATCAGCAATGGCTAGCGGATCTGAGGAGGATGAGTTATTAATATTTAACATCCTAGGGTGCTGCTTTTGATCTTTACCAAGGATATTCTTGATGTTGTCCTAAAACCTCTTTCCATCTCCCCATGCGTTGTTAAGCAGGGTCTTATGGAAATTGGCTTTTGTGAGCCTGATAAGTGTGCTGCACTGATTTCTAGCCATTTTGTAGCACTGTAGGTCATGCTTGCTGCCTGAGTTTAAGGCTTTTTCCCAGCGGCAGTCCCTCTCCTTTAGGAGGGAGAGGAGCTTGCCATCAATCCAGCCATTAACCTCCCCCCCCACCGAATTTTCAGTTTTGTGCGTGGTGCATAGATATTACAGATGGAATTGAAGCCCTCAGTGAAAAAACTAAGGGCCTGGTCCAGCGTAGGTGCTTTGTTGATGGGGGACCAGTTGTAGGCAGACAGGGCCAGTTTCAGGGATCCTAGTTTGCCTTTCCACAGAACCCTGCTCTCGATGAGGTGGGGTGGGCTTTTGGCAAGTTTAGTGATCCATATAAAGGAGATTGGGGAGTGGTCACTCAGCACGTCTGGGAGAACCCTGAGTTCGGAGAATCGAGTCGGTGAGCTAGCTAAGACCCAGTCAATGTGGGTGCTGGTACCAGCCTTGTAGTTCTGAGTGGTGGGGTGAATTATTTGGCGAAGTTCTGGTGAAACCTTTTGTTTTAAGTGGAAAAGGCATGTAGCATTTGTAAAAATGGATAAAAAGATACGTCCGTGGCTGGTAATGCACTGCATAGCCTTTTTTTACCATTTACAAATACATAAAATGTAGCAGTGATTACATACCTGAGCAGCAGCATTTTAGCAGTTGGCAGAAGAATGTAAATTCGTTGAAATATTTTGTGCAAACACATATAAACTCCTTGCAGAGCTGGAGAGTGTGATTATACTCACATTTTCTCTCTCTCGGTACAGTAGCAGGAACTGAGAATGTCTGTTGTATGGGGTGTAAATAGAAGCATATAAACATTCAGGCAGAAAAAGGCTTTAGTCCAGCCTGCTTTGTTCATACACAGAAAGCATGTTAGAAAGGGATGGCCAGCTGCCACATTTTGAAAGTTTTAATGAGCATTATTTTTTTTTTCCTTATCTCAGTAATGACTTCAAATGTCAGTTCCGTGTTTGACATATTTATTTATTTATTTAACAGACTTTAGGATTACAAACTTTGAGTCAGGGACTAATTTACAAAGGCTCCGCGTCAAAAAAAACAAATATAAACAATACATATAGACATAGAATGGCAGCTAAAGGTTACAGTTATTTTTAGTTATACAATATTGCAGATCAAGTTCAGCTATACTTTGTATAGAACATGTTACCAAGAGCTGTATTTTAGAGTTTTTCAATAGAACAATAAGTTTGCTGAGAGAGGGAGGGAGGGAGTACAGGTTTCATATTTACAGCAAAGCAGAGAATTAGACAGATATCTTGTAAGTGTAGCCAAAGGAGGCATTGTTAATGGGTAATGTCTGGTAGCCCTATCGGTAGGAACACAGTGGCAGGGTGGTCCCATGAGATGAAAGATATATGACCCAGCACTAGCTGATACATTAGCAGTGTCATGAAGTGAGAATGTGCTCTTTGAGGGCTGACTTAAAAGGTTCTAATTTGGAGATGGAGGAGACGTCGGAGGGGAGTTCATTGTACCAGGCTGGGGCCCTGTGTGGGAATGACCTTTGGGCTAAGGAGGTTCTAACCCTTGAGATGGACCACACCTGTCGGTTGGCAGTGCAGGTGTGTACCGAGGTGTGGGAGGATAGGAGAGAGACAGAAACCCCCAAGGGGGTAAGCCCCAGGTGTATTTTCTTTGTGAGGAGATATGTTTGATAAAATAGCCTTTCATCCAGCGTGAAGAGATTTGTCAGGGCATATAGGGTACAGGTATGGGTACACTTGTCTGCCTCAGAGAGGAGTCTGCATGCTTTGTTTATGGCGAGGTGGATTTTGTTAAGGGCTGTTTGATCAGCAGCCAAGTAGATAGTGAGCCCATAATCGACTAGGGAGAAGACTGAGGTGGTGACAGCCAGATTAAGGGCTTCCGGAGGTAGGCAATCCTTGTGCCGATACAATAGGCCTATACGGACATTTATGGCTGATGATAGAGTTTCACTGTGTGACTGAAACGAGAGGCTGGAATCAAATGTAAGGCCCAAGTATTTATATGTATGGACCTATTCTAGAGGAAGGAGAGAGAGGGAGAGGATTGTTAGCTCCTCATTCTTGACTTTATTCTGTCGGTGGGCAAAGAGCATGGTGTTTGTCTTTTTTACATTGACCACAAGTCTTTGGTCTATGAACCAGTTTTCAATCTGGTTAAATGCATGTTGGAGGGAGGACTGCAATACTGTGGGATCTGGGTGCGAGGCAAAAAGAACCGTGTCATCCACATAGAGTAGTAGGTTGCCGGAGCAGGAACTGCGGAAGGTGTTTAGGTAGATGCTGAATAATAGATGGCTGAGGATGGAGCCTTGGGGAACCCCAGAGTGGACTGGCAGGGTCATATTTCAACATCACGCTCAATCTGTAATAAGCCATTGCCTTATTTGCTGCTTACCCTTTGAATTTCATTTGCAGAGACCTGTGCCCTGCAGACTTTCCCCTTGCATGCATAGTTTACAGTCATTTACTTTACCTGTTATGTCAGACAAATATGAAATGTGTTATGTTGAAGACACACCCTGCTCGTAATTAATACATTTAATATTAAATGATGGTTTGCACCACCTACATATAAATAAGTAAACTTGGAAAGCGTCATTTTACTAGAAGCAAATCCTGTTTTGTAAAGCACACAATAATTTTCTGTTATAAGATTGATTCATTTGCAGTCTTGCCTCCCATATGCAGTAGTTTCTTCTAATGTGTACACCCCATATACCGTTCCTTATTCATGGAATCCTACCTTCACAAAATGGGTCTCCACTGGATGTCCTCCCATTTATTGTTAATGAGTCATGCTTCAGATCTGCAGAATGATGTGCACAAGTATACCATCCAGTCAGCAATGGCTTTTATCTCCTTCCATCAGTTTTGCTGGCTCTGTGCTCTTTTACAGTTAACACTATGGGCAGGATTCACAAAAGGGATATGCCCAGTGCATCCAAGATGCACTGGCACATCCCTAAATTGCAAACTGGTGCGATTCTGGTAGGGGGCTGAGGTGCCGGGGCATTCCCAATGCACCAAATCATCGCAGATGTACCACATACCTCCCATAATGATATGCAGTGCATCTGGAGGGGCTGTGAAGGGGGCATACCCATGCATATGGTGTGCAGCCCCATTCACAGTCCAACAAGGAGGAGCATCCCCAGGACAAATCCAGAGGTGCGACCCCAAAAGATACATCTACAAAAATTAGACTTAAGTTGCATGCCACCAAAGGCAGGCTGCTGTACTGCAGACAGCAGCACAGCAGCTTGCCCACCCTGACATTCCAGTGTGCCTTCCTCCTTGCCTATGTTCCTGGAGTAATGCTGCACACTGCAGCAGTAGTGAAAGGTACACAGATCTCCCCCCGCCTATGTCCACATAACCGTGCCACACACTGCTTCAGTAGCGCTGTGTGCAGAGAAACTCCCAACCCTGCCTGCAACCCTGATTCCATGCCGCACACTGTGATGGTAGAGTGCCAAACACAGTACACCCCCCTCCCCACCCTGACCCAATCCCAGAAGGGACCAGAGCCCCAATAACTCCCTGGTGGTCCAGTGGATCCCCCACCCACTCAGTCACCCTCTCCCCACCCCACTCCCCCCATCTGCAGGTCCCAGTGTTCAGTGGGTGGCACAACTCATCTGTATTCCACCACAGTCACCCACTGTCAAAGCTGTCTGTGTATGACAGCTACTGTACTACTATAAGCCCTTTGGTGAACCCTTCCAACCAATGGGCTTCCAATGAGTACTGTACCCTGTCATTCACAACTTTGTGAATGACAGAATACAGTACACACTGCAAGCCCATTGGTTTACAGAGTCCACCAATGGGCTCATAGTACTTCTTGTAGCTGTCATACACAACAGCTCTGTTGGCGGTGGCCATGGCAGAATGCAGGTGGGTTGTGCCACCTGCCAACCATCAAGTCCTGCCAGAGGAAGCGGTGACTGAATGGGTGGGGGGTGGGGATCCACTGGACCACCAGGGCATGTGTGGACTTTGGGACCTCGTGCGATCAGGCTGGGTTTGGGTGGGCAGGTTCTGGTATATACCCTCTGCCACCACAGGGAGCACCATTCTAACAGGGTTATGGGCAGGGAGAGGGAGTTCTGCATATCATCCACTACCATTGCAGGGAGTGGCATTCTAAAGGGGTTCCGGGCAGGGAGGAGGGGGTTCTGCATGTCATTCACTATTGTTGCAGGGAGTGGCTCAAGACTGGAGACTTGGGTGGGGGTGGCAATTGCCTTACAGGGGTGATGGGTTCGTGCCTGTACTGCCACACATGCAGGGTGTTCAACACATTCTGCCAGGGTATCCCTGCATGGCGCATGCAAATGGGGCCATAATGACATGCAAATGGCCCCATTGCACCTTGCATGCCTAATGGCCCCATTTGCAGGTTCTTGAACCTGAATGGCAAATAGGGGTATGCGCTGCCACACTGGTTTCCCAGCCTGACCAGATGGTTGTGCCAGCACATCCAGGTCTGGGTGCAACTATGGTATTCAAAGAGGGGGATGCACCAGGAGCATCACCCAGTGCATTTTCTGTGAATACCACTGTTGGTGATTGGCTCATCTCATTTGTGCTGGGGCATCTGAGATGCGCCGATTGCATGTCCTTTGAAAATCCTGCCCATTATCTGTTTCTTTCAATTTATGTAAAAATCAGCTATTTTTACTATTCAAACAAAGGTGAGGGAAAAACTTAAATGGTGCATGAAAATGAAAGTGGTGTTGCAATCAGTTTTATTTTTAATTTGATGCGGAAGTGCAAGGGAAGGCTCATTCATAATCAACTCCCTGCATGGTGCACAGCTGAGCTGAGCACATGGTGTGTACGTGTGTATGCTGAGTGATGGGCATTTGGGAGGCGGTGACTCAGGGTGACGTGGAGGAGAACCAGTGAGCTAGCAGCTGCCAGTCACAATGAAGTGCTTCTTCCTGAACAGCTTGAGGCAAACATCTAGGCATGGTATCAGAGGTCCACCCAGGCATGATGAGTGCAGCAAACTTTAAACTAATCCAACTGAGACAACATTGAAGTTGTTGGCCTGCTGTTGAGTTATTTCTTTTTCCAGGTTTCGTATACACTGACTGAACAGGTACTGTAGGCGATGTGCTTGCAGATTAAAATGCAGCCCAATGCAATAATCATATATAGAATGCCAAGCTTCAGTGTGAAATGATCGGGGTTGGCTCCTTATCCTAATGTTGCCTTACCACTTTTGTGATGGGGCAACATTGGATTCTAATGGGGGCCTTTCCCATACCTTGCCTCTCGCTGAAATGTAAGCAATTGACACTTACTATGTGGAACAGTATAGGATATTGGCTCTCTGGACACATTATCAGACATGGAGATACAGGCTCAAAGCACTGTGGAAACCAATACTTCAATTTGCACAAAATTTAATTATCTAGTAAACTAGAATATTATTAGTTTCTACTTTAAAAGCCTAAGTTTAAAGCATTTATTTGTGTGGACACCAACTTTTCCAGTAGGATAGAGCGATTTTAAGGAAAGGGGTGAAGGATGTCCTTCATAATAAGGAACTCTTAAGAGGGTCACACCAGTTTCTAAAATACTTACACACACACACAAACACACACACGTTTATCTCTTTAAAACTTTATAATAAACAGGTGTTTTTTTTTATGCCTTGCTTTTTTTAAAATGTTTATTTGCACTCTTGTCTAGGTCTGAACAAAATGCCTGGTATACTGTGGACGATTATATAAAACAATGGATTTGTGCCATCCTTAGATAAGACTAACAAAGACTGAGTCAGGAGGGTTACATGTGTAATGTAAATTGCAATCGTGTTTGTATTGTTCCAAATGTCCCATCGTATATTACTGGTGGAAGGCAAATTGAGCTATACGCAATTGCTTTACTTACTATAATAATATAATAATGTGCACACAGCAGCCTGGCTTTCCCGTTGATCTCTGGCTGGTATCTGCCTGTTTCCTGAAAGGGGAGTGTTGGGGGGGGGAACAAAGGGCATGAATGATAGTGAACAGCAGGACACTGGCTTACAGCTCCTCATAGGAAACAGTACCTCTACCTTGTGGTCATTTTGTGTTTCCCTGGTGTCTGGTGGCACCCCCCCCCCACTGAAGCAAAAGCCTGTAATAAAGAAAACAGTCCCTCAATTTTGTTTTGTTAAACCTGTACTAAAAAAAAAAGGTCCCTTGCTGATCAGCCCCTCCACCCCACCTTCCACTCAGCACCCACCATTCCACACCATGCAGTACACCCCCACACACCCTCACTCACCTGAACAGGTCCCAGGTCAAGACCCGCTCTCTGATCGAAGACATGTCTGCTGCTGGAACTGGTGAGTGCAATATGGTGGAGGTGTTAGGCAGACCACTGACTGGCCTGTTTAACACCTCCCTGGACAGAGGATGTGTACTGCAGGACTGGAAGTTGGCTCATGTGGTGCCTATCCACAAGAACAGTCCAAAGGATGAGCCGGGCAACTACAGATCGATCAGTATCAATTCCATAGTGGGAAAACTAATGGAATCAATCTTGAAGGACAGACTGGTAACCTTCCTGGAGGTCAATGATCTCCAGGATGGGCAGCAGCATGGGTTCATCTCAGGAGATTATGCCAGACCAACCTAATAGAATACTATGAATGGGTGACAAGAGAACTGGACAAGGGCCATGCAGTGGATGTCCTATTCTTGGATTTCAGCAAGACCTTTGATTTGGTCCCTTATGGGTGACTGGAAGCAAAGCTGGAACATGTAGGGGTGGGGGCTAAGATGGCTGGCTGGATCAGGAATTGTCCAGGGGCAAGACTGCAATGAGTGGTGGTGGGGGGGAACACTCATCTCTCAAACCAGTGACCAGTGGTGTGCTGCAGGGCTCTGTGCTGGGGCCGGTGTCATTTGGACTGTTCATATTAGATATAGCACATGGGGTAGAGAGCGGGATCAATCTGTTTGCAGATGACACCAAGATGGGAGTTGTAGTGAATGAATTAGAGGGGTGGCAGAGGCTACAGTGTGATCTTACCAGGTTTGAGGAGTGGTTGGCGAGGTGGCAATTGGGATTTAATGTGAAGAAGTGTAAAGTTATGCATTTTGGGGTGAGGAACCAGAGGAGGGAATATTGGCTGGTTGGGGTGTGGTTAGATGTCACTGAGGAAGAGAAGTGCCTGGGGGGCTTAGAAACAGGGAGTATGAACAACTCTGCTCAATGCAAGAGGGCACTGGCCAGGGCCAATAGGATACTGGGGTGCATCGCATGGGGATTCTCAATCAGGCACAAAGAGGTGATCCTGCCCCTGTACAGGTCCTTGGTCAGACCACAGTTGGAGTACTGCGTGCAGTATTGGCGTCCATACCTGAGGAAGGATATCAAACTGCTGGAGGCTGTGTAGTGCAGGGTGATGAAAATGATAAAGGGGATGGATGGCAGAACCTATGAGGAAAGGCTGAGTCACTTGAGTTTGTTCACCATGGAGGAGAGAAGGGATAGGAGGGAAATTGTACAGACTTTCAAATACTTGAGAAGAATCAACAAATTTGGCACAGAGGGGCTGTTTAAGCAGAGGAAGAGAAGGGACTTAAGAGGCCACTGTTTGAGATTGGAGGGAGGCAGGTTCAAGAGGGAGATAGTATTTTCCTACCTCCTACCGCTGTTGCCATCTACTGCCACTCCCCCCTACCACCCTCTCTTCGCCTGCCGTCTTTCGGCTCCATAGGCCCAGCCGCAGGTTGGTACCTCACCCCGCTGTTGCCATATCTGACGGCACCTCCTTTCCACTTAATCTCTCCCTCCCATCCTTTTGCCAGTTTTCTCTTCCTTGTGTCTTTTCTACTGATGCCTATCCTCTCTTATTTTCTGCCTTCTACTATTCACATTTTTGAGTATGTTCCATGATCAAGTGCTAAAGTATATTTTTGTTTACTAATGTATGTTACATTGCCATATGTATTTCTCTCTGCATTTTTTGTACTCGTTGTCTTAATAATCTGGCTGTACTCTTTGTGTATTGTAATTGTACCTCCCGGGTCGTGCCTGAAAACAGTCACTTGCTGACTAGCGCACTTACCCGGTTAACAAAAACTAACTAAATAAATAAATAAAGAAGGCATTATTTCACTGAGAGGGTTGTGTCAATGTGGAATTGTCTGCCAGAGGAGATGGTGGCATGCAGGATGATGGGGGGGGGGTTCAAAAGGGCATGGGACAGGGCATGGAAGGAGGGGATGGGTAAAGGATCCTGATAAGTTCCAGGAGGTGGGGTGGGATAGCTGCAATATAGGGTGCTAGCTGCACATATGAGCAACTTGATAGACTGTAAGGCCTGTTTCTGCTGGCATGTTTTATATGTTCGTATGCTCATACTGTATATGAGAAACTAAGGCGAATGCAGTTCAATGTATTTCAATAGGGATCTCAACTTTTGTGTATAACTTATCTGTTCTTTTGAGATTTTGACTCCAAATTTTCAATCCGGTCTTTTGGGGACCCCACCTCATGAACAATAGGACTGTGATTATACAATTCCCACCCAAAAGGTGATTTTGCAGGCACTTGGTGAATGTACCTTTTGGAATTTTTTTCGACTTTTTGTTCATGAGGTGGGGTCATAATATACTATGGTTAATATAATTCAGTTTGCAGGACAGCAGAAGGCCAAGGCCCATGAGTGCTGTGCCCCACTACTCAGTGGTGATAGCCATAGTTATCTTCCTTGAGATATTGTTCCAGCCTTGATTTGAACCATACAAAACTGTCTGCATCAACAACTTTATCAGGAAAATTTGGGGTCAAAATAAGTAAAAATGGCAAACTTATGACCATTCATTGCAATTTCATTATCCATGGTCATAACTTTGGAAATTGTACATATTTTGAACCCATATTTTCAACATAGCCTTCTTATTATCCCACCACATGTGTGCCACAACTTTCATTTTTAAAATCCTGGCCAAAATGTGTTTTCGCACCTGTGGCACAGAATGGCATTGCAGAGAGGGAGAAAGAGATTGAGGGGAAGTTACCAAGACAGAAGTGTATGGGGGAGGAATGGGGAAGGGGGCAGGACACAAGGTGGACCATTATATCCTTGAATTCAAGGAGTTTGGCAAACAAGGTGGCAGAGTTCCAGGTATTGATGGTGGAAAGGGAGGTAGATATTGCCACCATCTCCGAAACATGGGCCACCTAATATCATGACTGGGATCTCACAATCCCAGGATACAAAGTACCACAGGGACTGGGAGGGGTGGCTATTTATGTTAGGGAGGGAATACTGTGTACCAGGGAAGAGGGGGAAGAGGGGAAGCCAGAAGCCATATGGGTATTGCTCCAGAGCCCCAAAGTAAAGAAGCTCAGGATAGGAGTGGTATACAGGCCACCCTCACAAAGCAAGAAGATGGATAGGTAGCTGGGAGAGCAAATCAGGAGGGTCAGTGGCAAAGGGAGTACAGTTATAGTGGGAGACTTCAACCTACCTGGGGTTAACTGGCAGATGGTAACTACAACAAATGCAAGGGAACAGGCACTGCTGGAAGCTATCCAGGACAGCTGCCTAGTACAGGGAGTGATGGAGCCTATCAGGGAGGGGGACATACTAGACATTGTGCTAACAAATGGTGACCAAGTCCAGGATGTGGTAGTACAGGGCCCTCTACCAGGAAGCGACCACCGCTCAGTGTAGTTCCTCCTCAACACAGGGAGGAAGTTGGCTAAGACCGGGACAGGAGTGTTAGACTTCAGGAAAGCAGATTTTGCCAGAATGGGCAGCATCCTAGAGGGGTATTTAGCTGAAATTAGCACAAGGATGGATGCTGAATGGAAGTGGGCAGTCATTAGGAAGGGACTTAATGTGGCCACAAACACATGTGCGAAGTCACAAAGTAAACAGTCCATGTCAAAAAAAAAAAAAACTAGTTGGCTCAACAAGGCAGTGGAGGGGAAGGTGAAGGAAAAAAGATTGGCCCTCATTAGGTTCAAAAAATCTTGGCCTAAGAAGGACAGGGAGATGTGTACAAAGGCATATAGGGAGGTGAGCAGGACAGTCATGGCAGCCAAGGCAGCAAAGGAACTGAAATTGGCTCAGGGGATCAGAGAGTGGGAAAAGGGGTTCATTAAATACATAAGGGAGAAGAGGAGCTGTAGGGGTGAAATTGTTAGAATCAAAAGGGAGGGGAAATGGGCAGAAAAAGGGGAAGACCAGGCAGAGGCATTCATTAAATACTTATGCTTGGTGAAAGAAAGGGATGGCCCAATACCACAAGGGAAAGAGGCCAAGGGTGGAGGGAGGCAGAGATAACAGATGGGGTAATCTAAGATGGTATAGTTCTGATGGGCCTTAAAGCCTTGCGGGTGGAAAAGGCACCAGACAGCGTACACCCAAGGGTCCTGAAGGAACTGAAAGGTCTTGGCAGGTCCTCTAACAGACCTGCTCAACAACTCCTTGGAGATGAGGAATGTACCTAGAGACTGGAGGATGGCTCACAAGGTGCTCCTCCACAAGAGTGGACCCAAGGATGAACCAGGCAGTTACAAACCAGTGAGTTTGACTTCTATAGTGGTGAAGTTGATGGAGACTATTCTGAAGGAGAGGTTGCTAACCTACCCCGGTAGTAATGGTCTGCAGGACAAGAGACAACATGGGTTTGTCTGGTGGGTTGAGAGCTGGCTACAGGGCAGACAACATAGGGTAGTTGTAAGGGAGGAGACATCCAAGCCAAGGCAGTAACTAGTGGGGTACCACAGGGTTCAGTGCTAGGCCCCATTTTGTTCATTGTCTTCACTGGAGGCATTGCAGAGGGATCAAGAGTAAGATCTGCCTGTTTGCTGATGACACTATGATTTGTGCAAAAGTGTATAGTGAGGAAGAGAGGCTGGCACTTAGGGGGGATCTAGCTAAACTTGAACACTGGTCAAAGGAGTGTCAGTTGGGGTTTAATGCTAAGAATTGCAAGGTCATACACCTTGGAGCCAGAAATCCCAGCTCCAGCTACTGGCTGGGGTGGGGGTTGGGGGTGCAGATAGCAGATAGCAGATTCAGAAGAGGAATTGGACCTGGGGATACTAATCACAGGGGACATGAAGGTATCAGCACAAAGTAGGAGGGTGGCAGCAAGGACAAATCAGATGCTGGGGTGCATTGCCAGAGGGATCACCTCTAGAAAGGAGGAGGAGGTCATCCTGCCCTCATGTAGATCACTTGTGAGGCTGCACTTGAAGTCCTGTGTACAGTACTGGTCCCAATACCTTAAGAAGGATGTGAGATTACTGTAGGAGGTACAGCATAGGGTTACAGAAATTATCATGGGGCTAGGAGACATGCCTTATGAGGAAAGATTGAGGGAGCTCAACATGAACTCACTGGAGGAGAGTAGCGAATAGGGGGACATGATAGAGACCTTTAAGAACTTGAAAGACATAAACAAAGTCAGGGCGGGAAGATTGTTCCACTTAAGAGGAAGATTGTTCCACTTAAGAGGGGGTGGCGAGTCACCAGGAGGCACAGTCTGAAGTTGGAAGGGGAATGGTTCAAGAGAGAAATAAGGAGGCACTTCTTCACAAACAGAGAGTGGTGGTGGGATGGAATGCACTGCTGGAGATGTTAATTGAACTGAAGACAGTGGATAGCTTTAAGCTGGGTTGGGATAGAGTCGGGGCAGGTTTAGGACAGACAAGAATACAATAGGGGGAAGGACTGGGAGAGTAGATTGAGGTAGGGGATTGGGAGGGGGGCAGCTGCAGTAGTATTAAACTGAGAGCTACAAAATTAAGCAGACTTGATAAACATTTGAGCCTTTTTCTGCTGGCAATTTTGTATTTCCGTATGTTATGCAGAATTACTTAGGTGGGGATTCAGAACATTTTCTGTGCCAAGTACATGAGGTTGGGTAATAAGATGGCTATGCTGACCATTTGGTCACTGTTGCCCTATAAATAGGAGCGCAGGACCTGGATGGCCATGTGCTCCCCCCAGACAAATAAAGATATGATTATACTATCTCAAAAAGTAAGGAAATAAATTGCAAAAAAACCTGTGTTAATGCTCTAGTTAGGGTTACAGCCAGAAAAGTAGGTAAATATAGTGTTAGGTTTTCCAAAGCTAACACCACACCTCTATCCTACGCACACCATCAGGCGTCGGGGGGTGTGTCTTGGGGTCATCAGCCCTAACCCTCACCCCATTCTCAAATACTGTACCTATTTCAGCTTATTTACTTATGGAATGGGGTGATTGTTAGGGCTGGCAACCCCAAGGCACACCCCCAATGCCTGTTGGTGCACACAAAGTGGGGGTGAGGTGTTAGCTTTGGAAACCCTAATGCCACATTTTCCTACTTTTGTGGCTGTAACTCTTACTAGAACATTAAAGCTTTTTTTTTTTTTGCAATTTATATCTAAAATAGATCATGGTTAATAAATTATCAGGACCAAAACGATATATAGTAGTTTTCATGAAAGCTAAGTACTGAAAACAAAACCATGCATGGAGTAATTGATTCGTTCTTTCAGATACATTCTTGAGAATCAAAATTCATACTCTTGAAATTGATCTAGATTTTTTGTTGCATTAAAGTAGATTAAGACAGTTTGGCCCTGTTCAGCCTACACTATAGATGCTGGAACAGAGTTTGGACCTTGAAGTATATCTGTAAACTTCATTAAACATTTTTTCACAAGATGTATGATTAGATACGCTTTCGATTTCAGCAGTATTAAGTAGTGAAAGTTTATTTGTTTCATTTAAAACTGTCAGCCTACTATTTACAGGGCTTCTTCCATATCTGTAACTAAATCTTTTTTGAGTGCTTTGGATATTAAACATTTTGTTCTTAATTTGATCCAAGTGCCTATGCCATTTTGTGGAGGCTGCATAGCACACACACCTAGGTAATCATAATGGTCTATGCTATTAATGGTTCGTTATTTATATATAACTTGGATTTATCTTTCCTTCTTGCACCAAAAACCACAAGTGTTACTTTTATTACTACAGAATTCTGAGAGCAAGATTCTAAATTTTTTTCAGTTTCCTTTGCAGACCCAAAAAAGATGTTATTTCAGTACAACATTATCAGCATAGACTAGTAAGCTGATCATGTTTCCTTTAATATTGAAAGAATGACAGTCTTCATCATATTACTGGATGGATATCTAATTATGATAAACACTGGATAACAGATGAGCTAAAGCATGGCTACAGGCTTTGAATTCCACTTGCACCATTACCTGTACAATAATGACTACTAAGGTGTGGAGCATAATGGTATCAACCCAAGGTATGCCAGGAATGCTGTTAATAATCAATATACAGACATTAACCCAGATAGTGATACAGCAGCACAAAGAGGGTGGAAAACCACCAGCACAACCAACCCATCTGGATGCTACTCCACATAAGACTGTGCCCCAGTTGTAAGGGGCTTGCAAGGATGGTGTATGTTTCCACTGTGGGAAGGGTTGACAGGGGCAACAAGAGAGCTTTAGCTCGGAAGATCTCTGAGGTGTTAATAAATATCTCATTAAGAAGCAGATGCAGTAGGGAAATGCCAGCAGTGCCTAGTAAGAGAGTGCACTGCATCACTGGATGCAAGGCACTCTCCTTAAGATGTCACATGATCTATTATCAAAACTGACAGAACCATCTGTTGGATATGAACAAGAGAGTAGGACCTTTGACCAAAATGTAAGTCATGGTGTAAGGAATGTCACCCCAGTCATCCTGGATAACTGGCATCAAGTCACCCTGATATTGAAAGACTAATGTGACTAGTATTTGAGTCATCTTCTTATGTTGCCTGTACAGGGACTGAAAGTGTAGGAACTGTGACAAGGTTTATCCATACATACAGTAGGAAGCATTGCTGTGGACACAGATTTTTCAACAAAGGCAATAAAGTTCGAGGCCACATGGAGACCCAGGCATTAGTGTGCCTGGAGGCCAGGATGTGTGACCCTGTCCCTTTGATAACTGGAACAAATGACTGTCTGTTTGGGAAAATAAAGGAACTCTGTGAGGAAGGAAAGAGGCTCAGCAAAACTGGCAGACTCTGTCAGTTCATGGCTTGATAAGGCTGGCATATCGCACCAGAGTCTGGACAATCAGACGGAGAAGGGGTCACCTTGACACCAGTTATAAAGTGTGCTATTAGTGGTGTGGTTCATTTAAAAAAATATGTTGTCAACCAGATCTTGACGGTTAACACACCAGAGGAGCATGGAGTGCTAGAGGAACTACAGGTGAAACCAACTGCATAGCTGGCCATACCCATGCCACTTTGTTCCAGATCATGGTATTGGGCAAGAATAGAAACATAGAAACATAAAAACATACTTTAACGGCAGATAAGGACCACTTGGCCCACCCAGTCTGCCCATTTCCCTACCTACTGGATAAGCTGCAGATTCAAGTTAACCAACAGCCTACTTCCTGCCACCCCCCACTACAATTGCCTTATGTCTGTCCCATGCATGTTTGAATTCCCCCACTGTTTTAGACCCAACAACCTCCCCAGGAAGGCGGTTCCATGCATCCACCATCTCTCTCTGTGAAAAAATGTCCTCACATTTCCCTGAGTCGTCCCCCTCTATCTTTAAATTGTGCCCCTTGTTCTTACACATCTCTTTTCTGAAAGATGCTAGCCTCCTGGACTTTATTGATTCCCTTCAGGTACTTGAATGTTTCTATCAAATCCCCCCCTGTCCCTCCTTTCATCAAGGGTATAAATATTAAGCTCTCTCAGTCTCTCTTCATATGGTTTCTGATGCAGACCCGGCACCATTTTAGTTGCCTTCCTCTGGACTGCTTCCATCCTTTCTATGTGCTTGCATAGATGAGGTCTCCAAAACTGCACACAGTACTCCAGATGGGGTCTCACCAACTGTCTGTACAGAGGGATAACCACTTCCCTTTTTCTACTTGTGATGCCCCTTCCTATGCATCCCAGTATACCCCTGGCTCTCCTTACTGACTTCTCACATTGCTTACCAACCTTTAAATCATCTGATATAACTACCCCCAGGTCCCTTTCCATTTTTGTTGTTGTTAGTACCTCCCCTGCTATTGTGTACTCTTCTCCTGGGTTTTTGTTTCCCAGGTGCATTACTTTGCAGTTCTTTGCATTGAATCTAAGTTGCCATATGTCTGACCATTCCTCCAACCTTGCCAACTCCCTTCTCATCCTTTCTACCCCCTTGTGTATCAACTCTGTTACAGATCTTTGTGTCATCTGCAAAGAGGCATACCTTTCCCTCCAGACCCTCTGCAATGTCACCTATAAAGAAGTTAAAGAGGACTGGACCCAGTACTGAGCCCTGAGGTACTCCACTAGTGACCCCCCTTTCTTCAGAATGTTTTCCATTCACTATTACCTTCTGTATCCTGTTTTTCAGCCAGTTTGCTACCCAGGCTACCACCCTGGGACCCACTCCCAGGCTGGCTAACTTGATTATTAATCTTTTGTGCGGGACTGTGTCAAATGCCTTGCTAAAGTCTAGGTAGGCCATATCTACAGCCCCTCCCTGGTCTATTACTTTGGTCACCCAGTCAAAGAAATCTATTAGATTCATCTGACATGACTTCCTGCTGTAAATCCATACTGCTTTGGGTCCTGTGCCCCGCTGGCCTCTAGGTACTCAACAATTCTTTCTTTCAGAAGTGATTCCATCATTTTCCCTACCACTGAGGTCAAACTTACAGGTCTGTAGTTTCCTGCTTCTGCCTTGCTTCCTCTTTTGTGAAGGGGAATCACATCTGCCCTCCTCCAGTCCTCAGATACCACCCCATCCTCCCATGATTTGTTAAAAAGTGTGGTCAGTGGTGTCACTAGGTCCTCCTTTAGTTCTTTTAGGATTCTGGGGTGAATCCTGTCAGGCCCCATTGCTGAACAGAGTCTCTTTTGCCTCACCTGTTTTGGTGGTTAAACAAAAGAATTTGACTGTACACATGGGCAAAGAATACAGGATGCTTAAAACACAGACAATACCAAATCAGTACATAATGCCCAGAATCCAGGATGCATTAGACTGTCTCAAAGGAAGAGACTGTTTTTCCATGCAAGACCTCAGGAGTAAGTATTATCACATTTCATGGCCTGTGGTGAGCAGAACAGCACCATATTCATCTGCTACTTGAGGTTTATAAGTTCTTCCACATGTTTCAAGGCATCTATAACACACCAGTCAACTTCATGCACCTCATGGAGTGGGTGCTGGGAGGCACGAATTTGTTTGAGTTTTTTGATTATTTGGACAATGTAATTGTATTTGGTAGACCCCTCCCCCCCCCACACACACACGCACTCACTTGACTGCCTTGAGGAATTCAGTCTTCAGCTGTCTGTAGAAAATAACACATTTTCCAGAGCTCTGTAAAGTACATGGACACATCATTTCCACCTGTGCGATTGAAACTGAGCCTAGTAAAGTGGAGGTGTTGACCACTTAGCCTCAGCCATGGAATATCAAAGTCCTACAATGATTCCATGGTCTCTGCGGGTATTATTTATTTATTTAGTTCATTTTTATTGACCAGGTAAGCTCACTCGACAACTAAATGCCTATTTTCACATATGATCCATGTAGTTACGGTAGGATAATACAAACAGATGCCTGCTAGTCCTTAAACAACATAAGAAGCAGGACTGTCCTTTCTTTGGACTCTGTGAGCATTGCTGGTGTGAGGGGGCTCGGGAGAGCTAGCAGCCAGTAAATGAGCAGAAGAAGCGGGGCTAACGCACTTCAAAAGCATGCGCCACTTGCTGAGCAGGAGCAGAGGCACAGGCTTGAGTGGTTGCACCACTGGGAAGAAATATTTCCCGAAAAGCTTTGTTGCATTTAGCAGTAGGAATATTTGATTATTGCATGGGGCTTGAGACATGCATGGTAAGTGCTCCATTATCATAAGTAAGAGTGCTTGAAGCATATTAAATAGTGCTGCCTTTTTGTTAGTAAGTAATACGCTGGTTTAGTTTGACTTTGGACTTACCACACATGCCCTGCCCTGCAATACTAAAATGAAAAAAAAAAAAAAAAAGAGTATCAAATTTTTAAGTGGGCTTAGGTTAAGGCAGTCTTGTTTAAATTACATCTGCTGTTATTGAAAATTATTGTATTCAAAATACTAAGTAGTTTAGTGCTACTCTGTTTTCTGATTTTTGCCTCTATTATTAGAGTGAATAGAAATAAATTAGGTGCACATTGGCTAAATTTAGTTTCAGAGAAGCAGCTGAAATCTACCAGAAGGAATGTTTTTACTAGAAATTGGGGGAGATTTGATTATTTCAACAATATTAAGGTTTCTATTGCAAATTCATCAAGGATAGTACCTGATTGTAAGGGGGTTTGTTTTATAATGTTGATGATTTTGTGAGGAGATATAGAATTGAATCCTGACCCAGTAAATACTATACATAAAGTAATGCATAACAATGTTCATTCTGTGGCACCAAAAACTGATCAACTAGCTTTATTGGTAGCAGAACATGACCCAGTTGTATTAGGATTGAGTAAGACTTGGTTATCAAACAAGATTGGGGACTGTGAATTAATGTTACCAAACTACCAATTTTTTAGATCAGATAGAGATAAAAGAGGTGTGTGTGTGTGTGGGGGGGGGGGGTAATATTCTATGTTAAAAATATGGTAGGCCATGTGGAACTTCTTTTAAAGGGGAATGAGAATAATATTGAATATTTGGTAGTGTGTGGATAGACTCAAATTCGTTTTTGCAGTGGTGTATTCTCCTCCTAAATCAAGTCTGGTATTTACTGAAGAAGTACTAAATAAGATTTGTGGTTGTATGGGGATAGGTCCATAATCCTAATTGGAGATATGAATTATGATTGGTTTAAGCCTAGAGGTAGGAAATTAAAGGAGATACTGTAGCTTCAACTGTGGGACTAACTCAGCATATTAAAACACCTACTCGGTATACTAATACCAGGACAGAAGGAACTATACTGGACCAGTTATTTACAAATTCTTTTATAGATATTGAGGCTTTAGGAACTTTACCACTGTATCTTGGTGACCATAATCCAATATGGGCTGTGGTAACAAAACAGGCCCGGTGTTTGGCAGAACGATCAAATAACAACAAGAAAATGGATATGCGGAATTTCTCTGAACAGAGATTTCTGCAGAATATAGCAAATGAAAATTGGGAAAGATGCAGGTTAGTACCAGAACTGGACCAAGCAGTGGAATATTTCTCTACTACTTTTCGTACAATCTGTGATAATCATGCACCAAAATTCAAATCTCATGATAAACATGTTCAGTTACCATGGATTAATGATAAGATTTTGAAAAGTATCAGAGTAAAAAATAGGTTGTGGAAAAAGCTTTAAAATCTAAATTAGTCTCTGATTGGGTGCTGTTTAAAACTAAGCGTAATACATGTAAATATCATATAAGAAATACTAGGGCACATTATTATAGAAATAAGATGAATTGTAATTCTGACCCATGTACGTTTTGGCATACTATTAATCACTTAACAAACCCTGGTAAATATGGAGCACAAATAAATCTAAATCTACAGATTGGGGAAAATTTAGTTGATAAACCAGAAAGTACTTCTGAGGCCCTGAATAACTTTTTCATAGACCTACCAGGTTGTAATGAGCTGGGAGGACTCATACCTGGTGACATGATGCCTACGCTGCTAAAGAATTTACCTTGCTCACCACCATTTAGAGTTAAGGCTTTGAAAATATCAGAAGCATGTAGGGAATTGAGGTCTATAAATGTTCATAAATCAGCAGGGCCAGACGAAATTGAGGATAGATTTCTGAAGTTAGCGGCAGACTATGTTGCTCCAATTATAACTTATATTATCAATTGGAGCTTACAGTCTGAATGCTTTCTTACATCTTGGATAGAAAGTAAGATCATCCCCATTCATAAAGGGGGAGATACTGCAGAGTTGAATAATTATTGGCCTATAGCTCTACTCTCTATATTGTCCAAGTGTCTGGAAAAATGTGTTAACAGGCAGATTTCTGAACACCTGGACAAATATGGATTGTTGACACCCCATCAATCAGGGTTTAGAAAGGGTCACTCTATAACCACAGCATTGTTAGAGTTTAAAAATTTGGTTTGTACTTCTTTAAATTTGGGGTTGGAAATGGCTGTTGTATTTGTGGATTTGTCCAAGGCCTTTGACCCAGTGAGCCACTCCCTTCTACTGGATAAATTAAAAGATATAGGCATAGTTGATGGGCCCAGAAATTGGATCAAATCTTATCTAACAGGATGTACCCAGAGGGTAGAGGTCTCACAGACATTGTCCACACTTAGAAATGTTAGTAGAGGAGTTCCACAGGGGTCCATTTTAGGGCCCTTGTTATTCCTCTTGTTCAATAATGATCTTCTCCAGGTGGTGAGGCATTCAGCCATAAGCCTGTATGCTGATGATATTGCGATTGTCACTTCTGGAAGTTCTGTTTTGGATCTTCAACTAAAGCTTCAAACAGATTTTGCCAGGGTAGGGGAGTGGCTCACCAGGTAGAGGCTCTTGATGAATGTTAAAAAAACAAAATTAGTACATTTTTCAAATAAGAAATCAAAATCACAAATTCATATTGTTACACACACAAATAAACCTACAGAACAGGTGGATAGTTATTATTTGGGGTGACTTTTGATTCTTTGTTGACCTTTGACACCCATATAAATAACAATATAAAAAAGGTGACCAAGAAATTAGGAGCCTTAAGACGAACTACTAAATGTTTACTACTTAAGGATAGGAAAAAAGTGGCTGAACAGCTGATTATGCCAACCCTGACATATGGGGATTCTATTTATAGATCAGTGAGCAAATATCAGTTGAGTAAATTGGATAGGGTGCAACATAGAACAGCTAGATATGTTTTGCAGTGTTCATATTGAACTCATCATCGTTATATGTTCATAAAATTGAATTGGCAGTCTTTAGAAATCATTTTTTTAAAATTGGTTAATATTGATACTGTACATAAATATAAGATATCTTACTCCGAACATTACATTACACAAACACTTTTTCCTAACGTCAGTAAAGGTAGGCATGAGTTATTAAGATCCGTGCACAGACATAGAGTCTGTTCCATAAAAATTTATAATAAATATGGTAATAGTTCCATTCAAAGTCAGGCAGCTAAAGTATGGAATATTTTACCCCCTCCAATAAGATCTTTAGAAGACCACACAACATTTAAAAATGAAATTTTGAAACTTTATAAAACAGAGTGTAATTGTATATGATTTTGTCTGGTTGGGGCATTTTATTGTGAAATTCTGTATTTTTTTCTGGTATTTATGTTTTAATGTAGTATTGGACATTGTATACTGTGTATTGTGTATATTTTGTACTTATTTTTGAGTAATGTTATATGTTATATGTTTAGATGTAACTTATCGAATTATAAACAGGACTATCTTGAGAACAGGATTGTATAATCCTAATGATTAGAATTTCCTGTATAAAAATAAAGTTTTTATCTATCTATCTTACTGTACAGTTCATAAGATAACAGGAACAAATAATAGAAATACAAAAACACAATATCAAGGTGCATAAAATAAATCTGTACAATCAGAAGAGGCAACATGACAATTTGGTGCAGTTCTAGCACAAGACCTGAAGTAATATTTAAAGTAGCAATACTAAATGGAAAAATCAGGGGCTGGATTTTCAAAGCCCTGATGCAAGCTGCGACAATGGCAACCTGCACTGAGTGCGGGTGCGTCCGGGACCCTGCGCCTGATTTTCCATTCCACAGGGTCCCGGCATCTAAGTCCTGCAGATTGCAGCAATGGTGGCAGTGTGCCAAACAGATGGCAAACCCACCAAAATTGCTGCAGCAGCCATGAGGCAGATGTGGTGTGAACAGCACCCTTGGATGGGGGGGGCATTAGTGTGAACAGTATGTTATCATACTGTAGATCCTTCTATTGAAGCTGGAACATGCGTGTGCAACATCATTTAAGGTTAAGGCTACATTTGTTAATACGGACAATAGTACTTTGGCAAGTATTTTAAAGATCTCACCTCTCTACCATAGCTACATATTAAATCCTTTCCAAAAATGAAGGGGGCACTATCCCCATGAGTAACATTCTCTTGTATATAAGTAACATGGCATCTGATATTTTTTCTGACAAACATTTATAAAGCTTGTTTGAGATGCCATTCTTTGTTTCTCTTTTGAGATGTGTGTCTTACTCTAGGGATATGTTCCTATGATCACAGTGCCACATGCTGGATGGCCCTCCCTGGAGTTGTTTAAGTGCTGTTAGATCAGCCCTTTGCAGGTGTAACGGTACTTGGCACTTAGTTCCTGGGGTGGTCTTTGAAAATCGGGACTTGAGGGCTGTGGCAGTCTGGATCTGCTGCAAGCCCCCTAGCACCATGCCGCAACCACTTTCATGTTGCAAAGCTGGTGCTTGCACACTTTGGTGCAGGCAGTCTGCTGAGTGATGCAGACTGCCTTTGGAAATTGCACGGGGCGCTGCCCTTAACGCAAGGTGCCTCTTGTGTCAGACTTGTTAGATGGAAGCACCTTGTGTCATACTACAGCCTTTGAAAATCCAGCCCCAAATATTTTGCAACAGTTTGTTTCCTGTGCTCTGTTGAGCATTTGCCTGGTAGTCTCTCTTTCTTTTTTTTTTGCTATATTATCACCCCATAATTCATTCCATTTTTCTTTGTTTTTGTTTACATTTCTCACACCTGCCATGTTGAATTGGAACCCTCTGATACCAATAAATGCATACGCATGACTCACATTACTGCATAGGTAGAGCAGGAATGTGTAGCACAGGGTCCCACTGAAGTAAACAAAAGACATGATGTAACATAAGGGGGGAGCTTTCTGAAAATTAGACAGCAGCCATATTCACTATGGCTCCACAACAATGGAAATACATTTTAAATATCTAAAAAAAATTAAAAGATTGCAAGAAAAATATTTCCATATATGAAAACCAGAACTATGGCTGCATGCTTCCAACTAAAAAACAGAATTTTGATAATCACTTCCTGATTATCTAGTACTGCTGCTTTAAAATGCATATAGCATGAAGAGCACACTAGCACAGCCTGATCCAATGGGTAAAAAACTTTGGTGGAAATACTTAGATCCACAGTCATTAGATTAAGCAAGTGACCAGTCACTGCAGGCAAATACAAGCAGAGGAGTCTTTCAAATAGTTCCATAATGATCTTTTAAAGAGGTAGTGAGAGTAGGCACGTTGGACAGATAATGAGAGGGAGTTCCAGGGCCTAGGAGCTCACAGAATGAAGGCCTGATCTCCCAGGACAACATGGGTTTTAGAGACAACAAATAGGGACATGTCATTGGATCTTAAGGGGTAACCAAGTTCAGTAGCCCTTAGCTTCTCAGCCACAATGGGAGGGATGGTGGTTCAGAGCTTTTTATCTACAAAACAACCCAGGGCAAAAACATGACTATTAGGGGGGAATAACCATCCAAGTTTGTCATAAAGAACACAATGGTGTGTAAGGCGGACTGCTCAGAGTGTGAAACAACATATTTTATTATGTAGTACATCCCATTTAGAGAGGAGGGACTTTACAACATTGATGTAGATAGGAGCCCATAATTAAAGGAGGGTAGGAGTGCTCCCTTAGCAAGGACCAGACGTGCAGTGGGGCTAAGGAAGTATTTGGCTCTGTAAGCCATGTCAATTTTATTTTTCTCAACCCTACACAAATTTTTGATGTGATAGGAGAGAGAGTTAGTTGGGGGCTGAGGGTTACTCTAAGCAAGGTGCTTGAAAAAATAGATAAAGGTCAGGAGCAAACCATTGATACTAAACACAGCCAGGGGCTCAGGATATAATCTGATTTTTTCCTGAGAGCTGAAGAACATAATTAAAATTTTCTTTAGATTGAGTTCTAACTTTTAAGCAGGTAGCCAGGACTGAATTAGGTGGAAATCCTCATTCAGTTGGGAATTAATGATTTTGAGATCTTATGATCTAGACAAGAGCACTAAATCTTCCACATACAGGGTGGAGCTACAATGGGCAGACATTCGAGGGAGATCATTAATAAACAGTGAAAAAAAATAATGGTACCCAGGACTGAACCTTGGAGGATACCAACTGAGACAGGAGCCAGTTCTGAGAGCGTTCTATTAAATCTGACCATCCACTGTCTATCATGTAGATAGTTGGTAAACCAGTCAAGCATATGGTCAGACAGCCCAAAGGAATGCAACTTGGTACAGAGAAGTTTGTGATCCACCAAATCAAAAGCTTTAGAGAGATCAACAAAGACAGCTCCAGTTAATTTGCTCTGATCCATGGTCCCCTAGTCTCAGAGGTGACCTTAATCCTATACCCCCTCCGTAAACCATGCTGTGTCAAGAACAGCAGGCTAGTCGTATAAAGATATTCAGTAAGTTGGGAAGTATTAATTTTCTCCAAGAGCTTGCTAAGAACAGACAGGATTGCTATGGGGTGATAATTATCAATGTGTTTCAGGTCCTCTTGCTTAAAGACAGGGACTACCCGGGCAACCTTCCAAATGTCAGGCACAATACCATAAGCAGAGATGTGTCAAATACTGTATATGTGAAATGGGTAAGACCAGAAATGGGGCACAAAGGTGGAGAAGATTTGGCTCCATATTGTCATGATCAGGGCTAGCATACAGTGAGAGGCAGACCAACAACTTACCAACCTCACCAGCTGTAACAGTGTTGAGGCAGAAGGAGGAGTGAGGTGACCATGAAGCAGGGGATAGCACGGTCTCATCCTGGAATTCAAGATCTGTGAACAGGGAGGTGAGCGCAGAGAGATCTGAAAACTGTTTATTAATTACTTTAGCTATAGTTTTTACTTATTTATTTATTCAAAATTCAGATAACAACTTTGAGCACAAGTGCTCATTTCCAAAGGTTCCATTTCAGTAACAAACAGGTATATAGATTGGTATAGTGTTAAGGTTGTTACAAATAACCCCATTTATGAGCATAAATGATTTATTTGATAATTAAGAGAACCAACAATTACATTTTTAATATTAAAGCAAACTCTCCTTGGGTCTTAATCAATCAATCAATCAACCTTTATTTATAGAGCACAGTTCCAGTCTACTGGGTCAGGTTGTCACACACTGTACACGCACAGCAATACTGCACAACAGAAACAGCATGGTAGGGAAGCACAAGAGGGTGCAAAACCATGAAAGGGTGTATGCATGTAGTGCTCCCTCTCACTGTTCCCAGGAAAAGGATCTCTGCTGGAATGAGGGACCAGTGGGCAGCTGCTGTGGCTCGACAAGATGAGCCACAGGCAGCAAGGGAGACAGTGCATCAATGGACAGGGTTTCGATTTCCGGTCCCAGATGCAGAACATTTTTTATTTTTTGCACTTTGTGCGATTTTAAGTGTTAAGTCCCCCTTCCCCCGAGTTGGTTATTTATTTTGGGGGGTATTCAGGGGGCACAGTCATAGCCCCCCACAAAACATACAGTAATTCAGTTGGCAATATACTACTCTGTATTGGCAGTGTGGTATATTGCTGCGCTATAATGTCTTGCAACATTATGATTCCATGCCCAATTCCAGTTAATCAAAACGCTTGTACAAAATTAGTCAAATGTTAAAACAGTAATATAAAATATACAAACACCAATAAAATTCAGTGGTTTTAAAAACAAGACAAACTATGTAAATAGGGTCAGGAAAAGCTAATTTGAAATGATACATCTTTAGCAGATGCTAATAAAGGGGATCTACAAAATTCTTTCTTGGCTGAACAAATGACTTTCCTACATGCGTTTCTCAGACCCCTGTACTCCGGTCAGGCAGTGCTTGAGTGGTCTTAAATATGGCCCAGCACTTATCTCTGGATTTCATGAGGGCTAGCAGGTCACTATGAAGCCATTTAGTAACAGTGCTCCTAACTCTCCCTTTAATGAAAAGGGCATGCTTATCCTGTAGTGCAGAGAAAATAGTTATAAAATTAGACACAGCAACTGAGGCATCTGCAGTCAGCAAATCCTCAGACCAGTCTGTATGCACAAGGTCACCATGAAAGGAGTCAGCATCAAGCTTAGAAAGGTCTCTGAGTAGAATGATTTTGGGAGGGATTTGAGCTGTAGCGATCCCCCCAGACACAGTAGGTAGGGGTATGGTTAGAATGAGATTTGCAATAGGAACTGTTCCAAACATTGGAATTCTTTTGGCTCTGGTTATCATGACCCACTCGAGAAGAGTATGCATCCCACCAGAGGATGAGAGTCTGGTAGGAGCAGAAATAACCTGCTTCAGACCAAACCCAGTGAGCAGAGGTTCACACTGCTTAGTATTTTTCTCCAACCAGTCCAGGTTAAGGTCACCAAAAACCAACACCTCATTTGAGGCAATTTTCTATTAGGTAATAAGATTTTTTTTTTTTTTTTTTTTTACCAATTATTTTACCAGGTGAGACACACTAAGCTGAAAGCTTGTTTGCAGGTGCAACCTGGGAGCACAAGGAAGTTAGGTGACTTGCTCAGGGTTACACAGTATGCACCTGGGGGCTGTGAGATTCAAACCCAGGTCTCCAGATTTGCAGCTCAGAGCCTTAACCCACTGCGCCATACTGCCTCCAGTAAGATAATCCAGTAAAGCCAGCAGCAGGGGTGTTATAAGCACAAACCAGGTAAATATTCTTGGAATTACCCAGAAGGAGCAGCGAGTACAGGAATTCACAAGCTGGGTATAGCGGATAGGTGTGCTGTATGAGAGAGACATATAGATAGCTCTTGTAATAAAGAAGCAGGCCACCCATATAGTTTCTTATCAGTATGGTCAAATCTTATAAAATTAAATCATGGGAAGAGACAGGCAGAGTCAGGAATCAGGGGTTTGAGCCAAGTTTCAGTCAGACAAACAATGGGACCTATGTATGATGCCAACACGCTGCATAAACTGAGTGCGTTGGCATCACTACAACAATGCCACAGATTGGGGTCCTGCGGACCATGCGTGGCATTCACAAACCATGGTACGGGCTCAATCCCTTGGCCATGCATTGAGCAACATGTTGGCGGCAGGCGGGGGGGGGAGTGTCAGGGGTGTGCCAACATTATGCACCATTCACTAAAGCACATACTACTGGCCACATGGGTGCAGAGATGGAAGCAGGTTATGACAGGGGGGACCCTGGCATATGTGCCCTCCACTCTGTGCCCCACTCTCACAGACCACCAGCCCTGTACCTGTGTCTGGCCAGGTGACCCCCACCTACCACCACACAAGAACCAGAACACCCCCCACCATGGCAGTACAATGCAGCCTCCTCAACTTGCCGGATACACACTAGCCCTGGCTGGCATGGCAGGCCATCCCCCTGCCCACACCAGGCTGCCCTGACCCCCTGAGAGAGCTGTTCCCCCAACCCCCCACACAGCACAAGCCTGGCCCGAGGTTGCATACCCCATGGCACCGACAACCCCCCACAGGTATGCCAGTGCCATGACTCGGGCCAGCCAGCGTTACTGCCCTCCTCTCACCTGCATGGCCACTGGCTGTCTGGACATCCTCTGGGGTGCACAGGTCAAACGTGTGCCCTGCCACATAAGAGACCCACTGGGGGACCTGGGATGGGCATCTGACTAGATGTCCAACTGGGTCCACAGCTCTGTACCCATCTGCCCCCCATGACCCTGCACACTGGGGGAGGTGGGGCCATGGACAGGTAGTCCATGGTCATGCATGCTGCCAGGTGCACACCTATCCACAGGTGTGGAGCTACATGGGCAGGGTATGTGCCTTTGGCACATACCTGTGCCCACTTTATGCATAGCCCCCAATATCAGCATTGTAGCAAGCAACCAAGGTAGAAAACTCATCTAAATTTGCTAAAAGGCTTCAAACATTTAGGTGGGTGGGTGGGTGATTTAAAGACCTTTTACACCTGATCAAATAAGGGTTCCAGCATATTGAGAGGTGTGGGACCAGCATTTAATTCAGTATCATTTGCCAGAGCAATGTGAAGATGAGCTAGCAAGCACAGACATGTTAGGAGCATTGATTTAGTCAAGGTCCTAAGTTGTAAAAGGATTGGATTACTAAAAAGCAGGCCTGTGTCTATTTTATTTTATTTCATAAGAATCAGAAATAACTTTGAGTCATAGACTCCTTTACAAAGGTTCCACGTCACATATAGTAAATCAGATTACACAACAACAGTTTGTACAGACAGAGCTTCAGAAACAAATAAAGTGATTGTTACATAGTAAAGATATGTACAACAGGAATGCAAGGTTAATCAATCAGGATCTAGTTCAGTCTAGAGGCTCATTACTACCAACAGTAAAGTTTGAAAAGGTGAAGTCTCTAGATAGAGTATTAGTTGGAGGGCTAATGAAACAGCAGATGCAGCAAGGCAAACAAATGCGGCCTGGGACACTATCAAGGTAACGGAAATCACTGTGATGATGTATATTGTCAAAACAGAAACCTAAGATGGGGGCAGGTTAGATGACAGTATAGAGTACAAAACAGCAAAATAGTCAGCAGCAGAGATATACTGTAGGTGCAGTCTCCTTATGAAGTAACAGAGATTTTTATGCTTAAGACTGAAGCACACTCAAGTGGGCTACCCAGCGCTAGACTTTTTGGCAGCAAAATAATAATCTTATTTCATGGCCCGTATGGGAGGAAAGGGATCATAAGTGCAGCAGAACCCACTAACAGCCAATCCCTTCCACTTTCCAGTTCACCGGCCCCACCTCCCACACTCAGACGTTTTGCGACGTTTAAGAAGAAAGAGCATGGAGGCATGCCCCACAGAAGCCTAGAGGAAAAGATTTCAGTATCATTTTCTATATGTTGCCACCATCAACTAATAGGGTCACTAGATAGGGAACTACAAGTAGATTAGATAGACCCTTGGTGCTCAATTTTCAAATAGCCCTTAGAGCAATTCAAGTTGTGTCACTCCGAGGCTGTGGCAAACTCTGGGTGTGCCAGGGACCCTGCACCCGATTTTACAAAAATCAGGGTCCCAGCACCAAACTCTCCAGGTTTTCCACCAGCTGACATCTGTGCCAAACAGTTAGCACACCAGTGGGAATTGCTGTGGGGATCTGCCCCCCCCTTCCGCAGCCGGCTCAATGCAAGAGAGGTTGGGGTGGGTGGGGGTAGGGAGTGACTATGTCAGACTATGTCAGTGACAAGTTTCTTGGAATTTGTTATCACTGCTACTAACTAGATATATCGTTCATCACAAGATGCACAAATTAAAAGCTTTGTTCTATGTTGATGGGTAAGAAATAGAAAAAAATGAGACAAAGCTTTATGAAAAATGGAAAGTTTATTGAGTGATTGACTGCATAAAGTCAAATAAGTTAGCACATATATATAGTTTGTGTTCTTTTAATACAGGGGCTATTAGAAACAAAGACATTGCCGGTTTGGCCTCAAGTGGAATTTTATTAAATACCGAATAACAAATTTTGTAAAGCAGCTAGCTATCTTTTTCCTCTGTTCTCTCACTTAGTTGAAATATAAGAATGATGTGACTCTGCAAAATAAAAACTGCATAATTTTGAGGTAACAATCTATTTGCTACAAACGTAATTAAACATTAAGATTACTATAAGAAAGGATTTGTACTTCAATGCTTTTTTCACCTAGCTAAAACTTGATTAGAATACAAAGGTATGCAAAGGAGATTTATTTTGTGCAACCATTGAAGGTAAATAACTGATATTGTATACTATTGACTTGATCTATGTGATAATGGCAATCGCCGATGGGTGATCGCAGTTAGGGTGACGGCACATCACCAAACAAATATATCTGTGATTTACTCCCCGGTGCACAGCAAAATGGTGCTGGGGAGTTGGGATGTTCTGCTTTATGCAGGGGGCTGTGCCCCCCGTACCCCCCACTTAAGGATTCTCAACTCCAGGGGGGTGCATGTGTGTGGGGGGATTACACCCTACAGAAAAAGAAAAATTGTTCTGGTCACAACAAGAAGAACTTGAGCTCAGACCCAAAGCCAGCATCATTCCACTGCAGCCCTGAACCCACCCACCCACCACACAGTGGAAGCAGCTCAGCAGCTCTCCGTGGTGCCACCACCTACAACCCCTCCGTCCCCTCCCACCCACACTTGGCATGCTCACTCCCCCACATACAACAGGATGTCGCTATTTTGTGCACCCCCATCCAGTCACTCACCTTCCCCAGTCACCCCGATGACAGGTGCCACGATTGAGTCACCCTTTCAGTAGGCACCCAATCATGGTTGCCAAAGTCACAGGATACTTATTTGACTGATGGTCTTAATAATTATGTTTTGGTACATTTGACCAAAGCTAACTTAAAATATGTAGAATATTTTATGTTTTTACATTTCATTTTATGGTATGCCAGCAGGACAGGAAGTGGCCAGGGCAGAAGGGGCACAGGAGGTGGAAGAGGGAGAGTCAAGGGGACAGCTGGGCATTATTGGGAGTACTGTGGCACCCGGCAGGGTGCATTTACATTTGTCTGTATTCCTTTATTGTCTATCAATATCTGTTAGAGTACAACACTGTACTGTACCTATGACTTATACTGTACGGGGAAGGGGGTGTTTCAGGGACAGACTGTGACATAGCACCCGGTCGGCACAATCTTGGCAGCTGCACAGTCTGTACCTGGATGACCCCCCCACCCACAGTATAATTCATAGGTACAGTACAGTGTGATAGTCTAATAAATATTGATAAGACAATACGGGAATATATACAAATGCAAACTGCTGGGTGCCACAGAACTCCTATTAATGCCCAGCTGTCTCCACAACATCTCCACTGCCACTCCCAGTGCTTCTATTGCCCCCAGCAGCCCAGTGTAACACCACATCCCACTTTCACATGCCACTTAGACCACCTTCTGGCTGGTCTAAGTGGTGCCCCTTGCTGAATCAACAGTGGGGAATTGAGAATCCCAAAAAAGGAGATGTTGCTGCCCCGCCGTAGTGCAAGCTCCTTTGCGATCTGGTGCACCTGGTTGTTTGCTGCAACCTTGGCACAAGGGGGCATTGGCACAGCTGCATCAGGATTTGACAGGCTACTTTAGAAAATCGTGATTGATGCAAGTTGTGACATGAGTCACCCCTTGCCTCAAACTCTTTTGAAGCAAGTCTCTTGTGTCGTTCTAACAGTTTTGAAAATCAGGCCCATGGTCTTCTTCTGTTGTCATTGCCTATATTTCTATGCTTCTACTCTACTTGACCCAGTGACAATCATCCATGAGCAAAGCTTTGAAAATGAACCGCAAAGAAGGAATGAAGCCCAGAATCAAGTCAAGGTCCCTCAGCCTTTTGGACCTGTATTATTGGTTTGGATTAATTCTTCCTGTAGCTGATAGTGTATAGATTTTACCTAATCTCAGCTACCTGCACAACTGTGTTAGATTAACTTAAATTAGTCCATGAATCCCTTGCCTTGCAGCTGAAGCCTCCTATCATCAGCCTTAGAATGCGCAGTGAGCCATTGAACTTGCACTTCTAGCATTTTGTACTCTGATTTGGATCCCATAATACAGTAAGACCGGCTCAATTAGCTTGATTATTCTGTTGTGCTGACTATTTATTAGTTCTGGTGCTGACCTAGTCCCATTGATTGCATTTGTCCTGATTTATCATTTGCATTCTTGATATGAGTGCGCAGAACTGCTACTTTGTTTGTGAGCATCCTACTCCTTCTATTATTTAAATTGTATGGTCACCCATTTTGGTGTATGGAGACCCAGCTATTAATAGTGTATGATTTGCCCCAATTATTTATGGACTTCTATATTGATGATTATCATATAGTGTTGTGTATGGATTTCCATACACTCTCAAATACTGCTGTGATACAGTTCAAAGGTTATGAAACATTTTTGCAATATTGTTCTGAAGTCACAACAATACCACAACTTTTTGCCATTGAAGTGTGTGGCTCCACTGCACCCTCATGCTTCAGCCATTTGAAACTGTTAGTGGTATCACAGTGACAGCAATTGTGATTCAAGTCTGTTTATGAATCTGGATTTTTTTTAAATATGCAATCTGTCAATGTTTATTGGCCTAAATCTAGGAGTAAGTGTGCTATGACATGCTGTGCGGGTGGGTGGTAAATTGTCAATGTAAACAGCAGCTCATTGTCCTTTTTTGTGTATGTTTGTCTCCATAAGTGAACAACAAGAGCTAAGCCATATCTAAGCCTAAGATTAACCCATATCCTTACATGTTTGAATGTTCTGACTGTTACTGTTTTCAGAATTTTTTGGCTGTTCTGTTCTGTAACTTGATCAATTCTCAATTCTCTAATACATGCTTTAAAATGAAACCTGTTCTGTCTTTTTTTTAATCTGCTTGAGTTGCTTCTAAAACCATACACTATACAAAACAGTGCATGGGTGACCATACACAACAAGGGCTGTGTTTCCATCTGGGGGGGGGGGTGATGTCATCATAGAAACCTCATCTCTGTGAATGTATTTCACCAACTCTTTCAAAATGTATCTAACTCTCCCCTGCTGACCTCACAATTGCTGTTTGTTACATCGCAATATAGTGTCAGGGTGAGCACTATGATGTGACAAACAAAAGCACTGTGAGGTTAACTGGGGAGAAACAAATGCTTCTTATAATGTCTTCTTAGGTAGAGTACCAAGATGTGTTATAAACCTTGTAAAGGAACCTTAAAAATGAAAAAAAGTATTCACTATTTACGAAACTACATGCTGAAGTGCAGACTTGCTCTTTAAGTACTGTCACCCTTGCCAGCTGAAGCATGACCCACCCGAATGTGACAAACTTATCCATAGGTTGGAGATTTGGTGCTCAAATGGGTTATCATGAACCAGTTCCATAAACATTTGTATGGAGTACAGATAACAGTGAACAAAGACAACAACCTGTTGATATACATACAGACAATGGTGAAGCTGGATGCCCCTGGACACCAATGGTTAGCAGCACTGTCAACATATAACTACTGTGTGGATTATTGTAGGGATGGGTAGACCTGGTAAGGTCCTGACCCTTTATATCAGAATAAGAATCCAGATCAAAGTCCTGATGCCTTCTGATTCTAATCAGACCATTTTGTGAAATGTGAGAAAATTAAAAATCTGTATTATAATTACATAAAATGGCACAAAGATTTATGATACACACATAAAGACTTGTAAACAGCATTTCAGTAAATGAAAACTGAACTTATGTGTACAGTTGTGCTGATCACTTGAATACATGGCAGCACGCAGGAGATCCGGCTTCCTGCATCCTGCCTGACTGTAGCAGTGTAAACTGATCTCTCTGACCTGAGGGGGGTTCCCATTTAGTATACAGTGGTCACATCAGTTTGTTGTTTCACTAGCTGCTTTTCTGCTCCACTAAGAGTCATGTAGTTATTTTCTATGGCATGGGGTCTCCTCCACACACCACAAACTAATGATGCATTTAAGGGACTATGACCAGAAAATAACTGCACGTCCTTCATTTTGGAACACAATAAATGCACAACAAATTAAGAAAGATGCCATTGCTGATGAGAGGAGAAATGAGTAAGAAGCACAACCTGGAGCAATATGACAATTAGCATTCGCGAATTCAGGATGGAGGAATCTCAGGCATGATGGCAAATAAATCAGCATCATGCAGAATGGGATATTTTTAATTGGAGTTTAAGGGAGGGACAGTTTCTCTCCAGTTGGAAATTAGCCAAAGTGATACCAATAGATAAGGGATGAGATCCAGTGGATATTTCAAATTATCGCCCAATAGCTCTGTTGTCCACAGTATCTAAGTAATTTGAAAAAATTGTCCATGATCAGTTAATGGACTATTTGGAAAAGTATAACAAATTGACTCAACAACAGTATGGTTTTAGGCAGGGTAGGTCCAATGCTACCACACTCATGGACTTTTTGGATCTTATAGCATCTCCACTTGGGGAAGCAAAGTCCATGGGTGCAGTATATGTGGACCTATCTAAAGCATTTGATTTAGTAAATCATAGCATTTTGATAAACTCACTGATGAAAATAGGGGTGGAGGAAGAAACCTGTAACTGGTTTATATCGTATCTCGATAAAAGGTCACAATTTGTTGTCCTAAATGGACAACAGTCAAGAATAGACTATGTAACAAGAGGGGTCCCCAAGGGATCTATCCTGGGCCCCCTCTTATTCATAGTCTATTTAAATGACTTGCCAAAGAATATTGGATATTCAAAAATTCATCTTTATGCAGACGATACGGTTTTAGTAGCAGTGGGAAAAACTATAAGTGAAGTAGAACTAAACTTACAGAGTGACTTTAGCACTATGTAAGGTCATTTTTCATCTCTGGGTTTATTAGTCAATAATAAAAAGACACAGGTTATGTCATTTGCATTGGACCTAAAGGGTATTTCAAAACTAAAAATAAAGACACAAGAGGGTAAGTTTTTAGAACAAACTGAAACATATAAGTATTTAGGAGTACAAATAGATCAATGTCTTACTTTTCAATATCATATAACAAATTTAATAAAGAAGACAAATGCTAAGATTGGAGCTATGATATGAATATCAAATTGTATTACAAGAGAAACAAGACTGATCATGATTAATCAACTAATAAGGCCTGTTATTGATTATGGAAGCTATATATATATATATATATATATATATATATATAGACTTACAGCAAAAAAATACTTAAATAATTTGGATACACTTTATAATAAGCTTGCAAGATTTGTGTTAAGGTGTGACCCTAAAACCCATCATTGTATTATGTATACAGATTTAGGATGGATTCCACTACACCTACGGGCCAGGGGAATCTGGCTAAATCAGGTTTGTAATATATTTAAAAATCAATCTTTAGAAAGTTTAAAAAATAAATTACAAAAGCCTAAACATGGTTTAAATTTAAGAAAAACTGGTGCTAGGGATTTAATAATACCAAAATTTAAAAATCGATTTAGTGATATGACTCTTCAATATCAGGTAGCCACAAGTTGGAACTGTCTTCCTCCTTTTTTACATGAACTAACAATCACTGACCATGTTTTTAAAAATGGCCTGAACTATGAACTCAGCTTTCGCTGTTGTTGCAGTAGGTGAAAATAATGTAAAGGTTAAAATGATTATATGCCTGTTTTTGATGAACTTGTAAAAATTGTAATGTATTGTTTTTGTGTTTTTTGTAATGTTGTATTGTTATAAATGTAAAGTTGTAACTATTTTTGTATAATGTAAACAGGTAAGCCTTGTGAATAGGGATTTTTGGAACCCTAATGGCTTTATCACTGTATAAATAACATTTTACCGTATCATACCATACCATAAGCAGGTTTTGAAAAATGACATGTCTCATAACAGGAGGAAGCAGTGGTACAGCTTAGCCTGGTGAGAGACTTAGGTCTGTTAAGTGGACAGAAGAGAGACAACATCAGGCAGATCAACAGAAGCTCTGTGGTCAAGTCTACAATCTACAGTCTGTAAACAGCTTTATAAGGGAATGCTCAATATGAATTAAGATAATATTTTTCATTTTAAAAGGGTATAGTCAGGGAATACAAACATTATATGTCAGGACATGCAATGATTTTACTGAAAGGTGCCATTCAAGCTTTCCAAATATTAATTCATTCCTATAGGACATGCTGCAAAAACAGTGCAATCAGGTTTAGCAGTCCAGAAATTAGTTTAGTCCAATAGGACATGCTACAAAAACTGCAATCAGGTTTAGCAGTCCAGAAATTAGCTCAGTCCAATAGAACATGCTGCAATATCTGTGCCATCACATCCAGGCAATCCAAGAAGAAGTCCAATAGAACAAGTTGCAAAATTTGTGCCATCAGGTTTAAGCAATCCGAAAATTAGTACAGTCTAATAGGATATGCTGCAAAAATCATGTCATTATGCAAAAATCATGCTATTAGGTCCAGGCAATCAAAAAATTATCTCAGTCTAATAGGACATGCTGTAAAAACTTGTCATCAAGTTCAAACATTGTGTAGCCCACTGAAAGGCTTACTGAATTAGTTATTTCTTGTTCTGAAAAAAAATCTCACTATTCCAGCTCTTCCAAATAATCAACTTTGTGACATCACTGACAATTGCTATTGCTCACTCCAGGTCACAAGTGTAACTGATCAGGGAAAGGTTTATTTTTAAGAAAGAAAAAATTTTCACATTCTGGCAGTAGCCAGATCATGTATCCATTGTACATTACCAGAAGAGCTGAAAAGTCACTCTGAAAATATACTGGATGAGAGACAGAGAATGTATTGCAAAGCTACTTGCACATGTGCAGGCCCCACAGGCTCCTTGCTCTTTCAATATTTTTTATATTGATTGCGTGTATGCACAAGAAACATGTTGTGGCAGCTTGCTGCAGAAGCAGGTTGTGGAGGTGGGGCACTGTTGTGGCCAATGCCCCCGCTGCCTTTGGAGTCTTGGCCCACTTTCCCCAATGGGGTGCCACGCTGCTGATACTAGTTCAGCCAGCATGCCACAACCATGAAACATTTCAGCTGCTGCAATCATGGGCCACCCCATCATTGCAGTGTCAGCCATGCTGCAATGAGGGAGTGACCCATCATTGCAGGGCAGTCCCTTGCCTTCCCCAGACCCAGTTTGCTGGTGGGGAGCCCAGTCCCCATTGGTTTCTGGTGTCTGCCGAGGGGGTGGCCAATCCCCATCGGCATCATGTCCCTTCCTCCTATTTCTTTGCTAATGGGGGTGCCCAATCCTCATCGGCATGTTCCCCCCCCATTTCTTGTGTGCTGAGGGGGTGCCCAACCCCCCTCGGCTCATAAGTTTCCCCCCAGTATGTGCCGACGGGGGTGCCAAATTCCCATCAGCTCCAGTCCCCCCACCCCAAAACATGCAGGTGGTATGCTGGGAGCCCACCCCAGCTTGCCAAAAGTACCTGTGAAATGGAAAAACTGAGTTGTGAAGTCTATTTTTTTATACCCCTGTAAAAAAGAAAATGGTCCCTCGCTGTTTGCACCCCTTCCCACAACCTGCTCCCACCCTCTGTGTACCCTGCCTCTCCACACTCCCCCACCACATACTTACCTGTGGAGCCCAGTGCGATGAGCTATGGTGGAGTGGGAACCTGTCTACACTCTTCAAAGCCGACTGCGAACTGAAGAAATGCTGGTAAGCTGTTTAATGGCATAAATAGGGCTTTTTCAACTTTGCTGCATATCTCAGGCATTTTTTGGAATTATGACACCAAATTTTCAACATGGGGTTATTGGGAGACCTCCTCATGAATTCTGGCACTGTCAAGACTTTATTCAGTCCTGAAAGGTGATTTTGCGGTCACTGCAAGGAATCATCTTTCGGGACCGATTAATGACATGACAGTGCCAGTGTTCTTGAGGTGGATTCTCAAAAAGCCTATGTTGCAAATTTAATGGAAAAAATCCAAAAAATGTCTGTTTTACGAGTGTGCATTGCGCAGTTGCTACGCATGCTCATAAATTTGTGAACCTATGATATTTTCATGCCGGATTTTCAACACTGGCATTTTTTCACACCTCCTTATGAATAGTACAGCTGTCATTTTTCCCATCCTGGCCAAAATGTGTTTTCGCACTTCTGGTGCAGAATAGCGCAGTCGCTGTGGGAAATCAGTGTTCGGGACAGGTTAAAAAAATGACAGTGACACTGTTCATGAGCAGAGGTCCTGGAATGCCTATGTTGATAATTAAGTGATGATAGTCAATTAAATGACTGTGTTACAAGTGTGCATTGTGCAGTTCCCATGCACCCTTGTAACTTCACAGATCTGTAATATTGTCATGCCAGATTTTCAACGCTGGCATTTTTTCACACCTTCTTATGATCAGTACAGCTGTCATTTTTCACATCCTGACCAAAATATGTTTTTGCACTTCTGGCGCAGAATAGCATGGTCGTGGTGGGAAATCAGTGTTTGGGACAGATTAAGAAAATGACAGTGACACTGTGTATGAGCAGAGGTCCTAAAATCTCTATGTTGAAAATTTGGTGATGAAAGTCCATAAAATGAGTGTGTTACAAGCGTGCATTGAGCTGTTTCCACGCACCCTTGTAACTTCGCAAATTTGGAATGTTTTCACACCACATTTTCAACACTGCCATTCTTCACACCTCCTTATGAACAGTACAGCTGTCATTTTTCACATCCTGGCTGAAATATGTTTTTGCACTTCTGGTGCAGAATAGCATGGACACTGTGGGAAATCAGTGTTTGGAACAGATTAAGATTGAGCGAATGAGAGAGGGGAGTGACCGAGCTCAATTGAGCTCTGTCGGGACTGCTGGGGATTTCTCTGTGGGCAGAAAAAGACCGCAATGCAGGCAGGTGCCCACTACAAAAGGGCAGCCTGCAGTGCCGGGAGAAACAGAATGAGAGAGCGAGTGAGGGAGGGGGAGTGAGCGAGCTCAACTGAGCTCTGCCAGGACTGCTGCGGAGTTCTTTGTGGGCAGAAAAAGGCGTCAATGCAGGCAGGGGCCCAGTACAAAAGGGTAGTCTGCAGTGGTGGGAGAAACAAAATGTGCAAATGAGAGAGGGGGAGTGAGCAAGCTCAGCAGAGCTCTATCAGGACTGCTGCAGATTTCTTTGTGGCCAGAAAAAAGTGCCAATGCAGGCAGGAGCCCAGTACAAAAGGGTAGACTGCAGTGCCAGGAGAAACGGAATGAGCAAGTGAGAGATGGGGAGTGAGCGAGCTCAGCAGAGCTTTGTTGGGACTGCTGCGGATTTCTTTGCGAGTAGAAAAAGGTGCCAGTGGAGGCAGGAGCCCAGTACAAAAGGGCAGCCTGCTGTGCCAGGAGAAACAAAATGAGCAAGTGAAAGAGGGGGAGTGAGTGAGCTCAATGGAGCTGTGCCAGGACTGCTGCGGATTTCTTTGTGGGCAGAAAAAGGTGCCAAGCAAGCAGGAGCCCAGTACAAAAGGGCAACCTGCAGCGTCAGGAGAAATAGAACAAGTGAGTGAGAGAGGGGGAGTGAGTGAGTGAGCTAAATGGAGCTCTGCTGGGACTTTAGAGTTGCCCACCCTCCTGCCCAGAGTCCTTTGTTGTCCTATATTACAGCAGGGTCTCTGGAGTGGAGACAAAGCAATGGTTGGATATTTTTAGGATTGCCGTAATAGTACAGATTAAGTTGTTCTGTTTATTTCTCTAACTGAGCTAAGTACTGAGCTATAGTGTTATGATTGCTGTAATAATACATATTTATTTGTTCCGTTTATTTCTCTGAGTTGAGTAGTAAATTTGGTAGACAAAATCCCAAAAATGACTGTTTTATGAGCGTGTGTTGCGCAGTTGCTATGCATGCTCATAACTTCATTAATTTGCAATATTTTCACTACAGATTTTCAACATTGGCATTTTTTCACACCTTCTAATGCTGTTGCTGTCATTTTTCACATCCTGGCCGAAATGCGTTTTCACACTACAGGCGCAGAATAGCATGGTCACTGTGGGAAATCAGTGTTTGGGACAAATTAAGAAAACCACAGTGACACTGTTCATGAGCAGAGGTCCTAAAATGCCTATGGTGAAGATTTTGTGATGAAAGTTCATAAAATGACTGTGTTATGAGCGTGCGTTGTGCAGTTTCCACACACCCTTGTAACTTCACAAATTAATAATATTTTCACACCAGATTTTCAGCACTGGCATTTTTTCACACCTCATTATGAACAGTACAGCTGTCATTTTTCACATCATGGCTGAAAAGTGTTTTCATGCTTCAGGCGCAGAATAGCACAGTCGCTTTGGGAAATCAGTGTTTGGGACAGATTAGGATTGAGTGAGTGAGAGCGGAGGAGTGACCAAGCTCAACTGAGCTCTGTCGGGACTGCTGCAAATTTCTTTGGGGGCAGAAAAAGGCACCAATGCAGGCAGGAGCCCAGTACAAAAGGGCAGCCTGCAGCGCTGGGAGAAACAGAATGAGCGAGTGAGGGAGGGGAAGTGAGCGAGCTCAACGGAGCTCTGTTGGGATTGCTGTAGATTTCTTTGTGGGCTGAAAAAGGCCTCAGTGCAGGCAGGGGCCCAGTACAAAAGGGCAGCCTGCAGCGGCGGGAGAATCAGAATGAGCGAATGAGAGAGGGAGAGAGAGAGAGTGAGCTCAACGGAGCTTGATCAGAACTGCTGCAGATTTCTTTGTGGGCAGAAAAAGGCGCTAATGCAGGCAGGAGCCCAGTACAGAAGAGTAGCCTGCAGTGCCGGGAGAAACGGAACGAACGAGTGAGAGAGGAGGGGTGAGCGAGCTCAACAGATCTCTGTGGGGACTGCTGCAGATTTCTTTGTGGGCAGAAAAAGATGCCAACAGAGGCAGGAGCCTAGTACAAAAGGGCAGCCTGCAGCGTCGGGAGAAATAGAACGAGCGAGTGAGAGAGGGGGAGTGAGCGAGCTCAATGGAGCTCTGCTGGGACTTTACAGATGACCACCCTCCCACCCAGTGTCCTCTGTGGTTCTATATTACAGCAGGGTCTCTGGAGTGGAGACAAAGCAATGATTGAATACTTTAGGATTGCTGTAATAATACAGATTTAGTTGTTCTGCTTCTTTCTTTAACTTAGCTAAGTACTGAGCTATACTGTTATGATTGCTGTAATAATACATATTTATTTGTTTTGTTTATTTTTCTAACTGAGCTGAGTAATACTTGGAGTGCAATAGGATTTCTAACTGGGCTAAGTGAAACTATATGAGAGCCGAGAACAAGAAGTATGGTAGCTGTGGGGTGAAAAACAGACAAGGAGGCTTTAGGATTGCCACACTAATACAGTATCTAATGGATGAGATTTGAGCTTGAATTACCCTGGTCAGCAAGGTGACTAGTGTGGGGGTGCAGAGGAATTTGACTAAATAGGGGCCTAACAGTTGTAGTAAGGTACAGAACCTGGGAGTAAGAGCCCGTAACATAAGATGGGGGCCAAAATGGGGCAGGTGCCACATGTCAATAGGGTGGGTATCTTTGGAAGGCTGGAGGGTGTACAGGGTGTGGGTGTGCCATGATCCTGGACTGGGCTTGGAAGATGGGGGGGTGTATGATCTGTAGATGACTGGCTAGTTTGAGGGAGGAACTGTGGAGGTTAGGGAGGAGTGTAAGTGGCAGGGCAGATGAGTATGGTAGGCATCCTGAGGGGGGTGATAGGGGATGGCAAAGGGGGACAGAGGAAGAATAACTAGGGACTGAAACTGACCCCAGTACCAGAGGCACTAGCAGAAAAGAGAGGAAAAGGGAGGGGGTGCCTGAGGCGAGGGCGGGGGGCCTAATGGGGGGGGGAAGAGACGACAAGGAGTACCAGTGGAGAACCAGGGGAGAGAGCAGATGACTGTGGGTAGGGAGGGACCAGGGTGGCATGGAGGGGAGAACCAATAGGAGGAAGAGATGTAGGACTGGTATCGACTATGAATAGATTCGATCCTCTGCTAGGGGACAGAGAGGGGGAGCAGGAACATACTGAAGGGGGAAGGACAAGCGGAGCATGAGAGGGATGGCAACAGGTAGGGGAAGAGATAGCGAGGACAAAAGGGTAAAAGGGGGCTAGTAAGGAAGTAGGGGGTGGTGGTGGTGACTGAAGGAAAGAAGACTACGGGAAGGGGGAAGGATGGGAAGGGCATCACTATCAGGGTAGAAGGGAATGGGGACTCTAAACTGACAACAGCGGGGATAGGAGATGGTTGGAAATCAGCAGGGTGGAGGGGAGGTCGACATGGAAAGCCCAGTAGAAAGTAGTCAGGCTGAGAAGGGGTTCAAGGGGGATGAGAGGAATAAGGCAGAGAAAAGGGTTGAGGCATAAGTAGGGGGTACAGATACAGAAGTCACAGATGGTGCAGATGGCGGGGGTAAGGGACAGGGAAGAATGAATACTGGGGTGGTGGAAGGGGCATCAGAAGGGAAAGAGGGTAAGGGGCAGGGGGGTACTCATCCTGGGGGATTCTATACTGAAATGGGTGAGATGGGATGGACAGGGGGAAAGGCACAGCCATATCTGGGTTGAAGCTGTCCCCAGGTTTACTGCAGGAGGGGCAGGGCAGGCACTGCTCAAGCATGCACCAAGGGGGAGGAAGAAACCTCATCTACTGTTGCATGTGAGTAAAAATGACTTGGCGGGGGACACTGTGGAAGTAGTGAGGGGGAGGTTTGAGTACTTGGGCAGGCAGTGTGAGGAGGTGGGGAAGTCGGTGGCATTCTTGGACGTACTGCCGGTACCATGTACAAGCATGGTGAGGAAGGGTAGGCATGAGGAGTTCAAGTGGCTGAGGGATTGGCGCCACATGAAACATTATGAGTTAGTGACTAACTGGGGTAGGGCCACTGGCACTGAGGGTTGAGGCGCTGGATACCACACCTCGCATCACGCTGGCGACCTGGGTTCAGACGCAAGCTTGGCCTGCCAGGGGTTGGCAAGGGAGGGATAGGATTGAGCGTCCGGAGGACTGCTCTCCTATCCTGGGGCGGGATCCAGGGACCCACTGCTCTGTAGCGGCCCCTGTTGACGACCGCGAGTGCTACTACAGCAGTGTAGTAAAGGGTGGTGGACTGTGGCGGATGTTGGCATGCTATGCCTAAGCATCATTGCACGGTCGCACTCCGCAAAAGGAAGAAAAGTGGAAAATATGCTATGGTCAGGCAGCATGGCGACCGACCCCCGCCCACCCGAAGGCGCCTCCTGAACTGGATCCTGCTCCAGTGGGTCAACCTGGGAATCTCCTCACCACCCCACCATAGGGGTAATCTATGGAGGTGAGCAGGTCGGCCTGATGCAGGAAGCAGGGCTGGGGGGTGGTCGGGATGACCAAGCCAACCATAGCCGAGTGAGAAAATGCGTAAAAAAAGGCAGGATTAGAAGGGTGTATCTCTACTAAGATGGATTTAAACAAATGGTGGGGGGCAAAAGACTGAAGTTGGTAGAAAGGTCCGGACAGGGGAGTCTGATGAGCTCACTGCCCTAGATATAGGTAAAGGCAGAGGCGTAGTAACCCTGGAAGGGGTGGGCAGAGTGGTCTGAATGTAATACAGAAGGCACCACCACCACCTGGTAAGAATAAGGAGGAGAAAAGGTGTGGACTACTGGTAGGAGGGACACAGGCCGAGGAGGAGAACAGTGAGGAGAAGGAGGGGTACGGATGGAAGGTGGTCTGACTACATGGATAGGTAACTGGTTACAGGGGATACTGCAGAGGGTGGTGGTGGTGGGGTGACCCACGGCACTCACAGCGGTGACAAGCGGGGTGCCACAGGGCTCAGTGCTTGGCCCAATGCTATTTGGGCTCTTTATCTCTGATATAGCACATAGAGTGGGAAGCAGGGTTAGTCTGTTCGCACATTATTCCAAATCAAAAGCAAATAGTTATAGTAGCACACCCCCCCCACACACACACACACTCCCCGAAAAGCTGCTTAAAAGCCTGCAATTCATTCAGATCAGTTCCATTTTTTTTTCTTACTTGGGGTTCAATGCGAACAAGTGTAAAATCATGTACCTAGGGCATAGGAACCCCGATGCTGGGTATAGGATGGGGGGAGGTACTGATACTCACTAGACATGAAAACGTCCTTGAAGTTACTATATCAGAGGACCTTAAGATGGCAGTACAGTGTGACAAGGATATGGGCAGGGCAAACTGGATTCTGGGGTGCATAAAGTGTGGCATCTCCGGTAGGAGAAGGAGAGATGTTGTGCTGCCATTGCACCACTCCCTGGTAGACCCCCAGCTGGAGTACTGTGTCCAGTTTTAGAGTCCACACTTCAGAAAGAGCATAAGGTGGAAGTTTTCCAGAGGAAGGCAACTAAAATGGTTCAGAATTTTCACAGGAATCCCTACAAGGAAAGGCTGAAGAATCTCAACATGTACACTCTGGAAGAGAGGAGGGCGAGAGGTGACATGATCAAGACCTACAAAGTACCTCACTGGGGTAAAGAGGGTACAGTTAGGGAGTTTTCTTCAAATGAGTATGAGCACCCAAACCAAGGGACATACAATGAAGCTGGGGGGGGGGGCGTTCAGGATAGGTGTGAAGAAATATTTATTTACCGAAAGGGTGGTAGATGCCTTGAACAGACTGCCAGGAGAAATGGTGGAAGCTAAAATGGTAGGGGACATGAAGCATGCATGAGATAAACATAGGGGTATATTAGAAAAAGGGAAAGGAGGGGGTCAACGGAGATCAATAGGGCTATGGAAGTGGAGTAGGTTCAAGCTCATTGCAGGAAAAATCCATTAAGCAAGCTCATTCACAAGGAGGTCCTGATGGACACACAGGCAGAATAAGACATGCAGTAACATATACAGGCAGGAGTTACAAGTAGGTAGAGAACACTTGGGCAGACTGGGTGGGTTGAGCGGTCCTTTTCTGCTGACAAATTCTATGTTTCTATGGCATCATGTGTTAATTCAGGTGCAGTGTTTATTCAGAGTTGGGCCTACCATACATCCAGATGTAAGGTACAGTAAATTACCAAATTAGATGCAGCCCACTTACAGTACAATAAACAGACCCCAGTGCTTTGAGAAGCCTTTACTCTTCATAAGGCTGCTTAAAGAGCTGGGGTTCTATTTGCAGTGTCCACACCAGTATGCTGATCTTAAAATCGACGCCGCATCTGAATGAGTACTTGATTCTTCCTCACTCCATTTCTTCCCCACTTTGAAAACTGCTTATCCTGAGTTAGTTTGGGGCTGGCAGCACCTTGCCTTTGTTGGAAGATGACCAATTAGTGGCACTGAAAAAAGTCAGACTTCACAGACTGTGAAGGCAGCTTCTCACGGAGAGACATAAGGCAATTCTACTGGGGGGTAGGAGGAAGTAAGCTGTTGATTAACTAGAATCTGCAGCTTATCCATCAGGTAGGGAAATGGGTAAACTAGCTGGGCCAAGTGGTCCTTATCTGCCTTCAAATTCTATGTTTCTATGTTTCTCACTCACCATCTTGGCAAGAAGAAGGCTGCAGCTGTGGCCACTGATGACTGTTCGGGTGTGGGGATGGGGGGACCAAAGGGGACAGACATAAGGAGATAAAATCATAATAAAAACTGTAAGACCTTCACCAGCTTTCCAAAATGCTTACCAGTAAAAGAACACTCTATAAAGTTTTTCAAATGGCAAGACAAGCTGGTGAGCACTCTGTCTGCCATCTGACATCAGGCATCAGCCAGCATAACATTGCCTAAAGAAGGCAGTGTGGTAATGTGGTTACTGAAATACTGGAGATTACAGATTTATAAGAACAAAAGAATATCACACAGAAGCTGGCACATATGCCTATAGCAGCTGTCTTCTGCTTCTCAGTAGTTATATTTATACCTTTGAGGTACTTGAATGTTTCTATCATATCCCCTCTTTCCCTCCTCTCTTCCAGTGAGTACATATTGAGGTCCTTTAATTTCTCCTCATAAGTCTTGTGTTGCAAGCTCTGTACCATCTCATTCGCCCTTCTCTGGACTATCTCCAGCCTGTTAATATCCTTACAATGGTGCAACCTCCAGAACTGCACACAGTACTCCATGTGAAGCCTGACCATGGTTTTATATATTGGCATCACTACCTCCCTCCCTATGCTGGTGATGCCCCTGCCTATGCACCCCAGCATGTCACTGGCCTCACAATTGCCTTACCACTTTGAAATTTTCAGATAATCTGAAATAAGAACCCTCAAGTCCCTTTTTCTTCTTTGTGACTGTTGGCAACTCCCCCCCCCCATCCTGTACCTATCCCCAGGGTTTCTGTTTCCCAGGTGCATAATTTTGCACTTTTTTGAATTAAACTTCAGTTGCTAGTCCTCATACCATTTCTCAAGCTTCCCCAGGTCCCTCCTCATTCTCTTCACCCCCTCTGGAGTATCCACTGTGTTACAGATCTTGGTGTAATCTGCAAACAGGCAGCCCTTTCCCTTCAGCCATTCTGCAATGTCACTTATGAAGACATTGAACAGGACTGGCCCCAGGACTAATCCCTGCGGCACCCCACTGGTCACCCCCTTTCCCCAGACTGTGCCCCATTTACCACCACTTTCTGCCTCCTGTCTCTTACCCACTTTCTAACTCACTTTACCACCCTTTTCCCCATGCCCAGCCTACTCAGCTAGTTTATCAGCCTCCTATGTGGGACAGTGTCTAGGGCTTTACTTACATCAAGGTAAGCATTGTCCACTGCCCCACCCTGATTTGCTTTCTTTGTCACCCTGTCAAAGAGATCAACCAGATATGTCTGACATGACCTCCCCACTGTGAATCCATGTTGACTATGATCCTGGCCCACGATGGCTTCTAGATGCCCCACTGTCCTTTCTTTAACCAATGTCTCCATGATCTTCCCCACTACTGAAGTGAGGCTGACCAGCCTATAGTTCCCCGCCTCCTCCCTACTGCTGGATTTCTTTAGAGGGACCACTTATGCCCTCCGCCAATTCTCTGGTACCACCCCTGTGTTGAATGACTCACTGAACACAGCTGCCAGAGGTACTGCTATTTCCCTTCACAGTTCTTTTAAAATCCTTGGGTGTATGCCAGCTTCCCATGGGACATTTGCAGTCGGATCATCAGGGGAAGCAAGGGTGACCTCAAGTGGGCCCCTCACTCCATACCTTGAACTCATCACTCGCTATGGACTTGTACCTCGGGGTGAGGTGCCAGCTAGCTGCTCTGTGCCAGGCAGACCTCCCCCGATGATAGAACTGCTCCGGGAAAGAATTCTGTTTCTCTGAAGAGGCATACGGCTGCACAGATCCTGCACTAGGGCTATAACTCGAAGTGCCTGGGAATTTGTGCCACGAGCTGGACTTTTTTCATTGGACTGTGCCTACAATCCCAGTGCTGCTGCCATTATTCCATTGGGCGCCAACATTTTTAAACAGGGCACAAGTGCCTATTGGCTCTGATCAAGCCGTGATGCTGAGCAGCCTCGTACAAAAGGTTGCAACCCAGCAACAGCGGCTTGCTTCCCGTGGGACATTTGCAGGCGGATCATCGGGGTGGAGAGGGTGACCTCCTGAAGTGGGTTCCATACACCATACCTTGAACTCATCACTCACTAAGGACTTGTACCTCAGGGTGAGGAGCCAGCTAGCTGCTTCATGCTGGGTGGACCTCCCCCAATGATAGAACTGCTCCGGGAAAGAATTTTGTTTCTCTGAAGAGGTGTAAGGCTGCACAGATCCTGCTGTAGGGCTGGAGCTCAAAGTGCCTGGGGATCTGTGCCACGAGCTGGACTATTTTTGTTGGACTGTGCCTACAATCCCAGTGCTGGTGCCATTGTTCCATTGGGTGCCAACATTTTTAAACAAGGCACAAGTGCCTATTGGCTCTGTTCAAGCCGTGATACTGGGCAGCCTCGTACAAAAGGTTGTAATCCAGCAACAGCGGATTGCTTCCCATGGGACATTTGTAGTCAGATCGTCAGGAGTGTTGATGGTGACCTCCTGAAGTGGGTTCCCCCCCACATACCATGAACTTGTCACTCACTAAGGACTTGTACCTCGAGGTGAGGCGCCAGCTAGCTGCTCCGTGCCGGGCGGACCTCCCCCGATGATAGAACTGCTCCGGGAGAGAATTTTTCTCTCACCCACCTGCCCCATTCCCTCCTCCCCTTAAATGTGCCTTTGGCCCTCCCACAACTTCTAAGGGGCCAATAGCGTGAGGTCTTGGACTGCACATCAGACTAAGCTTCTCAACAAGTGCTACCATATGACTCTAATCATAAAGATCTAATGTCTCATAAACTGTCTATTTGCAAATATACATGCATACATTGCTTATAAGTACATAAGATTATTTCTTTTCGCTATCACAGAACCTGAGCTAATACTGTACCCTACTGTGTAGCAGTGTGTAGAGATCTTTCGCAATTGCTCTGCTTTACTTTGATGCTAGTCTGACAAATGATCTTTTATGCATAGTCTGATGAATCTGTGATGTATCTCAGCATAATGTGTCACTGTGATACTGTAGGGTCAGAGAGGTACCTAATTGCTGGTAGCTGATTTCAGGTAGCTAAGCTTGGTCTATCTGTGTGCCTCACTGGCAGAAAAGCGATCTTGACTTGTTCACTTTGTTTTGTTTTTTTCTCCCCTCTGTGATTAATTTCAGGTGCTTGACTCACTATGGAAACTGTAAAAAGGGACTGCCTTGGCCAAGGACACCAGGCACCCCATAGCTAGGCCAACTAACCTAGACTAGGCTCTCCTGAGGCGATCCTCCCCTGTACCAGGGCAGGATTTTTTTTGCCTCCACCTCTTGCAGTCATAGCACAGTCATGTTGCCACGAGGTCGGTACCCCGATGAAAGCCTGCCTAGCCAGCTGCCTACTAGGCCAGGCAAGCCGTACCCTTACAATCCTAACAGAAATTTACTTCTTGCCACCATATATATTTTGGCCATTCTCTGGGTGGACTGGCTGTCTTGTCTATGAGACTCAGCCACTTATGGTCCACAGGGACCTGCCACCCATACCACCAGTCACTACTACTGTCCCACCCCCTTCAGCACAAACTCCCTCCAAATCGCCTATGAATTCACTAAAAAAGGGATATGTTACAGTACACTTCTCCAGTCCAGGGGAATATCCAGAAAAGATCTGCTCCCCTCACTCAACCTAACTATACGTTTCCTGTTGTCTGCATTATTGCTCCTAGCAGGCGATATTCAACCAAACACGGGCCCCCTGACTACAAATCTCTCTATATCCTCTCCTCAGGACCAGTCCTGGTTGTCCTCAAAGGGGCTTCGGATCACTCATATGAACATCTGCAGCCTCCGACCGAAGATGCAAGAAGTACAAGCATGGCTAGCCCTCTACAGACCAGATGTCCTTGCTGTCTAAGAGATCTGGCTGAAACCCCACGTCCTCGGACATGAGGTAGCTGCCGTAAGGTATGATCACTATAGAAATGACAGGGTAACCAAAAGAGGGGGTGGGGTGCTCCTCTATGTGAAGGACATACTAAGCTCCTCACAGATCTGTACACAGTACAACACCTGCTCTGAGAATGAATCGCTCTTTATATGCATCACCCATGACTGTGCTAAGCACCTCACCATTGGGTGCATATTCAGCCCCCCTAAGAATGCTCTCCAATCCCTGAAGAAACTCACTAAAGCCCTAGCTATAGATGTGTCGACTGAACTCCTCATCCTGGGGGACTGCAACCAAAACTGGGCCCAGGAATCAAAGATGGCTCTCAATGGCCTGATACAAGAAGCTAATCTTGTTCAGCTTATCTCTGAACCCACCAGAATGAACCACAAAACAGGTAATCACACCATTCTAGACTGGGCTATGGTGTCAAACCCCACTAATATTTAGTCAGCAGGCACTATGGATGATGCCCTGAGTGACCACTCACCAATCTTCTGTGTCTGGAAGAACAGGGCAATTAGGATCCAACCTAGAATCCTCACAATGCGCAACTACTCTAAATTCTCAGTCGAGCAATACAATACCTTCTTCAGTAACATCAACTGGAGCCTGCTAAGACACCTCCCATCTCTGGATGACGCTGTTGCCTTCTTTCAGAAATCTCTTATGAAGGCCGCTGACCTTTTTGCTCCAATGAAGACCTTTCGGGCTAAAGGCAGATGTTATAAGTAGATCACTCCTCCACTAAAGGCCCTGATGATCAGCTGTGACAAAGCTTGGAAAAAGTTCAAGTGCTCCTCACTCCCTGCTGACCTAGAGACATATAAAGCTCTTAGAAACCAATGCAAGCATGCTATCAAACTTGCAAAAAGGGCATACGTCACTCACCTCCAGAAAACTAACCTTGGCAACCCGAGGTTATTCTGGTCTCATATCAATGAGCTGTTGAACGGAAAAAGCAAGACCACACCAGGCCCCACTGAGGCCAGTGGACTGCTACTGAATGATGGGCTCCTTATTGCCTCACCCCTCAACCACCACTTCACAAATCTAGGTTCTTTCAAGGTTGGACTCCCTGCTCCTAAAAGGGGGCCCAGCACACAGGAGCCACCCAACCTTGGCCATCCAACTTTTCATCTGAGGCTGGTCAAGGTAAAGGAGGTCCTCACCCTCCTAAAGTCCCTGAAAACCAGGGGATCAGGAGGACCTGATGGTATCCAACCCAGACTGCTGAAGGATGGTGCCCCAGCCCTCTCAAGACCTCTGATCTGGCTCATAAGCCGATCCTTTCTGGCAGGCATCATCCCAGACCAATGGAAACAGGCTCATGTGGTTCCTATCCATAAGGGCAGATATCGGGAAACCATTGGCAACTACAGGCCAATTTCCCTGCTTTGTATCCTGGCATAAATCCAAGAAAAGCTGGTGTATGGTCAACTCCGTGACTACTTAGAGGCTCACCGGCTTATTGCCCCGTCCCAGCATGGCTTCAGAGCCAAACATGGGATAGACACTGCCCTAACAAAGTTCTCGGTGGATGTGCTCAGGGAACTTCACAAAGGGACCCACACAGGAGCAGTTTTCATCGATCTCTCCAAGGCTTTCTACCTGGTCGACCACAAACTACTACTACACAAGCTGTGTAACATATGCCTCAACCCCCACACTCTTAAGTGGTTTGAAAACTATCTAACTGGTCGTACTCAGAGGGTTAAGTGGAAGGATGAAATATTGGACACAGTTCCCCTAAAAGAGGGGGTTCCGCAAGGGTCCATCCTTGGTCTCCTCCTCTTCTCCCTGTTTATAAATTATTTGAATGGCCAATGTGGGGGCAGTGCTGTTGTTCAGTACGCTGATGACGCCGTCATCTACTGATCCTCTGACAACCTGGGGAACCTTATCCCACTCCTCCAAGAAGATCTGCTGTCAATGGAGAACTGGTTAACTGAGAACAAAATGGTTCTTAATACCACCAAAACCAAGGCCATGCTGTTCGGACCAAAATATCTTGGCCAAGACAGAACACAACACCTACAGCTTACCTCCAGATCTGGGAACTGCATAGAAGTGGTGGCCTCCCTAAAATACTTAGGCCTCACTTTGGACCAAGGATTCACACTAAAGAACCATGTTGACAAAGTTACCAAAATCATATATGGGAAACTTGGTACCCTCTACCACTTCAAGGATCAGTTGATCCCTGAAGCTAGGATTGCTATTGCCTCTAGCATCCTCCTGCCAATACTGACCTATGCTGCCCTGGTAGTTCAGGGTATGTCAAAGCTTGAGACCAATAAACTACAGGTCTTGTACAACAAGGTGGTCTGCTTTGCCATTCAGTCACACTCTAGGAGCCACCACTGTGACTCCCTAGCACTTATCAGTTGCCCTTCATTTGAAGCTCACCTCCGGTACCCTCTGCTCTGCCTAGCATACAAGCTAATTAGCTCAACCCCTCCTCATAGTCTGTCTGGACTCATTGCTGCCAAGCGAAACCCTTGCAACTTTTGGACCTCATGCCAAACTCTTCTAGAGGTTCCAAGGGTAAGGGCAAAGGTAGAGGGCAAGTCATTTTCCCACACTACCCCTTGCCTGTGGAACAAACTTCCACCTGTGGTGCAGGAAGCACCCTCAATCAGATCTTCCACACAAGGCTAAAGGCACACATGCTCACTATGAACCAATGTCAATGCCATGGTACCTGACACCTCCCCTTCTCACCCATCCCGCCCATCCAAGTACATGCCTTGCCCTACCAAAAGCTGGGTGCTCCATTTTTTTTTAAAAAAACACTTTTTCCTTACCTGGGCTCTCTATTTAACAAATGCTCGATGTTGTTAAACTTAACCTATGTGTGATGCTCTGGCTCGTTTTTCCTTTCAATGATTGAAATGTTGCTAAATCTGTAACCTGTTACACAATATATTATTGCTACGAGGAGTGTCAACCTGTGACGACCTATTATTGTACTTCTGCTGTAGATCCTATTCTCCTTGTAATTTGCAGGTCGCCCCTGAAAAGGGACCTCTGGGGCTCAGTGGACCTACCCGGTCACCAAAATTTAATAAATAAATAAATAAATCTGGTCCCCTTGCTTTGTCCACCGTTAATTTACTCACCTTCTGCAGGATTCTTCTGCCTGTAAATGGACTATTGTCCACCTTGTCACGCCTTTGAAACTGCTGTGGCCCTTGCCCCTCCCCCTCTTCTGTGAATACTGAACAGAAAGACATAGTGGATGTCTTGGGGGGGTACATGACAGTTCTTAGGCATGGTACTTTCACTTCCAAATACCTAAAAAGCACATATAAGCAATCAACATTTGGCATTGACAAATGCTTGCTTTTTTTGTTACTGCTTTATACTACTCATTGCTGTGGCCCCTACATTTAGAGGGAGCCCCCAATTCTGTCCCCTGGAGTCCACCAGCCAGTGCTGACCTTTACCCTCAGGGCTTACCCCCCGAATGGAGACTAGGTCCAGTATGGCCAGGGCTGTGGCTAGCCAGGAGTGGGACCTGCCAGGTGCCCTCCACCATGTGCCACAGCAACTTGTTTTTACTCCTTCAGTTTTCTCCCTTCAGAGATGAGGCATGCAATGATTCTGGCAGAGGGAGCACACAGACACACCCACATGCACTCCCCCAGGCATCTTTCCCATCTCTGCCCCCTCCTACAGCATTGGCATGCTGCCCCCCAGCTTCAACTAGGGGCCAGTCATATGCCAACCACTAGAACCCCCCTTCCCCAGAGAAGTAGAGCAGTCCCTTGGACATTCGATTCTTCTCCTCCCCTGCCAACCCCCCCAGTGGCCAGTGATCATTCCCAAACACAGGCCACTGGCGCAGCACGAGGTAAGACATCCAGTGCCTCAGCCCTCAGTGCCACAGGGCTGACTCACTTTCAGTATTTTTTTTAATGTAGATTTTCATGTGCATTTGTAGGTTTTCTCCCTGTGTTCCCCCCCCCCCCGGGGCCCCGGCACATGGCTATACCTGCTCGTGGAGGCATGCAGGCACACCGGAAGCAAGCTCAGCCCCTTCTGCCCACCTGTACTGCTGCCCCTGCCCACTTACATTACCCCACCAGACCTCCACCCAGTGGGGATGGAACTATGGGAGGGGTAACAACCAACCCCCACCACCCCAGGGAGATGAAAGCAGCCCGATGGCTCACTTAGTCCTGCTGCTCCCGCCCCGCCGATGCTGGCACCCCAACAACCCGAGTTTGTTTTCTGAACCTGGATCACCAGTGCAGCTTAAGGTAAAGCATCCAGCAGCTCAACCCTCAGAGCCACTGGGCTGGCTGCTCTTTCAGTATTTTATGGGATCGTCATTCCACTCAATACTTTTTTCTGCCGAACAGCAGTCAATCATAGCCTTGACAGAGGCAGAGATATATGATATATAGAAACATACAATTTGCGGGCAGATAAGGACCACTTGGCTCACCTACCACAGCAGAAAACCTCTGAAAGCTGCAGTGCTTGTCAAAGGTGCAGTCTCACATAAATAACAAACCAAGACAGAAAGGAGACTTGCACACAAAAGTGTTCTTTACCAATTTAATTACCCAATTGCTAAAAATACATAGCGCTATAAATAAAAAGTGCGGGAAGTGTGAACAAACTCCTGCAAACAGATTCACATGTGCATGTGGAGCACACTGGCTCCTTCATCAGGGGGTGAAATCCAAAGTGAATGTTATGAATTAAATACAGCAGTCCAACCAATATACATTAAATATTAAATTAATGCTTATATTTATATTTGCAGGAGTTTGTTCACACTTTCTGCACTTTTTGTTTATAGTGCTTATGTATTTTTAGCTTTGGCTAATTAAATTGGTAAAGAGCACTTCTGTGTGCAATTTTCGTTTGTCTCTGCTTCTTGTCACTAGTTTGACCATTTTTCCTTGCGTACTGTATTACCGCAGATCCTACTTGATCTCCAGTCTGTTTTCTTCCCCCCTTTCTTTCTCCTGAGATTCCTTTGTGCCTGTCCCATGCATTCTGGAACCCCACCATTGTTTTCACCCCCACCACCTTTACTGGAAGGCTGTTCCAGGAATCCACCGCTCTTTCTGTGAAGGAGTAGTTACTCACATCTTTTCTAAATTTCCCACCTCCCAGCTTCATATCATGTCCCCTTGTTCTTGAGAACTTTTTTTCTGAAAAATACTTCCATCCTGTACCATATTTATCCCCTTGTGGTATTTAAAGATCTGTATCATACCCCACTGTGTACATATTCAGGTCCTTACGTTTCTCCTTGTAGGGCTTCTGATGGAGACTCTACACCATGTTAGTTGCCCTGCTCTGGACCACCTGAGCTCTGTTTATATTCTTATGGACATGTGATCTCCAGAACTGGACAGAGTATTCTAGTTGGGGTCTCAGCAGTGATCTGTACAGAGGCAATATCACTTTCCTCTTTCTTCTGGTGATACCATCCCTATGTACCCCAGCAACCTACTAGCCCTACCAACTGCCTTGTCACACTGCCTGGCCACCTTTAGGTCACTTGTTATGATTACACCCAGGTGTCTTTCCTGTTTGGTGGTTGTCAGTGCCACTCCACCAAGTTTGTACTTTGTCTCTGGGTTTACTGTGCTGCAAGTGCATTATTTTGCACTTTTTCACATTGAAACCGAGCTTCTGTATGCTTAACCACTCCTCTAATTTTCTCACATCACTGCTCATCCTGTTCACCCCTATTGCAGATTTTGGTGTCATCTGCAAAGAGGTAGACCTTCTCTTCCAGCTCCTCTGCAATGTCACTTATAACGCATTAAAGAGGACTGGTCCCAGCACTGATCCCTGAGGCACCCTGCTGGTTATCTTCCCTTCCTTGGAGTGAACACTGTTTACCACCACCCTCTGCCATCTGTCCCTTAAACAATTTCTTAACAAGCTAAACACCTTTGAACCTACCACTAAGTCAGAATTTAAAACCTACATCTTTCAAAAAGCATTCCCAGATGATTTTAATTAACTTATAGTTATATGTTTGTATTTCACTGCTGTTTGTGAAGAGCCTTGGTTTTAAGAATGGCGCTATAGAAAAAAAGATTATTTTGCTTTGCTTACTCAGCATACTTACACATCTCCAGTGTGGATCAGTGTTGAAAGCCTTATTGAATTCTAGGTAGGCTATTTCCACCACTCCACCCTGATCTAGTTCTTTGGTCACCCAGTCACATTCATGTGACACAAACTCAAGCCCATGAATCTATGCTGCCATGGGTCCTGTAACCCATCGGATTCAATATATTCCACAATCCTTTCCTTCAGCAGTGGTTCCATTAACTTTCTCACCACTGATGTCAGGCTGACTGGCCTATAATTGCCAGCATCTTCTCTGCTACCACTTGTGTAGTGGGAATACATCTGCCCTCCTCCAGTCCTACAGAACCACTCTCGTTTCCAATGAGCTGTTAAACAGAACTATCAGAGGTGCAACCAGTACCTCCCTGAGTTCCCTTAATATCATTGGATGCACCACCTCTGGCCTCATTGCTTTGTCCATTTTTCAGATTATGGAGTCCCTTCAGGACTCTGTCCTCCAAGAACAGACTAGTGTCCACTTCCCTCTCTCCAATGTTCCTATTTCTTTTTGTGGCCCCTCCTTCTACTTCCTCTGTGAACACTGCACAAAGAATATGTGTTCAGGTTGTCTACCTTTTCTGCCCCCCGCACAGTACCCTTCCATTTTCACCATACAATCCCACCTCTGGTCTTCCTCTTTATGCTTAGATACCTAGAAAATGTCTTGTCCCTTTGCTATTGTCTGTTGTTTGTGTTGTTTATTCGCTTAACGGGTAAGCACACTGGAAAACTAATTCCTTTTATAGGTGTGACCCTCTCTTCCATCAGCACCTTTGTGCTCCTTACTGCTCTCCCTGCTTCCCTCTGTTTCCCTTGACATACTTCCCTATCCTCCTCCCTCTGTGTCTCCTTATGCCTTCTGAATGTTACACTCTCAGCTTTTACTGTTTTGCCACCTCTTTCAAGAACCATGGCAGTCTGTTTTTCCTCTTGGTTTTTGCTCACTCGATTGCTATAGAGGTTTGCTGCCCTCATTGTGGCCTCTTTTATCTTTGCCTACTGTTCTCCTACCCCACGCAGGTTACTTCTCCTACCAGATCATCCCTGAGGCATTCACCCTTCTTAAACATCTGCCCCCCTGAAGTCCAGGACCCTCACCCTTGGGTAGTTCGATTCTGCAGCTGTTTTTATGTTGAGGTGTACTGTATGGAGAAGGAAGCCTGATTTTTCAATGACAACAGCTTTCAAATAACCCCAAAATTTATTAGTGGGAGTGGAATGAATGGTAGCAGCTTATTGTTTTGTAGCCTGATGGAGAACAGATGGCTGTGATAGTGCAAGAGGAATTGATGAGGGGGCTGTATCTGTTGTATCTGTTGGTTTTTCCAAAATTTAATCTACTTCTTGAATGATTTTCTCTCTGCAGTTTTGGAACACATTGGGGTCATGCTGTGGGAGCGGTTTCATCTTGTACCATGGGTTTAGCACTGTGGCCGTAATATAATGTTCTGACTCCAGAATTTAACAATTTCCCATCGTCTCTGACTTTTTAAAATCATTTGATGGACTATGTCATTTCTATTCTGGGTGGCAAGTCCCTTTCAGTGCATGAGAGTCTCATCTGAAACTGGCTTTCCGGAACCTCCAAGTCATCCCTGATTGCATTTAGCTGACATCCAAGAATCTTGATCAATGGGATGATTTGGCTGAGTGTGGCACTGATCAAACTCACTTCCCTAGTAATTTCGTTAAAGGGTTGAAGGATCTTGTTAAGAAATTCTTAAATAGTCCACTTCTGAGGGTTAATGTACACAATTGCATCCCATATGCTATTTTCCAATGTGTAGTGTCTAACAGCCTTTTTTTACTCTTGATAATAAGTTCTAAAATAGCCTATTGTAGGGGATTAATGTACACAATTGCATCCCTTATGCTGTTCTCCAAAGTGTACTGTCTTACAGCCATTTTTTGCTCCAGCAATTGTTGGAACATGTAAAAGGTAGAGTCCCACCATGTTGCAACATTCTGGATTAACTTATTTGGAGGCAGTCAGTGTTATTTCTATATGGCCCACAGTCCCTGGCTTGCTTTGCAGGAGTGTGAGGTCATGGGAAATGATGGACACCAACACCAGCATGCAGGTCAAAATAAAGCAAATATTTATTAACAAAAGTGGATGTTAATAAAAACATACTGATGACAAAATAAAGCAAAAAGCAAACAAAACAGAATACAATTAACTTTCTCAAAATAATACCACTAGAAACATGCTAGGGTAGGTCTGGGTCAGCACTCCACTGAGCCCAACAAGGAACTGAACTAGACATTCAGAAGGCTTTCTTTCATACCTGCTTTTAATCAGGTGATCATGTAAGCTCCACCCCTTTTTACATTTCTTTCTTTTAATGTCAAAATCATATAAAAAAATCAAACTACATAATTTCTATACAATATATACATAATTGCCATAGTTCCCAAGTGTTTCATATGCATATTTCATGCTATTTTATGCTTTCCTTGTTTCTCCTCACTGGTAGCTCCGCTCCTGTAGTACCCATCCTATAAGTTAGGGTTATGAAGGGCCTGCCAGCTCTTATAGTACTAGGTCCCAAAGAGAATGAGCACCACTGAGCAAATGGCAGGTAAAGCCCTATTTCATTTCTTTCCCCTTTATGGAGCTTACAAATATTGTGCACAATTCAAAAGTTGTTAACTTCCTGTATAGAGTCAGAGTAAAGTAGAACTAAAGCCTAAAAAAAGGCCTAAGGTACTAAGCTGCTTGGCATGGGGCATTGCCTGTCCAGCACTGAACTGTCCCATTGGCTGCATTGCAGAGGTTTCTGACAGCTTCAGGCTGAGATAGGAATGCACCTCACAAACCAACTGTTCAGGTTAACCTCAGTGTTTCTTACATTCTCAGCATTAAGCTTCTGTAAGTGTTTTTAGGCATATTGCAGCATTTGCTCCATTCATCCTGACTATGGGCATCCTTTCTCTAAAGCAATAATAGAATGTCTAGCAGGACAACAAACAAAACATTAATGTAGTCTAGTCGTATGTAGAATGCAGCCTGCAATTGCATTCTGCCACATTTCTGCATATCGCAGGGCGTATATAGCAAATAGCAAGTAGCAACTGCATTTTGCACCTTTTAATTTTTAAATAGCAAATAGTATTTGCACAGAAGCATTTTAGAAATACAATATTGCCTGATTCTATGGCTATTTTAAGGGTTGTGTTTTTCGACCGGAGCTTGCACTTGCAAGCTTCAAGAATGGCTGGGGGGGGGGTACCACAAAGGCTGCACCTGGAAACCACAGAAACAAAGAGCAAATAGTTTTTAAAACATAAAGAAACCCATAGGTGGCCAGCCCATGAGTTAAGAAACAGGGCAGTAAAGAATAAAGGAGGTGCTGTTGCAACAGACTTTTACTAACAGGGAAAAAGAAAGGTTTCTCAGGCAACAAACTCCATAACACACTCCTCCCCACTTAGGATAAAAACTCCTTCCTTCCTTCCTTCCTTCCTACTTTCCTTCCTCCTTTCCTCCTTTCTTTCTTCATCCAAACCTTAACACATTCATACAGTAACAATTTCGGACATGGCACAGATCTCCCTCTCGATCAGGAGGTGGAAGATGGAGCTTCAGCCCACCCACTCCAAAAGCTCCACCTCAGGGACCCTTTTTTTAAAAAGTAAAACAATCAAAGAGATGCAGCATCATTGCTCTGCTTCTGCTTTCTTTAATTTGTCCTGAGGTCTGGACATGTCAGAATATTTAGATCTGCACCAAATCTTGACATGTAGTCAGCATTACAGTTTTTTTGTACCTGATTGGTGCTGGACATTAAAGCAGTATGGTTGTTAACATAAGGTACCACCTCATTATGCGTGGATTTTTATCTTTCATAGTGTGCAACCGGCACAAAGGGTTATGATCCATGATAACCATAAATTCTGTACCCCACAAATAAAATTTCAATGCCTCCATGGCCCATTTTATGGCGAGACACTCCTTTTCAATTGTGGAGTATTTAGTCTCACATTCATGCAGCTTTTTGCTAATGTAGATGACTGGGTGTTCTTCTTCATCCACTATCTGAGGTAGAACTGCCCCAATCCCAGTATCTGAAGCATCAGTTTGCACCAAGAAGGGATGTGAAAAATTAGGACTGTTCAATACTGGTGATAAACATAATCTAGTCTTCAAGGTGCAAAAGACTTCTTCAGAGATTTATGTCCACTGTACTTTATTTGGTTTATTATTTTTTGTCAAGTCTGTCAGTGGACTGTCAATAGCAGCAAAATTGGGCACAAACCTTTTATACAGTAGACGCCACTTAAGTGGGACAGCTGAGTAGAAGGCAGATCATCCCACTTAAGCGGCCGTCCCAGAAAACCGAAGTTGCCGTTTTGGTGTGTGGCGCTGGAATTGGAATTGGGGAGGCTACATTAAGTGACAAAGTAGTGCTTAGCCATGTTTATCTGCTGCTCATTTGTCTGCTAGAAGGAGAGAACTGAAGGAGAGACAAGACAAGGAATTGGTACCCGGTACTACATTGTGAGGGGCTGCATAGGAATGCTGCGATTTCATGGGCACAAGGCACGGGGACAGTTCTTGTGCTTATCCGACTCAGTATCAGCAACAAGGAGCACAGTGGTACAGGACAGCTGGATGGGGAGAGCAGGTGCATGTCACTCCTTGTTGTGTGCTCTGTGTGTTTTCTGATGTTTGGGGCATGTCACTTGCTGTTCTGGGCTCTCGGTGTCTCTTGATGCTTGCTGTCTCTGTTGGGAACACGGGGGGAGTTCACTTGAACTGACACACATGAAACAGCTGTGAATGTCTCTGATGCTTGTGCTTTGCTTCAACAACCTGCACCCTAGGAGGAGTAACCTTAGGAGAGACATGACAGCAGCTGAAAGCAGCTTTATCAGAAAGCCTGTTAGCCATTACCAGCTGACTACAGCGGATTACAGCAGATTACAGCCAATTACGTGACTAATGTATGCAGAAAGTGCCACTGGGATGTCATGGCAATTGGCTGTTATTTGCTTTGATTCAGCTGTTGGGCATCTCACTAAAGTGGCGCTCCCATTTAATGGAGTCCTGTTTAACAAAAAATAAGCAAGTATACTTAACACTATAACAGATCTGTTCCCCAAGAGACGTCCCATTTAAGCGGTCGTCCCACTTAAACGCGTCCCGTTTAAATGGCTTGTACTGTAATACCCAAGAAGGCTCTCACATGTTTTTTGTAGTGGGACATTCACTCTGGGCTATGGCATCAATCTTCCCTATTTTGAATTTGACCCTACCATTCCCTGTCAAAAAACCCAGGTAATTTGTTTCCCACATGGCAAGAGAACACTTTGCATTAATTGTGAGGCCTGCCTTGGTTATGGCTGTGAGAACAGAACCCAGATGTTTAAGGTGGTCTTCCCATGTGGGGCTGAAGATCACAATATCAGCAAAGTATGCTGCATTACACTCCTGATGGGGTTGCAGAATGTTATCCATGCACCTTTAAAAGGTGGCAGGGGCATCAAGAAGCCCAAAAAGAATGGTAACAAATTGAAACAGGCCTAGTGGTGAGCTAAAGGCTGTTTTCTCTCTGGATGATGGATCTAACGGGATCTGCCAGTATCCCTTAATCAAATCTAAGGTACTGATGTACCGGGCATTTCCCCAGTGATCAATAATGTTGTCAATGCAGGGCATTAGGTACCCATCAAAATGAGAGATGGCATTCAATTTTCTAAAATCTAAATAGATCCTAACCCCACCTTCTTTATTTGCCACAAACACCATAGGAAAACACCATTCACTTTTTGAATTTTCAATAACGCCCATACTTTTCATTTTTCCAATTTCCTCAATTACATCCTTTCTTACCCTCACCGGTAACAAATATGGTTTCTGCCAGATAGGATGTGACTGCTTCACCTCAATGTGGTGAGTCATTCCAGTCACTTTACCTGGCAGAGTGGTGAAAGAATGTTGGTGTTGGGTAAGTACAGTTTCTAGTTCCTTCCTTTGCTGTGGTTCTATGTCAGCATTTACATATACATCTTTAGTACCCCCCTGAGAGCTCTAGCCTATGATAAGCCATGTCCAGCTCACTATCCTTTTGTTCTGGGCAGATGTAAAGGGAAGGTTGAGATCTCTCATGCCACCTTTTCAAGAAGTTGGCATGATATATACAGGTTTTGCTCTTTCTGTCAGGGAGTTCAATTTCATAATTCACAGATCCAACCTGCTGTGTCCATGCCAGCAACCCGGATTTGGGAACAAGCCCGGGTTGTCGGGGGTCAGCAGGGGAGGACTAAGATTGAGCATCCATAGACAGCTCTCTTAGTCCTGGGGAGGGTTCAGGGTTCTCCCGTGGCACTGGCATCCCCTGGCGGAGGCTGGGGGCATTGCATTGCACGGTACAAGGAGCATGGGGATTGGGTCATGGCAGATGTCTTCTGGGTGCGTACGGGAGTGTGCGCACGCCGGGCGGGACATCATGGCACGTCTGTCCCTCAGGGGATGAAAACACAACAAGAAAAAACACTCTACACTCGGGTGAGGTGACAGCAATCTCCAGGAAGCTGACCCACCACACATCCAATACCGACTGACTCTCCGGTTCTCCTTGGGGTCTGGGTGCCTCTCCGTGGGGCAGGGAGAGTCCCAGACCCCGCATACCTTTTTTTTATTAAACCATCTTTATTCATTTTCCATAAACAACCTTCACAAATAAACAAACAAACATACAGATACCTGCAGAGCCAGGGTGCATGGCCTCAAACTGACCGCGCAAACTATATACAACCCCCTCTATTTACAATCACAGTGGGTAGCCACCCCTGAGACTGCCTTAACCTCTCATATATTCCATTCTTTATCGCAATGAGCATATATATCGATTTACCCCATCTGTGATACCTCTAAATCCCCATACAGTAATAATCTCCAAGCAGCATCAAAGCTCCACCTAAAATCTAAAGCCCTTCCCTCAAGGGTGGCACCCGTCTGTGTCCCCTGGAAAGAGAGAGAGTCCCCCATCCACCCTCTAGAATCAGCAGACCTTTACCCAGTCTACAACTATCAAGATATATAAATCTAAGTTGTCTCTACATAGTTCCAATTAAGACCAGAGAAAAAGAGGAGCATCTTCGCAATCTAGGATAATTACCATCTGCTCTTCACCGTCCAACAGACAGCCTGTGCTTACCCATTTGTGATCTGCACAGAATAAACTGTGTCTAACGCTGCCCATCATTTAACGTATAGTCCACCTCTCCCCCCCATATAAAGATATCTCTTTATTTTACTCAGCATCCCCATTAAATCTTTTACTCATTGACCATAATGATAAACTTGATTATCTTTCCAATGTTTTAATAAGAAGTCTTTAACTACCGCCGTCATCAAGGAGAGGTGGTACCTAGGCATAACACCCGAGATTTGGGAGTAATCACCCAGAACACATATCTCTGGTGTTATAAATTCTGAATAATCCAACATTGGGTCCATACGCCTTTTAATTTCCCCCCAGAGTGGTGATATTTTACTACATCCCCAGAACACATGTAATAAATCCCCTACTCCCGCCTCACACCTAAAACACAGGTCTGTTTGTCTCAGGTTTCTGTCACATAGCTTCACAGGGGTAAAATACAAATTGGACACAATAAAAAAGTGCATACTTTTATATTTGGGTATAATATTATACTTGCTGCTTTCCCAGATGTTATCCCAATCTAGCTGCCGAGGAACCATCAATTTTTCCCAATATGTAACCCTCCTAACAAAACTTGGGCTGAGGAAATCCAATACCACTTTATAAATTTGCGAAAGAGGGTGAACTCTTGGATCAACCCCCTTGAGCATCCCCAAGGGGAAAACGGTATCTGTAATACCCCCAACTTCTTCAACGCCCTCTCTACCATATGCTTAATTTGTAACCTTTGAAAGAAAGGCATTCCATCGCATCGTGCCGGTAAGACCACTCTATTACCCTGAACAATTTCCCTAAGATTCAAACCTAGCATCTGGCTAGCCCACCACTGTTTAACAACCCGATTCCCAATTACAAAATTAGGATTGCCTAGAACAGGCTGGTCTCCAGCCCTCATTTGGCCACTTCTCTGCACAGGGGATAGGAAAGACCACCACGTATCCGCCATTTTCGCAGTTGGGTTCCCATATCTCTTTTTAAAAATTTTCCCCAGATTAGCATACAACATTGCTTCCAGATCAAGGCCTGAATCTCTAAACATTTGCTTCTCCAATTGAAGCCAGGTTGGATTATAGCTCCCCCACTTCTAGCTCCTTAACCCATCGACTCATCAAACCCAGCTGGCCCGCCATATAATACAGATGAAGGTCAGGAAGCAGAACCCCTCCCTTTTTGTATGGTAAACGCAAACTGTTGTATTTCAATCTAGGAAGCCTACCCTTCCACAGAAAACCTGAGATTAGTCTCTTAGTTGTATTGAACCATTTATGGGGAATGCTATATGGGGCCAAATACACCAGGTATAATAAGCGGGGTAATATGTTCATCTTGATAAGGCCCAGTCGGGCAGTGAAATTTAAGGGCAATTTATTCCACCTTGTTACGTCCCCTTCGAGTACTGATATAATTCCCTCCATATTAGTTTCCGCCCCCCTTTCCAGGTCCGCCATGATCCAAATACCTAAATACTTAATTTTATCTGTCCTCCATTGTATTTGTAATGGTATAAAATCAGCCCTAGTAATATGTGGTGTCAAAGGTAGGACTTGAGTCTTATTTAAATTCAGCTTATAGTTGGAGACCCTAGAAAAATGCTGTATTACCTCTGCTGCTCTCTTGAAACTAAATGCTGGCTCCTCTAAATGCAGCAATATGTCGTCCGCAAAGACAGAAAGTTTCAATTCCTTCCCCCTATTTTAATTCCTGTAATATGCACATCTCTATTAATAGCCCTCAAGAGGTGTTCCAGGTAAATATTGAAGAGTGTCGTCGAGAGCGGACACCCCTGTCGAGTCCCATTTTCTAGTTGCATTTCTCGTGAGAGGTACCCATTACATAGTACCCTGGCCATTGGCGCGGCATATAAATTCCTAATGCCCCTAAGGATACCCTCCGGGAATCCCATCCGCTTCATAATGGCAAAAAGGAAAGGGTGAGAGACCCTATCGAAAGCCTTCTCCACGTCTAACGATATCAGAGCTGTGGGTAACTGGGAGTAGGGTGCATAGCTCAATATCTGATGTAACTTCCTAAGGGCATCATGTGCCCCCCTCCCCGGCATAAATCCCACTTGTTCCTGACTAATTAAACTAGGGGCAATGTGCAACATTCTATTTGCTAGGATTCTTGTAAGAATCTTAATATCCTGATTCATTAATGCTATGGGTCTATAGTTTCTGGGGATATCCCTGGGTTTATCTGGTTTAGGAATCAATGCAATATATGCCTGGTACAGTGGAGGATGAGGTACCCCTTCCTGCATTATGGCTCGGAACAACTCCTGAAGCATAGGAAGTATAGTTTGTATGTGTACTTGATAAAATTTGGCAGTAAGACCATCTGGCCCCGGAGTTTTATCCGCATGTAGCGACTGCACTACTTCCATAATCTCCGACGCCCTAATTGGAGCTGCCAACTCCTTGGCCTGTATTGGGTCCAAAGCTGGCAAGGGGATCCCCTCCAAAAAACTCTCAATTTCCCTCTCCCCCGCTAGGTCTCCAGCCTGGTAAATTCCCTGATAATATGAGGCAAAGGCCTCGCCATCTCTTGTGAATCAGTTAAGAGTCCCCCCCCCCCAACGAATGGAGGTAATCATTCTACTCACTTCCCATTACCTAACTCTAGCTGCCAATAGCCACCCCGGGACATCTCCCTGCATCAGGTATCTGGCATTAATTTTGTCTAACCAGAATTCTATTTTGCTGTTAGCGATATCCCCTAGCTCCTCCCTTAAATATTTAAGTTCCATGTCGACCTCCCCAGAAGACCCTTCTAATGGTGTCAGTGAATCAATTGCCCCCAGTGTAAACTCCTCTTTTGCTCTTCTTTGTCTACTTCTTTGTAGTGCAATACCCTGGGCCACCCCTGCATATAATACCTTACAGGGGGGCCACGCCAGTTTTTTATTTTGCATTGTAGGTACTTGTTGATGCATGAATTTCAACAGTACCTCTTCCAACCTATCTCGCACCAGGGGTTCTGCCAGCAGGGCATCATTCAGCCTCCACCTATACGGTCTGGGTGGGACAGGTCTAGGTTCCCACACTATTTGGATGGGAGAGTGATCCAAATAAGTTATACCCCCTGTTATCATTTCTTTAATCTCCCCGATCACTTCTCTATTTACCAGAAAAAAATCATTTCTGGATTGGCTCTTGTGGGCTGCCGAGTAAAAAGTCATACTCGTGCCCCCCTTCGAGTACATCTTAAAAGGATCTACCAATGCCATTGCCTCGAGGAGTCTGTTCAAGGCCGCCTGGGCCTTGGACATAGGTCCTCCGGACGGTGGAATTCTATCTTCATGATTACTTAAGCAGGTATTCCAGTCCCCCACCAGAATTAGTAAAGGTGAAGGGAGAGCTGCTATATCCCCTTCAATAGAGGCAAAGAACCCCGGGTCCAGGGGTGTTGGGCCATATATAGAAGCCACCGAAATTTACTTACCCAATAGTATGCCCGAGATATATATTCCTCTGCTGTCTTCCCTTGCGTTAACTTGCGCCACCTCATATGGACATGATTTCCTTATTAATATCACTACCCCTCCTGCAGCTCTATCCCTACCTACCCTGTATACCTGCCCCACCCATCTTCTCTTAAGCCCTTTCAGTTCCTCCGTCAGCAAGTGTGTCTCTTGCAAAGCAGCAATATGAGCCCCCATTAATTCAATATGCCTCAAAATCAACATTATCTTTCGTTTACCCCTGAGTCCCTTAACATTCCAAGAAATTATTTTAATACTTGACATTAAGATGACCTCCAAACAGTTTAATTATATCAGCGCTTCATCTGCTCCAGGTCTGCTCCCAAATTACTCTCCGTAGGGACTCTTTCTCTCTTTCCTACCCCCACCCCTCCCACCCCTTCAACCCCGATCCAAAGATCGACCCCACCGAATATCGAGTCATGGATGAACCCGTTCCTGTGCTGCCCCCCACCCGTCCCTTGTCTGAGTAGCTCCAAAACCTTGCTCACGACCCACCATGCCTATAGTGCCAAAAGTATTCCTCTCTCCAATATCTTTATTTCCCTTTGTCTTATGCAGCCCCTCCTGTATCTCACGCGTTGCTCCCCGCTAATAAAAACTGTAGCTTGTTTCCTTCCCCTACCTGTTAGGGTAGATCAGAATTCTCGCTCCCCTGCCTCCTATTGTCCTAGAGAACCTAAGTGACTCTTCTTCTCTAACTGCCGATCTCCCTAAATATCCCCTCGTATCCAGCAAGGGGGGATTGGTGGACTCCCATCCCCATTTTCCAGCTCTATATTTTCCTCCCATTCATTCACCCCCGAGATCGTGCCACGAGGTAACAATTACTTTTGCCTTATACGGCCATGCTATGGTGTCATACCCCACTCAGGGCTGCTTTTCCTCTGGAAACCCTGAAATTACTACTGTCCCCTATATAGTGGGGCATTCTCTCTCCGAACCCATTATTAGTCCCCCGGTCCACCCCCTCTCCAACAAACCACAATCATTGAATAACTACACCAGTCTGATAATCCCTACTCCCACTCCCACCAATTCCCATTAGAGAAAGCGTGGTCCTCCCTATTGGCCTCACTTACCCACGCTGACCCCCTCTCCACCCACTCTAAAAACCTCCCCTCCACCTCACCACTCCCCCTTAAAGCCTGCCCTTCTCTACTTGTTTAACTTCATTACCTAACCCCCCCAATACAGTATCGAAATTTGCGATCTAAGCCTCCACCAGATAACTCCCATTCAGGTACCCATCCCTAATTGCCCCTCTTTACTTTCCCCATCTCGATATCGCCTACATTTTACCCCAACGTCACTAAACAAGTAATAAACTTTCACTTACAAACACAACATCAGAACATCAGGTACCCCCGCCCCAAAATGTGTTACTCCCCCAAGCCTTTAAACACCCTCTGTAATCAAAATGCATATCAGTAGTCCGGTGACCCGGAGTAACAAACAAGCTCCCTAAATAACAAATTTGTTGTTGTTTCCCAGTCCCAGTCCTTTAAATTGCACCATCTCTTGTCCCTCTGGATATCTTCAAGTTGTAGACTTGAACAAATCTGGGAGTTCCACTCGTAACCCCTCGAGAGCGTCTTTTGCGGTTAGAAACCTCTTCTCCCTGGAGTGCAACCGCACCGCCAGGGTTGCTGGATATTGCAGATGAAACTTTATTCCTGCCAAATAAAGCTTCTTCTTGATTTCAACATACGCTTTCTGTTTCTCTCTAATCGCTGGCGTTTGATCTTGGAATAGCCAGAGCGAAGCGCCATTCCACTGGAGCGTTTTCTTTTGCCTAGCAGTAAGCAGTACATAACATTTGTCCTTATAGTTGAGAAAACGCATGATTATCACTCCGGGCCTGGCTCCAGAAGGTGGCATCTCCCTTAATGCCCGGTGGGCTTTCTCCAGATTATACGCCTCACCGAAGGGCGTGGGGCCCAGCAGCTTAAACAGAAGATCCTGCATAAATGCAACGCAATCTTGCCCCTCAGCCCTCTCCGGCAATCCTGCAATGATTAGGTTATTCTGCTTACTTCTCGACTCTTGATCCTCCATTCTTTCTTCCAGTTTCTTAATCTGCCTTCTGACCCCCACCAGTTCTTGCTCCACCACAGATGTTTTTCTTTCTTGCGAGGAGATCCGAGCCTCCGCGTCACCCATTCTCTGCGCTAGAGAATGTAAAACTGGTTTAATCGCTGCGAAGTCTGACACCAGCCCCTGCAGCATTGCCTTAATGTCCTGGAGATCCGCATTAGTCGAACCTGAACCCCCTCTTTCCCCGGCTCATCCTCTTGTTCATTTGGAGTAGGGGAGTGGGGCTTTGGCCACTTGGTAGCAGGAGTTCTTGCTGCCAAAGGCTCACCAACTTCTGCAACCATCCCGATGCTTTCGAGTGGCCTACTGCTTCAGCCGAACACTCACTATCTAGGTGGGCTGCTCCGGCTCCTTTCCACAAATAACTTCCACCAAACCTCCTCGTAACAATCCCGCCAGGCCTCTCGACTCGATTACAGCTGTTTCAATGCAGAAAAAGGAGGTTTTGAAGCTTTTATTAGCTTTTATTTATAGCAGGGCCTCGGAGCAGCACAGGAGACGTCCAAACGGATTCAGCTCATCACATGATCCCCCCAGACCCTGCATACCTGATGTAGCTCACGGAGCGGCCAGTTCAGGTGGGCAGTTGAGTGTGGCGGCTGTCGGTGTGGCCCTGAGAGATGCCCCGACAGTGGAGTGCAGAAATAGAACTTACAAAAAAAAAATGCTGTGTGATCACATAGGGACCTTGCCATTTAATTAAAAGCTTGTGTCCTGAGGAAGGCAACAACAACAACACCACCTTATCTCCAGCTTGAAATGACTTGTCTCCCACCTCTATGTCATACTGTACTTTTTTTTTCTGTTGTTCAATACCCTGCTGATGTGCCAACTGGATATATGTCATCAACCTTTCCCATAAATTGGTAATATATTCTGTGGCAGACACAGGGCTTATGCTCTCCCTCCCTTCTTCCCAGTGTTCCTTGATGATGTCAAGAGGACCCCTAGGATTCTTCCCAAATAAGAGCTCAAATGGGGAAAACCCTGTAGAGGCCTGGGGTACCTCTCTGTAAGTGAACATCAGGAAAGGCAAGTACATGTCCCAGTGTTTACCCTCATCTTGTGTAAATTTCTGAAGCATACATTTCATGGTTTGATTAAACCTTTCCACAAAACCATCAGTCTGTGGATGATAAGGTGAGGTCTGCACTGTTGTAATGCCCAAAGCCTGATATGTTTTGTTTTTTTTTAGTAGCTGTGAACAGAAGTTACTCCCCCGATCTGTTAAGATCACTTTAGGAATCCCCATCCTATTGAATAGTTTAATAAGTTCTTCAGCAATTTTATTGGCTGTGGTGGTTCATAAAGGGATAGCTTCTGGGTACTTTGTGGTTTAGTCACAAACTACTAATATGAACCTATTACCTTTGGCACTTTTGGGAAGGGGCCCTACTATGTCCATGGCTATGTGTTCAAACAAATTCGAGAGCAAGGGTAAGGGCTGTAGGGGCACTTTATCTCATCTAGACAGGGTAGCCACTTTCTAAGATTCCTCACAGCTCTGGCAGTAGTCAGCTACCTGACTGTGAATACCTGGCCAGTAAAAACAATGGAGAAGCCTACTTAAGGTACATTCCCTACCTAAGTGACCTACCATGGGTACAGCATGTGCCATATGTAGTAGATGCTGTCTATATCCCTCAGGTATAATAAGTTGCTCAACTACCTCCCCAGTGGTAGGATTAGTGCAAACCCTGTACAGCAAATCCCTCTGTATTTGGTACTTTGGCCCAGTCGATACAACATCAGATTCCTTTGCCTCCAAAAAAGAAAGGCTGTAAAATGTTATCATGCATTTGTGGTTTACAGAACTCCTTATTTATGTTAAAGTCCACTGTATCAGTCCCCTCAGAAGATAGTAAAATGTCCGTCTGAGCTTGTAGCCACTTCTGTTGATCTTCCCTTTTCCTTCTCTGGGTTTTTCTATATTTTCCTGGACTTTCAAAAAGTTCACCTCCAAATGGAAAAAAGTTGTTTCAGTTCCTGACTTTGTCTGGCTTGTGCTCTACTGGTCATCACTCCCACATGTGTGGCACACTGCAACAATTGGTCAAAGTCAGGGTGGTCACTTCCTATAATTACAGGTCCTGGTAGATGTGGAACAACTCCCACAATCATCCTTTGGGTGTTGTCTGGAATATGCACATTTAATTCCTATACAGGGTAATAGTGAGTGTTCCCATGCACACAGGTTACTCCGGTAGTTCCCTTGGCATCATCACGCCCTGGCAACAAATTTGTTTTAATTAATGTCTGACGACTTCTTGAGTCAATAAGTCCTGCAACTTCATGTCCCTCGATCTGTACTGTAGTTCTATATTGACCTCAATTCGCTAAAGCCAGTTGTGTACTGTCAATTTTTCTTTTAGGGCAGAATCTAGTGATATGTCGCATCTCTTGACATTCGTGGCATATAATGTCTGGATTAACAGGTCTTCCTGACTTATCATTCTAGCCTACTCCAGTATTATTAGAAGAATGAGTAAAAGAACAGTGTTTTACCATGGGTGGGGTTGCACCCGGCCCACAGTGTTCTCTCTGTAGATTGGGTCTCTCAGTAAGGTAATCCTCTGCCAGAGAGACGGCTTTCTCAGCAGACTCCGGTCGGTGTTCCCGGACCCACATTTAGACATCCTGGGGCAAGATATGAATAAATTGCTCAAGAACTATTGTCTCCAACATCTATTCTTTTGTTTTCATTTCAGTTTGCAGCCACTTTCCACATAAGTCCTTAAGTCGCACATAGGCATCTTGAGGGGGGTCTGATGCTTGATATCCAAATGTCCTGAATCATTGCCTATAAGTCTCTACACATATATCGTACCTCTTGAAGATGGCCTGTTTACTGCATTACAGCTGTCTGCTTGCCCAGTGTCCATATGTCTGTACTCCAGTTGAGACTTTCTGGTCACTAAAGGGGCTAAACAGATAACCCACTGGTCCTGAGGCCAATTGCAAGCTCTGGCCACCCACTCATAAGTTGTAATGTAGGCCTCAATGTCATCTGAGTCAGTTAACTTGGTCAACTTAATATCCTTTGGTCCCTCTGCTACCACAGGAGCTCATCCAACCACTACAGCCTGTATAGCTCAAAGCGTGTCTGTCCATCTTGCTTCATTCCTCTGGCGATCAAGCTCACGCTGCTTATCCATGACCACTTGCTACAAACACAGCCACTGGAGAAATTCTTGTGTTTCCCCCAGTGGAGGTGTTTTATTGCCACGGGGAAGTGTACCAACTCCTGCCCCTTCCTCACTGTCTTCCACGTCACCTTCCACCTCTTGCTTTGTCATCTTGCGCTTTACAGCCTCCAGTCCTGATAACAATGGTTCCTTCCATCTTTCCACCATCATTCTGGTCAGGACCCCTCTGTACTGCTCTTTACTGGGTTGCATACAGTGTCCACTTGGATACTAAGGCAGTATCCTGTTGGCATTATAGCAGACCAACAAATATCCCACTGCTGATACCATATGTGAGGTTGTGGGAAATGATCGACACCAAAACCAGTATGCAGCTCAAAATAAAGCTGATATTTATAAACAAAAGTGGATGTAAATAAAAGCATACTGATGACAAAATAAAGCAAAAAGCAAACAAAACAGAAGACAGTTAACTTTCTCAGAATAATGCCACTAGAAATATGCTAGGGTAGGTCTGGTTCAGCACTCCACTGAGCCCAACAAGGAACTGAACTAGACATTCAGAAGGCTTTCTTTTATACCTGCTTTTAATCAGGTGATCATGTAAGCTCCACCCCCTTTTATGGGGATATGGACATTTAATCCCTGGATAAATCGTTGCGGCATAGTAATAGCGGACTTAAGGTCACCAGCACAATTGGCCATTACTGCTGTCATCGCACGGACAAAGTGTAGCAGTAGCTCTCGTTGCCGAAGGTCAGAAAGTGTTTATAGCGGTAGTTTCATTTTTTTATTTAATATGCAGCTCTGTTAAAACTCTCATCGCGGAAGGTCAGAAAGTCAATGGAAAGGGAACTCTGTTAAAACAGTTGTATGCAACTGAAGGGAGACTTAACTCTAAGGTCAAAAAGTCAATTTTGTGCTTATGGAAAGACTTTCTTCTTCAACCTGAATGAACTGTTCCCCATTCACTGTCTTGGAAAATTCTGAGATGTCAGAATCAGTGGGGGAAGACAGCTGTCTGTGTCTATGCACATCATGCTGCATAGACTCTTGACTAGGCAATAAGTATGCATTGCGAATTTTCACCTCTTGGAGTACATGCAGAATGATATTTCGTGTGCACTCCTCTGATTCTGCAGTTTTTCTTTTCATGCCACCATGCACCTTAATGACTTGAGCACGACCGTGTACTGGAGCATGGTTATGCTCAGTCGGTGCTTTCACAATGCTGTCACCCAGGGTGTGTATACGAGCCCTGCATGTCCGTTGCTCACAACACCAGATTATTTTATCTTCTGCCCCATTCTTTTCTTTAGTATAAAGAAAATTGTACAAACACAGCTTCTTCTTGCCTTTCTGTGTGGTAACAAAATCCATGTTGGCAAAGGCAATAATCGATGCGCTCTGAATTTACACCCTGACCTTGTCACCTAAGGCAACAATCAATGCTCTCTGATTTTACTCCATGATCTTACGTATGTAAGTATGGTTTGATCACCTGCTTATCAATTAATTAATTAAGTGAGGTCGATGTAATCCGGAGTGCGACATTCTCTGTTAGTTCCTCCGCGGTTACATGACCATGACTAATATGCCAGTGACTACTCATATCGGCAACATTTTCTCGGCTACATTATAACCACACTGAAAGAAACCATGACTATTACTACATAAACCCTTTTTATGTTTGCTTGCACGCATGTGCAAGAAACATAGTGCCATCATCTGAGTTTCTGGAGGTGTGGCACCCTATCTTCCAATTCCCTCACTGTGTTTGCAGGCATGGCCACAGTTCGTCAATGAATGCTGCAGCTGTCTACGACAGCAGTTGAAAATGCAGTGCCTTACAGTTGAAAGGGAGAGAACCGCTTCAGTGAGCATGATCAGATAACTGAAGCTCTCTCTGCCCCCAGCAACCTTCCAGTTGCCACGCTGAGGCCCACCCCAACGGCAAAATTCTTATAGCTGATGGGGTGCCCAATCCCGTTGGCTCCATGCCCCCAACAGCCTTCCAGCTGCCATGCTGGGAGCCCACCCAGCATGGCAAACGTCCTGCATTGTCTTCCAGAAAAAAACTGTAAACAAAACAAAAGGTCCCTCGGTGGTTCCTGGCCCCACCACCACCCGCACCCACCCTCTGTGCACCCTGCCTCCCACACCCCTCACCACATACTTACCTCCAGAGTCTGGGCGTAATGATCTTCGGTGGACCAGGAACACGTCTGTACTCTTCAAAGCCCACCGCGAACTGAGGAAATGCCAGTAAGCTGTATAATGCAATAAATAGAGTTTTTTCAACTTTGATGCGTATCTCAGGCATTTTTTGGAATTTTGGCAGCAAATTTTCAACATGGGGTTTTTGGGCCCCCTCCTCATGAATTCTGGAACTGTCTTAGCGTTAATCAGCCCAAAGGGTGATTTTGCGGTTACTGCATGAAATCACCTTTTGGGACTGATTCATGAAATGACAGTGCCAGTGTTCATAAGGTGGGCTCTCAAAAAACCTATGTTACAAATTTGGTGAAAAAATTCCTAAAACTGACTGTTTCACGAATGTGTGTTGTGCAGTTCCTACGCACGCTCGTAAGTTTGTGAATTTTTAATATTTGCACTCCAGATTTTCATCATTGCCATTTTATCACACCTCCTTATGAGCAGTACTGCTGTCATTTTCACATCTCACCCAAAATGTGTTTCCGCACAAGTAGCGCACAATGGCGCAGTCGGTGTGTGAAATCAATGTCTGGGACAGATTAAGAAAATCACAGTAGCACTGTTCATGAGCAGAGGTCTTAAAATGGCTATGTTGGCAATTTGGTGACAAAAGTCCATAAAATGACTGTTACGAGCGAGCATTGCGCGGTTTCCATGCACCCTCATAAGTTCATGAAATTGTAATATTTTCAGTCCAGATTTTCACCAGTGGCATTTTTCCACACTTCCTTATGAACAGTACAGCTGTCATTTTTCATAACATGGTGGAAATGTGTTTTCACACTTTCAGCACAGAATGCATGGTTGCTGTGGGAAATCATTGTTCGGGACAGATTAAGAAAATCACAGTGACACTGTTCATGAGCGGAGATCCCAAAATGCCTGTGTTGACAATCTGCTGTAAAAAATCCCCAAACTAATTACATTACAGGTGTGCGTTGTGCACTTTCTATGCAGGCTCATGAATTCACCAGTTTTTTTACTATTTTCACTGCAGATTTTCAACATTGCCATTTGTTACACCTCCCCATGAACAGTACAGCTGTCATTTTTCACATCCTGTTTGAAATGTATTTTCACACCTGTGGTGCCAAATGCCATAGTCACTCTGCAAAATCAGCTTTCAGCTAACAAACTGATATTGCCACTGTTCATAACATGGGGGTCACAAAAAAGCCATGCTGAAAATTTGGAGTGAAAATACCAACAAACGCCTGAGGCAATAGGGTTTGCAACCATAACACCCCACCCTGTAGAGACTGACAGGCATCAGGGGTGTGACTTGGGATTGTCACCTGTAACGCTCATACCATTCCACCCCCATCCACACCCTGCAGCCATTGAGAGGTATGGAGGTGTGTGTTGGACTCTTCGGCCCCAAAGTTCACCCCATTCTCCTATACTGCACCCATCTCACCATATTTCCTGATGGAGTGATGTGAGCATAAGGGCCAAAGACCCCAAGGCACACTGTGACACTTCTCAGTGTCTGCAGAGTAGGGTGTGGTAAAATGGTGTGGCCATTAAGCCTGAAGACCCAGCGGCATACCCCAATGCCTGTCACTCTCTGCAGGGTGGTGGTGGGGTTGGCTTCAGTTCAATACATCACTGCCATTCCTATTATGCAGCTCTCTAACTCCTACACTGCCAATGCCGATGCCAGCAAGCAAACATTCAGCATTGACAAATGCTTGTTACATTTCTTTCTTTTAATGTCAAATGAGATAAAAAAATCAAACTACATAATTTCTATACAATATATACATAATTGCCATTGTTCCCAAGTGTTTCATATGCATATTTCATGCTATTTTATGCTTTCCTTGTTTCTCCTCACTGGTAGCTCCGCTCCTCTAGTACCCATCCTATAAGTTAGGGTTATGAAGGGCCAGCCACCTCTTATAGTACTAGGTCCCAAAGAGAATGAGCACCACTGAGCAAATGACAGGTAAAGCCCTATTTCATTTCTTTCACCTTTATGGAGCTTACAAATATTGTGCACAATTCAAAAGTTGTTAATTTCCTGTATAGAGTCAGAGTAAAGTAGAACTAAAGCATAAAAAAGAGCCTAAGGTACTAAGCTGCTTGGCATGGGGCATTGCCTATCCAGCACTGAACTGTCCCATTGGCTGCATTGCAGAGGTTTCTGACAGCTTCAGGCTGAGATAGGAATGCACCTCACAAACCAACTGTTCAGGTTAACCTCAGCGTTTCTTACATTCTCAGCATTAAGCTTCTGTAAGCGTTTTTAGGCATATTGCAGCATTTGCTCCATTCATCCTGACTATGGGCATCCTTTCTCTAAAGCAATAATAGAATGTCTAGCAGGACAACAAACAAAACATTAATGTAGTCTATTAATATGCAGAACGCAGCCTGCAATTATGTTCTGCCACATTTCTGCATATCACAGGGCGTAAATAGCAAATAGCAAGTAGCAACTAGCAAGCAGCAACTGCGTTTTGCACCTTTTTATTTTTAGATAGCAAATGCACTTCACATTTGCACAGACGCATTTTAAAAATACAACACAGCCCGATTCTAACTATGGCTGTTTCAAGGGTCTCATACTGTGACTGGAGCTTGCTCTTGCGAGCGGCAAGAATGGCTGGAGGAGGGTACCACAAAGGCTGCACCTGGAAATCACAGAAACAAAGAGCAAAGAGAGTTTTTAAAACATCAAGAAACCCACAGATGGCCAGCCTGTGACTTAGGAAAAAGGGCAGTAAAGAATCAAGGAGGTGCTGTTGCAACAGACTTTTACTAAGAGGGAAAAAGAAAGGTTCCTCGGGCAACAACCCCATGACAGAAATGTGTGCATATTCTTTTTGCCACAAATGTGAAAACTTTCATATCTCTGAACTCTTCTAGGAAGGCATACACAATTAAATTTAGACAATGTGCAAAACACTGGATGTTCACAAAGCCCCATCAAACAATGCTTTCTTTATGTTTGAACCATTGTCAGCCATAATAAAACCTACGGAAAACCCTTGTGATGTAAACCAGTACCGTATCTCTCTATTATGCTCATCCAGGATGTTGGATGCTATGTGATCCTGCTGCACATAATGGATGTGAAGGGGAGCCCTGTTTCAGATGGGATTTGTCTGTATCACCACAGGGAGTAAATGGCACTAGGTCTGAACAGTGCTGTCAATAACAGTGCCATCCATAACAGCACAGTATTGGCAGCGCTGTCCACAACAGCAACAGGACAAAATGTTGCGAGTAAAGACAGCACCAATGGTAGTGGTCAGTCACCACAGCAATGACCGCTTCCACTGATGAACAGTAAAAGCAAGCAAGCACTGTTATAGTTTTTATGTGGGGGGCTCTACCCCTTGCACCCCCCCATAACTAAAAGATCCAACTTCAGGGAGGACGGATCACGAGGCAAAGTTGAAAAATGTGGGACCATGGAATTACTGTTTCCAGATCCTGTTTTTGACAACAAAATGTCATTCTCCTAGTTGGGAAGAGGATTAGAACCCTGGTTTCCTGCTCTGTACTAGCCAAGCTGCTGCTGCCTCAACTCACTATGCTAGTGGGGCAGCTTTGCCAGACCCTCTACTTTTCTTCCTCTTGTGCAGGTTCCTTTTCTGGCTGAATAGCAACAGGGGTAGCGATAATAGCCAAATGCTATTCTACCCCGTCGCTATTCTACCTGAAGCATTTCTGACCATGCGTTTTTGACTGCATGGTTCAAGTTATACTATTGTAACCGGGTAGGGAGTAAATTACATCCAATATGCAATCAGTGACATTAATGGTTTTGGTTGACAGCTTGTGCATGTCAGTAGTCAGATGTACAACACCAGCAAATACATCTTTTAAAGCCATTTTTAGGTTTGCAGTGACTACCTCATACATCTGAGGCACAGTAACAGTAGTAAAATACTTCCTTACTGGAATGTTATATTGTGGAGACACATGATTCAATAGCCTTTTGAAGACAACAGGCTCCAGGTCTCTGAAAGGCTGCAAGTCAAGTGCTATCATCTCAGAAATTTGATTTTTAATAGCAGTTGCTTCAGGATGAATATGTTGGTATATAGCTTTACTTTCAAGTGTTTGGAAAATTTTGAGCAGCCTTGTAGCTGAAGAAGAAGTCTTGTTCAGACAGGCCAGAGTATCAGTGCTGGATGATGATAAAGGCAAAAGGGGACTGTTTGTATTACTGTCTCTTGAAGGCTGAGAATGCGGGGACATTAAAACTGTATCAGCAGGGCTGCTTCTACTACTACCAATTTCAACAAAAGGTAGAAGTGGAGTCTGACCTATTTCTGGCTGCTTGGTGTTTTTATCTTTCTCTCTGTCCAAATAATCATCCCTCAGGTGAAATGGATGACATCTCTGTAAATGTCTTTTTAATGTAACCACTTGTTACCCGGGGTTACTAGAATCCCAGTAAGACCTAGTGGTAGGCAGGGAAGGCAGCTTGTGAAACTCCAGTTAAATGGGTTTCACACTGTCTCACTCTGTTCTCAGTCTCAGCTGAGACTGAGCGATGACATCACCAATAGAACTGTTGCAGCTGCATAAGCCACATTGGAATCTGCAGCAGAGGGAGTGAGATAGAACGTTGGGAGTTTTCAAAGTGAGTCTCCTGCTTGCCTTCAAGCAGGAAGGGAGTCTCTTGTTTACCTTCTGAAGGAGAAGGAGTGAGAAGCCAGTTTCAAGTGGTGGAGACCGCTGTCCGGGTCTCAGTGCCCCCCTCCCTCCGAGGAGGGGGAAGTAAAGTATTCCCATGTAGATTCCAGGGGCAATCCCCTAATTTCTGCAGAAGAAAGAAAGCTGCCTATTACAGTTTCAGTTTGTGCTTGAAAAGTGGAAAGAGTTGTACTTCGCCTGTGGGGCACCTGCAACAAAAGGGTGAGTGTTTGCTCTAATATGAGAGGGCAAAAATGTGTTTCTTCAGCCTGGGAAATGTGAAGAAATCTGGGATTTTAACTACTATTTGGGAGGCCTATAGTACTAGGACAAACAAATGGAGTAGTGTCAAAAGCTAAAGTGCTGTGTGAATTCAAGTAATATTGTAGAGGGGGTGCGACAGTTCATCCACCGTTTAATCTACATTTTGAAGTTTCAGTTTTCCAGAGAAATGGCTGGGTATGGGCTGTGGGAGCTGGAGGTGGGAACACCCCCCATCTTTAGTAACCAGGTCCACCTCTATGGATTTCTGCTGTGATTGCTACTTGCCTCATGCGCTTGGCCAGTGATGAGGGAAGTACCCAGACGTGGGTCGCAAATGGAAAATCTCTCTAGGAGTCGCAGACTCTAAGTGGTGTGGGGAGCCACAACAAGGGTAAAGAAAATTCTCTTTGTGAGATGGGAGTCAAAAGAAGCAAATGGGAAATCTCTCTAGGGGTCGCAGACTCTAAGTGGTGTGGGGAGCCACAACAAGTAAAATGAGTTCATTCTTCCAGTGGACCGCCATTCAAGTGGCCGGCAGGGGAGCCGGGCCAGTCGGACTGTGTACCCAAAGCTCGTGCAAGTCCGGGCAGTGTGTCTGGTGGGTCCAGAGCCTGAAAACACTAGAAATGGTTCATTCTTCCAGTGGACTGCCTTGTAGTCTCTAATCTGCATTATCAGTAAACCTAGCCCCATGGGGGTCCATCTATGCTTTGTTGTGTTCAGCTAGTTGTGAATAAAAGCCACACTGAAAAATCCCATTCCTGGTTCTGGACATTACAGTTATTGCTTCCTGTGTTCGGATTTACTTGGGTGCCCCTGTGCAGAGTAGCCAAACCTAGGTCCCCTTGTGCCAGGTAACCTCATCCTCCCCGAACCCAGGTCCCCACCAGGTATTGCTGCCAGCGCCAACAGCATGCCACCTGTCGTTTTGGCAAAAAGGCAGGGGTGAGGGGTTACATTAATGCTGAGCTACCCAGAGCACCCTTTTTGATCCCCCTGCAGACCACTTTTTGAGTATAGAGCATACAGCTTGCAACTCATTATCTGCAGACAGAGAAAAGTAAGACCACAAATAAGAGATCACCTTTTTTGTTTTATTACCAGGCACATTATACTGCTGTCTGCCACTGGTATCCTGTTGCTCTTTTACAACAGTGGGCTGATCAAGGTCTGTTTAACCCTCATCTTCATCCATCTTTTCCAGACCAATCACAGAACCCAGTTCTGAATGCCTTGCCCCCTCATCATGTTCCTCTTGCACCACACTGTTCACTTCCTCATCCTCCAAATCCATCATCACAAAATAACACATTCATCCTGCAAATGTTTCGATGCCAACTCTTCCTCATTCCGTCTTTCCATCTCATTCTATAACAAGTTCTGTCCCTCATTGTCAACATCTACATCCTCCATTTCATCACCTTCATCAGAATCAGATTTGTTCTCATCAGTTTCATTCACATTTGTATTTGTACAGTACACATAAGTAGCATATCTTTGCTTGCCATTCCTTGTGGTGCTGACTAACCCCTTTGTTTTAATTAACAAATAGTTTACCTTTCCTGACTGTTTGGATGGCAATGGGGACTTTCCCCTCCTGCTACTGGATTCTACATCACTGCCAGGAACTGCTGTTTTACCACTCTGCAATATAGTTTGGGCCATATGTTTCCTATCCCTTTCCCCATTTCTGCCTCCTCATGTCACTGTCTGCTATTGCAGTTTACAGTAAACTTTTTTGCTCTCTGTGAAACAAAGCAGCAGCTAGGGGCCTATGGCTACAACAAACTGATGCCTTCTCATAAAATAAATGGCATCCACTTCCGGTTACAGACACTAAGAGACCAGGTCAGTAATCACTACCACCAGCAGTCAGGCAGGAGACAGGGAATCAGGTCAGGTTATGTCAGATTTTACACGGGAAGAGAGCACCAATGAATGGTAAGAGAAAATGAGAAATAGGTCAGATATGTAACTATTCAGAACAACAGCACAGAGAGATGCAGCTGAGCAATGTACAGCCATGAACCGTGTGTGATGTGCTCACCATTACCAGTCAGGCAGGAGATGAAGAAACTGGTCAGGTCAAGTCAGGTTTCCTGCAGGAATTGAGCACCCAAAAATGGCAGTAGAAGAGGAAAAAGCTCAAACAGCTAACTATTCACAGCAACAGCACAGATGCAGGCAATCAAAAATTCACAAGCTGTGTGTAATGTGCTCTATATGAAAAATACTTTTTAACTTTTTTATTATTTACTATCTGCAAGGTAGAGAAAAAACATTGTGGTCACTCTCAGTGAAACAGAGAAGCAGCTAGTGGTACAACAAAGTGATGCCTCTTGGTATAATAAATGGGATCCCCCTCCAAGGACAGACACTAAGTCAGTAATCACCACTACCAGTCAGTCAGGAGGCAGGGAAACAGGTCATGTGAGATTTTACGCAGGAAGGGAGCCCCCAAAAATGGTAGTAGAAAATGAAATGGGTCAAAATATAAAACTCTTCACTGCAACAGCACAGATAGAGGCAATCAAAAAATGCACAGGCTGTGTGCAATGTGCTCTATATGAAAAGAATGAATCCAGCCTACACATAAAAGAGGTCCAAATCCTAAATCTTAAACTAAGCATAGGTCAACAGAACAAACCACTGCTGCTCTCTACAGTATATATGCCACCTGGGCACCAAACTACTGGACTAAAACTAGTTGCAGACAACCTGCAGCAGTCAGGTACTAATTTGGAAAAGATTGCTATAGGTGACTAACAAACTGGCACTCCTCGAAGGAGACAAAAGCCAGGGATCTAATATCCAGTCTATTCTTAACCCAGATGGTAACCGATAACACTCGGATCAACTACAAAACAGGGAGCAGCTCTCTTATAGACTGGCTCCTTTCCACCCATCCAGAGCATATATCAGATGTCACCATCCTGTCTGACGGCCTCAGTGATCACTCCCCAGTGAAGTGCACCTGGACAAACAATTTCACCAAAGGCTCACCTAAGGTGTCCAAAAATCACTGCCCAACGCCGGGGCTACTTGACCATATCAAGCAGTGCCTATCAAAACTGGACTGGTCTCCTCTGGCATGAGATATTGATGGTAATGAGGCCTTGAATTATTTCACAATGATCATCAACCGTGCTTGTGATATTTTTGCTCTGTACAAAACAAAGAAAGTCAGGGGTACCTCCAACCCATGGCTCACTAACCCCCTGTTCAGTTTAATGAAGAATAGAGACAATCTCTGGCACATTGCAACATCATCTGGAACTCCTACGTCTACTCATTGTCTACAGAGCAGCTAGAAATGCCTGCACCAAGCTTATTCAGCAGGCAAAAGCTTCTTACTATAAGGACCTCTTAAGCAAGAGCTGGGGCTCCGGTAGGGAATTCTGGAACTCCATCAAATCCCTAACAGGAAAGACCCCTAAGGCCCCACCTGATCTACTAGTAACAAGGGAGGGTCCCCTACAGGAACCCATTGACATCGCAAATGAACTCAACCATGCTTTCACAGACCTATCTGGAGTACTCCCTGCTGACTACTTTAAAGATCAGCTCGGGCAACAACACCCCACTACCGCTCTTAACCCCCAAAGGATGCAATTCCACCATTCTACTTTAAGCAGGTCACCAAGTCTGAAACCACCAAGCACATTAAGAGGGTTCTTGGCAAGACCAGGATGGGGCTGATCTAATGGATATGAAACTAGTGGGTCTTCTCCTAAATGAATTGGCCGGTTCCCTCTCGATGATGTTTAATGCATCTCTAAGACCTGGGATGTTTCCAAAACTATGGAAGTTAGCCAATGTCACACCTGTGTTTAAAGCCGGGGACAAAACTCTAATGTCCAACTACAGACCAATATCCATTATAAAATGGGAAGAAAAAATAGCCGTTTTTTATTGGACATTACCTGTGCATTAGCTCCATCTAATGCACAGGTAAAAACAGAGCCGGTCACAAATGGTAATGAGTCCCTTTTGATATAAATGCTGGATTGGAATGTTGGCATTTCAAACAGCAGCCATTTTTTTTTCTCCTCAGCCAGACAGTTTAGAACTGTACCTCAGATACCATGTACAACAACCAGGCAGTAAGCTTTGAATTAAATTTCATACCAGAAATGGAAGACAATTTACCACCAGAACAGCAACCTGAAAACCAGTCATCATCAACAGCCCTGTCTGAAATCACCAACACAGTGAATACAAGATATGCCAATATCTCTGCCACAGAAATAGATAAGATAGAAGAGGGCATAAATGAAAGCAACACCATAAAGACAACTGCCTGGGCATTAGGAGTTTTCAGTGACTGGCAATCAGCCAGAAACATAACCTTAGACTGGAAAGAAACCCCTGTTCAAGAGCTTAACCTGATTTTTAGGCATTTTTATGAAGAGGTTCACACTTCAAATGGATCTGAATATGCCCTCAGCAGCTTTTCTGGGCTGCTTGCTGCTTTGAACAGACACCTAAATTCACTGTCAGTTGGCAGAAACATCAACATTATTAGTGACTCCACTTTCAAGTCTAGTAACACAGTATTTGTGTCAGTCATGAAACAGTACTGAAAAAATAAGAAAGACAAATCAAAACACCATGGCGCTATTTCAAAAACTGATCTGGAACTCTTAAGACAATCACCCATCCTATCAGCGAACACTGTGCCTGGCCTTGTCTGTAAAGTGTGGTTGGATATCCAGCTCTACATGGCCAGACGCGGCACAGAGGGGCTCAGAGAAATGAAGGCTGATAGTCTAATAATAAAAAAAGATGAGAGTGGACTTGAATATGCTACGTTGTCGTACAACGAGCATACAAAAAATCATAATGACCCAAATGAAATCAACAGAGAAACCTACCGTGGCTTCATGTATGAACTCCCTGGCTTTCCTCTATGCCCTATGCCTATGCCTGAAGAAATATCTCTCCAAGTTGCCTCCTGATGCTCCGTCATTTTACTGTCACCCAAAATGGTTGCCCCAGCATTTTTTAGACACTACCAGCACCTGATACTCAAAAGCACCAATGGGATTAAATTATTTATCTACTATGATGTCCCAAATTTCAAAAGAAGCCAGGTTGCCCAACTGCTACACTAACCACAGTGTCTGCGCCACAGCAGTGCAATTAATGTCCAATGCTGGGCTTGAAAACTGCAAAATTATGTCCATTATTGGCCACAGAAGTGAGGCCAGCCTAAGGGCTTACTGGGCTCCCAGTAGCGAAGACAGACGTACATGGAGCCGGATCCTAGTACTAAAACCAGCACGCAGCGAAGATTCAATGTCTTCTGATGCCAGAAATGCTGATCTGTCACCGCTTCCTGAATACAGAGTGCCATCTACAGCCCACATCACAGAAGGTCCTTCCTACCAAGCCTCACAAAGTGCACAGGGTCCTTTCAACCTCTCACACTGCACCTTCAATGGCACAATAAATTTCATCCAGAACGAAGCAGGCAAGTACTCTTTCAGTTACATGCCATCTGTAAAGCAAATAGTTGAACCCATTTTTTTAATTTGTAATTTCTTTTCTCCTTCAGTGCCAACTCAAGCGAACTCAACATTCAAGTGAACTAGCAGTCTCACCACCAATAAAAGAATATATGTGCAACTGCCTAACTAAAAGCGATTTTCAAAATATGTGAAGTCTGTTTTTTTTAAGTTTTTTTAAACACCCTTCTATTAATTCTGACAGCTTTATTACTTGTTCTGTTCTATTTATTGCATGAGAGACAAATTAGCTTTCCTTTTAAACTGCTATGGATCTCTACTGGTAAGATGTGTGTAATATTTTATGCTAGTGGAAGGATATTTATTAAAAGACATCTATGTTAACCAAGAAAAAAATGCCTTTGAATATTTTTCTTTGTGATGTGAGTGAAGTTTCCCATTTTATAAGTGCAATAAGACACTCCAGGAGTGTGCATTAGACATTTCTAATGCACAGCCAGAGGCTAAAGGCACTCGGCCTGCAGCCTTGTACCTTATTACGCCCCTGGCTGTGCATTAGAAATGTCTAATGCACACTCCCTTGTGTCTTATTGCTTACTTCTACCACCCCTCTCTAAAGTACTTGAAAGAATGGTCTTGGAGCAGCTTACAGAGTATCTTGATAAATATAACTTACTTTGCCCACAGCAGCATGGGTTCCGAGAAAAGCACTCCACACTTACTGCCCTTGTTGATTACTCTTCCCAGCTTTATGATGCCTTAGATAATGGGGAGGCAGTTGGCTCGGTCTTCATCGACTTTATGAAGGCCTTTGAATCTGTTAACCACAAACTACTCCTAAACTGCCTCCATTCAACAGGTCTATCCCCAGACACGGTACTGTGGTTCAGAAGCTACCTCACAAACAGGTCACAACAAGTCAAAATTGGAGACACCCTATCATCTGCTAGGGAAATGTCCATTGGGGTCCCACAGGGCTCTATTCTTGGCTCACTGCTTTTCAGCCTCTTCATCAACTCTGCACCATCTGCATGTACAGCATGCATTATTTTCTATGCTGACAATGCAGTGATATCGGTCACTGGGAAAGATCACAACCACATCACAATCGAACTCCAAGACAGCTTCCTCAAGCTTGAATCCTGGTTCATGCAAAACAAACTACAACTAAACCATAAAAAAATGAAAAGTCTACTCTTCTCTACCTCCCAAAGCAAAAAGAAATACCAGCCTTTGTTCATCCAGAACTATAATGGTGAAACACTGGAACAAGTAACAAAGTTTAAATACTTGGGCATCACCTTTGACAATACACTAACCTTCTCCGGCCATATAGACTCAGTTGTCAAGTCAGCAATTACAAAACTTGGGGTCCTCTACCACCATAAGTACTCTATGACACCAGATGCTCTGAAACTTGCCTTCAGTAGTTCAGTGATGTCCTCCATAGATTATGGGCTGCCTATGGGGCAGGCACTAAAACTGCCCTAACCAGAGTCAGCACACTACTAAATAAGACCTGTCAACTAGCCATAGGGGCTGTCTAGGACACCCACACCGGCATACTGTACACCGAAACTGGGTGGCTCCCACTCAATCTTAAAGCACAATACCAAACCTGCCTACTTCTGAAAAAAGTGCTTCTTAGGTTTTCTCCACCTGCACTGGGCTGCCTCTTTACACCGGCAGTTCCCATTAAATTAACAAGAAGTATGGCTACAGACAGGTTGGTGATTTCCTTCAAAAGGATGAAACTCACCCAGAACTCCATCCTGTACCAAAGACCAAAATGGTACAATGAGTTACCTGCTAACCTTAAAGAATCACCCAAGATTATTACCTTCAGATCTGGGCTCAGATCCCTTCTTGACACAAAAAAGAATTGTGCTTGCCTGCACTAATATGGCGGAATTTCAGCCACCCAACCCTCTCCCTTTCACCTCCCCTTTTAATCTCATCAACCCCCATCCCGAACAAGGCCCACTTGGCTGACAAACCACTTCCACCACGATGACGCCATCCCTGGCCGAACCCCTACCCCCCTTAGGCTAGACTGACCAACTAAATAGTGAACTACAAGGCTGAACCCTATTTACCCTATCCACTTCAACCTTTAGTTGGATACATAAGATTTCTTTGGCATTTGAATGTCTGTGTAACTGTTTTCTGTTCTCTGGAGACACTGTTATATTTGTAATGTTTGTTCAATAATGACCTGGAATCTTTGAAAATGAGTCCTGGACTCAAAGGTATTAATCCTAAACAGAAATAAATAAAAAATAAATAATTACTCTTTTTATGTTTGCTTGCACGCATGCGCAAGAAATGTATTGTGGCAGCATGCAGTAGTAGTGAGTTGTGGAGGTGTGGCAGTGTTGTGGAGAATGCCAGCAGTCCATTTTGGGGCTGGTTTCTGTGTCACCAATAGTGGAGCAAGCTGTTGATGACAGCAGTTTTGTAGAGTGCCACCAACTTGAAACAAACTTGCAGCTGCAATCAGGGAGCACCCAGTGATTAACAATCAGCTGTTTTTGCTGTTGGGGTGGTCCCTGATTGCAGCAGCGTATTACTGCTTGCTTTGTCTGGTGTACCATTTCAATAAATATGGTAGCTATTGCCGTCTGCCTCTCACAGTCCCCATGAAAGCTGACGGGGTGCCCAATCCCCCTGAAGGCATGCCTCCTCCCCAGTTCATTTGCCAATGGGGTAGCCCAACCCCCATCAGCAAAATGTCCCCGTAGTTGTTTTACATTTTTACATGGTGGCAGCTATCACCATCCACCCATTCCAGTCCCCATGGAAGCCAATGGGGGTGCCCAATCCTCCTGTAAGCATGCCCCTCCCAAGTTCATTTTGCCGATGGGGGAGCCCAATCCCCATTGGCTCATGCACCCCCCAACACTCTGTATGTGCTGATGGGGTGCCCAATCCCCATTGGCTATAGATCCCCCGACAAACACTCAGGTGGCATGCTGGCAGCCCACCCCAGTGTACCAAACCACAAATAAAAAAGAAAATCTTCCTATGTTTTTTTTCTTTAATTACCTGTAAAGGAAAAAAAATTCCTTGTTGTGTCTGGTGCCCCTTCCCCCTAACCCACACTCACCCTCTGTGCACCCCACATCCCCACACCACCCCTCACTCCATATGTACCTCTGGAGTCTGGCGTGATGATCTTCGGTGGACCAGGAACACATCTGCATTCTTCAAAGTCGATCGCAAACTGAAGAAATGCCAGTAAGCTGTATAACAGCATAAAGGTTTTTTTCAACTTATGCGGATATCTTGGCCATTTTTGCAAATTTTGGCACCAAATTTCTAACATGGGGGTTTGGGGACCCCATTTCCTAAATTCAGTGACTGTCATCTGGTTATTTGGTCCCAAAAGGTGATTTTGTGGTCACTGCATGAAATCACCTTTCAGGACTGATTAATGAAACAACAGTGTCACTGTTCATGAGGTGGGCTCCTGAAAAGCCTATGTTGCAAATTTGTTGAAAAAAATTGAAAAAATTACTCTCACGAGCATGCGTTGCGCAGTTTCCATGCACACTCTTAACTTCATGAATTTTTAATATTTTCACTCCAGATTTTCAAAACTGGCATTTTTTACACCTCCTTATGAACAGTACAGCTGTCATTTTTTGCATCCTGGCCGAAACGTGTTTTCACACTTCTGGTGCAGAATAGTGTGGCCCCTGTGGGAAATCAGTGTTTGGGACAGATTAAGAAAATCACAGTGACACTGTTCATGAGCGGAAGTCCCAAAATGCCTATGTTGAAAATTTGGTGACAAAAGTCCATAAAATGACTATGTTCCTAGCGTACATTGTGCAGTTTCCATGCACACTTGTAACATTGAGAATTTGTAATATTTTCACTCAACATTTTCAGCTTTGTCAATTTTGCACACCTCCTTATGAACAGTACAGCTGTCATTTTTCACATCCTGCCCAAAATGTGGTTTCAGACATCTGGTGCGTTCTTTGTGGGAAATCAATGTTCGGGACAGATTAAGAAAATCATAGTGACAGTGTTCATAAGCAGAGGTCACAAAATGCCAATGTTGAAAATTTGGTGAAATAATTCCACTGAATGACTATGTTACGAGCATGTGTTGCTTGTATGTTCAAGCATTTTTAATATTTTCACTCCAGATTTTCAACACTGCCACCTCTTCACACCTCCCTATGAATGGTAAAGCTGTCATTTTTCACATCCTGCCCAAACTGTATTTTCACACATCTGGCGCAGAATAGCGAGGTCGCTGTGAGAAATCAACGTTCAAGACAGATTAACAAAATCACAGTACCACTGTTCATGAGCAGAGGTCCCAAATGCTTTCATGAGGTTGGGTTCACAAAAAGGCCATGTTGAAAATTTATAGTACAAATACCAACAAACGTCCATGGCATTAGAGCTTCTAACGTCCAATGCTAATATCAGGAAGGAAGCATTCGGCATTGACAAATACTTGTTTACTTCTTTATTATTTACTAATAATAAGGCAGAAAAAAAGATTGTGGTCACTCTCAGTGAAACAGAGAAGCAGCTAGTGCTACAACAAAGAGATGCCCTTGGCCGCTGGAAAATCGCAGCCGCGATTATATAGCAGAAAACGCAATTATTTGATCCCCTTCTAAAATATGCGCTCCCAGCAAAATATACATGGGCTGAGACATACTTCTTGTAGACATTTGTTGTGCCCACTGTAGATTCCCCTGGCAATCTGTCCCGAGGTGAAGCAGCTACAATCCTCTGTGCCTCCCCATCTCCAGAGTACTGCCTCCTGCCCATCAGCTTCTCTTGGAGTCCCGACCCCGAGTGCTAAGTTGACCCAAAGAACAAGTCCCATAAAGAAATATAGAACAAGGGTACCGCATGGGTTTGCTGGTGTGTGACACACTTCTGATGTCACTACAGCACGTCACACCAGCAAAACCCAATCAAAAAGCCTGCTCCTTTGTTTGTTTATTTGCACCCTTTCTGTGTGCTTTGTTCCCTCTCAGGTCCGCCAAAGTAGTCCAAATGCAATATAAATACAGGCAGACAGGTGAGGGGGGAGTCAGAGCAGAGCAGAGCTGGTGTGTTCAACTGGAGCGAGCGAGGGAGGAATGGAGAGAGAGAGAGGAACGGCCCAAGTGAGGACCAAGGAAAGAGAGAGAGAGTGCGAGAGGCAATGGAGAAGCATCCTGCTTGGTAGCCCTACTCTGCTGCTGACTGCTAGCTGGCTGGCTGGCTGGCTGGCAACACTTGTTCTAAAAAGAGCAAATCACTACAGCTGTTTCCAAGTGTGCTGCCAACTTGCCACTGCTGCTGTTGCTCTTGCTGCTGCTGAACATTCCCAAAACTGGTGCTGCTGTTGTTGAATCAATACAGGTATGTTATGTTGCAATTAATAATGTAAGGGATAATATACTAGTTGCTCTTTTGGGGGGGGTTGCTCTGGGGAGCAAGTAGTGAGAAAAAAATGAAGAGGAATGGTGGGAGCCGAGGGTCCGACTTCAGACAAGAGCTTCAAAAATGAATGAAGACTGGGAGCTAAGTTGGGGGCTAAGGGGAGACTGTCTTAATAAAAATTGTATTGCTTGGGGTGGGGTGCTCGGGGGATCCCAGGAGGGAAAGTAAAAATAAAATAAAAGGAATGGTGGGAGCCAAGGAGGGTTCTGATTAGGGGGTGAAGTGCTTTGAAAATGTTGGTCCCTCAGAGGGACATCTGCTGCTGTGGTTCTTCTGTGTTGGAGTGTGGAGGGACGTGCCTGGCAGACTGACACACATGTTGGAAATAATTTTTCTCATCATGTATGGCAGTCACCTGGGTCCATCCTTCACTCCCATGGTGTGTCCATAACTCACTGCTGTCATTCCTTGGAGGTGGAGAGTGGAGGGGTAGACCTAGTGGACCAGCACAAATGGTGGAAAAAATTGTTCTGGCCTCTGGTGAGGGAGCAAGGTAGAGCAGGCAAGCAGACTGGCACAGAACAATTTTTTCCATCATGTATGGGAGTTGCCTGGGTCTGTCCTTTGCTCCCGTGGTGTGTCCAAGCCTCACTGTTGTGGTTTCTCATTGATAGAGTGGAGGGGTGGGCCTTGCAGACTGGCACACATGGTGGAAAATATTGTTCTGGCCTCTGGTGAGGGAGCAGGGTGGAGCAGGCAAGCAGACTGGCACAGAACAATTTTTCCCATCATGTATGGCAGTCACCTGGGTCTGCCCCTCACTCCCATGGTGTGTCCAAGCTGTGCTGCTGTGGTTTCTCATTGATAGAGTGGAGAGGTGGGCCTCGCAGCCTGGCACACATGGTGGAAACAATTGTTCTGGCCTCTGGTGAGGGAGCAGGGTGGGGCAGGAGACAAGAATGGCACAGAACAATGTTTTCTGCCCATGTATGGAGGTTGCCAGCATCTGTCCATCACTCCTGTGGTGAGTCCTTGACTTGCTGCTGTTGTTGTTCCTTGGAGATGGAGTGGAGGGGTGGGCCTGGCGGACTGGCACATATGGTGAGAAAAATTGTTCTGACCTCTGGTAAAGGGAGCAGGGTGGGACGGGCAACCAGAATGGCACAGAACAATTTGTTTCCATCATGTATGGCAGTCGCCAGAGTCCATGCTTCACTCCCGTGGTGTGTCCTTGACTAGCTGCTATGGTTCCTCAGAGATGGAGTGGAGGGGTGAGCCTGGCAGACTGGCACACATGGTGAAAGAAATTGTTCTGGCCTCTGGTGAGGGTGCAGGGTGGGGCAGGAAACCAGAATGGCGCAACACAATTTTTTCTGACCATGTATGGCAGTCACCAGTGTCCGTCCCTCACTCCAGTGATGTGTCCCTGACTCACTGCTGTGGTTCCTCAGAAATGGAGAGGAGGGGTGGGTTGAGGCAACATGGCACAATGCCTTGCTCCTGTGTCGTATATAGTGCCCAGATTAAAAAGAAATTGAAAGGTAGCAAGAAAACTGAATTTCCGGAGTCTTTTGTTTCATGGATACTAGCAAGTCTATGGGCAAACTGAGCGCCATGGCAAGGCAACTCCAGGAGCTGAGGTTTTGAAACCAATCTGCCCAACTTAGAACACTGTGGGATGCAAACTAGTGGTGTGATATTGGAGGATCAGGCATCCCAAGGAAAGATCTCCTCCCTCTATGCACTGATGCTCTTGTTCAAGTCTTAACTTTTTTTATTTAAATTTTGTTTTAGTTAAACTACACCATGTCTACACCGCCACCAAAGTGCTTCTGTTTTTCTCTCAAAGAGGCCAAGGACCGTCATGTCTTTTATCTTGTGTGTGCCCACGATCGGGTTAAGTTATATCCGGGGGATCTTTACGAGGATGGAGGATTGCTGTTTTGTCATGCTTGCACCCACACACTCGACTTCATGTGGAAGCATACAGTTGACATGCACATGAAGTCACAGAAACATCTAGAAAGAAAAGAAGCTGCAAAGAAAAACATGCAAAGCAAGTACTAGTCGCACAGATGTTTGCAGTTATTTTATTTTTTTACATAGTCTGTTTTTCCCATTGGGTAACTGGTATCTGCTCCATCCCTGCCTCCCAAGTCCATCTCATCTCTCTCTGGTACCGAGGAACCCCATCCCCCCCAGTGCACATGTGCCTTGTTCCTGCATCCCCCTTCCTTGCTGCTAGAGTTCAACACTACCACCTGGCCTCTAAGAGCAAGACAGCAGATTTCCACCCCCATTCAGGAGAGGAGAGCAGCCAATTGGACACTGGATCATCTCCCTCCCTGCCAACCTGATCTTGTTCCCAAACAGGTTGCCAGTGTGGCAGGAGGCAAGACTCACAGCTCCTCAGCCCTCCGTGACACTGGGCTGGCCTACAGTTTGTTTTTTCCCTGTAAAATATTAAATTTTGTTTGCTTTTGTTTTGTTTTCCAGGCACAGTTTTTTTCCCTGTAAAATATTATATCTTCCTGGGTTTTTATTTATTTATTTTTTTTTAGGCACACCTCTACGACAGCAGTCACTGACTTCTTGTTTCAGTCGAGCAAAGGAATCTTCCATTGAATGGAAGGAATTTGTTCTGGACTTCGTCCATTGTTTGACCTGTGCAGACATACCCCTGGAGAAGGCTTCTGGCTTTCAAGAGTTCTTAAAGAAGCACACAAAACAAGGAGGTAGTCTTCCGGGACCAGCACAGCTTCAGAGCACATAACTCCAAGAACTTTGGCCTGATCATGAACAGTCCCTGAAAGAGGTGGTGGAGGATCAAAATGACTTCATTTTTCTGGATGAGACAACAGATGCCTGTGGACGTAGTGTGTTGGCTATGTTGGCCCAACCTTTTCTTAATGTTGGGGAGCAGCCAGTCCTAATTGGTGTGGAGTTTTTGCATCATGTGAACAACACCACAGTATCCCAAGCTCTACTAAAAGTGCTAAACACCAATGATGTGAACTTCAATAAAGTCTTTGCCATTGTCACGGACAGTGCAAGTTATATGCACAAGGTTTTTGAAACTGTGCTGTCCTCTGTCCAACCAAATGCAATGCATGTCACATGCATTGCCCACCTCCTCAGTTTTTTCTTGGATGTCTAGGCAGACACACTGAAAGTCTTAAACACTGCTGTTTCCCTTGTTAAAAAATATTTTTCCATAGCCCATTGCATAGGCATCAGTACTTTGCCTTCATGGAATCCAAGCAGGGCATAGTACCCAAGATGCCAGTATACGCAGTGGTAACTTGGTGGTGCTCCTGGGTTAACGCTGTTCAGTATTTGGCAGACTATTTGCCTGTGTTAACAGAATTTGTTGAAATGCTACAATCTGATGCAGCAACCTTGAAGCGCCTCAAGTGCTTATGGAAAGGCAAAGCAGCATAGCTGGTAACACTAGCCACTTTTGTTGAGGAACACTCTTCTGAACTTGTTAACCTTATTCTACAATTGCAGTCAAGCAGCCAGCCACAAGGGCACTCCATATTTGGAAGGATGCAAAATGTGCATATGTTTTTGGACTTCTGTGCCACTGCAGGCAAAAATGAATACAGACCAAATACAGTAGAAATGCTGTCCTGCTGTCAGTTACATGAAAATCAAAACTGTGTGAACCTTTTTCAGAAAGTTACATTGGACAGCAGTGAGAAACTGGACAAAATTTTAAAATCTCATCCCTCAGTCGGCACATTCAAAGCTGCTCGAATCTTTGACCCAAAGCAGCTGCCAACACTGGACAAAGAAAAAGTAAAACACCCAGGAGCTACCATCTCTGGCTGGTGTTTCAAACTTTGAATGGCATGGGTACAGAACTTTCGCCCAGTCAGTACCCAGTGATGATTTTAATATTGCTGAGTGGTGGGAAGCACAAAGGGCTACACTTCCACATCTTGCTGCTGTGGCAAAAAGGTATATCTGGCTTCCCATAAGCTCAGCAGAGATTGAACAGACTTTTTCGCTGTGCACAGACCTTTTAAAATACAGTCGGTGATGTTTGACAGATGACAACACTAGACTACTTCTTATGCTGAAGTACAATAAGAAATGTTAAAGATTTTAGTTGGATAACAGTTGCTGCTCATTCTATGATGTAAAAATCCTTTCTTGATGATCTGGTGTGGTGGTGGTATTATACTTTTACTGTAGCATACTAATAATGTTTATCATTTGAATTATTAGAGGTGGTGGTGGTACTGCTTTGACAATTATTATTATAATGTATATTGTTTTTTGATCAGTCATGGGTATTTTAACAAAAACTTGTACCTTTTGTGTGTGTCTGTGTGTTTGTTTTTTTCTATGAAAACTTATACCTTTTTGATGGCTGACTTTGATATGCATCACAAAGCAATTGAAATTGGAGTCCCCATACTTATTTATTTATTTATTTATTAAATTTTGGTGACCAGGTAGGGCCACTGAGCCCCAAAGGTCTCTTTTTCAGGGGTGACCCGGGATAACAATACAAGGTATGATACAGAGGAGAACAAATTTTGATCACATGTTATTCAAGCATGCAGTGGTTAACAGACATGGTTATCATCATGACATGGTTTTGCCTTGATACTACATGGCATAGTATTACACATGAAGTAGCATTGGTCCCTAGGTGTCCAGATTCTAGATGGAGGTACACAGTCGGCTCACTTTTGGGAGGGTTTGATGCAGGAGAGGGGGATACCATTATGAGCCATGGCAGTGGAAAATGTGTGCCCAGTAGCCAGCAAAATCCCTGCAAAATACATGCGAAGTCCCACAAAATCCCTGCAAAATTTGGGAGAAAAAAGTCCCACAAATTCCCTGCAAAATCTGCTAAAAATATTCATAATTTCCCAGTGGCCCTGGTGATACCTCTATGTATAGTAAATTGAGTCCTTCTCTGAGGACATGCACTAGATCAGTAATCACCAATCAACACTTCTAGTCAGGCAGGAGGCAAGGAACCAGATCAACTGAGATTTTACAGAGGAAAGAAGCCCCCAAAAGTGGTAGTGAAAAATCAAATAGGTCAAAATATGTACTGTAACTACTGCATTCACACCACAGCAACAGTACAGATGGAGATAATCGAGCAAAGCACAAATAATAAATGGGATCCCCCTGCAAGGTCTGTATTCAGTCAGGCAGGAGGTAGGGAACTAACTGTTCACTTCTGTATTTCTTTTAAGCTAATTAAAATCTCCACTCACCACTAAGTTATTCACTTTTACCTCTGGGCTGGCTCCAGCACAATAAAGTGCACTTAGTAAAACATTTTGAGTTTTTTTTTTTTAAAGCTCACTGGAGCAACAGAAAGACTCACCAACAATTAATGATTAGAAAGGAACAGAAAAACACAGCCTGCCTGTGTGAAGACAAAAACCTAAAGTGACAGTCACTCACTGCCCTTGTCCTTCCCTTCCTCCTACCAGTTTTATCTTTTTTTTTCCTCTTTTCTTCTTTTTCAGCTGCTTCCCTTCCAGTTTTTTATGTTGGCGCACTTGCGCAGTAAACATCTTCCGACAGTGTGTGGAGTTGGAGGCGAGGTCGCTGTTCGGCGAATGCAGGGCACGCACCAGCAGGTGCATCCCACATTGCCCAATCAGCCTGCATGCCAGTGCCACACCATGCATACATAATGGGGTGAGCACATCTAAGAAAAGGTCCGCTGCAATCCGAGCAAAGCTCATCAGATGCAACGGTCCTTTTCTTGCTGTGCTTGCTGCCATTATGTGCATGGTCGGTGAGTGGGCGGCAGCCAACGTCTGCCGACTTTGGTGTTGGTTAACCCCCCCCCACTGTCTTTGTGTGCCGACAGGGAGCCCACTCTGGCCAGCATAATCCCCCAATTGTTGAATGCCGAGGGGGTGCCCAATCCCACTCGGCTTGCGCCCCGCTTTTTCTGTGCAGACGGAGGTGCCAATCATCATCAGCATTACTTCCTCCTCTCCACCCCGTGTTGTGTGCTGACGAGGGTGCCCAGTCCCGTGTCGGCTACTGACACCCCCCCAAAACAGTTAGGTGACACGCTGGGAGCCCATCCCAGCGTGCCAAATGCCCTGCAAAAGGAAAACTGTCCCGCAATGGTTTTTCCCATTTTTTTCCCCATTAAAATGAAAACGGTACCTTGTAGTCTCGATGCTCCCTCCTCCCACCGCACCCACCCACTTTGCACACTGCCTCCCTCACCCCATACTTACCTCCAGAGTCTGGCACAAGGATCTTCTGTAGGCCGGGAACACGTCTGCACTCTTCAAAGCCGACTGCGAACTGAGAAAATGCCGGTAAGCTGTAAAATGGAATGAATAGGGGTTTTTCAACTTTAATGCATATCTCAGGTATTTTTGGGAATTTTGGCCCCAAATTTTCAACATGGGGTTTTTGGGACCCCTTCTCATGAATTCTTGCACTGTCATGGTGTTATTTGGTCCCAAAGGTGCTTTCGCAGTCACTGCCTGGAATCACCTTTTGGGACTGAGTAATGAACTGACAGTGCAACTGTTCATGAGAGGGGCTCTCATAAAGCCTATTTTGCAAGTTTGGTGTGGAAAATCCAAAAAATGACTGTTTTACGAGTGTGCATAGCAACTGCACAACGCACACTCATAGGTTAGCGTATTAGCACTATTTTCATGCCAGATTCTCAACATTGCCATTTTACCACACCTTCTTGTGAACCATGCAGCTGTCATTTTTCATATCCTGCCCGAAATGTGTTTTCGCACTTCCGGCGCAGAATAGTGTGGTCGCTGTGTGAAATAAATGTTCAGGACACATTATGAAAATGACAGTGACACTATTCATGAGCAGAGGTCCTAAAATGCCTGTGTTGAAAATTTTGTGACAATACTCCATAAAATGCCTGTTCTATGAGCGTGCATAGCAACTGTGCATCGCACGCCCATAAGTTAGCATATTTGCAATATTTTCATGTCACATTCTCAACATTGGCATTTTGCCACACCTTCTTGTGAACTGTATAGCTGTCATTTTTCACATCCTTGCCAAAATGTGTTTTCGCACTTTCAGTGCACAATAGCGTGTTTGTTGTGCGAAATCAGTGTTCAGGACAAATTACGAAAATAACAGTGACACTGTTCATGAGCAGAGGTCCTAAAATGTCTGTGTTAAAAATTTGGTGACAATGCTCCATAAAATGACTGTGTTACGAGTGTACGTTGTGCAGTTTGCATGCAAGCTCGTACGTTCACAAACTTCTAATATTCTCACTCCAGATTTTCTACAGTGCCACTGTTCTGCACCTCCTAATGAACAGTACAGCTGTCATTTTTCACATCCTGACCAAAATCTGTTTTCGCAGTTCCGGCACAGAATAGCGTGGTCACTGTGGAAAGTCCGTGTTTGACACATATGATGAAAATGACAGTGACACTGTTCATTAGCAGATGCCCTAAAATACCTATGTTGAACATTTGGGAATGAAAGTCAATAAAATGAGTGTTTTATGAGCATGTGTTGCACAGTTTGCAGGCACGTTCATGACTTTCTGAATTTGTAATACTTTCACTCCAGCTGTTCATCATTGGCATTTTTCCATACCTCCTTATGAACACTCCAGCTACCTGAAATGTGTTTTCACACGTCCGGCACAGAATTGCATGGCCACTGTGCGAAATCAGTTTTTGGGACAGTTTGAGGAAATGACGGTGACACTATTCATGAGCAGAGGTCCTAAAATGCCTGTGTTGAACATTTAGTGCCAAACCTCCATACAATGACTGTGTTGCAAGCGTGCATTGCGCAGTTTCCATGCACCCTTGTAACTTCGTTAATCTGCAATATTTTCATGCCACATTTTCACCACTGGAATTTGTGCACATCTCCTTATCAACAGTCCAGCTGCCATTTTTCACAGCCTGCCCAAAACATGTTTCCGCAGCTGTGGTGCACAATGGCATGCTCGCTGTGCAAAAATCACCTTTTGAGACATTTACAAAATCACAGCACTATGCATCTCTAGCTATGCCACTCCCACTACTAATGCCAGCGAGACAACATTCGGCGTTGACAAATGCTTGTTTATAGAAGGCTCTTAACAGGTTTTGGACTTGACAATGAGTTTACTAATTACTTTGTGATACAGAAGACAGAGTGAGTTTAGAAAAATGTGAGGATTACTGAACAGCTGAAGACGCCATAAACTCTACCCATACTCAGTCATGCACTGCTTGATTCCTGCCTCACACAGCCTTATATACCTCATTACCATCTGACTAACATTAGTACAGTAGCCACTGGTCAGGTCACTCTGGCCTATGTGTGGCACAAGTGGAGTGCTCTCTCGCTCTGACTCAGTGTGCCTCCACCCTCTCAACTTGAGCCACATGAAGTGCTGAAATCTCAAGGAAAGATTAGGAAGGTGGAAATGCAATGTATTTTGCACTTGCTAAATTAAAAATGTGGCTAGTGCGGCTTGAAACTAAAAATACACTTTGAGTCAAGTGGTGATGGGGACATGGCCAGTAAGGAAGGAGCCAGGTGAGGAAGATGCATAGTATTTATTCATCATTATTCAGGAGTGACACATGCAGCTACAGTAATGTTTGGTAAATAAATGTATTTACTTAAATGAGATGCATCTTCCTCACATCACTCCTTGTCCCTGTTGGTTTTGTTCTCACTTAGACTCGTACTGAGCCCACTGTCTTGTTTGTCCCTCTCCACTCACCTGCAGCATCTCTGCTGCTCTATCTACCCAAGGCAAGCTACTAAGGCTAGCTACAGTTGATTGTGTGATGGCAGTTCATAGACTTCTGTGCTGTCATGTCAAATTGAGTTTCTAACAGAAATACAGTGTGACATGATAGCACAGAACTTTCTAAGCTGACTTCACAGTCAGCTGTAGCTAGCCTAGTAGATTGCCTTGGGTAGGGCAGTGATGCTGCATGTGAGTGAAGACTGGGATCAAAAGAGTGGGCTCAGTCTCTCTGCCTTGCAGCCATTTGGCCACTCAGGAGAAAACACACAGAAGTTGGTTAAAAAAAAGAAGAGACCTCACTGCAGCTTTGGCAGTGGAGCAGCACCTGGTGGACCCGGACTTTGCACAATCAGACCCTAGGTTCTTATTGTTCTGGGTCTACCAGGCCTCATTGAATCTGGGGGTTCAGATAGTAGGCGGCTCAGTCTTCCCGACCATCATTATTGGCCTTGTTTGCAGTTTGGTTTTGTGCTTTGTGTAAATTGAGGCTTCTTTTGGAATCTGTTATTGGGATGACAACTTCATTGGGAAAACAACTCGGCAGCTATGTTGCCACCCTTTCACCGTCCCATGCATGGCAACAATGTTAAAGGGCACTATGGTAACTAGTTGAATAGTTTTCAAACTCAGGGAACCTCAGGGGTACATGGACTACACAAGACTCTAATTAATTCGGGCACCATTGTAACTGCCAATCACCCTTTGTGTGACCACCAGGACTGTCCATCCTTTTTTTTATATTTAGTATGCTTTTTTTCCCCTTGGACACTCACACATCTGCCACACTACCCTGTTCCTGCCTCGCTCCTCAATTACCACCAACTGCCAACAATACTCCCTGGCTTATCTCCCAGGGTGGGACCACCTTCTCCACAACCCACCAGTCTATGACGGGTAAGGTGTTGTTTTCTGACATTGCCACCCTGGCTTCCCCCCCAGGACAGGGTTCAGGGATGGGAGTGGAGCCCGGTGGAACCGGGACTAAGTCGGTGGCAGTGCAGTAAGGAGCGATGGAGGATTGGCTCAGAGGCAGCATCATAGAGAGTGCCCTAAAGAGGTTTCTATGTTTTCTGGGAGGCGGGGACATGCAATGATGTCTCACCTCCTGAAACAGTCTGACGCCAGTTATGTGGGGATTCCCAGCCTCCGTTAGGAGTTTCTCACATGCTGAGAATACAACCCACCCACCCCTGGAGAAGGAGAGCTGTCCATAAGTTGCTCCATCCTTCTCCTCCTGGCCAGCCCTCCGATGACCCAGGTCTGTTCCCGAACCCGAGTTGCTGGCTTCATAAGTGGAAATCCAACCATTGCGCCGACGGGCTGGCAGGACCGTCAATCCTGATTGACAGCCCTATTGGACATATCAGCTTTTGCATTACCCCCCCCCCATGAAGCACAGGGCTGAGCTGCCAACAAGACAGATCTGTGTGAGATCTCATCAAAGCAAGATCATTGTCCAGGAGTGTAAAAGTTGAGCTGGAACAGACTGCATCTGCAAAGATGACCTGAAAGTGTTGACAGGCAGATTTCCTGCTGGTACCAAAGGGGGAAGCATTCGTGTGCTAGCCAAGCATGTCATTTGATGCTGAGAATTGCTTACCAACTCCTCTCATGGCTTGCTGGCTCCTCCTAGACCTCAACTGTCAAATGAAGTATCCTCCTTCCAGCTTGAAGAATTTGAGAGGGACCACAGATAGGGTGCAAGCTGTGGGTTAAAGTAGAGATTCCAGAGCTGGTGTTGAGTAGAGTTTATGGCCAGTTTGGACCATTAGAGGACTCCTATGGTGGGAAGAAGTGCTTTAGCAGGTGAAAGAAGGACCTGGCAGCTGGCAAGGAGAAGTGGTGGGTAGAAATAGAAAGTACTGCACAAAAAAAAAAAAGGAGAGAGTAACAATGAAAGAGAGACTGTGATGAATCACTGCACGCTGTGACAGCAGAGCTCTGTCTAGCAAGGGAAATTCCCAAAGCACCAGAATTGTGAGTAAAATCAGGTCTTTCCTCAGCTTCTGGGACACTGAACATTAGTTAGAAAAACATTTAACGTTTAACTGAATTTAGCCATCTGACCAAGGATTTACAAGTACAGTGGAGCCCTGTTATAAGCAAACCTTAAATGCCAAGCAAAAATGTTCTTATGATAGGGATGCTCTTATAAGAGGGCTTCACTGAAAACAGTGAAAATCCATGTAAAATCTATGCTTAACTTGATTAAACTGGGTTCAAACTAGTTTTTAGATAACTCATTATTAAAAGTAGTAGAACATAGCTTTTTCCAAAGAACTCTTGCTCAAACAATTAGTATAATATTCTAACATGCATTCAGTGTCTCACTTAACTGTGAAGGAATATGTGCTGTCTTCTTCATGGGGCATCTTTCACACATCCATTTACTAGTTAAATGACTGTTAATGAGGAGACTAGGTGATGATTCAGCCCAGGCGTAGCATACTCAGAGGTGATAATGACCATCTACCACTACCTTGGGGGAAAATTTTTTTTCTTATAAACGGGCTTTGCTGCCATTGAAAATAATGGACAAAAACCGGGGCATCCAAACAATGTTCTTATAAATGGGATGTTCTTATATCAATGTTCTTATAAGCGGGCACCACTGTAACTCCATTTGTGATTTTGGTTTGCTACTTAAAAATTACATGACCATTGGCTTTATGGTTTTTCGGAGGCTAAATGGGTACACCAAAGGATAAGGCAAGACACGGATGTAGTATGGTACAGTACAAGTTGCTTGGTATGCATTGATTTATTGAAGTAGAAAGCAACAAACTGAATAAATGTGAGACAGTCTGTTAGGTGACACACAGATCAAGTTATGTGGATACAAGGTCCGCAGACATATTTAAAGTCCGTGTGAGGGTTAGCGCACCCTGTAGTCCCCAGTGGGCTTCTTTGTCTCTCTTAGGACTTTGCCAGTGAGACTATATGGACTAGCACCACTGCCATGAGGATTCACTCCTTAGCAACAGCAGAGACCCTTTTGCTCTGATAACCATTTTCCTCCACCTTCTACCTTTTAGACTCCCATAGTAAAGGTGTCTGCTCATGGTAGGACACACCCCATGCTCTCTAACAGACATTTACTCAGAGATACAGTCACAAACAACTAGTTACTCCAGTGTGTGTGTTTTTTGTTTGGTGTTTGTCTTACTTGCAGATAGTTGCAGCTGCTGCTTGTCAGTGAGGTGTCTTGCTACTGACTCCTGTGTCAGTGACATGCTGTGCTTTGCAGAGCTCTGTGGCACTGCCTCTTCCTGTGCCTCAGCAGTGTGAGGTGTTTTCTTTAATTGCTTTGACTTAGCTTAGTGGGCTTAGGGGCCACACAGTCTAGCAGAGGCCTAAGGTTATAAGTGGGGTTCAGTCCTGTCTGTTTCCCAGTCTTCCCATTTACCTTCACCTGACCCGGTCATGAAGCTTATTTACAAGGCCACAACACAACCCATGTCTGTCTCACCTTCCTTATCCCAGAAGAATTAACCAGGAGCAAACACAACTTCCCTCTCACCGTCACCCCCCCCCCACACACACACACATTTCATAAATAGTCTGGCCTTTGAAACTGTTACCCAGTGGTAATGATCACATTAAACTAATGCACCCTTCCAAGGCAGGATCTGATCTGGCTGTACCAGTTCCTGCTTGTCAACTGTGATACTGGACTCAGTGTCCTTCTGTCATTGTATCAAGGTGTTGTTTACCCAAACTGGCATTACCTGCTACTGAGTTTCCTGGGAACAGCACTTGAGACATGGTTTGCCATAGGGAGGTATGACTCCCACCTTTTTAACAAACATGAGGTTGACCAAATTGAATCCCATAGTTGGGTGGTGGCATTCCCCCTTATTGTGATTTAGTCTCTTGTTCTTCAGGACAATCATAAGATAAATGTTAAACATGTTTACACTCATAACACTTCTGACTTTCTGCTCTATTACTGTTAAGGTTTTGGTGGGATATTACTTCTAGGTTCAAAAGGCTTCTGTGGTTTAGAGCTCCTTTGTATCCTACCCACCCCTTTGTTAACAGAACTATCCCCCCGTATATCATCTTGTACACATCAGAATGGTACTGTATTTATACTGACTGGCACATTCAGCAGTTTCTGTCACAGTACTGGAATTAATATCCATTAACCATATTTTAAGATCAACATGCATACATTTTGAAAACTGTTCAAACAGCATTTCATCATGAATTTCTTCAGAAGTTACAGGTCTCTTCAAATTTAAATATATCCCAAGTAAAATACTCAATTGCTCATTCAGCTCTTCATCATTTGCCTTCAGCTGCTTTCTTAATTTTTTTTTATTTGAGTCTGTAAGCCTCAGGGGTTAACTTCTAATGTTTTAAAATTGTGGCCTTCATTTTCACAAAGTCCCTGCTGTCATTAGGGTCCAAGTGTGACAATGTTTGCCATGCCTTCCCAGTAAGCATCTGAGTCAGACAAGTTAGCCAGTGCTCCTGTGCCAATTCATATTGCAAATATAATTTCTCAAACGAATTAAGAAAATCAGCAATATCCATATCCTCTGTTAATTCTGGACATAATTAATATTCAGTTTTTGAACTTTGTCTACTCCAGTCTACCTCATTACTCACCTGATCTGGCATCTATCAAAGGGCTGCCATCTGGAGCCATGGTCTCTCATCTCAAGTTTGTGTTTGTGTTCCTTTTCACTTTCATCTTGTCCTATCTTGACTTTCTACAGGTCTTCCTTTTGCTTGACTTTCTCTCAGGCTGCCTCTGCACTTCACTTGGCTTTCTTCCAGGCTGCCTCTGCCTCTCGCTGTTTTTTTTTCTTCCTCTCACTGGTTTTGATTTTCCTCCGCACCTACAGTAGCTTAGCTGCTTCTGTTTCCAACCTGGCGCATTCTAGCTCCCTGTCTTTCTGCCTTTCTGCACTGCAAGCTGTTTTCAACTCAGCTTGCAAGGCTGTCTCAGACTTCTCACTTAAGCTACTGGAGTCACCCAGGGCCCCTTGGCCAACTGCCTCCAGTGTCTAAATCAGCCTAGCTCTGTTCAAGTCTTCATGCAGTATGCCTCTATCTTTACACAGCTGTTGCAGTTCTGGCAATCTCACCACATAGTGCACCCCTGGCATTTCTATAGCTATATTTTTTAAACCCAGATAGAAAACAAAAAAAAGTTAGAAGTGAGAGAAGATAGAGTTATAGAGTTTGCTGTTGTATACCTGTTAATACTGCTTAAAATTTGTGACTGCCCCCTTAAGGTACTAGATACCAAACTGTGCTTTGTGCAAGTAAGTCTTACTTTCTTATCCTTACTTGTGCTACCATATGTAATGGTTAGAGCACCTCACAGTTCCCTGTGGACTGCTTTTTCTTTCACAGGCCTTGACACTGAGGCCATTAGGACCAGCACTGCCCCTCATAAGCAAGAGCACATACCCACATGCTTTGATAACCGTTTTTCACCACCTTCTTGACTGTAGACTCTCCGCAGTGTGGGTCTCTATTCTGCATAAAACACATTCATACTCTCACTCACTCTCACTCTCACTCTCACTCTCACTCTCACTCTCTCTCTCTTTCTCAAAGAACTTTACTATGCACCCATTTATCCGGTTACACTTCCCATAGAAATACAGTCACAAACAACCAGTTACTCCAGTCTTTAGAGAAATCACTACTTTATTACTAAACACTGGTTGTCCAAACATGACAGTAATATTCAGGTACAGTATTTACACATAGTCAAACAGCACATACAGGATTATAGAAGAAACCTTGTATGCTTGTACAGGTCTATGCTTACTATCTTCCCTAAAATTAGAGTCTGTTTATCTGACTATTCACTGCCTTGTTACTTCAGGTATCTCTCTCTCTTCAGACACATGGTCTGGCTGTCTCCTTTAAAACCAACTTATACAGAAACCCCAGAGAAATGAGAGTAAACAAAGCTGAGCTGGGCATTTATGTTCTCTCTCTGTCTCTCTGTCTCTCTCTCGCCTTAATTAAGTAAGGCTGTTACATCACTTCCATGTATCCAGATTCATTGGATTGGCTGAAGCTGACTCAGACATAAAATTTGGGTGATGCCTAGCTTGTGATACTATCTGTCACCCCTTGATCTCAAACTATCTTCTGTTGAACATTAATTAGTATTTAAAAGATTGTGACTGGGGCTCAGTAGAGAAAGAGAGTTTCTAATTCTTTGTTCACAAATGATCCATCTCATGCTTAGGAGACTTCCAAAATGAAGGTTTACGTACCTGCTAAGATTCTGCTGGGGCTTCTGAAATCTTCAAAACAGGCCAATTTTTGGTCACAGTTGACAATGCATCCTAGCTCCAACTCTTATATTGTACTATATATAAAGTAAACTAGCATTCACAGACAGACAACCAACAAAACTGTGTTTGGTCATCACAGTCCCAAAACACAGAAGCAAATTCCGACCTCTCGACAGTCGTCATGATTCTTAGGTGTAAGAAGTGAAGCTTGCTACTTACCAGCCACTGCAATAAGTCAAAACTAATGGCAAGCTTCTTCGTTGAGTCCAGCTCAGATAACACATCTGTTTTGTTTATGAAACTGAAACTGGACACATCCAGACAATTCACAAGAAGGGCACTGCTCAACACATTTCTTGCTTGCTTTTAAAGCTGTTACCAGTATTCAGAAAAAGAGGGTGCACCTTACCGAGACAATATATTACAAAGCACACTTGCAAAGGAAAAGAGGTCATCACTGCTTGAGGTTGCAAGCAGTAAGCATATTTATTTTGAACAAACCAAACTGTGCAGCAGTGTAAAGAATGTAGGCAAATATGGCTCCAAAATAAGCAAATTTAAATCCAATAAGCGGCTTTCAGCATACACATTTTGGTCTGTGATTTTCTGGCCTGACCAATGTTCAACACATGTAGTTTACATTTCATCATCACCAATGATGCCTTCCTCAGAACACGTTATCAACAAACACCTTGGTATTTAAAAGACCACATTTAATAAGACAGTCACATTAGACAACACAGAGTATACAAATTGCAATAGTGCAAAATGTGCTGACATACAGAAAGTACTTTTGGTCACAGACATACATAGAACAATTAATATCTAGACATGGACAATAAATATTAAATATACCAGACATACATGTAAATAAATTTTGCAGCAAATGAAAGCTGAATGCATCAATAAATTAATCTTAGTTTGAATCACATTTCTGAATCACATTTCTAGAAAGGGAAGGAGGGGGGTTGCAAGTACAAAAACAGATTCCTTTCAATCATTTCTAACCATTTAGTATATTATCTCAAATTGTGCAAGGAAACAAAATCATTAAGTCCATGCAGTTTAGTTGTATTGAGCATTACTATTCGGAATGCCTCTCTATTTAAAAGTTTATCTTTAAGACTCCCATCTCTTAGGTCCATAGTTACTTTCTCTATGCCCCAAAATTGTAATGCAGCTGAAAATGCATAACAAGCTGTTCTAAAATGCTTCACAATTGCATAAGCTTCATTGTTTGTTCGAATTACATTTTTATGTTCAGCAATTCATAGCTTAAATGCTCTTTTTGTCTGGTCGACATAAAATATACCACATGGACAAGTCATTTGCTGCACAATTTGTTTATTTATTTATATGTATGTATGGTGTATTTAATGTTTATTGTCTATGTCTAGATATTTATTTTTCTATGTACTGTATGTCTGTGACCAAAAGCACTTTCAGCATGTCAGAACTGTTTGCACTGTTGCATTGTGTTGTCTAATGTGACTGTCTCTTTGAATGCGGTCTTTTAAATACCAGAGTGCTTGTTGGTAACACATGTTCTGAGGAAGGTGTCATTGGTGACACTGAAATGTAAACTACATGTGCTGAATGTTGTGCAGGCCAGGAAATCCATGGAGCAAAATGTGTATGCTGAAAACCATTTATTGGATTTAAATTTGCTTATTTTGGAACAGTATTTGCCTACATTCTTTGTGCTGCTGCATGATTTGGTTTGTTAAAAATAAATATGCTTACAGCTTGCAGCATCACGGAGTGCTGACTTCTTTTTCCTTTGGAAGTGCCCTTCACATCCATACAGTTCTCAGGGGCTACTTTTTTAAAGATTTCTATTGTCCATGTGATCCACCAGTTACATGTCTTTTTGTTTCTTTAATTAAAAAATAACCAACATATACTTCCATAATGTTAATTATGAAAGAACTCCTCCCATACAGTATATTTGCATAGTTCCTCCTTGAAATCCATGTGCTGCTCTTTAATATTATAATGTGTCTCAAGAAACATATGCATCTTAATTGTTATTACAGCTCCTCCCTAAAAAAATGCTGCTTTGTAACATTCTTATTGCTCCTCCTTAAAAAGATGTGTTACTTATTAGAAGTCTCCCCCCAAAAAAACATGAGCTGCTTTATTGTCAGTATTTTAGCTTCTACTAAGAAACATGTGCACTTCAATTGTTATCTCCCAAAAAACATGTGCTGCATAACTGTCAGTATTACAGATCCACCTAATGAACTGGTACACTTTAATTGCAGTATTCTTTTTATTTTAATGTACTGGCCAGGTAACAAGCCCAGGGGGCACATTTTTTTTTAATTATACCAGTCACACTTGTGGCCATTTGGCTACAACCAAGCCAGTGTGACAACGGCCAACCAAAATAAGAAGAAAACAAGAACATGCCAAAGAGGTCAAAAAGGAAGGAAATGGGACTAGTGCAGGAGAAGAGTCCAGAAGAAGGCAAGGGTTCCTGAGCAGTTGTCCCAGGAAGGAGGCAGAAGAAGCTGACAGAAGACTGTAGAAAAGGTAAGTAAGAATTTAAGTTCAATTATTTAATCAGGAATCCAAATTCACTTTGATAAGACTTTTTTGGTGCACAGGAAGGTTGGTGGGAGCCTTTCTGGGGTAACTAACAGCCCTCCTTAAACATGTTTTAGTAAGCTAATATCCCTACTACAGGAACTCACAGTTTTACTTAATTCTTAATCTTTATTTAAAGTGCAGCACCTCTGGCCATCCACATTGAACCTCAACAGGGCTACCAGTTCCACAGCTGGGTACCTAGTAATACTAAAGAGATCCCTACAATATTTAAATAAGAAAAGCACTGGTTCTACTGGGGAGGGGAAGGGGTTGTGCCTCCAGTACAGGAGGGTGAGATCACAACACTGTATTATGCACTGGGGTATGGGGGTGGGTTTCAAAATAGGGCAGTGCTTGGAACAGATTTTTTTTAGTTACAGCCCAGGAAAGCATTGTTTTGGGTGTGCCTGGTTAGGGCATGTGAATAGTAGCTGCGTGTGTTATACTGCCTGGTATATGGCGGGCATTGGATGACCAGTCATGATTCCCCATAGTGCTAGTAAACCTTAATTTTTCTTTCAGGCTGTCCTGTCTTAATAAAGCTATTGATTTGTTTGACTTCATTATCTGCTGCCATTCTGTTTAGAGCTTATGTGCATGTATATTAGAGACTATACTGCAACTGGGTGTGACCCATGGGAGGGGGGGCTACAGTGGGGAGGAACAGCGCCCTGGGATTTGTACCATAGTGTAACCAGGCCCCTTATATACTTTCTCTGGGTGAAAGCACCATGCTGTTTCTTCCTATGAATTGATGTGAACCCTCTTTACATCAAATCAGAGGCATCACAGAGGCAGGCACCACTGACACTTGCAGCAACCTCGAGGCATTGTAAGATGGAAGTCCCTCTTCCCAAGTGCTGCAAACATTACTTTAATAATTTGGGCAGAAAGCTGAGATCTTGGACAGACACGATTGCCTTCTGGAGGTGCTACTGGTTTCACATGAAGGACAAAAAAAATTTAGAAAATTTTCAAGGTAAACACATGACTAAAGGATTGGTGTGAGAAGAAAGGTACCACATTTTAGGGGACCAGATAACTTTCAGGCAACATACCTAGCTGTTTGCTGGTGATGGCCTGCATCTACACTAGGAGGCACCAGTGCTTTGTGATAGAAGTTGATTGTTATAGCATGTCAGATTATGAACTAGATAAGGAGAGGGCAAAGTAATGGGTATTGTAGGTTGCTGGATCACATACAAACATGTAAAGGCAGCCATGCAAGCTCGTTTCCATCACATATGTCCAAGGGATGCATGAAGGACAGAACTGCTTCATAGTAACACTAGAAACAAAGAGATAGGGACTGGCTACCCAAGGCCTGCAGGTCCTTACTGCCACTTGCTGATAGCAAGTAAAACAAACAAATGCAAAATTGCAGAGCCCACTCAAGGTCACAAAACAGAAAATGTTTTATTATATGAACAGGTTATCATACTACAAAATTACTTCAATAAAACTGTGCAATTGGTAAAACAGTGGGAAATAAGATTCAATGAGGAAAAGTGTGCAGTCATACATTTCAGAAACAGAATAAGATACAGCTGCATTATAAATGGAACTGTCCCTTGGAAACATATCAGTAAAGGGATTTAGGAACTATTATAACTAATGAATTTAATGTAAATACACATTGTATGCTGGCAATCAATTAAAGCTAATGTAGTGGTATCATCAATTAAGAGGCATTTTGTAAGTAGATCTAAGGAGATACTTACTGTAGTTCACTGTATAGATCACTGGTAAGAACCCACTTGGACTACTATTCACAATACTGGAATTCGTATTTTATGGGTGATATAGATAGAATTGAACAGGTCCAGAGGAGGACTACCAAGATGGTTCAGATCCAAAGGCATTTACATAAGGAGCAGCACCTTGCAGATCTAAAGTTACATAGTGTAGAACATTGCAGAATGTGAGGTGATTTATTACTCTTTAATACTAATTTTGTGGATGAACTGTTATCCCAAAACTTGGGTTTTGTAGTAAATTCCAGAATTAGAGGCCATTAACTTGAACACAGAGCAAAATATTCATGTACTGAAGCCAGAAAATACTATCATGCAAAGCATGTGGTGGGGCTTTGGAACTCACTTCCTCCAGACTTTAATACAGGTTTCTAGCTCCATTCAAAAATGGTCTGGATAAATAGATGGGGATGAGAAAACCAAACAATTATTATCACTGAGATAGTGAGGGGATGATCTTGATGGGCCTAGTGCCTGCTTTTATCCCATTATCTATACTGTATTATGATCCATAATGTAATCAAAAAACATTGGAGCAGCTGCATAAAAATGATAAAAAAGGTGGCAGGCACACTGTTACACTTCTGGAGCTAAAAATCTAACTGTGATCACAAACACCCCATGTACTGGGTCTCTTTGACACTTATTCAAGGGATGTAGCTGAACCCAATTCTCATTGCTTCAATAACCCCATGCAATGTTTGATGAATTCAGAACACAATTGGGGATGTAATTAAACTGATTAGTCACACCAATAAGACAATTAGAGGGATCAGTGCACTTTAAAAAACACTATAGATGGGAGAGATGTCTTTAATGTAGCCAGGACACAGATCAAGCAGGGTCTTGAAAACCAAGAAGCAAATTTAGTGATGATCACTGCCACTGATTATGATGTTTGAAGTAATGATATCCATTTTTAAGATTTGAAATTCTAAAACTGAACTGGTAATTGCAAAGATTAATTTAAAGATTTTACCGGGATTCCACTGTCAAACTTTTAGAATGTGTAGACTATTCAGAATAACAAAAGGCTAAATACTAGATGAAACAAATTAAAGTAAAATGAAAACAGTACAATACAGAAAAATAAATGTATTGCACATCATTTAATCTGTAAAAATGTAAAACGCCTTGAAATGCTTCATTTTTACCAGTGTGTTAAAAGTCTGACTTCCTAATTGTCTCCATGTTTTCTGGTAAAAAATGAAAATCATTATCCTTGGTGATGATACATGGAACATTTTGAGTCATGCTATTGTGTGCTCAATTTATTTTTATTAGTAATTTCTGGCCAGAAAAGGCACAATGAACTGTAATAGCTCATCATCAGGTGTGTGCTGTGGGGGTGGGTAACATGGATCAGTTTTATTGAAAGGGAGTCCATTAACCATGGCACTGGAGAAACTCCCTACTCTGCTTTGATAAATGCCATGCAGTCCTTAACACTCCTATGTACAGTGAGCAGGGATGGCAGAAGGGACCTTGCTTTAATGTCTCATCTGAAGGACAGCATCTTAGCAGTGCAGCACCCCCCTCATACTGCACTACTGTGTCAGTTATTACCCCAAGTACCTAAAGGGCTATAGCCCCTTACCTTTTGATCTTCCAGCCTCAGAGGCATGCCACTACTTACTGAGCCACTGACAGTGCTGTATGTATTCAATGTACATTAAATTGTAAGTCTTGTAATTATCTATTGACAATTTATTTGTTTTTGTTTGATTTCTCTGCTCTTAAAGAGTGATACAGAGTCCACTGAGATGTCATCAGGCATTCTCAAGCTTGTCTTCAATTGGTTAAGGGTTCCTTTGTGACCTGACTAAAGTAAAGTTAAATGGCCAAAATGAAGGCAAATGATTTCCTCATTTAGTACACTTCAGTGGCCAAAATAAACTTGTAAGGTTAGATTCTCACCTGCATTGTTTAAATACAGAAATACAACATGGACTGGCTGCAGGTTTTTTTTTTTGTCTTTAAATTGTAACTGGATTGTTTGACATCACAAGTGGTAGAGGTTTTACTAGAGGCAAAGACATCACCATGCAATCGTGCAATTACGAGATGGGAGTCAGCACTGAACAGAGCAGCAGCTCTGAACAGGGGGACCATTTTATTTATTTTCAGGTTGAGTTTGTGGGTTCTGGTGGAGGAGGAGTGTGGCAAGGACCCATGTGGGGTTTGGGTGGGGGACTGGGTGTACATCATAAAGACAGTCGGACTCATGGATGGAGGTGGGTGTAGTGTATTTGGCACATGGGTAAGAGAAGGGATTACATTCTGTAGCAGTCATAGCTTCTAGTCACAGGCAGCAGCATGATGTTTGCCAGGGCAGGGGGAAGAGAAAGAGGAAGAAGGGTGCCAGCAGGTGGGGTGGTTGGGGTATCATGATTTCTATGTTCTTGGTTGGGGTGAGGTGGTGGTTTTATAACACAGTGGGTGGGAGGAATGTTTTTTAAGTTTTAAAAAAATCCACCAATAATGTTTGTAAGTCTGTTGCAGAATTTGAGAATTTCATGAATTGCAAAGTTCGGCAGATTTGCACCAACTTTACTGGTGGATTTAAAAATTCACATCTCTGGTAGGTAGATAGATACAATGCTTTATTATTTTATAATTTAATACAAAGACATGAAAGTGTACCTCAGTCATTGAAAGGAAATATCAAAATACTAATATTCAAAAAAAGGAAGACAACACATATTGCAGTATAAGACCTATAACTAAATAGACAATGCCCACAAATACTCACCAATATAATTTTAACAAAGCTACTGCCATGGGTAAATTAAGCAATAATGCATGACAGAGTGTGTGTTGTGCTGGGATAACATCACGCCTGGGGTGATTAGGCATGAGGCCGCAGACCGAGCGCGACTAATCACCCCAGAAGTGACATTATCCCAGCACAACACACACCATGGAGTGCATCATAGCTATTATACAATGGCTCGTTTGTAAAATTTAATAAAAAATAGATTGAAAATATGTTTAAAATGTGTTTTATTACTGATTTTTTCCATTGAGTAGGAATACATAATGGAAAAGTAGTGCAGTTCTATTGTTTTATCCATAGGTGGTGGTGCTGCATTTGATTCTTGACTTCAACGCCACCCCACCCCCCACACCACACCACACACACACAGACACACTCATTAGGACTGTGCACTTTCGGTTTTGTATTTATATTGCGTGTCTCTGTTGTTTAACTCCATTTCCCACTTTTGTCCCCTTGAAGTTGTAGATTGCCCACTCACACACAAAATGGTCTCAGGATTGCAGCACCTCCCCAGTTCTCATCCTCATAAACGGCAATCGAGTAAGCAAGTGAAGCACAGATATGCTTCTGTAAAATGCCTGACGCTCACTCTTTTGAGGTGAAGTGTGGGCAATGCTGTTGAAGGCAGTTTGGATTTAAAGTTTGCGGTCGTTGAATGCTGTTGAAGGCAGTTTTCATTTAAAGTTTGCGGTCGTCGTCCACATTGAGCCCCCGTATCCTGTTCATCTGTTTCCTGGATGGTGAGTTTATAGTGAGAGAAAATTGCAGAAAAAGCGAGTGAATGGAGTAATGAGCGAGTACACAGACTTGTAGCATTGTAGGCAGAGCACCGACTGCGAACAGTGAAGCCGATCACACTGGCGGCTTCATGTGACATTGTTTTGTTTTTTTGGTTGTTAAAGAGATCACGGGAATAATTGTGTTAGGTTTTGTGGGGCTTTATCTTGTGCCATTTGTTAGGGGTTTTGGTGAGTTTGTAAGCTTTTGAGAAGGTTGGATTTTAAAAAAAATGATGAAGTACAGTACTGGCAAACTTCACTTCTGACATGCCAAGTGTGGGCAACTTGTAAATGGCCATCGGACTGATTTTTTTGACATTTGATGCAGCCATGTGTATGCTGGGACTAGACCTGTGATGTTGTACTGGGATAACATCACAGGTCCAGTCCCAGTCTGACCAATCAGAGTTCAGGACATTTTTTGCCATTGCAGGGATTTATATAACTCTAAAAATTGATTAGCGTTTTGCTCATAAAAGTTCTAAAACATTGTGAAAATGCATAGCACTTGCCTCACTGTGTTTAACAAACATAACACTTCTAGAAAACCTATATATATGCTTTCTGTACAGTTAGTATTGTCCCAGGAAAAAAAGTGCTAATCAATTATTTAAAACTCTGCATTGTATAATGAGAAATGAATTACAGCAGAGGCATACACAGGTTTTGGAAATGGGAAGTCTACCAGAAGCGATGGTCTAATTTTTTATTATCTCCCTGAGATGTCTATCAAGATAAAACAGCAAAAGCTTCTTGTCTTCTTAAACTTCTCAAAAGCCTCTGATACCCTGAATATATAAATTTTGAATAGACAACTTATTTGGGAGGAAATAATAAAGTTAGCAATTCCAAAGGATTTCCTAGGGATCACTGAGTAAGTACATAAGATACAAGGCCTAGAATCAGAATTACAAGAAATGGAGACCTATTTCAAAAATTCACTATGAATACTGTGGTACAGCAAGGATGTCTGCTAGCTCCAATGATGCTTTACTTATACAGTATTTCATATATATCTTTTGGAAAAAGCATAGCTGTTGTTTTCTTAGTGTCTATTTTCATCCCTTTGTCACTGCATATATAACAAATGTCTATCCATATGTACCATAAACGTATATATTGTGAAATATTTTATTATTCATTTGTATCTTTTGTATCAAAATATAATTTGTATATACAGGCTAGATAGATAGAGAGAGAGAGATATAGATAGATAGATAGATAGATAGATAGATAGATAGTGTGATCGCAAATTCTCTCACTGTAAGTATTACCTGAGCAACCACTCCCGTCGTCACGGGGCAAAAACCACACCACTGGGTTTTGTCTTAACGTCGCTTTATTTGATCAAACCTTTCACATGCATGTGGGACTTCTACAATGGAGAAGTTCCCCGATTACAATTTACAGCAGCTTTTTATGAGCTAGATTTTGCACTTCTTATCTTGAAAAATACCAACATTTCAGTATAAGCCAATCATAAGACAGCATAACAAGTTTTCAGCAATGTAACAGAAAAAAAAGACAAGTTGATATGTATGAGGTACTTTTCCACTACTTATTCCATTTCTTTTCCAACACTGCTTGATACATATGCCTGGGTCAAGCTGACCTGAGAGAGACAATGAGTTTCACTCACACCATAGCAATGTCTCTACGTACTGTTATCTTTATATTTTGTCCGAGCCTGTTATACAGGCTGGTACAACTCAGTTCTGCTCAGTTTTATCTAGCTTTCTGTTTTTACAAATATACCTTAAGTAACCTCAGTATCATTCTATAACCCTGTAAAAAGGAAAACATGAACTCAGAAATTCCTACTACATTCATTATGACTTTGTTACAGCATGACTTTCAAAGCAAGCATAGCTTCAAGGCATATATAAAAATTCCCTCACACTCTCCCCCCTTTTGATACTATGTATCAACTAACCGATCCCTTTTACTTTTCCTCACTTTATATTTTGGTCACAATCTGGCTCGTTTTGTAATGGAAACACCCCCTCCAGTTTGATGGGGTCCTTTTGTTCATGTTGTAGCAAGGGGGCAGGTGGGTGGCGTCCTGTGACACCATTGTGTTGCACAGGCATTGTAGGAGAAGTTTGATTAGGACAGTCAGTAGCCAGAGTGCCAATATGACCACTTACAAGTACTGTCACCCAATGGAAGAGTAGCACCCCAGTCACCAACTTCCTTGTAAGCCATGACCATGGGTCCCTATATTTATGTGTAAGCTTAGAAAAAATGCAAGGCTGGAATTTCCAAGAAATTATGACAGCATAGCCTGAACACCTGTACATTAATACATTTTCATAATTAAAGTTTTTTTTTATACATGTTTGTAGCTACAATTTCTGAGACATCCCGTAATAAAATTGGTTGGTTACGAGATGTACCTGACATTTTACCAAGACAGGGGAGTTATTCTCACTCTTGGAGGGGAAAACAAATGGTGACAGAATAGTATATTTATCTCAAATAACTTTTGTTTTGGGAGCCAGAAAGCATATGAGAGAAGTGACTAGCTTATACAAATGTCAAAAGTAACCTTGTACCAGCAACTAAATGAGGTATCTCATTATTTTTATCAGTTTTTGTTAAACATATTTTTTTTTTTTAACACGAGAGAATTATATGATGAGAAACTTTTAACAGTCAAATAAAACACAGCTGTGTGCATATCTCAACCACAGCCTCATTTTATGCTTTCAGCTATTTTTTTTTTCATTGTATAAATTTTACAATTAACCCTTTTAAAGTCTTACATGCACACATTTTAAGTGACATAGTGGTATTTTCCACTTGCAGCCTTTTGCTACTAGATATACTAATTTACATGTTGGTAATCATTTAGTCATTTACTAACCATTTTTACCTTTACTAGCCCTTTAGCAATTTATTAACTAGCCATTTTACACCTTTTTATTTCCTCAGTTTTATGGTTAGCCACCTACACATTGTTGATAAAAGTTTGGTCACTGATTACTAAAACCTTGGCCACTGACCACTGTTAATAATTTCCACCCTGAAGATAGGAGGCCCCTGAGGGACTCGAACATTCAAAAATTGAACATAAATGTAAAGATATTAGTTAATAACTGAAGGTTAAAAAAACTAAACATTTCTACTTTTAGACCGTTAGACTAGGTGAATAGGTATATGATTTAAAACTGGTTGCCAACATACAGATAGTCAAGGCATTTATAAAAAGCATCCTGTTCTGGAGTTAAGTTCAGCGTGGTTACAGACGGAACACAAATCGTGAGTTTGTAAAACATAATACAGAATTGAGGGATGTCAACACCACAATTGAAATATGTGAAAAAATGCTAACATGTGACACCACATATAACACAATATAACATAACAATTTTGTTGATGAAAAAGAGTTCATGGAATTCACTTTGAGAGTGAATAAGGTAGATGCTACCTTGTGTTGAGGTGTGGCACACCCTTGGAGCTTGATTGAAGAATCTATTGATAATGTCTCTTGACAGATAAGTCCTTATAAAACATAACAGTCCATGAAATGAACAGTTCATAAGTATCCACAGGTTGATGTAGTTACAGTACAGATGAAATGTCATTTGCAGAATGGTGGTAACCCCACAAGGCATATGGGGCAATGCAGACAGTAATTTAAAAACAAAACACCAGCATAGTAGAAAAGTCAGTGTTCATTTTGCTGGCTGGCTGGATGGCTGATTGGCAGACACACTGGCCAGGGGTGCATTAGATTATGCATTGAGTTCATTAAGTTCTTTTAATAGAGCCACACACACACACACACTTGCATGGCATTTGTGTCGTGATAGTTGATTACACCCCGGCATAAAGATTAACAGTCCATAAAAAGGTAACAATTGACAATAAACCATTAAGAATACAGTCCATAACAGAGCAATAGGGTTGTAGAAAGTACCAGCCATGTTTGGAACAAGCGGCAGTGAAGAAAATGGATGTATTGCTTGAAGGTCAATTGAAGCAGAATCTTCTCGCTGGAGTTAGGGGAGTGCCCCTTCCCCAGACTTAACTTCATAGTAAGCAGAAACAATAAGCTTGATTGCAGAGTCTGAACTGACTGGACCTTCTTCAGTTGATTTAAAGTTCTACAAATAGGTGTAATTTTGCTGAAAACATTACACTTGCAGAGGTAATAATAACTGGATTCATGCAATAGTCCTTATAAGGAACCAGTCAGGCACAAAGATGGTGATAACATCAAAACTGTGGCAGTTGTTTTTCTTTTTTAAGGAAAAAGATGAAGGTCTTAGCAACTTGGATAAAAGTATTACTGCTGTTGAACGTGGAGATCTTATGTGTGCCACACCATGGAAACCTGCAAACTTGCAAAGTGTGTTAGACACTGAGTTAAAAACACATAAATAACAATCCTTTAAACCATTTACTTTTTGTTTTGTAAAGAGTGGTGTGACAGAGCCTAAATTCTGGCAATTAGAAAAGAAAAAGAAAATGGGACATTAACCGCACACCTGGGGTGCAGGCTGAGGTTCAATTATACCATTTGACCATCTGTAAATCATGACAATGTTATGGTTACCTCCTGCTTTTAAATCACAGAAGCAGTTATGACAGTGATGAACATTATTTCCTGTCTGTTGCAAGCAGGCCTGAGTTATAAAATCTTGTAATGTTACAATACATAGATACATAGATACATAGACAGTGTCAGCAGATAAGGGCCTATGGCCCCCAGTCTGCCATTTGAGCTTGTAAGTTCAGTTTGTTTTCCTAGAAGTCTGTTTCCCCTTACCCTGACCTCTAGAATTCCTTTATGTCTATCCATGCATTCTTAAATCCGTGATTGTTTCAGCCCCACCACTTCCTCTGGCAGGGTGTTCCACTTGTCCACCACCCGTTCTGTGAAGAAATTCTTTCTCATGTTTCCTTTGAATCGTCCTCCCTCCAACTTCATCCCATGCCCTCTAGTCCTGGAACATCTTTTTCGCTTAAAAATAGTGTTTTCCTGCACTCTGTTTCTCCCTGTAAGATACTTGTATGTCTCTTATCGTATCCCCTCTCTCCCTCCTCTCCTCCAGGGAGTACATGTTCAGTTCCTTCAACTTGTCTTCATAGGACTTGTGATGCAATCCATTTCTGCACCATTCTCACCCCTTGTACTCCCTTCAGACCCATTATCCCCCTCTTCCTCAGTAAAGACTGAGCAGAAATACCTGTTCAATATGTCAGCTTTACTGTTGTCATCCTCCACGCGACTCCCATCCTCCCCCTTCAGTCTCACCATCCCTCCCTTTGTCTTTCTTTTTTCACTTATGTACCTGTAAAAGGTTTTGTCCCCTTTAACCACTGATTTTGCAATGTGTTCTTCTGTCTGAGCTTTGGCTTCCCTTACTGACTTCCCTGCCTCCCTTTGTTTCTCCTGGTACTTCTCTCTATCCCCTTCTGCCTGTGTCTTTTTGTATTGCCTGAATGCTATCTTTTTGGCTTTCACTTTCTTTGCTACCTCTTTGGAAAACCATAATGGTCTCCTCTTCCTTTTCCTCTTGCTAACCTGCTTAATGCAGTTACGCTTCAAACATATTGTTCATAACAATATGCCTTTTACACAATGCAATTAGTGGGACAAATACATATGTTGTTGGCCTATGCCAATTTAATAACAGTGCCTATTGCACCTGTGACAAGTGAAAAGGTCTACCTTCTTTACCCTGTATATGAAATACTCCAAAGTACTGAGTGGGTAAGGCTTGAGCATAGGTTTGGAGTACAATCTAAATTTTGCATATTATAATTGTTAAAATTTAAAATGACAAAACCTGCATAGAGTACACTCATTCTTCAGGGTACCTGTGAGCAATAAGACAAGCAGACATTAATTTTACTTTTGGTTTTGCTTTGGAACATATATTGTAGGGGTGGGTCAGCAATGCTGGTCCCAGTATTTGGGTTTGTTATGAGCATTAAAAATGTTATACATGTGGAGCACTTTTCTGAATACACACATGATACAGTGTAGCAAGATGTATATCAAAACATTATAACATAAACATGAAACATAAGCACGTTTGTAATAGAACAATTTCAGTATTGAGCATAATGCATAAAATACATTTTAAACAACACATATAGACTGTAAACTTAGCTTAGAGTCCAGAAATGTTAGAGTACTGTGAATTTACTGGTTGAAAAAAAATGCATTCATTGCTTAAGGCAATGACAAAAGATTGTTTGCATTTGTTTTAACAGGATAAGAAAGCTGAAAAGACAATCAAAAGAATGAATATGTGTGGACATACATACACAACTTCACCCTCCAGCGTAACTGATTACTTGCTGAGGGCAGAAACCCTTGTACCAATAATAGGTGTGAGATTTAACTATTTGTACTAGAAAAAACAGAAGGGCTTGAGCTGGGTTATGCTGTTAAAATACCTTGGGTCTTTTTTAAAACCTGTAAATAAGAAACAATTATTGGCAAATATACATTTTCTTTATTTACCCCTTTGGGGGAACAGTGATGTACCTTGCAACCTTTGTGGGTACTACACTGGAAGGGATAGAGGAAGGGTAGCTTACCCCTTCCCCCCAAGCTCCTACTGGTGGAAGAGACAGCTCGAAGTGAAAGAGACAGCTCGAATACTGTAGCAATAAAAAGGTTAGCTGTGGATGGTGACATGATCCCCACCTACTACACTTTAAATTATAACAAGATAATATTACAATTAGTTTAGTAAGTTTCATACCTTACTATAAAGATGGGGAACTTCTTTTTCTCTAGAAGAAAGAGAAGAAACACAGACAAACAACAAAAACAAACACACACCAGTTTAAAAATAAAACAAGATTATTTCCATAGGATAAAAGAAGCCAAGCGTCCCTGGGTTCCCTTATCCTAAGCATGACAAAATGTCAGCTGAGTTTATAAAAAATCCAGATTGATGGTAATACCGTACCTACGTATCACTTAAAATGCATTTCAAAAAGACCAAAAAATGATTACACCATGGTCACACATAAAAACAAAAGCCATTGTTTTTAACTGTAGATGGTAAACTCTCAAAAACAGCTGTAATAGTCCTTTTTTCAAAAGCGTACTATATATATATATAATAAAAATATGGGGAGATGATGAATAATTCTCCCCTTTCAGCTGGAGTATTGCCTGTGTTGGCTGCAAGTCAGAAGCAGTGAGACGAGAAGAAAAGTTTGTTCCTCTTCATTTAGAATACTAGTTTTGCAATAAAAAGTCAAATTACATGGTTCACTCTTGGTGTGCTTTCATGAAAACATACATTTTGTGTGAAAAGTTGTGCTTTAGGTATGGAATACACATCAAGTTTGAACTGGATAGTAACATAAAATGTTGAAACACAAGAAGGTCAAATAACGTGCAAAAGGTCACAGTGTGCATGCAAGGTCATTCAAACCCAGTTATTTTTTGTGTCCTTGAACACTACTGATATTAAATATCTTTAAATAATAATAAAGCATACAATAAAACTGCTGGCCAAGACAGTACACACATACACATACATACACAAAAGAAATACTTAACACAAAATAAGACTGACATTGTTTCACACCAATTTGCTGAGGTAATGCCCATAGTTTCATTAGAAAACTGTCGTGTTTTAGATATATATCTGCCTCCCTGTCTTGTAACACTGACAATTTTAAAATCAACACATTTATACATATCGCCATGCCAAATCTTTCCAGAACAAAACACTTTTAAACAGATTTTAACTCCGTTAAAATGCAGCACAACATATCATCTGTAAGTGAACACATCTTGTATAACATATTACACCTTTTGGCACATAGCCAAAATATGGCACCCTGCCATTTTGCAAAAAGTTTCTAGTTATAACTAGAAGTATGATAAAGCCATTTATAGCTGTTAACACATTACATTTCACCTAGCAGTGGCTTGGCACATTGCTTATGAAACTACAAATCTTTCTGCTGGTCATGCGATCTATGGCGTCATAACTCTTCACCATCAACACTACCTGCTCCAATCCAACAACTACAAACAAAAGTTCTTCACTGACCCTATCTAGGCAGCACAAATGTTCCATTAAAAATAAAGCCAATTAAAACAGTCAGCTATGAGGCAAAGAAGCTTCTTCTTTCTTTTTTTAACTGCAACATGTTGTGCACTGAAGGCAGTCAATCCTTTCTCGCAACCTTGACAACAGAACATAATTACAGAACACAGATATAAGCTAGAAAATATGCATGAGAAAGACGGAGCATTACCTTGTTTAGTATATGTATTACAGAAATAAAACAGACAGACATAAAACAACTTTAAATAAAAAATTCAGACTTACCCGGTGCCAAGGTATTTTTCTTCTTTTCCAATACACTAGTCTGAGTAAGAAAACTGACTGCAGGACCTTCATGATAATTTCCAAATGCTGCAGCTATTAACCCTTTCAAAGGTTTTCTTTTGGCCATTTTAGTAACCTGCCAAACCAAGTCTTTTTCCAGAGCTCTGGTTTGCAGTTTAAAAACAAAACAAAAAAATCTCTAACAGTACTAGGTTGAGATCCATCTGGTAGAGGTCCCCAGTACTTGGGTTTGGGATCAAATGTTTCAGCCTCTATAGGAGGCAAGGGAACTTGAAATTGATACAGAAAAACTTGAAACTACACAGATAGGCAACATGGTGGGGGAGGATTTTCAAATCATCCCGTCTTAAATCACCTACTGTGCGTACATCCACAGTAGTTTATTTTTCTTTCTCTAGATGTTGCTTATCTAACTTTACTTAATCAGCGCTGTTTTCTCCTAAAGCAGCCTGAACTGTGAAAGCCATCATTGGCTCTAACAGTATATACTTGCAGCAAGCACAAATTACAAGTACAAAGGGCAGTGCAGTTGCCCTTGTAATTTCTTTAGTCAAACTTGTCAAACATACATTTTGCTGGTCCGGATAATACTAACTCTGGACCCAGCTATTTTTCCTTGTTTCTCATATTATCTAGGCCTGTCCTTTATAGTGCACTCGCTCAAGGTATTCTTGTACTTACAGTGATGATGAGTGTCGCCCAGCCCTAGCGTCACATCCTGATGGGGTTCCACAAAATGTCCTTCTTTTTGTCCAAGGAAACAACCCGATCATGAGGTGACATGGACCAAGAACTCATCCTGCCGACTACGCCAAAACTGTGATCGCAAATTCTCTCACTGTAAGTATTACCTGAGCAACCACTCCCGTCATCACGGGGCAAAAACCACACCACTGGGTTTTGTCTTAACGTCGCTTTATTTGATCAAACCTTTCACATGCATGTGGGACTTCTACAATGGAGAAGTTCCCCGATTACAATTTACAGCAGCTTTTTATGAGCTAGATTTTGCACTTCTTATCTTGAAAAATACCAACATTTCAGTATAAGCCAATCATAAGACAGCATAACAAGTTTTCAGCAATGTAACAGAAAAAAAAGACAAGTTGATATGTATGAGGTACTTTTCCACTACTTATTCCATTTCTTTCCCAACACTGCTGCATACATATGCCTGGGTCAAGCTGACCTGAAGAGACAATGAGTTTCACTCACACCATAGCAATGTCTCTACGTACTGTTATCTTTATATTTTGTCCGAGCCTGTTATACAGGCTGGTACAACCAGTTCTGCTCAGTTTTATCTAGCTTTCTGTTTTACAAATATACCTCAAGTAACCTCAGTATCATTCTATAACCCTGTAAAAAGAAAACATGAACTCAGAAATTTCTACTACATTCATTATGACTTTGTTACAGCATGACTTTCAAAGCAAGCATAGCTTCAAGGCATATATAAAAATTCCCTCACAATAGATAGATAGATAGATAGATAGATAGATGTAAATGGATATACACTGTATTTAGAAATGATATAACTGAAAGTGAAACATTTCACAACCCTGGAGTAAAAATACCCCCCCCCCATAGGAGTCCTGGCTTGTGCTGATGACGTTATCCTCCTCTCAACATCTGCATTGGGACTGCAAAGAAAGATGGACATCATTTGTTATATATGCAATGAAAAAGTGATGTAAATAAACACTGAGAAAATAAAATTTATGGTCTTTGCAAAAAGATACAGAGTCATGAGATAAATTTGTCCTATTAAAATAAAGTTTGAGTCAGTAAGATATTCTGTTGGCACCCTTTGCAAACTGTGTGAGAGGCCTTTCGGCACCATGCAGTCTGCTTAAAGTTGAATCATCCTAATATTCGGTGGTGATTTGCATATGCAGCCCATGATGCTTTGCATTGTGGGGGCATGTATGATTTTGTATTTCAGTAAAACATTATGATTACATAGGAACTAAACTTTCATATTATAACAATTGAATAACAAATGGAATACTTATTTAACATGGATACAAAATTGCATTAACAAAAAATATAAAGTCTATATTAAGCTTCAGCAACAAATATGAAACAAAATTGATTAAAGGAGCACTCCAAGCAATGGGACCAAATATTGCATTTAAAATTATATAGCCCAGAGATATGGGGAATAGGTACAGTAAATAAATTAAAGAATTAAACAAATCACTAAGCTAGCTTTATAAACCATTATTAAGATTACCCCTGCTGGCCCCATCAGGAGTGGGTGGCGAGAGCTGAACTAAGAAAATCTGCAATGCAGGTCTATATGAACAAAAGCCTTACAAAATTTTGATTAGAAATAAATGCACAAGAAGAATGCTCAAAGAAGTAGTGAGTGAAATGGTGATGAAAAGTAAACTTTTTTACTCCACCTAATCTGGGTATTAGAACTAGAAAATATATTGAATATGATGAGGTAAGACTATTTCATTGACTGCTAGATTTAGAACTCTCTGAATCAAATGTAGTGAAAATAATCCAGAGAATCCACAATCAGGAGAGACAAGATGTAATTGTCTTAAATAAAAAAGGCTTGTAGATGTATATCAGAAAATAACCAGAACTGACAGAGGTAACCAAATCTGGAAACTATATAGAACACAGATGATAGCAAACATTTTATGAGGCATCACTGGGAACTCTATGAGAGCCATTTTTCTAGACACAGATATGATAAAGAAGGTATCAAACCCCCATATTGTAATTGTGGGATATTGGTTTCAGGTGATCTATACTACTGTACATTTCTATGATATATCTATTTTCAACATACCAGAAAATGTGTACTGTAGGTAGTTTACTGGCTAATTCATATCAATCCCATCATAAGTTACATAAGATTGTAATGATTACTGAAAATGAAAATAAAATTACTGTGTGAGTATAGTGACTTATTTTAAAGCAAAAAATACATTAAAACTGATAAAAGCATGGGTTCTAGAAGTGGTTTGGTGTTATTAGAACTGTTTTTAATTTTAAGTTTGAAACAATGAAAATAAATTTTAACCCTTTAAGGCATCTTTCTAGTAATTGAGATTACTGGTTTAATTCTACAATGGACTGTAGATAATCAGACCCAGACCTTTTTTCTATCTGACTGGTTTACACAGTGGCTGTTATAACATCATCAGTTATAGTCTTTTAATCATTCCACACTGTTCTTATTTCAGAGTTAAAATTACTACAGGATTGAACCAATATGAAGTCTTAGTCTGTAGATATGTACTTAGAACATAGAAAATCAAATGTTTATTTGTACAGTATGAAATTATCTCTTGTGATACTGTAGTTTATGACTGAACAATAAACGTTAACCTGACTGATCTGTCCCCATAGTAGAGATACTGCAAAGTTAATTTTCATTGGCAAAGTTGCCATACAGAGACAGACTTCGCTCTTCATGTTGTGCCAAACTCTGGGCTTTGTGACTTTGCTGATACACACAAAGAATAAAGCATGTAAGACAATAATTAAAAAAGATCCCATTCCCTCTTTCTCATAGTAATCTCTTTACTCACTTACCTCCCACCCAAGTGATGAAAAAAACTAATTATACACCTTTTCTCCCACCCTCTTGACACCATTCCTCCCTCATTCTTGCCTGCTATAGCCATAGCATAGCCCACTCCAGTTAAGGAAGAAATCATTATCACCTCTTCCCCAACCTATGTAGCAGTTGATCAACAACCTCCATCCCTTGGGTGTGCTAATTACTGTACTGGAGCAGAAGAGGAGGACTTGGGGCCGGTGTTGCCCTTCCACCACCCCTTCTAACTCTCACACACCACAACTACCCAATGTACCAGAGATAGTATATGAATGTAGCACTTTGAATGGGTAACCAAATAATGTATCGGACAGCAGTCCTTTTCCCTCATCTCAAAACCATTACTGCTTGACAGCCTGTGTTCCCAAGAGGGAGTGAGGAATGAGGTGCTTCATGGGTTGGGGGAAGGGGGTATTATTAATAGTTAATTTAGTTATTCATGTATTTATTTACTTAAAGTGAACTATATGACTGCAGTGGGAGGGTTGGAAGGAAGAGGAAGATGGATGATCCAAGGGTATAAGAAGGGTCTATAATATTATTTTTGTTACTGGTGTAGATGGGTGGATAGTAAGGAGGGTGGAATAGATGCTACATGTATGGGGTGGGGGGAAATAGTTATTTTTAAATAAAACAAAACCTACTGTAACCCCCCCCACCAGCCCCTTATTTAACTAGTAGGCACACCTCCCATAGTCTAGGGGAAAAGAGAGGGGTAGGGGTACAAAGTGCACAAGGTGTGATATGCAAATGTAGAAGACATTATAGGAACAAAACCCAAGCATGGCTACTAGGCACACACCTGGTGGACCAAACCATGGTCAAAGCCCATGTCCTGGGGAGAAAACATTTGCTCTGGGCTATGTTAGGTTTGCACTTCTGGACAGGGGCACACAAGTAGCTCTACATGGGAAGCAATAATAAGATTGTCCATACCAGGTTGGGATTCTAGAGTGTGGCTTTATTCCATGACAAAGTATGAACACACAGAGCAAAGACGGACTCCAAGGGTTTACACATATAGTAAATGTAGAACATCTGGGGTACAAAACTCCAAAATTCTCATATAACATAGGATAACTGTAGAAAATGTAGACTAGCTACCAGCAGAACACACAAACAATTTCCCTTGACTTGGCACACATGGCCAGCACTTGGAAGTCCCATATGGCATATGATGACTGAAGAAAATGTGGACTAGCCACATGTGAACACACAAGTTCCTCTGGAAATGGCACACATGGCCAGTACTTGAACACTTCCCATATAGCATAGGATAATATTTTGTGGCACACAGACCACGATGGAGCACTAAAGGCTCAACTTGGAGAAAAAACCCACTCACTTGGGTAAAGGTTTCTACAGGCATTGGCTCCATGCACTGACAGAAATCTCAGGTGCCCTTCAGAACCCAGAGTGCTCACTCCAGATGGGGGGGGGGTCTCCCACCTTTTTCTTCCAAGTTCATACTCGGTCATCCTTCCAGCAAAAAAACTCTCTTTGTATAAAAAGTCACTGCAGATGCTTTCTTGAAATGTATTTCACAGTTAACATCCTCACAGAACATCACAGGAGTGTTAAGAACAAAGGTCCCGCTCACATGGCAGTCACATCCTGGACTCCACTGTGGACAGCCAACTTTTAAAGGTCTTAGGTGACAGGGTCCCTTTGTCAGAGAAATTCACCTTAAATGCAGGTACTCCTGGGCAAACTCAAAAAAACAAAAATACTCACAAGAAGTTAACACACAATACAGCTTCACAATGTCCTGGTGGGATCAGGGATAGCCCCTGATAATCTGGCGGCCTGCTCCATTCCACACTAGGATGAAGAACAGGAAATCCATGGAGAGGTTTCCACCACTTCTCTAAAGCTCAAAATTGCTGTACTCCACTAGGGTGACAAAACTGGAACACCCATTAGAGCCCACACTGGTCATTCTCTGAGCTCTGGCACTGACTGACTGTAAAATTCTGAAGTCCCCAGTCAGAGCAACTGCTGTGTGACTTATGCTGCTGCAAGAATTCTAAGTTGACATCGCCTCTCCAGCTCCCAGCTGAGACCAGTAGCAGAGATGGGCAGAGTGAAATCCATTTACTGGCAAATCATTATCTGCCTTCCCTGCCTACCACTGATTCTAAACAGGATGGATGTAAGGTACTGCACCTGGGGGCCAGAAACCCAGGCCAAGTGTACACCCTGGGGGGGGGAATGCTACAAGTCTCGATGGCTGAGAGGGACCTGGGGTTGGGGGTGGATGTCAAGATGAACAACTCGGAGACTTGCAGGAGGGCAGCGGCCAAGACCAACAGGATGCTGGGATGCATCGCTAGGGGGATCACCTCCAGAAGGAGGGAAGTGATACCTCCCTCTGTATAACTGCTTGGTGAGGCTGCACCTCAAGTACTGCATGCAGTTTTGGAGGCCACACTTAAAAAGGGACATGGAACTCCTGGAGAGGATCCACAGGAAAGCAACCAAAATTATTTGGGGCTTGGGGGACAGGACCTATGGGGAGAGGCTCAAAGAGCTAAATATGCACACATTGGAAGAGAGACAGGACCTGGGGGACATGAGAGAGGTCTTCAGTTACATGAAGGGGGTAAATAGGCGAGGCGCAGTCGTGGTGCTCTGAAGGAAGGAGGGGGGCAACTAAAGGGCATGGGTGGAAGCTGGAAAGGGGGAGATTAAGGGGAGAAAAAAGCAGGTGCTACTTCACTGAGAGGGTGGTGGAGCCACAGTATGTGCTGGCCAGGTGGCTGGTGGAGGCAGAGAAAGTGGAGGGGTTCAAGAGGAAGTGGGACAGGTACAGGGGAAGGGTTCTTGAAGCAAAATCCAGTGCAACGAGAATATCTGGAACTGGGAAGGGAGAAGCCAGAGAGGGAGGGGGGGCAGCAAGGTCATCTCCTATGGTGGGGGCTGACCAAACGAGCAGACACAAAAGACCATTAGGCCTATTCTGCTGGCATTTTAGTATGTAGTATGTAACCCCTGGAAACAAGGGGTTTACACTACATTAAGTGCCACTTTACAAATGAAGTGTCTCTTCACATAGTTTTCTGCCTCTTGACAACTTTGTTTCACATAGAATTACATACAGTATCCACAAACAGCAGAAACTTTACAAATGTCTTTCTGAAGCAAAATGGGGGCCCATATCATCTCACATCCCTTACAGAAATATAGGTGTGCTGCATACATGCAGAATTTATGCCACATGTTTAATTGCGCAATGTTTGCATGTGGTTTGCATACACAAATGCAACCTATGGAACCAGGTCTAAAAAACAGATCAAGTTTGCATGCTGCAAGCTTGCCATGTGTGCAGCATTTAAGCTGGTGTGAACATCTTATAAAAATCACACCAGGTTCACATGCTGAATGCTTGCCATGTGTGCAACAACTATGCTGGTGCAAATCTCATCTATAAAAACACATCTGCTTCTATTTCTCATACTACTGCTTGCAATTAGAGCTATTAAAATACTTGTTTCATTGATTTCCCATTAAAATTAGATTAACTCATTAAATATGATCCTTTTGCAAGCTGTTTAATGGCTTTTAATTTTTGTCATCAAATTGCAATTGATTTGTAAAGTAGTGTTTGCTTACTGCATTAAATGCCTAAGATATAGTCAACCAACATCCCCAATTCCAGATGTGTGAAGAGGGACCTCTGTGTTGTAAAACCTGACTTTTTTTGTTTTGGACTATGCAAATCCCCTTATGCAAGCAGGGGTGCCATTTATGTAGGGCAGAGGGGGGGCAGTTGCCCCCTCCCCACATTTGTGTCTAGGTTGATCTTATGGTGTGGCAATAAAGGCATTCCATTTGGATTTAATCTTTTGCAAAATAAGTGCCCCTGGCCTGTGTTGTGTTCACACTGCAGGTGCACTCCTGATTCGACTGTATTGTCCACTCTCTCCACCTATTAGCAGTGACATCATCACACATGATGTGGAGATGTTCCAGCCAAGCAAGAGCACATACGTCATGAGTGGGACACTTGCTTTCCCACTACAGAGTAGACAGGCTGCATACTACAGCTTGGAGGAGTCGGTGAGCACTGAACTCTCAATAGCAGTGTCATAATGACATGTTTTTCTTGGTCTGCTCTTAGTGAGTCTCTGTCTCCCTTGGTGCCTGAAGGATCTGGGGATGAGCTAGAAGCTAACTTGAGGCTTCCTACTTACTCTACTAGGCTCTCCTCACAAGAAACAGTGTGGGCCCCTGAGGCAGCAAGCTAGGATTTGCAGCAGCAATGACAGTGGTGTGGGTGACCTTCATATGCCTTGATCAGTGCAGAGCAGCAGCAGCCATGGCAGCAGTCAAACAAGAAGCAAGAAACACAGGTTGGGTGGGTTCAGATGGTGAGGTGACTTGGTCGCAGACCACGTTGGGGACCTGGGATGGTTGGTTCTAGCATCCAGCTTCTGGCAGAAGGACGGAGGAGGAGCGGACTGAAAACTGGACTGGTAGCACACTGGGCTAAGCCACAGGTTCTGGCCAGATGGCAGGGTAAGTAAAAGTAAATAATTTTTTTACAGGAGGATTAGGGAAGGAGGAAGGACTGAAATACTGATGTGTTTTTCATATTGCTGCACCTTTGGGCAGCTTCACAACCCATATGGGATGGGTATTGAATGGAATGGAGCTGGGGAGAGAAATTGGGGCAATTTTTTTGGGGGGGAGGTTCAGAACCTCAGCAAAGAAAAAAATGGTTAGTAACTGGTTGGGTTTAAGCCCAAATCTGATGCACAGCTCCAAGATATAGACAGATGCATCTTATACATTTGAATTTTTCCCGATTTGCATATCCCTTTTCAGTAACAAAAAGTAAGTTTTACCTTTTAGAGATGTTCCAGACATTCCAGAGCTTGCCACATAGGGGCTAACTAGCTCCTGGCCTCCACTGGTAGTTGGCTCCCCCTGCTGAATTCTGAAATGTTGCCCCTGCAGTAAAGCCTAAATTTACAGGACATCCTCTTTGTAAGCAACATGTTTTCCATGAGGGATGGATGAGGGACAAAACAGTTTTCAGGAGTAAAATGAGGGCTGTCCCTTGCATTCAGGGACAGTTGAGTGGTATAGGTAGGTAGGTAGGTAGAACATTTATTTTTATACAAGGTAAAGTCATTTGGGTCAGAACACAGTTTACAATACAGTCCTGTTTTTATGTTACAAAAACACCTATGGATAAATATCTACTAACACGATCTAACAAAAACACATACCTAAAAGTTAACAATGCACAAAACTATAGTTTCCAGGTTTACATAGTACAATTAATGAAGTTAAAGTAACAATCCACAGACTATATGTATTTCAGTCAGGTATTAAAGTGCTACAGTCTAACTACATGTACATCTAAATTGACATATTATTTATCTCCTGAGTAAATAAACCTAACGATGGTGAAGCATGAAATGAATATGGTAAGATGTTCCAATATTTAGATGCCTGATAGTTTAATGTTCGTAGCCCATGTCTATTCTGAATTTGAAGAGCATACATTTTTTCAACATGGACTGTTCTCTTAGTTTTATCAATCATCCTTTGCTTATTAAATAATGCTGTATTTATATAATGGTTTGGATAAAAAGCATATTTATATTTTTTTTTTGCCATGATCTAATACAATTACTAGCCAGAGACTGCCATTGTAATTGAGATAATAATACACAGTGGCGAGTTCTAAGCTTACTTTGTAATACATACCTTAACAATTTATAATGTACCCTATGTAGTCTATTAATTAATTTTCTATTTGCTGTATGAGATACAAGTTCACCATATGTTAACACAGGCATAATTAATTGCTCTGCCACAGTTTTTCGAGCATTCTTTCCTAAATATTTTATTGTTCTGCACAGAGCTCCTATTCTTCCATTTACCCTATTAATGTATTCACATGTACACCAAAAGACATTTGAGTATCAAAACAACTCCCAGATAACAATACTGATCTGCCTGCTCTAACATTTCTTTATTATCTTTTTTTACTTGGATTAGTCCTTTATGTTTAGGTGCAAGGTGTAATAACTTAGTTTTCTTTATGTTCATAATTAGGCCCAACCTGGTGAATCACTCCCTCATATTATTAAAATCAATCTGCAGTTTATGTTGTACTTATTGAATATTGGAACCAGATGTAATAAGGGCAGTATCACTGGCATACAGTCTCACCTGTGAATGACTCACAACACGATGCAAACTGTTGTTAATAAAAATAACAGGGGTCCTAAAATGGACCCCTGAGGTACACCTCTTTTTATAGTTCTACTAGATGACTTGCATCCTGAGACTAAAACTCTTTGAGAATGCCCATTAAAGTAAGACTGTAGCCAGTGCCAGGGTCTTTCAATAATACCCATAAGTTCTGCAGTTGGCAAAAGGAGGGAGTGGTTCACCAGGTCAAAGGCCTTTGACAAGTCCACACAAATTACTGCTGTTTTGAAGCCAGAATGTAATGATGTATTAATCAAATTATTAAATTCTACAAGTGCCGTGGTAGTTGAGTGCTCGTTTCTAAACCCTGACTGATGTGGTGTAATTATATTATATTTATCCATATATTCCATAATTTGTGTATGAACATGTTGTTTCAGACATTTAGACAAGATGGACCGGATAGCTATTGGTCTATAATTATTCATTTCTGATGCTACCTCCCTCTTTAAAAATAGGAATTACTTTACTTTCTTTCCAGCCTTGTGGAAAGATACCTTCTTGTAAGCTCCTGCTAAATATTTGTGTTACAACTGGGGTAATTTGATATGCAGCTAGTCTCAAAAACCTTCCTTCCAATCCATCACTTCATACAGACTTATGAATATTCAAACTCCTCAGGCCTTTACAAACTTCAGTTATGCTCAATAATTTAAATCTAAAAGGGGTAGAAGTGTCTTTTTTTATCTCTAATTAGTTCCTTATCCAGTCCTAATTTGCTTGTATCAATATCATAACCAGGTAAGTAGACGAAGAAATCATTTAATAATTTTGCTACTTCATAAGGATCATTTATCTGGTGTCGTACTTCCACAGCTAAACTTTTGGTTACATCTTTTCTCCCTGGGTTCAATAAACTATTAATGTTTTGCCAAAACCTTCTAGGATTGTTGTCTCCATGTATTTAATTTTTATAACAAGCGGCCTTAGCCTCCTTTATTTGTTGTTTACATCTATTTCTCTCCTTTTTAAATATTACCCAGTCCCTCTCCTGCCTAGTTCACTTAGCCTTATTCCAGAGTCTATTCTTGACCCTTAAAGACTTCAATAACTTTTCATTGACCCAAGGAAGTCAAGCTTGCTTAACCCTTGTATTCTGCCTTGGAGCATAACTGAACATACACCAAGGAAACAGCAGAGAAACGCCAGGGTGGGATTCTAGAAGCAGCAGAGCCACAACATACACCAAGACCAGACAGCACAACATAAACCAGGTGAGAGCAGGTGACACATACACAGCAAAGAAAGGAGCAGGGCCAGACAGGCCAGCCACACAGCAACACACATGTGAGCTAGGAAGACAGTGACCATGGAAGACAGGCACACAGGGGCAGTGTGGCACAGGGTACATAGGGAGCACAGAGGCCACAGGCACAATGCAGGGATGAAGGCACCACCAGGCACAATGCCCCTGCCATGGCCACTGATACATAGAAACAGTGCAACCACAACAGGGACACAGCACTGGGTGGCACAGATCAGTGGACAGTTGGTGGTGAGACACACTAACGTCCATGCTAGTGGTGCCATCTGCAGGGAACAATGGCATCCTGAGGCGGAAAGGCACAACATGGGAACTGTGCCACTACACAGCTGGGAGGTACAATGTGAGGTGGCAAGGACACCATAGCATGCAAGGTGACCTGCAGCACCCAGACCACCATGCAGATGCAGCCTGTGGACAGTGGCCTGTGCTTGGGGCAGCACAAATGGCACACCATCCTGATGCACAGGGAGGGAACACTGGGGACAGCAGGCACCAACACCGGTGTGCACCCCTGTGCATAGCGACAGACACACACTCACACTCACATACAGCAAAGCATACCAATAATGGACACAGAGACAGTGTGTATGGCAAACAATTTAATGTCCAAAACAGGGACAGGGATAGAAAGTAACAGTGGGAGGGGTATGGGGATTAACAACAGGCAAGAACAACACAGAGTAACAGCAGAGGAAAAACAAACCCAAACAGCCACCCACAACCCCCCAAACACCATCCCGCTCCCACACACCCCAACACAGGCCCAACACCCAAACAACAGTCCCACCCACAAACCAACACCAGTAATTAAACCCACCCCCAAGCAAACAGCAATAACCCAACACAACCTCCCAATGTACACCCACAACAGCCAAACAGACATGGCAGAAACAACCACTCCTATATACATTCCCATGGACACAGTAGACCCAACCCATGACCGGCTATGGCAGACATGACCACTATGTGCACCAGAGTTCTTCCAGAAGGGCAGCCGTAGAACCCTGAAAGTGGCCAATGTCCTGGAGGATGGCTGTCACAAGTTCCACCAGATGTTCCTGATCTGGGCCCCCACCCTGCACATGTCCTGTGGTGGGTCCTACATCTGCCTTGGGCATTGGCTCCTCCAAAATAGGTATATCCACCTCCTGCTGCAGTACAGTGTCCCCAGCAGCAGGGACAGTGGGGCAAGGCAGGGTGTCTGTAGGTGGGTCATCCATGGCTGCCCCTGCTGCGACGTTGTCACCTGTGTCCTCTGTCGGTGGTACAGTGGATGGGGATGGGATCTTGGCTGCATAAAGTGGGCCAACTGGCTCCTGATGCCCACCATCAGTGGTGTCCCCCGGAACTGGCCATGCCTCCAATGGTGCCTGGACCCGGTCGTCGGCCACAACTGTGGAGGAGGCGGAGGAGGAAGGAGTGGAGGAAGAGGAGGATGAGGTCAGTGGCAGCACTCTGGCCCTCCGTTGCCTGTGCTGTGTGCGCAACCTGTACTCCTCTGCATTGGTGGCCTTGGCTGCTGCCATCACCCGCAGCAAGGCCCTCTGTCACTGTGGCAGCCTGCTATGGACACCTGTAGGGATGTAAAAGATGCAGTCAGTGCTTGGACTGGACAGGGGTGCACACACAAATAGGCAAGCAATGTGAGGGTGCAGCACAGGCCACACGGTGTCCTCTGGCCAAGGCCATGGCCTGAGGGTTGCATGGAATGTACGTACCTCACCTCCACTGACATGCTTCCTGTCTGAGGCTGGCGAGGCATCCCTGCTGCATGGTGTGTGATGTGCCAGCGGAACCTGTGGGGTGAAGGGACAGGTGAGTGTGTTGGAGGCACCACGTGCCATGGCCACCATGCCAGCATTGCAGCAACAGACATAGAGCTGTAGGGCTACATATCAACACTGGTGTCCTGCCCGGACCACGTTTCTACATCTCTGTGGTGGGCCATGCTGACCATGCTGATCATACGCTGCAGTACACTGGCCTCCCTGTGCATCAGGTTCTGCCAGTGGTGTGTCATCTGGTGGATGGTGAACCAAATACCAGTAGCCATGGCCATGCAGGCAGAGATGGCCATCCAGGCCCACTCACTGGCAGCAGCACTGCTCCTGTGGCACCCAGGTAGCAGCTGCATCTGGCCCCACTGATGAACATAGTTGATGAGCATTGCCGTCTCATGAGGTGTGAAGTTTGGCGCCCAGCCACTGAGGCTGAGGGTAGAGCCTGAGAACATCTTGGCCCATCTATTGCATTGCAACTGTAACCAGGGAAGAAATGGCACATGCATCGCTACAGACATCCACTGTGGCCATGCACACCACCCCCACCCACCATGTGCAACACCAGACACCGGCTGTGGGACATGGGCCATTGCCGAGCCACAGGCCTGCAACCATGGCCCTACCCCCATATGGCACCCCACATCAATGACACACACAGCATGATGTGTGTATGTGATAAGCCACACCATGCAGGGGCTGGGCACACAGTGCTGTGCGCAGTGACCACACTGCACCACCATGGCACACGTCCCCTGCAGAGGCATTTCACGCTACGACCCTGCACAGTGTGGGCATGGGGCACCACATGCAGCCCTGTAACACATCCACACCAGCACCCCCATGAGGAGGTGCATGTGGCCACACCCACCAGGTGGACAAGGGGCTGACACAATGACACCTGTGGGCACCAGCATGGGACGGACAGTTACCTACCTGTGCTATGCACCATGGAGTCTGAAGGAGGTGTCGCTGACTGGCCTGGAGCACTCCTGAATGGGGAAAAAGCAGGACAACATAAGCCTGTGACACAGTCAGGGACCCAGAGCAGCTGCGGTGCAGCAGTGTGTACCTAACTGGACCTGTACGGTGGCGCTGGAACCTACACAGGGGACAGACAGCAACATTGTCAGGTACACAGTGCTGGACAGGCAGTGGGAATGTGTGAGTTGAACAATGCCTAATACTCACCAGAGTCCTGTATATGTCCGCTGTGGAGCTATGGAGTGAAAGGACATAATTTAGCACACAGCCGGATGTGCCCCCATGGCCAGCAGCCTTCTGGGTGCCACAACTCCCCCACCCTCCGCCATCACCATCCCATGGGCATGTAACCACACAAGGCCCAGGAAAGTCCACACAACACCCTGCCGTGTCTGCCCATGCACAGGGTGTGGTGGTCGGGTGTCTTCCTGATGGGTGTAACATGGTGGGTGTGGCACAGGGACATCCACACAGCCATCCAACCAGGTGGCAGTGCACCTGTGTGAATGGCACAGGCAATGTCCTGTGGAGTCCATGCCCTGCACAGCCTTGGCCAAGTCCGGCGGCACATGGCCCCTGCCATGCAGGATAGCCAGGCATGGTCTGCCACATGCAGCACACAGGCATGTATGGAGCTACAAGAGTGGATGGTGCTGCATGTCTGGTCACTATGCACTGGCCTGTGGGCAGGACAGTCAACCACTGCAGTGACACACCCCCACCAAACAGATATGCCTCCCTGATGCACCAGCACAGTGACAGTGTACCTGGGCCATGGCACCACCATTACCAGATGCACTGTGCACCCATGGTGTGGGCGCAGGCACACTGTCTGGGCATCTATGCCTACAGCTCTGGATTGCTGAACCTCGCATACCGCACAGCCAGAGACATACCTATGTGACCCTGTGGTAGGCCATGCCACCAGGTGTGCACTGCAGTACCCTGTAGTGACCTACATGGCCCACACAATGCATGCATGGCTGTGCATGTTCCAACTCCACCCAGTCTTGGCAGCACTGCGCACAGCCCTGTACCACAGGGGTGGATGAGGGGAGTGGCCATGGCCTGTGTAGCACAGGCATGCTGGCATGTGCCATGTTCAGTACTGCAGCGAGGACCAAGGGAATGGGGGCATACCCCCATATGCCCCTCGGCACGGGGGCCATCCCACCCCATGCCCCACCCCGCTCCATGGCCCTAGCCCAACGCCACCACACATGGGCATGGTGCCACCCACACAGCCACTGTGCAGTACCTGCATGTTGCCGGCCAGGTGCCATGTCCATTACACACCCATCATCACTGTGCACGGTGCACATCCCACCAATATGGGTGCAACAGTGGACTGGCCATGTGGCACACTGCCTGGAGTAGTGCCTCCCACCCCTAGGGTCACTGTCCCACAATGGCCCCAGGGGTGGAAGGGAGGCCATGTGACCCATCCAGTTGGGGACTGAGCCATAGGATGCCTAGTCCCACCACAGGCATGGGGGAGGGCCTGCCTGGCCTAACTGCATGGGTGGGGGTAGGACCACACAGGTAACTTTCACCACCCATATGCGGCAGGGCCGGTACACCACCAGCCACACAGTGGTGTGAGGCTGTACCATGCCTCCCATATCCCTACCCACCACCCACAACACAGCCCCTGGTACTGTCCACAGACATGGCACATAATGTATCAGTTCCCCTGGCTGGTCACCATTGGGTGGGCCATGCCTGCACACTACCCACCCAAGGCATGGTATGGGGACTATGGGCAATGGGGTATTTCACTACATAGGGGCTCCCTGTGCCACACTGTGGACACCCGTGCCACACACAATGTCGGCCTATGGGTGCATCGAACCAGTGGGTGAACCGCCTGTCACTATGACTGTCACCCAGAGACAGGCATGCGGAACATGTACAGGGGTGCATCCAGACAGTACCATATTGGTGATGCCAGCACCATGTCCCCCCCAACCATGACAGTACCCATCCCCCCAATTGTACCCCCTCATCACTACGTGAGTAGCGTTGTGCCCATCCTGGTCCACATACACTGTGAACACTGCATAGCACCTGCCTCACTGTGATAGACAAACATAACATCTCTACAATGCCTATAGCATTGCTCCCTGTACAGTTATTAGTGTCCCAAGGTACCATCTGCTAACCACATAGATATTACCCTGCCACGGTGTTGTAGGTTGCAGTACCTCACAAGCAGGCCATGAGATCCACCGTGTGACAGTCACTGTACAACACTTAGGATACAAATGGCACAGAGGTATGCATGCCTGTCCCAACCCCTCCTGCCAGTAACATAGGTTGTAGGAGTACACGGGGGGGGGGGGGCCTGCAGTGGCCTAGTACTCACCATTCTGCTGGGTATCTGTCCCTGTCCTGGTCTGGATGGTTCTGTAGATGTGCAGCTAACTCAGACTCCCAGGTCTGCACTCCATGTACTGCTACACAGTGCCTGGGCCTATTGACTCATAACCGCACATCCCCCACGTGCTTTTCACACGTGTATCGCAGATTGCACATCGCGAATGTGCATTTGTGGCATGCGAGCCAGCAATCATGAAGCACATGACCATTGTGCGACATGACAATTGCGATTTCTGGATGCAGCCTGCATCTTGTCATGCAGATGCGTATGCTATTTGCGACCACAATGCAGTTGCGGAATCGTTGTGGGTGGCCTTGCCTCTGTGGTTCTTGTGCCTGCAGGGCTGCATGTGTGTGTGTGTTTGTGTGTGTGTCCCTGGGGGGGGCCTGGCAGGCTGTTGCCCACTGGCCATAGCACGCATATGGCAGTGTTGCACCTAGGGGCACACCCTACCCACCATGGTCCCAGTAAGGCCCTAGCACTGCAATGACACAATGAGGACACAGCATAGGTCTGGGGTGCAATCATATTTATTTGGTGACAGTGCTCATTACACACGTGCACATTCCCCAGTGCACCCCGGTTCCACCCAACACGCATGCCCCACACTCACCCATGCACACAGCCATGCATATACACACACTCACACACACTTTTGTGCCCGCATAGTGCCCCCCATGAAATATGTGCCCCCTGCCATGCATATGGCCCCACACACCCTATACATCCCCACTCACCTGTTCCCCTACTGCACAGTTTACCTCGGCGACTCACAGCCATTTGCCACGTGCATGCTGTCCTCGCACTGACCCCTCCGGTGCTGGGTGCTGGGCTGTGGGGTACCCTGCCAGTCTGGTGAGTAGGTGGTGCCATGGTGGACGACACCAGGCATCTCACCCCGTGGGCTTGTGTATGCTCCCACAGGTGGGCTGATATGCCTTTGCCCAAGCAAGCCTATGTGCCTATGAGCCATGTGTAGTGGCGGCTGTGCCGGGGCTGTATGGTGTGTTCCCCCATCCTGTGCTAAGTGCCTTGGGCCTTGTGCAGCCTGCGGGACACCCTTCTCGGTGTTCCTGTCCCCTGTGTGTGCCCCGTGACTGAGTCTGTACCTGTGGGTCTGTGTGTGGTGCTCACCCTAGCCTGTGCCTGTGTTGCTGGCATGCTTGTGTGCACCAGCAAAGTTGAACCCTGGTGCTGTTCTGTGCATGGGTCAGTGTGGGCAGTGCCAGGCTCTGCGTGCAACACCAGCAGCATGACTGGGGTGTGGGTGGGTACTGACACCTGGGCCGGGGGTGGGGTAGGGGGTTCCACTGGCTCCGGTAGTGGTGTCTGGGTGCTGGACTGAGCAGTGGCTGGGGGTGCCATCCACTGGGCCAGGCCTAGTAGCTGCTGCAGTGGCAGCAATGCACACACTATGGCCTGCATGGCCATGGCCATGGTTGTATCCTGGCGCTGCTGGTGTACCAGCATGTTCTCCAGAACTGTGCTGAGATGGTCCATGATGACTGTCTGGCATTCAGCACAGTGCCGGATGCCCTGTATAGCATCCTCCAGGCCAGACATGCTTACCGCTGTGGCCCTTGTGAATGTCTGCAGGGTGGCAGCAATGCTGGTGAGCTGCAGCTCCATGCAGGAGTGGTGCTCCTGCATGCCCTGCCATATGTTTGCAAGCTCCTGCCTGCAGTCCCCCTGGCAGGCCAGCACCGACAGGCAGTAGTCCACGATGTAGGCCGGTGGGGTCTGCTGGGCCTGCAGTGAATGGACGGCCTTGTTCAACTCATCCTCAAGCCCACGTGTGCTCAGTGGGCTGAGCAGCCCTATGCAAGTGGCCTCATCCATCTGCCGGTCTTGGTCCAATGCCTCTTGGTCAACTGCATCTGCACTGCCTTTCCAGATGTGGCGGCACTGATGGTGGTGTCCTTGGTGATCCCCTGCTGTTCCCACGGTGGTCCAGCTGCATCCCCCTCACTGCTGTCCACTGCCTCATCAGACATGGGGCTGTCACCATCCCCACTTACCTAAGGCTCAGAAATCAGCTCTGGTGTTCCTGCCACAGGTGTGTTGGTGGCAGAGCTGCTTTCAGTGTCCTTTGGGCTGCTGTCATCAGCCAACACCATGCCGGTGGTCTGGGCCCTGCCAGCTCCTTCCAGGCCCTGCCACTGCTGCTCCCGCCCTCCGGCTTCACTGGGGCCACCTGTGCCAGCTGGAACTGCACCTGTTGGATAGGAAACATGTTAGTGTGTCCCTGCAACACAGTGTGCTCTCACCTGCCTGAGCAGCATTTCCCTCTCCGGTCCACATCAGTGTGACACTCTGGCATTGCACCCACCCCACCCTGTGCTGCCCTACCTACTGTATGCCTCCACTGTACATGCACCCTGCACAGCTGGCATGAACCCTCACAACTGATGCCCTTGCTGTGCTGTCCAGCCTGGCATGGCAACTCCAGCTGTCCCACAGTCACCTAGTACTGGTGCCCCCTGTGCAGTGGCACCATGGTGCTTCACTGAGCTGCAGGGGCCTGCACCCCTGGGTGCCATGCCAGCCTTTCACTGCTCCTGTGGCCATTGCCTGCAGTCAGCAGGCACTGGGATGGTGACCCATGCCCCATCCCTACTGCCCAGTACAGGTCTGTGCATGGCCACCCCCTCCCATGCACACAGTGCGGGTCAGACCTTCCCCTGGTGCAGCCCAGACCATCCCTCAGCATGCCCCCTCTGAACAGTTCACAGTGCAGGTCAGAACAACACCCAGTGCAGCCCAGCCCATCCCTCAGCATGCCCCCCCTTCCAGATACGTGGCCTGTGCCAGCCCCTCCACAGTTCACCATGGGTCATTCCTTTGCACAGCTGCACATGTCAGCTGCACACATGCCTGTCCCTAGCATTCCCCTCACCATTTTCTGGTTCCCTTGGCCCACCCTGTGGCTAGCTGTGACCATGTGGCAGTCCTGTGGCATGCCTTCCCACTGTTGTTTCTGCCTACACAGTGCCTCTCCACACTTCCCATCTATGCCGTTGGCTTGTGTGTTGTTGCCCTGTCTGGCCTGTCCCGTACATTGCTGGTTGTTTGTCCCAACTTGTGGCCATCCTCTGTCTGAATGTGTCCAGCTATATGACACCGGCGATGCTTTGCTGGCTGAGATGTGGTGCTATCCTTCTTTCAATGATGCTGAGTGGCTCCTGCTGGGTGAGTCCACCCCCCTGTGCCCTGTGCACTGTGCCTATTCTGTGCCAGCTTGCGCTTGACCAGGTGCATTAGGGTGTTCCATTTTTTCTGCAAATCCCTCACTGTCCTGCACTGTGCATTGATGGCATTGATCCTGCGTGCCACCCTGTCCCAAGCCCTCTTCCTTTTCTCCCTCTTTTTGGCATCCCCTCCATGGCCCATGAGGAGTGCATAGTGGTGATCTAGCTGCTCCACCAAGGTGTCCACCTCCTCATGGCCAAAGTTCCTCTTCCATCTTTGCCATTCTGCTGTGGCTTGTGTCATTACTGTGGCATATCTGCTGGTGTATGTCGGCCGCAAGTGCATGTTGTGCACTTTTATATGGTGTATCTTACATGTCGCGACTTATGCAGTTGTGTTTGGCATATTCTCGCGTGTTCTAGAATCGCACGTATCTCACATGTCACTGTTGCTGCTGTGTATCTTTACGCAACTGCATTTCTTGCATCTGGTGTATCTCTCTTTCTAGAATCAGGCCCATTGGCCTTTTTTCCAACTTGTAAAAAAAAAAAAAGAGTCCATTGATGTCTTTTGCAGTTGTTGCACTCCCCCAACCTGACCCTTCCACTCAGCACCCACAACCCTGCATCCTCCAAGCCCTTACTCCCTTACTTACCCACTGGGGGTCCAATGCCTTAATCCTCTCTGGACTGCAGACACATTTTCACTCTTCAAAGTCAGACCATGAACTGAAAAAACAGGTATGTAGGTCAGTGTATTTCAATGATGTTTTGAACTTAGTGACATAACTTGGTCATTTTTTATATTCTTGGCCCAACTTTTCAACATGTCTTTTTTTGGACCTGCCTCATGAACAATTGCACTGTCACTAGGCAAATCTTTCCCAAAAGTTGATTTCATGGTCCCTGCATGAAATCTCCTGTCAGGCAGGAGTTTAAAATTTTCTTTGCCCCTGTTCATGAGGGGGATCATAAGAAGGCTATGTCGAAAATTTGGTGTAAAAATATTTAAAAACAACAAGGTTATGAGCCTACTGTACATTGAATTTTGTGAATGAGGGCTCATCATTTTTGTAATTTTCAATATTGACCCCAAATTTACATCATAGCCATATCTTTACAGCAGCTCATGAATGTGACAGTTGTCATTTTTCCAATCCTGGCCAAAATGTTTTTTCATATTCTAAAAGGTGATTTTGTAGTCCCTGCACAAAATCACCTTTTGAGCAGGAGTTGAAAAATGTATCTGCCCTTGTTCATGAGGTTGGATCATAAGAAGGCTATGTTGAACATTTGGTGTAAAAATATTAAAAAACAACAGTTATGAACCTACATAGCTTTGGTATATTTTGACCCCAAATCTACAACATAGCCATTTCTTTACAGCACCTCACAAATGTGACAGCTGTCATTTTTCAAGTCTATCCCAAAATGTGTTTTTGTTTCCCTAAAGCTGATTTTGCAGTCTCTGCACAAAAATTACCTGTCAAACAGGAGTTGAACACTTGCTCTGCCCTTCCTCAGAAGGCAGGGTCATAACAAGGCTATGTTGACAATTTTGTATAAAAATATTACAAAACAACAAATTTATGAGCCTACGTTACATTTTCCCAATGCAGGCTCGTAACTTTGGTAATTTTCAAAATTTGTACCCCACATTCCTCTTATGCAGACATATTGGCTCTGGCCAGAGTTTATTTTTACAGTGTATGGTATTGTATGTCATAAGCTATGGTTTACTCTGGTTACATGTTCCAGTCTTCCTGCCTGCTACCTAGTAATCAGTCTAGTGTATAGTGTATAGTGTACAGTGTATAGTGTATAGTGTATAGTGAGCTGTGCAGATCAAAATGTATGAACCTACTATCAATCTGACAAATAAAATGCTATTTTATTCTCATTAGTGCCTTGCTATATATATCTTCAGCCATGAAAGACACAGTGGTAAATCAAATTGTGAAGGATTTGAAGGCTCTTCTGCTTATGGAACTTGATCTGGTAGGCAATGTTACATGTTTGTTCTATTGCATTTAATGTTACTAACGCTCTGTGTGGTTATATGACTGATTCAGCAAGAACATTAATCTATAATGTTTGTTAAATTAACTGAATTTCCATACAATAGGCTGTATCCATATATACCTTTTTAATTCTTAGCAAAACAAAAAGTTTTTAATAACTTCTTCTTCTCTTTAGACTGTCTCTGATGTTTTGTGTGCACCAGAAAAGAAATGCGGTCACATTAGGGTAAGAAGTTATGTTTTCTTTTTTATCTTGACCCTCAGCCAATGCACTAAAGCGATATATTAGTTTTTTAATCATGTACCAGCACAATAAAGCCTGTTAGAGTTTTTCATATCAAGTAACTACAATGAGATTGAATAAATCGGTTATTGAAAGATGGTTGTTACGGAAAACCATCCCTATCACTTTAACTACTTTAGGAAACATACAATAGTATTGTGATCATGACACTGTAGTGTACCACACTACTAGGGGTCCTGAGTTAGACATCAACAACTGCTGTTTCAGTAATGTTGAACTAAAACATAGAAACAGAATTTGTCAGCAGAAAAGGACAACTTGGCCCATCCTGTCTGCCCAGATAGTTCCTGCCTATCCTGATTTTGCAGACCCTACCTGGTTTCCTTTGAGTTTGACCCTCTGTCCTCCATGCCTGTTTACTAATATTCCCTTATGACTATCCCATGCATGCCTGAAACCTCCCTGCTGTTTTCACTTCTACCACTGCTGCTGGAAATCTAGTCCAGGCATCTATCATGCATGCAATGAAGCAGTATTTCCTCACATCCCTCTTTAAATCCCTCCAGCTTTGATGCATGGTCTCTGGTCCTGGATCTCTTCTTCATTTGAAAGAGACTCTTGCCTGCACCCTGTTCACCTACAGTGATATACTTGAAGGACTATCATGTCCCCTCTCACTCTCCTCTCTTCCAGGGCGTACATGTTAAGATCCCTCAGTCTCTCCTTGTATGGCTTTTGTTAGAACCCCTTCACCATTTTAGGTGTCCACCTCTGGACTGCCTCCACCCTATTTCCCTTCTCAGGTGTGTCCTCCAGAACTGGGCACAACACTCGCAGTTGGGTTCTCACCAGTGAGCAATGCAATGGAAAGACCACCTCCCTCCTCCTCCTACTGGGGATGCTCCTCGCAATGTATCCCAGCATCACACTGGCCCTACTCACTGCTTTCTCATGCTGCTCTGCTGCTTTTAGGTCATTAGATAAGATAACCTCAAGGTCCCTTTCCTGCTTAGTGGCTAACAGTAACCCCACCATCCTATACTTAGTTCTTGAGTTCCAAAGCTGTAGGTGCATAGTTTTGCACTTTTTGGCATCGAACCCCAATTGCCATATTTTTGAATTGTTCTCTAGTTTCCCAAGATCCCTATGCATTCTTTCTTAGCTTGCTTACTTAGCTTACTGAGCCTCCCTGGATACTCCAGCAAATGAATTAGCATACTGTACATCAGAAAACACCATCTGCTGTTCCTAGGTTTACTCAGACCATTATTTCTTACAGGGCACTCTTGTCTGGTTCAGACTGCAGTCATTACAGGCATTAATACAGGCTATGAAATACTGAAAGTTAAATGATTAAGCAATAAGGTATGATAGGGCATGTGTTGTATAATAACATCACTCCTGGGGTGGGTTGATGCATGAGGCAAAGCCAAGTGCTTCCACCACCCCAGGAGTGATGCCATTACACAACACACATCCCTTGAGTATCTTATTGCTATAATATAATGGATATTTTTTTTATAAAAGAATAGAAAAAAGAAAAAACAATTGGTGTCTTTTTTCCCCATTTTTTGTGTGCAGAGGTATATGTTTTTAAAAATAGTCCACTATATTTTTCCACCAGTAGATGGAGCTGCTCTGTTAATGATGCTGGTTTTTCATGCCTGTAACCTTACTGCAGTGATGGTTTATAATACCCCCCAGCAACCCCCTCCCCCCGCAGTAGTCATTCCCTTGACTGCTGAAGTGGACTTTATTTTGCTATACCTGGTTAAAAAACAACTAAATAAAATAAATAAAAAATAAAATTTTAAGTTTTGGTCAGGCTTCTTTCGAGTAACACTATTAATGTGTTTTTTTGGTCTGCAAGCAAGACATTTGATTTAGGAGGTGAGGAGGAGTTGCAAAATAGTTCCCTGTGATGGTTCCATAGTTACTGTGCCACTGAACACAGGAGGAGCAGCTTGAGAATAAACTATGTGCAGTGGATCATTTCAGCACACAAAACAGATTTCTTTCCATGCCAGTTTTTTTCCATCGAATTGAGCAGTATCACTCAGGCACATGATTGGCAGTTATTTTTTCAGTCGTTCAGTACAGCTGCTTGCTTTGGGGGGAAACAACATGAATTTAATTTGCTGCAGTATCAGTTGTTGTGTGGCTGCCTTTCCCTAGCAGTTTGTGTTTCAGGGGTGGTGAAGAAAATGGGGAGTGAGGGAATAAATTAACTGTTGTGTGGTTGACAGAGCAGCGTTGGGTTTGTGGTGCTTGCATGAGGAGGGAGGAATTTGTTTTGTGTTCTGCGGTCAATAATAGACAGGTGTAGCAGCATAACCTTTTGATTTACAATGCAGAGGTTGGTATCTTGGTGGATTCCTGTGTAGCTAAACCTTGCATTTCAGGATTTGCTTGTTACCCCCAATAAAACTGATGGATGGCCGGGGGCTATTTCTTATTTTGGACATTGTGGACCCTCCGGGCCCCATTGCTCGGCCTAGGAATGTCCAATTTACAATTCCAAGGTGTCATTTTCTACATTTATTGCCATGCCAAATTTGATGGAATAACTTAGAAAATCCAAAATGGCCACCATAATCCAATATGGTTGCCATATTGCTAGCAAATACTTGATTTGCTAACATTTTCCAAATCCCTAGCTTCCAAGATTCCGATTATCAATGATTCATGAACATCTATATATTGAACATTTATTCATGAACATTTATGACATCTATATATTGCTTTTAGGCTCCCTGTTAGACATAGGACCAAATGCACTCATTAATACTACATAAAACAATTGAATTCATGAGGCAAATTACTGATAAAATAGTTTGAAGTACGTACAGTAGTGCTTAAAATCTAAATGCTGTATGTGCTGATTTGTTGTTTAGAATTAAGTCATTTTATCAACAATTTGACCGAACACTATGAATAGTTAGGGTCAACAGTACACCTTGGTTGTAATGTCCAGTTCTGAAGTCATTATATTGGAGTTCACTCTGGATCTGAATTGCCACATTCACTCCCGAAGCTTGAAGATTCATTCACATAAGTTTGTTCATTGGCTGCTGATGTGTAGTTTTCAGTGTCATCATCTCCTGTACAGTCATTGGTGCTGTGGTCAAAGGTTTTTATTTTGTCTTCTGTGGGTGTCTTTGAGGTGTTGACTCACCATCATCATCTGCCTCATCTACATCAGCTGCATATCATCAGCTGGCTAACCTTCCACCCTTTCTTCTATGTCATAGGATGTCAGGTAATAGAAATCCAGTGAACCACGCAGGTTTCAGTGTTTCATCCTCTCATTTCCATCCTGACAAACAAGGATCAACTTTCGAGGTTTCCAGTTCTGTGCAGTGGCGCCAATAGTAGGCTACGTGATTTGCTCTCTTTATGCGCTGAGATAGGCTCTCTGGTTTGGCAGGATTGTTTGCATAGTCTTCACGTTCAGGTTATTGTATTGCCTTTCTCTTGTGTTTACCAGATCCCTTCTTCCTGTACCATTGTACACGCAGTGCTGAATGAAGATCTTGACATTTAGATCAGTGTCTTGTGAAGCATATATGCTTTCCCCAAGCCCTGAAAGGAGATTTATTCTTACTTTGACCCTGTGTGAATGTTCAAAGATTAGTTTCTTTGATACCTTGTAGAAGAAACTTGCTGCATCGCATCCAGATACAGTGTGGTATGCTGGCAAATTGAGACTTGCAGCATCTCAAATGTGATTGTATATAGATCCTATGTTTACAAATACATAAGGGTTGATTTTGAGCATCCATGGTGAATCTGGAAGGGTCTTTGTGAGGATGTTTACATCTTTGACTCGGACGACAACTGGGCCTTTTGCAAGAGCACAGTGCAGTACTATCCTAATATCTGCCTTCTCATGGTTACAGGAAAACAGAAATTCTTCTGATTTGGGTATATAGTATATGTGCTTCTGCCATTGCTGATAGTAAGTGGGTATTGTAAGTTTCTTCTGACATCCCCTTGTCTAACATACTCATTGAAGCACTGTATGAGATCTGGTTTGTTGTCGTTGTTGGGAAGGTACTACTGATGCACCTTTCCCTGTGGCATCTCTTGCAAATCTGATCCCATGTGAAGTTGCATTCCTCCTTTTCCCACCACTCGCTCAGCTCGTTCTTGCTGTTTCACCAAGAACTCCTGATCATCCTTATAATTATCAAAAACTATGACAACTTCCACTGGGTTTGCTGTAGATAGAGGTGTGAATGCGACAAGAAGTGCTTTTCAAAGGATGCCCCATGTATGCTGTGCAGCAACTGCTTTGACCAGCACGATGGCATTGTATGTTTACACTGAGCATAACAGAGGTGGGGAAGAACTTTGAGCTTCTGCTTCATCAATAAGATAATTTCTTAAGACATGTTTGGTATTAGGTTTGTAGAGTTTTTCATCCGGAGTTGCAATTGCAAGAGGATATGTTGTGAGTGGAGGGGAAAATGCACATTTCTTGTTGGGGCAATTTGCAACAATCATACTGAGAGTCTGATGGTCTTCTTTCAAGACTGATTCCACTTTGGGTTTCTTTTTCTTCTTGTCCATTCCCATGGAAATGCTGCTGCATTTAATAGGTTCAAATAAACCAGTTTTCCTTGATAGGAGGTGGTCATTTATAAATGCACTCAACATAACTTCCCTCTGTAGCCCTTGCCTTCAAAAGGCCCTCTACTTTTGCCAGTGGTATTTCAATGCCCATTGCAATGTGTCATGCTACACCCTGATATGGATCTGAATATGTGTGAAGTTTCTTCACTAGCTTGTTCACTTGATCATCATGTTTCATCATGGCACCATATGTCAACTCATTGTGTGTGGCCGATGCTTTCCGAAGCATCTTCTCCTTCAGCAACAAACAAATTTTAGCAAGCCTGTGGGAATTCAAAACAAAGTCGCCAGCAGCTTCCTCAGACATACTGTAACTGCCTCTCATGGGTCCACCTCTCACCTTGACCTCTCTGTTGATTGAGACCTCAGTCACTTGGTCACCAAGTATTGTGGAGAATACCTCACTGGACAAACTAGCCCCAATGCCATATTTCTGCAGTTCACTGTATGCATTCTCATTGATGATTTTCAGATTGATGAGGTCTACATGATGCCACATCAATACCGAGAGTAGTTTTGATGGTTGAATGCAAACAGTAAAGGTAGAATATCTTGTTGAGCCTGCAGATGCAAGTTCAGATTCTTGTCTCTGTATGCAGTGACCTGGGTGAGAAGAGAGCTGGTGTCACAAATGTAGTCTATCACCCACTGTCCCATGGTGCCAGAGGTTTCCAGCATTCGTGACTGTACTTCAGGGAAAGATTCATCCAAGAGAACAAGATTCAGGGATTCTGCTGATACAGATCTTCTCATGTTAATGAGCTATTCTCATAGTCAGTCAGTTAGTGAGCCATGAATCTTGGATCCCATGAATTGTAGGAGAGCCTTGAGGGACTGTTTATGTAACCTCATCAGTCTAGAATAGTGGTGTCCTTCCAAGGCCTGGTCAACAGATCTATCCACTATTATCTCCACCTGAACCCACCAGTTATGAAGTCCCTTAGCACCATATCGCTTGTAGAGGATCTTCTGCCTCACCATCAGTTCATGAAATCCTCCCATCAAATTAACCACTTTTGTATATTTTTCTTCTTTTCACATTATAAATGCAATCTTGTAGAAAACTGCATGATCGCTATGGCTGAAGATGTGGTCAATTTGTAAGTCATCCGTTTGATCCATGAGAAAGTTAAGGTAATATTTGCAAACTGCATCATCTGGTTCACATGATATATCAGTTTTGGATTTGAAGGTAGTGGTCGATGTTGCTTTTTTATTCAAAGCTGTCCATAATCCTTGGACTGGAAGAGATTCATCTTCTCTGGAAGATTCTATGCTTGCTGCCAGAGCCCAAATACAACTTTTGCTCAAACGAAGATCAAGCTTGGTCCTTCTTTTATCCTCATCATAGGATGGGACAATCGGTGGGAGATTTCTCTTTCCTATTTTATAATCCCCAAGTCATTAGGTTCTGAGCTCTCAAAGGTTTCCTGGACTTCTCTTGTTGAGCTGCTTGGAATATTCTGTTCTTGTACTGGCAAATTGCAGATGACAGCAGGACACGAAATTTGGGGTATGTAAATCATTGAGTTAGTATCATGTGTTGTTGAGACTCCTGTTAATGTCTGTTGCTTACCATCTGAGTTATCAATTGTGACATGAGTTGGCTGACCAGGCAGAATCATGTGCGGTGCTTTTTCTCCCTCAGATGTACTGTCATGGGCCAATTTCTTATTTTGTCTTCTGACGTCTGTGTAAGAAATACAAGCCTCCAAAACAAATAGAAGATTGACTGCTTCTTTACTTCCGGTGAGACAATGAATGACCATGGATAGAACTATCAACTTTGGAGAATGTTTTCCAGTAATGAAGCGTTGCTAGTCATTAGCAATGGACCATATCTTGGTAGCTTGAATTTCTGTTGGGATGGTCACATAACCTAGAGCATTAATCTTCTTAGAAGGGCTTATAGAGAGAACTATCACATTGAAGATTTCCAGAATGGGTTCATAATTATCAAGCTCAGAAAGCAAGTCTTCATATGCCATAGGAAACTGCGGTGACTCAATTTGTCTATCTTTTAATTTCTGATTGATCATCTTTGCAAATACCTTGGTGATGTCACTATCTCTGATCCCAGCTTCTCTCAAGGTTGCCAAAGAATAATTAAGTGGGTTTACTTTTGTCGAGTGAAGAATGAGAGGATTCCCGTGTATCCCCTAGCCAGCAGTAAAAATTTCTCATCTCCAAATTCATTGCTGATAAGATTCTTCAACTGAAATGTGTGATTTATTCCAGCATCATGTACACATCCATGGACCTCATAGAGGTTATGAAGATCCTCCAGTAACTCTGGGAATAAATAGCAACATTTCTGCTCAACAACCTTCCTTCTCACGATTTGAAGAAACTCAATTTCAGCAGTCTTTGTGTGAATGCTTTCCTTTCTTTTTTCAATTTAAACTTTATTAACAAGTTTTCCACAATACGGGGGACAGACATAGTGACACGTTCACAGCATGATAACAGAACAGGGCATATCCTGGCCCCTCCCCCAACCCCCCTCTCCCTCCTGGTACAGCAGTAAAATAACATAATATCATAATACAATAAACCATAACTGAACTAAGACAAGCAATTGCCAACATCTCACTTATCCATACCAATAGTAATTAGAGTGTGCAAGGGATCCCAGATTCGCTTATAACTCCATTGCCTGTTATAAAGACTCGCAATAGCTTTCTCAGTACGAAGATTAGCGAGGACTTCATGAACCCATTCTTGATAAGATGGGCTAATGTCATCCTTCCAGTTCTTAAGTATGACTTTTTAACAGATAATGTTATCATAGACATGTGAAATCTCCGAGTATTAGTCTCTATAGGGGACAAGTCTCCTAACAGGCAAATTTCAGGGGTAAAGCAATCCTGTAAACCCAGTAAAGGATCCAGTTTGACTTTAACTGAGTCCCATAATGGAATTATCTTGGGACATTGCCAGAATATATGGAGAAGTGTCCCCTCTTCTTGGGAACATCTGGAACACAAACCTGATTCGAGAAGACCCCATCTCACCAGTTTTACAGGAGTATAATACAGGTTATGTAAAATGTGATATTGCACAAGTCATAGTCTGTCTTGCGACACATACTTGTGACAATACTGCCATAATACAGGCCAATCGAAGGCATGCTGGGGAAAGAGAGAGGCCCAATGATTAGTAGGACCACAGAACCATACCGCCAATGAAAAAGGGCTTGATACACCCTTGAAATTACCTTGAAGGGACCTAGCAAGGAAGAAAGCTCGGATATTAAGGAAAATGCCAGAGGATGGGGAGGAGTATTACCCAATGAGGTAGTCAGGAGGTGCCTTAATTGGAGAACCTTGAAGTGACAGGCTGCTGGGATGATAAATGTCTGGATAATGTTAGTTACAGAGAGCCAAGCTCCATCTCCATCAAGAAAAGTAGATACAGTCCCCTCTCCCAGCTGGGGCAACCACTTAGGGGATCCTCTGTTTGTTTATAATAAAAAACGGTGAGTTCCATATGGATTGAGACAGGTCTAAGTGTGGTTTATAACACAAAAAGGAACGAAGTTGAGCATGTACTTTTAAAGAAGTCATAAGGGTTGGACATTTACGAATCTCTTGCAGAGAGGAAAATTTGACATAGAACAGGGTCAGGGGATCCATATTCATAGCCTGAATAAAATCTAATTCAACGTTAAGCCAGACCGGTCTCAAACTATCGGGCCCTGAGTGTACTCACTTTAGGTATTTTGATAGATGGCTAGCCCAGTAATATATTGCCAGGTGAGGAATACGTAACCCCCCCATCAAATTTGTGAGCCGCCAGTTTATGGTATGCTAATCGGGGGTGCTTGTTCGATCAAATGAAATTGGTAAAAAGCCTATGCATTTTCTGAAACCAGGATAGTGGAATAAATGAATTAAGATGCGATAAAGGGTGAAAAAAGCTGGGAAATACAGTATGTTCATTTTAATTATACTGATACGGCCCCATAATGAAATAGGGAGCTTCGACCATCTATCAAGATCCTGGATAATCACCTGGGAAAGGGGTTCCAAATTTTCTTTGAACCACAAGGAAGGATTACATGTTAAGTCTAATGCCCAAATATTTGAGAAAACCAGGTGACCAGGACAACCCAAAAGGGGATAATATCTTGTTTAAACACTTTATGGCTGAGGGGGAAAATGGATGATTTATTGGAATTTAATTTGTAATTTGAAAAAGAACTAAACTTCACAATTGCAGCCAACATGGCAGGGATAGATGTAACAGGGTGGGACAGATGAAGAAGAAGATCATCTGCATATGCCGTAACCTTTACTACCTTATTACGTATCAGTATGCCCTGTATTTCCAGATTGTCTAAAATGTTTCGAATAAGAGGTTCTAAGTATAGATTAAATAATGGGGGGAAGAAGACAACCCTGCCTTGTTCCTGAGTGTAAAAGGAAGGGCTTTAAAAATGCCCCATTACCTGAAATCCTAGCAGAGGGGGCCTGATATATAAATATGGAGGGGAAAGCGAATGCCTTGAGAGTATAAAATATAAAATTCCAGTTCACATGATCAAATGCCTTCTCGGCGTCCAGGGATACCAGAACAGCTAGAAAGGTAGCATCCCTGAACTCCGAGAAGACATGCGAAAGGGTACATAGGTGGTCTGACGATAAGCGCCCCCTCATAAATCCAACCTGTGACATACCAATCAAATCCAGCAGAACCAGGGTAATTCTATCAGCCAGTATCTTCGACAGGATTTTAATATCCTGGTTCAAAAGGGATATGGGCCTATAACTCTGTACCAGCTCAGGGTCTTTGTCAGATTTAGGGAGGAGAATAATCAAGGCTTCAAACAGATTGGGATCAACAACTACCCCAGAAAGAATATGGATGAACAGCCGATGAAGTACCGGCACTAACTGTTCCAGAAAAATTTTTAAGATAAAGAGGAAAACCCGTCTGGCCCCAGGACTCTGTCTGAAGGCAAAGCCTTAATTACCTCAGTTATTTCCTCCAAGGATATAGGGGAGGACAGAAATCTCCTCTACGAATCAGACAGAGAAGGGAGATGAGACTCCCAGAGGTATGCCTCCAGTGCCTCCAATGGGAAGGGGACTGTCCACGTCCCTGTATAGTTGTTCGTGGTACAGTGCAAACTCCTGCACAATCTCTGAGGAGGACGATCTCAGGGATCCATCTGTTTCAGCCCTCACCGGCAGGATGAATCTTGCTGATTCTTGCTGATTTATCCTTAAAGCTAACAAGCGTCCCACTTTTTCACCCTGATCGGTGTAACTAGCCATAGTACAGATGATGGCCAGCTCAGCTTTTTCCCTTAGCAAGTCCAAGTACCTATCTTTAGCTACAAGAAGTTTCTGCCTGCTTTCTTCCGGAGTACTAGGAGATAAGTTAATCTCTAGGTACTGAATCCAAGACAGCAATGATAACAGTTTGGTCTCCTGGGCTCTTTTCTGCTTTTTTGCTAAGCTAATCAGAATCCCCCTCATGTAGGCCTTGAAAGTGCCCCATATAACATCCAATGGCATGTCTTCTGTTGAGTTAACTGAAAAGAAAAAATCTATCTGCTCTTTCACCTGGTTGGAAAATTGAGCATCTTTCAATAGTTGCTTGTTAAACTTCCACCTAGTCTCTTTTTCAGGGATAGCAAGAAAGGCCAAGCAGCATATCACAAGGGAGTGATCAGATATAGGGCCTGGTTGAATTGAAGCAGATGTGACCCCTGGTAAGAGAGATTGGGACATTAATAAGTAACCTATGCAGGAATGTGACTTATGCACTGGTGAAACAAAAGTGTACTCCCTACTATTGGGGTGTAACACCTGCCATACATCACATAACCCACACTGGTCTAGTAAGTCCCTAAACACTCTCTGCCCAGGGGAAAGTCCCCTCAATGCCAAACCTGACCTGTCCTTAATAGGGTCAGACACTAAATTGAAATCCTCTCCCATTACTATTGCTATAGGAAGCAAGGGAAGTATAAGAGTAATAAGCTTCATAAAGAAGCTAGGGTTGTCTATGTTGGGCCCATAAATGCTACAAAGTAAAAGTGGCATGGAACAAAGAGTGCCTTGGACCATAATATATCTGCCACCTGGATCCCTAAAGACCTGTGTGGAGATAAAGGGGACACGTCTGTTGACAATTAACATGACCCCACAGCTCTTAGCGGACCCCTGGGCAGCAAAAACTTGCCCCACCTGTTGCCTCCTGAGTTGTAGGGCCTCAGAGTCTTATAGGTGGAATTCTTGTAAAAACATGACCTGGGATTGCAACAGGTTCAGATGCTTCAAAACCTGATATTGTTTAGGTTTCTTCCTTATCCATTTCACATTCCAAGTTGAAAAAGTAACATTGCTAGCCATCAAGTCTATTAATAAGAAAGCACATATGTAATAACCAGAGATTAATACAACTGGTATCAAAGAGTCATAACCCCCTGATAACTGCTGTACCACCCTCCCAGTCCCAACCCCTCTTAACCCATGAAAAACACCTAACTCCCCTAAACCCCCCTCTATCCCCATCATGACCCCCCTTTTCCTGCCCAGAAAAATGTTCTGCAACTACCTTTAATCCCTCATCTCCCCTCCAACCCTTTTAAAATAACAGAACTCCCTCTAACCAGGTTACCATATGTCAATTTATGGGAACAGCACAGCTTATGATACAGAATAAGGAAAAAGAGGGGGGGAACCCACAGCTAAATCCAGCTGGGAACCATTCCTTGTCCCACTGAATAGCGTGAGGTACAGAAGAGTGATAAACAATAATAAAAATCAGGCTTCCCTCAATAACAAAGGCACTGCTCCCCTCTAGTGGACGAACTGAGGAATTACCATAGAGTTAAACACAAGGTAAACAGACAGACAAAATAACTTCTCCTTCAATGTCCAACTGTATAAGTCTAAACATGAACAGCACACTTGTTTGAAAACCAAGGTCCTACGTTAGCTGCGGTAATGATTTCGTCCCTCTGAATACAAAGGGACCAAGAATCTAAATAAAATATCTGCAGAAAGGAGGGAGCCATCAGCCAGATAGGGCTCCAAACAAAATCACTGGTCCTTCTTGGCTGAAGCAGGAAGCCCAACTAATAATCAACTCCATAACATAACCTTCTTCACTGAAGATTAGAAATAAATTCACTCAGCCTATTGGAAATGCAGCCCCATCGATCCTTTTAATCCTTGAGCCAGCAGTTATCTTTTTTCTCGTCAGGAACTCAGCTCCAATGTGTACCCCATCAGGTGCCTCGAAACAAGTCTGGGAGGGCCGATTTAAGCTCTTCTTTGGCTGTTTCAGCATCTTCAAAAGATACCCAGGATCCCATGACCATTACTTGTAACTTCACGGGGTAAATCATGTGAAAACAAATACCCACAGTGATGATCCTGGAAACGAGAGGGTGGAAAGCTTGCCTGTGCTGCCCGGATAGTTAAGGGCAAATCCTGGGTCACCTGAAACCTTTTCCCCCACTACTGGAGATCTTGTATCTCTCAGACCTTAGCCAGAAAATTCTGCCTTTCAAGGTAATTTAGGAACCGCATAATCAGTGGTCTAGGGGGAGATCCCGGTCAAGGCATGGGATGCAGGGCTCTATGTGCCCTCTCAATAATATAATTAGAGCCATAGGGAGAAGGGTCCGCCACCTTGCAAACCAACTTCTGAGTAAACAGGACTGCATCAGGACCCTCTTCTTGTTCCAGGAGCCCTATAATCACAATATTATTTTGTTGGCTGTGCCCCTCTAAATCTTCCATCTTCTGCTCCATCTTAGTGAGCTTTTGGCGCAGCCCGACAACCTCAAAGTCTCTTTTTTTCAGCCTGCTGCTCTAAAGAGACCACTCTGGCCTCATTGTCTGAAACCTTCCTCACTGTCTCCTCCATAGCTACTGATAGTGACTTTATTTCTGCAGCCATATTCTGCAATTCGTCCTGGAAAGGACGAAATTCAACAAGAAAGTCTGCCAGGGTAAGTGGTTCTTGCTCTGCTTTAGTGGAGATTGATGAAGCCGAGGATGATGCAATGAGGGCCCTCTCCTTTTTCGGGGACTTCTCCGGCATTATAGGTGGTGTATGCGGGGGACCCCTCTTCCTCATCTCCACCTCCATGGTTTGTGTTTTGATCACCTCCCCGTGGTCTTGTCGACAAGCTAGTATTAGGAGATGAAAACCCACTAAATTACTGAAATGAAGGGAGATTTGAACTAAAATTTTACTCTGGAAGGGTCGGAGCACTGGAGAGAGCATCCTCTCTGGCAGCCTGCATCACATGACTCCATGTGAATGCTTTCCAATCCACCTGGTGTTTGTCTCTTTCATTTGCCGATGTAGACGAAAGTGTTGTAACAACTTTGATGGTATTTGACGTCCGCAGCAAAGATGTCAGCATTGGCAGTAGTGACCTTCAAACGTTTGGCTGCAGCAGACAAAAGAGCATTATTGTAATTTTCATTGCGTAATATGCTTTTGTGCAATGTAATCTTTCCATCTTCAAGTTCAACTCTTTGGAGTTTTTGTTCTATATTTCCTCTATTTTCTCTTTTCTTATCACAGATGAAGCAGGTCTCATCCTTCTTAAATTCAATGATTTCCTTTTACATCGAGTTACATGGACTGCTTCACTGCTACTGGACATCTGTGGGTCGGGTATGCCCGAGAATTCAGCTTCAGAAGATTAATTTGAAGAAAGCTATTTTGTTGAGTTCGTGTTTAATTTCCTTTCACTGGTGAAATTTTGATGACACCTTATATGAACAGGTAGGTCTGTTTCTCCAGGGCTGGAGGGAAGTTGGTCACATATTTTATTCCATACAAGGTTGAAGTTTCTGGTGTACTCGGAAGTTGGTTTTGTGACTGACCATTTCTCTACAAAAGTCTTGATGGTATTCAGCCCATTCTCTCCTAATATTTGTTGCAGTTCCGTATCTCTAATTTGGGTCTCACAAAGAACACAGGTAGGCAAATTGGGTGGATTTACCAATCCAACAGGTACAGCTCGAGGCTATCCATGTTTCTGAAACAGAAACTAAAATGAAAAACTAGAAATACAAACTAAACAGGCATACAACATACATGAACACGCCACACAATCCTGTGAACAAAGTGACAAATTCTCAGAGTGGACTCAAGTTTGGGTCAATGGCATAAACAAGCGGATTGATGCATTATGTATTGTTTATATTTATGTTCTATTACATTAATTTAACATGTCTTTATATTAAATGTAATAATAATAAACTCCCCGTTCATGATTCATTGATAATCGGTGTCTAGGAAGCTAGGGATTTGGAAATTATTATCGAATCAAGTATTTACTAGCAATATGGTGGCCATTTTGGATTTTCTAAGTTGTTCCATCCAACTTGGCATGGCAATAAATGTAGAAAGTGGCACCTTGGAATTATGAATCGGGCATTCCTATGCTGAACTATGGGGCCCACAGGGCCCACAATGTTCAAAATCAGAAATAGGCCCCCTGAGGAGCCATCCACCAATTTTCTTGGGGGTAACAAGCAAATTCTGAAAGGTGAGGTCTAGCTACACAGGAAGCTGTAGAAATACCAACCTCTGCACCGTAAATCAAAAGATTAGGCCGGTACACCTGTCTATAACATCACTGTCGTAGGCACACACTGACCAATCAGGAAACAAAAAATGTTCCTGCCATTGTATAATTTTAATTATAGGTCATTAAGTATGCCTACAGTAGTTACATTAAAAGGACTAAAATAATCCACTAAACAGTGAAATTGTCTAACATCCTGTAGCAGTAGGTATTGTGATATTGAATGTGTTTCACTGGCATCCTTTTGTTGTTTAGTTTGTTAGACACTACACTGCAAACTAATTAAAGGTTACAGCAGTTTAGTATCTTTATATTTGCACTCATTACGTTCGTTTGCACGCATGCGCAAGGAATGTATTGGGAGAGTAGCACACTTGGAGGTGTGCCTCTCCCACCCAATGCACTGCTCAGTTGAGCAGGCATGGTGGTCCTGCACCAATGGTTGCAGCAGCTCAGTATGACAGCGGTGGTCTTCGCTTCAAAGAAAAACACCGCTGCCATACTGAGTGCCGCCCGTGTCATCGCTACCTCCCCCAGCGACATCCGTCATACCGCCCCAGCTTTCATGCCACGCTGAGGCCCACCCCAGTGTGGCAAATATCATTTGCTGATGGGGTGCCCAATCCCCCGTCGGCTCCACGACCCCCCCAAAGCCATACTGCTGCCACGCTGGGAGCCCACCTCAGCGTGGCAAACCATTTGTTTGGATTGCCGATGGGGGTGCCCAATCCCCCGTCAGCTCCTCGGCCCCCCCACACACATCTTCTGCCATGCTGGGAGCCCACCCCAGCGTGGCAAACATCCCTAGTAGTCTTTTTTCTTTTTAACCTGTAAAACAAAAAGCGGTCCCTGGCGCGTCTCCGGCCCCTCCACAACCCGCACCCACCCACTGCGCACCCAGCCTTCCCACCCCCCACCCATACTTACCTCCGGACTCCAGCACGCGATCTTGGTGGACGGGAACACGTCTGCACTCTTCAAAGCCGACCATGAACTGAGAAATGCGGTAAGCTCTATAATGGGCTAGATAGGGGGTTTCAACTTGTGCATATCTCAGTCATTTTTGAATTTTTGCCAAATTTTCAACATGGGGTTTTGGGACCCCTTCTCATAAATGATGTCACTGTCATGGCGTTATTCAGGCCCGAAGGTGATTTGCAGGCACTGCACAGTCACTGCATGAAATCACCCTTCAGCCTGATAACACCATGACAGTGACATCATTCATGAGAAGGTCCAAACCCTATGTTGAGAATTTGCAAATATTCAAAAATGACTGTTTTGACATACGCGTTCGCAGTTCCACGCAGACTCGTAAGTTTATGAATTTTCAATATTTTCACTCCAGATTTTCAACATTGCCATTTTATCACACCTTCTTATGAGCTGTACAGCTGTCATTTTTCATCTCACCCCAAAATGTGTTTCCGCCCATATGGCGCCGCGATGGCGCGGTCGGTTGTCTTGAAATCAATGTATGGAGCACATTAAGAAAATCACAGTGACACCATTCATGAGCACAGGTCTTAAAATGGCTATTTGAAAATTTGATGAAAAATTCCTAAAAATGACTGTTTCACGGCGTGCGTTCGCGGTTCACGCATGCTGAAATGCGTTTCTGGTACTATTTGCACTCCAGATTTTCAACATTGCCATTTTACACACCTCCTCATGAGCAGTACAGCTGTCATTTTCTTTACATCCTGCCCAAAATGCGCTTCTGCCCATGTAGCGCAAGTAAATGGCGCAGTCGGTGTGCGAACTGGAATGTAAGGGACACATTAAGAAAATCACAATGACACTGATCATGAAGAGGTTTAAAATGGCTGTGCTGAAAATTTGGTGAAAAAATTCCTAAAAATGACTGTTTTATGAGTCTGCGTTGCGCAGTTCCTACGCACGCTCGTAAGTTTGCGAATTTTCAATATTTTCACTCCAGATTTTCAGCATTGCCATTTTACCACACCTCCTTATGAGCACTGTAGCTGTCATTTTTCACATCTTGCCCAAAACTTGTTTCCGCCCATGTAGCGCACAGTGGCACAGTTGGTGTGCGAACTCAGTGTATGGGACACATTAAGAAAATCACAGTGTCACTGTTCATGAGCAGAGATCTTAAAATGGCTATGTTGAAAATTTGGTGAAAAATTCCTACAAATAACTGTTTCTGACGTCGTTATTGCAGTTCTCCTTGCATTTCATTAAGTTTTAATTCAATATTTTCCTCCAGATTTTCAACATTGCCATTTTACCACACCTCCTTATGAGCAGTACAGCTGTCATTTTCACATCCTGCCCTCAACGTCTTCCCCCCATGTAGTGCACAATGGTGCAGTCCGTGTGCGAAATCAATGTGTGGGACACAGTAAGAAAATCACAGTGACATTGTTCATTAGCACAGGTTTTAAAATGACAATGTTGAAAATTTGGTGAAACAATTCTTAAAAATGACTGTTTTATGAGCGTGCGTTGCACAGTTCCCATGCACGCTATTAGGTTTCCCAATTTTCAATATTTCCACTCTAGATTTTCAACATTGGCATTTTACCACACTTCCTTATGAGCAGTACAGCTGTCATTTTTCACATCCTGCCCAAAACGTGTTTCCGCCTATGTAGCACACAATGGGGGTAACAAACAGGTCATGCTGACAATTTATTGTGCAAATACCAGCAATCGCACAGGGCATTAGGGTAAAGCACCATACATGCCAAAGACCACTGCAAATACCTGCAAGTGAACGTTCGGCATTGACAAATGCCTGTTTTCATTTTAGTGTAACTGTGAATTGGACTACTTATTAAAAATCTTCAGTGAACAACTAGCTAAGCTCAGGTCTAAAGCTCCATCAGACATGATTTTCAGGATGCAAACCAACACTGAGGCACTAATTGAGGAAACAGTGGCTGTCAGACTATCAGTTCAGTGAAACAATAAGGTAAGTCTACTTGTTATTTGAAGTCATGTTTGTTGCAGGCCAAAGTGCTCAACAATTCATAGAGATTATTTGTAATTCTGGTAACGACACTTATGAAAAAGGGGACTATATCTCCAGTGAGCTTTCACCTGGTTAATAAATATTAAATAAATAGCATAGAACCAAATATATACAGTGCCACCCACCAGGGTGAAGTACTTTGAAATTAGATGGCACAGTTTGTTGCTTGATTAATTGGAGCAATTACCTTTAAATGATATTGGTTTCTGAAGTATCCTGCAATGTATCACTGGCTGAACTGTTATACTGCACTTTATACTGGGGGGGGGGGGCAGCACAATAAGTAATAATCCAATTCAGGGAAAGAACTTATGCCACAAAAGAACACAGTTTTTGTATTGTTATTAGAGCCTTAGTTTATAGTATGGCTATGGCATGCTGCTAGTCACCTGTTGTTATGCACCCGGCAAATACCACTGCCAATATTATCTTCTCCATCCCCATCACCCCATACATTTTGCCTGCTTGTGTGCTCATGATGCTGTGCTGCACAGAAAATCTTTGGAGGTCCATTGGTTCAAAATGTTGTACCAGCACAAGCTGTAGTCTCTGGTGTCCAGTGGAACACTTGCCCTTATAATTCTCCCTTGACATTTAATCCCTCCCCCCATTTGGAACTTTAGTTACAGTTTGTAAGCTTACATTCCCCTGCAGAACTGTTTTTATCAGCTCTTACAGGGTCAGGGGGCATTGTGGCATTTACTGGATCTGACAACTTGTGCCGATTAGCTTTTAAAATAGTACAGTAGCTGGTTAGCATGACAGTGCCTACTTTATCCTGTCTACCCCCGCCCCTTTCTCCGTGCAGCCTCAGTTCTTATTGTGACAGCACAGAGGAACGTTTATGACTCTCTTGTATATAGTTCAGCAGGGTGCAAGGTACAGATGAGGCAGAATGTGGTTATTATGACCACTTTGTGCCAGAAGATTGGAACTGTGTATGGGGCCCTACAGTAGATCTACTGTAGGCTTCCTCATAATGCTCTATAGAGAAAAATATATAGGCTGCTGTGTGTAACCAGAATTTTATCCACACCCAAGATATGTTGAACTACAAAAACCCTTGAGAGAAAAGCTCAGGGTGTTAATAAAAGTGTCACACACTGAGGGAGTGCATAAAGTTCTGAGTTACACATACTAACCAATTTTTTGCTTTCTGTAATTAATGGGTAGCATTTTTAATTGAATTGAGAGACTATAACATATGGTTTTGAACAGCACACTTGATAGACAGGTCCTGATTACACATGTCCATTTGTAGTACATAATTGGAATACACTCATGTGTATATTAAAAATGCTAACCAGTAATTATAATATGGTGTTTATATATGTTTTATTGCATTATGTAGATTTTTGATTAGTCATAATAAACTGTAAGTAGTTAATGTTGCTGCTAAAAGTACTGAGATGTGTTTTATACAATTTGAGAGTTGTATAAAGTGAATTTATGCCGTACGTATTGCAAATTTATCAGGCACTCTATAGACCTAAGTCAGATATCATGTCCTGTCATACAAAATAAACTAGATTCCACCAGTAGACTATTCTACATCTTGTAGAAATACTACATTACTTCATCAGTTCATGTATTTATAGACCTTTGAAGAGCTACACTGTAGTTTTTTTTAGTTTGTACAGAAATCTGACCTACTTATTCCTTATATTGTCCCATTTTATGTTTTTCATCAGTGTGGAATAAGGCATCTGAAGATTAAATCCTTTCTGCACATCTGTACAGATTTCTTTTCAGTCCATAAATGAAAAATAGGTGTATCTAGTGGCAAGAAGGAAGTAAAAACTACTCACAGAAACAAATTTACTGCTCATTTACCCTTTTGTATAGTTACAGTACCATGTGTTAGTTATAGAAATGTCTAATCCTGTTATTCAGTATTTTAATATATGGGTGCTATTGTTTCCCATAGGGAATGAGTGAGATCAAAAACTCATAATACCATCACTCTAACATCAAAAAGTTATAATACTATCATTCTGATATCAGATCAATAATGAGGGAATGTTTGGAGTGCTCCATATATATAACAAAAAATAACAGACAGGAAATCATTACTAACGATGCTTGTAATTCCATGTTGGGATTCTGGGGGCATCATAAACCACTCAAGCTTTACTTTTGTGGTTTATGATGTCAGAATCCCTCAATTGAATTACAGCCGTGTTACTGATGTCTTCCTATCTTTTATTCTAGTTATACTATTTCCTTAAAACAGGACAAAAGAGGCCAGATTTGTGGGAAGGGCTCTGAAATGATAATGGTACATCATTTTGCAACTGGTCTATATTTGTTCATGTGTTCTATTTAAACACTTTTTATTTTTATCAATTATTGAATATTTGATACTGTCATGCTATTTAAACATATAAAACAGTATTTATTAAAAGTATATTAGTAAATATTAAGTTTTTTAGCAAATAGATTCCTTACAGTTCTTTTTTTTATTTTGAAGAAGTATATGATTCTAATCTATGTCACATTTTTAAGAATGATAAACATAACACGTGTTTTCTTGGTGGCTAAATTATTTAAGCAAAACAGAAATAAGAAGCACCACTATTGCCACATTAAAAAGTGGGCTAAAAACAAGAATGTGTGCTGAGAATTCTATTGTGGAAAAAAACAAGTTCCACAAAGCCCATAGAAGTGGTCGCCCCTCACGGAGATGCTGGCAGGGTACCTGCAAACTCCAGCTGGTTTTGCCTGTTTAAGCATGATAGGGGAGTGCAGTAGGAGTATCATGTCCTGTGGATAGGTTATTTGCCATATTTATTTTGAAATGTACGTGTGCGACTGCAATGTGTTTTGATTGGTTAAAGATCATTACATTCAGGTGTATACTGACTACAATGTTTGCACACATTTTAAAAATGTTAATTGTAACAAGTTTTCTAGGTGGATACATTTTCTAACATATTTATTTTGTAATGCATTTGTGTGACTGTAATGTATTTTTGATTAATAAAAGATTTAAGAATGTTAAATGTATCTCCTCTTTTCTTGGTGGATATGTTATTTTACAACTACGTTATTTTACTATTTTTATTTTGTAACGTATTCTTGTGACTATAATGTATTTTGATCAATAAAGTATAGCTTAGTTCAGGTCTGTACTGACTGTATAGTTTGCCTGCATACCTTAAAGAGAGAATGTTTTTGTATTGTTTAGTACATAAGCAAAAACACACAGCAGGATGTGTGGTAATGCTAAATCACCACACATCCAAGATCAGTTGAGAAGCATAAGCATTACAGAGTGACTTTGGTATATTATAGCATTTATACATTCCCTCTAGTGTGTTTAGAAAAATAGTTTTAAAAGAAAAAAATAATAAAACTAATCCCAAACCATTTGGTAATATACAATGTACACATAGTCTTGCAACCAGCTTTAACCAATTAGACTATTTTATCAAAGTAGTGTCATACTGTAAATAGAAACTAGCTGCTTTCTTGTTTGTTTTAATGAAATGTTCTCCCCTGGATATACCACATTTATTTATTCATTTATTTCTTTATTAAATTCTCAGATTACAAATACCTTTGAGCAAAAACTGCTCGTTTACAAAGGTTCCACGTCAAAGGATGAGGGTCAACATACATACAGAGGTAGTAAAAGAATGCACAATAAACAACTAAAAGAAAAAATAAAGATACTCAGTTATAACATACTTTGAGATAATATTCATAAAATGAGCAGCTTGACTAGGCAGCTGGCTGCTGTAACAATAAGAGATAGAGGGCACCATAGGCAGTTAGTACTGCAGGCATGCGACCAGGAGAGGAAGTTGGCAGGCTAATGGGCCACTGTTCAATGGAGGTGGAAAATGTCTTGTACCAGTGGAGATGTGAAGCAGGAAAGGAGTCTCAAGGAAGGCCCAGTGCCAGAGGGAATGAGATTGGGAAAGGGCGGGTTGTGAGACATGAGTGAGCTGGGAGGTGTTTAGAGAGATCTCTGTTCAACGAAGCAGTCACATTGAGTGGTAGAGGTGAGGTAAAGTTTGAGATTCCTTTTGAAGGGTCCAAGTGTAGTAGAGGAAAGTGCTCTTTATTGAGGAATTGAACCATTGAGTGGCTCTATAGATAAAGGACTGCTGACCCATGGAGGTACTGACATCTGGGAACCTGAAAGGTTAAGAATTGGGCACCACGTGTTTGTTGAGTGCCACTGTAGGTAGTAAGGAGTGAGCTAACACCAGGTGGCATGAGACCAAGGAGAATCTTTTTGGTAAGTAAGCAGGTCTGGTATTGTATTCTACTGCATAGGGGTAGCCAGCTGGCCTGTGCATAGAGGTCACAGGTGTGAGTTTGTCAGGCTGCACCCATCAGTAGTCTACAGGCTTTGTTGAGAGCAACTGAGATCCTGTGGAGGGCACTTGTTGGGGCAGAGCCATAGATGGCAAGGCTGTAGTCAATGATAGAGGTGACAGAGCTGTAGATGGCTAGTTTAAGGGCATCTGCAGGCATACAGTGCTTGTGTTTGTGTCATAGTCCAATCCGTATATTGGCAGTCTTGGCAACAGTGTCAATATGCCGAGTGTAGGAGAGGGTACTATCCAGGGTAATACCAAGGTACTTGAACTCCTTGACATGTTCGAGTGGGTTCTCAGCATGGTTCTTGATGGTGAGGGACAGAGAGTTGTGCCTGCTCTGTCGGTTACAGAAGGACATGGCTTTAGTCTTGTTGTGGTTCAGAACAAGTTTATGAGAATTGAACCAGTCTTCGATGCGATTGAAGTCGAGCTGCAGTTGGGATTCAAGGACTGTAATGTCATGGTGGCTGGAAAACAGGACTGCATCATCTGTGTATAGTAATATATTTTGGTGGCAGGCACTGGGGAGATTGTTGATGAAGAGGGAGAAGAGTAGAGGGCCCAGAATAGACCCCTAGGGGACTCCGGAGCAGACCGGTTTCTCACCCGAAGAGATCCCTGCAATCCTTACACGTTGGATCCGATTATCAAGGTAGCTGGTGAACCATGGAAGGGCATCACTGGAGATCCCAATTGAGGACAGTTGTTTGAGCAGTAGGGGGTGGTTAACTGTGTCGAATGCCTTGGTAAGGTCTATAAATACTGCCCCTCCACAATTCCCTTTGTCAAGCGTGGCATGGATAAAGGTTGTAAATTCCAGTAGTGCAGTGGTGGTGCTGTGCCCTTTTCTGAAGCCATGCTGCTCTGGGCACTGTACATTGTACTTATCCAGGAATTCAACTAGTTGGTCCAACACTATTCGCTCCAGCGCTTTGGATAGTGGGGGGAGGAGTGAGATAGGTCTGTAATTGGTGTGCATTGTCCTATCTCTGCTTTTCTGAACCAGTGTGACAGTGGCTTTCTTCCAGAGAGAGGGGAAATGGCCCAATCTAAGCAAGAGATTAAAGATCTTTGTAAGTGGTTCTAAGATTTCATCAAGGACTTGTGCCAGCAGTTTCAGGTCAAGGGAGTCACCACTGTACCCTTGTTTGCCGATGGCCTTTTGAATGTATTTTCTAGCTACTTGTGGTGGTACCTCCTTAAAAAAAAACTTTGGGTTATATGCTTCTAGTTGGGGTAACTTGGGAGGAGCTGGAGGGGAGGTCATCAAAAAATTTGGTGGAAGGACACTGTCCAGGTTTATAAATGCATTATTAAAAGTGCTGGTGATGATACCTAGGTCGAGTGTAGGAGTGCCATGAAGGTTGAGCATAGTGGGTGGTGCTTTAGGATCCTTGCCTGTGAGTTCTTTCATGTTGTTCCAGAATTTGTTTCCCTGGCCCCAAGAGTCGGTCAGAGCCTCTTTGTAATAGCTGCATTTAGCATTCCGTATTCTTCGAGTGCAATCATTTCTAGCTGCTTTGTATAATTGTATATTTACTTGCGTCGGAGTTGCACGAGCACAATGCCAGAGGTGGTCTCTGTGCTTGAGCAGAGTTAAAAGGTCAGTAGTAACCCAGGGGTTGGTCTGTCCTTTGACCTTCATCTTTTTCACTGGTGCATAGATGTCACAGGCTTCATTGAAACATTTGATAAATAGGTCCAGAGCTTTGTTGGTGTCATTGAGGGAGTCAAGCACTGCCCAGTTCAGCCTGGTTAGATGGGATTTTAACAGCTGGAGGTGCCCTAGTTTGATATCTCTGGCATAGATAAGCTTGGGAGGAGGCTTGTGGTATTTGTTTGACCAGGAGCAGATGACAGGCGAGTGGTCACTTATTGTATCCAGGAGTACAGAAACATTGGAGATGCATTCAGGGCAGTTAGATAGAATCCAGTCTAGAAGCGTAAGGGAGCCTGTCTTATAGTTACACCTAGTGGGGGCATTGACCAGTTGAGTGAGGTGATGCGCCGTGGCTACATCCTTATAGGTAGCAGCCTCAGCGGAGAGCCAGTTAATGTTAAAATCACCCATGATTATGGTTTCAGAATTATGTTGCTGGACCCTTAGATATTCCATGATGCTATGGAAGCCAGCAGCCTGGTCTCTTGGGGGTAGGTAAACCGAGATGACAGTGAGTTCCTTGTTATGTCCACCAAGGAGGATTTTGATTTTGAGGACCTGAGAGGAGTTGTTCAGGCTAGGGGATGGGATGATGTGACCCATAAGGGTGTCCTTAAGATAGGTGGTGCAGCCCCCGCCCCGTTTAGCAATCCTGTCTTGCCTGAAAATGCAGTAGCCAGGGATAGAGACTGAAGTATCAGGGATTTTAGGGTTTAGCCATGTTTCCACAACTGAGAAGACATCAGGCTTGTGCTGTAGGATCCATGTTTCGAGGGAGTCAGGTTTGTTGAGGATGCTGTAGGCATTGATGGATGCCATGGTGAGTGTCCCTGTCCTTCTGCTTGGTGCCACTGCTGGCTGCCCAGGTGGTCCTGGGTTAGGGTGAACATTTCCTGAGAGCAGGAGCAGCATAAGGAGAATTTGTAGGAGAAAGGATTTCAGCATCTTGTAGATACCTGGTGGTTAAGTCATAAGCCAAAAGAAATTATCAACTGCTGAGGCCCAGAGTCACAGAATGTGTTAGAATTCCTGCAGGTGATGAACTGTGCCTGCGCATATGCAGGATGGGAAATCCTTTTGTCTGCATGCTTCTTTGTCATTCAAAGAGATTGTTGAAAAGCCCACATACAGATCATGGAGCAGGTCAGACGAAAATGTGGATTCAAGCAGACCTAGAGTCACTGAGTTTGTCAGACTTAATTGCTTGATTTACGTTTTGTTTGGGATAGCTTCCAAAAAGTTGATTTTTAAATGAAAAATGCAGATATCTAGTTGTGATGTTTTGCAGCAATCCAGTTCAGGAGACTTTCACGGATGTAGTGAGCAAGAATGGTGTAATTACTCCAAGCAGAAAACCATGTAAATCCACAAAAACTAAGCTACAGACACAGACAAGCAGCCACTACAAACAAAGGAGTGATCACATGTGATGCAACTGCCTGTTTACAGCAGGGGGTTTCCACTACACGTACAGTAGCTGAATGAACTGAAGAACAAAGAAACAAAAAGGCTTGCCCCTGGTCTCACAGTTAGAAAATGGTTGTGCTTGGTTTTGAAACAGGGTTTTGTCAAACTTCTTTTCTGCAAGCACCGTAAAACACTGTTTTTTCATTTAAGAAATATGTATGTGTAAAATGGGTAAGAAAAATCAGTAAAAATGCTGTCTCCTGATGGATGAAACACACCACATGACCATTCATTATCCCACAATGACTGCACACCAGTCCTTTTCATTTTCACCCTCCCCCCAAAACAATTTTGGCCATTTTATAAGACAGATAATCCGCTACAGGGTGTGTGGACTTTCTCTGATATGTGCATGACTTGAGTGGTTGAACATACTTGGCCTGCAGCCACGTGCCCTTCAACACACTCCAAGGAATGTGTACATTAGAGCACAGCCACATACCCTGTAGTAAATTATCTGTTACACACACACATATCTCTATCTCTTTCTCTATCTCTATGTATTATAGGGGCACGGTCGTGCCACTATAGTTAGGGTTTAGTAAGCACTTCAGTGTTAAACCTCAGTTTTTGCACTTTAATAATTTGGCAACCACTAATCGGATTTGCATGAAATTCTGCATGCGTGGTCTCACATGGTAGATCTCTGGATGTACCTAGTTTTGTTCCAGTTGGATGTGTAGATTCTGAGTTCTGAACAGTGCCAAAAGTGAATTTTTCAGGATGTTTTCCCATTGCCCCAATGGGTATTCTGTCAACTTGGCTGGCACCCAGATGGTTTAGAATTTTGGTCCGAAATGTTCTGGGTAGAAAGGGAATAGCCCACAGGTGTGCCTTTTGCTTATTTGGTGAAAAATACTAGTCTGTTCTAAAGTTATTTAATTTAGAAATTTGGAATGCTTGGTTCTGAGCATGCTCAGTAAGCACCAAAAAATAACTGTATGAAATGACAAAAATAATTCTGTTTTCATTTTGACGTCATTCTTTTTTGTGAGGGAAAAATCCTTTTTCATTTGCTGTCATCTTGTTTTCAGTTTTCACCACAAATTCATATTTAAAAAGAGTCCAAAATGACATTCTGGAGTGCAAGCAACACACGTATGTTGCTTATCTGGACCCTGTTAGCTAAACTCTGCATTTAACTGTTGGATAAATGTCCTGAAATGCATTTTTTCACATTTAAAATCTTTTTCGTAACTCGCTTTTGATGAAAACATATTTCTTTTTATGTTCATCATGTGCATAAGCACAAATGAACATGTTGATATGAGAGTTACTAGAGAGGGATGTGAGGGGTGCCAGCCCAGTGGAGAGTGGTGCTCTAGGGGCTGGTCTCTGGCAGGTGAATCAGCAGGCAGTGTCCTTATGACACTGCTCTGCTGAGGGGGCTGATCTTGCCAAACATTTCAAAGGACATAGCCGATGCAGTAGCATTGTGGCTCTCTCCTTTGAAGTACAGGTCAGGATAACAACAAGCGTTGCTATCTCCCCACCCCACCCCAGTAAGGTAGCACAGTGGAAGCCCACCCCAGTGTGCCAAAATAATAATTTCTGACACCGGGATGCCCATTCCTGGTGTCAGATGCCCCATCCCACTTTCATTGCCAACAAGGGTGCCCAATGCCCCTGTCAGCATCATGTATCCCCCCAACATCAACTGATGTGGCACACTGGGAGCCCACCCCAGTGTGGTGAGATAACTTTTTCCCTTGATTTTCCAACACTGGGATGCCCAATCCTGGTGTTGGATGCACCCCCCCAAACTCTTCTATCCCTACCAACATTAGGATGCCCAATCCCCATGTCGGCATCCCCCCCAACTATTGTGACACACTGGGAGCCCACCCCAGTGTGCCTAGTTACCCTGTTAATGAAGAAAACCATCCCTGGGCCCCACCAGCATTTTTTTTACCTGTAAAAAATGTAAACAGTCCTCGTTGTCACTCTCATCCCCCTCCCCATCCCTACCCTCCCACTACACATCCACCTGCCCGCACCCCCTACGCCTTACTTCTGGAGGTCAGGCACTGTCATCTGCTGTGGACCGAATGCATCTGCACTCTTCAATACCAAACCACAAACTGTGGAATGAAGGTAAGCACTATATAATGGTAGTCAATGGGGTTTCAACTTATGGTGATATCTCAGCCATTTTTAGTAATTTTTACACCAAATATTTACATGGGGTTCCTGGGACCCCACCTCCGTAAACATGTCACTGTCATTTCGTTACTCAGTCCCAAAAGGTGATTTTGTGGTTGCTGCATGGAATCACCTTTTGGGACCAAGTAACAAAATGACAGTGCCACTGTTCATGAGGTGGGATCCCAAAAAGCCCATGTTGCAAATTTGGTGAAAAAATTCCAAAAAATGACTGCGTTATGAGCCTGTGTTGTGCAGTTTCTATGCATGCTCGTAATTTCACCAATTTTTAATATTTTCACTCCATATTTTCAACATTGCCATTTTTTCTCACCTCCTTTTTAATAGTACTGCTGTCATTTTCATATCCTGCCCAAAATGTGTTTTCACACCCATGGCACAGAATGTTGTCGTCACTGTGTAAAATCAACTTTTGGGCTGGATTAACAAAATCACAGTGCCAGTTTCGTGAGGGAAGGTCTCAGAAAGCCCATATTGAAAATTCCAAAAAATGTCCATGTTATGGGTGTGCTTTGCGCAGTTTCTACACGCGCTTGTAACTTTGTGAATTTCTTATATTTTCACTGCAGATTTTTAACATTGCCATTTTTTCACACCTCCTCATGAACAGTACAGCTGTCATTTTTCATATCCTGCCCAAAATGTGTTTTCACACCTGTGGCAGTGAATGGCACAGTTGATGCATGAAATCACCTTTTGGGATTGAATAACAAAATGATAGTGCCACTGTTCATGAGGTAGGGTCCCAAAAAGCCCATGTTGAAAATTTGGAATGAAAATACCAAGAAACACCTGGGGCATTAGAGTTTCCAAACATAATGCTCCAGTCCCACCCCCCCTTTCCCTATAGAGACTGACAGGTGTCGAGCATGTGCCTTGGGGTTGTCGGCCATAATGTTCACACCATTCCACCCCTCACCCTCACCCCCACTCTGAAGCCAGTGACAGGCATTGAGGTGTGCCTTGGAGTTCTTGGCACTAATATTCAACCCATTCTCCTACACTGCACCCATTTCAGCTTATTTCCTTATGGAATGGGGTGAGCATTAGGGCTAAAGACCCCAAGGCATACTGCAAGGCTTGCAGGGTGGTGGTGGAATGGCATGAGCATTATGGCGGATGACCCAAAGGGACACCCCCAAAGCCTGTCAGTCTCTGCAGGGTGGGGGTGGGGCATTAATGTTGAAAACTCTAATGCCTCAATAAGGAAGTAAATCAGGGAGGGATGGTTGACGTTACCTACCTTGATTTCAGCAAAGCCTTCGACAATGTCCAACATACTGTAGAAGGCTGATTAACAAGATGGATAGTCTGGCCACGGGGCACAATCTGAAAAACTGGGTTAGATACTGGCTGATTGGCAAGAGGCAGAGGGTGGCGGTAATGGGATCTAATCAGGGGAGAGGGGGGTGACCATCAGGGTACCTCAGGGATCAGTCCTGGGACCAGTTCTGTTCAATTTCTTCATTACAGCCATTGCAGAAGGGGTAGAAGGAAAGGTCTGTCTGCCTGTTTACAGACATCAACGTCTGTAACAGAGTGACTTGAGAACTCCAGAAGGGATGGAGAAAATGAGCAGGGACATGAAGAGGTTTGAAAAATGGTCTGAGAAGTGGCAACTGTGGTTCAATGCAAAGAAGCACAAATAATGCACCAAAGAAGGGTAACATGAGGAGAGTTACAGGATAGAGGGGAAGTGCTGACAATCACCAAGGAAGAAAGGGACCTAGGAGTTATCAGTTCTGATGATCTAAATGTGTCAAAGCAGAGCACAAATGTTGCAAGGATGGCCAGTGGAATGCTGGGGTGCATAGGCAGAGGTATCACTAGCAGAAGGCATGAACTAGTGATGCCATTGTATAATGCAATAGCGAGGCCTCACCTACAGTACTGTGTGCAACTCTGGAAGCTGCAAATGTGCAAGGACATTGACAGGGTGGAGGCAGTCCACAGCTAGGCAACCTAGATGGTACATGGCCTGCAACACAGAACATATATTAGAGATTAAATAGACCTCAATTTGAATGTATTGGAAGAAAGGAGGGAGTGGGGGAACATGATAGACATGTTCAAGTACCTCAAGAGCATAAACAAGGTGCAGAGGCAGATATATTTTAATGCATCAAATGTTCGGCATTGGCAAATGCTTGTTTTGTATCCTTTTTATAATTACTGGTGACCCCCTTTAACAACCGGTTTAGCTAGATTAATAAAATGCCGTAATAACCCGAAATCGAGTTATTACGGCATTTGGCCAGACTTTCTCGTGGTAGCAGTGTGCTTGAGAGTGACTGTTTTGAAGTGCGCCGCCTTATTGGCTGTTACTCGGGCTGAACTCATAAATAAACATGGCTCCTGTTTCTAGCACCTGACGATTTACAGTGATCCATCACTTGTCAGGTACATATTTGTTTTACTACTTTACATTCTTTATCTGGCTGATCCCGCCATCAGAAATAAAATCTGGTTAACCCTGCCGTTCGTATCTGATGAGCAAGGCAAGAGAGTGGTTCCGTCGGGAATCAACTGCGTGTGACTCCGGGCATGTAATTCGGAAAAATTAAAAAAAAAACACAACCACTAAAGTAAAAAAAAAGCAGCCTTACAGAGACAGTGTGTGTGTGTGTGTCTGACAGGAGAACTGCTTTTGTGTATGAGACAGAGTCTCTGTCTCTGGCAGTATGACAGAACCTGCCTTAACATATGCTGCTATTCACTGCCTGCACCAGTGATTATAAAAAATAAAGTATAGGTAAGTGTGAGTTTATGGATTTTTTTTTTACTCTTCTGCGTGTGATGAATATAAACCTTCTCGAGCTTCGCTCGAGGTTTATGGGTCAATACACACCTCAAGGGTGTAAAAAAAATCCATAACACACACTTACCTAACCATTATTCTCTGTTTTAAAATCTTCTTTATTGTCATTTTCTTCCAATGATCATTAGACAAACATACATATATACTCAGATGTCACCCGAGCCCACACCCCAAAACTGAGTGCAGCTACTATATACAACAGTTAACTATGTACATACACAGCTGCATTGCATACCCCTCAACCACACTCTCCATAACTATACTAGCTTACATTATATAGGGCATCCTCTGCTTAAATAGGTACATTTATATTTCAGAGTCAATATCCCAAGATGTCCCTTCCTGCATTTAAACAGTGTTTTACAAGGTAGCAACCCTTAGAGTAATACCCTGCAGCTGCGTCCCTAGGGAAAAGATAGAGTCCCCCCACCCACGAACGCTTTGCAGATTTTGTTGCTCCCGCTAACGGATCCGAATAATATTTGATCAGAGTGTATATACCTCCTGTAGCTAGGAATAATTAAATAAAACCCACTAGTATTATATCGTCTACACCCTGTCCATAGATCCTAAACTACGTACAATCAGACAGACAGGCCCACGTTTGGGAGATTTTAGACTGCATAGAATAAACCGCCTCTAGGGTCCTCCATCTCTTGTCATAAATTCCTTTTCGTCCATTTCAAAGCATTTGCCTTCTAAGCCTGCTAAGCGTTTTCAGCGAATCTCCCACCCACTGCTCATATGCATATATCAGATCATTTTTCCAGTGCCTCAAGACAAATGCTTTTACTAAGGAGGACATTAAGGAAATATGACATTTAGCAAGTGTACTAGGAACATAAGTCATATCTCCCAAAACACAGATCTCCGGAACAATAAAATCCGTATAGTTCAACATAGGGTCCATATTATGTTTAATTTGCTCCCAAACGGGGTAGATTTTGGAGCAGTGCCACATGACATGCAATAAATCCCCTGGGTTCATGCCACACCTAAAACATAGGTCTGTCTGTCTGACGCCCCTAGCACATAGCTTGGCAGGGGTATAATATATACAGTATTAGAAACTACAAAAAACTATATGATCTTATACTTAGGTATAGGAATATACCTACTACTCCTCCAAACTTCCTTCCAATCAGGCCCTTGGGGGATAATGTCCTTCTTTTTATCCCAATATGAAACTTTAACAGAAACATCTCCACCTAAGAAATCTAATAGCACCTTATATATCCTGGAAAGGTTTTTTTTGGAATAGTTAACTTCCTTAAAGCTTTCCCAAGTAAACGGGGTATCCTGTGGTCCACCCTTCCCTCTCTCCATTTTTTGTACCAGATGAGTAACCTGTATTTTCTTAAAGAAATTCATATTCTTGCACTGGTCTGGGAAGACCACCTTATCTCCTGTTATAAAGTCTGCCCAATTTAAGTTAAGCAGTTGAGGAGCCCATTGCCTTCTAATTCTTTGTCTCCCAATGAGCATATTTGGATTACCCAGTATAGGCTGTTCTCTAGAGCCCTTTTGGGCTTTCATTTGATTTGGGGACAAGAGAGTCCACCAGGCCAATATTAATTTATAGATTGGGATTTGCTTCCCCCCATCTGATAAATCTTCTGGATTAAAAAACAATACTGCTTCTGGGGAAATGCCCAAGTCTGTGAGAATTTGCCTCTCAACCTGGAGCCAAGTTGGGATATATTCCTCCTCCTCCACCGGTCTGTACCATCGACCCATTATCCCTAATTGTCCAGCTACATAATATAAGTGTAAATCCTGAATTTTGAGACCTCGCACATTATAGGGTAGCCGTAAGATATTATACTTTCTCCTAGGGGGTTTAGCATTCCATAAAAAGTTAGAAATGAGCTTTTGTACTTTAATAAACCAACATTTTGGAACATTATACAGGGATAAATGTATTGGGTACAAAATTCTAGGTAATAGATTCATTTTAATCAAACCTAGTCTCGCTGTCCAGTTTAGAGGGAATTTATTCCATCTAATCATATCTGTTCTGGCTACCGATAGCATCTCACCTATATTTGTTTCCAGGTCCACATCCTCATTAGTTGTAATCCAAATGCCAAGATACTTGATCTTTTTTGGAGACCACTTCAATTGCAGAGGTTCAAAGTCCGCTTTGTAAGTGTATACAGTGAGGGGGAGAACCTGTGTCTTACTCAAATTTAACTTATAATTCGACACCCTAGAGAATCTCTCAACTATTTCCAATGCCCTTCTGAAGCTCTTTGCTGGTTCCTGTAGATGCAGCAGAATGTCATCGGCAAAGGCAGAAATTTTCATTTCCTTCCCTCCAATAACAATCCCCTGTATCGCCGAGTCCATCTAGATCGCCCTTAATAGGGGCTCCAGGTAAATATTAAACAGAATTGGTGATAGGGGGCATCCCTGTCTGGTCCCATTATCAAGACAAATTTCTTTTGACAAGTAGCCATTACATAGAACCCTAGCCGTACGAGCAGCATATAAATTCTTAATGCCTCTAAGAAGGCCCTCCAGGAAACCCATACTTCTCATAGTTGCAAATAGGAAATCATGAGAGACCCTATCGAAGGCCTTCTCGGCATCTAATGCAATTAACGCCATAGGTAACCTAGAAGTGGAGGTCTTATGTAATATATGGTGAAGTTTCCGAAGTGTATCATGCGCCCCTCTGCCTGGCATAAACCCTACTTGTTCTTGACTAATTAGCCTAGGGGTAATTTTCAAAATTCTATTGGCCAGTATCTTCATCAGCAATTTCAAATCCTGATTCATCAGGGCAATAGGTCTATAGCTCTCAGGGAACTCCTTGGGTTTATCCGGTTTTGGGATAAGTGTGATATAGGCCTGATATAGCAGTGGGTGTGGGACCCCTTCCTGCATAATGTTCTAGAATAATTCTTTCAATAGAGGCAATATAGTTACAGTGTGGGATTTATAAAATTGGGCTGTTAGACCATCTGGTCCCGGTGTCTTACCATTCGGGAGTGAATTGATCACCTCTAATATTTCAGATTCCAAAATAGGGCTCGCCAACCCCTGAGCTTGTTCTTGATCCAACTTAGGAAGAGGTATACTCTCCAAGAACCCCATAATATCCACCTCCTTAACAGGAACACCCCCTTGATAAATCTCTGCAAAATAAGCCCCAAAGGCATCAGCCATTTTCTGGGGCTCTGTTATTATTTCCCCCTGGAAGCTTATCAATGGAATCACACGAGCCGCCTCCCATTCTTTTATTCTATTTGCAAGAAGCTTACCTGGAACCTCCGCCTGCATCAGATAGTTTGAATGAATCTTTTCAGACCACTGATCTAACTTTCCATAAAGAATGCTTGCCATCTCATCTCTTAATTCCTTAAGCTCGAGGTCTACCCCCTCGGAAATTGCCCTCTAGAAGACCAATGAATTAATAGCACCCAATATAAACTTTTCCCTCGCTCTTCTCATACTATTTCTCCTAGTTGTAAACCTCTGAGCTATACCAGAGTATAAGACTTTACAAGTGGGCCGCGTTAATCTCTTGTCCGAAAGTGTTGGGACCTGGGTCTGGATAACTTCCACCAATGCATGCGCTAATCTGGCTAACATATTGTCTTCTGCTAGTAAAGAATCATCTAACCTCCATCTATATGGCTTCACTGGGAGAGATTCCATCATCCAGGTCAACTGAACTGGAGAGTGGTCAGATAAAATTCTAGTGTGAGTGATCAACTCCCTCACTCCCTGGATTGCTTCTTTATTAACCAAAAAAAAATCTATTCTTGAATGGGTTTTGTGCGCCCCTGAATAGAAAGTCATAATATGGCCCCTTTTATTACAAGCCATAATTGGGTCAACCAGCGCTGTTACCTCCAGGAGTTTAGCCATAGCTGCCTGTGCTGTAGAAGGCGGCCGTTTCGAAGGGGGCTTTTTATCTACCATATTATTAAGGCAAAGGTTCCAATCTCCTGCTAAGATTAGAGGATGAGATGAAAAAAGGGCTATATCCATTTCCACCAAAGCAAAAAAAAATCAGGGTTAGGTGGTGTGGGAGCATATATAGAGGCAATCGATAGTAATTTACCCATAATAGTACCCGTGACATAGATCCCTCTGTAGTCTTCTCTAGTTTTAATTTGTAGAACTGTAAACGAACAGTCTCTCCCAATCAAAATCGCTACCCCCCGTGAAGCTTTGGCATTTCCCTCTCAAAGACCTGTCCTACCCCACAATTTCTTTAAGAGACCCAGCTCCTCCTTTAATAGATGGGTCTCCTGCAGAGCTGCAATCTGAGCCCCCAGCTGATGGATATGTTTTAATATCACCATTCTTTTCTTTCTCCCTCTGAGGCCTTTAACATTCCAAGTAATAATTTTGATATTGATCATGCAATCTTATTTACGCCCCTGCTTCTCACTCCAACACAATCTGCCTTTGCATATATACATATCGTGGACTCTCTCTTTTCCCTCTCCCAGTAATCTCCCCCCCCAACCTGGTCCCAAATCCTTCGATCATCCTCCTAGCCCAGATGGATACGTAGATGAGCCATCTCCTGAGCGAACCCCCAGACCCTCCAAATCCTTACTATAGCCTCTATATCTTCCTAATTCTCCTATACACCAGCCCATCCCCCCTATCGCCCCCCTTAGTATTCACTCATAACCTTAGGTATGCCCTATCATATTATGCCAAAAAAAATAGTAATAGTAGTCTGGACTGAGTCAAATACCACAGACCCAACATAGCTAAAGACAAATAAGACACCCCAGTATGAGATCACACATTCTTGTCACACAGAGGTCCCAAATTAAAATCTAATCCCTTTAAATCCAGAGTTAAATTTGAGTACATATTTTGAGCCTACGTTTATGCCTAAAACACATAACAACACAATTGAGCCATCTTTAATGAGTCCTTGGGTCAGAATAAGATTAATCAGTCCCACCATATATTCCTGGCCCAAGATAGAGAGAGTAAAGGAGAAATGAAAACCAAAACAGCTAACACCCCCAGGCCCCTGGAAGGAGATGTGACAAGAGAAAAGAGAAGAAAGAAAAAAAAAAAGGGGGATGTTTTCTTCCTTTTTTCCTTCTATTTCCTGTCTCTTCTTCTCATCCTTTCATTCCTCCTCACTTCTTCTTTCTTCCTTTTCTCTACTTCCCCCTCTCTTATACGCTTTTTGGGTCATTTCTTCCTTATTATCCAGTTTGCATTAATATGTCCAGATCCCTAAAAAGTACCATGTCTGGTCAAAGCCTTCCCCTGTGGGCCACTTTCAGGTCACAGATTTGAACAAGTCCGGGAGCTCCAGTCACAGTCCCTCTGCCGCATCCTTCACCGTTAAATATCTCCAATCCCCGGACTGTAATTTCACCACCAGAGTAGAAGGATGCTGAATTCTAAACTTCACTCCAGCCAAATAAAGCTTTTTTTTTTATATCCCCATACTCCTTCTGCTTCTCCCGAATCACTGGGGTTTGATCTTGGAATACCAACAAGGGCACACCATTCCACTGCAGATTTTAAGTGCTCTGGCTTTGTTTATAACATTATGACTTCTCATGAGTTTGAAACCATAATGATGACTCTCAGTCAGGCTAGTGGAGGTACTTCTCTGAGCAGAACGATGAGCTCTCTCCAGATTATATGAGTCCCCATATGGAGTTGGGCCTAAGAGCTTCATTAACAGATCCTGAATAAATGTAATAAAATCAGATCCCTCCGATCGCTCTGGGAGACCCACCAGAATTAAATTGTTCCTCCGGCTGCGAGATTCCTGGTCCTCGACTCGATCCTCTAGCTTTCGTACTGGCTTTCAGAGGGCCACCAAATCCTGATCATGAGTTAGAGTTTTGAGTTCCTGAGACACCATATGCACCTCCACATCCCCGATTCTTTGAGCCAATGCATTCAACGTTGGCTTAACTGCTGAGAAGTCAGCAACAAGCCCCCAAAGTAGGGTTTTAATTTCGGTAATGTCCTCGGGAGATGCCTGTCCTCCTCCTGTCGTCTCAGATCTAGACCCTTGGTCCAGCAGCACAAGAGATGGGGGTTTAGGGCACTTTGTTGCCGGTGCTTGTGCATCCAGGATCTCAGGAGTTTCGTACTCTATCTCGGGCTTTGCAGTCAGCCCTGCGAGCCTCTGCGGTGCAGTGAATAAAGACCCGGAATCTGAACCAAGAGGTTTCTCAGGGGAATATAGGAGTCTCTAGCGGGTTAACCACTCTGTTTCCACCACCACACAGGAGTCAAAAATAGCTTAATAATAAAGCAGATTCAGCAGGGCCTGGGAGCTCCACTCAGTTCGTCCTTCCTCGATCAGCTCATCACGTGATCTCCGCTTGTTTTGTATCCTGAAAAATATAAAACCATCCATCAATGTCTGCAGTGTAACCCCCACTCCCAAAGAGCATACAGACACTGAGGATGCCCAGTCCCCCAGTGTCCTCATCTGTCTGTCCATTGTTGTCCACTATGTAACCCCCCAAACAGTATACAGACACTAATGGTGCCCATTTCCCCAGAGTCCTAATCTATTCTTCCGTTGTTGTATGCTGTGCAACCCCCCCAAACAGTATAGGTGCCTAATCCCCCAGTGTCCTCATCTGTTCAGCAAACTCCCTGAAAAAAGAAAACTGTCTATCATTGTCTGTTGTACCATTACCCAAATCCCCCTACACTCCCACTCAGGACCCACCACCCCACACACACACCCACCCCATACTTACCTACCAGAGGTCCGTCGCCATGATTTTACTTGGACTTGGATTGCAGGCACATTTTTGCTCTGCAAAGCCCAACCACGAACTGAGGTACGCTCTTCAATGTATTTCAACTGAATTTCCAGTATCAATGTATTTCAATGGGGTTTTCAACTTAGTGGCATAACTTGGCCATTTTTAAATATTTTTACCCCCAAATTTTCAACATATGTTTTCTGGGACCCCACCTCATGAACAACTTCACTGAAGCAATTTTCAACACCCCTTCAGATACCAGTGCACACAACAAACATTTGGCATTGACAAATGCTTGTTTGTATTTACCATCTGATTTCTGACCCCCTTATTGTGTTTGTTTTATGTCAACTAGCCTAGTGCCCAGACTTTTTCAATTTTGGTCTGAAAGTTTCAGGGTAAAAAGGGGCTGGGCCACAGATGTGATTTTTGCTGGGTTGGTAAAAAAAAATATTAATCCCTTCCAAAGTTATTTATGTTTTTTCAGCTTTAACTTTTTGTGACTTGTGGTATGAAAAAAGATTCTTTTTCATATGACGAGTCATGAAAAAAGATTATTTTTGTGAGGGAAAACTAATTTTTCATGAGTTGGCATCTTTTCCCTGGTGTCTAGTGGCACTCCCCACCCTCTGATTGCCACTCAGCTAATTATTATTTACCTGATATTTAGTGGTGCCCCCCACCCTCTGATCATTACCTTTCCTTTGTGTAACCCTGAGAAAGTAATTTAACCTCCATGTGCTCCCAGTTCACACCTGGAGGCAAGCTTTGACTTGTTGGGCCTGATTGTAAGACAAGTGCCGCAACCCGCTAGTGTATGTGAGTTGAGACATTCACCGCTGCACCAGGGTCCCTGCACCATATTCCAGAACAGGCAGGGTCCCAGCACTTACATCCTGCAACTTGTGGCAGCCACAGAGCTTCAGCATGGGAAGGGTACACCCAACATGGGTGCAACAAGCTATGGACCACAGGGCACAAACTGTGCAAGGCAAGGCCCCCCAGAGCCCTGTATCCCAACCCCATGGCACTGCCCCACAGGGCTGGGGAGCCACAGGACCACCCTAGGGTGCCTGGCATTCAGGGGATGGGAACTGGTCTGTGGGGACACTGCACAGGGATGGGGCAAGGGGGTGCCAGTGGCCCACAGAGGGCTGCCCTACCACAGAGGGTGAGGTGGGCACCATGGGGGACCATAGGGAGATCAGCTGGAGGAGCGGCAGGCTTGTGGGTGCATCCTTGGTGGACGTAGGTATGGTTAGACCAGCTAGTAGCTGATCTAACTATACTTATGCCATGGGCTGCTGGGTCCCACTTGGAATCACGATTTGCGATTCTGCCAGCTTTCCTCTTAGAATGCCGGTGTAATTGATGCAGGAATCCCCATTGCACCTTGTTGCAGGGGGATATGGGTGTAGTGGGTGGCGTAACCCCCTTTGGCGCATGCGGCCTGTGCCATGTCTCAGGCCACCTCTTAGAATTACGATGGGTGTATCACATGTCGCGAAGTGTGATTTGCACCATAGGGTTTGGTACAAGTTGCCTTGTGAAAAGCATATCCCATTTCAGAATCAGGCCCGCTGTGTCTTTCCCGGTTAAACAATTTCCCCTTTCACCCTTTCCCATGTGTCTAGTGGCATCCCACCCTCGATGGCTGTCCTCATTGAAGCTCTCACCTTCCCTGGTGTCTGGTGTCACCTTCTTCCTCCAATTGTGGTCCCTGTAACTATTGTTTTTTTCCCTGGTTTCTAGTTGCACCCCCCACCACTCTGATTACTGTCCCTGTAGTCAATTAATTTTCTGTGGTGTCCAGTGGCACCCCTAACCCCTTGATTGCCGTCCCAGTATTTAAATAATTTTCCCTAGTGTCTAGTGGCGCCCCCCCATCCACATGCTTGACTGAAATAAAAAAAAAATTTAAAAAATAATCCCTCAATGTCTTTTTTCCCTACAAAAAAAGAAAACAGTCCCTCGGCACTCTGACTTTCCATTCCAACCTCCCACTGAGCACCCACCAAATTGCAGCACCCCATAACCCACACACATCCTCACTCACCTAAACAAGTTATAGGAAGAAGATCCACTCTGCAATTGAAGGCAATTCTTGCTGCTAGAACTGCTGATTGCAATATAGAAACTAAGGTAAATGGGGTTCAGTGTATTTCAATGTGGTTTCCAACGTTGTGGCATACTTAATAAGCTGGGTAGGCTCAGGGTGGGTCAGAAGTTGGTCATCTGGGTGTCAAACTGGTTGACGGGCAGAAAACAAAGAGTGTTGGTAAACAGTATACAGTCAGAAGAGATGCAAGTCACAAGTGGGGTACTTCAGGGATCAGTTCTGGGGCCAGTCCTCTTCAATATCTTCATCAGTGACATTCCAGATGGAATGGAGGGTAAGGTCTGTCTGTTTGCAGATGACACCAAGATCTGCAACAAAGTAGATGATCCAGATGGGGTGGGCAGAATGAGAAGAGATCTGGATAAACTGGCAAAATGGTTGGAAGAGTGGCAACTGGGGTTTAACCCAAAGAAGTGCAAGATCATGCACACAAGGAAGAGAAACCCTGAAGCCACCTATAGGCTGGGTGGGAAGTTGCTGGCAGTCACAAGAGAAGAAAGAGACTTGGGCATCATCATCACCGATGATCTGAAATCATCCAAGCAGACCACTAAAGCAGTAGGTAAGGCTAGGGGGATGTTGAGGTGTATTAGTAGGGGTATCACAAGTCGTAAGAGGAAGGTAATAATCCCTCTTTACAAGACACTGGTTAGGCCCTATCTGGAGCAGTGTGTGCAGTACTGGAGGCCACACTTCCACAAGGATATTAACCAAATTGAGGCAGTCCAGAGAAGGGCAAACAAAATGGTGCAGGGACTGCATCAGAAAACATAGGACAGATTAACGGAGCTCAATATGTATACCCAAGAGCAAAGGAGGGAGAGAGGTGATATGATCGAAACATTCAAACACCTTAAGGGCGTTAACAAGGTGAAAGAGTCTAACATGTTTCAATATAAGAAAAATAGCAGCACAAGAGGACACAACATGAGATTAGAGGGAGGCCGATTAAGGGGTAATGTGAGGAAGTTCTATTTCACAGAAAGGGTGGTGGATACATGGAATGGCCTACCTCAGGAAGTGGTGGATATGAATACAGTGCAGGGCTTAAGATAGGTATGGGATAGGCATAAGGGAGCAATATAAATGAGTATGAATAGATAGGCCACTGACAGAGCAAAGGCCGATGGCACATTCATATGGATGGGCCTTGTGGTTCTTATCTGCTGTCAACTTCTATGTTTCTATGTTACTTTTGCTATTTTTGCATATTTTGAGCTCACATTTTCAACATGGCCTTTTTGGGACCCCTCCTAATGAACAATGTCAATGGAATTATGCTAATCTGTCTGGAAAGTCGATTTTCCATTCTCTTGGTGAAATCACTTTTTGGGCCGGATTTGAACATTTCCACCACCCTTGTTCATCAGGCAGAGTTATAAGAAGGCTATGTTGAAGTTTTGGGATGAAAACTTGTAAAAATTACAATGTTATGTGCATACGTTTAAATTTTGCTATGTTCTCTCGTAACTTTGTCAATTTTAAATATTTTGACTTGAAAATATTCAGCATAACCATCTTTTTACATCACCTTTTCAATGTGACAGCTGTCATTTTTCAAACCCTAGCCAAACTGTGTTTTCGCACCTGTGGCGTGCAAGGGCGATGCAGTGACACCGAATCATGTTTTGACAGGGATTTCAAAATGTTCATTACTGGGTTCATGAGATGGGGAAATAAGAAGGCTATGCTGACAATTTCATTCCTGTTTCAATACTGGGCCCTGCACAGCCACAGCAACTTATATGTATGCACCTAAGGAGGGATGGGAGCGCAGGGCCCTCCCACAGACAAATGAGGATACCATTAAACTATCTCAAAAAGCAAAGAAATTATTTACAAAAACATTGTTAATGGATTAGTTAGGGTTGAAATGATAAAAGTAGGGAAATGTGGTGGGTTTCGTATCCTAACACCTCACCCCCCCCTGCAGTTAGCAACATGTGTGGGGTGTGCCTTGGGGTAGTCAACATTAATGCTCACCTCATTCTCATACACTGTACCCATCTCAGCTTGTTTACTCATGGAATGAGTGAGCGTTAGGATTGACAGCCCCAAGGCACACCCCACACCTGTTGCTTCCTGCAGGGTGGGGTGGGGTGTTAGGATTGAGAACCCTAATGCCACATTTCCTTACTTTTGTTACTTCAACCTAATTAGTACATTAGCAAAGTTTTTGCAAAGAATTCCCTTACCTTTTGAGATAGTATAATTGTATCCTCATTTGTCTCTAAATGGGAATAGAGAAGGGGAGTGCCAAGACTCTGAGATCACCAACACATCAGGCTTGAGATTAACCATGAGTGGTTGCAACAGGTCAAGCTGTGAATGTTGACATGGGCCACTCTCATTCCTGATGGAAAGGGCAGCTGAAGGCCAGCACTATCAGCTGACACCCCCACATCTGTACTACAGTGAGTATAGGAAGTGAGAACAGGTCCCCTTGACCTAAGGTTCAAGTTACTTTCTGGTGGTTTAAAGGTAATAGAGTTAGGACAATTGCTCTATACTACTTTGTCATTTATGAGCATTGTCTATGCTTTGCCTTATGTAAAATGCAACTGCAATAATAGTGGTGCACACAGTAAGGTAATGTAATGTGTGACTCAGATGAGTACAAGCCCTGCTTCACGTAAGGTACAACAAGCTGTTGTCTGCACATATTTTCATAACCATCTGTTATATGTCCTTGATAATAACAGCAGCATCAAGCTGTCTGATATATTACCTGTGAGACAGGCAGAGAAATAGAAGCATGGATGACATTTTTCTTGTACTGGTACAGTGTATATCCAAGGTGGGCTTTGAAAGTCTTTCTCATAGTCCTACACTTACGTATAAAGATGTGTAGGTTTGTAGGTACACATGATAGTGTTTGGGTAAAACATAGCTGAATTTCAGTATATCCAGATCTCACTCACCCATGTTTTCAGTTTTATAGTTAGATATTTGGCCCACTGTAGTTATAGGCAGCCAATCTGAACCGTACACATGCATGCAGATATGTGTGACTTTCTGCAGAAGGTTAACTACTGTTGCTGTAAATTTTCATAGATTTACATTTCTAGCACTCTTCTCTGCAGCATAGTTTTGAGTGATAGGTGGGCTTCACAGAACTATATTTCTCCTATCTGGATGCCATGGGTCAGACAGGGATGGAAAAAAAATTGTAAAAAAAGACCGAAAAAGGTAAAGAAATAAACAAAAAATGCATTACCAACACTATCACTGGAATATTAAAAAAAAAGGAAATTTGACATACATATTAGCCAAAAAGTTTGGTAATGAAACAGACTGGTTAAAATATAAAGCACTAGCCCGAGAAGCTAAAAACAACATTAGGAAGGCGAAGGTGGACTATGAGATAAAACTTGCCAAAAGAGCAAAAGACAATTATAAAGCCTTCTATAGACATGTTAATATCGTGAGAGGTAACAAAGGGCAGGTGGGACTATTAGTGGTAATATATTGATTTCATCTTTTCCTAGGGAACAAGCATTTGCCAATGCAGAATGTTGATTACGTTGGTCCATTGCGCTAGCTCACTGCCCCTCTGTCATTCGCTCATTCTGTTTCTCCCGGTGCTGAAGGCTGCTTTTTTGTAATGGGTTCCTGCCTGCGTTGGCACCTTTTTCTGTCCACAAAGAAATTTGCAGCTGTCGCGAAAGAGTTCCGTTGAGGTGGCTCACTCCTCGTCTCTTGCTCGGTCATTCTGTTTCTCCTGGTGCTGCAGGCAGCCCCTTTGTACTGGGCTCCTGCCTCTTTTGGTGGCTTTTTCTGCCCACAAAATAATCTGTAGCAGTCCAGACACAGGTCTGTTGAGCTTGCTCACTCCCCCTCTCTCACTCGCTTGTTCTGTTTCTGCTGGTGCTGCAGGCTGGCCTTTTGAACCAGGCTCCTGCCTGTGTTGCCACTTTTTTCTGTCCACAAAGAAATCCGAAGCAGTCATGATAGAACTCCGTTGAGCTTGCTCACTCCCCCTCTGTCTCTCGCTCATTCCGTTTCTGCAGACACTGCAGACTGCCCTTTTGTACTGGGCTCCTGCCTGGGTTGCCACCTTCTTCAGCCCACAAAGAAATCTGCAGCAGTCACGATAGAGCTCTGTTGAGCTCGCTCACTCCCCCTCTCTCACTCACTCATTGTGTTTCTCCCGCCGCTGCAGGCTGCTCTTTTGTATTGGGCCCCTGCATGCATTGCTGCCTTTTTCTGCCCACAAAAAGATCTGCAACAGTCCCAAAAGAGCTCCGTTGAGCTCACTCACTCCCCCTCCTTCATTTGCTCATTCTGTGTCACCCGCTGCTGCAGACTGCCCTTTTGTACTGGGCTCATGCCTGCATTGGTGGCTTTTTCTGCCTACAAAGAAATCTGCAGCAGTCCAGACACAGCTCCATTGAACTCACTCACTCCCCTTCTCTCACTTGCTCGTTCCATTTCTGCCAGCGCTGCTAGCTGGCCTTCTGTACTGGGCTCCTGCCTGCAGTGCCACCTTCTTCTGCCCACAAAGAAATCTGCAGCAGTCAAGATTGAGCTCCATTGATGTTGCTTACTCCGTCTGTCTCACTTGCTCATTCTGTTTCTCCTGGCGCTGCAGGCTGCCCTTTTGTACTGGGCTCCTGCCTCTGTTGGCACCTTTTTCTGCCCAAAAAGAAAGTTGTAGCAGTCCTGACAGCTCTGTTAAGCTCGCTCACTCCCCCCTCTCACTCACTCATTCCGTTTCTACTGGTGCTGCATGCTGCCCTTTTGTACTGAGCTTCTGCCTGCGTTGTCACCTTATTCTGCCCACAAAGAAATCCGCAGCAGTCACTATAGAGCTCCGTTGAGGTCGCTCACTCCCCTTGTCTCATTCACTCACTCATTCTGTTTCTTCTGGCACTGCAGGCTACCCTTTTGTACTGGGCTCCTGCCTCTGTTGGCACCTTTTTCTGCCCACAGAGAAATCTGCAGCAGTCCCAACGGAGCTCAGTTGAGCTCGTTCACTCCTCCTTTCTCACTCGCTCATTCCATTTCTGCTGGTGCTGCATATTGCCCTTTTGTACTGGGCTCCTGTCTGCATTGCCACCTTCTTCTGCTCACAAAGAAATTTGCAGCAGTCACGATAGAGCTCCATTGAACTTGCTCACTCCTCCTCTCTCAGTCGCTCATTCTGTTTCTCAACCAGATGCAGCCTGCTCTTTTGTACTGGGCCCCTGAGTGCATTGCTGCCTTTTTCTGCCCACAAAGAAATCTGCAGCAGTCCAGACACAGCTCCACTGAGCTCGCTCAGTCCCCTCGCTCATTCTGTTTCTGCCAGTGCTGATTGCTGGCCTTTTCTACTGGGCTCCTGCCTGCATTGGCACCTTTTTCTGCCCACAGAGAAATCTACAGCTGTCCCAACAGAGCTCAGTTGAGGTCGCTCATGGCCCCGTCTCACTCGCTCATTCTGTTTCTCCTGGCACTGCAGGCTGCCATTTTGTACTGGGCTTCTGCATCTGTTGGCACCTTTTTCTGCCCACAAAGATATCTGCAGCAGTCCTGACAAAGGTCTGTTGACCTCAATCACTCCGCCTCTCTCACTCACTTGTTCCATTTCTGCCGGCACTGCAGGCTGCCCTTTTGTATGGGGCTCCTGCCTTAGTTGCCGCCCTTTTCTGCCCACAAAGAAATCTGCAGCAGTCAGGATAGAGCTCCATTGAGCTTGCTCACTCCCCCTCTCTCAGTCTCTCATTCTGTTTCTCCCGCCACTGCAGACTTCCCTTTTGTACTGAGCCCCTGCATGCATTGCTGCCTTTTTATGCCCACAAAGAAACCCGCAGCAGTCCCAACAGAGCTCCGTTGAGCTCACTGACTCCCTCTCCCTCACTCATTCATTCTTTGTCTCCCAGCGTGGCAGGCTGCCCTTTTGTACTGGGCTCCTGCCTGCATTGGTGTCTTTTCCTGCCTACAAAGAAATCCGCAGCAGTCCTGACAGAGCTCAGTTGAACTCGGTCACTTCCCCCCTTACTCGCTCGATCCTAATCTGTCCCAAACATTGATTTCCAACAGTGATTGCGGTATTCTGTGCCAGAAGCACGAAAACACATTTTGGCAGGGATGTGAAAAAATGACAGTTGGACTGTTCATAAGGAGGTGTGGAAAAATGCCAGTGTTGAAAATGTGGTGTGAAAATATTACTAATTTGCGAAGTTACAAGGGAGTGTGGAAACTGCACAATGCACGTTCATAACAGTCATTTTATCGAGTTTCATCACAAAATTTTCAACATTGGCATTTTAGAACCTCTGCTCATGAACAGTGTCAGTGTGATTTTCTTAATGTGTCCGGAACACTGATTTCCCACAGCAACCGCACAATTGTGCGCCGGAACAGCGAAAACACATTTCGGTCAGAATGTGAAAAATGACAGCTGCACTGTTCATAATGAGGTGTGGAAAAATGGCAATGTAGAAAATCTGGAGTAAAAATCTTACAAAGATTCAAAGGTACAAGTGTGCATGGAAAATGGGCAATGCACGCTCATAACACATTTATTTTATGGGCTTTCATCACCAAATTTTCAACATAGGCATTTTAGGACCTCTGCTACTGAACATTGTCACTGTCATTTTCATAATGTGTCCCGAACACGGATTTCCCACAGTGACTGAGCTATTCTGCGCTGGAACTGTAGAAACACATTTTGGCCAGGATGTGAAAAGTGACAGCTGCATTGTTCATTAGGAGGTGAAGAACAATGGCAATGTTGAAAATCTGGAGTGAATATATTATAAATTTGCAAACTTATGAGCATGCATGCAAACTGTGCAATGCATGCTCATAACTCAGTCATTTTATAGAGTATTGTCACCAAATTTTCAACATAGGCAGTTTAGGAGCTCTGCTCATAAACAGTGTCACAGTCATTTTTTGAATCTGTCCGGAACACTGATTTCCCACAGCAACCGTGCTATTCTGCACCAGAAGTGTGAAAGCACATTTTGGCCAGGATGTGAAAAATTACAGCTGTACTGTTCACAAGGAGGTGTGGAAAAATGCCAATGTTGAAATTCTGGTGTGAAAATATTGCAAATTTTCGAAGTTATGAGCGTGCATAGCAACTGCTCAACGCACGCTCATAAAACAGTCAGTTTTTTTGATTTGTTCCACCAAATTTGCAACATAGGCTTTTTGAGCATCCACCTCATGAAAACTGGCACTGCCATTTCACTAATCCATCCTGAAAGGTGATTCCGCACAGTGACCAAGAAATCACCTTTCGGGGCAAAATAACACCATAACAGTGGCAGAATTCATGAGGAGGGGTCCCAAAAACCCCATGTTGAACATTTGGTACCAAAATACCAAAAAAATGCCTGAGATATGCAAAAAAGGTTGAAAAAGCTCTATTCCATTATACAGCTTACCAGCATTTCCTCACTTCGCAGTCGGCTTTAAAGAGTGCAGACGAGTTCCCGGTCCACCGAAGATCGTCGCGCTGGGCTCCAGAGGTAAGTATGGGGTAGGGGGGTGTGGGGAGGTGGAGTACGCAGTGGGTGCGCGTGGGTTGTGGGAGTGGTCAGAGAGACTGCAAGGGACCATTTTCTAATTTTACAGGTTTAAAAAAAAAACATTGCGGGATGGTTTTTATCTTTACAGGGGCATTGGGCACACTGGGGTGGCCTCCCAGCGTGCCACCTGACTGCTTTTTTGGGGGGGCAGTAGCCAACAGGGGATTGGGCACCCCCCTCGGCAGAAAACAAAGGTTTTTATGGGGGGGACATTATACCAATGGGGAGTGGGCTCCCCCATTGGCAACTTCAATTGGGATGGGGAGTGAAGCTGACGGGGATTGGGGCCCTTGTCGGTAAACAAAAACTGTTGTGGGAAGGGCGCATGCTGCCGAGGGGGATTGGGCACCCATTCGGCAGTGGGGGATGATGAATATTGTTTCTGAACATGGCAGCAAGCCACCGCCATGTTCACAAACAATATTACAGTACTAACGTTCTGTCCAGCAATGACAGGTCACTCCCTCATTGCAGCAAATGGCTGACGCTGCAATGACCAGGTGGCCCCTGATTGCAGCAGCTGAAATGTTTCAAAGTTGTGGCACACTGGCTGAACTAGTGTCAGCAGCAGTGTGCTACAGCATTGGGGAAAGTGGGCCAAGCCCTAAAAAGCTGTGGGGGCAGTGCCGCACCTCCACAACCTGCTTCTGACAACCTGCCACAATATGTTTCTTACGCATGTGTGCAATCAACATAAAAAGGAGTCTGGATCGGCAAATATGCTGATGACTGTAAACTAGGAGGACTGGTACAAAACCAAGAAGATGCCAATGTAATACAAGAAAATTTAAATGAGAGCAAAATGGACAAATGAAAACAAAATGTATTTCAACTTAGAAATATGTAAGGTGTTGCACTTAGGGAAAAGAAACCCTTTGTACACTTATCAAACAAATAACACCACATTGAAAACGATGAAAGAAACATAGAAACATAGAATTTTATGGCAGATAAGGACCACTTGTCCCACCCAGTCTGCCCATTTCCCTACCTAATGGATAAGCTGCAGACCCTAGTTAACCAGCAACCTACTTCTTTTTACCCCCACCCCCTAGAATTGCCTTATGACTGTCCCATGCATGCTTGAATTCCACCACTGTTTTTGACTCCACAACCTCCTCCACAAGGCCGTTCCATGCATCCACAACCCTCTCTGTGAAAAAATACTTCCTTACATTACTTCTGAGCAGCCCCCCCATCTTCAAATTGTGCCCCTTTGTTCTTGCTCACCTCTTTTTTTGAAAGATGCTACCCTCTTGGACTTTGTTGATTCCCTTGAGGTACTTGAAAGTTTCTATCATGTCCCCCCTCTCCCTCCTATTTTCGAGGCTATACATATTAAGCTCCTTTAGTCACTTTTCATATGTCTTCCAGTGCAGACCCTGCACCATTTTAGTTGCCTTCCTCTGGACAGCTTCCATCCTGTCTATGTCCTTGCAGAGATTGGGTCTCCAGAACTGCACACAGTACTCCAGACGGGGTCTCACCAGCTGTCTGTAAAGAGGGATAACAACTTCCTGTTTTCTACTGGTGATGCCTCTCCTTATGCATCCCAGTATCCCCCCAGCCCTCCTTACTTGCTCTCACATTGCTTGCCCACCTTTAAGTCATTTGATATGACTACCCCCAGGTCCCTTTCTATTTTTGTTGTTGTGAGTATCTCATCCCCCATTGTGTACTCTTCCCATGGGTTTTTGTTTCCAGGTGCATTACCTTGCACTTCTTAGCATTGAATCTAAGCTGCCATACATTTGACCATTTCTCTAACTTTGCCAAGTCCCTTCTCATCCTTTCCATCCCACCTTGTGCATCAACTCTGTTTCAGATCTTTGTGTCATCTGCAAAGAGACATACTTTTCCTTCCAGTCCCTCTGCAATGTTTCTTATAAAGACACTGAAGAGGACTGGTCCTAATATCGAACCCTGCCGAACCCCACTAGTAACCCCCCTTTCTTCAGAGTGCACTCTGTTTACTATTACCCTCTGTGTCCTATTCACCAGCCAATTCTTTACCTAGGCTATCATCTTGGGACCCACTCCCAGGCTGGCTAACTAGTATATTAATCTTTCGTGTGGGAATGTGTCAAATGCCTTGCTAAAGTCTAGGTAGACCATGTCCACAGCCCCTCCCTGATCTACTACTTTGGTCACCTAGTCAAAGAAATCTATTAGATTCGTCTGGCATGACCTTCCCACTGTGAATCCATGCTGTCTTGGGTCCTGTGCCCCTCTGGCCTCTAGGTACTCGACAATTCTTTCCTTCAGAAGTGATTTCATCATTTTCCCTATCACTGAGGTCAAACTAACAGGTCTGTAGTTTCCTGCTTCTGCCCTGCTCCCACTTTTGTGAAGGGGAATCACATCTGCCGTCCTCTAGTGCTCAGGTACCACCCCATCCTTCCATGATTTGTTAAAGAGGGCAGTCAGTGGTGTCACTAGTTCTACCCTTAGTTCTTTTAGAATTCTGGGATGAATCCCATCAGGCCCCATTGCTTTGTCCTCCTTCACTTTTATGAGTTCTTTCAGAACCCTTTCTTCTGTAAATGGGCTGGTATCAACTTCTGTATCCAGAGTGTTTCTGTTGTTTGTTTTAGGTACCTCCCCCTCTTCATTCGTAAATACTGAGCAAAGATATTTGTTTAGTATCTCTGCCTTTTCACCGTCACCCTCTGCCCACCCCTCCCTTTATTAAGCCTCACTATCCCTCCCTTGGTCTTCCTTCATTCCCTGATGTACCTAAAAAAGGTTTTCATAGTTTTAGTTTCATAGTTGTTTACAAGTTTGGGAGGCAAAGCCTATTATTGAACTTGTCACCCAAAGGTGGTTTTAATTGTCTATGTATTCAAATTTTTTATTAACCATGTATTTTCAAGTGTATTTTTAAAGATGTTCATAGATTTACTTTCTACTATTGGACCTGGTAGTGTGTTCCATAGGTTAACCATTCTCTGAGTGAACCATTTTAATCTTTTTTTTGTCTGACACTGAGTTCCTTTCAATTTCAAGTTATGTGATCTAGTGTTTGATATGCAGATTTTTCTTTCAGTGCCTAATATTTTGATTAGTACTGGTTCATTAAGTGCTTTATATGTCATACATAAATCTCTGCTAAGATGTCTGTATTTAATTGAGTATAAACCAAGTGTTTTCAGTCTTTCACCATATGTTTTTTCAGACATGCCATTGAGTTTTTTGGTCATTTTTCTTTGAACTCCCTCTATATGTTTCATTCCATATATAGTAGTAGGTGCACAAAAAGGGGCACAGTAATCCAGATGTGATCTTACTAGACTGGTATATAATGGAAGAATGACCTGTGGTTGTCTACTTTTAATGTTTTTCCATATACTACCCATAATTTGTTGACATTTCTTTACATTGAGTATGGTGTTATTTTCAAAGGTTAACTTATTGTCTATATTAATGCCAAGATCTTTTTCTTTGTCCATTACCCTTTTTTTTGGTTGTTGTGTCCCAAATGCATTACCTTGCACTTTTGTTCATTAAATTTCATTTTATTTTCTATTGCCCAGGTTTCTAATGCCTCTAGTTCTTTTTGAAAGATTTCTGTTGCTTCCTGTGTATTAACAATAGTTCAAATTTTACAATCATCTGCATATTTAGATATCCACACACTATCAGTTGACTGCATTCATGTTATTAGGATATTAAAAAGAACAGGGCCCAGGACAGAACCCTGTGGAACCCCACTAGTAACTTTTACATAAGAGGATAATGCACCCTTAACAGATGTTTGTTGTTTACGGCAGTATATCCATGAGTTAATCCACTTGATTAGGATATATGGGAATTTTTGCTTTACCAAATGTTCCAAAAGAATTCTATGGGATACTTTATTGAAAGCCTTGCCTAAGTCCAGGAACACAACATCCACTGGAAGTCCTTTATTAAGAGCAGCACTCACATTTTCAAAGAAGTTCAGTTGATTAGTTAGACATGATCTTCCCTTTCTAAAGCCGTGCTGTGTTGTATCATGTAAGTTATAGTAATTAATGTGTTCTTCCATTCTGTATAATATTAATCTTTCAAGGATTTTCCCTATAACTGAGGTCAAACTTATAGGCTGATAATTAGAAACTTCAGATTTGTTTCCATTTTTATATATTGGGATAACTACTGCTTCTTTCCAATCTAATATGCTTTCTCCTTCTTGAATAGTTTACTCAGAGGGCCAGATAAACAAGAGGAAGTTTCTTTGAGGAAGAATGGACGTATCTCATCGGGTCCTGCTGAGGAAGTGATTTTTAATTTTAATAATTCTTTCATAGTTTCATCTACAGTGATTGGTTTAACAACTGTATAATTAAAGTCTGTCTTTGAGTTATTAAGAAAAAGTTCTTTATTAGAGAAGTTTTTATGAAAATACTCATTAAGTTCCTCAGCTATTTGTATTTCGTTACTTATTATTCCAGAGTTTGTAACTAGAGGACCTATGGTTGCCTTGGAACCTCTCAGTGAACCAATGTAGTTGTCAATTTTTTTCTTATTATCCAGTGTGTCACTGGCTAATTTATTTTCTGTATTTTTTTTTGGCATTTCTGATTTCTAATTTTACTTTGTTTCCATATTTTTTGTACTGCTCCCATTTTTCATTTGTTGGTTGGTCTTTATACTTTCTATAAAATTTCTGTTTTTTTGCAATCAATTTTTTTTATTTTGTTTTTCCACCAGACTGGATTTCTGTATCCCTTGTTGTATTTCTTTCTAGTTGGAACCCAATTATTGATGCAATATTTAAGTTTGGCTAGTAAACTGTCCCAAGCTTGGTGTACATTGAGTCCTGTCCATTTAGACCTCCAATCCCATAAATTCAAGTGTTGTTTAATTTGTGTATAGTCTGCTCTGGTAAAATCTTTGTTTAAGGCATTTCCTTTTGTATCCATGACTCTTGATAGTATATGAAACAGAATCATGTTATGGTTACTGTTTGCTAGTGGTTCTAGAATTTGGATGTTACTTACTAGAGCACCCATATTTATTAATACAAGGTCTATGATGTTATTATTTCTTGTACCATCATTGATTATTTGCTCCAAGTTTTGATTTATAGTTATGTCAAGGAATTCTTTCTCAATGTTTCCCTTCCAGGTATGAGTTTCCCAATTGATATTGGGAAAGTTAAAGTCACCCATTAAGATGTAATTAGTTTTTGGCTGAAAGTTATTGATTAGAGTTAGAAATTCAATATTCTGGTCTTTATTTAAGTTGGGATATCGATAGGCTAATTCAATACATATTTTTAGGGATGGTAGATTAATATCTGTCCACAATATTTCATATTCATGGTTTGATTCTGTATAACAGTGAAATGGGTATTCTTCAGATATGTATAATACAATACCTCCCCCTTGTTTATCTTTTCTGTTTTTTATAATTTTGTTAAATCCTGTTATATCTGTATTCCAACTGTCATCTTGGAACCATGTTTCTATGACCCCACAAATAGAAATTTATTCTTTATGTATTGTATATCTTAATTCATCTATTTTATTTGTCAGACTTCTAGCATTTAAAAGTAATACTTTTATTTCTCCTTTATGGTGTTGTAAATAAGCATGGTTTTCAGTTGTAACTATGTTTTTTATGGAATCAGTATTTATAATTTTGGACTGTGATACATGCTTCATTTTTCCTTCAAGAGTTCCCCCCCTCCAGATCTAGTTTAAATATTTATTCCCCTTCTTAACTGAGTTGGCTACCTTTTCCTCAGTTCAGGCCTTTGCTGTTCTGACTGCCTTCCCAGCTTCCTTTTGCTTTAACTGATACAATTCTCTGTCCTGCTCCTTCTGTGATTACTTGTACTTTCTGAATGCTTTCTTTTTCTCTTGAACCTTCACTGCCACTTCCTTTGAGAACCATAGTGGTTTCTTACATCATTTTGTTTTGTTTATTTGCTTCACACAAAGGCTTGTTACCTCTGTGATGGCAGTTTTTGTTATTCCCCATTGTTCTTCCACCCCTCCTTCCTGCCCATTTACTAGTGTATTCCTTAGGCACTCACCCATTTTGGCAAAGTCAGCCCTCCTGAAGTGCAGTACTTTTGCCTTTGTATGGCTTGACTCCATTGATGTGTTTATTGTGAACCATACTGTTTGATGGTCACTAGTTCCCAGATGGCTACCCACCTCTGCATCTGTGATCCTCTCTCCATCTACATTTGAGAGAACCAGGCCTAAGATTGCTCCCTCTCGAGTGGGTTCCAATACTAGTTGTCTAAGACATGACCCCTGTAGGGCATCTAGAAAAACCCCACTCTTCAAAGTAGCTGCTGCAACTGCACTCTAGTTAACATATGGCATATTCATATCACCCATCAGCAATATCTCCCCTTTTTCTGCCATTCTAAGTATACTTTCTATCATTTCCTTGTCCATTTCCTCCCCTGAGAGGGGGTCTGTATACAACCCCTGTGCGGATTGTGGTGCCATTGCCTGTCTCCAAATTGACCCCCACTGCTTCTTATCCTCCCTGTTTACTCTTTTGTTCTGTTGCTTTGATTCCTTCCACTATGTAGAGAGCTACTCCTCCTCCTCTTTTACCCTCCCTGTCCCTCCTGTAGTAGTGTTTCCTGGTATGTTTATGTCCCAGTCATGGTTCTGTGTGAACCATGTTTCTGTGACTGCCACAATATCCAGATGTTCCTCCTCCATCAAGGCCACTAATTCAGGAAGCTTGTTACCCAGACTATGGGCATTGGTACTCATTGCTCTCCATTTTTTGATGGTTTTACCTTCTGTAGCAGCATCCCCCACTGACCTTTCTACCTTGGTCTTTTTCTCATTTAGTACCCTTTTTTGTAGGAAGAGGCTGGGATTTTCCTGCTGCTTATCAGTGCCTTCCCCCTTGACTAGTTTAAAAGCTTGCCAATGAAGCATTTAAACTGATTGCCCAAAAGACTTGTTCCCTTCCTACACCGATGCAGACCATCCTGCCAGTATAGGCTGGTGTCCCTCCAGGTGGAACCTCAGTCCCCAATGAAGCCAAACTCCTGTGCTCTACACCATTTTTTAAACCATTCATTAAACTGCATGGTGCAAAGTGCCCTCGCCTCACCCATGCCACTGACAGGCAGCACCTCTGAGAAGGATACTGTGTGTGCTACTTGTCTTAGGCCCTTCCCCAACTCTACAAAGTCCTTCTGCACTGCTCTAATCTCATGATGAGCCAAGTCATTTGTCCCTAGTTGGACAATGATGTCCAGCTCAGACTCCCATGCAACTGTTCTCGTGACCCTAAGGATGTGCTTCCTGTCCCTCCAAGTCATGGCACCAGGCAGGCACCTTACTTCAGTTTCCCCTGCTCCCCCAGTTCTATCCCCCTAATTATTGAGTCCCCACCAGGAGCTGCTTCCTTTCCCTGTGGTGTCCTCTGCCTCCTTCCTGAGGGCCTCCCTTGTGACAGTTGTCTGCAACCTCCTTAGTCTCCTCTGTGGATGCATCCATAGGGGAACTATGCTCCCCCAGAATGGTGTATGGATTGTGAAGTGGAACAACTGACTGGGTATGCCTCTGTTCCACCACCCTTACCCTACCTGAGCCCACTGTAGTCCAACTGCTGAGCTTTCTTTGCAACCTCTGAGGTAGTAGTGGTGGTGGCTCTGGTGCTCCCTGGATGGGGGAGGTTCCCTTACTGCTGTCCAGTGCAGCCTGAAGATGGGCAACTTCCTCCCTCAGGGCAGAGAGTTGTCTGCAAACAGGGCAGAATCTCAGCCTCCAGAAAGACTCCTGGAAGACTGCTGCCCCACAGCCATTACATTGCACTACTCCCCACATGTCTGTCTACCTTGTTTATTTTTTTTATTTTTTTGTTTGTTTGATTTTGTGTGTGTGTGTGATTGGTTTGTTAGATAGAAATATATACTGTATATATTATATAATTTGTATGCTTATACTGTCAGTGCAGTGTGCTAGATATGACAGTGATATGCACCTTGCCCTCTTGAGGAAATGATGTCAGAACCCCAGGTATAAAGGAACTATTTCCAGGGGTGGGTGGGGTGAGGGGTGAGAAGGGTTTGGGCCTAAACTGTGCCCTTACAAAACAATCAGCTAAAGGCTCTGACCTACCGCTGCGATGAGTGCCTTCCTGTCAGCAAGATGCCCTACATGACAATTTGACAGAGAAAATACCCTGCTAATCAAACAGAGAAAAATCCAAACATCAAAGTCAGACACAGGTAAACCTCCCCAGCCCCAAAACAGCCTGGTGACTTGTGCTCTGAAAGCAGTCAGCCCCAAAACACATCAGCTGTGCACAAGGACAGACACAGTAAACAGTGTTCAGTCCCTGTGGGTTTAAACTCTTACTGCACTGAAAACCTTAACAATTGTAACAAAAGTAAAGCAAGGTCCACCTCCCTCTGTTGATTGAAAGACTGCCTTTTCTGATAATTCTAAGTTCCTTATTTCACCTTTCAGTTAGAAGTATTCTCCACCTGAAGAATATTCACTTTCCTAAGGAATCTGCTTCAAACCAAAGACAATTGTAAATTGTAAGGTTCACCTCCCTCTGTTGTGAGCACAACTCGCTTTCCTGCAAATCCTTAGTCCAGTGTTGTAGCTTACAGCCAGAGGTAGCTTCACCTGAAGAATATTAGGTAAAAAGATCTGGGAGTCATTATAACAGAAGATTTAAAATTTGATACCCATGCACTTATAACTGCAAAAAAAATTGTCAGACATTAATGGGATGTATACTTGGTAATATCAAATGTAGAGAAGAGGTAGTGATAATTACACTGTAGACAGCACTGGTGAGACCCCATTTGGAGTACTGCTTGCAGTTCTGTGCCCCTACATCTAAGAGGACACAAGTTTTACATGAAAAAATACAGAGGAAAATGACTAGAGTAATAAGACAGACTAAAAAAATGCGCTATGGAGATAGGTTGCAAAACTTAAACATCTACTCCACTAAGTATAGGCAGGACAGGGGAGACCTCTGTCTGGTTTATAAAACATTACAAGACCCATACATGAAAGAAATGCTTGGCTTTAGAAGCAATCCAGGGAAATCTGCTACAATATCTCACAATCAGAAATTATTGGAAGAACCAAACAATACAATTAAAAGAAATAAATATTACACCCAGAGAGTAATAACACAATGGAACAAACTGCCAATATATGTTATACAAAGTCCAGACATGAGAACTTTCAAATTAAATCTAGATGATTATATGGGAGATATGAAATTTGTATTCCACCAATTAATTGGTGGCAGGTTCATCAAAGGGCCTAGCGCTCAAATAACTTGTAATCCTACTATGAAACCATGAACTATGGATAGGCAGGAGAATTTGGTTACAGATTATACAAAAATAGCTAACCTGCTCAATAAATATTTCAGCTCCATTTTTAGTGACAAAGCAGATTGTGAAATTACTAATTCAAGTCAAGGGGGATTATTTTCTATAAACTTGGATACAAATTACGTAAAAGTCAGGCTCCAGAGGATAAAAGTAAACAAATCACAAGGGCCTGATGGTTTACATCCTAGGGTAATTAACGACCTGGCAAATGAACTGGCAGGACCTGTCACCATGATTTTTCCAAGAATCCCTAGACAGAGGGGAAGTGGTATTCTCCTGGAGAGATGCTGTTATACCTGTTTTTAGAAAGGAATCCAGAAGGACTGCAAAAATTACAGACCAGTGAGTTTGACATCTATGTTGGGAAAGTTATTAGAGGGAGTTATTAAGGATCATATTGAAAACTTTCTTGCCAATCAAGGTTTGGTGGATGAAATTCAGCATGGGTTTACAGAAGGGAGATCTACTCAATCCAACATGCTGGATTTTTACAATAAAGTCAGCATGGTATTGGATGAGGGAAAGGCAGTGGACTTGCTTTTCCTATATTTAATTAAGGCCTTTGATAAAGTCCTTCATGATCAACTTTTGCAGGTCCTATACAGCATAGGTTTAAACAGCACACTGGTAATATAGATTAAATCATGCTTTCTGGAAGAAAGCAGTGCGTAGGTATAAGAGGGTATATGTCCAGTTGGACAGCTATCACGAGTGGGATGTCACAGGTATTGGTCCTGGGACCCTGTTTGTTTAAAATATATGTATCATCCATCCCTGTAACTGATGGAACATGGCTAGCTAAGTTTGCTGATGATGTTAAATTGGAGAGGGAGGTTGAGAATGCAGAGGATGCAGTCCAAATGCAAGAATCATTAACCAGGATTCAACAGTGGAAAAGAAATAACAAACTAGAACTGAATGTAGAGAAATGTGCAGTTATGCACTTAGGGATAAATAACATGTGCCACAAATATTCATTAGCAGACAGGGATCTCAGGGAAACTAAAGAGGAGAAGGACCTAGGTATACTGATATGCGACAAATTCAAAAACCAAAATTCATTGCAACAAAAAAGGCTAATTCCATCTGGAAACATAAGGAGAAATATGAGGAGCAGGGATAGGAGTGTGGTGCTGCCTATGTATACATCTCTGGTGAGGTTGTGTCTGAAGTATTGTGCACAATTGTGGTCCTCTTGCAGCAAGACTGAGATTAAGACACTAGAGAGAGTACAGCATGCATAGAGCAACCAAAATGATAAATACAATGAACCATCTGCGTTATCAGGAAAGATTAAATTAATTGGGATTCTACTCATTGGAGTACCAAGGATTAAACGGATTAAGGGGAGGCATGCCTGATTTATAAAGCTTTCACTAACAATGACTTATGGGATTGTTTGGATTTAAGGGCGAGAGATATCAGGTATAATAGTAGAGCACACATCTTGCAACTGTAAAGAGAAACTAGTCATACCAAGAAGATGTCATTATGGTTTAGTCAGAGGGTGGTTAGCCTCTGGAACTCATTACCAAGTGAGGTGGTGGGTAGTGAGAGTATGGACATTTTTAAGAGAAGACTAGATGACTACTGCAATAGGAAGAAGATCAAGGGTTACATAGAAACATAGAAGTTGACGGCAGATAAGGACCGCAAGGCCCATCCAGTCTGCCAATTTCTTTTTCTACCTTATAAATGTGCCATCGACCTTTGCTCTGTCAGTGGCCTATATATTCATACTCATCTGAATTGTTCAGTTATGCCTATCCCATGCCTGTTTGAAGCCCTGCACTGTATTCATAGCCACCACTTCCTGAGGTAGGCCGTTCCATGCATCCACCGCCCTTTCTGTGAAAAAGAAGTTCCTCACATTACCCCTTAATTGGCCTCCCTCTAATCTCATGCTGTGTCCTCTTGTCCTGCTATTTTTCTTATATTTAAACATGTTAGACTCTTTCATCTTGTTAATGTCCTTAAGGTGTTTGAATGCCTCGATCATATCACCTCTCTCCCTCCTTTGCTCAAGGGTATACATATTGAGCTCCGTTAATCTGTCCTCATATGTCTTCTGATGCAGTCCCTGCACCATTTTGGTTGCCCTTCTCTGGACTGCTTCAGTTTGGTTAATGTCCTTGTGGAGGTGTGGCCTCTAGTACAGCATGCAGTACTCCAGATGGGGCCTAACCAGTGTCTTGTAAAGAGGGATTATTACCTGCCGTTTATGACTTGTGATACCCCTACTAATACATCCTAACATCCCCCTAGCCTTACCTACTGCTTTAGAGGTCTGCTTGGATGATTTTAGGTCATCGGTGATGATGATGCCCAAGTCTCTTTCATCCTTTGTGACTGCCAGAAACTCCCATCCCAGCCTATAGGTGGCTTCAGGGTTTCTCTTCCCTATGCGCATGATCTTGCACTTCTTTGCATTAAATCCCAGTTGCCACTCTTCTGACCATTTTGCTAGTTTATCCAGATATCTTCTCATTCTGCCCACCCCATCTGGATCATCTACTCTGTTGCAGATCTTGGCGTCATCTGCAAACAGACAAGTCTTACCCTCTGTCATTAATGAAGATATTGAAAGCGGACTGGCCCCAGGACTTTTTAATGCATGAGAGAGGTGATTTGGGCAACACCTACTTGGCTTGAGAAAAACCTATGAAACCTATGATGTTACAATGTAAATAAAAAACTTCATTGAAATGAATAGACCCATTAAATGGGCCCCATTCATTTCAATGCAGTCTGACATGGGAGAAACGGTTGTTCACTGGCCAGTGGTGATTCCATTTCCAAAGCCAGGAGGAGTCACTATGTGGAGACACTATCAAAACAAGTGAGTGGCGGTGAGGGTAAAGCCAATCATAATATCAGGTGCACTTTGTATAGCAGAAAGTTGAGCACTGACTGAGTGGTAATTGCTCAGCTGACTACACAGTTTGGTGATGCTTCAAACCTGTTTGTAGTCAGTTTATTTTTTACATCCTACCTGTAGTGTATTGTGTAATGATCCTGCCTACAAGATGTGCAAACTCAGCACTGTTTAATCTAAGAAGATGAGATTTTGAATGAAATTGATGCTCTTTCCAAAAGAAGCATTTGTGTCCTGGCACAGCATTTTTCCTTCCCAAGTCCACACAGTCAGATAAATGGAGCCAATAGATAGACAAACAGACAGACAGACAGAGAAAGAGAGCGAGATAGCGAGAGACAGAGAGAACAGGGGATCAGTGGCTCACTGGTCTCACTGAAGCCTGCAGCACCTCTTCCAGCTGTGGCTGCAGAAGTCAAGAAAATACCTCTGTTCTCATACAGAGAACATAGGTGAACGGCTTCTCCACTACGCTGGGCACCCTGGATTAAGGCATTTCTAGCAAATTGTATAAGAAAACAAATAACAGATTCTAGCTAAACGGGTCCCATTAAGTCAGGTTCAGAATTTTTTTTTTGGTTTTTTTTTTTTTAAAGATATTTTTATGCATTTTCAATGTTTGTCAGTTTAAAATGAGAAAAATAGTGGCCAACATGATCGGTATTTTTGTGAGCATGAGAGTTAAATCATGTAAATAAGCAGTCTCAATCTTTTTTATTTTACCATTCGAGAGGTTAATCATGAAAATTAGCAGTCACAATCTTTTTTTTACTGTTCACATCAGGGCATTAGATCTAAAATCGTTGTAATTCTGGAACCATATAATATTTTTTCCTGAAACCTTTCAAAATGTACCCTTGGCATGGGCCCTTTCAATGCTGAAAATTTCATGAAAAAATTCCACACCATCTAGGCTGTAGGTGACAGCAAACAATACCCTATGTTAAGTATAGGGAAAACAAACTTTTTTTTTTCCATTTGTGGTGCTCCACATCTTGAAAACCAAACACAATGCCATCAAAAAATTTTTTACATCTTAAGACTCTGGCAGCCTGATCACACATGTCAACTTTTGGGATATTTTGTCAAATGACAGCAATGTTATTAGGGTGCAGAAATTTGGGTTTAATATTAAAGACCCTAGTCAACCCTAACTATAGGGACGCTACTGTGCCACTATACTATATTTACAGTACATCTCTTTCTAAAGACTAAAACTTTTAATTTATCAGTGTTTATTTTGTTCTTTTTTCATTGCATACAAATGTCCATCCATATCTAAAAGTATATAATGTGAAATGTTTTATTATTCACTTGTGTTATTTGTATTCTACAGTATATAGATATTGTATTTAGAAATTATATTGTAATACCAATTATACAGATGTCAAATGAAGCATTTCACAGAGTTAAAGTATGCAGTTTCCTCATAGTAGTATTGGCTTATGCAGATGAATATTATTCTCCTCTCAACACCAGCATTGGGATTACAAAGAAAGATGGACATCACTAGGTATATATTATAGGGGTGCAGTTGCACCCCTACAGTTAGGGTTGAGTAGGAGTTTGAATGTTAAACCCCAATTTTTGTACTTTAATAACTTTACAACCATTCGACAGATTTGCATGATATAGACAGCAAATATATTTATAAACCGGGGTGAGAGCTATTTCAGTGGAATAAATGGAGATATTCTCACTGCAGTGAGGTAAATGCTCACTGTAGTGAGACAAATGCTGCCGACATCAGTGGAGTGAGATATATTCCATTTATCCTTACTCTGCTGATGTCACCACTCACTCACTCAAGCTAGCATTCTAAATGAAAGTGCTGTAGAAATCAGTTTCTGTTTCTCACTGAAGCCTGCAATTTACTCAATTAGCATTGCAAAGCACACTTACCTGTGCCCCATAGTTTCTAACACTCCTTGCCCATTACTGTGTTAATATCAGCTTCAAAACAACCTGAATTCTAAAGGAAACTCCTTTACAAAGTAGTTTCACTTTCTCAGTGCAAGCTGCAACTAACTCAATTAGCACTGCAAAACACAATCACCTGTTTCCCATTGTGTTCCTAACAATCACAGCCCTTTCAGAAACACTCCCATACCCTCACATCACATACACACAGTGTTGTCAGTATAGCCTAGAGGTTAGAGTAATGTGCTCTAAACAAGCTTGCTACATACAGCAGATAAAACCTGGGTTTGATTCTCACAACCTCCACTTGCATACTGCGTAACTCTAAACAAATCACTTAACTACCCAGTGTTCTCAGGTCACTCCTAAAAACTCACTTAATTACCAAAGAATTAAAAAAAAGCACATAGAAACAAAAAAAAAAGACACAGCATAACAACACTACTTAAGCTCCTACCCCATTGTATAAAAAGCACACATTGTGCACTATGGGAAGTTTTCTCACTCCTGCAGAGCAAGCTGTGCATTCTCGCTCATGAGAATACAGGGCTCACTCTGCAGGAGTGAGAATATTTCCCATATCACACTCCTGCCCATCATGTATCCCCTATGTATATATTGATGAAAATAAAGAATACAAGTTATGGGGCCTCATATTCAGATGTTTGCAGGTGGCCCCTCCTCAATCCTTCCAAGTATAATATTTCCTTATCACTGGTGCTAGTGGACCCCCTCCAATCTCAGCCCTGATGTAAAGGTTTTATCCCTAATGGTAGTAGTCCCCCCGATCACCAGCCTGAGTACAAACAACCCTCATCTGGCATCCAGTGCCCCCACAGTGCTGGGTAATCCCACCTGCCTTGATTGGTATCCACAATGCTGTGAGTGCATATGGTGACTGGAACAGCCCTATTCATAACTAAGCTTTTCACCGTATGCCCTGGTAGGGAGTGTGCCTTTTATTTATAGGACAGGGAGTGTCACTCTGTCCTATAAATAAGAGGCTCACTCCCTACCAGGACATATGGCAGCTGGTCAAGGAGGTGTGAGGAGGCCTGTGCCAGTTTCTGTATTCACTTGTGGCACCATGGATACAATCAGGGCAGTGGAGGGTAGCCTGGTGTTGAAGGGGGGACAATGAATGCCAGGGAGGGGTTGTTTTTACTTCTGAGCTGGCGGTCGGGGGGGACCACTACCACCATGAATAAAACATTTTACATCATGCTGGGATTGGAGGAGGGACCACTAGCACCAGGGATATGACATATTATTACAGGGCTGGGGTTGGAAGGAGAGAAGGAGGGGATCATTACCACCAGAGATATGAATTATTATAATGGGATTGAGATTGAAGGCAGAGAGAGGACGGCTAGCAGCAGGGATATTAAATATTATAATGTGACTGGGATCAGAGGGAGGAAGGGGGCCACTAGCACCAGGGATATGAAAAATTATAATGGGGCTGGGATTAGAGGAAGGAAGGGGACCACTAACACCAGGGATATTAAATATTATAATGTGACTGGGATCAGAGGGAAAGAGGGGACCACTAGCACCAGGGATAGCTATGGTTATCTTGGCTGAGGCATGGCTACATAATACCTGCGTCTCTTATTAATGTGATTGGGCCCATAATGCACATGTAAATGGCACCTTAGTGACTTGCAAACCCAGTGGGCTCATTTGCATTGGTCCCTTTGAAAATCAGTAACAGCGCTTTGGTGCTATCAACTCCTGAGGCCAACTTCGGGAGCCATGTTGGGGAGCACCACCTGACTTAGCGATGCACCAACATGGCCCTGTGCTCAGATGGGTAGTGCCCAACTGAATATAGCATCCTGGGTCACCGGGCAATAGCAAAGCACAGTGCAAAAATGTGTACTACATTTTCCACCTTTCTGAATATCAAGCCCATGGTGTTTTCAAAAAGATATACAATTATAAGACAAATTCATATCAGGTCCGGAGTGTTTTCAAAAAGATAGTTTTAAGACAAATTCATCCTACTGGAATAAGGCTAGAGTCAGTAAAATGTTATGATTACTTAGGCATTAGGCTTCCATAACATAAAAATTAATTTAACATAGCTACAAAATAACATTAAGTAAAATATAAAGGCAATATTAAACATGAGCAACAAATATGAGGGCAGCTGGATTAAACAGCATTCTCTTCAACTGGAACAAAAATGATATCTAAATTTTTAGAAATGTGGGAAATAGCTATAGTAGAGAAGCTGAATTAAACCCCTAAACAAGCTTTATAACCCATTATTAGGACTACCCGTGTTGGTCCCATCAAACATAATGAGAGCTGAACTATGAAAATCTGCTATAGAAGTCTGGGTGAAGAAAATAATTACAGACTTTTGATCTGAAACAAATGCACAGCATGAGGAAAAGATTCTTAAACAAGTAGTGAGTGCAATGATGATAAAAAGTTAACTTTTTTTACTCCAGCTGATCTGGGTATCAGAACTAGAAAAAAATATGCTGGGGTATGTCTGTTTCATTAACTTTCCAAATTCAGAACCATTCAAACCAAATATAGCCAAAATAAACCACAGAATCCACAATCAGGAGAGGCAAGATGTTATTACTTTAATTAGGAAAACAGAAGGCTTGTGGATGTATGCCATAAAATAACCAAAATAAACAGATGGAACCTAATTTAGAAATCATTAAGAACCATGACATCTGCAAACTATTTATGAGGAACCCCTCTGAACACTGTAAGAGTAATTTTTTTAGATAAAATGAAGAGGGTATACAATCCTATTTTGTAATTGTGAGGTTTTGCTCACTGAAGATCCATACAATATTTCTATCAAAGGCCCTTTTCCCAACATACCAAAATTGTATATACAATGAGGAAAAAACTTGCTAATTCACATCAGTCCCTGCATAAGTTATTTAAAATTGTAATGACTACTGAAAATGAAAATAAAAGTATAGTAGCTAATTTTAAAGCAATAAATAAACAAAAGCTGATAACAACACACCAGCAAGAAGGCACAACACAGAGTTTGCAGGGAATAAAACACAATTTTATTAATTTCATTTTAAAATGTACTTACAACAGTACAAGGTGCATTTTCACAGCAACAGAGAGTGCAGAGCACACCATGATCCAACCAGTTTTGCGCTAGGCTTTTTCAAGCGTCAATTAAATCTTTGATGTGGCATCCTTAAATAGCCCCCATCACTTAAAGTCACAGTAACACCAATTTGTGATCAAGTGATTAGAAACATTAATTTCCTTCTTAACTTTCCCCCTTAAAATATGGGGAAGGTTCCAACTTAAATAAAGGTATTTTGAAATCCCAATTTTGTTTTTATAGCAAGACATGGATAACAAGTCTAGCCTTTCTATGCATTTGTAGTATATGTAATTCTACTACTAGTAATGCAGAAAAATCCGTTGCTAATCTTACATGTCCTGCTTCACATAAATAGCATTTGTAATAAAGATGATCAGTGTTGCACCACCAACTACCTCTGAAACCAGCATGGTGCAGTTCAAGTCCAGTATCAGCAAACTCCCAGCTCCAGCCTGCTTGTGTCATCCAGAGTATTCACCAAACTGTGAGTAAGCAGGGCTGCCCTGCAAATGACTGTGGAAAACTGTTTGCAACTTGTTTCAAAGTTCACAGCTACAGTTACCGTTATTGTTTACAATGTTTAAGTGCATCAATGCCGGATAACCCCCGACAACAGGCTTTCACCAATCTGGGGTACCTCAGTGCAGGACTAGGGGGTCTGGTACCAGATGAAGGGGGTCTGTATTCCTTGTTGCATTCTGATGGGAGGTTGGGCACTGTTTCACTGCTCACTGTTTAACCCTTACAGGGCCATGAACTGATATATCAGTCCAGAACTCCAATACATTCCAATTCTGTCAGCAGCCCTTATGTTTTATTGTTCTTTGGGTATCTCCCTGCATTGCATTTCTGTCAAACAATTGGATGCCTAATTTTGTGTACATCCATGTTCCAAGTATTCCTTCCCTGTTCCTACCCCTATGGTAAATAAAGCTGTGTTTATTCTTTTTCCCTACAAGCGTGTCAGTGAGCATGTTATTAGAGATCTCCTCTAATTACATAGTTGGTATTGAAGTGCAAGGTAAAGTGTATTTCTATGTGTGGGGTGTTTGGGAAGGGAGTTGGGTAGGTACAGCATCCCAGGAGATTGTACCCAAATTACCAACTGGCCCACAAAACCTTACTCTGGGTGGAGGCACCGCGCTTATTGTGAAATCATTTGGAAATGAACTTCCAGACCATTCTGAACAGAGCCCAGACCCCTCAGTCTTGACTGTGTACCCAAGTCAGGGGTAGTTGCCCATTGGCACATGGCTCTCTGGTTACATACATGAGTTCTGTACTCCAGTATTTTGAAGCGTGAGTGGCAGAATAAATAGGTAATGCTGCTACACGCATTGCTGCTGTAATTTGTCTATGACACCCTTAAATGAGAGGTGGTTGTTCCCCAAGTTATGTATCTGCTCCTGCTGCTAGCTGGGGCTGTACTATGAGAGTCTCCACAGCAACTATCAAGATACACTTTAGTGCTTGGAAAATAAAAGTGAGTTCTCTTGGCTGGAGAAGTTCTCATGATGCCTTGAAATGAGATGTGCTCCCACAAATCTTATATACTACTTCTAACTGGTACTGTGCTATGTGAGTCTCTGCAGCAACTGTCAAGATGCACTTTAATGCCTGGAAATGAAAAGCAAAGTCTCATGGCTGGAAAAATTCTCATGATGCCCTGGAATGAGATGTGCTCTCATAAATCCTAACTGCTGCTGCTGCTGTACTTAATGAATGTAGTCTTCAATAACTGGATCCAGATGAAGAAACCTGAGCATCAGTTTATAGTGACCTACCAGCAAAAACAAGTTTTTTTTTTCTTTTTTGGGGTTGTGGGGGTGGAGGTATGTGAAACCATTGCATTTCTAACTATTTTTTGTTACTATTTCTCTCTTTGCATGCATTTATCACTAGAGTGATTGAATCCTGTTGCTGCATGGGTCTTGCCCATATCTGGTTATTTTAATTTAGGAGTGTTTCCTCCATAGAAGGTAAGTATTGTTTTTTTTTTTTTTTCAATGTATCCATTTTGCTCCTATTCTCTAGTTTCGGGTATTTTTGAGGTGCATGACAAACTGTACGATGAGGAGCAGCATGAGTTGGAGGACTGTTATATATGCTACATACAGAGTACCTGTTGACTTTAATAAGACCACATACAGTGGTGGAGAAGCTGGAAGAGGAGGTTATGGGTTTCAGTCGGCAAGGCTGAACACATCAACAACGTGGTAGAGAAGATGGCAATGGCTTGATTGCTGTAGGAGGATGAGGAATGCATCTTGATGGCAGAATGTAAACAGACCTGATGTGAGTACATCACATACATTATTTAGACTGTAGTACATTACATAGTGTGCTATAGTATACATGTGAAAGGAAACCAACAATAAAACAAAACAATCATTTGTCAATAATGAATGTTGTTGTTCTGGCATTGGCTTTGGTAGTGCAGTGCAGAAACACATTTTGGGCAGGATGTGAAAAATGGCAGCTGTACTGATCATAAGGAGGTGTAAAAAAATGGCAGTGTTGAAAATGTGGCATGTAAATATTGCAAATTTGCGAAGTTACAAGGGTGCATTGGAAATGTGCAACACACGCTTGTAACTCAGTCATTTTATTGACTTTCGGCACCAAATTTTCAACATAGGCAGTTTAGCACCTCTGCTCATGTACAGTGTCACTGTCATTTCCTCAAGCTATCCCAAAAAGTGATTTTGCACAACAACTGTGCTATTCTGCGCCGGACGCATGAGAACACATTTCGGGCAGGATATGTAAAATGACAGCTGTACTGTTCATCAAGAGGTGTGGAAAAATGCCAATGGTGAAATTCCAGAGTGAAAATATTACAAATGCACGTTACGAGCATGCATGCAAACTGCGCAATGCACGCTCGTAACACAGTCATTTTATGGAGTATCTGCACCAAATTTTCAACATAGGCATTTTAGGACCTCTGTTCATGAACAGTATCATTGTCATTTTTGTAATCTGCCCAGAACACTGATTTCCCACAGCGTCCACATTATTATGCACTGCAAGTGCGGAAACATATTTTGGCCAGGATGTGAAAAATGACAGCTGTACTGTTCACAAGGAGGTGTAAAAAATGACAATGTTGAAAATTTGGTGTGAAAATATTGTGAATTTGCGAAGTTACAAATGTGCATAGCAAGTGCACAATGCACACTCATAACACAGTTATTTTATGGAGTATCATCACCAAATTTTCAACATAGGCATTTTAAGACCTCTGCTCATGAACAGTGGCACTGTCATTTTTGTAATCTGCCCCGAACACTGCTTTCCCACAACGACCACGCTATTGTGTACTGGAAGTGCAGAAACACATTTCAGCCAGGATGTGAAAAATGACACCTGTACTGTTCACAAGGAGGTGTAGAAAAATGACAATGTTAAAAATCTGGTGTGAAAATATTGTGAATTTGCGAAGTTACGAGTGTGCATAGCAACTGTGCAGTGCACACTCATAAAACAGCCATTTTTTTGATTTCTTCCACCAGATTTGCAACATAGGCTTTTTGAGAAACCCACCTCATGAACACTGCCACTGTCCTTGTGTTAATCGGTCCCGAAAAGATGATTCCACACAGTGACTGCGAAATCACCTTTGGGGACTGATTAGCATCATAACAGTGACAGAATTCATGAAGAGGGGCCCCAAACCCCCAAGTTGAAAATTTGGTGAAAAAATTCCAAAAAATGCCCGATATATGCATCAAAGTTGACAAAACCCTATTTATTCCATTATACAGCTTACTGGCCTTTCCTCAGTTCACGGTCGGCTTTGAAGAGTGCAGACGTGTTCCCAGTCCACTGAAGATCATCTTGTTGAGCTCCAGAGGTAAGTATGGGGTGGGGGGCATGGGGAGGCAGGGTGCACAGTGGGTGGCTGGGGTGCTAGGGAGAATATGAGGGCCGTTTTCCATTTACAGGTGTTAAAAAAACATCAGATGGTTTTCTTTACAGGTGCTTGGGGGAATATAGATTAGACTCAGATTAAAATTTCGTCCAGCACATAGGGAGTGTGGACAGATGCCAGCAAGGATTGGGAACCCTCACAGCAAAATAATGAAAGCAGGGGGCGATGAGACATGGGGGATTGGGCACCGGCAATCAGGAAAGGGGGGACATTCTGCCCACAGGAGTGGGGCTTCCCATCGGCACACACAAGAGCCGGGTAGGGTAAGCCAACCAGGGATTGGGCACCTCTGTTGGCAGTTTAGCGGCCACTGTGCCACCATGTTTGATGCTGGGAAGCGAGGAAGGTCCGCTGCATGTGATGAACATTGCTCACATTGCAGTGGACCTTTCTTTAGATGTTCTCACCCAGGTGGTGTGGCGAAGTCATGCAGGCTGATTGGGAAATGAGGGAAGCACCTACTGGTGCTTGCCCTGCATTCACCCAACAGTGACTGAGCCTCCAAATCTCCACTACCACAAGACGTTGGCTGCGCAAATGCGCCAACATAGAAAATAACTTTCTGAAAGGATACCTACCATCACATTGGTGATCGCACTGCCTTGAAATGAAACAAAGGTGCCCCAGACAGAGGAGATGGATAACATAGAAACATAGAAGTTTTTTGAAATTCAAAGTTTTATTAGTTTACAAAGAAAACATGAATAAAATACAAAAGCTGCAGCGTAACAACTTGACCAACCATTTGTAAACAAGAGATGGAAAGAACCATGACAATGTACCCCCGCCCACCCCTAACCCCCGGAAGGTGCACCTCCAGCTCCAGGTGAACCTGAGAACTCTCAACGTGCCATGGAACAGAACTCCTCAAGAATCATAAGGTCACCTTGAGATAACTCGCACTGAAGCTGCTAGGGTATAGAATGTAGATTCAATGAAGATATAAAGCGATAGCTTGGCCCATTTTTCTGGAACATAGGCATGGCATGTCGAGAGTTGGCATTTAATCTTTCCATCTTAAAACATAAGAAATTTCCTCTAACCAATCCTTGTAGGAATAGCTACTTTGTCTAGTCAATGTCTAAGCACTAGCCTTTAACTGCCATTGAGATTATGGCTATATGGTATTTCCGCTCTGTGCACCTGATATTCGAAAATACTAAAACACATATTTCAGCTGTAAATAGATCGTTCAGACCTAGGATCGGATCCAGACCACTACGAATTACCTGCCACAATGGGGCAACCTTGGTACATGACCAAAAAATATGTGACAAATCCCCCACTGCTAAGCCGCATCTAACACAACTGTCAGATTTAGATCTATCAAATTTGGCGAGCTTCAGTGGAGTGGAGTACATATTATTTAAAATATAAAACTGGATTAATCTGTTTCTATCTAGGGTAAGATATCTGTATACATCACGCCAAACTTGAGCCCAGGAAACGGAAAGACCAGAGAATTGAGAGACCCATGACCTAGAACCACTCAAGGAATCAGGAAACTTTTCAGTTAGCAGGTACATGTAGATTTTAGCTATACCGTGGGGCTTAGCAGCATGATTCCTAAGTTGCTCCAAGAAGAGCCTAACCTGAGAGGGCACACTCACCAACCCAAAGTTATTACCTATGAGATGCCTTAGTTGATAAATCTTAAATATATTTTGAGAGGGTAGACCCAATTTAGTGAGAATATCCTTGGAGGAACCAAGAGCCCCTGAAAGTACAAATCTTGTACCAGTTGTCCTGTATTTGTGGGAGCCAGACCGATGACAGTGTGTGTCCGCCTACTCTAATATTGGGGTTATGAATTAGAGGCTGAGCATGATCTTTAGTATATGGGATTTTAAGGAAATTCCAAATTTGTGATAGGACTTTAGTGGATACCCCTATCACTGAGTTGCGAAGAGCCTCCAGGAGTGCGGAAATACTATAGAAAAAAAGGTGGCGGGGTGGGATATTATGCTCCCTCAACAGACTAAGCTCCAACTCTAACCAAGCAGGTGTATAGAGCTCACTCGGGGGTCCAATCCACCTGGCCAGTTTGGCTAAGTGGCTGGCCCAATAATACCATCCAAAGTTGGGCAGACGGAGGCCTCCCTTATCTTTTGGTAGACAAAGCTTGATGAAGGATCTTCTAGATTTTCTGCCACCCCAGATAAATTTGGATATTATTGAATGCAACTTCTGGAAGTAGGATTTAGGGAGCCAGATATTGAGAAGGTTTAAGGGTAGAAAGTCGCGGAAGCACGCTCATTTTAATTATATTGATACGCCCTCCAAATGAAATGGGCAGGTTATCCCATCTATTTAGATCTTTTGATGGTGTCTAACAGGTCGTCCAGGTTAGTTTCTTTACCGACTCTTCATCACGGGCCAAATAGATACCTAAGTATTTGAGATGGTTTGAGGCCCACTTCATACCGAATTGGGAAACATTAGCATGGTGTAAAAGTGAGTTGAGTGGGAATATTACCGATTTAGACAGATTAAGCTTATAATTAGCCACCTTGCCAAACAGGCTCACTAGTCGCAATACCTCCCCCAAGGAAATTTTGGGATTTGAGAGATGCAAGAGAATGTCGTCTGTGAAAACTGAGAGGGCCAAGGTCCGATGAGCAATTACACAACCAGAAATTTTGGCTGAATTTTTGATATGAAGCAGCAAAGGCTCCAGGTATAAGTTGAATAGATATGGAGACAAAGGGCACCCCTGACGAGTGCCAGATTGTAGGATAAAATGAGACGAGAACACCCCGTTGCAGTAGACCCTCACGGAGGGCGAGGTATAAATCGCCTGTAACCAGCCGATGAATTTCTCGGGAAAGCCCATTTTACCAAGGGTAGCCCACAGGAATTCCCACCTGACCCGGTCAAAGGCCTTCTCTGCGTCCAAAGCAACTAAAGCCATGGGGATCTGGGTTTCCTGAGCCGCCTGAAAGATGTGGGTAAGTGTGCGTATATGATCCGCAGCTGATCTACCTTGGACGAAACCTACCTGCTCTTGACTCAGCAATACTTGCCAGACCTGTTTGATTCTTAAGGAAAGAATTTTGGTTAAGATTTTAATATCATAATTAAGTAGTGATATCGGCCTATAGCTGGCTGGGTCCAGTTTAGGTTTATCCGGCTTTGGGATTAGGATAATAGTAGCTTCCAACAGAGAGGGGTCCAGTGGAGCTGAAGAAAGAATATAATTAAATAGCTTAAGAGAGCAGGGTAACTTCCTTACAAAATGCTTTGTAGAAGTTGGGGAAGGCCATCGGTCCTGGGGACTTATCGTGGGTAGGCCTTGATGACTTCCCCAACCTCTGCCAGCGTGATAGGCGAGGAGAGTACTTGCAGTGACCGGGTGCAACTTAGTGAGAGATATCCCTGCCAGGAAAGAATCTGGGTTCAACATTGGGGTTGAGGAGAAGTTGTTACTATATAAGTCTTTGTAGTAATCCTCAAAAATTCTTGCTATATCCCTTGGTGCTGTTTTATTGAACCATCAGCCCCTTTTAAAGCAGGAATTAATCTTGAGCTTTCTACCTCCCTTAACCTGAGCTAATAACCTCCGGGTTTCTCACCCTGGTCAAGATATCGCGTTTAGATTTTAAGATGGCATATTCGTTTTTTCTTTAATCAAATCCTCATACTCATTCCTGATCCTGAGCAGGTTTTCTAAGTCAGATTGTGAGTTTGAGGAAGAGAGGACACTTTCAGCCGACTTAATTCGGTTAGCCAGAAGGATAATTCTCTCTTCCCTCAACCTTTTCCTTTTAGTGGCAATTTTAATAAACTCATCTCTGAGAAAACACTTTAACACACACCAGACTAAGTCGTCTCTAGAAATTGAGCCCTGATTGATTTCGAGAAAGGACAAGATCAAAGATTTTAGATGAGCAGTGATCTGTTCATCCTTAAGGAGTTGTGTGTTGAGTTTCCAAGAGGTGTCTCTCTGGCCCAAGGGACAGGGGAAGAGCTTTATCCATGCCATGGCATGATCCGAAATAACAATCGGCTCTATACTAGTAAGGGATATATTAGCCAAGAGCCCAGTGCTCACCAAAAGGTAATCTAGTCTGGACCAGGATCTGTGTATTGAGGAGAAATACGTGTAGCTACGGCTGGAAGGATTCAAGATTCTCCAAGGATCGCTCAAGCCCAGCAAGTTACAAAAATCCTGAAGGGCCAGTTGGGCGGGTGTGGAGGATCCTATGGGCTTATAAGTTCTGTCAAGAGCCTGCGAAGGGGCAATATTCCAATCTCCCCCCAAAATGAGAACCGTTGGTAGAAGCTCACATAAACTAGTCGTTAGCTGCATAAGAAAATTGGAGTCCCCCCCAACTGGACAGTATATGGACCCCAGAACCACTCCCAAGTTGTTGAGCATGCCTTTGACTAATACAAATCTGCCATCTAAGTCTTTGGTACAACTCTCTAGAACAAAAGGTATATTACGTTTCATCAATATAGCCACACCCCTGCTGCTTGTAGACCCCTCTGAGACAAAGACCTGGGAAAAACCTTGACACCTTAGCAGATTAGTTTCAGAGGCTAGAATATGAGTTTCCTGTAAAAATAGAATGTCAACACCAGTGTTTAACAATTCAGTAGGATTTTCCTTTCTTGGTTACTTCCTAATACCCTGACATTCCATATAGCAAATTTAATGTGACCCAAGCCATTTAACAATCTTAATAGGAAACGGCACGATAGCTACCATCCATGGACTTGCATATCGAAACCCTGCAAAGTGGCACCTTCCACCCCCATGCCCTCCCCTGAACACTCCAAACATAATCAGAAGTAAATAACAGCTACATAGTTGAGACTACGTGATCCATAAGAAAAACCGGAGACAACAAAGGGGTTAATCCCAGAAAACTATTAAGAGCCTTGAGAAATATAATCCCCCCCATCCCCCAGATACTTTGTGAACCCTACCCTCCCAACTACCCCCAAAACTATTTACAAGTGGTCCCAAAAATATCCAGAGGCAGAAAATCACCCAATTAAGACATACAAGCGGGCCCGGCCCCCCCCAGGATACCTTGGTCTACCGCCAAGCTCCTTAAAGATAGAACCTTGGCCGAGCCATGGAACCCCACCTGAGATAGTGCTGGACCTCCAGCAAAAAAAGGTAGCATTCCTGCCAGAATGTGACCAAGGTACCCCCATTGCCCAATTACGGCCGCGAGACAGACTCTCCGGAGCTACGCTCCTCCCCGAGCCCCCCCAGCCCAACAGTAAACTTGAGCTGTCATCGCATCTAGCAATTCCGAGGCATCTAAACTCTGAACCCATAAAGAAATAAACCGGGAGGATTAACCTCCTGTAACGACCTACCTCAGTATTTCTCCAAACCCTCACGGTCCTGGTACACTGTGGAGAGGCTAAATACCTGGAGTATTCCAGTCCCGAGTCCCAAAATATAGCCCAGAGATTGCTTGAAAATAAATGGGAAAGACCCAGGCATCCTCACACCGGAAAAAACATCATGAAGGGAAGTTCCAGTCGGAAGACGCGCGGACGGACCAAAACAGTCCGACCGCATAATGGGACCTCCGGAAACCGCTACCCCCTAACTAGTTCCTCATCCCCCAGTGGAGACGCACGCTCGTGGCACCTTGGATCTACTAGGCCGAATAGGCCTCAGGGCCTACCAACTCACCACACACTGCCATCCTGACTCTACGCCAAGGAAACCAGGTAAGCCGGCATTAGTATCTGCCCAAAGGAGGTATCCTATTAGAAAAAGATCTCATTTTAAACTGACTAAGGCATAGCATACAACTTAAGCAAACTCGGTTAGACTTGTAGAGAGCAGTCTCCCTGAATCAATCAGTCCCCTTTGAAGAGGTTCGGGAGCCTCGTGTCGAGGTCAGCTAGAGCTTGATCTGGGTTGTCATAAGCATGCCAGGTGCTGTCTAGGGAGACCAGTAACCTTGCCGGATAGTTCACTCTGAATTTCATGCCTGCAGCAAATAGTTTTCTCACAATTGGGTGGAAGGCCGTTCTCTTTTGCCGGATTTCGTATGGCAGGTCCTGTGTGATTCTGATTTTGTTATGGGCCCACTGGATTGACTCTAATTCTTTGACCTTCATCAGAATATGTTGCTTCTCTATGTAGCTGAGGAACCTGATGATAATCGGTCTTGGGGGGGGCATCAGGCGGAGGCTTAGGTCTTAAGGATCTGTGTGCCCTTTTGATGTGGTATTGTTGATTGATAGGCGAAGGGTTGAACAAATCTGATGGAGTCCACACCTTCCTCCGACTAAGGCAAGCCAAGGATTAAAATATTGTTCCTCCTGCTTCTGCCCTCTAAGTCTTCAGTCTTGGACTGTAATTTCTGGATTTGCTGCCTTAGTTTGACTATTTCTGGGTCAGTTTTGTTTTTCCAAATTTCTAAGGAAGATGCTCTTGCCTCCATATCCCCCACCCATCTCGATAAGGCAGTGAAGTCACTTCTTATTGATTTGATTTCGCTTGAGATTTCCTGTAGCGTCTCTCTGAAGGGCAGGAGCTCCTGTAGGAATCGATCTTCTGTTAACAAATTGCTGTGTGAGGTAGGGGGTGATTGCTTTGGTAGTTGCCCGAGTTAGAGTTTCTGGCTTTTTTGGATGTTTTCTCCGGAGACGCGGGTGGAGTATGCTTAACCCCAGCTGTTTTCATGTCCGCCTCCATTGCCCCAAATGGCCTTTAAAACGGACGCTCCGCTGGAAAGTTTTGGCTCAGGAGTGTCCCAGACGGCCAGCGTCACTCCAACAAACAAAATCTTTGTAAAGGAGTACTGTAGAACAGTAAAAATAAGCGATTTAGAAGGGTAGAGGTTGGGAGCTCAGGAGAAAGCAGCTACCAGTCACTCTGCATCACGTGACTCTCCAGAAACATAGAAGTTGATGGCACATAAGGACTGCAAGGCCTATCCAGTCTGCACATTTCTTTTTCTACCATATGAATGTGCCACAGGCCTTTGCTCTGTCAACGGCCTATCTATTCATACTCATCTGTATTGCTCCCTTATGCCTATCCCATGCCTGTTTGAAGCCCTGCACTATATTCATATCCACCACTTCCTGAGGTAGGCCGTTCCATGCATCCACCACCCTTTCAGTGAAAAATAACTTCCTCACATTACCCCTTAATTGGCCTCCCTCTAATCTTAGGCTGCATCCCTTTGTCCTGCTATTTTTCTTATACTGAAATATTTTAGACTCTTTCACCTTGTTAATACCCTTAAGGTGTTTGAATGTTTCAATCATATCACCTCTCTCTCCCTCCTTTGCTCTAGGGTATTCATATTGAGTTCAGTTAATCTGTCCTCACAGGTTTTCTGATGCAGTACCTGCACCATTTTGGTTACCCTTCTCTGGACTGCCTCAATTTGGTTAATGTCCTTGTGAAGGTGTGGCCTTCAGTACTGCACACAGTACTCCAGATGGGGCCTAACCAGTGTCTTGGCTAAGGATAAGGAGAAGTCTTGCTTGCTTGCTTGATAAGAAGAGAGCAGGACAGGAGGAGACCTGTGAAGACAAGGAAATGAAGTAGACCTTACTAAAGTGGCCACTGTGACCACATGGGCAGTATATAAATTGTCCACTTCAAGTCTTACTATACATGTCACCTGTGAAGAAAAGAAAACATTTAGCCTGATTTTACCACCCCTTGTGGCCAAGCAATAGATCTATACTCCAATCCCACTCTTCCCTTACCTGTCACCTGTGCAGAAAAAAAAAGTGTTTAGCCTGAGTTTGCCACAGTTGTGTATGCACGATAGATCCATTGTCCAGTTCCACTCTTTCTATGCTGTGAAGAAAAAAAGAGAGATTATTTAGTCTGACTTGGCATGGCTACTGTGCCACAGTTTACCTGTGGAAGAAAAAAGTTAACATTAAAACTTAAACGCATAAAAAATAATATCATGACACTTACCAAATTAGTGATGACAATGCTGCTACAGAGAGATGTGTTGGAGGAAGAGGCAACTTTAGTCTGTGCTTGTAGTGTGCTGTCTGAAGTGAGAGGGAGGCAAAAGAAAATAAACAAACACATTTTAATGTCTTGTAAGCAAGATGGAAGCCCCTCCTGTGTGATGATGGACTAACCGACAACAGAGAGAATCAGTAGTGTGAAAAACAAAAAAATAAATTACCATCACAATAGACAATGTTGGTCTTTGCTGGACTTTAAGTCTTGCTACCTTTATGGGCTGCCTAGCTGGAGGCTTAACTTGAGGTCTGGCTTGCTGCATGGCATGCTGGCTGGCTGGGTTAAAGGTCTGCCAGTCAATGACATTTACGTTGGCTTAAGAGTTCTTGTCTTTCAGGTTTGAATGAGTGCAGGCTGTGGAGACAGTGGTTTTATGTGTCATTGCTGGATGTGGAGGACACAAGCAGGACAAACGACCAGGAGGAGGTGGTGTCTGAATTGCTGGTGGATGTATGGTCTGTATTGTTGTCAATGTCATTTACACTGCAAAGTTAACAGGCCATGTTTTTCAGTCTGGATGCATGTGATTGAGGTGATGGTGGTCAGTGTTACTGGTGACAACCTTGGCATCTCATGATGTAGTTTTTAAAGAATTTCTACTTTGTCTGTAGGCATGACATAGGGAGAGTGCAGATGGAGTTAATCTAATGGATGTATAGAACAGCAGCTCAACTTGGGGAAAAATATTCACAGGAAAATAAAATTGGGTAACACTTTATTTTAAGTGTCATTAACTAAACTGTAACCACTGTATAACTACTGAGTGTTGTGTACTTACACACAATTTGCATGAAGTAACTAAATTGTAACTTCACTGTATCTACTGTGCAGTTACATGTAACTACTCAGTAGTTTTTAACTATTTTCACATTTACGTGTTGTGTACTTACACAATTTGCATAAAGTAATAGCTACACGTGCAAGTACTACTGTCTCCCTTATGGCACAAATCATTTAATTTTGACAAGTGTAACTATACATTTAATAGCTGTTGTAAAGTGTAACAGAAAATCTGTTGTGCAACTACCACAGTATCTCTTCTGGTCTTAAATGATGTGTTCTTACAATGGCAACTACATTTGTAATAGTTATTGCAAATTGTAACAGCAAGTCTATTGTGTAATTACAATGTTACTAATTCTGGCATTAGTAAATTTGTTCTTACAATTGTAACTGCATATGATTGCAGGGTTGTGCATGTTTCAACAGTCTACATCTGACATTTAATGAAAAGGTAATGATACAGAAAAACTTAAAAGTGTAATCAGAATGGTAACTAAAATATGATTACAATGTAACTTCAGTCTGCTATATTTAAGTTATGCATATTAGAGCCAAGAATCCCAGGACAGAGTACTACCTGGGTGGAGTCCGAATATCTGCATCAGAGAAGGAGAAGGACCTGGGAGTGATGATCACTAGTGACCTGAAGCGCTCCACGCAGTGCAAGAAAGCAGCAGCAAAGGCAACAAGATGCTTGGATGCATAATGAGGGGGATCAGTAGTAGGGGAGAAGAGGTAATACTGCCCTTGTACAGGTCCCTGGTAAGGCCTCATCTAGAGTATGTGGTTCAGTACTGGTGTCCACACCTCAAAAAGGACATTAACCTGCTGGAGAAGGTCCAGAGAAGGGCTACGAACATGATAGTGGGTCAGCAGGGTAAGACATATGAGGGGTGGTTGATGGCACTGAACATGTTCTCCCTGGAAGAGAGGAGAGAGAAAGAAAGAGAGAGAGGGGGCATGATTTGGACCCTCAAGTACAGTACTTGAAAGAGATAAATAAGGTGGATAAGAAAAGTCTCCCTAAGCAGAGTGGCAACCATAACATGAAGGGCACAGTCTTAAGCTGGAGGGTGGGAGATTTAGGAGGGAGGTCAGGAAGCACTTCTTCACAGAGTTGGACACTTGGAATGCATTGCTGGAAGAGGTGATCTCATTGAAGACAGTGGGCAGCTTAAAGAGATGCTGGGATAGGTATGGGGGAGGGTAAGTAGTGATGGGTAAGTGGCTCATTGGTTCGCGGAAGTGATTCACGGAGTGACAAATCTGTGAGTGCTCCACAACGCGGCAGAAAGTACTTTATAATGGGTAATGCGAAGTCCACTGAAAACAATGACTTCATGCGTACTCTGCCTTCCACTTACCACTTCACCCTGTTTTAAGCTCTAAAGGTGAATTTTGCAGTGATTCATGGGATTTAGGTCACATGGGCTCTAGATTGTTCTGCGCTGCCTCAGTTTGGGGTAATGTGTGTAGGAAGCTGTAGGAGACAATCTGCTCTGAGAGCTCTCTTCGATTCAAACCTTCAAAAAGCTGTTAAAAAAGCCTTTTCAAGTCATTGTTTTTGCTGAAACTTTAGTTCATTGATTATAGGAAACCCTCCTGTGCTCATATCATTGAGCGTTTATTGTTTGTGCATGGATTTTGAATGTTAATGTACAACATTGTCTGTGTACTGAGAGACAGTGGAAGTGTGCTTTGGGGGAGGGGTGTATCTGTGGTGTATGTAGATTAACTTGGAGAAAAGGGCAGTGCTTTCTGTTTTGGTGATATTTTTCTTGTATAACTGTGTTAAAACTGTACACACAGTAATATTTTCAATATTTCTTGCCATTTTTTTGCTGTTTGTTGTGTTGCAGCAGTGCATTATTTTAGTTTGTTTAAAATATGTGGTTATATTACTGAAGTTTTCAATTTGCTATGCCTTACTTAGTGTGTGTGTGAGGATGTGTGTGACACATGTCATCAAATCCAACACCTTTTATTGTGCCACATAATAATTTCAGCAATGTGAGGCTACTTTCCACTGCAGCTGTGTGATTTTTGTACTTCTTTGTGGTATCTTTACTGGTACTATTAATAGTGACTGTTACTGTCGCAGTGCATAATTTTAGTTTGTTTAAAATATGTGGTTATATTACTGAAGTTTTCAATTTGCTATGCATAACTTAATGTGTGTGTGAGTATGTGTGTGATGCGTGTCATCAATTCAGACTCCTTTTATTGTGCCACATAATAGTTTCAGCAATGTGAAGCTGTTATCTACTGCAGCTGTGTGATTTCTATACTTCTTTGTGGTATCTTTACTGGTACTAGTACTAGTGACTGTTACTGCAGCAGTATAGTACACTGCCACTCCCGCGGCCTACCCCAACCAGCAAAGGTATTCTTTTCCAGATGTGAATTTCTGATGGTGAGCACTGGTTAGGTTTTGTGCCTTTGCATCTGCATCACTTCAGTGCACAGCGCAATCTTAATCTGTCTGCATTTGCATCTCTTTAGGGCCCAATCTCCATCTGTAACTTGTCACAGTTGTTTCTTTGGCTTCCCTTCAGAGTACTGGACAGGTGTGGTGCTTAATTCTGCATGAATATTGCACTCATTAATATGTGTTTTTAAGACAGGACCATCATCACGAGTCACTCGTGATACAAATCACGTTCTTCATCGTCACGGTCACAAATGAAGTCAGAAATCACGATTTGCGATCATTCACATTATGAATCACAACATAAATTTTTTTTCTAGTTACTTGGATGTATTGTAAGCCTGTTTTGTAGTATCTCTCCAGGCTTCACCACCCCAACATTGTACTCATTGATATGTGTTTTTAAGTCTGGGAGTTTTAAGCTACAGCTCATTGGGGCCCAGGGAAATACAGCTGTAGGCATTCACATTTCTTCATCATCACGGTCACAAATGCAGTCACAAATCACGATTTACGATCGCAGCATGAATCACAACATTAATTTTTTTTAATAGTTACTTGGATGTATTGTAAGCCTGCTGATCACGGTGCTGAACAGGGATGGGATCTACACCTGGGCCTGGGGGGGAACAGGCACATCCTGCTCCAGAGGACCTGGTGCTGGACTTGGAGGTGGTGGTGGTGGTGGTCATTCAACTGCCTCAGAGTCAGGACAGGAGGCGGTACTGGTCCTGTTTCGGGGGGGCACTCACAAGTTTTGAGTGGTCCAACAGAAATGGGCACCCATGCCCTCCACACATGCACACGGTACAATGCTTACCACTTCCACACTCTCCCAGAGCTGCCCTGCCCCAGACATTCCCTCACCCTGGTCCATCTCTCCTACTGATCTCCCTCAGTCCGAGCAATCACTACTCATACTGTCACACAAAACTCACACACAGTCACACAGACACAGACAAACAACTAACTACTTATAAAGGTAAGAAAAATAAAATTTACAGAAAGAACAAATTAAGTAAAAAAGAGTACAGAAAAGATAAAAAAATGTAGCTTTTAAAAAAGCTGTTGGGTCTAAATCAAAGTTTAAATCTCCTCTTCGTTCTGATCTAAAAGTATTTGCAGTCACAAAACACACTACTCTCTCTCCATCTGCACAGGAGAAAGTAAAAGTGTCTGCTTGTATGACTCACTTTCTTCCTGCCTAGCTAAAGAGCATGTGACTTACAGTACTGTAAGCCATGTGATGCGGGGGGGCTGCCAAATCTGAAACACCAAGTGGATCACTTTGAATCATAATGAGGAACGCGAAGTCCATAAAACACAATGACTTTGCCTTACTTCGATTGCCATTCCACCTTAACGTGAAGTGGCAATGACAGACGGAGTGAGCACTTTGCATTACCCACTTCCATGAAGGGAGTGGCAACGCCATGCCTACTGCTCACTCGCCGTGGAATTTAAATTCACTGCATCTCTAAGGGTAAGGATCATAGGTAGGGAGGATGGAAGGTGTGGGGAGAGAAGGCATAGACAGTAGCTCAAACTGTGTACCCTGCAATACCAGCAGACTAGATAGACGAAATTGCCTTCTTCTGCTGGCTTTTTCATATGTTCGCATGTTAAATGCACCAACCACCAACTCTTTAGATAATGTTCCATGTCTGTATTCCAGTTTTTCATGAATTTACAAGTTAATACACATGCAGTCTAATACTGTGAATTGATATGTAACTGTACACAAAATTGTTCATCTGCATAATTACTAATTTGTGATAACAATATTGTGGCTAACAAATAATGGCATTGTTTTCACAGTTAATGCCTAGATAACATGTCTTTGCAAGTGTGCCCACTCACATTTATCAAATGTCAGTACTGTAGCTGTGATGTAAGTTCTCATTCAGAAATCAGTCCCTCATGAACTTACTGTTTACTAAACATGAAGCCTAATATTGGACCCTATTCACATACAGTAGGTGGATGGGAATGTGTCAAATGAGCACACCCAGTCCTGGGGATCTACAGTAGCCATCCAGTCAGATGAATTGACCACAGAATTTCATCTCTTTAAAATTGCTGTTGTACCACAGTTCATAGATACATAGATACTTTGAGCAGATAAGGGCCTATGGCCCACCCAGTCTGCCCACTTGAGCTCGTAAGATCACTTTAAGTTTGTCCAGAAGCCTGTTGCCCTTTACCCCTGACCTCCAGGATTCCTTTATGTGTATCTCATGCATTCTTAAATCCTATGATTGTTTCAGCCCCCACCAATTCCTCAGGCAGGGCGTTCCACTTATCCACCACCCTTTCTGTGAAGTAATTCTTCCTCATGTTTCCTCTGAATCACCCTCCCTCCAACTTCCTCCCATGCCCTCTAGTCCTGGATCATCTTTTTCACTGGAGAATAGTGTTTTCCTGCACCCTGTTCCTCCCTGTAAGGTACTTGTATGTCTCGCTCATATCCCTCTCTCCCTTCTCTCCTCCAGGGAGTACATATTCATGTCCTTCAGCCTGTCCTCATAGGACTTGTGATGCAATCCCTGCACTATCTCTGTTGCCTTCCTGTGAACCTTCATCACCCTGTCTATGTCCTTACATAGGTAAGGACTCCAGAACTGGACACTATACTCCAGATTGGTCCTCACTAGTGTATTGTATAGTGGGATTATGACCTCCCTTTTCCTGCTGTTGATGTCCCTACCTATGAATCCCAGCATCCTATTTGCTTTACCTGCTGCCTTATCACACTGTTTCCTTACCTTGAGGTTATCAGAGATGATAACCCCAAGGTCCCTTTCCTGCTTGGTGCATGCAATATCCTCAGCCCTCAACTGATATGTTGTTCCAGGGTTTGTGTGCCCCATATGCATTAGTTTGCACCTTTTTGCATTAAATTTCTGCTGCCAAAACCTTGACCATACTTCAAGTTTCAAAGATCCTGGAATGTGACTGCACCCTTCTGTGGTACAACAGCATTCTGAAACCTCTAGAGACTGCACAAGTCAGTTTTATTCTGAAAGTGAAAAAATGGCTGCATGTACATTTCACATACTACTATACACTATAAAAAATATGAGATGAGCAACTTTATGCACAACTAGTGTGCATAGCTGCCCATCCAGTATTCTCTATGTTGTGCAGTTACAGTGTAGTTATTCAGTAGTTACAGTGTAGTTAGTGACACTTGTTACCAATGTATGTTATCTTTCAGAAAACATTCCCTCATGAACTTACTGCTGTATAGTGCAGTGCATAAGAGCACTGACCTGCAAACCTGGAAAACTGGATTTGAATCCCAGAACCACCACTTGTACACTGTGTGACCAAAAAACTAAAAACAAAAATAAACTTGCAATCTAATATTGTTAATTGGTATACAATAAAAATCATTAAATAATTACTCATTGGCTTTTAACAGTGCTGTAGTTACTAAGGGATGTGCTGCTTCTCTGGTATTATTTCCACAGCTGATGCCTAACTCACATGTATTTGCAAAGTACACAGAAACTGACACTTAAAGTATAAGAATAAGGGTGTAACAGTGCTGTTGTTACAAAGGAATGTGCTGCTTCTGTGGCATTGTTTTTACAGTTAATGCCTAACTAACATGCATTTGCAAAGTAGGTATGCAGGAACTGACACTTTAAGTGTAAGTGGAAGGGTGTAACAGTGCTGTAGTTACTGAGGAATGTGCTGCTTCTGTAGCATTGTTTCCACAGTTAATGCCTAACTAGCATGTGTTTGCAAAGTAAGTAGGCAGAAACTGACACTTACAGTGCAATAAGATGAGTGCACCTACTATACACTTACATTGATCAAATGTCAATGCTATAGTTCTGATGTATGTTCTCCTTCAGAAATCATTCCCTCATGAACTTGCTGTTTAATAAACATGCAATCTAATATTGCTAATAGCTTGGCAGAAGACACCAGGAGAAAGGACTGCTGTGTGACTGGACTTCTCTGCTGGGACTAAAGAAGAAGAACTTTTGTACTTGGACCTTTAATTTAGGGTAAAAAAAAACAACTAACAAACAAAACAAAAAAAAAAAGTGGGTGTTTGTCTGAGTTAACTGAACTGAATGGTTATCTGAACAGTTATCTAGGTGTAAATCTCAGGTGATTGAAAGGACTTAATAGCTGTGAGGTTTAAATTACTTGTAGAAAGATCTAGTAAGTAGGGGGAGTGGCTTAGCTAGAAGGAAGCTACATTTAAAGACTGACTTAGAAAGATTCTGCTAATAGCTTGGCAGAAGACACCAGGAGAAAGGACTGCTGTGTGACTGGACTTCTCTACTGGGACTATATTGCCCTCCTTCCTCCCTCCCTCCACCCCCCACCCAAAGCTAGTTCTATTTTTATAGGCATAGGGTTTGACTGACAACAGGAACTTCCTGTTTGGGAGCAGGAAGTGAGTGATCACAGAACCACCAAAGACCCACCATTCTAGAAAGGCAAGAGTAGCTCTCCAGCCCCCTCTAGCTACTGGAGGTCTGCCTCTGAGCAAGTAAGGGGTTTACTGAGAAATATAGGATATTCTTGTCGCAGAACAGGACAATCAGGAGCTTAAAGGGCACACAGGCAGAAAGTAAGGAGAGAGAGAAAAAAAAACAGAGGAAAGAGTAAGGATTGCAAACAGTTAAGGGGCCAGAAATAAGACATGATTGGAGTGGTGCAGTGCAGTGGCTGTGGAGCAGCAGTCTTCCGGGAGACATTCTGGAGGATGCAGTGTTGTCCCATCTGCAGGCACCTCTCTGGGCTGAGGGAGCAGGTTGCTCATCTCCAGGCTGAGTTGGCCAGGATTTGTGGCACCTCCTCTTCCATCCAGGGACCACCAGTGCCACTGCCGTTGCCTCAGAGGTTGCCAAGAAAGAGAAGCGGTTGGACCACAGTGGGCTCAGGGAGGGTGAGGGTGGTGGAACAGAGGCACATCCCTCCAGCTGTACCTCTCCACAATTCCTATGCTATTCTGGCAAAGTGTGGTTCCTCTATGGAGGCACCCGCAGTGGAGACCAAGGAGGATGCTGGGAACCTCCACAAAGGAGACCCACAGGAGGGTGGCAGGGGACCCTGCAGGGGAAGGAAACAACTTCTGGTGGGGGACTCCATTGTTAGGAAGTTAGAACTGGGGGAGGAAGGGGAGAGAGATGTAAGGTGCCTGCCTGGTGCCATGGCTTGGAGGGACAGAGAGCGAATCCTCAGGATTGCCCAAGCAGCTGCACAGGGGAGGGAGCTGGATGTCATTGTCCCCCTAGGGACAAATGACCTGGCTAAGAAAGGGATTAGAGAAGTGCAGGAAGAGTTTGTGGAATTGGAGAGGGTCCTTAGTCAAGTAGCACACACAGTAACCTTCTCAGAGGTGCTGCCCATCTATGGCATAGGAGATGCAAGGGTGTTCCACACAATGGGATTCAATCAGTAGTTGAAAAACTGGGGTGGAGCTCAGGGATTTGGCTTCATTGGGGACTGGGGGTCCACCAGGAGTGATGCAAGCCTATACTGGCATGATGGGCTGCATCTGTCCAGGAGGAGAACCAGAATTCTAGGTGATAGGTTTAAATGCTTCATTGGCAAGCATTTAAACTAGCCAAGGGGGGAGGCACTGGAAAGGAGCAGGGAAATCCTAGCCCCCAAAAAAATCATGGTAGTAAGTGTGGCAAACACCAACATAGAGGTGTCGATAGGGAGAAGGGCTGGGGTAAATGGAGAAAGTGACAAAGGCAAGAGGGACAGGGATGGGGCAAAAGGGAGTAAGGCCATCAGGAAATGGAGGGTAATGAGTACCAATGCCCATAGTCTGGGCAACAAGCTCCCTGAGCTGGTGGCCTTGATGGAAGAGGGATTCCTGGATATCATAGCAGTCACAGAAACATGGTACACAGAGAACCATGACTGGAATGTTAACATACCAGGGTACATAACATACAGGAGAGACAGGCAGGGGAGAAGAGGGGGAGGAGTATCTCTCTATGTAAAGGAAGGGATAAAAGCAACTGAACAAAAGAGTAAACAGGGAGGAGAGGAGGCACTGTGGGTCACTTTGGAGACTGGAAATGGCACCACAATCCTCACAGGGGTTGTGTACAGACCCCCATGTCAGGGGGGAGGGAATGGACAAGGATATGATAGAAGGCATTCTTAGAATGGCAGAGAAAGGGGAGATACTGTTGATGGGAGACCTGAATATGCCAGATGTTAACTGGAGCACATTTGCTGCAGCCACACTGAAGAGCAGGGCCATTCTTGATGCTCTACAGGTGGCAGGCCTCAGACAGCTAGTTTCGGAACCCACTCATGATGGAGCAATCTTAGACCTCATACTCTCAAATGGGGGCAGTGAGAGGATCTCAGATCTAGAAGTGGGTTGCCATCTGGGGACAAATGACCATCAAACAGTGTGGTTTATGTTAAACTCAGCTACAGAGTCAAGCCATACAAAAATGAGGGTACTGGACTTCAGGAGGGCTGACTTTGGCAAGATGGGAGAGTGCCTCAGAAAAGCACTAGCAAACAGGCTAGAAGGAGGTGTGGAGCAACACTGGGGAATCATCAAAACTGCCATCACAGAGGCAATAAGCCTTTGTATGAAGCAAATAAACAAATCAAAATGAAAGAAAAGCCACTATGGTTCCCAAAAGAGGTGGCTGTGAAAGTCAGGAAGAAAAAGATAGCATTCTGGAAGTATAAGGAAACACAGAAGGAGCAGGACAGAGAGCTGTACTAGTTAAGGCAGAAGGAAGCAGGGAGGGAAGTCAGAATAGCAAAGGCCCAAACTGAGGAAAAGATAGCCAACTCAGTTAAGAAGGGAGATAAAACCTTTTATAGGTACATCAGCGAGCGTAGAAAGACAATGGGAGGGATAGTGAGGCTGAATAGAATGAACGGTGGGTGGACAGAGGGGGACAGTGAAAAATCAGGGATACTGAATGAATATTTCTGCTCAGTATTCACAAAAGAGGAGGGGGAAGTGCCTAATCCAATTAACAGAAGCACTCTTGATAGGGGGTTGATCCCAGTCCTTTCACAGAAGAAAGGGTTCTGCAAGAACTCCTGAAACTGAAGGTGGACAAAGCAATGGGTCCTGATGGAATTCACCCCAGAATTCTAAAAGAATTAAGGGAGGAACTAGTGAAACCACTGGCTACTCTTTTAATAAATCATGGGAGGATGGTGTGGTACCCAAGGACTGGAGGAAGGCGGATGTGATTCCCTTCACAAAAGTGGGACCAAGACAGAGGCAGAAAACTATAGACCTGTCAGTCTGACCTCTGGTAGGAAAGTGATGAAGTCACTTCTGAAGGAAAGAATATTTGAGTACCTAGAGGCCAGTGGGGCACAGGACCCAAGGCAGCATGGGTTCACAGCGGAAGGTCATGTCAGATGAATCTAATAGATTTCTTTGACTGGGTGACCAAAGTAGTAGACCAGGGAGGGCTGTGACATGGCCTACCTAGACTTTAGCAAGGCATTTGACACAGTCCCACACAAAAGATTAATAGTCAAATTAACCAGCCTGGGAGTGGGTCCCAGGGTGGTAGCCTGGGTAAAACATTGGCTGCACAACAGGACACAGAAGGTAATTGTAAATGGAGTCCACGCTGAAGAAAGAGGGGTTACTAGTGGGTACTGCAGGGTTCAGTATTGGGTCCAGTCCTTTTAATGTCTTCATCAGTGACATTGCAGAGGGACTGGAAGGAAAAGTATGACTTTTGCAGATGACACAAAGATCTGCAACAGGGTTGATACACAAGGAGGCGTGGAAAGGATGAAAAGGGACTTGGCAAGGTTGGAGGAATGATCAGAAGTATGGCAGCTAGGATTTAATGCAAAGAAGTGCAAAATAATGCACCTGGGAAACAAGAACCCAGGGGAAGAATACACAATGGGTGGGGAGGTAGTAACAACAACAAAAAAGGAAAGGGACCTGGGGTAATCATATCAGATGACCTTAAGGTTAGCAAGCAATGTGAGAAGGCAGTAGGAGGTCTGGGGTATACTGGGATGTATAGGGAGAGGCATCAGCAGCAGAAAACAGGAAGTTGTTATCCTCTGTACAGACAGTTGGTGAGACCCCATCTGAGTACTGCATCCAGTTCTGGAGACCCCATCTCCGCAAGGACATAGACAGGATAGAGGCAGTCCAGAGGAGGGCAACTAAAATAGTGCAGGGTCTGCAAGAGAAGCCGTATGAGGAGAGACTAAAGGAGCTTAATATGTATACCCTTGAGGAAAGAAGGAGAGGGGGACATGATAGAAACTTTAAGTACCTCAGTGGAATCAACAAAGTCCAAGAGGGTAGCATCTTTCAGAAAAAGAGACGTGCAAGAACAAGGGACACAATTTAAAGATAGAAGGGGTGGTTCAGGGCAATGTGAGGAAGTATTATTTCACAGAGAGGTAGTGGATGCATGGAACAGCCTTCTTGAGGAGGTTGTGGGGTCTAAAACTGTGGGAGAATTCAAGAATGCATGGGACAGACATAAGGCAATTCTTGTGGGGGGGTAGGAAGAAATAGGCTGTTGGTTAACTAGGATCTGCGGCCTATCCTGTAGGTAGGGAAATGGGCAGACTAGATGGGCCAAGCGGTCCTTATCTGCTGTCAATGTCTATGTTTCTATGTTTCTCTATGCTATACAACTACATTGTTTACTTATACAATAAAAGTCAACCATTTACATAATTACTTATTGACTTGTAATAGTGCTGAAGTTACTAAGAAATGTGCTGCTTCTCTGGCATTGGCCCACATCTCTTCTGCACCCACACCCCTATCATGCTTCTGCCCAGGTGGGTGGCTGTGGATGGGGCATGGCAACATGCCATGCTTTATCCCTGATCTGCTGTGTGGCATGTTGGTGGTTGGAGGGGGCCAGATAAACAGGCACCCTTACTTAGTCTTTACATGCCCTTCCCACCAGTTGAATGAGGTGTTGACCACGTCAAGGACAGCACATTTGACATGTTCCCTGCCGCCTTTGTAAATAGGGTCCAATATTAGATTGCATGTTTAGTAAGCAGTAAATTCATGAGGGACTGATTTCTCAATGAAAACTTACATCACAGTTATAGTACTGACATTTGGTAAATGTGAGTGGGCACACTTGCAAATACATGTTACCTAGGCATTAACTGTGAAAACAATGTCATTATTTCTTAGCCACAATACTGTTACAACACCAGTTAGTAATCATACAAATAAAATATTTTTGTGTACAGTTATATATCAAGTCACAGTATTAGACTACATATTTATTAACCTGTAGGTTAATGAAAATCTGGAATACAGACATGGAACATCATTTAAAGAGATGCCAGTCAGTGCATTTAAGTGTAGCAGACTGAAGTTAGTAATCATATTTTAGTTACCATTCTGATTACACTTTCAAGTTTTCTGTGTGACTACTGCTTTAATAAATGTCAGCTAGACATACATGGTTGAAACAGTGCACAAGATCTGCATGTTATACTTTTAAGAACAAATTTAATAATGCCAAAACTAGTAACATAGTAGTTACTCAATATATTTGTTGTTACAATTTGCAATAGCTAGTACATGTGTAGTTGCCCTTGTAAGAACAAATTACATAAATAATGCCAGAAGAGATACAGTGGTAGTTGCACAATAGATTTTCTGTTACACTTTGCAACAGCTATTAAATGTGTAGTTACACTAGTCAGAATTAACTGATTTGTCCTAAAAGGGAGATAGTAGCAGTTGCCCATGTAACTATTACCTCATGCAAATTGTGTAACTACTGAACACACAAATGTAAAACTAGTTAACAACTACATAATAGTTACATGTAACTGCACAGTAGTTACAGTGTAGTTATACAGTAGTTACAGTGTAGTTACAGTGTAGTTATACAGTAGTTACAGTGTAGTTAATGACTTTAAAATAAAGTGTATTCACAAAGTGAATCAGAAAGAAAATGATTCAACTGATAAGGCAGAAAGGAGGGATCTAACACTTTTGTGATTATGCTTCAAACATCCTCATCAAGGAAGCAGCCTTCCCAATTTTCCAGGTGAGTTGTTCCCACATGGGAATTCTTTTACCATTACTGCTTGTCTACATCAATGGAAGGTAATTTGCCAATGCCGATATCATCAGGTTGTTCTGATTCTTCTTCATCACCACTGCTATCACCATGTGGTATGAACACAGATGTTATTGGGTTAAATGAAATGTGCCCTGCATTCATTTTAGTAAATGTTAGAATATAAACATTTCTAGGAGGCAGATTTGTATGCCTGTCCCACACAATGGCCCCTGCCAAACTAAATACCCTCTCCAAGCTGACACTGGAAGGTGGACTGCTCTGATATTTGATGGCTATGGAAGGCAGTGCTGGTCAATTGGTGACCTTGCTACTCCAGTACAGCAGTGACTTTTCCAATATGTTAAGGTGCCTGGTATCCATCAAATATCCATCTATCATGCATTGTTCTGCACACAGTCTTGTTGATTCATTAGTCTCCTCCTCCTTTTTTTCTTCACATCTGCAATTCCCATTTGGCACAAAACATCCCAAAGTGGATTTATTGTTATCTTTTGTCTGCTACCAGGCCTGTTTTATGGCCCTTTTACCTGAGGTAGTAGCAACACTCAGTCAATGGTCACTTTCATGTTGTGCCTTACATAACTGTGGCATAACTTGTGTGGTCCATTGACCTATATTATTAGCTGATCACTTAGATTTTGGACCTGAGTACGACCACCTTCAGGTATCCATCACAGGCCCCATTTATATTATGGGTTCAGTCTGAAGACTGCAGAATGCATGAAATATGGTTATTGCAGTCCAACTCATGGAGCATGTCTAAGATTAAGGGTCAGCTTCCTCTATCACAACCTGCCTCTAGCACCTGCTTAACATTCAATAGCACCTGCCTCAGAATCCTTAGAAATGGGATAACCTGACTGATACAGGCAGTGTCCCCACTCATTGCCTGTGTGGCATGTTCAAATAACCTTATAATCATGATCAGGCCATCCATCTGTCACTATTGATCTGTTGTAAGAGACATGGATACTCTGGCACTGTTTCCGCTTGTATGCAGAAGCAGATATTCTGAGATGGCATTGTATTGCCCATACAAGCACTCAATCAAGTACAGTGTTAAGTTCCATCTAGTGATCTGCAGGTACCTTAGATGGCTATGGACCTTTCCAGAATGGGCAAGGTGCTTAGATGGTTATGGACCTTTCCAGAATGGGCAAGGTGGGGACAGATGTGATGGGCCAAAGTCAACATTAGATTGATTTTGGAATATGAGAAACACTTCTGCACTACAAGATTAAGACAGTGTGCCATGCCTGAAACCTTGAGAAATCCCTATCACTAATGCATTTAACCACATTTGAGCGATTATCACTCACAATGAAACCTGGTTTCAGGGAATGTGGTGCAGCCACTCATCCGTCTCAGTCAGGAGCAGTTTTAACATTTTCTGACCCATGTGCAATCCACTTCCATGCTTCATTGCCAGCATGACATGCTAGTAAACACCAGGAATGTTGCTACCACTGCAGTTGGGCTTTGTTCACTTTTTCCTCATTCCAGTGTCAAATACCACCCTCCCCCCAGTAACTTGTGCCCAATGGGCTGTAATGCACAGATAGGAGCTACCAGCTGTTTGGCCACTGGTCCACATATCCATACTAAGATGTATGTATGGTGATGCTGAATGCTGCAGGGCATGTGTTACTGTGCATGACACAGTCTTTTAAAGTTCAAGAATGGCAAGGGTGGAGAAATAGTTTCACGATGGAGTCTGCCATTTTGGACAGGCATGCAAAATCATCCTTTGGAATCCCACATTTGTCAGCTTATCAGCAGTTGTTGCATTCAGTTCCCATGCTGTAGCATGATTGGGTGGGTGTTTGCTATGATGCTAAAACATGTTCAGCAGTCTACAGTAGGTTACACCTTTCTGGGTGTTGGGATACCAAACAGCTGGACTTTATGCACTGACGGCATGGCTGGTGGGGTAACATTTGGCTCGAGGGGTCATAGATGCTGTACATATTAATGAAGAGATTTTTGGTTTTCATGGACTGGGGTTAATGCACTTTGGTGACTTTGACTGCTAGTACTCAAACCACCACTGCTACTACAGCCACTGCTAAGCAGTCCTACCAACTCTTCCTCCTCACCTCTGTTGTAGTTGTCCATGGTCAACTCTGACTCCTCCAGGACTGTATCCATGCTGCTTTGGGATGCATTGCACTATGAAAATGATACAGAAGAAAGCACCCCTGCATTGGCTTCCCTTGGGGTTCTGAGTCCAGCATAACATATGCTAGGATTTAAGGAGTGTATGTTACCCACCAGCACCTTAGTTGTTCCCATTTTTCCAATGGCAAACACCTGCTCAACACAGCTGGCTGATAGCCACTGTTTCATCAGCTGGGTCCAGTGTCTAAAACCCCCAAAGTAGGGATTTTGTAGCCCTTGATTTTGCATGGTGGAGAACCTGGTAACAGGACATTGGAGGGGTGGAAAATGGTATTTGACTCAACAGTGCAGACAAGAACAATAACTGGAGGACTGGGGAGAGCACTGGTAATTCTCTGAAATAACTGTGGTGTACACAGTACCACAGATTCAGTGGCAATGACCCTAACTTTTTTATTTTCATGTTCCTACAGAGGGCCCAGACCATATCCTCATCCACACCAAGGCTGATAACCTCCTCCTGAGTTCTGTCCTCCTCATCATCCTTAGTCTTACATTCTCCACTCACTCTTTCCTTCTCAGCATCCTTGCATGCAACAGTCAGATCTCCCTCATCAGAATGTGAGTCATGCACAAGCTCATCAACACTCTTGTTAGGAAAAGGAAACCTATCATCCTGATCAGGCTTACCACCCAAACAACAGCAGACATGGAAACAACAGCAACCACCTCATTGTCCCAGATTCCCCCTTTTTCCCTCACAAAAAGACAGAGACCATTGTTTGTTGTTGTGCTCAGATTGGCAATTAATTTATTAAATATCATAATTCCATTTTTCATCTCATCATCAATTATTATTGTATCTTTCACAATTGTGTTTTATTGCATCCATATATCAATCTCTAATCATCCATCTTTCTTCCTCTTCTCACTTCCCCAGGCGAAAACCTGGGTGCCTTGTTCTTCTCTTTTTCTGTTAGGTAATGGTGAGAACCGAGACCGCTTTTTCTCCTTCAGCTTCTTTTCTTTTCATCCTGTTCCTTTTATCCCCCTCCTCCTGCCCCTTTTTTCTTAGCCAGTCTCCAGCTTGTATTGATGACTGGCTTCTCTCAATTTAGGGTATGGTTCTCCCACCATAGGGGACCTCCTCCCTTTCCTTCTTTTTCCTTTTTTTTTTTTTTTTTTTTTTAGTTTCCTGCATGTCTCCTCCATGCTTCCATATAGCCCATCATTTCCATGTTAAACATATCTATGGCTAGGTCTAAGAGCTGCATGCCATCTGACCTGTAGAAATCCTCTACCCACTCTTCCACTCCCTGTAGTATTACGCGCTCCCCCCCCCCATTTTCCTTATCAGTGTTCCTACCTTTCTATTCATCTTTCTCCTGGCCCTATCTACTGCTCTGACTGTGTTCATGCCTCCATATCCTTCTTGGAATCATATCTGATCAGGCAAGACATACCCCTGGCCACCACTACTCTATTTTCTCTAAGTTTCTTTTCACTTACATGTATGTGTCCACCCATGGCTTTCCCCCAATATCATTACCCCATAGATGTGCAATAATTACTGTAGGTCTGGAATGGGTCACCACTCTTTCATCTCTTTCGGGGTAGGAAGCAGTTATGCCCATCTCATCCCACGGATGACATGCCAAACCAACCTACATTTTCTCACATCCTGGTACAGCTGCTTTCCCCCAGCCTTTTTCCTCAGCTCTCTGTTCAGCCCAATAAATGTAGGAATGACCACAGGTCCATACTTCCTTGATCCTCCCTCTTCCTACAGGATGTAAACAAAATAAGTGTATTATACATGTTCTTCGCTCCTTTTTCATATCCCAGCTCTATGACCCCTCCTCCCCCAATGTGGTTCCATATCTGTAAAACAAAATGCAGGTGATACATCAGTCTCCATACTGCAATGCCCAAATGTATCTTCTGTAACTGGCTGACCACCAGTGCCCCTTTTCCATCCTATTAGTCACTGTCTCACCTGCTGCTGCCCACTGTGAAGCAGCCCCTATTCAAAGGGAGTGAGATAAGTAATTGCCTGGATCTTCCCCCAGGAATTGCATGCCTTTTTTGAGCATGGCTGTGACTTGATAACTTGTAACCTTTTCCCCATCCCCATGCACAAATAATCCACAGTGAAGAAAAGAGGGTAACTATTGGGGAACTGCAGGGTTCGATACTGGGACCGGTCCTCTTTAATATCTTTATAAGTGACATTGGAGAGCATCTGGAAAGAAAAGTATTCCTCTTTGCAGATGACACAAATATCTGCAATAGGGTTGATACACAAGGTGGGGTGGAAAGAATGAAAAGGGACTTGGCAAGGTTGGAGGAATGGTCAAATATGTGGCAGCTCAGATTCAATGCAAAGAAGTGCAAGGTAAAGCATCTGGGAAACAAAAACCCAGGGGAAGAGTACACAATGGGGGTGAGTTAAAAACAACAACAAAAATCGAAAGTGACCTAGGAGTAATTATATCACATGACCTAAAGGTGGGCAAGCAATGTGAGAAGGCAGTAAGGAGGGCTGGGGGGATACTGGGATGCATAGGGAGAGGCATCAACAGTAGAAAACAGGAACTTTTTATCCTTCTCTACAGACAGTTAGTGAGACCCCATCTGAAGTACTGCATGCACTTTTGGAGACCCCATCTCAACAAAGACATAGACAGAGTGGAGGATTTCAGAGGAGGGCAACCAAAATGGTGCAAGGTCTGCACCAGAAGACATACGAGGAGAGACTAAAGCAGCTTAATATGTATACCCTTGAGGAAAGGAGGGAGAGGGGGGACATGATAGAAACTTTCAAGTATCTCAAGGAAATTAACAACGTACAAGAGGGTAGTATCTTTCGGAAGAAGAGATGTGCAAGAACAAGGGGGCACAATTTGAAGATAGAGGGGGGACAGCTCAGAGGTAATGTTAGAAAGTATTTTTTCACAGAGAGAGTTGTGGATGCATGGAACAGCCTTCCTGAGGAGGTTGTGGAGTCAGGAACAGTGGGAGAATTCAAGAATGCATGGGACAGGCATAAGGCAATTCTAGTGGAGGCCAGGAGGAAGTAAGCTGTTGATTAACTAGAATCTGCAGCTTATCCATCAGATAGGGAAATGGGCAGACTGGGTGGGCCAAGCGGTCCTTATCTGCCATCAAATTCTATGTTTCTATCTCCCTGTCCTATCCCCATGCTCTGCAGTGTAAGCCCACAAAGCCTTTACTGGGAACACTGTCATCCTCTTTAGTCTTCAGGGTTATAGTACAACCCTGTCCCCCTTGATCCATTTTTGACTTCTTGATCAAGATTTGTATCTCTTTTATCCCCCAGTTTATATCTTACCATTCTAACCCACTTCCTTCTTCTTTACTGCCATGTCCCACAGCCTCACTTACTGTCATGGCCCCTGCAAACATTACCAAATAAATCATGTGGAATAGCTGGGCCTCATCTTTCGATCTGTAGATTGCCGGTAATAGCCCTTTTAGCTTCTCAAGCCACTGCTCCCCTATTGGTCTTCTACTATCCATACCTCTCTGTTTTAACCTACCCCATCCTTGCATCATTCTTCTGATCAACATTGACTTCATCGGGTCCTTCCAACCCTTCTGGCTGCAAACTACACTAATCCCTGCTAGATAGACCCCATTGTGGTGTGGGCTGTTCCCCTCTGCCATTGCTCTACTGTGAACTTCCCTAGCTGTTCTTCTGTGAGTGGTCTACATACCTCCATGTGGTGTGTTGCCCTGAATGTTTGAAACACCCGCCAGGCCCCCTCATAGGCCCTCAGAGTCCATGGTGCCCATGAGCTGTGAAACAACAGTTCTTCTCCCTCTTGCCAATGTCCCAGATGTTCGTTGGTATGGATTTTTTTGCTCCTCTGCTGTTGGTGCCAGCCTCCGGAAATGATCCAGCTGCATACGGGAAAGACTGTCAGCCAGGGTATTGTGTACCCCTTCTACGTGTTTGGCTCTGAATGACATGTTAAATTTCAAGGCCCTTAGCACCAACTGTCGCAAGACCTGCATGACCGTTTCTGACCTGGCTCCTCTGTTGTTTAAAACATCTATCACTGCCTTATTGTCACACCAGAATGTCACCTTCTGATTCCGCAACTCTTCCCCCCACACCAGGATGCAGGCCCAAATAGGCATGATCTCCAACAGTGTCATGTCCTTTGCTTTCCCGTCCTTCACCCAGTCTGTAGGCCATGGTTCTGTGAACCATCTGCCCCTCAAATAGCCGCCCATACCTAGGCCCCCTGCTGCATCTGTGTAGAAATCAAGGTCCGTGTTAAAAACCCATTCCTCCTGCCAAAAGGAGCAGCTATTATAGGTGCTGAGGAATTCCTCCCACACTTTAAAATCTTCCTTGACTCCTTTTTTCATGTCTACCCAGTGGTGTGGTCTGGTTACCCCAGCTGTAGCCCTTGCTAGCCTTTTGGTGAAAGACCTCCCTGGTCCTATTGCCCTGCATTAAAGTTCAGGTGTCCCAATACTTGTTGTACCTGTTTTAGTTGAACACTTCTTCTACTTGTATGTATTTGAATCAGCTCCTTCAGCTTCAACACTTTTTTGTCTGCCAACCTAACTATCTCACCCAGGGCATCTATCTCAATACCAAGGAATTATAGAATCTTACTGGGCCCTTCTGTTTTCTCCAGTGCCAAAGGAACCCCTAATTCTCTGCACAGCTCTTGAAAACTGGCCAACATTTTCTCTGTCTCTCTCCTCCCACTGCCTATTAGAAGGAAATCATCCAAATAATGAATGACCATTTTGTAACCAGTTCTTTCTTGAAATATCCACTGTAAACAGGTGCTAAATGCCTCAAATGTAGCACATGCTATGGAACATCCCATGGGCATGGCTTTGTCAAAATAGTACAGTCCCCCGATTTTAAACCCCAGCATGTCCCAATCTTCTCTCCTAACTGGAAGCAACCTGAAAGCGGGCTCTGTATCCATTTTTGCCATCCACGCATCCGCAGTTGCTCGGATGATCCTGCACTGCTTCTTCTAATGTGGCCTATGTCACTTTAGTATATTCTTTGCTGATAAAATCATTCATTGAATCCCCTTCCGGAAAGGACAGATGTTGAATCACCCTGTATTCTCCCTGCTGTTTTTTGGGACCAAACCCAATGGAGAAAGCCTCATATTCTGCAGTGGTGGGTGGGGTATCATATGGCCCTTCTACTCTACCCACTGCCTTTTCTTTCTCTATTTTCCATCTTAAAATCTCTTCTCTCCCTTTTACCGAACCCAGATTGTTCACCTCTCTCGCTTGCCTCGGGCCCTCACACTGCAATGAAAAACCTGTCTGAAACCTTTTCAATCATCTCTGCCACTTTTCTATTTGGGTATCTTACCAACCAATCTTCCCATGGCTCTATCTTGATGAGAGTTCTTGCTTCTTTAAATTGCTCCCCTGCCTTCTTCCTTTCTCCTCTGCCAAAGACCCCAGCATTGTTTGTTTTCTGGCCTTGCCAGTCAGTAATTCTGATTCCCTCTACCTGCATGCCCCCTGCCTCTACCCCTCTACACCATGCCTGCCTCTATACCCCTGCCCCTCTTGAAAAAGCTGTTGACCTGTTCCTTGCACCCCTGACCCTTGGGCTCCCTGTACCCATGTCGTTCTGCATTTGCTCGCTGGGTGTGTTCCCCAGCATTTTGAGCATGTGTGCCGAAAGCGGCATTGTGGCCAGGAACAAAAGGCCCTATTGTAACCCCAGCAACACCTCTGGGGCATCGTTCCTTTCCTCCCCATCACCCCTTCTGGCATGGACTGATCGGTTACATAATCTGTCCACAAATCTAATTGTTTCATGTCCCGTCTTACATCCCCATATGTTGCCATTCTTTGCCGAAAAACTTCGTCATAGTATATCCACCCCACCCCTCCCTTTGCCTTCACCTGCCTTATTATCAGGGAATACATGATGAGTGGGATGCCCAACTCCAGCTTCTTCTCCAGCACTATGACTGAGAATGTGGCGAAACCTACAAACCATCCATCCCAAGTCTTCCCTTTTGTGAATTTGTCCTCGTCTTTCTTACCTAACGAAACTACCGCTTCTGCCATTTCTCTCTTTCCTATATTCTCTGTTTCTTCATATTTTGCTGCCTCTTCCCAGCTTACTAAGGCGAAAATATCCACATAGTCTCCCTTTCATATTTTTTCCTTTGTGGTCAGAGGGACGTGTTCCCCTACTCTCATCTCAGGAGCTCCTATCTCCCTTGTTCCTTTTCCCTCATTCTCCACTCCTCTTTCCCCTTCCTTTGTCACCTCTTTGTTTGACCTAATCTCTGTCAATGCTGACTCCATCTGCCCCAGACCCCCTGTCCCGAGTGCCGAAATAATTTGGCTTATATATATTCTTTGATGTTTTCACCCACAGAACTGGGTACATTACCTGTGGCCTTATCCATTCCTTGTTGCCTGCTGTCCTCCTGCTGCCCTAGTATGTTCCCCTGTGGTTGAAAGGGTGGCTGCAATAATAGTGGCTGCGGAGGAACCACTGTACTCAGGGGATCTGGTCTGGGCTCCCCTGGGGGAACCACAACCTGGTCCTCGGGAGGTACTGACTGTACCGGGTCAACAGACTGCAGAGGTACTGGACTAGCCACCCTGGAAGGTACCACTATCAGTGGCTGTACCCTGCTTGGGATGTGTGGCCTCCCTGATGGCCATTTGCCTCTGCCCCCTTTTCCCTTCCCCACTTTCCTTTTCTCCCCTGATCTCCTTGGTTCTTCCCATTCCACCATCTCCCACATTCTATTTGCTTTTTCTGCCAGCTCCACAATAGCCCTGTAAGCATCCTCCTTTGAAGGCCTGTTCTTCTTTGGTGTCATGTTCCTTGCTTCTTGCAAAACTGTGAAGACAACTGACGAAATTCCATTATTAAACCTCTGTTGTCAGTAGCCCCTTGCATGGCCAGGCCTGCCTTTTCCCCTTTTTTTTTTATACCTTGCTATTGTGTATCTGAAACAGTCCCATATGCTTCTGAGAAATTTTTTTTTTAACATCCACCCGCCCGTTGTTTAGGCCTCCTGTTCAATCCTTGGGCCTCTGGCATTCTCTTGCAGCCTTCCCTTGCCTATTTGACCCCTTGCCTGATCCCTTTCTGCAGCTGACCCCTCCTATGGGATCTTTTGCTTTTTTTTTCCCCTCCCATATGCCTGCCCTTCCCTTCCCTTCCCTGTGCCCCTTTCTCACAACTTGAAAATGTCTTGGCATGTGACATCATGCCACATGGCTACGCCCCTCTTCCCAGTCTGCAGGCCTGCTGTTCCTCCTCACCTCGTGTACCCATGGGTCCTCTCCTTCCCCCCACCATAGCTTAACGCTGTCTCTTTTGCACAAAAAAGTGGAAATAAATTGCAGAGAAAACCCCCCTACTGTGCTTCACCCCCCCCCCATCAGGCAAGCCGCATGGATCCTACTGCATCGCCATATTGGGCGGCGAGACTTCTCCTGGCTCCATAGCAGTATCCTCAGTGGGGAAAGCCAGGAGGCCGCTTGGAGAAGGGGAGATGTAATCTCCACATGGAGACTCAAGGAAGTAGCAGGGACTGGGGCCTGTTTTAAAACATGTGGTGAAGCAGGTGTGTGGAACGCTCCGTGGAGAGCTGCTCATCCTTTGTAAAAAGAAGCATTAAGGGAGAGTTTTCCTCAGACTTGCTCCTCTTCACCTCAATCCTCCCCCAGCAATGTGCCCCGGCCTTGGAGCATCTTAGGGAAATTGAGTACAAGGACTTTATGTTAGGAGTGAGTGATGCTTCGGTGTACCCGAAGCCCAGGAAAGGGCTCCTTTTTCTAGTAAATTCATGGTGCAAAACCAATGAATTCTCCACAATGATTTAAAGCCAGAGCATACAAAGCACAGTAAAGCTCCAAAACTTGTTCCCAATCCACTAAAATCAAATTCCACTCAAACTAACACTGTTAAAGGCTAGAGGAGGCTTAGTCAATACAGCTTCCTAAACAATTTGCATTTTAAAAGAAAACTAATCTCAGGTTTGACTGGACTGTAGAAAATACTCAAGCATAAAACTTAGCGCTTGCCTCCCACAGCTGCAAGGCCCTTAGAAGTCCATGCACTAGGCCCCGCTGCCCAACCAACAAAACCGCGTGCATAATTGTTCTGTCCCCAAGCCCACAGTAACAAAAAAACACAGTTTGAGGCAAGGATTCATGCTTCTCCTCTTGTGGATACAAGGCCTTTAAACAATCTGTGCGCCAACCCCCCCCCGACCAAATAAACAAAACCACATGGTGCTCTCACACTTCCAGAGCACCACTCTTCCAGCCTGATTCTAAGCCCCACTGGCCAGCTTTCCCACATACTGCCCCCTGGTCATTGTTCCACAGGAAAAACAGTCATACATTACTACCTATCTTCGAACTATCCTCCAAACTTTTTTTTTTTTTTTTTTTTTTAAGTTTCTACTACTTTCTGGTTCCTTTAAACAAATTCATCTAAACCAATGCTTTTTTTTTTAAACAATATATATCTTTCACTTCATCCTTGGTTACTATAGTTGTTAGCTTCTTACCTGAGTTTTTGCACAAACCTCTGCTCCAGTCAATGCCAATCTGTCGTGCTGCAGTTTAGAAACATCAGCAAAAGTGGCTGAACCACCCCTGTGCTGTCCATTATGTACCTCCCTTAGCCCCTCCCCTTCCTGTTGCCTGCTTTTTGTTCTGTTTTTCTATCCCTCCTCTTCCCTTCCCCCCTTCCCCACTGAGCAAACCATCTTGAGGTAAAGAGAAGGGGTGCACCAGGACAACTTGGTCTGCCCCTCAAAGGGCAAACTCCATTGTTCTCAACCTCAATAAATGATTCTGCTTCTTAGACTGGTCCTCTTGTAGCTGCCTCCACTGCCAGCAATGTCAGCACCCACCAGCACCAATGCCACAGATATGGCTGAGAAAAATGTGGCCACATTAAGGCCCCCACCACTTGCACCAACTATTCCTGTATGAGTGCTGCTACTACCAGCCCCAGATGAACCTGCAGCAGACATCATTTTTTTAGATACAACACCCTTCTGAACCATAGAACCTACACTCATCTTGGCAACATCACTGCCACCAGTAACTCGAATTTTACTCAAGCGTCTCTTTCAGGGTATTTTGATTGGTAGATTTTTGAACAGCACAGTTAGAGTAAATACAGACAGCAGCAGCAATACTACAACACCTCACCAGAGCAATGTGATTTACATGTAAATAACACAATAGTTTAATGAGCCAACAGCAACCACAATAAAAACAAACTCTGGCCAGAGGCATTTGGGGTAAAAATATTGAAAGTTTTAATTTTGAAAAAGATGTCCTGGCATCTGCACCCCACCGAACAAGCAAAGCAGTGTCAGGATCAGCCTTCAAAAATCATATCACCGGGCACATTCCTTAAATCTCCTCTTTCCCAGATAACAATATGTGTCACCCCCCCATAGTCTCCCAAACAATACCGTTACACCTTTGGCCAGAAAAAAAACTTTTTGGGTCCTGCCATGGAGAAGCTTGCACTCATTTTCGGTCCGGGTAAGTGAATGAATGGTGATGTTCACCTATTGTAATACCTGACTGGGTCAGCATTACAATAGGAGGACATCACCATTCGTTTTCACAAAACTGCATTATAAGCTGGCCAGGGTGATTATCCTCCTTTTGCACAATTTAAAGGTAAATACATATTCATTGTGGTCTCTTAATTCTGTGGTAATACCCCCTTGTTTGGCTGCCCAGTGCCATAACAGCACCTCTAGTGCCACATGACACACTTGTTTCCATCACTCAGAGAACTTGAAAGAATGATTTAATTATTAAAAAAAAGTGTCCATTCCCCACTGGCTTCAGAGGAGCCCTCCAGCAGACTATAGCACGATCATATGTGGACAGTGGAGGAGGAGGAGGAATGTTTATGCTTTGGCAGGATGTAATCTTCACCACACGTGCACAGTGAACAGTGACTCAGTGAGTGTGTGGCTCAAGAAATTCAAAATAAAATGTTGCAGACTGCAGACTCACTGGACCACACAGCAGTCATCTCACTCACCTTGTATGAGAAGTGAGTACTGCAGTCATAAGGGATACATTAGAGGCACAGCTCAGGTGAACCCTTACTCTGCTTGATGGAGCTGAAGCAGATATTTTGTACTGTTCTGAGCAGCTAGGTACATTTTTTCTCTGGAGGAGGATTGTCATGTACTTACTCTATGATAGATTATAGGGCTGTCCCATTTCTGTGTAGGACACTCCTGTTTTTATCTAATTTTTTTTTTTTTTTTTCGTTTAGTGTTTTTTTTCTTTTCTCTGTTTTCTTTTTACTTCAGAGTTTGGGGATAAGGGGACTAAAGGTGGTTGAAGGAGAGGGATAGAGGGGAGCTCGGAGTATTTGGAGTGCGGAACAGTGTGGAACTGCGTAGAAAGTTTTTTTTTATATTTTATGTGGTCTTTACTCTGTTCTTTATACTGTATGTTCAGTCTTAGCAGCATGTACTATGTCAGACATGGTTTATGAATGGGCAAGCAGTGGGGATTAGTGCCATTTAGTGATTTCAAATACTGCCACCAGTTGCACATGTTTTCATTACTTGCCTGACAAACTTATGCTGTCATACTATATACTTGGGTTCATACTATATCCTCTATGATACTGTGAACCCTGCCATGTGAAATGCTCATTACTATATCTTATAAAGTTTTTTAATTTAACATTTTTTTTTGTTTTACATGATCTGTACTCCGTCCTTTATATGTTCAGTCTTAGCTGCATGTACTATACTTTGAAATCAGCTGTAGTTCAACTGTTCTGTGTGTGGGACTCATACTGAACCCACCCATTGGTTTAGAACATTTTAATAAGTGCATAGACTCCTTTTCACTGCTTTAGTTTATGAGAAAAAAAAAACAAGTTATGCCACTAAGTTCAAAACACCATTGAAATACATTGAAGTGCATACCTGTTTCCTCAGATCGCAGTCCAGCTTTGAAGAGTGAAGACATGTCTGCAGTCCAGAGAGGATTATGACATTGGACCTCCAATCAGTAAGTAATGACTTGGGGAGGGGAGGAGGGAAAGGGGTGGGGTCATGACCACCGAAAATAAAAAAATAGTGCACTGCCTATAGAGAAAGAGAGTGGAGTGTTTCTGCTTCTCAGAGGTAGAGGCGACTATGGTCATCTCAACATGTTGTTCATTTACAAGGTCCTTTTTCTCATAGCAAGAGGTCTGCAGGGCTCCACCCACTGCAGCCATAACAAAGCACAAAAATAAAAAAGAATTTACTTTTTTTTTATACAAACAGTACATGATGGGGATTAAGATAGCTCACAAAAGTGCAGTAATTATAAAGAAGTTACTGTCAGTATTACAGTAAAGTTGTAACTTCAATAACTAAACAAAATAATTGCAATCAATATAGTAACACCAGATGGACAAAAACAGCTCCATAAAACACACTAAACTGTTCTACAGAAATAAAATATCAAATCACAGAAAACAGAAAAAACAATTAAGAAAAAAACACTGATGAAAACAGTAGTGCTCACAGACGGGGCTGTCTTGCTTGCTGCTAGCTAAAGCAGCTCCCCACCCCCACACAGCACTGCTTCACAACACAAGATGAAGCCATTACTTCAAAGTAAATACATCTGAAAAAATATCAACACATAAATCCTAATCTAGAGTCACAAGGCACTCTAGACACCTTTAGTAGTGATTTTGTTCAAAATACTCTGGACCTGACTCACAAAGGGGTTCAGATTGGTACAAGGACCTTGCAGCAGAGGGTTTGATGCTAGGGGTGACTTGTGTCAAACTTTGCTGCAAGTGTGATTCAGTAAGGATGCTTGCCACCAACCCCCAGCCGCATGTCCACTGCACCAAACACAACAAATTAAACCCACTTTCCCCTGTCTAACGTTTCACCACAGGGAGACCCGCAGTACGGGGCTTGCACCACAGCTTTGGTGCAAGCTGCTGTAAAGTGGGGAAACTGTCGCAACTGCGCCAGCCCTTCATAAATTGGGCTGTGTTGCACAAAAGGGCTTTGGTGCAGTTGCGCCAAACAATGCAGATGATGCAGGGCTTGGCACAAACCGTGCAACACCCTTCTTGAATCAGGCCCTCTGTGTTTAAAGTGCTTTCCAAAGGTTTTTGAGAACAGAGATTGAGGGACAGACTTAATTCCAACTCTATTTTCCTAAGACTGCACTGAATTCACAAACCACAAAAAAGAAGGACACCAGCCACCAAAAAACAGTTACTGCAAAATATTCCACATTTCATTTGCATATTAACGTATAAAATTGGAAACCGCACTTATGATGAATGTCTCCAGGAGGACACCACTTAATTCAGTCAAATGGCCTGACTGCTATCGCACATGTGCGGTTCATCAGGAATGACCAGGCTGCTGGACTGTGTGGTCCTAAATGTGTTTAATTAAAGAGCAAAAAATACAAACAAGAAATGAAAGGCTCTAACAATTCATACTGCCACCATGAAACTATGAGATAGCAACTATAAATTTTAATCTGTGCATATATTATTGCACATGAAATCAAGATGGAAGAAAATAATTTAGCCAGTATAGTTAAATGAATAATTTAGCCAGTATAGTTAAAACCAGAGTCCATAGTTCATATAATGCAGACTTTCCCTGCTGTTCTGGCCAATGGATTTACATTCTTATAAATTATCTGAAAAAACAAAATTCATCAAACAATAAGACATGACAGGGTATGCATTAGATAGTTCTAATGCATGGCCAGGGGTATAATAAGGCATGAGGCTGCAGGCAGAATGCCTTCAGCCTCTGGTCATGCATTAGAACTATCTAATGTACATTCCCGGAGTGTTTTATTGTCCTTATAAAATGTGACTCTTTATTTTATATGCCTTTACAAATGAAAATAAATAGCTTTAATTAATAACAATTTTAAACAGGGGTATTTATTTTATATAAAATAGTCCCTTCTTCTTTTCTTTAGGACTTTTGACGTACTGTGGCCCCTGTACCTGTAGCTTTTCCTGAGTCACAGTACAGTAGTTCTGCCCACTGCCCATAGCCTTAGTACAGCTACATGACTTGCTACTGTAGTTTACTTTTTGTTTAAGCTTTTTTATTCGTCTTTACTGATGTCTGATTTTATTTTCAAGCAACAGAGTACAGCAACATGTGAAGGAGAGATGGTAAAACTAAAACTGGAGGCTTGCACTGGGATGATTATAGGTACGTGGATAGTTTTATTCACTCCATGGTAGAGGGGCTCATTTAATATGGGAACGAAATGCTGGCAAATAAAATCAAGTAACTGCTATTTGTTATAAGAAAAAGGCGCCATCTCTTGATAAACAGAAGAACAGAGGATGGCTATGTACCATGTGGAATGGGAGAACATACTGTGAGTGTAATCTTTCAAACTGCAAACAACGAAGAGACTTGATGTTTCAAATCACGCATGGATGAGAATCAGTTGCTTTTGGTTTTTTCATCAGCGAGTTTCAACATTTGACAGTTTTTTTTTTTACTTTAATTTATGGTTAAAGTGGAGTAGCCTGGCTGAAAAGAAAAGCAAGCAGCAAGTAACTGGAGGTGGTGGGGGCACCGTGACATGCCATGGGGGCCATGTTTTATACCCAGGATCATTATCAGGCAAAAGTAAGGACAAAAGAGACAAAACAGTATATGACTGCAGCATGAAATCTGTCCAGTTTTATTACAAACTGTTTGCTTAACAGTCTGTTACTGCTTGAAGGGGACTGTGAGCTAAGGTGTTGGAAATTCTTGGAAATGACATAAACAGTGGTGGCTGAATATTTTTCTTTTATTCTAAGGCTCAATGATTTTTTTTCTGTACTGTGTCTTGGTCAGCAGAACTTGCTTTTGGCTGTGCATTAGACATGTCTATCCACTGCTAATGATCAATCAGGACACAGGATTTTCCCTTCCCATTTTATAACAACTAGCATTGCTTTCCAGAGTATTTACATAACCGTATTCATTTTTCCTTCAGAAAGGGGGCCACATTGCAGCTATAATTAAGACTGGGATAGTACAATGCTCCTAACTGGCATATATCCAAAAGTTTCTCTTTTTAAAATCTTACTATCTAAGTCACCACTTCTGGGCCTTTGCTTCTCATATTTAGAATATGTTTCAACAAGACATTGTCACTATTTCTAGTTCCAAAAAGGCATTCCTAGGGCCCGATATTGAAATCTGGGCAAAGCAAAGGGCAAATGTTTGCATTGTCCACTGTAGTTGCCCTGGTGTCCAAAGCTGCTCTATTTAGTGGAATAGCACATTGGCACTATTCTACTGAATATAAGGCCAATGAGACCCAGTGATAAGCCATCTAGAGCCAAGCAGAAATGGCCCCCAAAATAGGGTGGCACAGTGGCTTGCCCCCACATCAAATATCCCATATTGAAATAGAAGATGCAAATGAGCCCATTGGGCATGCAAGATGCTAAGGGGCCATTAACATGCCCACTATGGGCTCATTTGCATAGGGAGTGAGGCTGTACTGCACAGCAACATCCTCCGATTGCCCATTCCCTGAGAGCTAACCTGGTGCTAGTGGTACCCCCCTCCCCACTGATCACCGGCCTGATTTAAAGATTATGATTCTGTGGGGTCTAGTGGTTCCCCCTGCCAATAGCCAGCCCAATTAATAGAAAATATTTCCAGGACTTCTGATGATGTCACTGCCCAAATGGCTGGCTAGTCCAACAGCTCCATCTAAGCCCCATCTAACCTGCCTAACAAACTCTTCTTTAAAACACAGATTCTGTATAATATCACTATAATAGTATTGGAGATGCCAACAAAAAAACACCGTAGGAGACAGATGTACAAGATCCCAGGCATGTATCATGCTTAAATCAGTGGATGAACAGGGACTGAGTCTAACTGGATTGAGCAGAAGTGTCAGAGCCTCACCCATGAGTGAAGCGAGCCTCCAGAACGACACAGACATGGAGATGGAATCGCTGTCACATACAAGTTTTGAAACCCTGTTGCAAGAAATTAAAACATTCTGAAATGAAAATCAGCAGGAATTTTGGAAACTAGATACTAAACTCAATGCGGTGGAGGCGAAGATCCACACAGCTGGGGATCGCATATCACAGTCAGAAGATACGGGCTCTCAACTACACAAGGCCATAGAGTTTCTGGTTGATCAACACGAGGCCATCCAGCTTAAGTGCCTTGACCTGGGGCGTGATCAAGATGGGACAATCTTCAGATCTTCGCTCTACCAGAGGGTGCGGAGACTGGCCTGATGTCAGAATTTATCGAAGATCTCCTCAGGCAGCTATTAGATATCCCATCATTCCTATAGTTTAAAATTGAATAAGTGCACAGGACTCTGTCCCCAAAACCATCCAACCCCAAAGCCCAACCGCATTCTGTGGTAGTTAAGTTTTCCAGTTACAAAAATAAGGAGCAGATTCTGAGACTGGCTTGGTGTGTGAAGAATCCAGGCTGCAGGGAACATGGCATTGTAGAAGCGGCAGAGCCTGCGAGAGAATCAGCAGCACGACCACAGAGCTCGCAGAGGAAGATGGGTGGCTTGCAGAGCAACAGAGCCTCAGGAAGATGGGCAGCACCAGCTATGCTGGTGAACATCAGGTCCTTATTGAAAAACATCAACAGCTTTACACCAACTGCCCAACCTGCCAGAGATTCTGGAACCTGAGAATCCTTGGTGAGACCACCTCCATTTCCTATTTTTTCTTTCTCTGTTCAGCATACTCCAGCCAGTAGTTAACCTACAGATCTGCTTAGTGGGAGTTGGGAAGGAGAAGACACTTTCTGCGTCACAGGCCCTGTTATGACTGTTTGCCCCTCGAGTGACGCTGTACTCTGCATTACCTTTGCTGTCTGCACCAGAGAGCTTTCTTTGCAGCTTAAGGAGGTTTTTGCCATTGGACCCTGGGTATCTACTCCTGTATAATGGTCACCATTATTGACATATAGGAGGCACCAGCCTAGACAGGACTCTGACTCTCTCAGACTGCTTGGGAATTCCAGGGGCAAGGGCAAATCAACAGAACATTACAGAGGAATCGCTTTTGCTCAGGAATAAAATAAGAGAATTTATAATGGAGTGACCAGACCTCTAATTTAATGGAAATTATTTATTTGTCTGAGGAGAGGGGGTTAAGGGTCATGTCTATTGAACCAAACTGCATTCCTCCTGGTTTAGAATTCTCACTCACCAACAGGCCATAACAACTAGCTCGGGGTATTATGACTATATAATACCACGAGGCGGGGGGGGGGTTCTGGAAGAGATGGAGAGGAAGCGGTCCAGTTCTTATGCACTGGGCAGGCTGGCATCTCTCTGGTTGCTTGGCCTGGTCATTTGGTGGGGACTAACCACTGCCCATAAGGGGGTGTTGTGGCCCTCTAGGGCTCATGACTAGGGGGATCCCTCAGCATTTGCTGTTCCTTCCCCTACTGACCACAGTACACAAACCACCTGGACATGGATGCGGTCAGCTAAAGGGAAATCTTTAATGCCCTTCTTGATTGAAAGTCGGACTTGGTTTACATTGCTGTTAATGGTTAATCAGCAGTTACAGTCCCCAGGGACTATTAAAGGAATAATGCACAACAGGGTGTGTGTTGTGCTGGGATAACATCATGCCTGTGGGATTAGGCACGAGGCCATAGGTCAAGTGTGACTAATCATCCCAGAAGTGACGTTATCCAAGCACCACACACACCCTGGAGTGCATTATTCCTATTATACAATGGCTCATTTATTAAAAAAGACAATAAAATGGGATAAACATGCTTAAAATATTTTATTTTTCCCAGTTTTTCATAGGCAGGTATACTTATTCAAAAATGAGTTCCTAGTTCTTGCTTTGTCCAGCAGGTGGTGGTGCCATATGCTTGCCCTCCATTGATTTGTCTTTTTCACTACTTCTGTGTAGAACCCCCCCCCCAAGCATTCCTGTGTTGCTGTGTCAGTACCCTGTAATTTTTAGCCCTTTATCTGTGTTTCTCATAGTGTTTCCTAATTCAGCAGGTTTGTGATTTACGTCCCCCACTCTGGTCCTTGTATGTGCGTGTGGTGAGTGAGAGGTATGTGAAGCCGATCACCGCTGCACCACGTGGTACGCTTTGAAATAGTGCTCCCGTGGACTCCTCGATTCTGTCATACTAAAGCCATATTGACTTAGGGAACTGAAAAACAGTACAGCAGAGTTTATTTTCAAAAAAAAGAAAAGATGTTTCTCTCCTTCAGTCCGCCCAACAGTTGTTGATAGAGAGAGTGGATGTTTAGGTGAACATGCACTATTGCTCTTGTAGGTCGACAGAGTAGACCAAGAAGCAAAGAATAGTCTTTACTTTTATTTTAGGCTTCACGCCGAGTTCTTTAATTTTAAGTGAAAGGTGCTGCAAATTAATGGACTTTCAAGCGGGATCACTGAAGTCAGTAGCTGAAAGGGACTTGGGAACGTGAAGCCGATCGTGCTACTTCACTTTCACTTTTAGAATTTATGAAGGGACGGTGGTGTGTAACTGTTTATTGAGGAAGTAAGATACATGATTTGTCAGACACTGTGGCAGGGAAGAATTTCTTTTCCTTTTTTTTCAGTGGGAAATACTGGAAAAGTCCGTGCCAGGCATGTCGAGTGTGGGTCGGTCAGTAGGGTGCACTGATTCAGAGCAGGGTGGGGACTGCTGGAGCTGCTTGTAAACAGTGTTGTGGAACAATCTTTTTTTTAACATTACATGCGGTCATGAGTGTCCTGGTACTAGATCCGTGATGTTGTTCTGGGATAACATCACGGATCCAGTCCCAGTCTGACCAATCAGGGACCAGCATTCTTTGTTGCCATTGTAGAATGTTTGTTATAATATTAGAAACTGTTGTGTTTACTTGTTGTTACATGGGATTCCAAATCTGGTAGAACTTTCTTTACTTTTATTATATCAGACTGTACTTTTACTTCTGTTGGCTGGCGGGAGGGGTATGGGGACTCGGGAGGGGGCAGAGAGAAGGGAAGGAGCAGGAATTAGAGAGCTCTGCAAGGCTGGGAGAACCTTATTATACTCAAATGTTCAGCTACATTATAAACCTTGTTAAAGGAAAAGCATGGCTAATGTCACTAAATTGAGGGTGTGCTCCCAGAATATCAATAGGTTAAATAACCCAGTGAAGAGGTATAAGGTCTTATCCCTCCGAAAAAACCCACTCCTCTTTCATTCTCTTGCAGGAAGTGCACCTTGACAGTAAGGAACATGGAAAACTATGTAAATTTGGGTTTCAACAGGTAGTGGCAGCCTCCTACAAAGGGGGCAAATGTTGAGGGGTGGCAATTCTGATTCCATGTGCCACCCAGATCACAGTTACATCTACTTATGCAGACTCGGAGGGTCACCTAGCCATGGTTTCATGAATATATGAAGGAGCACAATTAACACTGTCTAGTGTATACATCCCCCCACCCAGTTCTAATATTGAGACAGTACAGTGGTTACTCCAGAAAATCACCAAACACCAACAAGGACTGCTGGTGATTGGGGGGACCACAATATGACCTATGATACCAGGGACACAACCAACACTAGTCCTACCAAACAGTCTAGGGTTCAAAAAACAGCGAAGATCTACTTCAAAGAAATAAATTGGGTGGACACCTGGAAGGCATTGCACCCTCATGGCAAAGTGTACACCCATTATTCGGCTCCCCCTAAAATTTAATACATGCATTGACTACTGTCATATCTCAGGGGAACATCTTTACAAGGTACAAGATTGTGACATTGTCCCTTCCCCCTTGTTGGACCACTCTTTAATAGTGCTAATAGTAATAGCCCCGAACTAGAGACGCACATTGTGGCATTTCAACAGTTATTTGTTGAACGTTAGGGAGTTTAAGGAAATGATAAAAACCAGGCTGCCACAGGTCATTCAAGAAAATGACCAACTGGATGTTAAACCAGAAATTTTGTGGGATACAATTAAAATAGTGCATAGGGGAGAGATAATGAAGTGTGCCTCCTTTTATAAAAAGCAGCAGATGGCCTTATTAGAGAACCTACAATCCCAGCTTAAAACATTACAGCAACAACATGCAAACGGAGACAAGGCTGTGGCTCCTCTACTAGAGGCAACTCGTCAAAGAGTACAGCACCTGGTGGATGTTAAAACAGAACAGGCCCTTCTGTACCTAAAACAGCGGTACTACAAGGGGGAACTTCGAGTCATGTGAATTTTAGCCCATAGGTGGAGGCAAAAGGTGGTCCAAAACATGATAGCTCAAATTTACTTCCCAGAGCTGGGCAAGAAAAGTACATCCCCAGTACAAATCACAGAGGCTTTTAGAGCCTTCTACCAGAAACTATACACCCGGGAGGACCTCACGGATCCCCAGAGAGTACAGGTCTTTTTGAAGGACCTACAGCTATCGCAGCTCTCTCAGGAGCAGGTACTTAACTTAGAAACACCCAATACAGAACCAAAACTTAGAGGAGCCTTGACCAATCTAAAATCTGGGAAAAATCATGGCCTGGACTGGTACTTTGGGGAATTTTATAAGGCCTTCGGAGGACTGCTTGTTCAGCCCCTGCTGCAGGCCTGCTGAAGAGCTGTGAAGGGTAACCCTATCCCAACAACTTGGAGATATGCCACCATTTTTATCAACCCAAAACCAGGTAAGAATCTGGCTTTATGTTCCTCATATCGGCCCATATCAGTGCTCAATATAGACTATAACATTTTTTTAGCGATATTGGTGAAATGGCTAGAGGGCCTATTACTGCATCTTATTGATGCAGACCAGTGTTGTTTTGTGATTTCCTGACAGGCACAACATAACATAAAATGAACCCTACATCTGCTATACGATGCTGCCTGGTCAGAGGTCCCTTTTCTATTATTGAGTCTAGACATGGAGAAGGCCTTCGACTGGGTGGCATGGCCATTTCTGGATGACACTTTGAAATCAATGGACTTCTTGAAAAAGTTTGAGAGGTCCATAATGGGTTTATAAGACAAGCATTAAGCATATATTAAAATCAACGGATTGATTTTGGATCCAATACCTCTGTTGTGAGGCACTAGACAGGGATGTACTTTATCACCCCTATTGTTTGTCATATACTTAAAACCACTCACCCAGTCAATCCGGTGGACTAAGACCTCAGGACTGATATTGCTACCTACAAGCCAATAACTATATAAAAACTGTCATCTCATGGGAGATAGCAGGGGCACAGATACCTAAAATGATGGAAATATTAATGACGCTTTGGAGGTCATGCCTCCCTGAATCATATGATTTCCTACATACACATTGCTCTTCTAACTAGTGGGGTACTGCATGGTTCAGTACTGGGACAGGTTCTCTTATTAGAGAGCACCTGGAAGGAAAAGTATGTCTCTTTGCAGATCTGCAACAGAGCTGAAACACAAGGTTAGGTGGAAAGGATGAAAAGGGACTTGGCAAGGTTGGGGGAATGGTCAAATGTATGGCAGCTCAGATTCAATGCAAAGAAGTGCAAGGTAATGCAACTGGGAAACAAAAACCCAGGGGAAGAGTACACAATGGGGGGTGAGATACTAACAACAACAAAAATCGAAAGGGACCTGGGGGTAATTATATCAGATGACCTTAAGGTAGGCAAGCAATGTGAGAAGGCAGTAAGGAGGGCTGGGGGTACTTGGATGCATAGGGAGAGGCATAAACAGTAGAAAACAAGGAGTTGTTATCCCTTTGTACAGACAGTTGGTGAGACCTCATCTGGAGTACTGCATGCAGTTCTGGAGACCCCACCTCCACAAAGACATAGACAAAATGGAGGCTGTTCTGAGGAGGGCAACCAAAATGGTGCAGAGTCTGCACCAGAAGACATATGAAGAGAGACTAAAGCACCTTAGTATGTATACCCTCGAGGAAAAGAGGAAGAGAGGGGACATGATAGAAACTTTCAAGTACCTCAAGGGAATTAACAAAGTCCAAGAGGGTAGCATCTTTCAGAAAAAGAGATGTGCAAGAACAAGGGGGCACAATTTGTAGATGGGGGGACAGCTCAGAGGTAATGTTAGAAAGTATTTTTTCATGGAGAGGGTTGTGGATGCACAGAACAGCTTTCCTGTGGAGGTTGTGGAGTCCAGAACAATGGGCAAATTTAAGAATGCATGGGACAGACATAAAACAATTCTAGTGGGGGTTAGGAGGAAGTAAGCTGTTGGTTAACTAGAATCTGCAGCTTATCATCAGGTAGAAAAATGGGCAGACTAGGTGGGTCAAGCAGTCCTAATCTGCCGTCAAATTCTATGTTTCTATGTTTCTATGATTCTGCTTCTAAGAGGAGTCTCTTTGGCTAGGGTGAAGAGAGCTTGGGAGAGGGATCTTGGATTGGGTTTGGATGATGCTGACTGGGATCAGCATTTGAGTTTGTTACACCGGGCATGACTTCTTACTTGTGGAAAGAATTTTCCTTGAAAGTAACACTTCATTACTTCAGGATGCCAGCTAACCAGGCAAAATATCAGCTAAACAGGGGGGCTAATTACGGGAGGGAATGTGGATCCTCATCTGCGACACATGGCCACATTTTCTGGAACTGCCTGATGCTTCACACCTTTTTAGATCCGCTGCAGGAGGCTCTAGCCGAGATTTTTTCTGATTCCATGCAGATGACCCCGAGCAGTTTCTTGTTTTCCATATATAGTAAAGGTCTGAGAAATGTATCCACCAGGAAACTGCTCAATATTTGTCTGCTTACCGCAAAAAAAGGCTATTACACATAGGTAGCTAACAACATTGGCTCCTACCATAGGAGAATGGCAGGACCAAATTATACAAATTTATAAAATGGAACATTTAATAGCAGTGGTGAATCACAGTGCAGAACATTTTGAAATACAGTGGAGATGCTGGGTGATATATATAATGTCACACCGACCAGACTTTGTTCCATGAAACAAAGGGGGGGTATTTAGCTTTAGGGGGTCATGAATCTATACATTGCTTCATCACTGGATATTCCTGTAAGGGGAAGCTTTGTATATCCCTCCTACAAGAGTTGTCCCACAGCAGCTATTAGGTGGGATGTCAGTAAGGTTGCCCTAATGAATGATTTATAATGAGATAACCTGACCTGATCACCCTCAGCCATTTAGATGATGGAAGGTTTACTAAAGATCAATTCAAAGTCTGATTCTACATTTTAAGCTTGTAGTGCCCATCCTCCATACTTTTATATATTTATATTAATGTAGTTGTAAAATAGTTTTCCATGTATGTTTCTATATAAGTGGATATTCACATATATAATTGTCATTTTAGGAAGGATTAAGGTGTTTCCTTAATTGATATATCAAGTGTGAAATGGCAATTTTGTTATTATTGAAAAAGAAAATGATTGAATAAATAAAAATTTCAAAAGAAAATGTTTCCTGGGGTCAAGTGACCCGCCCCCCACACTGATAGCCGGCCCAATACCTAGAAAATGTTTTCTTTGGGCCCAGTGATCTGCATGCTAATTGTCGATCACCACCCACTGTTGACACAACTCAGTCCTTGGAGGCTAGTGGTCTCTCACCCCCACCCATTACCATCCTGATGTAATATATCATCAGTCCCTTGTAGCTAGTGGTCCCTCCCCCCACCTGCACCCATGCCCACAGAGTCTGAAAGTATTCCCTGGTGGCTAGTGGTCCTGCTCCTCAACCGGCACCCATGCCCGTAGTATGAAAAAGTATTCCTTGGTGACTAGCAGTCTCTCTCCAGCCAGACACATGCCCATAGAGGTAAAAGGTATTCCCTGATATCTAGTGGACCCCCCACCCAGGCAGGTAGTGCCACACCACCCCACCCCACTCCCCCATCCCGATCCTGAGTTGGTGACCAGCACAATCCTCTGCTTACCACCATGGCCAGCTGCAGACTGAGCTGTCACTGAGCACATTACAGTACATGCTCAGTGATGGCTCAGTCTGCGGCCAGCCTGGTGGTGAACGGAGGGCTGTGCCAGTTGCTGACTCAGGATTGGGATGGGGAGAGCAGGGTGGTAGGGCATTACCTGCCGGGATGGGGGGAAGGACCACTAGCCACCAGGGACTGATGATACATTACATAGAGACAGTGATTGGTGGGGGGACCACTAGACCCCAAGGAATCATACTACTTTACATGGCCAGTGATCGGTTAGGGAGGGACCACTAGATGCCAAGGACTACTGTGCTGGGGGGGGGGATGCTGCCATACTTCCTCTGCCAACTGCTCTGGTTGCATGGGAGTAAGTTGTGGTTTCAATCAGTAGTATGTTCACCGCACAAGGAGACCAAGCAGAATATACACTGAATACTGGACTGTGCCAATATTCAGGTTCCCATCCCTTCATTTACATTGTACCCCTCTCTGACTATTGCCTGGGTGCAAACTGAGTTTGTCTGTGCTAACTGGGCTTTTCAATATTGCCCATCTTCACAAAACCAGGTTTGCATGGGCAACACTTGCTAAACAGAAGAACAGGGGATGGCTGTGCACTGAGGGGAATAGGAGTACATAGCGTGAGTGCAATCTTTCAAACTGCAAACAGCAAGGAGACTTGATGTTTCAAATCATGCAAGGATGAGAATCAGTTGCTTTTGGTTTTTTTCATCAGCAAGTTTCTGCATTTGACAGTTACTTTCTTACTTTAATTTTTGGTAAAAGTGTAGTAGCCTGGCCGAAAAGGAGAGCAAGCAGCTAGTGACTGATGGGTGGGGGGAATGCATCATGTGGGCCACAATTTATACTGAGGATTATTATCAGGCAAATATCAGGATGAAAGAGACAAAACAGTATATTGTAAGAGGCTGCAGCATGAAATCTGTCCAGTTTCATCACAGATCGTTTATTTAACTGTCTCTTACTGAGCAATAGGGACTGTGCGCTAAGGTGTTGGGAATTCTCGGAAAGAACAAAAACAGTGGTGCCTGAATACTTTTTAAAATGCTAAGGCTCATGCAATTTTTTGCTGTACTGTGTCCTGGTCAGTGGAACTTGTTTTTAGCTGTACATTAGACATGTCTAATGCTCTGCGAATGATCAGTCATAACACAGTATTTTCCCTTCCCATTTTATAACAACCAACAATTACTGTGCCGAGTATTTACATAACTGTATTCATTTTTCCTTCAGCAAGGGAGCCATATCGAAGCTATCATTAAGACTGGGATAGCACAATGCTCCCAACTGATACATCCAAAAACTGCCTCTTTGTAAAATCTTATTATCTAAATCACCACTTCTGGGCCCAAGATAACCTTCTCTAGCCCACTAAAAAAGAAATTATGCCCCCTACCTTTACTACCCATATATAGAATATGTTTTAACAAGGCATTTTCACTGTTTCTAGTTCCAAAAAGGCACTCTGGGGGGCCTGATATTGAAACCTGATCAAAGCAGAGAGCAAAACTTTGTGCTGCCCCTTGCAGTTGCTCAGGTGTCCAAAACTGTTTTTTTTTCCCCAGAGGAATAGCGCATTGGTACTATTCAACTGAATATAGGGCCATTGAGACCCAATGTTAAGCCACCTAGAGCCAGGCAGAAATGGCCCCTGAAATAGGGTGGCATGGTGGCTTGCCCGACGCTAAACATTCCATATTGAAATAGACCCCATTGGGCATGCAAGATGCTAAAGAGGCATTAGCATGCCCATTATGGGCTCATCTGCATAGGGAGTAAGGCAGTGCAGCACGGCACGCCACCTCCACCAATTACCCATTCCCTGAGAGCTATCCCTGGTGCTATTGGCACCCACCGCTGATTACCTTCCCGATTTAAGGATAAAGATTTCCTGGGATCTAGTGGTCCCCCCTGCCCATCACCGGTCTGATATATAGAACATGTTTCCCTGGGGTCTAGTGATCTCCCCCTCTAATTGCCGATTGCTGCCTACTGTTGACACAGCTCAGTCCCTGGTAGCTACTTGCTCCACTTCCCCCCACTGATTACCATCCAGATGTAATATATCATCAGCCTCTGTTGGCTAGCGGTCCCTCCCCCCACCCACACCTATGCCCATGGAGTTCCAGAAGTATTCCCTTGTGGCAAGAGGTCTTTCCCCCCACCCAAACATGTGCCTGTAGTGGTAAAAGGTATTTCCTGATGTCTAGTGGTCCCCATGCCCCAGCAGATAGGTCCCCACCACCCCGTTCCCCCATCCTGGTTTAAAGTTGGTGACTGGTACAGCCCTCTGTTTACCACCATGGCCAGTCACAGACTGAGCTGTCACTGAGCACATACTTATTGTACATGCTAGGTGACAGCTCAGTCTGTGGCCAGCCGTGGTAGTGAGTGGAAGGCTGTGCCAGTCGTTGACTCAGGATTGGGATGGGAGACCAGGGTGATGGGGCACTACTTTCTGGGATAGGGAGTGGGGTCTGCTAGTCACCAAGGAATAATTTTACCACTACTTGCATGCTTTCAGGTGTGGAAAGGGACCACTAGCCATCAAGGAATACCTTTGCACACTATGGGCATGTGTGCAGATGGGGGGAGGGACCGCTAGCCACCAGGGACGGATGATATATTACATAGAGATGTCAAATGGTGGGGAATCATCAAACCCCAGGGAATCATACAACTTTGCATCAGGCCGGCGATCGGCAAGGAGGGACACTAGATGTCAAACACTACTGCATTTGGTGTGGGGGGACACCACAGCACTTCTTCCACCAACTGCTAGGGTTGTATGGGAGTATGTTGTGGTTTTAATCGGTGATTTGTGAGCCATGCAAGGCCATCGAGCAAAATACCCTTGCATGGTGCACATACACTGAATACTGGACTGTGCCAATATTCAGGTCCCTGTCCCTTAATTTACATTGCTCCATCCCCTCTGACTATTGCTGGGGTGCAAACTGAGTTTGCCCACACTAACTGGGCATTTCTATATTGCCCATCTGCACAAAATCCGTTTTGTGTGGGCAAACTCAGTTCGGCACCAGGCACTGTTTTGAATATTGGGTCCCTGATGACACTAACCACACCAGTAGCCAGCACATTACTAGTTACTACAACAGGGGCACTATCCAGGTCTCCACTTAGGAAAGGGTTACTACTTCCCCCATCAGAAAATATGGTAGTAGGAAAAAAAGTAGAGGCATTCCCCAGGCTCAAGTCTTGTAGTCTTGGATATGACAGCCTGAAAAAAAGCTGACCACAAGTGTAATGGTGGCTAATTTACAAAATATCAGACCAGACATGGGAGCTTGGAAAGTTGCGAGTGTTACTGCAATCAAACTGCAAACCCAGAAGAGACAGCCACTCTTCAAACAAACTATTAATAATCCCTTATTAAGTAAAGATTCAGTAGATCACCTCAAATTTTCAAAGGCAAAGATATTGCTCAAACTGAATACTTCTAATGTAAATAAATCTCCAGGGCCAGACAAGTTACAGCCAAGACTTTTGAAGGAACTAAAGGACTGGCTAGTAGAGATACTCTATCAGATTTTAACATGTCTCTATGGCATCATATTATACCTAATGACTGGAAAACAGCAGTTGTAATGCCAATCTATAAAAAGGGAAATCACACAAAGATCTCCAATTACAGGCCCATCAGCTTGATTAGTGTTCTGGGAAAGATTTTTGAATCACTGCTCAAAGCTAAATTGGAAATGGATCTGGAAATGAAGGGGCTAACGGATCATACCCAGTTGTTTATCTTGGAATCTGGTATTTTATGAGTACATCAGTAAAATACTGGAGAAAAATGATCCTGTTGATGTGATCTTTCTGGACTTTGTAAAGCATTTGACAAGGTGCCTTATTACATCTTAGTAAGAAAAATGAGACAAAAAATAAATAACACCATCACAAATTGGGTGGAAGAGTAGCTACATAACTGCACCCAGAGGGTATGTATAAGGGGTCACTCATCTGATTTATGTCCAGTGAGTAGTGGAGTGCCTCAGGGGCCAGTATTGGGCCCAATACTGTTTTCCATTTTTATCTCAGATTTGACAGAGACTATCAAAAGTATTATTATCAAATTTGCAGATAATACAAAGCTAGCAGCCCAGGTAAAAACTGAGGAAGAAAGATGTAAACTCACCAATGACCTAAAAAAATTGGGGAATTGGGCACTAAAAAATCAAATGTCCTTTAACATCAGTAATTGTGTTATAATGCACTTAGGTACAACTAATAACCAACATCAGTTTACTTTAAATAACCAGGTACTCACAACAGTAGAACAACATAGTGACACATTAATTTCCCAAACTCTATCTTTCCACAACCACTGTAATCATGTTATAGAGTTAATAGAGTGTTGGGTTGTATAAAAATGAGTTTCAACCCAAGAGATAGGGGGTGTATATTATCATTGCATAGAGCCTACGTAAGGCCTCACTTGGACTATTGTTCTCCCCTGTGGAATCCCCATTACAGAAGAGATATAAATAAGTTGGAGGGTGTCCACAGGAGAGTCACCAAAATGGTTACAAATATGCACAATAAAGAACACGAAGTAAGGCTAGATGAACTTAATCTATACTCCCTGGAACAGTGGAGAATTAGAGGAGACCTTCTTCTAATGCACAAACTGTCAAATGATAGTGAACTACTGTCACAGTTAGGGATGACCATTGACTGCAAAAAGAATGGCACCAGCCACCAAAAAAACAATTACTGCAAAATATTCCACATTTTATTCACACATTTATGTATTAAACAGTAACCAGACTCATGATGAATGTCTTCAGGAGGACACTACTCAGTTCAATCAGACAGCTCGACCAGCAAAACAAACAAAACAAATGTTCTAACTAAGGGTGGGTGAGCACCTTGGTGGCATTCGGACAAGTGATGGTGGAAATGCCTGGGTGAAACATACTTTAGATATGGGTAGTGAAGGTGGGGACATGATGTCTTTTTAACTGGGATAGAGAAGGTTACCTTGGGACCAAGGAGTGGTAACATAGATAATAAGATTTTAAAGAGAGAAACTTTTGGATATACCGGTTGGGGGCATTGCACTACTGTATCCCGGTCTTGATGATAGCTTTGATGTGGTCCGCTTTCTGAAGGAAAAATGAATACTGTTACGTAAATAGTCTGGACAGCAATTGCTAGTTATTAATGAATTAGTTTTTTTGGGAGGATTTATAGGAATGTAAATCCATCGGACAGAACAGAATGAGATGTCTGCATTATATAAACGATGGACTCTGGTTTTGACTATATTCCCTTAACTATACTGGCTAAATTATGTTCTTCCATCTTGATTTTACGTGCAATAATATAAGCACAGATTAAAATTAATAATTACTATCTAATAATTTCACGGTGGCAGTATGATTGTTAGAGCCTTTTGTCTCTTGTTTGTATTTTTTGCTGTTTTCACTGTTCACTTGCATTGGTACTGGCACTTTAATTAAGCACCTTTTAGGACCACACAATGCAGCAGCCTGGTCACTCCTGATTAAGCACACATGTATGAAACTAGTTTGGCTTTCTGATTGAACTAAGTAGTGTCTTCCTGGAAACATTCATCATGAGTCTGGTTACTGTTTTTATACATTAATGTGTGAATAAAATGTGGAATATTTTGCAGTAACTATTTTTTGGTGGCTGGTGCTATTTTTTGTGGTTCATGTTTTGTTTGGAACTGGCACAGTTTTGTTGGGAAGCAGCTTTCTCTTCTGGGTTTGCAGTTTGATTATAGTAATGCTTGCAACTCACCAAGCTGTCTGGCCTGATATTTTATAAATTAGCTAGAACTATACTTGCCGTCAGCTTTTTCCGGGTTGTCATGTCCAAGACTTTACAGGATATGAGCATGGGGGATGAATCTAGTTCTTTTTGTGATGCCATGTTTTCTGATGAGGGAGCTAGTAACCCTTTCCTAAGTGGAAACCTGGATAGTGCCCCATTTGAAGTAACTAGCAATCTGTTGACTACTGGTGAGGTTTGTGACATAAGGAGTGCCTTTTTGGAGCTAAAAAAAAACCATTAAAGGCAAGGAGTAACTACTGGAACTGGTCCAGTTTGGAAGCATATATTTAAGTAAACTGGATGTCACAAGGTCTATGGTTTCTGAAATAGCACGGGTATGGTCAGTATAGATTATAGTTTATGGGAGAATGGCAGAATGCAATGCAGGAGGGTTCCATGTTGTTTGTAAAATGTATAGTGAAGGATTACATTAATCCACAAGAAGTTCTACAGACTGAACTTCAAGAAAAGAAAGCAGCTGTAGCTAAGTTTAAAGATCATCCTGATTTCAAGCGGTTTGAGGGAGAACTTAGGTGCACAGTGAATAAACAAGATGAAAATCTTTGAGCTACAAAGATAAAGAAATTTGAGAGAGACTGTCAGGATTATTTGGACAACCATGTGTTCACATGGAAACAGTCTGATAAAAAGGGTTGGTGTCGGGCATGTGAAAAACAGAGAGTAAAATGTATCCTGAAAAACAGAAGCTATTACAGCTTGACTTCAGAATCTGGAATGGTGTCTGGGGAAGAATTAACAGGGGAAGGGACATCTATAGAACATCCTGTGCCCAGCAGATCAGGCAGGCTTGTGAAATTCAGCACCACAATCAGAGGCCAGCAAAAACAAGGAGAGGAGGAAGGGGTGCTATAGAAGGAGGTCAAGTCCAATGAAAGGAAGGGCAAGCACCTGAAACTACAGAGGAAAGGATAGAAGTTAATGTCTTTAACCTCTCACGTGTTGACAGAAACACAAATTAGTGTGCTTAGTAAGGGACTCAGCTTTATACCTACTTTCCAGTCCACAAAATTTGATTTATTTTTGGACTTTAAAAAATGTTCTCATAAGCTGAATTTGAAAAGTTTCAACAGATGTCAAAACATGGGTAGACAACTATCTATCCAGATATAACTAGCAAGTGGCTCTGAGCAGGAAGAAGAAAATAGTAGTATTATGGACATTAGTGTTGAACAAGCTTTTGAAAGACCTCTATAGCCTAAATCAACATTTAATCCACCTCCTAACTATATTGTGACAGTTCTTGAACGTGCTTCCCTAAACAACAATGATGATTTCTTTGCAAGTGAAACAACACATAGTTTTTCTTTTTATATAGGTTATTATCCTCCAGCCAAGCCAGGTGGCTCATCAGCCCCATCACTGGATGCTTCTGACTGTCCCCTTCCTCCCTCCACTCTGGCAGCCAAATTCCCCCATAGATTCCCCCCCATGGAGGGGCCATGGAGGGGAGGACTGTCCTCCCCCAGGAGCACACTATCCAGAAAGGCTACCAGTGGAAGGGGTGGGTCAAGATCGAAGTAGGGTGTCATGAAGCCTGGTCTGCTCCATTTTCTTCTGGCTGTTTTTCATCCCCCATTCCATAGCTCTCCTGAAGCCGTTGCAGATACAGACACTGCATATGTGTGGAAGTGCATGTACTCTGGGACCACAGCTTCTTCCACCATCCCTGACTACTATCTGCCTGCCGGGTGTTGCTGCTGCACTCATGCCTCCAGCTGGGGGCAACCAAGAGCTAGCACACCTCCCCAACCTGAGAAAAGAGAGCTGCCAGTCAGCCGCTCAGTCCTCTTTTGACCTTTCCCTCCAGCCAGCCCCTGTAGGCCTGAACCTGGGTCACCAGCATGGCTTGAGATAAGGCATTAACGGTGCCTCCACCCTCAGCACCACCAGCACGGACTGACATATGTTTTTTTCTTGTATCACAAATTCACACTTTTGAGACAGCTCAGTGGAGTGAAACATGTCAGGTAACCTGTGATTGTAACTGTTGAGCAGGTAGAGCTATTGTTGTGAGCTACCTGTGAGCTGTTGCTGAAATTTTGTCCATTTCTCTGCCTTTTTCTGCATCTTGCTGTGGATGTTATTGATGCTATGATTAAATTAAGTGAGCACAAATTTTCCAAGTGGTGAGTGACTCTTTCTTTGCAAACAGACAAGGCTAAAATGTTATACAGCTACAAGGTTGAAAAGTTACAAACAACAGGAAGATATACACAGTGTATTTCCTTTGGGCTGCTGCTGGTTTCCTTCACCTCAGTCTTAAAAAGTACTGTTTATAATTGTTTGACCTGGCAAAACTATTTCTTTATGTAGCATCATTTTTGTGTTACTGAACTGCATGTGAGTGGAGGCACACATGTGCTCTGGGACTACGCCTCCTTCCACCCTCCCTGACTACTGTCTGCCTGCCAGGTGTTGCTGCTGCACCCAGCGTGGCCTGACATAAGATTTTTCTTGTATCACAATGTATGCCTCCCTCAGGTGGACCTCCTTAGCAACCAGGCATCTCTTCCACTCTGTCACCTGGCTCTACAAAGCCATGCTGGCAAAACTACCCCCTATATTTCCAACCTCTTTCAATGAATTACTTGCCCCTACTCCCTACGCAGTAACTCTTTCATTATGCTAGACATTCCAACCTTCCCTTCCCGGTTTGGAAACATGGCTATAAGCCGTGCCATCCTGGCTGCATAGAATAAAGCCCAATCCAGGCTCAAACTGCAAAGCCTGATCCCCTGAATAACTTCAAAAGACTTACTTATGACAACCCACGGGACTTCGGTGACTGCGGTTGATAAAGCACCTTCTTCCTGCCCGGTCTATTGCAGTGACCACTCTATCTTCTTGTCCACCCCTTCCCTCACCCCTAAGAGAATTTTCATTATACTTCCATTCCCCCTTCTTCCTCTCATCTTTCCTCTCTCCATGTTACACGACCATCACCACAAGATCTAGCCCTAGTCTGTATCCCAAATTATTGTCACTCAACAGTCCCTGCCTTTATCTACAGTAATCCTTTCTTACCTTCTAGCTCTACCTCCTCTCTCCACCACCTCCATAGTGCCCTTGCCCCAGCCAACATAGCCACCCTGTTATATTCATTTTTCCCACCCCCTCCACCTTGTTGTCTGCCCCTCTACTTCCATCCTACCATCCTCTGTCCACCCTTCCCTCTGACCTTATCCCACCCCACCTGTGCCACTATCTTTACTTTCCTTGCTGGCCTTGTAACTCTACTTCCTCATGAGATACTCAATTGACTTGTTACCCAGAGTTAACTATTTAATTAACTCCTAGCCTTAGTGCACCTATGTATATACGATATAAATATTATTGTCCTATTTTCTTTCCATGGATTATTTGTGTGTTTTAATGCATATCACTTTGTATATGCTTGTGTAATGTCCCTGTTATTAATCAGGACCTCCTTGTAAATGAGCCTGCTCAACTGAGTTTTTTCCTGCCAATAAACTTCAGGGTTTTAAATAATTGATTAGCAGTTTTTTCCTTGGGACAATATTAACTGTACAGAAAGTATTTATATAGGTTTTGTAGAAGCGTTATATTTGTTAAACACATTGAGGCAAGTGCTATGCATTTTCACAATGTTTTAACATTTTTATGAGCAAAACGCTAATCAATTTTTAGAGTTAAATAAAACCCTGAACTTGAACTTGAACCCATGAATCCAGCTGGGGGAAGCCAAGAGCTGGCATGGCACACCTCCCCAACCTGAGAAAAGAGAGCTGCCAGTCAGCCACTCAATTCTCTCTTGACCTTTCCCTCCAGCCATCCCCTGTAGGCCTGAACCTGAGTCACCAGCATGGCATGAGGTAAGGCACTAACAGCGCCTCCACCATCAGCACCACCAGCGTGGCCTGACATATGTTTTTTCTTGTATCACAAATTCAGAAAGGGCTGCACTACAAGAACTGGAAAAAAACCCAAGTCTTACCATAAAGCCAATGAATAAAGGTTGATCAGTGGTGGTGTTCAGGAGCACTGAAGGTTATCTAAAGGAGGTATACTGACAATTGGAAAATATGGACTTTAATGAGTCTCCTGTTGAGAGACCCAACTCCGGACTATAAGGAAAGAGTGGATGATTGCCTACAAAGTGCTATGCATCAGGATGTTTTCTCAGAAACCTCCCTTGATTTTCTCACAGTGAGTCATCCAAACAGGCCCACCTTCTATGTGTTGCACAAGGTCCATAAAAGCTTGGATTGCCCTCCAGGTTGCCCAATAGTGGCTGGAATTACCTCTTTAACAGAGCCATTCTCTCAATATATGGACTCTTTTATTAAGGACATAGTGGTAATGTTACCAGCCTATATATGAGATCACTGAAGTGTTAAGTTTCCTTAGGGACATCCAGCTTGAGGAGACATGGTTATTAATTACAGTGGACTTTGAGTCCCTTTATGCTAACATTCCACATGAAGGAGGCTTTATGGCAGCATGTTTTTGTGGGATACCGGTACAGAGTTAGACGACCCACAGAAAGATTTCTTATTGGAGCTGCACAAACTAGTCCTAGCTTGTAATGCATTTGTATTTCAAGGGAAATATTATCGCCAGGTAAAGAGAACAGTGATGGGAGCTATCTTTGCTCTCAATTCGGTCCCGTAGCCACCATATGGTGTAGGAACCATCCATTGCTGAACCCAATCCAAAATGGCCACCGGGAGAGAATAAGTTAAGCAAACCCTTACCAGGGACATTGGGAAAAAGAGGTCATATATGACCAACAGAAGAATCCATACTTTAATTCTGTCAATTTGTGAGGATGTACATTGATGATGTAATGATGGTGTGGTGCGAGACAGCAGAGGAACTTAAACTTTTTGTGCAGTATTTACATAATTCCAATCCAAATTTTAAATTCACAGTGAATTATTTGAGAGATTAAATTAATTTTGGGGGATTTCAGAATCAAGAAGAATTCTGGTTGAACTATTAAAACTGATTTGTACAGAAAAAATGCAGACAGGAATACAATTTTGTATGCCTCTAGCTGTCACTCAGGCCACATCATCAGCAACATTCCAACATCACAAATAATGTGAGTCAAACACAATTGCAATGTTGAGTCATATTTTAAAAAATGTGTAAATGAAATGATAGTTGTTTTTTTAACTGAGTATACTTTATTGAAGCTTTTCTATAGAGGAAGGAGAAAGAATATTAAGAAAGGAAAAAAGAAGTACTTACAACAAAAGATTAACAAACAAACAAAACAAGGTATCAATCATCAAAGCATGACAGGTACAATCCCTAGAGCTATTGATAAACCCTGGATGGAAAAAAAGAAACATAAAATCCCTGCCTCTCCTCCCTGAGACCTGCAATCCATATAGGCACAAATAAACCAAGAGAAAATAACTAATATGGGCCTGAAACTAATATAGAAAAGGAGATACTTAACAAAATAGCCAAATCATCCCTAAATATACTAGTAATGGTGTAGTATGTGCAGGGGGCCTCTAAATAGTCTTATAAAAGCATAATACAAGTACCGTAATTTTTAAACCACCACAATATTAAGAGTAAGGTTACCAGTGCCTCCCATCATCTAAGAAAGCATAGATATCTGCAACAAATAATTGCAATGGTAGGCTCAGCATTAAGAGCAAATAGCATTTCCAGGTGCCATTCTACATATGCTGCAATATAATCATCCATCCAATGCTGGAGAATAATTAATTTAGCGATAGAGGCTATAAGCGCTATGTGTCTCCTCTGGGGGCTGAGTACTGTATCGTCATATAGGCCTAAAAGGCATATCTGAGGGTAAAGTCCTCTTTAAGACCAAGTAATGGGGTTTAATTGTTCTGGATCTCCAGACAGAGTGGTTGAGCTTTTGGACAAGTCCACAGAATACAGTAAAGCATGTCAACCTCACTTTTACATTTATGAGAAGTATCTGCATCTAGTTTACGCATCTGATAGAGCCCCTTTGTGGTATGTAGTACAAATTATGTAGGATCTTGCATTGCTGTATTCTGAAATGATGCAGTGTGGTATATTTATACAGATTCTTCCAAAGTCACTGCCAATCTGCATCATCCATAGTTAAGTCTAACTCTCTGGACCAGAACCTACAGCAGGCCGAGGGCTGGGATGGGTCCAAGGTCTGGTGGGTGTTATATAATCTAGAAATTGAGTGAGGTTGCAGAAAATCAGCTGCTAACTACTGAATTGTGGAGCTTCCAAATCTGACCAAGGGGATGGGCCCCAAAATTGTGAGAGAAAGTGTTTTAACTCCAAAAATGTATATGCAACAGGGAAGCCGACTCCTGAGCATTCCAAAAAATGCCTGAAAAGTGATGAAGAAAGTATCAGTTAAGAAATAACCCACAGTAGGGATAGCAAGGTTGTTCCAGTGTTTAAGGTTCAAAATCCTGCACCGATCTTAAAAATTGGAATTAAGAATAAGTGGCTGGGTACTGTCTTTCAAAAGATGTAACCTAGTCATTTACAAAGTTGAACATGGGTTCGGACAGGCCAAATAATAGGAGTAAGTGAGTGGAACTGTAGTTTGCAAGGCCTTGCTAGCTTTTCTTCGATAGAGAGTCAATGTGATCTGTAATGTACAGCCTATTAGGATGCAGGCTGGGAAGGTCGTGCCAATATAAATATTTACGCCCATGTGAGTCAAAGTTATAAAACATAAGTTTGGTAAACGTAGGCTGCCAAGGTGCTTAGGACATGCTAGTATTTTAATGGAACATCGGGATCCTTTATCTTGCCAAAAAAATCTGTCAATTCTACGGTGAATTTTAGTAAATCATTGAAGCGGAAGGACCAAATTAGGCATACTAAGGGGATATAGTACTCAGGGTAACACATTCATCTTAATTATGTTAATATGTCCCAAAAATGACAGGTGGAAAGAGGACCAATGAGTGAGATCCTGATCAACTTGTTTAAGTAGGAGGTCAAGGTTTAATGTGCAAAATACTGAGATGTGCCTGGAAATTTTAATGCCAATATAAGTCATATATTTGGCTTCCATTTAAACTCTGTTTGTAGCATTGCTTGATTATCTACCAAATTATTTAGTGGAAACATGGCAGTTTTGTTAACATTGATATTACAAGAGGACGGCTGGCTAAAATCCTCAATAACGGTGATCACCTGTGGGAGGGTTGTCTGGGGATCTGTGAGAAGGAGTAAAATATCATTGCATATGTGGAAATAGAATAGCTATTGGATTCTATAGTTCTACACCTGGCCACTGCCATGTTTTTAAGCTTCAAGATGAAGGGTTCTAAACAGAGATTGAAAAGATCAGGGGATAGAGGTCAACCCTGATGCATGCCTCTCATCAGTTGAAAGGAGGGTGAACGTACTCTGCTGCAACTAATATGTGCCAGTGGAGACTGGTATAAAACCTGGATCCAGTTGATGAAAGCCTCAGGTATCCTTTACCTACCCAAGACCTTGAACAGCTAGCTACAGGCCACCCAGGTGAAAGCTTTCTTGGCATCCAGGGAGATCAAGACTGCAGCCACTCCAGCCTCCCCGCATGCTGAGACAAGGTGGAGTACCTTGTGAAGATGATCACTCAAAAGGCACCCTGCCATAAAGCCCACTTGCTCTGGACCAATTAGAGTTTGCCAGACCAATTTGTTAGATATCCATGACATGACAGTGACAACTTTTTTCTGATGCGACACTACAGTAGTAGCCACAGACATTGCCAGCTATTTCCTGAAATTTCTGTGATATTTCTAGGGAAATCTCCTGCTTTCTGCATTACCACAGTAGGGGAAGCAGAGAGAAACTCTTTAGAAATTTTGTGAAATATCTGGAAATAGCTGGCAATATCTGTGGCTACTACTGTATATATAGTGATGGATTTATGTTGACCGCAAGTTGCAGTCGGGTTACATTCATTGGGAAACTGTTTTTGTTTTGGGGAGATTCACCCCCTAACACCCCATGCAGGAGGCTCTACACCCCATAACTAAGGTCAGACTTGATTTGGGAAGGGGGAAAACCCTGGAGAAAGCAGTGCCAGGGTCCCATGGGTACATTACAGTGGCAACAGCAACATGTTGGTGTAATGTACTTCATTACCAAAATGTCACTGAGGCATCGTCATACGATGGGTAAGCACTTTTGTCAATATTTTCAAATCAACATTTATCAGAGAATGGGCTGATAATTCTCTGGAAGGGCTTTGTCTCGACCGGGCTTTGGGATAAACAAGATTCTGGCCTATGCAAGGGTGGGGTCAAAAATTCCTTCTTTAAAAAACAATTAAAAATAAAGGTCAAATTTGGGATGAGTTTGGCAGAAAATTTATTATAAAAATTAGATAGAAACCTGTCGGGACTTGGGGATTTGTCAATTTTAAAACTTTGAATAGCTAACTCCACCTCTGTATGTCATACTGGACCACGTAAAAGAGTACTTTACTACTGAGTGAGACAGGAAAATGCAATGGGGCCAAGAAATGAATCGAGAGCCTGCTCCATGTCTGCAACCTGAGGATCCACAATTTATAGATTCTGATAAAAATCCCTGAATACCTCAGCTATCCCCTTCGCATTAAATACACAGAAGTGTACACAGGGACTGGTGGTGCTCAACGAAAAAAAATACAGTTTGGTACACCTTCAAATTCGGGCACTCACCACCCATTTAAATAAATACCAAGTAGCTCTTCTTAAAAAAAGTGTTTTATTTATATTAAAATAATAAAATGACAAACATCCTTGCAACACCTGCCTCACCTGATGAGTTTCAGACTGAGTCTTTGATTAATGACCTTAGTCCAAAATGCGTCAGGTGAGGCTGGCATTGTAAGGATGTTTGTTGTTTTATTATTTGGTCATGGTCGTGAGGGCCGTCAAGCAGCATGCCCTCCCCCAAGCCTGACCCCTGCTGTCCCGAGAGATAATTCAGTGGTCGTGAGGGTCATCAAGCATCTTGTCTTCCCCCAAGTCAGACCCCCACTGTCCCTGGAGATACTTCAGTGGTTGTGAGGGCCATCAAGCAGCTCCCCCCCAAGCCAGACTCCCGCTGTCCCTGGAGATACTTCAGGTACGCCTCTGTGCAGCTCAGAATGCCAGCTATTCCATCACGTGTAGGACGACAATGGACTGTGATTCTTGGTGCCAATTTTAAAGGGGGCCCCTTCACAAACAGTAGGCAGAGCAATGCAGAAAGTTTATATTTGCTCATGCCTTCTAAGAATTATACAACATTTGTGCAGGATTTTGTTTATGCCTTAACGATTATACAGCAATTGTGCAAGTTGCAGGGACCTTATTCCTGATTCCTAGTGATAGACCAGTTAAATCAATATTTCAGGGTGCTTTAGCATGGTCTGCTGACTGGGGCTCAAACACAGATGTTATCTAGCCAGATCCTGCATATATGAAGTTAGTTGAGATTCTCTAAGCCTGTGTTAAACTTGATTTCACCAAGTGAGCTTGAATTAATTCTGTACTCAGTGAGAGCTTCTAGCCAGTTAATTCGAGGGCTCTTTAAGCTTTCTCACCAATATATGCTTTTAATTAATTATATACTACTGCACTAGGTGAAGCATGAGCCTAATTTCATTAGAAATATATGTAAAGGAGAACTGCATAATACTAAGATTCTAGCTCCCTCACAGCTCCTTAAACCAAAGAAGAAACATATATACAGTATATACAGTATATATATATATTCTAATTCGAATCAACAGGCTGTTCTTGAATTGTAAAAAAACTGATTTCTGTGTGCTCCTCCTCCTGCCTACCTGCTTTATAATGAACTCTATTTCCTTTTCTCCTCAGTGGTCATGAGGGCCATCGAGTGGCCTGCCTTCCCCCAAGCCAGACCCCAGCTGTCCCCGGAGATACTTCAGGTACGTCTCTGTGCAACTCAGAATGCCAGCTATTCCACCGCATGTAGGAGGCCTCACTAGCGCTATTCGCTGGCTGCCCCACCACCCCCACCCCCACCCTAGGTGAGCTAAGTCTTATATAGGCTGCATCACATGAGCAAATACCCAATCAGCCCACTTTCCCATTAGCAGTTTATCTGCCTTCACCACTAGTGGCCGCTGCAACCTATCCCTACTGCCTAACCCAGTAAACAACATGTTGCCTCTATATCTCTCCATTATGTGCCTGCTTACACCCCTAGCTTCCCTACCACTTTCCTCCTACCCCCAATCACAACCAAACCCCATTACAATAAGCACCAGGAAAAACAACCCCTCCCCATCACACAACCTATGACCACAGACAGCCGCATCAGTGTCCTCAGAGCAACTGGGATCTCGGTGCTTCCATTCTTCTGCCCTCCTTTCTCTCAGGGCTAATAGTATTAAACATATCCTCAATAAGCAGTTTTGCACAAACCTCCCAGTAACCTTCTGCCCTCCGTAAGCCCCAATGGGCAATGCTAAAAACAAAACAGCTGCTAATGCTATTGCTTCTCCTGGCAGGGGATGTAGAGCTAAACCCAGGCACAAACCCCCTCACCCCCTCCCCACCTCTTACATTATCAAAAGGTTTTAAAATTATGCACCTCAACATTTGTAGCATCCTGAATAACCTCACAGCATTACAACCAACTGCGGTATTGCTATGTCCCGATATTCTGATTGTCTCTGAGACCTGACTGAAGCCCAATAACCTGGACACTGAACTATCTATCCCTGGCTACTCCTTCATCCATCACGATTGCCCAAAGAAAAAACTGGGTGGAGGCATCGCTATGTTCATCTCCTCTAAGCTCCAGTTCACTCCTGTCCAGCTCTCCTTGCCCACACTGTCCATTGACTCCTTACTAATCAAACTCTCACTCCCACACTCTATCCCAGTATCTGTAGCAGGGTCCTACTGTGCACCAGCACCCCTCTGCCCATTGTGCTGGATCACCTGGGCACCCTCAATTCAATCACTTCAAACGGTGAGCTTCATATCCTCAGGGATTTCAATTTTAACTGGTTCTCCACAATCAGCTTTAAGCTACATAGCCTAGTGAATGCACTAAACCTTACCCAACAAATATCTGAACCAACACACCTAAATCATGACTCCCAGAATCATTCCCTCTTGGACTGGGCTGTTACTTCTCACCCCCTTCGGATACTTGAAGCTGGACTACTTCTGGACTCTAAGTGATCACCACATGATCTATGTGGTAAGGGAAATATTCAGACCCAAAGCACCTCCCCCATGTATGCTGCTCATTAGGGCATATAAAACTCTTGACCTTGCCACACTCTTAAATGACCTGGTAACCATTGACTGGTCCTTCATCTCATGGCCATCCTCCATCAACTCTGCCCTAGGACTTTTCAAATCCAGTTTCCTCGCAGTATGGGTCTACCATGCACCACTCAGAAGGGCTTGAGTAAGGGAGGCCCACCTACCCTGGGTCACCACTAATATCATAGATCAATTCCATGCCAGGGACCAGGCTTGGAAATCATACAAGGCAATCAGCACACAGGCGGCACTCCAACTCTACCACACACTTCATAAATTCCTGTACGAGGTGTATCCAACAGGCCAAGATAACTACCTCAAGGCCCCCTTTGACACAAATCTAAATCACTCAGGGAAGTTGTGTAAAACTATTACATCACTATTCTCCCCCCTGCCCAGCCACCCACCCCTGCAGTAAATGTAGCAGACTCCTTCGTCACTGATTCTGGTGAAGTGGCCTCAGTTTTTAATACCTTCTTCACTAGCTGTGCATCTTTTCTCCTGTCCTCTCTCTCGCACCCCCACCATGAGTCCACCACCTCCCACTCCACATGCTTCCCTGGCCTTTTGCTTCTCATTTTGTCTGGTTACATCTGTAGAAGTGCAGAAAGCCCTGCTAGCACTCAATCCCTACAAGGCAAATGACCCACAGGTCTGGACTCCATAATGCTTCACCCATCTTTCCCAGCCATCACCTCCCCACTGGCTGCTCTCTTCAATATCTCTTTTTTGCTTGCAGCAATCTCATCTGACTGGAAACGTGCCACAGTCATCCCCCTCCCCAAAGGAGGCGACCCCTCCTTGCCGGGCAACTACAGCCCTATCTCCCTTCTCCCCATACTGGCCAAATTACAGTAGCATCTAGTTCTCTCCCAACTCTCCTCCTTTCTGGACTCCTCCTCTTTCTTCTCACCCTTCTAGTCTGGATTTAGGAAGTCGCACTCCACCACCACCTCCCTTCTAAGGCTCACCAATGACATCCACTCTGGCATGGATAATGGGCACACCACCTCAGCAATTTTTGTTGACCTAGCAAAGGCTTTCAACTCTGTCTCCCACGCCCTTCTTCTATCCAAACTTTCCCAGGCCAGACTCTCAGGAGATGCCACCAGCTGGTTCCGCTCCTACCTGGCAGGCAGGTCTCAGTCAGTAAGAATTGGCTCTCACACTTCAATCCCTCTCCAGGTTACTTTCCTCAAGCAACTGGTCATGGAACCAACTCGGCAGAAGGCAATACTGGACCTTCTGCTCACAAACAGGGACAGTGTGATGGGGGTAACAGTGGGGGAGCACCTGGGTAACAGTGACCACCAGTCATTGTGGTTTGAAATCACAGAAAGAGCAGAACCAAACCACACAAAACACGTGTCCTGGATTTTGGGGGCAGACTTTGGGAAAATGGGGAAATACTTGAAAGAGGCATTAAGAATGGGACAGGAATCAGGGGTTGAGGAACAGTGGGCAGTATTTAAAATGGGGATTATAAGAACAACAGAATTATGCATTAAGCAGGTTAGAAGCGGAAAAGGAAGAGGAGACCATTATGGTTTCCAAAGAGGTAGCAAAAGTGAAAGCCAAAAGATAGCATTCAGGCAATACAAAAGACACAGGCAGAAGGATAGGGAGAAGTACCAGGAGAAACAAAGGGAGGCAGGGAAGTCAGTAAGGAAGCCAAAGCTCAGACAGAAGAACACATTGCAACATCAGTGGTTAAGGGGACAAACCTTTACAGGTACATAAGTGAAAAAAGAAAGACAAAGGGAGGATAGTGAGACTGAAGGGGAGGATGGGAGTCGCTGGAGGATGACAACAGTAAAGCTGACATATTGAACAGGTATTTCTGCTCAGTCTTTACTGAGGAAGGGTAATGGGTCTGAAGGAGTACAAGGGGTGAGAATGGTGCAGAAATGGACACAAGTCACTTTACGAGAAAGGGTCCTGAAGGAACTGGAAGTAATAAGAGTTGACAAGCAATGGGGCCAGATGGGGTGCACCCCAGGGTCCTTAAAGAACTAAGAGAGGTGGTGGCTGAACCTCTGGCTATCCTGTTTAGCCAATCACTGGAAACAGGGGAGGTACCCAAAGACTGGAGGACAGCAGATGTAGTCCCCTTATACAAAAGCAGGAACAAAGAGGAAGCAGGGAACTACAGACCAGTCAGCCTCACCTCGGTAGTGGGAAAGATCATGGAAGCACTTCTGAAGGAGAGATTGGTGGAACATCTGGTTGTCAATGGACTACAGGACCCAAGGCAGCATGGTTTCACCAGGGGGAGGTCATGTCAGACCAATCTCATTGAATTTTTTGACTGGGTGACTAGGGAGGTGGATCAGAGGAGGGCAGTGGACATAGCCTATCTGGACTTCAGCAAGGCCTTTGACACTGTGCCACATAGAGACTATTACACAAACTGGGGAATATGGGTGTGGGCAGGACAGTAGTGTGGTGGGTAGGTAACTGGCTGGGTGGCAGGACACAGAGGGTGGTGGTAAATGGCTGTCACTCCACAGAGGGAAGAGTGACCAGTGGGGTACCACAGGGATCAGTGCTGGGACCGGTCCTATTCAACATCTTCATCAGTGACATTGCGCAGGATCTAGAAGGCAGAATTTCACAGTTCGCTGATGACACAAAGCTCTGTAACAGAGTAGACACACCAGAGGGTGTAGACAGAATGAGAAGGGACCTGCAGAAACTTGAAGAATGGTCAAGGGTTTGGCAGTTGAAATTCAATGCAAAGAAGTGCAAGATAATGCATATGGGGCACAAAAACCCTGGCACAGTATATCAGTTGGGGGGTGAGGATATAGCATGCACCAAGCAGGAAAGGGATCTTGGGGTTGTCATCTCTGATGACCTCAAGGTAGGGAAACAGTGTGACAAGGCATCAGGTAAAGCAAATAGGATGCTGGGTTGTATAGGCAGGGGCATCACCAGCAGGAAAAGGGAGGTCATAATTCCGCTATACAAGACACTAGTGCGGCCCCACCTGGAGTACAGTGTACAGTTCTGGAGACCATACCTACGTAAGGACATAGACAGGGTAGAGAAGGTTCAGAGGAGGGCAACAAAGATGGTGCATGGATTGCATCACAAGTCCTATGAAGACAGGTTGAAGGAACTGAACATGTACTCCCTGGAGGAGAGGAGGGAGAGAGGGGATATGATAGAGACATACAAGTATCTTACAGGGAGAAACAGAGTGCAGGAAAACACTATTTTAAGTGAAAAGATGTTCCAGGACTAGAGGGCATGGGATGAAGTTGGAGGAGGGACGATTCAGAGGAAACATGAGAAGAATTTCTTCACAGAGCAGGTGGTGGACAAGTGGAACACCCTGCCAGAGGAAGTGGTGGGGGCTGAAACAATCACGGGATTTAAGAATGCATGGAATAGACATAAAGGAATTCTAGAGGTCAGGGGTAAGGGGAAACAGACTTCTAGGAAAACAAACTGAACTTACAAGCTCAAATGGGCAGACTGGGTGGGCCATAGGCCCTTATCTGCCGACACTGTCTATGTATCTATGTATGTATCTATGTACTACAGGGGTCCCCCAAGGCTCGGTCCTTATCCTGATTCTCATCTCCATTTTCCTGAATGACCTGCCCTCGGCCTGCCCTCACACTTTCATTCACCTCTACGCTGACGACACTGTGCTGTATGCTTCAGGCCCCTCCCCCACTGAAGTGGCCTGTAGACTCCAGCTGAACTTCAATGCTATTCAGCACTGGTTTCACTCAAACCAGCTGTTTCTGAACCCCAAGAAAACTGTCTCCCTAACCTTCGGCATGAGACAAAGACTCTCCCTACTCCCCTCCACCCCCACTTTCCACACCAAAGATGGGATTCCCTTGGAGGTTTGCACCTCCTTCAGGTACCTCAAGGTCTGGCTCGACCAGCACCTCGACTTCACTGCTCATATCGACTCAATTCATAAGAAATTTCATCCCAAAGTGGGCGCCTTATATCGCAACTGGGGCTGCATCCCTCTGTGAACCTGCAAGGAAATTGTTCAGAAGATGATCCTCCCTATATTTGACTATCGGGATGCTGTCTACAGCGTTGCTCCAAAGCTCACCCTAGCCAGACTTGATCTTCTCTTCCATTCTTTCTGTCATTTTGCCCTGGACTGCCCTCCTGCGACTCATCACAGTGACCTCTACAGGTCTCTAGACCTACCATCGCTCCAGGACAGAAGACAGGACCACTGTTCCAGGACCACTGCGAAATTCTGGGCCCAGTTCCTTCCGCCATACCTCGAATCTGCCCTCTCAATCCAACCCAGTCTGCATACTTACTCAGGAACATAGACTCCTGGCTTCTCTTCATCCCACACAGGACCACATCAAAAGGCCAAGCCACCTTCAAATACCACATGCCTAAATTATGGAATGCTTTGCCGGCAGACATTCGGTACTTTGCCTACACTCAGCATCTCAACCACCACCTCAAGATGCATTTTGCCTCCTCATGCACATGCTTCTAGCAGCTTGAGGAGCCAGGTGCCCCCACTCTCCATTACTAGCACCTCGCTGCGTAGCACTCCGGTTCCTAGCTAAGTGCACACAGACCTCTGTCCTAGCCTTGTACTGTGTTTATGATTGCACTCTGCTATCTATTTCTATTGTGCTCTTGCCATGCAATCACAGGTGTTTACTATGTTTATATTCTACTGCACAACATAATGCATAAGCCCCATGCTGGCTCATGCTAATTTCCTCTGCTGTTTCTCTCCGCCACTGTACCCACTGTGTTCTCAGCATTGTAGCTATTTTATTGTATATTCCATGTTATTTCACATATCCTCCATTCTACCCCTGCAGTTTACTCTTATCCACTGTACCCACTGTGTTCGCAGCATTGTATCTATTGCATTGTATTGTCATTATATTGTATTGCTCCATTCCCCCCTCTCCAGGATGCATCTAGAATCGAGTGGTACTCCACTCAGTATGCCTTCCTGGTAAAACTTTTAACTAACTAACTAACATAAATACATTTTTGTGTAAATAAAGCACTTTAATTTTTTAAAGAAGAGCTATGTGGTTTTTACTTAAATGGGTGGTGAGTGCCTGAATTTGAAGGTGTACTCCCTCACATTAGTCTTGAGGGTTTGGGAGCCATTCCACTGGATACACTTAATTTGTTTTTATGTTGGCTTGCGCATATGCGCAAGCAACATCTTGCGCTAGTGTGGGTCTTGGGGGTGTGGCTGCTGTTGGGCGAATGCAGGGCACACATCAGTAGGTGCGTCTCTCATTCCCCAATCAGCCTGCATGCCACCACCACACCATGCATTCATAATGGGGTGAGCACATCAAAGCAAGGTCCACTGCAATCCGAGCAAAGCTCGTCATAGCAGCGGTGCCTGGCACCATCCCACCACCATTATGACCATGGTCGGTGAGCAGGCGGCCGCCTCAAGCTTTCTGACATTGGGGTGCACAACTCCTGTCAGCAACCCCTGTGTTTGTGTGCCGATGGGGAGCCCATTCCCTGTTGGCATCACCCCCAACTATTGAATGCAGAGGTGGTGCCCAGTCCTCCACGCTCCCCTCTTCTTTGTTTGCGGTGGGGTGCCAAATCCCTATTGGCATTACCCCCATGTTTGTGCCAACGAGGGTGCCCAATCCCCATCGGCTACTGACACCCCCCCAAAACCCATTTAGGTGGCACATCGGAGCCCACCCCAGCGTACAAATGCCCTGTAAGATGAAAACTGTCCTCTGACGGTTTTCCTTTTTACCTGCAAAATTAAACCATCCCTTGTAGTCTAGATGCCCCTCCCCATCCACCCACCACTGCACACCTGCCTCCCTCACCCCACCCTAACTTACCTCTGGACTCTGGCGCGATGATCTTCTGTGGACTGGGAACATGTCTGCATTCTTCAATGCCGACCTCGAACTGAGGAAATGCCGGTAAGCTGTATAATGCAATGAATAGAATTTTTTCAACTTTGCTGCATATCTCAGGCATTTCTTGGAATTTTGGCACCAAATTTTCACCATGGAGTTTTGGGGCCCCTCCTCATGAATTCTATCACTATCATGGTGTTAATCAGCCTTGAAAGGTGATTTCGCAGTCACTGAGCGAAATCACCTTTTGGGACCCATTAACAAAATGACTGTGTCAGTACTCATGAGGTGGTCTCTCAAAAAGCCTATGTTCCAAATATGGTGGAAAAAATCCAACAAATGCCTGTTTTACGAGCGTGCGTTGTGCAGTTGCTACGCAGGCTCGTAACTTCGCAATATTTTAATGCCAGATTTTCAGCGTTGGCATTTTTGTGCACCTCCTTGTGAACAGTAGAGCTGTCATTTTCCATATCCTGCCCGAAATGTGTTTCCGCACTTCCGGCGCACAATTGCGCAGTCGCTGTGGGAAATCAGTGTTTAGGCCTGATTATGAAAATGACAGTGACACAATTCATGAGCAGAGCTTTTAGTATGCCTATGTTGAAAATTTGGAGCTGATACTCCATAAAATGACTGTGTTACGAGCGTGCGTTGGCAGATTGCACGCATTCTTGTACCATTGTGCATTTGTGATATTTTCACTCTGGATTTTCACCATTGCCATTTTTGCACACCTCTTGATGAACAGTACAACCATCACTTCACATATCCTGCCCAAAATGTGCTTCTGCACTTCTGGCGCAGAATAGCGTGGTCACTATGCAAAATCACTTCTTGGGACACTTTGAGGAAACGACAGTGACACTGTACATGAGCAGAGCTGCTAAAATGCCTATGTTGAAAATTTTGTGCTGAACACCCATAAACTGGCAGTACTGCAAGCGTGCCTTCCATATTACCCATACACCCTTGCAAATCCGCAAATTCCGTATATTTGTATGCCACATTTTCTGCATTGGCATTTTATTACATCTCCTTATGAACTGTGCAGCTGTCATTTTTCACATCCTGCCCAGCATGTTTTCCCGTACTGCACTAACAAACACCCACAGGGACACCCTAATGCCTCTCACTCTCTGCAGGGTGGGGGTAGGTTGGCATCAGTTCAATACTTGACTGCCACTCCTATGCTGCATCTCTCTAACTCCTGCACTGCCAGTGGCAGCAAGACAACATTCGGCACTGACAAATGCTTGTTTAGCTTCATGATGACAAAGTCTTAAGGCCATAAGTTTTACTGCTTTTTTACCTTGTTCAGTATATGTGACCTGGGATCTAAAAATGGCTTATTCAGCATTTTTCTGTAACAAAACTGCATATTAGGCCCTATGCATGAATGGTAAGGTTGCCTATTTGCTGCATATCTGAGGTGAATAAGTAACCTTAAATGTGAATTCCATGCAGCGGGAGTCCTGTGGACCCCCGGTGGCATTCACTAAGGGCACACAAGGCACTTACGCCTGCCACTCAAGCCACACTTATAACACCACACAAGGAGCATGTTGGGGTGTGTGCCTGCACTACCCAGCATTCATTAAGCCACATAGTGCCAGGTTCAGGGGGTGCTGGGTATGCCAGCTGAGACCAGGCATAACCTGATATGTGCCCCCGTGTTCCCCAGCCGCCGGACACAGCAGCACCATGATATGAACCTCCATGCTGCCCTAGCCAACTATGCTGCAGGGGAGGGCTGGGGCAGCATCTCGGGCGAGTGCCCAGCAGTTGTCAACAGGACGCTGCCTTACATGTCTGGCTCCTATCTGGTGGGCCTGACGCCTGGGCATAATGAATCCACTTTGGGACCTGGTATGTGCATCTGATTGGATGTCTGTCAAGGTCTGAGACTCCAGCCCCCAACTGGCCATGCGATCGTGCACGCCGAGGGGGCATGACCATGGACAGGAGCCCGCGGGTGCCAGTGGTCATACATATCGTCTACCCTGTGCCTGTCCAGGGTCATGTAGGTACTTTTGTTTTTAGATGGCCATCTCTGAAAAGCCATATTTTCTTAGCTGCAAATTGTGACATGCAGAATTTTTTAATTTATTTATTTTAAAAATCGGATTTACAACCTTTGAGTCATGGACTCATTTACAAACGTACCTCATAGCTGGGAGGGTAGACACAGATACAGTGTGAAGTACAACAGTGGTAACATACAGGTGCAATACAGATAACAATAAGAATACATTTACAACAGTGGTTTACAGATAAAGTTACATACAGTAAGTTACATATGAATAAAAATATTACTATAATAGAATGTACAGCCTTGGACAAGCCAGGGAGGAATACCTATGAGGAAAGGCTGGAGGGAGAAACAGGGGAAGGGGAAAAGGGGGGAGGGGGTAGCTGTCCAGTGGACATTGTCACACCATCTTCTGCCTTGTGTTGAAATGTGGACATTTTATTTTAATTTAAAGTGAAAAGCTGAGGGTTTGCACACAGGCAATGCTTCTTTCCAGTTGTGCTTGCTCACAGAGGCTCTCTCAGCCATCTTTAGCACCATAGCTCAGTGGGTGGTGGATATGCACACCTGGAAAGATGCTGTACTGTGCTGAACTGTGATTGCTGGCTTTTTGTTTAAATCAAGGCCTGTGGTTGGGGGGGTGTCCAGGAGATGCATTTTTCTAGGCCTGTTTGAGGCTCGGCCATCTTAGAAGTGCCATGTGCTTTCTTGGATTGGGAAGGGGGCTGGTGGAAGGGTGTGGGCCAAGAAGCATGCCTGGAAAGATGCATCATCTGGGGCTGGTGTGTTAAATGACGCTTAATGCTGAATTTTGTGATTGCTGCCTTGTACTGAAATGTGGACCTTTTTTTTCATTTAAAGTGAGAAGCTGAGGGTTTGCACACAGGTAATGCTTCTTTCCAAGTGTGCTTGTTCACAGAGGCTGTCTCGGCCATCTTGAGCACCATGGCTCAGTGGGTGGTGAATAAGCACACCTGGAAAGACGCTATACTGTGCTGAACTGTATTTGCTGGCTTTTTTGTTTAAATTGAGGCCTGTGGTTGGTGGGGATCCATGAGATGCATTTTTCCAGGCCTGCTTAAGGCTCAGCCATCTTAGAAGTTCTATGTGCTTTCTTGGATTGGGGAGGGGTGGGTGGAAGTGTGTGGGCCAAGAAGCACACCTGGAAAGATGCATCATCTGGGGCTGGTGTGTTGAAATGATGCTTTGTCTGGATTATTTGTGCTGAATTATTTTGTGATTGCTGGCTTTTTTTGTTGTTTAACGTGAGACCTTCTTATTTAAAGCAATACTTTCATGTCCCTAGGGCACCCTGCCTGCTTCCCCCACCATTAACCACTGACCCCACATTGCTGCCCCTATGAGTAACCCAAAATATCTATTTGTTGGACACTCGCACCATCCCCCCCGGCCGGCACTCTGAGACCTTTCATTTTCCTCACATCCATTTTGTTTGAAGGAAAGTGCGGGCATGCCTCCATTTTGTTTGCAAGGAAAGTGTAGGTGTGCCTCTATTTTGTTTGCAGGCAAGTGCGGCCATGCCTACATTATGTTTACAAGGAAAGTGCGGGTGTGCCTCCATTTTATTTGCAAGGAAAGTGCAGGTGTGCCTCCATTTTGTTAGCAGGCTAATGTGGGCATGCCTCCTTTCTGTTTGCTGGTTAGTGAGGGCATGCCTCCATTTTGTTTGCAAGCAAGTGCAAGCGTGCCTCCTTTTTGTTTGCAGGCAAGTGCAGGCATGCCTCCATTTTGTTTAAGGGTATGTGCGGGCATGCCTCCATTTTTGTTTGCAGGCAAGTGTGGGTATGCCTCCATTTTCTTTGCAAGGCACATGCAGGCATGCCTCCATTTTGTTTGCAAGGAAAGTGCAGGCATACCTCGTGCTGCTCTACTCTACTTCATGCAGCATCACCATTTGTACTGTTCTACTCTACCTCTTGCTGCTCTACTTGACCTCGTGTGGCATCACCATGTGTGCTGCTCTACTCTACCTCCTGTTACTCTACTTGACCTCATGCAGTGTCACCAAATGTGCTGCTTTACTCTACCTCGTGCTGCTCCACTTGACCTCATGCAGTGTCACCATGTGTGCTGCACTACTCTAGCTTGTGCTGCTCTACTTGACAACAAGCAGCATCATCATGTGTGCTGCTCTACTTGACCTCATGTGGTGTCATCATATATGCTGCTCTACACTATCTCGTGCTGCTCTACTTGACCTCATGTGGCATCACCATGTGTGCTGCTCTACTCTACCTCCTGCTGCTCTAATCTACCTCATGTGGTGTCACCATGTGTGCGCTATCCTCATGCTGCTCTACTCTACCTTCTGCTGCTCTACTTGACCTTGTGCAGCGTCACCATGTGTGCTGCTCTACCCTACCTCCTGCTGCTTTACTCTACCTCATGCAGTGTCATCATGTGTGTGCTACTCTCGTGCTGCTCCACTCTACCTCATGCACCATAACCATGTGTGCTGCTCTGCTCTACACTACCTCTATTTTGTCCTGTGCCCTCCTTGTTGTTTTCCCTGGGTAAATTTATTAATGCATTCTGTGCTGTTTTTTTATTATGGCATCATGATTTTTTTTTGTCATTTTGTGTTATAATAATTTTGGAAAGATGGATCAAAGTGAAACAAGGAGACGTCAAACACCATGTGTGTCTGCTACTGACTTGTTCTGTGGGTCTCTAAAGAATTGTTCTGTACCACTCACAGTAAATGAAAGAAGTCAGCGACATAGGCATAAATTAAGAAAGGATCTACAATGCATCCAGGAGTAAAAAGGAAAAGCAAAAGGATGTGCACAGAGGAACAGAGAGAAAATGACCAAAGAACAACGCAGACTTGCTAGAGAGAAAAGTCGATTGCAAAAGCAGAAAGCCAGGAAAGGAAGAGGAGCATGACACTAGATACTGTAAACCCATCTGTAACTAAAGAAACAATTAAACAAACAGCAGAACAGAAAAGAGAATATTGGAGAGGGAGAGAAAAAAGAGAACAAAGAGAGAAAAAAGAGAACAACGCATGATGATGATATCCCAAAAATGCAGAAGAATCAATGAAAAATGATGACAAAGATACCATGAAGTAAAGAAAATGTGGATCACCAATTCCATGACCACAGCCGCTAACACCACAAAGGCTATGGAAATGCAAGTGAGCACACCATCCAACAAAACAGAAACACAGATGAGAACACCCTCCATTACCAGTACAACCATGACATCGGTTGCTTTGGATGAAAGCGCAACACCAGTGATGGACCCGAGGTCAGAAAGCGTAATTAGAAAGGCTGTGCAGAGAGCACATGAAGGGCTGCCCAAGTCCCTGACAAGGTTTTCTGTGGCAATTGCAAAAGTTATCTCTTTGGTAACACTCAAAAAACAGGCTGCCCTCTCAAGGTTTGGATGTCACACCAAACTGGACAATAAATTAGTGAACGTCCTTCAACAAAAATTAAATTCAGTTAAACAGCGCAATAGGAAGGCAAACAAAGAACTGAAAAAAAATTCATCAGCACGTTTCTCGTTCTGAAAAAGTACCGCCTACTACGAAGAGCAAGCATATGCCTGGGGATCAGTTGGAGAAGAATGATGAGGGTATTGAAGAGCGCACAAGTGAAGGGGAGCACCAGTCACAAGTTGGGAATATCTGAGGAACTACAGAAGAAAGTACAATATTTTTTCAATATATCAGCAACACCACTTCCACACAAGAAGGCATTTTCAAAATGAACCAGAAAAGCCAGATCATTCCTAGACAAAACTCTAAAAAGGCTACAGCAAGAATTCTGTGAGCAAAACCCAGTGAGAAAATTGGACTAACTAAATTCAGCAGTCTTCACCCCGATAATATTAAACTTGCACAGGAGCAAAAACTGGACCAGTGTCTATGCGAGTATTGCACCAAAGGTAAACTAAAGCTGTCAGCAATAAAGTGATTTGCAGAGCAGAAAAGACTGGAGTGCAAAATGTTCAATATTTATGAAGCAGTAGAGCTGACAGTGTGCCCAAAGAAGGAAGGTGAGAAATTCTTTAAAAAGTCCTGTATTGAAAAAAAATTGCAAAAAGTGTAGCACTTCTGCTATTGATAAATCACTGGAAGAACTTTTCCATACACACAGAACTGAGGAGGTGAAATGGCAACAGTGGAACAGCATGACCATTTCCAAGGTCATAAATGGATCAGAAAGTAAACAAGAAAAGTCGTGAAGTGAAAAGTTGCCACATTTCACTGTCTGGTTGAAGTCTTGAAGGAGGACCTCCTGGTTCTGGGTTGACATCTACATGTGGCATCCTGGCAACACCACCAACTCAAATCACTCAAAGATAACCTTCCTGACAGCTGGGAATTTATGGTACTAGACTTTGCAGAGAACTACACATGCAAGTACCAGGATGAAATTCAGTCATGCCATTGGTACCATGAGCAAGCCACTGTTCACCCTGTTGTGACATACTACAGGTGTGAAAGATGTACAGACTTAGTTACAAAGCCACTTGTCTTCATATCTAGTGATCTCAAACATGACAACCACACAGTTCTGCATTTCATCAACATGTCCAATTCCTACCTCAGAAACATCCGTGGCATCGATGTTGAGAAACAGGTACACTTTACTGATGGGTGTGTGAGTCAGTACAAATCAAAATGTACCTGTGTGCAAATGCCAGGAGCCTTAGCAACAAGATGGAAGATCTGGAGGCTGTCATGGTACAGTCAGACCTGGACATTGTGGCCATCACTGAAACCTGGTGTAATGATAACCATGACTGGGAGATGGCCATACCTGGCTACAACATATTCAGAAGAGACAGAGCAGGCAGGAAGGGAGGAGGTGGCACTGTATGTGAAAAATGACATAAGGGCCACACAGATCCAGGAGGAACAAAATGGGGAGAGATACTGTGGGTTAAGCTGGAAAGGAAAATGGGGCCAGCCATCCGCACAGGTGTGGTCTATAGACCACCAGCCCAGGAGGAAGAAACAGATAGGAGTTGATGCTAGCCATCCAAAGGATGGCAGACAAAGGTGAGGTAGTACTGGTTGGAGACTTCAATATACCAGATGTGGACTGGAGCATCCCAGCAGCAGCATCAACTAGGAGCAGATTTATCCTGGACTCCCTTCAGGGTGCCTTCCTCAAGCAACTGGTCATGGAACCAACTCGGCAGAAGGCAATACTGGACCTTGTGCTCACAAACAGGGACAGTGTGATGGGGGTAACAGTGGGGGAGCACCTAGGTAACAGTGACCACCAGTCATTGTGGTTTGAAATCACAGAAGAGCAGAACCAAACCACACAAAACACGTATCCTGGATTTTAGGGGGCAGACTTTGGGAAAATGGGGAGATACTTGAAAGAGGCATTAAGAGATGGGACAGGAATCAGGGGTTGAGGAACAGTGGGCAGTATTTAAAATGGGGATTATAAGAACAACAGAATTATGCATTAAGCAGGTTAGCAAGAGGAAAAGGAAGAGGAGACCATTATGGTTTTCAAAGAGGTAGCAAAGAAAGTGAAAGCCAAAGATTGCATTCAGGCAATACAAAAGACACAGGCAGAAGGGGATAGGGAGAAGTACCAGGAGAAACAAAGGAGGCAGGGAAGTCAGTAAGGAAGCCAAAGCTCAGACAGAAGAACACATTGCAAAATCAGTGGGTAAAGGGACAAAACCTTTTACAGGTACATAAGTGAAAAAAGAAAAGACAAAGGGAGGGATAGTGAGACTGAAGGGGAGGATGGGAGCGCGTGGAGGATGACAACAATAAAGCTGACATATTGAACAGGTATTTCTGCTCAGTCTTTACTAAGGAAGAGGGGGTAATGGGTCTGAAGGGAGTACAAGGGGTGAGAATGGTGCAGAATGGACACAAGTCCCTTTACACGAGAAAGGGTCCTGAAGGAACTGGAAGTAATAAGAGCTGATAAAGCAATGGGGCCAGATAGGTGCACCCAGGGTCCTTAAAGAACTAAGAGAGGTGGTGGCTGAACCTCTGGCTATCCTGTTCAGCCAATCACTGGAAACATGGGAGGTACCCAAAGACTGGAAGACAGAAGATGTAGTCCCCTTATACAAAAGTGGGAACAAAGAGGAAGCAGGGAACTACAGACCAGTCAGCCTCACCTCGGTAGTGGGAAAGATCATGGAAGCACTACTGAAGGAGAGATTGGTGGAACATCTGGTTGTCAATGGACTACAGGACCCAAGGCAGCATGGTTTCACCAGGGAGGTCATGTCAGACCAACCTCATTGAATTTTTGACTGGGTGACTAGGGAGGTGGATCAGGGAGGGCAGTGGATATGGCTATCTGGACTTCAGCAAGGCCTTTGACACTGTGCCACATAGAAGACTATTACACAAACTGGGGAATATGGGTGTGGGCAGGACAGTAGTGTGGTGGGTAGGTAACTGGCTGGGTGGCAGGACACAGAGGGTGGTGGTAAATGGCTGTCACTCCACAGAGGGAAGAGTAACCAGTGGGTACCACAGGGATCAGTGCTGGGACCGGTCCTATTCAACATCTTCATCAGTGACATTGCACAGGATCTAGAAGGCAGAATTTCACTGTTCAGCTGATGACACAAAGCTCTGTAACAGAGTAGACACACCAGAGGTGTAGACAGAATGAGAAGGGACCTGCAGAAACTTGAAGAATGGTCAAGGGTTTGGCAGTTGAAATTCAATGCAAAGTGCAAGATAATGCATATGGGTCACAAAAACCCTGGCACAATATATCAGTTGGGGGTGAGGATATGCATGCACCAAGCAGGAAAGGGATCTTGGGGTTGTCATCTCTGATGACCTCAAGTAGGGAAACAGTGTGACAAGGCATCAGGTAAAGCAAATAGGATGCTGGGATGTATAGGCAGGGCATCACCAGCAGGAAAAGGAGGTCATAATTCCGCTATACAAGACACTAGTGAGGCCCCACCTGGAGTACAGTGTACAGTTCTGGAGACCATACCTACGTAGGACATAGACAGGGTAGAGAAGGTTCAGAGGAGGGCAACAAAGATGGTGCATGGGTTGCATCACAAGTCCTATGAAGACAGGTTGAAGGAACTGAACATGTACTCCCTGGAGGAGAGGAGGAGAGAGGGATATGATAGAGACATACAAGTATCTTACAGGGAGGAACAGGGTGCAGGAAAACACTATTTTAAACGAAAAGATGTTTCAGGACTAGAGGGCATGGGATGAAGTTGGAGGGAGGACGATTCAGAGGAAACATGAGAAAGAATTTCTTCACAGAACGGGTGGTGGACAAGTGGAACACCCTGCCAGATGAAGTGGTGGGGGCTGAAACAATCACGGGATTTAAGAATGCATGGGATAGACATAAAGGAATTCTAGAGGGCAGGGGTAAGGGGAAACAGATTTCTAGGAAAACAAACTGAACTTACAAGCTCAAATGGGCAGACTAGGTGGGCCATAGGCCCTTATCTGCCGACACTGTCTATGTATCTATGTATCTATGTATCTATGTATCTATGTACCTTCCAGAATTTATCATTGCTCCATCACAACATGTGCATTTTTTACATCCAGGCATGGAAAAGGACCCTCAGATGGTGTGAGTGCAGTGGTGAAGTCACGTGCAAGCCTAGCTGTGCAGTCCCAGCAGGCTATAATTTCAAATGATGCACACCTCTTTCAGTATTGCAAGAGGAATTTATCAAAGCAAACTGCCATCATAGGTTGCACTCATTACCACATAACATTCTTGTGGGTCGGTGATGGAATAATTAACAGAAATGCAGGACCAGAGCTAAAAACAATACCTTGCACACAAAAGGTTCAGAGTGTCCAACCGGTGGCGGATGGTGTTGAAGTCCAAGACTACAGATGTCTCTGCAGGCCATGCAGAAAGGAGGATGGACACTGTGAAAATGCAAGATACATCGACAGATGGAAGAAGAGGATTATTCAGACTGCACCTGGCTATGTGCCTTCAGTGAAGGAAAAAGAAACTTCAGGGCCCTCTACATTGCCAATTCCAGTCTCCAGTGTAATCACTCACACACCCACTCCAGTTTCTAATATTGAGACTCCTGGGCCCTCTACATGGCTGATTCCTATCTCCAATGCAATCACCAGCACACCCACCCCCACTTCTGATATCGCACCTCCAGTGATGACCAGTACGTCTACTGTTGCAAACCAGATTACTGAACATGCTGCCACTGTGACAGATTCTGCAGCCAGCACAACAACCAATACATCATCTGTTGCCAGCACATCTACCAGAAGACAAAAGAGCTATGTCGACATACAGACAAGCCCGTTTTATGCCATCTATTACAGTAACAAATTTTACATTGGACAAGTAGCATCATTTGATGAAATGAAATGAAACAAGAATTTGAATGTAAGTTATTGTAATGGAGCAGGGATGGCAAATTCTATTGGTGACAGCATCGATGTCATAAAAGGAAGATTACTTTTTTATGGACCAGTAACAGTGCAAGGTAACAAGGACAATTTGACATATCACCAGATGACCTGAAAACCATGGTCAACAAACATGAAAAACTGAAACAGCGTAGGAATTAACAGAATTTGAAGGAAGTATTGTCTTTTTAACATTTCTGAATCATTCTGTAAGAGGGTGGGCAGGTAGGGAAGGGTGGGCAGGTAGGGGAAGGTATCCAGCTAGATATGGTGGACAGCAGTAGGTGAGTATATGGATGTAAGCAGAGGGACACAGGGCATGCTGACAGTGAACAGCCATTTGGTTGGTCAGAGACTGCTGAAGGTGGACAGGTGTAGGGGAAGAATTTAAAGAATGTTGGTAGAGACAAGGGCTGCTGAAGGTAGAGAGAGATGGGGTGGCCAAGTGAAGGTTGTCATATAGTGGAATTAAGTGGAAGGGGGTACTGATGGAAGGAAGATGGGATGATTAGTTGGGGAAGGTGTAAATAAGGCAGAAGGTGTGAAAAAGGTGTGCAGGAAGAAGAGAAAAGGGGAAGGTGTGAAGGAAGTGAAGAAATGGTTGAGGGGGAACAATGAGGTATGGACAAGAATCATGGCCTCATTTGCACATTGAACTATTAGGGATATGGCATTCTTCTGTCATGAAGATGTGTCCATGGTGACATCATGTCAGTTCCGGCATGTATTGAACACAAGCTTGAAGAGGCTGGGAGTGAACTCAAAGAAGATTAACACCACTTATTTCAAGCTTGGAGAGCATCACATGCCAGGGTGGAAGGGCTCATGGATGAGTGGATGCCGGCCCTTGGGCATTGGTAGAGCTTGATTTTGGCTACATGTGGTGGCACATGATAAATCTATTTTTGTTTTGGCTGGTGTCAGTGGATGCAGGCCCTTGGGCACTGACAATCACTGGATTTTGAATGTTATGTGATGCGGAAAACTGATTTCAATCTGTGTTTTTGTTTTGGCAGGTGTCCATTCAAAGAAGAAACTAATTTGGGTGTACCGCTGTCCATGAAGTTTGAATTCCAGGCAACTCTAGGGAGGTGAAAATTGATTTCTTGTGCAATGGCACTCTGATAAACTATAAACTGTTCTATAAAACTACGAAGAATGACTGCTGGCTTAAGAATGCAGCAATGAGAACATTTATGGACACTATTGGGTAGGTGGTTTTGGTAAGAAAGGAAGGCATTGGGATTAAAGAGACATTGTTGTGTGGTGTGGGTTTGTGTAGCGTAAGTTTAGATAGGTTTTTAGATTACATCCAGTGGGTAGTGCTCCCACCATGCCTCACCATTTTAAAAGCAGGTGTGGGTCAATATGGTCTCACTGTCCCTGTAGGGGAGATCGCCTTTGGGTCATAAAGGAATTTTCCTGGTTTTCCAACAGGGTTTTTCTGGGTTGTTTGCCTTCTCCACTGAGATAAGGTTAGGCAGTAGGCAGGGCTAGTTAATTAACTTACTGTTATGTCTTGGGTGGTATGGAAGTCTTGGTTGATGCAGAAGAGGAGAAGGAACCAGCATCCTTTATGCCCATTTTGTGCATCTGGATGCTCATGTTTTTGGGTGAAAGTTCTCAAAGACTCTCTTTTGCAATGCCCAGGGAGAGTGAGCTGTGCCCCAGCAGCCACATGGCTTGTAATGAAAGAATTTGTAGAGTTTGAGGGCACACTCCATTGGTTTACTCTAGAGCTGTTTTACAGATGGTGACTGCAAACAAATTATGGCCACTACTCAACTAAAAAGGCCACTGTTAGTAGCATGGTGGCTTTAGTTTGTTTGATCTTACACGTTAACATTAGAAATGGCAGATTAAAACATGGCCCCATAGAGAACAATGGTGCACATCCCTGTGCTCTATAGACTCTTACATCACAAGCCATGCAGATGCAGGGCCATGGCTCATATGTGTTCAAATGAGGACCCCTGGAAATTTAACAGGGACTTCCACATTTGGGCCATGGCACTCCAACTTTTTTAAAAGAAAGTAGCGGACCCCCTAATGAAAAATCTGACTGAGAACACAGCTGAAGACCGGTTACCTCATGTGGAAGCCCAGAGTTATGAAGTAGAATACCAATCAAGACTACCTGGCTGCCCACATCTTGCAGACTTGTTAATGTTTTTTTTATCAAACAAATACATGGCTGCAACCATTTCTCTGCAGTGCATGGTGTGTGTCTCCGTTTGTTTGGGTGGAATGGGGGAACAGGGCAATACAGCATAAGACAATGACAAAATGACAATATTGAAATAGAAGATTTTTGGGAGTTGGTGGAATTGCACCTTGGAACACTTCAAAATGGCCATAAATGTAAATATGCTAGTTATGCAGTGTTTGTGGTAAAATGGTTTTGGTACTATAATGATTGGATGCTGAGAAGAACACTGATTTGGTGTCTAATGTTGCACGCACCACACTGTTTGGTGTCCCCTGTTGCAGGTCCCACACTGTTTGGTGTCTCCTGTTGCACGCGCCAGACGGAGTGGCTTTTATCTCAAGTTTCTGTTAGGCAGTTATCTCACTACATGTTTACTTTTTCAACTTTGGGTCAGAGTGATCAGAAAACCTTATCAAAATTATTCTACTGTGGATCTGAAAAAATTACCTCTACGTCACACTTTGGTAACCCATTCTTGTGAACAGACTCAGCAACAAACAGAACTGCAGAGAGGCAGGAGTAAATTGTATTTCTAAGCCAAATCTACACAAGACAACCTAAGATAATGAAGTCCCAACACTACAACAAGCTACCAAGAAAACGTGAGAAACAGTCACTGTTTTTCTGAATCAGCTTCTAAGCCGATTAAATGTAATAGCAGTTTGTGCTCTGTCAAGGCACTTCAGAGGAAATTTCCATTGTGGCATTGGCTTCTTCTACTTCATCCACCAGAGAACAGGTTAGGGAGTAGAACTGGTAGCTCCTGTTTAGATTATTCTACGGACTGAAACATCTTCTGTTCATCCGGCAGAGTGACTAAGATCGAGCTGAAAACAGCAAACAGTACTGGAGCTGTGCTGCCTGTAGTTTAGGAGACAAATCTCTATATTCCCTGCATTTCATTTCCACTGATGGACAGAGGTCTTAAAAAATAGAAATCCAGTGACTGTCCCATCGAATCTCCTGAATAGACTGGACCAGCATCAAAATATGCTGCTTTTCTAAGTAATAAAGGAAGCATAGAGTAATGGGACAAGATCTTTTGCCCTCTGCAGGTTTCAGCCAAAATAGTGATACACCCACTCTATAATGTAATTGGAGCCATCTGGTGATAAGACAGCTATTTTGTTGCAGCAGTTTTTGAGTAAAAAGCAATACATCAGGTCCATCAGCATTTTTGGATATGCCCATAATGGCTAAATTATTTCTGCAACTACGCCCTCCTGGTCCTCGAGTCGCTCTTTCAATTTAGTCACTTTTCTTTGCAGGACAATGATCTATGGCTCCATTTTGGCTTGAGCTTGATCTGTAGAGACAATTCAAGCTCTGGCATTACCCATATGCCAGGTGAGCTTGTCTATTGCCAGGCTGAGGGTCTAGACCTCAGTAGCAATTTCCCAAAAAGTGTCCATTCAGTTGCCCATCTGAAGGACGAACCAGTCCAGTGTAAGTGGTTCAGGTGTCAGGGAGGTCAGCAAGCTGACTGTGACTTCCTTGCAAGACCATTTAGGCCCCAGTTTCCGATCGGCCAGAGTGAGTGGCACAGATATCGCGGAGCTGGTCTCCATCTCCTACTGAAGTTTTGAATCCATTTGGCCTGTAAAATAGTGATCAGTAGGTGCTAGAGATGTTTTCCCTTCATAGACTGAGGAAACAAAGCAGCAAAAGAAAGTAAAAATGTTTATTTAGCCAGGACTAGCAGAGGCTTGGAATCCCACTGCTACTCCAGTACATACATCATGTGACCATGATAGACAGGTTGTCACAAAGGGGGCTACAGCAGGGTCTTGTTACAGTCAGCAAAGTAACAAGTTGAAGGTATGGGTAGAGATAGATTATTACAGTACAAGAACAGGAGAAGGGAAGGGGGACCAAACCTTTGAATTTTGTCACCACCCATAGTATTAACTCAGAAGTAATTATAGAAATCATAGGTAACAATGGGCCCTATACAGAAAGCAGGCAGGTGTATGCAAAACCAGGGTGTACCTTGCCCACGTAGCTGCGCACCTGCAGACAGGTGCACACATACCGGCAGTCACTAATGCCAGCCATCTGTCCATTGCTCTGCCCCCCGGTGCATAGGACTTCACATGGCAGCCAGGGGAGGAGTCTAGGTCTTGGGCGGACATCCAATGGGATGCCCCTCCCAAGACCCGCAATGGATCACTCACATAGCGGGGTGCGGGTTCAGGATGGAGCATGCCTATAGCAGGTGCCCGGACCTGTGCAGCATGGCCCCATCCCCCAATGGTCCCAGGCCCAGCTCTGTGCCCTCAGCACCCCCCAGCACACAGATGGCCCCGGCCACATGCACCAACCCTGTCCTGGAGACTGCACTCCTACAATGCTGCCATGCCCCTCCTCACACCTGGCAGTCACTGCCAGGCACTTGCCCATCCTGTCCCTTCCCTCCGGTACTGCACCATGGGCAGTGGCAGTATTGGGGGTCATGGCACTGTGCCATCATGCCCAGCGGGAGGCAGCTGTGGGGGCACACAATGGGTTATGCCTGGTCCCGGCTGGCATACCTGGCACCCCCTTGCACACTCCTATGGCCTGCAGTATGCAGCTTTGCTAATGCTGGCCTGCCCCTGGTGTGTTGCTCATCACACAGCCAGGGAATCAGGCACTTATGTACTGCGTGCCCCCCCATGTGCATCCCGTACAGGGGGCGCAGTTTGTGCAAGGTGGCTACTCACCCCAATATGCATGCATAGCCACTCCGCACCATTCATTCATAGATGCCAATTGGAATATCCTAGCTATGGAACCAACACTGGAAGGTGAGGTTGACCAGTCACCAAGAAGGGTTTATAAAAGGGGTAAGAACCTGTCAGAATTCTTGGTACATTCATTACAGCATATGGTGAAGACAAATGAAGGGTGGCCACCTGGACAGCCAAGGGATTGTTTTAAATGTAATGAAATTAATTTAAATAAATAAACTGTGAATTCTGTTCAGTTATTAATCAGAACAAAAATTGTATGACTGTTAATGGAGAGGACCTATGAAATTAGTCAATTTATTACTCTTGCACTGATGGTGATTTACCTTGTAGTTTGTAGCTGTAATGCTTGCTATGTAGGCAAAGTGAAACAAATGTTCAAACTGAGGTTGGGTGGGTGAGCACCTCATTGAAATCCAGAAAGGTTGTAGAGAAAATGCCTTGGAGAAGCATATTCTAAATATGGACAGCGAGTTGGGGGGCATGATTTCTCTTTGGCAGGGATAGAGAAGGTTACCTTAGGGACCAGGGGTGGTGACTTAGATAATTAGATTTTAAAAAGAGAAGAATTTTAAATATGCCAATTGGGAGTATTGCACAATCCCTGTCTTAATGACAGCTTCAATGTGGCCACCTTTCTGAAAGAAAAAATAATACCATTATGTAAATACTCTGGATAGCAATTGCTACTAGTTGTTAATGAATTTTGTTATTTCTGAGAATTTTTAAGAATGTAAATCCATCAGACAGAACAGCATGGGATGTCTGCATTATATGAACTATGGGCTCTGGTCTTAACTATGCTGGCTAAATTATTCACTTGACTAATTTGGCTAAATTATTTTCTTCCATCTTGATTTCATGTGCAATAATATATGGACAGATTAAAATTAATAGTTGCTATCTCATAATTTCATGGTGGCAGTATAAATTGTTAGAGCCTTTCATCTCTTGTTTGTATTTTTTGCTCTTTAATTAAGCACATTTAGGACCACACAGTCCAGCAGCCTGGACATTCCTGATGAACTGCACATGTGCGACAGCGGTCAGGCCATTTGATTGAATTAAGTGGTGTCCTCCTGCTTAAAATTACTATTTAATATCTAATAATTTCATGGTGGCTGTTTGAATTGTTGGAGCCTTTTGTCTCTTGTTTGCATTTTTCGCTGTTTTCACCGTTCACTTGTATTGGTACTGTCACTTTAAATAAGTACCTTTTAGGACCACACAGTGTAGTAGCCTGGCCTTTCTTGACATAGTGCAGATACGTGAAAACGGTTGGGCCATCTGGTTGAACTGAATGGCGTCTTTCTGGAGACATTCATCTTGAATGTGGTTACTGTTTTTTATACGTTAATGTGCGAATAAAAGGCAAATGTTTGCAGTAACAGTTTTTTTAGTGTTCTTTTTTGCAGTTTGTGTTTGTTTGGAACTGGCACAGTTTTGTTGTGGAGCAGTTGTCTCTTCTGGGTCTGCACTGAATTCAGCCTACACTTAAATGTGCTTATGCAACTGGTATGATGTATGCTTGTGTGACTTAGATACATTGCGGCTGCTCACCTCTCTATCCATGGGATATACCACCCTGTAGGATAATGATGGTGAGGAACCTTAATGAAGGGCTGTGGGAATGATTCCCTTGGCTAAAGGTAGCTTAGGAAGAAGCCCAAAAATGTTTATTTTTGTCTTTGGTAACCAGGTAAGGCCCACTAGGCACAAGTGCCTGTTTTCAGGAGTGACCTGGGAACACCGGGTGGTTAAGTGACTTACTCAGTGTCAGACAGTGTGCAAGCGGAGGTTGTGAGAATCAAACTCAGGTCTGGTCTGCTGGATGTAGTAAGCTCATTCACACCTCATTCCTCTAACTTCCAGGCTATACTACCAGCCCAAAAAGAATACCAAAAAGGGTGTCAAGCATTGAAGGAGGTGAGAAGTCAGAAGATATCAAGGCTGGAAATTAAGGTGATAGACATGGATGGGAAGGACAGGAGAGGAATGAGAGATGATGAGGACAATGAATGAAATGAAAGCTGACAAGATGCAGAAGGGTGGACTTCCTAAGGAGAGAGAGAGAACAGCCAGGGCCACCATCCGACTCCATCCAACAGCAAAACCTAACTACAGAAACTGTGAAAGCACTAACCCTGTCTAATATTATGACCATTGGCTTGGAGAAGAGGGAAAAACCCCCTTTGAGGAGGAAACTTATGGGAATCCAAGGCCTAGGTCACCTTCCTTCCAGGCTAAAGGACATTTTGGTTAGTGACGGCTCAGCTACTGCAATTTAAAGTCGAGATTGGGGGAAGAGAAAAAGATTCCAATTTGGAAGAGCTCTTGCATTGTTCTTCTAACAGGAAAGCTTCTGAGGATTGTGAGCAATGTCTCTATAACTAGATGCCCAAAAGTGAAGGAGAGAAATGACCACTGAGGCACTCAACCAGTTGACATGAGCCTATGAAACAGACCAGGTGAACCAGAAGTGGTCAGATGGAGAATGGCTTAGAGGGTGCCTCGGAACCCATTTGGGCAGCCAAAGGGGCCCTGATGATGAGAGCCCCACCCTTCACAGCTTAAAGTCATAAATTCTACATCCAGAGGTGTTGTCAGAACAAGGGATGACTGAAGGTCCACCCAGAGCAGAGACATTCTCACTATGGGCCAGGGAGCAGGACCCCACCCCGAGCTTCACATGCTTTAGATGCGGACATCTTGGGTGCAGAATGAGACTGTCAGCTATGGGCTAGCCCCAAGCCATAGAGCAATGGACACAGAAGGCGCATCTTTGAATGGAGAGCAGGTTGCGTCAAGGTAGCATAGGACCCATATGAGGGGTATGCTTGATTACTGGATGGAATGAGTAGACCCACAGAGAGGTCGGATTAAGTGAAGGAGACCCCGACTTGGGTCTGGAGGAGGCAAGTCACAGTAGCAACCATGAGAGTGCATGCCAAGTGGGTCCATTGGGAAACCAAATCAGGAGGTGAGTGAACTTCATGAAGGGAGGAGCGAGAACAGCTGGGCAAAGCCAGCAGCCAATGGAGGAGGTACTAAGTACCAGGAGCAGTGAGGCTGTAGCTATGAAATCAAAATGGACAAGTGGAGGTTAGAGATGGAAATATGAGGAAGTAGATGGAGAGAAGCCTGAAGGCTGGAGTGGGCTACAGAATGGAATGAATGGCATAAGAGGGAGAGACAAAGACTGCCGGGTGAAGCCCACAGCTTAATATAAGGTGAAAAGTCAATATGGGAGGAAGGATGGACAAGAATGAATGAATGATAAATGATAATGGATTGAAAGCCTTGAAGGTCAGAATGGGTAGGTGAGGTATGAAAAAGATGATATATAATAATGGAGTGAAGCCTTGAGGGTGGGTAAGGGGAAGGTGAGTTATGACATGGACGATGTAGGATAAGGAGGGAAAAGCCTTGAAGGCCAGTACGGTTAAGGTGAGGTGTGAAATGAATGATATTTGATGATGGAGTGAAAGCCTGGAAGGCCAGTACATGGAAGGGTAGGAAGGATGGCTATGAGGGTATGGGAAGTATGAGGTTCAGTAATGATGGAGGTCGACAAAGAGTAGAGGATATTCGAGTTGAGTGGTCCAGAATGTAGGACTAGAGTAAAGGAAATTGCAGAATGCAAAGGGAATCAGTAGGCAGAACCCCCCAAAAGAGAAGCAGGGAGAGCGGAAGAGAGGAGAATGGACTCCAAGACAGAGCGAGGAAGAATCAGGTGGGGGGGTGGGTGCATCAGAAGCCACAGGTTGATAAGGGGGAACAGGTGATCAGTACCAGTCTACATGGAGATGAAAGGTCAAAGAGGTAAGGGAATGAAAAGCATGGAGAACAACAAAGGGGAAATGGATCCAGCAGAAGAAATGACAGGAAGGCTAGAGGATAACCTAGAGCAAGTGAGGGGGACTGAAGGCAGGAATGAGACAGTGAATGGTAGATGTCCACCCTGTGTAATACTGAAGAAGAAGAAGAAGAAGAAGAAGAAGAAGAAGAAGAAGAAGAAGAAGAAGAAGAGCACAGAGCACTGTCCAGACACAGTGCATCCCAAAGTGCAGTACAAGCACAGCTAGACTAGTAGGGAAGTGACAGAATATGCAGAGGTGGCCATAATGCACAGCATAACCCACACACAGCCTGGACAACTGCAAGAACCAAACTGTAGGAACTGCAGGACCAAATGAGGAGACAAGTGATGAAAGGTTGCCTTCTCAGGTGGGGAGCCACAAGGGAGGCGAGGTCAGTCAGGAAGAAATGATGGGATACACCCCCTCCAAACTGCTAGGGAGAGATAAGGAGCAGAGTGCACTGGAATGTGAATGAACAGGGTGAGGTATGGGGTGGTACCAGAGCAGAGAAATAGTGAAGCGAGTGAGTGAAGAGAGAAGACATCATCGATGTGCTTGAGGACAGCAGACAGCAACAAGTACAACATGGAATCTGAGGGAGAGGGGCAGGCCAGAGCAGAATGGAAAGAGCAGAAGCTGTCTAACACCACTAAAGAAGGTGCAAGTGTCAGGAGCGGAGGAGGTGGGGTCAGTGTGGGAAATAAGGATGGAGCAGCGGAAGCCTCCTGTGGAAAAGAGCACTGATACGGTGGTCAGATGCAGCTCGATGTTCTGCAAGATGAAGGGGAACTGAAGCAGAGCAGGAGAATGAGGCAAGGAAAGAGAGGATGAGTAACAATCGATTGGCAAGACCTATAAAATGAGTACTGCCAAGTGAAGGGGAGGAACCGATACAGGCAGGATGGGGAATGGGGGAGTCTGAGTTGGGAATCAGTGAGCAATGCCAGACAGGTGGGAGAGGTAGCCGGCCAAGAGAAGTGAAATGGGGGGGGGTGTGCCTGGTGTATGAAGTCAAACCCAGATCACCAGCCAGGAATGGAGCAACAGCTCTGCCAAGAACAGAGCATTGTAGAAGAGTGGGACAAGTGGCAGAAAACACAGCTCAAGGAGTGAGGCACAAAGGAAGCCAGTAGCCAGAGGCAACTGCAGAAACATAGAAGCAGTGGGGAATGAGGAAGAGAGGCGCCTTTTACCGCAACAAAATAAATGAATCCTGGACTAGCCAGGAGGAGCAGCCTTTAAAGGCCTGATGGGGGAGTGGTTTGTTGCTCTGCCCATTGAACTACAGGCATAGACTTGCAAATGGAATACAGCTTATTGCAGTATAATGTGACCTCCATGGGACTTTGCAAACTTCACCATGTGGGCTCCACTTTGCAGGCAAAGTTATCAAATTTGGCATTTGCAAATTTTGCACTGCGATGCAAATTAGAATTTCACATGGCAGATTAAATTCACTAATTGAGGTTAATTCATGAATTTCTCCAGAGAAAAGTTTCCTAAATTTGCAAACCTCTACTGTGCTACTCCAATCAATATGGCTTGGTAACTTTGAAAGTATTTTACTGTGGATCAGTCTGAACCTGTGATCTTCTGGTTTCCAAGCCAGTGCTCTAACCAACAGATGACAGTGCTTCACATTCTTGGAGTAAATTCAATATTCACATCAGCTGTCTCATTTAATGTATGTACACATTCATATGACTTTCACAGAGATGCTTATAGACAAAATAGTTGATTTGATACCACATGTTGGATCAAATTTTAAGTTTTAGTACTCAGATTTTCAGGCCTTTATGGGGTCCTTCTTCAGGTGATGCTGAAAAAGTTGTGTTCTGTGTACAATTTAATGCTGCCAGTATGCATGGAAAATTATACTAAAAGCATGAATAACCGCAGTTATTGACAGATAGATTAATGCTGGGATGTCCATGTGAACATTGCACCTGCATTTTGAAAAGAGTCAAAATGGTAAACTAAATATAGAATACTGGATGGGCAACTATGCACAGCCAGTGTGTTGTGCCACAGATGGGTTCTGATTCCATGTGACCTCGAGAGTGAAGCTCAAGAAATCCATGGGAATCAGAACCCCTCCATGGCACAACAGATTGGTTGGGCATAGAGTTGCCCAAAATTAAATGAACTGGCAAATGGCATGAGAAGTAGAGCTACCTGGGTCCATGCTACCCCTCAAACATATTCCCATTTGGTTTTACATGTACAATGTCTTTAACTAAAGGGTGACTGTGTATCTGACTAATTTATTTGTTACATCTGTTGTATCACTTTAAAAACACATAACAAAGGGTAGTAGACAAGCCCCCTGATGAAGAAGAGTTAACCCTTGAAGAGCTGGGCTGGTCATTTGATGCTGTGTGGGTTTGCCTATGTTGCTATTTACCATGGAAAAAAATAATGTTCACTGCTTCAAGGCTGAAGATTTTTTTCTTCACTGAGACTATTGTACTGCAGTGTGCTTTAAGTGAGTAAGCACTATTTGCTACTTTTATTCCATCAGTAAAAACACTTTTTACTTTCAAAAATGCCTGGAGTGCTGGTTTTATTTACTTCTCACTATGGTTTTATGGTCCCCCAAAAAGCCATAAAAACATGTCTGACCTTTTTTTCCATAGAATAACATATTTGCTGCTGTGTGTTGTTCCGTGATTTAAGGCTGGTTGCTATGGTCACTGGTGCAGTCATTAGGGACCAGTGTGTGGGAGAGATTTTCAGAAAAAAACATGGCCGCCACATTTCTTGCTAAGCAAGGGAATTAGGTGTGAGGAATCATATTTGTTGATGTGAGAACAATTTTGCATTTTGGTTTTTTTTTTATATAAGTGTTAATATCTGGTTGATCCTGCTTGTGTCGGATTTGTTTGAGACTCAGTTGGTTCGTGCAATTCTGTCATCACCACTGCCTCCAGTTACTATCTGGTTGATCCTGCCATTTCTGTTGAAGTGGCTTGTGCACTGTTGAAGCTCTAAAGGTTTTCAAAATGTTGTTGTACCACAGTAGGGTACATCACATTTCATGACCTTTTGAACTGTGGTGCAACAACATTTTGAAAGCCAATGATTTCCATACACAACAAGGGCTGACTATACACTATATAAGGAATCTTGCTATGAGAGGTCAGATTGGAAGATGTGGCACTGCAGGCCATAGGAACAACCATGGCTAGGCAAGCCACAACTTTCTCTAATCAGTTGAACCAAAATATCACATTATAAAATTGCTATTTTCACTCAGTAAGTCATTCTGTTATAATGTAGCTATACTTACAACATCTGGTAACACAGTGACTCGGAAAGAGGTTTTTTTTTCATAAAGTGTTTTTACTGGATGTCTGGTTATACAAATTAACCTCCATGTATGAATTTTCCATTCCTATGGGTGTTAATCTAAATAACATCAGTTTTTTTTTAAAGAAAAGTCCAGAGAAATGAGAAAACCCCATAGAATTACCAAATTGTAACACCAGCAGTAGATTTTTGATGGCATGAGTTTCAAAGAGTGCCCCATAATGTATCTACTTCTTATCTTTGGTTTCAGTATTGGGGTAAACTCTCAATAATGAAACTACTGTACTAGTATTTCCTAAAGTAATAAAATCCCCCTTCACTTTTTACCATCAGACTCGTAGAGATACAGTATATGACATCACACATTACAAGTTGTGATTTCCTCTGGTTAGCATGTTCCACTCTGCCTCTCTGCTACCTAGCATTTGGTCAAGTATAAATACAGTAAGCTGTGCAGTGTTAAATGTATGAATCCAGTAATAGCAGATCTGAATGATAAAATTATAACTATGTATTTTGTTCTCATTAGTGCCTTGCTATATATATCTTCAGCCATGGAAGACACAGTGGCTGATCAAACTGTGAAGGACCTGGATGCTCTTCAGCAGATGGAGCTAGACCTGGTAGGCTATGTTATGTGTTTATTCTATTATGTTTAATGGTACAAGTTCTCTGTATGGTTATATGACCTATTCTACATGCTGTGGCCAGAGCCGATAAGGCTGCAGGTGATGAATGTGGGGTACAAATATTGAAATGTATCAAAGTTAAGAGCCTGTGTTTGCAAAATGTAACCTAGACTTATAAATGTGTTATTTTTAAATATTTTAACACCAAATTTTCAACATAGCCTTGTTGTAAATAGATACAAAATAAGGTACAGGAAGGAAATATTTTTCAGAAAAAAGGCACTCAGCAACAAGGGGACCTGGTATGAAGTTGGGGGGGGGGGATATTTCAGGAAAGATGTGAGGAAGTACTTCTTCAGAGAGAGAGTGGTGGATTCCTGGAACAGCATTTTATTGAAGGTGGTAGGGACAAGAACAGTGGTGGGGTTCCAGAATATATGGAATAGGCACAAGAGAATATCATTGAAAAGAGGGAGGGACAACTGACCAAAGCTCATGTAGGATCTGTGGTGTTACTGTAGGCAGGGAAAAATGGGTTGACTGGGGGGGTCCTTATCTGCAAGTAGAGATGTGTGAAATTAGGAAATTTCATTACACAAAATATTTTGAGAATTTTGTGCATTTTGTGAAATATTTCACGGGTGTAAAATGTGAAATTCTACAGGTGAAATGCAAAATTTCACACATGAAATGGTAAAATTTGGGTGAACTTTTGCTGTTTCGGATGAAATTGTGTGTTTCACTGTGAAATTTCACAATCTCTCACCCGGCGAAAAGTTTCATGGAATGGCGGAATTTCACAAAATGTTTCACGCAGTGAAATTTAATGTTGCAACATCTCCATCTGCAAGCAATCTCTTTGCTTCTATGTTTCTGGTTACAAAGGGGGGATCATGATACATGGTGCAGGGCCAGTGCTCAGAAAAGTAGGGCAGCCAGTTCTCAAATGCAGACGCAAAGAATCCAAAATTCTTGAGCACTCACAAAGGAAACTAACAGCCAGGTACAGCATAATGCTAAAAATTCTTTGATGGCAGTAATAATATCAATATAGTTCAATACAAGCAAAAAAACTGACAAACACAATAAATGCTAGATGTAAAGGTATGGCTACAGGTAAATAAGTCTTTATGGCTGTAGGAAGCCCAAGCACTTCAACTCTTGACAAGTCTTCCTCAGGGGGAGTGGCTAGTTAATCTTTCAAAAAAATATTTCAAATCCCATTGCTTGTTTTAAACAGCAGGTGTAAGGCTTTGTAATTCATAAATCCAGGTTGATTTTTTTCCATAGTAATTTATTCACTCGTTCTCCCTTCCCCCCAACCTGCAAAGGATCCACTCTCAATGCCTACGAACTTTAATCCTCTAGGATTTGAATTATGGCAATCAAACAAATGACTACCAAGTGGGTTGTCAAATCTTCTATTAATAATACTGCTCTGTGGTCTTGTATGCTAGTTTTCAAGCTGGGCACTGTTCTCAGCACATATATCTTATTGCAGTTACACCATAGAACATATGTGACAAAGTCAGTACTGCAATTAATAAATTCACATCTCCAACTTTAAATCATCATTCAGGGGGTGTACAAACTCTTTACAAGGCAGTGCATACTATACGTGCACACATTATAATTGTAGCATTTGAAGGAACCTTTTGGTTTGTATGGTAACCATTGGTTATTAATGATAGCTGAATGATTTGTCTCAAATCGGATATGGACTAACTTGTCTCTTAGACTGTTTGCTCTACTTAAATTAATGCATGGGGTATCACCCACTGCTGAAGTCACATCATTGTCACCAAGCAGGATAGGGCAGTTACAAAAAATTATATCGGCAATTTTACCTGACAAATGATTAAATTTACTGACTAAAGTAACAAGACTATGTTCATGAATTTTATTTTTCTAGTGGCTTTTCATTGTTCTTTTTTTCAGTTAATCAGCTATAATAACTGGTCAGTAATTTCTCTCAATGTACTGACCAGGTTGATATTTTCCATAACAACCGGCTGGTTGTTATGACATTCATGAGCCATGCCAGTCAAACTATGCTGCTGCCTCATTGGCCAACATTCTGTATGTGGGCGGGGCCAAATATTTTCACAACCTGCTGGAGAAAAATTGTGGGCCTGTTATTAAAAAACAATAAAAGATGGGGAGGGTGCTCCATATGAGAATTTAATGCACACCTTCGTTGTGGGATGCTTTGATAAACCCCCCAGGCTTCACCCTCGGAGTTTATGTAGCATCCCACAACTCGAGAGTGCATTAAATTCTCATATCAACCCCTTCCCCATCCATTATTTTCTATTTATCTCTAGCCTTTCTCAGTAATGCTTTGTTATAACCCCTATTGAGAAATCTCATTTCCAGTCCATTAGCCTGTTAGTCATATGGTTCAGATGAACTACATTTTCTTTTTAATCTTTTTTTTTTCTTGATTACTTTTTCCTCCCTGTCTCCGGCAGGCCACGTTCAGAAAGAAGCCCCATCCTGTCCCCCCAACATCCACTGTCTGTGAAGACCATCTTCCCCCAGGGCTTGGCCCCCCCTGGCAGGGATGGTGGGGGATCCTCAGGCCCCCACCAAAGATCGGATCCAGTATTGGTCAGTGCCTGGCTGGTTGGGGAGTGGGACCTGTGAGCCCCTCCATCATTCAACTGCCAGAGACATGTTTACTCTTTTTTTTTCTTTTGGAGGAAATGGCATGCAATGATGCCAGTTGCGGTGTCATGCATGCTCCTGTGCATGGCACCCTGGGCATCTGCCCCATCTCCACCCACCTTGTAGAGCATTGGTGTGCCATCCCTCAGCCTCTGCTAGGGGCCAGACAAGCACCAATTGCTGGCCCCCCCCCCTCTCTGGAGGAGGAGAGCTGTCCTTGGGATGTTCAATCCTCCTCCTCCCCAGCCAACCCCCAGCAACCCACTCGCACTGTGAACATGGGTTGCCAGTGTAGCAGGAGGTAAGGCATGATGCCTCAGCCTCCACACCACCGGCTGGCCACTATTTTCTTTCTAATCTTAAAAATTGACTATAAGGGATATATTTTTTCAAAGGCATCAAATACATACTATCTGCTTTCAGGACCAGATTTGTAGCAGTGTTTTCCTGAAGCACTGAGTTTCAAATATGTTTTCTTTGCCATGTTTTCTCTCAATACTCCTGTCAGTAGAAATATCACTTCTGAAAATAGGAGCATTACAAGCAGGTGCCTTGGAAATACTTGTGCCTTGAATTATGACACAAATCAGTGCTGCTGTGGTAGTCACTAAAATTCATAATGATATTCAGAGTTATAGCAAGCCATGGCTTGTTATGGTATGTTCAATATACTGAGTAAAGGCCATGACTGGATATTATTATGTACCCCACCATATTTCCCCCCTCCCCACTTCTACACCTTTTATATTTTTTTTTATATAGATGTTTTCATGTTTATAGGTTTTTCTCCCATTCCCCAGCCTAGGAGCCCAGCACACAGCTGGCATGTAAGTGGACACACACACACACACACACACACACACACACACACACACACACACACACAGCACACACTCATGCGCCTTGTCAGCATATTGCCCCTCCCATCATGATACCCACCAGACCTCCACCTGGTGGGAGCGGAACTACGAGGCGGGTGACAACCCACTCCACCATCCCCAGGAGAAGAGAACTGCCTACCGGCTAGCTCAATCCTGCTCCTCCCTCCCTCCCCATGCACCTGCCTCCGATGACCCAAGGTTGTTCCTGAACCCAGGTCACCAGTGTAACATGAGGTAAGATGTCCAGTGCCTCAACCCTCAGTGCCACCCAGCTGACCTCCCACTTCTGCACCTTTTAAAATACTCAGCTTATCAGTAACTTGTTTAATTCTCAAGTTTGCTGCCTTTTTTTTATTTATTTCCATTGTAATCAGTATGATGGACTTATAAGAACATTTATAAATACTGCAGTAGAAAGGGCTTTCATTGCCATTGAACTGCATAGCTTCCTGCAGCATACTGCAGTACTTTATGATATACCACAGTATTATTGTTTTGCTTCCTAGCTGGTGCTGCTATTCATTTTTTAGGTCCAAGCTGGTGACCATAATGAAATCAGCCTCTCATCATACCAGGGCCCCTTGCCCTATTTTTATGTCTGCATGGGCGGAGCCCTGCAGATGTTATGCATGTACAAAAGGACTGACGTCATGTTTTCCATCCGTGGAACTGGCTGAAGGTGTAAATAGTCTCCTCCGCATTACCCTTCTTCAAGAAATGGACTCCACCCTTAAATAAATGCATTTTCATGGTAGTCAATGGTTGCAGGACACTGTATTCTTTCTTAATTGGGAGGTACAGGAACTGGAACCTGAGTAGTGGGAGGGGAGCATTAGTTTTTTTCTTTTTTAACATCCACTCCCATCTCCACTCGAGCAGCTCCTAAACATCCACCCCCACCTTTTTTTGGTTCATGGGGGAGGGGTAAGAGGTGGATCTATCATGGTGGCTTGAGAAAGATCCACCCCCTCCACCTGAGCAGCTACTACAGATCTTGTTTTCTGCCGCATTCTCTGGTGACTGCTTTGTAGGACTGACTGCCACGCTAGGCCTCCAGAGTTGTACTTGGTCCCAAAATACAGGTGTAGCAGCTCCTGACTTACTTAATGAATTTTACATCCTTGGTATAATAATAAAGACTAAGAGTTGTCTGCGTGTTGTAACTTTGGAGACCTCATCTATGCAAGGACATAGACAGGATGGAAGCAGTCCAGAGGAGGGCAACTAAAATGGTGCATGGTCTACATCAGAAACCATATGAAGAGAGACTGAGAGAGCTTAATATGTATACCCTTGATGAAAGGAGGGATGGGGGGACATTATAGAAATGTTTAAGTACCTCAAAGGATCAACAAAGTCCAGGAGGGTAGCATCTTTTGAGAAAAAGAGACGTGTAAGAACAAGAGGGCACAATTTAAAGTTAGAAGGGGGATGGCTCAGGGGTAATGTGAGGAAATTCTTTTTCACAGAGAGAGTGGTGGACACATGGCACCGCCTTCCTGGAGAGGTTGTGGGGTCTAAAACAGTGGGGAATTCAAACATGCATGGGACAGACATAAGGCAATTATAGTGGGGGGTTGCAGGAAGTAGGCTGTTGGTTAACTAGCATCTGCAGCTTATCCTGTAGGTAGGGAAATGGGCAGACTGGGTGGGCCAAGTGATCCTTATCTGCCGTCATAGTCTATGTTTCTATGTTTCTATGTTTAAAAAACGTCAGCACTGAGACTCTGGATTGTATGCATGCTGTGGGAGGGCTAAGCCCATTCATAGCGGTATATTTGATGAATGTGATTGCCAGTGGCTAAGGTAAATTGTAGCAGTAAAAGAGGTAAAGTCGGTAAAACAACTAAGCTGTCAACAAACTGCTGCAGTTCAACTATATGCTTTTATTTCTTTCTGCAATGCTGTCTGAGCTGTGTGAGCAGTTGGAGCTGTAAGTGAATGTGATCGACTTGCTCTAGAGCAGCTGCTGCTGCTGAATGCTTTGTTTTCTCTTACTAGGAACACAGACTGAAAACTGTTTGCATATTTTGAAAAAAAAAACACCTCTGAAATAAAGAAAGGGCTTAGAAAAGTGTGCAGGGTATTATTAGCTAGGGCATTCTGGCTAGGTGTGCATTTTTCACCCAACTTGCCTAAAAAGTCCACATCTGCATTTTTCTCATTGGTCCCTGGTGCACTTGAGCTCAGTTTTTTATTTGCTGTCCAACTGTCTGTGAGTGAACTAGTGTTTTCGATCTTCTCTCCCATTTTGATGAAACTATACAGAAGGACCAGATGTAAGTACACCAAAGGGGTTATATGAAATTCCACAGACATACTTTTGATCACAGTGCATCCGTACGAAACAGTGCTTCAGATGCTGAATAACCAGTTAAATGAAGTAGCGCTATGTTAAAGCAGGACACCACTGTCATTGGTCCCCAGTGCTCCTGAGCTCAGTTTTTTATTTGCTGTCCAGTTGTATGTTTTTCTTTTTGCAATGCAGTCTCAGATGTGTGAGCAGTCCAGAGCTCACTGAGCATGCAAAAAAACTCTTGTTCCCTACACTGCTGGCTCGCTCATCACTGCTACTTGTCACCAGCTCAATAAAAAGTATTGTACTGTACTGCACTGTAAAAAAAAGTATTAAAATGTCATATAAGTACTGCACAAGCTAAGTGGCCGAGAGTCAAAAAAGTGAGCAGATTCACTAGGGAGCTTAACAAACTGTTGTTACTCCCATCCATTACTGCTGCTGGATACTTCAGGCTACTGCCATAAATATGAAGGAAAATACAGGAGAATTATAACTGAAGCACTAACCAGATTTCATTTGATTGGGGGGGGGATCTAACGAAAAAAGATATTGAAAAAACTTACTGCATTCTTCAGGTAAAATGACCCAAGCTAGGGAAGGTAGTTTACAGCACTAAATCGGGAACCGCAATTGAGACGAATGACCCCCCCCCCCATGACAGTAGCCTTTTTTTAGCAGAGTTAATAAACAGATATCAGAGGAAAGAGTGGTCAATAAGAAGCAGTTTGAGAAGCCTCACAATGTTAAAAAAGTCAATGGGTAAAAAGACACAGATGTATGATGAACTAGACAGCTGTAAAAAAAGCCCTATTCAGACTTTTGTTCTTCATGCACTAACATTGTACTCTGAGATTGGGCTTCTTAAAGCAGAAAGAAGCTGTGGTTAAACCTAAATGAGAAACAGCACTGTCATGTAAAGAAATCAAGTTAGCGAATACATTCCCTCCCCCGTGGATCCCCAGAGTCCAGGCAGAACATCCACAGAGGCAACTTTGGCAGCTACTTGTTTGGGGAACCTGCACCCAACTAGGGACTAGCCCTTTGGCAACAGTTAGAACCACCATGTAGTATCCTGCCAGTAGAAGAGGAGGCAAAAATACAGACTGGAAGCTGTGATAGTTGCCTTTTGCGAAGGTGGATAAAGTGTGCACCTTGCAATCAGTTGTTTTCCAGATCATGTCCTACAGTACTGTCCCTGCAGAAAGAAAAAGAAAAGTTCCCTAATGTGTGCCCATGGCCTCCACGATCAAACAAATGATAGGGACCCCACTCTAGAAACACAAGAGAAGTGTAGCAGACAAACTACCACTGGAGACCCCATGTAAAATTCTCGCTAGGCCTTGCTGAACCACTCCCCCATCAGGTTTACTAGTCAAGGGACGGGGATCATTTCAAACACTTCTAATCTCCACATGTCAGATATGTGAGGGTTGGGAGATAAAGGAAAGTTGTATCTTAATGCGTTTAGGTTAGCCTAACTGCTCCCCCCATCCCAAAAACATTCAACTGAATTTGGTACCTAATTTAAAAGGTGCTATCATGTCGTAGTTCAACTTGCCCTGCTCAGGTTTCTGAGCCCTGAGTCCAAAAAAAATGCAGCTCAGGCAGAGAAAAATAAGCAGGGATAGAAAAATCCTCCATAAGCTGATTTGTGACTAGCTGTAAAAGGAAAAACATTGCTTTTGTTCATGAAAGTAGAGGGACTGCAACCAGGGAGAAATGAAGCTGCAGCCAGAAATCAGAAATGACAACAGAAGTACCAGCACTTACTTAAGGCTCTGAACAGTAAAGTGGCTCAACATTACAAGTAAAAACCATGGATTCAAGCAAAAAGTCCCTACAAAAAAAAACTGCATTCCTCAGAACTGTTATAAAAAAATCATACTAAACTGAGCACTTACAGATCTAGGAGATGTCTGTCCAGTGGTGGGGTTCGAGCCTGCACACAAGCTTTGCTTTGAGTTGATTCTAAACAGGTTGACTGGACTTTTAACTTTAAAAAGTGGACACTGAGCTTATTTGTAAGTGCTCAGCTTTGTGCGCTTTTTATAACACTTCTGAGAAATTAAATTTTTTTGGCAGGGGCGTTTTGCTTGAATCCACAGTTTTTAATTGTAATGTGGGGCCACTGTACTATGTGAATCCTTTAGTAGGTGTCGGTTCTTCTGCTGTCATTTCTGATTTCTGACTGTGGCTCTATTAATCCCTGGCTGTGCCCCTCTACTTTCATGTACAAAAGCAATGCTATTCTTGTAAGGCTCCGTGTCAGTTACTTATCACCCTGTACCATGCGGCTATTTAAAGTAAAAAAAAAAAAAGGCTATGACAAGTAACAAATCACCACTGTGGGGTATGTCTGACTTTCTTAATAGTAAGATTCAGCTGTAAATACTGTCCTTACTTATCGTAACTTAGCACCAAAGTCTGAGACGGTCAAAAGCAGTCATTTATATTTCCAGGTTCACCTGAACTCATTCAGCTGTGTAGCAGACAAAAACAAAAAAGGGGTGTGTTTTATTAGGTGTATTCAATATAGCACCAATACAAAGATTATTTAAAAAATGAAACGTTTAGGTAATGGGGGCTAAACGGGTTGAATCCCCCCTCAACCCCCATCATCTAAACTAATTGAAATATACACTATGATTTCTAATACAATAATATTCTTTTTAGATTTAATTTAGCATAAGCAAGCTACAGAAATATGAAGCTAATGAAAGGAATGGAAATATTTGGGTTAGCAGGATTATCCCCACTGCCTAATAAATGATCTATAGTATGGGAAATAAATAAATGTGATGGTGTGCTACTAACCTGCTGTTTGATCTGGTCTTTCTCTTGTGGGATAAATGTTAGTTTCACAACATTGCCTGATGACAGGTAGGAATGTGTAAAGTTTTATGTTTGCTGGTGAACTGCTGTGCGTTCATGCACTACGGACTTCAAAGTAAAAAAAACAATTACAGTGTGCTATTAGCCTGCTGTTTGGTCCCACCAGGAACGGTGTTAAATCTCCCTCTCTCTCAGTTTGTTTACATCTACACCTTTACAACATTCAAAGCAGATATTCTCACTCATTATGGGGCATTATTCAGGAACCTTGTCAAACTGTTATGTCAGAGAAGCTGTTGGGCCCCACAGGGGATGGAGTTAAATATCAGCTTGGGTGCTAGCTGCACATTCGAGCAGACTTGATAGACTTCTAGGCCTTTATCTGCTGGCAAATTTCGTATGTTTGTATGTTAGTATCATGTATGGTAAATTTATTTATTTTATTTTATTTAGTTTTTGTTGACTGGGTAAGTGCACTAGACAAATCCTGCCTATTTTCAGGCACAACCCGGGGGAAAGGGATACAGATGAATGCCAACTCACCTTGAACCAGATTAAGCTGTTGGTGGTATTTCTAGTGAATGAGGGAAATTTGGCCAGGACACTGGGGAATTTCCCCTACTCTGTCAGTAGGAGGAGCCTTGGCCAGCTGCATCATGATGGCCAGTCTGAGGGAGCCGTCAGAGGAGATGAATGTGGAGGGTGCAGGAGAGAGGGCCTCCTCTCCTGTGCTTGATGTGCAAGAGGCCATCGAGGAGGATTGTGTAGGGGCTGATGTTACTGCTGCGAGTGTGGTGGAGGCCAATGTGTCTGGTGTTGCTACTCATGCTTCAATGCAGGATGTTTCAACTTTGTCCTGCAATGTTTCGGAGAAAGCTAAGTTACTGCTGGAAAGATCTTTATTACTGTAAAAAATGGTAACGTTGGAGAGGGAGATTGCAGCTCTCCAGACAATTTCTGTTTCTGTTACTCCTATACCAGATTCTCGGATTCTCAAGTCCTCTGCTGACATAGAAGCACCTGTGACGTCTGGATCGCCTGCGGCTCTCAACGCTCCCCAATTTGACTCTGCTTCGGTGTGTTTAGGGGCTGGCAGTTCACTGGGTTGCAATCCAGAGTGCCTAAAGCCACCAATGGAACTTCTGAAGTCGACCAGTAAACGTCTCGGCAACAAGAAGCGGGGCAGTGCACAGCATGTTTCTCATCCCAAAGAGTCGGGATCTGACTGTCCTTCTACTGCCATGTTTTCCTTTCCACCACAACAAACACCTGGGTGGAGTAAACGGTCGGGGGAAAAGGTCCACACTTTACCGTCTAAAGTGACTTTGCCCAAAGATTTGACTGCTACCTCTGCGGTAGTTTCTGATGAGGTAGCTTGGTCCCCTGAAGCAGCACTGCAAAACGCGGGTTGGGAACTAGGGGAAGGGGTACCTGGATGCCGGATTCACAGGATCCCTCCTATCTTAATATGTTGCAGAAGGCTGCAGCACCGGTGGCCACCGAATCGACTTCTCTTCAGAGCTCCAACGAACCCTGGGGTAAAATTGCTACTGTTTCTTCTATAGACTGTACTGTTAATATTGATCAGGATGATATACCTGTTAGTGAGATGGGAGATGTTACCGAGGTTATGGGTAGTCCCTTACAAACTAAAGAAGTGCCTACATGTAGTGGATCTCCTGGTCCTGCTACAGGTGTTGGTGAAAACGCTGATTCTGAGGTTCCTCTCAGATTAGGGCCTGATCCTCAGCTGATTGAAGCTCCTGAGGAGGACACTATGAAACTGGTGGGTTTTAAACTGGCAGATTTGTTTACCTCTAAAGGTGAACCTGCTCCACGGCACAATGCTGCTCAGCTGTTAAGTAAAGGGGGCCTGGAGGACCAGACAGGGTTTATGTTGCTAAGACCTTACTTAAAGGATCCATGAGATTTTTTTCCTCTGAAATCTTTGCCCTTATTGGGTTGTGGAACGGTAATTACAACATTAGTTTTAAACAAGTTTCTAGTTTAGATAGATTTTGGGCACAGTATGCTATTTGTAAAACCTCACCCACTTGGTCCCCTTTCCATGCTGCCCACTGACTAAGCCTGCCATTAGGAACATAACGATTATGTTTAAGAATGAAGGGGTTAATATTGAGGATATTTTGTTCTGGTTAAGACAAATATGTGAAGTTTTAAATAAACCTGTCCCTGCTTTAGACAGTGAACAGATTTGGGATGACGGGTGGAGGGTTCGAGTAAAATTGTACTCCACTAATTCAGGTACCATTCATTTACCTAGCTTCTTTTTTCTGGGGAAAGATAAGGGGTTAATTTTTTATGCATGGCAACCTAAGTACTGTTTTAAATGTGGATCTCGAGCACACTTTAGTTCTGCTTGTGATACGGTTAAATGTAATCATTGTTTTGAGTTTGGGCACAATTCTAGTGCCTGCTTGAATTTATTCAAATGCAACTTGCGTGAACACATGGGACATGCATACGGGCATTGTCCCTGGGCCTCTCATAACAGGGAGGATTGTCCTTCTCATGAAGGCCTGATTACTCTTGCCCAGCAATCACAGGCCAAAATAATTACAGAGCGTGATTTACAGGCAGGTGTAGGTTCCTCACTGCATGAGCGACAGAAGAACACCTCTGGGACGGGAGCAATTGGGGAAGACAGAACACAACCGGACCTAGTTTCCCAAGGGTAGGAATTAGTAACTAACCAGAAAAATGCTCCAGAGGAGGCGGTAGCAGAGGAGACTATGGCTGAGGATATTAGTGTAATGCCACCCCCCCCCCCAGCATCTCAGTCTACTTCAGGTACGGAAAAGACAGCTTTTGTTAAGGTGCAACATAAAAGGACTAGGAAAGGTTTGGCTGTTTCTGGACATTGTTAAGATGCTGGGGTTCGTTCTTGGTAGGCTGGGAATAAATATGCCCTGCTGGCTTCTGAGTTGTCAGATATAGACTCTGCAGATGAGGAAACTGATACTTCTTTTGTAGTTTCTAATACGGACACTGAAGGTGGTTGGGATGCGAATCCAATTGCTAAAAGAACTTGGCAGTGTCAAAGAAGTAAATCACCCTTCGGTACTTAGATGGCTTCTTTATCAGTCTGCTCGTTAAACATCAATAGTATTAAGGGACACAGGAAGCTTAGAGGTGTTATGTTGACCATGCATGATATGCATTGTGATATTGCCTGTCTAGTGGATATGAGGTTGAAGTCCAATCAGGAACTACAACAGGCCTCCAAGGCATGGCCTCACGGTCCTTCCTTTTGGTCTTCTGGGACTGAGAAGTGTGATTGCATAGGGATTTTATTTTCTAACCCTGCCCTGCATGTCTCCAGACTTGTGGATATACAGCCAGGGAGAGCATTATTATTAGATATCTCATTCTCTTCAGAGAGATTTCGGTTGATTGCAATTTATGCCCCCTAGACTAAGGCACAGAGAGTGTCTCTTTTTCATTTAGTACGTCCCTTCCTCCATACTTCTAGGCTGATTATTTGGGCAGGGGACTTTAATTGTGGGTTGCATCAATTGGATAGAGGGCTCAAGACCCCCAAGTTGTTTTGTGATTCTGTAGCCCTTAAGAATGTAATTTCCACGGCCCATCTCGTGGAAGCTTACAGATCCCAACATACTACTGGTGGGTTTACGTTTTTTAAAGGTGACCTTAGAACTAGGAATGACTTTATTTTTTTATCTAGAGACTTACATGTTCTCTCTTGTAGAACTATTGGTATGGAATTTTCTGACCATGCTGCTGTACGGGTTTCTTTCTCTTGGGAGAATGCTCCACGTTGTAAAAAGAATAGGTGGAGACTTAATGACTCCATGTTACAGGATCCTAAGGTTCAGAAAATATGGAGGAAGGAATGGGCGGTCCGGCTCTTGGTAGCAGATTTATATGATGATGCATTCGAGTGGTGGGAGGATTCTAAGGTTCAATGGAGGCAAGTTCTGCAGGGGAAAGCTGCTGCTGATCACAGAGCCCAATATCTGCATTATTTGGCATTGCATCAGCAATTACAGAATCTGATCTCTCTTGCAGATGTCTCCTCTCAAGATTATAGTAAGCAGATTGCGGTTATTAGTGGTCAGATGAAAAGCTTGCAGTATGATCGAGCTAGTTCTTTGGAGCAGGAGGCTAGATTTGGGACCTGGTTATCCAAAGAGGGGTTGGACCCTTTTAAGGCCTGTCAGGGAAGAGTAGAGTCTCGATTTATTCAGGCCTTAAAGTCCCCCTCTGGAGAGCTTGTCAGTTCTCCTGAGCTTTTGGTGGATATTGTCGAGCAGCATGTGGTCAACATGTTGGGTACTGTCCCTGATTGTGTTTCGGCAGACTACTTTTTGGAATCCTTGAACTTGCTCCCTCTTTTGCAGGCTGATGGTGATATGCTATCCGCTGAAATTTTGGCTGCAGAAGTGTCACAGGGTCTCCTTAGTCTAAACCTGAACTCAGCTCCTGGGTCGGATGGCCTTACAGCAGGTTTCTACATTACCTTTAAGAAAGATTTGGTTCCAGCCCTGACCCTTCTGTTTAATGACATGCTGTCTGAAGCTACAGTTACAAAATCTATGAAGGAAGATATTCTAGTACTTATTTTCAAGAAGGGCTCTTTGGCTGATCTTAATAATTGGAGACCTCTTAGTTTGCTAAATGTTGACTACAAAATTATGGCAAACATTTTGTTGGCTAGATTAATTCAAATTGCAAGATTGGTTAGCCCTGTTCAGACATGTGGTATACCTGGTAGGTGTCAGCATGATAATCTTGTTCTGTTACGGGAACTGTTTTCATTAGGAGATATGGGCCATGTCAAAGGATGGGTACTTGGCTTAGACCAAGAAAAGGCCTTTGATAGGATCTCCCATCATTTTTAATTTTTAGTTCTGGCAGCATCCAGGATCCCTGCCCAGTTTATACGGTGGATTAGAGCCCTGTATTCAGAAGCTGTTTTTATTCCTAACGTTAATGGTTGGTCAGGTAGGCAGGTAGCAGTTAAACGTGGAGTTCGGCAGGGCTGCCCCTTAAGCCCCATTTTATATAACTTCTGTACTGATGTCTTGATTAGAGCTATTCTTCTTTGCCCAGAGATAGTGGGGTTGCAAGGGGTCCATAGTTCTGCGCCCATTAAGATTTTGGCTTATGCAGATGATTTGGTTCTGACTGTAGCCATGGATACAGAGGAAAGGGCCTTGGAGGGTGTCCTGCAGAACTACTGTATATACTAACGTAAAAGTCGGTCCATGTATAAGTCGTGGACCGATACTTTCACTGCTAACATTTGCCTCTGCCATTGACCCGCGTATCAGTCGGGGTGCACATTCTACAAAGGTGTAAGTGTGACCAAAGTTCTAAATATTCAGCAACATTCAGTAAGATTTTTAAAAGACAAAAATCATGTAATTTATGTTTTATTTAATTTAACAGCTAAAACAGCAGTTATACTTTAATACAAAATATTGCACAGTTTGATACAGCATAGTATTAGGTGTTTCGTTGGGGCAGGCGCTCCTATGCTCCGATTATTCCCCAAACACAAGGCAGCACTCAGAATCCCAAAAATGCTTCCTCTTCATCCTCCTGCAGCTGGAACTCACACAGTGGGATGTCATTGCAAATATCCTCAAGCTCCGGTATGTTATTCTTGGGGTCTTCGGTAGTGGTACTGGAGGTGGGGGGTGGGGGTGGAGGCAGTGACTGCATTGTGATATCTGAATGGGAACTCTACTCATAAGAACCAGCAGATCACAATTAACGTTAAGCACATTCAATTGTGATCTGCTTTAACAGCTTAAACTGTAACAATGTGTTTGGTGCCAGAAAGTGCAGAGTGGAGAATTAGGTGTTAATCTCCGATCAGTGTTGGGTGTTAAAAATTAGGTGTTTGTAGCTAAGGCAGATCAAGAATTCAGTAGTGGGGACTTCTAAATGGCTTTTTTTTCACTAAACATTTGCTTGAACATTTTCTGCTCCTCTCGGTAGCTTGCGTATAAGTCAGAATGTGCTTTTGAATACAGAAATCGTTCCCAAAAAACTGACTTATACGCAAGTATATACGGTACTCATCAATTGCAGGGTCTCACATCAATTTTGAAAAAAGTATGGGGGTTCCCCTAGGGCACCTTACTGTCCCTATTTCTGGAAACTTTGCTGGTATCAATATTTCTACTACACCTTTTAAAAGTTTAGTTATCTTGTTTGGGACGGGTGATATGCAATCCCTTAATTGGCAGGCGGCCTTGGGGAGAGTGGATAGACTTATTGCCGGGTGGAAGCAACACCAAATCGGTAAAAGAAAATGTGTTTATTTGATCAAAACTTTGGTGGTTCCTATTTTTTTGTACCTTTGTTATGTTCCCCCCCCCCCGCCTGTTAAGTTATTTACTAGATTGTTTAGTATTTCCTTTCAAGGGTTTTAGGGGTCTCACTTGAACCCAGTCAAGCACAGTGTGACCTATAGACCACTGGTAGAGGGAGGGGTTGGCATGGTAAACCCAGTTTCTTTCTTTTACAGTGTTTTTTTTTCCAATTATAATTTTGGGGGGGCATTGAAGCCGGGTAGTATGGTCTGGAAGCCATTTCTTTTTGTATGGCTGGTACCTTGTCTGGCCCAATGGGAACTGGGGAAAAAGGGGATTTTTGGCCAGGATACCTGATATTCCTATCTATGGTAGGGAAGCTATAAAGTTGGCCATGTCTTGGGGTTTTAAACCCCAGGATTTCTTCGTCCGGAGTCGGAAATCTCTCTATGAAGAGATTTGGAAGCAAGATGCTCAGGACGTGGTTACCTTCCCCTTTTGCCCACCAGATCGTTTTGACTGGATTTTAAAGCAACTTTGGAATCCACATTTACCTCAGTACATTTGGGATACTGTTTGGTTGGGTAACTATGGGAGATTGAGTGTTAAGTGTAATCACAAGCATAAATCCCTGGATAATAGATATTGCCCTAGGGATTCCTGTCATTGCATTATAGAATCTCAACAACATTTATTTCTTGAATGTCAGTTTGCACTTGATTTCTGGAAACTGTTAGCTAGTGTTTGGACTGAACCTTTATTCATGCAATTAACATATTATGTTTGGCACTAATGTGTCCCTGAATGATAAATATGAGGCTGAAACTATGTATGTTGTTCTGATACTGATATGTTATTATTTATGGCAGGCCAGGTGCCTGTTGGTGTTGCCCAAGAAATGGAGTTCGTTACAGGAAATTGTATGCAATATTAAATCTGCTGTACTTACTGTTAAAATGAATGATTTTAAAGTTAGGACTAGAACACAGTTTCTTCAGTTCTGGAATAACAGTGATATTTGGCATATCAATTAATTTCCTGTTCTCCATGCTATATTTTGTAGCTTTCTTTTTTTGGATACTTTTGTTTAGCTCATATTCCTGTTATTGCTGTTTTGCTTCTGTAATTTTGTGTTGCCTTTGTTAATTTTGTAATGAAGTCCACTCTCTTTTCTATAAAATTCCCCTACTCTTTACAATAAGTGCCATGGGATCTTTAACATCCACCTGAACTACCACCAATCCAGGCAGATGGGATCTCGGTTTAATGTCTCATCCAAAAGACGGCACCTCAGAAGTGCAGCACCCCTCTTATGCTGCACTACAGTGTCAGTACTGGGATATTAACCCATGTGCCAGAGTTGGGAACTGAACCCACAGCCGTTTGATCTCCCGGCCTCAGAGATGAGTGTGCTACCTACTGAGCCACTGACACTAAATAGCAGAATGATACTCCTGACAGACTATTTAATAGCAGTTTCTTGGAATATTTTAGTAATTCCAAAGTGTGTGTGTGTTTTCCATGCTAAAAAAACAGCATGTTCATTGATGGTTTAACATAAGCTGGTTTTGTGTTGATGGCACCATAATTAAGGGGAACCTGAACTGATGACTGATTAGGCTGGGCTGCGCTAAGATTTGTTGGACTGTGCTGAGAAGGGAGATGAAGTACCACAGGCAAATAATTCTCAATTTAATTGATGATATAAGTTCCACTAGGTTGGTTTGGAAACTATTAATAATATGCTGTTTATTAAATCAGTGTGCTATTAATAAACATTCAGTTATTAATAGTTTGCATTGTAAGAGGCTTGCTTACAGTATTTTATAGTATTGTACACTGTCAGACTGTGCAAATGTTTGTAGTACATGCAATAAATTGCTTTTTAAATTATACATTTGAAGTATGCGTGCTATATTTTGCATATAGTGCATGCTGTGGCTCTTTGTCTAATGCTGACATTGTGGAATGATTGGTAAAACAACACTTTGTGTCCACAGGCCCTCAGTCAGAAAATATAAGATGATTAGGGTGACAATCAAATGGATTCTTGAGCTGTGGGAGATGTAACTGACTGATAACAGCAGTCTTAAAAGAGATAGACCTAAATCATTCTGTCACAACACTGGGGGTTATTTCTAATGAAATGTCTGCTGGATTTTAAACCTAAGTTGAAGAAAATGGCTCAAAAAACTTTTCTTTTTCCAAATAAATTAAAATCTGTTTCATGTTTTATGTATTTCCCAAAGACAAATCCATATATTCAAATTGCAAGAATTTGGCTAAAATAATCAGGCCCAGCACCAACACAAGAATATGTTGTCGATCACTCATATCCTCTACTTGTCAATGACATGTGTTGTTGTGCAAGCAGTAAGAAAAATGCATCATGTGGATGGGTTCAAAGTAATAAAAATAGAAACATGGAAGGTGGCTAGCTTAGTGTCATTTTACCTACTACAGAGGTAGAGACCCATTGTAAATATGTTGACATTTTAAAGAATGAACCATCATGATGCACTGGCAGCACTTAAATGTTTAAAAATATATTCAGATTGCTTGGTACAGGAAAACATCCTGCGTTCCTGCTTGTATAAATTGAAATAAGAGATAGTACAAGGATTATTATCGTCCAATAAAACTCTGCTACAGTGGCTCCTACTGTAAAAGGAAGCCAGCATTAATGACCATAAAAAGGACCCCTGAGATAAGAAGTGCTGGAGTGAAACATTAGAAGCCATTCACCTCCAGGCTACGTCATAAATGGAATTGTGTGTTTTTCTTTCTTCTCTCATTTTTATTTTATTTATTTAGTTTTTGTTGACCAGGTAAGTGCACTAGACAAATCCTGCCTATTTTCAGGCATGACCTGGGGAAGGGGGATACAGATGAATGCCAACTGACCTTGAACTAGATTAAGCTGTTGGTGGTATTTTTAGTGAATGAGGGAAATTTGGCCAGGACACCAGGGAAATTCCCCTACTCTTTGCCTACAGGTGCACTGATTGTGCTGCAGGTGGATGGAGGCACACAGTTCATTGGAGACTGAGGAGGAAGGAGGTTCTGTCTCTGGAGCTCTGGAGCTCCTGTGTGAAACAACTACTGCTCATATGGATGTTAAGCTCACTTCAGATCAGGAGATTGTTCCGGAGGTAGGAGAACAAGCCTTGTTATCAGAAACTTTTATGACTGAAGAGAACGCTGAAGAAGTGTTAAATGAAGAATTGGACCTAAAAAAAATCACAACTACTGGAATTAATTTCAGTAGCAGAAAGAGATTTTGGACTTTGTAAAAAACGTTTGGAAGAGGAAAGAAAATGGAAGAGATCCTTGGCAAGTCCTTTATCTTCTGGAAATAAAAGACTGCTTACTAATAATATAGAAGATTTATCAAGTCCCTCTGACTTAAAAGAAATTCAAAGCAAGCAACTAGTATCATCTTGAAGGGATAATACAGAGGATGAAGAATCATGGTCGACAGGGGAAGTTCTTCGAAAAGCAGGATGGATCAGACAGAATAATATTTGGATTCCAGATCCGGAGATTCCGCTTCCAGGATCTCCAGATAATTTGCAAGAATCACAGAATGTGAAGCCATTGGGAAATGAGGAGATGGATATTCCAGCTTTCTCAAACACCAGAATTCCCCCCACTGCTCAGGTGTTGTATGAGGGGGGAGGCAGCTGACAACAGAACTGTGACAGACGCCACCGAACTCACAGCAAGAGTTCTTGACAAACAACAAAATCTACCAAGGGTGAGTTTGCACTCTAGTACTGGAGAAAGAATAAATACTGTGGCCCCATTACAAACAGAACTGCCCTTTTCAATGTCAGGTCTTGAAGTAAAACAGAATAATGCAGCGGGAAAAAAAACCTATGCAGGGCTATTTAGGAAACCTGTTATGGAAGCCAAGTGACAGTTCTTAGTTAGACTAAGATATCGGGGTAAAGCACCTGTGGTACCCGATAGAGCATGGGTAGGGAAAACCCTATTAATTGATAATTTGGGTTTTTCTCCATCAGATGTATATGCCTTCATACACGCATCAGGGGACCATAACTATGATGTTAGTTTTTGTTCTATGAAGTTACTGGATGTATTTTGGAAATTATACTATGAAGTAAAAGATTTGGAAACATGGAGAGACTTTTTGGTAATCCCAGTCACGAAACCAACAATAAAAACAGTGACAATACTTTTTCAGAATGAGGGAGTTAATGTAGCCAATATCACTTACTGGCTTGAGCAGAGATGTACGGTTATGGAACATCCCAAACCGATTATGGATGACCATGGTTTTTGGACTGGGGGTTGGACTTTTAGGGTACAACTGTCACATAATGAAAACGGAATTCAACATCTCCCAAACTCTTTTAATTTGGGAAGAGACAGAGGCACTGTTTTTTATGCTGGACAACCAAAAAGTTGTTATAAATGTGGCTCATTGGAGCATTTGAATAATGATTGTGATAAAATTAAATGTTTCATATGTGGGGTTTTGGGCCATACGGCAGTAGATTGTGAAGAGCCCCCGTTTGTAATTTATGTGTCAATACAGAACATTCTTTTGAAGACTGTCCCTGGGCAACACATGACCAAGATGAGGCTTCTGATCAGGAGCATTTTTTATATAAAGCTAGACTTCCCTATATAAAGCTAGACTTCCCTATATTAGCACCTTGAAGTAGAACCGGATTTGGGAATAAGAGGTATGCGTCGTGGGAGAGGGGCCTGGGGAGGAATAAGTACAAGACACATTATTCCGGAGGCCAGTAACCCCCTATCATTAGGAAAACAGATAAGTTTAACTGATACAAGGGATAAAAACAACTCACAGCCTATGGGCAGGGGGTTGGAGGACAAAGAAACTCCCTACGCTACGCCACAAAGTTCCCCGGTAAGGTCTTATTCTGCATTATTCAAAGAACCAACTTGTAGCTTACTTTCTGATGATTTAGTTGTAGAGACTTTTGTAGATGCTCAAAGTGTAGATGAGCATATTCAGGAACAAGAGTCCTTTACAATTGTGAAGAAAAAAGGAGGGGATAAGAGTAATGTTTCCATCATCCCACTCTCTGTAGTTCCTATTTCAAATAGATTTATTCCCTTGATGACTTGGGGGGATCATATGGAACAGGAAAGTCCTGTGATTATGGAAGTTATGGGAGTAAGACAAAGGGAGGAAGGTTTGCCGGCTAGGCCTGTTAAAATGTCTGAATCTAACAAAAGAGTGACCAGATCCAGTGGGAAAATCTTAAACCCCCCCTCCATGATTAAATGGTGCTTTCCATAGCAAGTATTAATGTAAATAGTATCAAGATAGGAAGATGACGTCTTACGACTTTTGGTATATTACATTCCTTGAAGTATGATATTTTTTTCTACAGGATACCAGATTGCATTTAGATAATGAGGTAGCACAGGCAACCTGAGATTGGGGATGGGGTACTTCATATTGGTCTCCGGGAGTGGAATCATGCAGTGGAGTGGGTATTTGTTTTTCCTTAATAAACATTTTAGTACATAAAATAATAGCTTTTTTGTTAGACATTGAATTTAATAAAATTATTTTCGATTAATAAATATTTACAATCCTCAAATGAAAGTCCTTAGAATTGAATTATTAAAATAAATATAGCCCTATTTATATACGAACAAGTTATTCATTTTTGGAGGAGATTTTAATATTAATTTTTTGGAAAAACATAGTGATGGCAAACAATATTGTGACAAAACTTTTCTGAAACAGTTAGCTTCTCAGGCGGGTTTAATAGATGCCTTTTCTTTTTTATTAAAAAAAAGGATACCAACTTTTTTAAAGGAACACTTTCCTCTTGTATAGACTTCTTGTATATTCAGAAATCCTCTCAGGAGAAAGATGCATTGGTAATACCGATAGAAACTTCGGACCATTGTTTGCTTGGATTACGATTTGAATCCCTCCAAAAGCGAGTGGCAGGGAAGGGTCTGTGAAGATTAAATACCTCCTTATTAACAAAAGAAGTTGTCTTACAAGATTTACATATTATAGTACAGGACAAACTAACTACTGTGGTTTTATATGACAATATAAGTTTATGGTGGGTGGACTTCAAAGAGTGTTTGATTAGTTTTTCCAAAACAACGAGTTTATATCAATCACAAAGTAAGAATGTAATTTATATGAATTTAAGGAAAAAATTAGGAACCTTATTAACAAAACAAGTAAGGGAGGGGTTAGATTTAAGAGAACAAATTAATCAAATAAGACAGGAAATGGCAGAATATCAATACTCAAGAATTATTTCATTACAAAAAGAACAAATGTTTGGAACACAGGGGAAATCGGAGCACATTAATCCATTTGCAGCAAGTAAACAGAGACAGGAGAAATGTAGATTTACTTCTCTTCTAAATTCTTTAGGAGTTTTACAGGAGGATAATCTACTGATTATGGAGGTAGTGGAGATATGTTAAATCGTTTTTTGGTGAGTCTTTGGAACCTGTAAATCAAATGGCCCAAATCTTGCATATGGCTGGTCTTCCTCAGTTGTCCAGTTCATATTGTATTTCTTTGGTGAAGTCATTTTTGGTTCAAAAAATGGAAAGGGTTATTAATTCTTTACATTCAGATGTTTCACCTGGTTCAGACGGTTTGTCAAATGAACTTTATAAGATTCTATGGAAAATGATACCTTCCACTATGCTTTTGGTGTACAATTATTTTTTAGAATAGCAAAATTTGCCCACACAGATGTATGAAGGGCTGTTGATTTTTTTGAATAAATCAGGAGACCATGCAGACATTAAGAATAGGAGACCCTTATCTTTGCTTAATGCAGATTTTAACATTTTTGCAAAGTTATTAGGGAATAGATTATTGGAGATTATGCATATGTTAATCTGCCCAATGCAATGTTGTGCTGTTCCTGGGCATCGCATTTCTGATGCTTTATTGGTATTAAGAGAAGTTATGGTGTTATAGAAAAAGAATCCTCAGAAGTGGAGGGATATCTTGTAAGCTTAGATCAAGCTAAGGCTTTCGATACTGTTTCACATCCTTTTTTGTGGACATGTTTAAAAGCATTTGGTTTACCTGATGTATTTATAGAATGGTTAAAATTATGTTATGCCTTGGCTTATACTGTATAGTTCCATATGGAAACAGGTGGAAAGGTTCCCCGTATTTAATTCATAGAGGGGTAAGACAGGGATGTCCCCTTAGTCCTTTATTATATGTATTTGTTTTGGACCCATTATTAAGAATTTTGTCACGCTCCCCACTGCTCCAAATGGTGGATCAGGGGTTTGGAATTAATGTTAAAATAATAGCATATGCTGACGACATCTGTCTAATTTTGAAAGATAAGGTATCAGTTCAGATTGCCTGTGATTTGATACAGGAAGTTGGGAAAGTTACAGGTGCTGTTTTAAATTTACACAAAACTAAGATCCTTAATTTAAGAGATTTTCTACGGTGAAGGAATCGATTGAAGAATTTATTATAGCACAAGAACCTTGTAAAATTTTGGGAGTTTATTTAAGGGGTAGGGATATGGCATATTATAATTGGGAATGAGCATTAAATATTGCGGTAGCTAAAGTTGCAACCTGGAATAGATGGAAGGTTGCCAAGAAAAAAAGAGTTTATTTTATTAAGAATTGTCTACTTCCAGTTTTTTGTAGTATATTAGTGTAGTTTTCCCTTTACCGAAACAGTTAGAAACGAGAATATTATGAGTGCTTTTTAGTTGTTTTTGGGGTAGTAGATTAAATCCCATTAAAAGGAATATATTATATTAAAATATAAAGAAGGGAGGAGTGGACATGATTAATCTGGTTTTATTTTTTTTACACAATAATCTAGTTCCACTGTTAAAAAATGGGAAACAATTATGGGCTTTTTGGGGACTGCCAGTATTAGAAGGGGTTTTAGGGAATGGAAAGCTGCTAAGTTTTTACATAAGAATAAGAGATGCCCGAGGTTGGTGGAGAGTTGGGCAGGGGTGTTTGAGAAAATTAAATTATGGAATATAGGATATAAGCAAGTACTAGGACAAACAAGGAAACAGCTATATGAGGAAATCATTAGTACATTTTTTTTAGAAATCCCTTTTTCGGATTTTTTTAGTCTCTCAACAGGATCAAATTTCTTTGTACATTACAAATGACAGGATCCCTTTGCATATGTGGGATACCGCCTGGCTAGGAATTCATAATAGAATAAATGTTAAAAAATAATCAGAAGCACAAGGCTTTGCAGGAACGATACTGCCCTAGGGTAGATTGCATGGCTAAATTAGAAACAATGAATCATCTATATTTTCAGTGCCCTTATGCTGTGAGATTTTGGGATGCTTTAAAAAATAGATGGAAAAGTTGGGTTAAGATTCCACCTAAGTCGGAAGCTCTATATTATGGTATTTTTATTCCTTAAATATAACGGGGAGACTGTTTAAATACCTTAAGAATAATACATTTGTATTTTCTATATTGGTTGTGGTTAAGCAGATGTCGTTTGGTATTGCAACAACAAGTAATCTCAGAAGAGGTTCTTGTTCATATTGTGTTGACAGATTTGAAAACTTTGAAAGAAGGTGAACGTAAGATTTTCTCAGTTACTAAATGGGAAGCTCTTTGGAGTAAATTTCCTTCTATTAGAGGATAATATAGGAACAGAAATTGGATTTCTAACATGTCCTATATTAAATGACATGAGAAAAAAGGAAGGGGAGGAAAAGGGAAAGAAGAAGAAGGAAGGAAAAAAAAGGGAAATGGCACATTATATTGCATTCTTTATTGCTTATTTTTGGTGTATTATACTACTGTATTTTAATGACACATTATTGAATAGTATTTAGTATATGTGGTTTAAATAAAGGAAAAGGGAGAAAAAACACTCCCCTACCTTTATAGTGGGAAGGGGGAGGGGTGGGTTTCTCTCGTTATGTTTAGGGTATTTGTACAAATTTATTCTTATTTATGTTTTTTGATTCTTTCCTTATGATTATATATGAAATAATATTGATTTGTATATTTTGTGTTATGATTTGTGCAGATTTTAATAAAAAATTCCCCTACTCTTTTCGATAAGTGCCATGGGATCTTTAACATCCACCTGAACTACCACCAATCCAGGCAGATGGGATCTCGGTTTAAAGTCTCATCTGAAAAACGGCACTTCAGAAGTGCAGCACCCCTCTCATGCTGCACTACAGTGTCAGTACTGGGATATTAACCCAAGTGCCAGATGTGGGAACTGAACCCACAGCCCTCTGGTCTCCCAGCCTCAGAGGTGAGTGTGCTACGTACTGAGCCACTGACGCTGATATAATGATTCATGGAGAAAGTCTTTAATTTAGTTGAATTTCATTTATTATTGCAGGTGAGATGCCCTGCCTGAAAGGAGCCTGTCTGCTCATTATAGGCTCCTGAAAACAGAACATCCTGCACAACCGCTAAGTTATTATACAGGTAGCCACTCTACACTGGAGCTTGTAGTAAAATGCCCCTTGTGCTGTCAGCTGCCCATTTAGGTTGTAATGCACTTGAAGTAGGCTGCAATGTAGAATGGCTTGTTGTCTAAGAAAGCTCAGACACTTTGATTGAGATGGTAAAGTCCCCCCCCCCCAAAGAAAGAGCTAAAGGGAATGTAAACTGCACATTTCTTGTAAGTAAAGAACAAAGATGTTTTCCTTCTCCTCTTGTGGAAGAAATATATTATTTAATTCAGGCATATATGTTGACTTTGAGAATGCTGTCCAAAGCTGTCCTGCCCAAGCCATGGGTCTAGGTAGGCATACTCCAAGCACTCCATTGTGTGCAATTTTATTTAAGGGGGGGGTAGCAAATAGGATCAGAACTGCTCCTTTTTCCATGAAAACCAACAAAGAAAATACTGAACCTTTCTGTAATTTTATTCATAGGAGTTGAAAGTCGAAGGACTGGTCACTAATACTCTCTTTGCATTCCAATGACAATACAACTTTACATGCTCTGTGCTGGTAGGTGGGTGTCTTAGGGAACAATGCATGGCATTTGTATTTACCCATGCATGGCAACAACCACTGACATGAGATACAAAAGTTGCATTTATTGCACCAAATGAGGCAACAAACATGGTCCTGGTGTACATTTGTATATTGTCTGGCTACACCCAAGGGGAGTAGCTCACCCTAATGGTGGGGGTGAGGTAGCAGTGAGTCCACTTGGTGTGCAGATCTGAAATCCCTGGCTACACCCCTGGTACAAGCCTCTCAGCAAAATCCACCATATTAAAATCCTGTTTGTCTCTGTAAACGTCCCTTCCTTACACTACTGAGATAAATATAAAACACTGCATACCAGAAAACAAAAAGATTATTAAGAAAGATTAAAAATAATGTAAACATTTTCTTTTCTCCTGTCTAATGTACTAGCAAAACCTCTAAGGCATGCCCTCTTGAATAGAGAACAGTTTCTTTCTCCTTTAAAATAAGCTTACATTATAATCAAATGTTTTGTTTTTCTGTATCTTTAGTTTGAGTGTTGGTTCTTTGGTTCATGCCAGGTCAGTTTTATGTAGCCAATCAGCAACCAATAAATAATTATTTATCTGTTTTTGAAGTACAAATGTGTGTGTGTGTGTCTGTGCGTGCGTGCATATGTGTGTGTGTATAGCAACCAATAAATATTTATCTGTTTTTGAAGTATAGATGTGTGTGTGCGTGTGTGTGCGTGTGTGTGTGTGTGTGTGTGTGTGTGTGTGTGTGTGTGTGTGTGAGAAAACCGTGAGCATATCAGCTGCAATAATCTTGCTGAGCTTCCATGATTTATATGGCTACTGAATTGCCTTCTGATCTACTGTCCCCATATATGTATATATATATAGTAGGGATACCCTGTGGTTCTGAACATATTTGAACATGATCATGACAGAGATAGTTATCTGACATCCTGTATACCTAGAAAGTCACAACACTTTGCTTAATTATAATTTACATCGCCTCGTGGACAAAAACCCTGCTTCTCTTAAAAAAAATAAAAATAAATAAATAATAAAAATGTGTAAATAATCCCAAGACTGAACTTATGCCAGCCATTACTTTTTCATGTACTGTCACCTTCTGTACCATCATGGGGATTTGCATATGTTTCCCTTGATGCTTTGCATTATTGGGATATGTGCAATTATGTTTTCTTTAAAATGTGGCTGTCTGGCCAATATCATCTGGGTTAACACATACATCAGTGCCATTTGTTCTGGGGTTCTTTTGTAAGCCTCATATTCCTTCCATTAAACTGTATACCTCCATATATTTTCCTAATAATGTGTATGCCTTATTTAGAACAGAAACTAAAATAAATCTTACTACTTACAAATGATTGTGTTGTTTCTTCATACCTCCTTAACAATTCCACACAACTTCACTAACTTCATTATGCAGCCATGGTGGATCTAACCAGAGTTTGTTTTATTTTGGTGAGGTGCTGACTGTGTTGGCCTGGGAAGGATTTTGCAGGCTTTTGCAAGCAACTGGGTGACCAACTATGTCATCAGTAGTGCATGATGTCATCACGTTCTGTGTAACGGCATGACACACCTAGCGATGCAGCGATGCCCGGTGCATCATTTGTTCACTTGGCATGGTAGGGGTGGGTACCTCCATTAAAAAGAAGGCAGTGAGGATGGCATAGAACACATGTAGTATCACCCATGGCTGATGGTGACCCTGGTAACTGAATAGCCTTACCATAGTATAAAGGTGTCTTTTAGAACCTTAAGTGCTTTGAGTGCAGCAGTCTTATAAATGTGATGCTGATACAGGCTAATGAGATTATTTAATTTTTACTTTAGGGGAAGTGTACTAGCAACCCTGAACCACCAATATTAAAGATGTCATACAGTGACAAAAGAATAATGGTGTGCTAGTTACTAAACTGAATCATTTATATTATTATAAATAGTTATATTAGAGAATGACTACTTTGAGGAACATTATTTTACTGTTTTAACAAGCATAACAAGCACAGCTTATGGAGTGAGAAGGAACCCAAAATCTACAGGCATGTATTAAGAAGTGAAAGTGAAGAAACCATGAACTTTTTTGGGGGGGGCCCCCGATCATTACCGGAACTCAGCCCTGCCCTGCCCTGCCTACTGTCCCCCCATGCCTAGGCTACCCCATGGGCGGGGCCACAGGGTGGGTGCCCCCCAAGAGACACTGTTGGCAAGCCCCGCTTACCTCCCAGGTTGTGGCCATGGGAGAGGGACCACTCTGGCAAACATTGGTGGCAGTGGAGATTGTGGCAGAGCACGGCATCATGCCTGGGGGCTAGCTGGCTTTCTTTTTTTCTCCAAAGATATTTTATCTGCTCTGGAGCTCTGGCAGGCAGCTTTGGCCCCCCTGATGGAGGGACTCTCTCTCCGGTCCCCACCGCTCCCATGCTTGGTGGCCCCAGAAGTTCCCCCATAATTTGCCACCCACAGCGGGGCCAGGAGGAAGTTGCTGGCTTCTCCCCCCTCCCAGAGACCCAATCCAGAATCTGAAGCTGCTCCTGAGAGCAGCAGGCCATCATTGAGCCTGGCTGGCTTGATTTTCCTCCAGTTTTTGCCTGTCCCCCCTCCCTTCTGATGTAAGGACGCTGGCTTCCAGCCTCCTGACCCATACTGCCCTCTAGCCACTGCCAGATGGCAGTCAGTGAGTGGGATGACTAGTCTCCCTCCCCCTGAGAGAGTAGAGCAGCCCTCCGGACAGTCAATCCTCTCTCCCTCCAGCCGACCCCCTGCGGCCTGAGCTCGTTCCCGAACCCGGGTTGCCGGCGTGGCACGAAGTTTAGTGACCAATGCCTCAACCTCAGGGAGGTTCCTCAGGGAGGCAGTATAGCGCAGTGGTTTAAGGCTCTGAGCTGCAAATCTGGTGACATCCAGCAGAGTAGACCTGGGTTTGAATCCCACAGCTTCCACTTACATATACTGTGTGACAATGAGCAAGTCACTTAACTTCCCTGCGCTCCCAGGTCACTCCTGTAAAAAAGCTTTCAGCTTAGTGTGCTACTCCTGGTTAAACAAATAAAAGGAAAAATAACTCTAGCACCACCAGGCCAGCCAGGCCAGCTGTCTTTCTGAATGCTGGATTCCTGGGATGGGGACGTGCCCCCCACCCCTAATGTGATTGTGCCAGCTGCAGTGGTATCCCCAGTCTCTGCCAGGGATCTGTAAAACATAGGATACTCTTCCCCCCGCCCCCCCAGAGAAGGAGAGCAGTCTCTGGGACTTTGATCCTTCTCACCCCCCCCCGACTGTCCCTACAACTCCCGAGTCCATCACCAAACCTGGGATGTCGGCACCACAGGCAGACAACATACAGCTGCACAGGCTGCAGGGCCTTCAAAGAAAATCTCTATTAAACAAACATAAGGACATGAGAATGGAAGTGAGCTCTGAGAGTATATATTGTTTACTTTAAGAATTTAACTAGTTCAAAAAGAATCAGAATAAATATGTCAGTGCAATAAACAAAAGCATTTATTGTGCCCCTTTTAGGATCATACAGGATTGTGGTTTGTATTAATTAGCAACCAAGAAAATATATGAAACAGCAGCTATCAGGTGTAATTTCTTATTTATTCACATTATACAGTTAAAATAATAGATTATTACACAGAATAGTAGGCTGCTTTCTGAAAGAATTAACATTTTTACTTAAGGCTGCAATCTCATATGAACATATGAAGAAGCCAACAGAATAAGGCTTTTTGGTCTGTCTAGTCTGCTCATTGCCCAGGTTTCTTGGCTCAGGCTGGTGTCACAGCTCCCCCTCCCCTACCTTTTTACTACCTTCCTCCCCTCCTTCCATTACCTTTATCTTCCACTATATCTACCCCAGCCTCTCTTGAAGCTGCCTACTGTCCTAAATGAGATCAACTATTCTGGCAGTGCATTCCATTTGCTCACCATCCTTTCTGTGAAGAAGTGTCTTCTAACCTCCCTCCCCAGAACTTTAGGCTTAGCCCCTTCAGGGTTTTGCTGCAGCTTAGCCTAAAGATACCCTCACTGTTCAACTTATTAATATCTTTGAAGTACTTGAAGGTCTCAGTCATGTCTCACCTCTCCCTTTTGTCCTCCAGGGAGTAGATATTTAGGACCCTCAGTCTCTCCTTGTATGATTTACCCTGCTGCCCTGCAGTCATCTTCATAGCCCTTACTAGATGCCTCTTTTATCAGGAGGGGACATTTTAAACTGTTATTCTTGTCATAATGAAGGGAACTTTTTTCATAGAAAGGGCAGCTGTGAAGAAACACCTAATTTTCAAGTTTAGATAGGAAGGTGATTCATCTTTAAAATTATTAGGAAATTTGTTTAAATATCTTAAAGCAGATAGTACAGGTGTAATGTTTCAAAAACAGTGGAGTCAGCAGCATAACTTTCCTTGCTTCCTTCCTTTCCCTGTCATTGTAAGGCAGCTGGTAAAGGTATAATTTTTCAGAAAAGGCAAGATTAATAGCACACACGTGTATATGTGGGCAGCAGACAGTGGTTTTCAGTTAACAGGTGGAACAGGCTAGGAGCAGAGCATCTTCTATCCTGTAATTCTCCTTGGGCAGGATTCACAAAAGGGATGCGCTCAGCACATCTGAGATGCACCGGTGCATCCCCAACTTGTGCACTGGCATGATTCTGGAAGGGGACCAATGCGCTGCACACCACCCATAATGTTATGCAGTGCATCTGGAGGGGTTGTGCAGGGGGTGTGCCCATGAATATGGTGCGCAGCCTCATTCACAACCCAAACTGGAAGCGCATCCCTGGAGCAGGTCCAGAGATGCACCTCCAAAAATAAGCCTACAACAAGCAGACTTAAGTGGGTGGCCACCCATAGGCAGGCTGCAATACTAGCCTGCCCACCCTGGCAGTCCAGTGTCCCCACCCACCAGTATCCCCTACTGTATACCACTCACTGCGGTGGTACAGAATTAAGATCAGAACCTTCCCTCCCTGCCTGAATCCCCTGTTGTAAGTCTCTCACTATAGCAGTATAGAATTAAGATCAGAACCCTCCCACCCAAATCCCCATTCATGTGCTGCTCACTGTGGTGGTAGAGATGTAATAACAGAACTACCCCCTCCCCAACCTGACCCAGTCGCACTGCAGATGGCACTCCTGAAGTCCCCCCGGTAGCCTAGAAGACCACCCCACCACCCACTCAGGCACCCCAACCCACCCCACTCCCTCTGTCCCAGCATGTTACCACCATTGGCAGGCAGCTCAACCCACCCTCATACCACCAGGGCTGCCTCCAACAGAGCTGTCTGTGAATTACAGCTACTGTACACCCTGAAGCCTATTGGTGGACCCTGTTGACCAATGGGCTTGCAGTGTGTACTGTACTCTGTCATTCACAAAGATGTGAACTGCTCGCTGATGGTGGTAACATGCTGGGACAGGGAGAGTGGGGTGGGTTAGGAGTACCTGAGTGGGAAGGGAGTGGGTGGTCTGCTGAGCTACTGGGGGGACTTAAAGAGAGCCACTGATGGTGCGATTGTGTCGTGGGGGAGGGTGGGTTCAGTCATTACATCTCTACCACCACAGTGAGCAGCATATGAATGGGGATTTGGGCAAGGAGGGGGGTTCTGCTCTTAATTCTGTACAACCCCACAGTGAGTGGCTTACAGCAGGGGATTCAGGCAGGAAGGGGGAATCTGCATTACCTATGAGACATCTGCACAGTGAGTGGCATTTCACCAGGGATGCGGGCAGGGAGGGACACTGGACCACCAGGGATATGTTCTGGTGTTGTCATGGGATGTGGTCTGACCAGGGAAGTGTGGAGGAGTCTACATGCATACGTGGGGCTATGCATGTGGACCACAGCCCTTAAAGGGTGCCTGGCACATTCGGCCAGGTGCATCACTGCATGGTGCATGCAAATGGGGCCATAGTGACATGCAAATGGACCCATTACCCCTTGCATGCCTAATGGCCCCATTTGCATGTTGATGGCTCTGAATGACTACTTTGGGCACAGTGCATAGTGCAATGTGCCACCCCAATGGATTCCTAGCCTGACCGGGGTTTGCGCCAGCATATCCCTGGTTGGGCACAACTGTGGTATTCACAGAAGGGATGCGCTGGGAGCATCCTCCGGTGCATCTTCTGTGAATTCCACAGTTGGTGCTTTGCACATCTCATTCACACCAGGGTATCCGAGATGCGCGAAGCGCAAGTGCTTTGAGAATCCTGCCCCTGATCTTGAACTTGAGGAGGAAAAAGAAGATGCTGCAAGACATGGGCCCTCATCTTATTTTCCTCTATTTGCAAATCTGTATTGCAAGGTATGTGCTTCATCCTGGACCCATCATTTGTAGTTGACCGTTTGGAGTTTATTAGAGGTGGGGGGGGTGTAAATATTCAGACCTGTAATTTCAAAGATTTGCTGCAGATGCAGCAGCAAGTTGCATCACTTTTGTATCACAGATCTCAGCTATGTCTGCATCAGAAGGATGCGCTATCATCAGAAGATGAATGCCCCACAATCTTCTACCCCTGCACTTGAATCTACTGTACATTAATGATGCAAAAAGTGACACAGACGTGATGCAGTAGTGATGCATCCCACAAATATATTGCAAATATACTTCAATTATGATGCAAGTATAAGTGTTGTTTTGATGCAGCTATGAAAATATGGTGCAATTATATGCTACATTTGCATGATGCTAATTTAGGAGTCTTGACACAACTGTATCATTTTTTTGACTTCTGAAAATACCACCTGCTGTGTTCTACAGTGTCTTTAAAGTTCTCCCAAATGTAATTAACATTAAAAATAATCCTCACTCCTACTGAATACATCAAAATAAGTAACAACAATGGCAATAAAACTTCAAAAATAAGAACTTGTTTTTGCCAAACAGGTTTTACTTTTGTCTTTATAAATGATGCAGGAATTTAAAAATTATTCAGATCCATGAGATCTGGTGTTGAATGTCTGTAAGCTAAAGCTAACCAGGACCATTCCTATTCTTCCAGATGTAGAACTATTTAAAAAGCACTTTATGCTCCAGGATAAAATGGATACAGAAAATGCATACTTCTGCTTCTCTACAGTATAAGAATTTTTAACAGTAATAGAATCTTGCACCAAGTCAATGTTTGGAACATCTCTCTTTCTTTGAAACCTTTTATGTATAAGTTTTACGTTTATACAAATTCATAATATCGAGACAGTGCAACCATAGGTCATATTACAAGTACAAATGACAATAGCACCAAACTTCTCCACTGTTCCAAACTGAAATCAGATAGTTATTAATCCCCCCCCCCCCACACACACACACACAACTTGGCATCAAAGATGTAAGAAAGCTGGGAATGTCTGTAAGGTGAGTAATGTCACATTAAAGCAGCCCAGCCCCCCAACCCCCACTGATGCAGACATCTAACATGAAAGAAAACCAGGAATCTTAGTAATGTGAGTCAGTGTAATATCAAACTACACTGCCCCCCACCCCCATCCCACATAACAAAAAAAAAGTGCCTATGAGAAGACTGCATTGACACAGCGGAAGGTTTTACAGACTGCATAGGCAATTGTGATGCAACTGTTGTTAGGAAGGAAAGAATGCAGAGTCCCCTTTTTATAGCTGTGGGTGGAGCCTACAGCCATTTTGGGATTAATCTTTTGCCTTAAAACAGCCGATTGTGGCACCTTCCATTGGACTTCTGTAAGTCTCCTTCTGAAAGTCCAATGGAGCTTGCAACACTCCACCATGATCAGCCACTAGGGAGTAACAGCTACACCATTTTGGCTGTTATTTCCATATTCTGGGACAAGAACTATGCATGCACACCTTGCACGCGTGTGCAGTTCTGCTGGCGCCACCGTATTGTGAATGGCAGAATGATGCTCACCGCAACTAAGCATGGGAAAATGCCATGTATGCGTGGTTGCGTTGCCACCACCATCTTGCAGATGGCACTCCTCCCACACCCTCTCACTGCTTCTTCCTTCCCCACTCCCTCCATTCCCTCTTAGCACCAGCAGAAAATAAAACCTTCCCATTCTCTCCCACTGCTGCTGTCCTCCCAACTCCCTCTGTTCCCTATCCTGCACCAACATTGGGGTGCACAGTACCTTTGTTGGCATTATGTATCCCCCCAACTTATGTGGCACACTGGGAGCCCACCCCAGTGAGCTGAAATATTTTTCTTTTTTTTTTTCCCATGCTGACATCGGGGTGCCAAATCCCCATGTGAGCATCATGTACCCCCCAACTCATGTGGCACACAGAGAGCCTACCCCAGTGTGTCCAAATATGTTTTTTCCTTCCCCCCCATGCTGACATCAGGGTGCCCAATCCCCATGTCAGCATCGTGCACCCGCCAACTCATGTAGCACACAGGTAGCCCACCCCAGTGTGCCCAAATTGATGCTTTTTTGCTTTTTTAAGTAAATAAAAAACCTGTCCCCTGATGTCTTTTATTTTTTAACCTGTAAAAAGGAAACAGTCCCTCATCATTGCCCCAGTCCCTCCCCATCCCCACCCTCCCACTGAGCACCCACCTCTGAGAACCCCCCCTACCCCATACTTACCTTCTGGAGGTCAGTGCTGTCATCTTCTCTGGACTGGGACAAGTTTCCACTCTTCAAAGTCTAACCGCAAACTGAAGAATCAAAGGTAAGCGTGGTATAATGGCAGTCAGTGGGGTTTTCAACTTATGCTGATATATCAGCCATGTTTAGGAATTTTGGTCCTAAATTTTCAACATGGGGTTCTTGGGACCCTGCCTCATGAACGCTGTCACTGTCATTTCGTTACATGGTCCTGAAAGGGGATTTCATGGTCACTGCATTGAATCACCTTTCAGGACCAATTAATAAAACAACAGTGCCACTGTTCATGAAGTGGGGTCCCAAAAAGCCCATGCTGAAAATCTGGTGAAACAATTCCAAAAAATGACTGTGTTACAAGCATGCATTGCGCAGTTTCTACGCACGCTCCTAACTTTGCCAATTTGTCATATTTTTACTCCAGATTTTCAACATTGCTATTTTTGCACACCTCCTTATTAACAGTACAGCTGCCATTTTTCACATCCTGCCCAAAATGTGTTTTCGCACCTGTTGCACAGAATGGCACGGTCACTCTGCGAAATCATTATTCAGGACAAGTGAATAAAATGATAGTGGCATTTTACGTGTGGTAAGGTTCCGAAAAGGCCATGTTGAAAATTGGTTGAAACAACTGAAAAAATGGCTGAGTTATACCCGGGCGTTCAACATTTTCTATGCACACTTGTAACTTTGGTCATTTAGCAGCTCACCACAGTCATATTGGCTCTGGCTAGAGTTTGTTCTGAAAGCAATAGGACTGCAGGGCTCCACCCACTGCAGCCCTAACAAGGACGTCAAACTGCAGGTTTTGTTACATCATCTGAATTTCCAGGAAATAGACTGTATCCACATGTACCTTTTTAATTCTTAGCAAAATGTTTTTAATAACTGTTCATTACTTTTTCTCTCTAGACTGTCTCTGACTTTTTCTGTGCACCACAAAAGAAAAGCAGCATCATTAGGGTGAGAAGTTGTTTTCTTTTGTTATCTTGACCCTCAGCCAATGCACAAAAGTGATATGTTAGCTTCTTAATCATTTACCAGCACAATGAAAACATAACGCCTGCTAGACTTGTTCATATCAAGTCACTACAAAGATATTGTACAAATCAAGTTATTGAAAGATGGTTGTTAAGGAAAACCTTTCTTATCATTTTACCTACTTTAGTAAATATTATGTTTTGATTATGATACTGTAGTGTACAACACCACTAGGGGTCCTGAGTTACAACTCAGTGACTGCTGTTTGAGAAATGCTGAACTTAGCCTGCCTGCATACTTCAACAAATGAATTAAGAGTACATCAAAAAACTCCATGTGTTGTTTCTAGGTTAACTCAGACCACTGACTGGGCACTCTCTTCTGGTTCAAACTGCAATCATTATATACATTAGTACAAACTATGAAATAATGAAAGTTAAATTACTTTAATTACAGGTCATTATGTATGCCTACAGTATTTACATTAAAAGAACTAAAATAATCCACTGAACAGTGTAATTGTCTAACATCCTGTAGTAGTTGGTATTATGATACTGAATGTGTACTGCTGACTTTATTTTATTTATTAGTTTGTAAGGCACTGCATTGTTAGCTCTTTAAAAGGCACAGCAGTTCAGCATCTTTACATTTGTTCTCATTTTCTATTTTAGCGTGACTGTGAATTGCACTACCTGAAAATCTTCAGTGAAGAACTAGAGAAGCTCAGGTCTACAGCTCCATCAGAACTGATTTCTAGAATGCAAACCAACATCAAGGCACTAATTAAGAAAACAATGGCTGTCAGTGCATCAGTTCAGCCAAACAATATGGTAAGTCTATTTGTTGTTTACAGTTATGTTTATAGCAGGCCAAACTGCTCATTAAGTCATACAAATTATTTTTAATTTTGGAATTGACACTCATTGCAAAAGGGGAATCTTTATCTCCAGCGAGCTTTTGCCTGGTTCAACAAATATTAAATAAATTGCATAGAATCATGTATATACAATGCCACCCACCAGAATGAAGTAGTCTGTAATTAGATGTCACAGTTTGCTGCTTGGCAAACTAGAGCTATTATCTCTAGATTACATTGGTTTCTGTAGTATCCTGCAACATATCACTGGTTGAAACTGTGATACTGCACTTTATCCGGAGGGGCGGGGTGGCCATGTAAGTAATCATTCAGTTCAGGGATAGTACTTCTGCTCAAAAACAAAACATTGTTCTTATTTTTACTAGAGCTCTAGTTTATAGTAGGGCCATGGCATGGTGGCAGTCACCTGTTGCCATGCCATGAACTGAGCACCAGGCAAATGACATTACTGTACCATCATTGTCTTCCCTCACCCCCCTCAGCCCATATAATTTTCCTGCTTCTGTGCTAATGATGCTGTGCTGCACAATTACTCTATGAAGGTCTGGTGGTCCAGTGCATTGTGCTGAATAGTAAGTTAGGATAAACTCCACTGCAAAGTCAAATTTTTCAAAGCAAGATACGCTTTAATTTTTCATAAATTCACACCAATCAAGGGTGACAGTTTCATAGCTGATGCCACTTCCGCAGGCTCATATACAGTGTTGATTTCTTTCTAATTAATCAGAAAGAAATCAGCACTATGTATGGACCTGAGAAATGGTATCAGCTATGTAGCTTGGCTGTTTAAATTTATGAAAATAAAAGTATATCTTGCTTTGAAAAATCAGACTTGCAGTGAGTTCATCTTAACTTACTATTTAACATGTTGGACTGCCTTTTTTAGGATGACCCACAAACATTAATCCTTGATATCTAAATGTAGGGCAACCTGAACCCCTAGAAACATGGTCCAACACTTTGTGCCAGTATTACACATTGTCCCTGGTGTGCAGAGGACCTGCTTCCCTTATCCCTGTCCCTTGCCATCTAATCCCTCACTGCAATGCAACTTCATTTCCAGTTTGTAAGCCTGTTTTTCCCTATAGAATTGATTTTACTTGTTCTTCCAGGGGCATTGTGGCTCAAAACTAGGGGTTTGGCAGCTTGTGACAGTGATCTACTGAGAATAGTGCAGCAGCTGGTTAGCATGATAGTGCCTACTTTTTTTTTTTTTTTGTCAATTAACATTTTATTCATTTTAAGTTACAGGGTACATGCAGCCATACAGTCGGCCTTATATATAAAGTTTGCACGATCCACAATCATGGCCCTGTAACAGACCCTCCCCACCCCCTCCCAGCCCCTCCCCATCCCTCTCCCACCCACCTGGCACAAGTCCGAGGAGATAGGGTGATATCAATAGAAACAGCATTAATTCTCACGAATAGAATAGCAAGTGAAAAAGGGCCCCAGATTTTGTCAAACCTGGAGAGCTTATTCTGAAGGATAGCCGACATCCTTTCAGTTCTCAAACAAGCAAGTAATTCCTCCAACCACTCCTTATATCCTAAGACCACCGGGTCTTTCCAGTGCCCTAATTACCACCCTCTTAAAGCGTGGCAGCAATCAGAGCCATATAAAACCTCCTATTCAGCACAGGAATGCTCGAGACATCTCCCAAAGGCATATCTCTGGCGAAACAGGTCTTGAGACCCAACAGAGAGGTTAACCCTCTTCCTAATGTCCTCCCATAACGGGGCTACCTTCGGACATTTCCAGAAAATGTGTACCAAGTCTCCTTCCTCCCCCTGACATCTGAAACACCTCGAATCTCTAGCCAACCTAATTTTCTCTAACTTCCATGGGGAATAAAAAATATTGTGAAGAATTTTGAATTGCATGAGCCTCAATCCGTCCTGCAATAGAAATCTATAACAATTCTTCCACAGCTCCTTCCAGTTAAACTTCGAATTCAAGAAAACTGAATTCCAGTATAACCCTTGCACCGGGTCAGAGGCATAGGCCCAAGCAATCAATACTTGGTAAATTTTAGAGATCGCATGTCTTAGCCCCACTAAAGGGGATAAGCCATCCAAAAACTCAGACTCGGTTTCTGCACTACCACCTTTCCCAATTGCGCAATTAAGAGATGCCTGACCTGGTAGATCTTAAAAATAGCCCTATTGGGTAACCCAAATTTACCCATCATAATATTCGAGGGCAATACCACACCTTCTGTGGAGAGCAGATCCCTTACGAGACATATCTCGGGTAAGGGTAACCATGTGTGCTCCAATGTTTTACCACCCACAACAAAACGGGGGTTCCCCCATAAGGGTTGATCCCAATCTCTTAGATGATCATATCTTAGAAAACCAGCAAGCTGGGTATGATTCTTCACTGCAACACCAATGGGGGAATTGAGTAACCCACGGGGCAACCATTTAGGCTTAATATAATATAGGGCATCCGGTCTTAGACCGGCTTCCTTAATCAAGGCTAATTCAATCCGCAACCAAAGTGGTATATAACTCTGGTTAATCAAATCCTCGCTACTCTTTGCCCATCTCACATATTTACTGGTTTGGGCTGCCCAGAAATATAAGGCAAAATGTGGAAGTCTGAGTCCCCCCAGCTCCTTGGGTAGCACCAGTTTCGCGTAGGCCATTCGCGATTTCTTCTGACCCCATACGAAATTAGCAATCATATTATGTACTTTCTTAAACCATTTGGATGGTATAACAACATTCAACATACTCAGGGGGTAAAACAATCTAGGAAATATATTCATTTTAACAAGATTGACTCTTCCCCATAGGGAAATTGGGAGTTTCACCCATCGATCCAAGTCCAAGGCAATATTCCTTAGTAACGGATCAAAATTCAATTGAAAAGTCTTGAGGTCCCCCCTAGCTAAGTTGAGGCCCAAGTACCTAATAAAATTCGGCTTCCAGGAGAGACCTAAATCCGCCACTTCATGTCTGAAGACCAAATTATTAAGGGGAAATACCACCGATTTATCCAAATTTAGTCTATAGTTAGCCAGTTTCCCGAACTGTTTAATAACTTCCAACAGTGCTCGTATAGAAGTACCTGGGTTAGTTAAATAGATCAACAGGTCATCCACATAAGCTGTGACCTTAATAGTATGGTCCTTAATAGTAATACCTTGTATTGCTTGATTGGCTACCACAGATCTTATAAAAGGCTCCAAGTATAGATTAAAGAGGAGAGGAGATAAGGGGCATCCTTGCCTAGTGCCAACATATAAAGGGAAGGGTTTGGAAATTGCACCATTACAACCAATCCTTGCAGTAGGGCAAGAGTAAAGGGAGCGAATCCAGGTCCTGAACAACTCCGGAAACCCAAATCTCTCCATCGCCATAAGTAAGAACTCCCAGTGTACCCTATCAAAAGCCTTCTCGGCATCCAAGGACAGCAGGGCCATGGCGCCCCCTGTCCTCAGAAACCGAAAGCATGGGCCAAAGTCCGGACATGGTCCACAGAGGATCTTCCTTCATAAAACCCACTTGCTCTGGACCAATGAGGTATGGAAGGACCACACTTATCCTCCCTGCCAGTAACTTGGCCAGTATTTTAATGTCATAATTTAGCAAAATAGGTCTGTAACTTCGAGGTGTTCGGAGGTTTGCCCTGTTTAGGGATCAATACAATCAATGCCTCAAATATGGACTGATCTTGGGCCTACTGGGACAGAAAATATTGGAAGAGACTCAAGAGCAAGGGGGATGTCAGCCTAGCAAATTTCTTGTAAAAATTAGCCAAAAGTCCATCCGGACCTGGCATTTTATCTAAAGGGAGACTTTCTATCACCTTTTCAATTTCACTTTGAGTAATCTCCCTCAGCAACAATTCTTGCTGAATCTCCGAAAGATGGGGAATATCAATCCCATCAAGAAAGGAAAGAATCTCCTGTCTAGAAGGGGGAGAAGCCATTTTGTTATATAAAGACTTAAAGTAGTTTCTAAACTCCAAAACTATTTCCCCTGGAGAAGTCTTGATCATCCCATCCACCCCAGACTGAATCCCTGAGACAATCCATGATGACTCTATTTGCTTAACCCTCCTGGCCAGTAGGGACCTGGCTTTTTCCCCTTGATCCTGATATTTTGCCTTGGTTTTAATTAAAGCCAGCTCCGCCTGTTCCCCCAGCAGCTTAAGATAGAGGTCCCTCACCCCTATCAACTCCATCTCGTCCTTCTCATCCCCCAACTCCTCTATCTTGCTTTCTAAATCCTTAATCCGTTCTAGCAGTTCAGTGAAAACCCGTGTTCTCTCCCTCTTACAATAGGACGCCTGTGCAATCAACATTCCCCTGATATAGGCCTTAAATGCCCCCCATACCATATCCAGCTTAGCCTCAGCCCCAGCATTATTGGCTATAAACTCAGATATCTGATCTGAAAGGGACTTGGTGACCCGTGGGTTACGAAGCAGCTGATTGTTGATTCTCCATCTTCTTCCTTTTTTAGGCAGAGCTGACACCAAGATGGAAACAACAACCGCTGCATGGTCAGAAGGAGGACCCGGCATAATTTCTGCATCCAATACCCCAGGAAGGAGGTCCTTAGAAACTAAGATATAATCCAAATGAGATTGGGATCCATGCACTGTGGAAGTAAAAGTAAACTGTCTATCTTGGGGATGAAGGACTCTCCACACATCAACCAGACCATATTGTTCCAGCACCTCATGGAAGGCCCTATGAGCAGGCGATGACCTAAGCCTCTCACCCCTAGATTTATCCATAAGGGGATCTAACACCAAGTTTAAATCTGCACCTAATATCATGGGTACCCTCACAAAGGGGGCAAGCATTCCAGAAAGTTTAACAAAAAATTCCTGTGAGTCCATATTCGGGCCATAGATCGCCCCAAGTAAGACATCTATATTTTGAAGTTTTCCCCTTACCAATACAATTCTCCCATCATCATCCTGAGCAACTTGCAGTGGAACAAAAGGTACAGCTCTACCCACCAATATCATTACTCCCTTACTCTGAGTGTTACCTGTGAGGGAAAACTTGACCGAACTGTCTACGCCTCATAGTATTAGCTTCCATGATAAATGCTCGTCTCCTGTAGAATACAATATTTGCTCTAAGAATCTCCAGGTGTTTCAAGAGACAGTACTGTTTATGTTTCTGGCGTGCACCCTTTACATTCCATGTAGTGACCTTAAAGGCCCCCACCAATGTCATACACCACTATCATATAAAATAAGGTATGCACAGTAGCGTGATACACCCCATCCCCTATAAAGCAGACTTGTGCCCCCATCCCTCAAAAGCCAGAGAAAACATACAACCTCTGATCCACCAAATTCCCCGCACCACCCCCCTCCCCCGGCCCACTTGTCAAAACAAACATCTGATAGATAGATCTTACTATAACCCCTCCCCACAGCCACCCCAACCACCACTCCCCTACACCCAATCCGAACATACCAACTATCCCCAACCCAGCCCCCAACACCACCGCCCCACTCCATTGGCCCGTGAACACCGCACATCATAGCTTTGCTCAACCTCGCTCCCCGCCTCCTCCCAACCATCAATGTCCCCATTCCATAAGATGTCCCCACAGGCATTCTCTCCGATAGTACCGGACATTGAAATCAATTCACCAAAACCCCTAAAAGTCCAGACTCGATAAGCAGACCTGTACCGTTTAAACAGAGAAACAAAGTTAATGTTAACACCCTCCTAGAGTACCAGGCTCAACATTGAGCATAGGGCCAGATTTAGCCAACCCAAAAAAAAGCCCACCAGTCCCCACCCCCAAACGTAACTAATCATCATCCTACTACCACGTAGCAGTACAAGGTAGTAAACAAGGATGTTACACAATTCAGAGTACCACCATCATTCTGCGATATATATTAAAAAAAAAAAAAAAAAAAAGGGGGAGAAGGGAGAAAGGAAAAGAGAGAGGAGGGGTCTAAAACCCCCCTCCACTCCGCTCCTTTAGTAGGTCCCCAATTGCCGTAATCCAGACAGCATAGTCCAGAATAAAATCCAAAGTAAAATCCACGTTGCAGTCCATTTTAGGATTCCATTGATTAACACAAAGAGTCAACCAGCACCAGTCCATCCAACATGATAGTCATTTTTAATTTTTCCCACTGAGGTAGTAATAAACCAGAGCCAGATAGTACACGAGATGTCATCACAGCATGGCGTCCCTTTACAAACCGCAGTCCACAGCAAAGTGACCACACACCAGGATCCTTCCATTCCCTTTCATGGATCCTTAAAAAGGTTAGGTAACGCAGCCTTTAATGCCACACAAGCGGCCTCCGCCGTATCAAACTGCATCCATTCCCCCTTAATTATAACTTGGAGTTTGGCTGGGTAAATCATTTTAAAACGGACCCCGGCCGCAATCAGCCTGTTAATCAAGGAATTGAAAGTGGCTCTTCTCTGTCTGACCGTCGCGGGATGTCTTACGTGACTCTTATTTTAGTACCTTCCCAATAAAGATCCTTGTTCTCCCTTGCTTTAGTGGGAAAAGCTGACGCTCCAAGTAATTAAGAAACGGAAGATTAAGGGCCGAGGTGGAGAGTTAGGCGGGGGAATAGGCCTTAAGGCCTGATGAGCCCTCTCACTACGTATGCCTGGCCATAAGGGGAAGGGCCTACTATCTTCTCTACAAACTTCTGCACGAACTTCACAGGATCAGGGCCTTCTTCTTTTCGGCAGCCCCAAATGACAGCATTGTTACGGGCGAGACTCTCCTTCAAGGTCCTCGACCTTGTTTCTAGCTTAGCAAGCCTTTGCCGAGATAAAACAGACCCCTCTTCCACCCTTTCCATGTGCCCTTCTAAAGATTTAATTCTCACTTCATTATCAGATACTCTTTTAGCGATATCCTCCATCGTGGTAGACAAACGTTTTATGTCCGTGGCCAATTCCTTGATCTCCAGTTGAAATGGTCTGAACTCTTCTAAAAATCTAGCCAAAGTCAATACCTCATACTCCAACTCCTCCTTCGCCGAGCTCTGCAAGTGTTGCGCACCTGAGGCCCTTGCTTTTTTCGGGGCCTTTTCCGGTGAGACAGGAGGTGTGTGCCTCGGGGTTTTTTTCGGCATCTCCTCCTCCATACGGCACCAAACAACAGTTGGCAGGCTCCTGAGGCTGTTAGGCAAGGAAATCTGATCCAGAATCCCAAAAGTGTGCCCAGAAAACAGCAAAATTGGGAGGAGGCAGACGGAGCTCCCCGGGAACGCTGCTACCCCGTGCAAAGCATCACGTGACTCCATGATAGTGCCTACTTTATACTGCCTACCTCCACCCCTTTCTCTGTGCAGTCTCAATGCTTATTGTGACAGCACAGGGAAAGCTTGAGACCCCACTGCTGGATGCAATGTACAGCTGAGGCACAATGTGGTTACTGTGACCGCTTTGTGCCACATGATCGGAACTGTGTATGGGGCGCTAGATCTAATGTTTGTTTCCTCATAATGCTCTAGAGAGAAAAATACATTGGTTGGTGTGTGTAGCCAGAATTTTACACACACACACACAAGGTGTATGATGATACAAAAACCTTAAGAGCAAAGCCCAAGGTGTTTATAAAAGTATCACACACTAGGGAAGTGTATACATTTCTGAGTTTCTGGAGTGGTTAACATGGCCTTCTTAGATTTCAGTAAAGCTTTTGACACCGTTCCATACAGGAAACTAGTAAGCAAGCTGGGTAGCTTAGGAGTGAGTCCAAAGGTGGCTAACTGGATAAGAAATTGGTTAGGGGATAGGAGACAGAGGGTGGTGGTAAACGGAGTTCATTCAGAGGAAGGGAGGGTGACCAGCGGGATGCCTCAGGGATCAGTGCTGGGAGCAGTCCTCTTTAATGTCTTTTTAAGTGACATTGCAGAGGAGCTGGAAGGGAAGGTCTGCCTCTTTGTGATGACACCAAAATCTGCTATACGTTGGACACTCTGTGGGGTGGCGGATGGAAAGGTTGGGCAGAGATCTGAGAAAACGAAAGGAGTAGTCAAGAGTATGGCAGCTGGGTTTCAATGCGAAAAAGTGCAAAATAGATCACTTAGGGCACAGAAACACAGGGGTAGAGTACAAAATGGGTGTGGTGGTATTGACGACCACCAAACAGGAAAGAGACCTGGGACTGATCATATCAGATGACCTTAAGATGGCCAAGCAGTGCGACAAGGCTAGTGGGATGCTGGGGTGCATAACATCAGGCTTCCTATGGGTGACTAGGGACCTCTGTTTTTGAGCTCCATTTCTGGAATTTTATAGCAGTTTCTAACTGGGTGTGGCTGGACCTTTAGCTCCAGCAGTATTCAGGAAAACCTTCTGGATGCTGCGGTGCTGCACCATCTGCAGGCACTTCTCTGGGCTGAGGGAGGAGGTAGCCAGTTTCCAGGCTGAGTTGGCTGAGTTGGATAGGATTGAGAAGGCCTCCGCCCCCACCCCAACGCCACCATATCCACACCCACTACCTCAAAGGTTGCCCAGCAAGGGGGTGGTTGGACTATGGTGGGCTTGGGCAGGGTAAGGCAGATGGGTCAGAGGCATGTCCCCCAGCCAGTGCAACTAAGGAATTCCTATGCTGTGTTTGAGGAATAAGAAGGCCCCACAGGGTCACCTGAGGCTGCACCCAGGGAGGATGAGTGGGGCCTCCAGAATGGAGCCCAAAGGGTGGGTGGTAAAGGACCCCAAAGGAAGAGGAAGATATTTTTGGTGGAGGACTCCACTGTCTGGGGAGTAGAGCTAAGAGCAGCAGGAGAGGGGGAAGGGAGGGAGATAAAGTGCCTACTGGGATGCACAGCTCGGAGGGATAGAAAGTGGATCCATAGGATTGCTAGGGCGGTAGCAAGGAGAAGGAGGCTGAATATTATTGTTCATCTGGGGACAAATGACCTAGCTGGGAACAAGGCAGTGATCGCAAGAGTGCAGAAGGAGTTCAGGGAACTGAGGAGGGGCCTGGGACAGGTAGCAAACTCTGTGACTTTCTCGGAAGTGCTGCCAGTCCATGGCAAGGGAAGGCTATGGAAATCTGCACCAAGGAGTTCACTGTTTGGCTGCAGAGCTGGTGCAGAGAGCAAGATTTTGGCTTCATTGGGGAATGGGAACCCACCTGAGGGGATACAGGCCTGTACAGGGGTGATGGCCTGCATCTTTCAAGCAAGGGAACCGATGTCCTTAGTGAACAGTTTAAATGCTTCATTGGCAAGCATTTAAACTAGCCAAGGGGGGTGGAGAAAAGGAGCAGGGGAAATTATACTGCCCACCCCCACAGGTTAATATAGCCAGCAAGGATGACACAAATATGCATGCAGCCAGAAATGAGAAACATGAATGTAGGTTGTGGACAGGGACACCAGCACCAGTTACAAAGGGAAAGGCAGAGGTATGAAGGCAGCATAAAAATGAAAAAGGGGTTGGGGAAAGAAACAGGAGGGCAAACACATGATTGGGGGGGTGGGACAGGCAACAAAGCAAGGAAGGCCATTGTTTCAAATGCACACAGCCTGGTAAATAAACTCCCAGACCTGAAAGCCTTGATAGTAGAGGAAGGCCTGGACATAGCGGCAATAACACAGACCTGGTACACGTCAAATCATGACTGGGATGCAAATGTTCTGGGTTATGCTGTATTCGGGAGGAATAGGGGGAGAAAAAGGGGAGGGCACGAGAGTGGCCTTGTACATAAGAGAAAGCATAAGAGCAATGGAGGTGCAGGGTAGACAGGGGGAGACCGAGGCACTGTGGGTCACCCTTGAGCCTGGCAACGGCACAGCAATCCTCACAGAGGTGGTCTACAGACCTCCAGTTCAGGGGGAGGAGGTGGATAGGGATCTAGTGGATTAAATTCAGGTGATGACAACAAAGGGTGTGGTATTACTACTGGGTGATTTCAATATCCCTGACATTGACTGGACCATCCCAGCATCTGCTTCAACCGGGAGCCAAGACATCCTGGATTCCCTACAGGGGACAGGCCTCAGACAGCTGGTGATTGATCCCTTCAGAGACAGGATGATTCTGGACCTAGCACTGATCAATGGGGACAGAATCACAGATGTCCAGGTGGAAGGTCAGCTAGGATCCAGCAACCACCAAATAGTGGTTTACCACGGGGACAGAGACACAGTCTAGTCACACTAAGGCAAAGGTTTTAGATTTTAGGAGGGTGGATTTTGTTAAAATGGGGAGGTGTATCAGAGAGGCCCTGGCGATGAAGGAGATAAGAGGGGAAGTTGAAGACCAGTGGGAACATCTGAAGTGAGCCATAGAGGAGGTGACAAACCAATGTATCAAGATGGTAAACAAGAGTAAGAGAAGGAGGAAATCTCTATGGTTCTCGAGAGAGGTGGCAGACAAGGTAAAGGCCAAAAGGGCGGGGTTTCAGGAAATATAAGGAGACTAAAAGGGAGGAAGAAGGAAGGTGTATCTAATGAATCTAAGGGAAGTGGGGAAGTCTGTAAGGCCCGCAAAGGTGCAGACCGAGGAAAGACTAGCGCAGATGGTGAAGAAAGGGACAAGACATGCTTTAGGTACATCAGTGAAAGAAGGAAAATGGGGGGGTTGTTAGGCTCAGAAGGGATGCAGGAGATGTAAGGAGGAGACCTGAAAGGTGAAATACTGAACAAATACCTCTGTTCAGTATTCAGTGAAGAGGGGAAGGGTCAGGGGCCACAGCTGGCTAACAGACACGAAGGGGGGGAGTAAACACAAGTCCATTCACACTGGAGAGAGTCCTGGAGTAACTCACAAAACTACAGGTGGACAAAGCAATAGGGCCAGATGGCATACACCCGAGGATATTAAGGGAGCTGAGAAGGGGGCTAGCAGCACCTCTGGCAGCCATGTTTACCAAGTCACCCAGCTCAGGAGTGGTTCCAGAGAACTGGAAGAGGGCACATGTACTCCCTCTACACAAAAGAGGCAGGAAACTATGGGCCAGTCAGCCTCACCTCAGTAGTAGGGAAGATCATGGAGGCACCATCTAAAGTAAGAATAGTGGCACACTTGGAATCCATCAGTGCACAGGATCCGAGACAGCATGGATTCTCAGCAGAAAGGTCATGTCAGATGAATCTGATAGATTTTTTTGACTGGGTGATGAAGGAAGTAAATCGGGGGAATGGGGTGCGGTGGATGCCACCTACCTTGATTTCAGCAAGGCCTTCGAGACCATCCCACATAAAAGGCAGATTAACAAGATGTGTAGTCTGGGTATGGGGCACAAGGTAGTAAACAGAGTTAGAAACTGGCTAATGGACAAGAGGCAGAGGGTGGTAGTAAATGGGATCCAATTCGGGGAGAGGGGGATAACCAGTGGGGTACCTCAGGGATCAGTCCTTGAGACAGTCTTGTTTAATGTCTTCATTAGTGACATTGTGGTAGGGCTGGAGGGAAAGATCTACCTATTTGCAGATGACACCAAAATCTGCAACAGGGTGGATACACCAGATGGGTGGAGAAAATGAGGAGGGACCTAGGGAAGCTTGAAAAATGGTCTGAGGTGTGGCAACAGGCTCAGTTCAAAGAAGTGCAAAATAATGCACCTGGGATGAAAGAACCATGGGAAGAGCTACAGATTGTGGGGGGGGGAGTTGCTGACAATCACCAAGGAAGAAAGAGCCCCGGGGGGTTATAATTTCAGATGACCTAAAGGTGTCTAAGCAGAGTACAAAGGTGGCAGGGAGGGCCAGTGGCATGCTGTGGTGCATAGGCAGAGGTATCACTAGCAGAAGGTGGGAGCTGGTGATGCCATTGTATAAAACACTGGTGAGGCCTCACCTGGAGTTTTGTGTTCATTTCTGGAGGCCGCACCTTCATAAGGACATCGATAAGGTGGAGGTGGTCCAAAGAAGGGTGACAAAGGTGGTACAGGGCTTGCACCAGAAAGCATATGAGGAGAGATTAAAGGACCTCAATATGTATTCACTGGAGGCAAGGAGGGCTTGAGGTGACATCATAGAAATATTCAAGTACCTTAAGGGCATAAACAAGGAGCAGGGGGAGACATCTTCCAATATAGGAAGAGTACAAGAACGAGGGGGCATGATATGAAATTGGAAAGTAGCAGGTTGAGGGGGAATGTGAGGAAGTTTTCCTTCACAGAGATGGTGGTGGACACATGGAATAGCCTGCCACAGGAGGTGGTGGGAGTGAGGATGTGGAGGGACTTAAACATGCTTGGGATAGGCATAAAGGAACCTTAGAGGTGGGAAGGAGAGGTGAAAAACCATTGACCTGGTAAGGTCATAGGTCCCATACAAGTGCAGGGCTTATGGGCAGACTGGATGGGCCTAGTGGTCCTTATTTGCCGACAATTTCTATGTTTCTATCAGGGTATCACCAGCAGAAAGAGGGGAGATGATGTTGCCTCTATGAAGATCACTGTAACACTCCACCTAGAGTACTGTGTCCAGTTCTGGAGACCACATCTCAGAAAGGACATAGACAGAGTGTAGGCAGTCCAGAGGAGGGAAAACTAAAATGGTACAGGTCTGCATCCAAAGCCCTATAAGGAGAGACTAAAGGACCTCAATATGTACACCCTGGAATGGAGGAGGACTGGGAGATATGATAGGGGGTAAATAAAGTACAGCAAGGAAGTATTTTCCAAAGGAAAAGATGCTCCAGAGCATGGGGACATGTTATGAAGCTGGGAGGGGGGGGGGAGATTTAGGAGAGATATGAGGAAGTACTTCTTCACAGAAAGAGTGGAAGATTCCTGGAGCAGCCTTCCAGCAGAGGTGGTGTGGGCGAAAACATTGGTGGGGTTCAAGAATGCATGGGGATATGCAAAAGGGACTCAAACTTGAAAGGAAGGGAGGCAGAAAGAGGGTGAAATGGGCAGACTGAATGGGCCAAGCAGTCCTTATCTGCTGTCAAATTGTCTCTTTCTATGTTTTGCTTTTTATAAATACTAGGTAGCATTTTAATTGATTTGCAAGACTATGCAGCACGGTGTAGAACTGAGCACTTCATTGACATGTCCCAATTACACACGGCAAGTGGTAACACATAATTAGAACACACTTATGTGTGCATTAAAAATGTTAATCAGTAATTATATGTTTTTTCCATAATGTTTTATTGTACTATGTAACTTTTCGATTAGTCATAATAAACTGAAGCAGCTAATGTTGCTGCCAAATGTATTGAGATGTGTTTTACACAGCTTGAGAGCTGAATAAAGTGAATGCCTCCAGTATGTATTATAGATCTGTCAGGTACAGTATAGGCCTATAGTAAATGTTAAGTCAGACATCATTTCCTGTCAAACAAAAGGAAATAGCTCTGACTAGTAGACTATTCAGCTTCTTATAAAATACAGTGCCACTTCATCAGTTCACATTTTTACAGATCTTTGATGGCCTATACTGTAGTTTCTTTGTTTATACACAGATGTGACCTACTTGATCTTTATATTGTCTTATTTTCTGTTTTCCAGTGGTGTGAAATAAGGCATCCGAAAATACAATTATTTCTGCAAATCTATAAAGATTTCTTTCAGTCCCTAAATGAAAAAAACAATGCATCCAGGAGCAAGAAGGAAGTAAACTGTATTCACAAAAACAAATCTACTTTTTCACCCTTTTGTTAAGTCTCTGTACTGGGAGTTAGGTATAGAAATGTCTAATTTTGTTATTCAGTATTATACTAGTGCATTAAAAAAGGTCTAAAGAGGCTTGATCTGTGCCAATACCTCTGAAATTATAATTGTGCTACTGTACATTATGTACATGCTGAATTTGTCAATATTTGTTCATGTTTTCTATTTAATGCAGTTGTTATAAATTATATATTATTTGGTTCTGACATAGTATTAAAACATATTTATACAACAGTATTTACTAAAAGTATTTATGCAATAATTATAGTTCTTCAACTAATTGATTTGTTACATTTGTTTTATTTGAAGAAATGTACATTTCTAATCTATGTAACATTTTTAAGAATGTTAAATGTAACACCTGTTTTATAGACTATTTATTTGGTTCTGAAATATTAGTAAAACATATTTATACAACAGTATTTGCCAAAAGTATTTTAGACAAAAAGATTTAGTTCTGCAACAAACTGATTCATTACATTTGTTTTACATACTAAGATGCCAGCAGAGTAGGCCTAAAGGTCTATAGAGTCTGCTTGAAAATTAGCACCCAGTCAAGACACTGTTGCTATAGTACTGCATGCAGTTTTGGCGCCCATACTTGAGAAGTACATTGCCCTTCTGGAGAGGGTCCAGAGGATGGTGACTAGGGTGATACAAGGTCTGGGGGAAAGATCCTATGAGGAAAGACCGGATGAGCTGAACATGTACACCCTGGAGGAGAGGAGGGACGGGGGGGGGGGTATGACTGAGGTCTTTAAATATCTAAAGGGAGTAAACAGGGTCAGCGTAAATAGGGTGTTTCATCTGAGGGAGCAAGGGGCCACCAGGGGGCATTCCATGAGGCTGGTTGGCGGGAGGCTCATAGGGGGACTAGGAGACACTACTTTACTTAGAGGGTGGTGGAACCATGGAATGCACTGCCTGCAAAACTGGTGGCTGTTGAAACAGTGGAGGGATTGAAGAGGGTCTGGGGCAGGTATAAGGATAAGGTAAGGATGAGGAATGTCAGATATGGAGGTGTAATCCCAATGGGGGATGTGGTCAGGGGGAATTATTGGGGAGGAGGAGGATCAACTTTTGTGAGCGGCCTATAAACCACCCCCAGATTGACCCTTTTTCCCCCAGGGGCTTGCAAGAATAGTACGCTCTACATTTCCTCTTCCCTTCCACCATGCATATATCGATGCCATTCCTAATAATGAGTGCCACCCCACCCCTCTGCCCACAGCCCTATCCTTCCTGAACACAGTGTACCCAGTCAGGTTCTGGTTCCAATCATGACGAGGGGTGGCCCAAGTTTCAGTGACTGCTGCCACATCCACATCCCTTACAGTTAGCAGCACCTGAAGCTCAGGCATCTTATTTCCCACCCTCCTGACATTTATCAGGACTGCCCTCCATCCCTGCCACTTGCCCTCACCTGTCCACCCCGAGATCCCCCAGTTAACTGTGAGCTCCCACTCCCTTACACCCTATCAGGTGCCCCAGTTGAGCACCGCTTCTCCCCTGCTTGGGGGAGAAGGCTAAGTCCTCCCTTGATGTGCCTGCCATCAACAATGTACGTTTTTCATCTATGTAACATTGTTAAGAATGTTAAATATAACACATGTTTTCTTGCTGGATAAATTATTTTATATGTTAATTTTGTAATGTATTTTTATTCCTGTAATATATTTCTGGTTAATAAAAGATAATTTAATTCAGTCTGCACTAACTGTAAAGTTTGTCTGTGAACCATAAAAAGTTTTTGTGCAAAAGAAAAACACATGGCAGAATGTGTGGTAATGGTAAATCACTACACATTCACAGAAACACAGAAACATAGAAGCATAGAAAATAGAATTTGCCATCCAAAAAGGACTGCTTGGCCCATCCAGTCTGCCCAGATGGTCCCTGTCTAGTCTGTCTCCACAAACCCAACTCATCTCCAGAGACCCTCCCTCCTTCCTGCCTATCTACTAATGTTCTTGTATGTCTATCCCATGCATGCTTAAAGTCCCTTACTGTTTTTGCCTCCTTCTCTTCTACAGTCTGTTCCAGGCATCCACCACTCTTTCAAGCAAGTAGTACTTCCTCACATCTCTCTTAAACTGCACTCCTCCAGCTTCATAGCATGCCTTCTGGTCCTGGTACTCTGCCCCATTTGAAAGAGACTCCCCTCCTGCACCCTGTTCACCATTGTGAGGTACTTGTAGGTCTCTATCATGTCCCCTTTCACTCTCCTCTCCTCTCTTTCAGGGTGTACATATTGAGATCCTTCAGTCTCTCTTCATAGGGCTTTTGATGTAACTCCTGCACCATTTTAGTTACTCTCCTCTAAAATACCTCCACCCTATGTCCTTTCTGAAGCACAGCATCAAGAACTGGACACAATACTCCAGGTGGAGTCTCCCTAGCAAGCAATACAGTGGCAAAACCACCTTTCTCCTTCTGCTGGAGATACCTTTCCCTATGCATCCCAGCATCCCACTGGGCCTACCCACTGCTTTGTCAAACTGCCCTGCCACTTTGAGGTCATCAGATATGATAACCCCAAGTTCCTTTTCCTAATTAGTGACTGTCAGTACCTTCCCCATTCTATATGGGTTCCTATGCCCTAAGTGCATGATTTTGCACTTTTTGGCATAGAACCCCAACTGTGACCACTCCTTGATCTGGACTTTAGTGAGGCCTTTGATACTGTAGTGTACTACACTGGAAACTGATTAAGAAATTGAGTGGCCTAGGGGTGGGATCCAAAGTGATGAACTGAGTAAGAAACTGATTAATAAATGAATAAATAAATAAAAACTATAAAGATACTCGACAACGGGTGGTGGTTAATGGAACTCATTTACTCTAATGAGGAGAGAATGACTAGTGGTGTGTGCAGGGCTCAGTACTTTTACCACTCCTCTTCATTGTCTTTATAAATGACATTGCAGAAGAACTGGAAGAGAAAGTCTGTCTTTTTGCAGATTACATCAAAATCTGTATTAAGGTGTACACTCAGAAGGGGGTGAAGAGAATGTGTAGGGAAAACACATTCTCTTCACCATGGAGAAAAATACCAATAGAAAAAATATCTGAGGGAATAATTTGTAATCTATTTATCTCGCTCTCTCTGTCTGTCTTTCTATCTATCTCTCTCTGCCTGTCTGTCTATCTATCTACCTAGCTATTTTTTTTCTTCCATTTACAGTTTATTGGTTTTACATCATACCAGACAGACAGTCAAGAACAGTTTCATTGTACACTGACAGGATACAGTGGACTAAGCCTGTCCCCCCCCCACCCCCACCCCCATCTAGCTATTTTTTATCTCTGTCTGTCTCTGTCATTCATACTATAGTGGCACAGTAGTGCCACTATACTTAGGGTTGAGCAGGGGTTTCCATGTTAAATCTCAAACTTTGCACATTTATATCTTTGCAGTAGTTCAATGGATTTGCATGAAGTTTTGCATGCGCGGTCTCATGGGATAAGTCTCTTGGTGTGCAAAGTTTTGTTCTGGCCGGATTTGTGAATTCTGAGAACCATATAGCAAAAAAAAAAGCATTTAAAAAATAATTTTGCTTTGTTTTTGTTTTGCTTTTATTTGTCATCACCTAATGCCCAGACAGTTTGGAATGTTGGTTTTAAATGTTCAGGGTAGAAAGGGTGTAGCCTAAAGATGTGTCTTTCACCAGTTTGGTGAAAAAATATGAATCCATTCCAAAGTTGTTAAATTTTAAAATGTTGGTATTAAATATGTTCAGTACAGTATTTTGGATAGCTGCTTGGAATGAATAAAAGAATTTAGTCCATATAAAAAGGGAGTATTTTTTTGTACAGGGGTAATCCTATTTTGTGAGGAAAAAATTCTTTTTTCCTATGCCTGCCACCTTGTTTCCATTAAAAAAAAATCTCAAAAGCCACAAAATGACATCTAGCACACACATCAACACATCTATCTTGCTAATCAGGGCCTAGTTAGGTGGATTCTGCACTTAGTTTCCAGAAAAATGACCAAGAAATGTATTGTATTTTACATTTAACAATCCTTTTTCATGAGCTGATTTTCTTTTTTCTTATGGGCATACAAAAAAGAATTGGTCCATATGAAAAAGTATGCCTTCATATGAAAAAATAATTTGGACTTAGTTTTTTGGGGGAATTCTTTTTTCATATGAGGGCATTCTTTTTGTATGAATGAAAAACACATATGAAAAAGGATGCCTTCATATGAAAACAAATGGGGAAACAAACTAAGTCCAAATCCTTTTTTTGTATGAAGGCATCCTTTTTTGTGTACATTTCTCATTCATATGAAAAAGGAATGACTGCACATGAAAAAAGAATTTGGACTTAGGTTTTTTTCCCCATTCTTTTTTTATATGAAGGAATCCTATTTGTGTGCTTTTTTGTTCATGCAAAAAAGAATGCCTTCATATGAAAAAATAATTTTGACTTAGGTTTTTTCCCATTCTTTTTTTGTGTAAAGGCATCCTTTTTCATAAGACTTTTTTTGTTCATATAACTAAAGAATGCCCTCATACAAAAAAGATTTTGGACTTTTTTTCCACAATATAACTTCAACAAGCCATAACTTCTTCAATGTTTGGACTTAACAGACAGGCTATATATCAAAACAAAGGCCTTAAGGAATACTACAAGAATAGAACATACCCCCCCGACCATTTAGGGGCAATATATAAAAAATATATTTAAATTTGAATACATAACAATGGAACCTCAACAAGCCTTAGCTCCCTCAATATTTGGACTTAAGGGACAATCTAAATATCAAAACAAAGGCCTTGATTAATAGTACATAAATACCAAATATGTCCCCCTTAAACGTTTAGGAGCAATACAAGGAAAAAAAATGAAAATTCCCATAGGTTAACATTGGAACTTCAACAAGTCATAACTCCCTCAATGCTTGGACTTAAGGAAATGTATATATCAAAACAAGGGTCTTAATGAGTACTACAAGAATAACATGAATTCCCCCAAAACATTTATGGGCAATACTAAAACAAAATACAAATTCCCATAGGACAACATTGGAAATTTAAACAGGCCATAAGTCCCTCAATATTTGGACTTAAGAGAAAATTTATATATCAAAAGAAAGGTTTTAATAAGTACTACACAAATAACACATACCCCCTTCCCAAACATTTAGGGGCAATATAAAAAATGCATAACAAATAAAAAATGCAATTTCCCTAGGATAACATTGGAACTTTAACAAGTCATGCAATGAAGGAAAGAAATAGCTGTTTCAGCAGAAATGGAAGTGCAGGGGCAAGAGGGCCAGGCACTTCCACAGCAACATACAAGTATGCATCTATGGAGGGATGGAAGTGCAGGGCTCTCATTTCAATAAACCTAATGCACTAGTTAGGGGTAAACTGACAAAAGTAGGGAAATGATGTGTTGGGGTTCCCAATGCCAAATTCATGTTTGCGCCCTTCCCTTGCCCACAACATACATAGAAACATAGAAACATAGAATTTGATGGCAGATAAGGACCGCTTGGCCCACCCAGTCTGCCCATTTCCCTGCCTACTGGATAAGCTGCAGATCCTAGTTAACCAGCAGCCTACTTCTTCCTACCCCACCTCTAGAATTGCCTTTGACTGTCCCATGCGTGGCTTGAATTCCACCACTGTTTTTGACTCCACAACCTCCTCCGAAGGCTGTTCCATGCATCCACAACCCTCTCTGTGAAAAAATACTTCCTTAAATTACCTCTGAGCTGCCCCCATCTTCAAATTGTGCCCCCTTGTTCTTGCACACCTCTTTTTGAAAGATGCTACCCTCTTGGACTTTGTTGATTCCCTTGAGGTACTTGAAAGTTTCTATCATGTCCCTCTCTCCTCCTTTCCTCGAGGCTATACATATTAAGCTCCTAAGTCTCTCTTCATATGTCTTCCGTGCAGACCCTGCACCATTTTAGTTGCCCTCCTCTGGACAGCTTCCATCCTGTCTATGTCTTTGTGAAGACTGGGTCTCCAGAACTGCACTCAGTACTCCAGATGGGGTCTGACCAGCTGTCTGTACAGAGGGATAATAACTTCCTGTTTTCTACTGGTGATGCCTCTCCCTATGCATCCCAGTATCCCCCCAGCCCTCCTTGCTGCCCTCTCACATTGCTTGCCCACCTTTAGGTCATCTGATATGACTACCCCAGGTCCCTTTCCATTTTTGTTGTTGTTAGTATCTCACCCTCCGTTGTGTACTCTTCCCCTGGGTTTTTGTTTCCCAGGTGCATTACCTTGCACTTCTTAGCACTGAATCTAAGCTGCCATACATTTGACCATTCCTCTAACCTTGTCAAGTCCCTTTCATCCTTTCCACCCCACCTTGTGCATCAACTCTGTTGCAGATCTTTGTGTCATCTGCAAAGAGACATACTTTTCCTTCCAGTCCCTCTGCAATGTCACTTATAAAGACATTGAAGAGGACCGGTCCTAATACTGAACCCTGCAGTACCCCACTAGTAACCCCCCTTTCTTCAGAGTGGACTCCATTTACTATTACTCTCTGTGTCCTATTCTTCAGCCAATTTTTTACCCAGGCTGTCATCTTGGGACCCACTCCCAGGCTAGCTAACTTGTATATTAATCTTTTGTGTGGGACTGTGTCAAATGCCTTGCTAAAGTCTAGGTAGGCCATGTCCACAGCCCCTCCCTGATCTACTACTTTGGTCACCCAGTGAAAGAAATCTATCAGATTTGTCTGGCATGACCTTCCTGCTGTGAATCCATGCTGCCTTGGGTCCTGTGCCTCTGGCCTCTAGATACTCGACAATTCTTTCCTTCAGAAGTGATTCCATCATTTTCCCTACCACTGAGGTTAAACTAACAGGTCTGTAGTTTCCTGCTTCTGCCTTGCTCCCACTTTTGTGAAGGGGATCACATCTGCCCTCCTCCAGTCCTCGGGTACCACCCCATCCTCCCATGATTTGTTAAACAGGGTAGTCAGTGGGTGTCACTAATTCTACCCTTAGTTCTTTTAGAATTCTGGGATGAATCCCATCAGGCACCATTGCTTTGTCCACCTTCAGTTTTAAGAGTTCTTTCAGAACCCTTTCTTCTGTAAATGGGCTGGTATCAACTTCTGTATCCAGAGTGTTTCTACTGTTTGTTTTAGGTACCTCCCCTCTTCATTTGTAAATACTGAGCAAAAATATTTGTTTAGTATCTCTGCCTTTTCAAAGTCAACCTCTGCCCACCCTCCCCTTTATTAAGCCTCACTATCCCTCCCTTGGTCTTCCTTCACTCCCTGATGTACCTATAAAAGGTTTTATCCCCCTTCTTAACTGAGTTGGCTATCTTTTCCTCGGTTTGGGCCTTTGCTGTTCTGACTGCCTTCCCAGCTTCCTTTTGCTTTAACTGATACAGTTCTCTGTCCTGTTCCTTCTGTGATTCCTTGTACTTCCTGAAGCTTTCTTTTCTCTTGAACCTTCACTGCCACTTCCTTTGAGAACCATAGTGGTTTCTTACATCATTTAGTTTTGTTTATTTGCTTCACACAAGGCTTGTTACCTCTGTGATGGCAGTTTTATTATTGCCCATTGTTCTTCCACCCTCCTTCCTGCCCATTTGCTAGTGCATTCCTTAGGCACTCACCCATTTTAAGCAAAGTCAGCCCTCCTAAAGTCCAGTACTTTGCCTTGTATGGCTTGACTCTATTGCTGTGTTTATTGTGAACCATACTGTTCGATGGTCGCTGGTTCCCAGATGGCTACCCCTCTACATCTGTGATCCTCTCTTCATCTCCATTTGAGAGAACCAGGTATAAGATTGCTCCCTCTCAAGTGGGCTCCAATACTAGTTGTCTAAGGCATGCCCTGTAGGGCATCTAGAATAACCCCACTCTTCAAGTGGCTGCTGCAACTGCACTCCAGTTAACATCTGGCATATCAGATCGCCCATCAGCAATATCTCCTTTTTCTGCATACAAGTATACTTTCTATCATTTCCTGTCCATTTCCTCCCCTGAGAAGGGGGTCTGTATATAACCCCTGTGCGGATTGTGGTGCCATTGCCGGTCTCCAAATTTACCAGAGTGCTTCTTCTCCTCCCTGTTTTCCCTTTTGTTCTGTTGCTTTGATTCCTTCCCTATGTAAATAGCTACTCCTCCTCCTCTTTTACCCTCTGTCCCTCCTGTAGATAGTGTATCCTGGTATGTTTACGTGCCAGCCATGGTTTTTGTGCAACCATGTTTCTGTGACTGCCACGATATCCAGATGTTCCTCCCATCAAGGCCACTAATTCAGGAAGCTTGTTACTCAGACTACGGGCATTGGTACTCATTGCTTGTTTTTTGATGGCTTTACCTTCTGTTGCAGCATCCCCACTGACCTTTCTACCTCAGTCTTTTTCTCATTTAGTACCCTGTTTTGTAGGAGGGCTGGGATTTTCCTGCTGCTTATCAGTGCCTCCCCTTGACTAGTTTAAAGCTTGCTAATGAAGCATTTAAACCGATTGCTCAAAAGACTTGTTCCCTTCCTGGACAGATGCAGACCATCCTGCCAGTATAGGTTGGTGTCCCTCCAGGTGGAACCCCAGTCCCCAATGAAGCCAAACCCCTGTGCTCCACACCATTTTTTCAACCATTCATTAAACTGCATTTTGCAAAGTACCCTTGCCTCACTCATGGCATTTACAGGCAGCACCTCTGAGAAGGATACTGTGTGTGCTACTTGTCTTAGGCCCCTCCCCAGTTCTACAAAGTCCTTCTGCACTGCTCTAATCTCATGTTGAGCCAAGTCATTTGTCCCTAGGTGGACAATGACATCCAGCTCAGATTCCCATGCAGCTGTTCTCGTGATCCTGAGGATGCACTTCCTGTCCCTCCAAGCCATGGCACCAGGCAGGCACTTTACTTCAGTTTTCCTGCTCCCCAGTTCTATCCCCTAATAATTGAGTCCCCACCAGGAGCTGCTTCTTCCTTTGGGTGTCCCTCTGCCTCCTGTGAGCCTCCTTGTGACAGGTGTCCTCAGCCTCCTTAATCTCCTCTGTGGGTGCATCCACAGGGGAGCTGTGCTCCCCCAGAATGGTGTATGGATTGTGGAGTGGAACAACTGACTGGGTGTGCCTCTGTTCCACCATCCTCACCCTCCCTGAGCCCACTGTGGTCCAACTGCTGTGTTTTCTTTGCAACCTCTGAGGTAGTGGTGGTGGCTCTGGTGCTCCCTGGATGGGGGAGGTTCCCTTCCTACCATCCAGTCTAGCCTGGGGGAAGGTTCCCTAACTGCTGTCCAGTGTGGCCTGAAGATGGGCAACTTCCTCCCTCAGGGCAGAGAGTTGTCTGCAAATAGGGCAGCATCTCAGCCTCCAGAAAGACTCCCAGAAGACTGCTGCCCCATAGCCATTACATTGCACTACTCCCCACATGATTATGTACTTTTTTGTGTGTGTGTGTGTGTGTGTGTGTGTGTGTTTGTGTGCGTGATTGGTTTGTTATATAGAAATATATATATTATACAATGTGTATGCTCATATTTTCAGTGCTGTGTGCTAGAGACATTACTTTTTTGTGCACAGTTTTTGCTAACAATTTTAGGGTATCCCACAGCTCCCTTGAATATTGTGCCCAGGTGCAAACATGACAAAAGTAGGGAAATGTGGTGTTGGGGTTGCCAATGCCAAATTCATGTCTACACCCCTCTCTTGCTCACAACATACATTACTTTTTTGCCCACAATTTTTGCTAACAATTTTACAGCATGCCACATGCCAATTGTGCCAAGGTGCAAACCTGAGGCAAACAGGGCACAGTCACTTTGCCCACCAGGAAAAGTTTTGAATAGCTGGCCCCTACTGTTACTCTTTGCCTTTTCTGCAATTTGTTATTCCATTTTGCTTTTAGACTTCCTAACATCAAAGTTACAGTCCATCCATGTATTTGTATGGCTGCATAATGAGAGCTGTGCTGATGTATTGCTGAGGAGGAGGGAGAGAGAGAGAGAGAAAAAAGTTGGCTCTGGAAGGGTGTGACTGGATACTGAATGTATCACATTATGTTTACTCTGCTCTCCACCCAGTGAAGCTGAAGTACATATAGTACAAAAATACTTAGTGTGCTTTATCTGTCTCTCTCTACTCCCTAGCACTTTCTCTCTGTCTAAGGCAGCAAAGCATAAACAAGCACTGGGAATCTCCACCGCATGTGTCGGTATCTCATTTGACTCTGCTAGTTCCATATGCTGTCTTTCTTCTACTTATTATACATCCTCCTTCAACATTCAGACTACTCTGATCTTTAATAACCAACTGATTGACCAGAAGTGGATGTTGCATATGGGTGCATTGGCATATGCCCCCATTTCTGTGCATTCAGCACCACCCCCCAAATCCAGCAGTTGAGGTGCCCAGTCCTGACACTGGTACACAACTTTTTTCATTTTTAAATATTTGTACCTACTGTTTTTCTGAGGAGTTCTTTTTTAGCTCCACCCAGATAAACCCAATGAGTGTCAACTTTCAAATCCCTCTGAAATGGGTGTTTGCGGAGTACACTGGTGTGCACCACAGGCACCCATTTTGTAGGGAATTGAACATGGACACCCATAGTGTTCATCAGAGTGTGGCTTAAAAGTACCTTGACAGAAAAAAGTGGATAAAATAATTAAAAATAAAATAAAGTTATGACTTGAAGAAATATACTTTTTTGAAATGAATGGGGTGTGTGTGCCCATTCATTTTGGGGGGATTGACTTTTTAAGTCATAATTTTTCAAATATCTTTTCATTCTTTTGCTATCTAGATCTTTTTTAACCCCTCTCTGAATAACACCATGGGTGCCAATTTTCAAATCCCCACCAAAATGGCTGTTTGTTTTGCACATCAGGGTCCACCGCAAACTCCCATTTTAGGGCATTTGAAAGTTCTCAGCAGGTGTATCTTGGGTAAATGCATTGTAAAAATGTGTAAAAAAACAGGACCCCACTGAAAACAAGATATTATATCTCAGCTGGCCTATCTGGACTGAAGTATATGGTAAAATAAATCTGTACCCTACTGCAAATGACATGTAGCAGTTCTGCAGTGCTATCCTAGATAAATACAGTGTAAAAATGTGTAAAAGCATCATCACAATGAGATACTGCTTTTTAACTGTCCTGTCCTGGGTAGATATATTGTAAAAATGGGTAAAAGCAGGACCCCACTGAAAGTGAGATATTGCATCCCAGCTTGCCTTTCATGAGTAAATATATTGCAAAAAAATGTGTAAAAGGAGCACCCCATTCAAAATGAGATATAACATCTCAGTTGATCTATCTTGAGAAAATACATTGAAAAAAAATGGGCAAACACAGTACCCAACTGAAAATGAGACACTGAATCTACATTGGGCTATTGTAGATGAATACGTTGTAACATTTGGTAGAAAAAGCAAAACTAAGCTGAAAATGATACATTCCATGTCACCTAGCCAGCTCTGGGTAAATACATTGTAAAAATGGCTAAAAGAAGGAAGGACCACACAGAAAACAAGATACAGTATTGCTTCTTGTATGATCTATCTTAGAGAAGAGGCAGTATAAAATATGTAACAGCAGAACCCCCTGAAAAGGATATATTGCATCTCAACATGTCTGTCCTGGGCTGGCCTGGTGGCGCTGAGGGTTGAGGAGCTGGACGCCACACCTCATGCCGCACTGGTGACCCAGGTTTGGGAATGAGCCCAGACTGCTGGGGTTCAGCAGAGGAGGGAAGAGATTGAGCATCCGGATGGATTGCTTTCTCTTCCTGGGAGAGGGCTTGGGGTGTGCTCGCTCTTGGAGCAACCTCTGGCGTTGGGCTGGCAGTCGCCAATCATAGCGGTGCAGCGTATGCCTAGGGGCAGAGCCATGGCATTCCATTGCCTTGCTGGCTGGGCTCCATGAGGGGCAGTCACAAAAATAAAGCAAAAAAATATCCCCGGCTTGATGAAGAGATGATGGGGGCCCCAGGGATCTTCCTCTCATCCCCAATGTCAGGCCAGGCCACACCGGAGATCCATGGCTGACTTACTAAAGGGATGGACCCTCTAATTCCAGATAGAGCCACATTCGGGGGGGGGAATGGAGTGCTGGGAAGTCCCTCGGGGAAGGATGAACTGGTGTGACTGGCCACAGTGGAGAGAAGAAGGGGTAGGATTGTGTGGGCACCTCTGAAGGATGCCTCAGAGAAACCAGAGTATAAAAAGAATTCAAACAAAAACAAACATGTCTGTCCTTGTAAAAATGCACTGTAGAAGCAGGTGCTATTGGCTCTGGACGTACAGTATACCCTTTCTGTGTCTCTGTGCACACACAAACATGTGGCCATATTAGTATGTGTCTCTGTGCACATATGTGACTTTATTGGGGGTAGTATACTATGGTGGCCCTGAAGTGCAAAACACACACCAAAAAAGTCAAATGCAATTAAATAAGTAGGGCAACAACAACAAATGAAATGCAAACAAAAAAAAAAAATGAACTAAACCAAACATAAAGTGTCATGCCACAAAAAGTAGCAAAACAAAACAGAAATGTAAAGAACTTGAGTGAATGCAAGCAAAAAAAGCACAGCACAACAAAAAAGTGATAGCAGACAAAAGGAACTGCACAAGTAAAGTGATTGCAAACAAAAAAGTACATTACAACAAAAAAGTGACTGCAAACAAAAAAGTACACTACAACTAAAAAGTGACTGCAAATAAAAAAGTACACCACAACTAAAAAGTGACTGCAAACAAAAAAGTAAACCACAACTAAAAAGTGACTGCAAACAGAAAAGTGCATGACAACAAAAAAGTGATTGCAAACAAAAAAGTACATTACAACAAAAAAGTGACTGTAAACAAAAAAGCACATCACAGCTAAAAAGTGACTACAAACAAAAAAAACCCAGCACAACTAAAATGTGAATGCAAACAAAAAAACTCAGCACAACCTAAAAGTGAATGCAAGCAAAAAAAGCACATCACAACAAAAAAGTGAATGCAAACAAAAAAAGCACAGCACAACAAAAGAGTGAATGCAAGCAAAAACAAGCAAAGCATAACTAAAAATTGAATGCAAACAAAAAAGTACAGTACTTGGGGGCCAGAACCCCCAGGAATAGTTACTGGTTGGGGGTAGTGCAGCTATCCACATCAATGGAGAAGGATCTGGGAGTACTAGTCAAAGGAGAAATGAACCACACAGCCCAGTGCAGGAGAGCAGCAGCAAAGGCCAATAGAATGCTGGGGTGCATCACAACAGAGATTACATGTAGGCAAGAGGAAGTCATCCTGCCCCTGTACAGGTCCCTGTTGAAGCCACACTTGGAGTACTGCATGCAATACTGATGCCCCTACTTGAAAACAAAAATTATCCTGGGATTGGGAGATGAACCATTTGAGGAGAGATTGAGGGAGCTCAATATGTATTCCCCGGAGGATAGAAGGGAGAGAGGGGATATGATTGAGATCTTTAAGTACCTGAAGGGCATAAAAACACCAAAAGTATGTTCAGATTAAGTGGTGGGAGGGAAACCAGGGGACACAGCCTGAAATTGGAAGGAGGAAAATTCAGGAGGAAAATGAAGAGGCATTGTTTCACGGAAAGGGTGGTTACAGAGTGGAATGCCTTTCCAGAAGAGGTGGTATCTTTGAGGTCAGTGAGCAGCTTCAAGAAGGGGTGGGAATGGATTAAAGAGAGTGTCCAAACTGAGGGTGCACGTGTGTGTTTGTGTGTGTGTGTGTGTGTGTGTGTGTATGCGTGTTGTGTGTGTGTGTGTAGGAAGCAGGAGGAAATACAGAGTAGGGGAGGCAGATGCAGTCTAAATGGCTGAAGTGCTGCACACTTGCACAGTCTAGATAGACTGTAAGACCTGTATCTACTGGCAATTTCATATGTTCTTTTGTATGTAACTAAGAGATAACTGCAACCAAAAAGGTGAAGAACTAAAAATCCAAGAGTTGGCTTGCACCATAAATAACTAGTCTAAAAGGATAATTTCAGATAATGCATCCAGCGCCAAGAATTCCCTGTTGTCGAGTGGCACCCTCCTTCCTTACCCGATCACTTGCCAAGGACTCCCTGCATGCCAAAGACTATCTAGTATCCAGACACATTCTGTTCCTGTCTCATGCCAATCCTTCCCTAGTGTCCAGTGACATTCCTCCTTTCATCACTCCTACTCCATGTCAAGCAATTTCTGATGCCCAGTGGCATCCTCCTATCACATCTCAGTCCTGTAGTGTTCAGTCCATGGAGTTGAGTAGCACCACCTCCCTCTTCCAATTAGGGACGTTACCATAACACGAAATGACAATATATAGAGAATAATATATGGGGTGGTGTGTTTAATGGGATTTTACACACACCCGAGTTGTGGGATGCTACATAAACCCCGAGGGCGAAGCCCAAGGGGTTTATAAAAAGCATCCTTATTGTCAAGGGTGTGTAAAATCGAGTTTTACACACACCACCTCATATTTTATTTTTTATAATTGCAGGAGTGCGCTTTTTCACCTCAGCAATTATACAAAATTAAATAAGCTAACAGATTAGTGTTCAGGAAGCTGAGGACCAGTCTTGATTTTGCACGGTCCGCAGTCTTCCTAATTATATGGCTGCACTTGTTGGAGAAAAAAGGAAGAGGATATTTTATTAAAAAAATGTGTAGAAACTTAGATTTTAGTTTTAATATAAACTTACCACCGAGCGGCGGTTGCAGCGTCCTTCCGGGCTTCGAGAGGCAGGGCAGTCTGTGACATGGACTCGGCTGTGGTGTCAGGCTGACAGGAAAAGACTTATTTCTTTCCGCTTTTATGGTTTACTTGAGGAAAAGAGTTTTTATTTTTTTATAAAAGTTCATTTCCGAATCGAGGACCAGGAAGTGTGCTGCGCCATGATTCCACGGAACGTGAACGCCGGAGAACAGCGACTTAGGGTGGCTGTTCCAAGGGAAACTCTGATACAGTTTGCTATTATATAACCAGCCGAGCTGGTTATAACGGCAAATTATAACTGGGTTTCCCTATGGGAAAAAGCGCTACCCGGTAATTATATCATGATAATTACCACTGACAATAATTTATGGTTGTAAAAAAACAATATCATGATTATCGTGTAGCACGATATACAGTGATAAAGCACCTCAGCTTGCTTTTCCAGTAGCGTATTCCTTTCCAGGTGCAACCATGATTCCTGATTCCCCACCATCCTTCAATCATATTTTTTGTATTTTTCCTTAAAATAAGAAATGCAGTGCTGGCCATGTGGCATGGAGTGTTGAGTGACTGGGTGCCTCACCTGTCGCCATGCTGGTAAACCAAGTTCATGAATAGACCTGGGTCACCAGAGGGATGATCGCATGAAGGAGGACTGACTTCTTTGAGGAGGGGAGACAGTGAAAGCCACTGCTTGATCACCATCTAGAAGAGGCTGGATGATGCAGCAGTAACATCCTTCTGACTGACTGGTTGCAGTGGCCGAGTATGTGCGACATGTTTATGTCACACACTTGCACCATCGCATGTGTGCCAGCCCGAAGGATGAGAAAAAGAAATGAGGGGGAAGGTATGTGCACCGGTCGACTTACTTACATAGAAAATTATGGCAGATAAGGACCACTTGGCCTACCTAGTCTGCCCATTTTCCCTAACTACTGTAATACTGCAGTCCCTACTTGGTCTCCGGCTTTACCCTCCCTTTCCTAACCAGTAAAGTTCCCTTATGCCTATCTTATGCATTCTTGAATCCCATTACAATTTTTTCCCAGACCACCTCCACTGGATGACTTTTCCAGGTGTCCACCACTCTTTCTGTGAAAAAGTGCTTTCTTACATTCCCCCTGAATCTACCCACTCCAGCATTACAACATGACCCCTTTTTCTTGAGCATCTTTTTTGTCTGAAAAATGCTTCCCTTTTGTACCCTATTTATACCTGTGAGGCATTTGAAAGTCTCTATCATATCCCCCCCCCCTTTCTCCAGGGTGTACATACTGAGGTCCTTTAGCCTCTCCTCATAGGGCTTATGATGTAGGCTTTGCACCATTTTAGTTGCCCTTCTCTGGACTACCTCTACTCTGTCTATGTGATGTGGTCTCCAGAACTGGACACAGTACTCTAGGTGATGTCTCACCAAGATTTATACTGTGGTATCACTACCTCTCTCTTTCTATTGGTGATACCCCTCCCTATGCACTGTAGCATCCCACTAGCTCTCCCCACCACCTTGTCATACTATTTGGCCACCTTTAGATTGTCAGATACAATTACTCCAGGTGTGTTTCCTGCTTGGTGGTCGTCAGTACCACCCCCATCTTGTACTTCTGCCTTGCTCTTTTGACCCAGTATTATTTGCACTTTGGCATAGAATTATAGTTACACACTCTTAACCACTTCTCAAGCTTTCTTCAGTCTCTATTCATTTATTTACACACACACACACACACACCTACCTCCCCCAGAGTGTCTACCCTACTGCAGATCTTTGTGTCATCTGCAGAAAGGCATACCTTTCCTTGCAGTGTTTCTAATAAAAGACATTAAAAAGAGGACCAGGCCCAGTACTGATCCCTGTGGCACCCCAGTGGTCACCCTCTCTTTCTCAGAGTGAGCTCCATTTACCACTACTCTCTGTCATCTACCCCCAACCAATTTCTTACCCAGTTTACTACCTTTGGACACACTCCCTGGCTGCCCAGCTTGTTTAGGAGTCTACAGTATGTGGAATTGTGTTGGAGGCCTTACTGAAATCTAGGCAGGCTACATCCAAGGCTCCACCCTTATCTAACAAAAGTAACAAGGCTCGAGTTACTTGAATACTGACTCCAATTTGTACTAAAAGTTGGGTTAAAATCATAAAACTAAGTTTTAAAATGCCACCTCATAGACTTGCATGGAGCAGTCCTTGCACTAGGCATATAATGACCTCACCAAACAAGGAAGCGTGGGGACAGCATCAGTGATCAGTAAGTGGAAGAGATCGAGCAGCTAAATCCCCTCAGGAGCAAATATGATCCCTTCTCTTCCTTAGGGGGATAATGACAGAATTGTTCAACTCCTATGGAGGAACTCCCAGTCAGGTAAGAGGATCTCTTGATGATTTTGCAGGCAAGGAGAAAAATCTGGGAAATGTGCTCTTTAAACAAGCAAGTAAAAATATTTGCTTATTCACATTTTAAAATGTATTGTACTCTGTGGCCCAAATATTCAAAAGGGTTGTGCCAGCTCAAGTCCAAAAATGTGCCATTCTGCAATATTTAGCGGGAGGCAGTTGCGCCACCCAAATATCACTGAGCAATAGCTCAATGATAATGAATGTATGTGCAACTGAAGGGGGAGGAACCATGCCTAAATAGCACAGTGTGATATTCAACAACAAGGGCCATGCGCAATAGGGGAGAAAGCAGAAGTTGCACGAGCAACGAAATGAGCCAAAATAAAAGGAATAAGGAGAGGCGCAGAAGACATAGGAAGGTACATGTTGCTGAATTATAACCAGCCACACGGGCAACACAGACACACAGGGCAGGACAGTGAAAGGCCATCTGGAACCCACAGACACAGGGAAGGTGTGGGGAGCCACAGCCACAGTGCAGAAGGGGGAAGTGCCACACACTACTGAGGCCACCACATTTAGGTGTTTCTGGTGCAGGGGAAGTAGCAGCCAGGACAGTGGGGGGAACACAGAAACAGCTGCCGGGGGGGTGAACACAAGCCAGGGACATGGCCAGTGCCACCATCCAGATGGAGGCAATAATGAAGGGTTGAGAAGGTGGGCAGCAGGGGCGCGGCCGTGGAAGGGCCCACAGCAGTATGCCCCCAATAGGCAGTAACTGAGTCCGCACCAGCTTCGAGCTGTACAGTGATACTGAGATCGTAGGCTGGTACTGCCTGAATCGGGCAATTCTGAGGCAGCTCTGTGAGCTGTGCAGTGATGTGATGCAGGCACTCACACGACGGAGCCATGCTCTGTCAGTGGAGACTAAAGTGACAGCTTGCATGTGCTTGCTTCCCACGGGTACCTTCCAGAGACCAACAGGGGACACCACAGGCATAACCCAGTTGGCTGCATCATGCCACCTCACCCAGTTCCTCAGCACACTGCTGCCACATGCTGCAGAGTACATCCATTTCCCCAGCACACCAGCGGAGCACACAGCAAACATACGAGAGTTCCACAGGGTAGCACGTATGCCTGGCATGCTAAGGGCAATAGAATGCACCCATGTGGCCATCCACACACCACCTGGCCCTGAGGGGGCCACATACATTAGTCAGAAGAGCTATGCTAGCATCAACTGCCAGGTGGTGTGCATTGCCAGGGGGCACATAATCAATGTCTGTGCCACACACCCTGGGGGAGTACACAATGCCTTCATCTGGCACCAGTAAGCACTGTGCCACAAATTCGAGAGTGGGGACATCCCCACTGGCCACTTAGTGGGTGAGTATGCAGACCACAAGGACAAACTTAGGGCTTGGGAGGGGCATGGTCAGAGGTGATATGGGTAGTGGCCTACATGGCCTGGGACAGGGTGATGCTGATCACCAAACTAACCTCCACCCTCTACACACAGGTGACAGTGAATACCCACTCTGTCCCTGGCTGCTCACACCATACCGGCGGCCTGTGACCCCATCACAGCAACGCTACAGTGAGGCACATGCCACCACACGTAATGTCATTGAGCGGGTGTTTGGTATGCTGAAGGCATGTTTCTGTTGCCTGGACACCTCCGGCGGTGCCCTACAGTACAGCCCCTTAAAGGCCTGCGGGCTATTCCTGGCCTGTTGCATCCTGCACAACATGGCCAATGAATGTCGGATAGCCATACAGGTTGAAGAGGGGGACAGCGATGGGGATGATGAGGATGCCGGTGACAATGGTGATGGGCAGCCACCCCCTTGGGTGATGGGACCCCCGACTGCACCGGCTGGCACAGCTGCACCGGTACACCATCACGGAGGAGCACTTCTGCCAACCCAGGTAAGTCATGGGGCCATGTGCAACCACCAGTGGCAAAGGCACAACCCACAAACATGCATGGACACACACCAGGGGTGCATGCCATCAAGGGAAGTGGCCAGGCATGGAACCACACACACCACCAGGGATGGGCGAGGAGTCACCATGGCATGCGATCAGACACACACACGCACCCAACTCACCAGACATGCACAAGGGTAGGAGAGCACGCCGACCCAGAACACCACCTAGCCACACAATGTCCACAGACCACCACGCCCACTGCCTGTCATTGTGCGTGTGTCAGATGCTGAGCACCATTGCACAGTGGCATACAGTGCAATGCAGGCATCATCGTGCACATGCAACTGCAGACAGCAGCCAGGAGGGTGTGCAGATGGACTGTGTGTGTGTGTGTGTGCAGGGCCGGGTACCCACCCGTGCATTGCCCGCTGACTGACACAATGCACACAGGGTAGCATCAGACAGTAGCTGCGCTGGGAGACAGGTCAGTCACGTGCCACAGTGCCACGGCCACCACAGATGCATGGGCGGCCCCGCTGAGACCTGCCAGCAGTGACAGGCTGACCACTGGCCTCATGGGGTGGCACCGATGGTCCCCCAGGGGTTCCACTGCGTGAACTCGACCGTGCTCGCGCAGGGGTCTGCAGCACACCGAACATGCCTGCGCCTGGCATGCTCGGGATGCCCACAGCTGAACCCAGTGTCAACAAGGAAGGTGTCGCACAATGCCAAGGTGGACATTGCACTGCACGGTGTCCTCGACGCATGGGCAAATAACTGTGTGCCCACTGTGGCCATGGTAGCTGTGATTGTCTGTGTCAGCCTGTCAATGGCAGCGGTCACATCCTCCCACATCCAGTCCATCCCTGCCAGGAGCAGAGTGGTGTCTCTGCTGCGATGCTCCTCTGCCTGGTGCAGAGCCGCACTCAGTGCATGCACTGCCATCACAAGCCACATCTGCTGATTGACTGATGCTTGCAGTATGCGGGTGTGCTCATCCAAGAGGTCATCTTCCTGATCAACATGCTGTCCCTTAGGGTGTTCTTGGCCCTGATGCTCATCACCCCTTGAGGGTGGGTGCTGCACACCATGGCCAGGCCTGGACATGTCCACAGGTGGTGCACTGATGCCGCCCCCTGACACTGTACCCCATGCCCATTGGCCAACTGCTGATGCTGCCCCTCCAGCTGCCACTCCCCAGGGCTCAATGGTGCTGCTGCAGTGGCCGCAACAGTCCCACTGTCCTGTACACACACCAGTGCTGCCCCACCAGTGCTGAGAGGCACAGGCTGGGACTGTGATGACATGCAGGCCTCCACGGCAGCACCACCCACAGCCATGGCCGCGATGTAACCTGCTGTGTGGCTATACTGTGGCACACACGTGTCACTGCCCAAGACGTTAGCGACATCATCATCAGTGACGGATCCGGCACCAGCCCAAGTCTGAGCATGCTGGCATCCGTGGACGCTGGCATGATGGGACACGGGCAGGGCCTCCTCCACACCTGCTCCACCGACATCAGTCTGGACGTCCAGGTGGGCCCACTGTCACCCTGAGCTGCGTATTCCTGTGGAGGTGGATGGGCCCCTCCTCCATCTCCATCTGACCGGCCTCAGTGGAGAAGCCCACCACCGCTGACCCATGCAGATGCTCAGGAGCTGTAAGGGAAAACAAAGTCTAATTACTGCATGTGACCTACCCTGCCCCCCCCAATAGACAGACCATGACCCACCATGCAGTGACGGGCTACCACCCGCCTGGAATCCACCAACTGGAACACCCTCATGGCACACCGCCATGCTGCCAGCAACTTGCTCCTCCTGTGGGGGTCAGGCGAGCACCCGGCTGTCCCCACCTGTCACAGACCATGCTGCCCTGATGGCAGCCACCTTCTCCTAATCCTCCTACTGTCTGTGCCCATCTTCTTGCACTCCTGCACGGAGCACTGCATGGCTGCCATGCAGGTTTACAGCACGCACCACCTCCTCCCATGCAGCAGCACGGGCCTGTGGTGTTCCCTAGTGTCCGCTAAGAAGCAGCTCCTGGTCTAGGTAGGCCTTGAACAGGGCATCCGTCTCGGCCTTAGTGAAATTTGGCCTCCTTCTCCTCCCACAACTCTGTTCCTCTTCCTCCACAACACGCTTTCTCATGATTCAGCCTGTGAGAATGACAGGTGTTACCTGTGACTGTGCAGTCCCATGCATGTCCCAAAATCCACAGTCCACACTCCCAAACAGCATGCAACTCACTGCAATAGACTGCAGTATCCGACTATGGCCAGTGCAGCCCAATGTCACACTTTTATAGCGCAACCCATGCAAATGAGGCGAGGCGCATCTTTAAGTGGATGCAAATGCAGTGACTACACCATTGAATGGCTGATTAGCTGATTTGCATATGCCAGCTGAATATCACGCTGTTGCGCTTTTTGCAATTGTGTTGAACGTGCTGAGCCAAGGGCGCAGTTCTGTGACATGCGCAGTACACACCTAACTGCGCATGCCTGCGTTGATGACTCAGGCACCTGCCACTCTGCTGGCATGCTGTGTATGGGAGGCAATGCAGGGCATGGCCGCCATTGTGCCAGTGGCACTACAGCGCTGTTCACCTATATGGCACTGTGGCACTTGGGCATCGTAGGTTCACTGGAGCAACAGCATGGTAGGATGCTACAGGACGTGGCACACGGGCAACCAATCATGCTGCATGCATTGGGTTCCAATCACGCTGTGGCTGTCCATGCACCAGAGACCCTTGACCCTGTGCCCGACCTTTGACCCCTAGGCAGCATGCATCAGGCATGGGTGCACCACTACCGCACTGTTCGGTGACAGAGCGATAGAGAATGGCAGCACTGTACCACGCAGCATCTGCACGTGGCAGAACCACACTTAAGAGCGCCATTTTGACTTAACTGAGCAGCAGAGATGGCGCGGAGGCATGCTGTGCAGTGGAGCCAGGTGGAGCTGGCAACTTGGCGCTAGTACAGGAGCCACATGTTGGCCTCTTTATTTGGGAGGCACCCTGGACAGGTCCAGGAGCCGATGTGACAGGAGGTGGCTAAACCCTGGAGGAGCCTACTGTATGGGGCAGATGGCAGAGCAGTGCCACCACCGATATGGGGATCTGAGGTGGAAGCGACCCAGACCTGCTTCGCCTGCGGGCACGGCCAGGACAGAGGCATGGTGCCATGGCCAGGTAGGTACATCCATGTACTTTTATCATCCATACGGTATCACGGCTGGCATGGGTCCAGCACATTGGGGCCATCCGTGCTGGTCACGTGGTGGTGGTGTTGTTGGTGTGGGCTGGGTGGGTCTGGCTGTGGGATTGTACACACATGGGGGGTGGGAAACTTGTTACAGGATTGTATTGATGTTCACCTCTCCAGCACAGGCTGGTGAGAGAGAGGATGCTCCACCAGGAGGACCATCAGGCTGGGAGGGGTGAAGGTCTGCAGAGGTGTAGGAACCAGCCTGATGATGGTGAGCACCTTACATCCATGATTACTATTGCATGCTGTGTAACAGGGCGGGCAGCGGGGCATGGCCACCATCCACTTACACCACTGCCATGCATGTAACTTGTTACAGTTTGCACTGTCCAGTGGCTCTGCATGTCTGGGAGTGTGTCAATGTTGGTCCATGCATGCACTGGGCACATGGCTGTGCCACTGCCTTCACACCGCATAGCCAAGTTACTGTATGGCCACGGTGGTGCTGTGCAGGACATGGGCAGTGGGTGTGTGCAGTGGTCCACATGGCTGTGGCTGCCTGGGTAGGCAGGTCTTGTGGACACGGTCACTGTGGGTGGTCGCACACCATCACAGGGGCGGCACATGGTTATGCCATGCACAATGGGTTTGCTGCAGGGGCTGGACAGTCGTGCGTGTTGACTCTGCTCACTGGAGTGGACAGCTGGATGGCCCTGGAATGGGGTATGCAAGAGCTTCTGCAGCTGGCATGGGTGTCCCTGGCAGGCGTTGGAGTGCATGGAGTGGCATGGTCTGGAGGAGAAGAACTGGAGGCACCACAGGAGTGGAGAGTGGGCATAGAATAGGGCTCCATGACCCCCTCTCGACACCTATAACCCCTGAACCCACCCTCACACCCTCTTCTTCCTCTCCATTTGTACATGTTCGCTCCCATGCCTGCCCCCTACCTGGTTTGTGGCCTTTCCCCCACCCTGTATATATATTTGTACATATGTTTCAGAGAGTTTCTGTTTAATACATACATTTTGTTATAACAACTGTGGTGGTCTCTGATTTGCAGTGGGCTACAGGTGCCAGCTGCCGTGGTGTGCATGGTGTTTGGGTGGTATGTGTGTGTGTGTGTGCAGAGGTGAACCAACTAAGGTGGGTGCAGGGGACTCAGTCACTGTCTGTGGTTTGTATGTTGTACGCTGTGCACTGGATGCCTGTGTGCAGTGGTCCATGGGGCCAGCACTGTGTGCATGGCACCCCTGTCAGACCATCCATGGCCTGTGCACAGTGGTGGCTCCAGCTTCTGTTGGTTACCAGGGCACTGGGTAGGCACCACAGTTGGGAGCCAGGGCACCTATAGAAACTAGAATGTAAATCATGTGTGTAAATTCCTGCGTGCCCATCTCTGTTTTTTTACAGTTTGAAAAAAAAAATGAATGCTATGTTTCAGAAATAAAAAATGCCATTTCAATTTTATGCTTTAGAGCTTTTATTTTACATTTAAGTATGCATATACAAACTTTGTAATTAAAGAAGTTTGTCTGCTCCATTGTCTCTCCTCCCCCGTCATATTTCCCACATGCTGAACTGGTTTATGGGTTCGTTTTGAGCATTGTATTTTTCAAACAGCATGCTGGTGCTCACTTCAAGGTTGGATGGTGCCTAAAAATTATGTTTTATTAAGTTCTTCTCAAAGTCTCACCGGTTCTTGTGCTGACATTAAATGAACAAAGAAAAAAGACTAAACAGTAAATCTGAACTACAAGCGCCTGACCATTTCTACGATGCAATACCACTCCATAAATAGTCACTTTTCATAATAAAGTAATTTTTCTGTTGTTATGTGTGGTTTGGCAAAATGTCCACTACATTGTCCATGTCCAAGTCTCGTAGCCTTCTCTTAATAGAAAGGACTGCCAGGTTGCTAAGTCTTCTCATTTGCCATTCTATTGCGAAGGTATGTTTTGAATCATTCTGAGTTTACTGAATGAACATCTCTCCATCCAGCAGATGACTGGAAGAGTGTGCAATGATAATCAGGTGATATAGTTCAAAAAAGTATCCTGTATGGCATCAACAATGAATAAGAGCATGCATACTATTTATGTCCTCATCAGGGTTACTTTTGAGCCTCTTTGTTGCATACTAACTCAGCTGACAGATCTCGACGTCAACTATAGTGGTGTGCCTGGGACGATACTTTTCCTGCAAAAAATCATTCCTCCCTGGAGTTAGTGCAGCAACTGCTTGTAGAATTTCACAGTTCTTGGTCATCAAACCATCTGTCCAGCTTCCAATGATCCTGTCAAAAGCTGGCAGGTAGTAGTTGCTCTTGAAATCGCCCTTTGTTTGCAGAACATGACGTTGACCTGTTATGCTCATTGTGATAAGGATCCTGATGTGAAACTGGTCTTTCTAGAATACGAGCCTCTCAATTGGCTGAACCTGAGGCAACCATTCTGATAGCTTTTGTGCTTCTGTCCCAACTGTAGACCATAAACCAGATTCAGATTCGCTATCACGCCTGGCTTCCGATAATTTTTTTTGTTTCGCTACTGGGTTGTACCACAGGTGATAGTTACAGATCAGAAGATTGAAACACTTTGCAATAATGCTGGTCTTTTATGATGCAGTCAAATTACAACAAGATTAATGGCAAATGTACTATTTATTATATGTACATGTGCTTGTTTGAATTGTTCTGCTTTCAGCATTGCCTCTCTCTCCCCCACATAGTGATGTAGTGTCTCCATGATGGCTGGCAAAAGTCTATAACACTGGTTGCATGTAGCATATATTGCAGTTCCACCTTGTGTCAGATAAATGCTTGAGTTCCATTGACTACATCTTTCCAAGCAGAATTTCTTTCTGCATTTCTATATAGAAAGCATGAACCGTTGACCCACTAATGAAATTGTATAAGTTTGTAATAGTGAGAAAACTCAGTGCCATCTGAATATTTTGACACAATTCCATAACTATAAGGTTCAGCCTGTGGCTGTAGCAGTGTATATAGATACTTTGGAACTTCTTCATGAAACTTAGCCTGCACTCCTAGCTGCTCTACACTCATAACAGTGGCACTCATCATAGCACTGTGCTATGCATGCATTTATATCTATGCTGTTATTCGCAAGTGTTCTGCAGTACTATCCTGGCTCAGGGATGTTGCATCCAGGCCTTTGCTTGTTGAAAGCCAAGGAATTCTTCATATATATTTTGCCACCATGGCACATAATGCACTACAAAAAGAGATTTGCTCAATCTTTGAAATGTCCTTTGACTCGTCCAATTTGTATTGAGAATGCCCCAGCAGCTGCCACCTCTTTCTGTAATTTGCTGTCTATTGCTAAAGCTTATAATATTAAGGAGTTGGTCTTGGATGCTGTGATGTGTATATTTTGCATTTCTTCACTCTGACAATTTTTTTTTGACTATGTCATCACGCATTGCTATCAGATTCAGAATTTCAAGAAAATTGCCCTGCTTGACACTTTGTTCACCTTATCTGTGTCCTCTCTGTGCAATGCACTGTGTATAGCCAACCTCAATATCTCTGCTATTGTTTTATGTAATGGCGATTTTCTTTCACAAGTTTGCTGTGATCCCTATTGAATCAGATTCTGTATGGTCCTTCTTTCCTTTGCGTGCATCTTGAAGTCACACCATGCTGTATGTGATGCTTTATGACTCAGAGTTTGTGCAGGGTTAGTGATCCATCCTTTCCAGTCGATCTTTCCAGTTCTGGAAACCATTTTAAGGAACACGGTGACATTTTTACTGGTTTGAGGAAAATGACGACATGCAAAAGCAATATACAGCATCTTCAGACTGAGAGTATTCAATCCAGGGAAAAATGCTGTACCAGTTGGGACTGAATGCCTCCACTATTGGCCAAACTTTTGTGGAAATGCACTCAGCTTTGGTGCACAGGCATGCAGTCTCTATTCTGGCTCAAATCAGAGGGGCTCGTGATGTTTTTCAGTTGTACTGTACAGATCTCATGATTTGAAACTCCATCATCCTCGAGTCTGATGCTGAAGTATCACTATCGGACTGCATACTGTCATCACTATGTTCCCATTGAGGCATGGTGTTTGAGCATGGCACAGCTTCGACTGTTGTGAACTACTACAGTCATCTTCCAACTCATCAGTCTTTCGTTTTCTGTGAGGAACTCTGATATCCATAATCTAGAATGACAGCATTGTTTCCTTTCAGTCAAATGTTTATATTTTCAATTTGAACTTCCACAAATTAAAAGAAAACTACTACTACCAGTGACACCACTGTTTAATGGAGTGGTGTCACTGACAGTACTACACAATACCAGTAGTTGATGGCACGAGACACCAACACCTTCAGCAACTTGAGGCCACTCACTCTGACACTACACAGCCAAGAGGAATACCAGCTGCTGATGGCACGTAGACATGCCAACACCTCTAGCAACTTGAGGCCACTCACTCTGACACTACACAGCCAAGAGGAGTACCAGCTGTTGATGGCACGAGACACGCCAACACCTCCAGCAACTTGAGGCCACTCACTCTGACACTACACAGCCAAGAGGAATACCAGCCATTGATGGCATGAGACATACCAGCACCTCCAGCAACTTGAGGCTGCTCACTAACACGATACATGGTACTTATCCAGTGGTGGAGTTTTGCTTCAGTGTAGTCTGATTTTGAGCCATTGAGTCTCACATATTCTTAAAACTGATAGTATCAAACCATGCTCTGTTTTTGCTGTATGTCCAGGTTACGGAGAAGATGTGATGTCACACAGACCTTATTTTGTAAAACCATTCTTTCTTGGAGGTGTTAAGTGCATTATTATCATTAGCAGGTAAATCAGCCAGTATTTTGAATTCTGAATGTTAACTATATCTTTAATCATGTGATATTTTTATACCTTTATATGCTCTTCTGTATTCCCTTTGTTTTGTTTGTACTATAATCTTTCTGATAGGTTTCAGTGTCAGACATTTTATTGCCTTTGTCACTTTACGGATCCTACTAGAGTCCTCAGTAGCAGCAGTGTCTCATTTTCATACTACTTGGACATTCCATAGTATTATTTACACCATCACAGGCTGTTCAGATATACAGACATAGAATGGTGTGTCAGCCGTGTGAATATCCAAGAAATATGAAAAGAAACAGTAACTGTGATAAAGTGAACACAATATGCAAAACTAAGGGTGAGTAATATCAAATATAGAGGACCCACACGAAAAGGAAACACATGAGGATGTTTAGCATAGGTTACAGCTTTTGGTTCTCAATCTTAATGAGCTTCACCAAGATATGGAAGGAAAAGTCAGGCCTCCCTATAGAAACAATACCTTGCAATACTGTGCCCTGTACACCAGAAAAACTTGAGATAACAATGAATACATTTTTATTTTATTAGCTTTGTTGACCAGGTAATGCACTAGACAATTCCGACTATTTTCAGGCACAACCTGGGAAGGGGATACAGATGAATGCTAACTGACCTTGAACCAGATTAGCTGTTGGTGGTATTTAGTGAATGAGGAATCTGGCACAGGACACGGGAGGAATTCCTCACTTTTCTAGAAGTGCCATGGATCCTTAACATCCACCTGAACTACCACCAATCCAGGCAGATGGGACCTCGGTTTAACGCCCCATCCGAAAGAGGCACCTCAACACTGCAGCACCCTCTCTCATGCTACACTGCAGTGTCAGTACTGGATATTAACTTAAGAGCTAGATGTGGGAACTAACCCACAGTCCTCTAATCTCAAGCCTCAGAGGCGATAAGTACCTACTGAGCCACTGACACTGTCAAATGTCAAATGATAGAGTTATTCACCTGGGACTGTTCGCTGATTCAATTTCCCATCTTTTCATACCAAACACAGCAGTGCATGTTACTATAAAATATTGATTTACTTTTTATTCTGTTTTAGATCACCCATTCTCTAGTGTTGCAAGAGACACTATATTTTAGCTTCAGAATTTCGAGAGCAGAACTAGCCAAATGAGAACTGTTTTTAAAGTGGCTAGCCTCAGGTTTTCTGGACTGTTTGAATAACGTTTTTTTAACTACACATTTAAAAGCACTTTAGGCATTATGGTAAACTAGTATGCAAACAGACTCTGCTCCTGGCTTTAATGGACAGTGGGTGTTCAAAGATAGCTAGCTATGAATACTGCTACAAACCTGGGGCTAGCCTATTGAAAGAACCCCCTTCCCCCAAACAAAAATGTACTTCCCTTTCCTCAATCCACAGGACCTCCAGCCCCATGACCCCAACATCCACTGGGGTTTACCACCAGGAGGGTATTCCTCATAGCTTGCCCCCCAGGCCACGGGGGTTAGCAGGAGTCACCCAAACCGCTTCCGTAGATGGGATCCAGTAGCTGGACCAACGAACTCAGCTACTCAGGTGAGGGGTCTTACACCATCCTGCCACTGAGGGAGGAACCAGCAAATAGCAGTGTGATATTCAACAACAAGGCCATGTGAATAGGGGGAGAAAGCAGAAGCTGTATCAAGAACGAGAAATGATTAAAATAAAAGGAATAAGGGAGAGGGCGAACACTCATAGGGAAGGCACATGTTGCTGAATTATAACCAGCCACACGGGCAATACAGACACACAGGCTGACAGTGAAAGGCATCTGAACCCATACACGGGAAGGTGGGAGCCAGCTCACAGTGCAGAAGGGAAGTGCCACACACTACTTGAAAGCACTATACTAGGTGTTTCTGGAGAGGGAAGTAGCAGCCAGGACAGTGGGGAACACAGAAACAGCTGGGGGTGAACATGGGGCCAGGACATACAAAGCACCATCCAGATGGAGGCACAAGGGGTTGAGAAGGTGGCAGCAGGGGGGCGCGGCCGTGAGGCCCACAGCAGTATGCCCCCAACAGGCAGTACTGAACCGCATCTAGCTCGAGCTGTACAGTGATACTGAGATCGTGAGGCTGGTACTGCCTGAATCGGCACTTGAGGCAGCCTGTGAGCTGTGCAGTGATGTGATGCAGGCACTCACACGACGGAGCCATGCTCTGTCAGTGGAGACTAGTGACAGCTTGCATGTGCTTGCTTCCCACGGTACCTTCCAGAGACCAACAGGGACACTACAGGCATAACCCAGTTGGCTGCATCATGCCACCTCACCCAGTTCCTCAGCACACTGCTGCCACATGCTGCAGAGTACATCCATTTCCCCAGCACACCAGCGGAGCACACAGCAAACATACGAGAGTTCCACAGGGTAGCACGTATGCCTGGCATGCTAAGGGCAATAGAATGCACCCATGTGGCCATCCACACACCACCTGGCCCTGAGGGGGCCACATACATTAGTCAGAAGAGCTATGCTAGCATCAACTGCCAGGTGGTGTGCATTGCCAGGGGGCACATAATCAATGTCTGTGCCACACACCCTGGGGGAGTACACAATGCCTTCATCTGGCACCAGTAAGCACTGTGCCACAAATTCGAGAGTGGGGACATCCCCACTGGCCACTTAGTGGGTGCGTATGCAGACCATAAGGACAAACTTAGGGCTTGGGAGGCATGGTCAGAGGTGATATGGGTAGTGGCCTACATGGCCTGGGACAGGGTGATGCTGATCACCAAACTCACCTCCACCCTCTGATACAGGCACAGTGAACACCTACCTGTCCCTGGCTGTCACACCATACCGGGCGGCCTGTGACCCCATCACAGCAACGCTTACAGTGAGGGACATGCCACCACACGAAGGTCATTGAGCGGGTGTCATATGCTGAAGGCATGTTTCTGTTGTCGACACCGCGGTGCCCCACAGTACAGCCCCTTGGGAAGGCTCATGGGCTATTCCTGGCCTGTTATCCTGCACAACATGGCCAATGAACGTTTGATAGTCATGCTGGTTGAAGAGGGGGACAGCGATGGGGATGATGAGGATGCCGTGATAATGGTGATGGGCAGCCACCCCTTGGGTGATGGGACCTCGACTGCACCGGCTCGGCACAGCTGCACCGTACACCATCACGGAGGAGCACTTCTGCCAACCCAGGTAAGTCATGGGGCCATGTGCAACCACCAGTGGCAAAGGCACAACCCACAACATGCATGGACACACACCAGGGGTGCATGCCATCAAGGAAGTTGGCCAGGCATGGAACCACACACACCACCAGGGATGGGCTGTAGTCTACTATGGCATGCGCTCAGACACAGCACGCACCTAACTCACCAGACATGCATAAAGGTAGGAGGCACGCGCACCCAGAACACACACACCAGCCACACACATGTCCACAGACCACCACGCCCACTGCCTCTGTCATTGTGCGTGTGTCAGATGCTGGGCACCATTGCACAGTGGCATACAGTGCAATGCAGGCACTCATCTGCGTACATGCAACTGCAGACAGCAGCTGGAGGGTGTGCAGATGGACTGGTGTGTGTGTGTGTGCAGGTCCGGTACTCCACCCGCAGCATGCCCGCTGACTGACAATGCACACAGGGTAGCATCAGACAGTAGCTGCGCGTGGAGACAGGTCAGTCACGTGCCACAGTGCCACGGCCACCACAGATGGCCGGGCGCCCCGCCTGAGACCTGCCAGCAGTGACAGGCTGACCACTGGCCTCATGGGGTGGCAGGCACGGCGGTCCCCTAGGGTTTCCACCGCGTGAACTCGACCGCGGTGCTCGCTGCAGGGGTTCGCGTAGCACCCAACACGCTCGGGCGCCTGGCATGCCCGGGATGCCTACAGCCAGAACCCAGTGTCAATAAGGAAGGTGTCGTTACAATGCCAAGGTGACATTGCACTGCACGGTGTCCTCGACGCATGGGCAACAACTGGTGCCCACTGTGGCCATGGTAGCTGTGATTGTCTGTGTCAGCCTGTCAATGGCAGCGGTCACATCCTCCCACATCCAGTTCATCCCTGCCAGGAGCAGAGTGGTGTCTCTGCTGCGATGCTCCTCTGCCTGGTGCAGAGCCGCACTAGTGCATGCACCGCCATCACAAGCCACATCTGCTGATTGACTGATGCTTGCAGGCGCGGTGTGCTCATCCAAGAGGTCATCTTCCTGATCAACATGCTGTCCTTTAGTGTTTGCCTGATGCTCATCACCCTTGAGGGGTGGGTGCTGCACACTATGGCTGTGCTCGGCTGATGTCCACAGGTGGTACTGATGCCGCCCCTGACACTGTACCCTATGCCCATTGGCCAACTGCTGATGCTGGCCTCCAGCTGCCACTTCCTCAGGGCTCAATGCAGCCACAGTGGCCGCAACAGTCCCACTGTCCTGTACACACACCAGTGCCCCACCAGTGCTGAGAGGCACAGGCTGGGACAGATGACATGCAGGCCTCCACGGCAGCACCACCCACAGCCAGCCGCTGATGTAACCTGCTGTGGCTATACTCAGGCACACGTGTTACCGCCCAAGACGCAGCGATATCATCACCAGCATTTGATCCGCACCAGCCCAGTCTGAGCATGCTGGCATCCGTGGACGCTTGCATGATGGGACACGGTCAGGGCCTCCACACCTGCTCCAATTACATCAGCCTGGACGCCCAGGTGGGCCCACTGTCACCCTGAGCTGCGATTCCTGTGGAGGTGGATGGCGCCTCCTCCACTCCATCTGACCGCCCCAGTGGAGTAGCCCACCACCGCTGACCCATGCAGATGCTCAGGAGCTGTAGGGAAAACAAAGTCTAATTACTGCATGTGACCTACCCTGCCCCCCATAGACAGACCATGACCCACTATGCAGTGACGGGCTACGTTCCCGTCTGAACCACCCAACCGGAACACCCTCAATGGCACAACGCTGCATGCTGCCAGCAACTTGCCCTCCTGGGTCAGGGCGAGCACCCTGGCTGTCCCCCACCTGTCATAGACCATGCTGCCCTGATGCAGCCATCTTCTCCTTAATCCTCCTACTGTCTGTGCCCATTCTTCTTGCACTCCTGCACGGAGCACTGGTGGCTGCCATGCAGGTTTACAGCACGCACCACCTCCTCCCGTGCAGCAGCACGGGCCTGTGGTGTTCCTTAGTGTCCGCTAAGGAGCATCCCTGGTCTAGGTAGGTTTTGAATAGGGCATCCTGCCCCTCGGCCCTTAGTGAAATTTGGCCTTCTCTCCCATACAATTTCATGTCTCTTCCATAACACGCTTTCTCATGATTCAGCCTGTGAGAATGATAGGTGTTACCTGGACTGTGCAGTCCCATGTATGTCCCAAAAATCCACAGTCCACACTCCCAAACAGTGATGCAACTCACTGCAATAGACAGTATCTGACCTTCATGGGCCAGCAGCCCAATGTCATACTTTATAGCGCAACCTATGCAAATGAGGCGAAGTGATCTTTAAGTGGGATGCAAATGCAGCAGGATTATACCATTGAATGGCTGATTAGCTGATTTGCATATGCCAGCTGAATATCACGCTGTTGCGCTTTTTGCAATTGTGTTGAACGTGCTGAGCCAAGGGCGCAGTTCTGTGACATGCGCAGTACACACCTAACTGCGCATGCCTGGGTTGATGACTCAGGCACCTGCCACTCTGCTGGCATGCTGTGTATGGAGGCAATGCAGGGCATGGCCGCCATTGTGCCAGTGGCACCACAGCTGTTCACCCATATGGCACTGTGGCACTTGGGCATCAGAGGTTCACTGGAGCAACAGGCATGGTAGGATGCCACAGGACGTGAGTACACGGGCAACCAATCATGCTGCATGCATTGGGTTCCAATCACGCTGTGGCTGTCCATGCACCCAGGTATTCCTTGACCCTGTGCTGCCTGACCTTGACCTCAGGCAGCATGCATCAGGCATGGGTGCACCACTACCGCACTGTTCGGTGACAGAGCGATAGAGAATGGCAGCACTGTACCACGCAGCATCTGCACGTGGCAGAACCACACTTAAGAGCGCCATTTTGACTTAACTGAGCAGCAGAGATGGCGCGGAGGCATGCTGTGCAGTGGAGCCAGGTGGAGCTGGCAAACCTGGTTGCCATTGTGGAGCCACATGTTGGCCCTTTATTTGGGGAGGCACCCCTGGACAGGTCCAGGAGTCAGATGTGACAGGAGGTGGCCAACACCCTGGAGGAGCCTACCGGTATGGGGCAGATGGCAGAGCAGTGCCACCACCGATATGGGGATCTGAGGTGGAAGGACCCAGACCTGCTTGCCTGCCTGCGGGCACGTGCCAGGAGGGGCATGGTGCCATGGCCAGGTAGGTGCAACATCCATGACACTTTATCATCCATACGGGTATCACGGTTGCATGGGTCCAGCATTGGGGCCATCCAGTAGTCACGTGGTGGTGGTGTTGGTTAGTGTGGTTGGGTGGGTCTGGCTGTGGGATTGCACACACATGGGGGTGGGGAACTTTGTTACAGGATTGTACTGATGTTCACCTCTCCAGCACAGGCTGGTGAGAGAGAGGATGCTCCACCAGGAGGACCATCAGGCTGGGAGGGGTGAAGGTCTGCAGAGGTGTAGGAACCAGCCTGATGATGGTGAGCACCTTACATCCATGATTACTATTGCATGCTGTGTAACAGGGCGGGCAGCGGGGCATGGCCACCATCCACTTGACACCACTGCCATGCATGTAACTTGTTACAGTTTGCACTGTCCAGTGGCCTCTGCATGTCTGGGAGTGTGTCAATGTTGGTCCATGCATGCACTGGGCATATGGTTGTGCTTGACTGCCTTCACACCCGCATAGCTAAGTTACTGTATGGCCACGGTGGTGCTGTGCAGACATGGGCAGTGGTGTGTGCAGGTCCATGGCTGTGGCTGCCTGGGTAGGCAGGTCTTGTGGACACGGGTCACTGTGGGTGGCTCGACACCATCACAGGGCGTGGCACATGGCTGTATGCCATGCACAATGGGTTTGCTGCAGGGGGCTGGACAGTCATTCGTGTTGACTCTGCTCCTTGCCCTAGGTGGACAATGCTGGATGGCCCTGGAATGGGGTATACAGAGCTTCTGCAGCTGGCAGGTGTCCCTGCAGCGTTGGAGTGCATGGAGGGCATGGGGTCTGGAGAGAAGAACCCGGAGGCACCACAGGAGTGAGAGGCATAGAATAGGCCTCCATGACCCCTGACACCCATAACCCCTGAACCCACCCTCACACCCCCTTCTTCCTCTCCATTTGTACATGCTGCTCCCATGCCTGCCCCCACCTGGTTTGTGGCCCTTTCCCCCCACCCTTGTATATATTTGTACATATGTTTCAGAGTAGTTCTATTTTAATACATACATTTTGTTATAACAACTGTGGTGGTCTCTGATTTGCAGTGGGCTACAGGTGCTCAGCTGCCGTGGTGTGCATGGTGTCAGGGGTGGTGCACACATGGGCATGTGTGTGTGTGTGCAGAGGTGAACCGCCTAAGGTGTGGGCAGGGGGATCAGTCACTGTCTGTGGTTTGTATGTTGTACGCTGTGCACTGGATGCCTGTGTGCAGTGGTCCATTGGGTTAGCATCTGTGTGCACATGGCACCCCTGTCAGACCATCCATGGCCTGTGCACAGTGGTGGCTCCAGCTTCTGTTGGTTACCAGGGCACTGGGTTGGCACCACAGTTGGGAGCCAGGGCACCTATAGAAACTAGAATGTAAATCATGTGTGTAAATTCATGCGTGCCCATCTCTGTTTTTTTTACAGTTTGAAAAAAAATGAATGCTATGTTTCAGAAATAAAAATGCCATTTCAATTTTATGCTTTAGAGCTTTATTTTACATTTAATATGTATATACAAACTTTGTAATTAAAAAGTTTGTCTGCTCCATTGTCTCTCCTCCCTCTGTCATATTTCCCACATGCTGAACTGGTTTATGGGTTCGTTTTGAGCATTGTATTTTTCAAACAGCATGCTGGTGCTCACTTCAGAAAGTTGGATGGTGCCTTAAAATTATGTTTTATTAAAGTTCTCCTGAAAGTCTCACCAGTTCTTGTGCCCGAAAGCATTTGAACAGAACAAAGAAAAAAAGACTAAACAGTAAACTGAACTACAAGCGTCTGACCATTTCACGTATGCAATACCACTCCATAAATAGTCACTTTTCATAATAAAGTAATTCTTCTGTTGCTATGTGGTTTGGCAAAAATGTCCACCACACTGTCCATGTCCAAGTCCTGTGTGCAGCCTTCATTAATAGAAAGGACTGCCAGGTTGCTAAGTCTCTCATTTGCCATTCTATTGCGAAGGTATGTTTTAATCATTCTGAGTTTACTGAATGAACATTCACATCCAGCAGATGTGACTGGAAGAGTAAGTGCAATGATAATCAGGTGATATAGTTCAAAAAAGGCATCTCTGTATGGCATCAAATAATGAATAAGAGCATGCATACTATTTATGTCCTCATCAGGGTTACTTTTAAGAAGCCTCTTTGTTGCATACAACTCAGCTGACAGATCTCGCACGTTCAATCCATAGTGGTGTGCCATGGGACGTACATTCTCTTCCTGCAAAAAATCATTCCTCCCTGGAGTTAGTGCAGCAACTGCTTGTAGAATTTCACAGTTCTTGTCATCAAACCATCTGTCCAGCTCTCCAATGATCCTGTCAAAAGCTGGCAAGAACAGGTGTTTCCTAAAATCGTCCTTGGTTTGCAGAACATGACGTTGACCTGTTATGCTCATTGTGATATGATCCTGATGTGAAACTGGTCTTTTCAGAATACGAGCCCTCTCAATTGGCTGAACCTGAGGCAAACCATTCTCCTGGATAGCTTTTGTGCTTCTGTCCAAACTGTAGACCATAAACCAGATTCAGATTCGCTATCACGTCTGGCTTCCGATAATTCTTCTTGTAAGCTTGCTACTGGGTTGTACCAAGACAGGATAGTTATAAGATCAGAAGATTGCAAACACTTTGCAACAATGCTGGTCTTTTTGAGGATCAGCTCAAACATAACAAGATTAATGGCAAATGTACTATTTATTATATGTACAAGTGCCTTTGCCTGAATTGTTCGCTCAGCATTGCCTCTCTCCCCCACATAGTGATGTAGTGTCTCCATGATGGCTGGCAAAGTCTTATGCACACTGTTGCATGCAGCATATTGGCAGGTCCACCTTGTGTCAGATAAATGCTTGAGTTCCACTGGCACCTTTCCAAGCAGAATTTCTTTCTGCATTTCTATATAGAAAGCATGAACTGCTGACCCACTAATGAAATTGTATAAGGTTTGTAACTAATGAGAAAACTCAGCTGCCATCTGAATATTTTGACACAATTCCACAACTACAAGGTTCAGCCTGTGGCTGTAGCAGTGTATATAGATAGCCTTGGGAACTTCTTCATGAAACTTAGCCTGCACTCCAGCTGCTTCCACACTCATAACAGTGGCACCATCATAGCACTGTGCTATGCATGCGTTTATATCTATGCTGTTATCTGCAAGTGTCTGCAGTACTATCCTGGTCAGGGATGTTGCATCCAGGCCTTTTGCTTGTTGAAAGCCAAGGAATTCTTCATATATTTTGCCACCATGCACATAATGCACCACAAAAGAGATTTGCTCAATCTTTGAAATGTCCTTTGACTCGTCCACTTGTATTGAGAATGCCCCAGCAGCTGCCACCTCTTCTGTAATTTGCTGTCGCTGGCTATTGCCATAATATTAAGGAGTTGGTCTTGGATGCTGTGATGTGTATATTTTGCATTTCTTTCATCTGACAATTTTTTTGACTATGTCATCACGCATTGCTATCAGATTCAGAATTTCAAGAAAATTGCCCTGCTTGACACTTTGTTCACCTTATCTGTGTCCTCTCTGTACGTACTGTGTAGCAGTCAACCTCAATATCTCTGCTATTGTTTTTATGTAATGGCGATTTTCTTTCACAAGTTTGCTGTGATCCCTCATTGAATCAGATTCTGTATGGTCCTTCTTTCCTTTGCATGCATCTTGAAGTCACACCATGCTGTATGTGATGCTTTATGGACTCAGAGTTGTTGTGCAGGGTTAGTGATCCATCCTTTCCAGTCGATCTTTTCCAGTTCTGGAAACCATTTTAAGGAACACGGGTGACATTTTACTGGTTTGAGGAAAATGACGACATGCAAAGCAATATACAGCATCTTCAGACTGAGAGTATTCAATCCAGGGAAAAATGCTGTACCAGTTGGGACTGAATGCCCTCCACTATTGGCCAAACTTCTTTTGTGGAAATGCACTCAGCTTTGGTTGCACAGGCATGCAGTCTCTATTCTGGCTCAAATCAGAGGGGCCTGGAGGTTTTTTCAGTTGTACTGTACAGATCTCAGCGATTCTGAAACTTCCATCATCCTCGGAGTCTGATGCTGAAGTATCACTATCGGACTGCATACTGTCATCACTATGTTCCCATTGAGGCATGGTGTTTGAGCATGGCACAGCTTCGGACTGTTGTGAACTACTACAGTCATCTTCCAACTCATCAGCCTTTCGTTTTCTGGTGAGGAATCCCTGGATATCCATAATCTAGAATGACAGCATTGTTTCCTTTCAGTCAAATGTTTATATTTTCAATTTGAACTTCCACAAATTAAAAGAAAAACTACTACTACCAGTGACACCACTGTTTAATGGAGTGGTGTCACTGACAGTACTCAGCACAATACCAGTAGTTGATGGCACGAGACACGCCAACACCTCCAGCAACTTGAGGCCACTCACTCTGACACTACACAGCCAAGAGGAATACCAGCCGTTGATGGCACGAGACATGCCAACACCTCTAGCAACTTGAGGCCACTCACTCTGACACTACACAGCCAAGAGGAGTACCAGCTGTTGATGGCACGAGACACGCCAACACCTCCAGCAACTTGAGGCCACTCACTCTGACACTACACAGCCAAGAGGAATACCAGCCATTGATGGCATGAGACATACCAGCACCTCCAGCAACTTGAGGCTGCTCACTAACACGATACATGGTACTTATCCAGTGGTGGAGTTTTGCTTCAGTGTAGTCTGATTTTTGAGCCATTGAGTCCTCACATATTCTTAAAACTGATAGTATCAAACCATGCTCTGTTTTGGCTGTATGTCCAGGTTACGGAGAAGATGTGATGTCACACAGACCTTATTTTGTAAAACCATTCTTTCTTGGAGGTGTTAAGTGCATTAAGACCATTAGCAGTAAATCAGCCAGTATTTTGAATTCTGAATGTTAACTATGGCCTTTAACTGCGGTGATATTTTTATACCTTTATATGCTCTTCTGTATTCCCTTTTGTTTTGTTTGTACTATAATCTTTCTGATAGGTTTCAGTGTCAGACATTTTTATTGCCTTTGTCACTTTACGGATCCCTACCAGAGTCCTCAGCAGCAAGTGCTCTCATTTTTCATACTACTTGGACATTCCATAGTATTAGTTACACCATCACAGGCTGTTCAGATATACAGACATAGAATGGTGTGTCAGCCGTGTGGAATATCCAAGAAATATGAAAAGAAACAGTAACTGTGATAAAGTGAACACAATATGCAAAACTAAGGGTGACAGTAACACAAATATAGAGGACCCACACGTAAAAGGAAACACATGAGGATGTTTAGCATAGGTTACAGCTTTTGGTTCTCAATCTTAATGAGCTTCCACCAAGATATGGAAGGAAAAAGTCAGGCCTCCCCATAGAAACAATACCTTGCAATACTGTGCCCTGCACACCAGAAAAAACTTGAGATAACAATGAATACATTTTTTATTTTATTAGCTTTTGTTGACCAGGTAAGTGCACTAGACAATTCCTGACTATTTTCAGGCACAACCCGGGGGAAGGGGGATACAGATGAATGCTAACTGACCTTGAACCAGATTAAGTTGTTGGTGGTATTTTTAGTGAATGAGGGAAATTTGGCCAGGACACCGGGAGAAATTCCCCTACTCTTTTCGAGAAGTGCCATGGGATCCTTAACATCCACCTGAACTACCACCAATCCAGGCAGATGGGACCTCGGTTTAACGTCTCATCCGAAAGACGGCACCTCAACACTGCAGCACCCCTCTCATGCTACACTGCAGTGTCAGTACTGGGATATTAACCCAAGAGCCAGATGTGGGAACTGAACCCACAGTCCTCTAATCTCCAAGCCTCAGAGGCGAGTGTGCTACCTACTGAGCCACTGACACTGTCAAATGTCAAATGATAGAGTTATTCACCTGGGACTGTTCGCATTCAATTTCCCCCATCTTTTCATACCAAACACAGCAGTGCATGTTACTATAAAAATATTGATTTACTTTTTATTCTGTTTTAGATCACCCATTTCTCTAGTGTTGCAAGAGACACTATATTTTAGCTTCAGAATTTCTGAGAGCAGAACTAGCCAAATGAGAACTGTTTTTAAAGTGGCTAGCCTCAGGTTTTCTGGACTGTTTCGAATAACGTTTTTTTTAACTACACATTTAAAAGCACTTTGGCATTATGGTAAACTAGTATGCAACAGACTCTGCTCCCTGGCTTTAATGGACAGTGGGTGTTCAAAGATAGCTAGCTATGAATACTGCTACAAACCTGGGGCTAGCCATATTGAAAGAACCCCCTTCCCCCAAACAAAAATGTACTTCTCCTTTCCTCAATCCACAGGACCTCCAGCCCCATGACCCCAACATCCACTGGGGTTTACCACCAGGAGGGTATTCCTCATAGCTTGCCCCCAGGCCACGGGGTTAGCAGGGGTCACCCAAACCGCTTCAGATGGGATCCAGTAGCTGGACCAACGAACTCAGCTACTCAGGTGAGGGGTCTTACACCATCCTGCCACTGAGGTTTCCCAATTCCTAGTTCCCCTTTTTCTCCCCAGAGATGCAGTGTGCAATGGCACCATGATGCATGACCTGTGTGCCATGTGTCTGCCTGCCTGTCCCTCCCCTTACTCACTTTGCGGCAGTCCAGAGGTGCTCTCCCCATTGCCACTGCTAGGGGAAAGTGTACACCAGGATCTGCAATTCCCCTCCCCCAGAGGAGAGTGGTCCTCCAGATGCCAATTCTTTCTCCACCGAGCTAGCCCTCTGGTGACTGAGCTCGCTACCAAACTCAGGTCACCAGCTTCACAAGCTGTTGTGCTACTGCTGCGCCAGAGGGCCACATATGAAACCCTCCTTTTTAATTACTTCAAATTGTAAACCAAAAGCTAAGGTAGGCTCAACCTGCTGAGCAAAGCCCTTACAAGACAAGAGAAAAGGGGTGATCTAAAATAGGAAAAAAAAAAAATAAATAAAGGTATAGGTTCAAAATATTCACAGCAACCCATACTGATGCTTTTGTTATAGTACATTATTAGAATGGACAGGGTCTCCCATGGAACTGGCTGGGGCCTCCCCAAGAAGGCTGGCCTCACCATTTGTGAAACCCCCTGGGTTACAACCATGAGCTATGAATGAGCCTAAACATCCTGCAGGCCCAGTTTTTATTCCTGCAGCCTTCACTTGCACACTCTGTGACTCTGAGCAAATCACTTAACCTCACTCACTCAACCTCCCTGTTCTACCAGGTCACCCTTAAAATGGGCCTTATACCTAATGAACCTCACCAGTAATTAGCAAAGAATAAAAATACAATAAAAAACTAGTTTACAAAAATGTATTTATTTTAGTCTTTGGTAACCAGGTAAGGCCCACTAGGCACAAGTGCCTGTTTTCAGGGGTGACCTGTAAGCACTAGGCAGTTAAGTGACTTGCTCAGAGTCACACTGTGGAGGTTGTGAGAATCAAACTCAGGTCTGGTTTGCTAGATGCATCAAGCTCGTTCACCCTGCATTCCTCTAACCTCTAGGCTACACTGCCATACCAGAATAGATATGATTTCCTGTCACTTAAAGTCTATTCTGCAGGGTCCCCCACCCACAGGCCACCCCAGCAGCTAGGCTAGTAGATTCAGTTGACTCAGTTTTTCTGGTTCAACTTCTGCAGACAGGCAGCTTCTTGTGTTGTTGATTGCTGGACAGGGACTCTGTGCTGCAGATTATAAGAGTGCAGATGAGTAGTGCATCTAGCTACCGGGCTGGCTGAGCAGATGCTGTTCTCTGGCTCCTAGCCTTTTACCAGTACCAGGGAGGCTATACCAGGAGGAGGACTGATGTACTTCTGCCCCCCCATGTAACAATAAACCAAAATATGCAATGCCCCTCCCCCCCCACACACACACACACTAGGCCTGCCCATTTCAAATATCCATTTAGCCAATAATCCCGAAAGATAAAATGTTTATATTTACAACATTTCATTCTACAGACATTGAAGTTAAACTGGCCTTTAGCTACAAGTCTAGCAAGCGTTGTGATAAGCCTGTGCCCTCTACTACATCAAGGTAGCCAGCCTGACAGAGGTCCATTCACAGCAGCTCTCACGCATGCATAATCGATTTACTCTGGTATTTAAAGCACACACATACACCTCCAGAGTAAGATTAGCAATACAATGCAGTTTACTGGTTTGGTAATGGGCCTGGGTGGGGTTGAATGAGGTGTGAAGTATGTGACTGTTAAACACACACACACAAAAAAAAACAACCTCCTCCTTGGTGCTTTAAATTCATTCACATTACTGAATTACAGTCTGACTGAACAATTTCAAGATTGCTGGGAGTATGTGAGCACCCAGCACTGCAGCCTGTATTTTTTATATCCTTTATTAGTTTTTCTAGTGTGGGCTGAAAGTGAACTGAATCACTTGCTAGAGATATTAAACTCGACACACACTTCACACTGTTGCAAGCTAACTGTTAGACTTTAACAACAATCCTACTATGGCCATGGCTCACTGGGGAGAAACAGGAAATAAATAGCAATACATAAAATTAACAAGAAAATTAAATCTAACCAACCCAAGTTCACTTCATTCACAATCACACCCCAGGGCAAAACTGATAGCTGTGCATGCCAGCCCCAGTCTGTCCCTCCCAGAGTCCACAAGCAACCAGAACACAGCATCTCTTCCTCCTCAATGTGGGGGGTGTGGGATTCAAACCCAGGTCTCCAGATTTGCAACTAAGAGCCTTAAACCACTGCACTATATCACCTCCTTTCAGGGCTTTACCACCCTCTCAGTGAAGTAGCACCTCCTTGTTTCCCCACTCAGCCTTCCCCCATCCAGCCTCATTAAGTGTCCTCAGGTGACCCCTACCTCCCTCAGCTGAATCACCCCTTCAAGGCTTACCCTATTCATTCCCTTGAGATAGTCTGAAAACCTCCATCATACCCCCCATTCCATCTCTCCTCCACGCACACACACACACCTTTTTCTCTTCTTAGAACAAGCTCAGATCAATTATCTCAGCATAAAATACAATTCAAATATGAACTTGACACAATCTGCAAGCAAACCAAATGTTTTTCTGCAGTAAAGTATTTAAAGTTAGAACTGAAAATACCTTTATAGAGCCCAACACTGTATATATTTTTTTTGGGGGGGGGGCATGTTAACAAGATCATCCAATACATAATTGAAGCATTGACACAGCTAGAAGCACATTGTCCCTGCTCATTATGTCGTTAATGAGAAAAATATGAGAAAAACATAAATATATTAAACAAAATATGCAAAACATTGAAGTACCCTCCATCTTAACTTGAGCCCCCTCCCCAATCCTACAGTGTCAGTTTCCATGAAGGCATGTACAGTGTAATCGTAAATGCTAGTATACCCCCCAAAAAATAAAAATCAAAATTTACATTTACTGTATAATAATAGCATCAGTTATATAAACACCACTAGCCTGAGCCTACCTCAGAGAAACTCTGCTGCTTGCTCCTGAAGATAATCTGACACAAACAGTGTGCAGCTGAGGTTGAAGAACACTGGCAGTCTAGGGCTCAGAAAGTGTCTGAGGTCCTGGTTCTCTCCGTCGGTTAGTGGGAGTTGGGCTGGTCGGTTGGTATAGCTGGAGATCCAGATGATAACTGTCTTCTTCCTCTTTCTGTAGTAGTTGTTGTAGTAGTTCTTCTTCTTCCCATTGGTAGGTCAGTCAGATGATCAGAATCTGATGCCTGACTGAATAGGGCTTTACAGACCCCAATTTATAGGGAAAAGGAGCCAAGTGTGCCCTTTGTTTTCTTTTCCCGCAGCAAATTTGCATTAATGCAAACGTTGTGATTGGCTCTTCTAAATGAACCAATCACAAGCCTGGTCTGCCTCCCCTACTTCGACTGGGAGGATTACACTTTTGGGGCTCTGATTGGTGGACTTTTAAGCCACTTTCTGAACTCAAGCTGTCTGCTGCTGCTTGGCGCTCCCTTTGAAACTCCTCAGTTTAGCAGCAGCAGGCAGCTTAGAGCAGTGCATCATGTATGCTAGCCAGGGTCCAAATGTGGCTTATAGCGTGGGTGCTGCCACCGGCAAAGTGTATCTAGACTGAGCATCAGTGACCTTCACATTCATGTCTGCCGTTCCATCTAGAATTGGTGGGTGCTGAGCCTGAAGTGAAAAACCACCAAGACACAAAAAGCAAAGCTCCTGGCACCGCACGACTCCTCCTATCAATCACGCAGCAGCAGCCTGGAGCTGGTGGTCACAATGCATACTGGATCAGTCCCACTGTGTCCCAGACTCAAAATGAAAAACCCAGCAAACCCTAGAGCCGAGGTAGGTGCTTGCTTAGCCACCCGGACGCCCATAAATGCAGGCTGCAAATAACCGAGAGGGAGGGAGGGGAATGAGTGATAGAAATATGTATTGCTGGCTTGCTTATCTGTGGCAGGAGGGGGCTTGTATGTATTATTTGTTTTATTCAAAAGTGCCTCTTCCAAAGTTGCCGAACAGGCTGCAGCATTGATTTCTGGAGTGAGCTGTGGGGGTGGGGTCGCGCTTGACTCGTTGTGCGGGGGATGGCATGATTTACAATGGGGGGGCCATGACAGAAATCTGCAATGGTGGCTGGTTCGGAAGTTGCTCTGCTTTCCAGTTTTTAGGGGGTTTGGGAGCGAAGCTGCTGGGGGGTCAAGGCTTGACTCTGCTATGCCGTGGATGGCATGATTTACAAATGGGTGTGTGTGACAGAAATCTGCAATGGTGGCCGGTTCTGAAGTCGTGCTGCTTTCCACAGTGGGGGGGGGGTAGGCTGACTCTCGCTGCAGTGGGCGGGGAGGTGGGCAGTGGCATGACTTGGTTACAAACTGCACCACCGACTACTAGTACTGGGGCATGATTTGTCCTTTCCTTAATCTGGCTAGTGGCTCTGGATGCAGACACACCTCCTGAAAAGGCTTTTCAGTCCGTTGCAAGTTGCAGCTTGCAAAAGGAGGAGGCTACGGCGCTATGTTAGCGCAACTGAACAGAAAAAAAAATCAAAGTTTTTCGGACTTCGGAGCACCGGGGCACGAACCAGGGCACAACATTTTTTGACCAGGGCATGTGCCCTGGTGTGCCCGTGTGTGCCGCCAGTGCCTGTGCAGCTGACACCCTTGCATGTATGTGATATGCATGGTCTGCTGGCGTGTCAGTGGTGGCTGTTGTGGCCAGTGCTGGGATGGGATGTGTCCTTGGGAGGGTGTGCAGGGTGCTATACCGCTAGAGGTGGAGTCCGGGGCATGCCCTGTCACATGTGGGGTACCTCGTGTGCTGACGCATGGCCGGTCTCTCAGATGTACCTCGGGGGGGGGACTTGCAGGGCAGCACTGTGTATGCATCTGTTGCATCACTGTCTGCTGCCGCCCGCTGCAGGGTGTCCATGGTGGGGCTGCCTTGCATGGCTCCATGGTGCACAGGGTTGCATTGTCACAGTGAGGGTGGTGGCATGCATGGGGTGTCCTGCACTGTTGGGTGCTACTCCTGGGCAGGGTGTATGGGGATCATGGTGCAGGGTGTGCTCTGCATTTGTGGGATGGTGTGGTGTGGGGTGGTCGGCCATCCTTGTGTGCTGGTCACAGCTTGCCAGGGGGTGTGATGGGGCACCACGGCCCGGCTGTGGGTTGGTTGCTGGTCTCCATGGACCAGTGGTTATTCCAGCCCTCCCCCGGTTGTGCAGTGCATGGGGTGTGGGGGGACAATGTCTGTTCTACTTTGTGTTCCTCTGCCCATCTGTGGCATGGGTGGTGGGCCCCTGCATCCCTGGTTGTGCTGTTGCATTGCTGCCCTACTGCTGGCAGTGTCCCTGGTTGCGCTATGGCACATCTGGACTACTCAGCTGAACATCCCTAGTTGCGCTATGGTGCATCAGATATGCTCAGCTTCACCTCCCTAGTTGCGCTATGGTGGAGGTGATGCGATATTCAGTCGTCAGCCGTAGGCGCATCTTGGCCTGTGCAGTTTTTGAATATCGCGCTTCTTGCGCATGGGCGCAGTGGACTTGCGCTTGTTCCTGCTGTTGCGCACTTTTTGGGAGGAGTTTGAATATCTGGGCCTGTGTGTATAACACATGTATTAATTGTATATTTGAATTTTTATGCAAAAAATGCAAGCAATTTTATAAAGTTTAGAGATTTTAATGTGAAAAATGAAATGTTTTTTAAATATTTTACTCTGCATTATTTTACAACAAAGACTTCAAAATGTGCATAAGTGCATAGCATTGCTTGAAAAAGAGACAAATATGTAAATTATGTAAAAAATGAATTTAAATACTTTTTCTAACATTGTAGCACAAGTGACAAAATTATCGCGATAACAATAGTTTCATCACAGTTATTATATCGTCATCATCTTATTATTGTGACATCCATACTTCCAATCCTCTGCCAAGTATGCCCTAGAATACTAGGCTTCCTCCCTCACCCTGTTCCATGCCAAACACACATTGTTTTCTGGTGGCAGACCCTTCTCTCATCCCATCTTTCATCCCATCCTGAGCCAAGTGGTCTGTGGTGTAAACAGCCACTGCCTTCACTCAGCCTATACCATGCTAAGCATTCCATAGTTTCCAATGCCACCTTCTTCTTTACTCTGTCCTAATCCAAGCAGTCTATGTCCAGTTTACCCCAAAACCTGTGACATCAGAAGTGGATACCAACAGGGAGGGTGACAGAGCATCTGTGTGGACATTCTCCTCCCAGGGGAGGGTCAAAGCACTGTCTGCTCTTGAAGTGTCTCCAGGTGGTTGGCCTGTGGTACTACATGTGATGTGGGTCACACATTGAGTGCAATTCCACTGCAGGATTTCATTGTAGACATGGCTTGAGGAGGAAAATAGGGCCACAGAAAAGTGGTACGTGGTTGCTCAGCTTCACTGGATGATTGCTTCTGCACACCTGAGCCATCACACCATCAAATTCTGATTGGTAACAAGCATGTTCCTCAACCCTGCTGTCACAAAACTGAAGGAGCTTCTTCTGTATCTCCGGTCCATAGGAGGGTTGGGGGCCCCCCCAGGAAGGGATATACCCAGACCAGGGGGAACACTGGGAGTCAGGTAGCATGCGTTGGAGTCAGCAGTGAGCCCAGTGGGCAGTTATGGACTCACAGAAGGCTGGAAGTAGAGGAGCATCTGCTGCCAGGGGAAGGCAGAAAAATATTAAATAAAATGTATTATGGCATTATATAGCTGCATAGAACTATGTCACACAAGAACTTCTTAGGGACTGGCAGTGCCACTGGAAGGTCTCACCCACCTACTCTCCTTGCTTCTGAGCTGGTTCTCAAATCATTTTTCTGGTGATCCTGTGACCTTCACACTTAGCCCCATTGCCCCGCCCCCACTCCCCATATCCTAAGCACTACCTGCCATCCAGAACTTCTTTTCTTAGCCCCAGGACCCTCATACATGGTCTACCAACTGCTTAAAGCCTCCTTATCGGTCCTGTGCCAGATCTCACTCAATAGTTTGCATCTGTGGAACACCACCACTACTCACCTAAATCTTTTATTTTTGGGACCTGTACTGTATGGCTATTTCACTGGTTAAAGGGAAACACTGGAAAAGGCAAAGCTTTACCCAGGTGCTCCAAAAATGCTTGATTAGTGCTTTCAGACAGTACAATCTTTTTTAAACTTCCCTCTAATTGCTTTTTTAGTGATTTAAACAGTGGCCTTCAGCGTTCACTTTCTATTGCTGGCAGCCACCATTTCATGAGTAGCAGTGAGCTTTCTGAGCTCACTTTATGCTAATATATCCTGTCAACCAATAGCAGAGGTCAAACAGGCATATTAGCATAAAGTGAGCTCAGAAAGCTTACTACTGCTTATAAGATGGTGGCTGCCAGCAAAAGAAAGTGAAAGTTGTGGGTAGCTGTTTTAAATCATTAAAAAAGTTGTTACTGTCTGATAACATTAACTGAGAGTTTCTGTAGTGTCTAAGGAAGCTGTGTCTTTTCCAGTGTTTTCCTTTAAAGTTAACTTTTGCAACACTTCAAACCAGCAGAGCAAATGGCTGGGAAAATCAACTAGTCATATGACCCCTTCACTAGCTCCATTAGGTATTTATTAAAATATCTCTCCTTCCAATACATGCTAGGACTAGTAAAAATACATTTTTACTAGCCCCCCCAGACATTCTACCAACATATGGCTGATGGGTTTGTGCCAGTTTTGACCCCTACTACCTCACTACTCTTACCCTATATGCCCATGGCTATCACCTGTTGCCTGCAGCACCCCTTATAACTCCACAGCTTGCCCCCTCCTTCCTCCTCATGGTCGGGTTTGAATGTCAAGAGTTCCCTCATAGGCAAGTAGAGTTAACTGGAGGCTATGCAGTGCAAGTGTGTTGGGTGTCATCCTGTAGACCATGCTTTTTCAGACTTTACTTTCCTGCCCCAAGAACATTGGTGGATGGGGCTCAACTGCACATACATTTGTTTAGCTGCATACCAGCAAACAGAGGAAGGGCCTTGTTAGTTTGAACCATGGATTTGACTTTACTGAAATCAGCTGCTAAAATATTTAAAATACCTATTAACAGCACATATATTACCAGAACTCTCCCAAACATCCCCGTTCAGTAATCCAGAGCACCAACTTAAGTGGATGCTCTGCAAGGTACACCCAGTAGGAGACAACATGTAGATGGTGATCATGTTTGGGAAAATCCCTTTTGGGCTGGCAACCCACCCTAAGCTGTCATTAACAGCAGCTGACAGGAAATGCTGCACTAAGATAACCCATTGGTTACTACATAGCTTGCCCTGCTTCCCACTCTGGCAGAACCAGACCATCAAAACAGGAAATACTCAGACTGGAGAACTGTTCTGCCAACTCAAACCAAGCAGCTATTTGCCCACTCACACTCACATACACACAATAACAAAACAATAAGTACAGCAAGCCAAAGCTTTATTATAACAAAATATAATACAAAAGGTTATACATCATCGATTCAATAAAGCATCATCCAAGCCCTCTTCCAATGGCTGGGAAGCCCCCCTTTGTCAGCCTGGCTAGGAGTCTCTGAACCGGAACTGGCCCCACAGCGATGTCCACCCTGCAGGAGAGGCTTTAACCAGGCATCTAGAAAGTCCCATTTTATATGTTTTATCTGGTATTTAGAAATGCTAAACCATCATGTCCTAAGCACTGGCCAGGTGCCCAGAACATCACGTAGTTCAGCATGACAAACACCACTTATTCTCATATTAATAGAAGTTGGCATTCGTTAGATCATCATGCTCAAGCACTGGCCAGGTGTCCAGAACATCATGAGCCAAACAATGCCAGAGATTCTCACAACATCTTGTATGCACCTTCAAGTCAGCAAAATACACTGTCTGAAGCAAAACATAATAATGAGGCTATCTAAAGAGCAAAACACCAATTAAATGAAGCAGCATGTAAAATGGAGTCACACAGTACAAAATGGAGTCACATAATACAAAATGGAGTCACATAATACAAAATGGAGTCACAATAATCAACATATTATACTATCACTACAAGAACCTGGTCCAACAAAGGTATGTATATGACTGCACCACCTGATGGACAAGGATACAGGTTATCTAAAGACCTTTGACCAACTGCAGCCTAACTTCTCAATGGAACTGCAGCAGCACTGGATGTACCTGCAGCTCAGGCATGCAACAGGCCACCTTCTGGAGTCCCAATACAAATTCCAGGATCTGATAAATCTGGATAGACTGCTACATACAACCACTGCACATCCACCCCCCAAAGTCAGCCAGTTATATAAAGGGCTTACCAGACTCAAGGTGTACCCCCACTAAGCCACTTTGTGTTAAATGGAGTGCAGAACTGGGTTGTGACATAGGTCCGCCTTCGTGGAGTAAATATTGGAAAGATCTGTGCTTAGCAGCAAGAGACTCTAAGGACTGCTTTATCCAATTTAAAACCCTGCAATGATGGCTCAGAACACCTCAGAAACTCTACAAAAAGGGACTGACCAACTCTGATAGCTGGTGGACATGCTCCTCAGTCACTGGCAACATCACATACTTTTTCTGGGAATGCTCCTACCTGGGTCCATCCTAGTGAGAAATTCAATGAGTATGCAGAAAACTGATGCCCCCAGATATGACCCTTACCCCTACATTGGTAATGTTGGGACTTACTGTGGGGGTCAACCTAGGTCCAAAAATATTACACCAGGGAGCATGGTGGCTACAGGGGGTCCTGATCAAAACAAAGAGAATCATTCTCTGACACTGGCTGGAACAAACCCTTCCAAACCCTCCAAGTGGCTACTACATGTAGGGAAGTCAGCTAGAGTTGACAGAGTGCATTCTTCTGTGAATAACAAGTTAGTTGACTTTATCAAAACATGGGGGACCATGGGTATTCCCCCAATTTTTATAAAGTTTTTAGTAAACAAGTGACTTCCTGGCTGAACCATCTATTTGAGTGGATTTTAGGAGGGAACCCTTTAGATAGCTCTCTATTGGAGGCTATTACCATTGTGTTACACAAACTGGATAAAGACCCTGAGTTGACAAGCAGTTTCTGTTCAATATCATTATTGAATTTTGACATAAAAATATTAGCAAAACTTCTCGATAACAGACTAAAGGGGGTACTTATTCACACAAATCAAGTAGGTTTCATGCAGGGGCGCCAGTCGATGGATCACTTTAGAAAGTTGGCACATGTCTTCTCCTCGTCCAGAGATTCTGACATACCAGCTGGTTTGCTACCTTTGGACGCGGAGAAGGCGTTTGACCATGTAGATTGGCAATTCCTGTTTTTAACCATGTGTAAGTTTGGTTTTCCAGCTAAATTTGTCGATTGGATTGCATCCCTGTATCAGAAACCTCAGACTAAAATATACTGCAATGGAACCCATTCAGACAGATTTCCCCTGCGTACAGGAACTAGACATGGATGGCCCTTCTCTCCCCTGTTGTTCAATATTTACTTGGAACCATTGTTGTTCAAGTTAAGGGCCAATGAAGGTGTACAGGGGATCCCCATAGGTCATAGTACATTTAAGTTATCTGCCTATGCTGATGATGTGCTTCTTCTCCTGATTCACCCAGCTAAATCTCTCCCTATTGCTCTGTCTATTATCATGGAATTTGGGCCAGTATCTAATTATAAGATTAATGTAAATAAGACTACTGTCTTTCCCCTGAACCAATAATTTTCACAAACAAGATATTTCCTCATTGGGCATACAGTGGAGCTTCAAGTGTATAAAGTATTTGGGATTAATGTTGCCTAGAAACGGGGTGTGAAGAAGTTGAATTTTGACTCCTCCTGATACTATTCAGCAGGATTTCAAAAGGTGGCAGTCTCTTCCTATATCTCTCTGGGGGAAGATTTGTATAATCAAAATGAATATATTGCCCAGAATATTTTATCCCCTTAACGTGTTAAATTTATGGTTGCCCCTAAGTTGGTTTAAGACACTGCATACCCTCATCTCTTCTTTTATATGGGGGGAAGGGGAAACATTCTCGACATTCTTATCTGAAATTGGTAGCATACACACAGGCTGGAGGCCTTAAACTCCCACATTTTGGAATATATTACTGGGTGAGTCAGGTTACTCAATACCTAAGATGGTTTACACCCCAGAAAGAGATTGTCTCCACCTCATATACACTGAAATGGTTAATTCTGGAAAGAGAGATAATTGCCACCCTTAATATTGCTAAAGAGGCTGTCTTGTATGTCCCAATTAGGAGTCTTCCCTCTGGTCTATGCAATTTTCCCATGTTAGTATCTTTTCGGGCACATAGCCAACTATGTACATTTCTTAAATATCGGAATGTTAAAGATCCCAGGCAACCAATAGTTGGTAATCCAAATTTGCAGATTGGGGTAAAATCATCTCCCCACATTGGCTTCCCTTGATTAATAATGCCCGGGATGGGAATTTGTTTACTGAGGATTCATGTATGGACTCAGACACCATAATGGCTTCCTATTCCGTAGACCAGAAATAGATTTTTAAAGTTTGGCAGCTTAGGCATCTTTTGATAAAGATGTTTCTGGGAACAGGGAACTTGGATGAGAGAGGTGCCTGGTTGGAGTCCTTGATTCCAGTATGTGGGGAACCCCACGCAGTATCCCAAATATACTCCTGTCTATTAACAAACATGCTTGATACAAGCAGTGGGGTGCCTCGGTACTGGAATTCTTGTTTTCCAAACTCTCCCGAGAAAGGGGAATCCATTTGTTTAGACTCCTTCAGGTTCAGGTACGTCTCTCAAGATAGACTGAAGCTTACACAGTACAGAATACTGAATGATATGTATTGGGCCCTCATCAAACTTAAAAGAATAGGAAGATCACCAAATGCTCTTTGTTTTAGATGAAAAATGGCGAGGAGGACCTTGTTCATATATTCTGGGAATGTCCCTCGATCAAGAACTTATGGGAGTTAATCAGGACTAGGACTGATCCCCTATTGGGAATTGGAGAGTTATTCACACTGGAGATCTGTCTCTTGGGGGATTTCTCCACAATCCCAGTTAAAATTTGCAGGTACCATATAGTCATGATATCACTTACCCTTAAAAAACTAATTTTGCATCATTGGCTAGATGCGCGTACCATTACTTATGATGAATGGCTGTGAGATCTTTTATTTAATCTCTGTACTGAACAAATAAAAGCCAGCATGGGTGTCTTTCTCCCCTGTTATATGAAAATATGGGAAGATGTTCACAGTGTATATACAGTATCTCCTTCAGACCAGGGCCTCGCCATAACAAGGAATCCAGGTTTATGATGTTTCTAGTTATCTCTGTACTCCTGCTTTGTTCTGGTTCGATGTCTGTGTATATCTTCTGTCTACCATGTTATCTGGTCTCTATGGGGGGGGATATGCCAAGCTGGGGGAGAGTGTATGGGGGGGAGGGGGGCTTTAGCATGGAGTTGATGTTTATATGATATATCTTTGTATTATGCTGCTTGTCCATTCATGGTAAAACTTTCATGGAAAATTCAATAAACTTTGAATTTAAAAAAAACAACAACATGGGGGACCTACCTAGCCTCAAAATACTGCAAGGTACCACAAGGTTACTATATGCAACATAGCATGACCCAGGTGGCAGGGGAGTAGGTCAGCCCAGGGTGCCCAGGGGACTACACATAGCCTCCCTGTGCCTAGCAGTCCAGCTGTCCAGACACAGTCCCACCTCAATATCAGCACAGAGACTTACAATCCTCTCTCTGAAGGCAGCTTGGTACAGACCAGCTGGTAACTATTTCAATACACCTACACAGTGGTTTTCCATGGCACTGATATTTGCCATTACAGGTTGTAAATGAATGAGAGGCCTAGGAGCCACCACACAGTGTTATATTACAGCTTACCTGTATGTCATACAATGTATTCATGCCTGTATTCAGGACACCTGACCATGCACTAGTGTTGTATCTCTGAGGGGCTTCGCCCTGGCTATGTGATTACATTTGTAAAGTATCTGATGTCTTTCTATAAGAACTCTTAGGCCAAAAAAATATGAATTACAATATAAAAATACCTATTTAAAAGATACACCTTTCATCTTCTATGCAGAACCCCTGTGCTCTCCAGACTCTGAAACTGCAAAACATTGGAGTGTGGAGGTGGAGCAAAGGGCTTGTGCAGGGAAGGGAAACAGTTTATGTGGCAGGCTCCTCGGGTCAAATTTATTACCCTTTACCATCCTTAAAAGCCAATACTAAAAATGTTGACAGTGAAAACAAAACATTTTAATTTGTTTCCCATAATCTCCTGCAAGGTAAGCTTACACCTGGGGCATTGGTAGAGGGGTTCTAAAGAGAACAGAATAGGTGCTCTTTAAGCATGGCAATGTATGAGATGTGTGGGGCACTGGATTTGTGTCTAGGGAGCCACAGAGCCAGCACCAATGGTGGATGTCGCAATATACACAGGGACCGGATGTCAGCACACGGGAGTACTGGTCTGATATGGGTATCACAGGCTGAATCTGCATCTCTGCATTTGAATAAAGAAGTCATCTGCTACGTGCAAAGAGGAGAGTGGAAGAGAAGAAGTCTGACAGAGCCCGAGAAGAGCCATTTCACATGTCGTCACAGAGGTCTGTATTGAGACAGAAGCCAAACTAGTCAAGGAGGGACCTGCTGCAACTGCACCATGACACCCTGTGCCCAGAGGGAGATTCCAATGGACTGAGGAACCTCGACTAATTCAGGGTCTTGTCCCTTCAGCATACTCTTTCATGGTTAATTTTAGAATTTTATTAATGGGCTAAGCTATCCAACCAGGAATTATAAATATCCAATTGGGGTTTGCTTTGGGTTTTTTTTGCAATTAAATAAAGCATTTACATCTTTAATGTACCACTGCAAGATCCTGGATGATGACAGACTATGGGCCTGCATCAATTTTATGACCGAGTACCCATTAATTGTTATATTACAAGAGCTGCCTAGAGTCATAAAGACAGGGTGGTGGGCTGAAGTGGATGGGGGTGAGTTTCACGGACATGGGATATGGAGATAAGCAGAAGGATGTTCTATCCTTCTCAAAGGAAAACAACCTCCTGATCTCACTCCCACAACCCCAGTCATGCAGGACAGCAAAACAATGCTTGCTAACAGCGATGGATTGATATTTTTTAGTCAACTTATTTATTTTTCAGCCAAATTGTGGGGCTGAAATAACAAAGTGCCAACATTGACCTATGCCCCCCCCATCTCCTTTGAAAGAATTTCTGAGAGATGTACCAGATTATCTGTAAGTGAATCAATCCCAGATCACATGTATCACTGTCAACGGGATGGTCTGACATGAGGGACATGACCTGGGGCACAGAGGAGTAGACCAGCAAACCAATACCCAGACACAAAGGGGCAGACTGAATAGTGTAGCAAAATTAACTGATACCAAGGACATGGAGTGTCAAAGCTACCAAACATACCTGAAGGTTACAGGTTCCATTCCAAAAGGGGCATGGAGATGGACTGATAGGCAGGAGTAACTGACAGATATGAACCGAGTATCAGGATCAGTGTACAAAAACTCTGCAACCAGGATCAGTAGAGGAGAGGTGAGTCCCGGCCAAGGAGAATAAACACTGCATGTTATCTTGGTGCCAGAGGGGAAAAAGCTGTCCATAACTTGGCATGCAGAGCAAGGGTAATCAGCCAACATAAAGTACTATAATTATCTCAGAACACTAGATATTCAGGAATATGTAAACTTTAAAGAAAATATTCCTGTAACTGCAGGTGTTGTCAGATTAACTGCCCTTTCTATCAATGCAGCTTCTCTCTTTGCCATTCTTTTACCTGGTCACAGCCGTGTACCAGCCTACACATACTGACTGACCTGCTGTTTGTCCCTAGAATTCCCCTCTGCACCTTTTCTTTTACCTGGCCACTTCAGGAATTCTCTGTCAAATAACTGAAGATGAAGGAAGAGAGCTCTGTAATGGACACAGGGACACCATTACAGTTAATGCCACTTGGTATAGTACAGTAGAGGTCACACTTACCTCACCCTTCTTAAGTCTTGGGTAAGGGTCTTGAGAAGGGGTCACAAAGAATACATTGTTCGTTGGAAGAAAGATAGGACAAATAGGTGATGAATAGATATAAAAACATACTTATCTAATAAGCAGTGTTCGACAATGTACAATTAGATCTGAGGAAACAAGAGGAAAATAGGTTAAATAAGTAGGGATTGTCAGCAATGTATAGGAAAAAAGCACATCTGATGAGAAAATAAATAAGAAAGCAAGGATAAAACAGTAAAAGTGGAAAAGAAAGCAAAACAGAAAGGAGAAATTGAGAGGAAAATAAGAAATGAAGTCAAGTGCAACTTAGAGGGGTCAGTAATTGACATAGGTCCCTTTTAGTGTGGTGGTCACCATGTTACCACCTTAATATGGAGAACTGGGACACTGAAGAGGACCAATCCCAGTGCTGAGCCCTGCGGCACCCTGCTGGTCACTCTTCCTTCATTAAAGTGAGTGCAATTTACTACCACCCTTTGATGCTTATCCATTAAGCAGTTTTTTTACCCAGTTCACGACTTTGGATCCCACCCCTAGACTGTCCCATTTCTTTATCAGTCTCCTATGTGGCACAGTGTTGAAGGCCTTGCTGAAGTCTAAGTAGGCCACATCCAATACCATTCCTTGATTTACTTCCCTGGTCACCCAGTCAAAGAAATTGATCAGATTAATCTGGCATGACCTCCCAAAGGCAGTGAAGTGTGTCTCAACCTGCAGTGCCACTACTTTCACTATAACTTTCCCCACAAAGGGAAGGTTAGAGACTGGTCTAATATTTTCTAGGATGTCCAGGTGATTGGCAATGGCTTTTTCAAGGATCTAACCAAGGCAGTTTTCAGTGCACTTGGGAACAACCCCTCCAGTTCCATCAGGAGCACTGAACATTCCCAGCAAACACTGGACCCAGTTGCTCGATGCAACCTATCTGTAGTCTCTTTGGAACTAGTCCATTTAACAAAACATGGGCCACTGCCCCAAAATCACTTCAAATATCTCCATCACCATAAATGGTAAGAACTCTTGCCAGACAGGTTGCGTGCCTCCTTCACATGCAGGCTTGACCCGACCGTGCCACCACTGCCGCCGGCGAGATCCTGGCTCAAATGAAAGACACTTTGTCTGAAAAGAACCAAGCAAATTCTTCACATCTTGCAGCTGACAATTCTCTCATGGACTCCAGACAGGAAGAAGTCTGTCAAAAGTCAGGAAGCATTGAGCCAATCGATTCCTCCCAGCCACAATCACCAAAGACAGAAAAGCTACCTCCTTCTGGGTGACTACTCTATGATATAAATTACAGTATATATTCAGAGCCAGTTAGTTGACAAGAGCCCTTGACCTCAACAGCACTCTAATCTCTGCCCTTCAGCCTTCAAAACTGTCACAGCTCCCCATCAAACCATGGAGAACTATGATGAGAGACCAACAGGCAGACATGGATATGTGTGACAGAATAAAAACCCCAGGTGACATAGAAACATAGAATTTGATGGCAGATAAGGACCGGTTGGCCCACCCAGTCTGCCCATTTCCCTACCTAATGGATAAGTTGCAGATCCTAGTTAACCAGCAGCCTACTTTTTTCTACCCACACCCCCTAGAATTGCCTTATGACTGCACCATGCATGCTTGAATTCAACCACAGTTATTGACTCCACAACCTCTTCCGGAAGGCCATTCCATGCATCCACAACCCTCTCTATGAAAAAAACATTTCCTTACATTACCTTTGAGCTGCCTCCCCATCTTCAAATTGTGCCCCCTTGTTCTTGCACACCTCTTTTTTTGAAAGATGCTACCCTCTTGGACTTTGACTCCCTTGAGGTACTTGAAAGTTTCTAGCATGTCCCCCCTCTCCCTCCTTTCCTCGAGGCTATACATATTAAGCTCCTTTAGTCTCTCTTCATATGTGTTCTGGTGCAGACCCTGCACCATTTTGCAACCACCATGTTATAGGCAGCATTTGATCCTGTATCACTAGCAGCCATCACACTCAAAACATCCAACACTGCCATCTGTCCCACAGGCATAATCCCTCTAAAAGGGCAGAACTAGACAATTTCCACAGGGAGTGGACCACAAGGGAGGGTCCTAAAGGTGAATGGCACCGTGCAATGATCTGAACAACTGATAAGATTAAGTTACAGAAAACAGCATGTGAGAACAGGGACAGCCCTATGAGTTGAGCAAGTGGAAAGATGGGCAGTAGTGTGAGTTGGATCCATGATAGTCGGTCAACAAATTAGTTGTCAACCGACTGTACAGCAACACTTTTATGTCAACTAGTTTTGCAGTCAGCATAAAGGCAGTCACTTCTGACTGTTTTTTTCTTCCAAGATGAAATTGATTTGGGGAGGGGGGTGCAAACCCCCCAGAAAGCAGAGCCAGGGTCCCACTCTGACATTACAGCGACCTGGCACTGTTGTCACTGTAATGTCGGTCGTGGTAAAATTGTCGCCGTAGCGATGGTATACCTTGCGAGTTCAGCATGTGGGAACAGTGGCAGTAATGGGTGTACTGTATGTAGGAAGAGATACGATAATGAGAGTACAACATAGAAACATATATGATGACAGCCAAAAAAGAATGGAGGTCCACCCAGTCTGCCCAAATTATCTTATCATACCATGGGACCTACTGTCTCTGTGGGGTCTTCACTTATACTATACCCCCTTTTGTTTTCTGGGTCCGGAAGAAGAAGCACCTGATGGAGGAAAGGTTTGCAGTAATTTTTTGGGCCCCAAGTGCACACGAATCATCTGGAACATGCCACGGTTTCTCCATTTTCCACTACCCAGGATTTCCACAGTGATGGAGCTCCAAGCATGCACCCACCATACGAGGGCAGACTCTGGCTCCTCACCCACCAGTCACTTCTACAGCTAAACCAGTCACCACATTAGCCAACAAACCATCCCTGCAGCTGGAACACTACCCCCACCACCTGGAACATTCTCCACCCCTCTGCCACTGGATCATCCTACTATGCTACAGACCACACTCTCTGCAGCTGGATCCTCCCCAGGACTACCTTTTCCTTCTATGTACCAGCACCTCCCCCAATCCCATGCTGAGCACCATCCCTGAAACTGGACTATCTCCTATTCCCCAAACCAGCCTCTCCACCTCAAGATGACACCATCCATGGAGCTATATCCCCAAGGACCACGCTTCCTGTCCACAGACAGGCCCCTTCCAGAAATCTTCCTGTTGCTGGAACATCCCCCCACCGACCCTTCAGCTGGACCACCCATCCAGCCATTGGTCTACCTTCAAAAAAAAATCTCCCTATAGCTGGAACATCCCACTCCACTATCTCTGTGCAGCTTGACCACCCTTCAAACCCCTGGAAAAGCCTTCCCCAAGCCAAGCACCCTTTCTGGAACATTCCACTGCCACAGAACCTGTATCCACCACCAGGAGATCATTTATTCATTTATTTGAATAACTAGGTCTCCCCCTTGTCATCCTCAATAGCAAAGGCCTAACACTGAAAACATTCAAATATCTCAGGGTAGTGCTGGATGATATTCAGTCCTTTACACCCCATGTAGACAATCTGGTGTCCACTGTAAATAGAAGGCAGGGTTCCCTATTCAGAAATCAGAACAGCCTCACTGCTGAAGTTGGGTGACTGACTGTGTCTAGCTCCATGGACTATGGACTACCTATCTAATGGGAAATGGGAAAACAATCTAATTGAGGATATTGAAGGCTACTGAGACATGTACCAGATTGCAGAGCAAAAAGGGAAGAGCAAAAAAACTGAGCTGGGTAAGTAGAGGGGTCTCAGAAATTGTGAGGGCTAAAAAAGCAGCATTCAAGAAATCCAGGAAGGGAAGGATAGAGAGAAGTATGTGAAGAGGTCCAAGGAAATTACCAGGGAAGCCAGAGAAGTTAAGGCCTCCAGGGAATTAAGGCTGGTGCAGGGCATCAGGGACAGGGAAAAGGACTTCTTCAGATACATATGAGAGAGAAGGAGCTGCAAGGACCAGACAGTTAGGATCAGGAAGGATCAGGGGGTGGGCAGAGAAAGGGGTGGATCAGGCAGAAGCACTGAATGAGTACTTCTGTTCTGTATTCATGAGGGAGAAATGAGGGCAGCTATGACAAGGGGTGGGTGGGAGAGAGAGAGAGAGGGGGTAATGGACAGGGTGACCACTGAGCATAGGGTATTGGAGGGGTTAAGGGCTCTGAGGGTGGATAAGGCACCAGGACCAGACAACATACACCTCAGGGTGTTGAGGGAAATGGCCAAGATCCTGGCTGGACCACTGGCAGAACTGTTTAATACCTCCCTGGCGCAGAGTGCATACCGCATAACTGGAGGATGGCTCACGTGGTACCCATCCATAAAAGTGAACCAAAGGATGAGCAGGGTAACCACAGACCAGAAAGCTTAACTTCCATTGCGGGGAAGCTGATGGAGATAATATATAAGAAAAGGCTGGTGACCTTTATGGAAGACAATAGGCTCCAGGACAGTCACCAGCATGGGTTTGTCTCTGGAAAATCCTGCCAGACGAACCTTGTTTAGTATTATGACTGGGTCATGAGGGAATTAGACAAGGATCATGCGGTGGATGTCATATACTTGGACTTCAGTAAAGGCATTCAATTCGGTGCCACATGGGAGGTTGGGAGGGAAGTTGAGTTACTTGGGGGTGGAGACTAATATGGTTAAATGGATTGAGAATTGGCTGCAGGGGAGACAGCAGAGGGTAGTGGTGGTGGTGGTGGGACTCTTATCTCCAAGGGCTATGACGAGCGGGGTGCTGCAGAGCTCGGTAATGGGGCCAGTGCTGTTTGGAATATTCATAGCGTATGGTGTCAGGAATAAGATCAGCCTATTCACTGATGATACCAAATTGGGAGAGGTGGTGGATGATATAGCAGATTGGCAGAGGCTGCAGGATGACCCGACCAAACTGGTGAAGTGGTCAGAAGCATGGCAGTTGGGGTTCAATGTGAAAAAGTGCAAAGTTCTACACTTTGGAGCAAAGAACCCAGAGAGGGGTTACCAGCTGGGAGTGGTGCAGCTAGGTTCCACTGAGAAGGAGAAGGATCTAGAGGTGGCTGTAACAGGGAAGATTAACAAAACAGGGCAGTGTAGGAGGGCGGCAGTGAAAGCCAACAGGATGCTGGGTTGTATCGCGAGAGGAATCTCCTCCAAAAGCAGGGAGGTGATCCTGCCTCTCTACAGGGCACTGGCTAGGCTGCACCTGGAGTAGTGTGTGCAACTCTGGTGCCCATATCAGAAGAAGGATATGAAATTACTGGATGGGGAACAATGCAGGGCAACAATGATGATCCAGGGATTGGAGGACAAACCATATGAGGAGAGTCTGAGAGAGCAGGGCAACTGCAATGTGAGGATGTTAGCTGCACATTTCAGCAGACTTGATAGACCAGGTGGCCTATTTCTGCTGGCACATTTGCATATTCTTATATTCATATCTGTGCAGCTGCCTGGCCCTGACCTGCTTGTGTATTAAACAGGATCAAAGAAATATGCAATAAAGGCTGCCGCTTTGTGTTAGGCACTGACAAGTGCATCCACAGGTGTAACCTTTATTCACTAACAAAGTGGCCACCCTTTCCCAATAGAATAAAGTTTCAAACCTGTCTACTAGCCAAGAAAGCACTAACAGGCCTAACACTCACTGTCCTAAAAACTGTTTCCATCCAGTGTCTTACCAATACAGCACAAGGAGCATGGCCAGAAATGCCCTTGAACTACCTTTCTGAAGAACTCAGCTGGGTAAGCGTTCCTTTGCCATTAGGGCTGCAGGCTGGATAAATGAACTGCTGGAATCCATGATGAACCTTTCCAGGTTTGCCCAGTACAAAAAAAATTCCTGTGTGCTGCCCTAGCAGTCAAGTGCAAGCTGTCATTATCTGTGGTTTAGAGCTCAGTGTTTATGTTACATACTGACGCTGAATGATGCAGGTTGTGCTTGGACACAGAGGCCAAACCAGTAAGTAGGACAATGCCTGTAAGTACTAGAAGTATGGAAAGATTCGTGCTTAGGTACTTCAACATAGACATGAGCAAGTCAGTGATTATAGTGCATGTGAACTGGATAGTTTATGCAAGGTGCTTAGATGCTGGAACTGATGAGTCACTTGTTATGACTTGATATTTTGTCCTTTCTCTGCATCCCACCATAGGAAGGATACTTAGTCCAGTAGTATGAGACCCCCTGGTGGGATAAGAATGCTGCAGAAGGAGGAGGTGTCAGGGCAGGATGGAGGGTAAGTGTGACTCACTCTAAACAGAGTGGCAGTCTGCTGCTGACTGAAAAAGGATGTGGGGGAGGAACTATTCCCCTACATAACCACGGGCATGCGCCCTTCAATTATCTGTGGTTCAGAGCTCAGTGCTTATGTTTCATACTATAGCTGAATGATGTAGGTTGTGCTTGGATACAGAGGCCAGACCAGTAAGTAGGACGATGCCTGTAAGGTACTAGTACTATGAAAAGATTCGTGCTTAGGTACTTCAGCATAGACATGAGCAAGTCAGTGATTATAGTACATGTGAACTGGATAATATATGCAAGGTGCTTAGATGCTGGAACTGATGAGTCACTTGTTATGACTTGATATTTTGATCTTTCTCTGTATCCCACCGTAGGAAGGATGCTTAGTCCAGTAGTATGCGACCCCTCCAAAAAAAATAATGATATACGATTATTCTGTAACCGACGGTTGGAAGGATGTTTGGTTGAGTAGGATGAGACCCCCCAAAAAATGAGTAGCAGTATGACTACCTCCAACTCCAGAGAGTGTGACCAGAAGCTAGCGAGAGGGGAAAAATCCCTTGGGAAACCTCTGAGGACCCATGGCTTCTGACATGCCCATCCTTTTGGGCATACTAAAAGAGAATAATCCTAAGTAAACAATGTAAAAGTTATCAGCTAATCTGAAATCCAAAGACGGAGATTCTGATCCAGTGAAGGGAAAACTGAAGAAAGGACCGATTCTGAAAGTGTCGGAACATGACAGCATCCGTCAAGTAAATCCCTAGTCTGAAAATCCAGGTCCAGGGCAGAATGATAGGAGAGTGGAATCCATGGTTGATTATAAGTCGAAGCATCAAATTTGTATTGATGAAATGCTCCAGCAGGTGAGAAAGTTTTCTGCAAGGAGAACCAGTAACTAAAAGGCTAAATGTCCATGGCCAGAGTCAGAGGACAATCAATATGCGTTCCATTTGCAAGCTTTGCAAATGAAGGCCTTGGAAATGAAGTACAGGAACTGGTGTATGCTGCATGATCTGGAGAAGGCGGATAGGTAGACATAAGGTAGATATACCTCCAGATCCGAGGGGTGAAGTAGGTTGTAGAGTAGGTGGTAATCTGTGATATACTTCCAGGAGTTGTACGGAGAAGCAGGTAAATGTGAGCAGATGAAGTATCCAAATGGACCTGCACAGAGGTGAGCATGTAGTATCTCGATCAGCATGATGCAGACATAGCACAAGGAAATAAGATTGAGTAGATTATATGAGGTACGCAGTGGAGAGCATTAAGAGAATGTAAGTAAGTCTGTACAATGATGAGCTTCTCGTTTGCTGGGCCATAGCTCAATAGGGCGATTTAAATATATACGGTCAGGGAAGCTATGATGGTACAATTTATTGAGAGCTAAAAGCTAGCGAACAGAATGAGCACAGTGTGCTGAGATCGCAGAAAGCGTTAAATGCTGAGACCTGTGCAATGGCAAACAGATTTCAGTGCAGAAGAATTCCAGAGGCTGTAGCAGACGGATAGCCATAGGCAGTAAGAGATGGTTAGCGTAGCAAGAAGCAATGATTAAATAAGCGAGAGTGAGCAAGCATCCGAGGATCGATGGCAAATGTCCAACTAATTCAGATGTAGGTCCATAGGGGCAAGGAGCTCCAGGAAGGCTAGGTGGCTGGCAGGCAGGCATAGAGTAGAATATGCATATGGCTGGGTTCCAATGCAGGGTGAGGCAGGTATGTAGGAGACATAGTCGAGTCTCCAGGCTCCTATGATGGGAGACAGGAACTGAAGTGGAGTAGATCTGAATGAATTGAAGCATCTCAGTAGGAAGCATCCAAGAGAATGAAAGGGAGCGAAGCCCATGCAAAGCGTAGGATATGCGACTGGACCACAAGTAGGTCAGCTGGTAAGCTGAGTAGAAAGTGGCAGCTAAACCCTATGAAGGCTAGCATGCACAGCTGAACCACGTAGGTCAGCTGGAAAGGTTAGTCGAGAGTGGTAGCTAAGCCCCACGAAGGCTAGCATGCATGGCAGACCACACATAGGTCAGTCAGAAAGTGAGTTAGTAACAATGAATCCAAATGAATCAAAGCAGCATGGAAGCATCCAGGGACATTGATGTACAATCATAAGACATAGTCCGATAGCAGTTCCACAATGGAGCACATAATGGGTCCTGGACAGATGGAGAGGTGTGCACAGTCAAGGTGAGAGCTGCAGCATCCAGAACTTGAGCGGATAACTGAAGGCAAGACATCCAGGAGAGTGTTCAGTAATGGAGAAGTTCAGATGATGGTCAGCAGGAAGGATCCGGAACAGGGCACTGAATGCAAGGAAGAAACATAGGATTGTTAGCATGACAGGAATCCAGAGGCTGAAGGCAAGAAGCAGCTAGGCCCACAAGTGGGTAAAAGGAGCATCTAGACCATGTGAGGTCAGCTGTAGAAATGGCAGCTAGGCCCCACGGAGGCTAGCAGGTCACATAACCCTTGTGTAGGGCAATAAGGAGCAGAACAGAATGCTAGGTGAAGCCCCCACGTGGCCGGCAGTATGGCCTGACCCCATGTAGGTAGGCAGAGAGCAGGACAAGCTAGACCCCACATAGGCTAGCATGCCAGGTACCACCACAGAGGGCTGTCCAGCTGGACAGCTGACCCAGGCAAAAGCGACATGGAAGTTGGGTAAGTTTAGAGTACGTAGCAAGTTAAAGAAGCCGGCTATGCCACCAAGCACTTCCAGTTGAAACAATGATATGATTGCATAGGCTTTATAATGTTGTTGAGGAGGAAGGTCTATCACTTAAAGTCAGACATAGGATATTGGTGCCCAGAAATAGCTCTTGCATAATTAATAATGACATGTTAGTACAGAACATGGGTAAGACAGTTGTAGCAAGGCAGTGTGAGGGTCCAGTAGGTTGGAAAGGCATGGCACAGTAATAGTAGGTACTCACATGGGCCAGGATAGGGAATAGTCCAGAACCTGGCAGGCTAGCCCCAAGCAATAGGTATCCCAGGCAGAAGCTAAAAAGGGGGACTGAGCATATTAGGCAACAGGACAGGCAGGCAGCAGTAGCCAAGTAACAAATTACCGCTACAAAGATGTGGCATCCGGAGCCCACATGGTGCACATAGCGACTTGTAAAAATTAAGTATTTAGTACAGACATTTAGGACCAATCTTGAGATCAAACTGGTTGTATGATCAATAGTCCCAGGCAACAGTTTCAGCAATGAGCAAGTGTACTTAGCTGTTCTGTTCTTGCTGTCAGACATAGGTAAATTAAAGTAGCTGAATTGGGGAACAGAAAGTATGGTAAATCCATTTAACTGGAGCGTTCAGGGGAGGCAAGTCCATTACATGTACTAGTCTGCTCCGATGGATTAGTTTGTTTGGTGGTGAATGCTTCCAAACCATTTGCCTTCCTGTTGCACGGATTGCTGGAGGAGCAGAAGCCTGAAGTGCGACTGGACTAAAGAGATACAAAACAAAACACAGGCATCCTGTGAGAGTACGGTGAACAGCAATGCAGTAACAGTAGCGGCTGGTGCTGCAGTAGAGAGGAGAGTGGCATAAGAAGCAGGAGGTCTGAATCCCCCGAGGTAAGGGCAGCAAAGCAGGCCAAGAAGATAGGACTCAGCATTGACGTGGTAGCGGCTACTCTAGAGACAGGAAGAATGAATGCAAGGGCTGAGAGACAGATGGGTAGAGGGCAGGAAGGAAGAGGTTAACAGGTGAGGAGAATCAGCCAAAAAGAGCAGGATGAAAGAAGACAACAAATGATGGGGTGGGGGGGCAGGCAAACAAACAACAATGGAGCAAGGAGAACGGGAGATGGGGCAACCAAACAAAGGAGAGCTGCCGCACACCAGCAACGCCACCAGTGAGTGCCACTCGCTCTAAGCAGAGTGGTAGTCTGCTGCTGACTGAAATAGGATGTGGGGGAGGAGCTCTTCCCCCACATAACCACGGGTATGCACCCTTCAATTGAACTAGTCGTAGTCACCATTGTTATGCTGTGCTGTGTCTCTAGTAGTCTGCTGCTGGAACCTGTCTTTGTTCAGTCAGCTTTGCACTTATACAACTTGATGTTTCTTGCTTTGTTAAACAAGTTTTCCCTCTAGAATGTGCTCATTCGCCCTGTCACTTACTTAATTGTAACATCTATTGTAATTCTGTTGTTTCATTTGTTGTAAAACTTTTAACTCTGACGAGGAACCTTTGTAAAAGAGCACTTGTGCACAAAGGTATCTGAATCTTCGAACAAATACATACATACATACATACTTAAATACATACATACATACTTAAATATATACATACATACATACTTAAATAAACACATACATATCTACATAAATAAATACATACATACCTACATACTTAAATATGGAAACAAAAACCCAGGGGAAGCATACACAATGGAGGGGGTACTAACAACGACAAATATGGAAAGGGACCTGGGTGTTGTCTTATCAGATAACCTAAAGGTAGGCAGGCAATGTGAGAAGGCAGTAAGGAGGGCTGGGGGGGGATACTGGGATGCATAGGGAAGGGCATCACCAGTAGAAAACAGGAAGCTGTCATCCCTCTGTGCAGACAGTTGGTGAGATCCCAGCTGGAGTACTGCATGCAGTTCTGGAGACCCCATCTCCACAAGACATAGACAGGATGGAAGCAGTCCAGAGGAAGACAACTAAAATGATGCAGGGCCTACACCAGAAACCATACAAAGAGAGACTAAAGAAGCTTAATATGTATACCCTCGAAGAAAGGAGGGAGAGGAGGGATATGATAGAAACTTCCAAGTACCTCAAGGGAATCAACAAAGTCCAAGAGGGTAGCATCTTTCTGAAAAAGAAATGTGCAAGAACAAGGCGGCACAATTTGAAGATAGAGGGTGGACGACCCAGGGGCAACGTGAGGAAGTATTTTTTAACAGACAAGGTGGTGGACTCATGGAACCACCTTCCTGAAAGGTCATGGGGTCAGAAACAGTGGGGGGAACTCAAGAATGCATGGGACAGACATAAGACAATAATAGTGGAGGGTAGGAGGAAGTAGGCTGTTGGTTAACTAGGATCTGCATCTTATCCAACAGGTTGGGAAATGGGCAGACTGGGTGGGCCAAGTGGTCCTTATCTGCCGTCAAAGTCTATGTTTCTAAATACATACATACATACTTAAATACATACATACATAAATTTGAAAATTGGTGACTAGGAAAGGCACAATAAGCCAAGGCTCATTTCCAGGTGTGACCCGGGAGGAAAGGGAAGCAGGAGGAACAACAAACAATTTACAGTGCATTGAAAGTTACAAAATAAAATGTAGTCACAGATATAAGTATAATAATTTGCAGGTACGCCTTTGAATTAGATTAAGTAACAAATCCTCCACCCACCCTCCCTCCTGCAGCTGGCCCACTATTCATGCCAATGGACCAGCCACCACACACAGCCAACAAATCTCCATGAGCTAAAACAACACCCCCCACAACCCTCCCTGCAGCACCTAAACCAACCTTTCCAGTCCTGTTCCAGCCTTAACAAACTGAACATGCTTCTTGACAATGCCACAACCCCCTTTTGCATCTACCCCAGCCAATCACCTCCCTTCAGTTAGACCCTTTGGGACCACCTTTCCACATACTCACAACAGCCCTGCCTAAGCTGAGTACCCTCCCTGAGATGGACCAACTGTCCATCCCCCAGACAAACCTTTGCCACCACAGATGAGCACACTTCCTAGACCTACAGATAGACTGCGCTTCTCAAGATCTGCACCTTTCCTGAACCCCTTGCAGCCCCAAAAAATGCCCCCCAGTTGGCCACCCTGTGTGTACTGTATGTGGACCCCCTTTCCCTCCAACAGGCCAGCCCCCCTCCCACTGGAAATCGATCTCCACAGACCAGCACATCCCTGTAGCTGTCCCCCCTCTGCCAGAAAACAGAATGGCTGCATTCTCCCCAGCCTTTATCTGTAATTTGGGAGTTTGCCAGGGAGCAGAACACACATGCAACTTTCAACTGCAGAGAATCTTCAGCCCTTCCCATCAGCAAAAAAGATGTGGTCCACAGCTTTATGTGATTGCACTGGAAAAGAACATAAACAGCTGCTCCTCACATTTAAACAGTGTCAGTTCAGAAATGCAACTCTGCACAGTAAACAAGAAATACATATATCTAGTGTTGTAAAGACGTCAATACAAAAAAATAGTAGCCATAGCTAATCAGTTCCCCATTAGGTCCTTCTACACTTGGCTCATGAATGCAGTACATGGGAACAAATGTCAAAGAAATCCTCCCAAAGCCATCAGGACAAAATAGGAGTATGACACCAGTGGCTGCCGTATTTTCCCATTCACTCCAAACAGGAGATTGAGCAGGGGATCAGAAACTAAACAAACAAAAAAAAAAACCTTTTAAAAAAATCCCCCAAGAAAAACAGCAGTAGTGCTAGGCTAAGGTTGCCATTGCTGAGCACAATTGTTCTGTCACAGAACTTGAATGAAAAACAGCAGCTCTGTAGTTCTGTGTGCTATGAGCCTGTTACTCTGGGAGCAGCAATGGATGTTTGGGTTCCCGGTCCTTAAGACTGGCCATGCAGTGCAATGAATTAGTCCGGTCAATACTCACCACCTCAGCATTCCTTTGCATAGAAGCCAACAGGGCCACACATTAGGCAGCAGTCTGAATTGCACTGGGTTGGAGGGCAACAAGGACTCCCATTACTAAACTGCGATAACAGGGCAGCTGTCTCCACCCCCTGCCCTGCCGCCCATTGGGCATCAAGGCCAGGAATTCCAGTGATCCCCAGGATCATCAGCCCGCTCTGCTTAATACTTCAGGAGACTGCTGCACAGGACAACGTCTCTCCTCCCCCATCCCTATAATTATCTGGGCTGCAGTGTAAATTGTCTGAAATTATTCTCCTGAGGCAGAAAACTGCAAACCATGCAGTCACTTACTGAAAACCATGCATAAGGTTGCTAAGTTTACCCCAATACAACTTGGCTAATGTAATAAATATATGGGCTGAAGAGGAAGATTTACCTTGAAAAAGGCAATGAGATGTTTGAGCGCCACTATTGTTGCTGGTTCCCTCCCTCACTGTTTGACTAGAACAAGAGGTCATTTCCATTTTGAGACATTTCCATTTATAATTTTTTTTGCTTGCCTATTATTTGGTGTGTCTCCCGTGTTTGAAGTTGATGTAGTGTTTGCTTTTAAGTTACATTTTTAGTGATTGTTGCTTTCATTTTTGGTGGCTCCACATATTTATATTTTTATTCGTGCCTCTGATTTTTGGGTTGTTTTAGTACATTTGTTTGCCTTAGTTTTCTGTAATTTATTTATCTATTTTTGTTCTTTAACATTTTGCACACATATCTTGTTTTTGGTTGCAGAGTACTTTTTTGTTCCATTTACATTTTGTGGTTGCTTGTGCATTACATTTTTTTATGTTTCCTTTTTTGTTTTGTGCTCTACTTTTGTTGGTTTGCACACAATTTATAGGGTTTTGTTACCATTTCAGTTGTGGTTTATGTATATGTGTGTATATATATATATATATATATATATATATATATATATATATATATATGAAGGGAGCTGCATTTTATTTGTGCTGTGTTTTGATTTGTTTAGTTCTGTTGTGTGTTTTGCTCTTCTTACTATTGTTTGTGTTTTGATATTCCATTGGGTGTTGCTTTAATATTATTTCTGGGTTTTTTTTTGTTTGTATTGAGTTTTTTTGCTTGTGTTTTGCCCTTCAGGGCCACTGCAGTGTACTGTATGACCAGACTAAACAGCAGCAGCTTCTACATTATCTTAACCCTATTGGTTTCCTTTTTTTCTATTATTGTGATGTAAGGCTAACATTTTAATATTGCAATAATATAAAAAGTAAACTAAAATACAGCCCACACTTTTATTCAATATCTCTTATCAGGTTAATGCATTACCAGCCATTTTCAGGGCCAGATTAAGGTAACCTGGGGCCCTAGGCCCAAGAGAAATCTGGGGCCCCCTCTCGCTGTGACCATGCCCCTTTGCCACAAAGGGACCCTGTCACAGATTGTAAGGCACCTTGGGAATCCATTTACATACAAAATGTATCTCATGTTAGGATATAGATTGTATGTAATGAGGTACTGGCAAAAGAATACAAATCAAAATTCTTACCCTTCTGTTACCCTCTCTCAAAATTATATTAGTGACAGTGCACACCATTCTCTCCTTTCCCTTTTCCCCAAGTGTTTGATACTGTTTGGTTTCAGTTTGATATTTTGCAGTGCGCCCTTGACTATCCACCCATTTTTGTACAAGCAAAATTGGGTGAATAATCAAGGGTGTAAGATGGTAAGGGGAAATGGAATAGCTATGATTTTGTACAAACATTTGGTGGATAATTGAGGGATCACTGTAATTGCAAGACTGTTCTCAGCATACACGATTGCCACCTTTCTTACGCCACTTATCTTACTGCAAGAACACTGTTACTTCCTGATACAGCCCCAGCCCACTCACAAAACTACATAGGGAAGGTGTTGTACTGCTATAAACAGACTTATAACAGTCAGGGTTAGTGGTGGCCTTCAGATACTGTTTGTTTACTTTGCCAGCCGTTGTACATAATGGGGGTAATATTGCCTGTATATAGCTCCAAAACATATATAATTGCCTGCAAATTAAAAAAATATGATCTAAAGGCCACTACTGCCCTGATAGCATTGTAAGCCTGTCTATAGCACTGTAGGCTCTTTGCTACTATGTGTCCTTAAAATGTGGTTTTCTAGGTGGTGCTGAAGATCCAGATTAGCCATACTGTTTGCAAATTGCAGTGTAGTGCACATAGAAACACAGAAACATAGAAACATAGAATTTGATGGCACATAAGGACCGCTTGGCCCACCCAGTCTGCCCATTTCCCTACCTAATGGATAAGCTGCAGATCCTAGTTAACCAGCAGCCTACTTCTTTCTACCCCCAACCCCTAGAATTGCCTTATGGCTGTCCCATGCATGCTTGAATTCAACCACTGTTTTTGACTCCACAACCTCTTCTGGAAGGCATTTACATGCATCCACAACCCTCAGTATTGTTAAAGGACTTAGACAATGGAGGGGAAAAGGGGTTCTTCCAGTACATTGGGGAGCGGAGAAAAACTAAGGGCCATCTCAGCAGATTGAGATCAGAAGGAGGGTAGGTGGAAGAGGCGAGGGACCAGGCAGAGGTATTTAACAAGTACTTTGCCTCTGTGTTCACTAGAGAGGGGGATGGAATATCTACAAAGCAAGGCATGAAGGGGATAGAAGCGGCAGTGAGTGGGATCAGGGGAGCAACAGAAATGGAGCAAGAGGGAGGGAGAGGTACCCCAGCGGTGTCACATCTGGATAAGGATAAAAAGGCCAGTAAAGTGGAGGGAATGGATGATGCTATCTCCGCCAAAAGGGTGTGGTTAGCCCTCAAGGCCCTAAAGAAAGACAAATCTCCTGGGCCGGATGGCATTCATCCGAGAGTACTATGGGAATTGGCGGACATACTGGCTGCACCCCTGGCGGAGCTCTTCAACAGGTCACTTGAGACAGGGAGGTTACCTAGGGATTGGCGAGAGGCACATGTGGTACCAATCCATAAAGGGGGGTCGAGGGAAGTACCAGGTAACTATAGACCCATCAGTTTGACCTCGGTGGTGGGAAAATTAATGGAGAGTATACTAAAGGAACGATTGGGGGTGTACTTGGAGGAGGTGGGAGGTCTGGATAGTCGGTAACATGGGTTTGTGCCAGGTAGATCATGTCAAACCAATCTTGTGGAGTTCTACGAATGGGTAACATCAGAACTGGATAGGGGAAAGCCTGTGGATGTATTATTGTTGGACTTCAGCAAGGCGTTTGACTCTGTCCCCCACAATGGTCTGGTGGAGAAACTGATGGGGTTAGGAGTAGGCCCTTTGATGGTCAGATGGATTGAAAACTGGCTAGCTGGATGCACCCAGAGAGTAGTGGTCTGTGGGGAGCTCTCGAACCCTAGAGAGGTTGGTAGTGGGGACTGCGCGGGGTCTGAGTCCTGGGTCCGATCCTGTTTAATGCATACATATCGGACATCAGGAGGGTATAGGTGTGAAATGAGTTTCTTCCCGGATGACTCAAGATGGGAGCAGTAGTTGAGGGAGAAGAGGGAGGTTGGCCCTGCAAGGAGACCTGGACACCCTGGAAAGTTGGGCTCACATGGAAATTAAATTTCAATATCCCAAGTGTAAGGTGTTGCATCTTGGTCGGGAAACCCTAAACACAGGTACACCCTGGGAGGGAGGCACTGGAGGCCTCAATAGGGGAAAAAGACCTAGGGGTCATGGTGGATGCATGTATGAATAACTCTGAGCAGTGCAGGAGAGTGGCTAGCAAGGCAAACAGGATGTTGGGATGCATCGTAAGGGGATCACCTCTAGGAGCAAGGAAGTGATTCTGCCGCTGTACAATGGACTGGTTAGACCACACCTTGAGTACTGTGTACAGTACTGGAGATCACACTTGAAGAGGGACATACAGCTCCTGGAGAGGGTACAGAGGAGGGCAACTAAGATGATACGAGGGCTAGGGGATTTGACGTATGAGGACAGACTTGAGGAGCTCCGCCTGTTTTCATTGGAGGAGAGGAGAGATGGGGACATGATTGAGGTCTTCAAGTACCTCAAGGGAATAAATAGGGTAAACATGGAGGGGATCTTTAGACTAAAGCAGGGAGGTATCACCAGAGGGCATGGTTTGAAGTTGGAAGGTGGAAGGTTGAGGGGGGGAAAAGAGGAGGAGGTTTTTCACTGAGAGGGTGGTGGACCCTTGGAATGTATTGCCTGGCGAGCTGGTTCAGAGATCCACAGTGGAGGGCTTCAAGAGAGGGTGGGACAGACACAGAAAGTGGATGTATCAGATGATGGCCTGTCCCGTGGGGGTGGGGATGGATGATAGGGGTTTCTGGAGCACAAGGGATGGGAGGGCCTCGGCACGCAACTAAGGATCTAAGGTTCGAGCAGACTCGATAGACCGTAAGGCCTAATCTGCTGACAAATAGTATGCTAGTATGTTAATTCAAGCAAATTGCTTTTTCATAACTTTGATGGTAATTTTTATGACACTCATCACCCCAGCCCAAACTCAACCATGGACCTTCCTACTAATTTTCCCTGAGAGGAGAATTGCATTTAACAGTCATAAACAGGGCTGGCAGTATAGACTAGCAGTTAGAGTAATGAGCTGTAAATGAACTTGGTACATCCAGCAGATCTGGGTTTGGTTCCCACAACCTCCCCTTGCATACTGTATGACTCTGAGCAAGTCACTTAATCACCCCAGTGCACCTGGATCGCTCTGAAAACAGGCACTTGTGCCTAGGGGGTCTTATCCAGTTCCCATAGAAATTGATGGCAGATAAGGACCACTGGGCCCACCCAGCCTGCCCATTTTCCCTACCTGCTGAAAAAAACCACAGACCCTACTTGATCTCTTGCTTTATTCTCTTTCTTATTGCTAGGGTTCCCCTATGCCTGTCCCATGCAGTTTTGAATTCCTCTACTCAGCCCCCACCACTTCTGCTGGGAGGCTGTTCCATGCATCCACCACCCTTTCTGGGAAGAAATATTTCCTCACATTACCCTTTAATCAATTAACTTTCTAACTTCTGTGGTGGTGCAGCTGTGCAACTATAGGCAGATGATGCAGATCTGTACCATTCATCAAACAATATGGAGTGGCTTAACCAAAATGTTAACTCTGATTTAGATCTGCTCGAAACCTAGTTCACAGCTAACCACCTAATCTTGAACATGAAAAAAAACAAAGCTATATTATTTCACAACCCCTCCCACAAACTGTTCAATCTGCCCCAAATCTGCTCACTGTATGGCAACACCATAGAAGTAGTTCAGACTTTCAAATATCTTGGGATGGTCCTCAATGCCTCCTTTTCTTCAGAACCCCATGTAGCACAGCTTACTAAGGTGATTAACCAAAAGCTAGATCTCTTATACCGCCTCCGCCCACTACTATCTGCAAGCACATGTGAAAAAATTGCTTCCACATCTCTTCTCCCTACACTGTTTTATACGAACATACCAACATATGAACAAGCCAGCAGAAGAAGGCCATTTGGTCTTTCAAGTCTGCTCGTATTGCAGGGTCCACAGCTTGAGCTAATGCCCCTGCCCTCCTCCCCACTCCTCCCATCCTTCCTTCCCATGATTCTTATCTTCCCCCATGCCTATCCCAACCTCTCTTAAAGCTGCTCACTGTCTTTAACAAGATGACCTCTTCCGGCAGCACATTCCAAGTGTCCACCACCCTTTCTGTGAAGAAGTGCTTCCTGACATCCCTCCTAAACCTCACACTCTCCAGCTTAAGACTGTGCCCCCTCATGATATGGTTGCCACTCAGCTTAAAGAGTCTTTCCTTATCAAGATTATGTATCTCTTTCAAGTACTTGAATGTCCCAATCATGTCCTCTGTCTCTCTCCTGTCTTCCAGGGAGTACATGTTCAGTGCCCTCAACCTCTCCTCATATGCCTTGCCCTGCTGACTGGCTATCATCTTTGTAGCCCTCCTCTGTACCTTTTCCAGGTGCTCTGCTCCTACTCTCCACTCAACCCTTATCCCTTGCCTGGCTGCATCAAATCTATTATAGGATTGGGCAATTTGCACTAGGAGCTAACCCTAGACAACATCACTGTGACACCCTGCAGTCTCTCCAGTGGCCCAACTTTGACTCTAAGTTACAGTTCCTACACTATGCTTTGTTTTCAAACTAGTCAATCTCTTTAGCCTTCCATCACTTTGGGAAATCATGTATCGCAAAGCCTCTGTCCACCCTCTTAGGTCTACTTCTCTTCCCTTATTAGCTATCCACAAACTGTACCATCTAACAGGTAAACGCTCATTTGCCTTCTCAGCCACCTCTGCCTGGAAATCCCTCCCACCTACTTTACTCACCTGCTCCACCTTATCTCTTTTCAGGACCAATTAATAAACCGACAGTGCCACTGTTCATGAGGAGGGGGTCCCAAAAAGGCCTTGTAAATTTGGTGAAAAAACTCCCAAAAATACCTGCATTATGAGCGTCCATTGAGCAGCTTCTACACACTCTGGTAACATCATCAATTTTTAAGATTTTCACTCCAAATTTCCAACATGAACAGTACAGTTGTCATTTTTTGTGTCCTTCCCAAAATGTGTTTTTTTCACCTGTAGCACAGAATGGCACGGTCACTGTGTGAAATCAACTTTTGGGACAGATTAACAAAATTCAAGTGCCACTGTTCATGAGGGGAGGTCCCAAAAGGCCATGTTGAAAATTAGGTAAAAACATTCCAAAAATGACTGCGATATGAGTGTGCAAACTTGTAACTTTGCCACTTTTTCATATTTTTACTCCAGATTTTCAACATTGCCATTTTTTCATACCTCCTCATGATGAATACAGCTGTCATTTTTCACATCCTGCCCAAAATCTGTTTTCGCACCTGTGAGGCCGAATGGCACACTCGCTGTGCAAAATCACCTTTTGGGATTGAGTAACAAAATTATACTGGCACTGTTCATGAGGCGGTGTCCCAAAAAGCACATGTTGAAAATTTGGAGTAAACATACCAACAAACACCTGGGGCATTAGGGTTTCCAATTATAACGCCCACCCTTAAAATGCAAAACAGGAATATACAGAGAAAAATATGGGAGGCATGTACAAGAGCACTACCAACAGTGAACTCTCAGCATTGACAAATGCTTCTTATGGTATAAGATGCTCCTCCCCCTCCTTGTGGTGGAGAACAATGTAAATCCTATACCAGCTCAGTTACCCTATATTACTTTGCCTCTCAGTACTCAATCTTTCTGAATATTACCACACTACTTTTGAAGGTGAAAAAAAAAATTGTGTATTTATTCCACAGCTACTAATTCTAAAATTAATAATATAAATCTTCAAATTAACTAAGGAACCTTATACTAATATTCAACAGCCTTTTTAAGAAAATAAAATCAGCAATTCATGAGAATCTAACCCATAGTCTTTTTCACCAGAGGCAAGCATCTAACCACTGGAGCCACAAGTGCTACATAATGCTCAGGTATCATTTTTAACATGTATTTCTTAACTCACAGAATCACAGTAATTGAAATGCACACAGCATGGTCATATAAAGGGCATGCAATCATACTGACAGTAACATTTTAATTGAAAATATTTTTCCTTTATTAGGCCATTAGGTGAAATGAATTAAACCCTGATATTGATATTCTCCCTAAAATATAGCATCACTAATCTCCAGTGGTTTTTTTTTTTGGTTTTGTTTTTCCTATTTTGTATACTCTGACGAGCTGACTGGGCTGAAAGTTTAGCATTGCCTCTGTTACCGGATACCGAACTTGGCTACCTCTAGTAAACTGTTCGGGCTAATGACTATGACAATAACAGATTTCTTCCATGGATTCATATTTAGGGTATAGTGGAAGAGAGCAACATAAATATAATTCAAGCCATTTTATCTTTCACTGTTTTTACTGTTAGAACAACGTATTGTGTAAACTACCACACCATTGCAGAAGGAGGATAAAGAAAAAGTGTCTGTTATAACTCTAGAACATTATGTTGACCTTGAGCTAAAAGCACAATAGAAATGGAGGGATTTGAACCTACAGTCTCTGATCCCAAAGGGGCAACAATCTAACCCTGTGAGCCACTGCATCTCATTGAAAAAAAACATTGTCATTGTTCAAACATATTTCCAACTTCACAGAACCATTGCAATTGAAATGAATATAGCATGTTAACATGAAGGGTATGCAAACATCTTGCCAGTCACAGATGAAATTCAAAGCTATTTGTCTATTCACTGACCTATGCAGCCAGTATAGTGTTATGCTTATGTAACTGTATTAGTTTGGTTGTGGCCGTACGCACTCTCTATTCCAGAGGAATTACCACCCTGTAGGGGTACGAAAGCAAAGAACTCTCGGAGAGGGTTCCGCCCCTAGAGGTGCCACAGGACAGTTCCCGTAGCTAAAGGTACCTTAGGAATCCCCCTAAGGAGAGAGCACTGCCGCTGGAGGAGGAGGAGGAGGAGGGGAGGATGGTGGGGTAAAGACAAAATGCTTCATAGTGAGGCTGAGAGGAACTGCTTATATAGCTCAGGAAGCGGGAGTGGCTGGCTGCTTGGTCACCGAACTACAGGCAAAGCCTTTCAATTCACTGACCTACGCAGCCAGTATAGTGTTATGCATATGTAACTGTATTAGTTTGGTTGTGGCTGTTCGCAATCTCTATTCCAGAGGAATTACCACCCTGTAGGGGTACGAAAGCAAGGAACTCTCAGAGGGTTCCGCCACTAGAGGTGCCACGGGATGGTTCCCATGGCTAAAGGTACCTTAGGAATCCCCAAAAGAAATGTAGTATCATCCCCAAAAGGAAGTAACATGATGTGTATGAGCAAGCAGTAACAGTGACGTGGAAACAGTAACTGCAACATAGTAGTACAGAAGAATAGTGATGGCTTGTATGAGAGAAGGGGATCCCCTAAGGAGAGAGGGAATGGCAGGACATCCTCCACCTCCATCCAACAATGGAACCTAAGGAAACTAGAGGAAACAACTATGTTAACTAAGTGTTATGACCTGAAGCGATGGAGGAGAGAAAAAAAAACCCTATGAGGAGGAAATCTCTGGGGATCCAAGGCCTAGGTCGCCTACCCTCCAGGCTTGAGAAAATGTATTTAGTGACGTCTCTGCAGCTGCAATTTGGAAAACCCAATTAAAGGGAGATGGAAAATATTCCAATTTGGAGGAAGGCTCTCACTCAAACCCTCTAGCGGGAACGTCATGGAAGGTTGTGAGAAAACTCTGCAACAATACGAGCATCCAAGGCGCAGGAGAAGAGCAACAACTGCTGAGGCACACACCTAGCCTACCCGCCCTAAATCAAACCAGGTGAACCAGAGGCAGTTGTGGGGAGAATGTGGTGAAGGTGCCTTGCTAGGGAAACCACTAAAGTCAATGGCTAACCGTTATAGTGGAACACTAGAGCCAAATGAGATTGTCGTAACCACCCTTCACTGCTAGTCTTAAATTCTACACCAGGAGCTGCTGTCAGGTAGCAGGCAGCTAAAGCCAAGCCTGGGGTGAGGACATTCCCAGCTATGGGCCAGGTGAGAAGGATCCCACCCCAAGTTGGACACGCTCGATGATGCGGACTAAATGCAGAGCGAGACCATCGGCTGCAGGAACCTGCGCCAGATTAGAATGGCTGGCATGCCCCAGAATTTATTGACAGCTGTAAAGCTGGTGAGCTGAATGAGCACGGTGTGCTGATATCATAATGAGCATTGAGTGCTGAGACCTTGCAAGGTCGGATGCAGATTGAGAGCAGTAGAATTCCAGGCAAAGCCGAGGGGATGGCACCAGGCATAAAGCAATGGTTTGCTTAAGCAAGGAGCAATGGTTGCGTAAGCAGGTGGGGATCTGTAGGTCAGTAAGCAGTAGTAGTAATAGATGGACCTGCATAACAACTGTATAGCAAGTAAACAGCACTGAGTTAGGGGCAAGCCAGTCAGACATGAATAGCCAAATCAAGGTGACAAACTCAGGATTTTCGATGGTGAAGACAGGATTTAGAACAAAATTAATTAACCACATAGGCCACGACCCCCCAAACACTTCCCAGTCCCCGCTGTAGGACAAACAAGGAAGCAATGAAAGGCCAAGAACCACATGCAGATATAAAAGCTAGTTTAATAGCCTCAGCAGGAGCTTCAGCTAACCTCAGAGTAAACAAGGTAGAATATGAATGGGTGTAAACAATGCAGCAGCAGGAAGCAAGTGAGCCTGTACAGCAGTAGTTAAATTATTACAATGTTAAAACACAGGCACGGCTGGCGGGTCACGTGATGGCAGCCTGAAAAGCGGCAGCAGCCCTCCATAGCTCCGTGACTCCGCTACATAATACAGCTTTTGGTACGATTCCTTAATCCTTCCTTAAATTTGCCTACAATCAACTCAAGTATATCTCTGGGCAAATACCTGAGACAACTGTAAACGATAGAGGAATGGAGGTATATATGAAAAAAGCACCTCCGCGGCACTCACCCCCGGCCTCCCCAGAGAAAGATAAGGCCGCAAAGCGTCCGGAGCAACAGACAGCGGGCTTTAGTAAAGCAGGTACCGCCCAGGGTGCTCTCTCAGAGGAATGGTTCCTAGAGGTAATGCAGCCTCTGCAGGAGAAGATCGCCGGGATATACGAGGATCTCCAGCAGGTCCAGACCTCTGTGCAGTCTCTGACAATTCGAGTAACTGACTCAGAAGTAAAGTTAGTGTCATTAGAGAAGAAGCATGACGGGGGTGAGCTGACTATGTCTCTTCACGGAAAGAGAATCAAAAAACTTGAGGAGAAAATCGAGGACTTGGAGGGCAGAAGCAGACGAAATAATCTGCTAGTAATTGGAATTCCTGAAAAAGAAGAAGGCGATGCCCCTATTCTCTTCCTTCAGAAACTGTGTGAATGAATTGCCGGTCCCTCCCCGAATGGAGCTGCTTATATTATAGAGAGGGCGCATCGGGCCCTTCGACCTCCTCCACAGCCTGGTTCCCCACCTAGGCGTCTTATCTGTAAAATGCTCAATTATTTGGACAAACAACATGTCTTGGCAAGGTGCATGGGTTACAAGAAGTACGATGGGAGGGCATAAAATTTGGATCACTGCAAGACTTGCTATAACTCAGTCCAAGATAAAAGCCGCAGGGAATGCATCCCATTATTGTGAAGCTTATTGCAGCAGGTACCCCATTCGAATGAAATACCCGGCGGTTCTTCAGGTGAAGGTTGGAGAAAATGGGTATCCTTTGATTCGAAGAGCAAGCACAGCAGGAGCTGAAAAATTTCTTCCCGGACCTTTTCAAGTGAGAGAACTTAAAGGGTTTTGTGTACATGTATATCCTGCACAGTGCTTTTGCCTTAGATTTGAAAGGCATTGTCAGAGTTGGATATGACAACATCTTTGTGATCAGAAACTGAGTCTATGTAGAGCCCTTCGTGGAGAGTTGGTGAGAGTTAGCTTCATTTTCTTGTTCTTTTTTTTTGACTCGTAATTAACTTTCTTTTCCCCATACACAGACTGTGGAGATGTGGATGGTGACAGTGATTCCCTGGTATGGGCGGCATTTGAAGGGCACTCAGTAGCAAACATGCTGGACATGTCGGATACTAGTAGAAGAGTGGGTCAGACCGAGTATTGAATTTTTTTTGCCAGGCTAGGTGTGCAGCCCTCGGCCAGTTGCACTGTGGTGACTGAGTGCAAATGCTGAGGTTTAAGCGAGTCTTATTTTGCTTGTTTTTTTTTTCTGGAATGGGGGGAAAGACTGGGGGGTGCTTAATTGGAAGACCGAATTTTTTTGACGTTGCTATGTTAAATCACGACATTTACAGTAAGGTCTTAATTAGTTAGAGGGTTCTACGTATGTAATAACGAAACGATTAGTATAGTTGGAATCTCAGACAGTGCATACTACTGTCGGGTGTGTGGCGGGGGTTGGGAGGTGATGGAGGAGGAGAGATAGGAGGGTAGCTGCTGTAATTCAGTTACTGCATTGGGACATCACTCACCTGAGAGTGAATTGTGGTGCGGTTTTTAGAACTGGGGGTGGTATTGAGTAGAATGTTGTTAGGGGTTCGTAGGCATGATGGAGGGATAGAGCGGTGGGGGGATAAGATAGATAAGTTTCCTTTTGTAGTAGTGAATGGGGGATTGGGGGGGTTAACCAGGTGTGTCACTTTAAGGTCTCGACTGTGTATTTTCATTGGTGCTCAGTCAAAATGGATGGGATCACAGTTGCCAAAATGACCCACAGTATTTCCAGTTTTGTTTGAGAAATTCAAATATGGCAAATCACTATAAGGTTGTAAGCTGGAATGTCAAGGGGGTGCATGATAAGAGCAAGAGGCAGGTGGTTCTTAAGCACCTTTCACCAATTACAAACTGAGATTGCCTGTCTCCAGGAGACACACCTCCTAAGGCAAGATGTTAATTTATTTCTCAAAGCGGTGGTGGGCAGTTTATGGAGCCGGGAAATCCACGGCTAGTGGGGGAGTTGCGATACTAATAAGGAAAAGAATTCCATTTAAGTTGGATAAGGAACTTTGTGATCCAGAAGGCAGATACATAATAATAAGAGGGTCCCTGGAAGGGCAGCAGATTATCCTAGGGTCTATGTATGGACCTAATTCCTAGTCACCCAACTTTTTTACCAAGCTTTTGGATCTTTTGGTCACTGATCCACCTACTTTGAGTATAATCGGTGGAGACTGGAATGTGGTACCCTCCACAGACATAGATAGGTCTGATTCCCGGAAACAGGGTCTGTCACCCTTGCAGAGGGCACTGCGTGACCTCATGACAGGTGCCGATCTTCTGGATGTATGGAGAGTTCTCCATTACGGAGAACGCCAGTATACTTATTTCTCGACCCCTCATAAATCTTTTTCCCGTATTGATTTTTTCTTGATGAGCGCCTTTGCTCTACCTGGAGTAAGGGGTGCAGATATACATGCGAGGTCATTTCAGACCACGCCCTATTTCACATATTTCCTGGATCGAGTATCCAAGGGATTTCTTCTGGAAATTAAATAACCAGCTGCTTCAAAGGCCAGAATCTCTTCAACATATTAAAAGGTTTTTGGTTAACTTTCTATTGGATAATAAAAGGTCTATAACTAGGACTGACATGATCTGGGCAGCGTTAAAATGTTCCCTTAGGGGTGAATGCATTAGGTTATCAGCAATGAGATGCTGACAATTTAGAGATAAGATGGCAAGCTTGCTTTCACGGATCCAGGCTATGGAAACTACCCTATCTCGGCATTCTCCAGATAAGGACTGGGTTGCCTTGCACCAGTTGCAGAGTCAGTACTCTGATCTGATATATCAAAAAAACAGAGCTCACCTTGAGATGTACTAGGACGAAGTACCTAGATGCTGGTGAAAGGGCCGGTAAATTACTGGCCATTCGGCTCAGGCAAGCTGTAGCATTGCGAGCTATTCCCTGCATCAGGTCTGTTCCCAGCAACAGTTTAGTGACTTCCCCTCAGGAGGTGTCCGAGGCTCTGCGCTCTTACTATCAAGGGCTGTATTCTGATATCCAGGAGGGTAGGCCTGTATTCCAGGATATAATTGAGTGCTTGGAAGCCACGGACCTCCCTAAGCTAAAGACCCCTGAAGGGGAACACCTTGGGAATCTAATCACGCTGCAGGAAGCGACAGGGGCAATTGAACAGCTTGTACCGGACAAATCCCCTGGCCCTGATGGCCTCTCTAATAACCTGTATAAAAGCTGCTCACAAGAGCTTGCTCCCCTTTTAGTTGAAGTCTATAATTATTGGTTTGACAAGGGGATGTCTGAGTCCAATTTTCTTAACGCGATAATCACCCTTATACATAAGCCTGGGAAGGATCCCACATATCCCAAAAGTTACAGGCCTATCTCCTTAATTAATACGGACATCAAAATTCTAGCTAAGATTCTGGCCATGAGACTGGGTGTGCTACTTCCTGCGCTCATTAGTAGAGAGCAGATAGGCTTTATGAAGGGCAGGTCCTCAGTGGACCATATGCATAAATTAATGTATATCCTCTCGGCATCCATGGATTCAAATATTCCCTCTGTTTTGATATCCTTGGATGCCGAGAAGGCATTTGACAGAGTCTCTTGGGATTTTCTTTTTGAAACCCTTGCCTACATGGGTATTCCCTCTAATTTTCTTAGGTGGATTAAATTGCTATATACAACCCCGTCAGCACAAATTTGGTCTAATGGGACAATGTCGGCTCCTTTTCTACTTCAGACAGAGACCAGGCAAGGCTGTCCCCTCTCCCCATTATTATTTAATCTTTATCTAGAGCCCTTGATCAAGAGATTGCTAACCTCGCCCAAGCTCAAGGGTGTGGCAATAGGGACACAAAGATACTCCCTTTCAGCATATGCAGATGACCTTCTTTTACATCTTCAATACCTGGAAGTGGGCATCCCAGTGCTCCTGGCCGAGACAGAGCAATTTTCCTCAGTCTCCCACTATAAACTTAATGAATCCAAGACCAAAGTTTTCCCCCTAAATAACAATACATCCCGTTCTGTGCTTGGCAATACTAATTTGGTATGGGAACCTAAGTTCCTTATGTATCTTGGGATTAAGATTGCCAGGGAGATCCCTACTATGTTTAGACTTAATTTCACGGAGTTGCTGCATGTAATTAAATTAGACCTAGACAGATGGGGAGATCTTTCTCTTTCTCTATGGGGAAGAATAAATATTATAAAGATGAATGTTTTGCCCCGAATATTATATCCCTTAGGAATACTGGGTCTGTTTATCCCTAAAAATGGTTTGGCAAATTAAATCAAATACTTACTGCTTTCCTTTGGAGAGGTAAGAGTGTTAGGCGATCCTATTTAAAACTCTCGGCACTCAAGGAGCGGGAGGGTTTAGCAGACCCTTCTTTTTTCTCGTATTATTGTGCTCAACATTTGGCGAGGATGTCATATTGGTCTAGAGAGGTATTGAGGGATGAAAGGCAAGGGTATGTGCCTTTATGGCTAGACATCGAACAATACCTAGCAGCCCAGTACGGGTGCTCTCTCCCCGCCCTGATATACACCATTCTGAAAGCAATCCCAAAGCCTCTTCGAAATATACCACTAGGTTGGTCCATTAGGGCCTGGCATCAATTGCAAATTCATTTATCCCACATCGGGCATGCTTCCTTGGAGCAGCCGATTATGAGGAATCCACATTTTCTAATTGGTCGGAAGCCCATTCCCCCGCGGGTTTCTTACCGCTAAACTTAGGGACATATATGAGGAAGGCCGAGTAATTTCGTTTGATCTCTTTAGAACTAGGTTTAAGGTGCCTGTCACAGCTTTCTTCAAGTATGAACAACTCAGGAGGGCCGTCCTTACCTATTTGGGATCAGGGGCAGCAAGTCAAGGGTCAACAGATGTTTTTAACATGCTTCTGAGAGCATCGAAGGAACCCCATGCTGTGTCAGCAGTTTACAAAGCAATCCAGAGATTGGATTTGAGGTTGCCACAGGGAGTGTGTTATTATTGGCTGCAGGTATTTTCCCTTAGGGATGAACCACATTTCTGGACTGCAATCTGGCAGAACTTGTACAGATTTCTCAAGCAGGATAGATTGCGGCTGATGCAATTTAATGTTATGCATAATTTATATTTTACGCCATTCAAGCTATACAAATTGGGAAATAGGTCTACCCCGATTGCCCTAGATGTGTTGGTCATACTGGGACACTGTATCATTTGTTATGGGCTTGTCCTACAGTCCAGAGATTTTGGTTGGCTATTAAGAGTAAACTTGACCCTTTGTTGGGTTTGGACCCGCATATTAACCCTGAGATTTGTATACTAAATTTATTCCTGGAGGGCTTTCCCAATGTTAGGAAAGCGCATTTGGCTTTGATCTCAGCAATAGCTAAATTCATTATCCTGAGGCATTGGACCGAGGAATCAGCCCTCTCAGTTATTGAATGGCACAAAGAAATGCTGTTTGCCCTTCAGCTAGAGAAGCACATTTTAGCCATGAATAATAGATTGAAGATCTATCAGAGCAGATGGGGTCCTTTGGATGCTCTTCTTACTTTATGGAAGCCATGATAGCTCTTAATGTGGAAAGTTTGTTTCTGTTACTATTTGATGACTGAGCATGATCACGCCTGGCGGGGAGAGGTAGGGGTGGAGGGTGGGTGGGGTTTTTGGGGGTGGATACATGGGTAAATGCAACCTGACTTTTGTTCTTTTCTCATGGTTTTCACTGAGAGGGGGATTATTACTGTTTGTCTAATTGTTTCCTATATGGATATTGAAGTTTATGATACATCAATAAAGTATATTGAAATATAAAAAAAAAACAAAGGCACTGGGTACAATAGTAATTAAAGTAAACAGTCAGCAGCAGTGGCTGAAGTTGTAGGTAACTGAAAACAGTATCATGAACTGAGTAGGTTTGCAGTTGCAGTGCAGTAAATTGAGAGTTGTAACTGAAAGCAAGCAGAATGATCAAGCAGAATGACCTCTGTAGTAGCAGTATGCTAGGAGTTTTAAAAATAAAAGCCCCCCCCAAGAGAGGAAACTAAAACACAGCAAAACAGAAAACAGGGAAAGGCCCCCAAAAAACAAGAAACAAAACACAAGGAAGCACACAGCCGGAGGTAAGATACAAACCAGAAGCAGGAAAACAAACACTGAAATCCAGCAGAGACACACAGAAACAGCAGGCTGGGGGTTAGGCCCCAGCCAACTCAGAGGACAAACCAACATAGCCTCCGGATGCAAAGACAAAATGCTTCACAGTGAGGCTGAGAGGAACTGCTTATATAGCTCAGGAAGTGGGAGTGGCTGGCTGCTTTGTCACCGAACTACAGGCAAAGCCTTTCAATTATGGTATGAGATGGAAACAATTAAGGCCTGACCTTGTTATTATGCCTCAAACTTAATTTCAACAGCCTTACATTAATCCATGTCAAACTCAGTCTTTTGTACATTAAAACACAATTTTTGAAGATGGAAAAAACAATTGTGTGTTTATTTCACAGCTACTAATTCTAAGATGAATAACAAAATTCTTCTAATTAACCATGGAACCTTATACCAATATTCAGTAGGGTTTTTAAGAAAAAAAATTTTCAGCTAGCTGGGGAAATCAAACCCATAGTCTTTGTCACAAGAAGCAAGCATCTAACCACAGGAGTCACAGATGCTGAGTAATTCTCAGCTATAGTTTTTATATTTGCTTGCACACATGCGCAAGAAGCATTATGCAGCAGCTTTCGAGAGAAGCGGGTTATGGAGGTGCGGCACTGTGGCAGCCAATGGCTGCACTGCATTTGGGGGCTTGGCACTAGTGGACCAATGGAGGCACACTGTGCTGATGACATTGGTTTCCAAAAGTGCCACTAAGTTGAATCGATTTCACCGCTGCAATGAGGGGCCACCTCGTCACTGCAGCATCAGCCATTCCGCTGCAATGAGGGAGTGACCTGTCATTGTAGGGTTGTACCTTGCCTAGTGTAACATATTTTGTAAACATGGCACCTCACAGCCCCATGAAAGCCAATGGGAGTGGCCATTTCCCCTATCGACATGCCCCCAACCCAGTTCATTTGCCGATGGGGGATCCCACTCCCAGTTGGCATAATGTAACCCCCTCGCCCATTTGTCGTGTGCCGAGGGGATGCCCAATCCCCCTTGATACCATGCCCTCCCAAACAATCATTCTTTGCTGACAGGGGACCCAGTCCCCATTGGCTTAAGTCCCCCCACCCCAAAAAAGGCAGATGGTACACTGGGAGCACACCCCAGTGTGCTGAAAGCAAACCTGAAAAAAAAAAAACCTTACCATGACACCTTTTTTTTTCTTTTTTTCTCTCTGAATGAAAGGAAATGGTCCCATGCCGGTCGTGGTCCCCTCCCCCAACCTGCACCCACCCACTGCGCACCGTACCTCCTCATACCTCCCTCACCCCATACTTACCTCCAAAGTCTGGCACGACGATCTTCAGTGGAATGGGAACATGTCTGCACTCCTCAAAACTGACCGCAAACTGAAGAAATGCCTGTAAGCTGTATAATAGCATAAATAGTTTTTTTCAACTTTGGTGCATCTCTCAGGCATTTGGGGGAATTTTGGCACCAAAGTTTCAACATGGTGTTATTGGGACCCCTCCTTGTGAATTCAGCCTCTGTTGTGGCATTATTTGGTCCCAAAACGTGATTTCATGGTCACAGTGTGGAATCACCTTTCGGGACCGATTAATGAAACTAGAGTGCCAGTGTTCATGAGGTGGGCTCTCATAAAGCCTATGTTGCAAATTTGGTGAAAAAAAAATCCAAAAATTCCACTAAATGACTATGTTACATGCATGCGTTGTGCAGTTTCCATGTAAGCCTGGAAGTTCGAGTATTTTTAATATTTTCACTACAGATTTACAACATTGCCATCTCTTCACACCACCCTATGAATGGTACAGCTGTCATTCTTCATATCTGGTGCAGAATGGCATGGTTACTGTGGGAACTCAAAGATCGGGACACATTAACAAAATCAGAGTGCCACTGTTTAAGAGACGAGATCCCAAATGCTTTCATGAGGAGGGGTCACAAAAAGGCCATGTTGAAAATTTGCAGCGCAGATACCAACAAACACCCAGGGCGTTAGGATTTCTAACCATAATGTCCCATCCTGTACAGACTGACAGGCATCAAAGGTGTGCCTTTGGATTGCTGACTGTAATGCTCATGCAATTCCACCCCCACCCCACCACCCTGCAGCCAGTGACAGGCATCGAGGTGTGCCTTGGACTCTTTGACTCCAGAGTTCACCCCATTCTCCTATACTGTGCCCATTTCAGCATACATCCTTATGGAATAGGGTGACTGTAAAGCTGAACACCCCATAGCAACACATGTCGGTGTCTGAAGGAAAGGGTGAAGTGAAATGGCATGAACGTTATGGGTGATGACCCAAATGCATACCCCAATGCCTGTCCGTCTCTGCAGGGTGGAGGTGGGGTTGGCATGAAGCTCAATACTTCACTGCCATTCCTATTCTGTATCTCTCTAACTCCTGCATTTCCAATTCTAATACCAGCAAGCAAACATTCAACATCAACAAATGATTGTTAAAACTTATTTCTTATCTCACAGAAACACTGTACTGAAATGCACACAGCATGGTTACATAAAGGGCTTGCAATCATTTTGATAGTTACATTTTAATTGAAAACTTTATTCCTTTATCAAGGCATTAGGTGTAATTAACTAAACCCTGATATTGATATTCTGCTAAAATATAGCTTAAAAGTACAGTGCATACTGAACTGAATTAACACTCTTCATTTTTCATAAAAGCAACTGTAAGCAGATCTTGACATTGCATTACCTATTCTCTTTCTCAAACACAAGCATCGAACATATTATTGTGAACTGTGAATTAGAATGGGTATATAATTTACCTCCACTGCATTCAATCCCACAGTTACCAGCTTTGGGGGCTATTGTGTAATCTGCTCATCCATATTCTCTTCTGTTTTTTTTTAAATGATTTTCTTTATGCTCCTTCTCTGTCTCTTTGGAGTCTTTCTAGTGTGATCAATTGGACCGGCCTGTTCCCGCTCTGCCAGAGGTCTTCCCAGACCTAGTTTCCATCCTGCAATCTCTCCTTACCCTGATACCAACCCCCAGCGCCCCCCCCGGCTTTGAGCCCCCCCCAAGGTAGGATCTCATACTCATCTGGCACACTATCTACAATCTAGTAGGGCGGCTGGAGTGTGGAGATTTGGAGACCATCTGGGATAGACCTGGCATTGAACGTGGGGACTGCCCATTGGACCTACCTTCAGTTTCCCAGGTGCTGGGCTATTTTCCTCCTTATGGGTTCTCTCCCCTGAGATGCAGATGTGCAATGCTGTCCATCCCACAAGACAACCGCCAATGTCTTCTCCAACTCACATTCCTGACTGCATTGCATCCAGCCACTGATCAGAGTCCCTAGTGCTGCGGACCATGCCCCACCCCACACACCCGCCTCCTGAAATGGAGGGCAGTCTAGTGGACGTTCAATCCACTCCTCCCATTCTGACTCTTGGCACCACTAGCTCATTCTTGAACACAGGTCACCAGTGTGATGTGAGGTAAGGCTGATGCCTCAACCCCTCTGCCCCACTGGACCGGCACATTCTCCTCATTCTTATGAGCAGCATTTCAGCCTAATTGTTTTAAGCTATAAAGAGCCATATATGACCTTACGAACATACAAAATTGCCAGCAGATACAGGTCATTTGGTCTATTAAGTTTGCTCAAGTATACAGCAAGCTGTTTTGTCAGACTGCAGTTGTACCCCTCCCCTCTCTCTCCCTTTTTAACTCACTGCACCCTCAGCTTCCAACCACTCTCCCACCATCATCTCTATGGTTTTAATCCTCTTTTTTGCCCTATCTCACCCTTTTTTGAAGCTGCCCATTCTCCACATTGCCACTAGTTCCTCTGGCAGCATATTCCAAACACCCACCACCTCAGTAAAACAGTTCCACCTTATCTCTCTCTTGAACCTTCTTCCTTCTAATTTCAGGTTGTCAACTAGTGTCCTCCCACCCTGTAACTTAAACAAGCCATATGAATTAAATATGTTGATACCCTTCATGTGCTTGTCTGTTTCAATCATATCCTCTCTCTCCTTTCTATCTTCTACTGTTTGTATGTTGAGCTCCCTCAATCTCTCCATGTATGTCTTTCCCCAATCCTCAGGATCATATTTGTTGCCCTACGCTGTACCCCCCCCCCCCCCCATTAATTTTATGCCCCTTTCAATTACTGGCACCAAAAATGCAGAATGTACTCTAAGTGAGGCCTCACCTGATGCCGGTACCAGTACAGGGCAAAAATTACTTACTCACTCCTCTAAGTGATACACCAGGAGATGCATCTCTGCATTCTGTTCACCTTGGCAGCTTCCTGCACTGTGCTGTGTGTTTCATGTCTATTGTCACCAGCACTCACAGATTTATCCCATCATTTTTGTCATCCTGTTACAAGACTTTGCATTTTATTTTTGCATTTAGCCCTAGCTACCATGTGGCTGACCAGCACTCAGTTGTCTCCAAATCCTCTTGCTGTAAGAAGGCGAGGACCAATAAGCCTAGTTGTGTGAACTGGGGGGGGTCATGGAGAAAGTAAGAAGAAAAAGGGCATCCTTTAGAAGATACAAGAGAACAGGGAGGGGAGAGAACAGAGCGAGATACCTGAAGGAGTCAAGGGAGGTATCAAGGGCAGTTATGGCAGCCAATGCATCCCGGGAATTCAGGTTAGCACAGGGCATTAAGGATGGGGAAAAGGACTTCTTTAGATACATCAGGGAAAAAAGGATCAGCAGAGACCAAATTGTGAGGATTAAAAAGGGGTGGGGTGGGTGAATAGCATGGCAGAACAGGCAGAAGCATTAAATGAATACTTCTGCTCTGTATTTACCAAACAGAAAGGGGGGAGTGGTACCCAGGGGGGGTTTGGGGGTGGTCAGGGGGGTGAAGAGATGGACAGGGAAATCACAGTGGTCAGGGTACTGGTGAGCTTGAGGGCACTGAGTGTGGACAAGGCACCGGGTCCAGATGGCATACAGCCCAGTGTGCCAAATGAGTTAGCAAATGTCCTGGCTGAACCATTTGCAGACCTGTTCAATGCATCTCTGGACTCGGGGTGTGTCCCACAGGACTGGAGGATGGTGCATGTGGTGCCCCTCCAAAAGAGTGTCCCTAAGGATGAGCCAGGGAACTACCGACTAGTAAGCCTCACATCCATTGTGGGAAAGCTGAGGGAGACAATCTTGAAGGAGAGGCTGGTTCCCCTCCTGGAGGCTAATAGGCTACAGGACAGCAGGCAACACGGATTTGTCTCAGGCAGATCCTGTTAGATTAACCTGCTGGAGTACTATGATTGGGTAACCAGGCAATTGGACAGGGGCCATGCAGTGTGCGTCCTGTATCTGGACTTCATCAAAGCATTCAATTCAGTGCTGCATGGGAGTCTAGGTAGTAAGTGGAAGGGCACAAGGGCTTGGGCAAAGCTGTTGGGATGGGTACTGAACTGGCTGCAAGGAAGACAGGAGATTGTGGTGGTGAGAGTGGAGCTTTTGTCGCCCAGGGCAGTGACAAGCGAGGTGCCACAGGGATCTGTGCTTGGGCCAGTGTTATTTGGGATCTTTATAGCAGACATTTCAAAAGGCATCTAGACCAAGATCAGTCTGTTTGCAGATGACACCAAGATGAGAGTGGTAGTGGATGACCTAAAGAGTGGCAGGGGTTGCAAGATGATCTGGCAAAACTGGAGGCCTGGTCAGACACTTAGCAGCTGGGGTCCAATGCTAAGAAATGCAAGGTGCAACATTTCAGAGCAAAGACCCCAACGTGGAACTAACATATAGGGAGTATTCAGCTGGCCAAGATGGAGGAGGAGAAGGACCTAGGGATAATCATAACAGGAGAAGTGTAGAAAGGCGGCTGCCAAGGCTAACAAGATGCTGGGTTATACTGCAAGAGGCATATCCTCCAGTAGGAAGGAGGTGATCATTCCACTGTATAGGTCACTGGTTAGACCACACCAGGTGTACTGTGTGCAGTTCTGGTGGCCGTATATGAGGATAGACGTTCGGTTACTGGAGGCAGTGATGCACAGGGCAACAAAAATGATCCACAGGATAGAGGACTTGCCCTATGAGAGTAGGCTGAGGGAGAAGAACATGTACTTCCTGGAGGAGAAGAGGGACAGGGGGAACATGATTGAGACCTTCAAATACATGAAGGGGATAAATAGGATGGACATGAGAGGGCTTTTCCAGTTAAGGAGGGGGATGGTCATTCAAGGGCATAATCTGTGATTGGAGGGGGGGGTAGGTTAATGAAGGAAATGAGGAGAAACCTTTTCACAGAGAGGGTGGTGGCAGGTTGGAAAGCACTGCCAGAGTAAGTGGTATCCTGTAATATGGTGGGCTGCTTCTAAAGGGGATGGATCAGGGTAAGGGGAGGGTCACTGGAGGGGGAGGGGAGTGAGGGACAGCTGCAGTTTAACGGCTGCTAGCTGCACATTTGAGTATACTCGATAGACCGTAGGGCCTTTATCTGCTGGTAGGTTCATATGTTCCTACATATTCCTCCCTATCTTCTTCCAGGTAGGATCTCATAGAAACATAGAAACATAGCCTTTGATGGCAGATAAGGACCACTTAGCCAGTACAGTTGCCCATTTCCCTACTTACTGGATAAGCTGCAGATCCTAGTTTTATCCACAGCGTACTTCCTCCTACTTGCAATCAGAATTGCCTTGTCCCATGTATTCTTAAATTCCCCCACTGTTTTTGACTCCACAACATCCTCAGGAAGGCCATTCCATGCATCCACCACCCTTTCCATGGAAAAATACTTACTCACATTGCCCCTGAGTTGTCCGCCCTCTATCTTCAAATTGTGCCCCTTGATATGGCATATCTCTTTTTCTAAAAGATGATACCTTCTTGGACTTTGTTGATTTTTTTGAGGTACTTGAAAGTTTCTAACATGTCCCCACTCTCCTTTCCTCGAGGGTATACATATTAAGCTATTTTAGTCTCTCTTCGTATGACTTCTAGTGCAGACCCTGCACCATTTTAGTTACCCTCCTCTGGACTGCTCCATCCTGTCTATGTTCTTGCACATATGGGGTTCTCCAGAATTGCACGCAGTACTCCAGATGGGTCTCACCAACTGTCTGTACAGATGGATAACAACATCATGTTTTTGACTATGATGCCTCTCCCAGTGCATCCCAGTATCCCCCCAGCCCTCCTTACTGCCTTCTCACGTAGCCTGCCTACCTTTAGGTCATCTCATATGACTACCCCCAGGTCACTTTCCATTTTTGCTGTTGTTAGTTCCCACCCCCTTCCATTGTGTACTCTTCCCCTGGGTTTTTGTTTCCCAGGTGCATTACTTTGCACTTCTTTGCATTGCATCTAAGCTGCTATACTTTTGACCATTCCTCCAACCTTGCCAAGTCCTTTCTCTGAGTTTCCACCCCCTTCCTTTGTGTATCAACCCAGTTTCAGATCTTTGTGTCGTCTGCAAAGAAGCATACTTTTCCTTCCAGTCCCTCTGCAATGTCACCTATAAAGACATTAAGGAGGACTGGTCCCAGTACTGAACCCTGCCATACCCCGCTAGTAACCCCCTTTCTTCAGAATGGACTCAGTTTACTATTACCCTCTGCGGCCTGTTGTCCAGCCAGTTTTTTACACAGGCTGGCTAACTTGTTTATTAATCTTTTGTGTGGGACTGTGTCAAATGTCTTGCTAAAGTCTAGGTAGGCCACGTCCATAGCCACGCCCTGGTCCACTACTTTGGTCTCTCAGTCAAATAAATCTATTAGATTTGTCTGACACGACCTTCCCGCTGTGAATCCATGCTACCCTAGGTCCTGTGACTGGTTGGCCTTTAGGTACTCAATAATTCTTTCTTTCTTTCGGAAGTGATTCTACCATTTTCTCTACCACTGAGGTCAAACTAACAGGCCTGTAGTTTCCTGCCTCTGCCTTGCTCCCACTTTTGTGAATGGGACTCACATCTGCCCTCCTCCAGTTCTCTGGTACCACCCCATCCTCCCATGATCTGTTACAAAGGGAAGTCAGTGGTCCCACTAGTCGTCCACTTAGTTCTTTTAGAATTCTGGGGTGAATCCTGTGAAGAACCATTGCTTTGTCCACCTTCAGTTTTAGGCATTCTTTCAGGTCCCTTTCTTCTGTGAATGGACTGGTATTGACCCCCCATTCAGTGTGCTTCTATTATTTGGTTTAAGTACCCCACTCCTTTTCTTTTGTGAATACTGAGCAGAAGTATTCGTTCAGTATCTCTGCTTTGTCACTGTCTCCCTCTGCTCACCCCCCTCCCATTTATTAAGCCTCACTATCCCTCCCTTGGTCTTCCTTCACTCCCTATTGTACCTATAAAAGGTTTTATCCCCCTTCTTAACTGAGTTGGTTATCTTTTCCTTGGTTTGGGCCTTTGCTATTCTGACTGCCTTGCCCGCTTCCTTCTGCTTTAACTGGTACAGATCTCTGTCCTGCTCCTTCTGTGTTTCCTTATACTTCTTGGATGCAATATTTGTCTCCCTAACCTTCGCTGCCACCTCTTTCGAGAAACATAGTTTTTTTTTCTTTTGTTTTGTTTTGTTTATTTGCTTCACACAAAGGCATGTTGCCTCTGTGACGGCATCCTTGATTTTTTCCCCATTGTTCATCCACCCCACCTTCTTGCCAGTTTGCTAGTGCTTTTCTGAGGCACTCCTCCATTTTGTCAAAGTCAGCCCTCCTAAAATCCTGGTATGTTGACATCCCGGTCATGGTTCTCTGTGTATCATTTTTCCGTGACTGTCATGATATCCAGGTTTCCCTCTTCCATCAAGTTCAGTTAGCTTGTTACCCTCAGTACATGCATTCATACTCATCAGTCTCCATTTTTTGATAGCCTTACTCCATTTAGCCCCATCCCTATCCTTACTGCCTTTGCCTTTTTCTCCTTTGACCCCTGTCCAGATCCCCTTTGACTTCTCTGCCTTATTGTTTATCTCACTAATTACCCTGTTTTTTTTTGGGAGGGGAGGCTGTGACTTCCATGCTTCTTTTCAGTGCCTCCCCCATTGGCTAGTTTAAATGCTTGCTAATGAAGCATTTGAACCTATCACCTAGGATCCTTCCACCACCCTGAGCTCTTTTAGTATTCCGGAATGTGTCCCGTTTGGTCCCATTTTCCCTAGCCATAATCAGTATCACGTCTTCCTTTTTATGTGGGTGTCCTGGTGTACACCCCTCTTTCCTTTGTATGTGTCTGCTTGCAAATATGGGTCCACCCACTTTCCATTCACTTGTGAATACTGATCAGAATTATTCATTCAGTGCCTCAGTTTTCTCTTGGTCAAATATTGGCTCCTTAATGGTACATTCTCCCACAAGAATCCTGATTCAAAATCTTAATTCCTTATTCCAGTAATAGTCCAGGTATAGTAAGGGTTCCATGTCAAAATAGCGAATGTCAAAATTGTTGAATACCAAAGCACATAACAGCTACTACTACCAGTTCTCTTAACAATTGTTCTTGGCATGATCACTTGTGACATATGCCCCCCGCACCCCCCCCATTTTAAATATTCTAACACTATGCGGCTCATTGATTGTGGAGAGAATGACATATTCAAGTAATGTATATATGAGAAACTACTTTGTGTTACTCACTATTTTGACTTTCGCTATTTTGTATTTGCTATTCTGACTGGTTACCATAGTAAGATTAGTTCCACTAGAACAGTGTTAGTTATCATCGTTGGTACTCTTATCATTAACAACACAGTTTATATGCTTTGTACTATTATTCAGTTTTTTACTGCTTCAATTGTAACTGTGATTGTCTGATTGTTTTTAAAGAAATGCCTAGTCACTGTATTGTGGCTGGATGAAGAAAAACACACAGCAAGGAATTAAGCCTACATACTTGGCCAAAGAATCCTGAATTATGTTACAAATGGGATCAATTCTTACGATCTACCAGACCTAAATGGAAGGGTGGCATTGATACATCTGTTATTTGCAGATAGCACTTTATTGCGCCTTACAATTTTGCTGGCTATCATCAGTGGGTTGCAGGTTTTAAACAAAAACTAAGTCTTGTCACAGGTACATGTCCATCTAAGACAAATAAAACAGAATTGACAGTGACAACTGATAATTACATGGAAAAATCATTGTGCGATGACATTGTAATTCAGAGCTGTACAGATTTATTTTCTTGTTCTGTAAGTATTCTTCATGAGAATGCCTCAGAAATTCTTATTTATATCTGAACTGTCATAATAAATCATAGAGGATTTTTTATGAGAATAGCCACAATGAGAAATGTGTGGAGAAAACATATTCTGACTTACTTTATGTGTGTTAATATGGTGGGAGGTGTTGGGGGGAGCAATAACAAAATTGTTTTCTAATTGATACCATGCATTACAATATAATGACAAACAATAATTTATTGTTACATATGCTAACATCTGTTTTGGTACCCTCTGTCTGTACACTAGTTATGTGTATTTTCTAATTAATGTTTTTTTTACTGTGGGACACCTTTCGTAAGTATAATAATATACTCCACTGTATGGTTTATGAGCTGATAAGTGCATTTCCTAGATAATAAAGGTGCTATGTACAAGTTCATCATGCCTCACTATGCACCTATGCACAAGCTGTCATCATGCCATAAACCTCACACAATTGTGTCTTATTCCTTATGTATTTTGTTCCATTTTGCTGTTTAATAAGTACATTTGGTATATATTTAGACCAGTTTAACTTGTTAAAGAAATACTGTGGGTAAGTAGGTCTGATGCATACACGTGAATGTCTTAATTCAAGTGAAGTATAACCTGTTTGCTCTAAAGCAAAACTCTTACAACATTTGGTTTTATGCAACGATACCCCTTCAACCACTATTACCACTGTTTAGTATTATGTCTGGAGAGAGAGAGAGAGAGAGAGAGAGAGAGAGAGAGAGAGACTGTAGCTTTAGGTCAATTTCTGCACCTTTTTATTCTGGTAAATGTAATCATATCCCACTCATTTCTAACCATGTAAGTGATAGGCTTTAATTTTATGACAGTGTCATGTTGCCACCCATTGAAAACAGTACTGTTTTATAGATCGTCAGTCTATATTTTTACTTAAGTGTTGCATTTCTTTGTAGGTAGTAAACATGCATGACAATTTGCATAACATGAATGAAAAAATTGTTATTCAAACAGATGAAGCCAGGATGGTAGAAATCAATGATACTAATGTATCACAGTTTGTGGTTGTACTGGAAGCAGAAAATATAGGTCATACAAAAGACAGTTGACAAAATGTCAGTTTGAACACAACGGATGAGAACCCCTCTTCATTACCTCCCAAACTGAGAAGCATGTCAGATTGTAGCACACGATGCAATATGAAAAGGCATAGGTGTAGCCACGGGGTAACAGCCGAGTAGAGCACAGAAACAACAGTGTCGTACAGGGGGTGAGGCAACAATGGCGTGTGCTGAAAGAGCGACTGCACAGAGCGGCCGAATGATGATACATGAGTGAAGCACACAGCAGGGCTGCATGGGCGAACCCCCGTGCCGGGATACTGAGCACAGCGACCCAGACAGAGTGAGAGGCAGTAGGGTGAGCACAAGCAGGACCCCACAGCTACACACTGGGTGGCAGACACACCTGAGCCCATAACCCATGACACAGTGGCAGCACACCCCAGCACAACAACACTGCCAATGCACTGATGAAGCCCAGGCCCTCCCCCACCACAGCACACCAGTCACTCACCAGAGCAGGTGAAGGACGAGCACAGACACTCAGGGACAGCACAGAATAAGTGGTGGGGGCTGATGGGCGACTGACAGAAATACAGCCCAGACAGGAAGGGGCAGCAAAGGGCAGCAGTGTGCCAGAGGCGCAGACCACAGACAAAAGGGGGGCAGGCACAGTGGAGACAGGACTGCCATCTGGGAACAAGGATGTCAGTCAGATACATCCAGAGCCAACAGGGCAAACTGCTAGCCATCTACAATGGCTACACATACAGGAAGGACAAAGCCAGGCCAGAGAAGGTGTATTGGCGCTGTGCAGAGGCATGACAGTACAGCTGCCTCACCTGTATGCACACCCTGAATGACACTGTGGTTGCCACCCTATGGGACCATAACCATGCTCCTGATGCAGCAGATGTCAGTGTGTGCTGGGTCCTGGGGTCACTGCTAGACAGAGCGCGTAGGTCGCTGGACAGTACATCACAGGTGGTTGTGGCAAGCATGTCAGGGATACCTGCGGCCATTGCGGGTCACCTACCAGGGGTACACCTACTGTGATGGACCATGCAGCACATGCAGCATGTAGCACAGGGGTGGCCCACAACACCAGCCACGGTCACCGACCTTGCCATACCGGCCGAATTTACCTTGATGGGGGAAGGGGGCTGGTTCCTGCTCCATGACAGCGGCAAGGAGCGGGACCGGCTGGTGATATATGCCAGCAACCGGGTTCTGCAGCAGCTGCTAGACTGCCCAGACTGGTTCATGGATGGCACCTTCAGGGCATGCCCGACACTGTTCGGGCAGCTCTACACCATCCACTCCATCCAGTCAGGTGCAGTCCTGCTGGCCGTCTATGCCCTCACCTGCACCAGGAGGACCCAGACCTTCAGTCGCCTACTGGGCCAGCTAAGGCACCACCATCTGGCACTTGCCCCCACTACCATGCTGATTGATTTTGAGCATGCCAGCTGGTGTGCACTGTCCAACACCTTTCCAGACACCAACATAAGGGGCTGTTTCTTTCACTACTCGTAGGCCATCAGGCGCAAGATCCAGCAGTGCCCAGATGTGCTGCACCAGTACTCCATGGACCCAGACCTTGCCCTGCACCTCTGGATGCTGCTGGCATTGGCATTTGTGCCACCCAGTGATGTGCCAGTGGTATTCCAGGAGATGCAAGCCTGGCTATACATGGTGCAGCACAAGGAGCTGCTGCAGCCTGTCATGGACTACTATGAAGACACCTGGATTGGTCACCCCAGCACCCACTCGGGGCATCGTAGGGCAACGGTGCCAATCGAGCAGTGGAACTGCCATGCTGCAACCGTCCAGGGGATGGCCAGGTTGAACAATGCGGTGGAGAGGTGGCACCGAGCGTTCAACACCAGGCTTGGTGCCTGCCACCCCAGTATCTGGAGACTGCTGGAGTGCCTCCGTGAAGAGGAGCGGATGATAGTGGTCTGCTCTGAGCAGCTCATCTCGGTGGTGGAGATCCCTCAGAGCCGGCTTCACTATAGGGACCTGAATGCCAGTGTTGCCACTGTTGTCACTGAATATGTGACCTGGAGCCACTACGACTGCCTCCGTGGGCTGGCACACAACTTCACCTTCCATGTGTGACCAGCGACAGCCGTGTGGTGAGTGTGCCCTGTGCCCTGCCACCCATGGACCACCTCCTGACACTGCCATCATGCCATGGGCTATGGGCTGGCTCCTTGCCAAGCAGTACGGGCACCCGCTTCTCCTTCCCTCTTCTCCCTAGTCGCTCTTTTGATGCTCGCTTCCCTCGCTGTTGCCCGTTGTGCTTTTGCCTGTCCGGTACATTTGCCATGTGCACGCATTCACTACCGCTGTGTGCTTGCCCCTCCCACAATCGCCCGCTGTCAGTCGCTCTGTGGGGACTAGCGCATAAGGAGTCTCCCACATCACATAAATCCTAGCCACGGAAATTATCCTTGTGGTATCATACTTACATTTATCATTGCACAATGCATCTAATTATTAAAAAATGGAATTCTGTGCTATAACCACTGTCGTATTTATTGTTCACATTTATGATCCCATATTGATTTTCAATATTATGTTAATTGCTCAGTATAAACATATTTACTACATAAATGTTATTTATACAATGAATGCATTTGTACCAGCAGATGAGCCTCATTTGTAGTTAATGGCCTACAGAATCATTAACCATTGCTATTGTGTTACAGTAACTGCAACAAGTTCTGATGACATCAGAAAATCATGTTGATTGTTTTTCAATAAGTGTGAGTCTATTCCTATACTCTGGTCATGAAATGAGGTGTGTATTTAATGGCCGTGGTATAATGTGTGTACTTTAAATGAAAACAATTACTTTGCCAATGTTAGAATAGGTAAAAGAGCATTAAAGTACTGTAACTTGTTCCTATGTGCATCCAAAACATGGATTTTCACTCAGCATTTCATATGAACTTTTAATGCACATATGGTTGTATCTTAGAATTTAAGTCCATTACTACATGCTATTAATTGCTGAATTGGTAATTTTTTGAGGGTTTGTAGTTTTAAAAAGATACCTATTTGCCCATTTCAAGCTGTCAATAATGTACTCCGTTGGCATTAGATGTAACAGAATTACCTCCTCCACCAGCCTCTCTCAGATACTGGAATGCCACTGGAGGTTGAGCTTGAAGGCTTAAAGGCAGTGAGGGAGGAGCATGGGAAGCTGCAAACTGCCCATGTGAACTAACTCTTAAAGCTAATAGTCAGGTGGTGAAAAGTTCAGACGTTCAAGGTTTTACTAGTTGGATTTTAGGGTTTAAATGTTTTAAAGTTGCAATTTGAAAGTCAAACTGACAAGCTTGGGTTAAGGTAGGGTAACTGCTTATTTTAACGTTGAAAGTCTAAAGTTCAAACTGACAGGGTCATGTATAAATGTGTTAACTAGAGTTACTGAGCTGGCAAGCTAGGGACATTGGGGTAAAGAAGGACTTGGAAGCAAGCTAGTAAGGTCACATATCGTATCCAGCTGTTGCTGTACAGACTGTGTGGTAAGGGACTGAGGTTACATTTAAGTTAAGTGTGAATTATGGAAGGAAGGAAAATCGGGCATTTTGGGGGGGATCGCACTGAGGGTTGCAGGTCATGAATAAGGGTGGCTGGAGACATTGAAATAGTGGATGGAATGGGGGCATCATGGGGTGAGGGTGGCAGGCACAGGGAGGCTAGTGGGTGCAATGGTTGTGGGGCAGCTGTTTGGATAAATATACTATGGAAACTGGGAGGCTGTCCAATTTGTTATAGGCTGAGGAGGCTGGAAGAGGCGGTACAGGGGCTCTGAAGAGGGAGAAGGAGGCCTGGGGCAGGTGGGACCCTGGAGAGGAGTGGCTGTGAGAAGCAGAGGAGGAACAGCAGGGCTAAATCCCATGAGGATGTAGGAAGTGGGGGTGAGGAGAGCATAGGGGCAGTAAGGGGAGGGAAGTCTCAGGGCAGGGGGAAGGAGGAGATGGGCCCACTGCGGGATGGCAAGTAATAGGTTTTCAGTATTGGCATTGGAGGTGGTAGTGGAGGCGTCAGAGATTGTGGGGGGAAGGGAGGAGAAGGGTAGTGAAGGCCCAGGAGTGAGGAGTCAGGCTAAGAGAGAGGCTCATGAGCTTCTTAGAGAAAAACTGTCTCCAGGATGGTCAACAGCATGGGTTTATAGCAGGCAGATCCTGCCAGACAAACCTTATAGAGTACTATGACTGGGTGACACGGGAACTGGACAAGGACCATGCAGTGGATGTCCTGTATTTGGACTTCAGCAAGGCCTTTGATTCAGTGCCACATGGGAAGTTGGGAGAGAAACTGGAATATGTGGGGGCAGGACCAAAAATGGTGAAATAGATCACAAACTGGCTAAAGAGAAGGCAACAAAGGGTGGTGGTGGTGGTGGTGGTGGTGACCTATCATCACAGAGAGTGGTGATGAGCAGGGTACTTCAGGATCAGTACCGGAAACGGTGCTGTTTGGGATTTTTATTGCAGATATCTCACACGAGATCTTGAGCAAGACCAGCCTGTTTGCAGAAGATACTAAGATGGGAGCTGTGGCTGATAATGTGGAGGGGTGAAAGGGGTTGCAGGAGGACCTGACTAAGCTGCAGGAGTGGATGTAAACATGGCAGTTGGGGTTCAACATCAAGAAGTGCAAGGTTATGCATACATCCCAGTATCCCCCCCATCCCTTCCTACTGCCTTCTCACATTAAGGTTAGCAAGCAATGTGAGAAGGCAGTAGGGAGAGCTGGAGGGATACTGGTTTGTATAGGGAGAGGCATGACCAGCAGAAAACAGGAAGTTGTTATCCCTCTGCACAGACAGTTGTTGAGTTCCCATCTGGAATACTGCATCCAGATCTGGAGGCCCCATCTCCACAAGGACATAGACAGGATGGAGGCAGCCCAGAGGAGGGCAACTAAAATGGTGCAGGGTCTGCCAGAGAAGCCATATGAGGAGAGACTGAAGGAGATTAATATGTATACCCTTAAAGAAAGGAGGGGGGGGACATGATAGAAACTTTTAAGTACCTCAGTGGAATCAACAAAGTCCAAGAGGGTAGGATCTTTCAGAAAAAGTGATGTGCAAGAACAAGGGGACACAAATTGAAGATAATGGGGGGACGGCTCAGAGGCAATGTGAGGAAGTATTTTTTCACAGAGAGGATGGTAGACTCATGGAACAGCCTCCCTGAGGAGGTTGTGAAGTCTAAAACTGTGGGAGAATTCAAAAATGCATGGGACAGACATAAGGCAATTGTTGTGGTGGGTAGGAAGAAATAGGCTGTTGGTTAAATAGGATCTGCAGCTTTTCCTGTAGGTAGGGAAATGGGCAGACTAGGTTTGTCAAGCGGTCCTTATCTGCCGTCAAAGTCTATGTTTCTATGTTTGGCGCCTGGAACCAGGGGAGGGATTATCACTTGAATGGGGTACAGTTGGGGAGCTACAAAGAGGACAAGGACCTAGGAGTGATCATTACAGGGAGCATGAACAACTCTGCTCAGTGCAGGAAGGTGGCAGCAAAAGTCAATGAAATGCTGGGGTGTATTGCAAGAGGGATCTCCTCCAGAAGGGAGGAGGTTATCCTGCTCCTGTATATGTCATTGGTCAGGCCCCACCTGGAGTACAGCATGCAGTACTTACTGCACATTCTTGAAGAAGGACATCAGATTGTTGGAGGGGGTGCAATGAAGAGCCACAAAGATGATCCTGGGATTGGAGAGCAAGCCCTATGAGGATAGGCTGGGAGAGCTGAATATGTATTCACAGGAGGAGAGGAGGGAGGGAGGGGGGATATGATTGAGACCTTTAAGTATCTGAAGGTTACGAACAAGACCAACACAGAAGGGAATTTTCAGATGATAAGGGGGAGGGACACAAGAGGGCATGGACTGAGATTGGAGGGGGACGATTCAAGAGGGAGATGAGGAGACATTTTTTTCACAGAAAGAGTGGTGGACAAATGGAACACCTTACCAGATGAGATAGTGTCCTGTAAGATGGTAGGCAGTTTCAAGAGAGGTTTGGACAGGGTAAGGGTAAGGGATACTGGGAAGGGGGGCAGGAGGGGCAGCTGCATAATGAGGGGTCAGCTGCACACACAAGCAGACTCAATAGACCATGACATCTTGACATCTGTTTCTGCTGGCAATTTCATATGTTTGTATGTTGCAGAAGATATGTTGGACTTGCCTGACTACCGGCATCCATGGCTTGCATAATATTTCCATTGTTACTCTATATTATTATCTGCATAAGTGTACTGTTGTATATGTATGAAAATAAGAGTAATGAATGATTTTGTATTGTTTCCAATCTGCAGCTACTCAAACGGTGTTTCAAACTAAGGAAAAAGAGGTTCAAACAATTTTGAAAGTCCAATCTATTGGTGTTCAATGCAATTTAATTGGTGAACATTTGCGGGACCTGCAAATGAGTGGAATACATTCACAATGTAGTGATGCCTGAGGCAGTGAAACATTTGAGAATACGTCTGAAGATTGTTCAGTCAGTGAAGGAACAGATAGTGATCCAGACTACATGCCTTGTGGTTCTGAGGAAGATGACTCAGCAGAGAATAAGGAAAATTCTGCATGCATAAGGTGTGAATTCATTATCTTGCTTTGACAATGTATGTAATGTATAATCCATTTCCTTTTCTAGATAATAAATTACAACAGTGTAATCATTAAAGAAGACAAGAAAATGTTTGATTAATTGGCTTGCACTGCAATACATTCAGTTATAGACTGGTTGACGTACATATAGACCGTGTATGTAATCTGTAACCCATTCCTTTTTCCAGAATATTAATTATAACAGTGTAGTGTCAAAAATGACAATCAATGTTTTAACAGTTTGCATGTGATACAAAGTTACAGAGTGTGATATAGACATATACACTGGATTGCCTCTTTGTACGTAGGCATATCTGTTTATGTCTTCCATTGATGAATTTGCTAATAATATGTTGGATCTAAACATAGTGTTAATTATGCTGTAAGGCTTTACAAATAGTATAATTAACAATTTGTTAATCACCAACTAGGGAATGCAATGTGACATGAAGCATAGACAACTGTCACATTGCCATTGGGGTGTGATTAACTGGCTGTTCATCTTACTTCTTTTAGTTCAGTACTGCTTATATAAAAAAATTATACCACAAGGGAAGTGTTTAAAGTGTTCTGTTTAAATTCGTTCCTCACTTGGATGATGATTTTCAATTAAGTATTACTTTGACCAGTGGTTTTAGAAAGCCGTTTCGGAATCAGAATGCATCATAACAGTCATTAAACAGTGCTTGAGGTTGGAACACTGGCATTAAGAATTCATCTTCCACAAGGAACAGACTGTATTTGACAGTGTAACTGGGAGTACTGTAAGGTCATTTGTTCCCTTACATCCCATCATATGGCAACATGAAGAAGAACTTTTTTTTATGATGTCTATTCACTATTTTTCATAAACGTTTAGATGATATTACTTTTGATTCATGTGTTCTTTGCACACATATTTGTATTGTTTTTACTTTATTTCTTTAACTCATTCATTTTTATTAATACTAGAAACAATGGAAAAAAGGGCTAGATTATGTCCAGAAGGAAAAATACATAGGCCCAGATATTCAAAAGGGTTGAGCCATGCGCAACAGGGTTGCACAATGCGCAAGTCCAAAATGCGCCATTCTGCGATATTCAGCAGGAGGCAGTTACGCCCACTGCACCAGGTTATGAGAGAGCAATGCAAATGAATGCATGCTCAACAGGAGGAGGATCCATGCATAACCTGCGCAACCCGATATTCAGTCGGGTTGCGCAGAGTTGTGCATCGCAACAAAGCTGCGCCCGCACAAGCTTGAGCCAAAAAAAAGGAAGCAGTCGGGGCCACCACAGGTGAGCTGCTGCGTGCAGGCGCAACACAGCAGCTGCCACCCCTGGCTGGCCCCCAACTCGCTCCCTGTTGCCCCACCAGCCCGATCGCCGGGCAGTACCGTATGTCCCCCATCCCACAGCCCGGTCGCGGGCAGAACCTGATAAACCTCCCCAGTGCCAGATCACGGCAGAACCTGTATAAACCCCCCAGGTGCCCGATCGGCGGGCAGAATGTAACCCTCCCCCAACCCGAATAACTCCTGGTGGTCAGTGGACCGTAAAGCCCGATCCTTGGGCAGAATGTCTATAGAACCCCCCAAACATCTCCTGGTGTCTAGTGTCCCCCACCCACCACAGAACCCTCCACCGCTCCCCGCGCCAGCAGGCGACAGCATCACCGCCTGCCGCCCGCCGCCCGCCGACTGACTGTCGGTGGGCTGCCGCCCGTGGTGCAGAGCTACAGTCAAGGTAGTGTAAGGCCTGTCCTCGACGCTGCTGCCTGGCAGGGTGGCCAGGAGCAAGTCCGGGATCGGCGCGATCTACATGCAAAAGGCACGCAAATGGGACAATATAAAGAGATGCAAATGGCCCCCTGCACCTTGCATAAATGATGGCCCCATTTGCATGTCACCTTTGAATATCGGAAATTTGCGCATGGCGCCTAATGGTACTAACGCCACGCCGGAGTGAATGCTCAACTCTGGCAGCTGCGGTGGCGCCAGTTCCACTGCGCTTCATCTTGCCAAGTGCTGTGGCAGGCGGATATTCAAAGGAGTTGCTCAACAGCGCAACTCCTTTGAATATCACCGGCCACCCCCGCGCAATCTATTTTGAGCAGCGAGGGCTTAAGCACTCAGATTGGCGAGTTTGAATATCTGGGCCATAGTATTCAACAGTTGTTTACTTGAGTTGTTCAACATCTGTCCCATGTGATGATCATCATGCAGTGGAAACATTTATCGTAAGTGTGGATCAGCCATCCATGTAACACAGGACTGTGACATATGTAGATACAAAAGACTGGTATAGTCAACTGTATATCAGCCAAATACCAGCTGGTAACTTAATGAGGCTTTACCATGCCAGTTTCACATCTCTGATGTCGACCGGCATTACAGCGACAGGAATCATGTCGACCGCAAATCGTGGTTGGCATGATTCCATGACAGACTCCAGGTCCTGCTTTCACTGGGGAGCTTTGCACCCCGAACTCCCCATGCAGGTGGCTGCACCCCCCGCAGCCCCCTACTAAAAGATTCTTAACTCTAGTCAGAGTTAAGTCGAGGTGGAGGTGCAGGACCGGGAGGCAGCATGCCCTTGTCTCAGGTACACCAACACAGCGACCTGTTGTCAAAGTGTTAATTTTGCTGACAGGAGCATAGTTCACTGTGTTGGTGTCACTGTATGGGGGGCATACCACTTGATGATATCTGGGTCAATTCTATTTACTGATAGTTTACCATCAAAGACATTGAGCGTGTACGAAGTTATGAACATTCCAGCTGTGAACAGAGCTACATACTTTAAACATCATAGACAATACCTGCAACCAGTAATATATCATGTATGGGAAGATCACCACAGAGGGGACAAGAAAATGATAGAAGGCATCCTTAGGATGGCAGAAAAGGGGGAGATATTGCTGATGGGGGACCTGAATATGCCAGATGTTAACTGGAGCACCTTTGATGCAGTCACATCCAAGAGTAGGGCCATTTTTGATGCCCTACGGGGGCATGCCTCAGACAGCTAGTGTTGGAGCCCACTCGAGAGGGAGCAATCTTAGACCTGGTACTCTCAAATGGGGGCAGAGAGAGGATCTCAGATCTAGAAGTGGGTAGCCATCTGGGAAGAAGTGACCACCTAACAGTGTGATTCATGATAAACTCAGCTGTAGAGTAAAGCCATACAAAAGTGCAGGTACTGGACTTGAGGAGGGTCGATTTTGTCAAAACAGGACAGTGTCTCAGAAAAGCACTAGCAAACATGCAAGAAGGAGGGGTGGAGCAACACTGGGGAAACATCAAAACTGTCATCAGAGAGGGAACAAGCCTTTGTGTGAAGCAAATAAACAAAAGAAAAGAAAAGAAAAAAAAAAACACTATGGTTCTCAAAAGAGGTGGCGGAGAAGTTTAGGGAGAAAAAGAAAACATTCAGGAAGTATAGGAAAACACAGAGGGAGCAGGACAGAGACCTTTTACCAGTTAAAGCAGAAGGAAGTGGGGAAGGAAGGCAGTTAGAATAGCAAAGGCTCAAACTGAGGAAAAGATAGCCAACTCAGTTAAGAAGGGGGATAAAACCTTTTATAGGTACATTAGGGAGTGAAAAAAGGAAAAGGGAGGGATACTGAGGCAAAATAAAAAGGGTGGGTGGGCAGAAAGGGACAATGAAAAAGCAGGGATACTGAATGAATATGTCTGCTCAGTATTCACAAAAGAAGAGGAGGAGGAGGAGGTGCATAATCCAGTCAATAGAAGCACTCTGGATAGGGGGGTCGATATCAGTCCTTTCACAGAAGAAAGGATTCTAAAATAACTCCTAAAACTGATGGCAGACAAAGCAATGGGGCCTGATGGGATTTACTGAAGAGTTCTAAAAGAACTAAGGGGAGAACTAGTAACACCACTCACTACCCTTTTTAACAAATCATGGGAGGATGGTGTGATACCTGAGGACTGGAGAAGAGTGAATATGATTACTCTTCACTAAAGTGGGATCAAGACAGAGGCAGGAAACTACATACCTGTCAGTTTGACCTCAGTGGTAGGGGAAATTATGGAATCACATTTGAAGGGAAGAACTGTTGAGTACCTAGAGGCCAGTGGGTCCAGGACCCAAGGCAGCATGGATTCATAGTAGGAAGGTCATGTCAGATGAATGTAATCAATTTCTTTGACTGGGTGTCCAAAGTAGTAGACCAGGGAGGGGCTGTGGACATGGTCTACCTAGATTTTAGCAAGGCATTTGACACAGTCCCACACAAAAGATTAATAAACAAATTAGCTAGCCTGGGAGTGGGTCCCAAGGTGGTAGCATGGGTAAAACATTGGCTGGACAACAGGACGCCGAGGGTAATAGTAAACGGAGTCCATAGTGAAGAAAGAGGGGTTATTAGTGGGGTACCGCAGGGTTCAGTACTGTGTAAGGTCCTTTTCAATGTCTTTATAAGTGACATTGCAGAGGGTCTGGAAGGAAAAGTATGTCTCTTTGCAGATGACACAAAGCTCTGTAACAGGGTGGATACACAAGGTCGAGTGGAAAGGATGAGAAGGGACTTGACAAGGTTGGAGGAATGGTCAAATATATAGCAGCTTAGATTCAATGCAAAAAAGTGCAAAGTAATGCACCTGGGAAACAAAAACCCAGGGGAAGAGTACACAATGGGTGGTGAGATGCCAACAACAACAAAAATGGAAAGGGACCCGGGGGTAGTTACATCAGATGACTTAAAGGTGGGCAAGCAATGTGAGAAAGCAGTAAGGAGGGCTGTGGGATACTGGGATGCATAGGGAGAGGCATCACCAGTAGAAAACAAGAAGTTGTTATCCCTCTGTACAGACAGTTGGTGAGACCTAATCTGGAGTACTGCCTGCAGTTCTGGAGACCCGATCTCTGCAAGGACATAGACAGTGTGGAGGCTGTTCAGAGGAGGGCAATCAAAATGGTGCAGGGTCCACACCAGAAACCATACGAAGAAAGACTAAAGGAGCTTAATATGTATAGCCTCGAGAAAGGGGGGGGGGGCATGATAGAAACTTTCAAGTACCTCAAGGGAATCAGCAAAGTCCAAGTGGGTAGCATCTTTCAGAAAAAGAGATGTGCAAGAACAAGGGGGCACAATTTGAAGATAGAGGTGGGAAGGCTCAGAGATAATGTGAGTAAGTGTTTTTTCATGGAGAGGGTTATTGATGCATGAAACAGCCTTCCTGAGGAGGTTGTGGAGTCAAAAACAGTGGGGGAAATTCAAGAATGCATGCGACAGACATAAGGCAATTCTAGTGAGGGCAGGAGGAAGTAGGCTGTTGGTTAACTAGGATCTGCAGCTTATCCATCAGGTAGGGAAATGAGCAGACTAGGTGGGCCAAGTGGTCCTTATCTGCCATCAAATTCTATGTTTTGTTATTTCTATTATGAACTGAATACCTTGTCGGGACCCCTCATTTTATCTGGAGATGGATGATCCGACAGTCTTGTACATTGCGTTAAATTTGGATCATACAGTGTTATCGAACAAGGGATTAATAAAGTACTGGATGTTGTCAATGTTCAGTTACTGTCTTTAACTATGTACTGTTAGTCTATGATTTACCTCACACATAGCTACATTTGCTAAAGTTTATTTTTATAGCAAACAGAAGATATCCGAGTTGTGAACTCTTTATTTGAGTCTATCTTACACAGAAAGACAGCGTGTGATAAGTAAGTCTGTCAGTATGTGGCATGATGTCTGGCCAGGAGATGTCAATGCCCATGAGCGTCCATGTGCCACTCTGATGTTAGCTCACACGTCAGTGCTGTTGGATGGGTTATTCATTTCCATGACTTTTAACCTTTGCATTGCTGTTCTTTACAGTTTTCAAAAACAAAATACAACTTATTTGGAGTAAAGTAAGAGAGTGGGCTCATTACGTAGTAAAAACAGAGTTTTTAACAAGCTACTGTTTACTACTGATTTATCCATATTCTGAATATAATACTGTTTTAACAGTTTGTGGTTAACAAATCAGTGTTTAGGTAACTACACAGCCCTTTCTTTAAAATGAAGTTCATGCTGCAGTTATTCTTTGATAACACAGTGCAATAACTCCTTTTCATTTCTTAATCAAGAGTAATGAAGTCAAATCTAGCACATGGTGCAAGTTAGAAGGCCTGTGTAGGATAGTTGAATTTCTTGCTGTGAATCATCTGACCATTGACACGCTAATCACAGATAGACAAAGGCAAATTGGCAAATGGATTTGTGAGAACTTGCCAAATATCTCACATCTATATGATGTGTGGCACATTGCAAAAGATAACCTTTGAAGCACAGTGCTATTGATGAAGCGTATGATTGCTTATGTTCTTAACGTGTATCAGATCATTATATCCACTACTAGTATCAATAGTTGCATTGATGAAGTGAGTGTACTTAATGATGACCTACTGCTAATGGACTCCAAATCATGGTATTTAATTAGATCTGGATTACTGAATGCAAACAACATTGACTTGCCTTTATGCTGCCTGTTTCTTTTCTTTTTAATAGAAATATGTAAGGCATATCTAAGAGTTGTGGTAATGTGGATTGCAGTAGTACCAATTCGGCATGTAGTAAACTCATGTTAAAGTATTGAAATATTGTATGTATGGCATCTTCATAACTATGTAAAGTTTCTCATACTGTACTTAGGGATTGGTAAGAAAATTGATAGTCTTTCCTTGCAAAAGGGATGTGAAGCATGGGGGGCCAAGTCCAAGTCAAATGATGCAACCTGCAAGTTTATGTGAGTTGCGACATTCGCTGCTACATCAGGGACCCTGCTCTGTATTCCAAGAGTGGTAGGATCCTGGCACTTATGACATGTGGGTTAAGCAATGTGGAGGCTACCACCATGGGCATGTTGCAAGTCATGGCCCACTACCAGCAGCACCCCAAAGCCCCCCACCCCAGAACACCTTGGCACACACCAGGGGGCATGGGGGGCAGGACAGGTGGCACAGGAGTCTGGGGGGTGCACCAGAGAATGGATCCCTGGGGTCCCTGACATCCGGAAGGTGGGGGCAGAGGTATGCTTGTGGGGCATGGGGCACATCAGTGCTGTTGCTGCAGCACTGTGGAATGGGCATCCAACAGATGGCACCATTGAATGGCCCTTAGAGCAGCTCCAGGCTGCTCCAACTTAGCTGTGACACTGCAGCTCCTAGAATCATGCTAGCGGGTTATGGCAGCAACTTTCTTAGAATAGGGCACAGTTGCTGCTATAACCCACACTTGCACCATGTCACTGCAGGCTGCAGCACAGTGGGTGGCATATCCAGTGGTTGTCATAGCCTGCAGCTGACTGATGCATGGCCCCTCTTGGAATCCGGGATGGTGTACCGCCTGGCATAAGTTTCAAGATATGCCAAGGGGTTTGGCATATCTCGGCTTACACTGGCATACCCGGTCTTGGAATCAGGCCCATGGATCTTTGGCACACATCAATCATTAATCATTTATACTAGAGTGCCTTATCTAGTCCTCATCTTGATGGTGCACACATTGTTGCCAAATGGTCTAGTGTGATGAATCACATTGAGAATGTCCATGAAGGACATAATGCTTTATTTGAACAGTGCTTACATGGTGATTTATCAGATGTAGAAAGGTCCAACGAATGGTTGACACACAGTAAGCATTAACGTTGTTATTGGTACAAGGAGCTTAGATATGTGTAACATGTGTTTCACTACTGTATGTGGTTCTGTGTAGCTAACATGCACATACAATCTTCCTATAACCCAAGAAAATAGCTCTGCAAAAATTATGAATTAATATTCACTACCATTATTAAGGCATTTTGATTTCAGTTGATGTTTAGTAAATTGAAATTGGTATTCTATATGGCATAGCTGCTATCCATTTGATAACAGAAAAGACAATGCATAACACAGCTGTAGTGAATGCATATTATTAATTTTGTGATATCTGCCGGTATTTAATTCCCTCCAGATTCTAATGCAGCAATCAAGCTTGAGGCTATCCTTATAAATAAAATGTCATTGAATGACATTTCCAAACTATCATCAGATTTCCAAACATCCGGTTTATAGGCATTTCATTGCTTGATTTTACATTTTGTGCCGAAACACACCACTTTCTCATACATTGGGATGTGCAGCAGGTAAAGTACGATGGCAAAGTAATTTTATCACATAGCTATTTGGTAGTAATAATAAGTTTGTGACATTAATGTTGGTGGAATACCTGAACATTGTCATGGTTACTGAAACATGACACTTGAGCAAACATGTTTGAGATGTTATCATTCCAGTACACAAAACCGTGTGGACAATTAGGGTAGAAAGTGGTGTGGGAGGTGAAAGTCTTTCTACAACATGGAGGGGATGAAAGTAATATATTTATATGGATTCTGACAGGTTACTTTGACTGTGTAAGCAGGGATGGTGGTCAGCAAGGAGTTGTAGATATGGTCTACTTTGAACAGGGAGGGGCTGTGGATATGGCCTACCTAGACATTAGCAAGGCATTTGACACAGTCCCGCACAAAAGATTAATAATCAAGTTGGCCAGCCTGGGAGTGGGTCCCAGGGTGGTAGCCTGGGTAGCAAACTGGCTGCACAACAGGACACAGAAGGTAATAGTGAATGGAACACATTCTGAAGAAAGGGGGGTTATTAATGGAGTATCTCAGGGCTCAGTACTGGGTCCAGTCCTCTTTAACATCTTTATAGGTGACATTGCAGAGGGTCTGGAAGGAAAGGTATGCCTCTTTGCAGATGACACAAAGATCTGTAACAGAGTTGATACACAAGGGGGGGGGTAGAAAGGATGAGAAGGGACTTGGCAAGGTTGGAGGAATGGTCAGACATATGGCAACTTAGATTCAATGCAAAGAAGCGCAAAATAATGCACCTGGGAAATAAAAATCCAGGAGAAGAGTACACAATAGCAGGGGAGGTACTAACGACAACAATAATGGAAATGGATCTGGGTGTAGTCAGATCAGATGACCTAAAGGTGGGTAAGCAATGTGAGAAGTCAGTAACCTGTAACCCAAACTCAATCTACCAATCTCTTACATCATCTTACTGTGTTGTTTCAGTATCTACTTACACATGTAGAAAAGGTGTCTTTTCAGCATCCTCAGGGAATTCTTGTCAGTACTGGTAATATGCGGTCTCAAGAACGTATTGATTGAGACAGACAGCATGAAAATCTTCATGTTCTGTTATACATTTTCCTTGGACGTCCTCTACATCACCGTAAATATCCCTAATCTGATTGATTAATTCTGTGAGTTCATGGCAACATCGACAGCTAATATCATCATCCAGTACAATGCATTTTCTGCATGAACACCTGCAGCTCATAAAAAATTTAAATCATTGTCATTAACAATGTTAGTTACAGTATATTATAAAACTAGTCTCAGAAATGCTGCATTCTGATTGGCTGCTAGGATCCCTACAGCTTTACATTAATCTTTGTTACACTGCCATGTGCAGCCTGATTAACATGGTGCATGAATTCTTCCTGCCAACATTCCATCCTCTAGCACTGCTGAATGACTGGAATGATGTATTCTGCTTCTGAACCAGCATTCTTAAACTGTTGGTGGAAGAACTATTGTACTAAAAAATCTCCCTCTAAATGAATAAAACATTTACAAAGTACACTTCTCTTTTCTTTTGGAATCATTTTTATAATAGCAATAAGCCACTCTCAAGAGTTAGATTAACAGTCAGTTAAGGCAAGGCAAGGCAAATTTTATTTAAGAAGATGCCCATCCCAGAGGCTCTGGGCACCGTACATCAATCAAATAAAAACAACACAGCACAATAACAATCAATAAAATATACTGCCCCAAACAAGTTAAAACATAATTTGCTACACAATTTGTTTCATTCCTAAAACTAAAATAAACCTTAAAAAATTAAACAATATAAACTATAAAACATAGTCCAGGAATGCTTGATCGTACAAAACTGGCTTGAGTTGGGCCTTAAAAACCTCAACAGAGGGGGCCTCCCTAACAACTAAAGGAAGTGAATTCCACAGGACGGGGGCGGTGATACTAAATGCTCTGTCGCCAGCATTTCTTAGCTTCGTCCTGGGAATCGCAAGGAGGCCCCTAGAAGAGGAGTGTAGGGAACGGACCGAGACAGCAGGTGTAAGCAGGTCACTCAGGTAGCCAGGGCCCAGGCCATGTAGGGTCTTAAAGGTGAGCAAACTCCCCTGAAAGAGGACCCTCCACCTAACCGTCAGCCAGTGCAGATGACGCAGCACCGGGGTAATATGACAGAATTTAGATTGTCCTGTCAACAACCTCGCTGCTGCATTCTGCACCAGCTGTAGTTGGTGCAGGGTACCCCCAGAGACCCCGAGATAGAGTGCATTACAGTAGTCAAGCCTGAATGTCACAAAGGCATGCACCAAAGTGGGGAGGTCCAGAGGTGGAACTAAGGGCTTGATCCTGGTGAGATTCCTCAGATGATAAAAGCTAGTATGGACAACGGAAACCACCTGAAATTCAAGTGTCAAACCACTGTCAAGAATAACACCCAGATCACGCACCCTAGTGGAGGCCTTCAACGGTACGGAGCCAAGGCAAAGTCCTGTCTCTGCACCAGAAGCCAACCTATCATGTCCTCTGTTCGACTCAACCACCAGTACCTCCGTCTTACTGGGGTTGAGTTGCAACCAGCTGGAGGCCATCCAGTCATTGATTTCAGCAAGGCAGCTGTTAAGCACTTCTACTGCACAGGATGTTCCAGGGGCAAAGGAAAAGTACACCTGGGTGTCATCAGCATAGCAGTGAAAGCCCAAGCTGTACTTCCTAATGAGCTCTCCCAGGGGTAGCATGTACACGGCAAACAACATCGGTGACAAGACCAAACCCTGGGGAACTCCGCACAACAGGTGGTCAGGGGAGGAGGAGAAATTCCCCATCACCCTCTGCCTCCTGTTGGATAAAAAAGACTCAAACCAGCAGATGACAGAGTCGGCGAGTCCACAGAATTCCCTTAGGCGGTCAAGTAACACACGATGGTCCACTGTGTCAAATGCTGAAGAGAGATCGAGGAGAACAAGAATTGTCCCCTTCCCTCAATCTCTAGCCCTAAGGAGGTCATTGTGCACCCGAACTAGTGCAGTTTCTGTGCTATGCCTTGCGCGAAACCCAGACTGGAGTGGTTTATAAAGATTATGGGCCACAAGATGCTCCTCAAGCTGAAGCGCCACCACCTTCTCAACAAGCTTACCTAAGAATGGAAGATTGGAGATAGGATGGTAATTTGCCTTGACGTCAGGGTCCAAAGATAGTTTTTTCAGAAGGGGTCTCACCAATGCCTCCTGCAAGACATCAGAAAAGACCTCCTCTGACAAGGAACACCAAACAATCAAGGCAAACACCAGGCCAGTGGAGTCAACATATCCCATTAAGAAACGAGTTGGCACTGAGTCCAGTTCACAAAAGGTGTGCCAAAGCTTGGAGGCAATCTCAATGGCCTCAGCCACCTCCACCAGTCTAAACTCACCCCAAACAGATGGAGTGCTCTCCGGCAGCCCATGGTGACCACTGTCGGACAGATTCTGGTCCACTAGCAGAACCCCCTGCTTGATAGCAGACACCTTGTCCAAGAACAACCGAGCAAACCCATCGCACAATGCATTCAAAAAGGCTACCTTCGGCTGTAGACAGGAAGGATGAAGTAGCCTGTCCACAGTCCGAAAGAGCACAGTTGGTCAGTTCCTCCCGGCAGCAATCTCCCTGGACAGGAATTCTGCCTTCTTACAGTTGTTTTCCCCCTGGTATGCACCATAGTGCATACGCAGGGCCAGTTTGTCTACCCCCAGGCCAGACTTCTTCCAGCAGTGCTCTAATCTCTGACCCAAAGTCTTCATCTTCTTGAGCTCCCCATCAAACCAAGGGGACCTCAAGTGGGAAGACCTGGGTTATACACGGGCTAGTGCAAAGGAGTCAAGCCCACCAGAAAGTGCCTTATTATAGGCGCCCACTACTGTGCACACCCCCCCCCACATGCATTGTCCATGCTAGATAGGTCAGCCACTGCCAAAAAACCCTCCGTGGTAAGCACCCCCAGGGGCAATATGGCACTCGGCTGTGCCTCATGCCACATTACACCCATAGGGTGTGATTAACAGACTGTTAATCTAACCCCTGGTCATGCCTTATTACTTAAACATTAGTCATACACAGATGATGTTATGTACAAGTAGTTCATATGCAGATAAGCTATGCCAGTAGTTCACAAGATAAGAACCATGGCAATATATCAATCTTATGTAGCATACATGGAGGATGACCTGAGCTGGCCATATGGAACCTCATGATTGGAATGTGACAGTGTCAACCAATGGAACCAAAACTTACTCCTGGTGGCTTGGACATAAAGCTGATGTGGAGAGTATGGTTATGGCTTCATTTGGGGTATAGTAACCCTATTAAGGGAATGCCGGCCTCTACAGTGGTAACGGCCTGTATCTTTCCATCAATGGCTGCCAATGATCTTGGAGGACTTTTTAAATGCTTCATTGGCAATTGCATAAACTATCCATTGAGAGATGAGAAAATAAGCCATGTAAATCAAATCACCCAACCAATAGGCTAATGAAAAAAGCATGGAGGACACATATGTCACAATTTTGCTGGTAAGCACTTTTCTTGACAGACAATGTGAAGATAGGGAGAACAATGGAAATAGGAAGTATGACAGGATGACTGCTTGCATAGGATGGGGAACCATGAACATAAATGCCAGCAGCATGGGAAACAATATAACTGAGCAGGTATCACTGTTAACTGATGCTGACTTTTTTTTATACATTACATATACAGTACATGGCATATTCTGAACCATGACTGGGGTGAAGCTATGAAGTGATTCTACTGTATTCTAGAGAGACATGAGGTGTAACAAGGGATGGGGTGGTGACTCTATAACACGGGTAAGCTGAAGAGCCATCAGAGTCGAAAAGATTTAAGTGCTGAGGTAACAGAGACACTAAGCTTTAACCAGGAATCATGCACTGCCACAGCCATTCAATCTGGTGTAATCTATGGGGCTGGGGAGTTATAAGAAATATTTAATCAATATGGTACGTTGTGGCATTGATGGTATTAGGTTTCACCCATGCTCAAGGGCCTTGAGAATCAAGAGGCTATGAAGAGTACAGTCAGCCCATTGACATTGGGAGAAACCAAGTACCATCAACGTTACAAGAGTACAGTATAGCATACATAGAATGAGTCCGTATGAGTCTGTTATTAATACGGTACTGTGAATGTTTTCAAATACACAAATCATAATAGTTTACTGTTGTTATTCTTGACATTCAATACATTGTTTGATTGTTTTTCATGAACTGATGAATTCAAAAAGTTGCATAATACCAGTAGTAGTAGTAGAAGTCAGTGCTACCCATGCCCTACTATTATAAACATTCACTCAGGAGATGCTAACACAGTGTACATGCTTATGAAACTATTGTGAGATCCAGTAGCTTACACAAGCGGTCATCAAGTACAGTGAGAACCTCAATTTTATCTGTTGACCAGAATGGAACATGGATTTCTCAGGAAACTTGTATGGATAGAAAGGCAGGTCTGGCGATTGGGATCGTATGTGTGATTTCATATGGATAATCAACTAAATATTTAATAAAAGAGTACAAGACTATTTATTAGTACTAAAATGAACAAAGAAGTACCAGGAGTGGTGGGGTGGTGGGATGGTTGGATAGGCATAAAGAAGGAGAGAGTAGAACCATACCATGCAATACTCTATTTATGAAACACAGAGGGGGGATAAAAAAGTGAAATGGGTGGCAATCTACATTTGGGAGGGAATTATAAGCAACCAAAGTTCAGTGAATACAGGAGGGACTGGTAGCAATGTGGGCCACCCTGGAGACAGGAAATGACACTGACCTTTGTACAGGTATGTTCTACAAAATTCCAGCACAATAAGAGGAGCTGAATGGGGAAATAGTGGAAGCAACCCACATAATGACAGCAGAATGTGAAGTACTGATGGTGGCAGACTTCTAGTTGCTGGATGTGGATTGGACAGAGCACCCAAGCTACCGCCATGGCCAGGTGCAGAGACATCTTGTATGCCCCTGCATGGGTCATGCCTCTAGTAGCTTGTAGTGGAACATACCAGAGGAAGAAGCAGAACTGGACCGTGTGCTCATCAATGTGGACAAAGTCACCAATGTAATGATTGGTAGCCATATGGGGTCCAGAGATCATTGTTTGACATAGTTTAATGTCAGAACAGTGGAGGGGTCAAACCACATGAAAGAAGGGGTCCTGGCTTTCAGGCAGGTTGACTTTGTAAAAATTAAGGAGCGCATCAATGAAGCACTGCCAAGGAAAATAAGGGAGTGTATGTACAGAAACAAAGGGCTAATCATTATGGAGCCAATGCAGAGGCAACAAGCCTTTGTGTTAGTCATGTAAGCTAAACAAATAGGAAAGAATAAACAGCTGCGTCTCTCTAAGTATGTGGCCAGGAGGGTAAGAGATAGAAAAGACTAGCTTTCAGGAAGTACAAGTAAACACAGATGGAGGAAGATGTGGAACTGTATCTGGAAAAGCCATGGGATTTTGGGAAAACAGCCAGAAGTGCAAAGGAGACAAGTATAAAGGTTGGGAAGGGATAACTACCATAATATCAAAATGATTAAGAGAGGTGTTGTCATCACCACTAACAGCCGTATTGAACAAATCAATAGAGACAGGTGTTTTTCCAGAGTTATAGAGGAGGGCAAATGTAATCCCTCTTCCCAAACATGGGAACAGGGAAGAGGCTGGGAACTACATGCAAGCCAGCCTGATCTCAGTGGTGAGAATATTAATGGAGTCACTGCTAAAGGAAATGAATGTGATATTTCTTGAATGCAACAGTGCATATGATCCAAAGTAGCATGGATTTACAGTGGGAAGGTCTTGAGAAACAAACCTGATAGATGGATTTGACTGGGTGACAAGGAGGTAGATAGCGAAGAGTTGGTGGATGTGGCTTCTCTATATTTTAGTAAAACCTCTGACACAGGCCCACATAGTAGGTTAAAAAATAAGTTAGAGTAGCCTGTGAGTGAGCCACAAGATGATAAACTATGTCAGACAATGGTTAAGTAACAGGATGCTGAAGTTGGTGGTAAATGGGGTTCAAACCAAGGATAGGGGGTTCCATAGGGATAAGTAATGGGCTCAGTCCTCTTCAATGTCTTCATATGTGACATTACAGAAGGGATGGAGGGGAAGGAATACAACTTTGTAGATGACATTAAGTACTGCAACAAGGTTGGTGCTCCATGGGGGGAGGATAAAATGAGAATGGACCAAAAGAAATCTGTGAAGAGTAGTTGAGAGTGTGGCATCTAATATTCAGTGCTAAGAAGTGCACAATTATGCACTTGGGGCACATAAATTCAAGTTAGGAGCTCAAAATATGGGGGTGGTTGGCAGGGGTTTGAGATACAAACAGCAACCAGCCATGAAAGAGACATAAAGGTAATATTATCTGAAGACATAAAAGTAACCAAATAATTTGAGAACGCTGTGGGGAGAGCCAGTGAAGAGCTAGGGTGCATAGGGAGAGGTGTCACCAGCAGAACGTATGATATGGTTATGCCAGTGAACAGATCACTAGTGAGACCTCATCTGGAGTACTGTGTCCAGTTATGGAGGCCGCATCTCTGGATGGACATAGGCAAAATATAGACAGTAAAGAGAAGAGGAAAAAGGAATGTTTGCAATGACTGCATCAGAAACCGTATGCAGAAAGACTAGATGGCCTCAAAATGTACTCAATGGAAGAGAAGAAACTGAGAGAGGATATGATAAAAACATTCAAGTAAATTAGGTGTATAAGCAAAGTACAGGAGGTTAGCATCTTTCAAAACGGTGCACAAGAACAAATAAGGCATGATATGGCAAGAAGGTGGTAGCCTCAAAGGGGCACCATGAGGAAATACTTTTACACAGAAAGTGCAGTGGGTGATTGTAACAGTGTGCATACGGAGGTGATGTGGACAAAAATAGTAGGGAAATTGAAGAATGCATGGGATAGACATAATAGTAGTCTAGCAATACGTAACAGATGGTAAGCCACAGATCAAATAGGGTCTGCATTAATGCATTAGGCAGGGAAAGAGTACGAGACTAAGTCGGCAATATAGACCATATCTGCCATCAGCTTCTGTGTATTGGTGTGTATCTGTAAACCCTGTCAATTCAACAGACAAAGATATAAAAAAAATAATACCAATCAGTGTTTTGAAGTCTCATCTGCATGTCTTTCTGAACTACACCAAGTGTAAAGGTACTTGAAGAGTCATCACATGGTCATGCAGGTGGCTCAAAATTATATGGTGTTATTCCCAGGTGCTCCATACTGTGACCAAATCATCTTCAACATCAGTGTCATCATAATCTTCATCAGACTGATTAGTATATAAGACATCATTCACATCATCACTGCTGTTGGATTCATCAGACTGGATGGGCCTTGCAGTCCTTATCTGCCGTCAACTTCTATGTTTCTATGTTTCTATCTCTGGTATCACCGTCGCTAAAGACATGCAGATTATCAAGCATCTTGAAATGCAAGGTAAAATAAGAAGCTCATAAGGGGTATTGCATGGAACGCACACTACGCATTGTGAACCAATATTTTAGCAAAGACTCTTAGAGAACTTCAATGAATGCTAATCTGTTTAGAAAATTGTAAATTGATAAAGAATAACCAATGGTCAGATTAACAGTCAATAAATAATTCCACGGTGGTGCATATATAAAAATGGGCACATTGTCAACTATTAAAAAGCAAACACACTAACAGTTCTTCAGCTAACAATTTAATGATGCTCCATCCGATTCAGAATGAATAATTCCAGTCATTCAGTCATACATTAAGATGGACATGAAGAATCCATGAGCAATGGTGAAGCGGAAGTACCTAACAGTTTGACATGGATTAATGTAAGGCTGTTGAAGTTAAATTTGAGGAAAATTAACAAGATCAGGGTTTAATTGTTTCCATCTCATACCATAACAGATGAATAACTTTAAATGTCATCTGTGACTGGCAAGATGTTTGCATACCCTTTATGTTAACATGCTATATTAATTTAGATTGCAATGATTCTGTGAAGTGTAAAATAAGTTTGAAAAATGATGGTTTTTCAGAGAGTTGTAATGGCTTGCAGGGTTAGGTTTTTGCTCTTGGGACCAGAGCCTGCAGGTTTGAATCCCTGAGTAGCTATTTTTTTTATAGTTCAAGATCAACATACATTTCCAGAGTTATCCCCTTCTGCAATGGTGTGATAGTTTACACAATATGTAGTTCTAACAGTGAAAGGTAAAATGGCTTGCATCACATTTATTTTGCTCTCTTCCACTATACCCTGAGTATGAATTCATGGAAGAAATATGTTGTTGCCATAGTCATTAGCCTGAACAGTTTAATAGAGGTAGCCGAGTTGGGTATCCAGCAACAGAGGCAATGCTAAACTTTCAGCACAGTCAGCACATCAGAGTATGCAAAGTAGGAAAATCAAAACAAACAAAAAAAAAGCCCAGCCTCTAGAGATCAGTTATGCTGTATTTTAGGCAGAATATCAATATCAGGGTTTAATTAATTTCACCTAATGGGCTGATAACAGAATAAAGTTTTCAATTAAAATGTAACTGTCAAAATGATTGCATGCCCTTTTTATGACTTTGTGCATTTCAATTACAGTGTTTCTGTTAGATAAGAAATACATTTTAAAAATGATAGCTAAGAATCATTCCGTACCTGTGGCTCAAGTGGTTAGATGACTGTCTCTGGTGAAAAAGACTATGGGTTAGATTTCCTCAACTTGCTGAATTTGTTTCCCCAAAATACCTGTTGAATATTGGTATAAAGTTCCCTGATTAATTAGAAGAATTATACTAGTATTATTAATCTTAGAATTAGTAGCTGTGGAATAAACACACAATTGTTTTTTTTTTCACCTTCAAAAAATAATGTGGTAATGTTCAAAAAGATTGAGAACTGAGAGGCAAACAATGTAGGGTAACTGAGCTGGTATAGGATTTATTTTGCTCCTCATCATGCGGAGGGAAGAGGAGCATATTATACCATAATAAATGAATAAGCCTGAATTTCAACTGCAAAATGTTTGCACACCCTTTATGTTAACATGCTATATTCAGTTCAATTGCAATGGTTCTGTGAGGTTTGAAAGAAGTATTAAAAATGACTAGTAATTTCTACAAGCTGTGGTTGCTCACAGGGTTAGATTTTTTTGCCCTTGGGACCAGAGACTGCAGGTTTGAATCCCTGAGTAGCTATTGTTTTTGGTTTTTGGTTCAAGGACAATATAATGTTCCAGAGTGATAACAAACACTTTTACATCCCCCCCTCCTTTCTGCAATGGTGTGGTACTTTACAAAATATGTAGTTCTAACAGTAAAAACAGTGAAAGGTAAAACGGCTTGTATCATATTTATGTTGTTCTCTTCTACTATATCCTGAGTATGAATCCGTGGAAGAAATCTGTTGGTGCCATAGTCATTAGCCCAAACAGTTTACTAGAGATGGCCAAGTTGGGTATCCAGCAACAGAGGCAATGCTAAACTTTCAGCACAGTCAGCATGTCAGAGTATGCAAAGTAGGAACATCAAAACAAAAAAAAAACTCATCCACTGTAGATCAGCAATGTTTGGTTAGTGTGATCCGCTTGTAAAATAACAGTGCACCAGTTTGGGAGTTCATTCCTGGGGAGGCTCGTTTGTCAAACTTGTAGAATGTTTTGTGGCTTTTTTTTTAAATTTATGTAATTAATGATGATTTTAAACACTAGTCTAAAGTGTACAGGTAATGACAAATTAGCAGCTGTGATGGTGACAGTGCTCAGCCTTGACCCAATTCATGCCAATCAGTGCACACCAACTCGTTAGCCCACCCCCCAAAAAATGGATCTCAAAGCCATCGTTCAGCATGACAGACTGCTGAAAGTGTCAATATGAAAAGAACAGCTACTGCCATGCATTATGCCAGTGTCAGACTGCTAGTCAAATGACTTTGTAACTGTACCATGAGATGGATAATTGGGCAGTCCTTACTGTACATGTGTCATTACTGTTAAATGATGGGTACAATCTTGCAGAACCAACAAGCAACCATAGTGCTTGCATCTACCTTGTACTACCTATCATTGTTTATTTAATCATCTATTTATTTTTAAACATTCAGTTTTAGGCAGCCAACACACTAAAAACAGAATTATCTCCAGAGCTCTCAATTCACTGGCTGGGCATCCCTGTCTAATCCTGTGTGTCACTGCAATTTTTCCACAACTTGCATCTTGGGCAGAGTGGGGATTTAACACTGAACTGAGATTGTTATCAGGCATACACAGTAGACATGAATTTCAATTGCTCTGCAGTGGAACCATTCTTCAGTTTGACTCCCTCACCCATTGGAAGCATCAGTAAAAAAGAGCTTTCAATGTCTGCATGAAACGTTGAGGTTTTTTGCTCATGTTTTGCTGTGAGGGTATGCTGGATTCAAAATAAAGACAATCTTCTTATTTACAAAATGCGTCTGTCTGGGTGCTAGTGTGTCCCAGAGTTAATGTTTTCTGCTCTGTTCTAAGTTAAATTAAGCCACGGTTAAACTGCAATCAGACATGCTTTGAAGTGAACACTGTATGACAGCTGCTCGACTAAGCTCCTCTGCTCATGCTATTCAGCCAAGAGTGTTAGTGTTTACATCTGACAGTCACCCTTACAGGGATGAGCATGTAGAGGTGCCTCAGTAACCCAGCACATGTGCACAGAGATGAATGACTGAATACAAATGGGGTTCTACTTTTAATTCACATCACTTATACTCATGCTTTTGCATTCTGGGTGGCTGTGATTTTTTTTAAAATGAGTCCAGTTGCCACGTTTTGTCAAAACTACATCCCTGCATGAAGAAACATAAATAAGAAAATAGGAGACAAAAACACACCACTGCAGGTAGGAGAAAACTCTTTATTAGACAGGACAGACCTCAACATGCAATGAAAAGCTACTACCACTACTTTTGTAGTAGTAGTATTGATAGTGGGCAACTATCAATTTTTAATTCAAAAACAAGTGACTTAAACTAGCGTCTACCTGATGACAGTGGAAAATACACTCAGCGATATGTCTGATTTAATATAATTAGATGCAACACCTAGCACATCCAGCAATCTACCATCCTTATCTGTAATTTCAAAAAAGGACCCTATCATGCCATTAGATGGAGCAGTGGGGCTAAAATGCTCTAACTGTATAATGTACCAGTTGTTTGACGATCTTCCTTGTAGCCCCCTCTTTGTGTGTGAGAAATGTGATAATAATAGTGTTTTGAGGGAGGATATTGTTACCTTTTATAAAAAACTTGAAGTGTTAGAGTAACAACAAGCCTTAATGTCTGCCAACCTTAGAGAAGTCCATAACCTCCCACCTCCAACCATGAATGATGCCACTACACCTGATTGTAGCCAAATTAACAGCACACGAAAAGGAAATACTTCTGAAATGCTGACAAAATCAGACAAAAGTAAACATTCTGCAGAGGATGAGAAGAAAGTAGAATTTGATAAAGAAAACTGGACCAATGTCAAACAAGCTGAAAAAGCTAAACATAGATGTCAGGCCATTGGGTATACCTTGGAAGTAGAAAACAGGTACTGTCCATTAATAAATTTAGCAGAGAATGGAACAGAGTAGATGGAGCAATCAAATATACAATCTGAATCTCTGGATTTACCAACAGCCCCAAGTTCTTTGAAACCTAATAATCACGCTCACATGTATGAAACTCCAGTAGTAACAAATGATCAATCTGACAGGGTTTCCGTTGTAGAAGAAAAACTCTCTAAGAAAAGATGGGATAAATATCTGGAATCACAAAAGTTGTTAAAAAAAATCTGATCATGGAAAATGCAGTTAGAATTACAAATAGATAATACAAATAATAGGAAGTTATTATATTCCTATATGAACACTAATTGCCGAAATAAGGTCCAAGCTGTGGGACCAATTAAGGATAATCATCAGGTAATAATAGATGATAAATTAGCCGTTAACAAATTCAATACATATTTCTGTTCAGTATTTACCAAAGTGTCAAATCACAAAATACCTGATATTATAAAATCTGAATATATTTCCTAGAGGATGAAATTATGAATCTCATAAAACAGCTCAATATCCATTCCAGTGTAGGACCTGAAGGTATTAACACTATATTACTTAAAGAAACTAGGCATTTTTTGGCCTACCCCCTTACTTTACTTTTCAATATGTCTGTATTTGAAGGTTGTATACCACATGACTAGAGAAAAGCATTGGTTGTACCCATTCATAAGACTGGTGACAAGGGTAGAGTTGAAAACTACAGGCTAATTAGCCTTACTTCACATTGTTGTAAATTATTGGAAAGGCTTTTTGAAAACAAGCTGCTGCAGCATCTAGTAGTAATGAACCAAACTGATATCAAACAACATGGTTTTGTTAAGGGGAGATCTTGTACCACAAATTTGATTACCTTCTAAGATAGTATTAGTAAAAGTTTAGATGATGGGATTCCATCTGATGTGATCCTGTTGGATTTCTCCAAAGCATTCGATAGAGTAGATCATGATAAATTAATTATAAAATGTATTTCTTTAAAAGTTAATAGCTATCTGATTTATTGGATTCAAAACTGGTTATTAAATAGGAGTCAAAGGGTGCATATATATGGTGTACTATCGGAGGACGGGGATGTGTGCAGTGGAGTGCCCCAGGGTTCGGTACTGGGACCCTTATTATTTAATATTTATGTTTTAGATATGAACAAAAATATTAAATCCCATTTAAGTAAATTTGCAGATGACACCAAGCTGGGTGGTGAAGTAAATACTTTAGACAAACACTTTCAGTTGATTACCGACCTTGCAGAAGTTGAAAAATGGGCATGTGAAAATAATGTGAGATTTAATATAAATAAATGTGTAGTTCTGCCCATAGGTAAAAATATCCCTGGATATTCTTATATCCTAAATCAAGCCTTAATAAAGTCAACTAGTTGTGTTAGAGATTTGGGAATTATGGTTAATGACAGTTTCATGTCTAATAGTCAGTGTAGAAAACTAGCATATAGTACTCAGTCCCTATTTACAAAAATAAGATGAACATTTATTGGAAGATCAGAACATCTTATTATACCCTTATATAAAACCTATGTTCAGCCTATTCTGGATTATGGTTCTCAGTTTTGGTCCCCGTACTTAAGGAAAGATGTTAATTTGTTGGAGGGCGTGCAAAGAAAAGTTACTAGATACATTCCTAGACTAAAAACTAAACAATACTTTTATAGATTTCAGGAGACTGGTCTGCATTCATTGGAGGCAAGAAGGCAAAGAGGAGACCTTTTATTATTATATAAAATAATACATAGTCAAGATGGTCTAAAGGTTTTTAATATGCATTACAGTAATACAAGAAATGATCTTTGTTCCCACAATCAGAAAATATTGGTTGAAAAGACTAAAACACTCAAAAGGGATTACTTCTTTACAGTTAAAACTCCATTTGTCTGGAATAAACTCTCAGGATGCAATAGATAGTACTAGTCTGGATATATTTAAAAATTATTTAGACTGTACGTACTATAATAACTTACTGGTGTAATTATCCAACTTAAGTGGGAGGCATATATAATGGGCCACATAGCCCTCTTATGTCAACAAAATCCTAGTACTCCTAGTAATCCTAGTAATATTAATATGGAGATACACTCTAGTGACAGTACTAAAGAAATGCCTGACACGATATTCATCCTTGGGGATTCTACAACAAAGTTTATAGATAGATTCTCTACAAGGGGTAATAAAGAAAATGTGGCTAGCTGCAGCTATAGTGGTGCTACCATTAAAGATATGACTAAAATGTTACCTTGCATTCAATGACATGTAAAAGGACCAAAGACTGTACTCATGCATGCAGGAACCAATGATTTGGATAAACAGGGGGTGGAAGAAACAATTAAGGATATGTTGCAGGCTACTAAATGTCTTGGGGAACTGAAAGAAAAATTTGTTTTATCAGAAATATTACCTCTCCCTAGGGCTGCAAAGAAAAAACAAAACAACATAAAACAATACAATAACTGGTTATGCAGGTGGTGCCTTACAAAAGAAATCACCTGCATTAAGACATGGGGAATGTTCGTGGATGACAACAGTCTTTACTATCAAGATGGTTTACACCTGAGCAAAAGGGGAACCAGGCTCTTGTGAAACATATTCTATAATACTCTTAATATGAAGCCAAACAATCAAAAAAACTTATTCAAAGGGGGTGTGGGGAGAGTACCACTGTTAATAAACAAAAAAGCAAAGGACTAAATTTAATGAATCAAAAAGGAGAAACCTTAACTTCTTATTAACAAACACCAGAAGCCCACATACTGGAGTATAAAAAAGGATGAACTAGAACTTACAGAGATACACAATAACATTGATGTGGCAGCTGTCACTGAAACCTGGTGGACAGAGACTTCTGGTTGGAACACCTCCATCTCTGGCTTCAAAACATACCATACAGACAGACTTGGCTAGAGAGGAGGTGGAGTAGCCATATATGCAAGAGAAAATATTGAGACCAGACTAATTACAGATGAGGATAGTAAGGATAATAATGAACTATTATGGATTGAGATTCTTAGGGGAAATTATAAGAAATGAACTGTAGGTGTCTGTTATAGATCCCCGGATTTGAGTATGGATGAACCTTGTCATCTAATGACCAGTATTGAAAAAAAGATTAGACAGCAAGGATGTAATTATACTAGGTGACATAAATACTCCAGGGATTAACTGGGAAATGGGGACCACTTCTACACAACAGGAACATATTTTGTTAAACATTGGTTCAGGCTAAGGATTGCAACAAATGGTTAACAAACCGACTAGAAATATGAATTTATTTATTTATTGAACTGTTTCACCAGGAAGGCACACTGAGCAACAGGTTGCTTGTCTCCCAGTGCAGCCTGGGGGGAAAGGGTACAATAGGGATGAGACATTTTACATTCAAGTTACAAAGATCAGCACACTGTAGCATACAATTAATTAAAGCAGTTGTTACAAACAGTGTTGCATATATATGTAATTTGTGAGAACAATTAATAAGTGCAACGGTAATAAGTGAACAAGTGCTATCGTGAAATAACGGGTGAAGGAGAGAGGATGAGATGAACAGATAGTGCAGAGTTGTGTCGGGGAGAGACACCTTCAGGATGCGGGGAACCCTGCAAGTGGACAGGGGACTGGAGTAGGGATTAGAGAGGGAGTAAGTGTGATCAACACCTAGGAGGAGAAATAAGGCCTGACCCAAAAAGAGAACCCTTCAGGGTGCGATGAACCCTGCAAAGTGGCAGGGAGGTTCAGGCGATTGTAAACCCTCCTATGGTTAGGCATTGTCATTATAGAGGGATATTAAAAAGGGAGGGAATGAGAAATAACACCTGGGAGGGGATGAGGCCTGATTCAAGGCACCCTCCTTGATTCTGGGGACCCTATAAGGGGACCGGGAAGGCCAAGGTAGATGGGGGAAGAAAAGGTGGCAAGCCTAGGCACTATAGGACCCCTTCAGGATGCTGAGAACCCTGCAAGGGAGTGTGAAGGCTAGAGAAAAAGAGGGAGAGAGTAGGGGAAGGGAGAAAGGTATGAGAACTATCACCTAGGAGGGGCTAGGGTCAGTAGAGGCAACAGAATCAATAGAAGCATTGGGTAAATTCTGAAGGGGGATGAACTGTAAGGAGCAAGATGAAGGAAATTATTTATTTATTTAGTTATTTATTTATTTAAATGTGGTGATCAAGAAAGGCACACTGAGCCAAGGCTCATTTCCAGGTGCAACCCGGGTGAATGCTTACATGGAGGTTGAAATACAGTACTAGCTGCAAAATTCAGATGGTTTACAGAGAGAAAATGGAGATACAATAAGTAAGTAACATTTCAGAACTTCACAACTTATGTACTGAGATTAAATACAGTGTAGGCACATTGTTACATAGGAGAATCACAGATGTTCAGGTATAAAAAACATAAAAAATCTACTAGTTTATCTGAGAGCCTAGAGACAGATTTAGGTCCCTTCATTAGGGATCCAGAGAAAACAGCGGTTAAGAAAGGGGTGCAGGTAGGAACAGATCAGGCCAATAAAGACATGAAGAATCAGAGGGGAGGGAATGAGGGGAGCAGGCTGTGGATGAGGGAGGACAAAAGCTCGGAATCCAAAGGGGATGCAGGGATTAGGAGCACTGAAGGCACTGGGGGGGAGGTGGAGGAGTCTTTTGAAGGATGAGAGAGGGGAGGCTAGATGAAGGTTAGAAGGAAGATTGTTTCAGAGGTGAGGGAGGCAGTACGAGAAGGCAGATTTGCCGGCAGTGGAGTGAGGATGGGGGGTGGAGAAGGTGCGCGAGTCTTTGTGGCAAAGAGAGTATGATGTGGATTCAGTAGAAGAGAGATGGGAGGAGAGATGAGGGAAGGGAGCCGAACAAGTACATCACAATTAGTGAGGCATAGTGGCTGATTCTCCTGTGAGACAGGTGGATAAGGGAAAGGGGAGCATAGAGGAGACAATGGTAAGTGAGGGAAGGGGAGGCAGTGGCAAAGTGGCAGAAGGAGTTGATAAGGGTGTCTAATTTAGAGAGGGAAGAGGTGGGGGTGGTGCATAGACAACATCTGCATGATGCAGTACAGACAAGATTGTTTTTAGTACTAATTCATGTCTGGTGTGGAGAGGAAGGCTGGCTTTGTGGTGGTATTGGACTGCGAGTTTGGAACAGAGCATGGAGCAGATGGAGTCAATATGCATGGAGAATTCAAGGTGACTGTCCAGCCAAACACCTAGGTATTTGAAGGTGGGGACCCTCTCAAGGGGTAAGCCATCCAGGGTGGTGATTGCAGGGGGAACAGGGAGAGAAGCTAGCTTCTGCCTGGAGCCAAAGAACATGGTGACAGTATTTTTGGCATTGAGTTTTAGCAGGTTTGATTGGAACCAAGCTTGTACTCTGTTGAAGTCATGTTGGAGTTTGGGGAGGACACTGTTATGGGATGGACCGGAGGGAAAGATGATAGTGTCTTCTGCATACATGTATATCTTGGAGGAGTTACAGAATGATGGGAGGTCATTTACGAAAAAAAAAGAAAAGAGGATAGGGCCAAGGATGGAGCCTTGGGGGACCCCATACTGGATAGGGAGAGGAGAAGAGAGAGCATCACCTATTTGTATGGACTGTTGCCTATTATGGAGATAAGAGTGAAACCAGTCAACTGTGGGTGTCGCAAGGAAATTAAGGTGGGTCATGACAGGAACGGTTAGAAGCAATATAGTTGGAGAGGGCAGTGTGGATGGAATAGAGGGAGGAGGAGTGTTGGATTTGGGGAGATAGAGAATTCCATATTTTAGGGAAACAGTGAAAGTACCCATACTGGCCGGAGGGGGTGTAGAGGAGGGAAACAGCTAGCGTGCAAGTGTCGGTAGATCTGAGGGAGTACGAAGGAAGAGGGGGTGTTATAAATGAGGGGGAGAGGTAGGAAGGGAGTTCACCCAGCCAATGTTTAGCAGTGAATTTAGCACAGTGTGAGAGGTGTCTATTTTTAAGGGAGGGGAAGGAAAGGGCTCGATAGAGGTCACAGTGGTGGGTGCGAGAGGAGCATCAAGGGCAAAACGGCAGAAGGAGTTGAAGAGAGTGTCCAATCTGGTCAGGGAGGACTTGGGAGCAGCACCATAGACCACATTGCAGTAGTCAAAATTGATGAGGATCTTCTTCTGGACAAGCTCACACCTAGCCACAGGAGGGATACAACTGCAGTTCCTGAACAAGGCACCAAGCTTGGGGCACACTTTTTTCTGGATGGTGTCAATGCATCCAGAGAAGCTGAGGTGTTGGTCTAACCAAACCCAAAGGTATCTGAAGGACAAGTTGTCTTCAAGCAAAGTCCCATCAAGAGTGCGGAAAGTGGGTAAGGATGGAAGCCTAGAAAGTCTCTACCTTGTGTCAAAGGTCATGGAGACTGTCTTCTTGGTGTTGAGGAATAATTGATGATTTGCACACCAGAGCTGGACCTTACTGAAGTCATGCTGCAAGCTGGATGTAACCTCAGCTGGGCATGAGCCAGATGCATACAGGACAGTATCATCAGCATACATGTGCACGGCGGAGGAGTTGGAGCAGACAGATGGCAGGTCATTAAGGAAGATGGAGAATAGAAAGGGACCAAACACAGAGCCCTGAGGGATGCCAGGGCAGATATGGAGGGGTGGCAAGATGGCATCTGCGATCTTAACTAATTGGGTTCTACCAGTAAGGTAGGCCTTAACTCATTGCCTCCACAGGAGCTCTCTGAAGTTGCACCACTTGTCTCCTCTATACTGTTAACAGTAAATCCTGGGCCTTTCTAAGCAAAATCAAGCTTTAGTCAGCATGCCACAAACAAATCCTAATAGCTCAAGAACTGTAAGTGCTAGACATAAAGTATGAGTGGCAAAGTTATTCAGTACAAAATTACCTTTCCAATGGTGGTATGTAAATAATATGTAATTTTGTTTTTTTTCTATGCTGGTTGAAACAGCAAAAAAAAAATATTTTTTCACCAAAACAGGCAACATAAGCCATACACACCATACCATAAACAAATGTGAATAACTCCTAAAGTATACATGATATACACAAAATATCAGTGGTAAAGTTGTTCAGCACAAAATTACCTTTCCAGTGGTGGTATGCAATCAAATAGATATTAGATTCTGTTACACTATATATTAAAATATATAAGTGACTTCTCCTGACTTTGCAAGGGCACACTGAGAGTCAGTAGCCAACTTCTGCAGACTTCCTCAGGACACACCAGTGTATTTTACTGATGACTACAGGCGTCTGCTAGGAGGCAATGAGTTAAACCAGTTAGTGGCAGAAGGGGTTAGACCAGCAGATGAGAGGGAACCAAGGAGAAGGGAGTGGGAAAGTGTCAAAAGCCTTGGCAAGGTCGACAAATATGGCTGAGGTGATTTTGCCATTATCCATCCCAGGGAGGATGGAGTCAGTGAGACGAAGTAGGAAGGTGGTGATAAAGTGTTTTTTCCTGAAACCAGATTAGACCAGGGTGAAAAAGGAGGTATCAGATAGAAAGAAGGTGCGTTAAGAGAAGACTAGATGTTCTTGTAGTTTGGTTAGGGTAGGGAGTAGCGAGATGGGGTGATAGTTGCCAGAGGATGAGGGGTCTCCACCTTTAGATAGGGGGAGGACCACTGCATAGTTCCATCTGGTAGGGACATCGGAGGTTGAGAAGGAGAGATTTAAGATTAAGGAGGGAGGGTAGGCAATGACCACGGCTGAGAGAAAGAGGAGTTTAGGGTCAAGGTCATCTGTGTAAAATCCTTTTGAGGGGTTGATGGCTAGGAGGGCATTTAGAGTTTTGGTGGGGGAGACTGAAGAGAATGAGAATGAGGGGTGTGGGAAAATAGGAAGTGGAGCTCTTTTGGGGGAGAGGATAGATAGATAGGCAGCCATGACATTTGAGGGGGGAGGGGTAATTAGGGAGGGTCTTCAGCAGTTCAATTGCACAGGAGGAATAATAGGAGTTAAATTCTGCAGCTACACCATGGGAGCTGGCTACAAGATTGCCATTTACCTTTGGCACTGGGGAAGGGGGGGCAGGACTGAGTGGTTAAGAGGGCATGAACCACCTTCCAGAACTTGGAAGGGTAATTTATGGTAGTGAGGAAAGCATTTTTGAAGTAATCAGACTTGGCTAGCCTTGTTGCACTGGTAAAGGTGTTTCAGAGCTTACAGCAGTCCGTGAAGTCACAAGGAAGCTAGGTGGATTTCTGGCACTTGCATAGAAACATAGAATTGATGGCAGATAAGGACCACAAGGCCCATCTAGTCTGTCCATTTGTTTCCACCTTATGAATGTGCCATAGCCCTGTACTCTGTCAATGGCCTATCTATTCATACTCATCGGTATTGATCTCTTATGCCTATCCCATGCCTGTTTGAAGCCCTGCACTGTATTCTTATCCACCACTTCCAGAGGTGTGCCATTCTGTGCATCCACCACCCTTTCTGTGAAAAAGAACTTCCTTACATTACCCCTTACTTGGCCTCACTCTAATCTCATGCTGTGTCCTCTTGTCCTGCTATATTTCTGATAGTGAAACATGTTAGACACTTTCACCTTGTTAATGTCTTTAAGATGTTTGAATGTTTTGATCATATCACCTCTCTCACTCCTTTGCTCTAGGGTATACATATTGAGGTCCATTAATCTGTCCTCATATGTTTTCTGACGCAGTCCCTGCACCATATTGGTTGCTGTTCTCTGGACTGCCCCATTTTGTTAATGTCCTTGTGCAGGTGTGGCCTCTAGTGCTGGCCAGATGGGGCCTAAGTGTGTTGTAAAGAGGGATTATTACCTCTCTCTTATGACTTGTGATACCCCTACTAAAGCACCCCAACATCCCCCTAGCCTTACCTACTGCTTTGGTGGTCTGCTTGAATGATTCCAAGTCATCTGTGATGATGATGCCCAAGTCTCTTTCTTCTCTTGTGATTGCCAGCAACTCCCCTCCCAACAATAGGTGGCTTCAGGGTTTATCTTCCTGTGTGCATGATCTTGCACTTCTATGCATTAAAGCCCAGTTGCCACTCTGCTGATCATTTTGCCAGTTTATCCAGATCTCTTCTCATTCTGCCCATCCCATCTGGATCATATACCCTGTTGCAGATCTTGGTGTCATCTGCAAACAGACAAACCTTACCCTCCAGTCTATCTGCAATGTCACTGATGATGATATTGAAGAGGACTGGCCCTAGGACTGATCCTTGAGGTACTCCACTTGTGACTTGCATCTCTTCTGACTGTATACAGTTTGCCACCACTCTCTGTGTTCTGCCTGCCAACCAGTTTGCCACCCATTTGACCAATCTCTGACCCACTCCAAGCCTGCCCAGCTTATTAATCAATCTTCTATGTGGAACAGTATCGAAAGCTTTGCTTTAGTCAAGGTAGGCAACATCAACTGAACCCCCTTGGTCCAGCACTGATTACCCAGTCAAATAAATCTATGAGATTATTATTTTTTTTCCATCCTTCATACTCCACAACCCACCACTCCTTCAGGCTTACCAATGTCCCTTCCGATCCACCCTGTCCCTTCCTGAGCCTCCATTCTCACATAGCAGTCACCCCCAGGATAACCCTGACGTAACCCTTCACCGGGTGGGTCCCCCTCCTCCGAGGGGGAAGGCACCAGGAGGGAAGACCAGTGCAACTACTTGGCCCCGGGGTGCTGCTGAGGTGGATGGCTCCTTCAGGGCATTGGTGGCATCGGTGGACTGGCAGCTGACATCCAGTCAATCATGGAGTGGTTTCCAGTTTTCTGTGTTGTTCCTTCCTTGCATTGCTTCTGCAGTGCTCCCGATCTCCACCAGAGGTGCAGAGTGATGCCATCCCACTATCCAACCCAAGAGTGGAGAGGAGAGCAGTCCTATGGATGCTCAATCCTCTCCTTCCCCTGCCAGTCACCGGCATCCCGAGTCCATTCCCGAACCCAGGTTGCTGGTGTGGTTCGAGGTGAGGTGCCAGTACCTCAGCTCTCTGTGCCACCGGACCGGCCTTTGAGATTAGTTTGACAGAACCTTCCTGTTGTAAACCCATGCTGTCTTGGATCCTGTGCACCTAAGGATTGCAGGCGTTGCACTATCCTTTCCTTGGGGAGTGCCTCCATAATCTTGTCCACTACTGAGGTATGACTGACTGGTCTGTAGTTCCCTACCTCCTCCTTGCTACCACTCATGTGGAGCAGGATCACATAAGCCCTTCTTCAGTCTTCTGGGACCTCTCCTGTGCTCAGAGACTCACTAAACAGGTCTGATAATGGCTCTGCTAGTTCCACTCTTAGCTCTTTTAGTACCCTGGGATGTATGCCATCTGGTCCCATTGCCTTGTCCACCCTGAGCTTAGTGAGCTTTTGTAGGACCCTTTCTTTTGTGGATGGAACTGTGCACACCTCCCTCCCCTCTGTGTCCATGGTGCTGAGCTGTGGACCCAGCCCTACCTTCTCCTCAGTAAATACTGAGCAGAAATATCTATTTAGGATATATGCTTTTCCTCGGTCCTCCTACACACACTCCCCCTTATTCCCTTTGATCTTAATAATATCTATTTAGGATAGATGCTTTTACAGGGTCCTCCTCCTCACATGCCCCCTTTTCTCCATTGAGCTTAGCAATACCTCCTCTGGACTTTCTCCTTTCACTAATGCACTATTGAAAGTCTTACCCCTGTATTTTACTGTTCGTGCTAGTGTTTCCTCGGTTTGGGCCTTTGCCTGCATTACTGTCTTTCCTGCTTCCCTTAGGGAAGTATGGTATGCCTCCCTGTCTTCATCCCACTGAGTTCACTTATATTTCCTGAAGGCCAACCTTTTGGCTCTGACCTTTTCTGCTACTGTTTCTGAGAACTGAAGTGGTTTCCTCCTTCTTTTGCTCTTGCTTTTCTCCCTAACACAATGGGATGTTGCTTCAAGTATTGCATCCTTAATGCTTGCCCACTTTGCCTGTACCCCCTCAGCTGTATTTCTTCTTGCCAGTGCTAGCTTAACTCTGTTGGCCATCTTATCAAAATCAACTCCTCTGAAGTCCCATATTTTTGCCTTGGAATGGGATGATTTAGTTTTAGTGGCCAAATTGAACCATACCATGTGATGGTCACTGGCTCCAGGTGACCTTCTACCCGGAGATCTGTGATCCTTTCCCCATTAATCAATACTAGATCTAGGATAGCCCTGTTTCTTGTGGGTTGTTGTTGCAGTTGTTTGAAGTTCTCCCCCTGCAGGGAATCCACTATGTGTCTAGTTCTGGTGGATGTTCCTGCTGGTATTGACCAATCTGTGTCTGGCATGTCTCACCTTTAGCTGTTATGTTTTGTATATCTTCTAACAGTAATGTGTCTATAATGTCCTCCTCCTGGTCTGGTGGCCAGTAGACAACCCCAGTTCGTATAGCTTTCCCATTTCCTGTTTCCAGGGTGACCCACAGTTCTTCTGGCTCCTTATGTGTATTCTGAATTTCTGTTGCTTTGATATTTTCATTGACATATAGGGCTACTCCCTTCCCCTCCTTTTTTGCACCTCGGTCTCTTCTGAACAGTACATAGCCGTGTGCTGAAGTCTTCCAAGTGTGGTTACTGGTGAACCATGTCTTGTTAATTACTACTATGTCCAGTTTAGCCTCTGTCATTGTTGCCTGCAGGTCTTGGATCTTGTTTCCTAGACTGCGGACATTTATGTCCATGATTTTCCATTGACCAGATTTTAGTGCGTTAGTTTTTGGGTGAGGTCTGGTGTTTCCCCTGTGCGCCATATGGGAAGCCAGACCTTTTTCCTTACCTAGTGATGTAAATGAACTTCAAACATGCTTAACTCCTGTTTGATCACTAGAATGAGGGGGGAAGGGTGTTCTTCCTGTTCGCTGTATCAGGTGCTGCACCCCTCTCCCCATTGGCTAGATTAAATATTCTGAAAAGATGTCAAACTTCTACCCCAGTGCACTGAATCCCTCCTTAGATGCAGTCCATCAAATGTAAAGAACTTTCACTCCCAAAACTGTTGCCAGTTACCTACAAATTTGTGTCCTTTTTCCTGACACCAGACCTTGAGCCACATGTTTAGCTCCCCTATCTCCCTTTCTCTGACCTTCCATCCATCCATTTGCCCCCTCTCCCAGACCAGCAGGATCTCAGAGAAGGAGATGCTGGATGAAATGGATGACAGTTTGTCTCCCAGCCTGGTCAGGTGTTCCTTGGTCTCCACAACTGACCAGCTGGTGAGATTGTTAGTCCATATGTGTACCAGGACATCAATGTTTTCTCCTGCTTCCTGCATGATTTTAGCAATGTGGTCAGTGTCTCTCCATGCTGGTGTACCTGGGAGACATCTGCCCATTATCCCTGGCTGTAGGTAGGTATCAGCTACTCGAATCATGGAATCTCCTATGATCAGAAGTGTTTTGGATTTCCTTTTTTTTTTTATTTTGGTCCCTGTTTTGGGCGTGTTTTGTAGTGCTAGCTCCTGTGCAGCAGTATCCTGCTCTGCAGTGTCCTCTACCCCTTTGTTTGATTTTGGAGATAGAGGCAGATACCTGTTTGTAGTTTTTATATGGTTTGTGGATGTCATTCGTTGGAGATCATTGAGTGATGGGGCACCCAATTTGCCTCTCCTAACCACCTGCCAACATCCTAGACCAACTATCATCTGCGGTCGAGGTGCTTTAGTTGGATGTTGGGGAAATGGCAGGTGATTCTTATATTTCCTCCTGAATATGCGATTTGAGGTATACAGTCTCTGCCCATGCTGCCTGGAGCTGAGCCCTTTGATCTCCAGTGGTCCAGCATGTAGGGCAGCATCCTAAATCCTGAATAACTGCCTTTTTGAAAAGTGTCCCACAGTGCCTGCAGTTAATAATATTCATTCCAGTTGAGTTGTTGAGTTTATAATCTGGTCACAGTAATTAGAAGGAGGAAAATGAAAGCAAAAGTTTGATTTTTTTTGTTTTTGTTTTTGTATAACTTGTTATCACAAGTTAAATTACTTGTGCCCCTGTAAGTGAGGTCACTGTGTGGATATCTCTCTGAGCCTCCCCTTCCTGCTTTGCTACAGGAAATGTCACGGCTATGCTACTCTATAAAAGGAGTGTAGCATTGGGTGATTGGGGATGGAAGTGGGTGGCTGGGCCCTTCCCCTGCCAGAAAAGAAGAACATTGGATGAAAAAAAAGGAGGTAAGAGCAGAAACAATCAACCAACAACAAATGCAGTAGCCCTGAAAGCTTAGCATAATGATAGATAAAACTGTAAACCCTGTAAGCACCACCTGTAACTAACAATTTCACAGAAGATATACCCTGCAAAAAAACACTTTGCTACAGAGAAAAATAAAGCAGTAACACAAGATATACCTTGCAAACAACACTTTGAATCAGAGAAGATTACAGCAGCAATCTGTAAGCACAAAACAGTAACAAATCTGTAGGCACACCCTGTAATAATGCAACAGAAACTATACCCTGCAACAGCAATTTGAATCAAATAAGATTACAGCACTAAAATGTAAGCAAAAAACAGTATTAAACCTTGTGAGCACAAAAGAATATAATAACACACAGTAAATATGCCTAGCAAAAAGAAGCCTTAATCTTTTTCCTTGTTCTGATAATGTTGTTTCTTGCTCTGTCCTTACAAGCAAACCTAGAAGAAAAGAGCTCATGTGAAGCTAGGTGTCTTTGCCAGCAACCTAGTCTTCCATCTCAAAATCTCCAACTAACCTGACCTTTCAACCCTTCCTTCTGTTGGAAGTTACCAGGACTTTGTCAGCTCCCCCCCCCCAATTACACTCCTAATCCCCTGGAAGAGCTGTGGGAGGAAAGCAATTAGCTCCTTCAATGTGAGAATGAGACTGCAACACCTTTGAGACCAAACAGAAAATCTTTCAGCAAAAAGGAATAAAAAAATAAAATAGTAGCAAACAGTAATTTTGCTTAGCTTAATGATAGATACAAAAGTCACAAAAATGTAAGCACCACCTGTAACAATTTCACAGAAGATATACCCTGCAAAAAACACTTTGCTACAGAGAAAAATAAAGCAGTAACACGAGATATACCTTGCAAACAAAAATTTGAATCAGAGAAGATTACAGCAGTAATCTGTAAGTACTAAACAGTAACAAATCTGTAGGCACACCCTGTGATAATGCAGCAGAAAGTATACCTTGCAACAGCAGTTTGAATCAGATAAGATTACAGCAGTAAAATGTAAGTAAAAAAACAGTATTAAACATTGTGAGCACAAAAGAAAACAAAAACACACAGTAAATCTGCTTAGCAAAAAGAAGCCTTAATCGTTTTCTTTGCTCTGATAATGTTGTTCCTTGCTCTGTCCTTACAAGCAAACCTAGAAAAAAAGAGCTCAGGAGAAGCTAGGTGACTGTGCCAAGAAACCTAGTCTTCCACCCCCACTTCCAGGCATGATCGCTGGCCCTAAAATAGGCTATGAGTAATCCACTGTAGGTTGTTACCCTTAATCTTGGTTTGTTTGAGAGGAGCAAGGGCATTTCAATTTGCAAGGAATATTTCTTTGAAGTAGGCTAGAGCCTTATCATCTGAGATGGAGGAGACTAAGGGAGACCAGTCAGAGAGAGATAGGTTTTGCAGGAGAGGTTCAAGGTCTAAGGATTTGAAGGAGTGAAGTTGCAAGGTTTGATGTGGAGATTTTGGTCTGCGGATTTTCCTGACAATGAATATTGGGTTGTGGTTGCTGACAGCATCCGGGAGGATGCCAGAGCTAATTACTGTTTAGGGATGGGTGGTAAGAGCCCAGTCGTTCAGAGAGTGATTTTGTGTCTTATGGTTAGGGCAGGTGGGTTCCAAGATCAATTGCAAGAGATTCAGGGCTCCAAGATCATTATATATTTTGGATGTCTTGGGAGAGAGCCAGTTTAAGTTAAGTTCACCTAAGATGTATAGTTCACCAAAGCGAGAAAGGGTTGTGATGGAGGTTATGAGGTTGACAGCAATAGAGGGCTAGACATTTTGGTGATAGTAAATGACAGCTATAAAGATGGGGAGGGTGAAGGAGAGAGTTAAATGAATAGCCAGTGCGTTGTGGGATGCTGGGCCAGTGGATGAATAAATAATAGAACACTGGAAGGAGGTAAGAACGTACATGGTGATGCCACCACCTCTTCCTGATTGGTCTTGCCTCAGGTGGGAGTAGCCAGGAATGGAGACAGAGAGATCGAGGATCAAGCCCTTCAGTGAAGTTTCCATGATGATCAGTATGTCAGGTTTCAGAGCAGCCACCATGGTTTTTAGAAGGTCAACTTTTTGCAATAAACTATGTATATACAGATGAAGTATCTTGAAACCCTTCAGGAGGACAGCGGGAGCAATAGAAGGGGCAGCGGTAGATAATGGGGCATTCAGCACATGAGATGCAGACGGACCGGGGTTGGGGTGGATATCTCCACAGGAGAGCAAGAGTAGAGCTAAGATGAGGAAGTGAAGCTTGGGGCATTTAGAGTTAGATGTTATATTCTAGTTATTATATATATGAATATTCTAGATTTAGTTTTAACTGATCTGCCAGAGACAGTGACAAACTTGAACATGCACAAGCCCTTAATTAATAGTGACCATAACATTATACCTTTTACACTAAATACATTTATGAAAAGATCTGATGGTATAACAATGGTTAAAAATGATAACAAAGCAGATTTCTTGCAAATTAAAGAGGAACTCAACCAGTGGTCATGGGACAACAATTCAAATTCACCAGATGTATTGTGGAATAGGGTTGAAAACAAACTGCTTGAGCTTGAAAATATTTATGTACCCAACAAAGTTCTATATAATAAAAAAGGAAAGGTACCCCTGTGGCATATAGCCAAAATTAAAACACTATCTGCAAAAAAGAGAAGGGCACATAGGGCACAAAAAAGGGACAACAGTAACTATAATAACATAAATCTTAGGAAATGCAAGCACTACAAAAAAAGGAAAAAATGAAACTTGGATTTAAGCTAGCACACGATAGCAATTGTGGTAAAAGCTTCTACACTTACATAAATAATACAAGCGCTGATAGGACCATAGGCCCCTTAAAGACTGGAAATAATGTGATTACTGATCCTAATGACATGGCTCAAGACTTCAACAACTGTTTTTGTTCAGTTTATGGAAAAGAAAATCAAATAAAGCTAACAAATAGTATTACAAACTCCGATGTTGTGAGCCAAATGACTAAGGATGACATTTGGGACAAATTGAATAATATTAATACAACCAAATCAGCAGGGCCTGACCTATTAAACCTAATATTATTGGAAGAACTTGGTCCATGGTTAATAGACCCTTTATATAAAATATTTAACTTGTCTCTTGAAACAGGTATTATTCCACAAGACTGGAACTCTGTCATTGTAATACCAATCTTTAAGAAAGGGGATTGAGGTAATATGGCAAATTATAGGCCGATAAATTTCATTAGCACATTAGTAAAGATGTTGGGACATTTTATTAAAGACAGGCTCAGACAAGAGATCCTAACTAAAAATCTAGTTGATAAAACCCAGTATGGTTTTAAAAGACATAGATCATGTCTCACTAGTAATCGATATTCTATGAGAATGTCAGTAGTCATCTAGATAATAGAGCTCCAGTGGAGGTGATCTACTGTACTTGGATATGGCTTTTGATAGGGTTTCACATGGAATACTGATTTCCAAACTTAATCAAATGGGTCTTAACAACACACTTGTCAAAAGGGTGGAGACACGGCTATCCAATAGAACACAGCAAGTTAGAATCAGAGGTCATTTGTCAGCTGGTCCAGTGGGGCTGAGGGTTGAGGCACTGGACACCACTCCTCATGCCACTCCGGCAACCTGGGTTCAGAAATAAGCCCGGGTCATCGGGGGTCGGCAGGGGAGGACTGGGATCGAGCATCCACAGACTCCTCTCCTAGTCCTGGGATGGGCTGGGGAATTTTACCATGTTGTAGTGGCCCATGGGGATGCCTGGGGCACTACTAGCATTGGTGACACTAGAGGGGGAGCACGGCGGACGTCGGCACATCATGCCTGGATATCATTGCACGTCCACGCTCCAGGGGCCAATCTGAGGAAAATGACTTGGTGCAATGGCTTGGTGTGACCTTGCAGCTTGATGGCCGAGCTTCAAGCCACCCAGAGGACTTTGGTGAAGTACTGTCGGGTATGGTCAGGGGCTGTCCTGGCTGGTAGAGGCAGAGGGGTAGCCCTCCAGCAGGATGGCATGATGGCCATCCCAGATCCTCCTGGGTGCAGTTTGAGCTACCCAGCTGTCTGGGCAGGCAGAGCTGGTGGCTGGATGCCCCAAGCCAGAGTGTGCTGCAGCAGGAGAGATAAATATGACATGATAAAAAAAAAGATCATTTGTTGAAGGAAGGACCTGTGGTCAGTGGGGTGCCAGAGGGCTCTGTGCTGGGGCCTATCCTTTTTTCACTGTATTTCTGATATGAACAAAAATATAACAAATTGGTCTGTCAAATTTGCTGATGATACCAAACTAGCAGCTGAGCTTTTCACAGAACAACAGGTTGACTCATTAAGAAATTACCTAGTTATAATGGAAAATTGGGTAGAGGCAAATGGAATGATGTTCATTACTGAGATTTGTGTCGTCATGCATTTGGGGGACAGAAACAAATGTAACAATTACACCATTAATGGAAATATTCTCAAAACAGTAACAAACGAGAACGACCTGTGTATTATAGTAAGAAATTATCTTACATTTAATAATCATTGTAGTGTGTTATAAAAAAAATCCAACAAAATCATAGGATGTGTAAAGAGAGCATTCACATCAAGGAACAGATCTTGCATTTTACCACCGTACAGGTCATATGAAAGACCTTTATTGGATCACTGTTCACCAATCTGGAGCCCATGCCTTAGAAGAGATATAGATTTAATAGAGGAAATACAGAGAAGGGTAACAAAACTCATACTGTAGATGGATTACAGAATAGGAGTTATGAACAAAGGCTAATGGATCTACAATTATACCCACTGGAGCTCAGGTGAATAAGGAGTGACCTGCTACAGATGTACCATATTTCCAGAGATAGTCAATTAATGGGTGACCTAGGCCTTCATTTTCATTTCATTTTATTTTTTTATACTTGTAAATCTGATGAGAAAATGTGCCCATTTTTACAGGTGACAAGTTACAATAATACAAAAAGACAAAATACGAGACAAATAATAACTTATACAATACAAAATATAAATAACAAGATTATAACAATTACATAACAGTTTGTGATCAACCGGTACATTCATATTCATTAAAAAGCCATTGCTTAAGATGAGTTCTATAGCAGTGAACAGTCTTACGGTCGGCCGGGTCAACTGGAACAGTATTATAAAATAGAGGTGCTCAGTGCAAAAGTGACCTTTGGCCCACTGTTTTTTGAAAAAAGGAATTTTTAAAATAAATCTACTCTGGGACCTAGTTCTACAGGGATGATGGAGTCTTGGGAAAAGATCAATAACTGACGCAGGAAGAAGCCCATTTATAATTGTAAACAGAAAGACTCCCATTTTATGAAGAAATTCTATCAGCCAAAGATAGGCAGTCAGAAGATTTGTATAACTGACAGTGGTGCATACGATAAGGTGCACTAAGCATAAACCAAAATATTGAATTGTACATAACCCTCAGATTGTTCAAAACTGTGGTCATAGTTGAGGAATAAACCAATAAACCATACTCAAAAACAATTAAAAGGAAACTATGTGCAAATAACCTAATCAATAATAAGAGATGCATCACTTTGAGTAGCCATATCCATCAGCTAAGTTAACATTTCCTAGAAGAAATAATAGAAGATTCTTCTTTACACAAATAATTTGACCTATCTGGAATTCACTTTCAAAAGAGGTAGCAGAAGCTACATTCAAACACAGATTAGATATTTACTTGTTAACTCCATTGGTTATCAGGTGACCCACTGTGTGGGAGATGGACATTAGGGGCCTTGGCCTTCTGTTCATCTTATAAATCCTAGTATAGTACCTAGTATATAAAAAGTGAATACCTGCTCTTTCAGTATTTCTCTGGCAAATAAGGGTACATGGTAAATAAAGAGACAATATAGGAAATTAAATCAGTCATACCAGTAAATGATTATTGTAGCATACATATACATATATATTTAAATTTTATTTAGCTTTTGTTTACCAGGTGGGGTACACTAGGCAGACATTTGTCTATTTTCAGGTATGACCCACGAGAAATACAACACATTACAAGGGATACAGCGAGCAGGAACAATCACATCTGAACTATACAACAAACACCAGTACAATTGAACAAAAAAGTGGCACTAGAAATACAGAAATACAATACTAGAATTAAACAAAAAATGAGAAACAGCATTGAGACAATGACTGAAATAATTAATACACAGAAAATGGTGCCTAGTGGGTTGTACAATAGCCAATAACAGTATATATATATATATATATATATATATATATATACACACACACACACATATATGAGACATATATATATATATGTATATATGTAATAGATATACCACTCTGAGGAGTGCAGTCACACTCTGATATACACACGCCTTGGTGTGCGGCCGAGTCGTCAACCGCCCAAGGCATGCGTATATCAGGCGCAACTCACACACCTCAGAGTGGTTTATCTATCTTATAAAATGTCAAAATTGTTTTGGAGGGGGGTAAAAGTGCAGGTGTGCGGTCGCGCTCTGATATACGCATGGTCATGTGATGCTCATCATCCAATAAAAGAACAACAATTTCCCTACCCATTTTATAAATATATATATATATATAGGGGATACATGATAAGCGACTCTGAAATGTGGAAAATATTTGCACGAGTGCAAATGTTTTCCATATTCCATAAGCTGCCCATCATGTGTGTGATTTATACAATAGGGTTCCTTTAATAGTTGTAGTTACCGTTGAAGAACAGTTTTATTGTGTTACTTTTTGTTGCGGTGTGCTTCCTCAGTTATGTGGCTATTTTATGAATGAAGTTTGCTGGCTGATATGTGTGTAGGTTTTGATTGGATAATGAGCTTGAATGGCTTTGTATGTGAGTTTCTATTGGTTGAGGACGTTGGTTGTGCGTGTTGCGTCAGTTACTATTAGTTTAGTCATGTTCTATGGTTGGGATTATTGTCCTGTATGAGAGTCTGTGGTTCTGGAAAGTTTGTGGAGTTTTCCTATGATTTGTACATTTTGGTAATGTCTTTTCATTCATTTCAGAGTGTATGTTATTTAAAACATGTTTTCTGTTAATGGTGGTAGCAGTGATTGATGTCTCGGATATTCTGTGAGGTATGCTATGTATTGATTATGCTACGTGATACTTTGCCGTTTTGGCGTGTTTCGTGCTATGAAGCAATGTTAGTATATGGTGTTTATTTATGATTACTTTTTGGGAAGTAGTGCTTGTGCATACAGTTATAATGTAGATTATTTTATTGAAAGGAAAATAAGTAACAGTCTGTTACGAACTATAGATAGTCATTGGAAGTATCGGTAAAAGTAGGTACAGGTGGGCAACACTGGTTAATTCTTTTTGTTGTCATCTTGTGTTTTGTTGCTAGTCAGAATTGCTGTCTGATGAGATGACTGCAGCCTTCCATTTTCCTTTTTTCTGATATGTTGATCCTGTTGAAAGAAATAGAAGAAAACGTGTTTAGTAAGTTGTGACATTGTATGAGGTTTTATGATATTGTTATTGAAAGGTACCTTGTATTATATTGAAGATGATTTTGCTAGCATTTATGATTGGGTTGTTGAAACATACTGGCATGATCTCAGGTAAATTGATGGTGCTGCTTTCTTGTGGTTTTTTATCGTGCTTCTCGGACAGAGATGAGTAACTGGTGCTTGAATAGGTGTTTACTATGCATGGCTGGTGCATGCTTCGGCTTTCACATGCATATTGTCATTTGATGTTGAAGGTTTACTTTTAGAAGTGTTGCTCAGAATATTTGAAATAGTCTTTTGTTTCTGTTCATTTATTATTGAATAGGCATCCACTGATTGAATTTTTTTATGTCCTGAGATTTGCATAATTTCATTGGTGGCATGTTGGAATCAGTTAACTTTTGCACTAAGTGCTTCCTAATTGAATGATTAGTTAATCATTTCTCCGTGTGAATGTCAGATGTTTCCATCGTGTTTTTTATTATTTTACCTAGTGTATTAATGCCTAGGGGCTGATTTTTTACCACCCAGTTGGGTACAGTGATTTGTTTGATTGGTTTACTGTTAAGAAAAATGGTGAGTTTCTTCATTGCATTGTGGTGGTCATTTGCTTTTAAATATTAAGTAATTATTTACCAGCCATTTTTGTTTGTCTGTGGTTTGATAAGCTTTTGATTTCATTTGTCTTACTTCTCTAGGATTACTCCCAGTTCTGGTTTTTGTTTGCCGTTCTTGAATGTATTCTATATAAAGTACGCCTTGTTCATCTTTTCCCAATTTAATGTCTCCCCATTGCAAATTTCTGGGTCTGTTGTTCCTCCAAGTCCAAAATGCATGGTTACTATAAGCCACATCGTATTAAGCAATGATTGGGGTGTTTTGGGTCCAAGAAGTTGTTTTTCATACAGTTGTGCAATTAAGCAGTCTGTTAGTTCATCAGCTGCTTTTGGGCAATTTCCCTTGCCTTACTCTTTTAGAACTTTCTGTTTTGATACTACGACTTGCTTCGTTTTTACAAAGAGATTCGATGTGGAAATAGAATGTGGATATTTCATTTCTTTAAGATATCTCTCCAAACTCTATAATTTAGAGTGAACTGTTAAAGGCTCATATTCCGTCCTATCACTGCGTTACATGGACATAAAGTATTGACATAATAGTAGGTTAAGTTTGTCAGGAGTCATATAATGAAATAGTTCAGTGATATGATGTGTTTCTTTTAAATAGGTTTAGAAATTATTTACATCATGTTCCATTTTTCTTTGAGTGTTTTCATTCTTTTCACTTATTATGAATTTATTTATAACATCCTTGTCGAAGTTTGCTATATTTTCTGGTAGTTTACTATTTGTTGTTACATTCATATCTGGTTTCAGCGTCGGATCTTCTAGTAGCTCCCAGTCCATTTGAAATTGTGAACAGCTTAGTTCAATTTCTTCACGAATATTAATTGCAGTTGTTGTTTTTTTTTAGTGTCATTTTGTTTATCCTTAGATTTTCTGGCTGTTCAGATTTATAACTGATATGTTCCATTTTGTAGTCATATTGAGTATTTTTTTTTATTTCTGATTCTAACATTTTTTTCTTTGATTTTAGGATCTGTGCAGTAATGAATGTTCAATGTCTGCAGCTAGTCTCATATAGCAGCTACAACATGGGTTTTCGGGATTTTCATGGATTGTTTTACAGGTGCATTTAATGACTTTTAAATGATTTAATTGAAAAAAGTTCTGTGATCTGTAATTCTCACTGGGGTTAAGTGATGTACCTACTAGCTGTATTTCACCTGCTGACGTAGTCACTGTTAGTTTATTTCTAGCCATATACAACAATGTCTATGTCAGCAGCATGTTACACAATGGCTGTGAAAATAACACCATTTACTTCATAGCATATCACTTCACCCCTATTGTGTGTGTATATATATATATATATATATATATATATATATATATATATATATATACACAGTATATGTATATATATATAGTGACAAGCTCGTCTATGGTATATTGAAAGGCAAAACGCTGGGTTTCAGGTTCATATAACAAACTGCCCTTTTATTGTTCTCAAACGTAAAGTGGTAGTCCAGAAAATCATAAGTATTCAATTCGACTTTCCCCAGTCTGGTCAGGCAACATAAAATGTAACAGAAAACAGTTCTTCAGCCTGGCTTGAAACAGGAGTTGCTCACCACTTTATATGGGCTAGCAGTTTGTGTATAACACAGTTCTGAATGAGGCAACAGCAGTTTCCCTGAGTAGGCTTGTCTTCAGGCACTTCTCAATAGCTGATTCTACTCACTGTTGTTGGCTCCACTGGATACGTTAGTCCTTGATTTCAGAGTTCTGTGTTTCAGGCACCATCTAGCTCCCAAAGCAGGCTTCAGCTCTCTTCCTCAACAGCTCCCTGCACAGCTTAAACCTTTCTCTCTTGTTTCAGCACTGGTTCCTCCCTCTCAGGCAGTGGCTTCCAACTCTTTATCCTTCTGCTGAATTCTCCTGCCTTATTTCTAATTGTCCCCTAATTGGCCACACCTGAGGATGCCTTCCCTCCCTTGGCCAGTTACAGTCTCTACACTTTCTTAGTTTATACTCTGGAGTTAACTCTTTGTTCCCCAATGTAGTGTTTACCCAGTCACATACCACCCCCCCTTTGTGCGAAGGCACAGTTGGTTGACCCTTGACCACTCCCCTCCCGGGACAGGAAGTCTGCATTTCTGTTCTGGGTCCCAGCCTGGTGGTGCACCATGAAGGAAAATGGCTGAAGGGCCAGGTACCATCTGGTGATGCAGGGGTTGTCATCCTTCATGACCTGGAGCCAATGTAGAGGAGCATGATCAGTAACTAGGGTGAACTGATGGCCATGCAAGTAGTAGGGGAAGGAGTCTACAGCCCATTTGACTGCTAGACACTCCTTTTCTATCACAGCATCATTTTTCTCCTGGGGAAAGAGTTTTCTGCTGAGGTAGAGAATAGGATGTTCCTCTCCATCAAACTCCTGTGAGAGCACAACTCCTACCCCGACTTTAGAAGCATCGGTTTGTAGGATAAATGTCATGTCAAAGTCAGGACTGCATAATACTGGCTCCTTGCACAATGCCGCTTTCAGTTGGGTGAATGCTAGGTCACACTCCTCTGACCAGTGGATCTTGGTGGGGGCAGAGTTCCGGGTGAGGTCTGTAAGGGGGCTGGCAAGGGTAGAAAAGTGTGGTATGAACTGGAGGTAATACCCTTCCAACCCTAAGAAGGTGCTCACCTGGGTTTTTGTGATGGGTACTGGGCACTCTGCTACTGCTTGGACCTTACTGACTAAGGGTCTCACCTTTACGTTGCCTATACAGTAGCCGAGGTAATTTGTTTCTGCTTTGGCCAAAGCACACTTGGCTGGATTGGCCATCAGCCCTGCTTCTCGGAGGAACTGTAGCACAGCTGCCACCTTGGAAATATGAGATTCCCAGTCAGTGCTGTGGATCATTACATCATCCAAGTAAGCAGCTGCATAGTGGGCATGGTGCCGCAGCAAGTGGTTCATAAGTCTTTGAAAGGTTGCAGGGGCCCCATGTAGGCTGAAAGGCATGGTACGGAACTGGTATAGAGCCCAAAAGGGGGTAGCAAATGTCACTTTTTCCCGGAGACTCAGGGGGTCAAAGGGATTTGCCAGTACTCTTTCATTAGGTCCAACACCATGATGTACTTGGCTTCCCCAAGTCTATCTAACAATTTGTCTACCCGAGGCATGGGGTAGGCATCGAATTTTGAGATGGCATTGACTCTGTAAAAATCGATACAGAAGTGACTAGCCCCACCTTCTTTTGGAACTAGCACTATGGGGCTACCCCAGTCACCGCTGGATTCCTCAACTACTCCCAACTCTAGCATGTCCTGTAACTCCTTTTTGACCGTGTCTCAGACAGCTTCTGGAAAGCAATATGGCCGATGCCGTACTTTCTCTCCTGGCACTGTTTCTATATGGTGAGCTATCTTATGGGTTGTCCCTGGGAGAAAGGAAAAAACATCTAAAAACTGGCTAACCAACTCCCTTAGTTGCTGTTTCTGTTGGTGAGACAGCTGTTCTCCCATTGGGGCTTGCATCCCCATATTGCCATCTGGTACTTAGGGTCCCAGATCCACCATGTCTGGTTCAGGGGAAATCAATAAGTTATCCCTCTGGTTCCAAAATTTCAGCAAATTGACAGGGTAGATCTGGGTCTCTTTCCACCTCTCTGGCTGACAAACTTCATAGTCCACTGGGCCCACCCTCCAGGTAACCTCATACGGCCCCTTCCATTTGGCTAGAAGCTTATTCTGACTACTTGGCAACAGCACTAGTACCTGATCACCTGGTTTATATTCCTTTAATCGGGCTCCCTTATTATAGTAGTACTCTTGTCTTTGTTGAGCCTTCATCAGATTCTCTTGGGCAAATGTCCCCACCCGATTCAATCTTTCCCTTAATTGCAGGACATATTGCACTACATTTTCAGTCTTGGAATCAGTTTTCTCCCATATTTCTTTCACTACATCAAGAACACCTCGGGGCCAATGCCTATAGAGGAGTTCAAAAGGACTGAACCCTGTAGATGCTTGAGGGACCTCCCACATGGAAAATAGTAGTGAGGGAAGTAACTTGTCCCAGTGCCTGACCTTTGTGGTTGTAAACTTTCAAAGAATGGTTTTGAGGGTTTGGTTGAATCACTCCACAAGACCATCCATCTGGGGATGGTAAATTGAGGTCCTTTTGGAGCTGATTCCCAACAAGGTTCAAACCTCCTGTGCCAGGCGGGACATAAAATGAGTTCCCTGGTCTGTCAACATTTCCTTCGGTATTCCCATGTAGCTAAAAACCTTTAACAATTCCCCGGCTACAATTTTGGCTGAAATGCTTCATAATGGGATAGCCTCAGGGTACCGGGTAGCATAGTCCACAATTACCAGAATGTATTGGTGCCCCCTGCACTCTTTTCTAGGGGTCCCACTATGTCAACCTTGATCCGGTCAAAAGGTGCCTCCATAACAGGTAAAGGTACTAAAGGTGCCCTGGGATTATTCTTTGGAGCTACTAATTGGCACTCAGGACAGGATGCACAATAATCCTTGACCTGTTGATATGTGCCTGGCCAAAAGAATCAGGGAAACAGTAAGGCTAGGGTATTCTTCACCCCACAGTGCCCATCCACTGGAATGGAGTGGGCAAGGTGCAGTACTTCCCCCTGAAAGACTCGTGGGATTAGCAACTGATGCCAGGTATCCCCTGTTTGGGCTTCTTTACTAATTTGATACAGGATGCCACCTTGTAACTCAAAGTGAGGATAACAGGCTGCTCGATTCTCATCTACCACCTCCCCTTCCCTGACAGCCACCTGGGTGTATACCCAGCTGATTATTCCATCAGCCCTTTGTTCTTTGGCAATGTCTGGGCAGTGTTTTAATACATCTTGCTCTAATAGGAATGGCTTTCCTACACCTTGGTTTGGTGAGTCAGTGTTATGGTTGTGCTGGGGATCTGGACCCACTTCTGCTGTTGCTTTACTACCCTGCTGTGTATTTGCACCTTTGGGACTCCTTTTCTTTGCTGCCCTATGTTTCTGCTTAGATTTGTGGGTTCTAGTCTGGGCATTAAAAATACCTAGGTCTGGGAAAGGAAAAATGTCACCAAGCTGTGGATGGCTAACACCCCTCCCATCATGGCTCTGAGATCGGGTAGCTACTAAAGATATGTTTCCTTTCCGTAAGTGATCAAACCATTTCCAATCCCTTCCCAGTAACACTGGATAGGGTAACCCCGGGGCAACCCCCACCTTTATAGGCTCTGTTCAGCCCCCCCAGAATAAGGGTAACCATCGCACCAGGATTAGCTTTTACATCCCCATGCACACACCGGATAGAGACTGGGTTCACCAGGGCCACCCTGACTAGGGTCTGGTGGCTTCCTGAGTCCACCAGTGCCTCCATCTCTATCCCTTCTACTTCAACAGGGATCACAGAATCTCAGGATTCAGGGCTCCCACCCCCACTGTACAGTGAATACTCATATGTAAACGTGCAGTCTATAAAGGTACAGTCCATGTAGGGGCAGTTCTTCACAAAGTGATCCCTCTGTCCACATGAGAAACATGCCCCTGTGGCTCAGTTCTGGGGTGAGCATCTGGGCTTCGGCAGCGGGCCTTCTGGGCTGCTGGAGTGACTTTTTCCCCCCAGAGTCTGACCCTTATTGGGCCCATACGACCCCTCCCTACAAGTCCAAGGTCCCTTCATTGTACCAGCCAGTATTCCTTCATTCTAGCTCCTGGGTTGATGCCCCATCTTCTCCCGTGGCCTTGTTGGCTGGACCACAGGGCAGAAGGAGAGTTCAGCATCCAACACTTGTTCCGTGATTTGCACAGCCTCTGCTATGGTGGAGATCTTCTGTTTGCAGACCCAGGTCTGTATTCCCGGGGGAAGGATGTTTAGAAATTGTTCCAGGATGATTAACTTGGCCACCTTGAGGCCCCTGCATCCTTCGGGTTTTAGCCAACGTTAACACAGGTGCCGCAGTTATTGTCCCACTGCTCTAGGTCATGCATCTGCTGCAAATTTGAAGCTCCTGAATCTCCATTGGTAACTTTCTGTATTGATGCCTAAACAGTCTATGATTGCTGCTTTCACCTCTGTGTACTCCCCGGCTGTGGTACTGTCCATAGCTCGGTAGGCTGCTTGGGCTTCCTCGGTCAGACAGAGGGCATGGTGGACAGCCCAATGAGGTCTAGGCCATTCTGCAGCTTCTGCCACTCACTCACGTGTTACCAGGAAGGCCTCGAGATTATCTTCAGACATAATTTTAGTCAGTACGGCGTTCATCCTAGGAACCCCTGGTCCCATGATAGTCGGACCAGTCTCCCCAGAGGGATCTTGTTGTGGACGTGGCACTGGGGACTGTAGGAGCTGCTGTTGTTGTTGTTGTTGTTGTCCAAGCTGTATGAGAAACTGCTGTTGTGCCTCCTGTTGGGCTTGTTGTGCCCACTGTTGCACTGCCTGTTGGGCTTGCTGTGCTTGTTGGGCCTGTTGCTGTGCCTCCTGCTGCTGCTGAGCCAGCTGGGTGAGAACCTGTTGTTGCTGAACATGCTGTGCCTGTTGCTGTTCAGTGAGGAACTTCAGCAATGTTTCCAAGTCCATCTTTCCTGAATATAACTAGTCCTGCTGACTCCAGCAGGGGTTCGAATCCCACTGCTAACACCACGTGTGACAAGCTTGTCTATAGTATAATGAAAGGCAAAACACTGGGTTTCAGGTTCATATAACAAACTGCCCTTTTATTGTTCTCAAACATAAAGTGGTAGTCCAGAAAATCCTAAGTATTCAATTCAACTTCCCCTAGTCTGATCAGGCAACATAAAATGTAACAGAAAACAGTAACAAAAAACAGTTCTTCAGCCTGACTTGAAACAGGAGTTTCTCACCATTTTATATGGGCTAGCAGTTTGTGTATAATACAGTTCTGAATGAGGCAACAACAGTTTCCCTGAGTAGGCTTGTCTTCAGGCACTTCTCAATAGCTGATTCTACTCACTGTTGTTAGCTCCACCGAATACACTAGTCCTTGATTTCAGAGTTCTGTGTTTCAGGCACCATCTAGCTCCCAAAGCAGGCTTCAGCTCTCTTCCTCAACAGCTCCCTGCACAGCTTAAAGGAAAACTCCATGTTAAAATCAGAAAAATATATGTAGTGGTCTTTTTTTTTTTCTGTGTTCTAACCAGTTCCTAGCATTTTCTTTTCCTCTGGCTGTGAGAGATGTTTTTTCTAACTTTCCCTAACTGTTTTATTGCCCTTGGAGGCTGCCATTCTGGTTTCTTTTATGGCCCCATGTCTTCCCAGAGTGTCCTTTGGTGTGATGTCTATTTGCCTCTGCAGTAAGCCAGTGTCTTATTATAGGGTCTGACACAGCTCAGCCACAGAGAAAATACTTCTTCCAGAGAAGTCAACCTGCTAGATTTTGGGTGAGTGTAATCATTATTATTTTTTGATATCAGTACCTTGTCCTGCTCTGCTCTGCTCTGCTCTGTGTGTGTGTGTGTGTGTGTGCATGTGTGTGTGTGTGTGTGTGTGTGTGTGTGTGTGTGTGTGTGTGTGGAGTGTGAGAATCATGTCACTGTTTATTCATCTCAGTCACTTTCAGTTTTTGCACCAGTACTAAGTAGCAAAAATTGAACAGCACCCTATAGGTTGTAACATAGCAGGACAAGGTACTAATATCAAAAAATAATAATGATTACACTTACCCAAAATGTAGCAATGTGACTTCTTCTCTGAAAGAAGTATTATCTTTGTGGCTGAGCTGTGACAGACCCTGCTAAATCTAGGGGCATAGCTGCATCACTGTCACATGAGCCAAGGTGCATCGTTGGAGAAAGAAAGCCAATAAACCTATTTGTGATGGAGATCCCCAAGGGTCATAAAACTACCATACAGCTAGCAGGCTAATTTATGAAAAACTCATAATAGTAGACAGAGGGAAGGACACACTAGGACTTAACATACATATCAAAACACTCTACATAACATATGTTTTTGCACATTCTTTGTGGACTTCTCCTTTAAACCTTTATCTCTTGTTTCAGCACTGGTTCCTCCCTCTCAGGCAGTAGCTTCCAACTCTCTCTCCTCCCTCTGCTGCATTCTCCTACCTTATTTCTAATTGCCCCCAATTGGCCACACCTGAGGATGCCTTCAGTCCCTTGGCCTGTTGCAGTCTCTACACTTTATTAGTTTATACTCAGGGGTTAACTCTTTGTTCCCTGGTGTGTTGTTTACCATGTCTCACACAGACACACACACACATATATATTATATATATATATAAAACATATATATATATACTTACAAGTCAATATTGATTTCAAAAGTGTACTGAAAAGGGTAATATAAACAACTCAACCAACTACTACCAAAACAAAAGCAGTGTAAGAGAACTTGTTGACCTGTTTAACAGTATGAAACACTAAATGTTAATTTAGTATATTTAGATGTAATGGCCCAATTTCTCACAGATAGTATGCATTATGAAAGTGACTTTGGTCAAACTATATAGTTATTGTATGGCAGGGTACAACAGTTACACAACTAAACTTTTTATTGCAGAAGATATTAAGGGCCAGATATTCAAAACTTTACCCCAGGGCTAAATTAGTACTGCCCACTGTGCTAAATTAGCCTGGATCAAATAGCCCACTATATTCAAAAGGGATAGCCCTGGTGCTAAACCTGCTGCATATAGCATGCTAAGGAAGCTGGGCAAACTGGGCTGGGAGTGCAGTGAAAAATAGCCTGGGAATAAGACAGCTCTGAATATAGCAACCAGGAAGTGCAAACCATAATAGCATCCCAGTTCACAGCGATGTGAAGGAAGGTAGAGGTGAACTATGTGGCCAATGTGTGTGCTAGCAAAGGTGTAGAGTCAGTAAAGCTGCAAGCAGCAGCATTTTTGAAATTACATTGTGCAAAAATGTACAATGTTTCTGAAACATTTGCGTGACACAAGCACATTTGTGCAGGTTTAGCACAGAGCTAAGCCGTTTGCCCAGCGCAACCATGTTTGCCCGGTGCAAAACTTTGCTATATTCAAAAGTGACATGCAAATTAACCTACTTAGGTAGTCTGTGGGCAAACATCCAGATTAGCATCTTATTATGACCTGATTTACATGCAGTTTGCCCAGTGCCATTGCAGGGCCCCACAGCTCCACCTGTAGGTCAGTCTGGAAGTACAGGGGCTGGCTGGGTCTACCCACAGCTCCACCTGTAGGTCAGTCTGGCAGTGCATGGTGGTAGCTGCAGGCAACAGTTGTACAGTACAGCATAGAATATTGTGCCCTAGGGGACTACACAGCACAGGCACTGGTGGTGGTGGTGCTGCATGCAATTGTCAAACTGTAGTTCATGCTACAGTGCACAGCAGACACTGTAGTAGCAAGGGGGCCAGTAGTGTGAGGGACACAACAATGCCTATGGTATGTAGGACAGTGATGACCACTGCACTGTACACAGTGACAGGCCCAACTTGCTGGTGTTTACTGACAGTGGACATTACCGTTATGCTGGTTGTGTGACCCACAGATGTTGCACCACTGGCATGGGTTGCTCACAGTGACATAAACATTGCTGGCTGTGTGTGCTGTGGTGTCTGTACAGATATGCTGTATGTGGCTGTGGGGGCACATAACATCAGACAGGCACACTGGTGTTGGGGTATTCCCAACATTGACCCATGTGCACTGACTGACTTGTCCCAGACTTGTGGCCACTCCCAGTCTGTGATGCAGCCTGTCCACTTGTACACCCTCCCCTCAACACCCTCCATGCCCACAGTGCTGCATGTGTGTGCTGGCATCTGTTGGTGTCCACCAAAAGGTGATGTGCAGGTGTGTGCTGTATGGCCACACTGCCATGGTGTCCACTGAGAGCTGGGTCACCACTTACCACATGGAAAGACTGGAACTGGTGGCAGATGATGGCATCATAGGGATGCAATCTATGAGCAGCATGTTTCCTTTATGTCTGGCTTACTTCTATGTGTCATACATATGGGTTAGGGTCGCGCTAAGCCATGCAAACCTCATGCAAAGCTGTGCAAAGCCACAAAGTCATGCAAAGTTGGTTTGCCCAGAGTTAAGACTAGCTTTTTCTGGGTGGTAATTTGCATCATGCAAAGTGATGCGCTAAGTCGTGCAAAAACACTTTGCGTGGCGCTATTCACTGAATATAGCATTGCACCTGTATTCATGTACACACACCCTCAGTTTGCCCCTTGCATACGTTATAATTCTGCCCAGCGCTAATGCAGTTTGCATTTGCTATTTGACCTTTTGAATATAGCGGACCCGTGCTAACCGTGTCAAATGGTTTGTGCCCAGTGCAAAGTTTTGAATATCTGGCCCCAACTGTACTAATTATCAGTTTCAGTTGCACATCTTTCAAAAGTCTGGAATGTATAAAAAATTTCAGATTGTGAAATACAATGCATTTAGTTTGAAGTCATTTCAAATGCTTGTTACATTTAATTAAAGGGGAACTAAAGTCAGAATTTACAAGGAAATATGTTGTACAGATTGTTTCGTGTTGTAGGTGTACTAGTAAGTCATTCCCTTTGTTTGCTGAAAGGAGTTTTTTTCTAAATTTTCTTGCTAGTTTTATGGGCCCTGGAGATCTCAATGTTAGCAATTTTTATGGCTCTACTTGTTTCTACAATGCTTCCTGTTTCATGTAACAGTAAGGCTTCCAGGACCATTGATTCGGAGAGTAATAACTGCTGCAACAGCAATCTACCATTAGGTGCCTGATATGCCAGCTTCAACCAAATAACTCTGTCTAATCTAAACTAATTTAGTGGGCTACAATGTAAATAAACAGCTAGAGTCTTCACTAATTACAGCATTTGTGACCTTGGGTGATTTGTGCACTTTTGCAATGGTTGTATATAGTTTGATGAAACAAAAAGCTTTAAGAACAAAACATTCACTTCTGCTTCCTAGACCTAGACACATATCTAGAAAACAGAAAGTTTAGATTAGATGAAGTTATTTAGTTGAAGCCAGAATATCAGGTTCCTAACAGTAGATTGTTGGTGCAGCAGTAATTACTGTTGGAATCAATAGTTCTGGACTTATCACAGTCACATGGAAAAGGAGGCATTGTAGGAACAAGAAGAGGCATAAAAAATGCGAACGTTGAGATCCCCAAGGGCCAGAAAACTAACAAGTAAAAAAATCTCCATTCAATAAAAAAATGGAAGATTCTTCCTAGGAGTACACATACAAATCAAAACACTCTGCACAACATAGTTGTTTTTTTTGCAAATTTTGACTTTAGTTTTCCTTTAAATGACTATATTATGATTGAGAATGAACATTGGACAACAAAATGAAGTAATCCTCTAAATTTCATAAGAATGTTGCAGATAATATCGTAACATGAAGTTAAAATATTTAGTAACTTAGAACACTATGGCCCAGATATTCAAACTGAGCCCAAAAAGTGTGCAACAGCAGGAGCAAGTGCAAGTCCACTGCGCCCATATGCAAGAAGCGTGATATTCAAAAACTGCGCTGGTCAAGATGCATCTGTGGCACATGACTGAATATCGTGCCACCTGCACCATAGCGCAACCAGAGATGTGCAGTGGTGCAGTTCAGATGTGCCATAGTGCAACCAGGGATGCTCAGTGGAGCAGCCCAGATGCACTATAGTGTAACCAGGGATTCTCAGTGGAGCAGGGCAGCAGTGCAACAGCACAACCAGGGATGCACAGGGACAGGATGCAGGGGTCCACCACCCATGCCACAGATGGGCAGAGGAGCGCACTGCAGAACAGACAGTGCCCCCCACACCCCATGCACTGCACAACCGGTGGAGAGCTGTAATAACCACTGGCCCATGGATACCAGCAACAAACCCACAGCTGGGGCATGGTGCCCCAGCACACCCCCTGGCAAGCTGTGACCGGCACACAAGGAGGGCCAACCACCCTGTGCCACACCATCCCACCAATGCAGAGCACACCCTGCACAGTGATCCCCTTACACCCCACCCAGGAGCAGCGTCCACCAGTGCAGGACATCCCATGCATGCCGCCACCCCCACTGTGACAATGCAGCCCTGTGCATCACAGAACCATGCAAGGCAGCTCCACCACGAGCACCCATCAGCAGGTAGCAGCATACAGTGATGTAATGACTGCACACACAGTGCCACCATGCACATCTCCCCCGAGGTACAGCTGAGAGAATGACCATGTGTCGGCACATGAGGTACCCCACATATGACAGGGCATGCCCTGGACCCCACCACCAGTGGTACATCACCCTGCACACCCTCCCAAGGACACACCCTGACCCAGCACTGGCCACAACAGCCCAGCACAGACACCCACAGTGGTGCATGGAAGCATGCGTGATACAGGATGCAACACAGTGCATGGACAAACACCCACCCATACCCAAGGGCACACCAACACAGGGACATAGTAGCGGGGCAACCAAGCCCCCAGTGTGTGGCCATGGAAATCGTGAACACATGGCCAGCACCCCTCCATGGCACAGGAGTGCCAGCCACCCTGCGCAGGCACCATGGAGCTGTACGCCACCAGCATGCACCCAGAGCACAAGTGACAGACAGTGGTGCACATCCCCTGTGACACACACAAGTGACAGCATGGAGGTGGGACAACAACAGCAGAGGCCACAGTGTCACCCGAGGCAGACATGCACCACACCAGTGACAGGAGGCAACCCAGCATTGTGCCAGGTACAGCGGCTGTCCAGCATGGACAGCCACCACTGACATGCCAGCGGACCGTGCAGGTCACAGACATGCAAGGGTGACAGCTGCACAGACCATGAACAGTCTGACAGGTGCACCATGGACACAGAGCATGCACTGTGGACCAATGCACACTGTCATCCAGTGCACAGGGAACAACACACACACCATAAACAGTGACTAATAGCTACTCCCACACCATAGTCACTTCCCCATGGACACACACACACGCACATGACTGCACCACCCCTGCCGCCATGCACACCACTGCAGCTGAGCACCTATAGCCTGTTGCAAATCAGAGACCACCACAGTAGGCATATCAAAGCAAATGTATTGTAAAAGATCAAACAAAACTATATACAGATATTTACAAAATGTTGGGGGGAGGGCCACAAACAAGGTGGGGGTGGGTAAGGGGCAGGGGTGAACAAATGGTAGACAAAAGGAAGGGTGTGAGGGTGGGTCCAGGGGAGTAGGGGAAATCATGGGCTTTAGAATGCTCAGCGGGAGCCCTGCTCCCCGCTCTGGCTGCGCCTCCCACCATGGCTGTACAGTGACATGGCTATGCGGTGCGAAGGCAGTGGCACAGCCATGTACCCGGTGCATGCATGGACCACTATTGATGCACTCCCAGACATGCAGTGCCACTGGACAGTGCTGACTTACCAAGTTGCTTGCATGGCAGTGGTGTCAATGGATGGTGGCCATGCCCCGCTGCCCACCCTGTTACACAGCACGCAAAAGTAATCATGGATGTAAGGCACTCACCATCATCAGGCTGGTCCCTGCGCCGGTCTGGTCCAGCTGCCCTTGCCACATGCTGTGGCTCATGGTGCAGCCTCCCCTCCCTGGCACGCCGGCACTCCTCTGGGCCTAGTATGCAAACATGGAGAGTGGAACATCAGTACAATCTGGTAGCAAAGTCCCCCTGCCCCTGTGTGTGTGCAATCCCATGCAGCCATACCCATCTGCCCCCCACCCCTATACCTCCACCATGGCCCACACTGGACGGTCCCCCCATGTGCTAGACACATGCCACTGTGATACCCATATGGACGTTATCAGTGTATGAATGGGGCATCTACCTGGCCGTGGCACCGCTCCCCTCCTGGTGCGTGCCCGCAGGCGGGCTAGCTTGTCCGGTCCCAGCGCTACAGGTCCCCATAGCAGTGCCTACACTGCTCCACCGTGTGCTCCATGCCAGTGGCCTCCTCCAGGGCCACTGCCACCTCCACCCACATGGCACTCCTGGCCCTGTCCAGGGGTGCCTCCCCAAATAGGGCAGCAGCATGGGGCTCCACCAACTGCACTAGATTGGTCAGTTCGATCTGGCTCCATATCAGTGCCCATCTCCATGCCATCCTGCAATTTTTCAGTATCAAAATGGTGCTCTATAGTGCACGTCCACCACGTGCGGATGCTGCGCGGTACTGCGCTGCCATTCCCCATTGCACTGTCACCGAATAGCACGATGCAGGTGCACCCATGTAGACACATGGAGCCAAGGGGCAAAGGTTTGCACAGGATCAGGGGTCTCTCACGCACGGACTGCCACAGCGCGATTGGTACTCACCTCGTGTAGCGTGGTAAGGCACCTGTGTGCCACTTCCTGTAGCAGCCTACCACGCTGTGGCCCCAGTGCACCTACGGCACCCCAGTGCCAGAGCACCATACACGTCAATAGTGCAGTAGCGCCACTGGCACAATAGTGGCCATGCCCTGCATTGCCTCCCGTGCACAGCACATCAACAGCGCGGCAGGCGCCAGCACCCTGGGCATGCACCGTTTGGTGTCCACTGTGCATGTCACAGAAATGCACCCTTGCCTGGGCACATTCAACACAATTGCGCAAGGCGCAACAGCGCGATATTCAGCCGGCATATGCAAATTAGCTAATCAGCTATTCAATGGCACAGATATCTCATTAGTATCTACTTAAAATTGCACCTCGCCTTATTTGCATGTGTTGCACTATATAAATGTGACATTGGGATGCAGAGGCCATAGTCTGTTATTGTAGTCTATTGTGGAGGGTTGCATGCTGTTTGGGAGTGTGGACTGTGGTGTGTGGAACATGCATAGGACTGCACAGTCACAGGTAACACCTGTCATTCCCACAGGATCAAGAATGAGCGATCATGAGGTGGAGGAAGAGGAACAGAGACGTGGGAGGAAGAGGAGGCCTAACTTCACCAAGGCAGAAACAGATGCCCTGTTTGAGGCCTACCTTGACCAGGAGCCGCTGTTCAGTGGGCAGTGGGGAACACCACAGGCCCGTGCTGCTGCATGGGGAGAGGTGGTGCGTGCCATCAACCTGCATGGCAGCCACCAGCGGTCCGTGCAGGAGCGCAAGAAGAAGGTGGGCACGGACAGGTGGAGGATTAAGGATAAGGTGGCTACCATCAGGGCAGCATGGGCTGCGACCGGTGGGGGACAGCCGGCTGTGCAACACCTGACCCCACAAGAATAGCAGGTTGCTGGCAGCATGCAGCGTTGTGCCATCGAGGGTGTTCCAGGTGGTGGATTCCAGATGGGTGGTAGTCCGTCACTGCATGGTAAATCCTAATCTGTCACTGGGGGGATGAGACAGGGTAGGGCAGATACATTAATGCTACTGTGTTCCCTTACAGCTCCTGAGCATCTACATGGGTCAGCAATGGTGGGCTCATCCACTGAGGGTGATACCATAGACACAGAGGAGGGCCTGTCCACCTCCACAGGTATCCAAGGATCAGGGCAACAGTGGGCCCACCTGGCTGTCTGGACTGATGTTGGTGTAGCAGGTGTGGAGGAGGCCCTACCCATGTCCCAGCGTGCCAGCGTCCATGGATGCCAGCATGCTGAGACTTGGACTGGTGCCGGATCCGTCACTGATGATGATGGAGCTCGCATCATGGACAGTGATACGTGTGGGCCACAGGATGGCCACACAGCAGGTTACTGCATGGGTATAACCATGGGTGATGCTGCCGTGGAGGCCTGCGTGACATCACTGTCCCAGCATGTGCCTGTCTGCACCAGTGGGGTAGTACTGGTGTGTGTCCAGGACAGTGGGGCTGTTGCAGCTGCTGCAGCAGCACCGTTGAGCCCTGGAGAGCGGCAGCCATAGGGGCAGTGTCAGCAGTCAGTCAATGGCCATGGGGGTACAGTGTCGGGGATCGGTGTCAGTGCACCACCTGTGGACATGCCCAGGCATGGCCCTGGTGTGCAGCACCCACCCTCAAGGGGTGCTGCCCATCATGGCCATGAACACCGTGAGGGACAGCATGTCAATCAGGCAGATGACCTCTTAGATGATCACACCCGCATACTCCAAGATTCAGTCGATCAGCAGTTGTGGCTTGTGACGGCGGTGGATGCACTCAGTGCGGCCCTGCGCCAGGCAGAGGAGCGGCGCAGCAGGGACAACAGTCTGCTCATGGCAGGGATGGACCAGCTATGGGAGGATGTGACCGCTGCCATTGACAGGCTGTCACAGACAATAACAGCTGTCATGGCCATAGCGGGCACACAGTTATTTGCCCATGTGTCGCAGACACCGTGCAGTGCAATGTCCACCCCCATTCCCGGGGTCGTGCGACATCCTCCTTGTTGACACCAGGTTCAGCTGTGAGCATCAAGAGCATGCCTGGTACAAGCATGTTTGGTGTGCTACAGACCCCTGCATGAGCACGGTCATGTTCATGCAGCGGAAACACTGGGGGACCGTTGGTGCCACCCCATGAGACCATTGGTCAGCCTGTCACTGCTGGCAGGTCTCGGCAGGGCCGCCCATGCATCTGTGGTGGCCGTGGCACTGTGGCGCATGACTGACCTGTCTCCCACCAAGGCTACTGTCTGACATTGCCCTGTGTGCAGTGTGTTGTTCAACATGCAATGCACGGGTGGGGTACCCGGCCCTGCACACACACACACACACACACACACACACACACCGTTCCATCTGCACACCCTCTCGGCTGCTGTCCGCTGTGGCGTGTGCATGATGATGCCTGCGTTGCGCCATCCACCACTGTGCAATGGTGCCCAGCGTCTGACACACGCACAATGATAGGCACTGGGCGTGGTGATCTGTGGACATGTGTGTGGCTAGGGGTGGCGGTTGGGGTTGGCGTGCCTCCTACCCTCTGTGCATGTCTTGTGGGGTGTGTGTGTGAGTGTGTGTGTGTGTGACCACGTGCCGTGTTAGACTTTGCCCATCCCTGACGGTGTGTGCGGTTCCATGCTCAGCCAATTCCCTTTACGACATGCACCCCTGGGGTGTGTCCATGCATGTTTGTGGGTTTTGCCCTTGCCATTGGTGGTTGCACACAGCCCCATGACTTACCTGGGTTGGTTGAAGTGCTCCTCTGTGATGGTGTCCCGGTGCAGCTGCACCATCCAGATCAGTTGGGGGTTCCTTCGACCAACGGGGGGGCTGCCCATCATCATCTTCACCAGAGTCCTCATCGTCCCCATCGCTGTCCCCCTCTTTGACCTGTATGGCTATCCCACAGTCGTTGGCCATGTTGTGAAGGATGCAACAGGCCAGGAATAGCCCGCAGGCCTTTGAGGGGCTGTACTGTATGGGACCACCAGATGTGTCCAGGCAACGGAAACGGGCCTTCAGCATCCCGAGCACCCGCTCGATGACACTGCATGTGGTGGCATGTGCCTCATGGTAGCGTTGCTGCGATGGGGTTGCGAGCCACCGGTATGGTGTGAGCAGCCAGGGACGGAGTAGGTATCCACTGTCACCTGTGTGTAGAGGGTGGACATTAGTTTGGTGATCAGTGTTGCCCTGTCATGGGCCATCGAGGCCAGTAACCATGTCACCTCTGACTATGCCCCTCCCAAGCTCCATGACTCTCTGTGTGATTTGCATACTCACCCACTAGGTGGCCAGTGGGGATGTCCCCACTCTTGAACCTGTGGCACAGTGCAGACTGGTGCCAGATGAAGGCATCACGTGCTCTCCCAGGGTGTGTGGCACAGACATTGATTATGTGCTCCCTGGCATCGCACACCACCTGGCAGTTGATGCTTGCATACCCCTTCCGATTTATGTATGCGGCCCCTTCGGGGCCAGGTGGTGTGCGGATGGCCACATGGGTGCAGTCTATTGCCCTGAGCAAGCCAGGCATACGTGCTACCCTGTGGAACTCCAGAATGTTTGCTGTGTGCACCGCCAGTGTGCTGGGGAAATGGATGTACTCTGCAGCATGTGGCAGCAGTGCACTGAGGAATTGGGTGAGAAGGCATGATGCGGCCGACTGGGTTATGCCTGTCGTGTCCCCTGTTGGTCTCTGGAAGGTACCCGTGGTGAGCAGGCACATGACAGCTGTCACTTTGGTCTCCACTGACAGAGCATGGCTCCGTCGTGTGGAAGCCTGCATCACATCACTGCACAGCTCACAGAGCCACCTCAGGATCGCCTGGTTCAGGCAGTACTGGCTCACCATCTCAGTGTCAGTGTACAGCTCGAAGCTGGTGTGGGCTCGGTACTGCCTGTTGGGGGCATACTGCTGATGGCCTTTCCACGGCTGCGCCCCCCTGTTGCCTGCCTTCTCACCCCCCTCATTACTGCCTCCATCTGGATGGTGGCACTGGCCATGTCCCTGGTTTGTGGTACCCCCCCAGCAGCTGTTTTACCGTTCCCCCCGCTGTCCTGCTACTCCCCTGCACCGGGAACACCTCCCAGTAGTGGCCGTACTGCCCACTGTCCGTGCCCTCAGTGCTGTGTGGCACTTCCCCCTTTTGTCCTGCACAGTGGCACAGGCTCCCCACTCCTTCCCTGTTCCTGGTGGTTCCAGGTGCTCTGTCCTGCTCCTGCTCTGTCCTGCTCACAGTTGCTGTGTGCCTGCTTGCAGTTCTCCCACATGTGGCTTCCCTGTAGTGTTCTTGTGCCTCTCTTGTTCCTTTTTATTTTGGATCATTTCCGCTATCGCGCGACTCCTGTTTGCTCCCCTATTGTCATGTTGTTGAATATCACACTGCGCCATTTATTCATGGTTCCTCCCCCTTCAGTTGTGCATGCATTCATTACCATTGCGCTCCTTGTGTGTTGTGATTTGGGGGGCGCATCTGCCTCCCGCTGAATATCGCACAATGGCACATTTTCGGACTTGCGGTGGTGCAACCCTTTTGAATATCTGGGCCTCTATGATTTATTGTAAACCAATAGAAGTGTGTGACATTAACTCTTTACTCCTTCTTGGAACAGTCTAATAACAATGAACTGTTTCATGTGATATCACTCAGTTAATATTATGTAATACATCAGGGCTCTTTGTGGGACTTCTATTTGAGGGTCATGAATTTTCTGGAGGAAAAACAATTGTGGTCCTCTGGAAACATTTAAGAGTTCCAAAGAATTTGGTGAGGGTCCCTAAAGATCTGCAGCATCATTTTTGTACATTATATTGATCCTGCATACATACGGACATACTGTGAGAACATGCCAACAGTAACAGGCCCTTACGGTCTAAGAAGTCTGGTCAAGTATGCAGCACACAGTTTATTCTGCTGTAGCTGCCCCCCAACACATTACCTTGCTGGATTTATCTTCGTCTACCCTCCCCTTTCCCCACCCTGACCCTTTCATAGAATTGATCTTCCCTTTAACCCTGCTCCACCCCTTCTTAAAACTGCCCATAGTTTTCGGTGAGATCACCTCCTCCAGCAATCTGTTCCACTTCACCACCATCCTTTTTGTGAAATAGTGCCTTCTCATTTCCCTTCAAAATCTCCCCCCCCACCAATTTCAGGCTGTGCCCCTTTTTGGACCCCTCCCCCTTTAAGTTAAACATACCCTCTGCTCTAACCGTATTTATGTCTTTTAGGTATTTGAAGGTTTTTATCATGTGCCCCCTTTCCCCTCCTATCCTCCAGGGAGTACATGTTGAGCTCCCTCAGTGTCTCCTCATAGGGTTTGTCCCCCAGGCCCTTGATCATCTTGGTTGTCCTTCACTGCACTCCTTCCATCAATTTGATATCCTTCTTCAAATATGGGCACCAGAACTGCATGCAGTACTCCAGGTGTGGTCTTACCATGGACCTGTACAATGGCATGATGACTTCCTCAGTCCTTGAGGTGATACCTCTGGCGATGCACCCTAGCATTTTGTTTGCTTTGGCTGCTGCTTTACGGCACTTGGCTGAGTGTTTCATGTCCCCCGTAATAATCACCTCTAGATTATTTTCTTCCTCTGAAGTGACTACCTGCACTCCCCCCCAGCCAGTAGCTAGTCCTAGGGCTCCTGCTCCCAGGTGCATGACCTTATACTCTTTTGTATTGAACCCTAACTGCCAGATGGCCAGTCATCATTCAGGCTTAGCCAGGTACTCCCTGAGCTCCTGCTGCCCCTCCTCACTGTTCACTGTCACACAGATCTTAGTATCATCTGCAAATAAGCAGATTTTACTGTTGATTCATTCTGCTATGTCCCTAGTGAAGATGTTAAATAACACTGGACCGAGAACGGAGCCCTGTGGAACCTTGCTTGTAACAGGTTTTTTTTGGACTTTTAATTTGAGGGTCATGAACTTTCATCCCTCACCATATGCCAAAACTTAGTGTTCTTTTATTACCGACGAGACCAAGTGCTGGTATTCACACACTTTTCTATGAAGCTCGATGGGGCGATATGAGCAATATTTGGTCCCAACAGTGAGAAAAACAATCTGAAGATTGTCACACAGTATGGGAAATTATGCAATCTGTAGTTAAATTTTTAAATAACGGGGTAGTGGAGAGGCAGTCCTGGCTGTTAATGCCTGCATTTTGTGCATGCACATCAGGTACATGCACTTGTCTACAGTACATCAGCTCAATGAGCATAAAGGAAGTGGGTAGCTGCTTTCCTGAGATCCCAATACTTTATAAATAAATATATTTTGAAATAATAGAACATTTTATGAAGCTTGCCAGTTTATACAGTTATAATGATTTATTGACAAGGCAGAATTAAATCAATAATAAATTGTTGAACATTTGTTGTTTTTAGCTGGACTTTAAAAACATTATTCAGCACACATTATGACTCAGTTACTGCTGTCAATGTTAAAGCAAGTCCTAAACATTCAATTGGGGGTATTTGAACTAGGTATGGGTGGGTCAGTCTGCTTGAAATCAGAACCCCACCCCCAGACCCTACAAGTTCCAATGCACCAGAATAAATCAGGACCCTGCTGCTTCATGTACCAGTCTGCCTTGCTATTTATTTATTTATTTTTGTTATTTTTTTTACAAATGGATAAAAATTCCCTCTCCTATTTAGAGAAGTCACTGAGCCCATGAAAATTGCAAAAAAAAGTATCCAGCACTGCTGCTGCTCCCTCATTCCCATAGCATGAACGGAGACCCATACAGCACAGATGAAGAGCTCTGATTAGCCATCTATAGTGGTGATGCATTTTAAAACACAGTCGAGTGAGTCTGCAGCTTCATAGTTGCACTTAACTTTGGCACACTTTCTTCAGTATTTGATGTAGCAATAGCTCATGAGATGCAGTCAGGTTTTCAGCATGATGGGAGGATCACGAATTGTGGGTATATTGAGCCAGGATAGTTACGATTTCCCAAATTAGTTCTGTTCTTACACTGTCCTGTGGCAGTGCACACTCGGTTAGGAGTTAGGGAGTCATGTGAATGGACTGACTGCCACAGAGGCTGCTGCATCAGGGCCTATGATATGAGTTGGGATGACTGAGGAATTGGATCATTTGTGGTGGGAGCAGCTGCTTTAAGAATAATCTGCCCATCACGGTCACAGACCACATGGAGGACTCAGTAGGAGGTAGGAACTAGGAAGAACTATGTTGCATATTGTCATTTGTGAGAGCATCAGAGCTGAGAGGGTTAGGCCAAAGCTGAACACACAGAGAGAAATAAGAGGAACCAAGAATGAGAATTTTACTGTCCCATCAAAAAACATTCAATTGTCTTGGTTTTAGGCATGATCAGGTGTACTGTGCACTACTGAATGTGCAGCATTTCTTCTACATTGTATATACTGGGACAAGGGGTTCATACTGGGGAGGGTGGATGCAGCAGATGGAATGGGGCAATGGTGTTTGTACTGGGGAGGGTGGGTGACAGTAGCTAGATTGGGGGTAGGATGTTGAGACTGGTGCAAGGAGGCTGCCAGCAAATGAAGGGGGGCTGGGATGATATACTGGAGCAAGAGTGTTCATATAGAGTAGGATGGGGGCTAGCAGATGAGTGAGGGTACGGATGTGCTTACTGTGGTAGGCCTATTCTTTTTGAAAACAGAGTGGTAGTCATAAGATAGAGGAGTAGGGTGGGTGTCAGCTGAAGTGAGGGGGCCAAGGTGAGCATCTTGGGACAGACCAAGTGTCAGCAGATTAGAGGGATGGTGGTGGTGGTGGTGGTGTGTGTGTGTTTGTCTGGTTTTGTAAGCTATATTATGTCAGGGTGGGTGTCAGAGGGGCAGGAATGTGAATACTACTGGGGCAAAGTGGATATCAACAGATGGTATGGGGATCAATGATCTGCATACTGAGGTGGGGAGTATGTCAGCAGATAGGAGGAGTTTGTGATGCATTGGGGGCTGGAAGGATTCGGATGTGTTCATCAGTGATACCGTGCCCCCAAACAGTGGAACATAACCCTTATTCTCTGTGAGACAGAGATGAAACATCAGAAACCCAGACCATCACACTCGGGTACTGACAGTCACTAAGCAGGAAAGGGACCTTGGGGTTATCATACCTGACAACCTCAAAGTCGCAAGCCAGTGTGACAAAGCAGTGGGTAGATCTAGTAGGGTGCATAGGGAGGGGGATCTCCAACAGGAGGAAGGAGATGGGGTTGCCACTGTATTACTCACTGGTGAGACCCCACCTGGAGTACTGTGAACAGTTTTGGAGACCATACCTCAGAAAGGACATATACAGGGTGGAGTCAATCCAGAGGAAGGTAACAGAAATCATGCAGGGGTAGCCCCTATGAGGAGAGTCTTGGGGATCTCAGCATGTACACCCTAGAAGAGAGGAGAGTGAGAGGGGACATGATAGAAACCTACTAGTACCTCACAGGGGTGAGCAGGATGCAGGAGAGGAGTCTCTTTCAAACGAGAAAGAGACACAGGTCCTGACGTTTGAGAGGGTGGGGGTGTAAGAGAAATGTGGGGAAGTACTGCTTCACTGAAAGTGTTGTTGATAACAGGAGCAGACTTCCAGCAGAAGTGGTGCATGTGAAAGCAGTAGGGGAATACAAGGATGCATGGCATAGACATATGGGACTTATTAGTAAATAGACAGGGAGGGGGGAGGGTCGCTGGAGACCTATGAGGGTCTGCAGAGACAGATAAGACAGGGAACATCTATGCAAACTGGCTGGGCCATGAGGTCCTTTCCTGCCAATAAATTCTATGTTTCTACTCAGGTTAGAAAAATACTTTATTTTTTACTTTACTTTATTTTAGCACTTTATTTTCACTTTATGTTCAGTTTACTGGATGGACCTCTGGTTATTTTTCCACTGACACAATCTATGTTTCCATATTTTGTGTTCTGTTCATTCTGTGATTGTTTTCCCATATTATCATTCATTTCCAAAAGGTTCTGATTTGAATCAGAACCAATCAGAACCTATCAGGACTTTGGCCTAGATCCTGATCCTGACAATAAGGGTCAATACCTTTTCGGATTCGCCCATCCCTAATTTGAACCCACAGTTTGTTTGTTGTTTGTTGAATTTTGTTGACCCGGTAAGCCCACTGGGCCTAGAAAGTCCCTTTTTCAGGGGCGACCAGAGGATACAGATGGTAAGCAACTGAAATTGAACCAGATTAAGCTGTTGGTGGTATTTTTAGTGAATTAGGGAAATTTGGCCAGGACACCGGGGAAATTCCCCTAGTCTTTTCGATAAGTGCCCTGGGAACTTTAACATCCACCTGTACTACCACCAATCCAGGCAGATGAGACCTCGGTTTAACAGTACTGAGCTGATGGCAACAGTTTACAAATCAACCATGTGATACATGCAGGAAGTATTTTTTTCATACATTCTTTCCCAGGTGAACGAATATCCATCACATAAATTGCCAGAAAGAAAGATTTATTATTTATTTTATTTAGTTTTTGTTGACCGGGTAAGTGCACTAGACAAATCCTGCCTATTTTCAGGCACGACCCGGGGGAGAGGGATACAGATGAATGCCAACTGACCTTGAACCAGATCAAGCTGTTGGTGGTATTTTTAGTGAATGAGGGAAATTTGGCCAGGACACCGGGGAAATTCCCCTACTGACTGCTTCCTGTGAGCAGGGGGGACCCATTTTCTGATGGGACCAAGATGGCGGAGGAGGAGGAGGATGTCTGCTTGGTAGGAGAGATAGCCTCGTCTCCTACTATTATTATGTTAGAGGCTGCAGCCGGTGTTTCGGCTGAATTTATTTCAGAATTTAAGCTCTCGAAAGGAGAATCTTCAGGGGAGCTGACTAAGGAATTTACTGAAGAACTACAGCCAGAGGTATTGCCTGTAATGGCATCTGCAGATATTGAGGAAGAGAGTGGCTCTGAGCACATGATTACAACTTCAGGTTGTGAATTCCCTTATTTGCTGCAGCAGGATTTGAACCTGGAACCTGCGATTTGCAATGGCAATACAAGGAAGGATGAAAAAATGGTGGAAACAAGGCAACCAGAGGTGGTCATGGAGCAAGAAGAAGAAGGGAAGAGATTGGGAGAGTCTGTGAGCTGGCAGCTGTCCAATGGAACTGTGCCCCGGGTGAAAGGCGCCTAAATTCAAACAGGTACTTTTTATTTTCCCAACATTGAGAATTTGCCTATTCTATCTCCAGAAATGACTGTAAAGTTGTCCAAACAGGTAGAATTGCCTGTCGTCTTGCAGCCAAGCTCGTTTTCCAAAATTAACACTGCTACTGTTTCGGGTGTAAAAACGAGCTCAGATCTCGGCTTTAATGACAGAAAATAGCGCTATGAACGACTGGAGCTCTGAAGCGTCTGCTGCAATATAGTCGGGAGGATTTAAAAGAAGAAAAGTCTGGGATGCCTGAAAGCCTCAAAAAAAACTGTAGCCTGTCTTTTCAGCCTGCACAAAGGAAGGAGGAACAGGACATTATTTCAACTAATGCTGAAAAGAGCTGTACCACTTTGCCTATGGATTTTACTGACTTTGCTGTCCCTATGGATAAAATAAAAGGTTTTGTGTTGAATAATAATATGAAGCAGGGGGATGCAGTAGAGGCAAATAAAAATGTGGTTTATCAGTCTAATGTAGGTTCTCAATTAGGGGTTACAGAATTTTCTTTTTCTGAGGGGCACACAAGGAAAAATGTAATTCCCATGCCAAATACATTAGGTTTAGGTAATAAAGCAGCGTCTATTATAAATAATGAGGGGCCAAAAGATTGGATGCCAGAAAAAGCTCTAAGTGGGGCAGGTTGGTCTATGTTGGAATCAGGTGGATGGATTCCTGACCCCACTTGGAGCCCGAAGTTATCCTTTTCTCAGGATTCTCCTGAGTGGGCTCCAAAGGTGCAACTGCAGGAAAATGTTTCAGGTACAGATAAGAAGGTAGAGGAGTGTATGTTTTTAGGTACTGCAGGTAACCTGAATAACTTGAGTGATTCAGTTGAGGCTGCTGTGTCTCATAAGGCCTTACCTAAACCTGCAGTGGAATTGTTAGTACCCCCCCCCCAAAAGGAACCAGATAAAAAGCCTTTGCTGTCGGAGCTCTTTTCCAATGCACAAAGAGAAGCTGCTCCAAGGAGGAATGCAGTCGTTCTACGGTATAAAGGGGATTGCAAGTCAGAGCTGACAGACATTACGTAGGGAAAGTTTTACTGAAAGATTCTTTGCATTTTTCTCCTAAGGATGTTTATGCATTTATACACATTTCGGTGAAGATAATTTTGATATCAGCTTTAGGTCTCAACAAGCACTTGACCTCTTCTGGTTACGCTATGGGAAGTAAAATTTTCCCAACATGGACCCCTTTATTGTGATACCATTGTCAAAGCCCTTGATTAAATTTGTCACTATAATGTTTCGAATGAAGGGTCTGGGTAGAAGATATTACATTCTGGCTAAAAAAGGTGTGATGTTTTAAGTGAACCTGAGCCTATTTTAGACTCAGAACAATTTTGGACAGGAGGGTGGAAATATAAAGTTAAGCTTAATCAAAATGAAGCAGGAATTGAGCACATTCCAAACTCTTTTTTGTTAGGAAAGGACAGAGGAGTGTGCTTTTACAGTGGACAGCCTCGTGCCTGCTATAAATGTGGAGCAAAGACTCACCTGTCTAGCGTTTGTGACCAACCCAGATGCGATAATTGTGGGGAGGTAGGGCATGTAACTATGTTTTGTGGTAATCCATCTTGCTGCGATTTATGTGAGGCAAAAGATCATCTGTTTAAATTCTGCCCTTGGGCCGCACATAATTTGTCACATAGTTCTGGTTCTGAGTCTTATATACAGAAAGCACAGGAAGCTGTGGTTCTATCCACCCCCTTGCAGGAGGGTTCCATTTCTGTTCCTAGTTCTGTGGTACAACTCCCAGAGGTCAGAGGTACAACAGAAAGGAAAACTAGTTTGGTTTCAAAAATGGTGGTACCAGGGGAAAAAGTGTTTCCTGAAACTCAAAGAAATAGGCAGGGTACTGATGTTAGCAAAAGGACATTTAAAAGGATGGAATGGGTCCTCTGAATATCTTAAACATTCCCCGGTTTGTTTTCTGATGAGAAAGTAGGAAAACAGAAATGGTAAAAAGTCAGAGGATACTTTTGTACCAGTTCCATAGCGCAGATCAGCAAGAAATCTGCATGCTAAAGGTCCCCAGATTTCCAGATGGAGACTAGCAATACTTATGCGGCTCTGTTTACATCTTGGGGTAAGACAGAAGGGGACGAATCAGACTCCCAAAAATCCACTATTTCAACCAAATCTCAGATACTAGACAACTATAAGGATAAAAAAAAGAAAAAAAGGAAAAAATGAAGGGTATTGACCATTATGAAGGACTATGGTGTGCTCCTGGGGTTCATTAAACACTCATAGCTTATTAAATAAAGCTAAACGGCTAGCTGTGTTTAATTTTATACATGATTTTCCTTTGTCAGTCTGGTTTTTACAGGAGACATGGATGTCCACCATTGACCAAAGGTTAGCATTTAAAAAAGATTGGCTGTGGGGCCCATCCTATTGGTCTTTTGGGGAGGATGTTGCGGATGGAGTGGGGATTTTATTCAACTCTTTTCATTTCAGTTGCATAATCTGATAGACTTGGTACCAGGGAGAGTTTTGATTTTGGATGGGAAATGGTGTGGGTTTTGTTTCGTTTCATTAATATCTACAATCCTCAAACTAAATCAGGTAGGGTGAACTGCCTAACACTGGTGCAGCCTTTTTATTCACGACGGTCAGAGTTTTATGGGAGGGACTTTAACTGCACAGTTCCAGATCTTATACATGGTAAACAAAGTGGCAAGAAAACCTACTGCGATACTAACGCTTTAGGTAAAATCCTTAGAGATGCAGGTTTAGTGAGTTGTAATACCTCTTTAAATCTTAAGAATAAGTTTTCTTTTCAAAAAGGGAAATCTTTTTCTCTCATCGACCATATGTTTGTTTCTTCAAACATTCACATAAACTCATTCCAAATTTTTCCTGTGAATTTTCAGATCATTCATTTTGGTAAGCACCTTTTCCTTCCAGAGATGACAGAAATAAGACACATAAGATGGAAGCTTAATAATTCAGTGCTAGAACTAAATTTTATCCAGATTAGGATAAGAAACCTATTGAAGGCTAGGCTTTCAGTAGCCTTTTATACACAGATATATGTATATGGTGGTTAGACACAAAAGCAGATCTACGTAACCTGTTCAAAAATACTGGGAGGAAAATTAAAATGAAAAATTTCTAGCTATCTAAGTTTGAGACAGCAACTCAGAAATTTTGTCCTTAGCTTACACTCTAGGTGGGATTACTCAGATCAAATCTCCTTATTAAAAGATGCTATGAAAGAATATCAGTACGACAGAAGTAAAACAATGCAGGCCATATTACTTAATGGAGTAAAGAAATCACCTCTGGGGACCCCTTTCAGATGTGCAAAGAACTTAGAGATTCAATGGGTTTGGAGGAGCTAAAAGATCTGATGGGGTGTAGTAACTTCAGAGCAGGAATTAAGAGAGGTAATTAAGGAACATTTTGGTTCCCTTAATCCAAAAAAAACTATTTCTATAACAGAGATAGAGGATTATTTAAACAAGATTCCGGTATCATGTATAAGGCATAACAAGGAAGCAGAATGGGATACTATCTCCCAGAAAGAAATTATGGAAACTATCAGGTCTCTAAAATTAAATATTTCACCTGGTCTAGATGGTCTCACAAATAACTTGTATAAACAGTTTTCAGATGAACTAAGTCAATCCTGGGCCTATTATTTCAAGATTTTCTAGACAAGAATCGCATCTACCCCTCCTTTTCAGAAGGTTTATTAACTTATATTTTTAAATCAGGTGACAGGCAAGATATGGAATTGAGACCAATCACCCTATTAAATACTGACTATAAATCTTTGCCAAAATATTGAATGAAAGCTTAAACATCATGCAGGGGAAGTGATTTCGCCGAATCAATATTGTGGCTTGCCAGGGAGAAGAATTCAATCTGCCATCATGCAGATAAGAGATGTAATTGACTATTTCAATGAGATGGGATTAACAGGTTGTTTAGTAGCAGCTGATCTGGATAAAGCATTTGACAGGGTCCATTTGCCATTTCTTTTTAAAACTTTGAGGCATTATGGGGTGCAGGTTAAGCTGACAAATTTAATTGAGCAATTGTACCAGAGTGGATGGTTTTTCCTTTTGTAGAAGCCGAACGGCTGCTGGATTCCCTTAACCACGGGGTTCAGCAAGGGTGCCCTTTAAGCCCCCTTTTATATACATTTGCTATTGATCCCTTTTACGAACTGCATTGGAGGCAAAAATGGAAGGGATACAATATAGAAAACAGTCTAGCACAGCTACATATTCAAGCTTATGCTGATGATTTGGTTATATATTTGGAGGACTGTTCATCAGTTACGGGGTTTATAGAGGAGCATTTGAGAATTTACTACAGTGTCTAGCATAAAAATAAACATCAATAAAACAAAAGGACTGATTATTGGGGGTGTGGGATTTTGGAACTATGGCTGGAGAAAATTCATTTTTCTAGAAACCAGCTTAATTTTGGGCATTACCTTTGGTCCTCAGAATGTTCCTAATGATAATTGGCAGAGGATACTTAGGAGTGTTGAAAATAAAGTTTCTAGATGGAAGCAATGGCATTTGTCTAAAATTAAAGAGTTCAGATAATTAAACAATTCCTTTTGCCCATTATTCAATTTCGGCAATGATATTTCCACTACCAACAGAATTTGACCAAAGTTATATAGCATCTTTTTCAGATGCTTTGGGGTAACAAATCTAAACCGGTTAAAAGAAGTTTTACTTACCTAACAATAAAACAGGGGTTTAGGAATGATAGACCCAGTGGTATACGCCCATGTTTTCTTTATTACCAACTCCTTGAAAGAATGGTTGATATCGGAATCCAGATCTGAAAATTCATGGAATTTAATAATTATGGAAATATTTTAAGTGTTGGACTTCTTTAGCCCTAAACTTAATAAATATCTACATATTCAGAGCACTTTCGCCAAGGCACAAAAATTATATAAATGGGAAATACAGAAGACAGTAGCACTCACATATAGTACAAGGGACTTGTATCACCATCTAATGAAAAACTATACCCACAAGAGCGGAATTTAAAAACTGCCCATTAACTTTGAACCCCATCGTAGTGGCTCAATTGAATAATCCTAGGTTGCCCAAAAATCAATGGGAGGTACAGTGGTTAATTTTCTATGGAAGACTGAATGTTGGGGAATCGAAATATAAAGTCTTACAGGAAAGGTTATGCCTTACCTTGAATGCATTAATAAGGAGGAATCCATGGTCCATTTTTACTAGATTGTTCCTATGCTTCAGGATTGTGGGGTTTTTAGCAGATGTATGGAACCTGACATGGCTGAAAAATATGACATATGAATTCTTAGCTTTAGGAGTGTCTCCAGTGGGTTCATTCGGATTGCATAAGGGGACTTTGACTTTATTTTGGGATGTCTCAAATACTTCCTGTGGCAAGCCAGAATACAATGGGTTATATATCAAAAGAAAATGTCGTATGTTTGCATTAGTAGGCTAATTGTTAAAGAGTTGGAGAACATTTTTGCCTCTGATATGTTAAGAGTATCCCCAGGATTACTAAAGAAATTATGGAAAGGGTTTTTTCATTTTATTAAGTATAAATAAAGAAATGAAGAAGCAAGAATAAATGTGAAAATCAGTTTGATAGCAGGTGTTCAAGAAGTGGATCTAAGAAGTTAAATGGATATAGTGTTGTAGTCTTTTTGGCTATTATTTGATTTCTGTGAAAACGTGTTGTATTTTATGTTTATTTTTGCAAATAAAAACACCCCTACTGTTTGCCAGTAGGGGGACCCTTTGAGCCGTCAAAGGATGGCTGCCTCAGTTGATGTGCTGCAGTCAGGAAGGAAGGATGTGTTGCCATCTGAGGAGAAGGTCTCCTCTCCAGCTTTGTTATTGACTAGCATGGGTGTTTCTTCAATTTCTGAGATGCCTGGAAAGTTTCAGACTTCGGGCACTTCTACTGTTTTACCTGCCTTACCTTGTAATGACGCCACTGATGTGCCTGGTTCGGATTCTCCTGATCTAGATGCTGTCTCTGCTTCTCCGGAGTTGAATCACCTCTTGCACTTAGAGGAACAATGGTTTTTGGGCATTAAACGAGATCTTCTTCGTCGTTTTCATTCTCCAGAAGCAACTTCCCTTGCTCCGGTTTCGGAGCGCTCTGTTGTGGCAACGCAGATGGTTACCATGGAAACCTCTCGTAGTGAAGCGCCGGCTGCAAGCGGCGTTGTTTTTCACCGTGCTGGTCAGGATGAAGTGACCGCCACGGTATTTTCCTTTTCTGCTGACAAAGATTCTGTTCGTCCGGATCGCGTTGTTGAGAGAGGGAGCCCTGGTAAATTGCATTGGGCAGACACCCCAGTGCATGACGGAGATGCTTGGACTGTCAAAAACTCGCTCCAGGTAGCTGGTTGGGTGTGCTTCCTGGACACAGGTTCCTGGATTTCTAGCCTCTCCCCAATCAAGATCCCTGGCGTCCACCTTGTCTCTGCCTCTCCCCCTTTGGTACAGCCTGTAAGTACTGTTTCTATGCCTCCGGCTGCTGGTTTACATGCTGAACTCCTTCAACCTGATTTGCTTCAGCCTGAACTTGATTCCTCTGTCCCTAACCCTGACTCCCCTCTCCCTCTTCCTGGTTCTACTCCCATTACTGTGGATCCTGCTTCTCCTCTCCCTGATACTGCTACTCAGCGTTCTCCACTCCACCTCTCCTCAGACTTTGGTTTTTCAACAAACCCTGATTTTCATCTAGGAGGGAATATGGATTCTTGTACTCAGCCTTGTGAAGAAGAGGCTGCTGCCCTCAGTGATGATTCTGTGTTTTCCGATATTCCAAAATCTATTCCTCCAGAGCTTAGGAATGCTCCTAGAGGCTCCCCTAAGGTGGCCCTCCAGCCCCCTTTGGTTGCCCCTTCCAAATCTTATGCTTCTTTTTCTTCTACCCCTGTCTCCTCTGCTAAATGACATAATGCAGTTCGTATTGTCTACAAAGAGGGATTAGATGTTTTTCCGGATCGGGTATATATGGGTCGTCAGTTATTGAGACAAAGTTTGCATTTTCAGGTTTCGGAATTGTATGCTCTTATTCATGTATCTGGTTAATCCATATTTGATGTCAGTTTTAAATTACATAGTGGTCTTGAAAAGTTTGGGCTCGTTATCAACAGGTTAAGACTACCCCCTTGTGGGCCGCTTTTGAGGTAATTCCACTTACCAAACCTATACATAAAACCATTACGGTTCTTTTCTGCAATGAAGGGGTCAGTGTTACTGACTTAATATACTGGTTGAAACAACGCTGTACTGTGTCCAGTCATCCTGAAGCAATCTTTGATTCTGAAGGGATTTGGACTGGTGGTTGGAAAATCCGTGTTCTACTACATACTACGGATGGGTCCCCTTGTCATCTTCCCAATAGTTTTTTCTGGGTAGAGACCAGGGAGTTTTGTTTTAACCGGGACAACCTCGGACCTGTTATAAATGTGGCCTTTCTGGGCACATTAGTAGTACTTGTGACCAACTGAAATGTTTCCTGTGTCAAATGACTGGTCATCTTAGTAAACAATGTCCAAATCTAGTTAGATGTAATCTTTGTGGGGTGGAAGGCCATGTTTACATGACTTGCCCTAAAGCTGCTCATCAGACTTCCCTTTCTGCTGACAGGGATGAGCAGCGCCTTTTGATTTCACTGGCCCAAAGGAAGGTGGCTAAACCACTGGATTCACAGTCAGCCATAAATATCTCTCCTGTAAATTTAACTGTTGCCCCAATCCCTGACCCTCCCCCCCGAGGTTAGTGGTCCTGGGGCTGAGCCTCTTTTCACCTCTTCTTCTATTGTTAATCCCCCTGATTCCTCCACTGTCTCTTTAGCTGTTACTGATCCAGCAATTCAGTCTGCCTCTATGCGCCCCCCTTTACTTGAAGACCCTCCTGTCCGGAGATCCTCTACTTGGAAGAGGTCTATTGGACCTTTACCCACCCCCAAAATGTCCAAAACCTCCTTTCCTGATGTTTCCAATAGATTTTCGGTTCTCTTAACTACTGAACATCCTGTCACTGATTCGGTTTGTTCTTCTGCTGATTCCACTATGCCGAAGGACACTGCTGAGTCTATTTTGACTGATGACGGGGATGGTTTTACCCAACCCTCCCGTCGAAAAGGAAAGTCTCAGAAAAAAAAGGGTTGAGCTTCTTTTTTTTTCTCCCTCTGACTTCCCATGGCTCTTTCCTCTCCCTTCATTCTTTTGACAACCAATGTCAACAGTATTAAGAATAACCTGAGAAGGACTATAGAGTTCTCCTTTCTACAGTCCTTTTCTCCAGGTATATTTTTTTTACAAGATACCAGACTACACTCTATCCCTGAAATTTCTCTTTCCACTAAGGAATGGAATACAGGGCTTTCCTATTGGTCCGTAGGCCCTGAACGTTGTATAGGGGTTGGTACCCTCTTTCATCTTATTAATCCATCGATAGTCAGAGTGTTGGATCTTGTCCCGGGTCGGGTTCTGCTTGTGGACTTTCTTTTGAATGCTGTTTTTTTTAGACTTATTAATATTTATGCTCCTTAGGCTAAAGCTGACCGCACGCTTCTTTTTCAGCAAATTAGTCCCTTTCTACATATAGCTTATTTTGTGATATGGAGGGGGGGATTTTAATTGCGGTTTAAGTTTGGCTGATAGAGGTTCTGCCTTCAAAACAACAATGCTTTTTGGGGACATGGCGGCCCTGAAAAAAGTGGTACACGAGGCACATCTTAAAGATGCTGTTTTGTTTCATACTGGGGTACGGGAATGTACATTTTTTAAGGGTTCTTTATCCACCTGTATTGATTTTTTCTTTTTGTCTTCTGCTTTGCCTCTTCACTTTGTCTCTGTTGATCCAACCCCTTACTCTGACCATCGCCTAATACTGATTTCATTAGGTCCCACTGCCCCCAAAGGTCAGGATATTGAAATTAAATTCTAAACTTTTACAGGACTTGTACTTCCTGCATTTGGTTTCTGATTTTTTGTCTTGTAAGAAGTCATTATTTCCTTTATATGAGGACCCCATTGTCTGGTGGTTAGACACGAAATCTGAACTTCGCTCCTTACTCATTTCTCGTGGTAGCTATTCTCAGGAAAATGCCTACATTTCTTATCTAAACAACCGTAAGCAACTTCAACATTTATATTCCCTTTCGCAACTTACTTTTCATGATTTCTCAACTCAGATTTCCCATTTTCAGGAGAAAATGAAACAATATCACCTAACTCAATTCTCAGATATAGAGTCCCAGCAACAACATGCACTTCAAGGCCCTTTTTTTCACACTTGTCCCATATTGAATCGACAAAGAGTGATTGGGTCTAAAACCATTTCAGCTCTTCATGATGGTCAGGGTATGGTTCATGAGGATCAGCAGAGCATTATCCGTATTGCATCTGATTTTGCGGCCTCATTATTTTCTGAGCCTTTGGTACATCAAACTGATTTCTCTTTTTTTATTCATAAAATCCAGGTTCCCCAGGCCCCACAATCACATCTTCTAGGACTAGTAGCTCCCCTTACCAAGCAGGAAGTTGCTCCTGCTATGCAATCTCTGTCTAAAGGAAAAGCCCCGGGTTTAGATGGCCTTTCTTCTGACTTGTACCATTTTTTGAAGGGTGAACTGTTGGAGGAACTCACTACGGTTTATAATGCTATCTTACGGGCCAAATCAGTCCCTTTTGAGATGTCTACTGGAGCTCTTATTTTTCTTTTTAAAGATAAAGGTGACTGATTAGATTTATCTAATTGGCTCCCTATTAGTCTGTTAAATACAGATTTTAAAATTATTTCCAAATTATTGAATGCGAGATTGTTATCAGTAGCAAAATTCTTGATTTCCCCTGCTCAATCTTGCACTGTTCCAGGGAATTCGATCACTGACCAATTGATCTTATTACATGATATTTTCTCTCATGATGCTATTTCCCCTGCTGCTGGTTTTGTTCTCTCCTTGGACCAGCATCAAGCATTTGATAAGGTAGCCCATGTTTTTTATGGAACGTACTGCAGCATTATGGTATCCCCATTACATTTATCTCTTGGCTCCAAGCTCTTTATCATACTGCAGCAGTACGTCCCTGTATTAATGGGTTCTTAGGCCCTCATGTTCCCATAAAAACAGGGGTTCGGCAAGGGTGTCCAGTTAGCCCCCTCTTATATATTTTTAGCATCGATCCTTTATTGAGACTTCTCCAGTCCTCTTCTAGCATTGACCCCATTAAATTGTCATCTTTTACCATTCCCTATAGAGCTTTGGCCTATGCGGATGATTTAGTTCTGTTAATGGGGAATGTTTCTTCTGCTGTTAAGGCCCTATCTATTTGTACGAATTATGCTACCATCTCAGGGACTAGATTAAATTTGTTGAAATGTATTGGGAAGCCTTTGAGTAGCCAATTGGCCCCTCAGGGTCAAGTAAATGGTCTTCCGTGTACTTTGGGTCCTTTAAAAATTTTGGGAATTGAGTTTGGGTCCCCTCAAATGGATGTGGAAAATTGGGATAAAAAATTATTACTTGGCTCTAGTATGGTTCAGACTTGGAACAGGACAAAAATGAGCTATGGTAAAAGAGAATATATGATTCGTACCTATTTGGTGCCACTTTTTTTTATTTCTTAGCTCTGTGTTTCCTCTCCCTAAATCAAGGGAAGTTAAAATTTATTGTTTGTTTTTTCAGTCCTTTTGGGGTAGCCACCTAAATCCTATTAGGAGAAATGTTTTATATTTACCTCGTCAAAGTGGTGGACAACATATGATTAATCCAGTTTTGTTTTTTTTCAGTCAATTTTTGTATGCTAATTTCAGACCTTTGTTTCATTCACCAGATAAATATTGGTGTGATCTTTTTGTTTCCTCCATTTCCCCTTGGTTTGCAGCATGGGATTTAGGAACTCTGCATTGTATTGGGAAGGGTGTTCAATCTCCCAAGTATTTACGTGATGTGTTTGTTAAACTTAAAGCTTGGGGGATCACCAGTCATCAAGTGATTTCCCTCTCGAAAAAACAGTTATACGCTTTTGTTTTGGAGACGCAATTTGGTGTTTTGGAGGTCTTTTCCAAATGCCCCATTATACACCATGAAGCGTAACTTCTCTTTTTAACTGAACCTCATATCACTTATAAATTTAGAGATCATCATTGGTTAAATTGTCATGAGAGGTTGAATGTCAAGGCTAATCAAAAACATAAGAGGGTGGAAGAACGTATTTGTTCCAGACCAGGATGCATTGCTCAATCTGAAACTCTGCTGCATTTATATTTTTCTTGTTCATGTATCTGTGATTTTTGGAAATTTCTTTATGATAAGTCTCACCTACCCTTTTTTTTGCATCTCACCTATCCTGCTCTTTTATATGGTGCGTATCCCAATAATTGGTCTACTTGGGATAGAAGTTCACTGTTTGTTATTTTTTCTATCATTAAATGGTTTATTTGGCATTCCAGATGTATGTTTACTCTACAACAGAAGGAACTTTTGTACTATGAACTTTATGATAACATTTTTAAGTCCATACAAGCAGTTTATTTTTCAGAATCTAGGACTCTCACACGGATTCATTTGTTGGCCATCTGGCAGAACTTACCTTGGATTACTGACAATGATTTTCCAATCACTTAATGTAGATATTGGTGTTTGTTCTATTGTTTGCTTTGTTTACCTTTTATGTTCTATTTATGTTTTCTCACAATTGTTCATTCTTCTGTTTTGCAAAGTATGATTTCCTTAATAAAATCTTCCCCGACTCTTTTCGATAAGTGCCATGGGATCTTTAACATCCACCTGAACTACCACCAATCCAGGCAGATAAGACCTCGGTTTAAAGTCTCATCCAAAAGATGGCACCTCGGAAGTGCAGCACCCCTCTCATGCTGCACTACAGTGTCAGTACTGGGATATTAACCCAAGTGCCAGATGTGGGAACTGAACCCACAGCCCTCTGATCTCCTGGCCTCAGAGGCGAGCATGCTACCTACTGAGCCACTGACACTGATAACGATATTACCTGTGAAAAAAGTAAACAGATTGATATTAGAAACAATGTATGCCACATAAATGATATTAGAAGCATAATCTATGATTCATGAGTCTAATGATGCTCCTGAGTGGTTAATAAACTGCACTCAAACAACATAAAAGTGACCGTGCCAGCTACCAACTAAAACAGGAATGGAATGGAACATGACAATATGCTAACTTTCCAAATATCTGGTAGAGATTAAACAACACAAATGATTATATACTACAATTATTAAGAGCTGTATGAAATTGATGGAGATTAATCTATATTTGTACCTTCAACCTACCATATGATAAAGTACAATGTATACAATCAGTATACAATCACCCTCAAAAATTGGCAATTACAAAACAACATGACTACTCCTCCCCTATACACACACACACACACACACACACACACAGTCACACTCACACAGATACATACATAGTCTTTTGTATCACATTGTTGGTGTTGTGAACACCCAATTGTTTATAGCGATTGTATGACACTGCATGTAAATACTGCCACCAAGACCACTATTATGGTTATAAGAGTGGTCTCATGCACATTCTTAGAGAATGAGAAATGTGAACTGAAAGTAAGTGGTTATGATACCCTAAAAATAAAAGTGAGACCTCACATGCTGCCGTAACTGCTGTCTAGATTGATGTATTAATATATTATTGATTGAGCTTGGTGAATAATTCATACATTTTTAAAACACATTACCGGAATGTGCCTGTTTCTAAGACAGCTGCAAGAGAGACACCCTTTACCAAATAACAGTGTTTCACATGTAGAATTAAGGATCACTTGAATCAATTGGGTATGCTCCCTCATTCTCTGCTGTTTGTCATAATATTGTATTGATTTTGCCATGCTGTATTATGTTCTTCATACTGCTGTGTTTTGTTCTTGTTCTGCATTGCTACTTTGTAACCTCCTGGGTCTTGTCTGAAAATAGTCGTTTCTATGTCTAGAGCACCTACCTGGTTAACAAAAGCTAAATAAAACAAAAACATAAATTAGCAATAGCACTAGACTGTGCATTCAGCTACTGTGTAATGACCACACCCCCTCCTTCCCAACTGCATTGTTTCGAGGGACACAGAGTTAACGGAGTTCACTTCAACCAAGTGGTCATGGGGATGGAGGTGAGTGCATAATTTACAAATTAACAGAAGTGAATGAAGGGTGTTATTGCATCAATATCATGGCTTCTTAATAATAACAAAAACAAAAATCAATCTTTATTAACTCTAAGGATAAATAATACTCATCAATGGTAAATCCACAGTAAAACCAAAGATCCAAGTTTATCCAACAATTAGGTCAGACTGGATGGAAGTAAAATGTGGGCCAGTTAGGAGCTGGGTGAAATGTACAATTAACTTAAGAAACAAAAAAAAAGGGTACTCAAGGGACAACAAGAATGTATAATGATACCACAGCTGAGACCACTATTTCTATTGTTCTTACTTACTTGTTAACAGGTTCAAAATCACTTTGCAGTCCATCCTAATATATGAACTCACAGTATCAAGTAGGGCTTTGTGAATAACTTTCCTGAATATTTGGCTGAATATTCAGTATTCAGCAGCTACATAGTCAGGCATTTGTATTCTGACCTTTTTAAAAATCAAAAAAGGAACCACTCCATCCCTCCTCTCCCAGCCCAAATCATGTAACTCCCATCCTCCAACTCTCTATTAAAAGTACAGTACCACCCTCTGCCCAGCACCCATAAGTTGTTTTTTTAAAGTAATTTTTAGATCCTCACCCCTTGGGACTACGACCAGCTCAAATTGCCTGCCTCAATGGCCAGCCACCTCAATGTAAAGTGCTCGTTGTGCTTACAAAAAATATAATTTAAGTCTCCTACCCACCAGCTTTCTTTCACTCACCAGTTCAGCAGCAACCTGTTCTCCATTATAAATGGAGAAGGTGACAGGATCAACCCTCCCCCCTCCACAGCTGGATGCCTTCTCATGAAAGTGCTGTACTCATGCTCTTGCTATAGCAAAACCAGCTGATCATCAGCTGCTATTTATCTGTAGCAGGAACATGAGCAGAACACTTTCATTCATGGGAAGGCAACTGGACATGAAGGATGGAGAGTAGAGCCGGTCTCTGTCTCCATTTATATTTCAGAACTAGGTGCTGCTGGACTGGTGGGTGGGAGAAAGTCTAGGGTCAGGTGCTGTCATGAAGGACTTAAAAGGACTTAAATCATAGTTTCTGTAAGCTCAAAGAGCACTTTACATTAAGGTGGCTAGCCATGGAGGGTGGCAAGTTGAGCCTGTTGTGGTCACCCGACAGGGTGAAGATGTAATCAGTAGTTTAATAGAAACAACTTGTGAGTGCTGGGGGGGTATGGGTGATTTTATACTTTTAATAGAGGGTGAAAGGATGGTGGGTTATATGATTTGGGCTGAGAGAGGAAGGAGGGGTGGTTTCTTTTTTTTTTGTTTTCCTTCTTTTTTCCCCCCAGGAGGCAGAATAATTTCCCAAAAATTAATAGTCCCCTATTCAGGAAGGCTGTTTAATATTTGGAAGTCCTATTTTTTATGGTATTTGAGAAATGTTATTCAGCCCCTGCACAGCCCTAGCACTGAGTTTCAAGAGCATAAATGTCCAGACAGTTCAATTTATATCCTGGATGATTGGTTATGCACCTGAATTCTGTTCCTTCAATGGATGCTTTGATCTGTGTGTAGTAATAGCAACATAAATTTTCATGGATGGTTGGAATTGTTTTGCAATGACCACAGGAACACTTGAAGAACATAATGAGCAACCAATTTCAGATGACTTATATATACATATAGAGCACTTCTATTCTGCTTATAATTGGTTAAGTAGCACTCAAACAAGATGAAAATGAATAAATAATATGGGGGTAATGTATGGGCAGCCATATATAACAAGTCTGTGTCTACTTTGAAAAGTTTCTATGACAGCCTGGAACCCCAAGAGTGAAGCTTGAGAGGTTCACTGGTTGCCATAGAAAACTCTAGATGAAGACACAGGCTGAATTGAATGGAGGAAAACAGCTGTGTGGCAACATTCTAAGTTGTGCTGCAGTAATTTGAGAATTAAATTAATCTCTTAGCACATTTGTGATATACTTATTTCACATTATTTAGCTTGATATGTGCAATATTTATGATTCACAGCTTGCATATTAGCACACTTACACTTGACTCTGATCTTGTAATGGCTTCTGTTCAGCATTACTTGCTGCAATGTATGTTTCATTGCCGAGCTGTTACAGGGGTAAGATGTGTCCATTCAGAAAGGGAAAAAGGAAGGTCTTAGAGAATATACAAAGAAGACAAAACATAAGAAGATCATCTAGGACACTTGAACTGAATGACTCTGGAGAATCGAAGAATGCAGGGTGACCTACTGTTGATGTTCGACATCATTAATGATCTTTATCTAATGGTGGAAATGGGTACTGAATTTAAAAATAACCCTAGGAAAACTAGAGGACACCCATTAAAGATCAACTGTTGTGCTGTTAGAACAAACAAATGAAAATACTTTTATACCCTTCAGATTGTGAATCTTTGGAACAAATGATCTACTTCCATTATAATTAGTAAAAACAAAAAAGGAGTTTAAAAACAAATTGGACAAATATATTTTGCCAGGTGGGAAATCAGAGTACTATACTGAGTGAGATATTATAGGAGCATCAATGGACAATCTGCCTTCTGGCTCCTCACCAACCTTTAGTATGATCCTTAGTATGATTACTGTCATGCACTGGATAGCTAGCCATGGCAAAAACTGAGAATGCAGTTGATTATAAGACAGCATAACATTTTTAATAAAATTAAAAACCTGGCTAAATAATGAATAACTTAATGATTAGAAAAGTTGAATGTATGCTCCTAGATGCCATTACTTCAGTGAGTGTTTCAACTAACTTTCTTTACATTTCACCTTTAAGAGAGTTTTAGCTTACAATGGTAAAACTAGAAGCTGGATCTTTATATTTGAGAAATGAAGGTGAACAGTGATTCCATTTTAAATTATGTCAAAAGAAAAGTTAGGTAAGCAAGCTACCAAATGTTGACTGTATGTTAGGCAATATAAAACTTTTGAGCTTGTTAAAGAAATTCAGTTATAGTGGGTAATTACTTTGTGTGGTAAAAGTAAAACTTTTCATTCATGGTGCGGGGGCAACCTTTAATGACAATGATATAGCATAGTCTCTGATTCTGTACCTAGGACAAAAATCTTTTGAGTACAGGGAACTACATGTTACAAAAGGCTATCTTATTAATTATGCATTATTATAAAACCTAGGGACCTTTAGTCACCAAAAGTATTGATAGATTGCTTTCATTCATGAAAGTTCACATTAGGAGCTTAATGATCAATCTTGTAGCTTTAAGAACATTTGTGTTAATGAATGTCATAAACATAGTACTGCCATTTAATGTTCTTGACATTCATGATACATTTTATGTACTTTGATGAACACTCATGAACTATGTTTATGTACCTTCACAAAATATTCATGAATATTTTGACTGGATGCTCACAACTGTTACATTGGAATATAAGTAGAAATTTAACCTACAAGTCAGACTTTCTTTCATACAGTGTATGGAAAGTCAAAACTATAAACATTTATAGAACCCATCCTGTGTTTGAAAATTATACATGCCAATGTACTGTTTACATGGCTGAAGAAAATTTTAAGAGGTATGAGTTTTATTAGAGAATACGAAATGATAGAATTCACATCCTATAGCTAAGATACAGTATGCATTAAAATGTACTACAAAATTCACATTTTCTATTGTATGTCATTTGTTGACAATCACACTCAAGAATCTGTGTTTCTTGTAGTGAACTAGAGGGTGTAGACAGAATGAGAAGGGACCTGCAGAAACTTGAAGAATGGTCAGGGGTTTGGCAGTTGAAATTCAATGCAAAGAAGTGCAAGATAATGCATATGGGGCACAAAAACCCTGGCACAATATATCAGTTGGGGGGTAAGGATATAGCATGCACCAAGCAGGAAAGGGATCTTGGGGTTATCATCTTTGATGATCTCAAGGTAGGGAAACAGTGTGACAAGGCAGCTGGTAAAGCAAATAGGATGCTGGGATGTATAGGCAGGGCATCACCAGCAGGAAAAGGAGATCATAATTCCGCTATACGAGACACTAGTGAGGCCCCACCTGGAGTACAGTGTACAGTTCTGGAGACCATACCTACATAAGGACATAGACAGGGTAGAGAAGGTTCAGAGGAGGGCAACAAAGATGGTGCATGGATTGCATCACAAGTCCTATGAAGACAGATTTAAGGAACTGAACATGTACTCCCTGGAGGAGAGGAGGGAGAGAGGGAATAAGATAGAGACATACAAGTATCTTACAGGGAGGAACAGGGTGCAGGAATACACTATTTTTAAGTGAAAAAGATGTTCCAGGACTAGAGGGCATGGGATGAAGTTGGAGGGAAGACGATTCAGAGGAAACATGAGGAAGAATTTCTTCACAGAATGGTTGGTGGACAAGTGGAACACCCTGCCAGAGGAAGTGGTGGGGGCTGAAACAATCACAGGATTTAAGAATGCATGGGATACACATAAAGGAATTCTGGAGGTCAGGGGTAAGGGGCAACAGACTTCTAGGAAAACATAAACTGAACTTACAAGCTCAAATGGGCACACTGGGTGGGCCATAGGCCCTTATCTGCTGACACTGTCTATGTATCTATGTATCTATGTATAACTGAATATTCTCATCTGCACTTTCATTTACTGTGTTTAGAAACAAGGACAAGAACCGCGTGTGGGAACCCAGGCAGCTGGTGCCTCATAGGTGGATAACCTAAGAGGGACATGGGTGAGGAAAGGCACTCAAAGGAAAAACAATAACAAGCAGTTGTTGAATAAATAAAGCTAGTGCTCTATTTATCAGTAAGACACAAGTAGAACACTGACTAGCAGCCCTAACGCTTCGACTGGAAGGTCTTTGCCATGGGTCACCCCCTGACAAAGACCTTCCGTTAGAAGCAGTGGGTCTGCCAGTTGGCATTCTCTTTGTGTCTTACTAATAAATGGAGTACTAGCTTTAATTATTCAACAACTGCTGATTATTTTTTCCTTTGAGTACTTTTCCACACCCATTTTCATTTACTGTGTGTCATAGTATACTATACATGATAATTCTACAAAAGCTGATAGACAAAGTAATTAGATACCATTTATAGGGCAAACAAGTAAGTTTCACTGTTCAAGTTTTCATATTTACACTAGGCTCGTTTTCAGATTATGTTGATGAGCCTAGATGCTAAGATTTGTGCAAATCACAATGCTACAAGTGTGCTACATACAGAATGATACTGAGCACCCATAGCATCAGTTAATAATAGGGTGCTCCTTAAGTGACAGAAATACATTTAACCCTAAATGATATGCCTATTGTAACACTACACATGCATTCACATTTGCTATAATGACAACAAACTAGAGAGATTGTAGCTTGACTAGCATAGGATGGGAAACTTTGGCAGTGCAGGTGATTCCAATATGTGCTGCCAGAAAAACTGCAGCAACTATATCTAATAAGCTGGTCACCACTATAGGTAAACTAACTGTTTCCACCCCATGTTTTAGCTGTGTCTCCTGCACTTGTTACAACTGTGATTTTGAAACTGATGTGTCAAAAAGCATTTTCTAAAGGAGTTCTGAGTCACTGCCAATGAAACCCCATACTGTTCTTGTAGTTTCCTCCTGATCAATGATGATGTGAATCATAGTTTCAGTATTTTAAAAGTAGATTTTAGAGAAATGAGAAAACCCCATAGAATTAGAACATTTTAGCACTAGCAGGAGTTACAGGATGGCATGTCATTAAAAGAGTGCTGGAGAACATGTAGTTTTCCCACTTCAAACTTCTCATCATCAAACACATAGAGAAATATATGGCGTACCACATCACAAATTGTGGTGTCCTCTGGTACACATGTTCAAGCTATTCTGCCTAATGTAGCATTCAGTGAAGAGTATGTATATTTACAGGGAGACGTGCTAGCAACATTCTGGTCTCATTAGTTGCTTGCTATATCCTCATTCAGCAATTAGAGAGGATGATCAAATTTTGAAGAATCTTCTCCAACTCAAGAAGACAAATCTGGTTGGTCTTCCTAAATTTCCATTTAGTCAAATTCAATGTTAATACCTCTCTTTATGGTTATATTATTTTAATAGGCCCCATTATCTCATTCCTTTTCCCTTGGCAGGCCATACATAACACTGTCTTAGAGGAAATTGCCACAGCCATGTGTTTACTGAACATTCTGTACAATTTACTATGATATGTGATGTGCACAGCTCAGGAGTCTCTCCAATGCAACTCTAGGCCTCTGCCAGTCCATTCTCCATTGAAGGGACCCCTTCATGCTGACCCCAGGGATTGTATATATATACTCCTGGAGGGACACTAACCTCTGATAAGAGGAGGGGGTCCTGCGGCTAGGTGGTAGATGCCCAGTCCCCATCTGGTGGGCACTTCACCCATTGGGATGAGCCCAATTAGAATTACCTCTGGCCTACTTGAACCAGACCCCAGGTCATCCATCCCTTGCCTCATGCTTACTAGAGGGGACCTATCTGGATGGAAGCATATTCTGCATTTACTTCTTGTACAGTTTGTTCTTGTGAGATTCCCATGTCATCACAGGAAGGACAACATTTGTCACTCCAAGCATGTCACCCTAAACCTCTCCAAGACTGTCTGCAAAGACTGGTTGCAGAAGTCATAACTATGGTCTGATAAATGTACCCCATTCTTAGTATACAGCTTGGGTGTTATCATACCAGCGTCATCATGCCTCATGACTGTTCCACCCATAGAATGCATGAAGGCATGCATCTCCATGTTGTGCCTCCTGTTGACCTTATCTATTGCCTACTAATCTCATGTATAGTGCCACTGGTTCCTGTGTATAATGTGCAATGACAACACTGTGGTGCCTGGCCATGCCTCCTGGATGGATGGCAGGTCATTCTTCATCCTGATCAGCAGGTTCACAGCCTTTTCTTTTCCTATATCCTAGGTGTACTACCAAAATGTTAGGAGAGCCCTGTCCACAAGCCTTGGCCGTTACCTGGGAAGCAGGTCCTGCCACTGTATCCCTGCAAAGAGAGGTACAAGGCAAGATGGCGGCCCGGCTGGGCTGCCATCTGCAAGGACATTAACATGTTTTGCCTTGCTGCCTCTTTCTTTGTTAATTTCGCTCACTTTTGATTAAATATCAAGAGACAGTTATAGTGGGAGAGCTAACACTTATAGTGGGACAGTCATTGTTTATAAATGTTCAGTTTTCATTTTTGCTTTAGTTTTTAGCTAGGAAATTAGTGTCAGGCAGAGCTCAGGAAGTGAGATAGTATAGGAGTTTTAGGTTTTCTTTTATTAAGAGTGGATTCTGAAGCCCTCTGTACTGCAGTCATTGTAATTCTCATTTTTTATTCTTAAGTTCTGAGGAAGCCAGTTCGAAGCTGGCATAGCACTGAGCACTCACCCTAGTTGTTCAAGGATTACGTATCAGAGTTTGCAGCTGGAGGAGTTAGATGTCTGCTGGATATCATCTATTCCAGAGCTGTTTCATCACAGGGAGTGAGCCCTTTAAGGAGAGATTTTATCTTCTGTCTCATGGTATTTGTCCGCAGGAGGAAGGAGGAAAGAGGAAGTTTGCTAATAGCTTGCCATTAGCTTCCTGAGTGGTTGCTTCAGAGGCCAAGGAGGCCTTGTGTGCTGAGTTGGTGGTCGAGTGGTGGGGATAATCAGCATGGCAGGAGATGGGAACTCTACTGCCCCCTGGAAAAAAACCCAGCTGTCTCCTGCAGTCCTGTTTGAGTTCAAGCTGTGACCTGGATATGTAGGCCTGAGAGAAGTGGTTGGTCTTTGTTTTCTCCCTGGGTACAGGGTAGACTTGTCTGGTATTCTCCTCTGGTACCTGTCTGGTGCTCCATCTGCCTTCTTTCTGGACCTAATTAGTGTTGGAGACTTGGTGAGAGCTTTTCTCCTGCTATATGTGGAACCTTTTTTGATCCTGTGGGGGTGAGTGTTTGATGTTAAAACTTTGGTGATGGCACTAGTGAGAGGACTTCTGCGCCTACCTTGCTATCTTCTTTGGCCACCTTTAAAACTTGGAATAATTTCAACTCCTGCCTTGAACTTCAGTAATTTATTTTCTGACTGTGGTGGTGTGAGCACCTCAGTCAGCTGATTCTGCTGATTTTTCAAGTACAAGTTATTAGCCTTTGAGAAGCTTTTTTACTGGACTGGGTGGTTGTTTTCTGTCCTGTTTGTGACTTCCTCATTACATCAGACTGACAGTTCCTCTCAATATTAATTCTGGATCGCTTACTTCAGCTCACTTAGCTATCTCTCCCCTAAGTTTATTTATTTTAGTATTTGTATTAAGCATATTTTCCTAGCATAGTTCCCCTAGCAACACTTCCCACAAAGCTTCAGGTACCAATCGTCAAAACAAAGCCCCTTAAAAACAATTATAAACTGTCTCAGGAAGTTGCTGGTACTTCTCCTACTCTGCTCAGGGAATGTTGAACTTAACCCTGGCCCACCCCTCCTGCTTGGAGCCCCATCGGACCTGTCGCAAGTTAAGGGCCTTAGTTTCCAGCACATGAATATTTGCAGCTTACCAGAAAAATTTGACTTAGTCCAGGCTCGGGTATTACACACAGTACCTGATATAGTTATGATTTCGGAGACATGGCTGTCAAGCCATATCCCTGACAAAACGGTCAATATACATGGATATAACCTGTTCAGATGTGACAGACCCGCTAGGGGAGGTGGAGTCGCAATCTATGCCAAGATCAAATACCAAGTGTCAGACATTGTTCGGACCTCCCTACCTAAGGAATTCAAATGCCTTGCCCTTAAGTTAACCATTTCACCTGAAGTAGCCCTCTTAATATCTGCCTGTTAAAGGCCACCGTCTGCGACGCTTGGAATTCTAGAACACCTACACTCCATACTGGATAATGTGAACCTAGAAAGCATAATAATGGGAGATTTTAATCTGAACTAGAATGATGCCTGCGCTGACAAGATTAAAGAGTTCTGTGATGTACATGGGTTAACGCAGATGACTCCGAACACCTGACCAAACAAGAAAAACCCCAGCCACAGTACCCTACTGGATCTTGTGCTTGTCAGTAAGCCTCACAACATCACCCATACAGGAGTTTTTCATAGTGACTTCAGTGATCACTGTGCCACTGCCTGTATTTGCCGGTCCCATAACAGGCTGTCTACTTCTACCTTCAAGCTAAAAAGAAGCCTAAAAAACTTCTGCCAGACCACCTTCCTGACAGACCTTGGTAACATCAACTGGCAGAATTTCTATCTGGCCCCCTCTGTTAGTGAGACTTTCAATATTTTCCAAAACCTGCTAGTGGGACTGATAAATGAACATGCTCCACTTAGGAGGATCAAAACAAGGGAAAGGTTCCCTGACTGGTTCATGCCTATCTTGAAGAAAGCCCTCCAGGACAGGGAGGTACTGTGGAAAAGAGCCAGGAAAACAAAGTTAGAAGACAACTGCCTTGTCTTTCGGGTGGCTAGGAAAGCCTGCATCAAGTTAATAAGGGCAGAAAAATCAAGTTATTTCCTGACCGCCCTTGAAGAAAACAAAAATTGCTCTGCCAATTTTTGGAACATTCTTAAAGAGGTTGAAGGTCACTCGCCAGCCTCCCTCCTGCCTGCTAGAATAATGGCAGGTAACATTTCTTACACAACCAGGGCTGACATTCTTGAACAACTCAACAATCATTTTGCCACAGCAGGCCTTGCTTTTGATGACTCACCTCTCAACAAGCTAAATGTCCACTGCAATGCCACCGATGACTTATCCTCTGACATTGCCACAAACCAGAGACACTCCTCCTGCTTTCAACCAGTTACATTCAAACAGGTAGAGGACCTTCTAATATCTCTGGACACAAAAAAGTGTGGTGGTGCTGATCTTATAGAACCTTTTTTCTTGAAAACAGGCTTTTACCATCTGACTGCCCAAATCACCCACCTATTTAATAGTTCCCTGATTCAGGGTGAATTACCTCCTCTTTGGAAAACAGTGCACGTCATTCCCCTTTTCAAGTCTTGAGATCCAGTTGACCTGAACAACTACCATCCTATTTCGTTGTTTCCTACCCTGTCAAAAATCCTGGAGAAAATTGTCAATTACCAACTAAGGGATTATCTAGAATCCGAGAACCTCCTGAACCTGGCCCAATCAGGTTCTATGCCCAAGCACAGCACTATAACTGCCCTTGCTAAAGTCTCCAATGACTGGCAAAATGTTTTGGATACAAAAAAAAACACTTCTATGCCCTCTTTCTGGACCTTAGTAAGGCCTTTGATACCATGTATCATAGCCTTCTGCTTAATGTCCTGAACAGCTTTGACCTAGACAGTACTGCCCTAAAGTGGTTTGAATGTTATCTCTCCAACAGACTACAACAGATTAAAGCTCAAGGGGAACTGTCTCCTCTTAAAACCCTTCCTTGGGGTGTGCCACAAGGCTCCATCCTGAGCCCCATCCTATTTGCTTTATACATAAGCCATATCGACTCTCACATATGCTCAAGCTACATACATCTATTTGCTGATGATATGGTTCTCTACACTACTAACTTATTCCTGGACATCGCTTATGAAGAGCTACAACATGACCTTGTCACACTCCAACACAATTTACTAAAGCACAAGCTACTGCTTAACGCAAAAAAAAAAAACAAGCCAATGATCTTATCTCCACTTGCCGCTCATACCCAGGGGCCACCATCGAACTGCCTGATTTACACCCTATTAGGTGAACCTCTGGAAATAGTGGATACGTTTAAGTACTTGGGTGTCTGGTTGGATAACCAGCTTCGTTTTGTGGTACATCTGAATGAGCTATCAAAAAAGTTAAGACAATGTCTAGGTGTCTTTTATCTCATAAGACACCTCCACACATTAGAAGCCAGAAAGACATTGGTCCTTACAACTTTTATTCCTCTGCTCGATTATGCAGACATTCTTTACAGCCACTGTTCAAATCAGGAATTATGTAAATTAGACACTCTCTATCACCGTGCCTTGTGGTTTATTCTGGATATGCCCAGTCGTACCCACCACTGCTTGCTCTATCAAAAGCTTGCCTTGTCATCTCTTACATAGAGGAGGTAAAAAAATGCCATCCTGTGGTTCTACAGGGCCTTACTTGATAAGCTACCAGGTTATATCTCTGCTCTCTTTGTATGCATAACAGGAACGTATGGCCTAAGAAGCACATCCCTTATATCCTTCAAGGTGCCAAGAATAAGGTCCCAGTATGGTAAGGCTTCTATCAGTTTCTCCCCTTCCCTTTGTAACAACATACAAAAGACACTAAGATTCTCATCCCTGCCAGGTCCCCATACCTTTAAGCTGTCTATCACATGCATCCTGAAGGTCATATATACCTGCCACAGGTGATTCTCCTACTGGCCTCCCTGCCCTGCTCTCCATTTACTTAGCACTTACTTACAACTCCAGCACTTCTCTGCACATCTCCCTCTGTATACTCTTCTTACCCCCTGGCCTTACTATGTTCGTGTCATCTCTCCCTCTAGTGTTGACATCCTCCTCCTGAAACCCCCCTTCCCCATCCTTCCCTGCAAAGGGTTGACCCTCCTGGTCGGGCCATTCATGCCTTCTTATTCTATTGTTACTATAATCTTCTTATCACACCCTGTTATTTCTATTGCCTTGTTTAGTATCCACCCCAGATGTTGGTGTACCCTTAATTTAATTTGTTAACAATCTGCACTCTCTGTATTATCCAATGTTGTTGTTGCTATTTTTTTACTGTATGTATCAGCCTGCACTAAGTGTCCAATTGTATTATTCCTTGCTCTGTTCCCTTCTGCCAGGAACATCTTGAAAATGAGCTTGCTCAATGATGACTCTGCCTGGTTAAATAAAGTTTTGATTGATTGATTGATATTTGATGGCTGGGGGTGCTCCTTGTGTGGTTCATTGTAATTTGGGTAAGGGATGTGTGATTGGTGGGTGTTTGGAACCTTAGTAAGGAATTGTATAATAGAGTGAGTGAGGGAATAGGCTATTTGGATTTTAGTGTGTTCAGGTTTTAAGGCTAGGCTTAATCAGATTATTTCTCTTCGGTCTGTGTGGGAGGGCTGGGTGGAGATGTGTTGGTATCTTGGCCATGCATGAATCACGTATGTTGCTTCCCTGCTTTGTGACCTCTGCCCCTTTACTGACCTCCCAGTTTCTTCCACTACTGCCAGGCATTGCAGGGAGGTCAGAGTTATGAGGGGGCAGGTGGGTCAATGATGGTGGGTACAGCCTGGGTAGGGAGGTGAGTGGTATTGAGGTTGTTAGGTACAGAAGACACCCTCGGTTCAAGCAGAGCCTAGAGAGAGAGGCCAGACATGTTTGGTCTCTGTACCCAGGGGTCCTACCAGACCAAGTGAGCAGGTAACTGGAGGTCTGGCTGTGCCCTCTAGTCCTCTTCAGGTGGTGCTCTGCAATGCCAGGTTAAGTAACAAGACCGCCATTTTTGCGGACTTGATTTCCTCTGTTGACCTGGCTTGCATCATGGAGATCTGGCTGGGTGATGATGCTGACCCAGTTCTAGAGACAGCTGTCCCTGCTGGGTACTCCATAGTGCAATGCACGAGGAAAGATCGCGTGGGGGGGTAGTGGCCATCATTTTTAGATCCAGCCTGGGCTTCAGGGTGCAACCGGTTGGTAATGCCAGATCTTTTGAGTGTGTCACCATACGTGGGGATCCAGATGCAAGTTGGAGGATTCTCATTATCTACTGACCTCCTGGGTCAGGGGAAGAATTCCTGCAGGAGGTTGCTGACTTCATCATCGACCAGATTTTGGAGTCCCCAGGCATTTAATCCTGGGATAATTCAATTCCTGGGTTGACAATGAATGCTTGGACTTATGTTATGAACTCCTCCAATTAATGTCATCACTGGGCCTTGCACAAGTGGTTGCTTCTGTGACCCACCAGCATGTCACACACTCAATCTGCTGTTCCAGCTGGGGCATGAGGTTGTCAGCCTCAGGAATGATCAGGTCTCTTTGTCTGATCATTGCACTGTGAGGTTCATGTTGGGGCCCCTCCTGAAAGTCCCTCCCCTGTGGAGATGGTCAGCTACCACCCCTAAGGGTCTTGTGCCCAGAGGGACTATTGGTGCTAACTGATCTATCTAGAGTGGACACAGCTTGTGCGATTGGCACCATTGAAGTGGTGACCACCTGTAATGGTGGTTTCTGAGGCACTGGACAACATCGCTCCAGTTCGTATATGACCGAGATCCTCTCACTTGAGACCCCCTGGTTAGATGGGGATCTCAAGGCAATGAAGATCAAGGGTAGGAAGTTGGAGCATTGCTGGTGGAAGACCCAATCTGAGGCTGACAAACTTGTCCTGCGTGCTCAACACGGTGAGTACCAGGAGGCAATCACCTGTAAGAAAGCAGAATTCCTGTCCAGGGAGATTACGGCGGGGAAAAACAGACCTTCTCGGCTTTTTTGGGCTGTGGACAGGCTACTTCATCCTGCCTGTCTACAGCTGAAGAAGACTTTTTCATCCACTTTATGTGAAGAGTTTGCTCTGTTTTTCTTTGACAGAGTGTCATCTATCCAGTCAGGTATTTCATCAGTGAGGCATTTCATGCCTCCCACTGGTCAGACTGGGAGGAACAGAGGCATTCAAGTCAATTTGGGAGGAGTTTAAACTAGTGGAGGTGGCAGAGGTCATTGAGGTGATCTCAAAGCTGAAGCACACCTATTGTGAACTGGATGCAGCCCTGACGCATTTCTTAATGAGATGCCCCGGGACTGTTGGCATTGGGTTTGTGAGTATTGCCAGGTGCTCGAGGGCAGAAGGTTTTTTTTTCCCAGTGGCTTTAAAAGAAGTGCTGGTGAGACCCCTTCTGAAGAAAAAAATCTCTCAACCCTGATGTCCTGGCAAATTACTGTCCTATCTCCAACCTGCCATTTCTGAACAATGTTGTTGAAAAATTTGTGGCACAACAACTCTAGGATCACCTCGTGTTCTTTGAGATGTATGAGCCATTTCAGTCTGGTTTGTGAGCCAGACACGGTATGGAAAAAGCATTTGCTAGGGTGCATAATGATCTGCTCAGAGCTAGAGACAGAGGAGATGAGTCAATTCTTGTTCTACTTGATCTCTCCTTAGCCTTTGACACTGTGGATCACTTGGTGCTTCTTTGTCAGCTCTTTGTGTATTGTGGACTTGCCAGTGTTGTCAACAAATGGTTTGAGTCTTATCTAACAGGGTGCAGCGAGTGGTGATGGGGAATTTCACCTCCTCCCCAATGCCCCTGTCATGTGGAGTGCCCCAGGGCTCAACCTTGTGGCCGATGTTGTTCTCAGTGTACATGCTGCCCCTGGGTGAGATCATTCAGCAATTCAGTGTGGAGTTTCAGTGCTATACAGATGACATCCAGCTGTATTTGTCATTTGCACCTGGAACATCTGAAGCTGTAGACATACTTAACATCTGTGTGACTAAAATCAATGACTGGATATCCTCCAGCTGGTTGCGACTGAAACCCTGATAAGACGGAGGTGCTGGTAATCAAGCCGGGTCACAGACTTGATGGGTTGCTACCTGGAGCAGACACAGGTCTTTTCCTGGGGTCTGCTCCATTGGTGTCTTCCCTGAAGGTATGCAGTCTTGGTGTAATCCTAGATAACATGCTGATGCTCAAAGGTCAGGTATTGTCTGTTGTCAAAAGTGTTTTTTACCACTTAAGAAATATTGTCAGGTTCAAGCCCCTTATTCCACCTGTAGACCTACCAACTCTAGTGCACTCCTTTGTTACCACTAGGCTTGACTACTGTAACTCTCTATATTTCAGCATCATAGGAGAGAACCTCTGCAGACTGCAGCTGGTGTAGAATGCAGCAGCCTGGTTGCTAATGGGCCTGTCTAGGTCTAGTCATGTGACTCTGGTTCTGTGTGAATTGCACTGGCTGCTGGTCAGGTGGAGGGTCCTTTTCAAGGTGGGTTGCTCACCTTCAAGGCCCTATATAGACTGGATCCTGGCTACCTGACTGAGCTCCTGATACCTGCAACTTCCGCCTGCTCCCTCTGCTCCTCATTGAGGGGCCTCCTGGACATTCTCAGGGTTTGACCCCAAACATTGGGAGATCAGCTGGCCTGTTGGAGCTGAAGGTTGAGGCACTGGATGCCACACCTGGCGCCATGTCGATGACCAAGGGTTGGGAGGGACCTCAAGCATTGGAGGGTCAGCTGGACGGAGGAGGATTGGGCATTACCATAGACTGCTCTCCTCCTCCTCCTCTGAGGAGGATGGAAATGGATAACCGCATCTACACTGGCTCCTGGCGGTAGCTGGGGGTCAGTGCAAGATGCAGTTTGCTGTGGGGACAGCGTGGGCCAACGTCAGATGTGCAGTGAGCGGCAGTGCACACTGCCATATCATTGACATCATGGCATGCCTGCACCATGCGGGGGGAGTACATGTTAAAAAGATAGCCCTAATCCTCCGACACTCATGATGGTCGGCCCCCTTAGGTGCTGCACCAGACGCTCCCAGGGTGCTCCCTCTGAGCCTCCATGACAGGAGTAAGTGAAGTGGCCATAGGATGAGAGGGTGAGGAGGTGAGCTCGGGAACTGCCCCCGGTGCAGTGCTGTGGGGGCTGACCGGAAGAGGGGAACAATAGGACCACCCTTGCTGAGGAGGTAAAAGGCACCAAAAAAGTAATAACAAAAAAACAAATATCAGGAGATCATGCTTAAGCACAGCTGGGACGACTCTGTGGAACTCGCAACCACCTGCAGTCTGGGAGGCTCCCTCAATTGAGGTATTTAAGTAGGCTAAAGGCCCACCTCTTCTGCCTGGCCTTTCTGACATTAACCTCCCCGCATGACTGCTTCAGTTACCCCAATATATATTTTAATACTGTGATTATTTATATATTATTTTCTTTTTCGTCTGTGATTATGAATTCTAGACATTATTCAATTTTTTTTATCACCTGTACTTTCTTGTTGTTAGGTGCCCAGAGCCTCAGGAAATGTGCGCCATATAAACAAAAATTGCCTTGCCTTGCTGTTCCAGGCACTGCACCAGCACCTGCATTGGGTTGGTTGGGTGAAGTGAAGATTCTCTCCCTCAAGCCAATGCCTAGCTCATTCTACCACCTTGAAAACAAAGAAGTGACCACATATTCATATCTGCTGTGCACAGCAGTATGGACCTGCTCGTGAGACAAAAGAAAGATGTTGTAGCACATGTGGTTGCACATTCTGTTTTCTCACATACCTAGCATATGTAGTGGCCAGTGGCCTGCATATGACTCTGTCAGACCACAGACCCTCACTGGGGTAGTCACCCCTATCCAAAATGAGTAGGTGGTGAACTTCTTGTAATACAACTGCAGCTGTTCAGTGGCTTTTTTGGCACATGTCTAAATTGATACACCATAACTGGGGACACATTCTTGTCATGGATGAAGGTTGACACAGCCAATGGCCTGCCCACTGCATATTGTTAAATTATGGACCTCAGATACCAGCTCATCCCTTAGGGTGGTTGTATAGCATGCCAGCACCCATGTGCTATGCTGTCTGTTTTATTACTGTGTAGCTTCACTAACACCCCATTGGGGGTTGTAGCCATAAATTCATCCTGTAACCCAGCCAGGACATGGGGCCCTTTCTTCTGATGAACCAAATCCTAAACCCCAAATACTCCAGAAAATGGCTGTGTGGAACAACAGAGCTTAGAACTGTGACTGGGAGGTGTGTGGTAGTTGTACACAAACCAGCTCAAGAGTCACAAGGTTAATCGGGAGTCAGCTGGCTTTGGAGTTTACTCATTCCAGCCTGCCAGGATCTTGTAAACCCTAAAAGCCTGGGTGTTGTCCCCCAATCCCAGGACTTTGCAAACCAACCTATCCCTGCCAAATGTTACACAACTGCACCTGGAGTCCTACTCTCCTTTTGGTTGCCACAACTTATTGGCATAGTCTTCCCTCTGGTATCGGCCATGATTCTAGCTACCCCCTGACTGCTCCAACCCTCAGAAGGTGTTTGACTCCTCTCCAGTAGATCAACCTCATGCTAGATGCAACAGAGTTGCTGATCAGCTGAAAGGTCTCAGGTTCACCAGCTCTTGCAGAAACAAAGGGGCTGGCTATGGATGTTTCTCTACTGCAGTTGCCAGCTCCCTGAACCTCTGCCTCCGTAAATGAAACAACACATCAACAATTCCATTATCAACCCCTGGAACAAACACTGCCTTAGTTTAATGTTTAACAACATGCACCTGAGTATGACTATCCACATTAAATCCCTAGCAAACCTTTTTCCCCAAATTGACCATTGATGGTGTACACCACCCGTGTTGTCTGTTGTGAAGAATATCTTTCTATTATGTAGCTGACTTGCCCACACCAACAATTCTACAACCACAAGAAAGAATTCCAACAGAGAAACCTGCTTGGTCAGCCCCATGAGACTCAAGCTTGGGGCCACTGGCATGTATGTGGCAACAACTGGCCATATATGCCCCAGACCCTAATCTGTCTGATGACTCTGTGCAGAGAACCTATTTCTAACTAGGGATGATTGTCAGACACATAGATACTCTGTTGCAGTGGGACCAAAAGACTTGCAACAATGCAATGTACTCCCTCATGCTTTTGGTCACCCTTACCCTGTGGTGGGGCTTGCACACCCCTGACCTTAAAGGAGGCCCACCCCATTGTGATAAGCTTGCAGAAAAAATTCAGGTGGCTGACGAGCTATTGCAATTCTCTCAAAGTTTTTTTTTTTTTTGGCTTCTTTTACATTGCTAAGCAGGTTCTGAAGTGCAGACACTTCACCCCATGACAGTCAAAACATTTTCACCTAGGAATGTTTCTTAATCCCCAAGAACAAAATAGTGGTGCAGGGATCATTAGGCTTCTCAGCTGCCAAAGTGACCCTGAACTACTTGCACACCTCCTGGAAAGTCCCCAGTAGGCATCTGCATTCAGCTGTCCCCACTAAGACAACTAATAGGAAGTCATCCAAGTAACGGTCAAATCCTGTTCTGCCTTTTTCACCACCATGTCCCACAGCTCCTCTTCTTATGCAGTGGCTGCTCCTGGCTTGCTATTGGAGGTTTTCTTATTACTGGAAATCTTAGCAACTACTGTGCTGCTGCTTGGGAGGAAAGACACAGCTGTTCCTGTTCTACCATGACCACCTGACTCTATTCCACAGCACAGTACTTTATTGTTTTATCTTATCTTAGCTTATCTTATCTTAATCTACAGAACACTGTCCCTCTTTTTTTCTGTAGTTATTCCAAACTCCTGGGGGAGGACTTTGCTAGTTGCTTCAGCATATACCAATGCTCCCTCTTGTATGAGTTATCCTGCTATGCAAAACCAGCAGGTAACTAAGTATCACTGACTCTGATTATCCTTGCATCAGCAAAATTGTACCTATTAGTATTTGTTTTCATATGTTTATGATTAAATATATATTGTGACAATGAGGCAATCTGTTTTCCCCCGTACCCCCACCAAGACTTAAAGCGAAACAAACATTTCCAATTTCCAAATGGAATTACCCACCCAAGTTTTTGCCTATAAAGTCCTAGAATGCCAACTATGTATCTAATTGCAATCACCTACATTTACTATATACTGTATTGTGCTGTTCTACTGTTCGCTGTATTTGATATTATCTGAACATGTTATTGTGCTTTATACTCTGACTGTTTTGTAACCCCCTTCCCATTATTGACATGGAACCTTTGTAAATGAGCTCCACTGTGCTCAAAGGTATTTTCTAATCCTAGACTGAAATAAATAAATAAATAAAAATAGTCCATTATTAGCAGTTTATGGTAAATGGTCACACTGTATGTAGAAATGTATTATTATTGTTTATACTTGTGTTGCTAAAGAAACAAACACTAAGCAATGACCACAGCTTCTGCAGAAAAGTAGATCACATCTGGCCACCTTGTTCTTTCCCACCAATTCAGCCTGATTTGTGGCTTTAATATTTTTTTTCTCATTCTGCAGTAAAGGGAGCTTCTCCTCCAGAGAGAGGAGTGGATAGTGCACAGTTGTAATCCTTTCAGCCTCAGTCAAGAGACAGCCAGGGACTGAATTTGCCCAAATTTGGCACCAGCTCTAAGCCAGTTTCTCACTAGTTGCTCAGTCCACCTCTTTGTGAGGTAACTGGCTCCCAAACCACCAGGGCAGCAGTTGTCAATCCTCTGATTTTTAGCACTGCCCAAACTGCCACCTGAAAATCTCTTGTCCTCCATGACTAAGCAAGTTGTATACATTTTTTTAAATATGTTCGAGTTATCTGGCATACAGGAAGCAACTGGCAAGACAACAAACACAAAACCACCTTCTTGTTTCTTTATTCTTTCTCTTTTAATTTGCTAATCTATTTTTGTTTTTGTTTTTTTTATAATTTTTTTTGGGCTATGCATGCCAAAAGACAGTCCTGGCTAAGGAAACAGTGTGCTGGTTGAGGAGGAGACCATACAAGCTGTGAGCAAAGGCATTCTCGGTCCTTTGTGTGTGCACCCTCAGACACCAATGCCAATTTCCCCTTGGCTCTCATCACCACAACCAGATCAGGTTAGTCACCACATAATCAATGACAGCCAAATACCTTGATAGGATCTACCTGTAGTAGGTTCAGAGTGCATCAATTAGCAGCCGGAGCCCCTAACTCCTTTCAGCCTAAAGGAGAAGGAGAAAGAAGGAGGGCAGAGCAGAGCTGTGCTTGCTTTCTTAAGACCCTATTGTTTTGCTTCACTGGCCTGGCAATTTTTGCCTAGTGGGTAGCCCTAACAGGGTCCCCATCCCTGGAGGTGGAACACCTGCCTAATGCCCTGGTATGTGGGAGAAGATGTAAATTACAAAATGTTGCCTACTACAGTTCTTAACAGCCTGACTATTACTGATTCAACACTGGCATTACACTTTGCTTTGTGTTAGTTCAACTGAATTACCGGTATCTTTCAACAGACTGCATTCATACTATATGTACCATTCTAATTGTTAGGAAAATGCATTCAATAGTCACCTGTAATGTTTTTCTATAAATTCCTTTTTTTCTGTGCAACAGAAGTGAAATGCTGTACTAGTCACTGGTACAGCTGGCAACTTGAGAGTGTGTAGTAATGGTTGTGCATTATACAATTGACATAAAAATATCCTGTAACCTGACTGGTCAGCTAAGGTCTTTACCCATGGGTAAATCCTGCAATAACCCACTGCTGAGGAAGGGCAATTATATCCTGCAATAACCACTGCTGAGGAAGAGCAATTATAAAATACATAAACACATTTTTAAGGTTATTTTAAAAATTGTATAATCACAAAAAGGCACACCATGGTGTAAATAATTGGGACATTACCCACTTCACCTTTCATTTGACTGCACCTTGTGAAACATCACATAAGGTGTCATGAAATCCCCCAATAACCCATGCCCTATCATACCTTATTGCTTCGTAACCAGTAACATGTTGCAGAATATCCAAATATATCACAGGAAATTCCCATTAATTTCAGTTGAATTTCCTTGAGATATTTCCTGATATATCCCTATGCAGTATATGCTGTAGTTCATCTTTTTTAAATAACATTTATTGATTTTAGAGAAAATAATATGTATGAACAACACATCAGTATGTCAATCCATACCAGATTGCTATTAGATCATGAGATTGAAGGAATAAGCAAGCAACTGTTATTAAAATAAATGAGAACAATAAACTTGCAAGCTGTTGAAAATCCCAGATACTAGGCCATTTAATTTCTAAACAAGAATACAATATGCTGCAAACAGAGGAGAAACCTCAAAATAAATTCACATACCTCTTTTTTATCATTTTTATTTATAGTAGTTTTTGATATACATAATCAAAAAGAAAATTGTACAAAGTACATACAGCCATTGCTTTGTGTAATTAGAGAGACATTTTACATGTGTTTTAATTGGGCAGTGAATTATATTGATAAAGAACTTAAAAATCATAGTGACATCCAATTAAACAAGCAGAGCTCCTACTTCGATAGAACAATACAAGTTCTGGCCAAAGCCGATAAGGCTGAAGCTGAGGAATCAGGGTTAAAAATATTGTAAATTACCAAAATTACAAGCGTGCATTTGCAAACTGTACCATAAGCTCATAAATGTGTTGATTTGTAAAATTTTTACACCAAATTTGTAACATAGCCTGGTTATTAGCCTGCCTCATGAAGATGGGCAGACAAAATGTTCAACTTCTGGCTTAAAGGTGTTTTTGCGCAGGGACAGCAAAATCAACTTTCGGGATGCAAAAACACATTTTGGGCAAGAGTTGAAAATTGACAGCCATCATATTCATGAGGTGCTGTAATGAAATGGATATGCTGTAAATTTGGAGTAAAAATATTGAATATTACCTAACTTACGAGCCTGCATTCACACTAATTTGCAAGACTGCTGGCCTATTGGGAATATTAAACAAGAAAGAGTGTTTTTGTTTGGGACTTAGATGGGTATGGCTGCTGACAGAGGATGGGATTTCCAAAAGTCATAAAATGGTCCTAAGTTCTACTTACATTGAAGGGGTGGGGTTCATAAGTCATTACATGGATATATCTCCTAATTACATCAATGTCAGAAACTGTCCTGGTATATATAGACCATGTTCTAACTTATTAGAGATACTTCCAAAAGTTGGACTTTTTTTGCAGAATTTCTTGCTGTTTTCTGGTACCTGCATCCAATTTTGGATTAAAAAAAAAAACAACAGATGTTAGACATTGATGTATAGTACACGATAGAACAGATTACATTCAGTCTGAAACTTGTGTCCAGGCACATCTGTATCTGAACTTTATAAACTAGGCATGACCAAGTCAGAGTTTTGAAAATTGGCCTTAGCAATGTCCTAACTTTGAAAAATGTACATAGCTGCAGTTTGGTCTTATGGCCAAAGTTGTATAGTAAAACATTGAATGTAAACATAGGTTTTGAAAATCCCCCCAAAATCTTTAATAAATATCCTGATAGTTGTACAAGATGACCCACGGCATGCAAGAACACTCCTCATTAGGAGGAACTTATAATGATTTTTATCATTCCTGGGATGGGATGGTGGGTAGTGCTGGGCAAAAGGAAGCATTGAAAACCCACATACTGTATGTTGTAAATACCCCAGCTCTGAGGTATCAAATGTTCTTCAAGCAACTGAAACTTTTAAATAAATACAATTTAATGTGTTTATTTATGGGCTGTCAGTATAGCAGAGAGGTTAGAGTAATGAGCTGTGATTGAGCTTGGTATGTGTAGTAGATCTGGGTTTCATCACCACAACCTTCACTTGCATGCTGTGTGACTGAACAAGTCACTTAACCTCCCTAGTGCTCCAGGCTCACCCCTGAAAACAGGCACATGTGCCTAATGGACCTTACCCAGTTACCAAAGAATAAAACAAATACCCTATATGTGGGTGGTAGTATCAGATGGCTCACACATTGATGACACTACTGTATTTGAGAATACCCCAACTGGGGTAGAGAAACAGATGCCTCTGGACTCATTCAAACTTTTAAATAACAACCCCTAGATGGTTTCATGGGTATCAGTGGCCCCTCAAGCCACCAGATCCATTTTAATAAATTCACCAATTTTGAGGTTTTAGATCAGAGTCCCTTCAAGCTGCAGGCTCATTTTAAATAAATTATTCAACTCTGAAGGGTGCCAGATGCCACAAGACTCACCTGCTCTTCCATAATAAATACCCCATACTTAGAGGGTATTTATTTCAAAATAATATTAAGATGCCAGATGGTTACTGCTCTGTCAATAAATATTAAAAATAAATTGTATTCTTTTAATTATCTAAAACTTTAAAATACAACAGTCCTCTCTGAATTGCTGAATGATAGATCTCTCTGAAAGAGAGCTTAATATGTAAGTTCCCACTTCTGGTTCCATATTTATAAGTGAAATCAAACATCAAAACAACACTGCAGATTCAGGGTGAAGTTTTCAAAAGCCATAAAATGGACAAAACTCCTAGTTATGTTGGGTAGGATTTTCAAATCTTAACATCGGCTATTATAAAAAAGTTGAATTTATCTACAGATATTCTAGCTGCTTTTTTGTATTTTATATCCAGTTTTGGGGAAAAATGCTAGAGATAGAAATGATAGACCAGGTTGCACTCTGTCTGAAACTTGTGTCCAGACACATTTATCTCTGATCTTTACAAACTGGACATAGCTAAGTCAGATTTGTGAAAAAATTTACTTAGTTATGTACTATATTTGAACATTGGAAATAGAGGCAATTTGACTTAGCTGCACAACAGAAAATTGCATCTAGACATATGTTTTAAAAATGCCCCTTTCTTTACTGTTTTTTTTTATAATAATCATTCTGTAATCATGCTGAATGAGGTCTCTACAACATCAACTAATGCTAAGGAAGTTGTTGTCTTCTGGTCATGACACTATGCTGCTAAAAAGTAAATTGCTGGCTCAAAGCTCCCTAACTCTTAGTTGACTACTGTCTACTGTATTTTCAGCAGTTCATTTGATTCACAAAGGACAGATTTAAAGAGCTGCTGTCATGTTCATTGCAGCACATCAGCATAAATTCATGGTAGTGATTGAATGAAAAGCTGTGTAAATAAAATCCAGGTACCTCCACTCATTTTCTTAATGTTTGATGTTTTCCTGTCCTCTGTGTACTGCTCATGCTCCTGATGCTACCACTGAGACCTGCATGCTTTCTTGAGCTCTTTCAGTACAATGACATTAACTGAGGAACATTACATGCAATGGTCACAGTGAGACAGCCTGCTTTGTGCTAATTGAAAGTGCAGAAAACGTGCTACCTCTTGACAGTCTGCTCAGTTTTGACAGCTCGTTTAGCTCAGTTGACAGCCTTCCTCATTTAGACAGATGTTATTTCTTAAAGTGCTGTTCTGACTCATTAGTTTAAATACTAAAAACTGTTTGCAGTGGAGAAAATCAATTGAACTGCAAGTGTCATAGAATTAGGATAACATTTCAGTAGTATTTCATATGGCATAGTAAACTATCAGGGGAATGTTATTTTAATTATGAATTGACACATATCTTTTGGTGTGTCATATTCTGTTTTCCATTACTGATATATTACTTTCCTGAATGCTGTAGTGTAACTATATTTCATTAGCATATGTGCACTCCATTTTGCTCTGTTTCATGTCACACCACGCAGTGTTAATAATAAATTTGCCATGTTGTCCTTAAATGCTGCTGTGTTTAAAGCTGATGTTTTTATCATGCTAAGTTTGAAACCTAATTAAAATACATTGAACTTCATACCTATGTCTTCAGTTTGCAGTCCAGCTTTGAAGACTAAAGATGTGTCTGCAGGTCCAGAGATGATTATGGCTTTGGATCCCTGATGGGTAAGTAAGGGCTGGGGGTGCGAGATGGTCTATGCTCAGTGGGAGGGTTGGGTGAGGGTAAGGAGTGGTCACAAAAGACATCAATGGACCTTTTTTTTTAACAGGAGGGGGAAAAAAGAGACAGATGATCCCTGATTGTGACACTGGGGGACTGGGCACCCGCAGTGTCACAGTTATGTGAGGGAAGACATCCATGGACCATTTTCTTTTCAACAGGTGAAAAAAAAAGACCAATGATCCCTTATCATGACACTGGGGGATTGGGCACCCACAGTGTTAGAGAAAAAAAGAACAAAGAGTGGCTGATCATGACACTAGGGGATTGGGCATCCTCTGTGCCATTTCCATGTTTCTGGGGGGGGGTGCTGGGTGCTGAGAGGGACAGTCAGGTGGAGGGAATTACAATAATATAACACAAAATATAGAAAGAAATAAGTACTGGTGGTCATGGTGAGAACACAGCCCACTCCACAGTGACCAAGATGACTACATGGTACTGCGCTTGCGCAACTGCTAGTACATGTGCAATACAGTGTGGTGGCAATCTTGGGCATGCCAATATGTCATGCTCTGCCTGTGACTGCTGGCACTGTGAAATAGTGCAGTACTGTGGTCAGTAAGGACAACATGAGCATACTGCTTCACAGATGTGGAGGCAACAGTGATGTAATCCAACATGTTGTTTGTTCGGAAGGAATGCATTGTCCTGTTTCTCAAGTGATCGTAAAAGGGCTGCAGGGCTAAGCCACTGCAGTCCTAAAAAAGAAAGAAAAACTAGTCTTAAAATAATATCTGTGAAGCAGATACAATTGTAGGGTAATTTTTTTTTAAAGATAATTATTAATTGTCATGAGTCAGAGAGGACCAAAACAATTTAATGGAAAATATTAATATATTCACCAGAACAAAATTAAAAAGTTCTGAGTCTGAAGTAAAATTTTTCAATTAGAACTTGTCACTCATCACAGGTTAAAAAATAGCAAACTAAGTAATTAATCACATCACTGTCAATAATTTCTTAACACTCATTCTATTTAAAGAATATGAAATCACTAAATGTTAGTAATATTTTTTATATAAGCCTGTATTTAGGAGTCCATTCAATCCAAGAAAATATTCCTATAATTCATAAAGGATCCAGGTTAATGAAGGACTTAATTGCTTAAATTAAGATACTAAGTTTGATTATTTAGTTGTTCAATAGGAAAACTCCATCAACAATATAGCATCTTGAATATAATCAGGTTAGAGGATCTGTGAAATACAATTCTGCAGGCAATTACGGCATCTGGATTCCTTGCTCAGAGAGGATGTTGTTTCATAAACTACTGGTATACAGCTATCTGTGAGACTTTCAATGGTATCTGGGATTTCTGTAAAAGAACCATCATTTTATTCATTTTGGAGATGACACAAAAGGTTGTAAAGATAAAGTGGGGATTCTATAAGTCTTTCTGGTGCTTCTGATAGCATTGTGGTCTGAACAGCAATAGTGATAAATGACTGATATTTCAGTAGCATTGGAGGCATTGGAATGAGAATTACTGATGTCCAAATCCATCTTCTCAGGTTCTTTTCTTTGCTCAAAAAATCTCTTAGCTTTTGAAGTAACAATAAAGCATGGTGCTCAAATGTGCTACGCTGCTCCACCCCAGTAAACCAAGGCTAGGTCAAGCACACCAAAGGTGTGCCATGCTAAAAGAATGAGTATGTAGGCTACTTAATACACCTGACACTTTCATTTTGATTCCAAACCCATTGCAGTTTATTGAACATTTCAATCTCACAAAAATGTTAAAAGCGTAATGAAAGTTACAATCCTTACAAAACCCTTGTCAGCACAGTCTATGAAAACTAAAGGTGAGAGTGGCAGCATGTTGGGGAATGGAGCGCAGGGCTGGTATCCATGGCTTCCAGTCTGTATCCTCCAACTGGGTGCAGGGTGTGCCAAGTGTTCAACAAGCTGATTAGTTTTATTTGCAAGCAGCCTTGTATTTAAATTGGCACACCGTCTGTATTGATTATATCCCAGTAACAGCCATGCTACCATCACACAATCCAAGAAACATGGTAATAAGGTTTGTTTCTTCTTTTCTCTGACACCACACAAAACTATAAACTAGCCTGTGTAAGTAAATGATGCCTGTAGTCAATTATAGAATAGATTTTAAAAGTTTATTTTTTTTAAAAAGGTAAACTGACCAGATAATTTTTATTGAGGCCAAAGGGAGAAAAAATATTTATTGATCAGGTCATAATTAGCTTGTCAGCAGCAGCTGGTGAATGAAGGTGTCACAACAGCATACTGTGTGCTTATGTTTGGTTGTACAGACATTCGGTTCCCACCCCTTGTAACACTGCATGTGAGTTCCTGCACCTCTGTCATCTTTATTCTTTGAATACTACAGGAGTGTTCCGCCACTTGGAGCTGACAATAGTTACACACCTACAAATCTAGAGGTGAAAGTTCCCAAACCTAAGCATTTACAATTTAGCCACTCTCTGTGTGTGTGTGGGCGGGGGGCACCACCAGCAGCACACCAGCCAGCAGACTTATATACTGACACATCTTAACTCTGCATGAAACTGTACTTCCTTTCTGCCACAGACAGGAAGTAGGGTCACAAGATTACATAAACAACTACTGTTGGAAATATAGAATAAATTGCAATTTGCATGATTTGATAAATGACAAATGAAAATGCTATGGTGATGATGCATACGTGCCCTAAATACTTACTGGCCTAGACTATTAAGTCACTTAAGCTCATTTTCTGTTTCATGCCTACTTTACACTTTGGCCAGGAGAGCATACTGAGCATAAAACTTGAAGACTGGAACATAGGGATGTGGATGGCTACCTGGGTGGGTGTTTGGGTAGAAATGGTGGATGAACAAATGTATATACAGGGCATCAATATGTCAGCCCCCAGCGAAGTTGCCACAGCTTTCAACTCCTTCTTTTCCACTAGCGCAAAATCTCTTCTAGACAGCCAACAACTCCATACACCCACATACAACCCTCTCGCAATACCCCCGCCGACCCCTCATGTGTCTTCTTTCTCCTTTCGACCTATCTCCTCAGCTGAAGCTCTAGCCGTCCTACGCTCCCTTGACCCAAACAAAGGCAAGTGCCCTCTGGGACTGGATGCAAAACTCCTCTTCTTATCAGCCCCTGCAACAGCCACCCCCTAGCCAACCTCTTGAACCCGCTCTTTTCCATGCTAAAATTCCAGCTGCCTGGAAGGAAGCAGTAGTCATCCACTTCCTAAAGGAGGCGACCCATCTGAGCCTGTCAACACCTCACCCATCTCTCTCCTTCCGGTTTTGGCCAAGCTTCAAGAACACCTAGCCTCTCCTCCCAAATCTCACACTTCCTCGACTCCACCTCTTTCTTCACCCATTTCAGTCGGGCTTTCATAAAACACACTCCTCCATTACAGCACTGCTAAGGCTCACAAACGATATTTCCTCAGGAATGGACAAGGGCTACATCACCTCCGCTATTTTCATAGACTTGGCCAAAGCCTTTGATACTGTATCCCACTCAAAACTTCTCATAAAGTTGCAACACGCAGGCCTATCTCATCTCGCCACCAGCTGGTTCCAAGCCTACCTAACAGGCAGGAAGCAGGCAGTAAAAGTTGGCCCTCATGTCTCCACCACACTCCCAGTCAACATGGGGGTCCCCCAGGGTTTGGTCCTGGGTCCTCTGCTTTTCTCCATATTCTTAAATGATCTACCTCAAGTCTGCTCCAACTCAGCCATACAAATGTACGCTGATGATACTGTACTGTACACCTCCAGCCTCCCCATCAAGGACACACGCATTTCTCTTCAACGGGATTTTGATGCCGTTCAAGCTTGGCTTAGGTACAACCAACTAGTCCTTAATGCAAAGAAAACCATCTCCATAACTTTCGGCACCCACCCTAAACTATCCCGACTAGAAGCCCCCCTGTCTTCCACACTATGGATGGTTCCATCCTAGAATCCTGCACCTCTTTCAGGTACCTGGGGGTTTGGCTAGATCAACACCTTGATTTCTACACCCATATTGACTCACTACAGAAAAAACTTCACCCTAAATTAGGCGCACTTTACCGCAAAAAGGCAACCTTCCAACCTCAGTCAAGAAAGAACTAGTCCTCAGAATGATCCTCCCCATCTTTGACTATGGCGATGTGGTCTACAGTGCAGCCCCCATCCACCTTGGCCATTCTGGACCCCTCTTTCATTCTTTCTGCCGTTTAGTCCTTGACTGCCACCTTCCACCCATCACTGCAATTTGTACAGCGCCCTTGCTTTCCCATCGTTGGAGTCTCAGCGCAAACTGCAGTGCACAAATCTCATTGCCAAATACTGGGCAAATGCCCTCTCCCCATATCTCAGCTGTGTACTGACATCTCAGCCTCCCCCGGCATACCCCCTCAGAGGATCGGATTCAAAACAACTCCAAGTCCCTTTCATGCGCACTTCAAAGGGCCAATTGGCCTTCAAATACTGGTTACCCAAACTATGAAATGATTTACCTGCAGACATCAGGCTCTCCACCTCCCACTGGCTTCGTAAACCACTTCTAATCACCCACTTCTCAGATGTATGTAGTTGCTACCCACAGCCTAGTCCTATTACCAGGAGCATCCAATTGGATCATAAATAATAACTAAAGCAACAAGCCTAGTTTTCCTACTGTGCCAATATATTTTCTGCTTTACTGTTTCACCTGGCAGTCTATGCCTAACCATGCCACAACTAATCTATGCACTCTGCAGCTGTTTTAATTACCACTGGTATTGAGTTGTCTACTGATGCCGCTGTCTATTCATTGTTGTACTGTGTATTCTTTCCTTACCTCAACCTATGTAACCCCCAGGTCACATCTGGAAACAAGCGGTCCCCGCTCAGTATGCTTATCTGGCAAATCTCTTAAATAAATAAATAAAATTTCATAAAAAAATATAGTAGACTGAGTGGCAACATTATTTTATCAGAGCCCCAGGAGCTAGCTAGCCATTGTCTACTGTTAAGTATTATATAATGTTTAATGCCCCCTCAGCTCAATCTGGGGTCATAGTACAAACAGTGCTTGTTTTGGGGAATTGGGAGGTCTTCAATAGCATGTTGTTTACTTTTTGCATTGGAGCAGATAATGACACTAAATGAATTGGACAATGACTGTCTGATCTTGTCCGATCTGAGTGGGTGGGGAAAGATACAAAATTATCAGTTTTTGTCTGTTCCATGTGACAGTGCCACTTCTCATTTATCCTAGATAAATAAATTGTAAAAGAAAAATACGATAAAAAAACTATCTATAGTATCAATAGCCATACAGATACAGCTGCAAGTCCCTAAAAACAATTTAAGTCAAAAGGGGGAATTATGGCCTCTTCATATTGAGTCAGAGAAGCTAGTGTGAGTGATCAGGATCAGTGCACCTTAGGTGTGAAGTCATAACAAATATTCCACCCACATAAAAAGATAATAATCAGTAATGAATAAGGTGAATATTAATGCGTAGTAAATATTACTAAGGGTTACATTGTGAAATGGATCCAAATAACGCTAATTGTTCTTTATACAGAAATATAGCTTTATCACTGTTTTCTACTGTTTCTACACTTACATTTCAGATCTAATGTTTTTTACTGATGATAATGTTTATGTATGGTTTTACATAGCTTTTGATATATTACTTGTTTAAACATAGTCAAAATGTCTGAAAGTGGCTAAATTACTGCAAAATATATTATGATTTGTTTTGCACAACTGGATTGTGGTATAAAGTGAATTTGTATATTAAAAATGTGTCACACTATGGGCCTGCATAGTGTATGAAAATGTTAGCTATTATGTCCTATCATACAAAATGAAACAGTCCCCCCTTACTGTAGGAGACTATACTGCATCTAACAAAAATACTATTAAAACATTTCAAGTTTCAGCATACCTGTTCAGTTCTATAGTTTCTTGAGTCATACAGATATTTATGTATTTTTATTTTATTTATTTATTTATTAGAGTCTAGGATTACAATTACCTTTGAGCTAAGGCTCTTTTACAAAGGTTCCATGTCAGGATGAGAACAAACAAGCAAGACATTTATTATTACAGGATAACAGGTTACAGTTGTTTATCATCACATAAGTTTAACCTCTTTGTGCCTTAAAGTCTCTTTTTCTATTTATAATCATGGTGGGATAAGGTATCTGCAAATAAAATAATTTCAAAACATCTGATGTTATTTCTATCAGTCCATACATAACAAAGCGATATAACCAAAAACAAGAAGGAAGTAAACACTATTCACATAACAAATGTACTATTCTTTGCACAGATCCAGGTATACAGTAGCAAGCCCAACCACTACTCATTCACAAAATTTCAATTATGTTTCTTATAAGTTTCTTTATTTTCGAAGGGTGATACTAGTACATGGACATAGCAGTAATCAAACAGAATCCAGTGTACAACCTCCAAATGGCAATGCTTTCCAAAAGTATTTTCTTACTCATTTTTTCCTTTTCAAAGCGGGGTTACTCAGATGGTAAAAACTAGAATGGACAATGGACGCTAACTGTAACTCAAGTGACAATCCGCTGTCAAGAATAACACCAAGATCACGCACCCTACAGGAGGCCTTCAATGGTACAAAGCCAAGAAAAAGCCCTGTCTCTGCACCAGAGGCCAACCCATCATGCCCTCTGTTCAACTCCACCACCAGTACCTCCGTCTTATCTGGGTTCAGTCACAACCAGCTGGAGGCCATCCAATCATTGATCTCAGGGAGGCAGCTGTTAAGCACTTCCACTGTGCCAGATGTTCCAGGGGCAAAGGAAAGATACAGCTGGATATCATCAGCATAACATTGAAAACCCAGACTGTACTTCCTAATGATCTCTCCCAGGGGCAGAATGTACACGGCGAACAGCATCGGTGACAAGACCGAACCCTGGGGAACTCCGCATGACAGGAGAGCGGGGAAGGAGGATAAATACCCCATCACAACCCTCTGCCTCCTGTTAGATAAAAAAGACTCAAACCAGCAGATGACAGTGCCGGTGAGTCCACAGAGATCCCTTAGGCAGTCAAGTAACAATCGATGGTCCACCATATCAAATGCTGAAGAAAGCTCGAGGAGAACAAGAATTGTCCCCTCCCCTTGATCTTTAGCCCTAAGGAAGTCATTGTGCACCCGAACAAGTGCAGATTCAGTGCTATGCTTTGCATGAAACCCAGACTGGAGAGGCTCGTATAAATCATGGGCCAAATGATGCTCCTGCAGCTGAAGCGCCAACACCTTCTCCACAATCTTACCCAAAAATGGAAGATTGGAGATGGGATGGTAATTTGCCTTGATGTCAGGGTCCAAAGATAGTTTTTTCAGAAGGGGTCTCACCAATGCCTCCTTCAAGACATCAGGAAAGACCTTCTCTGACAACAAACACTAAACAATCAAGGCAAACACCAGGCCAGTGGAGTCAACACATCCCATTAAGAAACGAGCTGGCACTGGGTCCAGTTCACAAAAAGTGTGCCAAAGCTTGGAAGCAATCTCAATGACCTCAGCCACCTCCACCAGTCTTAACTCACCCCAACCAGGCAGAGTGCTCTCTGGACGCCCATAGCGACCACTTTCCGCCAACATCTGGCCCACTGGCGGAACCCTCCTCCTGATGGCAGACACCCTGTCTGAGAAGAACCAAGCAAACTCCTCACATAATGCATTCAAAAAGGCTACCTTTTGCTGTAGACAGGAAGGATGGAGAAGCCTGTCCATAGTCCAAAAGAGCACAGTTGGTCAGTTCCTCCCAGCAGCAATCTCCCTGAATAGGAACTCTGGCTTCTTATGGTTGATTGCCCCCTGGTATGCACCATAGTGCACACGCAGGGCCAGTTTATCCACCTCCAGACCGGACCTCCACCAGCAGTGCTCTAATCTCCGACTCAAGATCTTCATCTCCTTGAGCGACCCATCAAACCAAGGAGACGTCAAGTGAGAAGACTTGGGTCATACACAGACTGGTGTGAGGGAGCTGAGTGCGTGAGACAATGCCTTATTATAGGCATCAACTGCTGCACCCACAACCCCAATGCATGTACTGCCCACACTAGATAGATCAGCCACCGCCAAGAAACCCTCCTGGGTCAACCCCCTTAAAGGGTGGTAGCTGACCATCTCAGAAGGGGGTGGGCTCTCAGGGGGTGCCCAGAATGAAAACTTCATTGTGCAATGATTGGACCACTCGACCCAATCAATCCTGAAACTATTAATCTCAAGCCCCAGTGAGAACACCAGGTCCAATGTGTGACCACTGTGATGGGTCATGGAGAGAACTCCTTGTACAAGGCCCAGAGATGACATCGTCAGGAGGAAGTTATAACCAAGCTGAGATGACTTATCATCAGCCCAAACATTGAAATCCCCCAGTACTAAACATCTGGTGGCCTCCAATGTTTCACCGATGATTAAATCGGCCACCTCCTGCAGAAATTCTCCCACCGCAGTGAAGCTGAACCCCCTCCCCAGGAGAGGAGAACAGTCCTGTAGGCACTTGATCTTCTCCCACTCTGTTGACCCCCTCCCCCCCCATGTCCAAAGTTCACTCACAAACTGGTGTGGCAAGAGGTAAAGTATCTAGTGCCTCTGCCCTCCACACCACCGGGCTAGCCCTTTGGCAATACATTTTTGCCAAGAAACTATATGATGAAATTTTTTTGCTGAATAACAGATACTGCTGCTTTAAATGCTTATTTTCCAGTTATCTGATTTTATTGAGCATGTCTGAGGGATGATTTTAGTTGCACTTCATGCAGCATTTGCATGATTTTTCATTAATTCAATATAAAAAAATGAGAGAGTAAATGAAGTACAATGCAAAGTTCTCAATGAGAAGTGTAAATGTTCACTAGCTCAGGAAACTCATGGAAAAACCAAGAAAATGCTGTAAATAGCGTTCCAATACTGGATGACAAATGATGTAGCAAATCAAAGAAAAGCAAAAGGGTCAAATCATATTGTAAATCTGTTCATCTGAATGTAAGAAACCGCAACAATACAATGTGAGCATTAGAAGCCTTAACTAGAGTAGGGAGTTTTAATATCATTGGCACTGTATCACTGAGACTTAGTGATATGACTCCAACCAATGGGATACAAACCTGAAGGCATATAAATTATCAAGAAAAGACCAAAGTTGTAACAGATGAGGAGGAGGAGAAGTAACATTCTATATGAAAAGGTACTGTTGGCTTTCAGTGTTTTTGGTCCTTCGTGAACAGTGTGCCTGTAACTATCTACATGCTTGTTGAAGGCATGTACAGTATGCTCCCCAAACTGTCTTAATCTGCTATTTTTTTTGTTTTTTTCTCCACAGAAAATAAAATTCCCCCCACACGTTTGCTCATTTGACATCTGACTGCTGGCTACATCAGCATGTTCCTAACAATGCACCTCAAAACAGTTAGCAGATGGCCCTTTGATACGCTAGTAAACGCATGGCTCATACACAACTTATGCATTTTCCAAGCCGCTAGATATTTCAATATGGCACGAAAGAAGGACTGATACTGATAACAGTAATCCATGCTTTATCCTGAAATGAGCAATATAACCCTTCAGATCAACACCAGAAAATCAGAATCATGGGCTGAACCATTGGTGTAGCTGTAGCGCTACCACTTGCGACGCTGGTGACACAGGTTCGGGAATGAGCCTGGAGAGCTGGATGGTCAGCCAGGGGGAGAAGTATTGAGCACCCTTGGGGTGCTCACCTCCTCCGGGGAGGGATGCCACTCCCACTGCAATGCCGCCACCTGGGTGCACACAGGTGGAGGTGCAGTCAAGCGCCACGTGGGAGGGGAGGACATTGGTCAGGATCCAGAGAGGAGTCAAGTCTCAGTGTGTGCCTTCTCCTCAGACCCCTTGACTGTCTACATCCTCAGGGGTACCAGGAAGAAAAAAGGAAAATGGCCCTGTGGCTCGCCTGACTATGGGGCTGGCAGGGGGTGGTGTGGACCAGGTCGGTCAAAGACCCAACGCATGGGACAAGTGGGGTGGTCTTCTTTCCCTGCTTTCCCATCCAGGAGGGTAATCTGAGGCAGGATGGAGGCCAAGGACCATGCTGGGGGATTCATGCCCCCCCTGCTATGCCCTCAATGGTGAGCTGAGGAGATGAAAGAGGCATGAGCATGAAAAATATAAATAAAAAAAAGGAAAATCAGAATCATGACTTCAGGCATGCAAACCAGCCTTGAGGCTTACTGTACTTATGTGTACCACATGTCCTGCTACCTGAAGGGAGAGATGGTACCCATGTGCTATATGTTGCTGCGCAACTGGCTGTTTTGAATGGAGAAATATGTCACCCAGATTTCTGGACCTATGATAAACTATTTTTGGTGGTCTGCTGGCAATGTCCTTCAGTCTGTTATCTGCATCCAGTACAGACCAATGTCTCTGGAGTATCTCTCTCAGCCTACAAGAGCACATAGAATAAGTGGTGACAAAATTGTTCTGATTTGATTGATTCTGAAAAAA